>CM039673.1:120773100-125573100 GCA_022496015.1 Hordeum marinum | reverse complement strand
ATCGAATTTTTAGCTCGCCACGGAATCCACCTTCGCATGTCATGTCCTTACACTTTCGCTCAAAACGAAAAAGCTAAGCATGCCTTGTGTACCCTCAACGATAGCACCCGCACTCTCCTGATCCAAGCGCACATGCCACCCTCATATTGGGTCGAGGCCCTCGCTACTGCCACATACCTCATTAACCGTCGCCCATGCCAAGCCATTGAGTTTCGCATCCCCTACACCTTACTCCATCGACAACCAGCCTCCTACTCCGATCTTAGAGTTTTTGGTTGCTTGTGTTATCCGAATCAGTCTGCCACGGCCCCGCATAAGCTCGCGGCTCGGTCCACTGCCTGTGTGTTTCTCGGATATCCATCCTCCCACCGTGGCTACCGCTGCCTAGACCTTACTTCTCGACGTGTCATCATGTCTCGTCATGTAGTATTTGATGAAAATACCTCCCCGTTCACCTCCACACAATCAGCCCAACCTGCAGATTCCCTTGATTTTTCGCTGGACTTGGCCTCCACCCAAACCATCCCGGCTGTACAGCCCAACATGCATGTTCCTGCACCCACGTCCCAGCTGCATGGCTCATCAATCGATCAGATTGATCGCGCGTCTGCAGGCGCATCTCCGCCTAGCACGCCCTCGCCCAGCTCGCCCGCACCTTTTGTCTCTCCTTTGGCAAACCCAACCCCACCACCGCCGCCACCCCCTCCGCCTCATACTCGCTCTCGTGCCACTTCCGTTCCGGCCGTCAACACGCACCATATGCTTACTCGTGCTAAACATGGCATCGTTCATCCGGTTGACAACTCAATCTCTCGGCTATCCATACCTTGATTTCTCCTATTCCAAAAACATACCGGGGTGCCCTCCAAGATCCGCACTGGCGTGCTGCTATGACTGAAGAGTATGATGCTCTAATTCACAACCGCACATGGTCTCTTGGGCTCGCCCGGTTGGTGCTAATGTTATTTCAAGAAAGTGGATCTTCAAGCACAAATTCTCCTTCGATGGTGGACTTGCTCGCTACAAGGCGTGCTGGGTTGTTCGTGGGTTCTCTCAGCAGTTGGGCGTTGATTTCGACGAGACTTTCAACCCTGTCGTCAAGCCCACCACGATCCGCGTTGTTCTCAGCATCGCCGTCTCCCGCGCTTGGCCGATTCACCAACTCGATGTCAAGAATGCCTTCCTTCATGGCAATCTTGCCAAGGTGGTCTACTGTGAGCAACCACCTGGATTCATCGACTCTGCTCATCCTCAACATGTTTGTCGTCTCCACAAGTCTCTCTACGGCCTCAAGCAGGCCCCTCGAGCTTGGTACCAGTGCTTCGCCCACTATGCTCATTGTCTTGGCTTCGTGGCGTCTCAATGCGATGTCTCCCTGTTTGTTCTTCAAAAGGGGAGACGAGCTGGCCTACCTTCTTCTATACGTGGATGACATCATCCTCACCGCCTCCAGCGCCGGTCTTCTTCAGCACGTCACCGACCTTCTTCATCACGAGTTCTCTATGACCGATCTCGGGGATCTTTCATATTTCCTTGGTATATCAGTCACTCGCTCCTCGTCCGGGATGTTGTTGTCACAGCGCCAGTATGCCATTGATCTTCTCCAGCGTGCTGGTATGCAGGATTGCAACCCGTGTCCTACTCCCATCGACACTCGTTGCAAGCTTTCTGCCGATGATGGTCCACCAGTTGCCGATCCCACTGAGTATCGCAGTTTTGCAGGCGCCCTTCAGTATCTAACACTGACGCGTCCAGATATTGCTCATGCAGTACAACAAGCCTGCCTCTACATGCATGCTCCTCGGGAACCTCATCTCAACTTGGTTAAGCGGATTCTTCGGTATCTCCAAGGTACGCTGGATCTTGGTCTTTGGTTGCACTCCACACCTGCTACGTCTCTCACTGCATACTCGGACGCTGACTGGGCAGGCTGTCCCGACACTCGCCGGTCTACTTCCGGCTACTGTGTCTATCTCGGTGACAACCTTATGTCCTAGTCCTCCAAACGCCAGGCCACAGTTTCTCGCTCCAGTGTCGAGGCCGAGTATCGTGCTATGGCTCACGTTGTGGCCGAATGTTGTTGGCTCCATCAGCTTCTTCATGAGCTTCACCGTCCCCTCCATACCGCGGCAGTTGTCTTTTGTGATAATGTTAGCGCTGTCTACATGGCTTGCAACCCGGTTCAACATCGTCGTACAAAGCATATCGAGATTGATATTCATTTCGTTCGAGAAAAGGTGTCTCTCGGTCAGATTCGGGTTCTTCATGTGCCATCCTCGCACCAGTTTGCAGATATTATGACGAAGGGTCTTCCATCCCAGCTGTTCTTGGACTTTCGGTACAGTCTTTGCATTCGCTCCACCGACGCAATAACTGTGGGGGAATGTTAACGTATGTAGATCTTGTATAGATGTACACGTCTTGTACCTACCGTATCTTCCTATTCTGTTATTGATACGTGTAGATTGTTTCTTGGCTTCCAAGCCTTTGTAACCAAGTCATATATATATGAGCCGATCGCCCCTATTGTGAGGTGTCTTCCCTTAAACTATCTCTCTGGTTACACGTTTATACAATTTTACTTTATAACTGAACATCGCGGAGAAGTGCCAAATATTCTTCGATTTTGATTATTAGCAATTTTTTAGATCTGGTAAAAAATGTAGAGTTGATTTTTTCAAATGCAACTAACCACCCATTTCATATGTTAATTATTTTAAAGGGCACCAATGGAACTTATTTTCTTCTTCTTATGAGAAATTATGACATGACTTTGAAGTTATTAAAGGCAGATGTCGGATGTAGATTCAACTTTCCCACCTCTAGACGGACTGGCTTTTTTATCAAAAGATTGTGGAGTAATTCTTAGTTTACCTCTTAAAGGCAGATGTCAATGAATATGCCAGAATATGTATTAAACACTACTTTAACTATTTCTTAAGTTGCCTGAAGAAACAATTAGAGCCAGTTGATTTTTTCGAAACGATGCACACACGTAGCAGGTAGAGTAGCAATGCCACATGAATGTTGCATGTGATGGTGGACACACTTGGACATGTGATCAATTAGCAGAGGCACTATAAGGTGGAAGGCTACAAAGATGCCCCAGAGTGGGCGGCTACTGCTTGTTCAATCGGTGCTCCGCGCGACCCCCTTGCACGCAATGCTCACGCTCGATATCCCGCAGAAGACTATTGCGGCAATGAATAAGATTTGTCGTGGGTTCCTTTGATGTGCCCGAGCCCAGGCCTCCAGTGGCCAATATGCCCGGTAGCATGGGAATCAGTTTGTACCCCAAAATGGGCAGGTGGCCTCAACATTCCTAACTTGAAGTTGTTTAATGTAGAGATGCATGCCAGATGGTTGTGGCTACAATGAACTGACCCTAGAAGTCCATGTGAGGAGGTCCAAATCAATGTGCCTAAGGAATCGAGTCGACTTTGTAGGGTGGAAGCTCGCTACACACTTGGTAACGGAAACAATGCTCTATTCTGGGAGGAGAAATGGCTACATGGACAAAGGGTACAAGAGGGGGCACCGAACATTTATGCTCGTATAAATTGTCGAGTGTGCTCTAGTTGCACTGTCAAACATGCATTGGCGGACGACAGTTGGGCTAACACTATTTGGCCGGAACTGACAGCCCCCATGTTGCAGGAATACCTTAATTGGTGGACCGAAACCACGCGGATACAACTCAACCCTGACATGCATGACTTCATCACGTGGTCCTGGAAGATGACCGGATGCTTCTCGACGAGGAAAACATATGCTGCAAGATTCTAGGGAAGAGAGGTGGCCCCGACGGCTAATTTTACTTGGAGAATTTACTAATGCATCCTTGAGTACACAGATTCTTTTCCTGTTCGTGCTGGAGTATAGTAAGGAAAAACTGCTTGACCGAATCAAGGTCAAGATAACTAGTGTGATTCCTACACTGGAAGAATCGTGGATATGTAGGGAATAGAGAAATTCCACCCGCCTAAGTAAAAAACTGTTACAAATAAAGAGGAAACTAATAAGGATAAGTAAGAAACAAGAATAAAGAAACCATATTTGATACCGGAATATTCGGTTTGATAACCTGCAACTAATTCCTCCTCTGGGTAATCTTTCACATTCGGCCAAAGAAGAAATTCTAAAAACTAGAAAGTCTATAGGCCGACGCCAAAGATTCCATCAAAAAAGGGCTCCACTTCAATGTCACTTTTTCGCATGGTTTACCCTGCATAACAAATGTTGGACGTACCGACTGGCTCGTTGCAGACTCGACCACCAAGAGTGGTGTGCTTTCTGCAACCAAGAAAAAGAGACCATTAACCACCTACTCCTCGATTGCGTGTTTACTAGGGGAGTCTGGACAGTAGTTTGTGGAGGGGTGAGAGCATCTCACAATGGTGCATGGACATGTGTGGGATTGGAAGAGCCAAGAAGGATGCTAGGGCAACTCTATCCCTGGTAGTTTGGGAGCCGTGGAAACACTGTAATGTAGGGAGACGTAGTAGTAAATCAAAAAAATTCCTATGATCACCAAGATCCATCTATGGAGAAACCAGCAACGAGTAAGGGAAGAGTGCATCTTCATACCTTTGAAGATCGCTAAGCGGAAGCGTTACTAGAACGCGGTTGGTGGAGTCGTACTCGCAGCAATTCAGATCGCGGTGGATTCCGATCTAAGCGCCGTACAACGGCGCCTCCACGTTCAACACACGTGCAGCCCGAAGACGTCTCGTATGCCTTGATCCATCAAGGAGGAAGGAGAGGTTGAGGGAGAGCTTCGGCAGCACGACGGCATGGTGACGGTGGAGCTACGTGGACTCCGGCAGGGCTTCGCCAAGCGCTACGGAGAATGAGGAAGAGGAAGAGTAGGGCTGCGCCAAGAGAGAGAGAACTCGTGTCTCAAATCAGCCCCAATACCTCGGCCGAGATATATAGGAGGAGGGAGAGGGAGGGCTTCCTAGGCCCCTCCTCCAAGGAGGAGAGGTTCGGCCGAGATAAGGGAGGAGTCCAGCTCCCACAAGGGAGGTGGATCTCTTCCTTTTGAATCTCCTTTTGCCTTATCTCTTTATCCCTAGCCGCATGGGCCTTTAGGGAAGGACTTGGCCAGCCCAATAAGGGCTGGTCCACCTCCTCTAACAGCCCATGAAGTCCTTTGGTCGTCACACCCCTCCCGGTGGTCCTCCGTCACCCTCCCAACACTCCCGGTACACTACCCATGAGCCCGAAAACTTTCCGGTGACCAAAACTGGACTTCCTATATATCAATCTTTACCTCCGGACCATTACGGAGCTCCTCGTGACGTCCGGGATCTCATCCGGGACTCCGAACAACCTTCGGTAACCACATATAACATTTCCCTATAACCCTAGCGTCATCTAACCTTAAGTGTGTAGACCCTACGGGTTCGGGAGACACGTAGACATGACCGAGATACCTCTCCGGTCAATAACCAAGAGCGGGATCTGGATACCCATGTTGGCTCCCACATGCTCCACGATGATCTCATCGGATGAACAACGATGTCGGGGATTCAATCAACCCCGTATACAATTCCCTTTGTCTACCGGTATGACACTTGCCCGAGATTCGATCGTCGGTATCCCTATACCTTGTTCAATCTCGTTACCGACAAGTCTCTTTACTCGTTTCATAACACATCATCCCGTGGCTAACTCCTTAGTCACATTGAGCTCATTATGATGATGTCTTACCGAGTGGGCCCAGAGAGGCCTCTCCGTCACACGGAGTGACAAATCCAAGTCTCGATTCATGCCAACCCAACACACACTTTCGGAGATACCCGTAGTGCACCTTTATAGCCACCCAGTTACGTTGTGATGTTTGGCACACCCAAAGTATTCCTACGGTATCCGGGAGTTGCACAATCTCATGGTCTAAGGAAACGATACTTGACATTAGAAAAGCTTTACAAGACGAACTACACGATCTTTGTGCTATGCTTAGGATTGGGTCTTGTCCATCACATCATTCTCCTAATGATGTGATCCCGTTATCAACGACATCCAATGTCCACGATCATGAAACCGCGACCATCTATTGATCAACGAGCTAGCCAACTAGAGGCTCACTAGGGACATGTTGTGGTCTATGTGTTCACACATGTATTACGGTTTCCGGTTAACACAATTATAGCAAGAACAATATACAATTATCATGAACAAGGAAATACAATAATAACATTTTATTATTGCCTCTAGGGCATATTTCCAACAGTTTCCCACTTGCACTAGAGTCAATAATCTAGTTACATTGTGATGAATCGAACACCCATAACATTATGGTGTTCATCATGTTTTGCTCGTGAGAGAGCTTTAGTCAACGGATCTGCGACATTCAGATCCGTATGTACTTTACAAATATCTATATCTCCCTCTTGAATGTAATCACGAATGGAGTTGAAGCAGCGTTTGATGTGTCTTGTCTTTTTGTGAAACCTGGGCTCCTTGGCAAGGGCAATAGCTCTAGTGTTGTTACAGAATAGAGTCATCAGGCCCGACGCATTGGGAATTACTCCTAGGTCGGTGATGAACTCTTTCATCCAGACTCCTTCCTTTGCTGCTTCCGAAGCAGGTATATACTCCGCTTCACATGTAGATGCCGCCATGATGCTTTGCTTGCTGCTGCACCAGCTGACTGCCCCTACGTTCAAAATATACACGTATCCGGTTTGTGACTTGGAGTCATCCGGATCTGTGTCGAAGCTTGCCATCGACATAACCCTTTACGACGAGCTCTTCGGCACCTCCATATACGAGAAACATGTCCTTTGTACTTTTCAGGTACTTCAGTATATTCTTGACCGATGTCCAATGTTCCGCTCCGGGATCACTTTGGTACCTCCCTACCAAACTTATGACAAGGTTCACATCAGGTCTGGTACACAGCATTGCATACATAATAGAGCCTATGGCTGAAGCATAGGGGATGACACTCATCTCTTCTCTATCCTTTGCCATGGTCGGGCATTGAGTCATACTCAATCTCACACCCTGTAACACAGGCAAGACCCCTTGTTGGACTGATCCATATTGAACTTCTTCAATATCTTGTCATGGTATGTGCTTTGTGAAAGACCTATGAGCCGTCTCGATCTATCTCTATAGATCTTAATGCCTAATATGTAAGCAACTTCTCCAAGGTCCTTCATTGAAAAACATTTATTCAAGTAGGCCTTTACACTTTCCAAGATTTCTATATCATTTCCCATCAACAATATGTCGTCTACATATAATATGAGGAATACTACAGAGCTCTCACTCACTTTGTTGTAAATACAGGGTTCTCCATAAACCTGTATAAATCCAAACGCTTTAATCACCTCATTAAAGTGAATGTTCCAACTCCGAGATGCTTGCACCAGCCCATAGATGGAGCGCTGGAGCTTGCATACATTGTTAGCATCTTTAGGATCGACAAAACCTTCCGGTTGCATCATATACAGTTCTTCCTTAAGGAAACCATTAAGGAATGCTGTTTTGACGTCCATTTGCCAGATCTCATAATCATAAAATGCGGCAATTGCTAACATGATTCGGACAGACTTCAACATCGCTATGGGTGAGAAAGTCTCATCGTAGTCAACTCCTTGAACTTGTCGATAACCCTTAGCGACAACCCGAGCCTCATAGACGGTCACATTACCATTCGCGTCAGTCTTCTTCTTAAAGATCCATTTATTTTCTATGGCTCGCTTATCATTAGGCAAGTCCACCAAAGTCCATACTTTGTTCTCATACATGGATCCTATCTCGGATTTCATGGCTTCAAGCCATTTGCTGGAATTCGGACCCGCCATCGCTTCTTCATAGTTTGAAGGTTCACTGTTGTCCAACAACATGATCTCTAGGACAGGGTTGCCGTACCACTCTGGTGCGGAATGTGTCCTAGTGGACCTTCGACGTTCAATAGTAACTTGATCTGAAGTTTCATGATCATCATCATTAACTTCCTCTCCAGCCGGTGTAGGCTCCACAGAAACAACTTCCTGTGCTGCGCTACTCTCCGGTTCGAGTGGAGGTACAATTACCTCATCAAGTTCTATTTTCCTCCCACTTACTTCTTTCGAGAGAAACTCTTTCTCTAGAAAGGATCCATTCTTGGCAACAAAGACTTTGCCTTCGAATCTGAGGTAGAAGGTATACCCAATAGTTTCCTTGGGGTATCCTATGAAGAAGCACTTTTCCTCTTTGGGTTCGAGCTTCTCAGGTTGAAGTTTCTTCACATAAGCATCGCATCCCCAAACTTTCAGAAACGACAACTTAGGTTTCCTTCCAAAGAATAATTCATATCGTGTCGTCTCAACGGACTTTGACGGTGCCCTATTTAAAGTGAATGCGGCAGTCTCTAATGCATATCCCCAAAATGATAGCAGTAAGTCGGTAAGAGACATCATAGGTCACACCATATCCAATAGAGTGCAATTACGATGTTCAGACACACCATTTTGCTGAGGTGTGCCAGGCGGCGTGAGTTGTGAAACAATTCCACATTTCCTTAGGTGTGTGCCAAACTCGTGACTCAAATATTCTCCGCCACGATCAGATCGTAGGCACTTTATTTTCCTGTCACGTTGATTCTCTACCTCACTCTGAAATTCCTTGAACCTTTCAAAGGTTTCAGACTTGTGTTTCATTAAGTAGACATACCCATATCTGCTCAAGTCATCAGTGAGGGTGAGAACATAACGGTAGCCACCGCGAGCCTCGACGCTCATTGGACCGCATACATCAGTATGTATTATCTCCAACAAGTCAGTTGCTCGCTCCATTGTTTCGGAGAATGGAGTCTTGGTCATCTTGCCCATGAGGCATGGTTCGCACGTGTCAAATGATTCGAAATCAAGAGACTCCAAAAGTCCATCGGCATGGAGCTTCTTCATGCGTTTGACACCAATATGACCAAGGCGATAGTGCCACATGTAAGTAGGACTATCGTTATCAACCTTACATCTTTTGGTACTCACACTATGGACATGTCTAACATCACGTTCAAGATTCATCAAAAATAAACCATTGACCAGCGGGGCATGACCACAAAACATTTCTCTCATATAAATAGAACAACCATTATTCTTAGATTTAAATGAGTAACCATCTCGCATCAAACGAGATCCGGATACAATGTTCATGCTCAAAGCCGGTACTAAATAACAATAATTGAGGTTTAAAACTAATCCTGAAGGTAGATGTAGAGGTAGTGTGCCAACGGCGATCACATCGACCTTGGAACCATTCCCGACGCGCATCCTCACCTCATCCTTTGCCAGTCTCCGCTTATTCCGCAGCTCCTGCTTGGAGTTACAAATGTGAGCAACTGCATTGGTATCAAATACCCAGGAGCTACTACGAATGCTGGTTAGGTACACATCAATAACAAGTATATCACATATACCTTTAACGTTGCCGGCCTTCTTATCCGCTAAGTACTTGGGGCAGTACCGCTTCCAGTGACCGGTACCCTTGCAATAAAAGCACTTAGTCTCAGGCTTGGGTCCATGCTTGTTCTTCTTCCCGGCAACTTGCTTACCGGGCACGGCAACAACTTTGCCGTCCTTCTTGAAGTTCTTCTTACCCTTGCCTTTCTTGAAACTAGTGGTCTTATTCACCATCAACACTTGATGCTCCTTTTTGATCTCGACCTCCGCTGATTTCAGCATCGAGTACAACTCAGGAATGGACTTCTCCATACCCTGCATTTTGTAGTTCATCACAAAGCTCTTGTAGCTAGGTGGAAGCGACTAGAGGATTCTGTCAATGACCGAGTCATCCGGGAGATTAACTCCCAGCTGAGTCAAGCGGTTGTGCAACCCAGACATTTTGAGTATGTGCTCACTGAAAGAACTGTTTTCCTCCATCTTACAACTGAAGAACTTGTCAGTGACATCATATCTCTTGACCCGGGCATGAGCTTGCAAAACCAGTTTCAGCTCTTGGAACATCTCATATGCTCCGTGTTGCTCAAAGTGCTTTTGGATCCCTGGTTCTAAACTGTAAAGAATGCCACACTGAACAAGGGAGTAATCATCGCAGCGTGACTGCCAAGCATTCATAACGTCTTGATCTGCTGGGAAAACGGGTGCGTCACCTAGCGGTGCATCAAGGACATACAATCTTTTGGAAGCTATGAGGATGATCCTCAAGCCATGGACGCAGTCCGCATAGTTGCTTCCATCATCTTTCAGCTTGGTTTTCTCTAGGAACGCGTTGAAGTTGAGGGTGACATTAGCGTTGGCCATTGGATCTACAATATAGATTGTAAAGACACTTTTAGACTAAGTTCATGATAATTAAGTTCACATAATCAAATTATTTAATGAACTCCCACTTAGATAGACATCTCTCTAGTCATCCAAGTAATACATGATCCATGTCAACTAGCCCGTGTCCGATCATCATGTGAGACGGACTAGTCATCCATGGTGAACATGTCCATGTTGATCGCATCTACTATACGAATCATGTTCGACCTTTTGGTCTTCTGTGTTCCGAGGCCATGTCTGTACATGCTAGGCTCGTCAAGTCAACCTAAGTGTTTCGCGTGTGTAAATCTGGCTTACACCCGTTGTATGCGAACATTAGAACCTATCACACCCGATCATCACGTGGTGCTTCGGAACAACGATCCTTAGCAACGGTGCACAATTAGGGTGAACACATTTCTTGAAATTTTAGTGAGAGATCATCTTATTTACTACCGTCGTTCTAAGCAAATAAGATGTAAAAATGATAAACATCACATGCAATCAATACAATGACATGATATGGACAATATCATCTTGCTCCTTTGATCTCCATCTTCGGGGCACCATGATCATCACTATCACCGGCACGACACCATGATCTTCATCATCATGATCTCCATCATCGTGTCTTCATGAAGTTGTCTCGCCAACTATTACTTCTACTACTATGGCTAACGATTAGCAATAAAGTAAAGTAATTACATGGCGTTTATGATTGACATGCAGGTCATACAATAAAATAAGACAACTCCTATGGCTCCTACGGATTGTCATACTCATCGACATGCAAGTCGTGAATCCTATTACAAGAACATGATCAATCTCATACATCACAATGCATCACATCACATCCTTTGGCCACATCACATCACAAGGCATATGCTGCAAACACAAGTTAGACGTCCTCTAATTTGTAGTTGCAAGTTTTTACGTGGCTACTATAGGTTTCTAGCAAGAACGTTTCTTACCTACGCCAAAACCACAACGTGATATGTCAATTGCAATTTTCCCTTCATAAGGACCCTTTTCATCGAATCCAATCCGACTAAGGTGGGAAAGACAGACACCCACTAGCCACCTTATGCAACAAGTGCATGTCAGGCGGTGGAACCGGTCTCACGTAAGCGTACGTGTAAAGTTGGTCCGGGCCGCTTCATCCCACAATACCGTCGAATCAAGATAAGACTAGTAACGGCAAGCATATTAACAAGATCGACGTCCACAACAACTTGTGTTCTACTCGTGCATAGATTCTACGCATAAACCTGGCTTTGATGCCACTTTAGGGAGACGTAGTAGTAAATCAAATTTTTTCCTGCGATCACCAAGATCCATATATGGAGAAACCAGCAACAAGTAAGGGAAGAGTGCATCTTCATACCTTTGAAGATCGCTAAGAGGAAGCGTTACTAGAACGCGGTTGGTGGAGTCGTACTCGCAGCGATTCAGATCGCGGTGGATTCCGATCTAAGCGCCGAACAACGGTGCCTCCGCGTTCAACACACATGCAGCCCGATGACGTCTCCTATGCCTTCATCCAGCAAGGAGGAAGGAGAGGTTGAGGGAGAGCTCCGACAGCACGACGGCATGGTGACAGTGGAGCTACATGGACTCCGGCAGGGCTTCGCCAAGCGCTATGGAGAATGAGGAAGAGGAAGAGTAGGGCTGCGCCGAGAGGGAGAGAGAGAATTTGTGTCTCAAATCAGCCCCAATACCTCGGGTATATATAGGAGGAGGGAGAGGGAGGGCTGCGTTGTCCCCTCCTCCAAGGAGGAGAGGTTCGGCCAAGATAAGGGAGGAGTCCACCTCCCACAAGGAAGGTGGATCTCTTCCTTTTGAATCTCCTTTTGCCTTATCTCTTTATCCCTAGCCACATGGGCCTTTAGGGAAGGACTTGGCCAGCCCAATAAGGGCTGGTCCACCTCCTATAACATCCCATGAAGTCCTTTGGTCGTCACACCTCTCCCGGGGGTCCTCCGGCACTCCCGGTACACTACTGATGAGCCCAAAAACTTTCCGATGACCAAAACTAGACTTCCTATATATCAATCTTTACCTCCAGACCATTCCAGAGCTCCTCGTGACGTCCGGGATCTCATCCGGGACTCTGAACAACCTTCGGTAAACACGTACAACATTTCCCTATAACCCTAGCGTCATCAAACCTTAAGTGTGTAGACCCTACGGGTTCGGGAGACACGTAGAAATGACCGAGACACCTCTCCGGTCAATAACCAACAGCGGGATCTGGATATCCATGTTGGCTCCCACATGCTCCACGATGATCTCATTGGATGAACCACGATGTCGGAGATTCAATCAATCCCGTATACAATTCCCTTTGTCTACCGGTATGACACTTGCCCGAGATTTGATCGTCGGTATCCCTATACCTTGTTCAATCTTGTTACCGGCAAGTCTCTTTACTCGTTCCGTAACACATCATCCCGTGGCTAACTCCTTAGTCACATTGATCTCATTATGATGATGTCTTACCGAGTGGACCCAGAGATGTCTCTCCGTCACACGGAGTGACAAATCCGAGTCTCGATTCATGCCAACCCAACAGACACTTTCGGAGATACCCGTAGTGCACCTTTATAGCCACCTAGTTACGTTATGATGTTTGGCACACCCAAAGTATTCCTACGGTATCCGGGAGTTGCACAATCTCATGGTCTAAGGAAACGATACTTGACATTAGAAAAGCTTTACAAGACGAACTACACGATCTTTGTGCTATGCTTAGGATTGGGTCTTGTCTATCACATCATTCTCCTAATGATGTGATCCCGTTATCAACGACATCCAATGTCCATGGTCATGAAACCGTGACCATCTATTGATCAACGAGCTAGCCAACTAGAGGCTCACTAGGGACATGTTATGGTCTATGTGTTCATACATGTATTACAGTTTCCGATTAACACAATTATAGCAAGAACAATAGATAATTATGATGAACAAGGAAATACAATAATAACCATTTTATTATTGCCTCTAGGGCATATTTCCAACATGTAACGCCATTGTGTTCGATGACGCAACCCCATCCATGAGACATGTTTTCCCTAGAATTGAGGTTGAGGGAAGAACATGGAAGCAAGGGGGATACTCAAGGGGGACATCAGCACCTTTCTTAGGGAATTAGTAGTGTGGGCTAGTGCGAGAAGTTAGCTTCCTTGAGATAGCGTGTCGCGTGGAGTTGATGTGCACGTATTGTAGTATGTAATACCGAGGTGGAGTGGCTCTCTACCCCCACTCTCCTTTTTAATATGTAGTACACACACTCATGCGTATTTGAAAAAAAAATACTTGGACATGTGACGTATGCCTAAGATTATTGGTGGTCGTGTTCATGGAGCAGAGTATAACTGAGATCAATCTGGCAAGCTCATAAAGGCATCTTTTATAGAGTAAAAATGTGTCTCCATTCTTTTTCTTTTATTTTCATGTTCTCTTTGTGTGCAAGTGTGGTTGTGCAGGTGTCTGCGTGCACATACATGTTAATGCCGATGACACCATTGATATAATATGCAATTTATTTTTGACATGTTGAGAGACAGTTAGTTTTCAATATCGGTTTTTGTTATTCGAGCATGAAGTATAAAACAAATGTAACATTAAAATTATATGTGAAAAGTTGCACCATTATGAGCTTGGTCTTGCTTACTCAAAAAACAATGCATGTTCTATGTAACAGGTGTGCAACTTTTCGTCATCATTTGATCTAGGTTTTCTTGCTTCATTTCCATTCCTTTTTAGGGCAATACAAAAGTTTTTAATAAATTCTTCATTAGAATAATATTTGTTTTTGTATCTATCTACATTTTTGTTTTCTTTGTGGGCATGTTTTTTTTATTGTGACTCTTTGTATTTTCCTTTCCTTTTTCTGTCATATTCTATCTATAATAGAAAATAAGCAAAAGAAATATTCCGGTGGTTGGTTTGTAGTAGTCTTATGAGTTAGCCCAACCCATTAGCACACCACTTTCATGGATAAAACTCAGTCAATAAAGTAGAGAAAACAAAGGTCAAATTTCCATATCTGAATGCTAATTAAAAGGGCCTGACACCCCAGAAATTTTTTGGTGCCCTAGTTTCAGTCGTTCTCATTGTCGTTTTGTTGTTTGGACCTTGAGTATGACATGGATGTATAATGCAAAGTATATATAATATATGCGCAAAATCACATTGTTGTCTTAAAGTTACACTACTACATATGTGTCCTTGAATATTGTAGAACAACGCATGTTCTAAAAAATGCATATGCATTTTCCCTCCTCATTTATGTGATATCTTTTATCCATTTTCATTATTATTGAGGATAATAACAATGCCTTTAATATATTCTACCTTAGAATAATATTGGTTTTATTTATGTTTTTTTTCTAGCTTGTAATAATGTTTCTGGATAAAAAAAGCCTAGTTGATGTTTTGCTTGTTGGGTTCTCTCTTGTAATTGTGGACGCGTGAATGGTTTGATGTTGCAATCACATCAAACTACTTCATTTTGTGTTAGTAACTTAAAATGAGCTTCATTTTAGTAATTGATCAAATTTAAAATTAATTTTCCTTCATGTTTTAAGATAATACTAATGCTTTTAGTTCATTGTACCTTAGATTAATAATAATTTCTTTTTTTTATGGTTTGTCGAGTGTGCTAATGTTTGTGGCACCCGTTTATGTTGTAGTTGCTTACTTGATATCATGGTTGTTGGATTTTCGGTTATACTTGTGCATGCATGTGGCAGCAATTTCATGATGCAAACATGTAGCACTACTTGAAAACATAAAATAGAATAAATTTTGTAAATGCTTTTAATCCATTCTATGTTAGAATAACATTTGTTTTAGTCCCCCCCCCCCCCACACACACACACTTGTGCAAATGTTTTTAGCTGCAGTTTTTGTTGTTGTTGCCTAGTCAAGTTTTTGCCTATTGGATTTTCACCTATATTTGTGCATATGTAAGTTGTGGAATCATGTGACACTAAATAATTTTATGTTAGGTAATCAAGATATTTTTTTTCAGTTGATCTACTAAACTTACAATTATTATTGAAGTCACACTAGTTTGCACTTGCTCTTGCACAATACGGCAA
The DNA here is from genome assembly GCA_022496015.1 of Hordeum marinum. Lineage (NCBI taxonomy): Eukaryota > Viridiplantae > Streptophyta > Magnoliopsida > Poales > Poaceae > Hordeum > Hordeum marinum. The sequence goes on along the minus strand of CM039673.1, from coordinate 125,557,733 downwards.
AATGTAAGTTTTATGTAATGTATGTGTAATTTTTCAATATATTTTATTTCCTGCATATATATAGGAAGAATTTGACAATAAAAAATTGTGATTTTTTATTTAGTCATAGCTGTGTAATATTTTAAGAAAATCATGTCTTGTTTTTTTATTGACGGTCAAATCAGTACTGTAATTATTTTTTCCTTGATTGTTTTTGATTTTGTGTCGCTGTTCAAGTTTTGTTTCAGGGAACACCACTCATAGAAATTAGTCTTCTTTAGAAACAAACCGAAACTTGTTCCTCTTTGTTTTTGATTTTGTCATTAATATCCCTTTTGCTAAGACGGGTTGCATTCTTGAGTTTGCTCTGTTATACGGTTCAGCTGAGTAGTAAGTGAAATTAATACAATGAACTTTTCTATATTAGTATTAGTACAAGCCTGCTTATGTTTCACATTTGTTGATCAGGTTGTTTATACTTTTGGCCCTCCCACTCGACAACCCGGATTGATAGTTTCGGTCAATTTCTCTTAGATGAAGAGTTAACGACTTGATGGATTGAATTCCATCTAACATAAAAGTAACTGGTCCAAAATAAATTTTAAGGATAAGAGAAGATACCACACCACTATATATATGTATGCTTCCAAAAATTCTGAATGGAGGACGAGCTTCAGGGAGGTCGGACTTTGAAAAATAATAATCAAAATTCAAATTTTATGTTTCAAAATATTTTAACAAATACACGTATACCTAGTGGCATAATGTACTTGCGTGTAAAATTTCATGATGGAATACGTTTGAAATGAGGGTTGTGCATAAAAAAGTGGCTTTTGAACACATATAATGTTCATTCCTCAAAGTTCATGGTTCTGTTTTTTTTGCACAGATCGCGATTCAAAGTATTTCATCATGATATTTTACACACACATACATCCTTAAATACATGCATATATATTTTCAAAAAACAATGAAAAAGTTTGATTTTTGATTTTTTTTTTCAAATTTTGTCCTCCATGGAGCTTGGTAACCGAAACGGCCTACTCTATGCTTTCTCCATATGTACCATATAAACCTTTAGATACAAAAGTCATGGCACCAACCCAAGTTAACCGTTAATAAGGTACAATAATCTCAACAAGTTTCAAGAAAAATCACAGGAAGACAAACACACAATGCCAAAAGGTACAACTAGACCATCCCGATTGGACACAATCACATGAAGACAAACACACGATGCCAAAAGGTACAACTAGACCATCCCGATTGTACACATTACAAGGATATGAAATAGCTAGCGCGGTATCGTAAGAGGATTCAATACGTTCTTTATGCGGGTAAAAGGATACAATGAGTTGCATGAGTTTTAAACAATATATATTAACAAGAAAGCTGCCCGATTTTAAACATCCTTAACATTGTGATAATTGAATTATAAAGAGAAGAGGACTAGACCCATCTGTATATGTATGCTTTTGACATATGTTCCTTTGTGCTCTCAACATGAAAAACTGATGACAAAACCCAAAAATAATGATAAAAAGAATGGTAAACTCAACATGTTTCAAGGAAGAAAATCCAGACAAATAACACGTACATGTATAATCGGATTGTCCGGTGTTCTCTCAAACTAGGCTTTTACCCCATTTTATAGATAAAGCAAACATTCATACAACCCGCATAGTTCAGTGCACACCAAGGCCGGGGCAACGGCACAGACACGCCCAAAGAAGAGAAAAGAAATCATAAAAACGCCACCTAGTGGCAAAAGCTCAACAACACTACGGAGAAGCCAACCGACGCGTCGTAGCTATGAGAGCCTCTAGCATGCCGTCCAGACGCTCCCGGTCGCGCTGCCTAGAGAGGGGTGCCAATGCTGCATAAAAGCCAGGAATTTGAAAAAGGAGTCAGAAGCGCGTCTTGAAAAGATCTGCTCTATCACCATTTTATTGTGAATCGTTCATAGAGTCATGCCATAGCAGCAAAGACCAGCCAGAATAGCAGCGGCGCCGGATTGTTCAATGTTTGCTAGCACACATTCAATGTTATGCACATGCACATCACAACAATCCCAATCTCTTCCCGCAATCCACGCTGCCATCAAGCACCTCCATTGCTCCATACTTATACTTGAACCCCAGCTCCACAAGCTTATTTGTGCTAGCCTGCACTCTCACTCCCTCTCCCACCACCCTAACAGTCCACACACACAGATACACAATTTTTCTTATCACAAAGCACCACGTAAGAGATAATCAAAGTATGCTATTTTGTTCAGGAACGTACTTTTTGATCCGCTCGAGTTCGGGGTGCTTGCGGACGTAGTGCCCCAAGACGTCCTGCATGTTGGTGTGCGCAGTGGCGCAAAGGTATCGGCCGCCAGCAACATCAGACGACCTCTCCATGCAGAAGACGTGTGCCTCGCAGACATCATCGATGTGTACCAGTGGTACGGAGCCGAGAAGGGCCTGTAGGAACTTGAGGGAGTTGTGGTAGACCTCGACGCCAGTTAGAGGCGACAACATGACATGGATGCTCTCGTTGATGTACGGCAGGATGGTGTCTCCTCCCACGAGGCCGCATAACAGGACAACAACGTCGAACACCTTGCCCTTGGAGAATTCATCGTTGTACTTGAGTAATTCCTCCTCAGAGATGGTCTTGGAGGAGACATAAGCCTGTAGATAACGCAAGTCAACATGAAGACCAAGGAGGGTTGGGTGTGGATGATCTGGGGATTACAAATATATATTCTATAAATAAATATTTTTGAAAGTGGTTAAATTATGATGGGGCGTGACAAGACTTACTACACAATAAGTATATCCACTTACCCGCAAAAAAAAGTCTAGCTACTTGCACCCGCTTTCGCAGGTAACGGTAAGACCATCATACTCTCCTTTCGAAAAAAGGCCTACTGTGAGTTTGGAGAAGATTTTTTATGGTGTGTTGCTTTCACGGTTGGAAGTGTTAAGTGGTTCTTATACTTGGTTTTGGAAGGATATATACATGATTGTGGAATAGGACGTTCCGCAAGGAGTACCCTAACTTGCACAATACCAAGCGAAAACATGTCAGTATGGCAGATGTTTTCGTTACTATACCATTGAATGCTATTTTTCGACGGGTTTTGAGTAGGGATTGATGTCCTAGATTTACTTGGTGCAACGCTTGATGGCAATTGATTTATCTTGGATGTATTTTGCAGGGAACCCCACATTTAGGGTTACTTTATGGTAAAATCAATGCACACCCACATTATGAACGACAATCATGGTTTTCGTACGTTTTTAAAGTGAACTTAAGATGCCCCTCACGGTTAAAATCATTATTAGTCACTGCCTGTGTAACTTTCTATAATACATTTTTAGAGTCCAAAACGGTGTCAAAAATTTCTTATACAAAGGGGGTATTTACTTATAACCAAAGATAAGATATCTTAGCTAATCACAATTGGCATGTCAATTAAAGATAATGTCTTTGCACGGTAGGTGTGGACGACGCTGTGTTGTGGCGTTTAAGAATATGGTTAAGGTCTTTAAGAAGATTTTCTTTCTGGTTGTAGTCACAATGGCGCTGCACTTTCTTTTGTTAAATATGATAGGTAGGGTTCACATGTGATTGTCCATTACTCACATCCTCATGTAATGAAGGATGCCACATGGCTAGATTTAGGAATCTGATAACGGCCGAATGTCATGTACGAGCACATGGCCAATCAAAGATTTTCGATGACAAGTTTAGTAACATGATGATGATAACTTTGGTTGGTAAACATGACAACTTCGTGCTTCAGTTTGTTTTTTGATAAAAAGAAATACTGTGTGTGTAACTAATGTACCATCCTTGAGTCACCAGAATTGCCATAAAAAATGTTCAATTTGCCATGTGCTCGTACATCAGGTACTTATCATCTGGGTAGATTTATACGATGGGTTAAATGAAGTGTAGACCTAGACCAGGAATTAGAAGCACTCACATCCAAGTCATCGCTATTGTGGCCGTAGGGCAGGCTGAGTGGGGTCCAACAGGATTCGTCGACGGATTCTTTGTACCCGTTGCCGTCCTCCCGGAGCGGCGAGGCGGCGACAACGGAGCCCGTGTGAATGACACGCTTCACCATCTTGGATCGCTCGCACTGCTGCAGGATGGTGCGTGTCGCGTCCACTATCGCTTCGGTGGTGTCCTTGTACTGCAAAATAAACCAAGTGGAAATAAATGACATACTGCTTTCATCATGGTTTATTAACCCAATCATATTTTAAGTCTTATCTTCAAAAAAAATATCATATTTTAAGTCAAATTTTGATCATATATCTTACTAGGAAAATCATGTTATAAAAATTTATATTGTCAAAATTCGTATTTGAATGCAATTTTCTAATAGTACTATTTTTGCTACGTACAATCTATACTAAAAAAATGCCTTCGGGGTGCAGGAAACTCTTGCTTTTTCTTCAAGAACACACAAGCCGTGTGTCTTCTGTGTTAAGATAAGAGGGAGATAGTTGTGCAAAAGAAAGAAAGATAAGAGGGAGATAAGAGGGGAGCAAGGCATAGGGGGTGAAGCCAAGATAAGTCAACACGGACAAGTAGCACTAATGTATCTCTAAAAAAGTAGCAATAATATATGTCTATAATGTTCTTTTAATAATCTCACATAAACTAAAAATAATAGTTGCCAATGTATCATAGCAAGATAAGCAATTATGATGTGATGTGACTTGAGGACTAATTTAAACTGTAATTCACTTGATCAGATTACCCACGCAAACCTTCAATTATTTAAAAAATCAACACATCAATAAACCCTAACATAATACGTAGTTGAATAGGAATTTTAGATAGCTGGAGAATATAAATTAGAAGAAACCGGCTTTAATATCACTTACAGACCGAATCTGCAAACGGGAATCTTAAATTTCTATGAAGAAAAGGACAAAGGAGTGGAGATTGGGAGCGGCGGCGGCACTTCTGACGGGCAAAGAGACCATCGGGCAAGAGGTAGTTTATTTTTAGCCCAAATACTTAATAGTGTAGCTGCACTATTAAGCTGAAACGAGCGCATACTCGCGCAGCGTACAACTCACGGATTGACTACATGCATGTGGTGATGTCATCCCACTTTATTTCGTCTTATTTTTTCCAAAAAACTATAACTTTTCAACCGAGTGTCAAAATGATGATCTTTTTTCATTGTTAAGTTCCTCGCCACGAGCTCTTCAAAAATAAATGCTAGACAACTTTTTGGGCAACTTTGGCTCTACTCGAAACAACTTAAATGCTAGACAGAAGCAACTTTGTTGCACCATGTGTATTGGTGAATTTACCTAGCAAGTATATCGTGGACAACATAGAAACCATGACAGACAAATTTTCACCGTATATAAGCAATTGAGCATCACCCATAGGCAACCTTGGCATTACAGTGAGGCAACTTTCATCAATAAATGAGACAACTATCGTTATGAAGGTGTATACTTTGTTAGTTATGCCAGGCAACATGGTGGTGAATCTAAGCCACTCCAGAGTGTTTGAAGACAATTTAGAAAAATAGTGATAAAAAACTTCATAATATTTGTAAGCTACTATTTTACAAAGTTAGGCAACTGAGCAGCAATTATGGCAACTAATTATCAATAGCAGGCAACTGGGCATCAATAGTAGGCAACTGAACATCAACCGTAGGCAACTGATCATTAATAATAGGCAACTGAGCATCAAAGTAGAGCAATTTCATAGTATTTGTAGGTAACTGAACATCACCCATAACTAATCATCAATTTCATAGTATTTATAGGCAATTTTACAGTATTTGTAGGCAATTAAGCATCAATCGCACACAAATAATCATCAGTGACAACAATTGAGCAGCAACAATAAGAAAGTTGGGATTGACAAGATTCACAGGTACAAGTTACTTGTATGTAGCACTAAATGTGCCTCATGTTTGTGTGATTTTCTCTTTTTTACAAAAACCAACCAAATAGGCAGTCCTACTGGCCAAATGAAAAAAAGTTGCTTTCTTATAGCCTTAAAGTTTTCTCAATATCATCAAAAGTTGCCCAAAAAAGTTTGTTGAAACCTATCCATATGGGACCTACTTTTGAAGAACTCTTCGAAAAACCTGAAAACGGATCTCAATTCTCAAGCTCAATTGAAAAGATATAGTTTTTTTGAAAAAAGAAACGAACGTAATTAATTAGGAATACACTGGTGGGAGGAACCAGGTCGCACGGATTTCATTTTCTAGACTGTTGACACACGCGGGGCTGGTGATGCCCTTTTTTCGAAGTGCGTTCGCGCCCGCATACGGACGCCTTGACACCGGCGAGCCGCGTCCTTCTTTTAGTGATCGGAAAGTGGCAGGAGTGCATGACCTCGATCTATTTTTTTAGATCAATCGGAGAGGTCTATTTTTAAGGGGCGGATCGATCTTTTTTTTTTCTTTTGAGCAAAGAAAGGCATATCGGTCTTTTTTTTTCTGAGAAAAGGGGGGCAGATCGATCAAATGGAGATCGGTCGCAACTCCAAAGTGGCAATGGGCCTTCGTGCTAGCTTTAGGCTCCTACGTTTTGGGGCCTTTTTTGGATCGGGGTTAAAAAAAAATCTCATCACCGAGATCATTAGTTAGTGAGTACATCTTTCAACGATCACTCCCACCTTTTCAATTTATGACAAGTGGCGCTGCATGCGGTGTCATTTGTCGTAACCTGTGAATTTTCCTTTTTTCGTAGATCCATATTTCCAAACGTTTTATCTCGTAAATTGTGCATCCAAATCTTGAACCGTTTTTACCGTTGGGTTTCTTGCATCGAGATCTTCAAAACTATATCCCATGTTGATTGGTTTTGACGAATTTTTTTTTCATAAAAAAACGGACGATAAAACCGTGCCTCACGCGATAGAAAAAACAGAAAACATGTTTTTTTCCTTTCCGAGAGGCACGGCCGTGCCTCTCGCGGAATAAAAAGAGAGAGCAAAAAACACGTTTTTTTTCCTTTTCGAGAGGCGCGACCGTGCCTCTCGCAATAGCAAAATCGTGCCTCTCGCGGAAGCAAAACCGTGCTCTCGCAAAAAGAACAGAAAGCATGTATTTCCACTTTCCGAGAGACATGGACATGCCTCTCGCGAAGGCAAAACCGTGCCTCTCGCGAACAAGAAACGGAAAACCCAAAGAAAAAACAGAGAATATGTATTATTTTCCTTCCTGCAAAAAACGCGTTTTTTCGTGCAATTTTCTTTTTGTAATTTTTTTTCGTCCAAAAGCTAAGGAAGACCGGTGAGAAACCGGAACACCAGAAAAACTTGGGAAAAAATTACTCTAAAAAATCGAAAACGCGTGCGAAAAAATAAAAAAAACATTCAGAGTGCTATTCGTGATGATGGCTGAGAATGCGCCAAATGACGACGCGTGGGAATGATCGTTAGGAGGCTTCCAGGAAATACTCGCTAATTAGTTGCTCTCTCTCATTGCATCATTTTTTGTTATGGGCTGTATATATATAACAGGGTTTGGGCCGAGGTCTTCGAGGTCAGTTGACTCCGGCCCAACGCTGTAGCTCCGACAATACCCGGAAAGTACATAGATCAAAATTTACATGAGGTGTGTATGCACAAAAGCATGCACCCCACCGCATACATACATATTTCAGCTACACTTCTCTCGTCACATCCACCCGTCCACTCTCCCTGACCACGCGGAGCTTGCAGCAAACAATTGGGCGGGCTACAGTGTAAAAGAATGTCTTAGCTGTTTTTTTTGGGTCCATAGACTAACTGTATTAAAAGCAAAATCTACAGAGCTGGACGAGCCACGATCCATGTAGCCTTGCAGTAGCTCCGTCACTTACACAGCGTAAATAAATTCATCCCTAGCAAAAAAAAAAAAACTCCTGCTTTTCTAAAAAAAAGGCAGAAAACTCCTGTTGTAGAATGCTGTAGAAAAGAAAGTCTTGCCGTAGAAACCGACGGGAGAGTAGTGCTAGTGGATGGATGCATGCCACCTGCCAAGGGGGTATAGCTATCGACGACCTCAGGTGTCCTCTCGCGTCACAAGGTTAGCCACATCCACAAAGAATTCAGAGAAGCGATGCCATGCAAAGTCGACAGGTGGCCCGCGTCGGCATCATGTTCGTGATCACGCGGAACTGTGCGTAGTGCGTACATGGTTCCAGTAGGGTGAACAATGTCCACCGGCGTGACAATATCTCTTCATCTTCTTCGTTTTTCTTGGGCAACCAAGAGCATCCCTATTATCTTCGTGATCGGGAACTAATGGTTGTCTTACCTTGGAGCTGCCGGGGTTGTGCCGCAGCGGGGTGGCGACGAGGAAGACGAACTCGCAGCCCTGGATGGCCGGCTCGAAGGAGGCGGCGTCGTAGATGTCCGCCTCGAACAGCACCAGCCGCTCCGCCGCGCCGGGGAGCCCCCTCAGCACCTCCGTCTTCTTCTCATCCCCTGCCAGGCCAATTATGCTCAGGACTACGCACAGAGATGTGGATGTGGCCGGGGCGTCGTTCTACAGCGGCATGCACGGGACGGGAGGAATCGGCGTGGGAGAGGGCGCATACCGAGGTTTCGTACGGTCCCATGGACGGTGCAGCCTCTGTCGAGGAGCTTCTTGACGAGCCAGGACGCGATGTACCCTGTAGCTCCGGTGACGCACACCTTGCTCATCGTTTCCCAGGCGGTCCCTTATCCCCTGACGCCCAGTGATCCTGATCCTGTGTCTGTTATATACGTGTGCGGCGCTGCAATCAGTCCGCACCACCGTAAGGCTCAGTGATATTATTATCCACATGGCCCGCCTTTGCTGCGATCAGTTCTACCGAGTGATCGCGGACGGCGACGCGGTATTTCGAGGAGATGTCGGAGGCCGTAGTAGGTGTCCAGTCCACCTCCGATTAGCTAGATTTGCTTTGTCACAGTTATTGTATGGAAAACGGAATATAGTATCGACTGACACTTCGCATCTCAATCAACTAATTTTTAGCAACACCGTTTCAAAAAAATCTCAAGCTCGTATGTGGACGGTGGCAACCAAGATGTTCGCTGCGGCACGGCGAGATAACCATCCAAAGGTAAGCTCATGCTTAGGCAGAGAGGACACCTGAACGCAGCCTCTGAGGTGGCTCGCCCGAAGCAATGAAAACGAATATTCAGTCTATTCCTACATTTGCTACGTCTGTTTTCAAGTTATTAAAAAGAAAATATGCAAGAAAACTACAGATGTCATTACAGGATATTAGTATGGCCAGGGCATCTTTAAAGTAGACGCTCCGAAGGCCCGTATATTTTTTTTTGATGAAAAAGCAGCAGATGCTGAATTTCATTGATGAAAAAGGAGAGCAGGTCTAAGCTATTACAAGTAGATGGCACCGGCTAAAACCTAATCAAGGAGGATAGAAAAACTTCGACATCAGCTTGAGCCCGCCATTCAGCCAACATCTGGTCTCGTTTAGTATCCTGCTATGAACATGTGGTACAGAGCTCGGTGTGGCGTTGAAGATCCTTGCATTGCGCTTCTTCCAGAGGCACCAGGAGACGAGTCGGCACACGGCCCAACAGGTGGGTCTGTTGGCCTTTGGCAGTGAGGAGGTCTGCCTTCGGAATCGCTGTCGCAGGCGTCCGCCGTCGTGCAGCTGAAGGCTGGCGTATGGAGGCCCCAGCGTAGCCGCCGTTCTTTCCCAGACCATGGTGGAGAAAGGGCAGGTGGCAATAAGGTATGCGGCCGTCTTCGGAGCTTGCAGACAGAGTGGGTAGAGGGGGTCATGAGGTATTTGTCGCTTCGCCAGGTTGTCCGCCGTGAGGCACTTTCCCCTGAGCAGTAGCCAAGCGAACGCCTTTGCCCGTGGCGCCGCCTTGGCCTTCCAGATGATTTCATTGTCCGTGGACTGGATGGATCCATGGAACAACATGCAGTAAGCTGATGTCGCCGTGTACTCCCCAGAAGCAGTCCATTTCCACCTTATCGAGTCCGGCGTGTCCTCCCGGAAGACGATCGTCTGTGTTGCATCCCAGAGCTGATAGAGCTCGTGCAGGGCTACCGGCGGAGGGTTGGCCTTGACGTATTGCATCCATCTGTCGTCCGTGATCGCCTGACGTAGCGATAGGCGGCGTCCATTGCAGTGTCGAAAGAGGTTAGGCCAACGGTCAGCTGGACGGCAACCTTCTGCCCAGTGGGAGCACCAGAAGTTAGCCATAGATCCGTTGCCAATGACGATCGTCGTGAAGGCTCTGAAAACACTTTCGGCCATGGGGTCAATGGGCAGCGTTAGCTCACGCCACGACCTACCATCGCCAGACTAGGTCCTCTAGTGCCAGCGTACTCGAAGGGCCGCCCCATGCAGCTGCAGGTCGCTGATCCCCAAGCCACCAAAAGCCCTCGGTTTGTAGACGTCTTGCCAATGCACGAGGCACCTGCTGGTCGGAGAAGTCTCGTCCGCTGCCCACAGGAACCCTCGACGCAGCATATCCACCATCTTGAGAAACCACTTTGGCGGAGCAAGAGCCATGATCTTGTAGATGGCCATGGCCGACAGAACAGTCTGCACCAGCTCAATTCTACCAGGCAGAGCGAGCAATTTTGCTTTCCAGCCTCGTAGCCGTTTTCCAAGAGAGTCAAGGATGGGTTGCAAATCCTCTTTCCTGAGCTGGCCGTCTGACAATGGCAGTCCCAGGTAGGTGACTGGGAATGCCTTAGTCACACATTCAGTATCTTGCACAGCAGCGTCGACGTGCACGTCCTCACACCGGATGGGCGTGACAGCGCTCTTGGCCCAATTCGTTCGCAGGCCTGTCGCCGAATGGAAGGCGCCGAGCAGGCTGACCGCCGCGTGGAGTTCTCTCCTTGAGGGATTGATGAAAGCCACCACGTCGTCAGCGTACATGGACACTCGGAAAGGCATGATATGCTTCCCAATATCTGCCAGTACCTCGCATCTGTAGGCCGCATCGAATAGGGCAGCTAGGGCATCCATGGCGAGGACGAATAGCAAAGCGGACAGGGGGTCCCCTTGCCGTAGCCCTCGGTGATGACAGATGGTGTCTGAGAGGTCGCCGTTTATGTTGAGCTTGGTACTGGAAGTGGCAAGCAGCCCAGCAATCCAATTCCTCCATCTGGTCCCAAAACCCCTCGCACACATCAACTCGAGAAGAAACTCCCAGGAGATACTATCAAAGGCCTTTGCAATGTCGACCTTGAGGAGCAGCGCCGGTGCTTTTTTCATTTTCAGAGTCTTGATCATAGCTTAAACATACATGAAATTATCCAAGATGGACCTCTTCTTGATGAAGGCACTCTGGCAAGGAGAGACAAGGTCGTGCATCAGCGGCTGCAACCGTCTTGCGAGGATCTTGGCAAGGAGCTTGGCGATACTGTGGATTAGGCTAATTGGCCGAAATTCAGCCAGCTTTGTGGCTCCCTCCACCTTCGGGATTAGGATGAGGATTGCAGTATTCAGTGCTTGAAGATTGGCCATATTCAGATTACCAAACTTTTCGATCGCCCTCATAAGGTCATCTTTGATCAATGTCCAGCAGTTTTGGAAGAAGAGCCCCATGAATCCATCCGGCCCAGGTGCCTTTTCTACGTTCGATTCATTTATTTCCGCAAGCACTTCGTCCTTCGAGAACTCGCACTCCAACTGGGAGAGGGCTTCAGTGTTCTGCGTGTACCCAAGCGCCTGGAAGTTGAAGCTTTTGGAGCGATCGGCCGGCTGTCCAAAGAGTTCAGTGAAGAAGTTGCAGGCCAGCTGTAATTTGTCCTCTTGCCCTGTAAATAGCTGGCCTTGGTGCTGGATAGATTGGATGTTGTTTTTTCCTTCTCCTGGCCAAGGCTTTCAAGCGGAAAAATTTGGTACAAGCGTCCCCTTCCCTGATCCCTTGCACTCTTGATTTCTGTCTCCAGATGGATCTCTGAAGGGAGCTGTAGCCTAGCAGTTTCATCTTAAGGTTGTTGCGCAATCGGTGCTCCTCCGGGGACAATTCGCGGGAGTCTCTCGCCTTGTCAATGCGGAAGATGATCTCGTTGGCTACGTCCATGGCACGACTCATCTGATCTGAAAACTTGTTGTGCCATCGCGTGAGAGCCCTGGCCACCCTTGTCAGTTTGGTGTGCAGCACAACATATGCATCCGGTGACTGAACCGGTTGGTTCCAGGCAGAGGCGACCACCGCGTCGAATCTGTCCATCTTTACCCAGAAAATGTGGAACTTGAATCTGCGATAGTGCTTGTATTCAATGTTGCACGACAACGGCAACGGGCAGTGGTCGCTCATCGCCGTGCTAATGGCCTGTAGCTGGCAGGAGGGGAACAAGTCATGCCAGAGGTCATTGTAAAGCACACGATCAATCTTTACCAGCGTGGCCCTCTCCTATTCGTTCGTCCAGGTGAAAGTCTGGCCATGCAAGTAAAGATCCTTCAACTCTATATCTGATATGAAGCCGTGGAAAGCATTCATGAGCCGCCTGTTGATCCGGGAGTTTGATTTGTCAGCCGCCGAGCAAATGAGGTTGAAATCACCCGCGCAAATTGTTGGGCAGGCGGCATTGGACAGCAGCTGCCTAAGCTGACAGAGGAAGTTCAGCTTATCATCGTCTTCTTGAGGCACATAGACCCCAATCAGCCGCCAGGATTTTCCAGACTTCTTGTGGGTGCAGGTCACCATCACGAAGCTGGGATTGCAGTCCGTCGCGGAGACCTCAATCTCATCTCCCTTCCAAGCCACGATTATTCCCCCACGAGTGCCGTCAGCCGGCTGGAAGCAGAAATCAGTAAATGCAGAGCCACAACATTCAACGACTGTAGCATTGGAGACCACTAATAATTTAGATTCTTGCAAGCAAACAAGATATACATTGTACTGATGCACTAAGCGCCTAACCACCCCTCTTCTCGCAGGCGAGTTCCGACCTCGAACATTCCAAACTAACATAGGACAACTATCCATGGGAAACTGGTCATCGGCAGCGGGCGGATGAGCATGCAGGTCATGCCGTACTTGGGGCAGCCTGGGATCTCACCGGTGTGGCCCTGGTTCCCGGAGCTGCGGCGAGGGCTTGGAGAGCGCAGACTTGGCCTTCAGTGAGTGGCCTCTCAAAAACGAGCTCGTACCTCTGCATGGCTTCAGTCTTAGCTGAGTCGATGCCCAATTTCTACATGATGAGCTGTTGTGCCCTGACCACGACATTCAGAGTTGCCGTCCTCTTTGATGCAAGCCTTCCACTCCGGTGCGGGTTGGACACGGGCGAGCGGCGGCACCTTGCCGCTCTTGGCTTTGCCGTCGCAGGGCGCGGCAGGAGGGGTTGAGCCAGATCCAGTGTGACGCCCGTGACCAGCTGGTCGACCTCCAGGAGGGGGCCCACTAGCACCGCAGGTGGGGGCGTTGACGACGCGAGCGGAGCGGGATGCTGATGTGGCGGCGGTGGGGCTGTGCGTGCCGGGTCAAAGCCCGGGGCCGAGTCGCGTAGCGAAGACGGGTGGGTCGACGCAGCATGTGGTGCCGCAGAATCTGGGACCGCTAACGGGCCTGCGGTTGACGCGTCAGGAGCCACCAAGGTATCCAGCAGGGGGGACAGGCTGAGCCGCCCGATGTCGCAGTCCATGTTGTAGCTCGGGGAAGCAGGCCTGTGCACCGCAGGCCTGTACACTGTCGCTCCAGATGAATCATGGGGAGGGCACGGCATAGGCTACTCCCACGGAAGGTGCACGTCCTGGCTTGCCCGAAGCAGCAGTGCATGCACCGGTCCACCGCCTAATGAAGCGTCACGCGTGGCCTCCAAGGAGTGGGCACATGGCTCCGTCCCATGCACCTCGGGCCTCACACTAGGGCTCGCCCGTGCCCCCGCGCTCAACGCTGACGACGCCCACAGCTGCTCGCCGCCCGCAGAGTAGCCAATCACCTTGTTCCCGCAGATGAGCGCCAACTGATGGCCGTGGTAGGGTTCCCCGCTGCCGGCAAGACAGGAGAACACCGAAGACCGCCCGGGCGCCTGCGGAGTGGAGCGGGAGCCGTCGACGCGGTTGTGCGCCCATGGGAGCGGCGTTGAGCTGATGCGGTCGCCCTCATGCTAGCTTGAACCATTCCTCACGGCAAACTCCTCCAGCTCGTCAAGGTGCACGAGCACCAGGCCGTCATGGATGCGTGGGCAAGTGGGTAGGGGGGTGCCGGGTTCCATCGTCTGAAGGAAACCCGACGGCAGGCGTAGGTGGTCTAGCAGGTCGACGTTGCGCCGTGGCTCGTGGGTGCCGAGATCGATCTAACGAGGCAGCTTGTCTGGCGACTCGATCCATGCGTAGAGCACAAAGTAGGAAGTGTTGACCTTGTGCAGCGACTCTAGCTCAACAGCATCGATCCTGACCATCTTGAGCATCTCGGCCACCGAATGGACTGACCAGGCTTGTAGCGGGACGCCCTCAAGGAAGATCCTAGCCCTATAGCGCAGTGTCTTGAGCTCAGAGTTGGAGCGCCTGGACCAATCCTGGACACGAAAGGGTGTGCCCTGGTTGTCGTGGAAGATGCCACGCTCGAAAATGATGTCGCGCCAGCGTTCATCGAAGAAGCACGCAGTGAAGGAGTTCTCAAAGAGTGAGATCCTCACCGCGGCCGGCGGGATCTCTGGGAACTCCGCCAGGATGGCCTCCCTGACCCTGGCAGGGTACATGCCCTCGGCCGCCACAAAGACGACAAGCACCATGGCCCGCAGCCGGAGGTCCTCGTCCGCCATCTCCTGGGTGAAGTCAAAGAGGATCATGGTGCCCAGTGGGCGCCGGTCCGCATCGCCAAGCAAGAAGGGGGGGGGGCGCACCATGCCCATAGTAGTGGAGCAAGCCATGTCGAACGGTGGCCGCACGGGGGTGGTGCTAGGCGGCGGGAAGACTAGCCGATCCCGCAGCGGAAGGTGAGGGACGGGGGTGGGTGGTGCCGGCGGTCAAGCAGGGCGGCGGCTAGGAGGGTGTAGCGGCGGCAGCGGCTGTCGAGGGAGGTGTTTGGAATGGCAGTCTTTGCGAAGGTGGCCAAAGCGGATGCATTGGATGCAGCGCAGGCGGTTAGGGCAGGAACCAACACGATGGGAAGCTTCAAGGCATCTAAAGCAGCGCCCGACGAGGTCATCTTTATAGGAGTAGTGGAAGTGGTGAGGGGTGGCGGTCTTGGCTAGTGGGGGTGGGATCTGAACCTAGCCGCGCTTGTGGGTGACCAGCTGCCAGCCGACTTCCAGTGTCCTGGCATTGATGGCCGCAGCCGCTCGTTGGGTGGCATCAATGCCCGGCGTAGGAGCGGCAACCGAAGATCCAGCGGTTTAAGACGCTGCGGAAGGTGCGGCCGTGCCCATCCCCTGCGCAGGAGCGGCCGCCAAAGAACCGGCGGTTAAAGGCGCCGTGGAAGGTGCGGCCTCGCCCAACCCCTGCATAACGGCCCAGGCGTAGGATCTAGGCGGGGAAAGTGAAGGCCCATCCTCAGATCCACTGTATGAGAGGCAGAGGCGGGCGTCGGAGCATGGGTTTCCAAGCGAACGCGGGGAACCAGGGGGCGGTGAGGTGCAGCTCATCGTGGTGGGGCGCCGAAGGACCAGCGGGCAAAGCGTGACGACGCGGTGTGCCGTGGCCGAGGTGGCCACCAGCACAACACAGAGGGTGGAGAGTGGAGCGCTAGTTGATGTGTGATATAAAGCCCGTATATATTTGGACCATAATGTTAGGACGCTTTTATCATTCAACGGAATTTTCTAAATATCCGCGTAGGAGTTCATATGTCCCAGTTTTGATATAGAAATCACAAACTTGAGGATGTTTTGCGGAGGGATGGACATTGGCATATCCAACCAAAAGCAACCACTTCGCCCTCCTCTCCTCTCTTTTCTCTCTCTCTCTCTCCCGGCTGCACACCACACACACATATCCAATCAAAGCGACCATGTGCCCCCCTCTCTTTCTCTCAACTGGACAAATAAGGATATTTTAGGATAGTGTTGGATGGCCCCCTCCCCTATCATATCTGTAGACACGTCCAGGATGAGCTTGCGGGCATTTATGGTGTCTGTTTTGAGGGCATGCATTGCAAATGCCCTCATATCAAATGTCGGAAAAAATGCACTAGTTTGCATGGTGAAATATGTGTGCCGGAAAAAAGAAGAGATGGGGTTTCATGATCTGTATGCTTTTAATCATGCCATGTTAGCAAGACATGGTTGGAGACTCATATCCAATGCGAAAACCTTATATGCAAGAGTTGTAAGGGCAAAATACAATCTTGATGGCAACTTGCTTAAGGCAGGTCTGAAGAAGGGTTTCTCGTTTACTTGGCAAAGTATTGTAGATAGTTTAGCAAACTTTTATGTGATGACACGTATGGCGGGTTGGCTCAAATGAAAAGAGAAATATTCAGGAGAACCATTGGGTGCTTGGTTTCTCATCAAGGAAAACTGAAACAAGAAGTGAGCAGATTGTGTTGCAAGTTGTAGACGAGCTTATGAACCCAATGACAAAACAATGGGATGATGAGTTGAACTTTTGTATTTACCATAGTTGATGTTGAGAGGATACTTCGTATACCATTGAGTGATCACATCATGGAGTATTTCATTGTGTGGCACCACACAATACCAAGTTGTCCGTCCATCTCAAACGACATTCATGCAAGAAAAAAATATACTCGAGGGCGTAGTAATTTTGCATGAGACTGTTCAAGAGATGCATCGGAAAACATGAGTGGGTTAGTATTCAAGATCGACTTTGAAAAAGCGTATGAAAAGGTCAAATGGTCTTTCCTCCAAAAATACCTTAGATTGAAAGGTTTCTCCGATAAATGGTGTCAGTGGATCCAAAATTTTGTAACTAGAGATAGTGTGGCCATCAAAGTCAGTAATGAAGTAGGGCACTACTTCCAAACCAAAAAAGAACTACGACAGGGTGATCCCATGATTCCAATGTTATTTAACATTATTGCTGACATGTTGGCTATTCTGACTGAGCGCGTCGAGCAGGATGGCCAGATTGCAGGAGTAGTGCCACACCTTGTGGATGGTGGCCTCTCTATTCTGTAGTATGCCTATGATACAATTCTTTTTATGGAACATGACCTGGACAAGGCTTGAAACCTAAAACTCTTACTTTCAGCGTTTGAGCAATTGTCGGGTTTCAAAATCAACTTCCATACAAGCAAAAATTTCTGCTTTGGAGATGCTGCTGAGGGGGCAACCAATTATGATCACATGTTTGGTTGTGCACATGGCCAATTCCCGATTAAATATCTGGGAATATCGATTCACTATCGGCGTCTTACTATTGCAGAGTGGAAACATGTAGAGGAGCGTTTAGAGAAACGGTTCAGCAGTTGGAAAGGGAAGATGCTCTCTATTGGAGGGCAACTGGTTTTGATTAACTCTGTCCTCACCAATATGGTTCTCTATACGCTTTCTTTTTTCCAACTCCCAAAAGGGGTGTCACAAAGACTGAACTATTTTAGATCCAGATTCTTTTGACAATGAGATGGTGAAAAGAAAAATTACAGGTTGGCTAAATGGAGCATGGTTTGTAGGCCAAAAGACCATGGTGGCCTTGGAATTCATGACCTAGAGGTCAAGAATGTGGCCCTACTTAGTAAATGGTTATTCAAACTTCTTATTGAGGATGGTTTTTGGCAAACCATGTTGCACAATGAGTATCTATGCCAAAAGGCAGTGGTTCGAGCCTATTGGAAATCTGGCGACTCACGCTTTTGGGCTGGCCTAATGATGACAAAGAAATATCTCATTCGCTTTGGGTCATTGGCGATAATGGACGGGTCAGAGATTCATTTCTGGGAAGACATATGGCTAGGCAATGCCAGTCTTGAAGAACAATACCCAACATTATACGCCATTGCTCGCGATAAAAATAATATTATTGAGCATGTGCTTAGTTCATCCCCGTCCAATATTTCATTAAGGTGGGATTTGATTGGCCCCCGACTTATGCCATGGCATAATCTTTTATCCCGTCTAGATTTGATTAATCTGACACAAGGCCAGGATGTTTTTCGCTGGGACCTTACTACACTCGTAGAAAACATGCCTACCGTTTGTACCTTTAGTCCCGGTTTGGCTTTGGACCGGGACTAATGTTGCCATTAGTCCCGGTTCCAAAGGCTAGTGGCCGTCAGGGGGTACGTGCAACATTAGTCCTGGTTCATTTGGGACCTATAGTCCTAGTTATTATCACAAAACGGTACTAAAGGGGTGGTGGTAGGCTGGTGTCAGCCTGGGGTCCCCACGAGCCCTTTTAGTCCCGGTTTGTACTATAGGTAGACCTTTAGTCCCGGTTTGTAATACAAACCAGGCCTAAAGCTTTCCCTATATAAACCCTTCGTCTGGCCGACTCCATTTCTCCGTTTCCTCCATTCGAACTCCCCTCTTTGTTCTTCCCCTAGATCGAGCTCATCCCTCCATTTTTGCCAAGATTTGTCAAGATTTGAGGCACCCCAATCCATCCAAGTGTTCACAACGGTTAGCAACTTTGTCCTTTCATCTCTTATTGCTAGATCAACTCATGCAATGCTTTATAAGTATAGTGATTTATGGGTTTTAGTTTGGGTGTAATTATTTGATAGTTTTTTTTGATTTATATGCAATTTGAGCTCAAATTAACTCCTTAGTTTGCATATGTGTAGGTGTGGTTTACTTAGTGTGCCTTCCCGTCCCGGTTGTAACCACCGTCGATCGCCCGTACCATCCCGTCATCGGCACCACCTTGGTGAGACTCTTCTTGTCTTCTTATCCTTTTTATAACAAAAATCGTATTTGTATGATTTAGATAGTTACTTGCATAGTTTTCTTACTTGTATGATTGTTGTTATATATAGTGCCATGGTTATGATATCCGTGCCCGTCGGCCCTCGTCCGGTTTACGATTCAGATGTGGTATATTCTCTTTTATAATTATTTGCTGCATTTCATGTTAATGACAATTATGCCCATCAAGTTGACATAGATATTTTTATCCAGGAGGTAACCGGAAATGCCAACCGACCCTATTGTCGACAAGTTAAATTTAGTTGAAAAAGAAAACGAGGATTTGAAAGGAAAATCGAAAAGAGTTGAAGAAGTGAAGATGAAATTGGAGTTGTACGCTGTCGATGTCGTCGATGATCACAAGATCAAGATGGATGCAATGCGCTTGAAGATTAAAAAGATTAGAAAATATGTCATTAATAAAGAGGCTTGGTATCATTATGCTGTTGGATCATTTTTTTTTACCTTAGTTGCGATTTTGATCGCATTTGCTATTGCATTTAAAATGTTTTAGCTAGATAGTTTTATGCTGTTTTATGAGAACAAGTGTGTATGAACTTATGTATGAACTTGTATTAATTTGGTCTTTTCGGTGTTGTGTAATGAAGATGAACCGACAATGGATGTACGTTGACCGATGCTCTCCCCAGTTCATTAATGGCATGTAGATTTTTTTGCATGCGGCTGAGGCAAACAAGCGGGATCGTTTTATGTGTTGTCCATGTGGTGTGTGTAAGAATGATAAGACTTACTCTAGCTCAAAACAGATTCATGTCCACCTGTTTACATCTGGTTTCATGTCCGGCTATAATTGTTGGACCAAACATGGAGAAAGAAGGGTTCTAATGGAAGATAATGAAGAAGAAGAGGATGATGACAACTATCCTGGGTGTCCTGAATATGATGGTACTACAATTGGGGAGGAGAATGAAGAAGAAGTTGAGGCATCAGATGAGCCCTCTGATGATCTTGGTCGGGCCATTGCTGATGCAAAGAGAAAATGAGAAAATGAAAAGGAGAAGTTGAAGTTGCAGCGCATGTTAGATGATCACAAAAAAGGGTTGTACCCAAATTGCAAAGATGACAACATAAAGCTTGATACCACACTCGAATTGCTGCAATGGAAGGCGGAGAATGGTGTAGCTGACAAGGGATATGAAAAGTTGTTGAAAATATTGAAGAAGAAGCTTCCAAAGGACAACGAATTGCCCGAAAGTACATACGAAGCAAACAAGGTTGTCTGCCCTCTAGGATTGGAGGTGTAGAAGATACATGCATTCCCTAATGACTGCATCCTCTACCGCGGTGAGTACGAGAATTTGGATGCATGCCCGATGCGCAAGGCATTGCGATATAAGATCGGTCGCGATGACCTTGGTGATGATGTTCAGGGCGAGCGCCCTAGGAAGAGGATTCCTGCCAAGGTCACGTGGTATGCTCCTATAATACCACAGTGGAAACGTTTGTTCCAAAACAAAGAGCATGACAAGTCATTGCGATGACACAAAGAAGACCGTAGGAAAAAGGGGAAGTTGAGAGTACCCACCGATGGGTGGCCATGGAGAAAAATCGAGAGAGAGTGACCGGAATTTGCAGATGACCCAAGGAATTTATGGTTTGGTTAAGTGCAGATGGAATTAATCCATTTGGGGAGCAGAGAAGCAAGCATATCACACATCCCGTGTGTAAGAGCACATTTCTCCATGTGTGGATTTGGGTAATTGATGACAATCCCTATGGACTAATGGTTGCCTTAAGTTATATTCTAAGTATTTGTCCGTGGGTAATTCTTGAAGTCCATCTGTTGGTTTCAAGGAGTTTATATGGTGACCAAGGTGGTATTCAAGATTTATCCAAAGATTGGTCATGTGGGAGTTGAGCTTATTGCAAGCATGTCTTGAAGAAGAAGAGTGTGTAAGCATTCATGTTTACCTTCAAGACATCATCTTTATGAAGAGAGAAGCTAAGATACAAGTTTGATCAAGACTAAGTCAAAAAGTGAATCAAGTTTATCAACACACAAAGCGTACAAGATGTACCGAGAGGGATCAAGTGATCCCATGGTGTGGTAAGCATTGTCCATTACGCTTTGTGTACTAACCCATGGTCTACGCAAGAGTTCTTTGTGGGGTTAGGTATATTTCCATGGGCTTGCATCAGAGGCAGATCCCATACATCCCATGGAAGATGACATCAAGTGGAGATCGCCATCAAGGTTGCGATGTGCAAGCTCAAGTGAAGCATCACAGAGAGATCATGCTTGAGGATCGCCGTTCATTATGGTGACAATGGACTTGTGAATATGTACCAAAGAGTGTCTCACCCATAGTGGAGCATGGGGGAGCAATCATCTAGCGTTCATCAAGCCAACCCAATCAAGAAAGGTGGTCCGTCTTGAGGAAGTCAAGATCGTCATCATCTAGCTCAAGTGGACTATGCACAAGGCTAAGGTTTGACCCTGATAGGGTTTTCTATTTTACCGGTCTCATGGTGATAGTTGAGAGACCGAGTTATAGATCGATTGTCATACTATCAAGGGGGCTCTCAAGTGAGTAGCTTGATCGTATCGTTCGTTGAGAGCTCAAACCATTGCATTCTTGGCATCATCATGTTTCTTGGTTCTTGGTTAGATTTTCTCTATGTGGGTTCTTGAGCCTGTGGTTATCTTCGTGACAAGCTCTAGTACATCGAAAACGGATTTCATATGCTTCGTGTATTGCGTTTTCGGTGTTGGAGGTTTTACCGGTCTTATTCGGGGAAGGGTTCTCACCATTTTCTTATGGGTATTTTCTCATTTTCTTCTTATTGATATTTCAATCAGGATTGTTTTAGCCCATGTCGTTAGCTTTTCAACAAACTTTGTTTCGTTGAATTCGGAGTCCGTTTGCAAAAGTTGTGGCAGTTTTGGTGTTCTTAAAAGGCTGCAGCGGTACTACCGCGGCTAGAGCGGATGTAATTGTTTACTACCGCTCCGGAGCGGTACTACCGCTCCGGACCGAAATCTTGTATTTTGTCCACCGGTGGTATGCACGGATTTATTTTTTTAGTACCGCTCGCAAGCAGTAGTACCGCTACCCTTTGCGGTTGTATCGCTCCTTGGAGCGGTAGTACCGCTCTATGCGGGCTGTGAGCATAACGGTTGGATTTTTTACCACCTATAAAAAGGGGTCTTCTTCCCCATTGAACCTTATCCTTTGAGCTCGAGTTTGCCCCCCCCATTGTTGACCTTCTTAGAGCTTGCTAACTCTCAATCCCTCCAATACTTCTTCCTAGTTCTTGAGGGCAAAGAGAGAGAAGATCTAGATCCACATTTCCGCCAATCACTTTCTCCTCTAGGTGAGGGGAACCCCTTGGATCAAGCTCTTGGAGTTCTTCATGTTCTTCTTCGTTCTTCCTCTCATTTTCCTTCGTAGCATTAGTTTCTTTGGTGGTATTTGGGGGAGAAGGACTTGGGCACTCCGTTTGCCTCTGCCATTGCATCTGGTGCATAGGTTTGGGTTCTCCACGATGATACATGGAAGTGAGAAGTTGAGAAGCTTATTACTCTTGGGTGTTCGAGCACCCTAGAGCTTGTTCCTCTTGGGTGCTTTGGCGCCCTAGACGGTTGGTCATTCCTCGAAGCCCAATCATTGTGGTGCAAAGCTCCGGGCAAGCTTCGGGGTCTCCAATTAGGTTGTGCAGATTGCCCCGAGCATTTGATGTCACCTTGAAGCCAGAATACATTGTGGTGAAGCTTCTTGGTGTCATTGGGAGCCTCCAATTAGGGGTTGGAGATTGCCCCAACCTTGTTTGTATGGGTTCGGTGACCACCCTCAAGGGTCCCTTAGTGGAATCACGACATGTTGCATTGTGTGAGGGCGTGAGGAGATTACGGTAGCCCTAGTGGCTTCTTGGGGAGCATTGTGCCTCCACACCGCTCCGAATGGAGATTAGCGTCCGCAAGGGTGTGAACTTCGGGATACATCGTCGTCTTCGCGTGCCTCGGTTATCTCTTACCCGAGCCCCTTTACTTATGCACTTTACTTTGTGATAGACATATTGTTTCTTGTTATATATCTTGCTATTACTTAGTTGTTTATCTTGCTTAGAATAAGTTGTTGGTGCACATAGGTGAGCCTAGTTGTTTTAGGTTTTGTGGTTGACTAATTAAACAATAGTTTTATTCCGCATTTGTTCAAGCCTAAACCGTAATTATTTTAAAGCGCCTATTCACCCTCCCCCTCTAGGCGACATCCACGTCCTTTCAATTGGTATTAGAGCTAGGTCTCTCATTATTAGGTTTAACAACCTAGAGAGTAAGGATGTCGACTAGGGTATTAGGATTCTCTGACACTCTTAGTTTCAATGGCACAAATTTTGATGTTTGGGTAATTCACATGCTTAATCTCTTTAGGGTCATGTCCCCAAATTTTGAGATAATTGTAGATATGGGTTTTTCTCCTCCAAAGCATTCTCAACACATATCTTTAGAGGATGAGAAAAAATCTTATCTCAATGCTCAAGCTTCTAATGTGCTTTTTGATGCTTTGAGCAATGTAGTTATATTTCAACTCATGCCATTCTGGGATGCTCAGGACTTCAGGACAAAGCTTCAAGATAAATATGGTGTGTCCAATATTTGTAGGGATGATTGTTCTCCCTCCACCTTCGGTCATGTTGTCTTCTCAACTTCATCTACTTCACCTACATGTGGATTGCCACAAGGTAATTATATGGTGAGTAGTGATGATCATTGCAATGATGATAGTGGGCTTATTGTTGATAATAATTCTTCACTATCTTATTGCAATGCTTCATCTTTGGACTTTAACACCTCGAGCACTTTAAATGTTTCACATGCTTGTGTTGATAGTCCTTGCATATCATGTACAAATTGCTTGACTAAATCTCATGATGATATGCTTGCTATATCTTGTTGCCATGATAATAATGTTTCTATTTCCTAGAGTTGTTGTGCTAACAATGTAGAGGAAACCCAACACTCCATGGAACAAGATGTGGTCTTGAATGGTGCTTCAAGGGATCCTACATCATCATATATTGTTTCTCACTTTTGCCTTATGGCTAAGGCTTCAAAGGTATCTCCTACTTTGAATCCCAATATATCTCATGATGATGATGTTGATGATAGTGAGGATAATCATGAAGAGTTTGATAATGTTACTTCCTTAAAAATTAAGGGAGAAATGATTTTTAAAGCTCTTCATAAGAATAAACTTGCTCGTTCCAACTTCATGGAAATCATGTCTATTACCATTGAGGGCAAGAAATATATTGAGGAGTTGGAATCTCATCTCGAGGAGCATGAGGCCACCATTGAGAAAATAGAAGGTCATGAGCGTGATTACGCTAATGAGATCGCGGAGCTATCTCAAGCTCTTGAAAATGAACAAACCACCAAGGAATCTCTTGAGGAGACCTTTGGTATAGAATTATCTAGATGAAAGGAATCCCATGAAAGAGCTCTCAAGGTGGCTAATGATTTAGAACTAAAAATGATAAGCTTGAAGTTTCACATGCTAAACTCCTTGAGGACTTTGAGCACCTTGAAAATGGCTCAAGGGTCGTTAAGAGTTCGCTCATTGAACTCACCGAGTCTCATGCTCAACTTTAAGCTTCATATGCTAAAGAGCTTGCCATGTTGGCTTCTACTTGTGTTGTTAATAATGATGCTTGTGCTACTATCTCTATTTCTTGTGAAGCATCCATATTAAAGGAGAATGTTGAGCTAAGGGCTCAACTTGAGTTGCTATCTAGAAATTATGGGAAATTGGAAGAAAGTCATGAAAAGCTTTCTAGCTCTCATGGCGTTCTTCTAGTATCGCATAATGTGCTAAAGATAGCTCCTGAGGCTAGTAATACTAAGGTAACATCTAGTGAGCCTCATGTGGACATTAGCACTACATCTAGTAGAAATGCTTTATTTCCATGTGCTAGTCCTCGTAGTTCATCTACTTATAGTGTTGGTACATTTTGTGATGAATTACTATCCTTGCCTTGTTGCTTTAATGATGAAGCGTATACTTCCTGAAAGCACAACATGCTCCCTTGGTGGTTTTGATAATTCATGACAACATACATTGTCTATTGGACTAACACCTCTATCTAGTGTATTTCAGATAATAGTCCATGAAGAGTTGAGTTGGCAAAAGGATTGAGAAGTTTGTGGAATTATGCCAAGATTCAAGGAAATAGGTTGGCCAAGCTTCAAGCAAAGAGGACTCTACATTTTACATTTGTGAGAAATCACTCTGAGTACATAGGAAAGCCAATACTATTGAAAGGGGGGTAAAGTTTTAATGGTGAACAATATGCTCAAAAACGTGCATAAGTGAAAGTCACCAAAACATCCACAAACACTCCCACCAAAGTTTGTCCAAAGCCAAATATGCAAAATCGGTGCAACCAACATTCCTATCTCGGTGCCACCGATTCTAAATCCTAGACATACTGAGCCAAATCCTAACACTTCGGTGCAGCCGACATTGCTCTCGGTGCCACCGAGTTGGGTTGCCCAGATTCTGTTACGCAAGTTCACATTTTCGGTCTGTCCGAAAATGGTGAATTGGCATCATCAAGATTGGCAAATCTGACCGTTGGTCACCTTGTCGGTGCAACCGAGAATTGTATATCGGTCCCTCCGAGATTCAAAAGTTGCCACTTTTGGTCACTTCGGTACCACCGAGATTTACACATCAGTGTCACCGAGTTGGTCATTTTATGTGTAATGGTTGGATTTTTGGGGATGCCTATATATACCCCTTCATCACCACCCACTCGAAAGAGAAGCACTCAGAACTATTCCATACCTATCTTACTCAGTTTTCTGAGAGAGAACCACCTACCCTTGTGTTGAGGTCAAGATCTTCCACTCCAACCATATGTATCTTGATTTCTAGCCTCCCCAAGTTGCTTTCCACCAAGCCCATCTCTTTTACCAAGCTAAATCTGTGAGAGAGTGATTGTGTGTTGAGGATTCTATCATCTTGAAGCACAAGAGCAAGGAGTTCATTGTCATTACTGAGCCTATTACCTTTTGGAGGGTGGTGCCTCCTAGATTGGTTAGGTGTCGCTTGGGAGCCTCCTACTTCGTGTTGTGGAGTGAACCACGAAGTTTGTAAGGGCAAGGAGATCGCCTACTTCGTGAAGATCTACCCATAGTGAGGCTAGTCCTTCATGGACGGAAGCCGCATGGAATAGTCAAGGTTGCTTCTTTGTGGAACCCTCCATGGGTAGAGCCCTCCGTGGACTCTCATGAACGTTACCCTCCGTGGGTTAAAGACTCCCTAAACGTGGACGTACGATAGCACCACCTATCGGAACCACGGGAAAAATCCTTGCGTCTCATATTGCGTTTGATCTTCCTATCCCATTTCTTTACTTACATGTGCAATGTCTTTACTTTCCACTGCCATACTTGTAGACATGCCTGTGTAGGGCTGTTAGACTTGCTAGACTTGTTAAAATAGTTAAAATCAGCCAACCAATTAACTTGGGAAAAGGTTAGGTTTTAAATTCCTGCTAGTAGTCTATTCACCCCCCTCTAGACACCCCTCTCTCGATCCTACAAGTGGTATCGGAGCTTTGGTATCCATTGCTTCGGTTTAATCACCGTGGAGGAAGATGGATGTGTCTAGAGTAGAGAGTTTGAGTTGTAGAGTGCCCATTCTTGATGGAGAGTACTATAGTCAATGGAAGAATGCCATGATTGATCTATTTAATAGATTCCATTTGACAAAATATATTGAAAACCCCTTTGTGCTCCCTAGTGATGAATTGCATTCCA
Organism: Hordeum marinum; assembly: GCA_022496015.1. Taxonomy (NCBI): domain Eukaryota; kingdom Viridiplantae; phylum Streptophyta; class Magnoliopsida; order Poales; family Poaceae; genus Hordeum; species Hordeum marinum. The sequence goes on along the minus strand of CM039673.1, from coordinate 125,531,196 downwards.
CAGCCGAAGAGGAATTTAACATGCTTGGTAACCTAAGAACTATCAATCTTATTGTTAGAGGTTTACCAAGATTCATGCTTTGTCAATTGAAGAACTTTGCATGTGCCTATACCTTATGAACTGATTTGGAGAAACTATATACAAATCTTTCCTTAGGAAATCTAGATGAAATTCTTCATAAAACCATTGCTTTTCAAAAAAGGAAGCCTAGTGATCCAAACTTTGATAAATGCTTATTTGAGCTCCGCGATTTTATGCTTGCTAAAGGAGATGTCACCACTATCAACAACATTATATTTGAATCCATTCACAATCATAAACTTGAACATTGTCATGATCACTATTCTAATGAATCTCTTGTTCTTTATGACGAGGATTTCCCACTTGATGATGACAATGTGGAACATGTCTATTATGAAGAAGATGAGTTGTTCGACATCGAGCACAAGAAGATCATGAAGAATCTGAGACTCATGGAAAACTTTAAGGATTACATGTCCGGAGGAAAAGAGTGGATTCTTGATAGCGGATGTACTGATCATATGACTAGTGATAAAGACATGTTCCAAGAGATCATGCCTAATCAAGGTCCTCGACTGTACGTGACCATTGCAGACAACTCTAAGGGTAAGGTACTTGGCCATGGTAAGGTGGCTATATCCCATGATAGCTCTATTCAAAATGTTATGCTTGTTGAATCCCTTGGCTACAATCTTCTTTCCGTATCTAGACTTGCCGACTTCGGTTTCAACGTTTTATTCATGAAAGTAGATTGACAAGTGTTTCGTCAAGATAATCATAAAATGGTCGTTATCGGTTTCCGTAGAGGTGATCTATACATTGTTGATTTCACAAAAAGATCCAAGCCTCGCACTTGTTTAATTACAAAATCTTCTAAAGGTTGGCTTTGGCATAGAAGACTTGGACATGTAGGCATGCGAAATCTAGATAAGCTAATCAAAGGTGATCATATACTTGGTGTTAAAGATGTTATCTTTGACAAAGATAAACTTTGTAGTGCTTTTCAAGCTGGAAAGCAAGTAGGTGGAAGTCATCCCGTTAAGAATATCATGACTACTAGGAGGCCACTCGAGTTACTTCACATGGATCTTTTTGGTCCCAATGCTTACAAGAGTCTCGGTGGAAATTCCTATGGTATAGTTATAGTTGATGAATTTTTCAGATTTACGTGGGTACTCTTTCTTGATGATAAGTCGCATGTTCAAAAGATCTTCAAGAACTTCGCTCGCAAAGCGCAAAATCAGTTTAAAGTGAAGATCAAGAAGGTTCAGAGCGATAACGGATTGGAGTTCAAGAACACCTATGTGGATATCTTTCTTGACAAAGAAGGCATCTTACATGAGTTCTCGGCTACGTACACACCTCAACAAAATGGAGTTGTTGAGAGGAAGAATGGGACGCTCATTGAGATGGCAAGAACGATGCTTGACGAATACAAGACGCCAAGACACTTTTGGGCAGAAGTCGTTGAAAGAACATATCATGCCACAAACTGACTTTACTTGCACAAGCTTCTCAGTAAAACGGCATACGAGCTACTCACCGGTAACAAACCCCAAGTTGGATATTTTCGGGTATTTGGCTCAAAGTGCTACATTCTTGATAAGCATCGGCGTACTAAATTTGCTCCTAAATCTCATGAAGGATTCCTACTTGGTTACGGATCGAACTCTCACACTTACCGTGTCTATAACAACTTCGCTCGAAAAGTTGAAGAGACGGTAGATGTGAAGTTTGATTTATCTAATGGTTTGCAAGTCGAACAATTGCCAAATGATGTAGGTGATCAGGATCCTTCGGAAGCCATTCTAGGTCTACCTATCAGCAAGATTCGTCCCATGGAGGTGAAGGAGAGTACTTCATCAACTGAAGTGGAAGCTGCTACTTCACATCAAGGTGAACCTCAACATGACATGGAGGAATCCACAAGTGGTACACAACGAGATGATGAAGAAGAGGAAGTGCATGATGAAAATCCACCACAACCACCTTCACCACCACCTCAAGGGAACAACACCTTCAACAACAATGAAGATGAACGAGATGATGATGATGAAGAAGAAGCTCCACCATCCAACAATCGGAAGCTGACCCGAGTTCGAGCTCAAGTGACCAAGAACCATCCCTTAAACCAAATATTTGGTGATATACAAACAGGGAGAATCACTCGCTCTAAAACCCGTCTAGCTAACTTTTGTGAGCATTATTCCTTCATCTCTAGCATTGAGCCTTTAAAGGTATAACAAGCTCTTGAAGACACGGATTGGGTGAATGCAATGCATGAAGAGCTACACAACTTTGAGAGGAATGAAGTGTGGACACTCGTGGAGAAGCCCGAAGATGAGCACAACATCATTGGAACCAAATGGGTGTTTCAAAACAAACAATATGAAGATGGTCAAGTCGTGCGCAACAAGGCTCGCCTTGTAGCCCAAGGATATATGCAATTTGAAGGTATGGACTACGGTGAGACTTATGCCCCCGTCGCTAGACTTGAAGCTATTCGTATTGTTCGTGCTTATGCTAATCACCATGATATCACGCTTTATCAAATGGACATAAAAAGTGCATTTTTAAATGGTTAAATTGAATAAGAAGTTTATGTTAAGCAACCACCTGGTTTTGTGAATCCTAAGAAACCTAATCATGTTTACAAGCTTCGCAAAGCTCTTGATGGTCTTAAGCAAGCCCCTCGTGCTTGGTATAAATGTTTAACGAAGTTTCTCATCGAAAAAGGTTTTGAAATTGGTAAAATTGATGCAACCTTGTTCACTAAGAGAGTTAATGGAGAATTATTTGTGTGCCAAATCTATGTGGATGATATTATCTTTGGTTCCACTAACCCTCAATTTAGTGAAAGATTTGGAAGGTTGATGTCCAAAAAGTATGATATGTCTATGATGTGTGAGCTGAAATTCTTTCTTGGATTGCAAATCAAGCAATCAAGAGAAGGAACTTTCATCTCTCAAACTAAGTATACCAAGGACTTGATCAAGAAGTTCAACATGCAGGAGTGCAAAGGTATGAAAACTCCTATGCCTAGTAGTGGACATGTTGACCTTACCAGGGAGGATGAACCGGTTGATCAAAAGGTTTATCGATCTATGATTGGTTCATTGTTATATCTATGTGCATCTTGTCCCAATATTATGCTTAATGTTTGCATGTGTGCTAGATATCAAGCTGCACCTAAAGAGTGTCATCTTTTGGCTGTGAAACATACTGTGAGGTACTTGATACAAACACCAAACTTTGGCGTTTGGTATTGATACATCTCCAACATATCTATAATTTATGAAGTATTCATGCTGTTATTTTATCATTCTTTGATGTTTTACAATCATTTTATAGCAACTTTATATCATTTTTTGGGACTAAACTATTGACCCAGTGCCCAGTGCTAGTTGCTATTTTTGCTTGTTTTTTACATTGTAGGAAATCAATATCAAACGAAGTCCAAGCACCACGGAACTTTTTGGAGATTTTTTTGGACCACAAGGAACCCAATGGGCCAAAGCTGCACCTGTGGGTGCCCCGAGGGGGGCACAACCCACCAGGGCATGCCTGGGCCCCCTAGCGCGCCCAGGTGGGTTGTGCCCACCTCAGTGGCCTCCCGCACCCCCTCTTTGCACTATAAATTCCCAAATATTCCGAAACCCTTCGGGGGAGCCCTAGATCAGAAGTTCTGCTGCCGCAAGGCTCTGTAGCCACCGAAAACCAATCTAGACCCTGTTCCGGCACCCTATCGGAGGGGGGAATCATCTCTGGTGGCCATCTTCATCATCCCGGCGGCCACCATGATGAGGAGGGAGTAGTCCACCCTCGGGGCTGAGGGTTTGTACCAATAGCTATGTGTTGAATCTCTCTCTCTCCCGTGATCTATATCATGGGCTTTGTTAATATAGATGGATCATATGATGTTTCTCCCCTCTATACTCTTATTGTGATAAATTGAATCTTTACCCTTTGAAGTTTTGTTATGTCGGATTGAATTTTCAGATTTGGGAACACATGATGTATGTCTTGCTGTATGAATACCTGACACGACATTGGGTATCTTATTGGTTCACGTGATATACGTTATGGCACTCAACTTGCGGATTCCCGCGGTGATATTGGGGTAATCTATGCATAGGGGTTGATGCACATTTTTATTATCTTTTCACCAATAGAAACTTTGGGGATCCCTTGTAGTTATTTGTATGGATTGAGTATTATTAATATGAATTTGCTTTGGTGTTATTCTAGTATGAACTCTTGAGTAGATCGATCGGAAAAAATATCTTGCATTATTCTAGTACGAACTCTAGGATCGATCGAACGAAAAGAATAGCTTTGAGGTGGTTTCATACGCTACAAACAATTTCTATCTTTGTTCTTCGCTAATAGGAACCCGGGAGTGATTCTTTATTGCACTTTGAGGGATAATCATATGATCCAACTATGTTAGCATTGTTGAGAAATTGCACTAGCGAAAGTACGGACCCTAGGCCTTGTTTTCAAGCATTTCAATACCGTTTTTGTTCCCGTTTACTATTTGCTACCTTGCTGTTTTTATTTATTAAGATTATAAAAATATATTTCTACCATCCATATTACACTTTTATCACCATCTCTTCCCCGAACTAGTGCACCTATACAATTTGCCATTGTATTGGGTGTGTTGGGGACACAAGAGATTTCTTGTATTTGGTTGCAGGGTCGCTTGAGAGAGACCATCTTCATCTAACACCTCTCATGGATTGATAAACCTTAGGTCATCCACTTGAGGGAAAGTTGCTACTGTCCTACAAAACTCTGCTCTTGGAGGCCCAACACGTCTCTACAAGAATAAAGTTGCATAGTAGACATCAGGTATCCCAAGGGATCTTCTTTTAATCTTGTTGGCTATTCCGATTCGGACTATGCTAGTGACAAGGTTGATAGAAAATGCACCTCGGGTATTTGCCAATTTTTAGGTAGATCTCTTGTGTCTTGGTCCTCCAAGAAACAAAACTCGGTATCTCTATCTACTGCCGAAGCTGAGTATATTGTTGCTGGATCTTGTTGTGCGCAATTACTATGGATGACACAAATGCTTAAGGATTATGGTATTTATGTTTAAAATGTTCCATTACTTTGTGACAATGAAAATGCTATTAAAATTGGACATAATCCTGTGCAACATTCTCGAACCAAGCATATTCATGTTCGACATCATTTCATTCATGATCATGTTGCCAAAGGAGATATCAATCTTAAGCACGTTCGTACTAACAAACAACTGGCCCATATCTTCACCAAGCCACTTGATGAGAAAACATTTTGTCATTTGAGGAGTGAGTTGAACATCATTGATGCTTCAAACTTGAGTTAGACTCACTCGGTTGCAAGCAAGGGCATGCGGTGTCTTATTATCTCCATGTTCCCGTAACTCGTTATCATATGCCATGCAATTCTATGCTCCCTTGTATTGCATCTAACCTTTTGTAGGTACTTGGAAGAACTTCATTCCACAAGATTTCCATCAACTCAAATCTTAAGCAATCTTGTCGTTACCAATTATCCACAACCCCTCTTGAAGATGGAAGGAAGAAGACAACAAAAACATATCCTTGACAAATACTTGATCTTAGTTGCAAAATCTTAAGTAGTATCATGTCAATTGGATATACCCATTATTCTTCCTTGCATGACTAACCTTTGTAGGTGACTAGTGTACTAGAACGAGAAGGATTGCTCCAAATTCAAGATGATCTTCATCAACCTCAAGCATTCTCAAGAAGATCACCTATGAGCAACGTCATCAACATCATTCGAAGGTATGTACTCATATCCTTGAAAATGCTTTACTCCAAGTCATGAGCTAAAGCAACTCAAGTGATATGAAGACATCAAACTACTTAATCAAAAAATGGTAACCCCATTTCGAGCTTAACGAAGAATATGACCTATGATCAAGCATTCATGCTTGGCTCCTAAGTCAATATACTCTAATATAGGTGACCTAGTCACCACTCATAATTTAGTTAAGAATCTTGCGTGGTTTGCTCTCTATTTGCATGATTTCTTGTAACCACTCAGATCTTATCTATTTGATGTCCTTTGTAAAACTTTCGCATTTTTCCTCTCGAAACAACTTCGTTTGTCTCTATGAAAACATAAAGTTGGTCTCTCATTCGGCGTCACCGATATAAATAACTCGGTTCTACCGACTTTGCAGATAAGCTGCACTACACAATCTCGGTATCATCGATTTGTTTATCCCAGAGTCACCAATTTTCTTTGCTTTCAAAATCTGCGTTTCCTTTGATATTGCTTATTTGTTTCTGTTCTTGTGATATTCTTGTTCTTTTGATAACCCCTTCTTGATATATATATATATAGGGGGATAAGAACAAACAATACTTCGGGGGAGAAATTCTTTATTCAAGGATCCCTAGCTCCAAGGAGAATAAAACTCAAATTTGCCAAAGGGAGAGAAGTTACATTCAATGATTCCCTTAGTCTTTTAATGGACCCTGCTTTCAATGACCCTTGATCTCCAAGATCCCTTCCGGTCAATGATCCATGTCACTACTCCCAAGTTTAACCCTTTTGGTATTTTATGCCAAAGGGGGAGAATATCAAAGCTTCATGCTAAAGGGAGAGTTACATGCTTATGCAAAGGGGCAGATATGATTTAGGGGGAGAGGAAAATATCAAAAGTTCACACTTATATAATCAAGGAGAGGAACAACAATCTAGGGGGATAAAACTACTTTTGAAGAAAAGTCTCAAGTGAACAAAGGATTCCTTTTCTCACCCTATCCGATCCCAATATCTACATGCTGAGATTCAAGGGGAGAGGATGTACTACCATTTTCATATAAAAGGGGAGAAAATATATAATAGATTAATGCTAAAGGTGGAAACATATCAATCTTAATGGTTATCATATTTTATATGTTCTTCATATCTTCGTATTCGTTGAGTTCTATTGCTTTTGTTTAGTAGAATACTCTTGTGTTTCCTAACATTGTTTTCTCAAGTGTGTCTCTACTACTAGAATGCTCAAGAACTCAAGGTAAGTATATGCATCATATCTTTGATCAACATGATCTCTTGCTTCTTGCACATATTGTTTGCAAGAGTGAAGTATTGATCAAGGATCTACATTTCATTCACATATATTTATGCATATAGCCAAGATACACATGACTCTTATATCCCTTTCATCCATATGTGTGTCCATGCATTCAAAGAAACTATCCTTTAAAGGACTTCACACATTTAGGGGGAGCAAATCTAGGTCATGTGTCTCTCAAAGTCTTCATTGCATCCATGCATATCTTTAATTGAAGCTTTGATTGTATGTTGTCATCAATTACAAAAAAAGGGGAGATTGAAAGCACAACATGCTCCCTTGGTGGTTTTGATAATTCATGACAACATACATTGTCTCTTGGACTAACACCTCTATCTAGTGTATTACAGATAATAGTCCATGAAGAGCTGAGTTGGCAAAAGGATTGAGAAGTATGTGGAATTACCCCAAGATTCAAGGAAATAGGTTGGCCAAGCTTCAAGCAAAGAGGACTCTACATTTTACATTTGTGAGAAATCACTTTGAGTCCATAGGAAGGCCAATACTATTAAAAGGGGGTAAAGTTTTCATGGTGAACAATATGCTCAAACGTGCACAAGTGACAGTCACCAAAACATCCACAAACTCTCCCACCAAAGTCTGTCCAAAGCCAAATATGCAAAATCGGTGCAACCAACATTCCTATCCCGGTGCCACCGATTGTAAACCCTAGATAGACTCAGCCAAATCCTAACACTTCAGTGCAGCCGACACTGCTCTCGGTGCCACCGAGTTGGGTTGCCAAGATTCTGTTACGCAAGTTCACATTTTCGGTCCGTCCGAAAATGGTGAACCAGCGTCACCGAGATTGGCAAATCTGACCATTGGTCACATTGTCGGTGCAACCGAGAATTGTATATTGGTCCCTCCGAGATTCAAAAGTTGCCACTTGTGGTCACTTCAATACCACCGAGATTTACACATCGGTGTCACCGAGTTCGTCATTTTGTGTGTAACGGTTGGATTTTTGGGGATGCCTATATATACCCCTTTACCACCACCCACTCGAAAGAGAAGAACTCAGAAATATTCCATACCTATCCTACTCAGTTTTCTGAGAGAGAACCACCTACCCTTGTGTTGAGGTCAAGATCTTCCACTCCAACCATATGGATCTTGATTTCTGACCTCCCCAAGTTGCTTTCCACCAATCCCATCTCTTTTACCAAGCCAAATCTGTGAGAGAGTGATTGTGTGTTGAGAAGTCTATCATCTTGAATCACAAGAGCAAGGAGTTCATTGTCAATACCGAGCCTATTACCTTTTGGAGGGTGGTGCCTCCTAGATTGGTTAGGTGTCGCTTGGGAGCCTCCTACTTCGTGTTGTGAAGTGAACCAAGAAGTTTGTAAGGGCAATAAGATCGCATACTTCGTGAAGATCTACCCATAGTGAGGCTAGTCCTTCGTGGACGGAAGCGGCATGGAATAGTTAAGGTTGCTTCTTCATGGAACCTTCCGTGGGTAGAGCCCTCAGTGGACTCTCGTGACCGTTACCCTCCGTGGTTTGAAGACTCCATGAACATGGACATACGATAGCACCCCTATCGGAACCACGGGGGAAAATCCTTGCGTCTTGTCGGGGATATACCCCGCGGTATGACCCGGCCTGGCGACTCACAGGAGACCCAGTCAAAGACATGACATTATATTAAATGACCCGGCAGGCGGGTCGCAGGACGACCAGGCCCAAGACCCGGCATGTAAGCCGACGCCAGGCGGCTCACAAGAGAAGGCCCAAAGAGAAAAAGACTACCTGCCGAAGGAAACAAGACCCGGAATAGGATTCTAAAGAGACTAGTCCTAATACTACTCCTAATAGGACTCTATTTGTAAACCTACCCTCTCCACTTATATAAGGAGGGGTAGAGCACCCCTAAAGGGACAAGATTCACATGTCCACAAGTTTAGAGAAAGACAAGTCATTAGAGGTAGACAGATTAGAGACTCTCGAGATTAGAGGTAGCGATTAGCACCCTTGTAACCGAGAGATCTTATTCATCATCAATACCAAACAAGAAGGACGTAGGTCTTTACCTCCATCGGAGGGGCCGAACCTGGGTAAAGTCCACGTCTCTCGATTCCAACCAACCCGTTCAAGCCGTCACACAGTTGCGCTTCTGCCCCGAACCTAAGTCCGTTCACCCGGACATCTGCCGTGACAAATCCACGACAGCTGTCACCCACTGTGGGGCCTCACATGGTGGTGTTGAGTTCTTGGAGGGCACACTCTCAATGATCGAAAACCTCGTGATGAATCGGATAAAGAAGAGTCGGCATGAAACAATCGCACAAGATGGAGATCAAGAAAAAGTTTAGGGTTGTCTGTTTCGCTGCCGCCGTCCGGAAAAATTACCGAGATCGAGATTACTTTCTGCTGCAGTTTTTCTTCTCGGTCTATGCAACATGTACAACGAGGCCGACGCGTATCAATCCTGGGCTGTCGTCGAATCATTGCAGTTTTCGGTTTCCTATGATAGGAAACTCCGAGGCACGAACTGAGGGACAAACCGAGTTGTTGAAAAGGGCTCACGTTAGCGAAGGCGACTTCCACATTGCAGATCGTGCAAAAGATGAAGCGGTCAAAGCACAAATGAGATGCATACAGAAAAGAGCAAAAATCGTCGCTTGCCGTGTCTGATCGTTTTCCGCTTTCTAGACGGAGCCAGACTTGGTTACTAGAATCCGTCGAGTTTGGTAGTTGGAGCAGCTCCATCGTCTAATCCAAATAGCCCATGGCCAAAGTCGTTTTGGTCTCAATCTCATCCGGCTCCACGTAATCAAGTGCTTAGGTACACAAACAACTCAAGTCCCAATTGGAGACAGCGTACGATAAGTTAGTTGTGTGCAAGAAAAAACATTAGTTAGCTAGACCGGTCTCCAAGGAAAAAGGAGACCCGAGGTATGTACTACAGCGCCGTCTACACGTGCGGCAAACAACAATAGATCGCAGCTCATCGGGCGACTGCAGTTCCATTCGTGATCATGAAAAAAAATGAGAGAGAAGAAGGCCACAACCCGGAAGCGTTTTGGGTGTTGACCGGACTTGACGCCCCACCACGCCTACCTCCGCCTCCGCGGTGCTTCGCCTCGCCCCGGCTCCGTTCGCCTGCTGCTGAGCTGCCATTGCCTCGCTCCGCCTCTGCCGCCACGCCGGCTCCACCTCAGCTGCGCCTCCCGTCCGAGCTGCCATGGCACGCCGTCCACGCCTCCTCGTCGCTTCGGTTCTGAGGCGCTGTCTCCATTGATCCACAGTCGCCTCGCCCCGCCATCGAGCCGCCGTCGCCTCGCCTGCTTCGCCTAGGACCGTTCCTCCCGCGCCACCCGCAACACCCCCGCGCCTGCTCGTCCGGGTCACTCCCACGTGATCGCTCTGCCTGGCCGCTCCTTCGCCGCACTGCTCCGTCGCCGCACCACAGCGGCTTCACCTTCACTTCACGCCTCTGTCGAGCCGGCTCTACCTTGCTCGCGATGCCATGGCCAGCTGAAGCATCACATGTAGTACGGTCTCCTCACAAAGAAAGAAAGCAGAGATCAAGTCCATAGGCGGTTGACCAGTCGTTGATAAAAAAAGGGGGGAGACTACACCACCAAGAATCGCATCAATTAGATGTCTCAGTGGACACTGGACACGTCTACTGGACACGGATCATCTGTCATTCAAAACAGTGAGGTATTATCCGTTCAGAATTAGACGTGCATCTTTTTCATCTGATTACTTTCACTGTTATCCAATGTCGGTGTCCGTATTCATCCGACGACGAAAAATCCAGGTGGTATTCATCATATCTACTTTTTCGTACCTAATAACGCATCCGACGACAATTACTCCGTCTCCTGCAATGTTTGTACGCAGGATAATTATTCAAGTAGCATTGCCATGGAGATGGAGCGTACGCCAGCATCTTTCGGTACTGGTATTCATCTGCGGCGCGTCACCTAACGGATGGGCGTGAACCGTTGTCCTCACGGTCCAGATTACACCAACACGCTGGGGAAGCGCCTGCTTGTTCGTCCGACCAACGGATGTGCGTGAGCCACCCAATGGAGGCGACAAACTGCTGTACCCGCATTATGGTCTTCACCAACAAACGCCATGGACGACTCATCGTTCTCGCCGGCTTTCAACGTCACTAGCGACTCGCACATCCGCATCGGCTTACAACACCGTGGCCGTCTCTCGCCACCACGTCGGCTTACAATGCCGTGGCCGTCCGTCGCCACCGTGCCGGCTTACAACGCCGTCGCCACCGCGCCGGCTTACAATGTCGTGGCCGTCTCATAGGTCCATGTGATTGATTGTTCCAATTAGTATCTTTTGATTGCTTGCTTCACTCAGGTGTATGTCTTTGTGCCATACAATCCTTTTTGCAATCTTTGGGTTCTCAATATAGTTTCTCTTTCTCCAACTACTTATCATTGGATTTGTGTATTTCTTTGAACACATATTTTGAGAAATACAAACCTTTTGGAGGAACACCTATTATATTGTCTTTCTAAGCTTTTCACCCATTTTAGCAATCGATGCCAATGGGGGAGAAGTTTAGAGAGTTTAGTTTGGAAAGCCTAGAGAGTTTTGCTTTTATTACTTAAGCATTTGCATCTCACATCCATGCATTGCTTCACATTTGTGTGTTCTTGGTTGTGCTTATTTCCTTATGTAAATTCTTTTGAAAGTGGATGTCATCAATTACCAAAATGGGGGAGATTGTAAGATCACATTTCTTCATGTGTGGTTTTGGGTAATTGATGACAATACCTATGGACTAATAGTTGCCTTGAGTTATATTCTAAGGATTTGTCCGTGGATACTTCTTGAAGTCCATCTGTTGGTTTCAAGGAGTTTATATGGTGACCAAGGTGGTATTCAAGGTTTATCCAAACATTGGTCATGTGGGAGTTGAGCTTATTGCAAGCATGTCTTCAAGAAGAAGATTGTGTAAGCATTCATGTTTACCTTCAAGACATCATCTTTATGAAGAGAGAAGCTAAGATACAAGGTTGATCAAGACTAAGTCAAAAAGTGAATCAAGTTGATCAACACACAAAGCGTACAAGATGTACCGAGAGGGATCAAGTGATCCCATGGTGTGGTAAGCATTGTCCATTACGCTTTGTGTACTAAACCATGGTCTACGTGAGAGTTCTTCGTGGGGTTAGGTATATTTTCATGTGCTTGCATCAAGAGGCAGATCCCATACATCCCATGGAAGATGACATCAAGTGGAGACCGTCATCAAGGTTGCGATGTGCAAGCTCAAGTGAAGCATCATGGAGAGATCATGATTGAGGCTTGCCGTTTATTGTGGTGACAATGGACTTGTGAGTATGTGCCGAAGAGTGGGTCACCCATAGTGGAGTATGGGGGAGCAATCATCTAGCCTTCATCAAGCCAGCGCAATCAAGAAAGGTGGTCCATCTTGAGGAAGTCAAGATCGTCATCATCTAGCTCAAGTGGACTATTCGGGGTTTTCTATTTTACCGGTCTCATGGTGGTAGTTGAGAGACCAGGTTATTGGATCGATTCCCGTACTATCAAGTGGGGCTCTCAAGTGAGTAGCTTGATCATATCGTTCATTGAGAGCTCAAACAATTGCATTCTTGGCATCATCATCTTTCTTGGTTCTTGGTTGGATTTTCTCTATGTGGGTTCTTGAGCTTGTGGTTATCTTCGTGACAAGCTCTAGTACATCAAAAACGGATTTCATATGCTTCGTCTATTGCGTTTTCGGTGTTGGAGGTTTTACCGGTCTTATTCGAGGTAGGGTTCTCACCATTTTCTTATGGGCCTTTTCTCATTTGCTTGTTATTGATATTTCAATCAATATTGTGTTATCACATGTCGTTATCTTTTGAACAAACTTTGTTTCGTTGAATTCGGAGTCCGTTTGCAAAAGTTGTGGCAGTTTTGGTGTTCTTAAAAGGCTGCAGCGGTACTACCGCGGCTAGAGCGGATGTAAATTTTTACTACCACTCCGGAGCGGTACTACCATGGCTCCAAGAGTGGTACTACCGCTCCGGACCAAAATCTCATGTTTTGTCCACCGGTGGTAGGCACAGATGTATTTTTTTAGTACCGCTCGCAAGCAGTAGTATCGCTACCCTTTGCGGTAGTACCGATCCTTGGAGCGGTAGTACCACTCTCTGCGGGCTGTGAGCATAATGGTTGGATATTTCCCCACCTATAAAAGGGGGTCTTCTTCCCCATTGAACCTTATACTTTGAGCTTGAGTTTTCCCTCCATTGTTGACCTTCTTCGAGCTTGCTAACTCTCAATCCCTCCAATGATTCTTCCTAGTTCTTGAGGGAAAAGAGAGAGGAGATCTAGATCCACGTTTCCACTAAACATTTTCTCCTATAAGCGAGGGGAACCCCTTGGATCTTTATCTTGGAGTTCTTCGTGTTCTTCTTCGTTCTTCCTCTCATTTTCCTCCCTAGCATTAGTTGCTTTGGTGGTATTTGGTAGAGAAGGACTTGGCCACTCCGTGTGCCTTTGCCATTGCATTTGGTGCATAGAATTGAGTTCTCCACGGTGATACGTGGAAGTGAGAAGTTGAGAAGCTTATTACTCTTGGGTGTTTGAGCACCCTACAGTTTGTTCCTCTTGGGTGCTTTGGCGCCCTAGACGGTTGGTCGTTCCTCGAAGCCCAATCATTGTGGTGCAAAGCTCCGGGCAAGCTTCGGGGTCTCCAATTAGGTTGTGCAGATTGCCCCGAGCATTTGATGTCACCTCGAAGCCAGAATACATTGTGGTGAAGCTTCTTGGTGCCATTGGGATCCTCCAATTAAGTTGTGGAGATTGCCCCAACCTTGTTTGTACTCGTTCGGTGACCACCCTCAAGGGTCCCTTAGTGGAATCACGACATCTTGCATTGTGCGAGGGCGTGAGGAGATTACGGTGGCCCTAGTGGATTCTTGGGGAGCATTGTGCCTCCACACTTCGAGATACATCATCGTCTACGCGTGCCTTGGTCATCTCTTACCCAAGCCCCTTTACTTATGCACTTTACATTGTGATAGCCATATTGTTTCTTGTTATATATCTTGCTATCACTTAGTTGTCTGTCTTGCTTAGCATAAGTTGTTGGTGCACATAGGTGAGCCTAGTTGTTTTAGGTTTTGTGCTTGACTAATTAAACGATAGTTTTATTCCGCATTTGTTCAAGCCTAAACCATAATTATTTTAAAGCGCCTATTCACCCCCTCTAGGCGACATCCACCTCCTTTCACCGTGACTCTATGTATCTATAACCTTCCTCCTTGGTTGTTCATGAAGTGGAAGTTCATTATGATGCAAGTGCTCATCCAAGGCGCTTAGCAACCCTACAATGACATTGATGTGTACCTAAGGTCATTAGTTGATGAACTTTTACAGCTGTGGAATAAAAAAGGTGTATGTGTGTGGGATGAGCACAAACAGCAAGAATTTGAGCTACGAGCATTGCTATTTGTAACCATCAATGATTGGCCTGCTCTTAGTAACCTTTAAGGATAGACAAACAAGGGATACCATGCATGCACGCACTGTTTATATGATACCCAAAGTATATATTTGGACAAATGCAAGAAGAATGTGTACTTGGGACATCGTCGATTTCTTCCGGCCAAGCATGCCTTAAGAAAGAATGGCAAGCATTTCAAAGGTGAGGCAGATCACCGGAAGAAGCCCATCCTCCGTACTGGTGATGACATAGTTGATATGGTCAAGGATTTACAAGTAATATTTGGAAAGGGTCCTGGCGGACAATCTGTTCCGACTGACGCTGAGGGAAGCACACCCATGTGGAAGAAGAAATCTATATTTGGGAGCTAGAATATTGGAAAGTCCTAGAGGTCCGCTCTACAATCAACATGATGCACGTGATGAAGAATATTTGCATGAACCTTGTAGGATTCCTGGGCATGTATGGGAAGACAAAAGATACACCGGAGGCACGGGAGGACCAGCAACGTGTGCACGAAAATGACGGCATGCATCCAAAGCAGTATCAAGGTCCTGCCAGCTATGCTCTTACCAAAGCAGAGAAGGAAATCTTCTTTGAATGCCTGCTCAGTATGAAGGTCCCGTTTGGATTCTTGTCGAATATAAAGGGAATAACAAATATGGCAGAGAAAAAACATTCCAGAACCTAAAGCCTCATGACTGCCATGTGATCATGATGCAATTGCTTCCAGTTGCGTTGAGGGGGCTTCTAGCAGAAAATGTTCGATTAGCCATTGTGAAGCTATGTTCATTCCTCAATGCAATTTCTCTGAAGACAATCGATCCGGAAATCCCACCATCCTTCTTCAATATTATGATGCACGTCCTAGTTCACCTAGTCAAAGAGATTGTCATTCCGGGTCCTGTGTTTCTACACAATATGTTCCCCTTTGAGAGGTTCATGGGAGTCTTAAAGAAATATGTTCGTAACCGTGCTAGTCCAAAAGGAAGCATCTCCAAGGGCCATGAAACATATGAGGTTATTGAGTTTTGTGTTGACTTTATTCCTGACATTAAGCCGATTGGTGTTCATCAATCGCGGCATGAGGGGAGACTGCGTGGAAAAGGCACGCTTAGACCAAAAGTCAATAATATGTACGAACGGGCGTTCTTGGGCGCAAGCACACTACACAGTTCTACAGAATTCTACCTTGGTCACCCCGTATATCGAGAAACACATGGATATTATATGCTTGAAGAACCCGAAGAAGTCTGACCCCTGGATTCAACGTACACACATTGAGGCTTTCATCGGTTGGTTGCGAACACATCTCATGAATGAAGACAATGTTGAAGATGACTTGTACTTGTTAGCCAAGCGACCATCTTCAACTATATTGACTTTCCAAGGGTACGAGATAAATGGGTATACATTTTACACGATTGCCCAAGATAAAAAGAGCACCAACCAAAACAGTGGCGTTCGCTTTGACTTGCGGCAAACACCAAGAAAAAGGATGCATATTATGGTTACATAGAGGAGATATGGGAAATTGACTATGGAGGTGATTTGAAGGCCCCTTTGTTCCGGTGCAAATGGGTCAATCTGACTGGAGGAGGGGTAATGGTAGACCTGCAGTACAGAATGAAAACAGTGGATCTCAACAATCTTGGGCACACAAACGAACCATTCGTTCTAGCCAATGATGTGGCACAAGTTTTCTATGTGAAGTACATGTCTACCAAACCAAGAAAAAAGAAAGATAAGAAAGCAGATACATCATACGATGAGCCCAAGTGCCACATAGTTCTTTCTGGGAAAAGAAACATCGTGTGAGTGGAGCACAAGACAGACATGTCAAAAGATTACGAAAAGTTTGATGAAATTCCTCCCTTTGTAGTGAAGAATGACCCAAGCATCTTGTTAAATGATGAATATTGTCCATGGTTACGGCGCAATAATCAAGGGACACACATGAAGAAAAAGTTTTATACCCCAAGATCCCACTGTGGGATGTGATTGGCTACACCGTCATCGCTTTTCTTCTCTAGTGAGTAGCCGGGATGGTCCAGTTTTGTAATCGAAGTGCATCCAGTTTTTGTTGTAACCCTCTCAACTTTTTACCACTTGCTATGTGGGTGAAATCATGATACCATGCCATGTTTCAACCTTTTCAGAGTTCACTTGTGGTGCTTTTTAATTTCAGGGTCATTTAGCTCAAAACAATTCATTAAATGCATGAAAAATAGCAAATGAAGTTAGAAAGGGTTGAAATTTTAGGATGTGGATTAGAATGCTTCATATTGAATGCACGAAAATTCTGGAGCTGAAACAAGTTAAAAAATGAAATGCCTTTGTAACATACGAGTTTCCGTCTAAAACCCTCATACTTCGAAGGAGATGGTCCAATTTGTACATGAAGTGCATCCAGTTTTTGACGTAACCCTCTCAACTTTTTTACCACTTCCTATGTGGGTGAAATGATGATACCATGCCAAGTTTCAACGTTTTCAGAGTTCATTTGTGATGCTTTTTAATTTCAGGGTCATTTAGCTCAAAACAATTCATTAAATGGATGAAAAATAGCAAATGAAGTTAGAAAGGGTTGAAATTTGAGGATGTGGCTTAGAATGGTTCATATTGAATACACAAAAAGTCTGGAGTTGAAATAAGTTAAAACAATGAAATGCCTTTGTAACATATGAGTTTTCGTTCGAAACCCTAATACTTCGAAGGAGATGGTCCAGTTTGTAAATGAAGTGCATCCAGGTTTTGTTGTAACCCTATCAACTTTTTACCACTTTCTATGTGGGTGAAATGATGATACCATGCCAAGTTACAACCTTTTCAGAGTTCATTAATAGTGATTTTGATTAAAACAAAGGAAGGTATAAAACTAAAAGGAGTTAAACAGAATCTGGTTTTGATTAAAACACCTATTTAAATAAAACATACTAATATTAAACAACAGCAAAAACAATCACTCAAAAATCTATTTTTAAACTAAAGTTATTAACAAACTAGCGATTCTTTTTGTTGAAAGAATTCAAATTTAAACTATTTAAATTTGAAAAATACTAGCACTAACATAAAGTTTGTAATTGTTTTGACCTAAAGCAAAAAGATTCATTAAAAACTATACATATTCTAACAGTTATTGCAAATATAAAAACTGTTGTTCCAATTATAAAAACAAAAACAACAAAAACAAAAATAGAAAAAAGACCTTTAGTATCGGTTGGTGTACCCAACTCGGACTAAAGGTGCCTTCCCGCGCGAATTTGGCCCGCTGAAAAGGCCTCTTTTGGCCCGGTTGGTATAACAAACCGAGACGGGAGGACCTTTAGTCCCGGTTGGTGTTACCAACCGGGACTAAAGGTCCCGGGCTATGTAAGCCCTCCTTCTTCCTCCCCAAATCATTCCGTCTTCACGCCCCCTCGATGATGCCACCAGGTTGCCTGCATGCACCCTCGACGTTGTTGTCCGACCGCTCTGATCCCAAGCGTCGCCAGAGCCAGCTCGATGATGCCGCTAGGCTGCCCGCGCGCACCCTCGATGTCGTCGTCCGACCGCTCTGCTCCCAAGCACCACCGCATCCTCCTCCGTCCCCTATCCTGTGCCCACGCCCTCGACGTCGCCTCTCCGGTCGGTGAGTGCCTCTCCTCCTCTGTCCCCGAGCCCGCGCCGACGCCGCTCCTCCCCGCCTCCGGTGTCCTCCTCCGTCCCCGAACCCGCGCTGGCACCCTCGACGTCACCGTCTCCGGCCGGTGAGCCTCTCCTCCTCCGTCCCCGTCATGTACATGAACATTTTAGAATCCAAGTTCAAACTTAGGATAATTGGTTCTATGAGTTTTAGAATTTCTCAAACTTAGGAACATTTTAGGATCCAAGTTCAAACATCTTATAATCCAAGTCCAAGTTCAAACTTAAAATCCAAGTTCAAAAAAATTGTCCATGAGCATTTTAGAATTTTACATGGGAAAAAATATGGAGGGTAGGCCGTGGAGTCACCATGGAGCCGCCGGCCATTCCAATTTGTGTGTTAAATTGTCGCATGTGTAGTTGTCGATCGTTGGAGTCCTGGCACGTATCCTCGTCGTCAATCGCCGGAGTCCCCGACAATCGCCGGTGAGGAGTCCCGGACGATCACCGAAGGAGTCCCCGACGATCGCCGTAGGATGATATATGATGTTTAGATGTTTACGGTTTAGATGTTAATATGTTCTAGTAAATGAGACTTTTTATTAGGAATTGCCTATTTTATATTAGGCAGATATATGATGTTTAGATGTTTAAATGTTTAGTTGCATAGCGTAGCCGTTGAGTCAACGATGCCGGTCCAGCATCCTAGTTGTCGACTCGGTGGCAACAGCCCGCTTGAGAGGCACCATGTCTGGGACTGGGCTCCGCCGGACTGGCACTAGGAGGTGCTGTCGTCCGGTGCATGCAACTTGGTGAGGAATCCGAGTCCCGTCGTCGACCCGGAGGTTCTTTGGTGGCGGTCACATGGACCACTATCAATGCAGAGGGAGCCTGCCCCTACGGAGGTGGTACATCGCCGTGTCAGGGAGGAGGACAGCACGTCCGACGCTACATGGCCGTATTGGACGCCAGGTTCTCCAATACCTGGCAGGTTCTTCGGTGATCTCACCCAAGCTATGATCTTGTCATAGTTCCTTCTCTTTGGGTGTCCACCGTCTACACTGTGAGACGTCAACTATATCTGTATTAGTGATAATATTCGATGATGTATTAGTGATATTATTCGATAATGTATTAGTGATACTATTATTCGATGATGTATTAGTGATATTATATGATCCTATTTTTGCATTGCCTTGTATTGATTTGCATATCTTTGGTTCTGCTTATTGAATGCATTCTAATTGTTTTATATTTGTTCTGGATTAGTTAAGCTACGGACGGAGACTGTGATCAAGAGAATGCCATGTACGACCTCATACGCTCCAGAAACGAAGAGAATGAAGTAGATGATGACTCACAATACCTTAACCCATCCGGTGAGGGAATTGGGGAAGAACAACCAAGATACGAAGGCGAACCAGCTGCCAATGACGATGGCGAAGAAATTTTTGTCCATTTAACAAAGTCTGGCGAGGTTTTAATTTTCCCTTTGGTATGGTGATCATCAGATGTATTGATTGATTTGTACATATTAACGAATCTTTCTTCCTTTTATCCCTCTCGATCGAGCAAATCTTCTACAAGGGTTAAATGTGGGCTGACAAAAAAGTTGAAACAAGGCATAAAGTATAACATCGATCAAATCGGAGCAGATGGCGAACCGATTGCTACTAAAGAGAATGCAAAAAAAATTATACGTCAATGCGGAGTTATCATTAGGGACCAAATCCCGATCACCGCTCAAGAATGGAATCAACCAAAAGATCGCAGAGTTCCTTTTGTCAGCCAAAGCGCAAAACATCTACTTTGGGAGGAGCTCATGAAACATTTCACCCTACCAGAGGGTCTCATAGATCTCCAACGGGAGAAAGGCAAGAAGTGTGCTCTTAAGAAGATGGCCACACAATTCCAGTCTTGGAAGAAACGATTATGGACCATTTACTTGGAAGCAGAAAAGAAGACTACGTAATTCAAAGGAGAATATGTGAAGTTAGCAAATGACTAGGATGAATTTGTGAAGTTCAAGGAATCATAGGAATCTAAGAGACGATCGAGAATAAACAAGAAAAATGCCGACAAAAAAACATGGCACCATCGTCTGGGTCAGGCGGCTACAAGTCCGGGTTGCGTAAGTGGGATGAATCTGAGAGAAGCATGAAGGCTGCAGGGGTCACTCCAGTAACAAAGACTTGGCCCGAGAGGTGCAGGACTTGGTTTTATGCACATGGGGGAAAGTTGGACCCAAAGACAGGGCATGTTCTTCAATAGGCAAGTCTTAAAGATGCCACGGTCGAGATGATTAAAGCAATAGAAGAAGCTCGAGCGGGTGTGTACCGGTCGGAGAGAGAGAACAACAAGCTTTCACGCGCCCTCAAGAATCCTGAACACCCGGGACGAACATGAGGCAAAGGCATGGTTCCATGGTTTCTAGGGTTTGCAGATTGGAACGACAGCTATAGAAGTCGTGACAGAAAGAAGAATCATGAATTAGATAGGATCCAGGACTTGGAACACAAATTCATGCTGCAGCGGGAGCAAATCAACAAACTTAGCCAGCAAGGCACGTCTCAGCAGCAACAACAACCAAATCTAGCATTGGATGGTACCATCCCATCATCTATGCTGAAAAGCAGCATGGATTCCACGGGGGTCCCGGCCAATGATGCACTTTGCTACCCCATGGATGATATCCTAGAGTTGACACCTTGTGAGCTACACATGAAGCTCAAGAACATATCCCTAAAGGTGGCACACAACTTTGCTTTACCGAATGCACCTGAAGCACTCCTCCACGACAATCCGATTCCACCTGGCTATGCTCGTGTTGGGGTGGATCAAGTTGTGTCAGGATACGATACACTAGAGCTTGATCACAATGGAGGTCTAGGGGAGATGACACTAGGAGAAGCCATACGTGGTATAATTGTGTGGAAAAAGGAATGCATCGTGTTTGCATAATCGGTGCCAAGGCCACCGACTCCTCCTCTAAGTCTGCCACGTCAGTAGACTCCAACCCTCCTCGAGACGGAGCGCAGGCTGAGTCCACCATATCCATCTCCGTAGCGCCAGCCGAATCCATCCCACCCCGAGGTGGAGCGCATGGCGAGTCCGCGATATCAAGCTCTGCCACATCAGCATAGTCCATCCCACCCCGAGACGGAGCCTAGCACAAATCGTCCGCGATATCAATACCCGCCATCTCCAAAGCAGAAGATATTAGCACCAAAAAAGAAACCTGAGCCTCCTATGAAAAAGAAGTTAGCTTACGATATGACTGACGAGGAACTCGATGAAGTAGTGGCTATTCAATTGCAGGCATGTTTTGGACCAAAACCGCCCCCGCCATCAAAGGAGAAAGTACCCGACGAGGTCGTACAAAACTTTATTGATGCAGCTAAACCGGTGGAGAAAAGGCCGGTATCAGACTATGAACGATGTATTACCAAGTCCTTTGAATCCAGCAAAAGGAAGTCGAGCAGTAGCAGTAAATGCGGGAAAACTATTCCCCAGCTCGGAGAACAGCTTGTCCAATCGATCATCCCACTCAAGGTGAGTGCCAATAAGGTGGTAATAACCGACGTTGATAGAGAGAATGCTAGATTGCTCGGTATTACTGTTGAACAACTCCTACAGATCGAGGAATTTCCACCGTTGGATCCGAAGGAAATAGCATGGCATTATGTCCTCGGGAAACCTCTCGTCACTCCTAACAACAAGAAGTTTCTAACAACGCAAATGCACAACTTGCATGACTGGTACATGAGAGAAGTAAAGGTCAGGCAAGCTATCCTCATGGTGAAACTTGAGAAAGAGCACTACATCCATGAAAATGCTTTGTGGATTGAAAATGCAGAATTTTTCTAGTTATTCAAACAAAAAGCACTCGATAAGTCTATCGTCAATTGCTATTGTCTGTAAGTGATTTCTTTCTGTAATTTAAGTCTCTAGCTCAGCATGTTCATTCATGTTATTATACTCATGATGTTCTTTTGTGTGGTATTATGCAGAATGAAAATTTTTGAATTGAAAAGAGCTAGAGTCTATGGCATTGGGTTCGTTGACCCAAATACCCTTAATGAAGAAGTGTTGAGAAGGAACCCTAAAGACACGGAGAAAATGCTTCTAAGGTTTTTGAAGGCCCTAAAGTACAAAACAGAAATAATTTTACCTTGGCCCACTTATACAAATCGTGTGCACAACTACCAGTGGATCCTTCTAATCATTAGAGTTGATGATGGAAGTGTTGAAGTACTAGACTCACCAAGTAAAGACCCTGAATATTACATAAGCTTGCATTCGTTGCTCGGAAGGTAATTTCAATCATTGACGCACTATGTCGGCAAGTAATTAATAACTTCTTTATTCATTTTGTTTGCCGGGTAGGGTTTGGAAACATTTCATCAAAGAGGTCACTGGTGAATGGAAACCAGAGCTGAGATGGCGAAAGCCCAGGGTAATTAAGTAGTATTAGCTACATCCGCGCATCTCTTTAATTCTAGTTTTAATACCATTGTCATGTTTCATTATTATCTGATTGAATTCTATCCTCATAAAGTGCATGAGGCGGGCACATGGGACTGAACTATGTGCATATTATATTTGCGAGAACATTTTCTTTATGACCAAAAGCAGCAAGAGTGCAAGAGATCTTTGGGTATGCAAACACCATTCATATTTTTTATCATGATCTAATACATATACACACAACTAACATGCATATTCATATTGATCTCATTCTTTATATATAGATGACGCAGATGCGGTATCAGCTCCTACCAACGGACCGCATACGAGCAATTCAAGAGGAAATTGTGGGATTTTTGCTTCAGCAGGTCATATCTCCCGACGGAGAATACCATTACTCGATACCCGAATGATCTGCAAAATGTATGAGAAATTGTATATACCAAATTGTACATATATATGTATGCATGTGGTCGTATGAGAAATTTTATGATATATGATTGGTTGTACGAGAAATTTTATGATATGATCGGTTCTACAGGAAATTCTATTATATATGCATCACGTGTATAGTATGTAGTAGCGTAAAACATGTTTGAAATGAAAAATAATTAAATGGAAAACAAAAAAGGAAAAGGAAAATAACCAATAAACATTAAACCCTAAACCCCTAAACCTTTGGTCCCGGTTGGTGTCCCAATGCCATGGCGCGCTCTGCCGCCCACGTGGACAGGGTTTAGTCCCGGTTCGTAGCCAACCGAGACTAAAGGCCTGGACCATTTAGTCTCTATACTATAGTGTCGGTTGGGGAACCGGATCTAAAGGCCCTCCCTACCGAGAATAATGGCATGTTTTCTACTAGTGCTACATCGGGGTCTTTTACAGTTGACTCTATGTATTGTGCATTAATGCATTCTGAGGTATCAGAGATAATAACAAGAAAATTTGGAAGTCAAAGATTCCACTAAAAGCTAAAATATTAATGTGGTATTTTTGTAGGGAAGTTGTGCTAGCCAAAGACAACCTTACATGGCGTAATTGGCCAGGAAGTAAGCATTGTTGCTTTCATTCTCGTGATGAGATAGTCAAGCACCTTTTTTTCAATGCAAGTTTGCACGTTCTATATGGTCACTCATACGAATAGCATCAAATTTATATCCGTCCACAAATGTTGCCAATATATTTGGTGATTGGTTGGACGATATCCCAGATAGATTCAAAATGCTAATAAGGGTGAGAGTGTATGCCTTACTTTGGTCATCTTGGATATGTAGATATGATTTAATTTTTAATGATTTTTTTTCCTTTGCAGGTTATTTTCCATTGTATGCACATGCTTCATATCTGGTCTATGCTACAACGACCGGAGCACCAACCGTTGTTCAAGACGGTGTGTACACGGTTGGAGCAGGCGGATATAGAGTTTTTTTCCCAACATGGGTGACAGCATAACTCCAGATCAATCCACCTTCATTTTCGACATAGGCATAGTGTCGGTCTATAGCACTCTACTGTGTCGATTTGTCTTTTGTGTTACTTTCCCTTTGTCAGACTTTTGATGTTTGGTTGTGTGCATCCTAGTTATGTAGAGGCCGGGTATTACTCATAATATTTTGTATCCGCTTGATGCTCTATTTTAAGATAATAAAGCGCCTTTTACCGAAAAATGTAGAACTAGGTGACCCATTGCGCCCTTGGCGCCAAGACCATGGAGCCAAGAAGCCCAGTAACCTATGAACAACACTATTTATGAATTATCTGCAAAGGGTAAAAACTAAATGCAACCATGAAGGTAGGTGAACTATTTGAAGGGTATTTTCCCTGAGTTGTACACAAATGGTCATGTTCACACTGAATTTTTATTTGCCTTGTATTTACTAATGAGAGACAACAATGTTCGTTGCTTATGGCTTTCTTTGGCGACGCATAAGTCGATTTCTTGAGCAGGTGAATGGATTCTAAGTTTTTTTCATGCTTCAACATTTGCTAGTGTGAACATAACCATGAGGTTAAATGTGACTATTACTACTTAACCATGTGTCTTTGTCATCAACTCGAAAGCACTTATACTTCAGAATGCCCTTGGCCACACCTTTCTTCACCTTCTTCACCATAGCGTTAAGAAGCTATGCTTGGTGAACCTGATCTTCCAAAGTCGGAGAGACTTGAAGATTGGCAAGAAATCCTTGCGGAATCATTTGAAGGTTGAGCTTGTAGAAGGCTTCACAAAGCTCGGTTTGAAGAGGCTTCAGGATGAGACTATTGCAGTACGCCTTATGGCTAAGCGCGTCTGCAATGACATTTGCTTTCCCAGGAGTATACTCAATGCTTGGATTGAAGTCCTCAAGCATTTCCACCCAACGAGACTGTCGAAGATTAAGATTAGGTTGAGTGAAAATGTACTTCAAGCTCTTGTGATCGGTGTACACCTCAATTGGTCTACCCAACAACAAATGCCTCGAAGTCATTAGAGCATGCACAACTGCCGCCAACTCGAGATCATGAGTGGGGTAGTTCTTCTCGGCAGGCTTCAACTGACGCGAGGTATAAGCAACAATCTTCTTATCTTGCATGAGAACACCACCAAGACCTTGGAGAGAGCATCACAGAATACTTGGAAAGGCTTTGACTGCTCAGGAGGAACAAGAACTGGAGCTGAAGTCAGTCTCTGCTTTAGCATATTGAACGCCACATCACACTCAGGAGACCAAACATACTTGACACTCTTATGGAGGAGATTGGACAGAGGCTTAGCAATTTGAGAGTATTTCTCCACGAATCTTCTGCAATAACTAGCAAGCCCGAGGAAACTCCGAAGCTGCTCCACATTCTGAGGAGGCTCCCACTTCAAGATTGCCTCAACTTTCTCAGGGTGCACTTTAATTCGCTCGGCAGAGATCACATGCCCAAGGTACACCACTTCATTGAGCCAAAACTCACACTTGGAAAACTTGGCATAGAATCGATGCTCTCTTAACTTGTCAAGCACAAGGCGGAGATGCTCTGCATGCTATTCTTCTGTCTCCGAGAGCACAAGGATATCATCCAAATAGACCAAAACGAACTCATTCTTGAAAGGAGAGAAAATGAAGTTCATCATCCTTGAGAAGGTTGGAGGAGCATTTGCAAGACCAAACGACATGACAGTGTACTCATAAGAGCTAAAACTCGTCCTGAAAGCGGTCTTAGGAATGTCTTGTTCGTGAATGCGAATCTGATGATAGCCCATGCGAAGATCAAGCTTCTAGAAAACCTTGGCACCTTTCAGTTGTTCAAACAACTCATTGATGTTGGGAAGTGGATACTTGTTTCTGATTGTCTTCTTGTTCAATAGACGGTAGTCGACACAAAGATGGTCCGTGCCATCCTTCTTCTTGAAAAACAAAACACCACAACCCCATGGAGAAGAACTTGGTCTGATCAGACCCAGACGTTCTTGCTCATCTAGTTGCTTCTTCAACTCTTTCACCTCTTCAGGGCCAAGTTTATAAGGGCGCTTGCAAACCGGTTCAGTTCCGGGCTCGAGATCAATCACGAACTCGACTGGCCGGTGTGGAAGCATTCCTGGCAATTCTTCTGGAAAGACGTCTTCATACTCATTAACCACCAGAATTTGAGAAATCACCGAGATTTCACCCTTCTCATTAAGAGCAAACAGACGGATTGTGTCATCGCGAGCCGCGAAAATAATCACATCTTCTGAAGGATGAGTCTGCTTGACTTCTTTTGCTTGACAATCAACATATGCCTTATTCATAGCCAGGAAGTCCATGCCCAAAATGAGATCGATGTCGGAATTACCGAGAACAATTGGAGAATCCAAAAAAGAATAATTGCCCATCTTGATAGAAACATCCAGAACCACCTTGTTAGAGCTCATGAGAGTGTCGGGCGAAACAACACGCAAAGCCTTACTCAAATATTCAGAATCAAAATCATGCTTGGCAAAGAATGCTTTAGACATGAATGAATGCGATTGACCAGTATCAAACAACACTTTTGCAGGAATAGAATTAACTGAGAGATTACCCATGATCACTTGAGAAGAATTCTCTACCTCTGCTGCATTCACCATATTCACTCTTGCGGACTTGGGATTATGCTTCACCATTGCATTGCCTGGAGGCCTGACCGCGGGAGGAGCCGAAAGACGCTGCTGGTTGCACTTGTTTGCATAGCGACCCTTCTGGTCACACTTGTGACAAGTCACCTCAGAAAGCGGACAAGCATTGCCTGGAGGAGGAACAAGAACTGCCTTGGATGCCTGGGTCTCTGCTAAAATCCTGGGTTGGGTGGGTGGGAAGATCCACGACCACCGAACTGCTTCTACTGCTAAGGAGGACGAAACGGAGGAGGATTTGGCACCCAATACTTCTGCTACTTAGAAACCATCTGAGAGCTGGAAGAAGACAAATATGAATCTCTTGAACGCTTCCTTGAGTTCTCCAACTTGAGCTTAGTTGCCTCGACCTTCAAAGCCATGTTGTAGAACTGATCAAACTCACGAAGCAAGAACTAGGCCTGGCAGAAGCTCATCCTATTGGAAATATGCCCTAGAGGCAATAAATAAAGTGTTTATTATTATATTTCCTTGTTCATGATAATCGTTTATTATCCTTGCTATAATTGTATTGATTGGAAACACATTACATGTGTGGATATATAGACAACACTTTGTCCCTAGTACGCCTCTAGTGAACTAGCTCGTTGATCAAACATGGTCAAGGTTTCCTAGCCATTGACATGTGATGTCGTTTGATAACGAGATCGCGTCATTAGGAGAATGGTGTGATGGACAAGACCCAAACTACAAACGTAGCATATGATTGTGCCAGTTTATTGCTACTGTTTTCTGCATGTCAAGTATGTGTTCCTATGACCATGAGATCATGCAACTCACAGACATCGGAGCAGTGCCTTGTGTGTATCAAATGTTGCAGCGTAATTGGGTGATTATAAAGGTTCTCTATAGGTATCTCCGAGGGTGTCTGTTGAGTTGGCATGGATCAAGACTGGGATTTGTTACTCCGTGTGATGGAGAGGTATCTAGGGCCCACTCGGTAATACAACATCAAAATAAGCCTTGCAAGCAATGTGACTTAGTGTTAGTTGCGGGATCTTGTATTACAGAACGAGTAAAGAGACTTGTTAGTAATGAGGTTGAACTAGGAATGGAGATACCGACGATCGAATCTCGGGCAAGTAACATACCGAAGAACAAAGGGAACATCATACGGGATTAACTGAATCCTTGACATAGAGGTTCGACCGATAAAGATCTTCGTAGAATATGTAGGAGCCAATATGGACATCCAGGTCCCGCCATTGTTTATTGACCGTAGAGGTGTCTCGGTCATGTCTACATAGTTCTCGAACCCGCAGGGTCTGCACACTTAAGGTTTGGTGACGTTTCGGTAGTATAGAGTTATGTATGGTGGTTACCGAAGTTTGTTCGGAGTCCTGGATGAGATCTCGGACATCACGAGGAGCTCCGGAATGGTCCGGAGGTAAAGTTTCGTATATAGGAAGTCCTGTTTTGGTCGCCAGAAAAGTTTCGGGCTAATCGGTAGTGTACCGGGAGTGCCGGTAGTGTACCGGGAGACCACCGGGAGGGTTATTTCGACCGAAGAGGCTTCATGGGCTGTGGGAGAATAATTACCAGCCTTTTGTGGGATGGTGGAAGTCCCACATAAGACCCATGTGGTTAGGGAAGAAAAGCCCAAAAGAGAAAAAGTGGAAAAAGGCAAAAATAGGGTGAATCCTAGTCCTACTAGGATTGGAGGTGGATTCCACCTCCTCCCCTTGGTTTGGCCGACTCCTTGATTCTTGTCCCTTGGGCCAAGCCTCATCCTCTCTTCCTCTTATATATACTAGAGGTTTTAGGGTTTTTGGACAGAATTTTCAGCCACGTGCTGCCCGTTCCTCCAGTGCAAAGTTTCTCCTCTAGATCGGTTTTCTGTAGCGCTTAGGCAAAGCCCTACCGGAATAACTCCACCACCATCGCTGGAGCGCCGTCACGCTGCCGAAGAAATCTTCCTCCTCTCCGCTCCCTCTTGCTGGATCAAGATGGTGGAGATCATCATCAAGCTGTACGTGTGCTAAACGCGGAGGTGTCGTCCGTTCGGTGCTAGATCGGAAGGATCGTGATCAAGTTCGTGGGACGGATCGTGATCAAGTTCGTGGGACAGATCGTGATCAAGTTTGTGGGACGGATCGCGATCAAGTTCGCGGGATGGATCGTGATTGGATCGCGGGATGCTTGGCGATTTGGATCGTGAAGACGTTCGACTACACCAACCGCGTTTCTTAACGCTTCCCGCTTAGAGATCTACAAGGGTACGTAGATCCACTCTCCCTCTCGTAGATGCTCATCACCATGGATAGATCTGCGTGTGCATAGGAATTTTTTTGTTTCCCTTGCAACGTTCCCCAACAGTGGTATCAGAGCTAGGTCTATGTGTAGATGAGATCTCGAGTAGAACACAAAGAGTTTGTGGGCGTTGATGCTTAGATTGCTTCCTTCCTTGGTTGTGTTTTGGTTCAGCGGTATTGTGAGATGAAGCGGCCCAGACCAACATTACTCATACGCTTCCGAGAGACCTGTTCCCTCAACCACAACTTGTTCCATAGATGGCTTGCGGGTGCCATTTTCTCTCACTTTAGTTGGATCGGATTCGACAAAGGCGGTCCTTGAGAAGGTTGAAAAGCAACTAGTGTATCACCGTTGTGGTTTTTGCGTAGATGAGAATTGTTCTTGCTAGATACCCGTAGCAGCCACGTAAAACATGCAATAACAATTAGAGGACGTCTAACTTGTTTTTGCAGGGTATGTTGTGATGTGATATGGCCAATTACATGATGTGATATATGTGATGTATGAGATGATCATGTGATGTATAGATTATCACGACTTGCATGTCGATGAGTACGGCAACCGGCATGAGCCATAGGGTTGTCTTTAATTATTGTATGACGTGCATGTCAATCATTAAGTGCTATGTAATGCTTTACTTTATCGCTAAACGATAGCAATAGTAGTAGAAGCATGTTGGGCGCGACAACCCCGATGGCGACATGTTGATGGAGATCAAGATGATGAAGATCATGGTGTCTTGCCGGTGATGATGGAGATCATGCTGGTGCTTTCTAGATGGAGATCAAAAGCACAAGTTCATGGCCATATCATGTCACTTATGATTTGTATGTGATGTTAATCCTTTTATGCACCTTGTTTTGCTTAGGACGACGGTAGCACTATAAGGTCATCCCTCACTTAAATTTCAAGATAAATTGTGTTCTCCCCGAGTGTGCACCGTTGCGAAAGTTTTTCGTGTTGAGACACCACGTGATGATCGGGTGTGATAGACTCTACGTTCACATACAACGGATGCAAGCCAGTGTTGCACACGCAGAACACTCGGGTTAAACTTGACGAGCCTAGCATGTATAGACATGGCCTTGGAACCCAAGATACCGAAAGGTCGAACATGAGTCATATAGTAGATATGATCAACATGATGATGTTCACCATTGAAGCCACCTCAACTCACGTGATGATCGGACTTGAATTGGTGAATTTGGATCATGTGACACTCAGATGACCTGAGGGATGTCAATTTGAATGGGATCTTTAGTAAATTTGATTAACTAAAACTCATTATCTTGAACAATAGTCTAACTAACCTTTGCATATTTATGTTGTAGATCAATCGCTCGCGTAGCACCCCTGAATTTTAATGCGTTCCTAGAGAAATCTAAGTTGAAAGATGATAGAAGTAACTTTGTTGACTGGGCCCGTAATCTGAGGATTATCCTCATGGCTTCCCAGAAATCATACGTCCTTGATGCACCGCTTGGGGACCAACCAGAAGACATGACCTCCGAAGACGTTATGAACGCTTGGGAGGCACGTACTAGAGATTACTCAATAGTTCAGTGTGCAATATTGTATGGCTTAGAACCGGGACTTCAAAGACGTTTTGAACGTCATGGAGCATATGAGATGTTCCAAGAGTTGAAGTTTATCTTTCAGAAGAATGCCCGGATCGAGAGGTATGAGACCTACGATAAGTTCTATGCTTGCAAGATGGAGGAGAACGGGTCTATCAGTGAGCATATACTCAGAATGTCTGGGTATTCAAATCGTCTAGCAGAGTTGGGAATTGCCCTTCCACCAGAGGCGATCACTGACAGAGTTCTTCAATCACTGACACCTAGTAACAAGAGCTTTGTGATGAACTATAACATGCACGGGATGAACTAGTCAGTCGCCGAGCTGTTTGTGATGCTAAAAGTCGTTGATTCTGAAATCCAGAAAGAACATCAAGTGTTGATGGTCAATAAAACCACTAGTTTCAAGAAGAATGGCAAGGGCAAGGGCAAGAAGGGTAAAACCAAGAAGGATGGCAAAGCAGTTGCTACTCCTGTAAAGAAGCCCAAGCGTGGACCTAAGCCAGAAACTGAGTGCTTTCATTGCAAGGGAACTAGTCACTGGAAGCGGAACTGCCCCAAGTACCTGGCTGACAAGAAGGCGGCTAACGACAAACCAGGTATATATGATATACAAGTTATTGATGTGTACCTTACTAGCTCTCGTTGTAGTGCCTGGGTATTTGATACCGGTTCGGTTGCTCACATTTGCAACTCTAAACGGGAACTACAGAATAGACGAAGGCTTGCAAAGGATGAAGTGACGATGCGCGTGGGAAATAGTTCCAAGGTTGATGTGATCGCCGTCGGAACGCTCTCGCTTCGATTACCATAGGGATTAGTGATGAACTTGAATAATTGCTATTTAGTGCCTGCGTTAAGCATGAACATTATATCTGGATCTTGTTTATTGCGAGATGGTTACTCATTTAAATCGGAGAATAAAGGTTGTTCTATTTATATGAGTAATATCTTTTATGGTCATGCACCCAATGTGAGGGGTTTATTCATATTGAATCTTGATAGTGATGACACACATGTTCATAACATTGATGCCAAAAGATGTAGAGTTGATAGTGATAGTACCACTTTCTTGTGGCACTGCCGTTTAGATCATATTGGTGTAAAATGCATGAGGAATCTCCATGCTGATGGACTTTTGGAGTCACTTGATTTTGAATCACTTGACACATGTGAACCATGCCTCTTGGGCAAGATGACTAAAACGCCGTTCTCTGGAACAATGGAACGAGCGAGTGACTTGTTGGAAATCATACATACTGCTGTGTGCGGTCCAATGAATGTTATAGTGCGTGGTGGATATCGTTATTTTCTCACCTTCACTAATGACTTAAGTAGATATTGGTATATTTACTTAATGAAACACAAATCTAAAACTTTTGAAAAGTTCAAGCAATTTCAGAGTGAAGTTGAGAATCATCGTAACAACAAGATTAAATTCCTGCGATCTGATCGAGGAGGTGAATATCTGAGTTATGAGTTTGGCAGTCACTTCAGACAGTGTGGAATTGTTTCACAGTTGACACCGCCTGGAACACCACAGCGTAATTGTGTGTCCGAACGTCGTAATCGAACCTTATTAGATATGGTGCGTTCTATGATGTCTCTTGCCGATTTGCCACTATCGTTTTGGGGTTATGCATTAGAGACAGCTGCATTCACTTTAAATAGGGCATCATCAAAATCCGTTGAGGCGACGCCATATGAACTGTGGTTTGGCAAGAGGCCAAAGTTGTCGTTTCTTAAAGTTTGGGGATGTGATGCTTATGTCAAAAAGCTTCAGCCTGAAAAGCTGGAACCCAAAGCGGAGAAATGCGTCTTCATAGGATACCCGAAAGAGACAGTTGGGTATACCTTCTATCTCAGATCTGAAGGCAAAGTGTTTGTCGCTAAGAACGGAACATTTCTTGAGAAAGAGTTTCTCTCGAAAGAATTGAGTGGGAGGAAAATAGAGCTTGATGAGGTTATTGAACCTTTACTTCAACCAGAAAGTAGCGCAGCACAAAAAGTTGTTTCTGTGGAAACTACGACGGTAGAAGAGGAAGTTAATGATGATGACCATGAAGCTCCGGATCAAGATACTATTGAACCTCGTAGGTCGACAAGGGCGCGTACTGCTCCTGAGTGGTACGGCAACCCTGTCTCGGAGGTCATGTTGTTGGACAACAATGAACCTACAAGCTATGGAGGAGCAGTGATGGGCCCGGATTCTGGGAAATGGTTAGAGGCCATGAAATCCGAGATGGGATCCATGTATGATAACAAAGTATGGACTTTGGAAGTATTACCTGAAGGGCGAAAGGCCATTCAGAACAAATGGATCTTTAAGAAGAAGATGGACGCGGATGGTAATGTCACCGTCTATAAAGCTCGACTTGTGGCAAAGGGTTTTTCATAGGTTCAAGGAGTTGACTATGATGACACATTCTCACACATAGCGATGCTTAAGTCTGTCAGAATCATGTTGGCAATAGCTGCTTATTTCGACTATGAAATTTGGCAGATGGAAGTCAAAACAACGTTCCTCAACAGTTTCCTTGAGGAAGAGTTGTATATGATGCAACCAGAAGGTTTTGTCGATCCAGAGAATGCTGACAAACTTTGCAAACTCCAGAGATCCATTTATGGACTGGTGCAAGCATCTCGGAGTTGGAATAAGCGCTTTAATGAGGTGATCAAAGCGTTTGAGTTTATACAAGTTTATGGAGAAGCTTGTATTTACAAGAAAGTGAGTGGGAGCTCTATATCGTTTCTAATATTATATGTGGATGACATATTGCTGATTGGAAACAATATAGAAATGTTGGAAAGCGTGAAGGAATATTTGAACAAGAGTTTTTCAATGAAGGACTAGGAGAAGCTGCTTTCATATTAGGCATTAAGATCTATAAAGATAGATCGAGACGCTTGATAGCACTTTCACAGAGCACATACCTTAGTAAAGTTTTGAAGAAGTTCAAAATGGATCAATCCAAGAAGGGGTTCTTGCCTGTGTTACAAGGTGTGAAGTTAAGTAAGACTCAATGCCCAGTGACTACAGAAGATAGAGAAAAGATGAGTGTCATCCCCTATGCTTTAGCCATAGGCTCTATCATGTATGCAATGTTGTGCACAAGACCCGATGTCAGCCTTGCCATAAGTATGGCCGGAAGGTTTCAAAGTGATCCTGGAATGGAGCATTGGGCAGCGGTCAAGAATATCCTTAAGTACCTGAAAAGGACTAAGAGAATGTTTCTCGTTTATGGAGGTGATGAAGATCTCGTCGTAAAGGGTTACGTCGATGCAAGCTTTGACACTGATCCGGACGACTCTAAGTCGCAAACCGGATACGTATTTATTCTTAACGGGGGAGCGGTAAGCTGGTGCAGTTCCAAGCAAAGTGTGGTAGCCGATTCTACGTGCGAAGCGGAGTACATCGCAGCCTCGGAGGCAGCGAAGGAAGGTGTCTGGATGAAATAGTTCATGATAGATCTTGGAGTTGTGCCCAGTGCACTGAATCCAATGAACCTCTTTTGTGACAACACTGGTGCCATTGCTCTGGCCAAGGAACCAAGGTTTCACAAGAGGACCAGACACATAAAGCGACGCTTCAACCCCATCCGCGATTACATCGAGGAAAAGTACATAAATATTTGCAAAGTGCACACGGATCTGAGTGTTGCAGACCCATTGACTAAACCTCTTCCAAAGGCTAAACATGATCAACACCAGAACTGCATGGGTGTTCGATTCATTACCATGTAAATCACATAGTGATGTGAACTAGATTATTGACTCTATTGCAAGTGGGAGACTGTTGGAAATATGCCCTAGAGGCAATAAATAAAGTGTTTATTATTATATTTCCTTGTTCATGATAATCGTTTATTATCCATGCTATAATTGTATTGATTGGAAAAACATTACATGTGTGGATATATAGACAACACTTTATCCCTAGTATGCCTCTAGTGAACTAGCTTGTTGATCAAAGATGGTCAAGGTTTCCTAGCCATTGACATGTGATGTCATTTGATAACGAGATCACATCATTAGTAGAATGATGTAATGGACAAGACCCAAACTACAAACGTAGCATATGATCGTGTCAGTTTATTGCTACTATTTCTGCATGTCAAGTATGTGTTCCTATGACCATGTGATCATGCAACTCACGGACATCGGAGGAGTGCCTTGTGTGTATCAAACATCGCAACGTAACTAGGTGACTATAAAGGTGCTCTACAGGTATCTCCGAGGGTGTTTGTTGAGTTGGCATGGATCAAGACTGGGATTTGTTACTCCGTGTGACGGAGAGGTATCTCAGGGCCCACTCGGTGATACAACATCACAATAAGCCTTGCAAGCAATGTGACTAAGTGTTAGTTGCGGGATCTTGTATAACGGAACGAGTAAAGAGACTTGCGAGTAACAAGGTTG
Organism: Hordeum marinum; assembly: GCA_022496015.1. Classification (NCBI taxonomy): domain Eukaryota; kingdom Viridiplantae; phylum Streptophyta; class Magnoliopsida; order Poales; family Poaceae; genus Hordeum; species Hordeum marinum. Next base: position 125,496,172 of record CM039673.1, on the reverse strand, counting down.
AACTAGGTATGGAGATACTGACGATTGAATCTCGGGCAAGTAACATACCGAAGAACAAAGGGAACATCATACGGGATTAACTGAATCCTTGACATAGAGGTTCGACCGATAAAGATCTTCGTAGAATATGTAGGAACCAATATGGGCATCCAGGTCTCGCTATTGGTTATTGACCGTAGAGGTGTCTCGGTCATGTCTACATAGTTCTCGAACCCGCACGGTCTGCACACTTAGGGTTTTGTGACGTTTCGGTAGTATAGAGTTATGTATGGTGGTGACCGAAGGTTGTTCGGAGTCTCAGATGAGATCTCGGATGTCACGAGGAGCTCCGGAATGGTCCGGAGGTAAAGATTCATATATAGGAAGTCCTGTTTTGGTTGCCGGAAAAGTTTTGGGCTAATCGGTAGTGTACCGGGAGTGCCGGTAGTGTACCGGAAGACCACTGGGAGGGGTATTTCGACCGAAGAGGCTTCATGGGCTGTGGGAGAATAATTACCAGCCTTTTGTGGGCTGATGGAATTCCCACACAAGGCCCATGCGGCTAGGGAAGAAAATCCCAAAAGAGAAAAAGTGGAAAAGGCAAAAATAGGGTGAATCCTAGTCCTACTTGGATTGGAGGTGGATTCCACCTCCTCCCCTTGGTTCGGCCGACTCCTTGAGGCTTGGCCCTTGGGCCAAGCCTCCTCCTCTCTTCCTTTATATATACTGGAGGTTTTAGGTTTTTGGACAGAATTTTCAACCATGTGCTGCCCGTTCCTCCAGTGCATAGTTTCTCCTCTAGATCGGTTTTTTGGAGTGCTTAGGCGAAGCCCTGCCGGAATAACTCCACCACCATCGCCAGAGCGCCGTCACGCTGTCGGAGAACTCTTACTCCTCTCCGCTCCCTCTTGCTGGATCAAGACGGCAGAGATCGTCATCAAGCTGTACGTGTGCTGAACGCGGAAGTGTCGTCCGTTCGGTGCTAGATCGGAAGGATCGTGATCAAGTTCGTGGGACGGATCGTGATCAAGTTCTTGGGACGGATCGTGATCGAGTTTGCAGGACGGATCGTGATTGGATCGCGGGACGCTCGGCGATTTGGATCGCAAAGACGTTCGACTAGACCAACCGCGTTTCTTAATGCTTCCCGCTTAGCGATCTACAAGGGTACGTAGATCCACTCTCCCTCTCGTAGATGCTCATCACCATTGATAGATCTGCGTGTGCGTAGGAAAGTTTTTGTTTCCCATGCAACATTCCCCAACACATCCTTGAGACCACCTCTGAACTGATAGATCATCGCCTTGTCATCTGGAACATCTTGCTTAGCATAGCGGGCTAGATTCTGGAACTCGATGTTGTACTGATAGACAGATTTGCTTCCCTGCTTCAGGTGCGTGAACTTCTCACGCATGTCCTCAACAAAGCTTGTCAGAATGTAATGAGCCCTGAATTCACGATGGAAATCATCCCAAGTAACAACATGATCGCCCCTGGAATCCTTGTACTGCTGCCACCAATCAGCTGCCTGACCCTTGAGCTGGAACAATGCAAATCTGACAAAGTCCTGTGGCCTAACATTGTTGCACTCAAAATTCTTACTCATATCACAGAGCCAATCATCAGCATCAAAAGGCTGCTCACAATAGGTGAAAGACTTGGGCTGGTTGGCAAGGAACTGATTGAGCGTTGCAAACTGAGGTTGATTCTGAAAATTCCCTTGAAAGCCTTGCTGGCCCTGATCTCTTTCTTGCAACAGCCTGAGCAACATCTGAGTGTTCGCATTGGTTGCGGCCATCACAGCTTGCCAAGCTTCTAGAGGAGGAGGCGGTGGCGGGGGTGGTGGTGGAACATCAGCCTGCTCCTCACCACGACCCGGATTTTTGCGAGTTGGTGGAGCCATCCTGAAGATGGACAACACATCATCACCTCATTGATAAGATGAATTCAATAGCTGAATCAGATGCTTGGAAGAAATGAACAAATAACATCACAACCTTCCTACTGAAAAATTAGTAAGAATGCTCTCTTCGGTTTATGATAACATTATCTGATAATAGAAGCCACTTGCAATAACACAAAAGTATTGAGTTAACTGCTCAGAACAAATGTACATGCACACATACATCTGAAGAAGATGAACCTAGATGACTACAAGATTTCCCACCTAAGAACTTCCGAAAACTTTCTGGTTATGCAATCCGGTGGGGGGATACAAGGAGGAAATATCTCACACAACTAGCATCCTACACCCCAACTGTATCCACCTTCAACACATAACCAGAGGCTTTCACAAATTCATCTAACTCGAATCCTCGAACTCACAATGATACTAAACCATGGTAGTACCCCGGACGCCTCCCCAGTACTGGGTGACTCCGACCTTATCTCACCACGACAAGTATTGAACTACTTCCGAACACTCTCCGTCCTGAGATATCAAGGAAGCTGAATGATAACGATGTGCCAACATTCCCTGGAGCTTGACTCCCCAGAAGAAATCAAGTCGGATAGGAGGCACCAAGACAGAACCCTGTCACATCGGTATCATATAGACTCCAAAATACCCGCGTGATCCTAAAAAACTTTTGAGCGAGAAGAGGAGTAGAATCAAAATTCCTAAGTCGAATACCTTACCAGAGCATAGAAGAGGAGTAAAAAGAATCCTACTCTCCGATATAACTAGACTCAAAATAGTTTTACTAGACTCAACTCGGCCAAGTTCGATCAAGCAAAGGCTCCTATGGTCGTATGGCTCTGAATACCAACTTGTCATGCCCAAGATGCGCGTCTATCCATAATAAGGCACGGGGGCCTCGCAAGGGATAGAGGCGCATCTCCTCGTTCGCAAGTATAGCATCATTACATCATACATTACAGTAGAGATGAGTATACGAGTTGGCTTACACTTGCCACATACTAAATTACAATTCCACACAGAGTTCAAACATCAAGATGAAGACAGGGTCTGCCTACAGACAAAATCAAATGATAAAACAGATACAAATGATACTATCTCGCTATCCCAAAGATCACGACCATGGTCCTCTACTCATCCGGATAAGTTACATACATCCTGCCCCTTTCCTCGTCATACTCCCACTGGAGCTACGTCAGATCATCCTACACGAAATCATCTGTACCTGTACCTAGATTGTTGTAGTAATCTGTGAGCCACAAGGACTCAGCAATCATGCGCCCGAGTATCGAGACTATTCAAGCTTAAAGGTTGGTATGGGGTATGTGTTTAGTTTGCAGCATCACTAAGCATTTATGGTGGCTAAACTTACGTAACATGAAGATAAATATGAGTGGACTATGATGAACGATCGATCTAGAATGACCTCTATGAGATCCAGAACACTTACTTACGTCAATCATAACCCCACCGTGTTCTCTCTCAGATCATGTTCACGAGCAGAGACGATCATGGTTACTCACACAGTTGGTGTATTTTATTAGAGTTTACTTCAAGTTTACTATAACCGAGTGTTAAACAAATATCCAAGTTGCCACATAACCGCGGGCATGGCTTTCCAAAAGATTTGACCCTGCAGGGGTGCTCCAACTAGTCCATCACAAATTAACCACACTCCGCGGGAATAGCCTCGACCACGGATCTCATGATCATCCTAGGAAACTCCAAAGGATTTCCAACACCTCGAGATAACCTGAAGAAAGTCAGAGCCCTCACGCAAGACACTCGATAAAGGTAAAACAAATCCAGCAAGACCACCCGACGTGTCGACGAACCTGATAAGAGCCGCGTATCTCTTTCTCAGGACACGGCAAATAAGCGACGCATATGGAGGCCTGATAGAAATCTCCCAAGTTGCCCTAGGTTGGCCCCGCACGGTGCTCTAGTTTTGGACCAACACTGATGATGAGCACTGGCCCAAGGGTTGATTAATTATCCACGGGGTTGCAAAGCCCTATGCAAATTTTATTAAGTTAGTAAGCAAATGTAGTACCAAGGTTGGGTCTTGCCATACAAGTTTTAATCTCAACCGAATAAACAAGGGGGTCCCTATAACAACCCCGAGCATGTTAGGAGCGCAAAGTATGGAAAACATAACACCGGTAACAAGAAACTATGGCGGTAACAGTGGAACAAAACACCTAGCAAAAGGCCAAGCCTTCCACCAATACCAAGATATATATGTGCATTAAATTAAATAACAGATAATATTGTGATATGTCAAATCCATGTTATCACATGGAACAACCTGCACCTGCAACTAAGAACGCTATAAGAGGGGGGCTGAGCAGCGGTAACTTAGCCAATCAAAGGTTTGCTAGGATGTGGAGGACTAAAGGCAATCATGGCAATTAGGAGGCTAACATTCAAGTGGTAGGTAGCGCAACTGTAACGATAAGAGCGGGACACTAGAAAGCGAAAATAGTATCGGGATCCGGGTACGATCATCTCGCCTGTCGAACAAGTAGCGGGATCCTCATAGTTATACTCGCCTGGCTCTTCGTACTCAGGTTCAACGTCGCTTCTACCCAAAAGAAACAGCCAAAATAAACAAACAACCACGGTGCAATGCACAAGCAAGAATGATGCATGCTTATTTGAAGAGTTTTTAACATGGCAATCCTAACTAGTCATGTTTCACATGCAAAGGATTGGTTATTAATGAATCTGGAAAGAACCTTATGTTAAGTTATTTAGACATGCATGAACATGGCAAATATGGATGCATCATGCAAAAACGATAAAAATGCATATGAAGAACGTAAGAAATGGAGTTACGGTTCTCACGATATGCTCAAGACAAGATACGAAGGCAAAACACAAGACAAGAAAGACCTGAGCTATTCCTTGGCATCCCAAGGTAGCCACTGGTTAGGCAATGAAAAACCAACCACAATAGAGCCAAAGATCAAGCAATTTCATGGAGTATAGCTCCCACAAGTCACAAAACAATAAAATAAACAATCTGCCACAAAACAGCAACATAGCAACTTTCACAGCCGATAACTTGAGCTACAGGAATCCTACAACCACAACGAAGGTATTGATAGAAACTACATGACATGCTCATCAACTTATCCAACTACACAAATTAGAAAGGAGGCACATATCAATAAGCATGAAGCTCACAAGTTGGCATGATGAAACAGATTTCTGGGACTTACTGAAAATAACAGTTTTCTGGAATCTAAGTTAATCTGGTAGCATGTTGACAGCAGCAACTAATGGTGTTAGAGACCACCTCATGGCATGAAAATTAACAGGATGGTATTAGACAAAATCTACTTCAAAACACTAGCACTGAGCTTGAGCTAATTCTCAACATATCACAAGACGGCAACCATTCTTCATGGCATAAAAATAACAACAGATTTTCAGACTTAGAAATATTCAGCATGGTGAAAACAGCAACATCAAGTTAGCTACTTTGCAGCAAGTTTTCCACTTATATGGGTTATTCTCATGTCAAACAAAAATGCCATGGCATAATAGGCATGAAACACTAACACTTCCATGTTGGCACATGCCCCAAAGCAAGCATGGATTAATTCATGCAAAAATGACAAAGTAGCATCATAGAAGAAAATGACAGTTTTATAAACTTGCTCAAAAGTGAAATTTAATTGCACCAATGGATTCCTTGGCTCTTTGTACCCCAAAATCATGTATCATACTCCTATAGTCACTTGAAGCATCATGGCACAAACTATACTAGCAACCCAACCACCTCTCTTATAAGTGAAAACGTACTTAAAATGCACATGAGCATATTTGAACATGGCCAGATTTGATAACATAGCTAAAATTGGAAAAGAACTATTTAACACTACTAAACATGACACAAGAGGCAATAATAAATAGTGTATGACAAGTGGGGCATGCCACTTGTCACACACACACACACACCAAATCTACACATCTAAACCACACACACACACATACATGGCATGCACAACACACATACACACATATGCACAAGTGCACATGCACATACACTCACCTATGTGTGTGGTTGCTCACCACACACACATATTTGCACACATACATGCACAAGTGCATATGTGCACATATACATGCACATGGGCCACCACCTCACACATAAACACTCACATACATGTATGCAATCAGCCCACACACACACATACTACACATACACATATATTCTTAACAGAAAAAGGAAAAAATCATCCATCATGTATGTATACATATACATACACATAGCACATACACACATACACAAAAGAAAGAAAACAACAGAAAAACAAAGGAAGAAAAAGAACAAAAAGGGAGGAGTGCGGGGTCAAACCCCAGACCTCATGGTCTCTCCCTCCCGAGCGCTACCACTGCGCTAAGGTTACGGGTCTTAATAGAGGAGGGGGACGAGCCCACTAGTACACACCACTATGCCACTAACTATCGAAACTGAAGAAAACACACCCCGACGACGGCAAACGCAGCGGCGGCTCCGGCGGCTACAGTGCTTCTCCGGCGGCGCAAACTACATGCGGGGCGAGCGGGAACCTGCGAGATCCAGTCCCCTACTCGTCTCGCGACGAGGAGGACGGAGGCGTTACCATCAAGGCCGCACCTTGCTGCTGGCGGCGACGAACACTACGGCGGTGAGCTCTACAGCGACTAGCACGCTACGCGGGGAAGAAGCGGCTGCGGCGTCGGCCTGCTTACTGAGGGGATGGTCGAAGACGCAGGGATGCACGAGACGGCTCGTCGCAGCCTGAAGAAGCGCAACGCCTCGCACGCTTGCCGACGGGAGGCGATGACGAGGCGGCGCCACGGAGGAGCTAGGACATTCCTAGCGCCGGGAACGGAGCACCTGCGGCACCAGGAACCACCTCACCATCTCCGCTGGCGACGAGCAGGTCACCGAAGGCGGCGACAACGACCCGAAGAAACACCGGCGACGTGGTTGCTCTCTGAACCTTACCTGAAGGGGAGGAAGAAGCAAAGGGAGAAGGGGAAGAAGCAAAGGGAGAAGGGGAAGCTAGGAGGAAGAGGAACCCTAGGGGGACGGCACGCATGCCGAGAGACTAAATAGGAGGGGACAGACGGCGTTCCTCGGCTTCCGTGAACGCACGGCGGGCGCGCTCTCTCTGCTCTCTCTACTCCACTGACGGAGAAGGAATGGGGCAGGTAGGCGCTAGTACCTGGGCTAGGCCGCGCTGGGAAGGAACCGGCCCAGTCTTCCTCTCTCACTCAGAGAAACAAAAACAACAGGGTTTCCTATTAAATGAAAACAGCAAGAAAAGAAAACCACTAGAGAAAACAAAAAGGATTTTTGATAAGGAAAAAATACTTTTGACTAAAAGAAAATGAGAACCATTTAATAAAATTGACAAGTGAATTTTTTGAAGCAAGAAATTTAAATAGTTTAAAACCAACAGCCCCCTTGTTATTTAAACCTCAAATACATATTAAGCTCAAACAACAAAAGAACCACACACATAATTTTGAAACATTATAGGCTACCTCTTGAACATTTTGAAACAATTAATTAGCAAGTAGAATCTATTGATCAAAATGACAAGGGAAATAAAGGGGCATTGGGTTGGGTTTTTGTTGAAAAGAAAAGAGAGGGGAAAGGAGAGGAGTGTTGCACCGCATACACTCCAACCACATCACACTACACAAGAACACACCCAACCACAACAAGGTCACATCACAAACAAGGGATGGCAAGATGGATGATATGATGCATGATGCATGAATGCAAGAACAAGACATGGCATGACAAGGCTCAACTCCTATCATTAATCTCATGACAACAAGGTTCACTTAAGATACATGCCATAAAAGGTAGGGACGGCACTTGGGCTGTCACAGTTCGAGTTCGACACTGGTCCAATGACGCTAGTTGGGTAAACTAAATCAAAATATAGTTTTAGTTCTTTTAACTTATCGGTCGTGTTTGATCTTTTCATCACGTCCTCCCGTTTGATCGTATCAAGCTTATTGGATTCGGCATCAGAGTCATTCGTGCACGTGCCAAGGGGCAGTGATGCTGGCCTCGGTGTATAACACATGCATCAAAAACCATGAGTCTAGGGCTCACTCAACCCATTCCACACCCACATCCATTCCTTTTACACTTATCGTGTATGTGAAGCACATGTATTTACACATAAGCATAAAAGTTTAGGCCGTTCATATATATAGATAACATGCAAGTGTATCTAGTGCCCCCTATAGTGTTTTGGAGATTGTTGGGAAAACTAGTTGAGGGACTAATGTGTTTGCTCGTGCAAACATAGTAAAAAAGATCCTTGGAGTTATTGAGAAGATTGCTATAATAATCTTCAGAGAGTATTGGTTGGGCAATTGAGGAGTATGCTATTGAGAAGATTTTGTGTCGGACACGACCCCTAAAAATTGTAGTTGAGAGCAAATTTTTGGTATGTTGTTCGAGAAACAATTGACTGTTTCGAGAGGAATGGAGACTTTCAGAAGATGTGGTTCTTTCTCTACTTTTATTTTCTTTCATTTCAGTCATAGGGAAAATCTTACTATTAAGGGGGGTCGAATTTAGTTGATATCTAGGTCTACCTATCTTCGAGTAAAGTCGAGAGAAATCTCTTCATGTGTTGTGTTTTTTCTCTAAGTCATAGACGAAGTTCTTCTGGTCATTGAAAGAAAACCAAGAGTAGTGGAATCCGCTTAACTTGTTCCTCAAGTTGCCACATGAGTTTGAAAACCGACCGTTAGACACGTGTCGGTTGGCCATTGCGAGGTGCAGGCCCTCGTTGGCCATTTTATACCTTGAGATTGCTCTCGCTATAAATATCCACCCCACCCAAACCTTCATTGGCTGACTGCTCCGTTTGAGCTAACAAGAGTTTATCTAAGCAGTTCCTCTGTTGAGAGATTTCACTGAGACAAAACCACAGAGCCCAAATTTAGTCAAGTCATCGAGCATCACGTAGAATATACATCTTGTGTCACTCAGACGTTGGTGGATCACCGAGAGGTTTGTCTCTTATACAACCCTCTCTCTCTATACGTCCCTCTCTCTCTACATCCTGGCGCGGGTGACACAAGATGTATCTATCTATCTACATCCAACGTCTGAGCGACACAAGATGTATCTATCTATCTACACTCAGACGTTGGTGGATCACCGAGAGATATATATAGAGAGAGATAGATAGATAGATGTAGAGTTGTGCAATTGGAGGTGCTGCCCCTCCACTATAGATAGGAGTAGGGGAGGGGTGGATACTTGGAGGAGGGGCTCCCTCCCCCAAGGGCGGCGCGCCAAAGAGGTGGGCCCACCCAAACACTAGTTGCACCAAGTTTGGGCGCCAAACCTAGGGGTGGTGCCAAACTAATTGCCCAATATGGCCCATGCAGCTGGCCACCCCTTGGGCCTTGCCTATGGAGATGGCCCATGACACCCCTAGTACTTCTGGGAGGCTCCAGAAACTTTCGGAGCCTTCCTATACTATCTAGGGTTTATTTCCTTTGAAACATTTTTTGGTCTCCTGGTTTTATCTGATTTTTCTGAAACATTTTCAACATCTCCGGAACTTCTTCCGTGATTTGCTTTCAAGATCCCAACGATCAATGACCCTTAAGCCAGTTACCCCGCGGGTTCGGTAAAATAGACATGACCGAAACTCCTTATGTTTAATGATCCTCAGTAAGGGACCGTGGGCATGGACCCCTATACCCACGCAAATAAGTATCGAGCGAACATGTACTTATCGTGTGCTATTCCTTTTGCTTCTGTTACCTTATAAACCCATGTGAGATTTATTGGCATCCCCGTGAACCAACAACTAGATAACTATATGCAGTTCATTTCCTCGTTACCGCTTTAATTTTATTTTCTCGTCCCGTGTTCTATCATCCCCGCGATAAAATTATGTTGTGTCTGGCCATGCAATGATGGATACATCACACCGATAAGGCCCTAAGATTATCTCTCCATCATCCAAGGAGAAAATCTCAGTCTCGAGCTATCAAACTTATTGTCATACTTTTCTGATGCATCTGAAAGTTGTCGTTATAATCACCATGTTACAGTTGATGTCTCATGAACACTAAAGTGCATCTTTGGGTATGAAGGAACTCAATAATCTCATGGCCTAAGGAATTACACATATAACTTCTAACGAAATGATCTCTTAGTATATCAATCAACTGGGTCTGTTCAACGCAAGTGTTCTGCTAACAATGTGTCCTCAAAGTTGTGGGCATCCTGCTGCATTAACTATGCCCATGATAAAAAAATAAAATCATCATGCAACACTTAACTATGGTGGACTAACTTATCTTTAAATAAATTTATGAAAGAGCCCAATGCACAAAAGAGCTAGTCTTCGAGGTGAAGCTAGGAATCTATTTACCGTTTATTATTTCACATATGCATATGAGCTTTTCTCCACATATGCATATGAGGTTTTCTCCAAGCTTCATGGTTATTGAAGACTCGAAAACCATTGCAATTATAGCACAAAACGAAAATATTAATTACAAACTTGAAAATAAATAATAATATTTATTGTTGTCTCTAGGGCATATTTCCAACACTTTCTTGCCAACATTCAAAAATATGCAGGGATTCAAATACATGATTCCTAAAAGTATAATTAGACCATGAAAGCTCGGCTAGCACATGATATAAACAATGGTACAATAAATTTAGCAAATATGTTTTGGGGGCAAATAGCAAATATATATTGATATGTAGATCTATATAATTCTACACATCTATCATGTTGTGATATCCGAATAATAAAGAGAAGAAGAACACACCCATACCTAGATATGCTTTCCACTTTGTTCTTTCAAACTCTTAATATAATAAATAGGAAAACGTTTAAAAACAGCTGGTTGATTACAGCGCGGCGTAAGCCTCCTCTCAGGCGCGACATGTGTCCCAGTGAGACCCCCACATCGCTTTCTCCATTCTCATCTTTATCCACACGGGAGCGCCTCAGCCAAACAAATCGGATTGTTGAACCCAACAGCTCGCCGTGGCTATGAGATACAGCGCTCCCTCCGGCCGCGATGCTCCTTCGCAACCCCCTGCCCCCATCTCTATTTTTCAACCGGCGAATCGGCACAGTACGCGTGTGCTGCAGTGGCCAGCTAGGAGACGATGCCCGCTGCAAGCCCGCTCGTGGACCGTGATGCATGGGGGATCACCGATGCTGCAATGGGGTGTCGCACGGCGGCGGTGCAATGGGCGGAGGGTCCTGCGACAGTGTTGCAGTGGAGCTTCACCGGCGACTGCCGCTGCTGCGATGCAGTGCTCGCCGGCGGCCCGAAGCCGCGATGCAGCGCTCGGTACTCCAATGGAGCTTCACGGGCGGTTGCTCGTGCTGCAATGCAAGTGCTCGGTGCTACAATGGAGCGTAACTAGCGGCAGCCGGTGCTGCGATGCAGCGGTCGCCGATAGACCGGAGTTGAAATTTAGCTTCACCGATGGTGGCAGGTGTTGCGATGGAGTGCCGCCATGCCAGGGGTTAGTGTTGCAGTGAAGCGTTGCCGGCAGCCGATGGTGGAGCATTGTTGCGCTACTGGCGAGGAGGGTCTGGCTCCAGCTGCGAGCCCGGCAACGCTGCATCTCACGACGAGGCACTTCGTTTGCTCCGTCGCAACTGCAATGATAAAAGGACGACCCCATGCGGTGGAGTTGACTGAATCCAATGGATGAGGAGCGACGGATCTGACGGCCCAGGACGTTGATCCGTAGCAGCCTCCATATAAGTATCTCGTGATGCAACCCCAAACTAACCATGAAAAAGAAAGGATACAATAACCTCAACGAGTTTCAAGAAACAAAAATACAAGAACGCAAATATATAAGTTACTATACTAAAGCAGGAAGGCTTTGGTTTTTCTGAGTTTTTTGATTTTTTTTTAAAGCTTCTACTGTTCATTTACATCAACGTCAGTGAATAGTAGTAGTAAACAATATAACAGGTGAACAGGCTATGAACGGTACATGTACGATCAATACCATCAGTGTGCCTCCGTTTGAAATGTGCTCCTAAATAATCTGATTTCCCCTTATTTATTTTTAACTTCCATTTCTTTTCAGCTTTCAAAGAAGGAAAATACATATGTTGTGAAAAAAAGCTAGGATTTTTATACACATCAATTCTCTCCTCCTCCTTCGCCATCAAGCCGGAACAGTATATTTACATGAATAGTAATTCATGAGAAAAATAATTTCTTGACCAATTACTGTCCATTCACCATGACATTTGAACCATAAACCAAAACAGTAACCGTAATCGAGAACAATACACCTGAATAAATCAAAATAACAACTGCGAACTGAAATAATACCCTAAATTAGCAGATACAACAAACCACAATAACATGAAGCAGTAAAACCAGTGAAAACAAAACAACACCTGAATAAACCAAAAACTTTAACCCACCCGAACCATATACCGAAACGGTAATTGAATTGTAATCTAAAACAATACACCATAATTTGATTTACCCTTACTTTTCTAAACTTCCATTTCTTTCCAGCTTTCGTAGGAGAAATGATATGCATGTTCTTAAAAAAAACTAGAATTTTTATACACATCATTTCTCTCCTCCTCCTTCACCATCAAGCCAGAACAATATATTTACATGAATAGTAAATTGTGGAAAAATAATTTCTTGACCAATTACTATCCATTTTTACACTATGACACTCAAACCATAAACCAAAATAATAACTGAAATGTAATCGAGAACAATACACACGAATAAATCGAAACAACAGCTGTGTACTGAAACAATACCCCAAGTTAACAGACATGGCAAATCCCAATAACATGGAACAGTAAAACCAGTGAAAACGAAACAACACCTGAATAAACCAAAAAATTTAACCCACCCAAACCATAAACCGAGACAACAATCGAATTGTAATCTAGAATAATACATCATAATAAACCAAAATAACATATGAAAAGATATTAACAGGCCAGTCGGTTTGACTATAATTTCTTAAATCATTTAATGTTGGTTACCTGCCTACATAGAAGGGTAAAGATATAATTTATGTTTCCCTCTTCATTTTATTTTATCACGTAATACATATTGTTTTTTTGCATATTTCGGCAGAATGCACACGAAAACGGTCATGGGCGCGGCATGTGCCGCGCTTCTTCGGCACTAGTATCATGTAAAAGTACAACTTGACCATCAAATCCCTTATACACGCAAAATTACTGGCCACGTCCATGTTATAACCTTGATTCGGCTTATCTGAAGCCAGTTTTGAGTATACTGATCACGGGGCTCCTCGCTCCTCTTCCGTTATTACGCCACTGACAGCAATCCCAACTTTTTCCCGCAATCCACGCTGCCATCAAGGACCTCCTCCGCCCGGTACTTAAACTTGAACCCCAGCTCCACAAGCTTGCTTGTGTCAGCCTGCACTCTGACTCCCTCTCCCACCACCCTGACAATCCACACGCAAAGACAGATTAGCATTGATCACAGTTCACAATTAACGCACCATGCATGAGACGCTTTATTCTGGAAAATTTCGTCCAAGAAAAAGTACGTACTCTTTCCGCGCTAGCTTGAGCTCCGGGTGCTTGCCCGCGTAGTGCTCCACCAGATCCTGCATGTTGGTGTGCGCGGTGGCGCAGAGGTACCGGCCGGCGGCGACGTCGCGCTGGCGCTCCATGCAGAACACGTGCGCCTCGCAGACGTCGTCCACGTGCACCACCGGCACGGCGCCGAGGACGGCCTGCGTGAACCTGAGGGCGTTATGGTAAGGCTCGATGCCGGTGAACGGCGACAGTATGAAGTGTTGGCTCTCGTTGATGTAGGTCAGGAGGGTGTCTCCTCCTACAAGGCCCAGCAGCAGGATGACGACGTCGAACGCTTTGCCCTCGCCCTCGGAGAGGCAGTCGTTGTACTTGACTAGCTCCTTCTCGGCGATGCACTTAGAGGAGAGGTACTCCTGCATATATATAACACAAGTGAACATAGATCTCTCAACGACAGCAAAAACGGTGACAAATTGCTTATTTTTAGTACAATATCCTCCCCTGCAAAATTATTTCGGATTAATTTTATTAGGTTTAAAATAGTATTTCTAAAATGAAAATATATACTGGAAAATGAAAATATTCATGTTTCTTAATACAAAATGTACATATCCTGCCACCTCACCATAAAACTATGAATGCGACAAGGCTCACCCCAACATGCAATCATGCATGAAAAAAGATCCACTACAACATTCAATCATGCATGAAAAATATATTTTTCATTCAATTATTTTACTCCCCCTGATCCATATTAATTTACTAAATTGTACTAAAGAAGCGGCAATCAATATGAACCGGAGGGAGTACTTATATTCAAAAAATATTGTAACAACTAACGTAATCAATCATGATAAGACATGTGTATTTTTAGTTTTGTTTCTCATGTTATCAATTTAAATTTTCATCAACTAATTCCAGCAGCAATGCATGAGTTATCCTCTAGTGTTTGAGGGGAAAAAAGACCAGTCCATGCTTAAGGAAAAAGTTCATCCCATGCTAAAGAAAAATGTTTCATGTATTTTTTTAAACAAATTCACGTATTTAGAAAATAATCTTCATACAAGACTAGATATATATGTTCATATACTTTTCGAACATATGGACGAATTTATAAAGTTTTCTTGTTTACAAGATTATTAAACAAGGTTCATGTATTTCAGAACAAATACTAATAGTTGTATATACTTCTGGAAAAATCAAGATATTTATCCCCCCACCCCTCCTCCCCCTCACACACACAAAAAGGGAAAACTAAATAAATAGCAATAAAGGAAGGGCTCCACTAAAAATCTGACGCCACATTTTTTACCATGACAAATTGAACGTTTTTATGGCAATTTATATTTGCCAAGGATGACAAATTCAGTTGGCAAACATGGCAAATCTGTGCAGTTCATTTTTTGGACATGAACTAAATTTTGCCATCCTCATGCCAACTAAATTTTCCATTAAAAACATTCGATTTGTCATGCTTAAAAATCTGACGTTGGATATTTAACATTACCGAGAAGTAAAAGTTAAAATTAAGGATGAGAAAACAAAAAATATAGAAGGAAAAAAAGGAAAAGAAATTGTAGAGAAAAAGGAAAAGAACAAAAAATGAAAGAAAAACCAAACATGGCTTAGCCCCTTGTATAGCTAGTGTCGTGCCATATAGCGTGAACAAGTGGTCCATTTCACAATCAACATAGAATTTTCCTTTTTCTAGAATTAGAAATTGTTTTCTAGTTGACAGTCTTGCCGCTGATAAAGATCCTCTCATACAATTGTTACGAGAATTTTTCTGTATTATCGTAGATGCTCACATACATGCATATACACTCAACCTTTTTTAATATTAAAATTTGTATATTTTTACCATCTAATAAGTAGTAATTTACTGTGTACATATTTTTTTAGCAAAATCGAAAGAAAGCACTCACCTCCATGAATTCGTTGCTGTGATCAATAGGCAGGCCGAGCGGGGTCCAGCAAGATTCGTTCACGAACTCTTTGTACCCTTCCCCATCCTCCCGGAGTGGCGACGCCGTGATAACGGAGCCAGTGCTGATGACACGTCTCACTGTCTTGGACCGCTCGCACTGCTGCAGGATGGCGCGTGTCGCGTCCTCAATTGCCTCGGTGGTGTCCTTGTACTGCAAAATCAAATGAAGGTAAAAGAAACTAAAGAGGCTGATTTGAAGCTTTGAATAATCTTGATTTCAAACTCTGCTATTTACTTGAGGCCGAGAAAGACAAAGAGAAACTTAAGCAATCTGAACATCTGAAGTCCTATTACTTACACAAGATGTTTTGGCATTGTTTTATTGTGCGGTTTGTCCTTTCATACATAGAGTTGTGCAAGTAGTCCCTTTAGCAAGTTGTAGATGTGGAAACATTTAGCAAGTTGAATTGTGTAAGTAGTCACTTCCGCTGTTGGATCTGGTTTAATTGTGTAGGTTCTTTTGAGAAATCTTTAGAAGATGTTGGATTTATGAATGTGTGTGTAAATTAGCTATAAGTTTGGTAGAAAATTTTGAAATTTGAGGATAATTCTTTCGCAAAAAAATTAAAAGCTGTTAAATTTTTCGAATATTTGTTTGACAAATCTGAATGTTGGCAAAAAATAAATCTAAAACCTAGAGAAAGTTTGAAATTGTTGGAATATCTGAAGATCAAGAGACTTCTGAATGTTTGTCTTAAAAAAATCATTGGTTATTCATGTGCCCATGGGAGGATAGTCGGAAACAAGAGCACTGACGGTCGTTGTACGCAAAAACATCGACAGTCATATAACTGCCGAAATTTGCAATAACTGATAGGCAACCGTAGGATATGAAGGGCCCGGTGATACATCGTTGGCTTTATACTGTAGGAAAAGATCGTAACCCACAGCAACATTACATATTGTGCTAATGGCCGACCAAACATCACCTACAAAAAATAGCTGAAGCAACACCATAGGCCATAAAAGTAGTCAGGGCTTATTCAACCCTAGGGGAAGATTACGATCCTAGTAGTGAGAGAGAGAGGGGAGGAAGAGCTCCTTTTCAATAACGTTACTGTATCTGTCTTTGGACGTATGACATGTGGACCAACACCTGTTGGGTTCATTTGTCATACATCCATAGACAGATGCAGCAAGTCACTGAAGCTCATTCCGTCGATCGGTATTGTGTCCGTGGTCGGTGCCTTCTTTATTTTCGTATATAAATAACAGTAGTGCAGCGAAATAATACTCCCGGCCGGCCGAGAAAACTAATGGCTGTGTTTACCTTGGAGCTGCCGGAGTTGTGCTGCAGCGGGGTGGCAACAAGGAAGACGAACTCGCAGCCCTGGATGGCCGGCTCGAAGGAGGCGGCGTCGTAGATGTCCGCCTCGAACAGCACCAGCCGCTCCGCCGCGCCGGGGAGCCCCCTCAGCAGCCCCGTCTTCTTCTCATCCCCTGCATGTCGACGACGGACCAAGAACGCTCAGAGAAGATCGCCGGGGCCAGCGGCACGCATGCATGAAAGAGTTCGGCGTGAGCGAGCGAGAGAGAGAGACTGCGAGGGGGTGCATACCGAGGTTCCGTAGGGTCCCGTGGACGGTGCAGCCTCTTTCGAGGAGCTTCTTGACGAGCCAAGACGCGATGTACCCTGCCGCTCCGGTGACGCACACCCTGCTCATCTTCGTTGGCCGGTCTCTTTCTTATGTACCCCTGACGCCCAGTAATCCTCTGTCTGTCTCTCTCTATATAGGTCTGCGGTGCTGGCTTAGCTGCTATCAAGGAGAGCTGATCGTGGACAATGACGCTGGATTTGCTTGGTCAAAGATGTTTCGTAGTAGGTGTCAAGTCCACCGTACCTCCGGTCATCTTCTTGGTTTTTTCTAGGAAGTGGTCATCTTCTTGGTTTTTTCAAGGAAGTGGTCATCTTCTTGGTCAGTGCTCTTGCGTGGAAATATCGGAGGCCGTAGTGGCTGCCCAGTCCCACCACCGGTAAAAAGATAAGCTCCGGTGACGCACACCCTGATCATTTTCTCCGGCCGGTCTGTGTTACCTATCCCCGGACGCCCGTGATCCTGTCTATATGTCTACGTGTGCGGTGCACCGGTGCTGAGTTATTCCGAGTGATGGTGGACAAATGACGTTTCGTGGAGCCCGTAGAAGGTGCCCAGTCGACCTCCGGTTAGCTGCCTGGGCTTGCTTGGTCAGTCTTCTTGCGTGGAAATATCGAAGCACTCACCGGCAAAAAAAAAAAGGAAATCTCGGAGCACTGCCGTAGTAGGTGTCACCGGTTAGCTACAGGAGTCTTATTATTTGACAAGTATGATCTAATCTTGGGGCCTGTATGTACGTTGATCAACTCGGCTGCTCCAAGCTGGTCCAGAACGCAGTGAGGATGACGCTGGGGCGAGCGTAAGCAGCACAAGTGCGCCATGTACGCACATGTTACCTCGTGCACGCTAGCCTCGGGGGTCTGCTCCTCTGTTCACCAGATCCTGCAGCACATCGGACAGTGCGTGTAAGACGTCAATGCCTCACCGGCAGCGAAGCTTTCAGTGAAGAATGGCATACCTCACCTCAGTGTTGATACCAGAGTTGATGATAGGGAAAAAGCCTGGTCCAGTGGTCCGCCTTGTTCGCGCTATCGCTTCCGAGGAAGTCAAGCACATGCGTTGCCGCCTCCCTCGGTTTCTAGACATGAGGAATGTGGCCGCACTGCCCTACCTGTCGTAAAACTGCGCTGGGGAGTTCCTCCTGTAACCGCTGAAGAGCGCCGCAACACGTTTAGAATGGTGCGCATTTGTATCTGAGGCATGCATATATTTTGCAAACTAGACCATGCACGGCATTTTGGTGTTATCAGGCAGACTTACATATGCTTTCTTGTTGCTAATAATTCCATCATCCCCTCCCCATAAGAGAAGATATTTTTAGTTTACCTGTCCACAAAAACAAAACATGGCTAGAAATAATTATTCTTTTGCACAGCCCATTTCAATTTTCTTTCATGTCAGATCGTGACAAAAGTATAGAGTCTATAATTGGAGCTAACAGATGAAAATGTTGTAAGAACATCTACGGTTAGGCATTTTAAACCCGTCTCAAACACCCGAGTGGCTGACCGGTCAAGAAAACAGACCCATCCAGACGTCTCAAACCGATTTAAAACGCGCAGGCTGTCCGGCGTCCCTCATATCCAACCAAAAGTTAGTGTGGATATGGGGCGGTCCGGATGCGTCCGCCAGTCAGCCCGGCCCACCATCGACCCCACGTCAACCCCACCAAAACCTCGACCCGTCCCCTCTTCAAACCCTAGCAATCACTTTATTCTTCTCTTGTGCTCTGTCCCCTCCTCTCCTTCTCCGATTTCGATCGAATCCGGCGAGATGTGGAGCTTTGGCAGCTTCAACCACGACGCCGAGGAGGAGCTGGCCCTCCGCATTGCGCTGAAGCGGTCGAAGGTAGACACCGTGAAGCTCCGGAACTGCATTGTCGTTGCTCCCGTGACGGCGTAGCGCGGACGTTGGAGCTAGCTCCTCCCGGCCCGCACGCTTCTCCGCAAGGGATGCGGTCTGCTTCGCCCCCATGTCATCCCTTTCCCCTGCCAGCGGTGGGTGTTGGTGGCGCTCCACCGGCCCGCAAGTGCAACCCGGAAAAGGGGAAGGGTGCCGCCCGTCGCAAGAGGCAGTGGCCAAGGAAGAGGAAGGCGGCAGAGAAATCTGTGCGCCGCCGCCACCACCGGTTGCCGGCGGAGCTCGACGAGGACGATCGGATCCTTGCTTAGGTCTTCCATCAGTCGCAAACAATGGCGGAAACGGACGCTCACCTTCTACGGAGGAAGAATGCCAAGGCGCTCTGGCTTGCCATTGAGCAGTCGGAGTGCGAGACATGAGAGAGGCGCGGCTGAGGCGGCTCTGTTGGAAATATGCCCTAGAGGTCATAATATTGTATTATTACATTTCCATATTCTATGATATAACAACTATGATCCTGAAATGTGTGATCCAGTACAAAAACTCGTATGCACGAAATGTTAAACGGTAAAATAGTATTCCCGGTCTCGCCTCTAAGACTGACTTAAGTGTTGTTAGTGATCGTATTTTCCCGATCTTAGGATATTGTTAATTGTAACAATAGTCCTAAACCAACTTTGATAATATGATGTTAGAAGAACGATCATATTGAATTGTCTCAAAACTTGTTTCTTATACTTTGATGTTATATCATCACAAGTCAACTATTATAACACAGGGGGTTAACATATGCTTATGTTCCTCAAACCATGAGATTATTGTAGTTTCTTCTTACTATATGATGGGCTTTGCGTTGCTCAAACGTCATATATGACTATAACATGGTGATCATAAAGTCAGCGTACGGGTTCATTGAAAAGTTTGAAAAGGGACTAGATAGCTCAAGAGTGGGATTTGCTCCTTCGGCGATGGAGAGATATTCTTAGGGCCCTCTTGATGTGACGACATCCGTCATCATCGATCTGGCCAAAGATAGGTGACTATGTCACAGGGATGCCGGAACACTTCAATGAGAAAGAAGAACGAAACCGGTAATGAAAAGAACGGTATACTGAGCATGTGTATGACTCAAGAGGATACCGATACATCTCACCTCGGGTTTTGCAAAGTAAAGCAAAAGGAATAGCAGATGATAACCAAAGGTTCAATTCGAATGAAATTCGTGTACTCAAAGGGATCAATATGGACGTCCATGTTTCCGTTATCGGTCATTGAAAAAAGTTTTGTTCATATCTATGTTTTAACAAACCTACAGGGTCACAAGCTTAAGGTAATCATGATCTGTTGAGTGTTAGTAGGATGGGAATAATAAGAATATATTTTGAAACAGTTTCATTAATATTCGAAATAGTTGCGAGTGGAACAAGAAGTGTTTCGGGGTCACCAGAAGAGCTTCGGAGCCTATTGCGTAATAACGGGTATTACATAAATAATATATAGGTGAAAAATATTGTCAGACATGTCAAATTATTGATAAAAGGTTGTAATAATAGTTAGGAGACTTCTATATTTAATTTAATATCAACTGGTCTTACAAGTCCATGTGGTGGAAGGAGAAATTGGCCACAAGGGCCCTCGTAGTTTGATGATCTTTGATGGTACTAACTACATCGAGTTTGTTGGATTCCTGAACATTTATATACGTGACATTCGTTTTTTGGGACGTTCTTTCTGATGAAGCCCATTGTCCATCACGTCCGATTTCTCCTGTGACTCCTACTCCACCAACGCCACTGGTTCTTGTTGTAGATGTTGTTGGGAGACGTAGTAGTAAATCAAAATATTTCCTACGATCACCAAGATCTATCCATGGAGAAACCATCAACGAGTGGGGAGAGATTGCATCTTCATACCTTTGAAGATCTCTAAGCGGAAGCGTTACAAGAACGCGGTTGGTGGAGTCGTACTCGTAGCGATTCAGATTGCGGTTGATTCCGATCTCAGCGTCGAACAACGGCGCCTTCGCGTTCAACACACGTGCAGCCCGATGGTGTCTCCTACGCCTTGATCCAGCAAGGAGGAAGGAGAGGTTGAGGGAGAGCTCTGGCAGCACGACGGCGTGGTGACGGTGGAGCTACGTGGACTCCGGCAAGGCTTCGCCAAGTGCTACGGAGAACGAGGAAGAGGAAGGATAGGGCTGCGCCGAGAGAGAGAGAGAGGTCGTGTCTCAAATCAGCCCAAACCCTTGCATATATATAGGAGGAGGGAGAGGGAGGTCTGCCTTGGCCCCTCCTCCAAGAAGGAGAGCTTCGGCCGAAGCTAGGGAAGAGTCCACCTCCCACAAGGGAGGTGGATCTCCCTCCTTTCAAACTCCTTTTGCCTTATCCCTTGATCTCCAGCCGCATGGGCCTTTCTAGAAGGTATTGGCCAGCCCAAAAAGGCCTGGCTCACCTCCTCTAAGGGCCCACCAAGTCCTATGGTCATCACACCCCTCCCGGAGGTCCTCCGGCACCCTCCCGGCACTCCCGGTACACTACCAATGAGGCCAAAAACTTTCCGGTGATCAAAACTGGACTTCCTATATATCAATCTTTACCTCCGGACCATTCCGGAGCTCCTCGTGACATCCAGGATCTCATACGGGACTCCGAACAACCTTCGGTAATCACATATACCATTTCCCTATAACCTTAGCGTCATCGAACCTTAAGTGTGTAGACCCTACGGGTTCGTGAGACATGTAAACATGATCGAGACACCTCTCCGGTCAATAACCAACAGCGGGATCTGGATACCCATGTTGGCTCCCACATGCTCCACGATGATTTCATCGGATGAACCACGATGTCGGGGATTCAATCAATCCCGTATACAATTCCCTTTGTCTATCGGTATGATACTTGCCCGAGATTCGATCGTCAGTATCTCTATACCTTGTTCAATCTCGTTACCGGCAAGTCTCTTTACTCGTTCCGTAATACATCATCCCGTGACTAACTCCTTGGTCACATTGAGCTCATTATGATGATCTCTTACCGAGTGGGCCCAGAGATAGCTCTCCGTCACATGGAGTGACAAATCCCAGTCTCGATTCGTGCCAACCTAATAGACACTTTCGGAGATACCCGTAGTGCCCTTTATAGCCACCCAGTTACGTTGTGACGTTTGGCACACCCAAGCATTCCTACGGTATCCGGGAGTTGCACAATCTCATGGTCTAAGGAAACGATACTTGACATTGAAAAGCTTTAGCAAACGAACTACACGATCTTGTGCTATGCTTAGGATTGGGTCTTGTCCATCACATCATTCTCCTAATGATGTGATCCCGTTATCAACGACATCCAATGTCCATGGTCATGAAACCGTGACCATCTATTGATCAACGAGCTAGTCAGCTAGAGGCTCACTAGGGACATGTTGTGGTCTATGTATTCACACATGTATTACGGTTTCCGGTTAACACAATTATAGCATGAACAATAGACAATTATCATGAACTAGGAAATACAATAATAACCATTTTATTATTGCCTCTAGGGCATATTTCCAACAGTCTCCCACTTGCACTAGAGTCAATAATCTAGTTACATTGTGATGAATCGAACACCCATAGCAATCTGGTGTTGATCATGTTTTGCTCGTGAGAGAGGTTTAGTCAACGGATCTGCGACATTCAGATCTGTATGCACTTTACAAATATCTATATCTCCCTCCTGAATGTAATCACGGATGGAGTTGAAGTGGCGCTTGATGTGTCTTGTCTTCTTGTGAAACCTGGGCTCCTTCGCAAGGGCAATAGCTCCAGTGTTGTCACAGAATAGAGTCATCGGGCCCGACGCACTTGGAATTACTCCTAGGTCGATGATGACCTCCTTCATCCAGACTCCTTCCTTTGCTGCTTCCGAAGCAGCTATGTACTCCGCTTCACATGTAGATGCCACCACGACGCTTTGCTTGCTGCTGCACCAGCTGACTGCCCCTCCGTTCAAAATATACATGTATCCGGTTTGCGACTTGGAGTCGTCCGGATCTCTGTCGAAGCTAGCATCGACGTAACCCTTTACGACAAGCTCTTCGGCACCTCCATATACGAGAAACATGTCCTTTGTCCTTTTCAGGTACTTTAGGATATTCTTGACCGCTGTCCAGTGTTCCGCTCCGGGATCACTTTGGTACCTCCCTACCAAACTTATGGCAAGGTTCACATCAGGTCTGGTACACAGCATGGCATACATAATAGAGCCTATGGCTGAAGCATAGGGGATGACACTCATCTCTACTCTATCCTTTGCCGTGGTCGGGCATTGAGTCGTACTCAATCTCACACCCTGTAACACAGGCAAGAACCCCTTCTTGGACAGATCCGTATTGAACTTCTTCAATATCTTGTCAAGGTAGGTGCTTTGTGAAAGACCTATGAGGCATCTCGATCTATCTCTATAGATCTTAATACCTAATATGTAAGCAGCTTCTCCAAGGTCCTTCATTGAAAAACACTTATTCAAGTAGGCCTTTACACTTTCCAAGAGTTCTATATCATTTCCCATTATCAGTATGTCATCCACATATAATATAAGAAATGCTATAGAGCTCCCACTCACTTTCTTGTAAATACAGGGTTCTCCATAAACCTGTACAAACCCAAACGCTTTAATCACCTCATTAAAGTGAATGTTCCAACTCCGAGATGCTTGCACCAGCCCATAGATGGAGCGTTGGAGCTTGCATACCTTGTTAGCATCTTTAGGATCGACAAAACCTTCCGGCTGCATCATATACAGTTCTTCCTTAAGGAAACCATTAAGGAATGCCGTTTTGACGTCCATTTGCCAGATCTCATAATCATAAAATGCGGCAATTGCTAACATGATTCAGACAGACTTCAGCATCGCTACGGGTGAGAAAGTCTCATCGTAGTCAACTCCTTGAACTTGTCGATAACCCTTAGCGATAGGCCGAGCCTTATAGACGGTCACATTACCATCCGCGTCAGTCTTCTTCTTAAAGATCCATTTATTTTCAATGGCTCGCTTATCATCAGGCAAGTCCACCAAAGTCCACACTTTGTTCTCATACATGGATCCTATCTCGGATTTCATTGCTTCAAGCCATTTGTTGGAATCCGGGCCCGCCATCGCTTCTTCATAGTTCGAAGGTTCACCGTTGTCTAACAACATGATCTCTAGGACAAGGTTGTCGTACCACTCTGGTGCGGAACGTGTCCTGGTGGACCTTCGCAATAGTCTCTTTGGGATATCCTATGAAGATGCACTTTTCCGCTTTGGGTTCGAGCTTCTCAGGTTGAAGTTTCTTCACATAAGCATCGCATCCCCAAACTTTTAGAAACGACGGCTTAGGTTTCCTTCCAAACCATAATTCATACGGTGTCGTCTCAACGGATTTTGACGGTGCCGTATTTAAAGTGAATGCAGCAATCTCTAATGCGTATCCCCAAAATGATAGCGGTAAGTTGGTAAGAGACATCATAGATCGTACCATATCTAATAGAGTGCGATTACGACGTTCAGACACACCATTTCGCTGAGGTGTGCCAGGCGGCGTGAGTTGTGAAACAATTCCACATTTCCTAAGGTGCGTGCCAAACTCGTGACTTAAATATTCTCCGCCACGATCAGATCGTAGGCACTTTATTTTCTTGTCACGTTGATTCTCTACCTCACTCTGAAATTCCTTGAACCTTTCAAAAGTTTCAAACTTATGTTTCATTAAGTAGACATACCCATATCTACTCAAGTCATCAGTGAGGGTGAGAACATAACGGTAGCCACCACGAGCCTCGACACTCATTGGACCGCATACATCGGTAGGTATTATTTCCAACAAGTCAGTTGCTCGCTCCATTGTTCCGGAGAACGGAGTCTTGGTCATCTTGCCCATGAGGCATGGTTCGCACATGTCAAATGATTCGAAATCAAGAGACTCCAAAAGTCCATCAGTATGGAGCTTCTTCATGCGTTTGACACCAATATGACCAAGGCGGCAGTGCCACATGTAAGTGGGACTATCGTTATCAACCTTGCACTTTTTGGTACTCACACTATGGACATGTGTAACATCACGTTCGAGATTCATCAAAAATAAACCATTGACCAGCGGGGCATGACCATAAAACATTTCTCTCATATAAATAGAACAACCATTATTCTTAGATTTAAATGAGTAGCCATCTCGCATCAAGCGAGATCCAGATACAATGTTCATGCTCAAAGATGGTACTAAATAACAATTATTAAGGTTTAACACTAATCCCGAAGGTAGATGTAAAGGTAGCGTGCCGACGGCGATCACATCGACCTTGGAACCATTCCCGACGCGCATCGTCACCTCGTCCTTTGCTAGCCTCCGCTTGTTCCGCAGCTCCTGCTTGGAGTTACAAATGTGAGCACCTAGACTGGTATCAAATACCCAGGAGCTACTACGAGTGCTGGTTAGGTACACATCAATAACAAGTATATCACATATACCTTTAATGTTGCCGTCTTTCTTATCCGCTAAGTACTTGGGGCAGTTCTGCTTCCAGTGACCGGTACCCTTGCAATAAAAACACTTAGTCTCAGGCTTGGGTCCATTCTTGTTCTTCTTCTTCCTGGCAACTTGCTTACCGGGCACGGCAACAGCTTTGTCGTCCTTCTTGAAGTTCTTCTTACCCTTGCCTTTCTTGAAACTAGTGGTCTTATTCACCATCAACACTTGATGCTCCTTTTTGATCTCGACCTCTGCTGATTTCAGCATCGAGTACAACTCAGGAATGGACTTCTCCATCCCTTGCATGTTGTAGTTCATCACAAAACTCTTGTAGCTAGGTGGAAGCGACTGGAGGATTCTGTTAATGACCGAGTCATCCGGGAGATTAACTCCCAGCTAAGTCAAGCGGTTGTGTAGCCCAGACATCTTGAGGATGTGCTCACTGACAGAACTATTCTCCTCCATCTTACTGCTGAAGAACTTGTCAGAGACATCATATCTCTCGACCCGGGCATGAGCTTGGAAAACCAGTTTCAGCTCTTGGAACATCTCATATGCTCCGTGTTGCTCAAAACGCTTTTGGAGCCCCGGTTCTAAACTGTAAAGCATGCCGCACTGAACAAGGGAATAATCATCACAGCGAGAATGCCAAGCGTTCGCAACATCTTGCTCTGCTGGGAGAAGGGGTGGGTCACCTAGTGGTGCATCAAGGACATACAATTTCTTGGAAGCTATGAGGATGATCCTCAAGCCACAGACCCAGTCCGCATAGTTGCTTCCATCATCTTTCAGTTTGGTTTTCTCTAGGAACGCGTTGAAGTTTAGGGTGACATTTGCGTTGGCCATTGGATCTACAATATAGATTGTAAAGACAATTTTAGACTAAGTTCATGATAATTAAGTTCACATAATCAAATTATTTAATGAACTCCCACTTAGATAGACATCTCTCTAGTCATCCAAGTGAAACATGATCCATGTCAACTAGCCCGTGTCCGATCATCACGTGAGATGGACTAGTCATCCATGGTGAACATCTCCATGTTGATCGTATCTTCTGTACGACTCATGTTCGACCTTTCGGTCTTCCGTGTTCCGAGGCCATGTCTGTACATGCTAGGCTCGTCAAGTCAACCTAAGTGTTCTGCATGTGTAAATTTGGCTTACACCCGTTGTATGCAAACGTTAGAACCTATCACACCCGATCATCACGTGGTGTTTCGGAATGACGATCCTTAGCAACGGTGCACAGTTAGGGTGAACACTTCTCTTGAAATTTTATTGAGAGATCATCTTATTTACTACCGTCGTTCTAAGCAAATAAGATGTAAACATGATAAACATCACATGCAATCAATATAGTGACATGATATGGCGAATATCATCTTGCTCCTTTGATCTCCATCTTCGGGGCACCATGATCATCACTGTCACCGGCACGACACCATGATATCCATCATGATGATATCCATCATTGTGTCTTCATGAAGTTGTCTCGCCAACTATTACTTCTACTACTATGGCTAACGTTTAGCAATAAATTAAAGTAATTACATGGCATTTATGATTGACACGCAGGTCATACAATAAAATAAGACAACTCCTATGGCTCCTGCCGGTTGTCATACTCATCGACATGCAAGTCGTGAATCCTATTACAAGAACATGATCAATCTCATACATCACAATGCATCACATCACATTCTTTGGCCATGTCACATCACAAGGCATATGCTGCAAAAACAAGTTAGACGTCCTCTAATTTGTAGTTGCAAGTTTTTACGTGGCTGCTATAGGTTTCTAGCAAGAACATTTATTACCTACGCCAAAACCACAATGTGATATGCCAATTGCTATTTACCCTTCATAAGGACCCTTTTCATTGAATCCAATCCGACTAAGGTGGGAGAGACAGACACCCGCTAGCCACCTTATGCAACAAGTGCATGTCTGGCGGTGGAACCAGTCTCACGTAAGCGTACGTGTAAAGTCGGTCCGGGCCACTTCATCCCACAATACCGCTGAATCAAGATAAGACTAGTAGTGGTAAGCATATTAACAAAATCGACGCCCACAACAACTTGTGTTCTACTCATGCATAGATTCTACGCATAGACCTAGCTCAAGATGCCACTGTTGGAAGACGTAGTAGTAAATCAAAAAAATTCCTACGATCACCAAGATCTATCCATGGAGAAACCAGCAACGAGTGGAGAGAGATTGCATCTTCATACCTTTGAAGATCGCTAGGCGGAAGCGTTACAAGAACGCGGTTGGTGGAGTCTTACTCGCAGCGATTCAGATTGCGGTGGATTCCGATCTCAGCGCCGAACAACGGCGCCTCCGCGTTCAACACACGTGCAGCCCGATGACGTATCCTACGCCTTGATCCAGCAAGGAGGAAGGAGAGGTTGAGGGAGAGCTCTGGCAGCATGACGTCGTGGTCACGGTGGAGCTACGTGGACTCCAGCAGGGCTTCGCCAAGCGCTACGGAGAACGAGGAAGAGGAAGGGTAGGGCTACGCTGAGAGAGAGAGAGGTCGTGTCTCAAATCAGCCCGAACCCTTGCATGTATATAGGAGGAGGGAGAGGGAGGGCTGCCTTGGACCCTCCTCCAAGGAGGAGAGCTTCGGCCGAAGCTAGGGAAGAGTCCACCTCCCACAAGGGAGGTGGATCTCCCTCCTTTCAAACTCCTTTTGCCTTATCCCTTGATCTCCAGTCGCATGGGCCTTTCTAGAAGGTCTTGGAAAGCCCAAAAAGGGATGGCACACCTCCTCTAAGGGCCCACCAAGTCCTATGGTCGTCACACCCCTCCCGGGGGTCCTCCGGCACCCTCCCGGCACTCCCGGTACACTACCAATGAGCCCGAAAACTTTTCGGTGATCAAAATTGGACTTCCAATATATTAATATTTACCTCCGGACCATTCCGGAGCTCCTCGTGATGTCCGTGATCTCATCCGGCACTCCGAACAACCTTCGGTAATCACGTATACCATTTCCCTATAACCCTAGCGTCATCGAACCTTAAGTGTGTAGACCCTACGGGTTCGTGAGACATGTAGACATGACCAAGACACCTCTCCGGTCAATAACCAACAGCGGGATCTAGATACCCATGTTGGCTCCCACATGCTCCATGATGATTTCATCGGATGAACCACGATGCCGGGGATTCAATCAACCTCATATACAATTCCCTTTGTCTATCGGTAAGATACTTGCCCGAGATTCGATCGTCGGTATCTCTATACGTTGTTCAATCTCGTTATCGGCAAGTCTCTTTACACGTTCCGTAATACATCATCCCGTGACTAACTCCTTATTCACATTGAGCTCATTATTATGATGTCTTACCGAGTGGGCCCAGAGATACCTCTCCGTCACACGGAGTGACAAATCCCAGTCTCGATTCGTGCCGACCCAACAGACACTTTCGGAGATACCCGTAGTGCACCTTTATAGACACCTAGTTACGTTGTGACGTTTGGCACACCCAAGCATTCCTACGATATCCAGGAGTTTCACAATCTCGTGGTCTAAGGAAACGATACTTGACATTGAAAAGCTTTAGCAAACGAACTACACGATCTTGTGCTATGCTTAGGATTGGGTCTTGTCCATCACATCATTCTCCTAATGATGTGATCCCGTTATCAACGACATCCAATGTCCATGGTCATGAAACCGTGACCATCTATTGATCAACGAGCTAGTCAACTAGAGGCTCACTAGGGACATGTTGTGGGATATGTATTCACACATGTATTACGGTTTCCGGTTAACACAATTATAGCATGAACAATAGACAATTATCATGAATTAGGAAATACAATAATAACCATTTTATTATTGCCTCTAGGGCATATTTCCAACATATGCTAATTAGGATAATCAGACTGTTAAGGATGCAACTAAGCTTGCTGGTGAGGCTCTTGTTCTTGCTTACGATGAGCAAATTTTGACCTATGATGAGGCTTTTTACACTGATCCAAAGGCTTAGTCTGCGACTCTACGTACACTCAGTGGTTTGATAATGATGCTAAGTTTTTATTTTCTTTCCAAGTAATTGCTGCTCTACTCTAGCATAGTTCTTCATGGGCTCAAATTTTTAAACCCAGCAAGCCGACATAACATGTGAAGAGTGATAGGGCCTATGGATCCTATTGGCATAGGTAATCCGGTAGAGATGAGAGAAGAGGCTATTACCTGCTCACTGACCTGAGGAGCTCGAGCCACCTTCCATCGCGTCACGGTGGCGGTGGTGATGACGGCAGAGAGATGGAGGGGTGGCGGTGGTGCTTCCCGTGAGCACCGCACTAACCCTAGATCGGTAGGGTGTGTAGGTGGGCAGAGTGGCGGCGACAAATCTCATAATCCGTGCCCCGTCCTCCCACCTCTGTTAATATAGCGCGGGGCACAGGGGGCCACCCACCATAACGGGTTGGGCGCCCCCGATCAGGGCACATCGGATCAGGGGTCCGGTGGGCCGTTGGGCCCACTCGGTGGAGATCATCCTAACATTCTCCCCCTTGATCTCAACTTTACTTTTAACTTTATACTTTCTAGTTTATTTGTTTCATCACATATTGGTACATTGAGCATGTCTCATTGTCACAGCTTGATTGCCGATAGAATCATACAGCTACAACATACGTTTTGTTCAGAAACAAATTCTGTTCTTTTTGGGCCTCTCATGATCCAGGAATCATAGGCTTTCCCTTATACCCATGCCGGCGAAGTGTTCCTTGAACACATTGGGTGGTAAGCCTTTCGTTAGCGGATCTGCAAGCATATCCTTTGTCTTTATATGCTCGAGACTTATAGTGTGATCCTGGATTTTATCTTTCACAACATAATACTTTATCTCTATTGTTTTGGCAGCATTACTCGACTTGTTGTTGTGAGCATAAAATACCGCGGGCTGGTTGTCACAGTACATCTTTAGTGGTTTGTGAATGCAATCTACCACTTTCAAGTCGGGTACAAATTTCTTTAGCCATATCGCTTCCCCCGTGGCCTCGAAGCATGCTATGAATTCTGCATACATCGTGGATGATGCAACTATTGACTGTTTGGAGCTTTTCCACGAAATAGCCCCTCCTGCGAGAGTGAAGACGTATCTTAATGTAGATTTTCTATCATCTCTGTCCCCCGCAATATCTACGTCTGAATACCATTTTATCTCTAGGGAATCAGACCTCTTGTATGTTAGCATGTAGTGCTTTGTGCCTTGCGCATAACGCAATGCCTTCTTTGCCATCTTCCAGTGCTCCATGCCTAGATTCTCTTGATATCTACCGAGTACCCCGGTAACAAAATTTAAGTCAGGGCGGGTGCACACTTGTGCATACTGTAAGCTTCCAACAGCCGAAGCATATGGTACTGGTTTCATGAGATCGATCTCATACTGGTTTTTGGGACATTGGAATTTCCCAAAACTATCGCCCTTGACTATAGGAGCAGGTGTGGCTTTACTCGCATGCATATTATACTTTTGAAGAACCTTCTCCAAATATGCCTTCTGCAATAGTCC
The DNA here is from genome assembly GCA_022496015.1 of Hordeum marinum. NCBI lineage: Eukaryota > Viridiplantae > Streptophyta > Magnoliopsida > Poales > Poaceae > Hordeum > Hordeum marinum. Next base: position 125,465,225 of record CM039673.1, on the reverse strand, counting down.
TAAGACTCCACTGTTCCTATCTCAGTGAATTTCTATGCCCAAAACATAGGATGCTTTACCAAGATCTGTGATATTGAAATTTGAGGATAAGAACTTCTTTGTCTCTAGTAGTAGACTAACATCACTGCTAGCAAGCAGGATATCATCCACATACAAGATTAGGAAAATATATTTCCCATTTTTAAACTTTGCATAAATGCAATTATCCTCAATATTTTCTTTGAACCCAAATTTTTTAATCGTTTGATTAAACTTTAGATACCACTGTCTAGAGGCTTGTCTTAATCCATAAATGGATTTCTTTAGGCGGCATCCCATACTTTCCTTGCCTTCTATGATAAAACCCTTGGGTTGTTTCATGTAAACTTTTTCTTTTAAATCACCGTTCAGAAATGATGTCTTGACATCCATTTGATGTAACTCTAAATCAAAATGAGCAACTAATGCCATTATGATTCTGAAGGAATCCTTACATGAGACTGGAGAAAAAGTCTCATTGTAATCTATCCCTTCTCTTTTCTAAATCCTTTAGCTACAAGTCTTGCTTTATACTTTTCTACATTGCCACTAGGATCATACTTGGTTTTGTAGACCCATTTGCAGCCTACTGTTTTGGCTCCTTTAGGAATTTCCACTAAGTCCCAAACATCTTTGGAACTCATAGAATTCATCTCATCTTCCATTGCTTGTAGCCATTTTGATGAGTTAGGGCTTTTAATGGCTTCTTCATATGTAGCAGGATCACCTTCCATATGAACCATTTCTGTGTTATAAACTTTATAATCAGTAGAAATAGCAGATCTTCTTTTTCTATTAGATCTTCTAAGGGCCTCAGTCTCTGGCACATTGTGTGCCTCAACTTGCGGCACATCTTCTACTATTGATTCATGTACCCCCCCCCCCCTTTCATGCTCAACAACGGGTTCAGTCGGCTTCTAAAGGATAGGTTCCGGGTCTTCTCCCATAGTTGTCACGGGTGGAGTTACAGCTGGTAGTGAGAAAAATGGCTCCTGAATCATCGGATTAGGTGCATGCACCCTCTTCTCCTCAAGATCAATTTTCCGAGCTACCAAGCTCCCCCTCATCATTTCGTCCTCTAAGAAGACCGTGTGTCTCGTTTCTACAAACTTTGTATATCTGTCTGGGCATAGAAACGAAAACCTTTTGATCTGTCTGGATAGCCAATGAAGTGGCAACTCACTGTTTTGGGATCTAACTTTGCAATGTTTGGATTAAACATTTTGGCCTCAGCGGGGCACCCCCACACCCTGAAGTGTTTTAAAGAGGGCACTCTTCCTGTCTCGTACGGTGTTTTGGGCACCGACTTGCTTGGCACTCTGTTGAGAATGTGAATGACAGTTTTCAGTGCCTTCATCCATAATCCCAATGGCAAAGTTGAGTAACTCATCATGCTGCGGACTATATCCATCAGAGTATGGTTACGCCTTTCAGCTACTCCATTTTGCTGAGGCTCGCCCGACATTGAATACTGGGCAACTATGCCAGTCTCCTGTAAGAACTTTGCAAAAGGTCCAGGGACTTGGCCATATGGGGTGTGCCGACCGTAGTACTCTCCCCCACGATCGGACCTTACTATCTTTATTCTTTTATCTTGCTGATTTTCAACTTCAGCTTTGAATATCTTAAACTTATCCAATGCTTCGGATCTTTCTTTGATTGGATAAATATAACCAAAACAAGAGTAATCATCTACGGATGTTATGAATGAGTCATATCCATCCACACTTTTCACCGGAAATGGTCCACAAATGTCAGTGTGGATGACTTCCAGTGTGCCTGTGCTATGAATTGCACCCTTTTTGATTTGTTTGACATACTTCCCTTTAATGCAATCCACGCATTGTTCTAAGTCTGAAAACTCTAACGGAGGAAGAATTTCACTTTTGACTAATCTTTCTATTCTCCCCCTGGAAATATGGCCCAAGCGACAGTGCCATAATTTTGATGAGTCATCAGTTCTTTTTCTTTTCTTTTGTTCTATTTTCGATGAGGTAGCTTGAGCATTCACATTGGACACATAATGCACTTTTTCACAGAGTGATAGCAAATAAAGCTCATTATGAAGCAAAGCATCACCAACATAAGCATCATTACACCATATGGCACACTTGCCATGTCCAAAGTAACACTCATAATTATCTTTGTCTAAACAAGAAACACTAATTAAGTTTCTATTACATGAGGGAACAAATAAGACATCACGAAGAAGAAGGTTGAATCCATCAGCTAACTCCAAAGAGACATCGCCGACAGCTTCAACTTCTGCTTGGACTCCATTAGCTACCTCAATGCATCTTTCTCTTCTTTCCATGGTCCTCGTCGAACGGAATCCCTGTAAAGAGTTTGCAATGTGAACAGTTGTTCCAGAGTCAATCCACCAAGTAGATTTTGAAAACTTTACATACAAGGATTCATTTACAAAGGAAACGATATCGTTACCTCTCTTTGCCATAACAGACTTTAGCCAAGCAGGACAGTCCTTCTTGTAGTGCCTTGTCTGCTTGCAGTGGAGACAAGTGTGTTTGTCCATTGGAAAGAACCTCTGCTGATTCTGATACTGATAGGGTGCTTCTCCATGTGGCTTAGAAGGAGAACCTTTGTTGTTTGGATTGTAGTTCTTTTTCTTTTGGTCCTTCACATAGTTGAGAGAACCACCATTTGAGGCTTTCAGTCTGTCCTCTTCTTGGACGCACATGACTATTGTCTTTTCTATGTCCCATTTTTCAGGCGACATCTTATAATTGACAACAAATGTGTCAAACTCTTTAGGCAACGAGGCCATAATCAGGTGGACGAGGAGCGCAGGTTTGAGATCCAAGTCTGCATCCATGGGCTTGAGTTTTGCAGCCATGTTTCTCATCCTGAGAATGTGCTCTCGAATGCCATGACCACCACCAGTGTAGTTCTCTGTTACCAATTGTTTTATCAACTGGGTGGCATATGTCTTTGAAGAACCAGTGAACTGGCTCTTTATCTTTTTAAGCAACTCTCCTACGAAAGTGCACTTTGCAATCGAGCCCACAATAGCGTTCTCAATTGTGTTCTTTATAAACGCCATACACTTTTTGTTGGCATTTATCCACTTTTGATTGTTGAGAATGTAGGAGAACTCTAATGGAGCATAGTCACTCCTCTTTTTACTCCATGCAGCAGCAGCAGCATCAGTGGCCGCTCTGACTGGCTTTGTAGGCCTGACCGGCTGTGGTTCATTCACAACCCAGTCAACCTCAGCACAGACAAAGGCCAAATCAACTTTCTTCCTCCACTCGGTGTAATTATCACCTCTGAGTGTTGCAACTTCTTTTAAACAACTCATCAAGTTGAAACCTCCTGAAAATTATAACAACCATATGTGTTAATCTAACGTTGGTCAAATTAAACATATAATTGTCTATGCAATTAAATCTATATCACCGTTGGGCAAATTAATAGAAATAAAAGCACCTTTAAAAAACATGGTCATGTTATTAATAACGTTGGTTATAAAAATAACACAATCATATTAATTATAATAATCACTTTAATGTGCTCTTAAAAAATAATTCTCTTTAAAGTTTATTTCTTTATAAAAGCACACTTTTAAATATTTACGCAACGGAAAACATGAAAATAAATTCATGAACTTTTAATTCTTGACAGAAACTTTTCTTTTATTAAATAAAAAATTCACGAACTTTATTATTATATTTTCTTTATAAAATTCATGAACTTTTCTTTTCTAAAAAAAATCAATTTTATTTTCAGAGACTTTTCTATTTTTCTTTTTCAGAAACTTTGCAACTTTTCCTTTTCTATTTTCTAAACAATATTTTCGTTGGAAAAAGATTGCAAAGAAAATTATTTGCAAACTACCCAAACTAGGCAGATAAACAAAATAAAAGTAAAAGGAGCAGCAGCGGTGCCGGCCTAAAAGGCCTAGAGCCCATTCTCCTGTCGGCCCACTGGCCTAGCCGGGACTAGGGTTTCTCCCACCGGCCCGTTCTGGCCGTCGATCTAATCGGACGGTGCAGCGTCAAGTTCGCTGGATCAAAACAGGGAGCGATAGGGCCCAAGGCAAACCCTCGTTCAATCCCCCCGCGCCGCTCGCAGCTTTCTCCGTCCCGAGCCGCACGCCTTCTCGTGCGCATCGACGGTGGGCCACCGGCGGCGGCCGCACCAGCCGCCGGCGATGGGGCTGAAAACCCCCATACGCTCGTCTCTCCTTTCTGTTTCGGCGCGAGGCCGCACCTTTGCTCGCCAGCGTGCTCGCTCGAGCGGCTCTCGCCGGCCGTCGGCGACGGCATCGGGCGTCACCATGCCGCGTCCGGTCGCCGGTTCTTTCTCCTCCCCCTCCTTTCTTATCAGACCCCTGCCTACTGCCCAGAGTGAGAGAGAGAGAGGTCCGACGACCCCTGCTGTCCCCCATCGCCGGCGTCGTTAGTGGCGGTCTGTTGCGCCGTGGCCATCCCCCTCGCCGGCTGCGCGTCCACCTCGCGGTGAGCGCGCCGCCGTCGAGCAGTTCGGCTGCGGTGCCCTTTGCCCCTTCTTTTTTTTGTTTCTTTTTCAGTTTCGGATTCGATCCGATCTGGTTTGGGGAGGGTTCTTTGCCCCACTGTGACCGGCGTGGCCGGTGGACTTTTCTTTGCCCCGTGAGGGGTTATTCTTCGTCCCGGTGCCTCGGCTTGCCGATGCGTGTCGGGGTCAAGAGGAACGGCGCGGCCATTGTGGCGGCGCATCTTCGCAGTGGAGTTTCTTTTCTGTCTTTGTCTTGGATTTCAACCGAAAAAGACCTATGCCTAACCCATCTGATACCATTGATAGGGCCTATGGATCCTGTTGGCATAGGTAATCCAGTAGAGATGAAAGAAGAGGCTATTACCTGCTCCCTGACCTGAGGAGATCGAACGACCTTCCATCGCGTCGCGGTGGCGATGATGATGACGGCAGAGAAATGGAAGGGTGGCGGTGGTGCTTCCCGTAAGCATCGCGCTAATCCTAGATCGGTAGGGTGTATATGTGGGCTGAGTGACGGTGGCGAATTTCGTAATCCATGCCCCGACCTCACACCTCTATTAATATAGCGCAGGTCACAGGAGCCCACCAATCATAACAGATTGGACACCCCCGATCAGGACGGATCAGGGATTCGATGGGTCGTTGGACCCATTCGATGAAGATCATCCCAACGAAGAGATATACAAGAGGATCGATAGATCGTTGGCAGCTTGTTGTGTTGTTTCTCCACGCGTGAGATGAGTCACGACTTCCTGCGGCAAGCTGGGGCGCGCCCCAGCCCGCTCCCTGTTTTTGTTTACATCCGCGGTCGATAAATATCCACGGAGTATGAAATATCATTGTGCATTGTTGCACACGACGATTTATCCAAATACAAGATAACATTGTTCTTTATAGACAAAATGAAGTATTTTAGCTTATGATGTATCTAGGCTTTGGCAATGGGAAACATTTACAATCGGTGCGGCGGCGGAACTTTGCGCCGGTCCGCTGCACGCGTACCATGCGGACGTGGGGTCCCACGTATGTCTTTATCCAAGCGCCGCTCGTTCATAGAAATCTTATCCCTTCCATCGCCCGTCTTCCTCTTTTTCATCTTCTCGAGAGGTCGTCCGCCTGCATCGTTCCTTCCCTCTAGCACGCGCTGTCGCATCCTAGCTCTGGTGAGGCGACCGCCGGCAAACCTCCCCTATGCTTTTCTTTCCCTCCTTCGGCAACCGCTGACGGACCTCTCATATGCTTTTCGACGGCAGCGGAGGAAGCTCTGTACCCGGCCACACCTTGAGAAGCAAACGACCGAGATGTTTGCTGGTTGTAGCTTCCCCATCACCTGGTTGCAACTTTTTTGTGGCCGGTTCCAGCAAATCGACGATGACAACACAAACACTTTCTTGACCGCCACAACAATTTTTCGTGGCCGGTTCCAGCTTTTTGGTGCTACGGTTTCAGCTCTTGGCGGCTATGGTCCCAACATTGACCGGAGCTGGAACCGGCAACTCGTTTTGCTACAACCAAGAGTACGAGCTGGAACTGGGCAATTTTTTTGCTACAAACAGCCACACGGATGCTACAACCGACAGCTATTTTTGCTACTATCGACGACGGTCGAGTTGTGATGGCAGCGGCGGCGAGCGTCTTTTGCTGGAACCGTGTGAATCATTGCTACAACCGGCGACGGCGGCGACCGTTTTTTGCTGTAACCGGCGACAGCGTCAGCTACCATCAACGACGGCGATGGTCGTTTTTCGCTGCAACGAGACAACCTAGTGCTACAACCGGCGACAGAAGCAGCTACCACCGGCGATGGCGGCGCCCTTTTTTTGCGGCAACCGACGAGAAAGGAAGCTACCTCCGCAGACCGGCAACCGGTTTTGCTGCGACCAACAACTGAGGGAAATACACTGCGAGCTCGTCCATAAGGCGCTGCCACCGGCGACCGGCGCCACCGGAGCTGCGCCCGGTCGTTAGCTGGAGCTGCGACCACGTCATTAGACTGCAACCTGCAAGCGCTAGGTGTTGCATGCGTGAAGCCAACGACTAACGCATGGGAGGCACCGACCACCGACGAGGGCGGCGACCGGCGGCGAAGCGGCGGTGCTTCAAGGTTGGTCGTTTGCTCATCCATGGCGAGTGGCACCGGCGCTGCTGCTCTTGTTCTCCGCTGGCGCCGTCGGTTTTGTTTTGAGAAAACGATAGGAGGAGCCCAGATCTAACGGTCGTACGTGCAAGCACCCAACGCATGGGCTGCGACGGCGCCTATCGCTTCCTGGCAATTCACTAGCTCCACCACTACATACCATACCAGTAACTTAAGTAGATCAGCACAAGCAAGAAACAACAGATCAATGTCTACTATCCCTATATAAAAGGAAAAGAGGGCTAATCCAACTAAGCATATTAGCCCTTGGATTACATATTTGATGGTCTAAAAGAACACTAACGAAACGCTAACGAAAAGAGCACCAACGAAACGCTACTGAACCCCTACCGCTTCGTCTCTCTCGAGTCTCGACACATCCCCATCAAAGCCCGCACGATCTGTCGTCGCTGCCGACCGCACCCGCCGATCCGCCGGCTCAGCTCAGCCGAACCCTTCTGCACCCTGCAAAATCGTCGGGGCCGAGGCGGAGAAGCAGGACAAGGGCGAGGAGCACAGACTGCAATGGCGACGACGCAGTGAGCAATAAGGCTGCACATGCCCCCGACGTCGGCGGACAGGGGTTGGCGCCTTTCGATTTGCTGCTAGCCAGGGGACAAGGGCGACGCCGACGAGGCCGTCAATCAAGGAAAGGAAGAGGAGTTGTCTGCCTGTCGTAGCAGGTAGTCGGGTACATACATACGTAGAGCAATTTCTTTCATATACCATATCATGTTAGATTCCGATCGACTGATCGCTAAGTTTTAACAGTTGCCTTCTTGTACTACTGTAGTAGCGACAAGGACATCAGGGCCTGAACTTGATGGAGAAGGATGGCTGGATCTCCTAGGTATCCAACTCCTATATGAACCATACATCCTCCCCGGTCAGTGACAATTGGGGCTTCATCAAATTCATCAAGAAATCCAAGATTAAGGGCCCGCCGTTCCTTGAGAATAACTGCGTAACCAGCATGTGCCTACTGACTATCATGAAAGATTCCCGCCGTCGAATCTGCACCACCATTTTGAGAACATGGTGCATGACGGAGAAGGTGTGGATGCAAACCTTCATTACAGACTATACGTGTAAGCTTAGATTAATCACACATATTCAGTTGATCATCAGGAGGGTAGTTTAGATTAATCAGCGACACTAACTTCATATAAATGTAGTATAGTTGCACCCTTGATGCAAGCCTCCATTACAAACTATACCAGTAAGATTTTGTTAATGAGGGGTAATTTGGCAACATATATTTTTAGCCACTGGCATGTAGGCTTTTTTCTTGTGATTTCTCCGAAAGTGTATTACTATTACCAAAATATCTTTCATATTTGTTTCATCAATCTCTAATTGCTATTTATTTGTAATATTAAATTATATGGGCTGGTGGCTTCTTTCTTTCGAATTCAAAATGCTGGAGGCTTTTGTGCTAATGAATCATATCACTGTTAGTTCTATCTGGAGTATTTTCTCACTTTGAGGAACGTGAAGTTGCTAAACTTTTGCTTTGACAAAATGAAGGAGCTATCATTTGGGAAATTTGTGCAGCAGGGAGCATCTTGCGTTTTTGTCAGTCCATAATTTATTTCCCCTGGACAATATTGGAAGCAAGTAAGTTGTTGATTTTTTCAGGATTGATAGTCTAAAATGCTTACAACTTAAGATGTACCAGTGCATATGTTTTACTATATTGCTTATGTTGCACAGTAAGACATGGGTGTTGGAAATATGCCCTAGAGGCAATAATAAATTAGTTATTATCATATTTCCTTGTTCATGATAATCATTTATTATCCATGCTATAAATTGTATTGATCGGAGACTTAGATGCATGTGTGGATACATAGACAAAACCATGTCCCTAGTATGTCTCTAATGGACTAGCTCGTTGATCAAAGATGGTTAAGATTTTCCTAGCCATGGACATGTGATGTCATTTGATAACGGGATCACATATCATTAGGAGAATGATGTGATGGACAAGACCCAAACTACAAACGTAGCATATGATCGTGTCAGTTTATTGCTACTGTTTTCTGCATGTCAAGTATATGTTCCTATGACCATGAGATCAAGCAACTCACGGACATCGGAGGAGTGCCTTGTGTGTATCAAACGTCGCAACGTAACTAGGTGACTATAAAGGTGCTCTACAGGTATCTCCGAGGGTGTCTGTTGAGTTGGCATGGATCAAGACTGGGATTTGTTCCTTCGTGTGACGGAGAGGTATCTCAGGGCCCACTCGGCAATACAACATCACAATAACCCTTGCAAGCAGTGTGACTAAGTCTTAGTCACGGGATCTTGTATTACAGAACGAGTAAAGAGACTTGCCGGTAACGAGGTTGAACTAGGTATGTAGATAACGACGATCGAATCTCGGGCAAGTAACATACCGAAGAACAAAGGGAACGTTATACGGGATTAACTGAATCCTTGACATAGAGGTTCGACCGAAAAAGATCTTCATAGAATATGTAGGAACCAATGTGGACATCTAGGTCCCGCCATTGGTTATTGACTGTAGAGGTGTCTCGGTCATGTCTACATAGTTCTCGAACCCCCAGGGTCTGCACACTTAAGGTTTGGTGACGTTTCGGTAGTATAGAGTTGTGTATGGTGGTGACCGAAGGTTGTTCGGAGTCCCGGATGAGATCCCGGACGTCACGAGGAGCTCCGGAATGGTCTGGAGGTAATGATTCATATATAGGAAGTCCCAGTTTGGTCGCCGGAAAAGTTTCGGGCTCATCGGTAGTGTACCGGGAGTGCCAGTAGTGTACCGGGAGACCTCCGGGAGGGGTATTTCGACCCAAGAGGCTTCATGGGCTGTGGGAAAGTATTAACCAGCCCTTAGTGGGCTGGTGGAACCTCCACATAAAGCCCATGTGTCTGGAAGAAAGAAATCCAAAGGAAAAAGGTGGAAAAAGGCAAAAAGGAAGAGTCCTAGTCCTACTAGGAGTGGAGGAGGAGAGTCCTCCTCCACCTCCCACTTTGGTCAACCCAAGGGCTGGCTTTTTGGCAGCCAAGCCTCCTCCTCCTCTCTTCCTATATATACTAGAGGATTTTAGGGTTTTGGAATAGAATTTTCAGCCACGTGCAAACCCTAATTTCTAGTGCATAGTTTCTCCTCTAGATCGGTTTTCTGTAGTGCTTAGGCGAAGCCATGCCGGAATTGCTCCACCACCATCGCTGGAGCGCCATTAGGCTGCTGGAGAACTCTTCCTCCTCTCCACTTCCTCTTGCTGGATCAAGACGGTGGAGATCGTCATCAAGTTGCACGTGTGCTGAACGCGGAGGTGTCGTCCGTTCGGTACTAGATCGGAAGGATCGTGATCAAGGCCACGAGACGATCGTGATTGGATCGCGGGACGGATCATGAAGAGATCGCGAACGGATCGTGATGAGTTCATGGGACGGATCGTGATTGGATCGCGGGACGGTTCGTGATGAGATCGCGGGACACTCGGCGATTTGGATCGCGAAGATGTTCGACTACACCAACCGCGTTTCTTAACGCTTCCCGCTTAGCGATCTACAAGGGTATGTAGATCCACTCTCCCTCTCATAGATGCTCATCACCATGGATAGATCTTCGTGTGCGTAGGAAATTTTTTGTTTCCCATGCAACGTTCCCCAACAGTGGCATCATGAGCTAGGTCTATGTGTAGATGAGATCTCGAGTAGAACACAAAAGGTTTGTGGGCGTTGGTGCTTAGATTGCTTCCTCCCTTGGTCGGATTTTGGTTCAGCGGTATTGTGAGACGAAGCAGCCCGGACCAACATTACTCGTATGCTTACGAGAGACCGGTTCCCTCGACTGCAACTTGTTGCCTAGATGGCTTGCGGGTGGCAGTTTCTCTCACTTTAGTTGGATCGGATTCGACAAAGGCGGTCCTTGAGAAGGTTGAAAAGCAAATTATGTATCACCGTTGTGGTTTATGCGTAGGTGAGAATCGTTCTTGCTAGAAACCCGTAGCAGCCACGTAAAACATGCAACAACAATTAGAGGACGTCTAACTTGTTTTTGCAGGGTATGTTGTGATGTGATATGGCCAACTACATGATGTGATATATGTGATGTATGAGATGATCATGTGATGTATAGATTATCACGACTTGCATGTCGATGAGTACGTCAACCGGCAGGAGCCATAGGGTTGTCTTTAAATTATTATATGACCTGCGTGTCAATCATTAAGCGCTATGTAATGCTTTACTTTATCGCTACGATAGCAATAGTAGTAGAAGCATGTTGGGCGTGACAACCCCGATGGTGACACGTTGATGGAGATCAAGATGATGGAGATCATGGTGTCGTGCCAGTGACGATGGAGATCATGTTGGTGCTTTCATGATGGAGATCAAAAGCACAAGTTCATGGCCATATCATGTCACTTACGATTTGCATGTGATGTTAATCCTTTTATGCACCTTGTTTTGCTTAGGATGACGGTAGTATTATAAGGTGATCCCTCACTTAAATTTCAAGATGAATTGTGTTCTCCCCGAGTGTGCACCTTTGCGAAAGTTCGTCGTGTTGAGACACCACGTGATGATCGGGTGTGATAGACTCTACGTTCACATACAACGGGTGCAAGCCAGTGTTGCACATGCAGAACACTCGGGTTAAACTTGACGAGCCTAGCATGTACAGACATAGCCTCGGAACACAAGAGACCGAAAGGTCGAACATGAGTCATATAGTAGATATGATCAACATGATGATGTTCACCATTGTAACCACCTCAACTCACGTGATGATCGGACTTGAGTTGGTGAATTTGGATCATGTATCACTCGGATAACCGGAGGGATGTCAATTTGAGTGGGAGTTCTTAAGTAATATGATTAATTGAACTCATTATCATGAACATAGTCAGTAGTGTCTTTGCAAAATTATGTTGTAGATTACTAGCTCACACTGTAGCCCCCTTGAATTTTATATGTTCCTAGAGAAATAGAGTTGAAAGATGATGGTAGCAATATTGCGGACTGGCTCCGTGATCTGACGATTATCCTCATTACTGCACAGAAGGCTTATGTCCTTAATGCACCGCTCGGTGCACCAACCCCTCTAGCGTTGTTTGTAGATGTTGTGAACATCTGACAGGCACATTTTTGATAACTACTTGATAGTTTAGTGCGTCATGCATTACAGCTTAGAATTGAGGCTCCGAAACGTTTTGAACGTCATGGAACATATGAGATGTTCTAAGAGCTGAAATTAGGATCTCAGGCTTGTGCCCGTGTTGCGAGATATGAGATCTCCAACAAGATTCTTTGCCTGTAAGATGAAAGAGAATAGCTCAATCATTGAGCATGTGCTCAGATTGTCTGGGTGCTACAATCGCTTTAATCGAGTGGGAGTTGATCTTCCAGATAAGATAGTGATTGATATAGTTCTTCAAGTCACGGTCACTAAAGCTACTAGAACTTGGTGATGAACTATAAAACGCCAGGGATAGAAATAATGATCCCTGAGCTATTCGTGATGTTTGACACCGCGAAGGTAGAAATCGAGAAGGAGCGTCAAAGTGTTGATGGTTAGTTAAAACCACTAGTTTCGAGAAGGGCAAGAGCAAGGAGGGAAACTTCATGGATAGCAAGTCAGTTGCTACTCCAGTGAAGCAACCCAAAGTTGAACTCAAACCCGAGACTAAGTGCTTCGATTATGAGGAGAGCGGTCGCTGAAGCGGAACAACCCTAGATACTTGGTAGATAAGAAGGCTGGCAAATGTCAACAGAAGTATGTTTGATATACGTGTTATTGATGTGTACCTTGCTAGTACTCCTAGTAGCACCTGGGTATTGGATACCGGTTCGGTTGCTAAATGTTAGTAACTCGAAATAAAAGCTGCGAAATAAATGGAGAACTAGCTAAGTGTGAGGTGATGATGTGTGTTGGAAATGTTTTCAAGGTTGACGTGATCAACATCGCACGCTCTCTCTACCTTCGAGATTAGTGACGAACCTAAAATAAATGTTATTTGTTGTTTGTTGCGTTGAGCATGAACGTGATTAGATCATGTTCATTGCAACACGGTTATTCATGTAAGTTAGAGAATAATGGTTATTCTATTTACATGAATAATACCTTCAATGGTCATGCACCCAGTAAGAATGGTTTGTTGAAACTTGATCGTAGTAATACACATGTTCATAACATTGATGCCAAAAAGATACAAAGTTAATAATAATAGTACCACATACTTGTGGCACTGCCGCTAAATGTCATATTGGTATAAAACGCATGAAGAAACTCCATGCTGATGGATCTTTGGACTCATTCGATTTCGAATCGGTTGAGACATGCGAACCATGCCTCTTGGTCAAGATGACTAAGGACCCCGTTTTCTGTTTTGATGAAGCGGGCAAGTGATTTATTGGAAATGATACATGTTGATGTATGCAATCCAATGAGTCTTGTAGCGTGCAGTGGATATCGTTATTTTCTTACCTTCACTGATGATTTGAGTAGATATAGTGTATATTTACTTAATGAAACACAAGTCTGAATCGTTTGAAAGGTTCAAGCAAATTCAAAGTGAAGTTTAAGATCATCGTGACAAGAAGATAAATATGTTTGCGATATGATCATGGAGGTGAATATCTAAGTTACGAGTTTGGCATACGACTTTAGACAATGTGAAAGTTGTTTCACAACTCACGCCACCTGGAACACCATAGTGTGATGGTGTGTCCGAACGTCATAGTCGTGCTCTATTGGATATGGTGCGTGCTATGATGTCTATTATCGTTTTGTTACTATAATTTTGGGGTTATGCATTAGAGACAGCAACATTCACTTTCAATAGGGCACCATCTAAATCCGTTGAGATGACACCGTGTGAACTATGGTTTGATAGAAACCTAAGCTGTCATTTCTTAATGTTTGGGGTTGTGGCGCTTGTGTGGAAAATGTTTTCGCCTAATGAGCTCGAACCCAAAGCGGACAAATGCATCTTCATAGAATACCCGAAGAACAGTTGGGTGAACCTTCTATCTTAGATCCAAGCATAAAATGTTTGTTGCTAACACTGGGTCCTTTCTCGAGAAAGGGTTTCTCTTGAAAGAGTTGAGTGGGAGGAGGATAGAACTTGATGAGGTTGTTGAAACCTCTGCTTCAACCAGAAAGTAGCGCGGCACAGAAAGATGTTTCTGTGAAGCCTACGTCAGTTGAAGAGGAAGTTAATGATGATGATCATGAAAGCTTCGGATCAAGTTACTATCGACCTACGAGGAAATTAGAGCTTGATGAGGTTATTGAATCTTTACTTCAACCAGAGAGTAGCGCAGCGCAGGAAGTTGTTTCTGTGAAGCCTACGTTAGTTGAAGAGGAAGTTAATGATGATGATCATGAAGCTTCGGATCAAGTCACTATCAAACCTCGTAGGGCGAGAAGGATGTACACTACTCCTAAGCGGTACGACAACCCTGTCTTGGAGGTCATGTTGTTGGACAACGATGAACCTACGAACTATGGAGAAGCGATGATGGGCCCGGAAACCAACAAATGGTTGGAGGCCATGAAATCCGAGAAAGGATCCATGTATGAAAACCAAGTATAGACTTTGGTGGACTTGCTCGTTGGACGGCAGGTCGTTAAGTACAAATGGATCTTTAAAATGAAGACAGGCGCTGATGGTAAGTGTTACCATTTGTAAAGCTTGACTTGTTGCAAAGTAGTTTACGACAAGTTCAAGGAGTTGACTGCGATGAGACTTTCTCACTCGTAGCGATGCTAAAGTTTGTTGGAATTATGTTAGCAGTTGCTGCATTTTTCAATTATGAAATCTGGCAGATGGATGTCAAAACATCGTTTCCTTCCTTAAGGAAAGGTTGTATGAGATACAACCAAAAGGTTTTGTCAGTCCTAAGGATGCTAAAAGATGTGCGAGCTTCAGTGATTCTTCTATGAACTGAAGCAAGCATCTCGGAGTTGGAATATACACTTTGATGAGGTGATCAAAGTTTTTGAGTCTATAAAAAGTTTACGAGAAACTTGTATTTGCAATAAAGTGAGTGGGAGCATTATAGAGTTTCTGATAAGTATATGTGGATGACATATTGCTATTCGGAAATGATGTAGAATTTCTGGAGAGCATAAACGGTTGTTTGAAAAGAGTTTTTCAAAGGAAGACCTGGATAAAGCTACCTAATTGTTGAGCATCAAGATCTATAGAGATAGATCAAGATACTTGATGAGACTTTCAATGAGTACATACCTTGACAAGATTTTGAAAGAGTTCAAAATGGATCAGTCAGAGAAAGAGTTCTTGCCTGATTTGTAAGGTATAAAGTTGAGTAAGACTCAATGCCCAGTGACTGCAGAAGATAGAGAAAAGATGAGTGTCATCCCCTATGCTTCAGCCATAGGCTCTATCATGTATGCAATGTTGTGCACATGGCCCGATGTCAGCCTTGCCATAAGTATGGCCAGAAGGTTTCAAAGTGATCCTGGAATAGAGCATTGGACAACGGTCAAGATTATCCTTAGTAACTAAAAGACTTGGGAGATGTTTCTCGATTATGGAGGTGATAAAGAGTTCGTCGTAAAGAGTTACGTCGATGCAAGCTTTAACACCAATCCGGATGACTCGAAGTAGCAATCTGGATACGTATAGTGGAGCAGCCATTTGGAATAGTACCAAGTGGAGTGTGGTAGCAGTGTTTCCGGTTTGACATAGAAATTTGCAAAGTACACACGGATCTGAATGTCGCAGACCCCTTGACTATAAGACCTCTCTCACATGCAAAGCATGATCGAGCCCCAAAACTCATTGGGTGTTAGCTTCATAACAATGCGAATCACATGGTGATGTGAACTAGATTATTGACTCTAGTGCAAGTGGGAGACTATTGGAAATATGCCCTAGAGGCAATACTAAATTAGTTATTATCATATTTCCTTGTTCATGACAATCGTTTATTATCCATGCTATAAATTGTATTGATCGGAGACTTAGATGCATGTGTGGATACATAGACAAAACCATGTCCCTAGTATGCCTCTAATGGACTAGCTCGTTGATCAAAGATGGTTAAGGTTTCCTAGCCATGGACATGTGATGTCATTTGATAACGGGATCACATCATTAGGAGAATGATGTGATGGACAAGACCCAAACTACAAATGTAGCATATGATCGTGTCAGTTTATTGCTATTGTTTTCTGCATGTCAAGTATATGTTCCTATGACCATGAGATCATGCAACTCACGGACATCGAGGAGTGCCTTGTGTGTATCAAACGTCGCAACGTAACTGGGTGACTATAAAGGTGCTCTACAGGTATCTCCGAGGGTGTCTGTTGAGTTGGCATGGATCAAGACTGGGATTTGTTCCTCCGTGTGACGGAGAGGTATCTCAGGGCCCACTCGGTAATACAACATCACAATAACCCTTGCAAGCAGTGTGACTAAGTGTTAGTCACGGGATCTTGTATTACAGAACGAGTAAAGGGACTTGCCGATAACGAGGTTGAACTAGGTATGGAGATACCGACGATCGAATCTCGGGCAAGTAACATACCGAAGAACAAAGGGAACCTTATACGGGATTAACTGAATCCTTGACATAGAGGTTCGACCGAAAAAGATCTTCGTAGAATATGTAGGAACCAATGTGGACATCCAGGTCCCGCCATTGGTTATTGACCGTAGAGGTGTCTCGGTCATGTCTACATAGTTCTCGAACCCCCAGGGTCTGCACACTTAAGGTTTGGTGACGTTTCGGTAGTATAGACTTGTGTATGATGGTGACCAAAGGTTGTTCGGAGTCACGGATGAGATCCTGGACGTCACGAGGAGCTCCGGAATGGTCCGGAGGTAATGATTCATATATAGGAAGTCCCAGTTTGGTCGCCGGAAAAGTTTCGGGCTCATCGGTAGTGTACCGGGAGTGTCGGTAGTGTACCGGGAGACCTCCGGGAGGGGTATTTCGACCCAAGAGGCTTCATGGGCTGTGGGAAAGTATTAACCAGCCCTTAGTGGGCTGGTGGAACCTCTACATAAAGCCCATGTGGGTGGAAGAAAGAAACCCAAAGGAAAAAAGGTGGAAAAAAGGCAAAAAGGAAGAGTCCTAGTCCTACTAGGAGTGAAGGAGGAGAGTCCTCCTCCACCTCCCACTTTGGTTGACCCAAGGGCTGGATTTTTGGCAGCCAAGCCTCCTCCTCCTCTCCTCCTATATATACTAGAGGATTTTAGGGTTTTGGAATAGAATTTTCAGCCACGTGCAAACCCTAATTTCTAGTGCATAGTTTCTCCTCTAGATCGGTTTTCTGCAGTGCTTAGGCGAAGCCCTGCCGAAATTGCTCCACCACCATCTCCGGAGAGCCTTCACGCTGCCGGAGAACTCTTCTTCCTCTCCACTTCCTCTTGCTGGATCAAGACGGTGGAGATCGTCATCAAGCTGCACGTGTGCTGAACGCGGAGGTGCCGTCCGTTCGGTACTAGATCGGAAGGATCGTGATCAAGGCCACGAGACGATCGTGATTGGATCGCGGGACGGATCGTGACAAGATTGCGGGACTGATCGTGATGAGTTCACGGGACGGATCGTGATTGGATCGCGGGACGGTTCGTGATGAGATCGCGGGACACTCGACGATTTGGATCGCGAAGATGTTCGACTACACCAACCGCATTTCTTAATGCTTCCCGCTTAGCGATCTACAAGGGTATGTAGATCCACTCTCCCTCTCGTAGATGCTCATCACCATGGATAGATCTTCGTGTGCGTAGGAATTTTTTTGTTTCCAATGCAACGTTCCCCAACAATGGGTTCCCATGCAATTTGGCGCTGTTCTTTCTAAGGCTATGCCTTCTTTAGCATCATTAAGCCTCTAAAGAGCACTCGAGTACCCTACATCATCACGGCTCCTCTTATATTACATGGGATAAGCCTCTTAAGAGCACTCGAGTGGACCCTACATCATCACGACTCCTCTTGTATTACATGGGCTTATGGTGGTATGTGATAATTAATTCTCCTCTCAATTGTGCAAAATTATTTGTCACACTAAATTATGCATTCAGTAGTCCATATTTACAAGAATTGTCGTTAATACAACAAACCAAACTAGATGCCTAAGGAGCAATGTGATATTTTTATAAGTAGATAACTACATGAACAACCCCTCTTTTGATTATGTGCTGCATTTTTTTTCTGGAAACGAATGTTGAACTCTTCTGTTGCAAAGGGAGTTTAGATTTTGTTTGTTATTAAAGATGGGTTCAGACTCGATGAGTGCTTGTTCTAGAAAGAAAGTCAGTGAATTGATATCAACTCAAGCAGTCTCCTCTTTATATAAGAGGCAATGGCTACCTTGGTAGCACCTAAAAACATTAATTGTTTGAGTTCTTTTGTTAATATGAGAAAGTTGCTTTGCAATATATTATGAACGATCGCATGAAATACTCCCTGAGGCACATCACAGGTGAAGTCTATCAGTTCATGGTATGTGCCAGGACTAGAAAGTGCCATCGGAGGATACTTTGCTAGATATACTATCATGATAAATTTGGAAATTGTATACAACCAACCCTACTTTCCGATTTGCACTTTCCTGATCAGGTTTAATTCTTGACAGTACCTCAATGAGGGAAATTTAGTTCGGGATGCATACTGCAGGTTCCATTACTGCTGTGGTACACAATGCTTACTGCACGTGGCTCTTTATTTTCTTGTTATGCAATTTATCCAATTAAGAAAATGTCGCACCGTCATATATTGTTAATCTCAATTGCTACCATAGAGCATGGAGTAAGTTAAATCTTCTTTGTGCCGCAAACACGTGTATTGCAAGCTTGCCCATATTTTTTGTAACGACTACACTTTTTTTATGTCTGTGCATTATTGGCATGTCAATTGGAGGGTTTAAAAATACCCCCTACAAATTATAACATATCTCCACTTTCATCTATCTTGGGTCAATGATTTGACATTTGAATCAGATATGTTAATATGATCTAAACAAAATTTAATTATGTTATATTATTTCATAATGCTAGAATATTCATCAAATGATTCCTATGGGTTCATTCCTTTTACCATGGTGTTGGTACGAGGATAACATGATATAGACAAACTATGATCATGCTTTCTTGCATTGCAAGTTGCCCATATTATTCTTAGATATTGTTTCTCTTCATTTTCATTTTAAAATTTTAGTCTCAAGACACCCATGCAATCTTAATGTAGAATTGAACGCAGTTGGCGAACCAGAAATCTTTATGGGCTAGGTGTTGTAGAGATATTACTCTTTAACCTATTTTTTCACACTCATAGATGGTGAAATTGTCCATGCTCAGTTGCATTCCTTGTTCCTGATCATGAGACCAGTTTGGAGACGGAATTTCCTATTAGCAAGAGTATTTATATCTGACCGGTCCAACCATTTTGGGTCTATAGTACGCAGTCTTTTCCTGTATTTCTGCAAGAGGCTATTTCCAGGACTTGAACCGGTGACCTCATGGTCACAAGGCAACAGCTTTTCCACTGTGACAAGGCTCCTCTTCAATTGTTCCTACGGATTCTATTTATATCTGACCATGGATGTATGTAATTCTATTGTTCCTATGGATTCAAGAACTCGGATTGAGTGACACGATATATTTTCATCCTTCCTCACTATGAAATCTTGTTTGTTTGCAGCGCAAAGGTCAATTGAGAATTTGAGATCCTTTGTGCAGAATTGTAGATGCTAGCTTGTCGACTGCCTAGAGATTTTATTTCTGAAGAATTTTGTGTTGGATCGCTGCATGTCGCTGATATATGTCTGTGTTTGTTAGAAAAAAAGTCTTGCTATTTTTTGATCAGGATATTAGTAGATGTCAATCTTATAAGAGGATCTGTTCACAGGGTTTCTGAAACTATAGCATTTTATTAGTTATGGGTTGGGGAAGTCTTTCCTTTTTCCTCCCAAGAAAACATAAAAGCTTAATGTCTCGATGCATTTGAAAAAAGAGAATGGCAAAAAAAAAACAAATAGTTTACTTGAGGGCTACATGAGTGCCTTTGATTTTTTTTAAATGGCAGAAATAGTTTCCTGTTTTGACTAAGATTATTTATTTCCTTGGGAGCAAGCATGTTTTGTTATTCACACCTCAACATGAGAGCATGTGCATAGCATGAACCATCATTTTGGTAATCGGAATATTAGCTTCAGTAGCCTCATTTGCAATTGTGTGATGCTGCTAGCTAGCTAGCAGAGATGCATGATGCAGATATTATTCAGTACTATTCTTACTGAAGGTTTTCTTTCTGATGATAAACCACGCGGATGAATTGGCAATGTATCTCTTCACCCTCCAGAACAAGAGCTTCACGGTCACCATCGCGAACACCATCAAGCGGGTCCATGTGTATGCCCAGAATGTCGAGGCCCTCCCAGTGTGAGAGATCATGGGAGCCTATAAGTTTGAATGAGCCTGGAAGGATTATTTCGTTGGTGTTCGAAAGCGAAATATTTTGTGTTGCAAAGTTAGTCGTGGACCCTGCATGGGAGCTTTGGGATCATGATCTTCCCAGTGTGCTGGTCATGCGTCAAGCATACACCTTTTACTTTTAATACACGGCATTTGTGAGGTGCAGGATTTCTCACACAACTGTATATGTGAAATATGCAAACATATATTCCTTCTTTTTTTATCGTCTAATGCATTTGGCATTTTTTCTTGCAGATTTACCTCTCTACTTTGTGCCGCAGGTACAAGGTCTCAATATGTTGAAAGCTACTTCCAGTTCTTCTATTTTCATTTTCATCTTATTTTTGTTAATGCATTTTTTCTACCATATAAGGACTTGAGATGATTCGTGGGTTGTAGGGCATGGGGAGCTTCACAATTATGTTAGTTCTATACTGAATGTATCAAAACATTGTTATGGTTACTTTTTATTATTTGGCTACACAAAGTCATGGTAGCACAAGTTGTATGTACAGCTTGAGATACATGGGGATACAACTTTGTGAGGTTAATTGTGTGCCCCATTTATTGATGCTTTGACAGTTTTTGATTTACCGGTTTACATTGAATGTGCATAACATCAACAAAGATATGATTAGGCTTAAGATAAAAAGAGAAATAACAGTTATATATGAAAGTTAAAAACACATGGTTTGTCGTTTCCGTTAAGGATTGAATTATGATAATCGATGAAATATGCTTAATGTCTAACTTCCACATTTTGTTCTATATGGATCAATAGTCGAAGACCAATTTCTTGTATGTGTGTCTTAACAGTCAATCTGGGGTTGTTGTATGTAATGTGTTTTTGTAAAGTCTGTATGGCCGAGAAGCCCTTTGTGTGCGCATGTTTGATACGAGATATGGTGAGCACATGCAAAGAATATCTGCAAAGCTATATATAGTTCAAATTTAGATTTCAGCTAAATTGTTGCATTTGTTCATTCTATTGAAATAATTGTGTCCTAACTAGCTAAATTGCTGCATTTCTTTATTTTATTGAATAACTGTGTCCTAATTATAATGAATTAAGAAAATTTGCTTCTATGATTGCACATGCACGCTTACTAATAGCACATTAAGATAACCGAACGGCAAGCTCTCTAGGAAATAAAAATGACTCACGGAAATTGACAGGAACAACGAAGGGCACACGAGCCTGCATTTATGCATGGAGATAACAACTTCAGCCGATGGAACAGAAGCAACGAGAGGCAGATTAACAGAGACAACCCGACGCACGCAACATTTTCACGCGATAACTCTTAACTTAACAAGATCGACCGGAGCGGCAAGCGGCAGATGCGCGCGCATGCAGGCTCTGCGCTCCCTTACAGGGCAAAGGCGGCGGCCGCCGCCGCGGCGCCGGCAGTTCGGAGCATCTGAAAATACAGCTGGGGATTCGCCAGGAAAGCCGCGCGGGAGATGACGAAGCCGGTCGGCCCAGGCGCCTTCATCGTGGCGCCGACGGCCACCCCAGCAGGCCAGAGGAAGTAGACGCCCACGGCAGCGCCGGCGACCAGCGCCGCGGTTGCGGCGGCTCCCAGCGCGCCTTCGCGGGTGGTGAACACGTCCTTCGCCTTCTGCTTGAAGGCGTCCATCTCGTCAATCGCCTTGTGCTTGAACGCGTCCATCTCGGCGAGCGTGTTTCTTCTGTGGTGCAGTAGATTTTGCCTGGCTAGTGCCGATCGTGATGGAGAGGGTGGTACTGTGTTTGCCAGAGGAGCGGAGCGGGTGGTTTATAAAGACGAAGGTGATCACGGTGAGCGAAGGCACTTCAGCCTTGGAAGTTGGAATGCGCCGGAAAAATCGCACCCACCCCCTGGTTGCACGTAGCCACGACTGGCTCGATGCCGATCCTCTCTTTTCCTCTGAAGTAAATCTCGTGTTAATTGCTGAGTGTGCTTGGTCCCAAAGCGATTTTACCAAAAGATTTTTCTTCTGAACAGGAAATTTACTGAAATGTTAAGTTGAGGCGTCTTTCATTGATGAGCAGCGGTACAGTATATTTTTTCTTTTGCAAGTAGCCTATAGTATAGTCGATCGCTCGATGCATACATACACTAGCTAGGAGTATTTTTCTGATAAAAAGTGTAGCGTATAGATAAACTCAAATGAATGAAGATGTAGTAACTATTTTCCAATAAAAAGTGAATCGTACACAATGAAAACTCAAATCAGGATGAAATGCCTCCGTGACAAAGGAAAATGTAATGTACTGGTGGGTATAGCGGAAATAGTACTGGGCGTAGGGCAATGAAGAGTAAAGCGAGATGAACGTTCTGCTCCAATGGGATTCTTCTGTATTACTGTATGCCGCCGCGCCTCGCGCCTATTGGGCTTTTCTCGGGAAGGATAACAGCCGGAGCCCCGAGGTGCGCAGGTGCGGGTGTTTGAGAAGAGTGCCTCTTGACTATTGGCGCTGGCGCGCGGCGGCGTTGGGAACTGTCGACGTTCGCCAGCTCGTGAGAGCATGGTTAATAGTATAGCTAACTGCTGGTTATAAATCATTGTCATGTTATCTATATCTTATCTTATAATCAACATGTACAATAGAGTATATTACTTTTTTGTTACGTGACCCATCTTTCACTTTTACAAAGTGGCTAGGAGTACGTGTTAGAGTTGGCTCTTCACGAAGAGCCCGCTTACCTTCTCTTTCTTTTTCTCTCTCCTTCAACTAAGCAAAAATATACTAGTTTATTTCTTATAGCCCACTGAGTCATCTCTATTGTACTTGCTCTGAGGAGTTTCCACACTACAGGTAAAAAAAAAACGAAATGGAGACAAAAACATTTCTCATCCAGTAATAATAAAGTAAAAGAAAGTTGTCTAGTTAATTAATGAAAAATCGTACGAAAACCGTCACAAACCGTTGAGCAGCACAAACACACATAGCCCTCACACACCTTTATAAAGAGTGCTTCGTCGAGTTAGCAAGCAGGCTCATTGTTATCACTTCTCCCCAAGCAGACGTCATCGCCATCCCTAATCATCGAGCAAGCGATTTCGACTTCGCCGTGGATGAACGCGGACCCAACCCTCACCGCAAAGGCTGTGCAGAAATACATGAAGATCGGTGTGAGAACTTAGCCACCCGCGTCAAGGGCATCGCAACTCCGACTTTGAAGGAAAGATCTAAAGGAGGACTAAGCAAGGTTGGCACCGTAAAAGACCACCGAACAGACCACCTGCTGCTTTGTCATCATTGCCACAGGGTCCCGCCGCCACAACCCCGACTTTATCACAACAAACAAACCGAGGTAATCACACGAACACGTCGAAGAAGAGCCGACTACCGCAACCACTCCAATGCCTTTGACTTCACTTGCCCCATCACCGTTGCCACAGAAGCCTCGACGTCATACCCACACCTTCCACCACCCAACACACCCACTGCTCCCCTCAACCGTATTGAACTCCAAAATCGATGCCCTCGAGAGGGGAACGACGCCAACAACCGACCTCCGGGTCTGGGGGTTTCCCTCGGAGCTATCCCTCGCACAGGAAGAGAGCATCCCCCCAACGTCTTCAAGAAGGTTACGACATCCACGGACGCCGTCGTCGCAGGCTCCAGCCATGGCCAAAACAGGCTTTCACCTAGCTCCCAACGTCCTCTGGGCGACAACCAATCCGACAACCCACCTTCCCCCACTGTATCTCCACACATCCACCGTCCTGGCAACCAAATCGTGTAGAATTCAAATCCGACCGCCTCATCGTCGCATAAGGACATGAGATGCCTCGTCGCAGGACACTGTCGCCGGCCCAAGATGCGCGCCCTCATGGCAAGTGCCGCCACCCTGTCGGACCTTGGTGTAGAGAGGCCGAGGGAGTCCGCATCCGCGTCGTGCCGGCGCCCTAGCTAGAGCGCTTCAACTATGCCTATGCGCCCCTGCATGACCATCCGACCGGCCAGAGCTCCAGATCCGCGCAACAGATGGTCACCGCGTGCACCACGCCATGCCGCCCCTGTCAAACCTACGCGCCTCGCACCCTCGTGTCTCCATCGCAGCCACGCATAACCTCGTCGTCCCTTGCCATCGTCAGACCGAAGTTGCCTAGTCACGCCTCCGCCAGGCTAAGCAGCCCCGCACCGCCCGAGCGCCTCGTGAGAGGGGGAAATGGGCCCCGCCGTCGTCGACGCCGCACAGGCTTTGCCCGGCGGCATCCTCCGGCGGCGGTGAGGGGTGGGAGGGGTGGGGTGGTGGTGGTGTGCGACGGCACCTAGGGTTCTCCCGGGCCGCTCGTGAGGAGCGACACGGGAGGTGGTGTGGATCGTGAGATTTGAGGGTAAATTAGGCTATTTTGGTTCATGACTAATTTTATCATAATTAAGCTTAGGTAAAATGTGACTACGAAATGATCACCACGCGAAAACTTTTGATAAAAATTTAAGCTTATGACATGTGAAGAATGTAGCTAGAAAAGTGTAGCAAGTCATAAGTATGATAATAAACCAAACACATGTCTAAGATATTGCAACATGATTAAGATTAGGCGTGACAACCTTAGTCTGCAAAACAAACAGGCCCTTAAACTAGTAACATGCGCATGGCACGCACACGAGTGGCTCTCGGATGCCAACCTCCCCCATAACTATACCCAATGGCGGAGACAAGGGGACCAACAAGGGCCCTGCCCCCCTCCCCCTAACATCATAGAATTAAGGCTAATATGCATGTTGTCAATGGATTAATTGCTGCTAAATTGGTGCAACGTAATGATCTGGCCCTCCCCAACAAGGATTAGCAAGGCTTGTCCCTCCTCATCTAATTTTCCTAGCTCCGCCACTGACTAAACCATTTCTTCTCTGTTTTATACTTGAACAAATACAGTGATACACTACTACAACTCTTGCAACACATCTTTATTGTGCATTAATGCGTACAAGTCAGAACATAATCTTCAGCCAATTATTCATTTTCATTCATAGAAGTGACTTATCGTGACAAAGCCAGATCGCACTGTTGTTCTTGCCCTGGACAAGCAGGGAGCCTCCCCCCAAAAGCCTAAAACTCAATCATGTCATGCCCTGGCATCAATGTCTCATGCAAAATTGATTCTTCTTTCAGTACAATGGTGGAACGATGTGGTCGATCGGATCGGAGCTGAACTCGAAGAGGAAGAGGACATGGTGACAGCTAACAGGAACCATTTTGAGTGAAGCAAAGCTTCGGCGACGGCTTGTGACTAAATTTCCGAGCTATAGTTGGGGAGCCGCGCTTCGGTACAACCCCCTTTCCCCCAAAATGTATAAGGGGCAGGGGTCATTTCACACGCCATATGGGCTCCATGCGACGTACAGCCGCCCGCGTCGCCGTACAGACTGCCCCGCGTATGCCCGCACGTCTGCCGCCCGTGTAGGACACGCACGCGTCACGTCACCAGTACGATTGGGAAGGAAAAAAATGGTTCACCCAAAATCGCACGACTGCCGCCCATGTACGCTCGCCTAGCGGCTGATGCTAGTGAAAACCTAGATCCCTTTGTCGTTCGAGCCGCTGCTCAAATTTTGTCGGCGGCATCGTCGCCTGGCCACGCGTTGTCTTCGCCGCCTGCCACGCCAACGTCGACGTATCGCCTTCGCCACCGGCGACCATGGACGATCGTGACCTCTCCGACGGCAGCCAGGAGGTAGGTGAGATTTTAATTTATCTGTACCATCACATTAAGAGCTTAGTCATTGCAATGAGATAAGAAAAAATGTCCGACGTACCGGTAAGTAAATTATAATGAAACTGGTTATATCTCCGATTGACTATATGTGAGGTTCCATTTGATCTAACACTATGTATAAATGTTGTGTATAGATGGAGGAAGAGACGGGTTATGACAGCAGCAATGATTGGGGAAGTGAAGATGGATCCTCGTCTTTAAATGTAGATCATCATGTCAAGGAGAACTATATGAGTTTGGATGAATCTTACAGTGGCAATGTACGTGCCATTGCCATCAACGTTGACAAAAACATGAATTACGAACATCCGCAAAGAAACTGACATGTATTTTTTTTACTTCATACAGGTAGATGAGGATGATGACAATGAGAATATGGATATAGACGATTCATATGCTGAAAGCAGTGGCCACGTAAGTTTAAAAACAATGAGACCATGCGATGACATAACAACCTTATTAACACTGACATATATTATTGTACATGTGTGCAGCTGGATGCGGATGGGTACTATGAGTGGAATATAGTCGATGATTACATTAACCAGAGCGATGTCGATGCATCTTATGACAAGAGCTTGAGCAAAGTAAGTTTTCAAGAGAAGTTATATATCAGAGTTGCCGTACATCAACTAACTGACTGACATGGTTGTATGTATATTTTATGCAGGAACACATTGTTGTCACTAGCGGAAATGATGAGCATGACGTTGGTGATGATTGTAATTTTGACATTGGCTATGATCAATTTCAGCAAGAGTCACTGGACAGACATTGGAAGGTGATGGCCACGAAGTTTAGGTCAGAAGAGGAGGCATATGATTTGTATAACGCGTGCGCAAAAGAACTTGGGTTCAACATCAGAAGGGACTTTATGAGATGGGGAAAGGGTGCTGAGAGAGCTATGCGCTTGAGGCGGTTTCTGTGTTCTAGGGATGGAAAACGACAGGCCAAGTTTTGTACCATGAAAGGGAGTACCCGGAGGCTCAGACCGGAGAGTCGTTTCTTGTGTGAAGCCCATCTAACAGTGAAGCTTGATAGTGAGCGTGCAATTTGGTAAGTCAGAAGTTTCAGGGATGTTCATAGTCACATTCTTGCTAGTGTTGAAAATGTGCCCTAAAGGCAATAATAAAAAATTTATTATTATATTTCCTTGTTCATGATATCGTTTATTATCCATGCTAGAATTGTATTGATTGAAAACTCAAATACATGCGTGGGTACATAGACAACACTGTGTCCCTAGTATACCTCTAATAGACTAGCTCGTTGATAAAAAATGGTCAAGGTTTCCTATCCATAGACATGAGATGTCATTTGATAACGGAATCACATCGTTAGGAGAATGATGTGATGGATAAGACCCAAACTATGAACATAGCATATGATCGTGTCAGCTTATTGCTATTTTTTTTGCATGTCAAGTATCTATTCCTATGACTATGAGATCATGCAACTCACTAACATCGGAGGAGTACCTTGTGTGTATCAATCATTGCAACGTAACTGGATGACTATAAAGGTAATGTACAGGTATGTCTAAGGGTGTCTGTTGAGTTGGCATGGATCAAGACTGGATTTACTACTCCGTGTGACGGGAAGGCATCTCAGGGCCCACTCGGTGATACAACACCATCATGAGCTTGCAAGCAAAGTGACTAAAGGGTTAGCCACGAGATCTTGTATTACGGAACGAGTAAATAGACTTGCTGGTAACGAGATTGAACTAGGTATGGAGATACTGACGTTCAAATCTCGGGTAAGTAACATACCGATGAACAAAGGGAACTACGTACGGGATTGACTGGATCCTTGACATCGAGGTTCAATCGATAAAGATCATCGTAGAATATGCAGGAGCCAATATGGGCATCCAGGTCCCGCTACGTAGAGGTGTCTTAGTCATGTCTACATACTTCTCGAACCAACGGGATCTACACACTTAACGTTTGGTGACGATATAAGTATAGTCGAGTTATTATGTTGGTGACTGAAGGTTGTTAAGCGTCCCGAATGGGATCCTGAACGTGACGAGGAACTCCGGAATAGTTTGGAGGTGAAGATTGATATATAGGATGAAGGAAATCGGAGTCCGGAAGTGTTCCGGGGCATACCGAGGGTTCGACAGAGTGCCGAAAGGGGTTTCGAGGGAGGGGGCAAGTGTTGGGGGCCTCATGGGCCAAGGAGAGGGGGCGCACCAGCACACAAGGGGTTGGGCACCGCGCCAATCCCCATCCCACTCGTCTAGGAGGGGGGCACACCCCCTAGGCCATCGGACACCCCAAACTTGGGAGGCAAGGCACCTTGGGGGGGCATCCAACCCTAGCTGCCAGCCCCTTAGCCACCGGCCCCTAGGGGGAACCCTAGGGTGCCCTTCCCTCCTCCCTTCCCCCTATATATAGAGAGGGGGAGAGAGGGCAGCCGCACCCGAACGTGCTACGGTGTTGCCCCTCCTCCCCTACGGTGCAGGCAGGAGTTGACCTATTTATGTTGGACGTGATGCCTATATACACATGATCATTACCGTGAATATCACACAACTACGTGCTTCTATCAATTGCCCAACAGTAATTTGTTTACCCACCGTATGCTTACTTTCATGAGAGATGCCGCTAGGGAAAACTATAGCCCCCTGGTCTATTCACTAATATATTTACAAAACCTATCTTTACCTTGCTGCCTTTATTTACTTTTTATTTTATTTTGTAATTTAAAATTATCTACTATTATCTACACACTTCGCTTGCTTGCAAATAGCGAGATCAAGGGGATTGACAACCCTCTTTCTTGTGTTGGGTGCAAGTTGTTTGCTCCTTTGTGTGCAGCCGCTGAAGACGGTTGTGGATTGATGTTCCTATTGGTTTGATTAATCTTGGTTTCTTAACTGAGGGAAATACTTACCTATATTATGCTATAATTACCCGTTTCTCTTCACGAAAACCCCAACACATATCACAAGTATTAGCCCCCAAGGGCCCATGTGGCTAGGGGGATGGAAAACTTGAGGGGCAAGGCACCTTGGAGGTGCCTTGGGGAGGGAGGACTCTGATACGTCTCCATCGTGTCCACTTTTCCAAACTCTTTTGCCCTTGTTTTGGACTCTAATTTGCATGATTTGAATGGAACTAACCACGACTGACGTTGTTTTCAGTAGAATTGCCTTGGTGTTATTTTTGTGCAGAAAAAAAAGTTCTCGGATCGTCCTGAAAATTTACGGAGAATATTTTTGGATTTAATAAATAATACTGGCGCAAGAATTAACTAGAGGGGGCCACAAGCCTGCTAGGCGCGGCCACCCCCTGGCCGCGCCTAGCAGGCTTGTGGGGCCCTCGTGGCTCGTCCAACCTCCTCTTCAGCTTCATATAACCCTATTCGTGGAGGGAAAAAATCGGAGAGAAGAGTTCATCGTGTTTCATGATACGTAGCCGCCGCCACCTCCTGTTCTTCCTCGGGAGACCAGATCTGGAGTCCGTTTCGGGCTCCGGAGAGGGGAAATCGACGCCATCGTCATCACCAACCATCCTTCATCACCAATTCAATGATGCTCTCCGCCGTTCGTGAGTAATACCATCGTAGGCTTGCTGGACGGTGATGGGTTGGATGAGATTTATCATGTAATCAAGTTAGTTTGGTTAGGGTTTGATCCCTAGTATCCACTATGTTCTGAGATTGATGTTGTTGTGACTTTGCTATGCTTAATTCTTGTCACTAGGGCCCGAGTGCCATGATTTCAGATCTGAACCTATTATGTTTTCATGAATATATATGTTTCTTGATCCTATCTTGCAAGTTGTAGACACCGATTACGAGTTATGATCTGCATCCCCAGGGTGACAATAACTGGGATTCTTTCCGGTGACTACCGTAGTTTGAGGAGTTCATGTATTCACTAGGTGCTAATACTTTGGTACGGTTCTCTATTAAAAGGAGGCCTTAATATCCCTTAGTTTCCAATAGGACCCCGCTGTCACGGGAGGGTAGGACAAAAGATGTCATGCAAGTTCTTTTCCATAAGCACGTATGACTATATATTGAATACATGCCTACATTACATTGATGAATTGGAGCTAGTTGTGTCATCCTATGTTATAACCGTTGCAGGATGAATGAAATCCGACATAATTATCCATCACCGATCCATTGCCTATGATCTTTCCACATACTGATCCTTGCTAAGTTACTTCTCCGCTGCTACTGTTACAATCACTACAAAACTGCTACTGTTACTTTTGCTACCGTTATCGTTACTTCCATATTAGTTTGCTACTGAATACTTTGCTGCAGATATTAAGTCTTTCGGGTGTGGTTGAATTGACAATTCAACTGCTAATACTCGAGAATATTCTTTGGCTCCCCTTGTGTCGAATCAATAAATTTGGGTTGAATACTCTACCCTCGAAAACTATTGTGATCCCCTATACTTGTGGGTTATCAAGACCTTTTTTTGGCATCGTTGCCGGGGAGCATAGCTCTATTCTTTGAGTCACTTGGGATTTATATCTGTTGATCACTATGAAGAATCTGAAAGATCCAAAAACCAAGATCTATCCCTCTACTACGAGGGGAGGTAAGGAACTGCCATCTAGCTCTACACTTGATTCACCTTCTGTTATGAGTAAGTTTGCGACACCACCACCCGCTAGTAATTCTGATATGTCGCAAGTAATTGATGATGCCACTTATGCTATGCATGATGCCTATGATGATACTTTGCTTGATAATACTGTGCCACTGGGTGAATTTCTTGATGAACAAATTGCTAGAGTCAATGCTGAAAATTATGATACTTCTGAAACTGATGAAATTATTGAAACTGAACACTTTGAAACACCTGCTAGACCTAGCTCTCCTAGATATGAATTGCCTGATATTCATGAGGGTTGTATTATGGAAGGAGAGGTAGCTAGGTACTTTCTTGCTTGTAATGATAGAGATTATCTTAAGAAATTACTATGCAAGTGGAAAGAAAAATCTTTGAATGCTAGAATGAAATATGATCCTAAGTTTGCTACTTCACTTATCTTTGTTATTGATAAGGATTATGAATTCTCTGTCGATCCTGATTTAATTACTTTGGTTGAATCTGATCCTTTCCATGGTTATGAATCTAAAACTGTTGTGGCACATCTTACTAAATTGAATGATATAGCCACCCTATTTACTCATGAGGAAAAAAATCATTATTATTATATCCTCAAGTTGTTTCCTTTCTCTCTAAAGGGTGATGCTAAGATATGGTTTAATTCTCTTGCTCCTCGTTGTGTGTGTAGCCCCCAGGATATGATTTATCACTTCTCTGAAAAATATATTCCTGCCCATAAGAAACAAGCTGCCATGCAGGAAATATATAACTTTGTGCAAATTGAAGAAGAGAGTCTCCCACAAGCTTGGGGGAGGCTTCTCCAATTACTTAATGATTTGCCTGATCATCCTCTCAAGAAAAACGAAATACTTGATATCTTTTATAATGGACTAACCGATGCTTCTAGGGACCAGCTAGATAGTTGTGCTGGTTGTGTTTTCACGGAACGAACTCTTGAACAAGCTGAAATACTATTGAATAATATATTGGGAAATGATAATGATTGGACTATTCCCGAACCACCTCCGAAGCCAGCTCCGAAGAAAAGAGGTATTCTATTTCTCAGTCCTGAAGATATGCAAGAGGCAAAGAAATCTATGAAAGAAAAAGGTATTAAAGCTGAAGATGTTAAAAATCTACCACCTATTGAAGAAATACATGGTAGTAATAACCCGACACAGGTAGTAGAGGTAAATTCTCTTCGTAGATTTGATGAAAGTGATATTCCTTGTAATAAGTATGCTAGCCAATGCTTGGATGAGTTTGATAATTTTGTTGTTAAGCAAGAAAATTTTAATGCTTATGTTAGTAGACAATTGAAACATAATGCTTTCATGCTTGATCACTTAGGTGATTATATGAGTAGAACTATCAATGATCTTAAACTGATTAGTAAACATGCTTCCATGGTAACTACTCAAGTAGAACAAGTACTTAAAGCACATAATGATTTCCTTAATGATATGAATAGTAAGAACAATGATCATTCTGTTAAAGTTGTGACTAGAGGTGGAAGAATGACTCGGGAACCTTTGTATCTCGAGGGCCATCTTAAGAGAATTGAACAAGATTCTCAAAGGGGTAATATTGATGCACCTAGTCGCTCCATTAATAAGAGGAACAAGGATGATGATAGAACCTTGCATGCTGCTAGTGAACCTATTATAGACACACCTGAAAACCCAAATAATATTTCTATTTCTGATGTTGAGACACAATCTGATGATGAACCTGAGCCTAGTGATAATATTAATGATGATTTTCATGTTGATGCTCAACCTAGTAATGATAATGATGTGGAGATTGAACCTGCTATTGATCTTGATAACCCACATCCTAAGAATAAAAGATATGATGAAAGGGACTTTATTGCTAGGAAACATGGTAAAGAAAGAGAATCAGGGGTTCAGAAATCCATGCCCTTTCCTCCTAAACCATCCAAGAAAAAGGATGATGAGGATTTTGAGCGCTTGTTGAAATGCTTAGACATGTCTTTTTGCGTATGCGCTTGACCGATATTCAAAAAATGTCTCCATATGCTAAGTATATGAAAGATATTGTGACTAATAAAAGGAAGATACCGGATGCTGAAATTTCCACCATGCTTGCTAATTATACTTTTAAGGGTGGACTACCAAAGAAACTAGGAGATCCGGGAATACCAACTATACCATGCTCTATTAAAGGGAATTATGTTAAAACTGCTTTATGTGATTTGGGAGCTGGTGTTAGTGTTATGCCTTTCTCTTTATATCGTAGACTTGATTTGAATAAGTTGACACCTACTGAAATCTCTTTGCAAATGGCCGATAAATCAACTGCTCTACCTATCGATATTTGTAAGGATGTACCTGTCATAGTTGCAAATGCTACTATCTTAACGGACTTTGTTATTCTTGATATTCCCGAGGACGATAATATGTCGATCATCCTTGGTAGACCCTTTTTGAATACTGCAGGGGCTGTTATTGATTGCAACAAGGGCAATGCCACTTTTCATATTAATGGTAATGAGCATATGATACACTTTCCGAGGAAACAACCTCAAGTTCATAGTATCAACTCCATTGAAAAAATTCCAACGATTGTTATTGGAGACTTGAATTCCCTCTTCCTACTGTCAAGAAGAAATATGATATACTTATTGTTGGGGACATGCATATCCCCATTGAGGTAACTTAGTGTTATTAAAAAATTCTTTGGTTTCATGTTATTAGAAAGAAGTTTATTAAT
Organism: Hordeum marinum; assembly: GCA_022496015.1. Taxonomy (NCBI): domain Eukaryota; kingdom Viridiplantae; phylum Streptophyta; class Magnoliopsida; order Poales; family Poaceae; genus Hordeum; species Hordeum marinum. The sequence goes on along the minus strand of CM039673.1, from coordinate 125,432,107 downwards.
AAGACTTGATCAACCTTATTGATGGATTCCTTTTGATGAGCATGAGATGAATGAATTCAGAAAGCACAACTCCATGTACCCAACTTTTATTTTCTGTTAGTTAGATGAAATTAAGAAAGAATGCTATTCTTTTTCTGTTTTGTGAGTTTCCCGTTCAATAAAAAAGTGACCTTAAAATAAAAGTTCTTCAAATGTCCTGAAAATGGAGTATGATTTTTTTTGGAATATTTAAAAATTTCTGGCACTAAGCACACTGCAGGGGGCTGCACCAGTGGGCCACAAGCCCACAAGGCGCGGCCACCCCCCTTGCCACGCCTAGCAGGCTTGTGGGTCCCACGTGGCCCCCCTCCACTTATTCCAGCACCCATTCACTTCATCTTCCTCCAGAAAAAATCCCACCATTGCTCAAACCCGTGTTCTTGCTCATTTTGCTACCATTTTCGATCTCCTTGCTCAAAGCTTCGTTCGCAAAACTGTTTTGGGAGATTGTTCCTCAGTATGTGACTCCTACAATGGTCCAATTTGTTTTTGTTATAGTGCTTTATATATTGCAAATTTTTGCTACTATGATGACCTTGTTCTTGAGCTTGCATGTGAAATTTGTATGGTCCCAAGTAGTTTTGATGCATGATATAGCCTCTAGGCACTTGAGGGAGTAGTTGATATGAGTTTTGTTGAGTTTTGTTCACCTTTATTTTGGGTCACTAAAAATTTCAGAATTTTTCAGAAATGTTGAGGAGATTATTAAGAGGCTCTTCAAGCCGGAGCTCTAAGGAAGTTGAAAATGAAATGAGGGAGAAACCCAAGTATAATCTTCCTCGCATCATAGAAGTTCTACCATGTGAATGGTCGTGTGACACATTCTTGAGGGTGGCCGGAATTTATGAAGATTTCTATTATTTGTCCAAGAATGTAGGCATCACCGACTTCCTCAACGACAAGTGTGACCAGTACCTCTTGCTTACGAATACCTTTGTGCAAAATTTTCACTTTCATTCTAGGGAAGACCCTCCTACAATAGAATTTCACTTATATGATGTGCCCAAGAAAATGAACCTTTAGTATTTTTGCAAAGTTTGCAAAATACCCTATGAGGACAGCATCAGGGAATCACGTCCTCGAGACATGGAAGATTTTATTGCTGCAGTCACTTTAGGGGAAGAGAGAGGTGTGTCAAAGGCAAGAGCATCTAGTTTTTATTTTCCTGTGCTATGCTACTATTCATTATTTGCGGGAAGATGTTTAGTTGGTCGCTGGGAGAGTGGAAGTCTTAGTGCTCCTGACCTTGCTATATTGCGCCATGCTTTATTTGCTGACAGAACCTTTAGTCTAGGTGTTATGGTGGCCCAACGGTTGAACACCAACCGTTCGAAGGGGCCCATATTCGGAGGTATCTATGCATCTCGTTTAGCTAAACATTTTGAGATACCCATTAGGCTTCACGAGAAAGATGAGAGACTGCTACCCGCGAAGTTTTTAGATTATGACCGTATGGTAGCCCATGATGTTATTAAGAAAAATGATGATAGGAGGCTGCTTTATAACTTAGTTTTTAGCCAGGGTACTTATGAAATTATTACTTTGCCTGCTTCTTCTTTGTTCGATATTCGCTCACGCAGGTACACCATTATGCCTGGAGACATTTACAGATATTGGGGTCCGACGCAATCCACAGCCCTGGAGCCGGCACCAGCCTTTGATCCGTACCCGGAGCGAGTCTTTTAGTGGGAGCCGCAGGAGTTCACCAACCAATGGAACTATGAGGACGCTCCTGAGTATCCTTGAGGGAGCTCTTTCTAGCCATGGCCATAGACCAACTTAGGCCAAAAGCCTAAGCTTGGGGGAGTACGTATTTCTCACCGACTTTACATTCATGTTCACATACTCATCTTACTAGTCGGTGTTCATACTCTTTCATTGTACCATCCATAGTAGTTTACTTTCTTGTTTCGTTTTCTTCTTGTGTGTTTATTTAACTTTGAGAAAAATACAAAAAATTGGTTCTAGTTTTATTTCCAATTGCTTAGTTGTAGCATTAAAAAGAAAAACCCAAAAAGATTTTTCGTTCTTCTTTTGCTTGTTGGGAGCTTTCCCGTGTAAATAGTTTTCTCGTTCATGTTTTGATTTTTCTTTCTTTGGGTCGTAAGGAGAAGACCACAACGAAAATGTCGAGTGGCTCTTACATGCATTATTATTTACCTATTAGAGAGCCCATGTTACCTTGTCTTCTCCTTTGAGCTATTGTTTGCATATTCCAGCTTAGTTCATTGCACGTGCACTCTTATTATTATCCACACCGTTCGGTCGTGCAAGTGAAAGGCAATAATGACGATATTTGATGAAAAGATTGAGATGGAAAAAAGCTAGTATGAACTCGACGTATCTTGCTTTTGTAAATATGATTAGCTCATCATTCCGAATTCAGTTCATCATGGATGAAACATATTTGCAATGACAATTAGAGATTATAGTTACTCATGCCATGCTTAATTAGCTAGGAGTGAATAATGGTTTGTTTTGGGTGCCAACATGCATATTAAAATGGTTGTGATGTAGTATGATGGGATGGTATCCTCTTGTGAACGATTCAAGTGACTCGACTTGGCACATGTTCATGCATGTAGTTGAAACAAAATCAACATAGCCTCCATGATATTTATGTTCATAGTGATTTATATCCTACTCATGCTTGCATTCAATACTGGTTAATCTGAAAGCATGTTGATGATTGTGTCGCTCTCTAGTTGGTCGCTCCCCAGCCTTTTGTTAGCCTTCACTTGTACTAAGAGGGAATACTGCTTGTGCATCCAATCCCTCAAACCCAAAGTTGTTTCATATGAGTCCACCATACATACCTATATGCGGTATTTACCTGCCGTTCCATGTAAATTTGCATGTGCCAAACTCTAAACCTTCAAATAAACATTCTGTTTTGTATGTCCAAATCGCTCATGTGGCGACTAGGGGTCGTCAGTATCTTCCATGCTAGGTGGGTTATTCTCACAATATGTGTTGATTCACTATTATTCACGAGAAAGTGGTTGGTAATCGGGATGCCCAGTTCCATTCTCGAAATAAAAGCAAAATATAATTAAAAAAACTCCCCTAGGACTATGTTTGTATGGACGGTATCCGTGGATTCGGCTCGCCGTGGAGTGTGACTGATTGGTGGAGGGGGAGTAAAAATTGTATCATTCTGTTTGGGAACCTCCTATAATGTATCTAGCATGAAAGATGTTGAAAACCTTTTGGTCGTTATGTGAGCAATGAAAGCATATCACTCAAAATCATTACTTATCTTTGTTTTAAAAACTCGAGCTCTGGCACCTCTACAAATCAATGCTTCCCTCTACGACGGGCCTTTCCATTTATTTTATTGTTGAGTCATCATCTTCTTATAAAAGATACCAGTTAGAGAGCACCACCGTCATTTGTATGCTTTGTTGTTAATTAATATTGGGTATGAGCATGACTGAATCTCTTTTACCATGAATTACAATGTCTAGTGTGTCCTTGTTCTTTAGAGGGGCTCTGCATTTATGTTTTTCGGTCTTAGAAAGGGCTAGCGAGATACCATTTTGTCATATTGTAGCATAATTGTTTTGAAAAAGTGTTGTCATCTGAGAGTTATTATTATTGCTCGCTAGTTGATTATGTCATTGATATGAGTAAATGTGAGACCTAAATGTTGTTGTGAATGTGGTTAGTCCATGATCTTTGCTGAAAATCTGAACATCTGTTAGACGTATTTACAACAACAAGATCAAACAGAGTTTGTAAAAGTTTTTATTTATCACTTTCAGTTTATCACCTGAATTGCTTGAGGACAAGCAATGGGTTAAGCTTGGGGAGTTGATACGTCTCCATCGTATGCACTTTTCCAAACTCTTTTGCCCTTGTTTTGGACTCTAATTTGCATGATTTGAATGAAACTAATCCGGACTGACGCTGTTTTCAGTAGAATTGCCTTGGTGTTATTTTTGTGCAGAAATAAAAGTTTTCGAATCGTCCTGAAAATTTATGGAGAATATTTTTGGATTTAATAAAAAATACTGGCGCAAGAATTAACCAGAGGGGGCCACCTGCAGGCCACAAACCTGCTAGGCGCGGCCACCCCCTGGCCGCGCCTAGCAGACTTGTGGGGCCCTCGTGTCTCCTCCGACCTCCTCTTCAGCTCCATATAACCCTATTCGCAGAGGAAAAAATCGAAGAGAAGAGTTCATCGTGTTTCACGATACGGAGCCGCTGCCACCTCCTGTTCTTCCTCGGAAGACCAGATCTGGAGTCCATTTTGGGCTTCGGAGAGGGGAAATCGACGCCATCATCATCACCAACCATCCTTCATCACCAATTCCATGATGCTCTCCGCCGTTCGTGAGTAATTCCATCGTAGGCTTGCTGGACGGTGATGGGTTGGATGAGATTTATCATGTAATCGAGTTAGTTTGGTTAGGGTTTGATCCCTAGTATGCTATATGTTCTGAGATTGATGTTGTTATGACTTTGCTATGCTTAATGCTTGTCACTAGGGCCCGAGTGCCATGATTTCAGATCTGAACCTATTATGTTTTCATGAATATATATGTGTTCTTGATCCTATCTTGCAAGTTGTGGACACCTATTACGAGTTATGATCCACAACCCCCAGGGTGACAATAACTAGGATTCTTTCCGGTGATTACCGTAGTTTGAGGAGTTCATGTATTCACTAGGTGCTAATACTTTGGTCCGGTTCTCTATTAAAAGTAGGCCTTAATATCCCTTAGTTTCCAATAGGACCCCGCTGTCACGGGAGGGTAGGACAAAAGATGTCATGCAAGTTCTTTTCCATAAGCACGTATGACTATATATTGAATACATGCCTACATTACATTGATGAATTGGAGCTAGTTCTGTGTCAACCTATGTTATAACAGTTGCATGATGAATGGCATCCACCATAATTATCTATCACTGATCCATTTCCTACGAGCTTTCCACATGTTGATCCTTGCTAAGTTACTTCTCCGCTACTACTGTTACAATCACTACAAAGCTGCTACTGTTACTTTTGCTACCGTTACCGTTACTTCCATATTACTTTGCTACTGAATACTTTGCTACATATATTAAGTCTTTCGGGTGTGGTTGAATTGACAACTCAGCTGCTAATACTCGAGAATATTCTTTGGCTCCCCTTGTGTCGAATCAATAAATTTGGGTTGAATACTCTATCCTCAAAAACTGTTTCGATCCCCTATACTTGTGAGTTATCAGACTCCTCCCTCCTGGCCGCCACCCCTCCCTTGGAGGAGGGGCCAAGGCTGTGTCCCCCTCCCCACTTGCCTCCTATAAATAATGGAGGGAAGGGGAGGGCTGAACACAACAAGTCCTCTCTCTTGAGGCAGCCCTCTCCCTCCCATCTCTTCCGTTCTTTCTCGCTCGTAGTTTCGAAGGCGCTTGGCAAAGCCCTGCTGGCACTGCTCCACCACCATCTTACCATGTCGTCGTGCTGGTTGAGATCCCATCTACTTCTCCGACCTGGCCACAGTGAGCCCGTCTTCTCTAACTTTGGAACCACCGCAACCTTCCATCCGGCTGAGCTGTTCTCGGTCGTTCAATGTGGAAGACATAATGAGTCCATTTTTGCATCACTTTTTATTTACCATTTAAATCATAGCTATAGGATTTTCAGAGTTTTCCCGCGTTGGCACACCTTTTTTCTACCTGATTTCACCATGAACCCCCAGGAAAGGATATTTGAAGCATTTTGTGAAACACCAAATTGTGGGTGAAAACCATGTCATTTGACATGATAACAACCCACATACAAAATGTTGATCAAAACACACTGACATAGATTTTCACGTTGTCCACAAAAGAATTGCTCAACGGAAATTAGAGGTTTGTCATTTATTCCATCCCGAGATCAGTTAGGAATGGCTTCACAAAGGCACTCTTGGTTGGGCTACTCAAGAACTTCAGGGACAATCTCAACTTGAGTAAGTTGCGATTGAGGGAGTTGTTAGTGATAGAGATAGGAATGTTTCATCATAACATACTCTCATCCAATTCTATAAGGACCCGTATCTGTTTTTTTCTTGATTCTTAACACGTACCTTCTTGATGTGGCTCTAATAACATGTATGTGTCCCTATAAGATACACATGCTTCACAACCTTTTGCAATGCTAAATTTGCAAGATCTCCTAAAACACTAAGCTCCCACAAAAGGGAGCGTCCCGGTGAATCGGGGATGTGGATTGCATAAGAAGGGTCGTACACATGTGTTTAGTTTATGCTTTTGTCTTTTGGTCAATCCATAGGTACTCGTGGCTTCTAGGTGGTTGTTTGTGTACAAATGTATGAGCATGTGTATCTTTTGTTGTCGGGTTAAAAATCAGTAAAGTTATTGAGCACTATCGATGGACAACTCACTAACAAGCAGGGCAGAAAACAAGCGTCCGGCTAAAAGCTGGTAGGGTCCCTCGGCGGCAACATCTATGTTCATTGTACTAATGTATGGTAAAAAATTGCAAAAAATACATAGTTTTGGAACGAAAAATCCAAATTATGCTCTTTTTAAACCAAATAATATTTAGGTAATATTCATGAATTGCAATTCAAGAATTTTAAATGTTCGCCATTTTTAAAAAATGTTTAATATAAAATTGTGAATTCTGAGAAATGTTCTTGGCTTTTAAAACATGTTAAGGAGTTCTGAAAATATATACAAAGTTAAAAATTGAAAATAAAAAAGTGATTGAGTATTTTGTAATTTTCATGAACCCCCCAAAAAAGTACACAAGTAATACAATTTGTTCAACATGTGTTGAAAAAATCAATTTGTATTTGAAAAAAGTTCAACATGTATTTAAACAATCTTAAGCATATATTTAAAAATGGTCAACGTCAGACTTTTTCAAAAAAATCGTGTATAGAAAAATATTTAAAAAAACGATTGTATAAGGCTGAAAGGAAACCTGCTACGCTGAAAACAAAAACAGTTTGAAAGGTGAAAACCAGGGTGCCCATAAAAAACGGCTTTAGGGATCAGTACTCGGCCGGCCCATGCCAGAGTACCTGTGGGAGATTCAGCCATAGCGTCTTGTGTCTCTCATCTGCTATCGAACCGAATGGTTGATTACATCCCAAGCACACAGGGCCTAATAAATAAACCATGGGGAACGAACAAACCCAAAAAATCGTGCACCAAACCCACGGAGTACTATACAAGGCGGGGAGAAAGCATATGCAAAGAACGGCAAGGCACGCGTTAGCAGCAGTCGCTAGTAGAGTTGAAGCCAGAGTGAAACTTCCGGAGTTCAGTTAAGTTGCTGAACACAAATGATACAGCAGAAATTTTATCTCCAACAGAAGCTAAAACTTAATGAACTGTCAGTCGTGCTCATGCATTTGCCCGAAGTTCAGTGCCCTACTCTTTTTATAACAATGTAAAGAGAAGGCATCGCCCTTTGGCTTTTTTACAACGGATGGAATACAAAAACCGTCACAACATGTAAAAACATACTTCCATTAACACACGAAAGTCCAACCATAAGATCGTGCTCATCGATCGGAGAAAAAAAATGGAACTGAAGCGTGGAAACAAGACACTGCATCCTATAGTGCAGGAAGCTCAAGAAAGGAAACCCCATTCACCCTGTAGCAAAGACACATGGTCTTATTGGTGGCTACACCGGAAGCCATTGCCGGAGATGGACTGCACACCGGCAGCTAGCTTCCATAGTGGGCGCGTTTCAGGCGCCATTGTCGCCTTCAGGTGGAGTCATATGAGGCTGTCGCCAGCCTTCATCTGTTGCTGATGGTGCGGAGCATCCACGGTGGCAGATTGCTGTTGTTTGCTTGTGCTGGGGATGGCTGAGGTTCTGGATCCCCTCCTCCTCTAGATTGATATGGCCTGCATTTTGTAAAGGAATGACAGCGTGCCAAAACAGACAGTGGCTTTCATCTAGGAACAGTGCTAAATAGTTGCTTATGTTGTTGTTTTTTCAAATAGTTGCTTATGCTAACTGAATTTACCAGCATTGGTTTTATGACTGGTTTAGTATCTAGCAAAATGGAACAAATCTAGCTCATGGGTTTTACTGTTTCTTAGGGAGAGCAATTTCCTGAAAAGTTTAGCATCTAGCTTTTGATTTCAGCATGCGCTTATGTATCGCGTGAACTGAACTCAATAAACTAACAGCCCTTGATTTAACCATTTTATAAGAATGAATTAAAATTGGAGATAGCTTATGCACATGTGAGTGTGTACGTGTGGTGGTGGTAAGAGTGTGTGTGCGCTCGCGCGCGGGCATGTATATGTTGCAATCATTGTTTCTAAGAAAAGGCGTCCATTCTTTTGTTGAAGAACAACGCACAGTCTTAATTTATTTAGTGATATGTAAACGAGGAAAAAAACGTAAATACAGTGGAAGTAGGGATGCAAAGTTGGACCCTTTAGGGTACCCTATGACCCTCCGTAATTCAACCAAATGAACTAAAATTTCAAAAGTGATGTGAATTCTGAAACAATAGTTCATCTAGTTGAACTAGAGGGTCGGAGGATACAAGGTTCCAAATCTGCATACCTAAGTGGAAGCATAAGTACCCAATATTTGGAGTTGCCACGGAATCTTGGGCCGTTGCTGGTGTAGGTGACGGTGAGCTTGTTGCTGCTCCATTCAGCTGCTCCTGGTGATGAATATTTGTTGCTTCATTCAACTGCTCCCGGTGATGAATATTTGACAAAACGTTATTTTTCTCCTTTTCTGTCTCTACGAGGTGCTATGAAAAATAAAAACAAGATTTTAGCCTCTGGTCTACACAGCTAGTCACCTTACAGTAAACAAGAAGATTTACCTTCTGCAGGACGCCATTCTGATCTTTTAATGATTTCTCCTGCACAATATAAGGCAATTATTATAAATATTTGCTAACCTAGGTCTACTGAAATATGTTTTCGATAGATGTTTAACTATGATTTAAGCATGGGAAAACGAAATGGTACCATTGGCGGACTAACTACGTTGAAACTGATTAAGACATGCTAGCCACATTGACAAATGCGAACGGTTCTTTCTTCAAATGTTTCAGACGAGGGTGTGTTTATAGAGGCGGGAGGCTGATGAATCATATCGACAATTCTCCTTGGTGTTCACTGTACACATGCAGGTAAACCACATGGGGAACTTAATGAGAGTAACATACCTTCTTTTGAAGCTCAGATATTGACTCAAAGAGAAGTTGATTCTGTAAAATGAAAAAGGCAATGCTTCATAAATTTCAGTTAAAAATTGGCAGATGAAAATTAGCTCTGCACACCAATGGCAAAATATCAACACAATTGGTTCACCTTTCTTGACCTTATGTGCTTCAAAGAACTATCAAGCTGTTGTTCCAACTGTTGAAGTTCTTTTGTGGTGAGTGGGTCTAATTGTTCTCCTAAGAGTTGCCTTCAGTTTGAAATAGACCAAACGCCAGTTAGCACTTAGCACCCAGCATATAACTAGAATGAGAATGTTCCTAGAAATACAATACCTTTGACTCTTCTGGAGTGCATCGAGTTTTATCTTCAAACTTCCATATTCGTCTCCCCAATTTGCCTACAAGGAAAAGAATATGAAGTACATATAGTAAGTAAGTTTAATTAGCTACATGAATATGAAGTACATATAATAAGTAAATTTAATTAACTAGATGAAACTAATCTCTTCACTGCATGAGCATATATGTTCCACAACAAGTAAGAATGTTATTTACCTGGTCTCCAATACTTGGATCCAGTACAGCTCTTTCTTCAAATGAGTAACGTTGGTAACGTTCAAGAATCACATCCATGTTACTGAAGAAATGTCCCCAAATAATGCCGTGCATGCACAAAAAAGTAATTGTGGTCTTATATTAGAACCAAACTAATACTCATATATTATTTTCAAATTACTCAGTGTAATAATCCTGTCCTGTGACTGAAACTACTGAAATGACCAGGCCTAATGTTCTCCTTATTCGAGTGTGCAAAACAAACTAACCAGAACAATTCTATTACATTTTTTAAGTATAGCAAAATGCAGTATTTCTTTTTGGAGCAAACCTCATTGCTAAATATAGTTGTAAAGCAACTTGTGTGTCACATCCTGATCTATATCATCATCACTGCACTGTGTGCACAAGTAGCCAAGCTACAGGCGACAACTCAAGAAGTGTGTTTAGAATCGGACACCTTATTGGGAGCTGCTTCCTCCAAATTTCTATAAATCCGAAAACTCTCCATGAATGGAGAGAGATATCAGAAACAATGAAGGCAAGTTTTAGTATAACTCCTCAAACGTGCACTTTGCTGCTCAAATTTGACCAAGAAGTTCAAGCTCCCCAAACCCCCTCCAAACCGAACTTTTTCGGCAAGGTAAAAAATCAACCAGCAACTGTCACCGGGTAGCTCCTCCCTTGTGGAACCTCTGACCTCCACGCCGGCTCCATCCCTCCGGCGGTCACGACGCCATCCTTAGCCCGTCTCCACACACCTGAAGGAGCAGGAGGTCACCCTAGACACATGCACATGCTCCTGGCTTCCATGTCTCCTTCTCCGCGTCAATTGTGCCCGCCACCACGGGCTCCATCGCCTCCACCTAGATTGATGGTGAGGACGAAATCAACTCGTCCCACGTCCACGCCTCCGCTGCGCCCATTCGTCTTTGACCTCCTCATTTGTGCACCCCTGCCAGCACCACGCCATTCACCTTTCTTGCGAAGTGTTTGACCGATTGTGAAAATGGTAAACTCTTTTCCTTTTCTCTTTTGCTTCTCAATTTATGCACTAAATCTGATCATTGGAGAAACCAATGTATAGATGATGAGGCTATTGGAAGGGGGTTTCAACAACCCGTCATCCAAGGAAGCAGTAGAGGATAATGTTTTCGAGATGGAATTGCCCGTGATCATTCGAGAGGAAGAGGGGAACAAGGGACATGGTTCTCATTTCCGTCGGCGTCACATCTATTGCAATAGGCTAGATGCCCAAACTTTTCTAGATTACTTTGCAGACAATCCTCTATGTGTATTCGGGCAAATCTTTTAGGGTGACAATTACGAGTGTACAAAGATCTTTGTGCGCAATGCAAGAGCTCTGGAGGAGGAGGACCATTGGTTCACACCAAGAAGGGATGCAAGTTGGAGAAATCGACGCAGGTCCTTTGATGAAAGTATACCACAAAACGTTGAATGCTTGCATATGGAGAGTCAGTTCACCTTGTTGATGTGTACACTCGCATCGCATTGGAGAGGATACCATCCTCGAGAATACGAAGAGATATCATAAGTTTTGATCGAGATCTTCGGAGTGCATCCACTGATGAAGACACCGTGAGGCTTCTGGCTATGGGTCAAGCAAGAGGGTGGCTAGGGATGCTTGGATCCATTGGTTGTATGCATTGGACATGGAAGAATTGTCCTACCAAATGGCACGGGCAGTTCAAAGGGCATTATCATGATTCAACCATCATTCTCAAAGTACTTGTATTAGAGGATACATGGATTTGGCATTCATATTATGGAATGCCTAGCTCCCTAGTGACCTCGATGTCTTGAAGAGACTTCCTGTACACACAGGGCTTGTGGTTGGCCAAGCTCCACCTTGTAACTATGTCATTAGTGGCCACCATTACAACATGGGCTACTACCTTGCAAATGGCATCTACCCTCCAAAGACCACACTTTTGAAGACAATTCAACGCCTAAAAGAGAACAAGAGATCTCACATTGCAATGTGCCAAGTAGCTGCGATTAAATCTGAGAATGGTTTCATACTTGAACCGTACTTGAACCATACCCGTACATGTATCTCTCAAAACCATACCTAAACCATATCCGTTTAATGTCATTTTCAACCCAACCAAAACCGAACCCATAATTTTTTCCACCCAAACTAATTTAAACCCAATGCATAACCGTGGGTTTAAACCGAATACATAACTATGGTTTGCTTCAATGTACATATGATTGCACAAATTGACATGTTAAGAAGCAAATAAGATAGAAAAGGCATAAGTGCATCTACAACAGTTTGGGAACAAAATTATCCTTGAGATACAATCAGCACATAGAAAGAGGCAAAAATACAATGCTCACGGCTGAAAAGCTCACTGACAAGTGTATTAAAGCCAAGTGCTTAGCCAAAGCACAAGCAAACACTTCCTATTTACATGTGGTGTTTTTCCATAATACAAAATTACATAGTGCATCGCAACATGCACACGGATCAAAGATACTTGTTGTCGGTGCGTCATTGGTTATTACGCATAACCAATGCCCATAAACCGGTTTGAAACCATAGTTTATGACCACTAATAACCAAACTGTTTAAACCCATAACCAACTATACCCAAATTGGTTTCTCCACATACCCAAACCAAAACCAAATAAAAAAGGCTCAGCCCAATAAGACATAAACCAAACAAACTCAAAGTAAGAACCGAACCGTTTCACCCGGTTTTTTAATAACCATTCTCAGGTTTAGCTGCAATAGAAGATGTTGAGAGGGCTTTTGGTGTGTTGCGAGCTCGCTTTGCTATTGTTTCTGACCATGTTGAGTATTGGGACGAAAAGATATTATTCAAGATCATGACAACATGTGTGATCTTCAACAACATGATCATCGAGGATGAGGGGTCAACGAGAGAACTTTGACCAGATTACAATGGGCTACAATTCTAGCTAGAATATCAAGCCAACAGGACCCAGAGATTCCTCCAAACGCATAACATGATTGAAGGGCAAGAAGCTCACGACCATCTCTGATATGATCGTGTGGAGCACATGTGGGAACTTCATAGTTCATGATCCTTATGCTTTTAACATATTTTATTCGGATTATTTACTTTATTTGGACCATTGTTGTGTTTGAATCTGAATGTTTAAATATGAAAATGATGAATTGGAATTATTGTTGAATAGATGTGCATTAGAAATATCAAGATTTGAACTAATACGATGTGAAAATGTAGTTCAAATGGGATATGTGCATGCAAAGGGATGGAAGAAATTGCAAAGAAAAAGTATAGAGAGTTAATTTTATGGAAAGGGGTTGGTGCAACAAAGTTTAAGCCCTCAAATTTGAAAGAGTTAAGTTTTGGTATATGTGGTTTAGGAGTTAAGTTTTGGAGAAGAGGTAGAGATGCTCTTAGTACATAGTAGACTCCTTGAGGTGTCCTAAAAGTCTATAATAGGTGTGCTATGTTTGAGTCTTACATTCACCACTAAATAGATATATTGAATTCATGCACCAACTAGATCATTTTGAAGCCAGAACTAGTGGAGAATGTTGGGCAATATATTTCAGCACTCCGCCTTACTTCTAAGATATTCTCCGGGCCTTAGACGTGAGATCTTAGTAGGCTGCAAATATTTTATTTAATAGTACATATCAGGTCTTCAACTCGACACCTCATTGTTCTAATATAATATTGAATTCATTCACCAACCAGTTCATTCAAAAGTCCAACTAATGGAGAAGGTTGGGTGATATATTAAAAAAAACGATCATCTGAGTGCTAATCAAAAACGGTTTTTGAGGTGGCATCCCACCATTTGAAGTATGTAGGATTTCCGAAGACTTATTAGAGTGGGAGAGAATGCTTATGGGAAGAGGATGAGATGGGGGCTGGCGCGAGTGACATTGGAGCCCCCCTTAAGTCATGGGCTCATACACGTGTGGCGTGGCGAGCTCCAAGTGTTAGATCATAGCGACGATCAGCTAGAGAAGAGGATGATGCTAGTCATTTCTGGCAGAGCCACCACGGTGACCCCGATCCAGAGCCACCTCCCGAAGAGCCATGGGGCATGACCTTGTATGTTTGTGGCCATCGTGCCAATCATCTTGAATCTGAACCGACCTCAAGCCATTGATTTTCCATAGCTTAGTTTTGTTAGTAGTTAAATCCCACCACTATATGCCATCATGCTCCCGTCGATACTATCTGTATTGACTTCATCAATCTTGATGCGAAAAATGGTGACATCCATTTCTGCCACAACCACGACGCCAGCCCCAGGCAACCTCTCGGAGCCGTCCTATGGATGACCCTATGTGGTTCTGGCCATCATGCCAATGATCTTGAATGTGAACTGGTCTTTGAGACATTGACCATCATCATAGTTGCAAGAATTCCGGGTCGTCTGGGTCTACGAATGGGGTCATGGGTCTTGGGTCGCCACCCCGTCGGAATGAGGTACGACAAGTGGTATACATCTTCGGGATGTTGATTTGGAACGTGGATCGCGATCCAAACAATTCCAGGTCGAAGATCACGGGTCGTGCTGATTTTTTGCATGGAAGGGAAATAAAGATCCCGCCATTCCCGCGAAAAAGATTACGATATATGCGCGATGGTCTATTTCCCTTCTTTGTAAGAGAAAATTGGGCCATGAGTCGGTCGTCTTCTACGGCGTGATTGTCTCTCATCTACCATTATCTTTCACACTAAGCATATGCGCACCTGGCAACAAACATTGTTCGCATGAATTGCACCCAAGTCTCTCCATGACTCCATCAGTTCATCTACAAAACGCTCTAGTCCCCTATTCGGTTCTAAAGCCTCAAGTCGTCGAGCACTCTCCTGCTCTTCCAGGCGCTCCTCTCTGCTCCTTGTACAGTCTTCGATCCCTAGTTAATACTATCAGATTCTCAAGCGGCAGCGGCGAGCAGGGTGAGTATTCTTCAATGGCAGGACTGCTGGAGCGAGACGGGAGAAGGCGCGTCGAGCGACGGATCGCGGACACCTGCAGTGCGACGGAGTTCGTAACTTTGGAGCGTGGATTGCCAGGTAAGCCTTGAATCGCCATGAAATCCTGATCCCCAATAGATGTTCTTGGCTGGCTTCCGTACAGATCTGGGGTGTCATGGAGCGATCAGGGTCGCGATCCACCTAGCGACCCACCTCGACCCTCGATTGGGATCGATCGACCCCGGGTCAGGGGACGCACCATCGACCAGCGAACCAGGCTACTATGATCATCATTAGCTTTGTTTTTTGGTAGTTAAATCCCATCACTATATGCCACTATGTTCCCGTCCATAGTGAGCTGTGTTGACTTCATCGATCTTGAAGCTCTGACCTTTGATCTTCCTTAGGCGTTGTGTGAGGGTGTAAGGGTGGTGGTGGATGTCAAGGAGTGTTAGGGCATCTTCAACACCATACATCAAACTACTAGTAAATGCCTGGATCGCGCAGTCCGGACACTTTCTGTTCTCCAACACCATGCGTTAAACATCCAAGGACCGGTTCACATTTCTGAATTCCCGCAAATCGGAAGCAAAGCTTGGGGAGGTTTATGGGCGTCTGAACCTCCACCACATAGGAATCAAACACCCCAGACTCATGCAAAATGATCTCTCTCGGTCTGCTCCAAACCGCCACTCCACTCTCCGCGCCCCATTCATGTCGGTCCAGAGAGGACGTGACATGCCATTGGCGCATGTCGGCTGAAAGACACTACATTCACGCTGGTTCAGCAGTCGAGGCATCTGCTCCAGCCCGCCACTCGCATCGAGTGCACTCGCTCTTCGCTCTGTGTTAATACCCGGCTCAGGGCAAACATTACCGGACAGGGCGGCGGGATGTCAGCCTACCATATTCAAGCGATAGATCGTTCGTCCACCTACCTGGCATTCATGTCGGTGCAGGGAACAATAAGTCATCCGCCTTGCTTGTCCGGCACATTCAAACAACGCTCCGCTTGCCTGGCACATTCAAACCAATGCTCCGCCTGCTCAGGCACCTGCTATTTATAGAGTGTTAGCCATGGCACAAATGGACAAACCCACAACACCTCCAAGCCCCATCTTCCTTCGTCTGACCTTCGCCAACGCACCACCACTTCCCTTCCTCCTCCTTCCACGATCATCGATGCAATGGCTGGGACTGGACGCAAGTGGTGGAAGAAGCTCTCACCATGGTGCCCACATGAGAGTGTGGAGCTTGTGCATGAGTAGGAAGCCGAGCAGGCATGCCGCATTGAGGCGGGACTGCCTCCGAGCTCGCTGGAGGAGAGCTTGCTCGATGAGGACCGGACAATGGATGAGGCGTTTGACGAGGAGAAAGCGCCCGCGCCGGTCGTCGCTTTCACCATGGCTTAGGCGCACTTCGACACTGTCTTGGTGGAGGAGCAGGTGACGCTTCCGGTCTCCACATTCTGGATGCTGCAAGAGGAGTTGTAAAATCTACAGCTCCTTAAGCGACACCGGCTAGAGGGCCAGATCTTCGGCGAGTAGGTTATCGCAACCATTAGCACCGTGTGATCTACGAGTCCGCGTGCAATGGTGACGCATCTTTCGCCGCGAGCGATGGCAGCTCCACGTCAATGAGGCCAGACTGTCCACGTCAATCATCAACCTCACCTCCACCGGCGGCGTCCACGGCCAGGAGCAGACGCAGGCGGTTTGGATGTCCGACTCCCCTAAAGCTGTTTGCGGACATGTCCAGACGTACCGTGGACATTTAACGTGTCCATTTTGATTGCCAGCGTTGGAGATACCTTTGGTACTGATCTAGGTGCCTATATTAGTCCAGATTTCCTTCCTTGTAGCCCAAGTCTAGGTGTATCTAGGTTGTACTCAGTGTTTCTAAAAAGAAGTTCAACCCTGTATTGATTTTGCTATTTTAATTTTGCTATAGAAAATATGTTACTATTAGTAAATTAATTTTGTTAGTAGGCACATTCAACTAATACATGATAAATTGTAATTTAATTTTGTAACATAAGATGACACATAATTTCTATAAGATAAGATGCCATTATTAGTACTTTGATTTCGTAATATAGGATGTTATGGCTATAAGATGAGATGATACTATATGTTCCATGCTTTTTGTTTGCATCTCATCCGTCCAAAGTGCAATGACAAGGACGTAAGAAGAAAGAAGCGAGTTTGTATTTCTCGGTTACTACATTTTATCTATACTTCATAATATAGTTATACTATGTCGGACGTGAACTTAAGTACATACTTCAACCAAGTGTAGCTACGCCAACGTTCTCATATACTACCATTTGGTAGTATATATACCACTCTATCATCTTGGATATATTAGGGACCGTCCGGCATCCCTCCGCTCCGTGACGCTGCTCTTGGAGCTGGCGGAGTTGGAGTTAAAAACAACGGAGCGGGGGAGTGCTGCTCCGCAGATCCTTGGTTTTCGTGGAGCTGGCGAGTTGCCGAATAACTCCTTAATATACTATTTCCGAGATACTATAACGAATGTATCTATACACTACCTGAAGGTAGAATGTATACTACCTTATGCATAATATGCTTAAATACTCTCTAATATGATAGATACTACCTAGAATATATATGAATGTTAACATATGTCTGTCATACTATATGTTGGTTGTGATGTATTGATGTGAGCTATATGTTATATATGAAAATCATGTGGTTTTTATACAAAACGTAGTGCAAATTAGGGTGTGTTGAATCTGCTCTACACAGCACACAATTAAATAGAGTTGTGTGTACATTGAGGTCCTCAATGTATACAGTGATATAATGATACTTGTTTGCGATGAGATAACTCATCTCAAACGGCTTTTCGACAGCACATTCTTGCGGTGTAGTGGCACATCACACACGGGTAGGTGGTGTTGTGCGAAGTGCATTTCACATCTAAAACAAGCTAGTAGTTGCTAGCCGAAGTACCACATGCAATGAAGAGTTCTGCTATGTGGAATGTGGTGTTCTATAATAGTGAGGCATCGTCAGCCGCTAACTAGAGGCATGAGTCACCTTGCATGGATGTGGTGACACCACGCTCTCCTAGATCTAAGATATACATGCGTTGCGTGCCACCGCGGGTGATGCCACTATAGGGGAGGAGATGAGCGAGTATAGAGAAGCCATCTTTCACCAAATCTTATAATTTGCATGCAGTACACCCAAGACAGAAACTCCTATGCCATGACAACAACCCTGCAGCGTTGGCTTGATGGCCAACCTACTCTTATTGATCTCCCCTACTCGTTGACGAGGATATGGTGATGATTATGGTGGTGAAGTCGGGGTGGCGGCATATGTTGGAAAAACATTTACCTCCCAAGTAGATCTCATGTGTTGATATATTTTGACAACTTTTTCCCCGCCAATAGTTTTCAGGTTATACTTACTTACTAACCAAGTTATCGATAGGTTATAGCCACTTTGTTACAAGTTATTGAACACCACTCTTCATCCATCTCCATCCATGTAAGACTTTCGTGATAATACTTATATGATATGGTATTGTTTTTGTTGGTGACACTTGAATACACTCTCTACCTCTGCATGACTTTGTAATATCTAATATAAAAACATATAAATTATTAACTTGCAGCCATACACTTTTATCATGATATCTGTTTGCTGCTAACATGACAATAATGGTTCTTTAGCCTGGTAAGCGAAGGTGTTAAAAACATATCTAAACACAAGATCGGATCTCGTTTTCAAATCCCAGCGAGAGAAACTCAGCGGTGTAGACGGATTGCTAATTGGATTAATGGTTTGTGATACAGATTCTTTAAATTCGAGTTTAACAAATTATGCAGATAAGGTATGCGTAAGGTAGAAGATTATTAATTATGCATATAACTCCTCTCTATATAGGAGGAAATTTCCATTGGAAGCCAACAACGCCAGCAGACTAAAACTAGCCCACAATTCCCTTTTTATGTGCATCAGGAGTGACGTTTTACCAAAGTTTCAAATCGTGGGAAAAAAGAATTTGTGGTGGCTTCTCCCAGCAGCTATAGCGGGCACTTTTCCAGTCTGGAGAGAGGATCTCCACAGGTTCTTGCTGAATTTGGTACTGTTTAGCGGGGTATTAGGAGGTTTTCACGGTGCAGGTGGTAGTGGGCGATTTAAGCGCATGTTTTTATGCACTAGTAAATTTTATTTACATAAAGTTGGGCATTCCTTTGTTCGTAAATAAGGAGGTGCAATACAACTAGCTAGCTAAGACCAACCATATTGTACAAGGAGTGCAAATGGGTAGCCTTTAGGCTCCTATTCCTTGGTTCATTCAAATGGAAAAATGTTCAGTTGGATTAACTAAGGTGGGTTTGAGGGTACACTAAAGCACAACACTTTGCATCCGTAGTACAAATAAACGGCAGTGTAGTTTGAAATGATTGTCAAACAGAAATTTGTGCAGAGTACGGTTCGGAAATGCAAACAAGTGAAGTGCTCCATACGAGTATAGTCTAACCTTCGTGATAGAAGGTTGCATTCCCATGGTTTCAAAAAATAACCTTAAGTAAGTACTAGCATCTACTCCCGTGAAACAAGTAATCAGTGGATACAATGTACTATACACACAAGTTACCTGGCCATGCATGTTCACTCGCTAACTAAGAAAATGCCATTTTCTCGTACTAGCAGTCTGGTACTCGTTTCCAAAAACACATTAATAAAATATACTATATTCTAGGAAAAACCTACAGTTTTACCTTTAAACTCAACTACCAGTCTACCATAAAAAATCCTTTGTGCGGCTAAAAAATTTAGTTCTTAGCAACTAAAAAGAGGCAGCGAAAGTAAAAGATGTTTCGTAAAAACAATCATAAGAAGAAAATACTCCTATGATTATGAAACATCAGAAAGGAGATCAATATAGTGTTATCTAACTCATAAAATATAAAGATGTCTATATTGTATACGCCCAAAATCTCAAACAAAACATGTATGTTTAATTAACTTTAATTGGTCAGTTTCAGGTTTTGTGTAACGGTTGTTCTCAATCTGACAAAACAATCCAACACTACAATCAAAGTTTTCAACCACGTAATCTTAGTGTTAATATGGATAAAGAATACTGATAAAAAATCGGAACATCTGTCAAATAAGCTGATGGCCATCCATACCAGTTAGAACTGACAAACTGACAAAGACCATTGGGTAATAGAATAGCTGCCTAATATCTGACGGACAGATGCAGAGGGAACGAGAACGAAATAGCTTTCATATTAAATTGCGTCCACAGTAAACAAGCAGTTAGTTCCATATATTTTCTACTAGTATATATGGAATTAACATGACAGTGAAACATTAGCATCAGCATCATTGAACAGCAAACTTTAGTCCATTTAGGAAAACTTATACATCTGATGTACAGTACAGGTCCTCCTCACCGCCATTTCATGAGAATAGCTCCACTTAAAGTGAACTTTGTTTTTGGAACAGACATCATCAGAAAATCGCCTTTACTGGCCCTATAAATGAATAAGGAACTACCGGAATACCATTCGCTCAATAGATGCTAAGTACGATTTATAGACAGTAATCGATCAAGTACATAAGAGTATGCATAATCATATGGTAGAACCTGCAGACAGTACGTACGTAGGTTAATTAATTACTACTGACAATCTTGTACGATCCAGTTACTCCGGAGCTACTGGTTAATTGAGCAACAATCGATTCCATGATCGAAACAAGGAGAGCTAGATTACCCATCCAAGGAGAACCCACAAAAAATAGCACGAAATAATAACCTCGCACGCACCGAGCAACTATCTCCCGCAATCCAAATTCCCCACCGGAACTATCGAACGAGACAGCTACTTGTGGAATGAATACAAAGAAGCCCAAATCAATCATCCGGTTCCCCAAATCCTCGAATAGAGCTGGTAGGAAGGAGCGGAATGGGTCGGGAAGGAGGGGTAGCTGGGCGCGCGTGATATAACCTGTCCTGGCTGGAGTACTCGTACAGCTTGCCCTTGGTGGAGAAGACGATGAGCGCGACCTCGGCGTCGCAGAGCACGGAGATCTCGTGCGCCTTCTTGAGCAGCCCGCTGCGCCGCTTGGAGAAGGTCACCTGCCGGTTTATCTTGTTCTCGATCCGCCGCAGCTGCACCGGCCCGCGCCCCATCTCCGCCCTGCCTCCAACCCGCCCCCTCCGGCTCCCTTGCTTGGCGGCGACGGCACCTCCCTCCCTCCCGGCTAGCTAGCTGCTACGGCGACGTGAGGAGGAAGAGTGGGAAATGCGGTGTGATGGTGTGTGGAGCTCGAAGGGAATGGGAGGGCGAGGGGGGCGGTTTAGATGGGGGCGAGGGGTGGTATGGCGAAACCGGGCTGGTTTCCCGTGGCGCGCTGTCGAGTTTTGGTTGGCCGGGGTGATCTCGAGGAGACGGGGAAGGATCCAGGCCGTTGAATCGGGCGGGGGTCGTTATTGCGGCTCTGGTGCTGGTGGCCCCGCGGGCCCGTGGCGCTGGTGCACCACTGGGGTTTCCCTCGTCCGCGGCAGGGGATTGGCCGCCGGAGCGAGCGTGGTCGGCTTGGCTGTGCGAAAAGTTCTTTCCAGACCTCGTGTGTGGTCCGCGGTTGTCGGGTACAAGGGAGCGAGACGGCAAGCGACATTTGGCATGGACGAGGTGACCCCGTCCTGCCAGTGGGCTCTGCTCGGTGAAGACGGGAGAAAGTCTACACTGTTCACACGTGGGTTGTATCATTGTTACTCCCGGTCCTTTTTATCCGCGTATTAGATTTTGGTTAAGTTAAATTTTACAAAGTTTGACCAAGTTTATATTAAAAAATATCAATATCTACAATATTAAATATATATATTATGAAACTACATTTCATGAAGAACCTAACAACATTGATTTGACATTGTGAATGTTAATATTTTTTTATAAGTTTGATCAAAGTAGAAATACTTTGACTTTGACCAAAATTTATATGCAGACTAAAAAAGATCGGAGGGAGTAGTATGAAACTATGGTATTATTTTTACTAAATGGCTCGGGAGGATCTTATGTCATGCACTGACCTTCAAAAAACTTGTTTCGTCGTCTGACCCTTGACATCCGTGCCTTCCCGATAGGCGTCTTACTTGCACGTATACACGCCTTACGCCTTAGTGTTTTCGGTCGTGACCGACGACCTACTGTCAGCATGGCAATCGTGGAACACGTCAGCCAGTCCGACGTTTCACGGCTGGATGATCCGCGTTTCTAAGCCTAGCCTCGTTCAGACCGTCTGGTAGCAGACGAATATATTGGATTGTCCGATGTGCTCCAGGGACCCATGTATCGTTAGGCATGATACATCATCATGGGCCCGGGGCCGCACGTTGCCGCGCCTGCACACTAGGCGTTAACCGCAAAAGGAAAGTTGGCTTAAATTTTCAAACGTTCTAGTTGTCCAGTACTCTCTAACTGTTGTGTGGGTCCCCGATGCCATTTGGTTTGTCCTATTTAGCTTTCGAAACCCTATTTTCTCTAAAACCACTTAGCATGTGTCACCGCCCCCGCCCGCCGCCCCTTGTTCTCCTCTTCCCTGCAGCCACACGTCCTCCTCTTCGCCGTCGTCGGATTAGCCATCTGCACGCGCCTCCGTCGCGCAGCAATCGATATCGATGGCTGACAACCCGAATCTGTCCACGAAAATAAGGAACAACTTGATTCATGAGTACTTCGAAGATATGGACCGTCGAGTTCGTGCAAAGCAGGCCGGAAAGAAGGCTATCAGTGCCCCTCCCCCCATGGAGGGAGGACCCACCAATCCTTGTACTCATGTAAGTAATCCCGATGCACCACATTGTTGGAAATATGCCCTAGAGGCAATAATAAATTGGTTATTATCATATTTCCTTGTTCATGATAATCGTTTATTGTCCATGTTATAATTGTGTTGATCGGAAACTCAGATACATGTGTGGATACATAGACAAAACCATGTCCCTAGTATGCCTCTAATAGACTAGCTCGTTGATCAAAGATGGTTAAGGTTTCCTAGCCATGGACATGAGATGTCATTTGATAACGAGATCACATCATTAGGAGAATGGTGTGATGGACAAGACCCAAACTACAAACGTAGCATATGATTGTGTCAGTTTATTGCTACTATTTTCTGCATGTCAAGTATTTGTTTCTATGACCATGAGATCATGCAACTCACTGACACCGAAGGAGTACCTTGTGTGTATCAAACGTCGCAACGTAACTGGATGACTATAAAGGCGCTCTACAGGTATCTCCGAGGGTGTCTGTTGGGTTGGCATGGATCAAGACTGGGATTTGTTACTCTGTGTGACAGAGAGGTATCTCAGGGCCTACTCGGTAATACAACATCACAATAAGCCTTGCAAGCAATGTGACTAAGTGTTAGTCACGGGATCTTGTATTACGGAACGAGTAAAGAGACTTGCCGGTAACGAGGTTGAACTAAGTATGGAGATACCAACGGTCGAATCTCGGGCAAGTAACATATCGAAGAACAAAAGGAACATCATACGGGATTAACTAAATCCTTGACATAGGGGTTCGACCGATTAAGATTTTCGTAGAATATGTAGGAACCTATATGGGCATCTAGGTCCCACTATTGGTTATTGACCATAGAGGTGTCTCGGTCAGGTCTACATAGTTCTCGAACCCGCAGGGTCTGCACACTTAAGGTTCGCTGACGTTTCGGTAGTATAGAGTTATGTATGGTGGTTACCGAAGGTTGTTCGGAGTCCCGGATGAGATCCCGGACGTCACGAGGAGCTCCGGAACGGTCCATAGGTAAAGATTGATATATAGTAAGTCCTATTTTGATCGCCGGAAAAGTTTCGGGCTCATCGGTAGTGTACCGGGAGTGCCGGTAGTGTAGCAGGAGACCATCGGGAGGGGTATTTAGACCCAAGAGGCTAAATGGGCTGTGGGAGAGTGAATATCAGCCCTTAGTGGTCTGGTGGAAGTCCCACACAAGGCCCATGCGGCTGGGAAGAAAATCCCAAAGAGAAAAAGGTGGGAAAAGGCAAAAAGACCAAAATAAGGAGGAGTCCTAGTCCTACTAGGATTGGAGGAGGATTCCTCCTCTCCTCCTTGGTTCGACCGAAGCCTAGGGCTGGCCCCTTGAGGGACAAGCCTACTTGTGACAGCCCGAGACCGACGCTCCAGAAGATTCCAGAAGATTCCCCTTTTATTTCCGTTCTCGTCATGTGTTCGTCTGGTTGTCGCATTCATCATCGCATCATTCGCATCATCTGCATAGCATCATCACTTGTTTTCGAAAACTTGCATCCGTTCGTAGTTGCCGGTTCTCTCCGTTCTTGTCATTGCCCATTTTGAGACCAACCACACATGCACGCGCCCGCGGCATCATTTAAATAAAACCGTTTTTAAGTGCACGCAAAAATATTCTCGGATTGAGTTGAAACCTGACGTGCGGTCTTGTTATGTTGTAGGTAGACCGCCCGTCGAATTTCGTCGCAATCCGAGTTCGTTAGATGCCCCGTCGGTCAGTCATAGCAGTGCGGTCATCGGTTATCGTCGGACGTTTTTTGGTATTTTAAAACCTCCGTGCTACGGTTCACCATTCTCTCTCTCTTACCCATGTAGCCCATCTGCACAGCCACCGTAGCCCCTCTCCGCTTCTGGTCCGTCGAGTCGACACCCGACGGTCCGAAAACGGACAGCGACCGTAAACCTAGCCTGAAACCTATATATAGCCCCTAGTCCCCTCGTTCCCCATGCAAACCCTAGCCTTCCCCCTCCTCCAGCCACTGGGCCCGCTCAGGCCCATCTGAGCCCGCCCGAGCCCATCTGGGCCCGAGCAAAGCCGCCGCGAGCTCCCATGGCCACGCTCCCGCTTCGTCCCCGTGGCTCCCGCAGCCTGCCCGTTGCTCGCCGTCACCGGTCGCAGCCGCCGTTGCCGGAGCCCTGCGGTCGCCGGACCTGGCCGCGCCGCTGCCCTCTCCCTCTCCTTCCCTCTCCTCTCCTCTCCCTTCTCACCCCCGGACGCCCTCTTCTTCGCAGGTCGCCGCCGCCGCCGCAGCTCCCGCCGGCCTCCCTTCGGCCGATCCGGCCCGCCGTCGCCGGATCTCCCCCGCCGGACCCCGTCCCTCCTCGCTGGAGCCAGCCGCCTCCCGCTGCCAGCCTGCGCCGCCGTGGCCTCCCGCTCGGGAGGTCGAGCACGAGCGCGAGCGCTCCGCTGGCGTTGACCACAGCGCCCCTGCGTGGGCCGGCAGCTCCTTCGGCCCAGCTCCCCTGCCTGCCGCCGAGTGGGCTTGGCCCAAGGTGAGCCAGCCCCCCTTTTGTTTTTTATTGTTTTCGCGTATTTAAAACGTTATAGAAATTAAACCGTGCGTGGGATTTAAATAATTTAAACATGAAATTTTCTTAGAATTAAATGTAGATCAATAATATGTGATTTGCATCCATGTCTAAAGTATTTAACTTGTCATTTTGCATAATTGCATTTAATTGCATTATCATCATTATTTAACCGTGCTTCGAAATTAATAAAATCACATATTAAAAATGTTCATCTCATTTGCACCGCATTTTCATGCATGAGATAAATGTTGGCTTGATGTTTGCATCTAATTTGCATTAGTGACTTGCTATAAGGTGATTAGGCCATAACTTGCATAATTAATTGTGATTAAGTTTCTACATAACCCTATGCATATTATATATGTTTTTGGGGTAGAAAAATCCATGTGATTTATTTGTGCATTTAGTTCTGCCATTTGAGCATGTTTGTGTGAATGTCATTTAGTTCGTGATGCCCTTTTGTCATTTTTGTGGGATTTAATCCATGCATGTTTTGAATTAATTTTCAACATGAAGAATGCTCTTTGATATGTGTCCTAGCCCATGGACATTTTGCTTGTCATAAAAATGCTTGTTTATGTGTTGTTTTGATGTTGTCAACCTGCTATAAAAATTCTGTTATTTTGAGGGTCCAAAATATATTTAAGTCTGGAATCTGTTATATTTTTGTTGCTGTCTTGCCATGTGATTTGCTAGCGATCTAGAAATCTTTTGTGGTAGGTGTAATGGATTTATTTGTATTGATATTGTCCTTTAGTATGCTGTTAAGTTTCATGTCATAATATGCCCTGTAGCATATAGTTTCACTACTGTCAATATGCCTTCGTGATAAAAACTGCACTGTCAAAAACTGCTATTTTCACTAAGTCTGAAACTGTTTTCAAGTAGCCTACTTGTGAGCTTCCTACCAAGTGATCCATGCATGTTTTGTATATGATATGTGAAGATGAAATGAAGTACGTGTTATATACTACTGCCCCATGCTTAGTTTGTGCATTTTGGAATCTTGTAACTTGCTGTTTTCATGTGTGCAAAATGCTAAGTTGCTGTTTTTGGCAGATTTCAACTAAAACTTGTTTTGTTGATTGTGGTTGAACCGTAGCTCCGTTTTGGACATTCCATATATGAAACTTGCTTAGAATCTCATGTAGTTTCATAATAAATTGTTGCATTCATGATTTGAAATGTTTGTAATTGAATTTTCCATTCATTTGCATTCATGACATGTGCATCTTGTGTTGCTCATATATTTTAGGCCGTAGCTCCGTTTGAGATGTTCTATATATGTAAATCGACTAGAATGACGTGTAGAATAACATGGTATACTTTATTACGTTGTTCAACCAATATAAAATATGATTAGTTCAGATCTGGACCAATTTCGAAATTAACATATGGGGTCGTTTCGGAAATGCTATAAGTTGTTTCCGACCTCATTTAAGATGCCTAGATAGTATAGTTATTTATGCTTCACCTCTTGCCATGTTTAACAACATTTAATATTGTCGTGTACCTAACAAGAGTGAACTAAACAATTCAAACGTGGAGTCTCGTCAATATGCAACTCGTTGCATATTGAGCAATGTGTAGAAGTTGATTGTTGTGAATTGTCATGCCTTGCATATTTAAACCGGACATGCATCATATTTGTTTGTGCATCGTGTTTTGCATATGTTGTGGTGTATCTTGTGTTGATTGTTTGTTTTGGATTGCTTCTTCTCGATAGAGTTCCGAAAGCGTTCGGAGTGTGAGGATTCGTTCGACTGCGTTGCTTCGTCTTCTTCATGGACTCGATCTTCTTCCGAGCGGGATCTCAGGCAAGATGACACATTTCCCTGGATACCGTTACTATCATTGCCATGCTAGATGTCTCGTTTTCTATCGTTATGTCGCGCTACCTACCACTTGTTTGTTAAGCCTCCCAACATTGCCATGATAAGCCTCTAACCCTCTACATCCCAGCAAACCTTTGTTTGGCTATGTTACCGCTAACTCAGCCCTTCTTATAGCGTTTCTAGCTGCAGGTGCAATTGCTTCCATGTGCCAACATGGACATTCTTTGGTTATATCACAATATTGCTGCTATTCAATTTAATGCACATATATACTTGGTAAAGGGTGGAAGGCTTGGCCTTTTGCTCGGTGTTTTGTTCCACTCTTGCCGCTCCTAGTTACTTGTGAACCGGTGTTATGTTCCATAAATGAGCGCTCTTAACATGCTCGGGGTTGTTATGGGGCCCCCCTTGATTTTTGGGTGAGAATAAAGCTTGTCTGGCAAGGCCCAACATTGGTACTACATTTGCCTAATAATTAATGAACTTGCATAGGGGATTTTTCGGACCCCGTGGATATTTAATCAACCCCCGGGCCAGTGCTCCTCATGAGTGTTGGTCCAAAACAGAGCCACTTGCGGGGCCACCCGGGGCAACTCGGGGGATTTGTATCCGGCCACCGTACGCACTACTCATCTGGTCGTGTCCTGAGAACGAGATACACGGCTCCTATCGGGTTTGTCGACACGTCGGGCGGCCTTGCTGGACTTGTTTTACCTTTCTCGAACGTCTCGAGTGAGGAACACTGATATTCTTCGGGCTATCTCGAGGTGTTGGATTTCCTTTGGAATTGCCTAGGAAGATCACGAGATCCGTGGTTGAGGTTATTCCCACTGCACGTGGTTAATTTATGATGGATGAGTTGGAGCACCCCTGCAGGGTTAAATCTTTTCGAGAAGCCGTACCCGCGGTTAGGTGGCAAACTTGGATACTTTGTTTAACACCTGGTCATAGCAAACTTGAAGTAAACTCTAATAAAATACACCAACTGTGTGCGTAACTGTGACTGTCGCTTCTCGTGAGTCCTTATCCGAAAGAGAACACGGTGGGGTTATGTTTGACTTAAGTAGGTGTTCAGGATCAGTTAGTGATCATTACTAGTTCACGTCCGTTATGCGTAGACCACCATACTTTACTTTCTGTATTCGTAAGTTAGCCACTCAAATAAATGCTTATTCGCTTGCTGCAGCCTCACCACTTAACCTTACCTCACCTATTAAGATTTAATAGTCTTGATACCCTTGGAAATGAGATTGTTGAGTCCCTTGGATAGGACCGCATCTTGGGCGTGACACTACTCCTCTCTTCCTCTTATATATACTAGAGGTTTTAGGGTTTTTGCACTAGATTTTTTGCCACGTGCTACCCTCTCCTTTAGTGCATAGTTTCTCCTCTAGACCGGTTTGCTGCAGTGCTTAGGTAAAGCCCTTCTGGAATAGCTCCACCACCATCGCCGCAGCGCCGTCGCGCTGCCGGAGAACTCTTCTACCTCTTCGCTCCCTCTTGCCAGATCAAGACGACAGAGATTGTCATCGAGCTATACGTGTGCTGAACGCGGAGGTGTCGTCCGTTCGGCGCTAGATCAGAAGGACCGTGATCAAGATCGCGAGAGGGATCATGATGAGATCACGAGACGGATCGTGATGAGTTCGCGGTACGGATCGTGATTGGATCGCAGGACGGATCATGATGTGATCATGGGACGCTCGGCGATTTGGATCGTGAAGACGTTCGACTACACCAACTGCGTTTCTTAACGCTTCCCGCTTAGCGATCTACAAGGGTATGTAGATCCACTCTCCCTCTCGTAGATGCTCATCACCATGGATAGATCTTGCGTGTGCGTAGGAAATTTTTTGTTTCCCATGCAACGTTCCCCAATAGTGGCATCATGAGCCAGGTTTATGTGTAGATGAGATCTCGAGTAGAACACAAAGAGTTTGTGGGCATTGATGCTTAGATTGCTTCCTTCCTTGGTCGTGTTTTGGTTCAGCGGTATTGTGGGATGAAGCGGCTCGGACCAACCTTAGTCGTACGCTTACGAGAGACCGGTTCCATCGACTGACGTGTAACTTCGTTGCACAAAATTGGCTGGCGGGTGTCTGTTTCTCCTACTTTAGTTGGATCGGATTCAACAAAGGCGGTCCTTGGGAAGGTTGAAAAGCAACTTATGTATCACCGTGTGGTTTTTGCGTAGGTGAGAATTGTTCTTGCTAGATACCCATAGCAGCCACGTAAAACATGCAAGAACAATTAGAGGACGTCTAACTTGTTTTTGTAGGGTATGTTGTGATGTGATATGGCCAATTACATGATGAGATATATGTGATGTATGAGATGATCATGTTTTGTATAGAATATCATGACTTGCATGTCGATGAGTACGACAACCGACAGGAGCCATAGGGTTGTCTTTAATTATTGTATGACCTGCGTGTCAATCGTTAAGCGCTATGTAATGCTTTACTTTATCGCTAAACGGTAGCAATAATAGTAGAAGCATGGTGGACCTGACAACCCCGATGGAGACACGTTGATGGAGATCAAGATGATGGAGATCATGGTGTCATGCCATTGACGATGGAGATCATGCCGGTGCTTTCAAGATGGAGATCAAAAGCACAAGTTCATGGCCATATCATGTCACTTATGATTTGCATGTGATGTTAATCCTTTTATGCACCTTGTTTTGCTTAGAACGACGGTAGCATTATAAGGTGATCCCTCACTTAATTTCAAGATAAATTGTGTTCTCCCTGAGTGTGCACCGTTGCAAAAGTTCGTCGTGTCGAGACACCACGTGATGATCGGGTGTGATAGACTCTACATTCACATACAACGGGTGCAAGCCAGTGTTGCACATGCAGAACACTCGGGTTAAACTTGACGAGCCTAGCATGTATAGACATGGCCTCGGAACACAAGAGACCGAAAGGTCGAACATGAGTCATATAGTAGATATGATCAACATGATGATGTTCACCATTGAAACCACCTAAACTCACGTGATGATCGGACTTGAGTTGGCGAATTTGGATCATGTATCACTCGAATGACCGGAGGGATGTCAATTTGAGTGGGAGTTCTTCAGTAATATGATTAATTGAACTCATTATCATGAACATAGTCAGTAGTGTCTTTGCAAATTATGTTGTAGATTACTTGCTCGCGTTGTAGCTCCCTTGAATTTTTATATGTTCGTAGGGAAATAGAGTTGAAAGATGATGGTAGCAATATTGGAGACTAGGTCCGTGATCTGAGGATTGTCCTCATTGCTGCACAGAAGGCTTATGTCCTTAATGCACTGCTCGGTGCACCAACCCCTCTAGCGTCGTCTGTAGATGTTGTGAACATCTGACAGGCATGTTCTGTTGACTACTTGATAGTTTAGTGCGTCATGCATTACGGCTTAGAATTGAGGCTCCGGAACGTTTTGAACATCACGGAACATATAAGATGTTCTAAGAGCTAAAATTAGGATCTCAGGCTCGTGCCCGTGTTGCGAGATATGAGATATCCAACAAGATTCTTTGCCTGCAAGATGAAAGAGAATAGCTCAATCGTTGAGCATGTGCTTAGATTGTCTGGGTGCTACAATCGCTTGAATCGAGTGGGAGTTGATCTTCCAGATAAGATAGTGATTGATGTAGTTCTCCAAGTCACTGTCACTAAGCTACTAGAACTTGGTGATGAACTATAAAATGCCAGGGATAGAAATAATGATCCTTGAGCTGTTCGCGATATTTGACCCCGTGAAGGTAGAAATCTAGAATGAGCGTCAAGTGTTGATGGTTAGTCAAACCACTAGTTTCGAGAAGGGCAAGAGCATGGAGGGAAACTTCATGGATAACAAGTCAGTTGCTGCTCCAGTGAAGCAACCCAAAGTTGAACCCAAACCCGAGACTAAGTGCTCCGATTATGAGGAGAGCGGTCGCTGAAGCGGAACAACTCTAGATACTTGGTAGATAAGAAGGCTGGCAACATCGACAGAAGTATATTTTATATACATGTTAATGATGTGTACCTTGCGAGTACTCCTAGTAGCACCTGGGTATTGGATACCGGTTCGGTTGCTAAATGTTAGTAACTCGAAATAAAAGCTACGGAATAAATGGAGAACTAGCTAAGGGTGAGGTGACGATGTGTGTTGGAAATGTTTCCAAGGTTGATGTGATCAACATCACACGCTCTCTCTACCTTCGGGATTAGTGACGAACCTAAATAAATGTTATTTGGTGTTTTACGTTGAGCTTGAACGTGATTAGATCGTGTTTATTGCAACACGGTTATTCATTTAAGTTAGAGAATAATTGTTATTCTGTTTACATGAATAATACCTTCAATGGTCATGCACCCAGTGAGAATGGTTTGTTGAATCTTAATCATAGTAATACACATGTTCATAACATTGATGCCAAAAGATACAAAGTTAATAATGATAGTACCACATACTTGTGGCACTGCCGCTAAATTTCATATTGGTATAAAGTGCATGAAGAAACTCCATGTTGATGTATCTTTGGCTCATTCGATTTCGAATCGGTTGAGAATGCGAACCATGCCTCTTGCGCAAGATGACTAAGGACCCCGTTTTCCGGATTGATGGAGCGGGCATGTGATTTATTGGAAATGATACATGTTGATGTATGCAATCCAATGAGTCTTGTAGCGTGCGGTGGATATCTATATTTTCTTACCTTCACTGATGATTTGAGTAGATATAGTGTATCTTTACTTAATGAAACACAAGTCTGAATCGTTTGAAAAGTTTAAGAAAATTCAGAGTGAAGTTCAAGATCATCATGACAAGAAGATAAAAATGTCTGCGATATGATCATGGGGGTGAATATCTGAGTTAAGAGTTTGGCATACAACTTTAGAGAATGTGAAAGTCGTTTCACAACTCACGCCACCTGGAACACCATAGTGTGATGGTGTGTCCGAACGTCATAGTCGTGCTCTATTGGATATGGTGCGGGCTATGATGTCTCTTATCGTTTTGCTACTATAGTTTTGGGGTTATGCATTAGAGACAACTACATTCACTTTAAATAGGGCACCATCTAAATTTGTTGAGATGACACGTGTGAATTATGGTTTGATAGAAACCTAAGCTGTCATTTCTTAATGTTTGGGGCTGCGACGCTTGTGTGGAAAAATGTTTTCACCTAATGAGCTCGAACCCAAAGCGGACAAATGCATCTTCATAGATTACCCTAAGAACAGTTGGGTGAACCTTCTATCTCAGATCCAAGCATAAATTGTTTGTTGCTAAAACTGGGTCCTTTCTCGAGAAAGAGTTTCTCTCGAAATAATTGAGTGGGAGGAAGATATAACTTGATGAGGTTATTGAACCTTTGTTCAACCAGAGAGTAGCACAGCGCAGGAAGATGTTTTTGTGAAGCCTGCGTTAGTTGAAGAGGAAGTTAACAATGATGATCATGAAGCTTCGGATCAAGTTACTATCAAACCTCGTAGGTCAACAAGGATGTGTACTGCTCCTGAGCGGTACGTCAACCCTGTCTTGGAGGTCTTGTTGTTGGACAACGATGAACCTACGAGCTGTGGAGAAGCGATGATGGGCTCGGATTCCGACAAATGGTTAGAGGCCATGAAATCCGAGAAAGGATCCATGTATGAAAACCAAGTATAGACTTTGGTAGACTTGCTCGTTGGACGGCAGGTTGTCGAGTACAAATGGACCTTTGAGATGATTACAGACACTGATGGTAAATGTCACCATTTATAAAGCTCGACTTGTCGCAAAGAAGTTTCCGACAAGTTCAAGGAGTTGACTACGATGAGACTTTCTCACTCGTAGCGATGCTAAAGTCTGTTGGAATTATGTTGGCAGTTGCTGCATTTTTCAATTATGAAATATGGCAAATGGAGGTCAAAACATTGTTTCCTTAACGGTTTACTTGAGGAAAGGTTGTATGTGATACAACCATAAGGTTTTGTCAGTCCTAAGGATGCTCAAAGGTGTGCAAGCTCCAGTATTCCTTCTATGGACTGGAGCAAGCATCTCAGAGTTGGAATATAAGCTTTGATGAGGTGATCGAAGTTTTTGAGTCTATACAAAGTTTATGAGAAACTTGTATCTACAATAAAGTGAGTGGGAGCACTATAGAATTTTTGATAAACATATGTGGTTGACATATTATTGATCGAAAATGATGTAGAATTTTTGGAAAGCATAAACGGTTGTTTGAAAAGTGTTTTTCAAAGGAAGACTTGGATAAAGCTACCTAATTGTTGAGCATCAAGATCTATAGTGATAGATCAAGATGCTTGATGAGACTTTCAATGAGTACATACCTTGACAAGATTTTGAAAGAGTTCAGAATGGATCAGTCAGAGAAAGAGTTCTCGCCTAATTTGTAAGGTTTGAAGTTGAGTGAGACTCAAAGCTCGACAATGGCAGAAGAAAGAGAAAAGATGAACATCGTCCCCTATGCCTTAGCCATATGCTCTGTATAGTATGCCATGCTGTGTACTGCACCTGTATGTGCCTTGCCATGAGTCCGTCAAGGGGTAAAGAGTGATCCAGTAGTGGATCACTGGACAACTGTCAAGATTATCCTTAGCAACTAAAAGACTAAGGAAAATGTTTCTTGATTATGGAGGTGATAAATAGTTCGTCGTGAAGGGTTACGTCGATGCAAGCTTTGACACCAATCCGGACGACTCTTAGTAGCAATTCAGATACATGTAGTAGAGCAGCCATTTGGAATAGCTCCAAGTGGAGTGTGGTAGCAGTGTTTACAGTTTAATGTAGAGATTTGCAAAGTACACATGGATCTGAATGTCACAGACCCGTTGAATATAAGACCTCTCTCACATGCAAAGCATGATCGAGCCCCAGAACTCATTGGGTGTTAGATTCATAACAATGCGAATCACATGGTAATGTGAACTAGATTATTGACTCTAGTGCAAGTGGGAGACTGTTGGAAATATGCCCTCGAGGCAATAATAAATTGGTTATTATCATATTTCCTTGTTCATGATAATCATTTATTGTCCATACTATAATTGTGTTGATTGGAAACTCAGATACATGTGTGGATAAATAGACAAAACCATGTCCCTAGTATGCCTCTAATAGACTAGCTCGTTGATCAAAGATGGTCAAGGTTTCCTAGACATGGACATGAGATGTCATTTGATAAGGGGATCACATCATTAGGAGAATGGTGTGATGGACAAGACCCAAACTACAAACGTAGCATATGATCGTGCCAGTTTATTGCTACTGTTTTCTGCATGTCAAGTATTTGTTCCTATGACCATGAGATCATGCAACTCACTGACACCGGAGGAGTACCTTGTGTGTATCAAACGTCGCAACGTAACTAGGTGACTATAAAGGTGCTCTACAGGTATCTCCGAGGGTGTCTGTTGGGTTGGCATGGATCAAGACTCGGATTTGTTACGCCGTGTGACGGAGAGGTATCTCAGGGCCCACTCGGTAATACAACATCACAATAAGCCTTGCAAGCAATGTGACTAAGTGTTAGTCATGGGATCTTGTATTACGAAACGAGTAAAGAGACTTGCCGGTAACAAGGTTGAACTAGGTATGGAGATACCGATGATCGAATCTCGGGCAAGTAACATACCGAAGAACAAAAGGAACATCATACGGGATTAACTGAATCCTTGACATAGGGGTTCGACCGATAAAGATCTTCGTAGAATATGTAGGAACCAATCCGGGCATCTAGGTTTCGCTATTGGTTGTTGACCATAGAGGTGTCTCGGTCATGTCTACATAGTTCTCGAACCCGCAGGGTCTGCACACTTAAGGTTCGGTGATGTTTCGGTAGTATAGAGTTATGTATGGTGGTTACCTAAGGTTGTTCGGAGTCTCGGATGAGATCCTGGATGTCACGGGGAGCTCCGGAATGGTCCCGAGGTAA
This sequence comes from Hordeum marinum, assembly GCA_022496015.1. NCBI lineage: Eukaryota > Viridiplantae > Streptophyta > Magnoliopsida > Poales > Poaceae > Hordeum > Hordeum marinum. Next base: position 125,397,295 of record CM039673.1, on the reverse strand, counting down.
TGATTGATATATAGGAAGTCCTATTTTGGTTGCCGAAAAAGTTTCTGGTTCAGCGGTAGTGTACCGGGAGTGCCGGTAGTGTACCGGGAGACCATCGGGAGGGGTATTTCGACCCAAGAGGCTACATGGGCTGTGGGAGAGTGAATACCAGCCCTTAGTGGGCTGGTGGAAGTCCCATATAAGGCCCATGCGTCAAAATCCCAAAGAGAAAAAGGTGGAAAAAGGCAAAAAGACCAAAATAAGGAGGAGTCCTAGTCCTACTAGGATTGGAGGAGGATTCCTCCTCTCCTCCTTGGTTCGGCCGAAGCCTAGGGCTGGCCCCTTGAGGGCCAAGCCTCCTCCTCTCTTCCTCTTATATATACTAGAGGTTTTAGGGGTTTTGCACTAGATTTTCTGCCTCGTGCTACCCTCTCCTCTAGTGCATAGTTTTTCCTCTAGATCGTTTTTCTGTAGTGCTTAGGCGAAGCCCTGCCGAAATAGATCCACCACCATCGCCGTAGCGCCGTTGCGCTGCCGAATAACTCTTCTACCTCTCCCCTCCCTCTTGCTAGACCAAGAAGGCAGAGATCATCATCGAGCTGTACGTGTGCTGAACGCGGAGGTGGCGTCCGTTCGGCGCTAGATCGGAAGGACCGTGATCAAGATCGCGAGACGGATCGTGATGAGATCGCGGGACGGATCGTGATGAGTTCGCAGGACGGATCGTGATTGGATCGCGGGACAGATCGTGATGTGATCGCGAGACGCTCGACAATTTGGATCACGAAGACGTTCGACTACACCAGCCGCATTTCTTAACGCTTCCCGCTTAGCGATCTACAAGGGTATGTAGATACACTCTCCCTGTCATAGATGCTCATCACCATGGATAGATCTTGCATGTGCGTAGGAATTTTTTTATTTCCCATGCAATGTTCCCCAACACACATGATCTATCTACTTCTGATTGTTTCAAATCTGTAGGATCTATGTACCTTTGTGGTTACTATCACTACTAGAATCAGGAATTTTGTCGTGGGCCGTCTCTTTGCCATCAGTGCCCCTCCCCCCATGGAGGGAGGACCCAACAGTCCTTGTGCTCATGTAAGTAATATCGATGCACCACGAGATCTTTCTACTTATGATTGTTTCAAATCTGTAGGATCTACGTACTTTTGTGTTTACTATCACTACTAGAATCAGGAATTTTGTCGTGGGCCGTCTCTTTGCTGTCAGCCAGTGGACGACAAAGAAAGTCAATGTTGTTTGCTGGTAGAAAGTTGATGGCAAAGGGGCAGCTGACGACAAAGAAGGAATTTTGTGCATGTTGTTTCTTTGCCGGCTACCACCTGATGGCAAAGGACAATCTGGGTAGATGACAAAGAGGTGGCCCACGACAAAGGGTAGCTGGCAGACAACAAAGGGCTAGCTGGGCTCATTGGATCCTTGCGCCGCTCAGGTCAGCTCTTTGTCGTCTGCCAGCCGACGGCAAAGGCAGGCTGGCGGACGGCAAAGGCGACGCCCTCATAACAGCCGTCCCTCATCCCTCTCTCCCTCTCTCTACCTCCCTCATCCCTCCCCTCCCTCTCCCCGACGCCCAGTGACCGCCACTGCCCCGCCGCCCCCACCCACCGGCCACCCCTCGTCCCGCCGCTCCCACCCCCTTTGAGAATTTTTTTAACTATTTATTTTGGACGTGGAAAAATGTCATCTTATTGCATTTATTTCCCTGATCCTTTTGGTAAAAAAACTTTATTTTTTGGAAATGTTTTCATTGCCCAAAAGTTAGTTTCCTTCTCTGTTATTTTATAAAAGGAAATATTTTTATTAGGAAAGTCCACCGCAGCCCACCTACCAAACCAGGCCCGAATCAGATCCGAATCCCTCCTGAATCGTCCGCCTGATGCCTTTCCTTTTCTCTCCCTCTCCCTGACACACGGGCCCCACGGCCGACTGTATTCCCCGTCGCACATCACCTTCCTTCTTCTTCCTCCTCTTTCCATCGCCGGAGCCGGCCAGATTCCGCCGTGGATCTCCTCGACCCCCTTCCTTCTGAGCACCCCAAGCCCCTGGCTATTTAAGCCACCACCCCGCACTCCATTTTCGCCCGATTCCCCTACCCAAAGCCCTCCTAGCCATCGCAATCGCTCGCCGGAGCTCCACCATGGCCGTCGCGCCATTGCCGATGTCCTGCTCCCACTAGCCACTCCCGTCGCCTCTTGAGCCCATCATACAAACCACCTCGCCCGCCCGCATCTCCCCATTCCCTCGCCCAAGCCCCACACCCACCGAAGCGACCTCTTGGCCGACCACCTGACGCCACCGCCGCCTCGGAACCCACCGTCGACACCTCCGACCACCTTCGCTGATGCTAAGGCCACCAGCTTGCTCGTCATCCTCACCTGCGTCGACCGGTGCCATCGCCAACGCCGGAGACCCTGCGGAGCGACGCCCCATTCACGTCTGAGATGTCGCAGTCGCCGGAGCTCTCACCGGACTCCACCTCCACCGCAGTGAGCTCCCCCTTCCTCCTCCCCCGTCCGATCTAGATGAACGGCCATGATTAGAACGTAGGTTTTATTATAAAATGCCGAAACGTTTTCTGTTAGGAGTCGGCCATTCGCCCAAAACGTTGGAACACTCACACCTCTAAACCAATCACAGAGCGCCACATGTACCCCTGTCCGCTTAAAAACGTTTTTCTTTTTCTGTTTTAGTTTTGTTTTACAGAATTAGTTTTTTTTTCTTTATATCTTTTATGTTTTAATTGTTTTTGAATGATTCTTTTTGCATTGTGTCGAAAATTTGTTCTAGTTTCTGTAGATATAAAGTTTGACCATATTTGAATAATTTAAATCTGCATTCAAATAGATTTGATTAAATTTTTATTTTCTGGAGATCTTGAGTTTAAAAATAGATTTTGATTTGATTCTTTTTGCTACTTGTCACTAGTGACTTTATTTAACAGTAGGTATAATTTGAGAATTTTTAGAATATTTTAAATTAGTATTTTGAACAAAACAGTTTCTGTTTTAGTTCTTTTAGGTTTATTTCTATTTCTCTTGTTTTAATTTTTTTAAATATACTTTCTGTTAACTTAGTTGTTATATATTTTGTTTTCTGTTGTTTTAATATTTTATTGTTTTACTTGTTGTTAAGTTTATTAGTTAGAAAACTTATGGTGTTTAGTGTGTTGTTTTCATAATTTCTAGTTGTTCTTCAAAAGTGATTCTTGTTAATAGTAAAAATACTTTCCCAAAACACTTTTGTTGGATTTTACTTTGTTAGTGTTTTGTTGCCTTTTGAAAATAAAATCATTTGTAGGGGAAAACCACTTTTGGTTGATTTGATGAAGTTTTGTTGATTTTAACTTTTGTCTTAAGTATTTCCTTCATCACAACCTTGTTATTTTTTAGTTTTGTGTTTCTTTTTGGTTGTTAGTATTGATTGCTAGTATGATTGCTTATATGAATGCAATGTTTGATTATATAGATTTTCATCAGAGAGTGACGAATAGTTCTAACAAGTATTTCTGAGAGCGACATTTTCTTCATCAACAGTACAGGCAAGTTCACTTTGACCATCTATTTTCATACCTATGTTTTATTGCTGTAGTGATATCATTCAACAAATCCCCCCAGTAGTGTTAATGAAAATTCTTGTAGTTGAGTAGAATGCATGAGGTAGGAACCCACCACTTGTTACTAAAGCCCCGGGAACGCTAGTTATTTTAATGCTATGCTAAAGTAGACGGGGTCTGGTATGAGTGTTCGTGAGTGGTGCGAGAAGGAGGACTCCACGTCAAGACGACAACTTCATGAAGGCATCTTCAAGTCCTGCATCTTCAAGACCTCAAGACTTCGAGACTCAAGAAACAAGTTTTCAATACACACTATTGGGTGAAGGATGGAATTGATGGGCATCCCTGGAGTAACCAGTGGATGGCCATGATGCATGGAGAAGCGCCATGACATCTTGCGGAAAGCTTCACCCAGACTCAAAGAGACGGATGAATACTTCATGCCTGGAAGCTTACCTGTGTAGCCACAAGTCATTATGGGCTCTGGCTTGGTTGATCTTTGTTGTGACTCTGGCTGGGCAGTGCTACGAGATGTAGTCGATGTTAGGATTGGATGGGCACTGACAGTAGCTAGGGAAACACTCTGAAAGACCATGTTTCCTTCGTCCTGTTCTCAAACACCCGACAGTGCGAGGACTTACCAGGAGGGAACGAATCTTGTGGGTAAAGTACACAACACTCTGCAGAGTTAAACCTAATCGATTAGCCGTGTCCACAGTTATGGACAATTTGAGCCTCTGGCCTTGGATCTATCTCTGAACTCTCAACACTGGACTGGTAATTAATTGTGGGCAACTATTGATACTTGTGGGCATTAAGACATCGGTTGGCAGAACCATGTCATGTTAGGTAACTGTGTAGTGAAAACTCCTGATATTCCTTTGTTGTAGGAAAAGAAAATAAAATCAGCTTTTATGCAAAAACTCAGACACAGAGCCACAAAGCCTTACTGCATATACAATAGTTTTTATCTTCTATTCTACTATGGTGATCTTGCCGGTACATTCAATGTACTGACCTACACGGCTACAACGTCTTATGTTACAGATAAGCTCTACGACGGGTAAGAGTATGATTCAGGGTTACGGTCTGCACTCAATCTGCCATTGGTGTTATTGGGACTCCACTCCCGTTGACTGTTTCCATTGAGAGTTTAAGGTATATATCAGTTTTACGTTAATTACATGTGATTGCACTTTGATATATACATTGATGTACTATGTGTGCCAGCATACTGATCCAGGACAGAACACACAGAGGCTTGACTCGTTTAGAGCGGGTCGCTACAATTTCTTAATTTTGATCTAGAGGAAATTTATATGTTTTGTGCGGTAAATTGCATTGATAATCCTTATATTGCCAACTATCTAAAGACAGGAAAACAAATATAATATAAAGAGAGTACTAATGAAAGGGAAAATATTTCCCAATACCCTCCTAGTGTTTATTATGATGAATCAGGTAACGATGAGGAGCTTCCTATCCAATCAATCTCTCCAACAAGAAGCTTGAAAAAATCAATTAAACCCACACATGATGTGGTGAAGAAGAAAATAAGAAAGAATAGAGGTAAAAAGGTATCTCTCCCAAATAATGTTGCTCCTATCACCATTGTGCCTCATGAAAGTGAATCAAATATGTTGATGGAGGATGATGATATTGAGTATGATTTTGTGATACCTACTACTTGTTGTAATGATTATGATTGGGAAGGAAATGATGTTCCTTATGATCTTGAGAATGTTTTTAGCACTTTCTTGGAAGAATATGATAATAATGTTTGCTATACTATTGGTGCCATTCATGCTATTGATAAGAATGATTGTGATAATATGCAAAACCACAAGCTTGGTGATGCTATGTTTAATGAGTATGATATGTTTGAAGATTTATTTGCTGGAAATAATGCTTGTCCTAAGATTGGGGATGATTTGCTTAATTAATATGATCCTTTGATTCCTTCTACTTTCGATAAGAAAATTTATTATGATGATAGCATGCCTCCTATTTATGATGATTACATTGATGAAAGTGGGTTTGGAAGAGTGTCAACTCTAGGTAGTAGTGATCCAACTATTTTGGAGGATGTTGAATCTTATTACAATATTGAAGAAAGAGGATTTGGAGAGGTCATTGTTGGAAATATGCCCTAGAGGCAATAATAAATTAGTTATTATCATATTTCCTTGTTCATGATAATCGTATATTATCCATGCTATAAATTGTATTGATCGGAGACTTAGATGCATGTGTGGATACATAGACAAAACCATGTCCCTAGTATGCCTCTAATGGACTAGCTCGTTGATCAAAGATGGTTAAGGTTTCCTAGCCATGGACATGAGATGTCATTTGATAACGGGATCACATCATTAGGAGAATGATAAGATGGACAAGACCCAAACTACAAACGTAGCATATGATCATGTCAGTTTATTGCTACTATTTTCTGCATGTCAAGTATATGTTCCTATGACCATGAGATCATGCAACTCACAAACATCGGAGGAGTGGCTTGTGTGTGTCAAATGCCGCAATGTAACTGGGTGACTATAAAGGTGCTCTACAGGTATCTCCGAGGGTGTCTATTGAGTTGGCATGGATCAAGACTGGGATTTGTTACTCCGTGTGACGGAGAGGTATCTCAGGGCCCACTCGGTAATACAACATCACAATAAGCCTTGCAAGCAATGTGACTAAGTGTTAGTCACGGGATCTTGTATTACAGAACGAGTAAAGAGACTTGCCGGTAACGAGGTTGAACTAGGTATGGAGATACCGACGATCGAATCTCGGGCAAGTAACATACCGAAGAACAAAGGGAACATCATACGGGATTAATTGAATCCTTGACATAGAGGTTCGACCGATAAAGATCTTCGTAGAATATGTAGGAACCAATGTGGACATCCAGGTCCCGCCATTGGTTATTGACCGTAGAGTTGTCTCGGTCATGTCTACATAGTTCTCGAACCTGCAGGGTTTGCACACTAAAGGTTTGGTGACGTTTCGGTAGTATAGAGTTATGTATGGTGGTGAATGAAGGTTGTTCGGACTCCCGGATGAGATCCCGGACGTCACAAGGAGCTTCGGAATGGTCCGGAGGTAAAGATTCATATATAGGAAGTCCCAGTTTGGTCGCCGAAAAAGTTTCGGGCTCATCGGTAGTGTACCGGGAATGCCGGTAGTGTACCGAGAGACCTCCGGGAGGGGTATTTCGACCCAAGAGGCTTCATGGGCTGTGGGATATTATTAACCAGCCCTTAGTGGGCTGGTTTAATATCCACACAACGCCCATGCGGCAAGAGGGAAGAAATCCAAAAGGAAAATGTGGAAAAAGGCCAAAAAGGAGCAATCCTAGTCCTACTAGGATTGGAGGAGGAGAATCCTCCTCTCCCTCCTTGTCTTGGCCGAAATCCAAAGAGGGCCAGCCCTTGAAGCCAGCCTCTCCTCTCCTCCTATATATATTGGTGGAATAGAGGGTTTTTGCACTAGTTTTTACGGCAACGTGCTACCCGTTCCACCGGTGCTCCTCTAGATTGGTTTTCCGCAGTGCTTAGGCGAAGCCCTGTCGGAATTGTTCCACCACCATCACCGGAGCGCCGTCATGCTGCCGGTGAACTCTTCTCCCTCTCCACTTCCTCTTGATGGATCAAGATGGTGGAGATCTTCATCAAGCTGCACGTGTGCTGAACGCGGAGGTGCCGTCCGTTCGGCGCTAGATCGGAAGGACCGTGAACAAGATCACGAGACCGTTCGTGATGTGTTCACGGGAAGGATCGTGATGAGATCGCGGGACGGATCGTGATGAGATCGCGAGACGAATCGTGATGAGTTCGCGGGACGGATTGTGATTGGATCGCGGAACGGATCGTGATGTGATCGCGGGACGCTCGGCGATTTGGATCGCGAAGATGTTCGACTACACCAACCGCGTTTCTTAACGCTTCCCGCTTAGCGATCTACAAGGGTATGTAGATCCACTCTCCCTCTCGTAGATGCTCATCACCATGGATAGATCTTGCGTGTGCGTAGGAATTTTTTTGTTTCCCATGCAGCGGTCCCCAACAGTGGCATCATGAGCTAGGTCTATGTGTAGATGAGATTTGGAGTAGAACACAAAAGGTTTGTGGGCGTTGATGCTTAGATTGCTTCCTCCCTTGGTCAGATTTTTGTTCAGCGGTATTGTGAGATGAAGCGGCCCGGACCACCATTACTCATACGCTTACGAGAGACCGGTTCCCTCGACGCAACTTGTTGCCTAGATGGCTTGCAGGTGGCAGTTTCTCTCACTTTAGTTGGATCGGATTCGACAAAGGCGGTCCTTGAGAAGGTTGAAAAGCAACTAGTGTATCACCGTTGTGGTTTTTGCATAGATGAGAATTGTTCTTGCTAGATACCCGTAGCAGCCACATAAAACATGCAACAACAATTAGAGGACGTCTAACTTGTTTTTGCAGGGTATGTTGTGATGTGATATGGTTACATGATGTGGTATATGTGATGTATGATATGATCATGTGATGTATACAATTTCATGACTTGCATGTCGATGAGTACGGCAACCGGCAGGAGCCATAGGGTTGTCTTTAATTATTGTATGACCTGCGTGTCAATCATTAAGTGCTATGTAATGCTTTACTTTATCGCTAAACGGTAGCAATAGTAGTAGAAGCATGCAGGGCGTGACAACCCCGATGGCGACACGTTGATGGAGATCAAGATGATGGAGATCATGGTGTCGTGCCGGTGACGATGGAGATCATGCCGGTGCTTTCAAGATGGAGATCTAAAGCACAAGTTCATGGACATATCATGTCACTTATGAATTGCATGTGATGTTAATCCTTTTATGCACCTTGTTTTGCTTAGTACGACGGTAGCATTATAAGGTGATCCCGCACTTAAATTTCAATATAAATTGTGTTCTCCCCGAGTGTGCACCATTGCGAAAGTTCGTCGTGTTGAGACACCACGTGATGATCAGGTGTGATAGACTCTACGTTCACATACAACGGGTGCAAGCCAGTGTTGCACCGCAGAACACTCGGGTTAAACTTGACGAGCCTAGCATGTACAGACATGGCCTCAGAACACAACAGACCGAAAGGTCGAACATGAGTCATATAGTAGATATGATCAACATGATGATGTTCACCATTGTAACCACCTCAACTCACGTGATGATCGGACTTGAGTTGGTGAATTTGGATCATGTATCACTCGGATGACCGGAGGGATGTCAATTTGAGTTGGAGTTCTTAAGTAATATGATTAATTGAACTCATTATCATGAACATAGTCAGTAATGTCTTTGCAAATTATGTTGTAGATTACTTGCTCGCGTGTAGCTCCCTTGAATTTTTATATGTTCCTAGAGAAATAGAGTTGAAAGATGATGATATCAATATTGCGGATTGGATCCGTGATATGAGGATTGTCCTCATTGCTACACAGAAGGCTTATGTCCTTAATGCACCGCTCGGTGCGCCAACCCCTCTAGCGTCGTCTGTAGATGTTGTGAACATCTGACAGGTACGTGCTGATGACTACTTGATAGTTTAGTGCGTCATGCATTATGGCTTAGAATTGAGGCTTCGAAACGTTTTGAACATCACGGAACATATGAGATGTTCTAAGAGCTAAAATTAGGATCACAGGCTCGTGCCCGTGTTGCGAGATATGAGATCTCCAACAAGATTCTTTGCCTGCAAGATGAACGAGAATAGCTCAATCGTTGAGCATGTGCTCAGATTGTCTGGGTGCTACAATCGCTTGAATCGAGTGGGAGTTCATCTTCTAGATAAGATAGTGATTGATATAGTTCTCCAAGTCACTTTCACTAAGCTACTAGAACTTGGGGATGAAGTATAAAATGCCAGGGATAGAATTAATGATCCCTGAGCTGTTCGCGATGTTTGACACCACGAAGGTAGAAATCGAGAAGGAGCGTCAAAGTGTTGATGGTTAGTCAAAACCACTAGTTTCGAGAAGGGAAAGAGCAAGGAGGGAAACTTCATGGATAGCAAGTCTGTTGCAGCTCCAATGAAGCAACCTAAAGTCTAATCCAAATCCGAGACTAAGTGCTTTGATTATGAGGAGAACGGTCGCTGAAGCGGAACAACCCTAGATACTTGGTAGATAAGAAGGCTCGCAAAGTCGACAGAAGTATATTTGATATACGTGTTATTGATGTGTACCTTGCTAGTACTCCTAGTAGCACCTGGCTATTGGATACCGGTTCGGTTGCTAAATCTTAGTAACTCGAAGTAAAAGCTACGGAATAAATGGATACTAGCTAAAGTGTGAGGTGACGATGTGTGTTGGAAATGCTTCCAAGGTTGATGTGATCAACATCGCACACTCTCTCTACCTTCGAGATTAGTGACGAACCTAAATAAATGTTATTTGGTGTTTTTGCATTGAGCATGAACGTGATTAGATCATGTTCATTGCAACACGGTTATTCATTTAAGTTAGAGAATAATGGTTATTCTATTTACATGAATAATATCTTCAATGGTCATGCACCCAGTAAGAATGGTTTGTTGAAACTTGATCGTAGTAATACACATCTTCATAACATTGATGCCAAAAAGATACAAAGTTAATAATGATAGTACCACATGCTTGTGGCACTGCCGCTAAATTTCATATTTGTATAAAGCGCATGAAGAAACTCCATGCTGATGGATCTTTGGACTCATTCGATTTCGAATCGGTTGAGACATGCGAACCATGCCTCTTGGTCAAGATGACCAAGGACCCCGTTTTCTGTTTTGATGAAGCGAGCAAGTGATTTATTGGAAATGATACATGTTGATGTATGCAATCCAATGAGTCTTGTAGCGTGCGTTGAATATCGTTATTTTCTTACCTTCACTGATGATTTGAGTAGATATAGTGTATATTTACTTAATGAAACACAAGTCTGAATCGTTTCAAAGGTTTAAGCAAATTCAGAGTGAAGTTTTAAAGATCATCGTGACAAGAAGATAAAAATGTTTGCGATATGGTCGTGGAGGTGAATATCTGAGTTACGAGTTTGGCATACAACTTTAGACAATGTGAGAATTGTTTTCACAACTCACGCCACCTGGAACACCATAGTGTGATGGTGTGTCTAAACGTCATAGTCGTGCTCTATTGGATATGGTGCATGCTATGATGTCTATTATCGTTTTGTTACTATAATTTTGGGGTTATGCATTAGAGACAACAACATTCACTTTAAATAGGGCACCATCTAAATCTGTTGAGATTTCACCGTGTGAACTATGGTTTGATAGAAACCTAAGCTGTCATTTCTTAAAGTTTGGGGCTGCGACGCTTGTGTGGAAAATGTTTTCGCCTAATGAGCTCGAACCCAAAGCGGACAAATGCATCTTCATAGAATACCCTCAGAACAGTTGGGTGAACCTTCTATCTCAGATCCAAGCATAAAATGTTTGTTGCTAAAACTGGGTCCTTTCTCGAGAAAGGTTTCTTTTGAAAGAATTGAGTGGGAGGAGGATAGAACTTGATGAGCTTATTTGAACCTCTGCTTCAACCAGAAAGTAGCGCAGCGTAGAAAGATGTTTCTGTGAAGCCTACGTCAGTTAAAGAGGAAGTTAATGATGATGATCATGAAGCTTCAGATCAAGTTACTATCGACCTACAAGGAAAATGGAACTTGATGAGGTTATTGAACCTTTACTTCAACCAGAAAGTGGCGCAGCACAGAAAGATGTTTCTGTGAAGCCTACGTCAGTTAAAGAGGAAGTTAATGATGATGATCATGAAGCTTCGGATCAAGTTACTATCGAACTTCGTAGGTCGACAAGGATGTGTATTGCTACTGAGCGGTATGACAACCCTGTGTTGAAGGTCATGTTGTTGGACAACGATGAAGCTACGAACTATGGAGAAGCGATGATGGGCCCGAAAACCAACAAATGGTTAGAGGCCATGAAATCCGAGAAAGGATCCATGTATGAAAACCAAGTATAGACTTTGGTGGACTTGCTCGTTGGACGGCTGGTCGTTAAAGTACAAATGGATCTTTAAAATGAAGACACACGCTGATGGTAAATGTTACCATTTGTAAAGCTCGACTTGTTGCAAGGTAGTTTACGACAAGTTCAAAGAGTTGACTGCGATGAGACTTTCTCACTCGTAGCGATGCTAAAGTCTGTTGGAATTATGTTAGCAATTGCTGCATTTTTCAATTATGAAATCTGGCAGATTGATGCCAAAATATCGTTTCCTTCCTTAAGGAAAGGTTGTATGAGATACTACCAGAAGGTTTTGTCAGTCCTGAGGATGCTAAAAGATGTGCGAGCTCCAACAATCCTTCTATGGTCTGGAGCAAGCATCTCGGAGTTGGAATATACATTTTGATGAGGTGATCAAAGTTTTTGAGTCTATACAAAGTTTACAAGAAACTTGTATTTGCAATAAAGTGAGTGGGAGCACTATAAGAGTTTCTGATAAGTATATGTGGATGACATATTGCTATTCAGAAATGATGTAGAATTTCTGGAGAGCATAAACGGGTGTTTGAAAAGAGTTTTTCGAAGGAAGTCCTGGATAAAGCTACCTAATTGTTGAGCATCAAGATCTATAGAGATAGATCAAGATACTTGATGAGACTTTCAATGAGTACATACCTTGACAAGATTTTGAAAGAGTTCAAAATGGATCAGTCAGAGAAAGAGTTCTCGCCTGATTTGTAAGGTATAAAGTTGGGTAAGACTCAATGCCCAGTGACTGCAGAAGATAGAGAAAAGATGAGTGTCATCCCCTATGCTTCAGCCATAGGCTCTATCATGTATGCAATGCTGTGCACAAGACCCGATGTCAGCCTTGCCATAAGTATGGCTAGAAGGTTTCAAAGTGATCCTGGAATGGAGCACTGGACAGCGATCAAGCTTACCCTTAGTAACTAAAAGACTAAGGAGATGTTTCTCGATTATGGAGGTGATAAAGAGTTCGTCGTAATGAGTTACATTGATGCAAGCTTTAACACCAATTCGGATGACTCGTAGTATCAATCTGGATACGTATAGCGAAGCAGCCATTTGGAATAGTACCAAGTAGAGTGTGGTAGCAGTGTTTATGGTTTGACATAGAAATTTGCAAAGTACACACGGATCTGAATGTCGCAGACCCATTGACTATAAGACCTCTCTCACATGCAAAGCATGATCGAGCCCCAGAACTCATTGGGTGTTAGATTCATAACAATGCGAATCACATGGTGATGTGAACTAGATTATTGACTCTAGTGCAAGTGGGAGACTGTTGGAAATATGCCCTAGAGGCAATAATAAATTAGTTATTATCATATTTCCTTGTTCGTGATAATCGTTTATTATCCATGCTATAAATTGTATTGATCGGAGACTTAGATGCATGTGTGGATACATAGACAAAACCATGTCCCTAGTATGCCTCTAATGGACTAGCTCGTTGATCAAAGATGGTTAAGGTTTCCTAGCCATGGACATGAGATGTCATTTGATAACGGGATCACATCATTAGGAGAATGATGTGATGGACAAGACCCAAACTACAAACGTAGCATATGATCGTGTCAGTTGATTGCTACTGTTTGCTGCATGTCAAGTATATGTTCCTATGACTATGAGATCATGCAACTCATGGACATCGGAGGAGTGCCTTGTGTGTGTCAAACATCGCAACGTAACTGGGTGACTATAAAGGTGCTCTACAGGTATCTCCGAGGGTGTCTATTGAGTTGGCATGGATCAAGACTGGGATTTGTTACTCCGTGTGATGGAGAGGTATCTCAGGGCCCACTCGGTAATACAACATCACAATAAGCCTTGCAAGCAATGTGACTAAGTGTTACTCATGGGATCTTGTATTACGGAACGAGTAAAGAGACTTGCCTGTAACGAGGTTGAACTAGGTATGGAGATACCGACGATCGAATCTCGGGCAAGTAACATACCGAAGAACAAAGGGAACATCATACGGGATTAACTGAATCCTTGACATAGAGGTTCGACCGATAAAGATCTTTGTAGAATATGTAGGAACCAATGTGGACATCCAGGTCCCGCCATTGGTTATTGACCGTAGAGTTGTCTTGGTCATGTCTACATAGTTCTTGAACCCGCAGGGTCTGCACACTTAAGGTTTGGTGACGTTTCGGTAGTATAGAGTTATTTATGGTGGTGACCGAAGGTTGTTCGGAGTCCTGGATGAGATCCCGGATGTCACGAGGAGCTCCGTAATGGTCCGGAGGTAAATATTCATATATAGGAAGTCCCAGTTTGGTCGCCGGAAAAGTTTCGGGCTCATCGGTAGTGTACCGGGAGTGCCGGTAGTGTACCGGGAGACCTCTGGGAGGGGTATTTCGACCCAAGAGGCTTCATGGGCTGTGGGAGAGTATTAACCAGCCCTTAGTGGGCTGGTGGAATAGCCACACAAGGCCCATGCGGCAAGAGGGAAGAAATCCAAAAGGAAAAGGTGGAAAAAGGCCAAAAAGGAGCAATCCTAGTCCTACTAGGATTGGAGGAGGAGAGTCCTCCTCTCCCTCCTTGTCTTGGCCGAAATCCAAAGAGTGCCAGCCCTTGCGGCCTGCCTCTCCTCTCCTCCTATATATATTGGTGGAATAGAGGGTTTTTGCACTAGTTTTTACGGCCATGTGCTACCCGTTCCACCGGTGCTCCTCTAGATTGGTTTTTCGCAGTGCTTAGGCGAAGCCCTGCCGGAATTGCTCCACCACCATCACCGGAGCGCCGTCACGCTGTCGGTGAACTTTTCTCCCTCTCCACTTCCTCTTGCTGGATCAAGATGGTGGTGATCGTCATCAAGCTGTACGTGTGTTGAACGCAGAGGTGCCGTCCGTTCGGCGCTAGATCGGAAGGACCGTGAACAAGATCACGAGACCGTTCGTGATGAGATCGTGGGATGGATCGTGATGAGTTCGCAGGGCAGATCGTGATGAGTTCGCGGGACAGATCTTGATTGGATCGCGAGACGGATCGTGATGTGATCACGGGACGCTCAGCGATTTGGATCGCGAAGATGTTCGACTACACCAACCGCGTTTCTTAACGCTTCCCGCTTAGCGATCTACAAGGGTATGTAGATCCACTCTCCCTCTCATAGATGCTCATAACCATGGATAGATCTTGCGTGTGCGTAGGAAATTTTTTGTTTCCCATGCAGCGTTCCCCAACAGTCATGACTTTATTTAGTGACACATCCACCATTTTGGAAGAGGTTTCAATTGACTATGACAATAAAGTTGCTATCTATGATGATTATTATGATGACATGTATGCCATAAAGAGTAATAAATTTTCTATGCTCGTGCATCATGAAAAGAGTTCTGTATGTGATAGTTATATTGTTGAATCCATTCATGATGCCTCTGAAAATTATTATGAGAGAGGAACTTATGCTCTTACATATCTCAATAATATCAAGTTTCTTCTCTATGTGTTGATTGTTTTGAAGTTGTACTTGTTTTGCCTTCCTATGTTAGTTGGTTCTTGTTTTCATGGGTTGCTTTCTCAAAAAATCCCTATGCATAGGAAGTGGGCTAAACTTAAATGTGCTTGACATGTGTTTCATGATGCTCTCTTCATGTTTCAATTCTATTCTTTTATGCGAGCATCACTAAAATCATCATGCCTAGCTAAAAGGCATTAAAGAAAAGCGCTTGTTGGGAGACAACCCAACACTTTTACATATTGTTTTTGTGTGTTCACATGATTAGGCTACTGTGGTAATCATGTTTTATATTTTTTGTTTCAATAAAGTGCCAAGTAAAGCCTTTGGGATAGTGTGGATGATAGTTGACTTGATTCTGTCCAAAAATAGAAACTTTTGCACCTAGTCCAGGAATTTCTATAATTCACTGGAACGTGATTTTGACTTGAGATTTTTACAGATGATTGATACAAAAATTACCTGTGCTTTCCTATTTTTTGAGAAGTTTTAGAGTTGCAGAAGTATGAGAACAATTCAGATATTTATAGACTATTCTGTTTTTGACAGATTCTGTTTTCAATGCATAGTTTGCTTGTTATCTAGTTTCTATGGATTATATTACTCAATATAAATTATGGAAATGATATGCTACAATATTAATTGTCTGAGAACAATTATGGATCTTGTCTTGACAGTACCAAAGTGAATGGTTTGCTCTTTATCATACTAACTCATCTCACGAAGTTCCGTTAAGTTTTGTGTGATTAAAGTTTCAAGTTTTGGGTGAGATATCGATATGAGTAGAATAAGGCGGGAAAATGACCTAATATTGTGGATGCACAAGGCACCCCAAGGTAACATTCAAGGAACATCCAAGCAACTAAGCTTGGGGATGCCCCGGAATGCATCCCCTCTTTTGTCTCCAACATTATCGGTAACCTCACTTGGAGCTATATTTTAATTCGTCACATGATATGAGTTTTGCTTGGAGCGTCATTTTACTTCACTAGGATTTGCTTTCTATTATTTATAATAATTTTTTGCAACTTTATTTTTGATAAAAATGTCAAGGATAGCCTTTACCCTACTTATTTTGCAAGTTTACATGTTGCTGTTTGAAAATAGAAAGTTTACCGCTGTTGCAAAACTTCCCTAGAAAAGTCAGAATGTGATAAATTGTTGATTTTTTTTGCAAAATAAGATCTGATAAATTTTCTACAGTGTGTTAAATTTTCAGAATTTTTAAATTTGAATAAGCATGTATACTCTTGCATTCTTTACAGACTGTACTATTTTGGCAGATTGCTGTTATGTTTGCATTGTTTGCATATGTTTGCTTGTTTAATGATTCGATTTGAGGATAGGAGTATTAAATATGCAGAGGCATTTAGTATTAAATTTTTAATAATAATTTTAGTGATTTTATACAGTATAGAATGATAAGTTTTTTGCATTAGTTTATACTAACTTATCTCACGAGTTCTTGTTGAGTTTTGTGTGGATGAAGTTTTCAGTATTAGGTAAACCGTGATATGAAAGGAATTAAGGAGACAAAAAAGCTCAAGCTTGGGTATTCCCAAGGCATCAAAAGATAATATTTCGAGAAGTATCAAGCATCTAAGCTTGGGGATGCCCCAGTAGGCATCCCACCTTTCTTCATTAACAATTATCGGTTAGTATCGATTGATCCTAAGTTTTGCTTCTTCACATGATGTGTGCTATTCTTGAAATGTTATTTCGGTTTGTTTTGATTTATGTTTTAATAAAATAATTAGATCTTAAAGTGTTTAAATAAAATGGCATCCTCAAGTAATTGCCAGGGAGGCTAAGTAAGCAACATTCACATCCCGTCAACGAAGCTCTTTTCTATGTCATTTACTCTTGTGCTTCACTTATATCCTATGAGTAAATTGTTGAATAAATTGAATGTCATGAACTTGAAACCATATCATGCCTAGTGTTAGATTCACATGGGGTTTAGATAAGTTAAATCTTTTGAGGCTTGACAATCACACTATTGGTCATACAAGCAATTCACGAATAATTAGTATAAGGAAGAGAACTTTCACATGCAGATACACTATCCTAGAAATCTTTTGTGATTGTGAGCCCCCATCAAAATATTATATGCCAAAATAGTTGACGTTGGACAAGGAAGACGATGTAATGATTTAAGTTTGTTCATATTCACATAGAAGTTATATTGTCATAGATCCTTCAACATGTGGTGCTTGCCCCCCATCTTAGCTAGCCAAAAATTCCGCACCAAGTAGAGATACTACTTGTGCATCCAAAAATCCTTAAACCCAAATCTTATTTTCAAGAGTTCACCATACCTACCTAAGGATTGAGCAAGATCCTTCAAGTAAGTTTTCATCGATGCAATAAGGCAATAAAAATTGCTTCTAAAAGTGTTAGATCATTTAGTGTAAGAGAAAATTGAGAGTTGTATGAACTTGTGATGGAAAATTAATAAAAGCAACGGACTGCATAATAAAGGTTGCTATCATAAGGGGCAATATAACGTGACGTTCTTTTGCACTAAGGGGTTGAGCATACAAACAAATAAGCGCATGCCAACCTCTGCTTCCCTGTGCGAAGGGCCTATCTTTTACTTTTCAATATTTACTTTTATGCAAGGAGTCAAAGTTTTCTCTGTATTCCTTTTTATTTTTCTCCTTTGGCAAGCATCATGTGGTGAGGAAAGATCTAGGCACATATGTCCAGTTGAATACGGGTAGCATGAGTTATTATTGTTGACATCACCCTTGAGGTGAATACGTTGGGAGGCAAAACAATAAGCCCCTATCTTTCTATGTGTCCGGTTGAAACATTTTGCTCATGTGTATGCGGTGAGTGTTAGTAATCATAAAAGACTATATGATGGTTGTGTATGTGAAGCTCTTACTTAAACTCTATTGAATAAGTTGAATTGCAATTGCTTGGTGACTAAGAACATAGGTTGTGGAGTTTCAAGAGAATTCATGGTTTGAACCTTAACATGTGAATTGGTTGCTACTTTAACATGAGAAGTTTTATAAGAAATAATTGCTATTATGATGCTAGGAAAAGTGATTGAAATTATCATTGATCAAACTTATGCACTTTGCTAGCATTCACACTTCATAAATTATTTCTTTTATCATTTACCTACTCGAGGACGAGTAGGAATTAAGCTTGGGGAAGCGGATACGTCTCCAACGTATCTATAATTTATGAAGTATTCATGCTGTTATTTTATCATTCTTGGATGTTTTACAATCATTTTATAGCAACTTTATATCATTTTTTGGGACTAACCTATTGACCCAGTGCCTAGTGCCAGCTGCTGTTTTTTGCTTGTTTTTTACATTGCAGGAAAGCAATATCAAACGGAGTCCAAACACCACAAAACTTTTTGGAGATTTTTTTGGATCAGAAGGAACCCAATGGGCCAGAGCTGCACCTGGGGGGTGCCCCGAGGGGGGCACAACCCACCAGGGCGCGCGAGGGCCCCTTGGCGCACCCAGGTGTGTTGTGCCCACCTCGGTGGCCTCCCGCACCACCTATTTGCACTATAAATTCCCAAATATTCTGAAACCCTTCGGGGTAGCCCTAGATTGGAAGTTCCACCGCCGCAAGCCTCTGTAGCCACCGAAAACCAATTGGGAGCCTGTTACGGCACCCTGCCGGAGGGGGAGATCATCACTGGTGGCCGTCTTCATCATCCCGGCGGCCACCACGATGAGGAGGGAGTAGTCCACTCTCGGGGCTGAGGGTTTGTACCAGTAGCTATGTGTTTAATCTCTCTCTCTCTTGTGATCTTGAGATGTCACGATCTTGATATATCATGGGCTTTATTAACATAGATGGATCATATGATATTTCTCCCCTATATACTCTTCTTGTGATGAATTGAGTTTTCCCTTTGAGATTTCATTGTTATCGGATTGAATACTTTATTGGATTTGAGAACACTTGATATATGTCTTGCAATTGAATACTCGTGGTGACAATGGGGTATCGTATTGATTCACTTGATATGTATTTTGGCATTCAACTTGCGGATTCCCGCGGTGACATTGGGGTAATCTATGCATAGGGGTTGATGCACGTTCTTGTCTTTGTTTCTCCAGTAGAAATCTTGGGGCACTCCTTGAAGTTATTTGTGTTGGATTGCGTATTATGAATCTGAAATTATTTGGTGTTGTTTTAGTATGAACTCTTGATTAGATCGATCGGAAAGAATAGCTTCTGTTATCTTAGTACGAACTCTAGGATAGATCGAACAGAAAGAATAGCTTTGAGGTGGTTTCGTACCCTACAAACAATTTCTTCTTATGTTCTCCGCTAGATAGGAACTTTGGAGTGATTCTTCGTTGCACATTGAGGTATGGTTATATGATCCAACTACATTAGCATTGTTGAGAGATTGCACTAGCGAAAGTATGAACCCTAGGCCTCATTTTCAATCATTGCAATATCATTTGTGCTCACTTTTGTTATTTGCTACCTTGCTGTTTTTATTTATTAAGATTATAAAAATATATTTCTACGATCCATATTACACTTTGCCGAACTAGTGCACCTATACAATTTGCCATTGTATTGGGTGTGTTGGGGACACAAGAGATTTCTTGTATTTGGTTGCAGGGTCGTTTGAGAGAGACCATCTTCATCCTACACCTCTCACAGATTGATAAACCTTAGGTCAACCACTTGAGGGAAAATTGCTACTGTCCTACAAAACTCTGCGCTTGGAGGCCCGACACGTGTCTACAAGAATAAAGTTGCGACGTAGACATCAGTTATGTAGTGAATCTAAAGAGGGGAGCGACTCTTGACAAACTAAAGATATTTGGTCTCACGAGTCATGATTGGTATAGATGGCTTGAGCAGGTATTGTCGGTGATGTTGTGTGGCTTTATCCCTGAGGATGAATAGCTAGTATTGGCAGAGCTAAGCTATTTCTTCCGTTCTATTTGTGCGAAAGAACTATCGCCTGTCGTGCTAGATGAAATGGAAGAGTTGGCGTTGGAGTTGATTTGCAAGTTAGAGATGATCTTTCCACCGAGCTTCTTGAATCCAATGCAGCATTTGATTTTGCATCTCGCGACCGAGGCAAGATTGGGGGGGGCGTGCAAAATCGTTGGTGCTTCGCAACTTAGAGGATGCAAAAGACGCCTCGAGCAAAATGTAAAAATAAACGTAGAACTAAAGCATCGATGGTCGAGGCATTTATTACGAAGGAGGCGACAAACTTCATGACGGCATACTACCAAGCCAAAAATTGTCATTTGCATAATCCAAAGCCTTGGTACAATGATGGTGACCCAAAAAAGTCGATCCAACCTCAGCCTATTCAAAGGGAAGCTCGCACCAGCCGATGCTTCTAAAGGAAAAGCATTGGATGTCGATGAATGGTGAACCATTTCGTTGTATATCTTCAACAACCTAACAGAAGTGCAGCCGTACATCGAGTAAGTTGTTGGTACATTTTTGTTTTGCAACTTGTAAATCCTTAGAACTGCTCTTATTCCCAGATATTTGATATAGTTGATACGTCGCCCAATTCTCGAATGGAGTGGTCATCCAAAAGGATTCCGTCGAAGAGTATGAGCTCCTGACAAAGCAAGGAGGCGGATTTCCCTGTTTCATCTCTTGGTTCAAACAAATGGTAATTACCATTAATGGACCATTTCATTTCTTCATCTTATTTGCAGCTAATGCAACAATCCTTTCGTATTAAACTTGTAGGCTAATTCAGAGTCTATGGATGCTGAGCTGAGACAAGCCGCTAATGGTTTTGACTATAAGGTCCGTTCATTTGACAGATACGACATCAACGGGTATCGCTTTCGTACCTTTGGCAAAGAGCTATCTATGCCCGACCTAAATACTACAAATTGTTGTCTCTATGCTATCGTCGAAGGAGGTACAGAGTACTATGGAAGAGCTGAAGCAATTTATGAACTTCTATTCTATGATGAAAACCCACCGAGCGTCGTAGTCTTCAAATGTCATTGGTTCTAGCCGAAGGAGACTACAAGGACTCATGAACATATAGGGCTAGTCGAAATCAAACAAAGCACCCATTTAGATGTACCCGATGTCTATATTACGGCTCAATAGGCGACCCAAGTTTTTTATCTACCGTGGGCCTGTCAAACTAATCCAAATCTGAAAGGTTGGGATGTCGTTTATGATGTGCGGCCACATTTTAGTCCACCTCCCCTCAACGAAGAGGATTATGAAGCTCACATTAACCAAGACACATATGAAGGGGAATCCTTCCAAGAAACACGTATTTACAAAAAACGTTTCAAGAACCGCTCTACTTCACCCCGGAACATTGAAGTAGACAGCGACAATGAATCCGACTTAACCCTTGAGCCAGAACAGGAAGAGCCAGAACAAGAAGAGGTTACTGATGCGGATGACCTATTAATGCTTAACCGATTACATGAAGGAGGCCTTCCGCACGTTGTTCCTGATAGTGATGATGATCATGCATTTATTGATGATAGTGATGATGATGATGCATTTATTGATCCCGGAGAATATGTAGACGATCAAGATTATTATTAATTCATATCAGGTAATCAACTTTTAGTTCATGTTAGGTATGTGATGATACACTTAAATTATATACATTTTATTATTCATGTCGGTATTCAATTTTATGTTGTACTAATTTTGTTTACTATTTGTCATGGCAGTTGTTGAAAGATGGTGAGAAAGGGTCGAGAGCACTCTGCGGCTCCTTCATCGGAGGGTGATGGGATGGGTACTTCCCTTCCTGCCGACTCTCTCCGAAGAGCATTGTATTCTAGGCTGCATACACCAGTGGCCGCTTCTTCATCGACCCCCATGAGAGGAGGTCGGGGGAAGAAGAGAGGTACGCGTGAGAGAGGAGGCTGCAGGAGAGGTAGGGTGGCTGCTACGCCTTCCTTGCCACCACCCCCAGCTGATTCACTCGAGCACATGACTTCTAGGGTGGACCCGTCTAAGGATGAGCCTACACGAACTCCGGTCCACAAGCCTCGGGTCGATGAGCCTTCGACCTACAAGACTCCTTTCCCAGAGGCTTCGTCCCACGAGACTCCGGAGCAGAGTAGGGATGAGGGCATGTCCTGGCAGACCCAATGGGATGCCTGGCCGAAGGAGCCTAGTGTCCATGCTGATGGTGGTGGGGTTCATTTTCTAATAGCGACGAGGAGGTGGCTGAGGGGGCCACAGTCTACCAGCGTGGTAGTACACGGCTCCCGGCCGTGCCGATGACCCGCGAGCTGAGGTGGTCGATTAGGCCTGATGGGCAGAGGTAAGTGCATGTATCTTTTTTAACCTTTTGCCTTCACGTTTTTTCAAATATCTAATATGTTGGCTTTGTCATACTATAGGGGTTGGCATCAACCCCAGGATGCCCGCAGGCCCAACAACGTGCTTGGTGTCCTTATCAGGCAAAACTTCCCGGGTTTTGTCCAGTTTCCTAGTGAGGGTAAGCTTCCAGAGTTAGGACTGACCTGGGAGCACTACTTGGCTGCATCGGCCCCGCCTGAGGAGAGGATCGATGGTGTTTTGTGCCACATGAGGGCGGAGATGGTGATCAGACAATTTTGGGTAATTTCTCCTTTACACAATTAAAAAACAAGAATAGCTAGTTATTGTACTAATAAGTGTTGTCTCGTTTGATTGCATACCTTCTATAGGTGTCAAGAGGGATATGAGGAGGCCACAACAAAGACTCTCGATTGGCACTGCAGGCGCCTACTACAAAACTTTCGGCATGAGGCTCGGGTGCAGGCTATTCGAGACCACTACCCCTCGTGGCGTATTAGGAAGGAGAAGTCAACGTGCCGCGGAAAGAAGATGGAGAAGGAGCATTAAATGAAGTAATTACGTATTCTTAAGGCCTTGTACTTAGTTCCATCATTTGATTCCTACGCGTAGCGCTCAAATATCTCTTTATTAGCTTAGGTGCCCCGAGATTGTGTGCGGATAAGATGGCTTGTTGGGAGGCGTTGGTGGATGGGTGGTGCTCAGAACAATGGCTAGCCGTCCACAACAATGCTAAGGACCAGCATAGCAAAATGGTTGGTGTGCCACACCATCAAGGGAGCGCCAACTTAAATTAGTTTGGTCAGAACTGGGTATGTGGTTAGCTTCATGGTTCATGCAATTCATTCTTGATTGTAGCTTGAGCCCTTTACTAATACTTTGTTCCTCTCTCTCTCTCTCTCTTAGGCGCATCATGATACGTCTCCAACGTATCTATAATTTTTGATTGTTCCATGCTATTATATTATCTGTTTTGGATGTTTTATATGCATTCAGGACTAACCTATTAATCTAGAGCCTAGTGCCAGTTTCTGTTTTTCCTTCTTTTTGAGTTTCGCAGATAAAGAATATTAAATGGAGTCCAAACGGAATAAAACCTCCGGAATGATTTTGTCTTGAATAAAAGGAAGCCACGAGACTTGAGAACCAAGGCAACGGAGCTGTGTAAGTGCATATAGTGCCCCTTAGTGATTTTGGTGTATTGAAGACTTATAGGTTAAGGAACTAATGTGTTTGTGAGTGTACACAAGCTCTATAATTCGATGAGGAGTTTGAAATAATTGGAGATTACCGACCCCTAAAAATGTATGTCTTCAACTGAAGACTTTGGTGGAGACTTTGCTGAAGACTTTGGTATTCCCTGAAGACTTTGAAAATGAAGAAGTTGGTGTGACCTTGAAGATATGAACAAGGACTATGAAGCGTGAAGACGTTTGTTTTTGTAGTTTCATTTCCTTTCTTTGAGTCATAGGAAACACCGTACTGTTAAAGGGGGGCGAGGTAATACTAAGGAAAATTTCCAACTGATGCTCAAATCCAAAAGCCTCAACCTATCCAATCATTCGAGTGAAGCCTTTGGAAATCTCTTGCAGTTTAGTCAAGTTCTTTAGTGACAGAGACGATGTTCTTCTGGTCTCTGATGAAATTGATCTGACTGAGGAGTTAGGATTTTGCCAGTGCGAATTGCCTACAAGTGAGGAATATGATAAGCCTGAGGACTTTCATAGTTCGAAATTCCGACCGTTGTTGTGCTTAGGGCCATCTGTCCCCAATCATAACATCCACATAACGGTCATATCATTGGGGGCATTTATGTCTTATCATGTCAGGTTGCACCCTGGCTATAAATAGCCACCCCCCACAACCACTAGATGGTTGGCTACTCCGTGAGAGAACTGATATTTGTCATTTGAGAGCAACCCATCCTCCAAGGACTTTGAGAGAAAATCATTAGTGAGGAAAAACCCACAACCAAACCACCAAACCTAAAGTGATTGAGCATCACTGCAGAAATTCCTGTGTGGAATCGACGCTTGTTTCCTTTGAGGACTGTGTATCCTCCAGACGGTTAGGCATCATGGTCTAGTGCATCCTGCAGTCAATTGGGGAGCACAGAGTGACCTTGCTCTAGAGCATCCAGTAATAAATTGTGGATCATCGGGTGACCAGTTTGTCAGGGTTTTGGAAGTCTACCCTGAAGACTTACCATGAGTGTTGGGCAAGGACTGTGTGACCTTAGCTCAAGGAGAATACGGTAAGGATTGTGTGTCCTGGGACTGTGTGTCCTCTGTATTAAAAGCAGGCCGCTCCAAACTAGACGTACGACTGTCACAGCAGTTGGAGCTGGGTCATCAAACCATTGTCTTCATCGAGCTACCTGGTTCTATTTCCTCAACCCCTCTATTCCTCTTATAGTTGTTGATGAAATTGATCATTACTGTTTGAAGAATTTGACTGAAGACTTTCACAATTTCCTCACCTCAAATTCTTCAAGTTACCTTGTTCCTCACCTGCTTACGTGTATCACGCTACCTGTAATTTGTGCATGTTATTTTCATCATCATGACTATGCTGTTGCTATGTTCCTCATGCACTTGAGTACTTATTCTACTGCTAGTTATTCATCACATTTCAAATTCCTCAAGTTGAAATTCCTCAAGTGATGAATTTGTAAAAATCGCCTATTCACCCCCTCTACTCGATATAACGCACTTTCAAGCTGCCACGGGGCCACAAGCCCGCTTGCCGCGACCAGGGGGTACCCCGCGCCAGGCAGGCTTGCGGGCCCCTGACAACTCCCCGAACCCTAATCTTCGACCAATAAATACCCAAATATTCCATCATTATCGAAAATAGCCATGAAAACAATTTTCCGTTGCCAGAAGCCTCCGTTCCTGAGAGATCCAATCTTGGAGCCTTTTCCGGTAATCTGCTAGAGGGGGATTCGATCATGGAGGGCATCTACATCAACTCCATTGCCCCTCCGATGATGCGTGAGTAGTTCACAGACCTACGAGTCCATATCTAGTAGCTAGATGGCTTCTTCTCTCTCTTTGCTTCTCAATACCATGTTCTTAATGATCTTCATGGAGATCTATCCGATGTAATACTCTTTTTCGGTGTGTTTGTTGAGATCCGATGAATTGTGGGTTAATGTTCAGATTATCCATGAATATTATTTGAGTCTTTCCTGAATTATTATATGGATGATTTCAAATCTTTGCAAGTCTCTTCGAGTTATTGGTTTGGTTTGGCCAACTAGATTGGTAATTCTTGCAATAGGAGAAGTGCTTAGTTTTGGGTTCAATCTTGCGGTGTCCTCACCCAGGGACAAAGTAGGGGTAGAGAGGCACGTATTGTATTGTTGCCACCAAGGGTAAAAAGATGGGTTTTTCATCATATTGCTTGAGTTTATCCCTCTACATCATGTCACCTTGCTTAATGTGTTACTTTGTTCTTCATGAACTTAATACTCTAGATGCAGGCATGAGTTGGTCGATGTGGGGAGTAATAGTAGTAGATGCAGAATCATTTCGGTCTACTTTTCACGGACGTGTTTCCTATATGCATAATCATTGCCTTGGATATCTTCATAATTATTCGCTTTTCTTTCAATTGCTCGATAGTAATTTGTTCACCCACTGTAATACTTGCCATCATGAGAGAAGCCATCTAGTGAAACCTATGGCCCCTGGGTCTATTTTCCATATTATATTTTCAGATCTAAAACCAAAAACACCAAAAATACTTGCTCCATTATTTTTACTTTCCGTTCAATCACCCTATTATATCTATCTCTATTAGATCTCATCCTTGCAAGTAACCGTGAAGGGATTGACAACCCCTTTATAGCGTTGGGTGCAAGACTTTGATTCTTTGTGCAGGTATATCTATTGGCATCTCACTTGTATCTCCTACTGGATTGGTACCTTGGTTCTCAAAAACTGAGGGAAATACTTATATACTTTTTTTTGCATCAAACCGTTCCTCTTCACGGGAAACCAACGCATGCTCGAGAAGTAGCACATCACAACAAAACGGAGGTGCCAGAGATGTATGACTTCTATGCGATGGCCCATACAGCCTCGCACAAGAAGGTCAAGGCATTCTCTGAGTTTGACCTCGATCATCCTGAGAAGTTCACCAACATCTCCTCCCACAACAAGCTTGTGAGGTACGGAGATGAGGGGAAGGCGAGGAAAGGGGAGGACTTTAACCCGAGCCAGGGGCCTCTTGATCTAGAGCTGGTGATGATAGCTAGTGGTGGGAGTCCTCATGGCTCAATTGCCATTGGAGATGGCCTTATACGTTGTCCTAGCACTCTCTGAAAGACCAAGGCACGCCAAACGAGTTCCTATCCTGAGATAAGGCCTTGTCCACGGCCAGTCGAGCTCTCCATAGAGGTTAGTTATACAAGCTCAGATATCTTACCTCATTACGTTGTGTGTGTGGAAAAAGATGATTACAATGCTAACGAGTAGTTGTGTTGCAGGATGCTATTCATAAAGAGAGAGAGGCAACATAGGTGCTTATGGCGGCGAAGGAGACGGAGATGGAGGAGACGACGACTAGGTTGTTGGAGGAGGAGAGGGCATGATCCGATGCGTTTTATCGGGCCATTTTCGAGCTCTTTGTGGTAAGATTCTTATTCATATTTGTCAAATCTTGCATTTAATGTTCATTTCATTAATAACGAATATCATTAACTTGTGAAAACCAAATGTGCAGACTATGTGCGAGAAGAACGACCACACCGCTCCGTCCATGCCAGTTATTACCACAGCTGCAATGGTGAGTTTCATCTAAATGTTGCAATGATCTTTTTAGTGTCGTCATGCTAACGAGACATTGCAAATCATCTTTGGTGCAGCATAACTCCAGAGTCGCATCACACAACCCTTCTCTAGGGCAGCCTTCTCGAGGTGAAACCGGCCCGAGCAACCGTGGTGCCTCACCTCCATGATGACGAGGACGCTAAGCTCCAATATTAGCTCATTTTCTCAAAGAAAGACAAACTTAGAACTTAGACAAACTTAGCTCCTTGTGATTAGAGTCAGTTCATGAAACTTTCCTATTTCGTGATTGGAGTCACTTCACAAACTTAGCACTTAGGCAAAACTAGCTCCTTGTGATTAAACTCTTCTTCTTCTTCTTCTTCTTCTTCTTCTAGTCTTCTTCATCTAACTTTCGTATTTCCCATTTTGCAGATTAGAGTCACTTCACGGAAGCTTGCATTGATTGAGTGCTTGTGGTTCATGGAGTGCTTATGATTTTGTATCGATGAATAATCGTAAACTTGCTACATATGTGAAACTTGCTACTTGTTATTGGAAGATATTTGTGCTTGTTGTTGGATGATAGGATGATATTTGTGTTTGTTGTTGGATGATATTAATTTGTGCTTGTTGGATGATATTAATTTGTGCTCGTTGGATGATCATCAGCATGGCAAGAATATTGTTATTGTGTAATATATACATATTTTTCCCTTGAAAATTTTTAGATATAAGAAAAAACAGTAAAAACTGCGGCAATATTGCCACTTTGTCGTCTGCCACCGATGGCAAAGGTGCCATGTGGCACTCACCTATGCAACATGGGAGTGCCAGGCCCGGTGCAGTTTGGTCCATTTGCCGTCCGGGGGCGGACGACAAAGGTGGGGCAGACGACAAAGGGGGAGGCTGGCAGATGGCAAAGGTGGGAGGTTTGCAGACAACAAAGGTGGGAGGTTGGCAGATGGTAAAGGTGGGAGGTTGGAAGACGACAAAGACTGCCGTTAGCCACTAGTGAGGCTAGCCCTAGTGTAGGCCGTCCAACCGCGTTGCCGTCTGTAGCCTGACGACAAAATTTTTTGTCGTCCGCTGAGCCAAAGCAGACGACAAATCACTCCTTTACCAGGGTTTCTAGTGCCGGAAATTTTGCTGTCCGGCACCCGACGACAAAGGCTTTGTCGTCCGTGCTCCCGCCCTTTGCCGTCAGCTATGGCCGACGGCAAAGTACCTGATTCCTGTAGTGTATTTTTGAGAATGCATGCAGCAGCATAATTTAAATCTTATGTTTTGGGGAGGAACTTAGTTCTTATCCAAAATATAATCGGATCTATTTCAAATTGTTAGTATCCTGGTTTTTTATCACACTAATGTGTTTAGATTTGTCATTTAGCAATCCTTTGACACGTGCAGTTCTGAATTGAATATAGTTCATTAGTCCTTTAGATTGGTGATTCAGGAAACGACAACCCTACTATGGCGAATCCGGGTGTCGCTGCTGTCATTAGTGTCCCAGAGGATAATAACGAGCATGCACTATGTGCATGCATTTTAGTGAAGCAGCAAGCAATTTTGACAATTAAAGTCAGAAAGGAGCAAAGGCGAGCAGTGCATCGCCTGGCGGGATTCCTCCCGCCCGTAGAAGAGGATTCAGAGGATGCGGAGGATGTAGAATACAAATCTGGCAGTGAGAAGATACATCTAGACCCATATTGCGCTTTCGAGGGGAAGCGAAAGAAAAAAGGGTAAGGAGACCGCTCTACATGAAATGTTCATGGCCAATAGGGAGCAGCTCTACACGGAGCTGGCAGGTTTGCAGTATTAGATAGTCCGCTGGATGGAGGTGTACAAACATACTAATGAGTCGGTGGATAAGTTGACCGCTATGATCAAGGAACTTGCCACTAGTAGAAAACAGGCCTTTCATTTGTACCATTAGTCCTGGTTTGGCTTTGAACCGGGACTAATGTTTCCATTAGTCCCGGTTCTAACGGCTAGTAGCGGTAAGGCCATTAGTCCCGGTTCAGCTGGGACCTATAGTCATGTTTTGTATCACAAACCGGAACTGAAGGGGTGGTGGCAGGCTGGTGGCAGGCTGGTGTTAGCCTTGGGCTCCCACAAGCCCTTTTAGTCCCGGTTTGTGATACAAACCGAGACTATAGATGGACCTTTAGCCTGGTTTATTTAACCAACCGGGACTAAAGCTTTTCCTATATAAACCCTTCGTCTAGCCCGACTCCATTTCTCTGTTTTCTCCATTCGAAATCCCCCATCTATTTCTTCCCCTGGCTCAAGCTCATGCCTCCATTTTTGCCAAGATTTGTCAAGATCTGAGGCACCCCAATTCATCCAAGTGTTCACAAAGGTTAGAAACTTTCTCCCTTCGTCTCTTATTGCTAGATCAGCTCGTGCAATGCTTTACAAGTATAATGATTTGTCGGTTTTAGTTTGGATGTAATTATGTGATAGTTTTTTTGATTTATATGCAATTTGAGCTCAAATTAACTCCTTAGTTTGCATATGTGTAGGTGTGGTTTACTTAGTGTGCCTTCCCGTCCCCGTCCTAACCACCATCGATTGACCGCACCGTCCCGTCGCCGGCACCACCTTGGTGAGCCTCTTCTTGTGTTCTTATCATTTTTATAAATACAATCATATTTGTATGATTTGGATAGTTACTTGCATAGTTTTCTTACTTGTATGATTATATGTAGTGCCATGGTTATGATATCCGTGCCCATCGGCCCTCGTTCGGTTTACGATTCAGATGTGGTATATTCTCTTTTATAGCTATCTGTTGCATTTCGTGTTAATGACAATTATGCCCATCAAGTTGACATAGATATTTTTATCTAGGAGGTAGTTGAACCGGAAATGCCAACCAACCCTATTGTCGAGAAGTTAAATTTAGTTGAAAAAGAAAACGAGGATTTGAAAGAAAAATTGAAAAGATTCAAAGAAGAGAAGATGAAATTGGAGTTGTACGTCGCCGATGTCGTCGATGATCACAAGATCAAGATGGATGCATTGCGCTTGAAGAATAGAAAGATTAGAAAATATGCCATTAATAAAGAGGCTTGGTATCATTATGTTGTTGGATCATTTTTTACCTTAATTGCAATTTTGATAGCATTTGTTGTTGCATTTAAAATGTTTTACCTAGATAGTTTTATGTTGTTTTATGAGAATAAGTGTGTATGAAATTGTATTAATTTGGTCTTCTCGGTGTTGTATAATGAAGATGAACCGGCAATGGATGTACGTTGATCGAAGCTCTCCCCAGTTCATTAGTGTCGTGCATAGTTTTTTTCGTGCGGTCGAGGCAAACAAGCGGGATGGTTTTATGTGTTGTCCATGTGGTGTGTCTAAGAATGATAAGACTTAATCTAGCTCAAAATAGATTCACGTCCACCTGTTTATGTCCGGTTTCATGTCAGGCTATAATTGTTTGACCAAGCATGAAGAAAGAGGGGTTCTAATGGAAGAGAATGAAGAAGATGAGGATGACGACAATGATACGTCTCCAACGTATCTATAACTTTTTATTGTTCCATGATATTATATTATCTGTTTTGGATGTTTTATATGCATTGATATGCTATTTTATATTATTTTTGGGATTAACCTATTAATTTAGATCCTAGTGCCAGTTTTTGTTTTTTCCTTGTTTTTGAGTATTGCGGATATGGACTATTAAACGGACCCCAAACGGAATAATATCTTCGCGATGATTTTTTTGGAACAGAAGAGATCTACCAGGCTTGGAGTGCAAGGCAAGGCACTTTCCAGGAAGTCACAAGCCAGGGGGAGCGACCACCCCTCCGCCTAGTAGGCTTGTGACTCCCTGGCAGGAGTCCTAGCCCTATTCTTCGTCCTATAAATACCCAAATATTCCCCAACAACAACAACAAAGCCTTTAGTCCCAAACAAGTTGGGGTAGGCTAGAGGTGAAACCCATAAGATCCCGCGACCAGCTCATGGTTCTGGCACATGGATAGCAAGCTTCCACGCACCCCTGTCCATGGCTAGTTCTTTGGTGATGCTCCAGTCCTTCAGATCTCTCTTTACAGACTCTTCCCATGTCAAGTTCGGTCTACCCCGGCCTCTTTTGACATTATCAGCATGCTTAAGCCGTCCGCTGTGCACTGGGGCTTCTGGAGGCCTGCGCTGAATATGCCCAAACCATCTCAGAGATGTTGGACAAGCTTCTCTTCAATTGGCGCTACCCCAACTTTATCCCGTATATCATCATTCCGGATGCGGTCCTTCCTTGTGTGACCACACATCCATCTCAACATGCGCATCTCCGCCACACCTAACTGTTGCACATGTCACCTTTTAGTCGGCCAACACTCAGCGCCATACAACATTGCGGGTCGAACTGCCGTCCTATAGAACTTGCCTTTTAGCTTTTGTGGCACCCTCTTGTCACAAAGAATGCCAGAAGCTTGGCGCCACTTCATCCATCCGGCTTTAATTCGATGGTTCACATCTTCATCGATATCCCCATCCTTCTGCAACATTGACCCCAAATATCGAAAGGTGTCCTTCTGAGGCACCACTTGCCCATCAAGGCTAACATCCTCCCCCTCCTCGTTCCTAGTAGTACTGAAAGCGCACCTCATGTACTCGGTTTTAGTCCTACTAAGTCTAAAACCTTTCGATTCCAAGGTTTGCCTCCACAACTCCAACTTCCTGTTAACCCCCGTCCGGCTCTCATCGACTAGCACCACATCGTCCGCAAAGAGCATACACCATGGGATATCTCCTTGTATATCCCTTGTGACCTCATCCATCACCAAGGCAAAAAGGTAAGGGCTCAAAGCTGACCCTTGATGCAGTCCTATCTTAATTGGGAAGTCGTTAGTGTCGCCCTCACTTGTTCGAACACTTGTCACAACATTATCATACATGTCCTTGATGAGGGTAATGTACTTTGTTGGGACTTTGTGTTTCTCCAAGGCCCACCACATAACATTCCGCGGAATCTTATCATAGGCCTTCTCCAAGTCAATGAACACCATATGCAGGTCCT
The DNA here is from genome assembly GCA_022496015.1 of Hordeum marinum. Taxonomy (NCBI): domain Eukaryota; kingdom Viridiplantae; phylum Streptophyta; class Magnoliopsida; order Poales; family Poaceae; genus Hordeum; species Hordeum marinum. The sequence goes on along the minus strand of CM039673.1, from coordinate 125,365,167 downwards.
TCTTTTGCTCCCTATATCTCTCCATAAGTTGTCGTACCAAGAAAATGGCTTCCATGGTCGATCTCCCAGGCATGAAACCAAACTGATTTTTGGTCACGCTTGTCAATCTTCTTACACGGTGCTCAATGACTCTCTCCCATAGCTTCATTGTATGGCTCATCAGCTTAATTCCACGGTAATTAGTACAACTCTGAACATTCCCCTTGTTCTTGAAGATTGGTACTAATATACTCCGTCTCCATTCTTCTGGCATCTTGTTTGCCCGAAAAATGAGGTTGAAAAGTTTGGTTAGCCATACTATCGCTATGTCCCCGAGGCCTCTCCACACCTCAATGGGGATACAATCGGGGCCCATTGCCTTACCTCCTTTCATCCTCTTTAAAGCCTCCTTGACCTCCGACTCTTGGATTCGCCTCACAAAACGCCTGCTAGTATCATCAAAGGAGTCATCCAGATCAATGGTAGAGCTCTCACTCTCCCCATTGAACAACTTGTCAAAGTACTCCCGCCATCTATGCTTAATCTCCTCGTTCTTCACCAGGAGTTGATCTGCTTCGTCCTTGATGCACTTGATTTGGTCAACATCCCTCGTCTTCCTCTCTCGGCTCTTGGCCATCTTATAGATGTCCCTTTCGCCTTCCTTCGTGTCTAACCTTTGGTAGAGGTCCTCATATGCCCGACCCCTTGCTTCACTCACAGCTCGCTTTGCGGCCTTCTTTGCCATCTGGTACTTCTCTATGTTGTCTGCATTCCTATCCAGATATAGGCGTATGAAACAATCTTTCTTCTCCTTGATTGCCTTCTGGACAACATCATTCCACCACCAGGTATCTTTAGCTTCTCTTCTACTTCCCCTGGACACTCCAAACTCCTCTGAGGCCACCTTACGAATGCAAGTCGCCATCTTCATCCACATGTTGTCTGCATCACCTCCTTCCTCCCAAGGGCCCTCCTTAATGACCCTCTCCTTGAACACCTGAGCTACCTCCCCCTTGAGCTTCCACCACTTCGTTCTAGCGACTTTGGCACGCTTGTCCCGCTGGACACGAATCCGAAAACGGAGGTCAGCAACCACAAGCTTATGCTGGGGGACAACACTCTTTCCAGGTATCACCTTACAGTCTAGGCATGCACGCCTGTCTTCTCTTCTCAAGAGAATGAAATCAATCTGGCTAGAGTGCTACCCACTACTGTAAGTCACTAGATGTGATTCTCTCTTCTTAAAGAAGGTGTTAGCTACGATCATGTCATAGGCTAACGCAAAGCTTAAGACATCTTCTCCTTCTTGATTCCTGATGCCATAGCCAAATCCCCCATGCACCCCTTCAAAACATGTGTTAGCTGTGCCCACGTGGCCATTGAGGTCTCCTCCTATGAAGAGCCTCTCGCCGATCGGTACACTCCTAACCAAGTCCTCCAGGCCTTCCCAGAACTCCCTCTTGGTGTTCTCATTGTGGCCTACTTGTGGGGCATAAGCGCTGATAACGTTGAGGACTAAGTCCCCAACTACCAGCTTGACCAGGATAATCCGGTCCCCATGTCTCTTGACGTCTACCACTCCATCCTTGAGGCTCTTGCTGATCAATATGCCTACTCCATTTCTGTTTGCCACCGTCCCCGTGTACCACAGCTTGAAGCCGGTACCCTCCACCTCCTTCGCCTTCTGTCCCCTCCATTTGGTCTCTTGGACGCAAAGGATACCAATGCCTCTCCTCACCGCTGAATCAACTACCTCCCGAAGCTTACCTGTCAGAGACCCTACGTTCCAGCTACCTAATCGAATCCTCCTAGGCTCGGCTAGCTTCCTTACCCTTCGCACTCGTCGAGTCAAATGCGAAGACCCTCGCTCATTTTCCACTACACCCGGGTGCCGATGTAGCGCGCCACTAAGGATGCGACGACCCGATCCTCGCTCACTTGCGACCGTATCCAGATCACGATACGGCGCGCCACCTGGGGGGTGACGGCCCGGCCCTTGCCCATTTTCCACCACACCCGGGTTCCGATGTGGCGCGTCGCTGAGAGGGTTACGCCCCAACAAAAATCTTTTGGGTTTCATCTCCATAAGAGTCGCTGGGTTTTCACGTTGGCTCGCCAAGCCTATCACAACCCTCCTCCTTTACCCGGGCTTGGGACCGGCTATGTTGAGACAACATAGGCGGAGTTAAATACCCAAATACTCCCCAAATACCAAAAAGAGCCACGCAAATACTTTTCCGCCGCTAGAAGCCTCCGTTATCGAGATATCCAATCTTGGAACCTTTTCCGGCAATCTGCCGAAGGGGGATTTGATCACGGAGGGCATCTACATCAACTCCATTGTCCCTCCTATGATGCGTGAGTAGTCCACCACAGACCTACAGGTCCATAGATAGTAGCTATATGGATTCTTATCTCTCTGTGTGCTTCAGTACCATGATCTTCATGATCTTCATGCAGATCTATCCGATGTAATACACTTTTGCGGTGTGTTTGTCGAGATCCGATGAATTGTGGGTTTATGTTGATATTATCCATGAATATTATTTGAGTATTTTCTGAATTCTTATATGCATGATTTCATATCCTTGCAAGTCTCTTCGAGTTATTGATTTGGTTTGGCCGACTATATTGGTAATTCTTGCAATGGGAGAAGTGCTTAGTATTGGGTTCAATCTTGCGGTGTCCTCACCCAGTGACATAGTAGGGGTAGCGAGGCACGTATTGTATTATTGCCATCAAGGGTAAAAAGATGGGGTTTTCATCATATTGCTTGAGTTTATCCCTCTACATCATGTCATCTTACCTAATGCGTTACTCTGTTCTTCATGAACTTAATACTCTACATGCAGGCAGGAGTCGATCGATGTGTGGAGTAATAGTAGTAGATGCAGAATCGTTTCGGTCTACTTGACACGGACATGATGCCTATATGTATAATCATTGCCATGGATATATTCATAATTATTCACTTTTCTATCAATTGCTCGACAATAATTTGTTCACCCACCATGATATTTTCCTTCAAGAGAGAAGCCTCTAGTGAAACCTATGGCCCCGGGTCCACTTTCCATATTATATTTTCAGATCTATAAATCAAAAATACCAAAAATACCTTGCTGCAATTTATTTACTTTTTTACTTTCCGCAATCCTTTACATCTATCTCTATCAGATCTAATCCTTGCAAATAACCGTGAAGGGATTGACAACCCCTTTATAGAGTTGGGTGCAAGAGTTTGATTGTTTGTGTATGTGCATCCATTGGTGACTTGCTTGTTCCTCCTACTAGATTGATACCTTGGTTCTATTCAATTGAGAGAAATACTTATCTACTTTGCTGCATCACCCTTTCCTCTTCAAGGGAAAACCAACACAAGCTCAAGAGGTAGTAGACAACTAACCTGGGTGTCCTGAATATGATGGTAGTACAATGGGGGAAGAGAATGAAGAAGAATAAGTTGAGCAATTAGATGAGCCCACTGATGATATTGGTCGGGCCATTGTTGATGCAAAGAGAAACTGCGAAAATGAAAAGGAGAAGTTGAAGTTGCAACGCATGTTAGGGCCTGTTTTAAAATGATGCAGCTTCTCCAAAACTTCCCATAACCAGCTTCTTTCCCCACTTCTTGCTTCACGTGGAGCTAGTGAAAACGTTCTGGAGCGTTTGTACCTTCTCACAGCCCCAGGTTGAGCTGGCAGCCTAGCTGGGGCGTTCTAGGCCAACTGGTTGTAGTATTGGGCTGGTTAGAAGGAGCCCATCTTTGGGGCAAACTCCAGACAGGCCAGAAAAAATAGAAAACGAGTTGGGACATAGTGCTTGGGTGAATGGCTAGTCTAATTTTTTTGGTAGGACATATTTTTTGCGATTTATGGTTGTATAGAGAGGTGTACAGAGTACTTTTGTGTACTAAAGCAGTGCTGAAAATGTTGGGGAACGTCGCATGGGAAACAGAATTTTTGCTACGTGCACGTAGATCTATCCATGGTGATGAGCACCTGCGAGAGGGAGAGTGTATCTACATACCCTTGTAGATCGCTAAGCGAGAAGTGTTAAGAAATGCGGTTGGTGTAGTCGAACATCTTCGCGATCCAAATCGTCGAGCGTCCCGCGATTCATCACGATCCGTCCCACGATCCAATCACGATCCGTCTCGTGAACACATCACGATCCGTCCTGTGATCTCATCACGATCCGTCTCACGATCTTGATCACGATCTGTCCCACGAACTCACCACGATCCATTTCGCGATCTCATCACGAACCGTCTCGCGATCTCGATCACGGTCCTTCCGATCTAGTGCCGAACGGACGGCACCTCCGCGTTCAGCACATGTGCAGCTTGATGACGATCTCCGCCGTCTTGATCCAGCAAGAGAGAGCGGAGAGGTAGAAGAGTTCATCGGCAGCGTGACGGCGCTCCGGTGATGGTGGTGGAGCAATTCCGGCAATGCTTCGCCTAAGCACTGCAGAAAACCGATCTAGAGGAGCACCGGTGAAACGGGTAGCACGTGGCCTTAAAATCTGTGCAAAAACCCTCTATTCCAGCAGTATATATAGGAGGAGAGGAGAGGCAGCCTTGGCGCAAGGGCTAGGCCCTCTTGGAGTTTGCCGGCCAAGGTGGAGGAGTCCTACTCCTCCTCCACTCCTAGTAGGAGTAGGACTCTTCCTTTTTTGCCTTTTTCTCCACTTTTCTCTTTGGGCTTTTTCTATCCTACCGCATGGGCCTTGTGTGGCTATTCCACCAGCCCACTAAGGGCTGGTTAATACTCTCCCACAGCCCATGAAGCTTCTTGGGTCGAAATATCCCTCCTGGAGGTCTCCCGGTACACTACCGACACTCCCGGTAAACTACCGATGAACCCGAAACTTTTCCGGCGACCAAACCGGGACTTCCTATATATGAATCTTTACCTCCGGACCATTTTGGAGCTCCTCGTGACGTCCGGGATCTCATCCGGGACTCCGAACAACTTTCGGTCACCACCATACATAACTCTACACTACCGAAACGTCACCAAACCTTAAGTGTGCAGACCGTGCGGGTTCGAGAACTATGTAGACATGACCGAGACACCTCTACAGTCAATAACCAATGGCGGGACCTGAATGTACACATTGGTTCCTACATATTCTACGAAGATCTTTATCGGTCGAACCTCTATGTCAAGGATTCAGTTAATCCCGTATAATGTTCCCTTTGTTCTTCGGTTTGTTACTTGCCCGAGATTCGATCGTCGATATCTCCATACCTAATTCCACCTCGTTACCGGCAAGTCTCTTTACTCGTTCCATAATACAAGATCCCACAACTAACAATTAGTCACAGTGCTCGCAAGGCTCATTGTGACGTTGTATTACCGAGTGGGCCCCGAGATACCTCTCCGTCACACGGGGTAACAAATCCCAGTCTCGATCCATGCCAACTCAACAGACACCCTCGGAGATACCTGTAGAGCACCTTTATTGTCACCCAGTTACGTTGAGACGTTTGATACACACAAGGTACTCCTCCGATGTCAATGAATTGCATGATCTCATGGTCATAGGAACATATACTTGACATGCAGAAAACAGTAGCAATAAACTGACACGATCATAAGCTACGTTTGCAGTTTGGGTCTTGTCCATCACATCATTCCTAATGATGTGATCCCGTTATCAAATGACATCACATGTCAATGGCTAGGAAACCTTGACCATCTTTGATCAACGAGCTAGTTCACTGGTGGCATACTAGGGACAGAGTGTTGTCTATTTACCCACACATGTAATGTGTTTCCATTTAATACAATTTATAGCATGGATAATAAACGATTAGCATGAACAAGGAAATATGATAATAACCAATTTATTATTGCCTCTAGGGCATATTTCCAACAGTCTCCCACTTGCACTAGAGTCAATAATCTAGTTCACATCACCATGTGATTCGCATTGTTATGAATCTAACACCCAATGAGTTCTGGGGCTCGATCATGCTTTGCATGTGAGAGAGGTCTTTATAGTCAACGGGTCTGTGACATTCAGATCCGTGTGTACTTTGCAAATTTCTATGTCAAACCATAAACACTGCTACCACACTCCACTTGGTACTATCCCAAATGGCTGCTCCACTATACGTATCCAGATTACTACTACGAGTCATCCGGATTGGTGTTAAAGCTTGCATCGACGTGACTCTTTACGACGAACTCTTTATCACCTCCATAATCGAGAAACATCTCCTTAGTATTTTAGTTACTAAGGATAATCTTGCCCGCTGTCCAGTGCTCCATTCCAGTATCACTTTGAAACCTTCCGGCCATACTTATAGCAAGGCTGACATCGGATCTTTGTGCACAACATTGCATACATGATAGAGCCTATGGCTGAAGCACAGGGGATGACACTCATCTTTTCTCTATCTTCTGCAGTCACTGGGCATTGAGTCTTACTCAACTTTATACCTTACAAATCAGGCGAGAACTCTTTCTCTGACTGATCCATTTTGAACTCTTTCAAAATCTTGCCACGGTATGTACTCATTGAAAGTCTTATCAAACATCTTGATCTATCTTTATAGATTTTGATGCTCAACAATTAGGTAGCTTTATCCAAGTCTTCCTTTGAAAAACTCTTTTCAAACAACCTTTTATGCTTTCCAGAAATTCTACATCATTTCCGATCAACAATATGTCAACCACATATGCTTACCAGAAACTCTATAGTGCTCCCACTCACTTTATTGTAAATACAAGTTTCTCATAAACTTTGTATAGACTCAAAAACTTTGATCACCTCATCAAAGCGTACATTCCAACTCCGAGATGCTTGCTTCAGTCCATAGAAGGATCACTGAAGCTTGCACACCTTTTAGCATCCTTAGGACTGACAAAACATTCTGGTTGTATCACATACAACCTTTCCCCAAGTAAACCGTTAAGGAAATGATATTTTGACATCCATCTGCCAGATTTCATAATTGTAAATGCAGCAACTGCTAACATAATTCCAACAGACTTTAGCATCACTACGAGTGAGAAAGTCTCATCGCAGTTAATTCCTTGAATTTGTCACAAACATCTTTGCAACAAGTCGAGCTTTACAAATGGTGATAATTACCATCAGCGTCTGTCTTCATTTTAAAGATCCATTTGTACTCAACGACCTGCCGTCCAACGAGCAAGTCTACCAAAGTCTATACTTGGGTTTCATACATGGATCCTATCTCGGATTTCATGGCCTCCAACCATTTGTCGGAATCCGGGCCGTCATCGCTTCTCCACAGCTCGTAGGTTCATCGTTGTCCAACAACATGACCTCAAAGACAAGGTTGTCGTACCGCTTAGGAGCAGTACACATCCTTGTCGACCTACGAAGTTTGATAGTAACTTGATCCTGAAGCTTCATGATCATCATCATTAACTTCCTTTTTAACTAACGTAGGCTTCACAGAAACATCTTTCTGCGCTGCGCTACTCTCTGGTTGAACAAAGGTTTAACAACCTCATCAAGTTCTATCTTCCTCCCACTCAATTCTTTTGAGAGAAACTTTTCCTCGAGAAAGGATCCATTTTAGCAACAAACACTTTGCACTTGGATCTGAGATAGAAGGTTTCACCCAACTATTCTTAGGGTATTCTATGAAGATGCATTTGTCCGCCTTGGGTTCGACCTCATTAGGTGAAAACATTTTCCACACAAGTGTCGCAGCCCCAAACATTAAGAAATGACAGCTTAGGTTTCTGTCAAACCATAATTCACACGGTGTCATCTCAACGGATTTAGATGGTGCCCTATTTAAAGTGAATGTTTTTGTATGTAATGCATAACCCCAAAATTATAGTAACAAAACAATAATAGACATCATAGCACGCACTATATCCAATAGAGCACGACTATGACGTTCGGACACACCATCACACTATGGTGTTCCAGGTGGCGTGAGTTGTGAACCAACTTTCACATTGTCTAAAGTTGTATGCCAAACTCGTAACTTAGATATTCACCTCCACGATCATATCGCAAACATATTTATCTTCTTGTCACGATGATCTTAAACTTCACTCTGAATTTGCTTGAACCTTTCAAACGATTCAGACTTGTGTTTCATTAAGTAAATATACACTATATCTTCTACAATCATCAGTGAAGGTAAGAAAATAACGATATCCACCGCACGTTACAAGACTCATTGGATTGCATACATCAACATGTATGATTTCCAATAAATCACTTGCCCGCTTCATCAAAACAGAAAACGAGGTCCTTAGTCATCTTTGACCAAGAGGCATGGTTCACATGTCTCAACCGATACGAAATCGAATGAGTCCAAAGATCCATCAGCATGGAGTTTCTTCATGCGTTTTATACCAATATGACATTTAGCGGTAGTGCCACAATTATGTGGTACTATCATTATTAACTTTGTATCTTTTTGGCATCAATGTCATGAACATGTGTATTACTACGATCAAGTTTCAACAAACCATTCTTACTGGGTGCATGACCATTGAAGGTATTATTCATGTAAATAGAATAACCATTATTCTCTAACTTAAATGAATAACCGTGTTGCAATGAACATGATCTAATCACGTTCATGCTCAACGCAAAAAGACACCAAATAACATTTATTTTAGGTTCGTCACTAATCTCTGAAGTAGAGAGAGTGTGCGATGTTGATCACAGCAACCTCGGAAACATTTCCAACACACATCATCACCTCACACTTAGCTAGTTCTCCGTTTATTTCGTATCTTTTATTTCGAGTTACTAACATTTAGCAACCGAACCGGTATCCAATACCCAGGTGCTACTAGGAGTACTAGCAAGGTACACATCAATAACACGTATATCAAATATACTTCTGTTGACGTTGCAAGCCTTCTTATCTACCAAGTATCTAGGGTTGTTCCGCTTTAGCGACCGCTCTCCTCATAATCGAAGCACTTAGTCTCGGGTTTGAGTTCAACTTTGGGTTGCTTCACTGGAGCAACAACTGACTTGCTATCCATGAAGTTTCCCTCCTTGCACTTGTCAAAACTAGTGGTTTTAACTAACCATCAACACTTTGATGCTCCTTCTCGATTTCTACCTTTGCGGTGTCAAACATCGCGAATAGCTCAGGGATCATTATTTCTATCCCTGGCATTTTATAGTTCATCACCAAGTTCTAGTAGCTTTAGTGACAGTGACTTGGAGAACTATATCAATCACTATCTTATCTGGAAGATCAACTCCCACTCGATTCAAGCGATTGTAGCACCCAGACAATCAGAGCACATGCTCAATGATTGAGCTATTCTCTTTCATCTTACAGGCAAAGAATCTTGTTGGAGATCTCATATCTCGCAACACGGGCACGAGCCTGAGATCCTAATTTCAGCTCTTAGAACATCTCATATGTTCCATGACGTTCGAAACGTTTTGGAGCCTCAATTCTAAACTGTAATGCATGACGCACTAAACTATCAAGTAGTTATCAAAACGTGCCTGTCAGATGTTGACAACATCTACAAACAACGCTAGAGGGGTTGGTGCACCAAGCGGTGCATTAAGGACATAAGCCTTCTGTGCAGCAATGAGGACAATCCTCAGATCACGGAGCCAGTCCGCAATATTGCTACCATCATCTGTCAACTCTATTTCTCTAGGAACATATAAAATTCAAGGGAGCTACAGCGTGAGCTAGTAATCTACAACATAATTTTGCAAAGACACTACTGACTATGTTCATGATAATGAGTTCAATTAATCATATTACTTAAGAACTCCCACTCAAATTGACATCCCTCCGGTCATCCGAGTGATACATGATCCAAATTCACCAACTCAAGTCCGATTATCACGTGAGTTGAGGTGGTTACAATGGTGAACATCATCATGTTGATCATATCTACTATATGACTCATGTTCGACCTTTCGGTCTCTTGTGTTCCGAGGCCATGTCTGTACATGCTAGGCTCGTCAAGTTTAACCCGAGTGTTCTGCATGTGCAACACTGGCTTGCACCCGTTGTATGTGAACGTAGAGTCTATCACACCCGATCATCACGTGGTGTCTCAACACGACGAACTTTCGCAACGGTGCACACTCGGGGAGAACACAATTTTATCTTGAAATTTAAGTGAGGGATCACCTTATAATGCTACCGTCGTGCTAAGCAAAACAAGGTGCATAAAAGGATTATCATCACATGCAATTCATAAGTGACATGATATGGCCATGAACTTGTGCTTTAGATCTCCATCTTGAAAGCACCGGCATGATCTCCATCGTCACCGGTACGACACCATGATCTCCATCATATTGATCTCCATCAACGTGTCGCCATCGGGGTTGTCACGCCCTGCATGCTTCTACTACTATTGCTACCGTTTAGCGATAAAGTAAAGCATTACATAGTGCTTAATGATTGACACGCAGGTCATACAATAATTAAAGACAACCCTATGGCTCCTGCCGGTTGCCATACTCATCGACATGCAAGTCGTGAAATTCTATACATCACATGATCATCTGATACATCACATATATCACATCATGTAATTGGCCATATCACATCACAACATACCCTGCAAAAACAAGTTAAACGTCCTCTAATTGTTGTTGCATGTTTTACGTGGCTGCTATGGGTATCTAGCAAGAACAATTCTCATCTACGCAAAACCACAACGGTGATACACTAGTTGCTTTTCAACCTTCTCAAGGACCGCCTTTGGCGAATCCGATCCAACTAAAGTGAGAGAAACTGGCACCCGCAAGCCATCTATGCAACAAGTTGCGGTCGAGGGAATTGGTCTCTCGTAAGCGTACGAGTAATGTTGGTCCGGGCCGCTTCATCTCACAATACCGCTGAACCAAAATCTGACCAAGGGAGGAAGCAAGCTAAGCATCAACGCCCACAAACTCTTTGTGTTCTACTCGAGATCTCATCTACACATAGACCTAGCTCATGATGCCACTGTTGGGGAACGTCGCATGGGAAACAAAATTTTTCCTACGCGCACATAGATCTATCCATCGTGATGAGCATCTACGAGAGGGAGAGTGGATCTACATACCCTTGTAGATCGCTAAGCGGGAAGCGTTCATAAATGCAGTTGGTGTAGTCGAACATCTTCGCGATCCAAATCGCCGAGCGTCCCGCGATCTCATCATGATCCGTCCCGCGATCCAATCACGATCCGTCTCATGAACACATCACGATCCGTCCCGCGATCTCATCACAATCCGTCTCACGATCTTGATCACAATCTGTCTCGCGAACTCATCACGATCCGTTCCGCGATCTCAACACGAACCGTCTCGCGATCTCGATCACGGTCCTTCCGATCTAGCGCCGAACGGACGACACCTCCGCGTTCAGCACACGTGCAGCTTGATGACGATATCCACCGTCTTGATCCAGCAAGAGAGAGTGGAGAGGTAGAAGAGTTCACTGGCAGCGTGACGGCGCTCCGGTGATGGTGGTGGAGCAATTTCGGCAGGGCTTCGCCTAAGCACTGCAGAAAACCGATCTAGAGGAGCACCGGTGAAACGGGTAGCACGTGGCCGTAAAATCTGTGCAAAAACCCTCTATTACACCAGTATATATAGGAGGAGAGGAGAGGCAGCCTTGGCGCAAGGGCTAGGCCCTCTTGGAGTTGGCCGACCAAGGTGGAGGACTCCTACTCCTCCTCCACTACTGGTAGGAGTAGGACTCTTCCTTTTTTGCCTTTTCTCCACTTCTCTTTGGGATTTTTCTCTCCTGCTGCATGGGACTTGTGTGGATATTCCACCAGCCCACTAAGGGCTGGTTAATACTATCCCACAGACCATGAAGCTCTTGGGTCGAAATACCCCTCCCGGTACACTCCCGGCACTCCCGGTACACTACCGATGAGCCCGAAACTTTTCCGGCTACCAAACTGGGACTTCCTATATATGAATCTTTACCTCCGGACCATTTTGGAGCTCCTCGTGACGTCCGGGATCTCATCCGGGACTCCAAACAACTTTCGGTCACCACCATACATTACTCTACACTACCGAAACGTCACCAAACCTTAAGTGTGCAGACCCTGCGGGTTCGGGAACTATGTACACATGACCGAGACACCTCTACGGTCAATAACCAATGGTGGGACCTGGATGTCCACATTGGTTCCTACATATTCTACGAAGATCTTTATCGGTCGAACCTCTATGTCAAGGATTCAGTTAATCCCGTATAATGTTCCCTTTGTTCTTCGGTATGTTACTTGCCCGAGATTCGATCGTCGGTATCTCCATACCTAGTTCCACCTCGTTACCGGCAAGTCTCTTTACTCGTTCTGTAATACAAGATCCCGCAACTAACAATTAGTTACATTGCTTGCAAGGCTCATTGTGACGTTGTATTACCGAGTGGGCCTCGAGATACCTCTCCGTCACACGGGGTAACAAATCCCAGTCTTGATCCATGCCAACTCAAGAGACACCCTCAGAGATACCTATAGAGCACCTTTATAGTCACGTAGTTACATTGCGACGTTTGATACACACAAGGTACTCCTCTGATGTCAGTGATTTGCATGATCTCATGGTCATAGGAACATATATTTGACATGCAGAAAACAGTAGCAATAAACTGACATGATCATAAGCTACGTTTGTAGTTTGGGTCTTTTCCATCACATCATTCTCCTAATGATGTGATCCCGTTATCAAATGACATCACATGTCAATGGCTAGGAAACCTTGACCATCTTTGATCAACGAGCTAGTTCACTAGAGGCATACTAGGGACAGAGTGTTGTCTATTTACCCACACATGTAATGTGTTTCCATTTAATCCAATTATAGCATGGATAATAAACGATTAGCATGAACAAGGAAATATGATAATAACCAATTTATTATTGCCTCTAGGGCATATTTGCAATAGAAAATAATGCCCAAATGTATTTTTGAATGGATCACAAATATTCTCAGTTAAGACAAGTTATAATAAAGGCAAATAACTAGTTTGTTTGTGTCATACAACAAAAGTTTCATTTGCATATAAGTTTGCAAATTAAAGTGGTCTCACATCCTAAGAATTGAACATGATTACTTCACCAACTAAGAGTAGTGGCGGTAGCCAGTTCATGCCTAAACAAATCCATGTTAGGACCACTTTCTACCGGTGTTGAAGAACCCGATGCATTTGGAGGAATACAATACTTCTTGTATCTCTCTGGAATAGTTGGAAAAGAATTCGTATCCCTCTCACACCGAAGAAAGTGGAGATCCTCTTTGTGATGGAGGCGGATGTAGTTGTGTAGTGCCATGGTAGAGGTAACAATCATCTTTTGTGTTTGAATCGAGTAGTGTGGCATATTGAGCAAGATTTGCCATTTCATATTCCACACACCAAACACTCTCTCTATGGTATTGCACTTGGAAGAGTGGATGCGGTTGAACTTCTCTACAGGAGTAGTTGAGGGCACACCTCTTTGAAAGTCGGGCACGTGATAACATTCTCCTTTGTACAGTGCTAGATAGCCATCCCTATTGGGATAACCGGCATCTACAAGGTAATACTTGCCTGTATAAATGAACAACAAACATGAATGTGTGTTGGAGGGCAAGTTACATAAGTTGCAACAACATGAAATACTAATCCTTTGGAGGATGTGGGAATGTGGCCTTGTCGTTTTCAATTGCATGGAATAGCACAATTGTATCATGCATAGAACCCGATTGTCCAATGAAAGAATAGGTGAAATGCATATCAAAGTCACATACTGCCATCACAATCTGAGTTGATGCACCCGTTCTTCCAATGTACCTTACTTTTGAAGGTCCTTCCAGAATAGAAGCCCTAATATGAGTCCCATCTATTGCACCAATGCAATCTTTTAGGTGATGAAAAGCCCTTTTGTCACGCTTAATCCTATCATGCACGGTGTGAAAATTTGGGTCTTGAGGCCTAATACAGTGAGATGACATCTTGACCACACACTGTAGAACCTCACGGAACTTACGGTGGATTGTATCTGCTCCATGTTTGAAACGGTTTTGGGTCCTCCTATATTATTCATATCCCCCTAAGGTCCACAAAAACATAGCAAGAGACTCATAAGTTGTAACAAAGCATGTTTCTTTGAGGCCATACTCCACCACCAACTTGTCATGAAGATCAACAAACACATTTGCATTCATTCTCAACATTGTGTATGTCTCTCCTGGTGTGCCAATAGTCTCTCGCAACCATTCAAAACCAGTCAACCTAGATGTCCTAGGCTCGACCTTCATGATCCAACTTTTACAATACTTTTCAACTATGGATGACACACTTGAGCAACGCATGACCATATCATGATGATATTGAAAAACCATAACTTTCTTTCTTTTGATAATTTATGTCATCATCACTTTCACTATCCCATGACATCTGCATATAAACAACCATCAACAATATGAAACACAACTTAGCACCAATAGAAAATAGCAAATAGCCAATAGTAGTTTCAACAAGATAAAAGATAGTTCCAGAATGCATTCATAAATAGCAAATAGTAGGTTCAACAACATAATTTTTTTGTTCCAGAATGCATTCATAAATAGCAAATAGAAGGTTCAACAACATAAAATGGGGTTCCAGAATGCCTTCATAAATAGTAAACAGTAGGTTCAACAACATAAAATGGTTCCACAATGCACTATGTTAAACATAAAAGGTAATCATCCATCACACATTGATGGAGTGGTACACATGTAAATTAGCTAGTTCCCATACTTCAAGTCATACTTCCTGCGCAACCGACCCTTCCGGGACTCAATAGGAATGTAAAGAAATATCTCCCTTTGTGCCCTCTTCACAAACAACTCACTAGCCATGAAGAACTCATCGGTACCAACGCTTGCACCACAAGCAATGACTTCATCCATGGCCGAATTGACATAGTTTGCCTCATCTTGCTTTGTAAAAGATTGGAAAGATGAGTGAGAAGCCTCGGCAATGTCGCCAATCCTTGTAAGTTGCTCACACATAACTTGTGCGGTCTTGGGTTTTTTGTTCTTCTCCGGAATGGTGATCCAAATCCTCACTTTAGATGAAGTTGGTATTGCCTGAGATGCTTGTTCTCCGGTATCATCCAGATTAAGATCTTCTATGTCATCAACATTGATGCTGGCTTTCACCGCTGCACTTGAGGGAGGAGGTATGCCAGAAGATGGATTCCAATGGTTAGTACCATCAGTTGTGATATCTCCAAAGATAATCCGCAAGTTTTGCTCATTAGCAAGTCCTTTCTTCTTGAACTTGCCACAACCTTTAATGTCTTGTAATACAACAATAAAATGCATTATTAGTAAATAAAGTGATATGGATAAATTAAGATGTGCGACAAATCAGCAAAAGAACTCACTATTTTAGCCTTTTTCCAGCACTCATCATCTTGTGACACGTGTGTTGTTCACATAGTCCCATCCGGCTCCGGTCTCGCGGAACTTGAGTTTCTTGAACAAGCTGAAATCATCTTTAAGCTTGCCCCATTTGTTTTTCAATTGCATATGTGTGTAGTCTAGGACGGTTCTCATCTTAAATTGTCTTCCTACCTCATCAAATGCATTTGGTGTCAAATAATTGCTTGGACTATTTCCAATGGATACTTGCTCAGCAAACAACTCGGAGATTATCTGAGTGCTTTCAACACTCCATTCAGCATCGATACTTCTCTAAAAAAATACATGTCACTTTGGAACTCATGTAATATCTGAACAATGTATACATTTGCACACATATACCACTTGGTTGTTAAAAAGAAACTGCACACATATGTGTTCTCTGTTATGAAATTTGTTCACATAATAGCACTCATGGCTGTACCCACATAGTAATATGCAACTACAACTCTAAAAGCTAACTGCAGATATGTACAGAACGGAGAACATGAGCCAAGACATGGATCCATAGGGAAGAAGAGATGGGGACAAACTCACCTCGCAGTTATGGCTTGAGGGCGCGGTTGTCCTGGTGCTGCTCTTGGCTTTGGAACGTCGCTCGGGTGACAATGGTGTCGAGGCTGGCTCCTCTGAGCGGTGAGGTCGCAGCTTCTTGCACTGGGAGAGACGGATAACGGCAACGACGGGATCCGGCGGGAAATAGATGAGGCCGACTGGATCTGTCGTCGGAGGCGAGGATTTGGCCAGTGACGGGGGCTCCCGGGCATGGTGGTGGAACATCGGCATGAGGTTTACAGAGGGATATGAGGGGGAGGGGAGATGTGAGCAAGCGGTTGTTTCTGCAAGATCGAGCAGGGAGGTCACGAACGAAAGGTTTTCTTGGCGGTGGCAGTTTGGCCGTAATTAGCCGCAGCTTCCGATTCACAAATACCTGGAGCTAGGATTTGGTTGCTTCACAGAAATGAACTAGATCCCATCGCGACTTCCTATTTTGTAGATTCCTAAAGCTATTCCGTTCGGGTTGGCTTCGTCCCGAATTTGATAGAAGCTATGAGTGAGAGGAGATCAGAACAGGCCCTTAGATGATCACAAAAAAGGGTTGTACCCAAATTGCAAAGATGACAACACAAAGGTCGGTACCACACTCGAATAGCTGCAATGGAAGGCAGAGAATGGTGTAGCTGACAAGGCATTTGAAAAGTTACTGAAAATAATGAAGAATAAGCTTCCAAAGGACAACGAATTGCTCGACAGTACATCCGAAGCAAACAAGGTTATCTGTCCTCTAGGATTGGAGGTGCAGAAGATACATGCATGCCCTAATGACTGCATCCTCTACCGCGGTGAGTACGAGAATTTGAATGCATGCCTGGTATGCAATGCATTGTGATATAAGATCGGTCACGATGACCCTAGTGATGATGTTTAGGGCGAGTGCTCGGGAAGAGGATTCCTGCCAAGGTGATGTGGTATGCTCCTATAATACCACTATTTGAAACATTTTTTCCAAAACAAAGAGCATGCCAAGTCGTTACGATGGCACAAAGAAGACCGTAAGAAAGACGGTAAGTTGAGAGTACCCGCTGATGGGTCGTAGTGGAGAAAAATCGAGAGAGAGTGGACGAACTTTGCAGATGACCCAAGGAACTTATGGTTTGGTTTAAGTGCAGATGGCATTAATCCATTTGAGGAGCAGAGCAGCAAGCATAGCATATGGCATGTCACTCTATGTATCTATAACCTTCCTCCTTGGTTGTGCATCAAGCGGAAGTTCATTATGATGCTAGTGCTCATCCAAGGCCCGAAGCAACTCGGAAACGACATTGATGTGTACCTAAGGCCACTAGTTGATGAACTTTTATAGTTGTGGAATAAAAAAGGTGTATGTGTGTGGGATGAGCACAAACAACAAGAATTTGACCTGCGAGCGTTGCTCTTTGTAACCATCAATGATTGGCCTCCTCTTAGTAACCTTTCAGGACAGACAAACAAATGATACCATGCATGCACGCACTGTTTCGATGATACCGAAAGTATATATTTGGACAAATGCAAGAAGAATGTGTACCTGGGACATTGTCAATTGTTTCCTGTCAAGCATGCCTTAAGAAAGAAAGGCAAGCATTTCAAAGGTGAGGTAGATCACCGGAAGAAGCCCGTCCTCCGTACTGGTGATGACATACTTGATATGGTCAAGGATTTACGTGTAATATTTGGAAAGGGTCCTGGCGGACAATCTGTTCCGACTGACACTGAGGGATGCGCACCCATGTGGAAGAAGAAATCTATATTTTGGGAGCTAGAATATTGGAAAGTCCTAGAGGTCCGCTCTGCAATCGACGTGACGTGACGAAGAATCTTTGTGTGAACCTTCTAGGATTCCTGGGCATGTATGGGAAGACAAAGATACACCGGAGGCACGGGAGGACCAACAATGTGTGCACGAAAACGATGGCATGCATGCAAGGCAGTATGAAGGTCTTGCCAGCTACGCTCTTACCAAAGCAAAGAAGGAAATCTTCGTTGAATGCCTACTCAGTATGAAGGTCCCATCTAGCTTCTCGTCTAATATAAAGGGAATAATAAATATGGCATAGAAAAAATTCCAGAACCTAAAGTCTCATGACTGCCACGTGATCATGATACAATTGCTTCCGGTTGCATTGAGGGGGCTTCTACCAGAAAATGTTCGATTAGCCATTGTGAAGCTATGTTCATTCCTCAATGCAATTTCTCAGAAGGTAATCGATCCGGAAATCCTACCAAGCTTTCAGAATGAATTGGTCCAATGTCTTGTCAGTTTCAAGTTGGTGTTCCCACCATCCTTCATTAATATTATGACACACATCCTAGTTCACCTAGTCGAAGAGATTGCCATTTTGGATCCTGTATTTCTACACAATATGTTCCCCTTTGAGAGGTTCATGGGATTCTTAAAGAAATATGTTCGTAACCGTGCTAGGATAGAAGGAAGCATCTCTAAGGGCCATGAAACAAAGGAGGTTACTGAGTTTTGTGTTGACTTTATTCCTGACATTAAGCTGATTGGTGTTCCTCAATTGCGGCATGAGGGGAGACTGCATGGAAAAGGCACGCTTGGACCAAAATCAATAATATGTACGGACGGACATTCTTAGGCGCAAGCACACTACACAATTCTATAGAATTCTACCTTGGTCACCCCATATATCAAGGAACATATGGATATTATACGCTCGAAGAATCCGGAAAAGTCTGACCCCTACATTCAACGTACACACATTGAGGCTTTCGGCGGTTGGTTGCGAACACATCTCATGAATGACGACAATCTTGAAGATGACTTGTAATTGTTGGCCAAGAGACCATCTTTGACTATATTTACTTTCCAAGGGTATGAGATAAATGGGAATACATTTTACACGATCGCCCAAGATAAAAAGAGCACCAATCAAAACAGTGGTGTTCGCTTTGATGATGCGGCAAACACCAAGGAAAAGGACACATATTATGGTTACATAGAGGAGATATGGGAACTTGACTATGGAGGTGATTTGAAGGTCCCTTTTGTTCCGGTGCAAATGGGTCAATCTGACTAAAGGAGGGGTAATGGTAGACCCGTAGTACGGAATGACAACAGTGGATCTCAACAATCTTGGACACACAAATGAACCATTTGTTCCAGCCAATGATGTGGCGCAAGTTTTCTATGTGAAGGACATGTCTACCAAACCGAGAAAAAGGAAAGATAAGAAAGCGGATATATCATACGATGAGCTAAAGCGCCACATAGTTCTTTCTTGGAAAAGAAACATCGTAGGAGTGGAGGACAAGACAGACATGTCAAAAGATTATGAAAAGTTTGATGATATTCCTCCCTTCGCAGTGAGGACTCATCCAAGCATCATGTTAAATGGTGAAGATTCTCCATGGTACGGCGCAATAATCAAGGAACACATGCGAAGAATTTTTTTTATGCCCCAAGATCCCACTCTGGGATGTGCTTGGCTGCACCATCATCACTTTTCTTCTCTAGTGAGTAGCCGGGATGGTTTAGTTTGTACACGAAGTGCATCTAGTATTTATTGTAACCCTCTCAACTTTTTAGCACATGCTATTTGGGTGAAATTATTATACCATGCCAAGTTTCAACCTTTTTAGAGTTCATTTGTGGTGATTTTTAATTTCAGGGTCATTTAGCTCAAACCAATTCATTAAATGCATGAAAAATAACAAATGAAGTTAGATGGGGTTGAAATTTGAGCATGTGGCTTCTAATGATTCATATTGAATGCACAAAAAGTCTGGAGTTGAAATAAGTTTGAAAATGAAATGCATTTGTAACATATGAGTTTTCGCCCGAAACCCTCATACTTCGAACGAGATGGGCCAGTTTGTACACGAAGTGCGTCCAGTTTTTGCCGTAACACTCTCAAATTTCTAGCACATGCTTTGTGGGTGAAATGATGATGCCATTCCAAGTTTCAACCTTTTCAGAGTTCATTTGTCGTGCTTTTTAATTTCAGGGTCATTTAGTTCAAAACAATTCATTAAATGCATGAAAATAGCAAATGAAGTTAGATAGGGTTGAAATTTGAGGATGTGGCTTCTAATGGTGCATATTGAATGCACAAAAATCCTAGAGTTGAAATAAGTTAAAAAAATGAAATGCCTTTCTAACATATGAGTTTTCGTCCGAAACCCTCATACTTTGAAGGAGATGGTCCAGTTTGTACACGAAGTGCATCTAGTTTTTGCCGCAATCCTCTCAACTTTTTAGCAGATGCTATGTGGGTGAAATGATGATACCATGACAAGTTTCAACCTTTTTAGAGTTCATTTGTGGTGCTTTTTAATTTCAGGGACATTTACCTCAAAAGAATTCATTAAATGCATGAAAAATAGAAAATGAAGTTAGATAGGGTTAAAATTTTAGGATGTGGCTTCTAATGGTGCATATTGAATGCACAAAAAGTCTGGAATTGAAATAGGTTAAAAAACTGAAATGCCTTTGTAACATATGAGTTTTCGTCCGAAACCCTCATACTTTGAAGGAGATGGTCTAGTTTGTACATGAAGTGTGTCCAGTTTTTGTCGTAACCCTCTCAACTTTGTAGCACATGCTATGTGGGTGAAATGATGATACCATGCCAAGTTTCAACGTTTTCAGAGTTCATTTGTGGTGCTTTTTAATTTTAGGGTCAATTACCTCAAAACAATTCAATAAATGCATGAAAAATAGCAAATGAAGTTAGATATGGTTGAAATTTGAGGATGTGGCTTCTAATGGTGCATATTGAGTGCACAAAAAGTCTGGAGTTGAAATAACTTTAAAAAAAGAAATGCCTTTGTAACATATGACTTTTCGTTTGAAACCCTCATACTTTAAAGGAGATGGTCCAATTTGTACACTAAGTGCGTACAGTTTTTGCCTTAACCCTCTAAAATTTTTAGCACATGCTATGTGGGTGAAATGATGATACCATGCCAAGTTTCAACGTTTACAGAGTTCATTTATGGTGCCTTTTCATTTCAGGGTCAATTACCTCAAAACAATTCATTAAATGCATGAAAAATAGCAAATGAAGTTAGATATGGTTGAAATTTGAGGATGTGTCTTATAATGGTGCATATTGAATGCACAAAAAGTTTGGAGTTGAAATAAGTTTAATCAATGAAACGCCTTTGTAACATATGAGTTTTCGTTCAAAACCCTCATAATTCGAAGGAGATGGTCCAGTTTGTACACGAAGTGCATCAAGTGTTTTCCGTAACCCTCTCAACTTTTTAGCACATGCTATGTGGGTGAAATGATGATACCATGCCAAGTTTCAACCCTTTCAGAGTTCATTTGTGGTGCTTTTTAATTTTAGGGTCATTTAGCTCAAAACAATTCATTAAATGCATGAAAAATAGAAAATGAAGTTAGATAGGGTTGAAATTTGAGGATGTGGCTTCTAATGGTGCATATTTAATGCACAAAAAGTCTGGAGTTGAAATAAGTTAAAAAAATGAAAGGCCTTTGTGACATATGAGTTTTCGTCCGAAACCCTCATACTTTGAAGGAGATGGTCCAGTTTGTACACGAAGTGCGTCCAGTTTTTGCCGTAACCCTCTCAACTTTGTAGCACATGCTATGTGGGTGAAATTATGATACCATGCCAAGTTCCAACGTTTTCAGAGTTCATTTGTGGTGCTTTTTAATTTTAGGATCAATTACCTCAAAAAAATTCATTAAATGCATGAAAAATAGCAAATGAAGTTAGATATGGTTGAAATTTGAGGATGTGGCATCTAATGGTGAATATTGAATGCACAAAAAGTCTGGAGTATAAATAAGTTAAAAAAAGAAATGCCTTTGTAACATATAAGTTTTTGTGTGAAACCCTCATACTTTGAAGGAGATGGTCCAGTTTGTACACGAAGTGCGTCCAGTTTTTTATGTAACCCTGTCAAGTTTTTAGGACATGTTATGTGGGTGAAATGATGATACCATGGTAAGTTTCAACCTTTTCAGAGTTCATTTGTGGTGCTTTTTAATTTTAGGGTCATTTAGCTCAAAACAATTCATTAAATGCATGAAAAATAGCAAGTGAAGTTAGATAGGGTTGAAATTTGAGGATGTGGCTTCTAATGGTGCATATTGAGTGCAGGAAAAGTTTGGAGTTTAAATGAGTCAAAAAAATGAAATTCCTTTCTAACATACGAGTTTTCGTCCAAAACCCTGATGCTTCGAAGGAGATGGTCCAGTTTGTACACGAAGTGCATCCAGTTTTTGTCGTAACCCTCTCAACTTTTTAGCACATTATATGTGGGTGAAATTATGATACCATGCCAAGCTTCAACCATTTTAGAGTTCATTTGTAGTGCTTTTTAATTTCAGGGTCATTTAGCTCAAAACAATTCATTAAATGAATGAAAAATAGCAAATGAAGTTAGATAGGGTTGAAATTTGAAGATGTGGCTAAGAATGGTGCATACTCGATGCACAAAAAGATTGGAGTTCATTTGGGTGATTTTTATTAAAACAAATGGAGGTATAAAATGAAAAGAGTTAAACAGAATTTGGTTTTGATTAAAGCACCTACTTATATTATACTAAAAATTCCCAAATTTAACATAATGATAAAACATACTAATAGTAAACAATAGGAAAATAATCACTCAAAAATCTATTTTTAAACTAAAGTTATTCACAAATTACTGTTTCACACAAAGTTCAAATGAATTCAAATGTAAAGTATTTCAATTTGAATACTATTGGCACTAACAGAAAGTTTGTAATTGTTTTGACATAAAGCAAAAAGATTCAATAAAAACCTATAAATATTCTAACAGTTATTCCAAATCTAAAAACAGAAATTAGAAAAACAAAACAAAACAAAAAAGAGAAAATACAGCTTTAATCCTGGTTGGTGCTATCAACAGGGACTAAAGGTCCCTTCCCGCGCGGAATTTGGGCCTCCCAAAAGATGGGCCTTTACTCCCGGTTGTTGGATCTAACCGGGACTATAGGGAGGACCTTTAGTCCTGGTTAGTGGTAGCAACCGAGACTAAAGGGTCTTTAGCCCCGGTTAGAGCCATCAACCGGGACTAAAGGGTCTTTAGCCCCGGTCAGAGCCATCAACCGGGACTAAAGGTCTTGGGGTATTTAAGCCCTCCTTCTTCCTCCCCAAATCACTCCGTATCTGCGCCTGCTCAGCAATGCCACGAGGCTGTCCCATGCACGCCCTTGACATCGCTGTCCGGTCGCTCTGCTCGCAAGCACTCCCCCCGAGCTCATGCCGATGCCTCCATGCTGCCCGCTACCGCTGCTCCTATGCACACGCCTGCCTCGATCCACTTCCGCTTCTCCAACCGCCTCCGAGGCCCAAGCCCAAGCCGGTGTCGCTCCTCCCTGCCTCCGGCGTCCTCCTCCGTCCGAGCCCATGCTCGCGCCCTCGACGTCACCGTCTCCGGCCGGTGAGCCTCTCCTCCTCCGTCCCCGTCTCCGTCTACTGAATTTTCAAGATTGAGCACTTCAATTATTCCAAATTGACAGCAATTTGAAGTACATCTCAATTTATACACTTACTGAATTTGGAGAGGATGTAGTGACTTTAGGGGTGGAAACACGGGCATTTTGTTCAAGCCTGAACTTTTGAACTGCTAAGAAAATTCTCTTTTTTGTAACCTGTGTAGATGTCATGCTCAATTTTGTCCATACACAATCAATCTATTTTGTAGCGTTTCATAGTTTGTTTGAATAGAGTCCGAACATTGCAACTATCAACATTGCAAGTATGAACATTCGAAGTATGAATGTTGCAAGTTGTCTCCTAGTTAGGTACACTTGCTGTGTTTAATCAAAACATATTTGTAACCAATCTGAAAATGTTAAATTTTGTTGGAATTTTGTTAAATTTCATCTGTTTGGTTGTTGTTTATCAAAACCTAAAAAACTTTGTTAAATTTCGTCCGTTTGATATTATTCGATGATTAGTTAATTAAGCTATGGATGCATTCTAATCGTTTATATTTGTTCTAGATTACTTAATTAAGCTATGGACGACTGTGATCAAGAGAATGCCATGTGCGACCCGATATGCTCCGGAAACGAAGAGAATTAAGTAGATGATGTCTCACAATACCTTAACCCATCTGGTGAGGGAATTGAGGAAGGACAACCAAGAGACGAAGTTGAACTAGCTGACAATGACGACGACGAAGAAATTTTTGTCCATTAAACAGAGTCCGGCGAGGTATTAATTTGCCCTCTGGTGATCATCAGATGTATTGATTGATTTGTATATATTAACAAGTCTTTCTTACTTTTAGCTCTCTAGATCAAGCAAATCTTCTACAAGGGTGAAACATGGCCTGACAAGAAAGTTGAAACAAGGCGTGAAGTATAACATTGATCAAATCAGAGCAGATGGCGAACCGATTTATCCTAAAGAGAATGCAAACAAATTTAAACGTCAATGCAGAGTTATCGTTTGGGACCAAATCCCGATCACCGCGCAAGAACGGAATCAGCCAAAGGATCACAGAGTTCCTTTTGTCAGGCAGAGAGCAAAAGATCTACTTCGGGAGGAGCTCATGAAACATTTCACCCTACCAGAGGGTCTGACAGATATCCAACGGGAGAAAGTCAAGAAGTGTGCTTTTAAGTAGATGGCCACACAATTCCAGTCTTGGAAGAAAAGTTTATGGAACAATTACTGACGGGGTTATTACCCCTAGGTAGGGCAAGGCAATGGGATTCTCGCCCCATCTGCTTCGAAGAAAACTACGTGGCCGGCTGTCCATGGCCAGTTGGAGGACGGCCGACTCGATGTGCTTCCGGCTGGCAACACGGGCGGCTGGTCATGCGACCGGCTCCACCAACGGTCGGCTGCTTTCTGGGCCACCTCCAGCCATTGACCCAGGGGCTGACGTGCGACGTCCCATCCCCCTAGGCACGGGTATGATGACAAGACGTGAACGCCACGACGGGCAGTCCTATGGCCACAGTGGCCGCTGACGCACTAGGGCGCATGGCTACAGTTCAACCGTCTAGGTCGCTGACCTTGGCGAGCATGACCGGGCGGGGAAATAGTGTCGGCACACCCTCGCCCACTCGATTACCTACCCCAACGTGGCTACAGTGCAGCCGGCCGTACCAGAGACTTCGGCCGGCTGGCGCTAGAAGACGCCTCCCGGGCGAACCGTGCCGCGACAGGTGAGCGAGGGCCAATCGCAAAGCCGGCTGGCAGGCCCCAGCGAGAGACGGGACCGCTCAGCTGGTGGACCCTACATGCGACGAGATGACACGAAGGGAGGGACCCCTGGCCACCCGGAGAGACTGCCAGCCGGGTCCCCCAACCCTTGTACTTTAGAACATATTATAGAGTGAGGGGGTTGGCCCATAAAACCCCCCGATCCCCCATGCAACGGGGACGGACGACCATTCGCGTACACCCACATAGAGATTTCCTCTCACACCATCACTAGCAATGGAGGAGGACGAGTCGGCTGCTCCTTCTGCCTCCTCTAGACACAGCTCTAGGAGCACCCTTGTAAACACAACTATCCATCCAACTAGACCTAGCAGAACTAGGGGCATTACCTCCCACGGAGAGCCCTAAACCTGGGTACATTGTGTGTCGGCACCGCTTGTGCCCAATCTCGCTCCCGGAGCCCGTCGGCGTCCTTCAGCCCCAACCACCTATGATAAGCCTACCCATGACATCTGTCGTGAGAAAACGACGAAAGTTGGCACCCATCATGGGGCCCTACGCGGCACCGACCGGATTCATGCTTCACACGGGACCCCTCGCCATTCCCTACTGCCGCCGCACATCCAGGAAAAACCACGGGCTCATGGGGCTTGCTCCGGCACGCCCTGTGGGTGACCCCGTCGGCCTCGCATACGACATCGACGAGCTCACCGAGCGCTTCGGTAGGCTCAGCCTTGCCAAGGCTCCGGCCGACAACGAGTACCCCGGGCACGTGCTCGTCTGCGGCGATCCACCCACGGCCGTGGGCATGCTGGCTGCGACCCAGTCTAGCGGCTCCCACGGTCGCGTGAAGGCAATGACCATCATGTTCTCCACCTCCTCTGGACGTGTGCAGGCCGAGCTGATGCCGCCGTGGCCCGCGTCAGCACTTCCGACCCGCTCGGTGCGGCCCTCCAGGGCTTGAGCACCCCTATCGCCCCGACGGCGAACCCCGACGCCACCGCGGCTGACCTCGAGGTGGTTCGTTGCGTCCTGTTCAAGGACGCCACCGCCCTCGCGGCCACCGGTGCCATATGGAGGCTGCTCAGCGGGAATACGCTTCCGCTTACGGGCTCGAGCGTGGTGTTGCGCGAGAGGGCGAGGAGAACGAAGAAGGCAAGAAGGCGGGTCAGCAGGGGGCACAAGGGATGTGGGTATCTCCGCCCCTGCCCTTCCTCCCCTTTTATGGGGGAGGCCACGACCGGGGGACATGGGATTAATTGTGCCCACTCCCCCGGAAACTCTGCGCGCGCATGGGTGGCCCTTGACTGTAACGGCTGCTTCGTGGCGCAGAGGATCCCAGCCTGCGCCCCGAGGCCTAATGTGCTATGTCCGGGGCCTAGCGGGCTAGGCCTAGGCCGACGTCCCGTATCCCTCGCGTGAGCAGGGCCCACCGGATCATTACTTGCCGCATAGCGCGTGGTGAGTCGGCACGGGTCCCGGAGCAACGAGCTGGTACCAGAGGCGTCGGGTCCAACAATAGACCCGACTGCCCCTTCGGCTTCGTGCCGGAGGTGGGTACCACGGGGGGAAAGCCATCGGCTCCCCTCCATCTGCCGGACGCGGGCCCCCACCGGCTTTGGGGACTACTAACGGGGTTATTACCCCTAGGTAGGCCAAGGCAATGAGATTATCCCCCCTTCCGATTCGAAGAAAACAACGTGTCTGGCTGTCCATGGCCGGCTGGAGGACGGCCGGATCGATGTGCTACCGGCTGGCAACACGGGCGGCTTGTCGCGCGACCGGCTCGACCACCGGCCAGCTAGGCATGTCCGGCTGCTTTTTGGGCCGCCTCCAGCCATTGACCTAGAGGCGGACGTGCGATGTCCCATCCCCCTGGACACAGGTATGACGAAAAGACGTGACCACCATGATGGGCAATCCTGTGGCCACAGTGGCCACTCACGCACGGGGGCGCATGGCTACAGTCCGCCCATCCAGGCCGCTGACCTTGGCGAGCGCGACCGGGTGGGGAAATAGTGCCGGCACGCCCTCGCCCACTCAATTACCTACCCCGGCATGGCTTCAGTGCAGCCACCTGTACCAGAGACTTCGGCCGGCTGGCACTAGACGACGCCTCCCGGGCGACCCGTACCGCGACAGGTGAGCGAGGGCCAATCGTAGAGCCGGCTGGCGGGCCCTAGTGGGAGACGGGACCGCTCAGTCGGTGGACCCTACAAGCGACGAGACAACATGAAGGGGGGACCCCCTGGCCACCCGGAGAGACTGCCAGTTGGGTCCCCCGCCCTTGTACTTTAGAACATATTATAGAGCCGGGGGGGGGGGGGGGGGTTGGCCTATAAAACCCCACGAGCCCCCCATGCAACAGTGACGGACGACCATTCGCATACACCCACATAGAGCTTTCCTATCACACCATCACTAGCAATGGAGGAGGACAAACCGGCTTCTCCTTCTTCCTCCTCTAGACACATCTCTTGGAGCACCCTTGTAAACACAACTATCCATCCAACTAGACCTAGGAGGACTAGGGGTATTACCTCCCACGGAGGGCCCTGAACCTGGATACATCGTGTGTCGCCACAGCTTGTGCCCAGTCTCACTCTCGGAGCCCGTTGGCATACTTCGGCCCCAACCACCTACGATAAGCCTACCCATGGCATCTTTCATGAGAAAACAACGACAATTACTTGGAAGGAGAAAAGAAGACTCCACAATTCAAAGGAGAATATGTGAAGTTAGCAGATGACTGGTACGAATTTGTGAAGTTCAAGGAATCATGAATCTAAGAAACGGTTAAGGATAAACAAGAAAAATGACGACAAAAAACGTAACACCATCATCTGGGGACAGGCGACTACCAGTCTAGGTTGCCTAAGTGGGATGAATTTGAGCGAAACATGAGGGCCGTAGGGGTCACTCCAGTAATAGATACTTGGCCCGAGACGTGCAAGACTTGGTTTTATGCACATGGGGGAAAGTTGGACCCAAAGACAGGCCAGGTTCTTGAACAGGCAAGTCTTAAAGATGCCACGGTCGAGATTATCAGCAATAGAAGAAGCCCGAGATGGTGTGTACCAGCCGTAGAGAGAGAACGACGAGCTTTTGTGTGCCCTCAAGAATCCTGAACACCCAGGACGAACACGAGGCAAAGGCATGGTTTCGTGGTTTCTGCGGTTTGCGGATTGGATTAACAGCTACAGAAGTCGTGATAGAAAGAAGAAGCATGAGATCAGATCCAGGACTTGGAACACAAATATAACATGCAGCAGGAGCAAATCAACAAACTTAGCGCGTCTCATCAGCCGGAGCAACCAGATCCAACATTGGATGGTACCATTTCATCGTCTATGCGGAAAAGCAGCGTGGGTTCCATGGAGGTCCCGGTCGATGATGCACTACTAGCTCGCTACCCCGTGGATGATATCCTAGAGTCGACACCTTGTGAGCTACACGTGAAACTGAAGAACATATCCATGAAGGCGGCAGCCGGCTTTGCTTTACCGAGTGGACCCGAAGCAACTTTCCACGGCAATCCGATTCCACATGGCTATGCTTGTGTCGGGGTGGATAAAGTTGTCTCGGGATATGAATTACTAGATCTTGACTACCTTGGAGGTGAAGCGGAGCGGACACTAGGAGAAGCCAGGCATTGTGTCATTTTATGGAAAAAGGAATGCATCGTGTTGGCAAACTTTGTGCCAAGGCCACAGACTCCTCCTCTAAGTCTGCCGCGTCAGCAGACTCCAACCCTCCCCGAGACAGAGTAGAAGGTGAGTCCACCATATCCATCTCGGCCGCGCTAGCCGAATGCATCCCCACCCCGAGATGGAATGCGAACACATGGCAAGTCCGCGATATCAAGCTCCGCCACATCAGCATACTCCATCCCACCCAGAGACGGAGCCTAACGCAAAGAGTATGCGATATCGACATCCATCATCTCCAAAGTGGAAGAGACCAACACCAAAGAAGAAACCCAAGCCTCTATGAAAATGAAGTTAGCTTCCATCAGTAGAGTTGACGATGGAAGTGTTTCATCAAAGAGGTCACCGGTGAATGGAATCCAGAGTTGAGATGGCGAAAGCCCGGGGTAATTAAGTAGTACAAGCTACGTCCGTGCATCTCTTTAATTCTAGTTTCAATACCATTGTCACGCTTCATTATTATCTGAATGAATTCTATTCTCATAAAGTGCATGAGGAAGGCATAGGTGACTAAACAATGTGCATATTACGTTTGCGAGAACATTCGCTTTATGACCGAAAGCAGCGAGAGTGCAAGAAATTTTATGATATATGATCGGTTCTATGAGAAATTCTATTTATATGCATAACGTGTATAGTATGTAGTAGCGTAAAATTTGTTTGAAATGAAAAATAATTAAATAGAAAATAGAAAAGGAAAAGGAAAAATAAACACTAAACGTTAAACCCCTAAACCTTTAGTACCGGTTGGTGTTACCAACCGAGACCAAAGGTCCCAATGCCTTGGTGCATTCTGTTGCCCACGTGGCCAAGGTTTAGTCCCGATTCATAGCCAACTGGGACTAAAGGCTTGGACCCTTTAGTCTCTATACTTCAGTCCTGGTTGGGAAACTGGGAATAAAGGCCCTTCCCAACCGGGACCAATGGCATGTTTTCTACTAATGTAGAGGCCTGTTTTCCTACACCTCTAACATCATTACCATTCTAAATAACAAGTCACTCAAGCGAGCAATCATATCCAAAATATATTTCAAGTGTTTCAGAACATTTGCATTGAACTTCTCTTGTTTCATGATGTAGTTGTGAAACTCATATAAGATTGAGTAGGATGTTTATTGTAAGGGATATCACCTTCATGAAACTTTAATAAAGAATTTACCTCTACCACCTGTGGAGTTGGTGGTGTGTTGAGTCCATGTATTTCTTCAATAGGTGGGAAATTCATAACATCCTCAACCTTAATACCTTTTTCCTTCATACATTTCTTTGCCTCTTCCATATCTCCAGGACTGAGAAATAAGATACCCCTCTTCTTTGGAGTGGGTTCAATTGGTGGTTCAGGGAGAGTACAATCATCATAGTTCTTCTATATATTATTCAATAGTTCCTCAACTTGTTCAACAGTTTGTTCCCTGAAAACACAACCAACACAAATTTCTAGGAAGTCCCTAGAAGTATTAGTAAGTCCATTATAGAAGATATCAAGTATTTCATTTTTCTTAAGAAGATGATCAGGCAAAACATTAAGCAATTGGAGAAGCCTCCCACAAGCTTGTGGGAGACTCTCTTCTTCAATTTGCACAAAGTTAAATATTTCTTGTAAGGCAGCTTGTTTCTTATGAGCAGGAAAATATTTTTCAGAGAAGTAATAGATCATATCTTGGGCGCTACACACACAACCAGGAGTAAGAGTATTGTACCGTATCTTAGCATTACCCTTTAATGAGAACGGAAATAATAGTAGCGAATCTTCTCATCATGAGCAAATAGGGTGGCTATATCATTCAGCTTAGTAAGATGTGCTACCATAGTTTCAGTTTCATAGCCATGAAAAGGATCGGATTCAACAAAAATAATTAATCTGGGTCCATAGAGAATTCATAATCCTTATCGGTAACAAAGATAGGTGAATTAGCAAACCTAGGATCACATTTCATTTTAGCATTCAAAGTCTTTTCTTTATACTTGCATAGTAGTTTCTTAAGATCATCTCTATCCTTACAAGCAAGAATCTCTCTAGCTATTTCTCCATCCAAAGCATAACCTTTAGGTATATTAGGCATTTCAAATCTAGGATAGCTAGGCCTAATAGGTGTTTCATAATTATCAGTTTCAAAGATCTCATCAATTTCCCCAGTTTCAATGATTTCATTCTCTTTAGCTCTAGCAATTTCATCAAGAAATTCACCTAGTGGCACAATATCATGAAGCATGGTACTAGTATCATCATAAGCATCATTCATAGCAGAAGTAGCATCATCGATATCATGTGGTGGTGTTAAAAACTTACTCATAACAGAAGGTGAATCAAGTGCAGAGCTAGATGGTAGTTCCTTACTTCCCCTCGTAGTAGAGGGAAAAATCTTGGGTTTAGTATCCTTCAGATTCTTCATAGTGATAGATTGATATAAGTCCCAAGTGAGTCAACAAATATAGCTATGCTCCCCGGAAACGACGTCAGAAAAAGGTCTTGATAACCCACAAGTATAGGGGATCGCAACAGTTTTGGAGGGTAGAGTATGCAACCCAAATTTATAGATTCGACACAAGTGGAGCCAAAGAATATTTGAGAGTATTAGTAATTGAGTTGTCAATTCAAACCCACCTCGAGATAAATATCTGCAGCAAAGTGATTAGTAGCATAGTAATATGATAGTTTGATAGTGGTAGTAACAGTAATAGTAGCGGTAACAGTAGCAGTGATAGTTTTGTAGCAAGTGTAACAATGAAAATAGCAATACTAACTTAGCAATAACAATATGTGGAAAGCTCGTAGGCACTGGATCGCTGTATTCGTTGGATGATATTCATCATATAATAGTCATAACCTAGGGTGACAAAGAACTAGCTCTAGTTCGTCAATGTAATGTAGGCATGCATTCCGTATATAGTCATACTTGCTTATGGAAAAGAACTTGCATGACAACTTTTGTCCTATCCTCCCATGGGAGCGGGGTCCATAAGGAAACTAAGGGATATTAGGGCCTCCTTTTAGTAGAGAACTGGAACAAAACATTAACAGTTAGTGAATACATGAACCCCTCAAACTACCGTCATCACCATGAAGTATCCCAAATATTGTCACTGTGGGGTTGACGGATCATAACACGTAATAGGTGCATATGACCAGGCAAGATCGGATAAAGAACATAGATATAGTGATGATCTAAAAAACAGTTCAAATCTGAAATCATGGCACTCGGGCCCTAGTGACAAGCATTAAGCACGGCAAAGTCATAACAATATCTATCTTAGAACATAGTGGATACTAGGGATCAAGCCCTAACAAAACTAATTCGATTACATGATGAATCTCATCCAACTCCTCACTGACCAGCAAGCTTACGAAGGAATTACTCACTCCCATTGGGGAGCATCATGGAATTGGCGATGGAGAAGGGTTGGTGATGACAAAGACCGAAGATTTCCCTCTCCAGAGCCCCAAAAGGGCTCGAGATCTGGCCTCCCGGTGAAGAACATGAGGTGGCGGCGGCTTCGTATCATAAAACGCGATGAAACTTTCTCGTTTTTTTTCTAGAAATTTAGGATTTTATAGCACTGGAATTAGGGTCGGAGGGCCCACGAGTTGGGCATGCTCCACCAGGCCGCGGTAGGGGGGGTCTGGCACACCCTGGTGGAGGGTGGCCACCTTGGGCCACCTCTCTGGTGGCTTATGGCTCCAATATTCCTCATATAATTCAAAATAATTCTTCAAAAAGTTTCGTTCCATTCTGAGAACTTTAATTTCTGCACAAAAAACAACACCATGGTAGTTCTGCTAAAAACATCATCAGTCCGGGTTAGTTCCATTCAAATCACGGTCCAAAACAATAACAAAAGTGTTAGGAAAAGTAGATACGTTGGAGCATATCAATCATCAGCAAGGCGCTACATAACAATGTGTACTGCCCGATAGAAACAAAGAAGTCACAGAAGCGCAAGAGGGACACCTTCGGTGAGGAGATAGAGCGTCCGTGGAACGCGATGCTCCTTCACCCATTTTACTACTAAGGAACTACTATGTGTATGTATCCGCCATCTTTTGAGCTTAATGAATGCAGTAGGTGCACCAAGCCCACACTCGGGGACTACCTTTTCTTATCATATCTCTCTTTTGAGCACTATAATTCCGTGCAAGCATCCAGGTCTGGCTCCCCCTGGCCTAGGGGCTTTTTATATAGCCCGGGCTTCCACCTCCTAGACCAGTCAAGTAATGTGGGCCAAGCCTAGGCTTTCTCTCTGCCCAGCTATAGACTGGCTCCCGGTTATCCGGCTGGCGAACGTCCAGGGGCGGAAGCTTTCCTAACATAAACAACACCTGTGAAGGAGCGGCCAGCTCGGGCTCGCCGGCTCGTAGGTTGTCTGCAGCCGGCCTCTGCCGCACTCGTCCTAGCTCAAGTCCTATGATCCAAAGTACCATGCCGCTCCCTTCAAGGTAGACACCCTGTCCCAGCGACAAACAGGCTCACGGCTGCCCGACTAGCGGGGCCAGAGCCGGGAAGGGGTAGGCTTGAGAAAAAAGGCAACCAAGGGGCAAAAGCAATGGGCGAGATGGCACACACAGATTTCCCGCAAACTAAAAACACGCATATTGACATAAGAAAGACAAAGGCCCCCAGCCAGGAGTTCATTAAAATACACCCCCAGGGGGTGGAAATGCGTTATGATAGTGTCATATGAAAAAGGTAAGCAGAGAAAGCAGGGAAACAAAGGCCCTAGATGACTGGTGGAGGCTGCTGGACCACTTCTACGCCGCCAGTCTACGGCACCACTATCCCGGCAGAGGACAAAGCTGCCCCACCGGCGTCTGCATCAGCCGTCGCATCTTTAACAATGGGCTCCCCTCAACTGGAGTCGACCTCCACATCGTCATAAATGAGCAAGATGCCGAACTGATGCTGCGGGACGGGCACGTCGCCTTCCCACAGCTCCAAGAAGTAGATGTCTAGCAACGTGTAGCTAGCAAGCTCGTTGGCCAGAAGGGTGATGGCAAGATCACGCCGCGCTAAGTTGCTCCATGCCTCCGCCCACAGGGTCGCCAGCTGGCCTAGATTGATGCCTAAATACTAGGAGAGGGTGAAGGACAAGGCCATCCGGGCGCCGGCCCGCGTCGCAGATGCCCTCCACGCTTCGAAGCGCCCCACAGCATGCTCAAGCCACCTACACACCCGACTGGCAGGGATTGGTACCGTCCAGCCAGGCCAAAGAATCTCGTTGAGATCCTCACCTGCCGGACGAAGTAGCTCGATGAAAGCCTTCATGTGGGTTAGTCGGACCTCATACTCAAGAGCCACCTTCCCCATCGCCCAGCTGACACCCTCGCTCGTCTCACCGCTCCCCTAGAGGAGATTCTCCTGGTTGCGCGACGACTCGTTTTGCCCGCTGCTGAGTGATACATCTCAAACGTATCTATAATTTATGAAGTATTCATGCCATGTTTACAATAATTCTATATGATTTTGGTATGATTTTATTAGAACTAACCCGGACTGACACTGTTTTCACCACAACTACCATGGTGTCGTTTTTTGTGCAGAAATAAAAGTTCTCAAAATGGGCTGAAAATTTAGTATGATTTTTTGTGGACCAAAAGAGACCCCTGAAGCATTGGAGTTGGGACAAAAGAGCCACGAGGAGGCGGCAAGACTTCCAGGCGCGCCCAGGGGGGCGGCCGCGCCTAGCAGGCTTGCCACCGCCTCATGTCTCCCCTTGACGTGAGATCGGAGCCAATTTTTTTGATAAAGTCATAAACCACCGAAAATAGACCCAGATCGGGAGTTCCTCCACCACACATCTCTAGAGCCACGAAAAACCAATCTTGGCCCTCTCCGGCACCCTGCCGGAGGGGGTCACCACCATCGGAGGCCATCTTCTTCGTGTCGGAGGGCCCATCAACACCATGGAGGCCAAGGACCAAAGTGAGAACCTCTTTCTAGACAGGGGTAGGCCGTGGAGGAGGAAGCACAATGGGGAGATCCTCTCCCCCTCTCTCCTGGTGGTGCCGGAGTGCCACCGGGGGAACCATCGCCACGGTGATAGTCTTCATCAACGTCACCTTCTTAATCACCATACCAATCTACTTTTAGCGATCCACTCTCCCGCACCCCGCTGTAATCCCCTACTTGAACATGGTGCTTTATGCCACATATTGTGATCCAATGATGTGCTGCCATCCTATGATGTTTTGAATAGATTTCTTTTGTCCTTTCGGTTGATTGATGATTTAGATTGATTGGACTTGTATGTTTATTTTGGTGCTGTCCTATGGTGCCTTCCGTGCCACACACACGTGAAGGATTCCCGCTATAGGGTGTTGCAATACGTTCATGATTCGCTTATAGTGGGTTGCTTGAGTGACAGAAGCAGAAACCCGAGTAAGGGGGTTGCTGCATATGGGATAAAGGGGACTTGGTGCTTTAATGCTATGGTTGGGTTTTACCTTAATTATCTTTAGTAGTTGTAGATGCTTGCTAGAGTTCCAATCATAAGTGCATATGATCCAAGTAGAGAAAGTATGTTAGCTTATGCCTCTCCCTCATATAATATTGCAATAATGATTTCTGATCTTGTTAACAATTGCCTAGGATAATTCCACACACCAACCCATCATTATTCCACACTTGCTATTTGTAATACATTATAATATTATGATAACAACACCTATTTTTATATTCTAGTTCTCCGATATCATGCAAAGCTATCCTCTTCATACCCACAACGTAGTTTTATTTTTCGTTTCGAGATGGAAACAGACGTTTGGTGTACGTACAGTCGTATCGATGGCAGATAGGACTTGATAGAATATTGATCTTACCTTTGGCTCCTTGTGGATTAGACACTCTATACTTATCACTTCCACTTTTGGAAATTGCTATGATGATTCCTTGCACTTGGGGATTATCAAGCTCTTTTCTGGCGCCGTTGTCGGGGAGCAATAGCGTGGGGTTGATATTTTCGTGTGTGCTTGTTTGCTTTTCTTCACTATGTAGATTTTGTTTTCACTTTTTTATTTATTTAGTTTTGTGTTAAACAAACAAAACTAAATAAATAAATAAAGATTTACTTGCCCCTTATGCCTAAGAAGTTTTTCAAAAAGAGAAGTGCTTGGAAGGTTGTGCATTGGAGAAGTGAGGGTCGACCTTGAACACTTGTGTTCATGCTGATGGAAAAAATGTATAACTTTTCATGGCATGTTCTGAAAAATAATTATCCCCTTGTATATATCCATTTTATTGTAGAAATAATGTGCCAAGACTTGTTTTTAGGATGATTAGATTGCTTGTTTGGTGTGTGCAGTGCAAAAACAGAAACTTTGGCTGTAGTGAGTGAAATTACATTTTTTACCGGAACGTCAAAAGTTTCTGAAATTTTTATACAGTACTTATATGCATTTTTTTATTTTTCCTAAAGTTTCAGATTTTTTTGAGTTACATAAGTATACGAAGTTTCCAGAATACTACAGACTGTCCTGTTTTTGACAGATTCTGTTTTCTAAGCATTGTTCTCTTATTTTGATGAATCTATGGGTTGTATCTGGGGGTATGAACCATGGTGAAGTTGGACAATAGTATATATGATGCTAATATGAATTTGGAATGAGTTAACAACAGTAATTAAAGTAGTATTTTGCTTTATTATACTAACGGATCTCGCGAGCGTTTTGTTAAGTTTTGTGTGAATGAAGTGTTCGAAGATTGAGGAGGTATCAATATAAGAAGAATACGGAGAGACAAGAGTTCAATCTTGGGGATGAACAAGGCACCCCAAGTAAATATTTCAAGGATACTCAAGCATCCAAACTTGGGGATGCCTCGGAAGGCATCCCATCTTTATTCTTCAACAATTATCGGTATACCTCGGTTTTTGTTTTGTTCACATGATATGCATCTTTAGTGTTTTTATTTTCCTTTATGCAACCTTCTAGTATGATTTAGTCCTTCACAGATTTGTAGAATGCTTCATGCGCTTCACTTAAATATTTTGAGTATGGCTTTGAAGAAT
Source organism: Hordeum marinum (assembly GCA_022496015.1). Lineage (NCBI taxonomy): Eukaryota > Viridiplantae > Streptophyta > Magnoliopsida > Poales > Poaceae > Hordeum > Hordeum marinum. The sequence continues at coordinate 125,328,404 of CM039673.1, read as the reverse complement.
GCTCTTTGTGCTTCACTTAAATATGTTGAGTATGGCCTTATAGAATGCTTCGTGTGCTTCACTTATATATATTTTGATCTTGGATATTGGTTAATATATATTAATTGTATAATTTTATATGAACTTCACTTATATCTTTTAGAGTATGAATAAAATGATGATCAGAATTTGTCTTGGAAGAGTATCATTGAAATATCATGCCTAGCTAAAAAGGCATTAAGGAAAAGAGCTTGTTGGAAGACAACCCAAGACTTTTAATTTCTATTTTGATGTGTTCACATGATTAATCTACTATAGTAATCATGTTTTGTGCCTTTTATTTCAATAAAGTGCCAAGTAAGGAAAGTGTCCTTTTGAGCTCGACCTCAAACGCACCCGGATGAACAGTAAAATCGGAAAAAATCAAAAACATTTCAAAAAATTCCATTTTTTTGTGATGGACTTTGAAAAAGTTATAAGTGCTTGCAAATTTTTTTCATGAGATCAAAAATAAGGTGTAATAAAAAAACGATACTCTGAAAATGCTACTTTTGAAAGCATTTTCAAACATTGATTTTTCTTTTTTACGCGCCTTATTCGAATGTGATCTAACGATAAAAATTTGCAAGATCTATACATCACAACATCCCAGATGTTCATCGTGCTGCTGTTATCAGCGCGTTTCATCAGAACGTGTGTAACCGCATGATGCGCGAAGAGCTGGCAATGAATAAAGTCAAGGATGTTGCCGAGCTCTATGCCTTTGCTGATAGGTGTGCTCAAGTTGAAGAAGGGAGGAGACGCCCCGGCGAGGATGTCGGTGTTGGAGTCTACTCTAACGAAGACACCACCGCCCCAGCAAGGAAAGGCTGGTGGCAGAACAATAAACACAAGGACAAGGCCGTGCTTGCCGTCGAGGAATCCGGCAACCTTAGCATCGCCAGGAAGACAAAGGTTGACAACCCTGGCAAGGAGGTTGCCGGGTTCTCCTCTTGTCAGGCCTTGGCAGCTGCTAACAATTCGGAAGGCTCCGACAAGCAGTATTGCAAGATCCGTCGCACCAAGGGCCATGATCTCCAAAACTACCGACAAGTCGAGCAGCTTGCTTAGAGGCAGAAAGTTGAGTACGTAAAGCGAGACAAGGACAAGGCCCAAGAAGGTGGAGAGGGATCCAGCAAGAAAGGCAGTAGCCGAGGAGGTCGCCGAGGCAAGACCAAGCAGCAGGAGACACTACTAGGGAAAAGCCTAGTAGTAGCGCGGGTTTGATGCCTACTAGTAGCACGGGTGCCCGCACTACTAGTAAGGTGCTACAGCTATTGCTTAGGCGCTGGTTACCCGCGCTACTGCTAGGACGTATAGCGATAGCATGTATAATTACAAGCGTACTGCTAAGCTAACTATTAGTAGCGTCCTTCCAAGCAAGCGCTACTAGTATTCTATTTTTCATTTTTTTATTTTTAGTGTATTTATACGCCGTTATACAAATTTTGATACAGTGCCAATTCAACTTTTGGTTACTTTTGATCCATCCACATGGATTAGATTCATTTGGATGAATCAAAAGTGATCAAAAGTTGAATGAGGATGACGATCCTACTAATTCAACTTTTGGTCACTTTTGATCCATCCACATGAATCTAATGCACATTCCTTCCACCAATGATATAATAACTAATCATGATCATAATAACAAATCATCATCATATTAATATAAAAATCATCATAGTCATAGTGTAGCTATCTCATCACCACTAACACTAGCTAATAATAATCATTATAGTCATTACCACCAACACTAGTTATTTAATCATCATAGTCATCACCACCAACACTAGCTATTTAATCATCATAGTCATTACCACCAACACTAGCTAGCTAATCACTTTTCTGCTTTCTCAGTTAAAATAGCATAAAACATGTGTAGCACTCCTGCTTCATCATATTGGAGCATGCAGATGAACCTGTATTCTAAATGTGGGCTGCACTTCTGATTGCTGCCCCTAGTACTTCTCTGCGATTCTTCACAATTTTGCTCCAGTCTTTGACTATTAAGATTTGCTCACTTTGAGAAATGCGTAATGCACTCATGTGATTGTAGGATGTCTTGGCTGTAAGCTAATTATTCTCATATGACATTTATGTTCGATCCAACGAGGCACAACATTCATCGGGAGTCCCTATTGAAGAACATCGTAGTAACATACTTAGCAATGAAGTTTAGCTTAAAAATTAATGTATGCGAAAGATGCATTGAGGACAAATAGTAAAAATCTTGCCATCTTTCCTAGATAGATGTGACCGTAGTTCAATACGCACACTAGTGGTCGCACGTATCAAGTACTAATATCTCGAAGTCTAGTAAAATAATTTGTCTTGACAAGATCAAGATCCTCAAGCTATGAAACATACTGACTTATCTCCTCGCAGTTTAGTTCATCCTCGGGACAGTAGTAGGTGTTGTCTACCAAGAGCCAGACATGTTTGCTTGAATGGAAATAAGCTGTCAATAGAAATTAGTTGTCAACTATTTTCAAATAAACAATATAATTTACTTAATAAATATGGTTGAGAAACTCACATAGAGGTAGAATTGGAGGCGTCTGCACATCGACTCAGATGTCAATATTACCTTCATATTCATCTTCAGGACAAATATCAAAGGTGATAAGCATATTAGGCTCAAATGCATACGCCTTGCATAGTGCTCTCCAGTTTGAGCATCCAAAATAGGAGTAGTTCTCTGCATCATATAATTTTACGAAAAAAGCATAGCCATGCTCGGTCCTCAAGTTAACTTCCTTTACCTCCATACTGCACATATCTGAGAAACCAATCTTATCCAAGACATAATGTCTTGCATGGTATGGGATACGCTAGTAGAATTGTAAAAAAACAATATAATAAGTTGAAGCAAAAGAAGCAAAAGTCATGCTTAATTACGAAAAAAGACTTGTCGTTGCGACTTACTATATCCACTTCGAAGGTCTCATCCAACATGATGCTGAATCGCCTACCATCTTCTAGGTGAGGCATGTCACACAGACAACACTCGTCTTCACAGTATTCGCACATACCGAATTCTCTTTCGCTATCGTTGTCAGACATTTCCTATGTTCATAGTTGAAATAGACATGCATTCAATAAGCAAAACTAAATCATAAAACCAATTAGTATTCAAATTAGCATGCATTCAATAAGAAAAACTAAATCATCTCTTGCGTCCATACATCATCGAATATTATCACTAATACATCTCGAATAGTATCATACATATAACATCACTAATACAGTTAGAACCCTAGCTAACGACTGGTATCAGCGCGGGTGGTGGACACCCAAAGAGAAGGAACCATCACAGGATCATAGCTCGGGGGAGTTCCCTGAAGAACCCGCCAGGTATTGGAGAACCTGGCGTCCAACGCAACCATATAGCGTCGGACATGCTCGTGCTCCTCCATAACACGACGACGTATCACCTCCGCCGGGGCTGGCTCCCTTTGCACCGATAGTGGCCCATGCAACCACCACCAAAGAAGGCCCGAGTCAACGATGGGCTGCCTCCTCACCAAGTTGTGCGCCCCGGAAGGTAGCACCTCCCAGTACCAGCCCGGCGGAGCCCAGGCCCGGACATGGCCCCTATAATCAAGCAGGCCTCCTCCACCGAGTCGATGATGATGATGCGGGCCAGGCATCATCGACGTTGAGAACAAATGCTTAATTATGAAAACAAAATTAATAAACACTTAGTAGACCTAAAGTCAACTAGTTCCATATATCGAGCAATGACATAGGAAAGATGCCCTATGTTTTGCCGAAATATCATTGAATTCCCGTTGTAGCAAATCACAAGCACTCGATATGTCCTACATTGTAGCACAAGTCATGCTAAAATTCATGAAAAAAATTCGGCATGTTTGCTTAAAATAGGACATATCGAGCGCTTGAAATTTGTCGGAATGGAAACGAATCAACATTCCGGCAAAACATAGGCCACTTGGAGGTACATTGCAAACAAGAACACCAAGACATCCTCTATATTTAGAATGCATCATCATGGACATCAATGACATCAGCGAGACACCAAGTTTACTTACTAAATAAATAAATTAAACTAGTTCTGTTTAGTACTTACTAAATATGAAAAACTAGTTCTATAAACTACTCCCTCCGTCCGGAAATACTTGTCCTGGAAGTGGATGTATCTAGACTTATTTTAGTTTTGGATACATCCATTTTATTCATTTTAGGACAAGTATTTCCGGATGGAGGGAGTACTTACTAAATAAACTAGTTCTATTAAGCACTTACTATAAATAAACTAGTTCTATTAACCACTTACTAAATAAACTATTTCTATTAACCACTTACTAAATAAACTATTTCTATTAAACACTTGCTAAACTCTTATCTCACGTATATGGGGGACACTCCCTCACCGATTTTTCGACCGTCGATGATGGTCTCTAATCCTCCTTCCCCTAGTGCATAACAAATATCTAGCACAAGGAGAAGAAGGAGAAGCGACCCCCACGACAATAGTCGACATTCTTCTTCTCTCATATATGGTGGACACTCACTCACCGATTTTTCGACCGTCGATGATGGTCGCTAATCCTTCTATTAAACACTTACTAAAAAACAGTAAAAAACTACATTATACAAGAACACTGCATAATCTGTCCTAGGGTTCATACTAATTCATCTAATCTGTCCTAATCTGTCCTAGAGAGACAGAGAGAGAGAAGGAGGGGCAGAGGACTTACAATGTGCTAGGGGAGACGTCGATGGCGAGGTGGAGTTCGGGGGAGATGTCGACGGCAAGGTGGAGCTCAGGGGATATGCTGGCGGTGAGGTGGAGCTCGGGGGAGATGGAGGGCGCGTGTGCGGTGATGGGCGGGTGCGGGAGGAGGAGCGGGCGGTGATGATGGGCGGCAATGGAGGGCGGCGACGGACGGCAGCGTGGGTAGGTGACAGAGGGCGATGGGAGCATCGGAGGAGAGGGATCGATCGAATGGGGAATGGATGGAGGAAAGAAGTGGAGGAGGAAGCCCGAGCGGGGGTTATGTAAAGATAGCAGTAGCGCATTTTAGGAAAGAGCGCTACTACTACCTGACATAGCAGTAGAGCGGTTATCTGGGGCGTGCTACTACTAAACCTAGCCTGGAGGCAACGGTGGGGCAATATTAGTAGTAGCACGTTTTTGAAGGATGCTCTACTGCTAAGTAGTTAGCAGTAGCGCCGTTTCTTGACGCGCGCTACTGCTATGTAGCAGTAGCGCCTCTTTTTATCCAGCGCTACTACTAAGGTTCTGTGTATAAGGTTTTGCTATTAGTGAGAGGCCCGCTCGAGGCCACGACAAGGAAGAGGAGGGTGATGATGGCAATGAAGAGGACGATGAGTCCAGTGTGCACGAGTTTCAGAGAGCTACAAATGTCAGGTGCGTTAACGGAAGCGCCTCGTTGCATTCTGCCCGCCGCCAACTCAAGCAGTGGGCATGCAAGATTAATGCGATAGAACCATCTGTTGAAGCCCGGAAATCTCTGAGATGGTCCCATGCACCTATCATTTTCGACGACGAGGATCACCCTGGTCGCACAACAGCGGTCGGGTTTCTGCCATGTTGATTTCTCCAACAATTCGCAACCTCAAAGTGACGAAAATGTTAGTTGACAGTGGGGCCGGTCTGAATCTGATCACACCTGATGTGATCAAGAGGTTGCAAATTCCTGATGAAGATATCAAGGAGACATGCACATTTTAGGGGATCAATCCGGGAAGGACTCAGCTGAAGGGAAAGATCACATTGACGGTAACATTTGACAGTGACATGAACTTCAGGACAGAGAAGATTGTTTTTGACATCGCCAATATACCCTTGCCGTATAATGGTATCCTTGGACACTCGGCACTGGCCAAGTTCATGGCAGCATCACACTACCTTATGATGTGTTGAAGATGCCCGGGCCGATCAGCGCCATCACGATCAACTTTGACAAGAAAGACACACTTATCTGTGTCGACCAACTTTACCGAGAAGCGGCTGCAGCACCTACTGCCAAGGCACCTGCTCTGGCTGCTGAAGCTCCCGGGGGGAAGAAGACTAGCAAGGGCTCTGGTGCACACTTCGGCAAGCGCGCCTCTTGGGAGTGCTGCGCTCCCGTCGACGATGTGTTAGAGAGCTCCACCAGCAAGAACAAGAAATCTAAGGCAGCTCCACCAGAAACCCGGAAGGTGCCCGTCAAGGAGGATGGCATGGGAGGAACTTTCACCATAAGTTCCACCCTCAATGACAAATAGGAAAGCGCGCTCATTGCCTTCCTGCGGGTGAACGTCGATGTGTTTGCATGGAAACCATCTGATGTACCCGGTGTTCCCAGGGAGGTAATTGAACACCACCTTGTCATTTGTCCCCATGCACAACATGTCAAGCAGAAGTTTAGGAAGCTAGCCTTGGAGTGGCAAGAATTTATTGTCGTGCAAATCAAGAAATTGGAAGCGACGGGCTAGGTCAGTGGAGTGCTCCATCCAACATGGTTGGACAATCCAGTAGTAGTGCGCAAGGCGAATGGAAAATGGAGGTTGTGCATTGATTATACAGATCTTAAAAAGCCTGACCAAAAGATCCTTTCGCCTTGCCGCGCATCGACCAGATTGTGGACTCCACTATAGGCTGTGATTTGCTGTCATTCCTAGACGCTTATTCAGGATACCACCAGACCTTCATGTCCAAGGAGGAAGAAGATAAGACCGCATTTATCACCCCATGTGGTACGTATTGCTTTGTACGTATGCCTTCCGGGTTGAAAAGTGCTAGTTCGACGTTTGCAAGAGCAGTTTAGATTAGTTTTGAGCCTCAGCTACATAGAAATATGGAAGCCTATATGGATGACATAGTGGTTAAAACAAGGGACAAGGCAACGCTAATACAAGGTCTGGAAGAGTAGTTTGCAAATCCATGCAAGATCAACTTGAAGCTCAATCTTGAGAAGTGTGTGTTTGGTGTTTCATCTGGCAAGCTTCTCGAGTTCTTTGTGTCTCAGTGCGGGACCGAGGCGAACCCCGACAAGATCAAAGCAATTGAGCAGATTGAAGAACCAAAATGCGTCAAGGATGTGCGTCATCTTGCCGGTTGCATTGCGGCTCTAAGTAGGTTCATCTCAAAGTCTGCTGAGCGTGTCCTACCCTTTTTTAAAATCATGAAGAAGGCGGGGCCAATGAAGTGGACTCTGAAAGCGGAGGCAGCGCTGCAAGATTTGAAGAGATACCTCTCCTCTCCGCTAATATTAGTCGCGCCTAGACCAAAAGATTCATTGTTGCTATACTTGGCAGCAACGAATCAGGTGTTTAGTGCTGTGTTGGTGGCGCAGAGAGAAGCCGACAAAGAAGCAACGACGGGATTAGGACCGCCAAGGGATGAACCGGGGTCTTCCCCAGCAAGGTCTGGTGCCGACAAGTCAGGACCTGCGCAGAACGAAATTACACAGAAGAAGAAGATGGTGCAACACGCAGTATACTTCGTCAACTCCCTTTTGCAAGGGGCCAGGTCATGGTACTCTGGCATGCAAAAGTTACTTTTTGGCCTCCTCATGGCCTCAAGGAAACTACTCCATTATTTCCAAGCACATGAAATTACCGTCGTCACTTGCTTTCTTTTGCAACAGATTTTGCAAAACCCAGATGCGACCGGCAGGATTGTGGAGTGGGCTTTGGAGTTGTCAAGCTTTGGCCTCAAGTTTGAAAGCACTTCAACCATCCAGAGTAAAGACTTGGAAGAATTCATTGCAGAATGGACTCCAACGCCAGACGAACAGAACCAAGAAACGACCCTCCCCGACAAGGAAACAAGCCAAGAATGGGTTATGTATTTCGATGGGGCTTTCTCCCTGCAGGGAGCCAGCGTTGGCGTGTTGCTCGTCGCACCCACCAGAGAGCACCTCAAATATGTAATTTAGATGCGCTTTCCCTAGGAGAAGTCGACAAACAACACCGTAGAATATGAAGGGTTGCCTGTCGGTCTCAGGATTGCGTTAGACCTTGGTACCAAGAAGCTTATTGTCAGAGGAGAATCACATCTTGTCGACAAGCAAGTCAACAAGGATTACCAGAGCCCATTGATGGAAGCTTATGTAGACGAAGTGAGGAAGTTGGAGGAGTGCTTTGACGGTCTGCAAACAGAGCATGTTCCTCATGTAGAGAATAGTGATGTTGACGAACTGTCGAAGCGTGCTGCCCTCAAGTTACCTATGGAACCAGGGACTTTTGTGCTCTGATTGACTCAGCCATCCGTATCGCCATCGGCAAAGCAGAACGAGAGAAGGAAGTTGAATTCCGACCAGTACTTCCCGACAGAGCTCACATAAGTTGTCGGCAAGGAAGTTGTCGGGATTAACGCCAATCTTGCCAGGGAGCAACAAGCTCCGGCAAGGCCTCGAGCCCTTGCCGTAGAGACAAGTGCCCCCATGGAATAAGATATGCCTTTAGTCCTTGATGTCGAGCCTCAGGATCTAGAATGGGCACAACACATAGTTTAGTTCCTTCAAACAGAGGAACTCCCAAAAGAACAGGAAGAAGCGGAGAAAGTAGCCCGTCAGTCTAGTATGTACTAGTTTGTGGACGACGTTCTGTACAGAAAGAGACCAAATGGTGTGAAATTGAAGTGCATTCCTCAGGAAGATGGACTGGAGCTATTGGCAGAGATACATGGAGGCATATGTGGCTATTGGAAATATGCCCCAGAGGCAATAAAAAGTGTTTAATATTATATTTCCTTGTTCATGATAATCGTTTATTGTCCATGCTATAATTGTGTTGATTGGAAACTAAATACATGTGTGGAAATATAGACGAACACTGTGTTCCTAGTATGCCTCTAGCAGGCTAGCTTGTTGATCAAAGATGTCATTTGATATTGGGATCACATCATTAGGAGAATGATGTGATGGACAAGACCCAAACTATAAACGTAGCATATGATCGTGTTAGTTTATTGCTATAGTTTTTCTACATGTCAAGTATATTCCTATGACCATGAGATCATGCAACTCACTAACACCAGAGGAGTGCCTTGTGTGTATCAAACGTCGCAACGTAACTGGGTGACTATAAAGGTACTCTACATGTATCTCCGAAGGTGTCTGTTGAGTTGGCATGGATCAATACTGGGATTTGTTACTCCGTGCTACGGAGAGGTATCTCAGGGCCCACTCAGTAATACAACATCACAACAAGCCTTGCAAGCAATGTGACTAAGTGTTAGTCACGGGATCTTGTATTACAGAACGAGTAAAGAGACTTGCCGGTAATGAGGTTGAACTAGGTATAGATATGCCGGCGATTGAATCTCGAGCAAGTAACATACCGAAGGACAAAGGGAACATCATACGGGATTAACTGAATCCTTGACATAGTGGTTCGGCTGATAAAGATCTTCGTAGAACATGTAGGAACCAATATGGGCATCCAGGCCCCGCTATTGGTTATTGACTGTAGAGGTGTCTTGGTCATGTCTACATGGTTCTCGAACCCGTAGGATCTGCACACTTAAGGTTTGGTGACATTTCGGTATAGATGAGTTATGTGTGTTGGTGACCGAAGGTTGTTCGGAGTCCCGGATGAGATCCCGGACATCACGAGGAGTTCCGGAATGGTCCGGAAGTAAAGATTCATATATGGGAAGTTGGTGTTTGAGTTCCGGAAAAGTTTCGTGACCTGCAAGTGGTGTGACGGAGTGTCGGAAGTGTTCATGGGGGTCCACCGGGTGGGCCCTTCTACTCCAAAGGGCTACATGGGCTGTAAGAGGGTATGAACCAACCTCTGGTGGGCTGGCCGCATCTCCCACCTCAAGGGCCATGCGGCTAGAGGCTTGGGCTGGGCCAAAAGGGTGGGCTAGCCACCAAACTTGGTGGCCAAGCCACCCTGGCCGCTGCCCCACCTCCCTTGGCCGCTGCACCAGACCCTAGGGGAAACTGTAGGGCGGCCAGCCCGTACTCTTCCACTATATATATGAGAGGGGTGGGAGGGATGCAAACATACGTCACGGAGCAGCCCTTCCTCCCTCCCCGATTACCCCTCCTCTAGTAGATTGGTTTGGCACCGCTTAGCGAAGCTCTGCCGGATCAGCTCCACCACCACTGCCGCCACGCCGTCGTGCTGCCGGAAAACCCATCTACCTCTCTGCTCCCTCTTGCTGGATCAACAAGGCGGAGATCTTCATCGAGCTGCACATGTGCTGAATGCGGAGGTGGCGTCCGTTTGGTACTTGATCGGGAGTTCGTGGGACGGCTTGCGATTTGGATCGTGAAGACATACCACTACATCAACCACGTTCTCTAACGCTTCCGCTCAGCGATCTACAAGGGTACATAGATCCAATCTCTCCACTCATAGATGCTCATCTCCAAGATTGATCTTGGTGAAGTGTAGGATTTTTTTTGTTTCCCATGCAACATTCCCGAACAGTGGCATCATGAGCTAGGTCTATGCGTAGATGATATCTTGAGTAGAACACAAAGAGTTTGTGGACGTTGATATTCAGATTTCTTCCTTCCTTAGTATTTTCTTGGTTCAGCGGTATTGTGGGATGAAGAGGCTCGGACTGACTTTACTCGTACGCTTACGAGAAACCATGTTCCATCAACTGACATGTGACTTCGTCGCATAAAGATGGCTGGCGGGTGTCTATCTCTCCCACTTTAGTTGGATCAGATTTGATTAAGGTGGTCCTTGTAGAAGGGTGAAAAGCAATCTTCATATCACCATTGTGGTTTTGCATAGGTAAGAATCGTTCTTGCTAGATACCAATAGCAGCCACGTAAAACATGCAACAACAATTAGAGGATGTCTAACTTGTTTTTGCAGGGTATGTTGTGATGTGATATGGCCAATTGCATGATGTGATATATGTGATGTATGAGATGATCATCTTTTTGTATAGAATATCATGACTTGCATGTTGATGAGTATGGCAACCGGAAAGAGCCATAGGGTTGTCTTTGATTATTGTATGACCTACATATCAATCTTTAAGCACTATGTAATGCTTTACTTTATCGCTAAGCAGTAGAAATAGTAGTAGAAGCATGGTGGGCGCGACAACCCCGATGGCGACACAATGATGGAGATCATGGTGTTATGTCGGTGACGATAGAGATCATGTCGGTGCTTTGGATATGGAGATCAAAAGCACAAGTTCATGGCCATATAATGTCACATATGATTTGCATGTGATGTTAATCTTTTTATGCACCTTGTTTTGCTTAGAACGACGGTTGCATTATAAGGTGATCCCTCACTTAAATTTCAAGATGAACAGTGTTCTCCCCGAGCGTGCACCATTGTGAAAGTTCATCGGGTCGAGACACCACATGATGATCGGGTGTGATAGACTCTACGTTCGCATACAATGGGTGTAAGCCAGTGTTGCACATGCGGAACACTCGGGTTAAACTTGACGAGCCTAGCATGTACAGACATGGCCTCGGAACACAAGAGACCGAAAGGTCGAGCATGAGTCATATAGTAGATATGATCAACATGATGATGTTCACCATTGAAACCACCTTAACTCACGTGATGATTGGACTTGAGTTGGTGAATGTGGATCATGTATCACTCAGATGACCTGAGGGATGCCAATTTGAGTGGGAGCTTTAGTAATTTGATTAACTGAACTCATTAATATGAACAATAGTCTTAGTAACCTTTGCTTATTTATGTTGTAGATCAATGGCTCGCGCAGTAGCACCCCTGAATTTTTATGTGTTCCTAGAGAAAGCCAAGTTGAAAGATGATGGAAGTAACTTTGTGGAATGGGCCCGTAATCTGAGGATTATCCTCACGGCTTCCCAGAAGTCATATGTCCTTGATGCACTGCTTGGTAACCAACCCACAGACATGTCATCCGAAGACGTTAAGAACGCTTGGGAGGCACGTTCTGGAGATTACTCAATAGTTCAGTTTGCAATTTTGTATGGCTTAGAACAGGGACTTCAAAGACATTTTGAACGTCATGGAGCATATGAGATGTTCCAGGAGTTTGAGTTTATCTTTAAGAAGAATGCCCAGATCGAGAGGTATTAGATCTCCGATAAGTTCTATGCTTGCAAGATGGAGGAGGACGGGTGTATCAGTGAACATATACTCAGAATGTCTGGGTATTCGACCCGTCTGGCGGAGTTAGGGATGCCCCTTCCGCCGGAGGTGATCACTGACAGAGTTCTTCAATCATTGCCACCTAGCTACAAGAGCTTCATGATGAACTATAACATGCATGGGATGACCAAGTCAGTCGCCGAGCTGTTTCAGGTATCGCCGAGTTGTTTCAGGTATCTCCGAAGGTGTCTGTTGAGGTACTCTATAGGTATCTTCGCAACGTAACTGGGTGACTATAAAGGTACTCTACAGGTATCTTTGAAGGTGTCTGTTGACTTGGCATGGATCAATACTGGGATTTGTTACTCCGTGCTACGGAGAGGTATCTCAGGGTCCACTCGGTAATACAACATCACAACAAGCCTTGCAAGCAATGTGACTAAGTGTTAGTCGCGGGATCTTGTATTACGGAATGAGTAAAGAGACTTGTCGGTAACAAGGTTGAACTAGGTATAGAGATGTCGATGATTGAATCTCGGGCAAGTAACATACCGAAGGACAAAGGGAACATCATACGGGATTAACTGAATCCTTGACATAGTGGTTCGACCGATAAAGATATTCGTAGAACATGTGTGAACCAATATGGGCATCTAGGTCCCACTATTGGTTGTTGACCGTAGAGGTGTCTCATTCATGTCTACATGGTTCTCGAACCTTCAGGGTCTGCACACTTAAGGTTTGGTGACGTTTCAGTATAGATGAGTTATGTGTGTTGGTGGCCGAAGGTTGTTCGGACTCCCAGATGAGATCCCGGATGCTACGAGGAGTTTCGGAATGGTCCGGAAGTAAAGATTCATATGTGGGAAGTTGGTGTTTGAGTTCCGGAAAAGTTCCATGACCTGCAAGTGGTGTGACGGAGTGTCGGAAGTGTTCCTGGGGGTCCACCGGGTGGGCCCATCTACTCCAAAGGGCCACATGGGCTGTGAGAGGGTGCAAACCAGCCTCTAGTGGGCTGGGTGCACCTCCCACCTCAAGGCCCATGCGGCTAGAGGCTTGGGCTGGGCCAAAAGGGTGTGCTAGCCACCAAACTTGGTGGCCAAGCCACTCTGGCCGTTGCCCCACCTCCCTTGGCCGCCGCACCAAAACCTAGGGGAAACCCTAGGGCAGCCAGCCCCTCCTCTTCCCCTATATATATGAGAGGGATGGGAGGGCTGCAAACATAAGTCACGGAGCAGCCCTTCCTTCCTCCCCGATTACCCCTCCTCTAGTAGATTGGTTTGACACCGCTTAGCGAAGCTCTGCCGGATCAGCTCCACCACCATCGCCACCACACCGTCGTGCTGCCAGTGAATCCATCTACCTCTCCGCTCCCTCTTTCTGAATCAAGAAGGCATAGATGTTCATCAAGCCGCACGTGTGCTGAACGTGGAGGTGCCGTCCGTTCGGTACTTGATCGGGAGTTCGTGGGACGGCTTGCGATTTGGATCACGGAGACGTACCACTACATCAACCGCGTTCTTTAACGCTTCAGCTTACCAATCTACAAGGGTACGTACATCCAATCTCTCCTCTCATAGATGCTCATCTCCTAGATTGATCTTGGTGAAGCGTAGGAAACTTTTTGTTTCCCATGCAATGTTCCCGAACAGTGGCTCCCACATAGGATCAAGAGCTCTTGCCAGGAAGGCCTTCCGGCAAGGTTTCTTTTGGCCTACTGCTCTCCAAGATGCAACTGCACTAGTAACCAAGTGTGAAGCGTGCTAGTACATTCAAACAAGCTACATCAACCAGCTCAAGCTCTTTAGACAACCCCTCTTTCCTGGCCATTTTTGGTCTGGGGGCTGAAAATCTTGGCCCTCTTTCCCCATGCTACTAGGGGCTTTGAGTACTTGTATGTTGCAATCAACAAGTTCACAAAGTGGTCGCAAGTGGAAGCAATGAGAAAGGTGACAGCGCAATCAGCCATCAAGTTCTTCAAAGGACTAGTTTGTCGTCTTGGTGTACCAAACAGGGTCATCATCACTGACATAGGCACACAGTTCACAAGCCGCACCTTCATGCAATCTGTCCAACACCTTGGCGGCAAGATCTGTTTTGCTTCTATCACTCATCCAAGGAAACACGGCCAAGCGAAAAAGGTAAATGCTGAAGTGCTGTGAGGGCTTAAAACAAGAACTTTCAATAGGCTGCGCAAGTGCGGAAAACGTCGGATTGACGAGCTGTCAGTGGTTCTTTGGTCGATCAAAACGACGCCAAATCAAGCCACCAGCCAGATGCCCTTCTCCTTGGTATACGGGGCAGAGGCAGTTCTCCCCATAGAACTCATATATGGGTCGCCTCGAGTGCTCGCTTATGATGAGCTTGAGCAAGAGCAGTTGTGCCAAGACGACGAGACGCTCTTTGAGGAAGATCGTCTTCGGGCTGCTGTGCGAGCTGCATGCTACCAGCAAGCTTTGCGCCGCTATCATAGCCGCAAAGTTCATGCTCGAAGTCTTGAGGATGATGACCTTGTTCTTCGGCGTGTTCAGTCGGCCAAGAATTCAAACAAGTTGATTCCAAAGTAGGAAGGCCCTTATTGGGTAGTATGAGTCACCAGGCCTAGCGCAGTCTGCCTGGAGAACGAAGATGGCATCCCAGTGAGCAACTCTTGGAACATCGAACATCTTCGCAAGTTCTATCCATAAGGCGCAGTTGCCCCCCCAGGTAACCACCTTTTGTACAAGTCTTGCCGGCAAGGCATGTCATCCTTTGCACAAAGCCAGGTACAGACCCTGTGCATAGTTGAATAAGATCAGGCCTCTTACAAATCTTGTCAATTCCCATGTTTCTTTACATGCCTGTTTATCTGAGATGTTGCATTATGCTTATCCCCAGCAAGTGCTAACGAACCACCGAGGTTCCATACCTGTATTTTCTCTTCTTTCTTGCTCTTAACAAGGATAGAAGGTTCCTTCGCGTGCAAGTTTGCTAGGGGGATGGGATAGTGTGGACACCTATGAGCGACGTTCAAAGTTGGCACCTTGCGGAAAGGAGTACAACAACGAAAAGCTAAGTTACAAAACTCGAAGTAAAATTTTACCATGAGGTTATTTTTTCCTTGAACGATTTTAACTTTTGTATGGAAAACCTGCACGCGAGGGAACCTTGCCGTGATCGGTTGCTCCCTCGCTTTGTTTCAAGTCAGCTCGACAGTTTAGGTGGCTGCACTAAGAACGTCAAGGTAACTTGTCATGATTGGTCGTGCCCTTACTCTGTTTCGAGTCCGCTCAACAGTTTAAAGTGGCTGTGCTAAAAACGTCAATATATCATTTGGCAACAACACTACCAGCAGGCTGCTAAAGATCCACTCCTCAAAGTGCTTGTGGTAGTGTTGCATACGCCGGCATGTTTCCTAAAAAGCATACAATAACATGCATCCGTTCGAAACAAAGACATTTATATTACACTAAGGAGTTGCCACAGTTCTGGCTGAAGATAGAATCATCTTTGGCATGAAACAACAATGACAAGAAAAGGTGGAGCAGCTAGTCCCTGCGATTGCCCTCGACCCTCTTGACTTGGTTTACCTTGTCAATGATGGGCATGACAAGTTCTTCAAGCGCCTTGACGTCCACGTCCTTCGGCAAGTGGTCGAGGACGTTGGTGAAGTTGATGCCAAGGTTCTTGTGCACCACTTTGACGAGCACCTTGAGGAGGACATCCCGACAGAGCTTGTGGGACTCGTTGGCTAAATGGGCCGCCCGATCGGACTGGAGCTGCTTTAGGGCGTCGATTATGCCGTCGAAGAACATGGTTATCCTAGCGCTTGAAGACACCCTGTCATTGGAGGAGAAGTTGAAGCTCTGCAAGTCCAAGGCGGACAACTGTGCATCAAGTTTCTTCGCCATGTTCACAAGGCGCCCAGTCCAAATCTCCACGCCTTTCACATAGTCATTGTGAGAGGCGGCGGCGCTCTTGAGCAAGTCCTGCTCACTCCGAAGATCCTTAGCCAGAGCCTTCTCACAATCCGTGGTGCTCTCAAGAGACTCCTTCAGCATATCCAACTTTAGCTCCATATCAGCGATGGACTCTTTGGCTAAGGAGAGCTATTTGGTATTCTCGGACATCACAACCTGTATCTCCGTCAAGCTATGGTGAGTTTTCTCTCTGTCGGTCTTGAGCGTCGAGATCCCTTTGTCGTGTTTCTCAAGGTCTGCCTCCAGCCACTTCACCTTGTCGGCAAGTTCGTTTCTGGCGGCCTCTATGGCTTCGGCAGCATCGACGGCTTCCTTCAGCTTGCCAGCGTGGTCATTGACTAGAGCCTAAAGGGCTTCCTTGTGCTTCTGCTCCATCTCCTGGGTTCGCTGCGTGATGAGCTTTTTGATTTCTTCTTCCTTGCGATGAAGTTTGTCGGCAAGCGCTCCCTCGCAAGCAGCAATGTCCTCTTCATGGGTGTCAAGCCCGATACAGCGTTCCTTCAGGCGAGCATTCTCCACAGTAGCCTGTTATGAAGCCACCTCTCAGGCTTTCTCGACGTTAGACTGCCGCAGGAAGAGCTCATTCCAGTCTTTGCCCAGCTGCTCCCGACCGGTCTTCAACTCCTTGAAGGCTTTGGCGAACTAGGCCTGCGTTTCCTCAACGTGCCCCTAGAAATCCGCCTCCGCCGCCTGCGTGATTGTCGCCCTGGTGTCCAGCTTTTCCTTCTGAGTGTGGTAGAGCACCTGAAGCTTTTGGAAGTTATCTCCCATCGCTTGGAGGAGTTGTTCTTCCTTGGGCATTGATGTCCACCTCGTTGAGAGCTTCATGTCCGGCAGCAACGGTGATTTCCCCGTCAAGGGCCTCTTCTTTAGTGGGCTCCCCAATGTTTGTTGTTCCTGGCGCGTTGACGAATAAGTTCTCACCAACCTTGAGATATCTGCTTGGAGAGGGGATTTTGGATGTTGATGGCTGATCCTCGACAACCGTCCCACCAGCGGCCGAGGGATTGGTGGCCTACACAGCGCCTGGCACTATTGCGGCAGGGACGCCGTCAGTACGATCACCAGACCCCTCGTCAACCCCCTCAGCAGATCTCTCGGTGGTGTCTTCTTGTGCGTCCTTGGCGGCCTCATCAGCGGCAACCCCGGTGACCTCTGCGGCAGCATCCTTGGCGGTCTCCTCAATAATGATGTTGATGTCCATGTGTTCCGCCGGGGGGAGATCTGAAAGCCTGAAATGGAGAGCAGGATGAGGCCGAGGTTGAAGTTCAAGAAAATAATATATAAGGACGAAATGACAAGTGCTCTGCGGCAAACGGTCTTACCTGCACCAACCTGCTGGGAGGTGGCTGCTCCCTCCCCAACAACTTCGTTTGCCGGCATAGGATTGCCGGCACCAGCTCTTGCCGGCCTCTCCTTGGCAAGAGTCGGCTCGTCGGCAGAATCCCTTGCCGGAGATCCATCTCTAGGCGGCGTAGTTGACGGAGGCGGCGCGTCAGGGGCGGCCCCCAATAGCCCCCTTTTGTTGTCATCTTTCTTCTACAAGCCTGGTGATGTCAGTGATGAAGATACATGTCCCAATGCTTGCCAGTGGGAAATGAATAAGAGACTCACGCTGGGGGCTATGTTGGGGGCTGCATCGTGGGCTAGACTCTGAGCTGATGTTTATCAGCTCCGGTGCGCTTGTGGTGCTTGCTGGCGGCACATCACCCATTGAAGTCCTTGCCCTCTTCGCCATCCTTTGCACCAATGTTTCTGAATCTCTGTGGGAACATGCCAGAGCGAGATGAATAAGTTAAGCAAAAGCAAGGAAAATCGAAAGATTAGAGATGCGGCGGAATCCTTACTCTTCTTCCCCTGAGCTGAAGGCAGAGAGATCGAAGTCCACCTCCGCCACGGTGTCCGGAGGTGGAGAAGGGGCGGTCCTAGGTCGCTTGGCTGTGGCTGGGGCGGAGGGGTGCCGTTGAGCTTCTTGCTACTGCACAGCCATGCCGGCCATGCCCTTGCCGGGAGCTGCACTACTTGAGGAAGTTTGGAGAGCTGGGGCACCAGAGGAAGCTTTCCGAAGGACACACTTATTCTTCCTCTTGAGGGCTCGGGGCTCCTCGTGCGACTGCTATTCAGCTGTGTCTTCAACGGAAAGGCCCCTAGCAGTAGTGCCACTCTGTTCTCCAACAACCTCGCCCTGCTCGGCAAGTTGTTCCTCCGACACCACTTCTCCTTTGCTGGCTTCCTCCTCTATGAAGCCTACGGTGCTGGCCTCCGCGGCAAGAGTCGCCTGTTCCACCATGCTGGCGATGTACTTCATTTCTTCTTCAGTGGTGTCACACACGAGGTTCATCTCTTTCTTAATGGACTTCTCCAACAAGTTGTCAAAGAAATCCTACGCCCGTTTTGCCGATGTCTCTTCCCAAGTTTCATCAGGGCCGTGAGCGTTGCACACCGGCATCATGGCAAGGATCGAAGCCAAGGTAGAATTGTTTCACAGGGGAATCACACCGGCCGGCAAATTATGTCTCACGTCAGACCTAAACAACTTTTGACAGAGAGATGTGTGTTGCATCACCGTCAAGTTATTGTTCAGGCCAGGGCGCGGCCTCATGATGTCTGCCACGTTCCTGAACTCCCAGACTGGCCTCCCTTCGCTCTACAAAGGGGCTATGCACCGGCGGAGAAAATCGTCCCCGATCATCTCCATTGTGATACCAGAAACCTTGAGGCGGTGGATCCTGGTAACTGTGACTGTGAGCTTCTTGTCGTGGAGATCAAAGTCGCTCCAGCCATCACCGTGCGTCATTTTTGTCTATCGGGGCGAACAGAAAGACTCGGGATCATCCTCCCAAATCCAGCACCACCTGCCCCACCATTCATTCCACTTATCATGGAAAGCCCTGGCTGGGCAAATTTCCTTGTTCCATCCCCTTGGAGTCTAGGCGATAGAACCAGAAAGGGCTTCTCCCTCTTGGATCTGAGGGATGAAGTAGTGGCAGAATAGGGCAGTGTTGGGGACTACCCCGGCAAAAATCTCCCACAAGCGGGTGAAGACGGACATACATGTTACAACATTCGGCGTGAAATCCAAGAGATGGAAGTCGTATGTGTACATGATGTTGTTGAAGAAATCGGAAAATGGGGGATAGAGCCTGTAGTAAAAATAATCGGCGAAGAAGGGGAGTTTGTCAGGGCCACTATTGGAAGAACCTGGACTCACGCGAGTAGCGGGATGTGCCTTCGTATCCCTTGCCCACATGCTCTGGTATCGCTCCTTCAAGGCGTTCGCACCGAGCACCGGAGGGAAGACGACGTGCTCCTTCCGCATCTTCGCTAGATCTTTCTCCATGATGGCGGCTTTCGTTCCCTTTCCCTTGCTCGTCTTGGGTGGCGTGGTGGCTGTGGGTGCGAAGGCTAAGAACGGAGAGAGGGCACAGGCGGAGGTTGAGTGGGAGAAGCTCTGTTTCGGGCTTGAGGAAGGAGATGACGGCGGTTTCCAGATTGGAAAAGACAGGGAGTAAATGAGCAAGTGCCTCTGCGGATCCTTTTATGGGGAAGACGCGAGGCTGCCTCTTTACCGACCAACAATAAACACCTTCGCAAGCGCGCTGCCGTTACGGCCACTCCGCACACATCTCCCATGTCGTGCACTTAATGCACATCGTTGGGAAGCGCAGTAAGCAGAATAATTACAACCACAGATTCCTGCCACACGTGCCCGTGCACTATTTGGGCCTAGCCCAACAATGCCTCACACCAGTGTGTGGCACAGGACCGGGGGCTTCTGTTGGTGTACTAAAGGTTGGGCTTTTTAGTACCACATACTTGTGCACGGGAAATTGTAGCCACACCAGCGGCAAGGCCTACCAGGTGACTGCTAGAAGCAAATATGAAGACGTCAAGGAACATTCAAGTCAACAAGCACAAGACTGAAGGCCAAAGGCTGGAACCACAGCAAGATCTTGCCGGGGTGACCTGTGGAGCCCCGACAAGGAGTGCACCCAGCAAGGCCTCGCCACCCTGCCAGCGTAGAGGCCAAGTGTCAACCCACCAGGATACGTGTTGAGGCGCTAATGATGGAGAGGCTAAGCGGTGCCGATGGGACGGGCTCCTTTCCTGTCCCGTAGAAGGTCAGGGATACCTAACGGAGCATTAAATGCATTTGTCCTACACCACCAGTGTTAGGTATGATAACACTATAGCACTATGCACCTCGTGCATGCACTGTACGCCACTGTTGGGATCCCCTTAGTCGTATAGAAGGAGGCCCAAGGCGTTACGAGGGAGGGCTTTTTCTTCCACCTTCTCGCTCACACGCGTAGCAGCTGTTCGTAGCGCTCCTGTAGCCAGAACCCTAAAAACACGCATAATACACTAAAACATGAGTAAGGTTTTACGCTTATCAGCGACCTGAACCTGGGTAAAAATCTCCCCTCATGCTGTTCGTTCGATCTGCTCTTTGCGCATACCGTCTCACCGCCAAACCACAAAAGGATCCACGTGATCCTAGAGGTGTCGTGCACCGACACATTGATCTTCACTTATATCTTTTTGGAGTAGTTTGTCATTCACTCTTGTGCTTCACTTATCCTATGAGTAAATGGTTGAATGAATTGAATATCATAAACCTGAAATAAAAAATGCTTCATATACTTATCCCATGAGGAGTAATGACTTCACACACAATAAGTATAGGTGGTGAAATTTATTGAAGTTAGCAAACACCGCATTGGTCACTTGAACAATTCATGAAAGAATATTGAAGGAAAAGAGATTTCACATATAAATACACTATCTTGGACATCTTCTATGATTGTGAATACCCATTAATTATTTTCAAACTTGAGCAAATTAGTTTAAGTTGGACAAGGAAGACAACGTAATGAGTTATGCTTGGGTATATTTGTATAGTAGTTATATTGTTTTGGATCCTCCAACATGTGGTGCTTGCTTCCACCTCATCCTAGCCAAAACTTCTGCAGCAAGTAGAAATACTACTTGTACTTCCAGACACCCTTAAACCAGTTTTGCCATGAGAGTCCACTATATCTACCTATGGATTGAATAAGATCCTTCAAGTAAGTTGTCATCGGTGCAAAAAGTAATAAAAATTGCTCCTAAATATGTAAGATCTTTTATTGTAAGGGAAAATAAGCAATGTACAAACTTGTGATGGTAAAGAAATAAAAGCGACGGACTGCATAATAAAGGTTGCTATCACAAAGGGCAATATAATGTGACATTCCTTTGCATTAAGAGTTTGCACATCAAAAACAAAAAGCGCATGACAACCTCTAATTCCCTCTGCGAAGGGCCTATCTTTTACTTTCTAGTACTTACCTTTATAAAGAGTCATGGTGATCTTCACCACTTCCTATATTTTGCCTTTTTCTCTTGGCAAGCATCATGTGGTGGGGAAAGATCCAAGCATATATGGCCATTCAAATATATGTGATCATGGATTATTATTGTTGACAATTATATATATGATAAATAAGTTGGGAGGCGAAACTTTAAGCCCCTATCTTTCTCTGTGTTCGGCGTATGCCATTTGCTCTAAAAGTATGCTTTGTGAGTTAGCAATCATGGAAGACTATATGATAGTTGAGTATGTGGAATTTGCTAAATCAAAGCTCTTACATAGACCCTTCCTAAAAATAATATGAATTGCAATTGTTTGGTGACTAAAAGCATAGTTTGTTAGTTTTCAAGAAACCTTATGGTCTATACTTTAACTTGTGAATAGCTTGTTACCTTATGATGAGAAGTTTTATGAGATGAGCTACTGTTTATGATATATAATGATGCTAGAAAAAGTGTTTGGAACTATCGTTGATCAAATTTATGCACTATGCTAGCATTCACACTTCATAAATGATTTCTTTTATCATTTACCTACTCGAGGACAAGCAGGAATTAAGCTTTGGGATGCTGATACGTCTTTATCACCGGAGGCCATCTTCTTCGTCCTGGAGGGGCCATCAACACCATGGAGGCCAAGGACTAGAGGGAGAACCTCTCCCCACAGAGGGGGGAGGCCATGGAGGAGGAAGCACAAGGGGGAGACCCTCTCCCCCTCTCTCCCGGTGGTGCCGGAGTGCCACCGGGGAACCATCACCGCGGTGATCGTCTTCATCAACATCACCTTCTACATCACCATCCTCGTCTACTTTTAGTGGTCCACTCTCCCGCACCCCGCTGTAGTCCCCTACTTGAGCACGGTGCTTTATGCCACATATTATGATCCAATGATGTGTTGTCGTCCTATGATGTTTTGAGTAGAGTTCTTTTGTCCTTTGGGTTGATTGATGATTTTGATTGGTTTGAGTTGTATGTTAATTTGGTACTGTCCTATGGTTCTTTCCATGCTGCGCACGCGTTAAGGAGTCCCGCTGTAGGGTGTTGCAATATGTTCATGATTCGCTTATAGTGGGTTGCTTGAGTGGCAGAAGCTTAAACCCGAGTAAGGGGGTTGTTGCATATGGGATAAAGGGGACTTGATGCTTTAATGCTATGGTTGGGTTTTACCTTAATGATCATTAGTAGTTGCGGATCCTTGCTAGAGTTCCAATCATAAGTGCATATGATCCAAGTAGAGAAAGCATGTTGGCTTATGCAATAATGATTATTTATCTTGTTAACAATTTCCTAGGATAATTCCGCACACCGACCCATCATTACTTCACACATGCTATTTGTAATATATTTTAATATTATGATAACAACACCTATTTTTATATTCTAGTCCTCCGATATCATGCAAAGTTATCTTCTTCATGCCCACAACATAATTTTATTTCTCGTTTCTAGATGGAAACAAACATTCGGTGTTCGTAGAGTCGTATCGATGGCAGATAGGACTTGAGAGAATATTGATCTTACCTTTAGGAACTTGTGGGCCCGCATCTTGGGGACTACACCCAGTGGGTACGCTAGCATGCCCCCACTGGATAGCAAAAACAAACGTCCTTCACAAAACCTTGACTACTCCCCCCATCGCTTGGAAGTTGCCCACCATGGTCTGGGCGAAGACCGCTACCTGTCACTGCTACCATGCCATGTCTCGGGCCATGCTAGCCAGCGTGTTGGTATGCTCTTCGGCCGGCATGACCGGTCCGGTCGCTGTGGGGGCCTGGCTCGGCTTCACCCACTGCTCGAGGACGGCGGTCATCGACCGGACGGTCCGGCCGGACCCACTGCCGGATGCCACCGACGTGTTTTGACCGCCAGGCACAAGACTCGGCTATGCCGACAAAACAACCAGGGCCCGGGCATCGCCTCCCAAATCCCTGGGTTTGGGCCGGCGCATCAGCCCCTTCACCGAGATAATCGGCCCGCTCTCCTCAACCACCACTGACTTCGGGACCTATGCCACGACCGCCTTCCGCACGTCCGTGCCCAAGGGCCGGGTCGGCTCCAGCCTCTACGCCATGCGGGCCGGCGAGGCCATCGGAGTGCTGGTCTCGAGGGCCACCAATGTTGCGGCGTCCTCCACCCCTTTGGCCGTGAAATCCCTTTGGGCGGCTGCTATAGCCGCCACCACCTTGTCCGCTCGAAGCACGGCGGCTTGATCCGTCTTGAGCCGCGTCGTCGTGGCGTGCTCTATGGCTAACTTCGCGACCACCTCGCCATCTAGTTGGGGCCGGTGGCGGGAGATAGATGCCAGCGCTACCAAGAAAGATAGAAGAAACACAAGCTGAAGCATACCAAACTAGGAATGAAAATAAAGGAAACTGCACCATAGTGGCAAATTGTTTACCCGGACACGGTGGGGAGAGGGCGTCCGCTATGCCTTGGTGCCCTCTACATGGGTGCCCGGTGGTAGCGCGGCCGACCGCGGCTTCTTGGCGGCTTGGTCGATCAACAGCCCCTTGATCGGCCATTTCTCCCTTTGTTGCTCCTCCACCGTTTGCCAACGGGCTGGCTGTTCCGTTGACGGTTGGCACCTAGCCGAAAGCTCGACTGCGAAAGGCAGCGGATCCAATATTTGGACATCATCATCATCATAGTCTGTCCAGTCCTTGAAATATACATCAAGACGAGACTTACTAGTTGCCCTGGATCGGCCGTCCTCCTCGTCCTCCTCGTCCTCCTCGTCCAGTTCCGACACTTCGGTGCCCCCAGAGACATCAGAGTTGTCCCCCTCCATCTCGTAGTCAACGAGGCCGAAATCCGTGCGGTCGGTCGCATGGATCAGTAGCTACGGGCCGTCTAGCGTTAGATACTAGCTGAAGAGCTAAAAGGGCAACCGGTCGTGCATCAGACACCACGTCAAAAGACTAGAAGAAATAAAAATCTGAGAAATAATCGCGTGCACAGGGAAGTTGCGGCAGCATGGCTCCTTGCCGAACCACCAGTCGTCCACCCCCAGCTTGAAGTTGGTGATGTCATTGCCCTAGCCGGCTACCTTAGCCAGCGCCAGGTCGATGGTCGACAGCTGGTGTGGGTCTTTTTGGAGGCCCATGTCACAGATTCGGTGTGGCCGGTCCCCTACTATCACTGATGGCAACCCCATCTTTTTATCCTTAATGGCAACAATACAATACGCGCCTCGCTACCCCTACTGTCACTGGGTGAGGACACCGCAAGATTGAACCCAAAACTAAGCACTTCTCCCATTGCAAGAATTACCAATCTAGTTGGCCAAACCAAACCAATAAGTCAAAGAGACTTGCAAAGATATGAAATCATGCATATAAGATTTTAGAAAAGACTCAAATAATATTCATGGATAATCTGAACATAAACCCACAATTCATCGAATCTCGACAAACACACCGCAAAAGAGTATTACATCAGATGGATATCCATGAAGATCATGAAGAACATGGTATTGAAGCACACAGAGAGAGAAGAAGCCATATCTAGCTACTAGCTATGGACCCGTAGGTCCATGGTGGACTACTCACGCATCATTGGAGGGGCAATGGAGTTGATGTAGATGCCTTCCGTGAACGAATCCCCCTCCGATAGATTATTGGAAAGGGCTCCAAGATTTGATCTCTCGGGAACGGAGGCTTCCGGTGACGAAAACTATTTTCGTGGCTCCCTTTGGTGTTGGGGAATATTTTTGAATTCATAGGACGACGAATAGGGTTAGGAGACCTGCTTGGGGGCCACAAGAATGCTAGGTGCGGTCAGGGGTGGTGGCCGCACCTCCCTGGCTTGTGACCTCCTGGTAGGTCTCTTGCCTTGCCCTCCATGTCTGGTAGATGTCTTCTGGTCCAAGAAAAATCACCGTGAAGATTTTATTCCGTTTGGACTCCGTTCAATATTCCTTATTTGCAATATTCAAAAACAAGGAAAAAATACGAACTGGCACTAGGCTCTAGATTAATAGGTTAGTCCCAAAAATAATACAAAATAGCATATTAATGCATATAAAACATCCAAAACATATAATATTATAGCATGGAACAATCAAAAATTATATATACGTTGGAGACGTATCTAGAGCGTGTTCCCCCGAGCGTACTATTGGAAATATGCCCTAGAGGCAATAATAAAGTGGTTATTATTATATTTCCTTGTTCATGATAATCGTTTATTATCCATGCTATAATTGTATTGATTAGAAACTCAGATGCATGTGTGGATACATAGACAACACTGTGTCCCTAGTATGCCTGTAGTAGACTATCTTGTTGATCAAAGATGGTCAAGGTTTCCTAGGCACTGACATGAGATGTCAATTGATAATGCGAGCACATCATTTAGGAGAATGATGTGATGGACAAGACCCAAAGTGTGAACGTAGCATATGATCGTGTCAGTTTATTGCTATAGTTTCTTGCATGTCAAGTATCTATTCCTATGACCATGAGATCATTTAACTCACTGACACTGGAGGAATACCTTGTCTGTATCAAACATCACAACGTAACTGGGTGACTATAAAGATGCTCTACAGGTATCTCTGAAGGTGTCTGTTGATTGGGCATGGATCAAGACTGGGATTTGTTACTCCGTGTGACAGAGAGGTATCTCAAGGCCCACTCGATAATACAACATCACAACAAGCCTTGCAAGCAAAGTGACTAAAGTGTTAGCCGTGGGATCTTGTATTACGGAATGAGTAAAGAGACTTCCTGGTAAACGAGATTGGACTAGGTATAGAGATATCGACGATCGAATCTTGGGAAAGCAACATACCGATGAACAAAGGGAACGACATACGTGATTAACTGAATCCTTGACATAGAGGTCTAACCGATAAAGATCTTTGTAGAATATGTAGGAACAAATATGGGCATCCAGGTCCCGTTGTTTGTTATTGACCATAGAGGCGTCTCGGTCATGCCTACATAGTTCTCGAACCCATAGGGTCTGCACACTTAACGTTCGGTGACGTTTTGATAGTATTGAGTTATGCATGGTGGTAACCGAAGGTTGTTCAGAGTCCCAGATGAGTTCTCGTACATCATGAGGAGCTCCAGAATGGTCTGGAGGTAAATATTGATATATAGGAAGTCCCATTTTGGTCATCAAGAAATTTTCGGGTATTTACGGTACTGTACCGGGGGTGCCGGGAGGCCATCGGGAGGGGCCACCCACGCTGGGAGGCCACATGGGCTCGAGGGATGGTGCAATAGCCCTTAGTGGGCTGGGCAAGCCATCCCACAAGGCCCATCCGGCTCGGAAGGTGGGAATGGAAAAAACCCCAAAGAGAGGAAAGGGTTTCCAAGTAGGATTGGAATCCTACTTCGAGTAGGATTGGAGGTGGACTCCTCCACCTCCTCCCACTTTGACCGAAGCCCCTAGGGGAAACCCTAGGGCTCCCTCCTTCCCCCTCCCTCCTATATATACTAGAGGAATAGAGCCCCAAAACACAAGTCCACATGCTAGTTCTCTATTCCCTAGTTCCTTCGCTAAATAGATTCTGACGGTGCTTAGGGGAAACCCTGCCGGAATAGTTCCACCACCACCACCGCCGTGCCGTCGCGCTGCCGAAGAACTCATCTACCTCTCCGCTCCCTCTTGATGGATCAAGAAGGCGGAGATCATCATCGAGCTATACGTGTGCTGAACACGGTGGTTTTATCCATTCGACGCTAGATCGGGAAGGATCATGATCAGATAGCAGGGTGGCTAGCGATTTGGATCACGAAGACGATCAACTACACCAACCGTGTTTCTTAATGCTTCCCGCTTAGCGATCTACAAGGGTATGTAGATCCACTCTCCCTCTCATAGATGCTCATCACCATGGATAGATCTTGCGTGTGCATAGGATTTTTTCCCCATGCAACGTTCCCCAATAGTGGTATCAGAGCTAGGTCTATGCATAGATGAAATCACGAGTAGAACACAAAGGAGTTTGTGGGCGTTAATGCTCAGATTGCTTCCTCCCTTGGTATTTTCTTGATTCAACGGTATTGTGGAATGAAGCGGCCCAAACCAACCTGACTCATACGCTTACGAGAGACCAGTTCCATTGACTGACATGTGACTTTGTTGCATAAACATGGCTGGTGGGTGTCTATCTCTCCTACTCTAGTTGGATCAGATTCTATCAAGGCGATACTTGAGAAGGTTGAATAGCAATTTGTGTATCACCTTGTGGTTTGTATGTAGGTAAGAATAGTTCTTGCTAGATACCTGTAGCAGCCACGTGAAACATGCAACAACAATTAGTGGACGTCTAACTTGTTTTTGCAGGGTATGTCATGATGTGATATGGCCAATTACATGATGAGATAGATGTGATGTATGAGATGATCATGTTTTTGCTTTACTTTATTGCTATGAGTTAGCAATAGTCGTAGAAGCAACAGTTGGTGCGACAACCTCATGGCGACACATTGATGGGGATCAAGATGATGGAGATCATGGTGTCATGCCGGTGACGATGGAGATCATGCCGGTGCTTTGGAGATGGAGATCAAAAGCACAAGTTGTTGGCCATATCATGTCACTTATGATTTGCATGTGATATTAATCCTTTTATGCATCTTATTTTTCTTAGGACGACGGTAGCATTATAAGGTGATCCCTCACTAAATTTTAAAATAAAATTGTGTTCTCCCCGTGTGTGCACCATTGCGAAAGTTCGTCATGTCGAGACACCACGTGATGATAGGGTGTCATAGACTCTACGTTCACATACAACGGGTGCAAGCCAGTGTTGCACATGCAAAACACTGAGGTTAAACTTGACGAGCCTAGCGTGTAGAGACATGGCCTTGGAACACAAGGGACCGAAAGGTCAAACATGAGTCATATAGTAGATATGATCAACATGAAGATGTTCACCATTGTAACCACCTCATCTCACGTGATGATCGGACTTGGGTTGGTGAATTTGGATCATGTATCACTCAGATGACCGGAGGGATGTCAATTTGAGAGGGAGTTTTTTAATTTGATTAACTAAACTTATTATCTCGAACAATAGTCTTAGTAACCTTTGCAAATTTTATGTTGTAGATCAATGGCTCGCGCAGTAGTTCCCGTGAATTTTAATGCATTCCTAGAGAAAGCCAAGTTGAAAGATGATTGAAGTAACTTTGTAGACTGAGCCCATAATCTAAGGATTATCCTCATGGCTTCCCAAAAGTCTTATGTTCTTGATGCCCGTGATCCACCCGCTCTAGTGTCGTCTAAAGACATTGTGAACGCCTGGGAGGCACATTTTGGAGATTGAAGAATAGTTCAATGTGCAATGTTGTATGGCTTAGAACCGAGATTTCAAAGACGTTTTGAACATCATGGAGCATATGAGATGTTCCAAGAGTTGAAGTTTAACTTTGATAAGAATGCCCGGATGGAGAGGTATGAGACCTCCGATAAGTTCTATGCTTGTAAGATGGAGGTGAACGGGTCTGTCGGTGAACATATACTCAAAATGTCTTGGTATTCGAACCGTCTGGTGGAGTTAGGGATGCCCCTTCTGCCGGAGGCAATCACTGACATAGTTTTTCAATCATTGCCACCTAGCTACAAGACCTTCGCGATGAACTATAACATGCAAGGGATGAACAAGTCAGTTGCCGAGCTGTTTGCGATGTTGAAACTCGCTGAGTCTGGAATCCAGAAGGAGCATCAAGTGTTGATGGTCAATAAACCACTAGTTTCATGAAGTATGGCAAGGGCAATAAGGGTAACTCCAAGAAGAGTGGCAAAGTAGTTGCCCCTCCCGTGAAGAAACCCAAGGTTGGACCCAAGCAAGAAATTTAGCACTTTCATTGAAAGGGAACTGGTTACTGGAAGAGGAACTGCCCCAAGTAACTGGCCTACAAGAAGGTGGCCAACACCAAACAAGGTATATATGATATACATGTTATACCAACTCTCGTTGTAGTGCCTGGGTATTTGATACCGGTTCGGTTTGTCACATTTGCAACTCAAAACAGGAGCTACAGAATAGACGAAGGCTGGCTATGGACGAAGTGACGATGCACGCGGGAAATGGTTCCAAGGTTGTTGTGATCGCCGTCGGCACGCTCGCTCTTCGATTACCTTCGGGATTAGTGACGAACCTGAATAATTGTTATGTAGTGCCTGCGTTAAGCATGAACATTATATCTGGATCTTGATTATTGCAAGATGGTTACTCATTTAAATCAGAAAATAATGGTTGTTCTATTTATATGAGTAATATCTTTTATGTTCATGCACCCAATGTGAGGGGTTTATTCTTATTGAATCTCGATAATGATGATACACATGTTCATAACATTGATGCCAAAAGATGTAGAGTTGATAATGATAGTGCCACTTTCTTGTGGCACTGCCGCTTAGGTCAGATTGGTGTAGAACACATGAAGAAGCTCCATGCTGATGGACTTTTGGAGTCACTTGATTTTGAATCAATTGACACATGTGAACCATGCCTCATAGGCAAGATGACTAAGACCTCCTTCTCTGGAACAATGGAACGGGCAAGTGACTTGTTGGAAATCATACATACTGATGTGTGCGGTCCAATGAGCATTGAGGGCGTGGTGGATATAATTATTTTCTCACCTTCACTGATGACTTAAGTAGATATGTGTATATTTACTTAATGAAACACATGTCTAAATCGTTTGAAAAGTTCAAGCAATTTTAGAGTGAAGTTGAGAATCATCGTAACAAGAAGATTAAATTCCTACGATCTGATCGAGGATGAGAATATCTGAGTTATGAGTTTGGCAGTCACTTAAGACAATGTGGAATTGTTTCACAATTGACACCGCTTGGAAGACCATAGTGTAATGGTGTGTCCGAACGTCGTAATCGAACCTTATTGGATATGGCGCGTTCTATGATGCCTCTTGCTAATTTTCCACTATCATGTTGGGGTTACGCATCAGAGACAGTTGCATTCACTTTAAATAGGGCACCATCAAAATCCATTGAGATGACACCATATGAATTCTGCTTTGGCAAGAAGCCAAAGTTGTCATTTCTTAAAGTTTGGGGATGTGATGCTTATGTCAACAAGCTTCGGCCTGAAAAGCTGGAATGCAAAGCGGAGAAATGCATCTTCATAGGATACCCAAAAGACAGTTGGGTATACCTTCTATCTCAGATCCGAAGGCAAAGTGTTTGTCGCTAAAAATGGAACATTTCTTTAGAAAGAGTTTCTCTGGAAAGAATTGAGTGGGAGGAAGATAGAACTTGATGAGGTTGTTGAACCTTTGTTTTAACTAGAGAATAGCGCAGTGCAGAAAGATGTTTCTATGGAGCCTATGTCACTTGAAGAGGAAGTTAATGATGATGATCATGAAGCTTCGGATCAAGTTACTATGGAACCTTGTACGTTGACAAGGACGCGTACTGCTCTTGAGTGGTACGACAACCCTGTCTTAGAGGTCATGTTGTTGGACAACGATGAACCTACGAGCTATGGAGAAGCGATGATGGGCCCGGATTCCAACAAATGGTTAGAGGCCATGAAGTCCGAGATGCGATCCATGTATGAAAACAAAGAATGGACTTTGGAAGTATTACGTGAAGGGCAAAAGGCCATTCTGAACAAATGGATCTTTAAGAACAAGACGGACATGGACGGTAATGTCATTGTCTATAAAGCTCGACTTGTGGCAAAGGGTTGTTCACAAGTTCAAGGAGTTGACTATGATGAGACCATCTCACCCATAGCGATGCTTAATTCCGTGAGAATCATGTTAGCAATAGCTGCTTTTTTATTATGAAATTTGGCAGATGGATGTCAAAACAACGTTCCTTAAGGGTTTAATTAAGGAAGAGTTGTATATGATGCAACCATAAGGTTTTGTCTATCTAGAGAATTCTAACAAAGTTTTCAAACTCCAATGATCCATTTATGGACTGGTGCAATCATCTCGGAGTTGGAATCTGCGCGTTCATGAGGTGATCACGGTGTTCGGGTTTATACAAGTTTACGGAGAAGCTTGTATTTACAAGAAAGTGAGTGGGAGCTCTATAGCGTTTCTAATATTATATGTGGATGACATATTTCTGATTGGAAACAAAATAGAAATGTTGGAAAGCGTGAAGGAATATTTGAACAAGAGTTTTTCAGCGAAAGACCTAGGAGAAGTTGCTTTCATATTAGGCATCATGATCTATAGAGATAGATCGAGACACTTA
Source organism: Hordeum marinum (assembly GCA_022496015.1). Lineage (NCBI taxonomy): Eukaryota > Viridiplantae > Streptophyta > Magnoliopsida > Poales > Poaceae > Hordeum > Hordeum marinum. Next base: position 125,296,830 of record CM039673.1, on the reverse strand, counting down.
ATAAGACTTTCACAGAGCACATACCTTGATAAAGTTTTGAAGAAGTTCAAAATGGATCAGTCCAAGAAGGGGTTCTTACCTGTATTGTAAGGTAGGAAGTTGAGTAAGACTCATTGCCTAGTGACTGCAGAAGATAGAGAAAATACGAGTGTCATCCCCTATGCTTCAGCCATAGGCTCTATCATGTATGCAATGTTGTGCACAAGACCCTATGTCAGCCTTGCATTAGTATGGCCGGAAGGTTCCAAAGTGATCCAGGAATGGAGCACTAGAGGGCGGTCAAGAATATCCTTAAGTACCTAAAAAGGACTAAGGAAATGTTTCTCGTTTATGGAGGTGATCAAGAGCTCGTCGTAAAGGGTTACGTTGATGCAAGCTTTGACACTGATTCGGACGACTCTAAGTCTCAAACTGGATACATATTTATTCCCAATGGAGGAGTGGTAAGCTGGTGCAGCTCGAAGAAGAGCGTGGTAGATGATGCTACATGCAATGCAGAGTACATCGCTGCCTCAGAGGCGGCAAAGGAAGGTGCCTGGATGAAGGATTTCATGACTGATCTTGGAGTAGTGTGGAGTGCACTGAACCCAATGACTCTATTATGTGACAACACTGGTGCCATTGCTCTGGCCAAGGAACCAAGGTTTCACAAGAGGACCAGACACATATAGAGATGCTTCAATTCCATCTGCGATTACATCAAGGAGGAGAACACTACTGGAATCAGAAGATTTGCTGTCTGCCACTTCTTTGCCGTCTGCTAGCAGATGGCAAAGAGTGGCTTTGCCATCAGCTAGCACAAAGCAGACGGCAAAGAGCTAGCTGACGGCAAAGAGGGGCTTTGCCGTTAGCTAGATCTTTGCCGCCTGCTAGCTGACGGCATAGATTCTTTGTCATCAGCGAGCGGACGACAAAGAGGTGGGTGGGGTCTAGTTGACGGCACTAGTCTAACGGCCCACCACCCCACCTCTTTGCCGTCATCTAGCAGACGACAAAGAATCCTTGCCGTCAGCTAGCGGAAGGCAAAGAGGTGAATACCTAACCGCTAACGGTGCACCCCCACGCCTCTCATCTCCCCCGACCCAGCCTAGCCCCCAGCACCCACCACGCCCCCGTCGCCGTTGATCCCCCGCCGCCCCACCCCGGACCCCCATCGCGCCTCTGCCGCCACGCACCCGCCCCCCCGTTGCGCCCCTAACGCCCCGACCCACCGCCCCGCCGCCGTGCTCCCGGCCCCCGTTGCGCCCCCGCCGCCGGCCTCCGTCGCGCCCTGGAGCTGCACCCCCCACCATGCCCCCGTCGCCGCTGATCCCCCTGCCGCCGTGGTCCCGACCCCGCCTCCGCCGCCCCGCACCCGGCCCCCCATCATGCCCTCGCCGCCCCAACCCGCCGTCCCGCCGCCGTGCTCCCGTCCCCCGTCGCGCCCCCGACGCCCCTGCCCCCCGCTGCCCTGACCTGCCGCCCCGCCGTCATGCTCCCGACCCCCACCGCGCCCCCGCCGCCCGGCACAACGCCCCTCCCCTGCGGTGGGTGCCCGAGCACGGTCGTGAGGAAGCCTGCGGCGCCGCCCCTCCCCCGCGGTAGGCCTCCCCCTTCCTTCACCGCCCCCTCCATAGGCAGCCCCCCTAGCTGCGGTGAGCTCCACCTCCTCCTCTTTAGTTTAGGTTTACATTTAGTTTAGTTTAGTTTTAGTTTTAGGTTTAGTTTTGAAAAAAAGAGAATAAAATAAGAATAATTAGAAAATGAGGAAGAAGAAGAAGAAGAGGAAGAAGAAGAAGAGGAAGAAGAAGAGGAAGAAGAAGAGGAAGAAGAAGAGGAAGAGGAAGAAGAAGAAGAGAGGAGCCCCCAACCCCCGACCCTGACACCCGACCCCGACATGGCACCCCCAACACCTCGACCCCGACACAACACCCCTGACACCCCGACCCCGACATGACACCCCGACACTCTGACAGGGCACCCCCGACCACGACACAACACCCCTACCCTGACACGACGCCCTCGACACCCCTACCCCGACACGACACCCCCGACACCCCGACCGCGACACGACAGCCCCGACACCTTGACCCCGACACGACACCCCAGACACCCCGACCCCGACACGACACCCCCAGACACCCCGACACCGACACGACACCCCGACCCCGACACGACACGGGTCATATATTTGTGAATTATGAGTTAGGTCATATATTTTTTGATTTTGTTATACAGAACATCATATTTATGTTGATCAGGTGGATTTAAATGTGCAGTTGTTTCGTCGCTGCGAGGGTCTGGTGTTCGACGACCTCCCCGTGTGTTCGACGAGCTCCGCCCTCTGCATTCGTGGGTGAGCACAAATGACATCTCCTCCTGCCCCCTTCATTTCCTCTTTTCCAGTCTTCGTGCCGATGAAACTTGCTAGCTATAGGTGTCTTCAATCATCAGTATGTGTGACCACTATGCGTCTCTCATTCAAAAGGGTTACATCTATAAATATGCATTCATTAGCATATTTATAACCATGATTCTTTCGAATTGTCCAACGTTATCCATGGATAGCCCGAGTATGTGTAGATTGGGTTCATTTTCCCATATGCTCTGCTCCGGATCCGATGCAGAATTTCGTCAGTGCCTCCCTATTGTTCTCCGGGTACACATCCTCTCTGCTTATTGCCGAGACGTGTATCAGGAGAACAGCGCGGATGTGCTGCCAAAGTTGTGCGTCGGATCCGGAGCAGAGCATGGGAAAACGAACCCAATCTACACATACTCGGGTGGGATTAGGACCTATCTTTACCTACTCGCGTGTAGGTTGCATCGACGTAATGAAACTAACAAACTCTATTAACTGATGAATATGGTTTGCTGAATTATGTATATATTTTGTGTGTGTCCAATAGCTAGGCAAGATGAGTGATCGTGGGTGGATGTACACCGGTCACACTAGTCATAAAGACATGACCCGTGAATGGTTAACAAAAACCAAGGAGTTTGTGAGAGTCGCATTTGCAAATGGACAGAAAACAACCTGGTGCCCTTGTGTCGATTGTGACAACTGTAAGAAGAAGTCAGAGTTTGAAATGATCAAACACCTACAGAAGTAGGGTTTTCCGCCTAATTATACGGTCTGGATATTTCATGGCAAGTCTGCCCAACGTGCCAGAGCTGAGGTGGTTCATTGTCGCACCGACGAGCATGGTACTGGGATCGAAGACATGGTGCAAGACTTTGATGATGCTCGGGATTTGGACGATGAGATGGAGGAATCTGCAAAGGACTTTTATGAAATGTTGGAGTCTTTAAAATGTCCTCTCCACGAACACACTGAGCTTTGTTAGCTAGATGCCATCGCGCAAATAATGGCTCTAAAGGCTCAGTTCAACCTGGGCAGAGAATGCTACGACGCGATGATGACGATATTTGGACGCTTTCTACCCAAAGGCCATGTATTGCCACCAAACCTGTACCAGTCGGACAAAATCCTACGTGTGCTTAAGATGCCCTATGAGAAGATAGATGCCTATGAGAATGGATGTGCCTTATTTAGGCTTGAGTATGCGGGCTTGAACTATTACCCCATTTGCAGTGCCTCCAGGTATGTTCTGGTAGACAATGGTATGGGTGAGAAGAGTCAGACCAAAATCCCCATTAATGTTCTTCGGTATCTGCCAATCATACCAAGACTTCAACGTCTTTTCATGGTCAAAGAGACGGCTAGACAGATGGCGTGGCATAAATTGGGCAAAACAACAGAACTAGATGCAGATGGGAATCCTATGTTGGGACACACTTCAGACGCTTTTGCGTGGAAGCACTTCGATGCATTACATAAGGATAAAGCGGTAGATCCAAGGCATCCTTTAGTTGCCATCAACACGGATGGGTTCAATGTGTATGGTATGACGGCAGCACAATACAGTTGTTGGCCTGTTTTATCATTCCACTCAATCTCCCCCCGGAGAGATTATGAAAAGAAAGAACATTTTCCTAACGTTGATAATTCCAGGGCCCAAATATCCGGGGAAGAATATGAATGTGTACATGCAACCGCTTAAGGATGAATTGCAAGAAGCCTGGGATAATGGGATCAATACATATGACACCGCTACAAAAAAGAACTTCAAAATTAATGTGTGGTACATGTACTCGATGCATGACTTGCCGGTGTATGCGCTATTCATTGGCTGGTGTGTGCATGGAAGGTTTCCGTGCCCCACATGCAAGGCAACTCTTCAGTTCCATTGGCTGGAGGCGGGTCGCAAGTTTTCTTGCTTCGACATGCATAGAGAGTTCCTGGATCCTGACCATAAGTTCAGAAAAGGCAAGAAGAATTTCATCAAAGGTAGAGTTGTCAAAAACACTACACCACCTGCGTTGACAGGGCAACAGATCCTAGATCAGATAAATGCTCTCGAGCCAGATCCAGATCGTCCAAGGTATTTCAAAGGGTATAATACGGAACACGCCTGGACTCACAAGATATGTTTGTGGGATCTGCCTTACTTTAAAGACCTCTTTTGCCCACACAACACCGACGTGATGCACACTGAAAATAATATCGCCGCGGCCCTTTTTGGTACATTGTTCGGCATAGAGGGGAAGTCAAAGGGTAATCCAAAGGCTAGAGTTGACCAGGAGGCTCTATGTGATAGACCATTACAAAACATGTGACAACCAAAAGGAAAGAAGAACTAGAGGAAGCCAAAGGCATGGTTCAATCTTGGAAGGCCAGCTATGAGGGAAATGCTCTTGTGGGTGAAAATGCAGTTGATGTTCCCCGATGGGTATGCAGCGAATCTAAAGAGGGGAGCGAGTCTTGACAAATTGAAAATATTTGGTCTCAAGAGTCATGATTGGCACATATGGCTTGAGCGGGTAATGCCGGTGATGTTGCATGGCTTTATCCCTGAGGATGAATGGATAGTACTGGCAGAGCTGAGCCATTTCTTTTGTGCTCTTTGTGCGAAAGAACTATGGCCTGACGTGTTAGACGAATTGGAAGAGTTGGCGCCAGAGTTGATCTGCAAGTTAGAAAAGATCTTTCCACCGGGCTTCTTTAATCCAATGCAGCATTTGATTTTGCATCTCCCGACCGAGGCAAGATTGGGGGGGCTCATGCAAAATAGTTGGTGCTTCGCAACTGAGAGGATCCAGAAGACGCATCAAGCAAAATGTAAAAATAAACATAGAGTTGAAGCATCGATGGCCGAGGCATTCATTACTGAGGAGGCGGCAAACTTCGTGAAAGCACACTACAAAGCCAAGAATCGTCATTTGCATAATCCGAAGCCTCAATACAATGATGGCGACCATGAAAAAGGTTGATCCAACCTCAGCCTATTCAAAGGGAATCTCGCACCTGCCGGTGCTTCGAAATCAATAGGGTTGGATGTCGAAGAATGGCACACCATTTCGTTGTATATCTTCAACAACCTAACAGAAGTGCGGCCATACATCGAGTAAGTTCTTAGTACATTGTTTTGCAACTTCGAATTCTTTTGAAATGCTCTTATATATTCCCGGATATGTGATACAGTCAATACGTCGCCAAATTCTCGAATGGAGCGGTGATCCAAAAGGATTCCATCGAAGAGTATGAGCTTCTGGCAAAGCATGGAGGCGGCTATCCCGGTTTCATCTCTTGGTTCAAGCAAATGGTAATTTCCATTAATTAGATGATTTCATTTCTTCGCCTAGTTTGCGGCTAATGCAACAATCCTTTCATATTAAACTTGTAGGCTAATGTAGAGTCAATAGACTCCAAATTGAGACAAGTCGCTAATGGTTTTGACTTTAAGGTCCGTTCGTTTGACAAATACGACATCAATGGGTATTGCTTTAGTACTTTTGGCAAAGAGCTATCTATGGCCGACCGAAAGTCTACAAATTGTTGTGTCTCCGTTGTGAGTGAAGGAGGGGTCGAGTATTATGGAAGAGTTGAAGCAATTTATGAACTTACATTCTTTGGTGAAAACCCACCAAACTTCGTAGTCCTCAAATGTTATTGGTTCTAGCCGAAGGAGACTAGAAGGACTCATGAACATATAGGGCTAGTCAAAATCAAATAAAGCACCCATTTAGATGTTCCCGATGTCTATATTACGGCTCAACAAGCGACCCAAGTTTTATATCTACCGTGGGCCTGCCAAACGGATCCAAATTTGACAGGTTGGGATGTAGTTTATGATGTGCGGCCACATTTTAGACCACCTCCCCTCAATGAAGATGATTATGAACCACACATTAACCCAAACACACATGAAGGAGAATTCTTCCAAGAAACACATGTTTCCAAAAAAAGTTTCAAGAACCGCTCTACTTCACCCCAGAACATTGAGGTCGACAGCGATAGTGAACCCGACTTCACCCCTGAGCAGGAACAAGAAGAGACAGAAGAAGAAGAGGTTACTGTTGTGGATGACCTCACAATGCTTGACCGATTACCTAGAGGCCTTCCACATGTTGATGCATTTATTGATGATGCTGATGAGCATGTCATTACCGATAGTGATGATGATTATGCATTTATTGATCCCGGAGCATATATAGAAGATGAAGATTAATATTAGTTGTGGGGTGGATAATCCGAAGCCTCGGTACAATTCTTCTTATTCTTCTTCTTCTTCTTCTTCTTTTTCTTCTTCTTTTTCTTCTTTTTCTTCTAGCTAGTCTTCTTCTTCTTCTAACTTTCATCTTTCCTACTTTGCAGATTTGCTATAGATGAGGAAGCTTGCATTGATGGAGTGTACTCTTCTACTTCTATGTCAGGACCTCGATCCTAAGCCATAAGAATCCAGCCTATAACGCATCACATCACTTTGCGGTCTCACGCACGGTTATCTCCACGGCTGCCACCTTACCTGGGGCGGGACCGTTTGTGTCTTTTGACTCACGTATGTGAATGTGTCGCTAGCATTCAAATGCCAAAGAACCCGGGCCGACATGACTAGTCATAGAACCAAAGTGGCACATCCGTACAGGGACGGGCATATGTAACCCAGCAATGCAGGTGTCGATCTCTAGCGTGTGTCGACGAGTCATAGCAAGCTACAAGGACTCCATTACACCATGGGACATGAATGTCATCACTGCATGTAGACGAGTCGTAGCAGGCTACAGGGACTCCATTACACTGCGAGAGATTTCCCCGAACGGACAGACACGGCTGCAAAGAAGGATACATGTCGGTCAATCAATGTGTCCGGAGCAATAGCAAGCTACCAAGGCTCGGTGGAAGCACAAAGAGGCAGTTCCCTGTAGTACTACTAAAGGCACACAACTAGGTGTTGGATCCCATACATACCGTTGCACGTCCCATGTACGCACAACATGCCCGATATGCATAGATACAACTATGGCATCTCAACATAACCATACAACATTACAACATTCAATTGAAAGGCTCGGAAGAGCCAATACAATAAGATGTTACAAACAGGGGTCTCAAGACCCAACATTCATAGCATTCAAACAAGCAAGCGGAAGTTAAACATGTCTGGGTACAGACATCTACAAAAGTGGCTGGAGGAGCCTGAAACGCTACAACGACCCTACCAAAGGAACCAGACCTCTGTCTGGGATTCCCAAGCTAATACGATCAACATCGAACTTCACGTTGAAAATACCACTAATGAGACTGACGTCTCCTCTACAAAAACATAATTTAAGCAAACGTGAGTACAAGAGTGTTGGAAATATGCCCTAGAGGCAATAATAAATTAGTTATTATCATATTTCCTTGTTCATGATAATCGTTTATTATCCATGCTATAATTGTATTGATCGGAGACTTAAATGCATGTGTGGATACATAGACAAAACCATGTCCCTAGTATGCCTCTAATGGACTAGCTCGTTGATCAAAGGATGGTTAAGGTTTCCTAGCCATGGACATGAGATGTCATTTGATAACGGGATCACATCATTAGGAGAATGATGTGATGGATAAGACCCAAACTACAAACATAGCATATGATCGTGTCAGTTTATTGCTACTGTTTTCTGCATGTCAATTATATGTTCCTATGACCATGAGATCATGCAACTCACGGATATCGTAGGAGTGCCTTGTGTGTATCAAACGTCGCAACGTAACTGGGTGACTATAAAGGTGCTCTATAGGTATCTCCGATGGTGTCTGTTGAGTTGGCATGGATCGAGACTGGGATTTGTTACTCCGTGTAACGGAGAGGTATCTCAGGGCCCACCCGGTAATACAACATCACAACAAGCCTTGCAAGCAATGTGGCTAAGTGTTAGTCATGGGATCTTGTATTACGGAATGAGTAAAGAGACTTGCCAGTAACGAGGTTCAACTAGGTATGGAGATACCGACGATCGAATCTCGGGCAAGTAACATACCGAAGAACAAAGGGAACGTTATACGGGATCAACTGAATCCTTGACACAGAGGTTCGACCGATAAAGATCTTCGTAGAATATGTAGGAACCAATGTGGACGTCCAGGTCCCGCCATTGGTTATTGACCATAGAGGTGTCTCGGTCATGTCTACATAGTTCTCGAACCCGCAAGGTCTGCACACTTAAGGTTCGGTGACGTTTCGGTAGTATAGAGTTAAGTATGGTGGTGACCTAAGTTTGTTCGGAGTCCCGGATGAGATCCCGGACATCACGAGGAGCTCCGGAATGGTCCGGAGGTAAAGATTCATATATAGGAAGTCCCAGTTTGGTTTCCGGAAAAGTTTCGGGCTCATCGGTAGTGTACCGGGAGTGCCGGTAGTGTACCGGGAGTGCCGGTAGTGTACCAGGAGACCTCCGGGAGGGGTACTTCGACCCCAAGAGGTCCATGGGCTGTGCGAGAGTATTAACCAGCCCTTATTGGGCTGGGAAAACAGCCACAAAGGCCCATGACGCAGGAGAGAAAGTCCTAAAGCAAAAAGTGGAAAATCAGCCAATAGGAGGCAATCCTACTCCAACTAGGATTGGAGGTGAAGTAGGATTGCTTCCCACCTCCTATTTCGGCAGACCCAAAGGCCTTGGCTGCCTCTCCTCTCCTCTCCTCCTATATATACTAGTGGATTGGGTGGTTTTTGGACAGAATTTCCGGCCACGTGCTACCCGTTTCACCGGTGCACAGTTTCTCCTCTAGATCGGTTTTCTGCAGCGCTTAGGCGAAGCCCTGCCGGAATTGCTCCACCACCATCACCGGAGCGCAGTCATTCTGCCAGTGAACTCTCTCTCCTCTCCACCTCCTCTCTCTGGATCAAGACGGTGGAGATCGTCATCAAGCTGCACGTGTGCTGAACGCGGAGGTGTCGTCCGTTCGGCGCTAGATCGGAAGGACCGTGATCGAGATCGCGAGACGGTTCGTGATGTGATCACGGAACGGATCGTGATGAGTTCGCGGGACAGATCGTGATCAAGATCGTGAGACGGATCCTGATGAGTTCACGGGAAGGATCATGATGTGTTCGCGGGATGGTTCGTGATTGGATCGCGGGACGCTCGGCGATTTGGATCGCGAAGAAGTTCAACTACCCCAACCGCGTTTCTTAACGCTTCCCGCTTAGCGATCTACAAGGGTATGTAGATCCACTCTCCCTCTCGTAGATGCTCATCACCATGGATAGGTTTGTGTGTGCGTAGGAAAATTTTCGTTTCCCATGCGACGTTCCCCAACAGTGGCATCATGAGCTAGGTTGATGGTTCGATGAGATCTCGAGTAGAACACAAAAGGTTTGTGGGCATTGATGCTTAGATTGCTTCCTCCCTTGGTTGGATTTTGGTTCAGCAGGATTGTGAGATGAAGCGGCCCGGACCAACATTACTCGTAAGCTTACGAGAGACCGGTTCCCTCGATGCAACTTGTTGCTTAGATGGCTTGCGGGTGACAGTTTCTCTCACTTTAGTTGGATCGGATCCGACAAAGGCGGTCCTTGAGAAGGTTGAAAATAAATCTATGTATCACCGTTGTGGTTTATGCGTAGGTGAGAATCGTGCTTGCTAGATACCCGTAGCAGCCACGTAAAACTTGCAACAAGAATTAGAGGACGTCTAACTTGTTTTTGCAGGGTATGTTGTGATATGATATGGCCAATTACATGATGTGATATATGTGATGTATGAGATGATCATGTGATGTATAGATTATCATGACTTGCATGTCGATGAGTACGGCAACCGGCAGGAGCCATAGGGTTGTCTTTAATTATTGTATGACCTGTGTGTCAATCATTAAGCGCTATGTAATGCTTTACTTTATCGCTATGGTAGCAATAGTAGTAGAAGCATGCAGGGCGTGACAACCCCGATGGCGACACGTTGATGGAGATCAAGATGATGGAGATCATGGTGTCATGCCGGTGACGATGGAGATCATGCCGGTGCTTTCTAGATGGAGATCAAAAGCACAAGTTCATGGCCATATCATGTCACTTATGATTTGCATGTGATGTTAATCCTTTTTATGCACCTTGTTTTTCTTAGGACGACGGTAGCATTATAAGGTGATCCCTCACTTAATTTCAAGATAAATTGTGTTCTCCCCGAGTGTGCACCATTGCGAAAGTTCATCGTGTTGAGACACCACGTGATGATCGGGTGTGATAGACTCTACGTTCACATACAACGGGTGCAAGCCAGATTTGCACGTGCAGAACACTCGGGTTAAACTTGACGAGCCTAGCATGTACAGACATGGCCTCGGAACACAAGAGACCGAAAGGTCGAACATGAGTCATATAGTAGATATGATTAACATGATGATGTTCACCATTGTAGCCACCTCAACTCACATGATGATCGGACTTGAGTTGGTGAATTTGGATCATGTATCACTCGAATGATCGGAGGGATGTCAACTTGAGTGGGAGTTCTTAAGTAATATGATTAATTGAACTCATTATCATGAACATAGTCAAAGTGTCTTTGCAAATTATGTTCTAGATTACTAGCTCGCGATGTAGCTCCCTTAAATTTATATATTTTCCTGGAGAAATAGAGTTGAAAGATGTTGGTAGCAATATTGCAGACTGGGTCTGTGATCTGAGGATTGTCCTCATTGCTGCACAGAAGGCTTATGTCCTTAATGCACCGCTCGGTGCGCCACCCCATCTAGCGTCGTCTATAGATGTTGTGAACATCTGACAGGCACGTTTCGATGAATACTTGATAGTTTAGTGCGTCATGCATTACGGCTTAGAATTGAGGCTCAGAAACGTTTTGAACATCACGGAACATATGAGATGTTCTAGGAGCAGAGATTGTGATCTCAGGCTCGTGCCTGTATTGCGAGATATGAGATCTCCAACAAGATTCTTTGCCTGTAAGATGAAGGAGAATAGCTCAATCGTTGAGCATGTACTCAGATTGTCTGGTTACTACAATCGCTTGAATCAAGTGGGAGTTGATCTTCCAGATAAGATAGTGATTGATATAGTTCTCCAAGTCACTGTCACTAAAGCTACTAGAACTTAGTGATGAACTATAATACACCAGGGATAGAAGTATTGATCCCTCAGCCGTTCGCGATGTTTGACACCGCGAAGGTAGAAATCAAGAAGGAGCGTCAAGTGTTGATGGTTAATCAAACCACTAGTTTCGAAAAGGGCAAGAGCAAGGAGGGAAACTTCATGGATAGCAAGTCAGTTGCTGCTCCAGCGAAGCAACCCAAAGTTGAACTCAAACCCGAGACTAAGTGCTTCTATTATGAGGTGAGAGGTCGCTGAAGCAGAACAACCCTAGATACTTGGTAGATAAGAAGGCTGGCAACATCGACAGAAGTATATTTGATATACGAGTTATTGATGTGTACCTTGCTAGTACTCCTAGTAGCACCTGGGTATTGGATACCGGTTCGGTTGCTAAATGTTAGTAACTCAAAATAAAAGCTACGGAATAAATGGAGAACTAGCTAAGGGTGAGGTGACGATATGTGTTGGAAGTGTTTCCAAGGTTGATGTGATCAACATCGCACGCTCTCTCTACGTTCAGGATTAGTGACGAACCTAAATAAATGTTATTTGGTGTTTTGCGTTGAGCATGAACATGATTAGATCATGTTTGTTGCAATACGGTTATTCATTTAAGTCAGAGAATAATAGTTATTCTGGTTACATGAATAATACCTTCAATGATCATGCACCAAGTGAGAATGGTTTGTTGAAATCTTGATCGTAGTATTACACATGTTCATAACATTGATGTCAAAAGATACAAAGTTAATAATGATAGTACCACATACTTGTGGCACTGCCGCTAAATGTCATATTGGTATAAAGCGCATGTAGAAACTCCATGCAGATGGATATTTGGACTCATTCGATTTCGAATCGGTTGAGACATGCGAAACATACTTCTTCGGCAAGATGACTAAAGGACCCCGTTGGATGGAGCGGGCAAGTGATTCATTGGAAATGATACATGTTGATGTATGCAATCTAGTGAGTCTTGTAGCGTGCAGTGGATATCGTTATTTTCTTACCTTCACTGATGATTTGAGTAGATATAGTGTATATTTAATTAATGAAGCACAAGTCTGAATCTTTTGAAAGGTTCAAGCAAATTCAGAGTGAAGTTTAAAGATCATCGTGACAAGAAGATAAAAATGACTGCGATATGACCGTGGAGGTGAATATCTGAGTCACGAGTTTGGCATACAACTTAAGACAATGTGAAAGTTGTTTCACAACTAAACGCCACCTGGAACACCATAGTGTGATGGTGTGTCCGAACATCATAGTTATGCTCTATTGGACATGGTGCGTAATATGATGTCTCTTGTCGTTTTACTACTATAATTTTGGGGTTATGCATTAGAGACAACTACATTCACTTTAAATCGGGCACCATCTAAATCCGTTGAGATGACACCATGTGAGTTATGGTTTGACAGAAACCTAAGCTGTCATTTCTTAATGTTTGGGGTTGCGATGCTTGTGTGGAAAATGTTTTCACCTAATAAGCTAGAACCCAAAGCGGACAAATGTATCTTCATAGAATACCCTAAGAACAGATGGGTATGCCTTCTATCTCAGATCCGAGTGCAAAGTGTTTGTTGCTAGAACTAGGTCCTTTCTCGAGAAAAAGTTTCTCTCGAAAGAATTGAGTGGGAGGAAGATAGAACTTGATGAGGTTGTTAAACATTTGTTCAACCAGAGAGTAGCGCAGCGCAGAAAGATGTTTCTGTGAAGCCTACGTTAGTTGAAGAGGAAGTTAATGATGATGATCATGAAACTTCTGGATCAAGTTACTATCGAACTTCGTAGGTCGACAAGGATGTGTACTGCTCCTCAGTGGTACGACAGCTCTGTCTTGGAGGTCATGTTGTTGGACAACGATGAACCTACGGGATATGGAGAAGCAATGATGGGCCCGGATTCCGACAAATGGTTGGAGGCCATGAAATCCGAGATACGATCCATGTATGAAAACAAAATGTAGACTTTGGTAGACTTGCTCGTTGGACGGCAGGTCGTTGAGTATAAATGGATCTTTAAAATGAAGACAAACACTGATGGTGAATGTCACTATTTGTAAAGCTCTACTTGTTGCAAAGATGTTTGTGACAAGTTCAAGGAGTTGACTACGATGAGACTTTCTCACTCGTAGTGGTGCTAAAGTCTGTTGGAATTATGTTAGCAGTTGCTGTGTTTTCAATTATGAAATCTGGCAGATGGATGTCAAAACATCGTTTCCTTAACGGTTTACTTGAGGAAAGGTTGTATGTGATACAACCAGAAGGTTTTGTCAGTCCTAAGGATGCTAAAAGGTGTGCAAGCTTCGGTGATCCTTCCATGGACTGAAGCAAGCATCTCGGAGTTGGAATATACGCTTTGATGAGTTGATCAAAGTTTTTGAGTTTATACAAAGTTTACGAGAAACTTGTATTTGCAACAAAGTGAGTGGGAGCACTATAGAATTTCTGATAAGTATATGTGGATGACACATTGTTGATCGGAAATAATGTAGGATTTCTGGAAAGCATAAATGGTTGTTTGGAAAGTGATTTTCAAAGGAAGACCTGGATAAAGCTACCAAATTGTTGAGCATCAAGATCTATAGAGATAGATCAAGATGACTGGATGAGACTTTCAATGAGTACATACCTTGACAAAGATTTTGAAAGAGTTCAAAATGGATCAGTCAGAGAAAGAGTTCTCGCCTGATTTGTAAGGTGTGAAGTTGAGTGAGACTCAAAGCTCAACCACGGCAGAACGAAGAGAAAGGATGAACGTCGTCCCCTATGCCTTAGCCATAGGCTCTGTATAGTATGCCATGCTGTGTACCGCACCTGTGTGTGCCTTGCCATGAGTCTGTCAAGGGGTACAAGTGTGGTCTAGGAGTGGATCATTGGACAGCGGTCGGAATTATCCTTAGTAACCAGAGGACTAAGGAAATGTTTCTTGATTATGGAGGTGATAAAGAGTTCGTCGTAAAGAGTTACGTCGATGCAAGCTTTAACACCTATCCGGATGACTAGTAGTAGCAATCTGGATACGTATAGTGGAGCAGCCATTTGGAAATAGTACCAAGTGGAGTGTGGTAATAGTGTTTACGGTTTGACATAGAGATTTGCAAAGTACACACGGATCTGAATATCGCAGACCCGTTGACTATAAGACCTCTCTCACATGCAAAGCATGATCGAGCCCCAGAACTCATTGGGTGTTAGATTCATAAAAATGTGAATCACATGGTGATGTGAACTAGATTATTGACTCTAGTGCAAGTGGGAGACTGTTGGAAATATGCCCTAGAGGCAATAATAAATTAGTTATTATCATATTTCCTTGTTCATGATAATCGTTTATTATCCATGCTATAATTGTATTGATCGGAGACTTAAATGCATGTGTGGATACATAGACAAAACCATGTCCCTAGTATGCCTCTAATGGACTAGCTCGTTGATCAAAGGATGGTTAAGGTTTCCTAGCCATGGACATGAGATGTCATTTGATAACGGGATCACATCATTAGGAGAATGATGTGATGGATAAGACCCAAACTACAAACATAGGATATGATCGTGTCAGTTTATTGCTACTGTTTTCTGCATGTCAAGTATATGTTCCTATGACCATGAGATCATGCAAATCACGGATATCGTAGGAGTGCCTTGTGTGTATCAAACGTCACAACGTAACTGGGTGACTATAAAGGTGCTCTACAGGTATCTCCGATGGTGTCTGTTGAGTTGGCATGGATCGAGACTGGGATTTGTTAGTCCGTGTGACGGAGAGGTATCTCAGGGCCCACTCAGTAATACAACATCACAACAAGCCTTGCAAGCAATGTGGCTAAGTGTTAGTCATGGGATCTTGTATTATGGAACGAATAAAGAGACTTGCCAGTAACGAGGTTGAACTAGGTATGGAGATACCGACGATCGAATCTCGGGCAAGTAACATACCGAAGAACAAAGGGAACGTTATACGGGATTAACTGAATCCTTGACATAGAGGTTCGACCAAAAAGATCTTCGTAGAATATGTAGGAACCAATGTGGACCTCCAGGTCCCGCCATTGGTTATTGACCATAGAGGTGTCTCGGTCATGTCTACATAGTTCTCGAACCCGCAGGGTCTGCACACTTAAGGTTCGGTGACGTTTCGGTAGTGTAGAGTTATGTATGGTGGTGACCGAAGTTTGTTCGGAGTCCCGGATGAGATCCCGGACATCACGAGGAGCTCCGGAATGGTCCGGAGGTAAAGATTCATATATAGGAAGTCCCAGTTTGGTTTCCGGAAAAGTTTCGGGCTCATCGGTAGTGTACCGGGAGTGCCGGTAGTGTACCGGGTGTGCCGGTAGTGTACCAGGAGACCTCCGGGAGGGGTACTTCGACCCCAAGATGTCCATGGGCTGTGGGAGAGTATTAACCAGCCCTTTGTGGGCTGGGAAAACAGCCACAAAGGCCCATGGCGCAGGAGAGAATGTCCTAAAGCAAAAAGTGGAAAATCAGCCAATAGGAGGCAATCCTACTCCAACTAGGATTGGAGGTGAAGTAGGATTGCTTCCCACCTCCTATTTCGGCCGACCCAAAGGCCTTGGCTGCCTCTACTCTCCTCTCCTCCTATATATACTAGTGGATTGGGTGGTTTTTGGACAGAATTTCCGGCCACGTGCTACCCGTTTCACCGGTGCACAGTTTCTCCTCTAGATCGGTTTTTTGCAGCGCTTAGGCGAAGCCCTGCCGGAATTGCTCCACCACCATCACCGGAGCGCCGTCATGCTGCCAGTGAACTCTCTCTCCTCTCCACCTCCTCTCGCTGGATCAAGACGGTGGAGATCGTCATCAAGCTGCACGTGTGTTGAACGCGGAGGTGCCGTCCGTTCGGCGCTAGATCGGAAGGACCGTGATCGAGATCGCGAGACGGTTCGTGATGTGATCACGGAACGGATCGTGATGAGTTCACGGGACAGATCGTGATCAAGATCGTGAGACGGATCGTAATGAGTTCACGGGAAGGATCATGATGTGTTCGCGGGACGGTTCGTGATTGGATCGCGGGACGCTCGGCGATTTGGATCGCGAAGAAGTTCGACTACACCAACCGCGTTTCTTAACGCTTCCCGCTTAGTGATCTACAAGGGTATGTAGATCCACTCTCCCTCTCGTAGATGCTCATCACCATGGATAGGTTTGCGTGTGCGTAGGAAAATTTTCGTTTCCCATGCGACGTTCCCCAACAAAGAGTACTCAACAAGACTTACATCAGAACTAACTACACATGCATCAGTATCAATGAAGGGGATTGTGGATTTAATTGCAGCAAGCCAGCTTTGACTCTTGGCTAACCTATACTACGTCTACAAGTGCTTTCTTTGAGGTGGGATAGCGCACACGAGTCCACATATTCACCAATCGATACATCACTATGGATACACTCTCATCTCCCTACGAGAAGGCCATCCATAGCACTCACGCTTATGTTGCATATTTTAGAAGTATCCATTTCACTTATCTATGAACCACATAAGTTCTCCAAGTAGTCCATATCCGAGGACGTAGCTATTCGAATAGATTATTTCACCCTGCAGGGGTATACTTCTTCACACACGCTCTCGCCACTTATCACCATATGCACGTCATGCATCTCGGCAACCTTCAAGCGGAAGCACTGGCGTGGGCATCGGCCACGACCGTCAACCACACAAGACCCTAGTCCAGGTTTATCGCGTATTTGAGACTCAACCCGCATGGAAGTCCTGCCGAAGTTTCTACTATGACCTCAAACAATGTGCGCAGGGTTCCCAAGCCCACCGCTCGGGTGCCACTTGGTACACCGTGCCACTGTGCCTATACCGCATCACAGCCCACCCCGTCGGGCAGCGCTATGCACGGCCGCCATCACTTTTCCTACAAACACCAGAAACTTGTTGCGACTCCTAGACAGAGGACTAGGCGATTAATAAGCCGAGAGGGATCAAGTTACCGGAGCCCAATGTGTGGTAGTAACTGTCTTGGATCACAAACACAGAACTCAGTTCTTAAGGTCGGTCCCAATGAGACAACCCGTCATGTACTCCTACATGACCTCCCATCTCTACCTTTACCAAATCGTGTTCACACACTTAGCTCTCACATAGTAGGACATGAATACTGCCATTCCGATCCATCACCCAGATGTATCAGACCCGACCCGACACGACTCTAAGCATAGGAGGCACAGTCGGTAAATAAGCATGGACGAGTAAGCACAACAAGGCTCAAGAAGTTGCTACTCATGCTAAGTGGTTTCAAATAATTACTCTGGCAAAGATAGATCATGCAAAGGAATGGGTTCAACTACCGAGAATAGGTAACAATTGAATCGTTGTTGTCCTAATGCAATAAAAGAGAGCAGGAGCGAGAGAGTGGGTTCATATCAGTATGCTCAAGGGGTGTTTGCTTGCCTGACAGTCCTGAAGATATCATTTCTCTTCATCAGTGTCAATGTTCACATCGTCGGAACCATCGTCTACCGAGAGGGAGCAATCACCGACAAACACAAAGGAACAACACTCAATGCAATGCAAAATCATGATTCATGATGTGGCAAGTTAGGATACAAAATTAACCTAGATGAATAATCAGCCAGGTTAAATTAAGTGGAATTCAAACAAGTTTGAATTCCAACTCCAAATGATATTTCATATACTACCCTAATCATAAAATGTCCTACTTGGTGATTTTAACTTGTTCAAACATGCATGATCATGGCATAAATAGATTCATTGGATTTTTCTAATTATTTTTCATATATAAATTTTTTTCATCTGATTTACAGATTATTTTCTATGAATTTTAGAAGTTTTAAACATTTCTGAAATAAATAAATCATTTAGTATTTATTTTAATTGCAGTAATACTTTACTGCATCAACATTACGTCAGGGTGACGTCAGGGGTCAACAGGGCCGGCCAGGGTCAAACCTGACTAGCAGGACCCACATGTCAATGACACAGGGCCATCTCCACAGGCTGACTGCTGGGCCCAGTCAGCTGCTGACTCAGTAGTCAACAGGGGACCCAGTCAGTCACTGACTGGTGGGTCCGGTCAACTGCCACGTCGGTCGGGCCGGGGTTAGTCGCCGGCGACGAGCCGAGATGGCGAAGGGGTCACCAGAAATCCTCCTCCGGCGACCATTTGGGTGGCGGAAGGCATCTACGGGCAGCTGGGGTTTGTGCACATCCATGTGAAGCAACGGGAGGACGTGCAGACGCCGGAGACGATGGCCACGTCGACTTTGGCGGCGGCCGGAGTTCGGCAACGGCGGGGATGGCGGCTAGGTGACGGAACAGGCAACGGGGCAAGGGGAAGAGGAACCGGGACTCACAGTAGGCTCGAGGACGTGGTCGACGAGCTCGGGGGGGGGGGGGCGGGTTCCTGTGGTGGAGAATTGGAGACGGCATCCGCCGGCCGAAGGTCGGGGAAGATGGCGGCGTCAGGGCGTTGCGGTGCCCCCCACGAAGCATGGTTCGGTGAGGAGAGGCAGGGGGATGCGGCGGTTCTGGTGGGCTCTGGCTGGGCTAGGAGTGGTCGGAGGCCGCGGGGATAGCAAGGGCGACGACGAGCTCCGCTCGGGCCCGAGGGGAAGGAAGTAGAGGGAGAGAGGGAGAATGAGAGGGTCGGCTCGATCCGGACGATGCTAGGGTCCTCACCTCCTTCATCGCACTGGCTCGGGAGAGCTAGGCAGGCAGGAGGCGTGGCGCCCCGGCCGTGCATTGTGCCAGCCTTCGCCTCTGCCTACTGGCAGAGGTTGAAGACGACCGCTCGCTAGGGTGGGCTGGGCCTGCTACCGTGCTGGGCCAACATGTGAGTTCTCTCTCTCTCTCTTAGTTTTATTAGTTTCTATTTTTTATTTAATTTTGTTTGGGCAAAACTATAAAGCTAAAATTCCTGGAAATATTTGTGGGGTATATTTGGAATATTTCCAAACTACACAAAAAGTTTCAGGAAATTTTAAGTAACTAAAATATTTATAGTGCTTTAATAGTGATTTTCAGAAACTTTGATGATTTATTAAATTTGCCAAATTAATTGTGAACATATACTTCACCCCTGGTATGTTGTTGCCAACATTTATCAGACATGGTGAACATTTTTAAAAGGCATTTTGAAATCATTGAAAAGGAGGAAAAAAACAATTATTGGAATTTTGTTTATTCAATGAGGTGCTAGGATTTGACATCCCCATTTCAAATTAATTTTAAATTTTAACATGATGACATGATGCACATGCTGATGTTGATGCAAACAATTCAAGCAAATTCTAGGGCTGTGACAACTCACCCCCACTAAACAAGAATCTCGGGTAAGAGGACAGAAGGGAACACAAAACTAACACAACCTTCATGATCCAGTTGCCTTCTCGAAGATGTTGCTTCATTTCATCAACTTGACATTGGCGTCTTTGCTTTCAAGGTCTTCATCCAACACGATGACAAAAAGGAATAAGAAAGCTCTACAAGATTCGATCTTCGCGTAGATCGAGCATCTCATGATCAACTCGTAGAATGAGACGTGATAACATCTCTCGAGCTGAGACACAAAAAACATATTGAGAATAAAGAATGAGGCAGATGATGGAGGTTCAATTGGTAGGCAACAATTCCACGTTAAACAGATGATGGAGAGGTTTGAAAGTAGCGAGGAGTTAATTGCCATAATACCGTTATGGGGCACCTTAGGGGAAGTGACTCGTAGGATTATCCCTTAAGTGGCAAAAAGAATTACTTTTGATACAGAGATCATTGAAACTCTTTACACCAGCCTAAGGCAATTCGCAAATGATCGTTGGAAGGAATTCAAAGAATGGCATACTCAGATCGGAGGAAAGCTAGAGTTATAAAACAACTCGGCAACGGAAGGCATATTCCACTTAAAACCGAGGGTATAACCAAGTGACCGAGCATGCTCTCAAGAACTTGAGCATTTCCGTATTTATCATGGTTTTTACCAACATCCGTGCGAAGGATCCTGGCAACACCTCATACTACCATGATGAATAATGATGGAGGATGCAGATGCAAAGGAAGACAACACCTTCTCAGATTTCACCTCAGCTATACCAAGGGAGCAAAATCTGGATGATCGTCCGATAGACATTTAGCACTCCGCTTATAATGTTCTCCTTGATGTACTAGTGTAACCCCAAACGCAGGTCAGGTTTGCTATCTAGAACATCAAGTAAAGGTCAGAATTCGGGCTCTCAAAGGGTCCATGAGAAATATCTTCTGAATAAGTCATGCGAAAACCTCATGGGGAAGTGGCTAAGGTTGTTGAAACAAGATAATATGATAGTAGGTCTTCCGGATAGGTATGTTAGCCACAACATCCCTTTGCCGGGTTACAGAGAGACCATTGTTATAATTCTTGGGGAAAACGTCCCAACCATCATATCTGCCTGAGATTCAGATATGGCTGGTGTCAGGATATTCCAGACTCGGCATGTCTGAAAGTGAAAGGTTACAACACCAATCAAAGAGATGACATTGCAAGATTCTCAGGACATGAACTACGGTGTCAACTCCAGAACATGAGGTGGTTTGCAAGACACATGTGAACACACTGTCCAGGACATGCATGACTACATGGACTTACAACAAAACACTACCCAGTTCTGGAGGGAACCATCATTGGAGGTAGCGAAGTATTGTGCACGTCCGCCAGGGCCCTTTAGGAGTAACACTTAGCTTCTTTTCCTCAAACAAATCAATTAGTGGCTTGGTGTGCTAGGGATTCCATGTGGAATGGAGATGATCACTCTACCAAACCATAGAATACTTCGCACGTGCATGATTGACTTGGGATGATTCCAAAGAAAACAAAACAACCTTTCTCAAGTTCATGGCGACAACTTGCACCATATGCACATGAACTAAGAGTAAGTCACTTCTTACACCATGCATATGCTTCATGTACAGGACACGAAGATATTACCTACAAAGTTTCCAACACTTGCTCAATGTTCATCATGAATCATGGAACACATAAAAATGTTGTCGATGGGCCCAACAACAATTCATCGAGGTATCCAAATGGATGGAATTCCTCAACTATGATAACAAGCTGATAGCATTGGTCAGACCAAAGGATATAATCGTGTATGCTCGAGGATACATCCACGAGTAAAAACAACATTAGGAAGATCTTTGGTTCTGATTTTGATTTGACGATAGCCCACACAAATCAAAGATTGGATAAGAAAATAGATGCAACAATTGACCACGAGGATCACTCGGTGAAATATCGCCTTTCTTCGACACACACATCCATAACAAAGACATCCCCCTGGAATGAACTAAGTCAGGCGAAGCTTTTATCTTCCAACTCTCCAAGTTGTTGTTTAGCTTAACCAATTAGTTTAGGGGTGTCCACCACAGATTCATGGAGAAAGGTGGTTTATTGGAAAACCATCTCGATCACGAACTTAACATAACGGTCAAGCAACACCTTGGTAATACTTCCGAGAAGACATTCGGAAAATCATGATCCACCGATATGTTATCAAGCTCGAGAGCAATCTTGCTTTTCAAGGCAAGACGATATGATCAACAGAGCGAAGGATTGACACAATCCTACTCATTGTCCGAAAAGTGCACCATGGAAAATGGACTAGGTAGCACGATCATTCTTAGTATGACAATTCAATGATCATCACACCAAGACTGAGATTATTTTACATTAACTACCAAGCAACAAAGTTGCTAGGAGTACCGATTTCATACATCACGATTCACTCGTCAATGTTCTGGTCACACACAGCACAGAGACCGAGGAATGAATGATGATGATGAGAAGTATCACTACATCAAGATTTCATACGAGGGAGTGCAATTCTCATGATATTCCTGACATGAAGAGGGTAATACCTCAAGGTAGAACAGAGCAAAAGATGGATTGGCATTTTGGTCTGCGAAATACAACTGCTTTGACCCAATCCTAGAAATGGATGAGGTACGGGAGTTTGCTTCTCCTAGTCATTCTAGAATAGAATGGCTTGACAGACCACAAGAATAGTCGACATCGATAACACAATGCATGACATACTCTTGACTATCCATTGATAGATAAAGGTCAAAATACAATTGAAGGACGGCAACTCAAGAGCACCTGATTTTTCCTAAGTTGTAGATGCATGGATTGAATATGTATAACGGAGTTCAACATGTCTCTTCCAGATAATCCATGGAGAAATGAAAGAATTGGCAGACTCACAACTATGAAATGGAGGACTCATCACGAGCACTCTTGTTGTGATATTATGTTTACAAAGAACTTCTGCCATAACTGATTCATGGTATTGGAAGAATGATATACCACAAATTTTGAGGACTATAACAAGGTTACTAATATCCGAAAAGAACAGGAAAATACTATCAATAGGAATGAGCAGAATGATCCTTGGGTTCAAGAACCCAGATACAGAATACCTATTGACTAAATAGCATCACGGCATGCTTTTGACAATGATGGCCAAAATCATCACACTGGAAACAAAAGACATAACTAGACTATTGGGTGGTTCACTGATACAACATGGTTTCCTAAAACACTTTCATCAAATGGTCGAGGTATTATAGTACCTCAACTCAAAAATTAGTGTGCTTTGTCTGGCCTGAAAGACATTGACTCAAGATGAAAGAGTTTTGCAATTGCATCAGATAATTTAGAAACCTTGGATAACTCGGACATCATAACGGCTGTACGGGCATGAAATATGAGGCAACCTGCACAAGAAAACTGACATGGAGACACTGATCCAGGAAGACAACAACTTTCCTATAGGTCTCCAGCATAGTAACTCGTCCTCCTAATAGATAGATGAGAAGGCCTAATTCTTATTCCCCGTAGAAAAGAAGAGGGTGACTAAGAATTAGAATGACACAAGGAAAGGAGTAAAAAGTGCCTTACGTTCCCTTCCACAATCAATTCGCTTATATAACTAAAGCAGTTCTAGACTCAACATCGACCAGTTTAGCTTGGTAATCCTACAAGCAGTCAAGCTCTGATACCAAAGCTGTCGGGACCCCGATCCTAAGCCATAAGAATCCAGCATGTAACACATCACATCACTTTGCGGTCTCACGTATGGTTATCTCCACGGCTGCCACCTTACCTGGGCCGGGATCGTTTGCGTCTTTTGACTCACGTATGTGAATGTGTCGCTAGCATTCAAATGTCAAAGAACCCGGGCCGACATGACTAGTCGTAGAACCAAAGTGGCACATTCGTATAGGGACGGACATACGTAACCTAGCAATGCAGGTGTCGATCTCTAGCGTGTGTAGACGAGTCATAGCAAGCTACAAGGACACCGTTACGCAATGGGACATGAATGTCATCACTGCATGTAGACGAGTCATAGCAGGCTACAGGGACTCCATTACACTGCGAGACATTTCCCCGAAGGGACAGACACATCAGCAAAGAAGGATACATGCTGGTCAATCAATGTGTCCGGAGCAGTAGCACGCTACCAAGGCTTGGTGGAAGCACAAAGAGGCAGTTCCCCATAAATAGTACTACTAAAGGCACACAACTAAGTGTCGGGATCCCATACATACCGTTGCACGTCACACGTACGCACGACATGCCCAATATGCATAGATACAACTATGGCATCAGAACATAACCATACAACATTACAACATTTAATTAAAAGGCTCGGAAGAGCCAATACAATAAGATGTTACAAACAGGGGTCTCAAGACGCAAAATTCAGAGCATTCAAACAAGCAAGCGGAAGTTAAACATGTCTGGGTACATACATCTACAAAAGTGGCTAGAGGAGCCTGAAAAGCTACAACGACCCAACCAAAGGAACCAGACCTCTGTCTGGGATTCCAAGCTAATCCGGTCAACATCGAACTTCACGTTGAAAATACCACTAATGAGACTGGCGTCTCCTCTTCAAAAACATAATTTAAGCAAACGTGAGTACAAGGGTACTCAGCAAGACTTACATCAGAACTAACTACACATGCATCAGTATCAATGAAGGGGATTGTGGAGTTAATTGCAGCAAGCCAGCTTTGACTCTTGGCTAACCTATACTACGTCTAAAAGTGCTTTCTTTGAGGTGGGATAGCGCACACGAGTCCACATATTCACAAATCAATACATCACTATGGATCCACTCCCGTTTCCCTATGAGAAGGCCATCCATAGCACTCACGCTTATCTTGCGTACTTTAGAAGTATCAATTTCACTTATCTATGAACCACATAAGTTCTCCAAGTAGTCCATATCCGAGGACGCGGCTATTCTAACAGATTATTTCACCATGCAGGGGTATACTTCTTCACACACGCTCTCGCTACTTAGCACCATATGCACGTCATGCATCTCGGCAACCTTCAAGCGGAAGCACTGGCATGGGCGTCGGCCACGACCGTCAACCACACAAGACCCTAGACCAGGTTTATCGCCTATTTGAGACTGAACCCGCATGGAAGTCCGGCAGAAGTTTCCGCTACGGCCTCAAACGATGTGCGTAGGGTTCCCAAGCCCACCATTCGGGTGGCACTTCATACATCGTGCCACTGTGCCTATACCGCATCACAGCCCACCCCGTCAGGCAGCGCTATGCACGGCCACCATCACTTTTCCTACAAACACCAAAAACTAGTTGCGACTCCTGGACAGAGGACTAGGCGATTAATAAGCCAAGAGGGGTCGAGTTACCGGAGCCCAATGTGTGGTAGAAACTGTCTTGGATCACAAACACAGAACTCAGTTCATAAGGTCGGTCCCGATGAGACAACCCATCATGTACTCCTACATGACCTCTCATCCCTACCTTTACCAAATCGTGTTCACACACTTAGCTCTCACAGAGTAGGACATGAATACTGCCATTCCGATCCATCACCTAGATGTATCAGATCTGACACGACACGACTCTAAGCATAGCAGGCACAGTCGGTAAATAAGCATGGACGAGTAAGCACAACAAGGCTCAAGCACTTGCTACTCATGCTAAGTGGTTTCAACTATTTATTGTGGCAAAGACAGGTCATGCAAAGGAATGGGTTCACCTACCAAGAATAGGTAACAATTGAATCGTCATTGTCCTAATGCAATAAAAGAGAGCAGGAGCGAGAGAGTGGGTTCATATCGGTATGCTCAAGGGGGGTTTGCTTGCCTGACAGTCCTAAAGATATCATTTCTCTTCATCAGTGTCAACATTCACATCGTCGGAACCATCGTCTACCGAGAGGGAGCAATCACCGGCAAACACAAAGGAACAACATTCAATGCAATGCAAAATCATGATGCATGATGGGGCAAGTTAGGATACTGAATTAACCTAGAGGAATAATAAGCCACGTTAATTGAAGTGGAATTCAAACAAGTTTGAATTCCAACTCCAAATGATATTTCATATACCGCCCTAATCATAAAATGTCCTACTTGGTGATGTGAACTTGTCCAAAAATGCATGATAATGGCATAAACAGATTCATTGGATTTTTTTTTATCATTTTTCATATATAAATTTTTTTCATCTGATTTACAGATTATTTTCTATGAATTTTAGAAGTTTTAAACATTTTATGAAATAAATAAATCATTTAGTATTTATTTTAATTGCATAAATACTTTACTACCTGAGCATTACGTCAGGGTGACGTCACAAGTCAACAGGGCCGGCCAGGGTCAAAGCTGACTGGCAGGACCCACATGTCAATGACAAAGGGCCATCTCCATAGGCCCAAACAATGCCGACTCAACAGTTAACAGGGGACCCAGTCAGTCACTCATGGGTGGGTCTAGTCAACTGCCACGTCGACCGGGTCGGGGTTAGTTGCTGGTGACGAGCCGAGACCTCCTCCGGAAATCCTCCTCCGGCGACCATTTGGGCAGCGGAAGGCATCTATGGGCAGCTGGGGTTCGTGCGCATCCATCTGAGGCAACGGGAGGACGCGCGGACATCGAAGACGATGTCCATGACGACTTTGGTGGCGGCCGGAGTTCGGCAACGGCAGGGATGGCGGTTAGGTGACAGAACAGGCAACGGGGCGAGGGGAAGAGGAACCGGGGCTCACAACAGGCTCGAGGAGGTGGTCGACGAGCTCAGGGGGCTCCTGCGGTGGCGAATCGGCGATGGCATCCTTCGTCCGAAGGTTGGGAAAGATGGCGGCGTTAGGGCGTTGCGGTGCCCCCGGTGAAGCATGGCTCGGCAGGAAGAGGCAGGGGGATGCGGCGGTTCTGGTGTTCTCATTGGGTGGGCTGGAGGTGTCCGGAGGCCGCGGGGATAGAAAGGGCGACGGTGAGCTCCGCTCGGGCCCGAGGGGAAGGAAGCAGAGGGAGAGAGGGAGAATGAGAGGGAGAGAGGGAGAATGAGAGGGAGAGAGGGAGAATGAGAGGGTCCTCACCCCCGTCGTCATGCTCGCTCGGGAGAGCCAGGTAGGCAGGTGGCATGGCGCTCGGCCATGCGCCTTGCCAGCCTTCGCCTCTGCCTACTAGCAGAGGTTCAAGACGACCGCTCGCCAGGGTGGGCTGGGCCTGCTACCGTGCTGGGCCAACAGGTGAGTTCTCTCTCTCTCGCTCGCTTTTAGTTTCATTAGTTTCTTTTTTATATTTAATTTTGTTTGGGCAAAGTTATAAAGCTAAAATTCTTGGAAATATTTGTGGGGTATATTTGGAATATTTCCAAACTACACAAAAAGTTTCAGGAAATTTTAAGCAACGAAAATATTTATAGTGCTTTAATAGTGATTTTCAGAAACTTTGATGATTTATTAAATTTGCCAAATTAATTCTGAAAATATACTTCACCCCTAGTATGTTGTTGCAACATTTATCAGACATGGTGAACATTTTTAAAAGGCATTTTGAAATCATTGAAAAGGAGAAAAAAACAAATATTGGAATTTTTTTATTCGATGAGGTGCTAGGATTTGACATCCCCATTTCAAATTAATTTTAAATTTTAACATGATGACATGATGCACATGTTGATGTTGATGCAAACAATTCAAGCAAATTCTAGGGCTGTGACATTCTGCTTCCTTCTTGTTTATGGAAACTTGTTGCAAACTTGTTTTGGATATGTATGTTGGATATGTTGTTCCAAACTTGTATATGTTGGATATGTTGTTGGAACTTATTGTTGGTATGCTTGTTGGAACTTATTGTTGGTATGCTTGTTGAAACTTATTGTTGGTATGCTTGTTGGAAACTTGTATTGTTGATATGTTGGATATATTTGTGATATCCTGTCAAATTGAATGATTTTAAGAAAAACAGAAAAAATAGGGGCTATATAGCCACTTTGCCGTCTGCTAGCGGACGACAAAGAGATTTGCCGTCGGCCGGCGGACGGCAAAGATGCCACGTGGCAGCTACCTGTGCAACCTGGGGCTGGCCTAGGTGGGTTCTTTGCCGTCTGCTAGCAGACAGCAAAGAACTAAGGTCTTTTACGTCGGCCAGCGGACGGCAAAGCACGCCATGAAGTCCTTAATGGAGCTAACGTGCCACATGTGTCGTCCAGGCCCTTTGCCGTCTACTGGCTGACGACAAAGATTCAAAGGTCTTTGCCGTCCACCAGCGGACGGCAAAGCGCCCTTTGCTGTGGCTTATTCAGCCGGACGGTTGGCCGTCTGCTGGTGGATGGCAAAGCCTTTGCCATCTGGGATGCATGCCTTTGCCGTCCGGGATGGCTGACGGCAAACTACCTGATTCCTGTAGTGGAACATAAATATTTGCAAAGTGCACACAGATCTGAATGTCGTAGACCCGTTGACTAAACCTATTCCAAGGGCTAAACATGATCAACACCAAAACTCTATGGGTGTTAGATTCATTATAATGTAAATCAGACAGTGATGTGAGCTAGATTATTGACTCTAGTGCAAGTGGGAGACTGTTGGAAATTTTCCCTAGAGGCAATAATAAAGTGGTTATTATTATATTTCCTTGTTCATGATAATTTTTTATTATCCATGCTATAATTGTATTGATTGGATACTCAAATGCATGTGTGTATACATAGACAACACTATGCCCCTAGTATGCCTCTAGTATACTAGCTCGTTGATCAAAGATGGTCAAGTCTTCCTAGCCATTGACATGAGATGTCATTTTATAATGGTATCACATCATTAGGAGAATTATGTGATGGACAAGACCCAAACTATGAATGTAGCATATGATCATGTCAGTTTATTACTATAGTTTTCAACATGTCAAGTATTTGTTCCTATGACCATAGATCATGTAACTCACTGACACCGAAGGAATACCTTGTGTGTATCAAACGTTGCAACGTAACTGGGTGACTATAAAGATGCTCTATAGGTATCTCCGAAGGTGTCTGTTGAGTGGGCATGGATAAAGGCTGGGATTATTTACTCCGTGTGAGGGAGAGGTATCTCAGGCCAACTCGGTAATACAACATCACAACAAGCCTTGCAAGCAAAGTGACTAAAGTGTTAGTGACGGGATCTTATATTATGGAACGAGTAAAGAGACTTGCCGGTAAACGAGATTGAACTAGACACAGAAATACCGACGATCGAATCTCGGGCAAGTAACATATCGATGAACAAAGGGAACAACATAAGGGATTAACTGAATCCTTGACATAGAGGTTCAACCGATAAAGATCTTCATAGAATATGTAGGAACCAATATGGGCATCCAGATCCCGCTATTGGTTATTGACCATAGAGGTGTGTCGGTCATGTCTACATAGTTCTCGAACCCACAGGGTCTGCACACTTAACGTTCGGTAACGTTTCAATAGTATTGAGTTATGCTTGGTGGTGACCGAGCCTTGTCCAGGGTCCCGGATAAGATCTTGGATGTCATGAGGAGCTCCGGGATGATCCGGAGGTAAAGGTTGATCTATAGGAAGTCCCATTTTGGTCACCGGAAAAGTTTCGAGTATTTCCGGTAGTGTACCAGGGGTGCCGGGAGGCCATCGGGAGGGGCCACCCATGCTAGGAGGCCACATGTGCTTGAGGGGTGGTGCACCAGCCCTTAGAGGGCTGGGCAAGCCAGTCCCACAAGGCCCATGCGTCTAGGAAGGTGGGAAAGGAGAAAACCCCAAAGAGAGGGAAGGGTTTCCAAGTAGGATTGGAATCCTACTTGGAGTGGGATTGGAGGTGGACTCCTCCACCTCCTCTCACTTCGGCCGAAGCCCCTAGGGGAAACCCAAGGAGAGCATTGCTGGTGCGTGGAGGAAGCAAGGGCGGTGGCAAGCATCGTGTGCGCGTGGAGGAAGGAAGGATGGCAGCGAGGTTCGGTCTCCAGCTCGAGAAATGGCGCGAGGTGGGAGAAGAGCTAATGGACTCGGCTCCTCCTCCCCATTTACAAGGACCGAGAATATGTGGGGTTGCATGATCAATTACGCCCATATTCCCCACTAACCCGAGGCATGCGAGAGCATTAAGCATGCACGAAACCCCAACCAACGGCCCGCGTCCATAGAAGATACCGCTCATGGGCCGGGGCCTAGCGGGCTAGGCCTGCAGTGGCGTCCCGTCGCTCGCGTGGTGACGGGCCCTTCCCCCACTGAACAGGCCACACATGGCACGTACTGGCCGGAGTTGGGCCCGAGGCGGTGCCACGGGACCCTAGGTGCCGGGCGTGGCTCATCGAGGCCTAGCCGACCGCTCATGTCCACCGTTTTGCCAGCCAGCGCCCGCGAGCCTATCGGGTTTGGCAATTTTGATCTATGAAGGAGAAGCCGTCGGCCCCCTTCGTTAGGAGGCCTCTGGACCCCAATGGCTTCGGGGGCTATTGATGGGGATATGACCTTCGGGTAGGTATACCAAAGTGAAGGAAACCCCACTCCAAAACATCCGGGGGTCGTCTGGCTCCCGATGCCGCCTCGTGGGCCAGCCGGCTGCCCCCGTGGGCTGGCCACTTACTATTGGTCGGCTCGGAGCAGCCGGCCCGTCCTGCCGGCCACAACGACAGTCGGTGGGTGATAACCCACAAGTATAGGGGGTCAGTTGTAGCCTCTTTCAATAAGTAAGAGTGTCGAACCCAACGAGCAGCTAAAGGTAGAACAAATATTCCCTCAAGTTATGTCGACCACCGATACATCTCTACGCACGCTTAATGTTCGCTTTACCAAGAACAAGTATGAAACTAGAAGTACTTTGTAGGTGTAACGGGATAGGTTTGCAAGATAATAAAGAACACGTAAATAAAAACTAGGGGTTGCTTATATAACGAAACTACTAAATTAGTCTTAGTAGGGAGCTTTTTGTCACAAGAAACTTATTTTTCTCTATGCAATTGATAACTAGACCGATAATCACTATTGCAATTTTATATGAGGGAGAGGCATAAGATAACATACTTTCTCTACTTGCATCATATGCACTTATGATTGGAACTCTAGCAAGCATCGGCAACTACTAAAGATCATTAAGATAAAACCCAACCATAGCATTATAAGATATCAAGTCCTCTTTATTCCCATACTGAAAGCACATTTGCTCCCTTGATGGTTTTGGTAATTAATAACAACATATATGTCATTGAACTAACGTTTCCAGTAAGCATGTTTCAGGAAAAGTTTAATGATGGGTTGGCAAAAGGATTGTGGAATACCCAAGATGAAAGGAAATAGATTGGCAAAGCTTCAAGCAAGAGGATTCTACATTTTACCTTTGTGAGAAATCACTTTGAGTCCATAGGAAAGCCAATACTATTAAAAGGGGGTAAGGTATTGTTGGTGAACCAAATGCTCATACATGCACAAGTGATAGTCACCACATACACCCACAAGCTCTTCCACAAAAGTCTATCCAAAGCCAAATATCCAAAATCGGTGCAACCAACACTTTCCACTCGGTGCCACCGATTCTCGGCCTCAGAGCAACTGAGCTAAACCCTAGCCCTTTAGTGCAACCGATTACATTTCGGTGCCATCGAGTTTGGGTTGCCAACTTCCCGTTACTCAAATTCTCAAAATCAGTCTGACCGAGTTTGTTGAATCGACGTCATTGAGTCTGGCAATCTGACCGTTGGTCACCTTATCGGTGCAACCAAGTTGTATGTATTGGTCTCACCGAGATTCAAAAGTTCCTACCTTTGAGGCAACTCGATACCACCGAGATTAACACATCGGTGTCATCGAGTCTGACTTATTAGGTGTAATGATTGGAATTTTTGAGATGCCTATATATACCCCTCCACCACCACTCACTCGCAAGAGAAGTACTAAGAATAGTTCCGCACTCATACCTACTGATTTTCTGAGAGAGAGAGAGCCACCTACTCATGTGTTGAGATCATGCCATTCCATTCCAAACATATGAATCTTGATCTCTAGCCTCCCCAAGTTGCTTTCCACCCAATCAATCTCTTCCACCATAGCCAAATCTGTGAGAAAGTGATTGTGTGTTGAGGAGTCTATCATCTTGAAGCACAAGAGCAAGGAGTTCATCGACATTATCAAGTCTATTACCTTTTGGAGGGTGATGCCTCCTAGATTAGTTAGGGGTCGCTTGCTAGCCTCCTACAAGTGGTATCAGAGCTTTGGTCTCCATTGCATTGGTTTCACAACCTAGGAGAGTATGGCATCTGGTGAGGGAAACTATCACCATAGAGGTGCGTACTTTGATGGCACTAATTTTGCTAGTTGGAAGCACAAAATGAAAATGCATCTACTTTGTCATAACCCCGCCGTTTGGGCTGTTGTTCGTGTTGGATTGCAAGGTGAATTCTTTGCGGATGGAAGGGAACCAGATTGCGAAGCGACTGTAGATGAATTGAAGATGTTACAACTCAATGCTCAAGCAGGTGACATTCTCTTCAACTGCATATGCCCTGAAGAATTCAACAAAATCAGCCGTCTTGAGATTGCAAAAGAGATTTGGGATACTTTGGTTGATATGCATGAAGGTACTGAATCTATGAGAGAATCCAAGTTGGATGTTCTTCAAAGTCAACTTGACAATTTCAAGATGAAGGATGGTGAAGGATTCACTGAGATGTACTCTAGGCTAGCTCTCATCAACAATGAGATTGCCAGCTTATGAAGCAAAGAAATGACCGACAAATTAATCATCAAGAAGATACTTTGAGCTTTGGATGATTGATATGACACCGTATGCACATTGATCCAAATGATGGCCACCTACAAAGATGTCAAGCCAACGGAAGTGATTAGAAGGATAGTTGCTCATGAGATGACACTCAAGGACAAGGAAGAGCTTCACCACGTCTAGCGTTGCTTACAAAGCCACAAGTGATGCTCCCGCAACTTCAAGCGACAACCTTGTCACAAATGAAGAGATAATCCTCATGGTCAATAAATTCAACAAGTTCTACAAGAATAGAAGCAAATATCAAAGATCCAACTCAAGATATGAAGAGAAGCGTTTGTCAAGTCATGACCGAAACTGCTACAATTGTGGGAACCCCGGACACTACTCAAATGAGTTCACGGCTCCTTACAAACGGAAAGAAGAGTCACCAAGAAGACGAAGCTCAAGAGACGAGTCACCTCGAAGAGAGAGAAGGAGCAAGGATGATCGTTATGAACGAAGACCCTCAAGGAGAAGTAGGGAATCGGAGAAGAGGGACAAGTACATCAAGAACCACTCAAGAAGGAAACATCAAGCTCATGTTGGTGAATGGGTTTCCGTCTTCGAATCCGACAACCACTCCGAGAGAAGCTACCACTCCAACTCCGACTATAGTCAAGATGAAGGTGTTGCCGGACTTGCACTAGTGACAACCGACTCCTACGAAATATTTGATTCACCAAATGAAGGGAGTGGATGTTGATTCATGGATAAAGGCCCCAAGGTATCACACCCCGAGTATCTTGATTTCAATAGTGATGAGGATGACTTGTTAATTGAAGATGACTGGCTATTTGACAAATCTAGTAATGTTAGTCAAAATGAACTTGCTAGTAATCACTCTAGTCTAGATAAGTCGTGCGATGATGATAAGTTGGAAATAGAACGACTAACTCAAGAATTAAACACTCTTAAGTTAGCTCGCGAGTCTACTCTACAAGATCATAGAGAGCTTGTAAGGACACATGAGAAGCTCCGCTTCGAGAAGCTCAATTTATAGCAAGAGCATGAGTTCCTTAAATCTATCAATGACGATCTTCGAAAGAAGACTTCCGCTTATCTAGCCAAGCGACTTCTCTTGTCTACGTTCATGCCACAAGTTAAGACTAAGAAAGCTAGTAACAAAGGAAAGAAAGGTTCTGCAACTAGTAGCAATAAAAATGATAAATCCAATGATACTGCTTCTAGTAGCTCTATTGATCCCACTAACTCTCCTCTTAGATAAGTTACACTTGAGCAAGAAAATGAACTTTTGAAAGGGATTATAGAGAAAGGTATCTACAAGAGTCTTGAAGGGTGCAAATATTTTGAGGAGATTGTATGCAAGCACGGAGGATACCAGAAGAATCGTGGTGTTGGCTACTTCAACGCTAATGGAGTTGAATGGGAAGAAGGTCAATACCCCAATCCCAAGTTTGTTCCTCAAAATGAGAAGTATGAAAATACTCTCCCCAAGGGAACAAAAGCTCAAGATGACCTTCCACAACAAGACCCCAAGCTCAAGGGCAAGAACAAGCTACAAGATGACATTGACTCATATGATGATGAATCCCAAGCTTTGGTTAAGTGGGTTCCCAAGGCCACTACAAGCTCAACTTCTACAAGTGCTACTTCAACACAAAGGATCCCCATCAACTTGATGTAGGTCCCCAAGAATAAGAACTAGAGAAGTTCTTGAGGGGTGACTCTGCCGATGAAATCCACTCATATTCATTATTGGCAAGAACAAGTTGCAATCGACATCAACATCATGCAATAATTCAAGGAGTCACACATTCCCTCAAAGGTAAGCAAGGGACAAGGTAATCAACAAATTAATGGTCATCATCATATATGCTTTGCACTCCATGTCCATATATATCCTTGTATTTGTCTCATGTGTGTTGGGACTAACCCATGTAGGTGAGAAGATTAAAGAAACAACAAGGACGCTCCCAACTCTTGGTGATATTCATCAACTTTGAGTATCCACCACTAATTTACCTACATGAAGTCTTCATCGACAAAACACAAGGTTAGTTTATCCCTCCTATGGGTGGATGTCACATCAAGGGGGAGCTTTACTCTAGGACTTGAGTCAAAGAATCTTATAGTATGTGACAACATTAAATGGTTTATGTAAAAGTGGTAACCCCACTTGTGCTTAAAAAATGAGTATGACCTATGATCAAGTATTATTACTTGACTCCTAAGTCAATATACTCATATATAGATGACTTGGTCATCGCCAAATTTCTAGTGTGTTTGTGCATGATTGCCATGTTTTGATTTGACATTTTATTGTGTGAGCGTGTTGGTGTGCATTTATTTACTCATTCGAGGATATCCAATTGTTGCTATTTGGTTTTGATTTTACATTTTCCAATTGGATATACAAGAATGCCTAGGACCACTCCTCTAGATATCTATGCTTTCTCACCTCATATTCTATTCATGCTACATCACAAAATTTGAACGAGTACTTTTTGATCTCTCTGTGTGAGGAGCACTCGGAGTTCCATATCGACGAAGGACTGACCATTAAAACCTCCCAAGTGCATCTCGGTGGAACCAACTCCAAAACTCGGTCTCACCGAATGCCTAGGGTTGACTTGGTTTTCAATCTCGATACTACCGATTCCATATTCTCGGTTACACCGAGTTTCCCTATCAGCTGACATTTGAGAAACTCGGTGACACCAAAAATTTAGAATCGGTGTCACCAACACTGAAGGGTATATAAGCTGCGGACCCGGACACTTTGAAATTCCATCTTCAAACGTCGCACCCCAAAACCCTAAGTTGTCGCTCAGAACACCCCTGGTCATCGCCTTGCTTCCCCGAGCGTCTCCGCCGCTAGGAATCGCCGCCGTCGACAAATTCTACACCATCTTCACCGACGTAGCGGATCCATTGACAAATTAGGGTATGGATTCGACCCCTCTTGCGCTCCACCTTCTGATTCATGCGCATTAGGGTTTCTTCTTCGTCTAGCCACTATCTGAGAACATTCTATCCACAAGAAAATTCCTTTAGATATCAAACGATTGATTTTCTAGGGTTTGTCGTTCGCCCGATGAAACTCGGTGGAACCGAAGTGAACAAATTGGTGTCACTGATTTGCCCTTTGTGCTGCTGAGAACTATCTCAGTCAAACCGAGTACTCCTTTTCCGTGTCACTGAAAGGAGTGCCAAGTTTCTGTTAATGAGAAAGTCGGTCTCGGTAGCATTGATATTTTTTCTTCGGCTCTATCGATTTTCATGTGATAGAATGCAAATCTTGAAAATATTTTGCGCAAACTTTCAAAAACACTGCATTTTTTGATGACTTATCCTATTCCACTCATCTCAACTCTATTCACATGGTCAAATATGTCAGGTTCAGAGGATAGCTAGAACTTGTAGGAGCAGAATGTTGACATGAGTTCAGGCACTAGTGCTACCTCTTGAGCATGCGTTGGTTTTCCTTTGAAGAGGAAAGGGTGATGCAGCAAATTAGGTAAGTATTTCCCTCAATTTTGAGAACCAAGGTATCAATCCAGTAGGAGGAACAAGCAAGTCACCAATGGATGCACCTACACAAATAATCAAACTCTTGCCTCCAACGCTATAAAGGGGTTGTCAATCCCTTCACGATTATTTGCAAGGATTAGATTCGATAGAGATAGATGTAAACAAGTGCGGAAAGTAAAAGATAAATAAATTCTAGCAAGTGCAGATCTGAAAATTTATGATGGAAAATAGACCCCGGGACCATAGTTTCACTAGAGGCTTCTCTCTTGAAAGCAAATATCATGGTGGGTGAATGAATTACTGTCAAGCAATTGATAGAAAAGCGAATAATCATGTAGTTATCCAAGGCAATGATCATGCATATAGGCATCATTGTTGGGAACGTCGCATGGGAAACAAAAAATTTCCTACGCACACGCAAACCTATCCATGGTGATGAGCATCTACGAGAGGGAGAGTGGATCTACGTACCCTTGTAGATCGCTAAGCGGGAAGCGTTAAGAAACGCGGTTGGTGTAGTCGAACATCTTCGCGATCCAAATCGCCGAGCGTCCCGCGATCTCATCACGATCCGTCCCGCGATCCAATCACGATCCGTCCCGTGAACTCATCACGATCCGTCCCGCGATCTCATCACGATCCGTCTCATGATCTTAATGACGATACGTCCCGCGAACTCATCACGATCCGTTCCGCGATCTCATCATGAACCGTCTCGCGATCTCGATCACGGTCCTTCCGATCTAGCGCCGAACGGACGGCACCTCCACGTTCAGCACACATGCAGCTTGATGACGATCTCCACCGTCTTGATCCAGCATGAGGAGGTGGAGATCTCATATCTCGCAACATGGGCACGAGCCTGAGATCACAATCTCAGCTCCTAGAACATCTCATATGTTCCGTGACGTTCAAAATGTTTCGGAGCCTCAATTCTAAACCGTAATGCATGACGCACTAAACTATCAAGTAGTCATCGAAACGTGCCTGTCAGATGTTCACAACATCTATAGATGACGCTAGAGGGGTTGGCGCACCGAGCGGTGCATTAAGGACATAAGCCTTCTGTGCAGCAAAGAGGACAATCCTCAGATCACGGACCCAGTCCGCAATATTGCTACCATCATCTTTCAACTCTATTTCTCTAGGAACATATAAAAAATTAAGGGAGCATCAGTGCAAGCTAGTAATCTACAACATAATTTGCAAAGACACTACTGACTATGTTCATAATAATGAGTTCAATTAATCATATTACTTAAGAACTCCCACTCAAATTGACATCCCTCCGATCATTCGAGTGATACATGATCCAAATTCACCAACTCAAGTCCGATCATCACGTGAGTTGAGGTGGCTGCAATGGTGAACATCACTATGTTGATCATATCTACTATATGACTCATGTTCGACCTTTCGGTCTCTTGTGTTCCGAGGCCATGTCTGTACATGCTAGGCTCGTCAAGTTTAACCCGAGTGTTCTGCACGTGCAAATCTGGCTTGCACCCGTTGTATGTGAACGTAGAGTCTATCATACCCGATCATCACGTGGTGTCTCAACACGACGAACTTTCGCAACGGTGCACACTCGGGGAGAACACAATTTATCTTGAAATTAAGTGAGGGATCACCTTATAATGCTACCGTCATCCTAAGAAAAACAAGGTGCATAAAAAGGATTAACATCACATGCAAATCATAAGTGACATGATATGGCCATGAACTTGTGCTTTTGATCTCCATCTAGAAAGCACCGGCACGATCTCCATCGTCACCGGCATGACACCATGATCTCCATCATCTTGATCTCCATCAACGTGTCGCCATCGGGGTTGTCACGCCCTGCATGCTTCTACTACTATTGCTACCGTTTAGCGATAAAGTAAAGCATTACATAGCGCTTAATGATTGACACGCAGGTCATACAATAATTAAAGACAACCCTATTGCTCCTGCCGGTTGCCGTATTCACTGACATGCAAGTCATGAAATTCTATACATCACATGATCATCTCATACATCACATATATCACATCATGTAATTGGCCATATCATATCACAACATACCCTGCAAAAACAAGTTAGACGTCCTCTAATTGTTGTTGCATGTTTTACGTGGCTGCTACGGGTATCTAGCAAGAACAATTCTCACCTACGCAAAAACCACAACGGTGATACACTAGTTGCTTTTCAACCTTCTCAAGGACCGCCTTTGTCGAATCCGATCCAACTAAAGTGAGAGAAACTGGCACCCGCAAGCCATCTATGCAACAAGTTGCGGTTGAGGGAACCGGTCTCTCGTAAGCGTACGAGTAATGTTGGTCTGGGCCGCTTCATCTCACA
Source organism: Hordeum marinum (assembly GCA_022496015.1). NCBI lineage: Eukaryota > Viridiplantae > Streptophyta > Magnoliopsida > Poales > Poaceae > Hordeum > Hordeum marinum. Next base: position 125,258,507 of record CM039673.1, on the reverse strand, counting down.
ATACCGCTGAACCAAAATCCAACCAAGGGAGGAAGCAATCTAAGCATCAACGCCCACAAACCTTTTGTGTTCTACTCGAGATCTCATCTACACATAGACCTAGCTCATGATGCCATTGTTGGGGAACGTCGCATGGGAAACAAAAAATTTCCTACGCACATACAAACCTATCCATGGTGATGAGCATCTACGAGAGGGAGAGTGGATCTACGTACCCTTGGAGATTGCTAAGCGGGAAGCGTTAAGAAACGCAGTTGGTGTAGTCGAACATCTTCGCGATCCAAATCGCCGAGTGTCCCGCGATCTCATCACGATCCGTCCCGCGATCCAATCACGATCCGTCCCGTGAACTCATCACTATCCGTCCCACCCACGATCTCATCATGATCCGTCTCACGATCTTAATCACGATCCGTTCTGCGAACTCATCACGATTCGTTCCGCGATCTCATCACGAACCGTCTCACGATCTCGATCACGGTCCTTCCGATCTAGCGCCGAACAGACGGCACCTCCGCGTTCAGCACACATGCAGCTTGATGACGATCTCCACCGTCTTGATCCAGCAAGAGGAGGTGTAGGGGAGAGAGAGTTCACTGGCAGCATGACGGCGCTCTGGTGATGGTGGTGTAGCAATTCCGGCAGGGCTTCGCCTAAGCTCTGCAGAAAACCGATCTAGAGGAGAAACTATGCACTAGAGGAACGGGTAGCACGTGGCTAAAATCTGGTGCCAAAAAACCCTAAAAACTCTAGTATATATAAGAGTAAGAGAGGAGGAGGACTGGCCCTCAAAGGACCAGAAATTGGGTCGGCCAAATCAAGTGGGAGAGGTGGAATCCACCTCCAATCCTAGTAGGACTAGGATTCACCCTATTTTTTTGCCTTTTTCCACCTTTTTCTCTTTGGGCTTTTTCTCCCAGCTGCATGGGCCTTGTGTGGGACTTCCACCAGACCACAAAATGCTGGTATTTACTCTCCCACAGCCCATAAAGCCTCTTGGGTCGAAATACCCCTCCCGGTGGTCTCTCGGTACACTACCGGCACTCCCGGTACATTACCGATTAGCCCGAAACTTTTCCGGCGACCAAAATGGGACTTCCTATATATCAATCTTTACCTCCGGACCATTTCGGAGCCCCTCATGATGTCCGGGATATCATCCGGGACTCCGAACAACCTTCGGTCACCATCATACATAACTCTATACTATCGAAACGTCACCAAATCTTAAGTGTGCAGACCCTGCGGGTTCGAGAACTATGTAGACATGACCAAGACACCTGTACGGTCAATAACCAATGGTGGGACCTGGATGTCCACATTGGTTCCTACATATTCTACGAAGATCTTTATCGGTCGAACCTCTATGTCAAGGATTCAGTTAATCCCGTATGATGTTCCCTTTGTTCTTCGGTATGTTACTTGCCCAAGATTCGATCGTTGGTATCTCCATACCTAGTTCAACCTCGTTACCGGCAAGTCTCTTTACTCGTTCCGTAATACAAGATCCCGTGACGAACACTTAGTCACATTGCGTGCAAGGCTTAATGTGATGTTGCATTACTGAGTGGGCCCTGAGATACCTCTCCATCACACGGAGTAACAAATCCCAGTCTTGATCCATGCCAACTCAACAGACACCCTTGGAGATACCTGTAGAGCACCTTTATAGTCACCCAGTTACGTTGCAACGTTTGATACACACAAGGCACTCCTCCGATATCCGTGAGTTGCATGATCTCATGGTCATAGGAACATATACTTGACATGCAGAAAACAGTAGCAATAAACTGACACGATCATATGCTACGTTTGTAGTTTGGGTCTTGTCTATCACATCATTCTCCTAATGATGTGATCCCGTTATCAAATGACATCTTATATCCATGGCTAGGAAACCTTAACCATCCTTTGATCAATGAGCTAGTCCATTAGAGGCATACTAGGGACATGGTTTTGTCGATGTATCCACACATGCATTTAAGTCTCCGATCAATACAATTATAGCATGGATAATAAACGATTATCATGAACAAGGAAATATGATAATAACCAATTTATTATTGTGTCTAGGGCATATTTCCAATAATCATGTCCGTGACAAGTAGACCGAAACGATTCTGCATCTACTGCTATTACTCCACACATCGACCGACTCTTGTCTGCATCTAGAGTATTAAGTTCATGAAGAACAGAGTAACGCATTAAGAAAGATGACATGATGTAGAGGGATAAACTCAAGCAATATAATGAAAACCCCATCTTGTTACCCTTGATGCCAACAATACAATACGTGCCTCACTACCGCTACTTTGTCACTAGGTGAGGACATCGCAAGATTGAATCCAAAACCAAGCACTTCTCCCATTGCAATTACCAATCTAGTTGGCCAAACCAAACCAATAACTCAAAGAGACTTGCAAGGATATGAAATAACGCATATAAGAAATCATAGGAGATTCAAATAAGATTCATGGATAATCTGAACATAAAATCACAATTCATCGGATCTTGACAAACACACCACAAAAGAGGATTAGATCGGATAGATATCCATGAAGATCATGAAGAACATGGTATTGAATACCAAAGAGAGAGAAGAAGCCATCTATCTACTAGTTATTGACCCGTAGGTCTGTGGTGGACTACTCACGCATCATCGGAGGGGAAATGGAGTTGATGTAGATGCCCTCTGTGATCGAAAACCCTCCGGCCGATTACCGGAAAAGACTCCAAGATTGGATCTCCCGGGAACGAAGGCTTCCGGTGGCGGAAAATTATTTGTGTGGCTCTTTTTGATGTTGGGGGAATATTTGGGTATTTATACGCCAAGAATTAGGGTTAGGATACCTGCCAGGAGGCGACAAGCCTGCTAGGCATGGCCAGGGGGTGCCTAGCAGGCTTGTGGCGCCCTGGCACCTCCCCCGACGTGCACTCCAAGCTTGGATGACTTGTTTCCTTCAAGAAAAATCCTTCCGCAGGTTTTGTTCCATTTGGACTCCTTTTAATATTCCTTATCTGCAAAACTGAAAAACAAGGAAAAAAACAGAAACTAGCACTTGGCTCTAGATTAATAAGTTAGTCACAAAATAATATAAAATAGCATATTAATGCGTATAAAACATCCAAAACAGATGATATAATAGCATGCCATCATCAAAAAATATAGATACGATGGAGACGTATCAGCATCCCCAAGCTTAATTCCTGCTCGTCCTCGAGTAGGTAAATGATTAAAACAGAACTTTTGATGTGGAGTGCTACCTAACATATTTATACAAGTAATATTCTTTATTGTGGCATGAATATTCAGATCCGTAAGACTCAAAACAAAAGCTTAATATTGATATAAAAACAATAAAATTTCAAGCATACTAGCAAAGCAATTGTATCTCTTCAAAATATAATGGCAAAAGAAAGTTATCCCTACAATATCATATGGTCTGGCTATGCTCCTTCTTCCCCCACACAAAATATTTATATCATGCACAACCCTGATACACATGAGCGCGAGCCATGTATATAGCACTATAGGTGGAACAGAATATGGTGGAGGTTGTCAAGGAAAGGGAGAAGATAATCTGACATCAACTAGGTGTATCAACGGGCTATGTTGATGCCCATCAATAGATATCAATCTGAGTGAGTAGGGATTGCCATGCAACAGATGCACTAGAGTTATAAGTGTGTGAAAGCTCAAAAGGAAACTAAGTGGACGTGCATCATGAAGAAAATCATTCCACTAGCTATTTGAAAGTGACAAAATAGGAGACTCTCTAACATGAAGGTCATGGTGCTACTTTAAAGCACAAGTGTGGAAAAAGGTAGTAGCAATGTCCCTTCTCTCTTTTCTCTCATTTTTTTGGTGGGCATCTAAGGCCTCTTTTTTTAGTTTTTTATTGGGCTTCGCTGGCCTCTTTTATTTTTCATAAACTCCGGAATCTCATCCCCACTTGTGAGGGAATCATAGCTTACATCATCCTTTCCTCACATGGGACATGCTCTATAATGAAAATCATCACACTTTTATTTACTTACAACTCAAAAGGAAAATTAGAATTCGATACCTATGACAAAATATGGCTCTATACGCAATAGGGAAGTGATGATGCATGTCATAAAAGGAAACAGTGGAAGTTGCATGACAATATATCTCGGAATGGCTATGGAAATGCCATAATAAGTAGGTATGGTGGCTGTTTTGAGGAAAGATATATGGTGAGTGTTTTCAGGAAGGTATATTGTGGCTGTTTTGAGGAGGGGTATGGTGCACCAGCAAAATTTGCGTGGTACTAGAAAGGCTAGCAAAAGTGGAAGGGTGAGAGTGCATATAATCCATGGACTCAACATTAGTCACAAAGAACTCGCATACTTATTGCAAAAGACTATTATTTATTGAAGAAAAGCATTAAACGCATGGTTCTAGGGGGAGATTAGTAGGAGTTAACCATCGTGCACCCCCGACCCTCACACAAAGGTCGACAATCTATAAACAAGTCATGCTCGGACTTCCTTACATAGCGGTTCACCATACGTTGATGCTACAGGAATCACAAACCATTACACAAGTATTTTCACCAAATCACAATTTACTTCCTAACATGTCTCTTAACATTAACATCTTTATATCTCGAAACTTTATGCAAGGAATCAAACTTCTCATAAATACTCAATGCACTTAATATGGAAGCTTTTATTATATCCCTTTTGGATGCCTATCATATTAGGACTAAATTCATGGATTTTTACCGTGGTTCCGATAGGTGGTGCTATTGTACGTCCATGTTCATGGAGTCTTCAACCCATGGAGGGTAACGGCCGCGAGAGTCCACGAAGGGCTCTACCCACAGAGGGTTCCACGAAGAAGCAACCTTGACTATTCCATGCGGCTTCCATCACCTAAAGACTAGCCTCACTATGGGTAGATCTTCACGAAGTAGGCGATTTCCTTGCCCTTACAAAATTCTTGGTTCACTCCACAACATGAAGTAGGAAGCTCCCAAGCGACACCTAACCAATCTAGGAGGCACCACCCTCCAAAAGGTAATAGGCTCGGTAATGACGATGAACTCCTTGCTCTTGTGCTTCAAGATGATAGACTCATCAACACACAATCACTCTCTCACAGATTTGGCTTGGTAGAAGAGATGGGATTGGTGGAAAGCAACTTGGGGAGGCTAGAAATCAAGATCCATATGTTTGGAGTGGAAGATCTTGACCTCAATACAAGGGTAGGTGGTTCTCTCTCAGAAAACTGAGTAGGATAGGTATGGAATAGTTCTGAGTGCTTCTCTTTCGAGTGGGTGGTGGTGAAGGGGTATATATAGGCATCCCCAAAAATCCAACCTTTACACACAAAATGACCATCTCGGTGACATTAATTTGTAAATCTCGGTGGTACCGAAGTGACCAAAAGTGGCAAGTTTTGAATCTCGGAGGGACCGATATACAATTCTCGGTTGCACGGACAAGGTGACGAACGGTTAGATTTTCCAATCTGGGTGACGGGTGGCATCGAATGTAGTGTTGGCTACACCGAAGAGTTAGGGTTTGGATGAGTCTGTCTAGGGTTTAGAATCGGTGGCACCGGGATAGGAATGTTGGTTGCATCGATTTTGCATATTTGGCTGAGGAAAGACTTTCGTGGGCGAGTTTGTGGATGTTTTGGTGACTGTCACTTGTGCACGTTTCAGCATATTGTTCACCATAAAAACTTTACCCCCTTTTAATAGTATTGTCTTTCCTATGGACTCAAAGTGATTTCTCACAAATGTAAAATGTAGAGTCCTCTTGCTTGAAGCTTGGCCAACCTATTTCCTTGCATCTGGGGTAATTCCACAATCCTTTGGCCATACCTATCATTGAACTTGTCCTGAAATATACTTGGTGGAAACATTAGTTCAATGACTCATATGTTGTTATTAATTACAAAAAACACCAAGGGAGCAAATGTGCTTTCAATCTCCCCCTTTTAGGTAATTGATGACAACATATAGATCAAAGCTTCGACAAAGATATAATCATGGAATATAATTGTTGCTTTGAGAAGTATGTGATAAGCAAGAGCTCCCCCTAAATTTGTGCATTATTTTTTAAATTTGCGTTTGAATGCAAATGCACAATTGATTCGGTACATGGGTTACTTCTTACATGTCACATACCACTTGGTGGTGTGTGATAGTAATTGGAATGAATATGACATCACAACACAATCAACCAAAGATGAATGATCATCACATAAGAATTAACATGATAGGAAATAGTAGCATCACACATTAAAGCGTATGATCAAACATCATCAAGTGTGTATCACAAGCAAAACAAAAGAGTATCACGATAGCCAAAAGCAATTGTTTTGAAAAAGCAACAAACACCAAATGCTCTCTCACTCGAAGCCTAATGATCTATATACACTTCTCCCCCTTTGGCAACAAGTTACCAAAAAGTTCAAAGGCATATATCTTATCATTCTTGGGTTGTTCTCCTCCGGTTGTCGATAAAGGAGTCGAGATAACAGCGTCAACAAAGATCTTTGCTGATTTCATGGATGGAGCTAGAGTGGTCACGGGAGGAACTAGAGCTGATGGAGCAGGAGCTGTGCTAACAGTAGCAGGAGCTGATGAAGAGGGCCTCAAGTCTGGTGCAGGCACTGTGGCTGATCTAGCCTGAGTAGTGAACTAGGTGCCTGGCTCGAGAGGTGATCCATCCTCCTGCTCCTCCTCCTCATCATCATCATCATCTGAAGAAGTAGAAGAGACCCGAGGGATGTGCACAAAGTCAACTTCCTTATGAAGCTCTATAACTGTCTTCGACAACTTGTCCACCTTATCACCAAGAGTCTTGATTCTTGTCTCAAAGATCATCACAAGACTGTTTTGGTTGTCCAGGATCCCCTTGATATCCTTCTGCATGCCCTGAATGGCTGACATCAGAAGATCCATTTGCTCATTCCTAGATCTAGGGGCTTGAGCACCAGCGGCTCGAACTGCTTTTGCCTCTGCCTGTGTTGTAGAAGATGTGGGATGATCTAGGTCTATCACCACAACATTATCCTCAAGTTCTAGCTGTAGGGGCAGATGTGGACGATCTAGAGCAAAAATGTTCTTCTCCAACTGAGAGTTGATAAGCAACTGGATGTAGGGTGCATAACAGCAAGAACACTTTTGATCAGCAGCAACCCTCTTAGTTGTCTCAACAATCAAATCCATGACTCTAATCCTGGTGTTCCTTTCAAGGAGGATCAACATGTTAATGGAGTAGCCTCGGGTCATCTTGTCATCTCCTGACTTGGGCATCAAGGTGTGCCTCAGAATAGTGTTCATTTTATGAAGGCCTGCTTGCAGATAGTAGATGGATCCTAGCTTGTGTGATTACACCTTGTCTGCGAGGATAGGAGTATACATATCCTTCATGGCATTGTGACTTGCCTTGGATTCTGAGTATACATCCAAATCACCTTCCTGAGCATCTGGAACTCCTAGAAGTGCAGCCCACTCCTCAACAGTGGATTTATACCTTGCTCCTTCAGTCATCCATTCAATTCTACCATATCCGTAGAAATGTGCAGTGGAGTAGAATTGCATGATCATCTCGTCGTTCCATGCAGTAAGCTCTCTGCCAATGAACTTATCTAGACCAATGCAATGGAAATTATCTTGGACACTTGGGAAGTAGTCCACATTATCCTTAATGAATTTCCAATCAACATATCTCATATCGCTAACAGCTGGGCTCTTGTCAAGCAACACCGTCTCATAAAAGTCATGTTGCTCTCTGGTTTAGAACATGTAGTCAATGGCAGTTTTCTTCCTGTGAGTATACGGATCTATGGCTCTTCGGGCTCTTAATCCTGAGTCTTTCCTCTTCTTCATGTCTTTGGCAATAAGTGGTTGGCATCATGTACTAGAAGATGTGGTCTGAGCTTCATCAAAGAAGTCAAGTCATCATCATCTTCAAGTCTGGAGGCAGTCCCCTTGTTCTTCTTAGAAGCTGGAATGTCTTTGGTAGTCCTCTTGGACTTCTCTGCAGCAGCTTTCTTGGATGTAGGATTGGTGCTCTTGGAAGTGCTAGTCTTTGGCATAGCATTAGCCATAAGCTTCTTGGCTTTCTTCTTGGGAGGGGCCTTCTCAACATGTTCTTCCTCCTCTTCCTCGGCAGCAGCACCAATAGCCTTCTCTGGATCTTCATACAAAAAGGTAGGCCTGCCAATCACATGGATAATCCTCTTTCTGGATTTCTTCTCCCCTGCCTTCTTAGGTATTGCCTTCCTTGGGGGATCAATGGAAATTGTGGCTCTAGCACTCTCATGTGCTTTGATAGTCTCTGAGCTGGCATAGATCTTGCTGACAACTCGTCTGGAAGAAGTAGCTTCAGATGCTGACTTCTTAGCACCCTTTTCTTGCTTCTTGGAAAGAATATCCTCGGGAATGAAGTCTGAATCTTCTTCATTAGAGTTTAACTTCTTCCTAGTCCTGGTGGCAGCCTTGGGCAACCCATGAGAGCTGAGGGTGCCTAGATCTGAAAAAGAACTAGGCTCTGGGCTTGTGCCTGAACTCATATCAACTCCCTGCTCTGCCAAATTTTGATTGTCCTCTTTGTCTGACATACTGACCCAATGAATAGAGTATAGGAGAGCAGAAGTATATGAGTCAACACAAAATGAGGCTGGTTTTTGAATTTTGAACAATAAATTTTCAAGATTTTTGCATTCTGTCAAATAAATATCGGTACAGCCGAAACAAATTTTTCGGTGGTGCCGAGACAGACTGACTCACTTAACTGAACCTTAGCACCCATTTCAGTCAGACCGAAAAGAGGAACTCAGTTCCACCGATGAAATTCAGCAACACAGAATTTCATATTGGTGAGACCGATATGTCTATTTCGGTTCCACCGAGATTTATTGGCCGGATGGCAAAACCCTACAAAATTCATTATTCGCTAGACTTTGGAGATTTCGAGTGGATATGAATACGTGCAAAGAGTGTCTCAAAGATAAACATGAATCTAGTGTGCAAGAATCATATGAGGAGCGCAAAAGAGATCGAATCCATACCCTAGCTTGGCGTAGAACCTCTACGGTGGCAACGAGGGAGAGGATTTTGTCGACGACGACGATTCCCAACGGCGGAGGAGCGTAGGGAGACAAGGGCGACGACCAGTGGTCTCATTGGCGGCAGCTTAGGGTTCTGAGGTGCGATGAATGAGATTGAATTTCAAAGCGTCGGGGTCCACAGGTTATATACCCACCACTGTCTGTGACACCGATTCTAATTTTTCGGTGTCACAGAGTTCCTCAACTGTCAGTTGACAAGAAAACTCGATGTAACCGAGAAAATGGACTCGGTGGTATCGAGATTGAAAACCAGATCAACCCTTGGCATTCGGTGAGACCAAGATTTTGTGGTTGGTTCCATCGAGATGCACTTGGGAGGTTTTAATGGTCAGTCCTTGTCGATACGGAACTCCGAGGGCTCCACACACAGAGGGATCGAAAAGCACTTATTCAAATTTTGTGATGCAACATGAATAGAGTATGAGGTGAGAAAGCATACATAGCTAAAGAAGTGGTCCTATGCATTCTTGTATATCCAATTGGCAAAAGAAAAATCAAAAGACAAATAGCAACAATTGGATATCCTCGAATGAGTATATAGATGTAGACCAACATGCTCACACAATAAGATGTCAGATGAAATCATGGCAAACATGCACAAACACTCTAGCATCTAACAAGCACTTGGGCGATGACGAAGTCATCTATATATGAGTATTTGACTTAGGAGCCAAGTAAGAGTACTTGATCATAGGTCATACTCATCATTTAAGCACAAGTGAGGTTACCACTTTTACATAAAGCATTTAATGTTGTGACATACTAAGAGATTCTTTAACTCAAGTCTTAGAGTAAAGCTCCCCCTTGATGTGACATCCCCCCATAAGAGGGATAAACTAACCTTGGGTTTTGTCGATGAAGACTTCATGTTGGTGAGGTAGTGGTGGATGCTCAAGGTTGATGAAGATCACCAAGAGTTGGGAGCATCCTTGTTGTTTCCTTACTCTTCTCACCTACATGGGTTAGTCCCAACACACAAGAGACAAATACAAGGATATCTATGGACATGGAGTACAAATCATGTGTAATGATGTCCATCGATTTGTTGATTACCTTGTCCCTTGCTTACCTTTTAGGGAATGTGTGACTCCTTGATCTACTGCATAGGGTTGATGTTGATTGCAAATAGATCTTGCCAATAATGAATACGAGTGAATTTCATTGGCAGAGTCACCCCCTCAAGAACTCTCTAGTTCTTGTTCTTGGGAACCCACATCAAGTTGATGGGGATCCTTGGTGTTGAAGTAGCACTTGTAGAAGTTGAGCTTGTAGTAGCCTAGGTAACCCACTTCACCAAAGCTTGGGGTTCATCTTCATAAGATTCAAAGTCCTCTTGGAGCTTGTTCTTGCCCTTGAGCTTGGTGTCTTGTGGTGGAAGGTCATCTTGAGTGTTTGTCCGCTTGGGTAGAGTATTTTCATACTTCTCCTTTTGAGGAACAAACTTGGGCTCGGGATATTGACCTTCTTCCCATTCAACTCCATTAGTGTTGAAGTAGCCAACACCACAATTCTTCCGGTATCCTCCATGCTTGCGTACAATCTCATCAAATTGTTTGTACCCTTCAAGACTCTTGTAGGTACCTTTTTCTATAATCCCCATAAATAAAGCATTTTCTTGCTCAAGTGTAACTTTGCTAAGAGAATGATCATTAGTGGAATCAATAGAACTACTAGGAGCAACATCATTGGGTTTAGCATTTTTATTGTTGATACTACATGAAGAACCTTTCTTTCCTTTGTTACTAGTTTTCTTAGATTTGACTTGTGGCATGAATGTAGACAAGAGTAGTCATTTGGCAATATAAGATGAAGTCTTCTTTCGGATATCATCATTGATAGCTTTAAGAAATTCATGTTCTTGCTACAAATTGAGCTTCTCTATGATCTTCAACAGTAGTGTCATGAGCTAACTTAAGAGTGTTGAGTTCTTTAGTTAGTTCTTCTATTTTCATCTTATCATCGTCAGTTGACTTATCTTGACTAGTATGAGAAATATCAAGTTCATTATGATTAACATCACTAGTTTTATCACATAGCAAGTCATCATCGTAAAGCAAATCATCTTCATCACTATCGAAATCAAGATATTCGGGGTGAGATACCTTGGGTCCTTTAGCCATGAAGCAACTTCCACCTCCTTCATTTGGTGAATCAAACAGATCATAGGAGTTGGTTGTCACTAGTGCAATTCCAGCAACACCATCATCTTTACTATAGTCGGAGTTGGAGTGATAGCTTCTCTCGGAGTGGTTGTCAGAGTCGGAGCTTGAAACCCATTCACCAACATGAGCTTGAGGCTTTCTTCTTGAGTAGCTCTTGGTGTGCTTGGCCTTCTTCTCCAAGTCCCTACTTCTCCTTGAGGATCTTTGTTCACAACGATCATCTCTACTCCTTCTCTCTCTACAAGGTGATTCATCTCTTGAGCTTTGTCTTCTTGGTGACCCTTCTCTTTGTTTGTAGGGAGCCGAGCACTCATTGGACTAGTGTCCGGGCTTCCCACAATTTTAGCAGTTTCGATCACAGCTTGACAAACGCTTCTCTTCATATCTTGAGTTGGAGCTGCGATCTTTGCTTCTATTCTTGTAGAACTTGTTGAATTTCTTGACCATGAGGCTTATCTCTTCATTTGTGACAAGGTTGTCGCTTGAGGTAGTGGGAGCATCACTTGTGGCTTTGTAAGCACCGCTAGAGTTGTGATGAAGGTCTTCCTTGTCTTTGAGTGTCATCTCATGAGCAACAATTCTACCAATCACTTCCGTTGGTTTGAGATCTTTCTAGTTTGGCATCATTTGCATCAATGTGCACACGGTGTCATGTCTCTCATCCAAAGCTCGAAGTATCTTCTTGATGATGAACTTGTCAGTCATTTGTTCGCTTCCTAAGCCATCAATCTCATTGGTGATGAGAGCTAGCCTAGAGTACATTTCAGTGACTCCTTCACCATCCTTCATCTTGAAATTGTCAAGTTGACCTTGAAGAACATCTAACTTTGATTCTCTCACGGACTCAGTTCCTTCGTGCATATCAACCAAAGTATACCAAATCTCTTTTGCATGTTGAAGGCAGCTAATTTTGCTGAATTCTTCAGGACATAGGCAGTTGAAGATAATGTCACACGCTTGAGCATTGAGTTGCAACATCTTCAATTCATCCACAGACGCTTCACGATCTGGTTCCTTTCCATCCACAAAGAAATCACCTTGAATGCCAACACGAACAATAGCCCAAACGGTAGGATTATGACCAAGCAAATGCATTTTCATTTTGTGCTTCCAACTAGCAAAATTAGTGCCATCAAAGTATGGACCACTACGGTGATAATTTCCTACACTATATGTCATACTTCTCCTAGGTTATGAAACCACTGCAATGGAGACCAAAGCTCTGATACCACTTGTAGGATCGAAAGTAGGTCTAGAGGGGGTGTGATTAGAGTACTTGACCAAATAAAAGTTTTGCCTTTTCCCAATTTTAATTCTTGGCAAGTTTTAACATCCATAACATATCCAGTAACACCCTACACATACACGTCTAAGAGTGTAGCAGTGGAAAGTAAAGACATTGCACATGTAAATAAAGAGAGGGTTAGTAAAGCAAACACAAGTGATGACACGATGATTTTTCCTGTGGTTCCGATAGGTGTTACTATCGTACGTCCACGTTCATGGAGTCTTCAACCCACGGAGGGTAACGGTCGCGAGAGTCCATGGAGGGCTCTACCCACAATGGGTTCAACGAAGAATCAACCTTGACTATTCCATGCGGCTTCCATCCACGAAGGACGAGCCTCACTATGGGTAGATATTCCCGAAGTAGGCAATCTCCTTGCCCATACAAACTTCTTGGTTCACTCCACAACACGAAGTAGGAAGCTCCGAAGCGACACCTAACCAATCTAGGAGGCACCACCCTCCAAAAGGTAATAGGCTCGGTAATGATGATGAACTCCTTGCTCTTGTGCTTCAAGATGATAGACTCCTCAACACACAATCACTATCTCATAGATTTGGCTTGGTAGAAGAGATGGATTGGTGTAAAGCAACTTGGGGAGGCTTGAAATCAAGATCCATATGGTTGGAGTGGAAGATCTTGACCTCAACACAAGGGCAGGTGGTTCTCTCTCAGAAAACTGAGTAGGATAGGTATGGAATAGTTCTGAGTGCTTCTCTTTCGAGTGGGTGGTGGTGAAGGGGTATATATAGGCATCCCCAAAAATCCAACCGTTACACACAAAATGACCATCTCGGTGACACTGATGTGTAAATCTCGGTGGTACCGAAGTGACCACAAGTGGCAACTTTTGAATCTCGGCGGGACCGATATACAATTCTTGGTTGCACCGACAAGGTGACCAGCGGTTAGATTTTCCAATCTTGGTGACGCGTGGCACCGAGTGCAGTGTCGGCTGCACTGAAGAGTTAGGGTTTGGATGAGTCTGTCTAGGGTTTAGAATCGGTGGCACCGGGATAGGAATGTTAGTTGCACCGATTTTGCATATTTGGCTGAGGAAAGACTTTGGTGGGCGAGTTTGTGGATGTTTTGGTGACTGTCACTTGTGCACGTTTAAGCATATTGTTCACCATCAAAACTTTACCCCCTTTTAATAGTATTGGCTTTCATATGGACTCAAAATGATTTCTCTCAAATGTAAAATGTAGAGTCCTCTTGCTTGAAGCTTGGCCAACCTATTTCCTTGCATCTGGGGTAATTCCATAATCCTTTGGCCATCCATATCATTGAACTTGTCCTGAAATATACTTGGTGGAAATATTAGTTCAATGACTCATATGTTGTTATTAATTACCAAAACCCCCAAGGGAGCAAATGTGCTTTCACGAGGACGGACACGGGGTTGTTTGCACATGTCCTCTATCGGGAGTAGCTTCCGAGCCTCCAAGCAAGGATGTTCATTGATTTTCGCATAGGCGGGATGGTTGTTGTTAATGACAGCCAATGCGGCTTTTCTTCAAGCGGAGTGCCGGCATGTCGGCGCACCCGCTGGGTGTGGCCGTCGATCCTTCAGCGATCGATGGGTGTGCCAGCAGGTCGGACGCGGCCGGTCGGGTGTGAGAGTGGACGGGCAGCTGCAGTCGGCCCAGTGTCAAAATAGGCGGGCAGCTGGAGTCGACCGGGTCTCGAAGTAGGTGGGCAAGCTAGGCGGTGACGCAGGTCATATGACCGAGTGGTGACCCGAGCACTTGGGCATAGTTTGCCTTTTTTGGAAACCGGCTCCTCCTCGTTTACCTAACCGGCTCCCCCACTCCTTTTCTATCCCCGCGTGGAGTGGGAGGAGCCGGCGGGGTGCAGCTGGCCCGGGTGAGGCGGCATGGAGTGGGTAGTCGGAGTGGGCAACACTAGGGAAAAGGGCCGCCAGCCACGCCAGCCAATGGGGCATAGCGGAGCCAGGCCGAGCGACAGCCAGCAGTCGGCCGGGGTGGTAGAGCAGGCACGGCTTGAGGCCGGCACTGGCGGCCAACGGGCGTGTCAAGCGGCAAGAGACAACGGGGGAGTGGCAACCAGCGACGTGGCAAGGTATGCGGCGCACAGCGGGAGGAGAGCTGCGGCAGAGGACGCGCGGAGGAGCGGCCATGGTCAGAGCAGCTGGACGGCGCGCGCGTGGAGACGAGGCGGAGCTAGTCGATGCGCAGCGCAGCAAGCCGGGGCAGGGCCGCGTGCGGCCAGGCAGCGAGGGGCGTGCGCTTGTGAAGCCAGACAAGGGCGCGAGCACGCGGGATGTCGGGCCGGAGGGGCAGAGCCGCTGCAGGCGAGGGCAGAACCAGCACGGTGCAGCGCAGCCAGGCGGGGCGGCGTCTAGCAGACGACCGAGGCGTAGCCGGCACGTGCGCGACGCTGGCGCAGGGCACGGGTTGCTGCGACGCTGGTACCAGTGCAACACGAGGTGCGGCGGAGCAAGCACAGTGGGTGGCGCGTACGTGAGGCGCTGCGAGCCGAGCGCCTTGGCACGTTGAAGGAGAGGCGATGTTGATGCAACGGTGGCCACGTGCGCGGCGGACGCATCACAGTTGGAGAGGGGGCGAAGCGCATGTGGCAGGAACACATTGGCGTCTCGGACGTGGTGGTGGATGGCTTGGCGCAGCACTGGAGCGCCCGGTAGAGAGGAGCCCCGCCGGGCGCTCGGAGGAAGGAGCAGGGAGGCCTCGAGCAGAGTTGGGGAGAGCAGGACGGAGGGCCAACATGCGGGGTTGCAACCGCAGGGGTGGGAGCAGGCCGGACTGAAGCGGCGACGAGGCCGGTGTGAGCGGCCGCAGGCAAGGCCGTGCACGGACATGCGTACATTGGAGAGGAGGGGCCAACCCTGACAGCACCCGCCGCGCGGAGGCGGTGAGGTTGGCCAGCACGGCCTGTGCTCGCAGTGCTTGGAGGAGGGGTAGAGCAGGCAAAGCCAGCCTCCGCACCAGCTCGGGGTCGTATTCGGACCGGGTGCAGTGCAGTCAGCCGTGGCGAGACGATGCGGGGGCATAGCCGGCCGGAGAGGGGTGGAGCCACAGGCGCGTGGGAAAGACGCGCAGCGCGGCCGACATGGAAAGGAATGGCTTGGTCGGCCGGCTAGACTCGTGTGGGTGCTGGGATGGCCAGCAGGCCAGGTGCAGACGACCAGAGAGCCGACCAGAGCCATCAACCAGGTAGCAGCCGGATGAAGCAGAGCTCGCCCAAGGACGCTTACGCTGGGGAGTGTGGGAGGTTGTTGCCGAGGAGCGGCGAAGCACATATGCATGCAGATGGCCAAGCTGGCTATCTTGCTTGAAGTTTACTTATTCATGGAGCTAGCCGAATCTCACTTTCTTGTGTGCATGCAGCCGGCCTGGAGGCAAGTGCATGCAGTCGGCCAGCGGTAGACCATTCTTTGTGTGGATGCATGCACAGGAGAGGGGGCTAGATGAAGTGTGCGCTGAATAAAGCTTGCAGCGATAGAAGACCAAGCCGCAAAACGATGGGAGGAGGCCGCCAGAGTCTGGTGCAGCCGTGTTGCCGTTGGCCCACGCATGCCCGACCGCAGCTACTAGTGCATTGGAGAGCCCGGGCTGGGACGAACGGGCGGCGTCGCGAACTGCGTGCCTAAAGACGACGGTCGACGGAGATGTTAGCCCGAAGATAAATGGCAGGGACGTGCTGGCCAGCTCAAAGAGACAGAGGACGGCACGCCGCGCATCACTAGCAGTAGCAGCACGGACAGGGGGCGCGGGGAATGCGCCGAGCAGCAACAACATGGGGAACGACGCCATGATGCAGTGTTGTGGACGCGGAGGAGCAGCGCAACATGAGGGCACCGTAGGAGGCCCAGTTGAGCCTCTTCAGGAGCGTCGTGTGCGGCCCACACAAAAGTAGTGACAGAAATCACGTCGTGGTTGGGTCGTGCTCCGCCTCACAATGACACCGCGAGAGCAAGTGGCGGAAGCGGTCGCTAGCAGTTTGAGGAGGAGTAGGTGGAGGTCAACGCGGTGAGCCGAGGGGGCGACTCGCTGGCGTCGCACGCCTGTGATGAGCTCAAAAGAGGCTGGCAGGCGTGTGAGAGATGGGAACCGGAGGCTAGTGCCTCGAGCATTGTGGCAGTGAGGTGACTCGGCGGTGCTGGCGTCGAGAGGCCGGCGTCGCGGGCGTCGCAACGGCATGGCAAAGAGGGTCCCACCCGGACTATGGTTCTAGCGGTAGCGAGCTTCACGGTGGGCGCCAGCTGTCATCGTTTTCTCACGCGGGGGTGCCGCAAGGATGGATGATGCCATGGGATGGCTTAAGAGGTGTGAGCTAGGATGGAGTGGAGATCCGGGACTGGATAGGGTAATGGCACGCGGTGGTTTACCCAGGTTCGGGGCTCTCTAGAGAGATAATACCCCTACTCCTGCATGTTTGTATATGAGGTGTATATATAGTACAAGGTTGCTCCTAGAGCTGTATCTGAGGAGGAAGAGGGAGCTGGCTGCTCCCTTCCATGGCCTCACATGTGAGAGTGAGAGGGGAAAATGAGAGGAATGGGGGAGAGCTTGGAGAGCTTGCATGCCATGGGTGAGCTCCCCTGCTGCCACTTATATAGGGAGGCCCAGGGGACAAGGGGTGGCCCACATGGCCTAAGTACACTATTGGGGATTGACATGTCATATGACTCATGATGCAGGCTACGGTGCGTCACTATTGGAGCGCAATGAAGTGACGCGTGATGGGTGCACAGCGGGGCACTATTCGCCAATAGTGCCTAACTGTAGCGGGGTGGCAGGCTCGGCAATCCGTTAGCTCCAGTGTCGTCAGCTCATGCCCGATGGGACGCTAGGAGATGACTTCGTCGGTCCACAGCCGGCAGCCGGCCTGGAGGAGCCGATCGGTAGGAGCCAGCCACAAGGAGCCGACCAGGAGGAGCCGGACAGGTGGTGCCAGACAGGAGGAACCTGACAGGCAGGCTGGAGAGGAGGAGCCGGCCAAGAGGAGCCGTCCAGGAGGAGTCAGCCGGGAGGAGCCATCTAGGAGTAGCCAGTCGACCGGGCCGCAACTTTGTCTTTTGTTTTCCCTTCTTCGATTGTCTTCTTGATTCGTTGGACTTGGCGTACCGGGGGTGGCTCCCCCGGTGTTTTAAAATATTGAGTCATCTCCTTTTGCCTACCCGGGGGTAATCCCCCCGACAAAATAAAAGTGAACCAAAAGAGCATTCTACAAATGGCGGTTTTCTATGTGTGATAAACAAGCAATCCAAACTTCAAATGATATAAGTGAAGCACATGAAGCATTCTATAAAGCCATACTCAAAATATATAGGTGAGGTACAAAGAACTTCTATAAATCAACCAAGGACTTTCTCATACCAGCATGGTGCATTATTAAAATAAAAATAAAAAGCACACAGTGCTCCAAGATTTACGCATATCATGTGACGAATAAAAATATAGCTCCAAGTAAAATTACGATGGTTGTTAGAAGAAAGAGGGAATGCCTTCTAAGGCATCCCCAAGCTTAGTTTCTTGGGAGTCCTTGAATATTACCATGGGGGTGCCTCGGGCATCCCCAAGCTTAGTCTCTGTCCACTCCTTATTCCTCATCCATCGTGATCTCACCCAAAACATGAAAACTTCAATCACACAAAACTTAACAAAACCATCGTGAGATACGTTAGTATAATAAAAAAATCACCACATTAAGTACTATTGCAAACCCATTCACATTTTATTTTTGCATTGTATCTATTGTATTATAAATTCTTTATGGCTTATACCACTGATAAAATCGATAGTTTCATCAAAACTAGCAAAACAATGCATCAAAAACAGAATCTATCAAAAACAGGACAGTTTGTAGTAATTTGAACATTCAACATACTTCTGTAACTCTAAAAATTCTGAAACATTAGGACGTGGTCAATAATTTGTATAGCAGTATTGTGTGAAAATTCCATAATTTTTCCACGCTCCAGTAAAATACAGAAATTCAAACAATACAGGAAATGTTTCTGTTTTACACAACACATGTCAAACAAGCAATTTAAACATCCTAAAGGTAATTCTTGGCACATTATTTTTATTGGCACATTATTTTTATTTGTAAGAGGGGATAATTTTTTTGTTGAAAAGTTTCTGTAATCAAGATTCACAAAGTTTCCATGGGCATGAACAAGGTTCAAGGCTAGCCCCCACTTCAACGTTGCTCGTCTTTCTCACTTTCACTTTTCTTTTTGAAAAAGTTTTAAGTCCCCAGTTTATTTTTTTTTGTTTTTCAACTATGTAAAAGCACACAACAGAATAAAATGACATTCTAAAACTTCCGGGTTGTCCCCCTGGCAGCGCTCTCTTTAAAGCCATTAAGCTAGGCATAAAGTGCTCAAGTAATGGATCCTCCCGGATCCCAAGGTATATCAAAGCCAATTTTAATTAACAATGATTTGAAATTTATTAGGGAGCACAAAGTAATATTTGTCATGCAATGACGAACTCTAACTCTCATCCTATGCATCGACATGTCATAGAAGATCAATTCATGCACACAAAGTAAAGGCCAATGCATAATATAAACAGTTTCTTGCAATTTTATCGTATTGGAAACATAGAGAAGCGGAGCTGTAGTTCCTCTCTCATAATAATTGCAAGTAGGAGCAGCAAGCACATGCATATTATATTTATCAAAATTATCATGTGCAATAGTAGAACGCAACCCATCAATATAATCCTTAATAAGTGCAAACTTCTCCGATATACTGTAGTCGGGAGAATTCAAAAAGATAATAGGACTATCATGTGTGAGTGCACTAGCAGCAATTTCACGTTTAACATAAGGAACAATAGCAACCATTAATATCTCCACGCATCATTCATATTGGCATCATGGCCCACAAGTATAGCAACCATTAATTTCATCAAAAAGGGATATTTCAAACAAATCCAAGGGATCATAGCAATTATCATAGCATTCATCCTTCGGTAAGAACGAAGGGAAATTAAACAATGTATGAGTTGAAGAGTTTCTCTCATTAGAAGGTGAGCACGGGTAGCTAGTCCGCTCTTCCTCCTTTTGTTCTTTGCTCTCCCCCTCATCTTTTTCATCCAGTGAGCTCACAGTGTCATCAATTCCTTCTTCCATAGATTCCTGTAAAATATTAGTCTCTTCTTGGATAGTGGAGACTTTCTCAATAAATTTATCAATATGGGCATTATATTCATAATTTTCATAACAATAATGAAGCTTAGCCAAATTTTGGAATCGGTAAATAGCATCGTCATAATCTTCATACTTTTCAAACAAAGCTTCAATTTCATAAGCACCCTTAAAAGCAACAAACTCTTCTATTTGTTCCACATCGTAGTAATCATATATACCATTAGCATAAGAATTCAAGGTTTCATTATCATTAAATTTACATGAAAAGGGAAGATGTTTAGCCTTCATCCTAGAGCAACAGGTAATATCATATCTCAAGCATAGATTCCAAGCATACCATTTCAACATATGAATTTGATCCCATAACACTTTCCCTTTTTGAGTCAAGCGATAATCCCTAAAGTATTCACATTGATCCAACATGTATCCCCTCATATAATTGAATGGGCTTTTCTCACGATTATTAAAGTAGTGCATAATATCTTTCACATAACGAGCATCGAGGGTTTTAGGAGGTTCCCCATTTCCATGAGTAGCAAGTACACCTAATTTTTTGGTATTTTGTGTTCCATATCCATAAGTAAATATAGAGAACAACTTAGAACAGGAAATAAAATTGATTTAGTGATAAAAAAACAAGCACACATGAGAATATACACCCTATGCTATTGCTCCCCGTCAACAGCACCGGAAAAAGGTCCTGATAACCCAAAAGTATAGGGGATCAGTTTTAGCCAATTTCGATAAGTAAGAGTGTCAAACCCAACGAGGAGCTAAAAGTAGAACAAATATTCCCGCAAGTTCTATCAACCACCGATACAACTCTATGCACGGTTAATGTTCGCTTTACCTAGAACAAGTATGAAACTAGAAGTACTCTGTAGGTGTAACGGGATAGGTTTGCAAGATAATAAAGAACACGTCAATAAAAATTAGGGGATGCTTAGATAAGGAAACAACTAAGTTAGTCTTAGTAGGGAGCTTTTTGTCATAAGAAAGTTATTTGTCCCTAGGCAATCGATAACTAGACCGATAATCACTATTGAAATTTTATATGAGGGAGAGGCATTAATGACCCACAAGTATAGGGGATCTATCATAATCCTTTCGATAAGTAAGAGTGTCGAACCTAACGAGGAGCAGAAGGAAATGACAAGCAGTTTCCAGTAAGGTATTCTTTGCAAGCACTGAAATTATCGGTGACATATAGTTTTGTGATAAGATAATTCGTAAAAAGTAACAAGTGCAACAAAGGTGTAGCAAGGTAGCCCAATCCTTTTTGAAGCAAAGGACAGTCCTGGACAAACTCTTATATAAAGCAAAGCGCTCCCGACGACACATGGGAATTTTCGTCAAGCTAGTTTTCATCATGCTCATTTGGTTCGTGTTCGTTACATTGATAATTTGATATGTGGGTGGATCAGTGCTTGGGTGTTGCCCTTACTTGGACAAAGCTCCCACTTATGATTAACCCCTATTGCAAGCATCTGCAACTACGAAAGAAGAATTAAGGTAAACCTAACCATAGCATGAAACATATGGATCCAAATCAGCCCCTTACGAAGCAACGCATAAACTAGGGTTTAAGTATGTCACTCTAGCAACCCATCATCTACTTATTACTTCCCAATGCCTTCCCCTAGGCCCAAAGAATGGTGAAGTATTATGTAGTCGACGTTCACATAACACCACTAGAGGAGAGACAACATACATCTCATCAAAATATCGAACGAATATAAAATTCACATGATTACTTATAACAAGACTTATCCCATGTCCTCAGGAACAAACGTAACTACTCACAAAGCAAGTTCATGTTCAAAATCAGAGGAGTATGAATTATCATAAAGGATCTGAACATATGATCTTCCACCAAGTAAACCAACTAGCATCAACTACAAGGAGTAATCAACACTACTAGCAACCCACATGTACCAATCTGAGCTGTTGGGACAAAGATCGGATATAAGGGATGAACTAGGGTTTGGAGAGGAGATGGTGCTGATTAAGATGTTTATGTAGATTGACCCCCACTTGATGAGAGGATCATTTGTGATGACGATGGCTTCGATTTCCCCCTCCGGAAGGGAAGTTTCCCCGATAGAACAGCCCTGTCGGAGCTCTAGATTGGTTCTGCCCAAGTTCCGCCTCGAGACGGCGGCGCTTCGTCTCGAAAGCTTCGTCACGATTTTTTTCTAGGTCAAAACACTTCATATAGGAAAAGATGGGCATTGGAGGAGCCACAGGAGCACCACGAGCCTGCTAGGCGCGACAAGGGGGTGGTCGCGCCTATCAGGCTTGTGGCCTGCAGGTGGGCCCCCTCTGGTTGATTCTTGCACCAGTATTTTTCATTAATTCTAAAAAATATTCTCCATAAACTTTCAGGACTTTTTGAGTTGTGCAGAATAGGTATCTCAGATTTGTTCCTTTTCTAGTCTAGAATTCCAGCTGCCGGCATTCTCCCTCTTCATGTAAACCTTGTAAAATAAGAGAGAAAAGGCATACGTATTGTACGATAACTTGTAATAACAGCCCATAATTCAATAAATATCAATATAAAAGAATGATGAAAAATGGACGTATCAACTCACCCAAGCTTAGACCTCGCTTGCCCTCAAGCGAAAGCCGAGATCGATGAATATGTCCACATGTTTAGAGATAGAGGTGTCGATAAAATAAAATACGGACATGAGGGCATCATGATCAACTTTAGAACAGCAATACTCGTTGTATAGGATTCCTTATACAAGAGTAACAATTCACTCACAATATAAAGTATGAACCAATAACTCTATTGACAACCAACAAACTATGATCTGAGTCATTGAAGCAATTGACAATTTATCATAACATTTGAAAGAGTCAATATAAGAGCTTGTAAAGCAAACAAAGATATGCAATCATCTTTTAGTCTTTCACAATTGTAGCACTCACGCGGTACCCACGAGATCAAAGCTTCAATCGAACATAGAGAAAGATAGGGGCTTATAATTTTGCCTCCCAACTATTCACCTCAAGGGTGATGTCAATAATAATAACTCATGATCACCCACATCCGAGTGATATATAAGTCTAGATCATTCCCCAACACATAATGCTTGCCAAGAGAGACAGAATATTGGAAGTGGTGAATACCACCATGACTCTTGCATAAAGGTAAGTACTAGAAAGTAAAAGTAATAGATAGGCCCTTCGCAGAGGGAAGTAGAGGTTGTCATGCGCTTTTTTGTTTTGGATGCATAAACTCTTAGTGTCGAGGAATGTTGCGTTGTATTGCCCTTTGTGATAGCAACCTTTATTATGCAGTCTATCAATTTTATTTCTTCACTATCACAAGTTCGTACAATGCTTATTTCCCCTACAATAAAATATCACACATATTTAGGAGCAATTTTTATTGCCTTTTTGCACTGATGACAACTTACTTGAAGGATCTTACTCATTCCATAGGTAGGTATGGTGGACTCTCATGGCAAAACTGGGTTGAGGTGTTTGGATGCACAAGTAGTATCTCTACTTGGTGTGAAGGTTTTGGCTAATATGAGGTTGAAGCAAGCACGACATGTTGGAGGATCTAAAACAATATAACTTCTATCCGGATGCAAGCAAACATAACCTATTATGTTGTCTTCCTTGTCCAACATCAACTTCTTGGCATGTAATATTTTCATGAGTGGGCACAATCATAAAAGATGTCCAAGATAATATATTTATATGTGAATCTCTCTTTCTTTATCACTTCCTTTCAATTGCACCAATGACCAATTACTATGTTTGTTAACTCCCAAACAATTTCAATCACCATACTTTTTATATGTGAAGTCATCACTCCCCATAAGTTCACTATGTATTCTATTTGCTTTTGCTCTATTATACTTTATTCATTACTTTCGAGAGCACAGTAATCTAGCAAATCCCTCTTATCAAAATTACTTTTTATTATATAACTCGGACTTGATTACATAAGGGGATAAAAAGCAAAAACTAAAAGGTAGATCATACTAAAAACTTTTATTCTACTAGTTCAAAATAAAACAAAAAGGATTGAACTAGGAAGATAAAAACAAAAAGGAAATAGGAAAAAGGTGTGATGTGATACGATACCGGGGCACCTCCCCCAAGCTTGGCACAAGCCAAGGGGAGTGCCCATACCCATGTGCTCATGTGTCCTTCTTCGGGGGTGATGGTGGTGGAGTTGCTGATGAGGTTGGAGGCTTGTCCTCCATCTTCCAAGGCATAGGCTCACCATCGTAAAAAGATGACCGAGTCTCCGGAATCCTCAAATCTGCAGCCAAACTCACTCTCTTAAATATGTATTCATACTCACAGTTTTGGTTTTGCAGATCATAGATCTGGGCTTGCAGATGCTCAATTTTCTCGAAAACCTTGAAGATGTGCTCTCCGATGTCCTTGGTGTCCAGCTTGTGTTTATGGGTAAACTCCGATATCATCATAAGATTGGCATTGAGTCCATGTTCCACCATCGCTTGGCACTTGAAGACTTGTTGCTCCATTGCTTCGAGCCTTGTTTCCACGCTTCCGGTCTTCTTTGTCCCCCAACGTCATGGATGTTCAGCACCCCCTGATGCATCTCAATGGTTTGAGAGTGTTGCAGCACCTCTGCAAGCTAAGAGTTGATGACCTTCTCGAAAAACTTGTCCTTCGAAGCATCGGGGGACGCCATGACAATCTAAATGTGCTGCAGAAACAACTCAAAATGAAAACAGAAGGTATTGTCGTGATACGAAAGTCGAAACCTTCAAGAGATTATATAATTAATTTTCGCCGACCCGAAGGGGTGTTCCACAAGAAAACAGAGTCTGGGGGCGCATGGGATGGTGACAAGCCCCCTAGGCGCAGCCAAGGGGTGGCCGCGCCTAGCAGGCTTGTCGCCTCCCCGTGCGTCCTTCGGACTGCTTTTTATTTTCCTAATTTTTCAAATCTTCCAAAACTGAATAAAATTGCTATTGGAAAACTTTTGGAGTCAGTTTACTTACCATACCACATACCTATTCCTTTTTAGAGTCTGAAATGTTCTAGTAAGTATCCCTAATATGCTCTTCGAGAGTTATGGTATTGATAACATTGGTTTCAACATTAAATATAGTGTTTGATTCTTTGCCCATTTACCACCTTCAGATTTGTGCCTTCGGCGTTGTTGATCTTCATGGCACCAGAGCGATATACCTCCTCGACGATGTATGGTCCTTCCCACTTAGAGAGAATTTTTCCTGCAAAAAATCTTAACCGAGAATTGTATAGAAAGACATGATCACCTACATTAAATTCAGGCTTTTCTATTCGTTTATCATGCCATCTCTTAACTTTTTCTTTAAACAACTTGGCATTCTCATAGGCCTGGGTTCTCCATTCATCAAGTGAGCTAATGTCAAATAACCTCTTCTCACCAGCAAGTTTGAAATCATAGTTGAGCTCTTTGATTGTCCAATAAGCTTTATGCTCTAGCTCTAGAGGTAATGACATGCTTTACCATAAAACATTTTATATGGAGACATACTCATAGGATTCTTGGAAGCAGTTCTATAAGCCTATAATGCATCAGCAAGTTTCTTAGACCAATTCTTCCTAGATATATTAACCGTCTTTTGCAAGATCAATTTAGTTGCTCTATTGCTTAATTCTACTTGACCACTAGACTGAGGATGATAAGGGGATGCAATTATATGATTAAAATCATACTTAGCAAGTAATTTACGGAAAGCACCATGAATAAAATGTGAACCACCATTGGTCATTAAATATCTGGGGACTCCAAATCTAGGGAAAATAACTTCTTTAAGCATCTTAATAGAGGTGTTATGATCAGCACTACTAGTTGGAATAGCTTCTACCCACTTAGTAACATAATCAACAACAATTAAAATATGAGTATACCCGTTGGACGTTGGAAAAGGTCCCATATAATCAAAACCCCAAACATCAAATGGTTCAATAACGAGAGAGTAATTCATAGGCATTTCCTGACGTCTACTAATATTGCCAATTCTTTGACATTCATCACATGACAAGACAAACTTACGAGCATCCTTGAAGAGAGTAGGCCAATAAAAACCATATTGTAATACCTTATGTGTAGTTCTATCTCCAGCATGGTGTCCTCCGTAGGCCTCAAAATGACACTTCCGTAGGATCTGTTCCTGTTCAAGCTCAGGTACACAACGTCTAATAACACCATCTACTCCTTTTTATAAAGGTGTGGGTCATCCCAGAAGTAAAGTCTTAAATAATAGAAAAATGTTTTCTTTTGCTGGTATGTGAAACTAGGTGATATAAATTTAGCAACAATGTAATTAGCCCAATCAGCATACCAAGGAGCATTATGAAAAGCATTTATGACAGCTAATTGTTCATCAAGAAATCTAACATCAATAGGTAGTTGGTCATCAAAAACATTTGGTAACCTAGACAAGTTATCTGCTATGGGGTTATCAACACCCTTTCTATCAACAATATGCAAATCAAATACTTGTAGCAGAAGAACCCGCCTAATAAGTCTAGGTTTAGCATCTTTCTTATCCCTGAGATATTTAATAGCAGCATGAACGGTGTGAACAATTACTTTAGAATCAACAATATAGGGTCTAAACTTATCACAAGCGAACACAACTGCTAAAAATTCCTTTTCAGTGGTAGCATAGTTTCTTTTAGCACTGTCTAGAGTTTTGCTAGCATAATCAATAACATTTAATTCTTATCAACTCTTTGACCTAGAACAGAACCTACGGCATAGTCACTAGCATCACACATAATTTCAAAGGGTAAGTTCCAATCAGGTGGTTGAACAATAGGTGCAAAAATCAAAGCATTCTTGAGAATTTCAAAAGCTTCCACACAATCATCATCAAAAACGAATGGAACATATTTTTGCAAAAGATTAGTGAGAGGCCTATAAATCTTAGAGAAATCTTTAATAAATCTCCTATAGAAACCAGCATGACCAAGGAAACTTCTTATACCTCTGATATAATTTTTCAATAGCATCTACTTTGGTCTTGTCTACTTCAATACCTCTTTCGGAAATTTTATGTCCCAAGACAATGCCTTCATTCACCATAAACTGGCACTTCTATCAATTCAAGACAAGATTAGTTTCTTCACATCGATGTAAAACTTGATCAAGGTTGCTCAAACAATCATCAAAAGAAGTTCCGTAAATGACAAAATCATCCATGAAAACCTCAAAAATCCTTTCACAGAAATCAGAAAATATAGCAGTCATGCATCTTTGAAAGGTAGAAGGTGCATTGCATAAACCAAAAGGCATACGTCTATAAGCAAAGGTACTAAAAGGGCAGGTAAAGGTGGTCTCCTCTTGGTCCTCTTTTGACACATGTATTTGAGAGAAACCAGAATAACCATCTAGAAAGCAGAAATGTGTGTGTTTGGATAATCTTTCTAGCATTTGATCAATGAAGGTAGAAGGTAATGATATTTTCTAGTAGCTTTATTAAATTTCCTAAATCAATTACCATTCTATAACATGTAACAATTCTTTGCGGGCTCAATTCATTTTTATCATTGGGAACTACGATAAAACCTCCTTTCTTAGGGACATAATGAACGAGACTAACCCATCTACTATCAGCAATAGGGTAAATGATACCTGCCTCCAAATGCTTTAATATTTCATTTCTTACCACTTCCTTCATTTTAGGATTCGACCGTCGTTGGTGATCAACAACTCGTTTAGCATCAGGCACCATTTTAATTTTGTGTTGATATAGAGTGGGACTAATGCCCTTAAGAGCATCAAGAGTATATCCAATAGCAACATGGTGCTTCCTCAGAGTTTTCAATAATCTCTGTTCTTCATGCTATGGAAGGTTAGCACTAATAATTAACATGATATATCTTCTTTTCAGCAAGATAAGCATATTTCAAAGTATCTGGTAATTGTTTAAGATCAAACACGGGATCACCCTTGGGTGGAGGGGGATCCCCAAGTATTTCAAAAGGCTAGTTGTGTTTGAGAATAGGATGTTGATCAAAGAAAATCCTATCTATTTCATTTCATTCATTCAAATGCATGTCATTTTCATGGTGTAGCAAATATTGCTCAAAAGGATCAGTAGGAGGCACCGCAATAGAGGCAAGACCAATAATTTCATCCTTACTAGGCGATTCTTTATCATGGGGTTGTCTACGAAATTTCGACAAATTAAACTCATGAGATGTATCCCCAAAACTTATGGTAACCGTTTCCTTCTCACAGTCTATTCTAGCATTAACAGTATTCAAGAATGCTCTACCAAATATAATGGGACACAAATCATCTTGTGAGGAACCAAGAACAAGAAAATCAGTAGGATATTTTATTTTCCCACATAAGACTTCAACATATCAAATAATCGCAACTAGTGATATAGTATCTCTATTAGCAAGTTCAATTGTAACATCAATTTCCTCTTACTCAGCTGGTGCAATATCATTCATAATCTCTTTATACAAGGAAAAAGGAATTTGCTACCTCTTGAGCTTGCGTTGGTTTTCCCTTGAAGAGAAAGGGTGATGAAGTGAACTAGATAAGTATTTCCCTTAGTTGTTGAGAACCAAGGTATCAATCCAGTAGGAGGAACAAGCAAGTTACCAATGGATACACCTAAACAAACAATCAAACTCTTGCACCCAATGCTATAAAGGGGTTGTCAATCCCTTCACGGTTATTTGCAAGGATTAGATCCGATAGAGGTAGATGTAAACGAGAACGGAAAGTAAAAGGTAAATAAATTGCAGCAAAGTTTTTTTGGTGTATAGATCTGAAAATATATTATGGAAAGTAGACCCGGGGCCATAGGTTTCACTAGAGGATTCTCTCATGACGGCAAGTATTACGGTGGGTGAACAAATTACTGTCGAGCAATTGATAGAAAAGAGAATTATTATGGATATATCCAAGGCAATGATTATGCATATAAGCATCACGTCCGTGTCAAGTAGACCGAAACGAGTCTGCATCTACTACTATTACTCCACACATCGATCGACTCCTACCTGCATCTAGAGTATTAAGTTCATGAAGAACAGAGTAACTCATTAGGTAAGATGACGTGATGTAAAGGGATAAACTCAAGCAATATGAAGAAAACCCCAAATTTTTATCCTTGATGGCAACAAAGCAATATGTGCCTTGCTACCCCTACTATGTCACCGGGTGAGGACACCGCAAGATTGAACCCAAAACTAAGCACTTCTCCTATTGCAAGAATTACCAATCTAGTTGGCCAAACAAAACCAATAACTCGAAGAGACTTGCAAAGATATGAAATCATGCATATAATAATTCAGAAAAGACTCAAATAATATTCATAGATAATCTAAACATAAACCTAGAATTCATCGGATCTCGACAAACACACCGTAAAAGAGTATTACATCGGATAGATATCCATGAAGATCATGAAGAACATGGTATTGAAGAGCAAAGAGAGAGAAGAATTCATCTAGCTACTAGCTATGGACCCCAAAGGTCTGTGGTGAACTACTCACGCATCATCAGAGGGGCAATGGAGTTGATGTAGATGCCCTCCGTGATCGAATCCCCCTCCGGTAGATTACCTGAAAAGGCTCCAAGATTGGATCTCACGGGAACCAAGGCTCCTGGCGGCAGAAAAGTGTTTTCGTGGCTCCCCTGGTATACATGGAATATTTTTGAATTTATAGTCTGAGATATAGGGTTAGGGGGGCTTTCGTGGGCCCACAAGCCAGGGGGCGCGCCCTACCCCCCTAGCGTGCCCCTGTGGCTTGTGTCCACACGACGGCTCTCCCGATTTCATCTTCAAGTCTTCCGGGTTGCTTCTGGTCCAAGAAAAATTATTCCGAAGATTTTATCCCATTGGAGTCCATTTAATATTCCTTATCTGCAATACTCAAAACAAGGAAAAAACAGAAACTAGCACTAGGCTCTAGATTAAAAGGTTAGTCCCAAAAATAATGTAAAATAGCATATTAATGCATATCAAACATCCAAAATAGACATGGAACAATCAAAACTTATAGATACATTGGATATGTATCAAGCATCCCCAAGCTTAATTCCTGCTCATCCTCGAGGAGCTAAATGATAAAAACAGAATTTTTGATGTGGAACGCTACCTAACATATTTATCCATGTAATATTCTTTATTGTAGCATGAATATTTAGATCCATAAGATTCAAAACAATAGTATAATATTGACATAAAACAGTAATACTTCGAGCACACCAACAAGGTAATCGTGTCCTTTCGAAATAACATGGCCTTAGAAAGTTATCCCTACAAAATCATATGGTCTGGCTATGCTCCATCTTCCCCACACAAAGTATATAAATCATGCACAACCCCGATGAACAAGTCAAGCAATTGTTTCACACTTTTTGTGTGATCAAACCTTTTCAACTCTCGGGCAATACATTAGCGTGAGCCATTGATATAGCACTATAGGTGGAATATAATATGGTGGAGGTTGCAAGAAAAAAAGGATAAGATAGTCTCACCTCAACTAGGTGTATCAACGGGCTATGGAGATGCCCATTGATAGATATTAATGTGAGTGAGTAGGGATTTCCATGCAACAAATTCACTTAGAGCTATAAGTGTATGAAAGCTCAAAAAGAAAACTAAGTGGTCGTGCAAGAAGAAATTCCACTAGTTATATGAAAGTTACAAAATAGGAGACTCTCTATCATGAAGATCATTTTGCCACTTTGAAGCACAAGTGTGGACAAATATAGTAGCAATTGTCCCTTCTCTCTTTCTCTCATTTCTTTTTTTCTTTTTTAATTTTTGGTGGGAATCTTTGGCCTCTTTTATTTATTTATTTGGTCTTCGCTGGCCGCTTTTATTTTTTGTATAGTCTGGATACTCATCCCAACTTGTGAGGGAGTCATGGCTTCCATCATCCTTTTATCACACGGAACAATGCTTTAATAATGAAAATCATCACACTTTTATTTACTTACAACTCAAAAAGAAAAGTACAACTAGATACCTAGAACAAAATATGACTCTATATGCAGGATGAAAGTGATGGCACATGTCATGAAAAACGAAATGGTTGAAGTTGCATGGCAATATATCTCGGAATGGCTATGAAAATGCCATAATAGGTAGGTATGGTGGATGTTTTGAGGATGGTGGGTTTGATGTACCGGCGAAAGTTGCACGGTACTAGAGAGGCTAGCAAAGGTGTAAGGGTGAGAGTGCGTATAATCCATGGACTCAACATTAGTCATAAAGAACTCACATACTTATTACAAAAGTCTATTAGTTATCAAGCAAAGCATTAGACGCGTGATCCTAGGGGAGAGGTTGGTAGGAGTTAACCATCACGCGCTCTCGACCCTCACACAAAGGTTGAAAATCATTAAATCTTCACGCAAAACTTGAAAACTTCACAACACAAAACTCAACACAAAACTCATGAGATCCGTTAGTATAAGAAAAATAAATCACCAATTATGTACTATTGTGAAATCATTATATATTTATATTTGTGTAATACCTACTGTATTCTAACTTCTCCATGGTTCATACCCCCCGATACAACCCATAGATACATCAAAATAAGCAAACAACACAAAGAAAACAGAATCTGTCAAAAACAGAATAGTCTGTAGAAATCTGTAGACTTAGAATACTTATGAAAATCTAAAAAATATAAAACATTAGCAAAATAAGGTAAATTTGTATATCAATCTTATGTAAAAATTGCATATCAAAATGACATCCCCGTAAATTTACAAAAATCATGGACTGAGATAAAAAGTTTCTGTTTTTCAGTAAAATCAAATTGCAAACACCGTAGACCATCCCAAAGGTCTTACTTGCCTCAAACATTAATTTAAACAAGAAAACACAATTATTACAGAATTAATAATGTTCAAAAGACACCAAAACAGAAACAAAAAAACAGAAAGCAAAACAAAATTGGGTTGCCTCCGAACAAGCGCTATTGTTTAATGCCCCTAGCTAGGCAAAACGCAATAGATCTAGGTATTGTCATCTTTGGTATGCAATCCATAAGTAGCTCTCATGATAGATTCATAAGCTAATTTTCTTTTCTTTCTAGGAAAGTGTTACATGCCTTTCCTTAATGGGAATTTGAGTCTGATATTTCCTTCGTTCATATCAATAATTGCACCAATCGTTTTAAGGAAAGGTCTACCAAGAATAATAGGACATGTAGGATTGCAATCTATATCAAGAACAATGAAGTCTACGGGCACATGAATCCTATTTGCAACAATAAGAACATCATTAATCCTTCCCATAGGTTTATTTATAGTGGAACCCGCAAGATGCAACTTTAATGAACAATCATCAAATTCACGGAAACCTAGCACATCACATAGAGTTTTTGGAATCGTGGAAATGCTAGAACCCAAATAATACAAAGCATGGCACTCATGATCTTTAATTTAAATCTTAATAGTAGGTTCCCACTCATCATAAAGCTTTCCAGGTATAGAAACTTCCAACTCAAGTTTTTCTTTAAAATATTTCATCATAGCATCAACAATATGTTTAGTAAAAGCTTTGTTTTCATTATAAGCATGAGGAGAATTCAACATGGATTGCAACCAGTAAATACAATCAATCAAAGAGCAAATTTCATAATTAAAGTCCTCGAAATCCAAAAGAGTGGGTTCATTGCTATTTAAATTTTTGACCTCTTCAATCCAACTTTTATCATTCTTAGCATTAAGATTTATAAATTCCGAACCATTGGGAAGCCTTTTAACTAAAGTTGACTCATCTCTAGTCCCATATTTATCAAGATTTACATTAGAAAACAAAGATTCAATAGGAGTCACATCAATCACTTTAAGATCTTCATCAATATTATCACGAGAACACACTTTTCAAGCCATTCATGCTTAGCACATATTCTAGCGGTTCTTTCCTTACACTCATCAATAGAAATTCTCATAGATTTTAATGACTCATTAATATCATGCTTGGGTGGAATACATCTAATTTTCAAAGAATCAATCTTAAGAGAAATTCTATCAATGTTCCTAGCCAAATCATCAATCTTGAGCAATTTTTCTTTAATCATAGCATTGAAACCCTTTTGCAAACTAATAAATTATTTAATATTATTCTCAAGATCACAGGGCAGATTATTATAATTTCCATAATAATTGTTGTAGGAATTACCATAATTATTATAGGAATTACTAGGAAACGGCCTAGCATTGAAATTATCTCTATACGCGTTATTACCAAAATTGTTCCTACCAACAAAGTTCACATCCATAGATTCATTATTATTTACAATCAAAGAAGACAAAGGAATATCATAAGAATCAATAGGAGCACTCTTACTAGCAAACAATTTCATCAATTCATCCATCTTTTCACTCAAAGTATTAATCTCTTCAATAGCATGCACCTTTTTACTAGTAGGAGATTTTTCGGTATGCCACTAAGAGTAATTTACCAGACTATTATCTAGGAGTTTAGTAGCTTCTCCTAATGTGATTTCCATAAAAGTACCACCCGCGGAAGAATCTAAGAGATTCCTAGAAGAAAAAATCAATCCAGCATAAAAAATTGTATAATCATCCATAAACTCAAACCATGCGCGGGGCAATTTCTAATCATTAATTTCATCCTCTCCCAAGATTGGGCAACATGCTCATGATCAAGTTGCTTAAAATTCATTATATCGTTCCTCAGGGAGATGATCTTAGCGGGCGGAAAGTACTTGGAAATAAAAGTATCTTTACACTTATTACATGAATCAATACTATTTTTAGGCAAAGATGAAAACCAAGTTTTAGCACGATCTCATAGTGAGAATGGGAATAGCTTCAATTTAACAATATCATTATCCAAATCTTTCTTCTTTTGCATATCACACAACTCAACGAAAGTATTTAGATGGGATGCGGCATCTTCATTAGCAAGGCCGGTAAATTGTGCTTTCATAACAAGATTTAGAAAAGCAACATTAATTTCATAAGATTCCACACTAGTGGCGGGAGCAACCGGAGTACTAATAAAATCATTATTATTAGTATTGGAAAAGTCACACAACTTGGTATTTTCATACATCATGATAAAGCAAGCAGTCAAGCACACAAGCAAACGAAAGGCAAAAGAAAGAAGGGTGAACAGAAAGGCAAATCTTTTTAGTATTTTCTGAAAGTCGATTTAGAAGTGGAGGAGAGGAAACTGAGAGTCAAATGGAAAATAATATAAATGCAAGAGATGAGTTTTTGATGGGTACTTGGTAGGCTTGATGTAGATATTGTCTTGACTTGCTATGTTTCCTCCCCGGCAACGGCGCCAGAAATCCTTCTTGCTACCTCTTGAGCCTGTCTTGGTATTCCCTTGAAGAGGAAAGGGTAATGCATTGAAGTAGATAAGTATTTCCCTCAATTGTTGAGAACCAAGGTATCAATCCTTTAGGAGGAACAAGCAAGTTACCAATGGATGCACCTGCACAAACAATCAAACTCTTGCACCCAAGGCTGTAAAGGGGTTGTCAATCCCTTCACGGTTATTTGCAAGGATTAGATCCGATAGAGATAGATGTAAAAAAGAATGGAAATAAAAGGTAAATAAATTGCAGCAAAGTATTTTTGGTATTTTTGGTTTATAGATCTAAAAATATATTATGGAAAGTAGACCCGGGGGCCATAGGTTTCACTAGAGGCTTCTCTCATGATGGCAAGTATTACGGTGGGTGAACCAATTACTATCGAGCAATTGATAGAAAAGCGAATAATTTTGGAGATATCCAAGGCAATTATTATGCATATAGGCATCACGTCCATGTCAAGTAGACGGAAACGATTCTGCATCTACTACTATTACTCCACACATCGACCGACTCCTGCCTGCATCTAGAGTATTAAGTTCATGAAGAACAGAGTAACGTATTAGGTAATATGACATGATGTAGAGGGATAAACTCAGCAATATGATGAAACACCCATATTTTTATCCTTGATGGCAACAATACATTACGTGCCTCGCTACCCCTACTATGTCACTAGGTGAGGACACCGCAAGATTGAACAAAAACTAAGCACTTCTCCCATTGCAAGAATTACCAATCTAGTTGGCCAAACCAAACCAATAACTCGAACAGACTTGCAAAGATATGAAATCATGCATATAAGAATTCATAAAAGACTCAAATAATATTCATAGATAATCTGAACATGATCCAGCAATTCATCGGATCTCGACAAACACACCGAGGCTCCTGGCGGCGGAAAAGTGTTTTCGTGGCTCCCCCTGGCATACGAGGAATATTTGTGAATTTTTAGGATGAGAAATAGGGTTAGGGGAGCTACCGTGGGCTCACAACCCAGGGGGCGCCCTACCCCCTGGGCGCGCCCCTATGGCTTGTGGCCACATGGTGGCTCTTCCGACTTCATATCCAAGTCTTCTAGGTTGCTTCTGGTCCAAGAAAAATTATTCCAAAGATTTTATTCCGTTTGGACTCCGTTTCATATTCCTTATCTGCAATACTCAAAAACAAGGAAAAAATAGAAACTGGCACTAGGATCTACATTAATAGGTTAGTCCCAAAAATAATATAAAATAGCATATTAATGCATATAAAACATCTAAAACAGATAATATAACATTGGAGACATATCAGAATTGCACTCACACTAGCACTCATATCACATAAGCCATGATAACAATGATCTCCTATTTTAACAGAAACAACAGGCGTGCCAACAATGGGTCTATGTTTATCTTTAGCATCAGGTTTAGCAATTCTAGCAGCTTCGTCACAAAATTGAATAACATGCCCATCAATATTATCAACCAAGAGATCCTTAGACATAGCAATACTAGGCTCAACTTTAATTTTCTTAGGGGGTGTAGGTGTTCTAGCACAGCTCTTACGAAGCAAAGTTGAAGCTTTAGCATGATCCTTTATTCTCACAGGGAAAGGTGGTTTCTCAATGTAAGCAGTGGGAATAATAGGATCAACATTATAAGTAATAGTTTTCTTTTCAACTTTAACAGGTTTAACTACTTTCACTTCAATGGGAGGGTGATATTTAAATCAATTCTCCTTGGGGAGATCAATAGGAGCAGCAAAAGAATCACAAAAGAAGCTACTATCTTAGTGTCAAGTCCATATTTAGTGCGAAATTCATGAAAAGGATTGGTGTCTATAAAAGATTTAACACAATCAAACTTAAGTTCATACCTGACTCCTTACCTTCGTTGAGTTCCCAATCTTCAGAGTTGCGTTTAATTCTTTCCAATAAATCCCATTTGAAGTCAATATCCTTCTTCATATAGGAACCAACACAAGAAGTATCGAGCATGGATTGATCATTACGAGAAAGCCAAGCATAAAAAATTCTGAATAATAATTTCTCTTGAGAGCTCATGATTGGGGCATGAATATAACATTGACTTAAGCCTCCCCCAACCTTGAGAGATCCTTTCTCCTTCACGAGGCCAAAAATTATAAATATAATTCCGATCATGATGAACTAGATGCATAGGGTAGAACTTCTAATGAAATTCCATCTTCAATCGGTTGTAGCTCCATGATCCAATATCATCACATAGCCTATACCATGTCAATGCCATCTCCTTCAAAGATAAAGGAAAGACTTTATTCTTGACATGATCCTCGGGTAGACCTGCAAGCTTAAATAATCCACAAACTCCATCCACATAGGTTAAATGCAAATCAGGATGCAGTGTTCCATCTCCTGCATAAGGATTAGCCAGCAGTTTCTCTATCATACCCGAAGGAATTTCATAATAAATATTTTCAGTAGGTTCAGTAATTTGAGGGAGAACTCTTTGTGCTTCTGGTTGAAGTGAAGATACCCCGAACAAGCCTCTCAAAGGATTACTTTCCATAGTGACAAGTGACAGTAAATTTCAGCACACTATATATATTTTTCCTTACCAAATTCCACTTACCAAAGGTGCTTCACTCCTCGGCAACGGTGCCAGAAAAGAGTCTTGATGACCCACAAGTATAGGGGATCTATCTTAGTACTTTCGATAATTAAGAGTGTCGAACCCAGCAAGGAGCAGAAGGAAATGACAAGCGGTTTCCAGTAAGGTATTCTCTGCAAGCAATGAAATTATCGGTAACAGATAGGTTTGTGATAAGATAATTCATAATGAGTAACAAGTAACAAGTGTAACAAAGGTGCAGAAAGTTAGCCCAATCCTTTTTAAAGCAAAGCGCTCCCGAGGGCACAAGGGAATTACTGTCAAGTTAGTTTTCATCATGCTCATTTGATTCGCGTTCGTTACTTTGATAATTTGATATGTGGTTGGACCGATGCTTGGGTGCTGCCCTTACTTGGACAAACCTCCCACTTATTATTAACCCCTATTGCAAGCAGCTGCAACTATGAAAGAAGAATTAAGGTAAACCTAAACATAGCATGAAACATATGGATCCAAATCAGCCCCTTACAAAGCAACACATAAACTAGGGTTTAAGCTTCTCTCACTCTAGCAACCCATCATCTACTTATTACTTCCCAATGCCTTCCCCTAGGCCCAAATAGTGGTGACATGTTATGTAGTCGATGTTCACATAACACCACTAGAGGAGAGACAACATACATCTCATCAAAATATCAAACGAATACAAAATTCACATGATTACTTATAACAAGACTTATCCCATGTCCTCAGGAACAAACGTCACTACTCACAAAGCATGTTCATGTTCAAGATCAGAGGAGTATTAATTATCATAAAGGATCTGAACATATGATTTTCCACCAAGTAAACCAACTAGCATCAACTACAAGGAGTAATCAACACTACTAGCAACCCACAGGTACCAATCTGAGGTGTTGAGACAAAGATCGGATACAAGAGATGAACTAGGGTTTGGAGAGGAGATGGTGCTGATGAAGATGTTGATGGAGATTGACCCCCTCTTGATGAGCGGATCATTGGTGATGATGATGGCTTCGATTTCCCCCTCCGGGAGGGAAGTTTCCCCGGAAAAATAGCCCTGCCGGAGCTCTAGATTGGTTCTACCCAAGTTCCACCTCGGGACGGTGGCGCTTCGTCCTGAAAGCTTCCTCCTGATTTTTTCCAGGTCAAAACGCTTCATATAGGAGAAGATGGGCATCGGAGGAGCCACAGGGGGCCGACAAGCCTGCTAGGCGCCGTTAGGGGGTGGCCGCGCCTAGCAGGCTTGTGGCCCCCCTCTGGTTGATTCTTGCGCCAGTAATTTTTATTAATTACAAAAAATATTCTCCGTAAATTTTTAGGACTTTTGTAGTTGTGCAGAATAGGTAACTTAGATTTGCTCCTTTTCCAGTCCATAATTCTAGTGCTGGCATTCTCCCTCTTCATGTAAACCCTTTAAAATAAGAGAGAAAAGGCATAAGTATTGTACCATAACGTGTAATAACAGCCCATAATGCAATAAATATCAATATAAAAGAATGATGCAAAATGGACGTATCAGGCATAAGCTAACATACTTTCTCTTCTTGGATCATATGCACTTATGTTTGGAACTCTAAAAAGCATTTGCAAAGATCATTAAGGTAAAACCCAACCATAGCATTATAAGGTATCAAGTCCTCTTTATTCTCGTATGCAAACAACCTACTTACTCGGGTTTGTGATTCTGTCACTCACGCCACCCACCATAATTAAATCATGAACATATTGCAAACCCTACAACGGGGATCGCTCACGCTTGCGCGACACAGAGAGCACCATAGGACAGCATCAATAATAAAACATGCAACTCAAACCAACCATGATCATCAATCAACCCATAGGACAAAATGGATCTACTCAAACATCCGAGGATGGCCATACATCATTGGGAAATAATATATAGCATTGAGCACCATGTTTAAGTAGATATTAGAGCGGGGAGAAGGGGTGTTACACCGCTGCATAGAGGGGGAGAGAGTTGGTGATGACGGCGGCAAAGTTGTTGGTGTAGATCGCCGTTACGATGATGGCCCCGGCGGCGTTCCGGTGCCACCGGGAGAGGGAGGGAGAGAGCCCCATCCGTCTTCTTCTTCCTTGGCCTCCCCCTATATGGGAGGAGGGTTTCTCCTCTGGTCCTTGGCCTCCATGGCGGAGGAGGGGCTCCCGCCCCTCCGAGATTGGATCTCTCTCTCTCTCTCTCTCTCTGTTTCCTTCTGTTTCTGCATTCCTAGATTCTGGCCTTCCACCGTTTCTTAAATTCCTGGAGATCTGTAACTCCAATTGGGCTGAAATTTTGACACGATTTTTATCCGGATATTAGCTTTCCTGGGGCGAAAGAAGGGCACCAACCGCGTGAAGAGCTTACCACAAGCCACCCTAGTACCGCGAGGGGGTAGGCTGTGCCCCCTGGCTTGTGGGCCCCTCGGGCATCGTCTTGTGTTGATTCTTTTTCCCAAAAATCACATATATTCCAAAAAAATCTTCGTAATTTTTTATCACGTTTGGAATTTGTTTGATATGGATTTTCTATGAAACAAAAAACAAGCAACAAACAGGAACTGGCACTAGGCACTGGATCAATATGTTAGTCCCAAAAATAGTATAAAAACTTGCCAAAAGTATATGAAAGTTGTACAATATTTGCATGAAACAATCAAAAATTATAGATACGACGGAGACGTATCAGCGGTTCAGTGCCCGTCCCATCTGCCCATAGCAGCGTAACACGTGACCCCCCCCCCCCGGTGGGGTGCGCATGGCTACAAGACCCATTGACGGGGAGAGCATGGCTACATGACTCGATGATGCAACATCGGCAACGTCGTGGGGTCGCGGGTACCGCTAACCCTGACAAAGCGGATCGTACCTATAGCCGGCGTGTGCCCCCTCACTCCATGACGTCGACCGGCACGTGGCAACAGTTCACACGGACAACGGGCCGTGCCACAATGGGACCGAGTGCTACCTCTTGAGCTTGCGTTGGTTTTCCCTTGAAGAGGAAAGGGTGATGCAGCGAAGTAGATAAGAATTTCCCTCAGTAGATGAGAACCAAGGTATCAATCCAGTAGGAGGAACAAGCAAGTCACCCATGGATGCACCTACACAAACAATCAAACTCTTGCACCGAACGTTATAATGGGTTATCAATCCCTTCATGGTTATTTGCAAGGATTAGACATGATATAGATAGATGTAAAAGATTGCGGAAAGTAAAAAGTAAATAAATTGCAGCAAGGTATTTTTGGTATTTTTGGCTTATGGATCTGAAAATATAATATGGAAAGTAGACCCGGGGTCCATAGGTTTCACTAGAGGCTTCTCTCTTGAAGAAAAATATCACGATGGGTGAACAAATTACTGTCGAGCAATTGATAGAAAAGCGAATAATTATGACGATATACAAGGCAATGATTATGCATATCGGCATCACGTCCGTGTCACGTAGACCGAAACGATTCTGCATCTACTATTATTACTCCACACATCGACCGATTCCTGCCTGCATCTAGAGTATTAAGTTCATGAAGAACAGAGTAACGCACTAAGAAAGATGACATGATATAGAGGGATAAGCTCAAGCAATATGATGAAAACCCCATCTTTTTGCCCTTGATGGCAACAATACAAAACGTGCCTCGCTAACCCTGCTTTGTCACTGGGTGAGGACACCGCAAGATTGAACCCAAAACTAAGCACTTCTCCCATTGCAAGAATTACCAATCTACTTGGCCAAACCAAATCAAAAACTCAAAGAGACTTACAAAGATATGAAATCATGCATATAAGAATTCAAAGAAGAACCAAATAATATTCATAGATAAGCTGATCATAAACCCACAATTCATCGGATCTCGACAAACACACCGCAAAAGAGTATTACATCGGATAGATCTCCATGAAGATCATGAATAACATGGTATTGAAGCACAAAGAGATATAACAAGCCATCTACGTAATAGCTATGGACCCATAGGTCTATGGTGAACTACTCATGCATCATCGGAGGGGCAATGGAGCTGATGTGGATGCCCTCCATGATCGAATCCCCCTCCGGTAGATTACCGGAAAAGGATCCAAGATTGGATCTCTCGGGAACGGAGGCTTCTGGCTGCGGAAAAGTATTTGCGTGGATGATACATCTCTGCTGTATCTGTAATTTTTGATTACTTTATGCCAATATTCTACAACTTTCATTTACTTTTGGCAACTTTTTATAGTATTTCTGGGACTAACATATTGATCTAGTGCCCAGTGCCAGTTTCTGTTTGTTGCATGTTTTTTTGTTTTGCAGAAAATACATATCAAACGAAGTCCAAACGCAATAAAAACTTATGGAGTTTTTTTGGAATATATGGTATTTTGGGGAAAAGTAATCAATGCGAGACGATGGCCGACGAGGTCACAAACCTACCACCTGGCCGTGCTTTGGGCCCTTGTGGTCACCCCTTAAGCAGGTTGGATCTCTCCTTCTGCCACAAGGAAGATGTTTTTATAATAAAAATCTCCTCAAAATTTCAGCCTGATCGGAGTTACGGATCTCCGGATATTTAAGAAATGGTGAAAGGCAAGATTCTGGGAATGCGGAAACAGAAGGAAACAGAGAGAGAGATCCAATCTCGTAGGGGCTCTCGCCTCTCCGACACCATGGAGGTCATGAACTAGAGGTAAAACCCTTCTCCCATCTAGGGGGAAGGTCAAGGAAGAATAATAAGAAGGGGGGCTCTCTCCCCCTCTCTCCCAGTGGTGCCGGAACGCCGTCGGGGCCATCATCGTGACGGCGATCTACTCCAACAACTCCGTCATCTTCACGAACACCTCCATCACCTTCCCCCATCTATCTATAGCGGTCCACTCTCC
Source organism: Hordeum marinum (assembly GCA_022496015.1). Lineage (NCBI taxonomy): Eukaryota > Viridiplantae > Streptophyta > Magnoliopsida > Poales > Poaceae > Hordeum > Hordeum marinum. The sequence goes on along the minus strand of CM039673.1, from coordinate 125,217,020 downwards.
CACAACCCGTTGTACCATCTACTTGAACATGGTGCCTTATGCTTCATATTATTATCTAATGATGTGTTGCCATCCTATGATGTCTGAGTAGATTTTTGATGTCTTATGTGTTGATTGATTATCACAATTGGTTTGAGGTGCATGTTTTATTATTGGTGCTGTCCTATGGTGCTCTCCGTGTCGCGGAAGCGTGAGGGATCCTCGCTGTAGGGTGTTGCAATGTGTTCATGATTTGCCTATGGTGGGTTGCTTGAGTGACAGAAGCATAAAACCGAGTAGGTAGATTGTTGCATATGGGAGTAAAGAGGACTTGATACCTAATAATGCTATGGTTGGGTTTTACCTTAATGATCTTTAGTAGTTGCAGATGCTTGCTAGAGTTCCAATCATGAGTGAATATGATCCAAGTCGAGAATGTATGTTAGCTTATGCCTCTACATCATATAAAATTGCAAAAATGATTACCGGTCTAGTTATAGATTGCCTAGGGACAATTCCGCAACTCCTACCACCAGTGTTCCATACTCGTTAAACTAACTTAGTTGTTTCTTTATCTTAGTAGCCCCTAGTTTTTATTTATGTGTTCTTTATTATCTTACAAACCTATCCCGTTACACCTACAAAGTACTTCTAGTTTCATACTTGTTCTAGGTAAAGCAAACGTTAAGCGTGCGTAGAGTTGTATCGGTGGTCGATAGAACTTGAGGGAATATTTGTTCTACCTTTAGCTCCTCATTGGGTTCGACACTCTTACTTATCGAGAAAGTCTACAATTGATCCCCTACGGGTTATCAGTGGCTCTTTTTGGTATTGGGGGAATATTTGGGTATTTATAGGACGAAGATTAGGGTTAGGAGTCCTACTAGGGAGTCACAAGCCTGCTAGGCGCGGCCAGGGGGTAGCCGCACCCCCTGGCTTGTGACCTCCTGGAAGGCCCCTTGCCTTACACTCCAAGCCTGGTAGGTGTCTTCTAGTCCATAAAAAATCATCGCGAAGATTTTATTCCGTTTGGACTCCATTTAATATTCCTTATCTGCAATACTCAAAAACAAGGAAAAAACAGAAACTCGCACTAGGCTCTAGATTAATTGGTTAGTCCCAAAATAATATAAAATAGCATATAAATGCATATAAAACATCCAAAACAGATAATATAATAGCATGGAACAATCAAAAATTATAGATACGTTGGAGACGTATCACCGAGCGGCTAGCGGACCCTTCTAGCAACAAGTCAAGACAGCCGGCGGGCCCCATGGCCTACTCGAGAGGTTGTCGGCTGGGCCCTGCCCCATTATCCTAGCACATTGTAAACAGGGGCGTTTGGCCTATAAAATCCTCCGGTGTCCCTCCATGCAAGGGGCTGAACTCTCTACACTCCACACACACACACACAGTCATCCATGGAGGGGCAAGAAGCTCTCGCAAGCTCCTTCTTCCTCCTCTAGTCGACAGCTCAAGGAGCACCATTGTAGCCGGCATTCCCTATCTTAGTAGATCAAGTAGGACTAGGGGTGTTACTTCCCATGGAGGGCCCCGAACCTGGGTACATCATGTGTCGTGCACCGCTTGTCTCCAATCTCGTTTCCAGAGCCCGTCGACGCACTTTCGGCCCCAACCACACTCGATAAGTCACCCCATAGCATCTGTTGTGACAAAACAATGACATTGCACCTTAACGCAGCAATTGATGACTTGTCAAGAGGAATTTATGCTTCCCACGTAGCTACAAAATTAGGAATCCTCCCTCGGTTTAATGACCCTATGTTGCCTAAAAGATATTTATATTTTGAAGCCATGATGCATCATGATTATATTTAGGATGGTGCATGGGGCTATGAGTATAACTCGTTATTTAATAAATATTATCCCATCTCTATTACCTTGCCTGCGCCTACTCTCTTTGACTTTCAGAACAAAAGGAGATATTACATTCATGAGAGCGAAGCGCATGAACATAACGCAAAGGTAGAAGCTGCTCGCTTGGCTGAGGAGGCAACATGGAACATCTCCATGAGCTATCACTTTGATTATTATCCCAACCAATCATGGTGATCGCCAAGCTAGGCAAATGCCTAAGCTTGGGGAAGTACGTATTTCTCACCGACATTACATTCATGTTCATACACTTCATATAAATTGTCGGTGATCATCCTCTATCATTGTATATCCATGTTACTTTTTGTTTTCCACTTTCTTCTTGTGTGTTGCAAAAACTTTTAAAAATCCAAAAATATTTCTCGCTTCTTATTAAGTTTTCTTTCTAGCTTAATTTAGTTTGTAGTATTAAAAGAAAACCCAAAAAGATTTCCTTTGCATGTCGGGAGCTTTCCCATGTGAATATTTTTTTCTCGTTTTTGTCTTTCCTTGTTTATTTGCTTGTTTTAAAAAAACTCCAAAAATATTGTAGTGTGTTTCTCTGAACTTCTTTTCTTTTTTATTGACTCACTGAAAGGAGAAGGCCACAATGAACATGTTGAGTGGCTCTCATATGCATTAATGTTGATATAACAGAGAGCCAATATTACCATGTCTTCTCCTTTGTATAAAACTTCCTTGCAGATTCTAGCTTAGCTCGTGGCACTCTTGCACTATTATTATTATCTCATTTAGTCGTGCAAGTAAAAGTCAATAATGAAGATATTTGCTGAAGTGATCGTGGCAAGGGCATCTGGTATGAACTCTTCTTGTTTTCCATTTTTGTAAATATGTTTAGCTCGTTCGATCTTGATCCAGTATCATGAGTAAACATGTTTTTGATGAAATTAGAGATTATTGTTTCTCATGCCATATTAAATATCTTGGAGTGGATAATGATTTATCTGATGTGTCAATATGCAATAAAATGGTTATGATGTGGTATGGTAGCATGGTATTTCCCTCTTAGTAATTCGAGTGTCTTGACTTGGCCCATGTGTAAGCATGTAGTTGATTCAAAACCAATGTAGCCTCCATGATATTTAAATTTAGAGTGTTTATATCCTACTCATACTAATGTCCAATGTTAATTATTCTCAATGCAAAATAATGACCATTTTTGCTCTCTTGCTCGCCGCTTCCCAATCTATTGCTAGCCTTCACCTGTACTAAGCGGGAATACTGATTTCGCATCCAATATCCTTAAACCCAAAGTTGTTCCACATGAGTCCACCATACCTACCTATATGTGGTATTACCTTGCCATTCCATGTAAATTTGCATGTGCCACCTCTAATATTCAAACAAACATCTTTTTTGTGCACTCGTACCGCTCATGGAGCGATGGGGCGGGCGGTATCTTCCATGCTAAGTGACTTATTCTCAAGACGGTTGTTTATTCATCATCATTGCACGAGAGAGGGTGGTAAAAAGGATGAGCAGTCTTGCAAAATCAAAATTGGTTAAACAAAACTCCTTGGGACAATTGAGATGTTGGTAGACACCCATGGATTCGTTTAGCCATGGTTTGTATATGGATGTTGGATAGGAGTAACCTTTACAATTCCGTTTGGGAAGCCAATAATAAGTTTAGCGTGGAAGATACTGAAAACCTTTGTCGTGAAGTTGAAAGGAAAAGTGCACCACCCAAAATTATAATTTCAATTATGTTTTAAAACATGAGCTCCAGCACCTCTACAAATCAATGATGCCCTCTGTGAAGGTCTTGTCTACTTACTTTAATGTTATTCATGAGTCATCATCGTCCTACTAAAAGCACCAGATCGGAGAGCACAATTGTCATTCTTATGCATTGAGTCTAGTTAGTGTTGGATGTGAGCATGACTGGATATATTCTACCCTGAATTATAATGTTTAGTTGTTGCTTGAAACTCAAAGGTGCTCTGCATTCATGGTTTGCGATCTTAGAAAGAGCTAGTGAAATACCGTGTCATCATATTATAACATGATTGTTTTGACAAATTGTTGGCATGTGAGATACTTTATTATTGCTTTATAGTTGGTTGTGCGTTGCCATGAGTGAATATGATGTTTAATTGTTATCATGGATTTGGTTATTTATGTTTTATGCTGGAAACCTGAACACTAGCTAAACCTATATATATCAACAAGAACAAAAGAGTTTGTAAAAGTTTTCTTTATCACTTTGAGTTTATCAGCTGAATTGCTTGAGGACAAGCAATGACTTAAGTTTGGGGGGAGTTGATACGTCTCAAACGTATCTACTTTTCCAAACACTTTTGCTCTTGTTTCGCCCTCTAATTTGCATGATTTGAATGGAACTAACCTGGACTGATGTTGTTTCCAAGAGAACTACCATGGTGTTATTTTTGTGTAGAAATCAAAGTTCTCGGAATCATATGGAACTTTTGTTGAATTATTCTGCAATATATGAGGAATTATGGAGCGAAGAAATACCCCCCCGGCACGCCCTGTTAGCTTGTGGGGCCCACATGGCTCACCCGACCCTAATGCAGTCCTATAAATTCATATCTTCGAAGAGAACAAATCAGAGAGAAGATTTTATCATGTTTTAAGAGACGGAGCCACCGCCACCTCCCATTCTTCCTCAGGATGGCTGATATAGAGTCCATTTGGGGCTCCAAAGAGGGGAGTTCGTCTCTATTGTCATCACCGACCCTTCTTCATCAACACCGCCATGATGCTCACCACTAGGACTGAGTAATTCCTTTGTAGGATTGCTAGATGGTGATGAGATTGGAGGAGATTGATCATGTAATTGAGTTAATTTGGTAGGGCTTTATCCCTAGTATCCACTATGTTCTGAGATTAATGTTGCTATGACTTTGCTATGCTTAATACATTATTAGGGCCCGAGTGCCATGATTTCAGATCTGAACCTATTATGTTTTCATGAATATAAGAGTGATTTGGATCCTATCTTGCAAGTTGCATGCACCTATTACGTTTCTTGATCCGCATAACCCAAGGTAACAATAATTGGGATTCTTTCAGGTGATTGTCGTAGTTTGAGGAGTTCTAGTATTCACCATGTGTTAAGGCTTTGTTCTCGTTCTCCATTAAAAGGAGGCCCAATATCCTTTAGTTTCCAGTAGGACCCCACTGCCACGGGAGGGTAGGACAAAAGATGGCATGTAAGTTCTTATCGCAAGCAAGGATGACTATATACGGAATACATGCCTACATTATATTGATGAATTGGAGCTAGTTTTGCATCGCTCTAGTGTGTAACTGTTACATGATTGATGCCATCTGAATCATTATCCACCACCGATCCACATGCCTACGCTTACATATACTGAATCTTGCTAAGTTACTGTTGTAAATGCTACTATCACAACTACTACAAAATTGCTACTATTGATGTCACTACTACTATTTTGCCGTGCTAAAATTTTTGCTGCAGAGAGATATCCGAGGTGTGCTTGAACTAACAACTCAACTTCTAAGGCCAATAAGTATTCTTTGGCTCCCCATGTGTCAAATCAATAAATCAGGGTGTAATACTATCCGCGAAGACTGTTGCGATCCCCTATACTTGTGTGTTATCAGGCGGCACCGATGGGAACTCGTCGTCTAACGGACCGTGGCGCGCCGCCCTCGCTCACCAGGGCCATCGACATCCATGATGGAGGGCTCATCCGACAAGGACGAGATAGTCATATACTCCGACGACGACGAGGAGCAGCCACAACAGCGGCCATGGCTACTCTTGGAGGCGTCTCTGACAGACGAAGAATTCGTGTGTCAGATGGAGATCATGAGCGGGCATTCGCTCCATCAGATGGGACCGGTACAACCATCACTGACGTGCATGGAGGTGAAACCATTGTCCCCTCAACCGGTCCGCGTCAAGCATGGGCCGACATCCCCGCTCTGGTAGGTGAACGACAAATCGGCGTCCCAGCCACGGAACCGCGGACTCCACATCGGTGTGAAGCAGGATCCTATGGCCCCCCAACGCCTCCGTCACGTGAAGCCGGAGCCGACATTTCCCCCACCGCCCAACCACTACGCGTGGATCAAGGGGCCATCGTTGTCACCTCGACGCCACCACCCGCGGTAGCAGGAGGTGCCGCCCACAATTGCCAAGGCGCGTGGTAGCATCCTCCACTACCTGGGAGGCGACGGTTATGGCGGTGGTGCCTTTGGCTCTCGGGTCATGGTGTCCGAGGTCGAGCACATGGCGCGGAAACAAGCGAGGTACGACCGGCACAATGTCGGCCGCTGCTCCGCATTCGCCAGGACGAACGTGGCGCCGGAATGGGTCCGCAATGAGTCAAACCTCGTCGTGGAGTGGGTGCTCGAATGCTTTGTGACCATTGCAGAGACGGCCGCCAGACGTCGCCGCCGCCTTAACGGCAAGCTCGCCAAGATCAGCGAGGAGTGGTCGCTTAGCGACTGCTCTGGCAACGCGGTCGCGGTAAGGCCGCCGCTAGGGCTTAGAAGGCCATGCCGGCAGTGGCCGTGGTGGCACTCCACACGACGCGACAGGAGGCGGAGCGGCTCCTCCGCGAGTGGCAGGCAGCCGCCACATAAGGGTGTCGCGGCCCTCCGGGGCCATTTCGCCGTTGGATGGACAACGATGACGACGACGGCGGCATCGATTGAGACGGCGGTGCGGCAGGCAGGGCGGCCACACGTACGAGGTAGTCGTCCGGTATAGGGTTTAGATTATCTTCTTGTTTTTTAGTTAAACTCTCAAAATATCAACCTTTTTACATAAATTATATTAAAAATTGAATGAAATCCGCCTGGTTTGATCGAATTTTGTGAGGTTGGTTCGAGTTGTGATCAAAATGTATGCGGCTACCGTTGGATAAAATTATCTTACATCTGTGTTTGCATATTGATCTTTCTATTCACGGACGGATCCGGAAGAAAATTTACGAATTATGGTTGAAGATGCCCTTAAGGATTCTATGAAAGATGTGGTAAACTAGCTACTGCTAATCCTACGCGCGATGGCTCTAAGTCCAAGCCGGACTAGACAGTCGTGGTTATTTCTACCAAAGTAGTTAGAGAGTGGACAAATTTGTCGGTCCTGCGTTCAAGGTTTTCATCTTCTCTTACTTCATCATTTATATCTAAATACACAACTATCATTAATCTAATTCTCTCAACATGTAAGCATATTATCCCAACATGCAAACATGCATGAAAAATGTCAACCTCGATAACCAACCAAACATGTATGCGAATTTTCGTTTATATATATATATATATATATATATATATATATATATATATATATATATATATATATATATATATATATATATATATTACAACATGACAGTTAAGGGCTCTTAAAGTCTATTCGTCATCCAGGGTGAAGAATAAATAATTCTTTATCCTTGTGTAAACTCGCAAAAGACATGATTTTTTTTTAATGTGGTAATTTTACCTCACACATGTCGTAATCTTACCTACCTGTCATGTTGTAATCTTACCTCACATGAATTGAATTATCATTTGTCATATTATAATTTTACCTCATCTCACACATGCATGCCATAATCTTACCTCCTATGCATGACATATTTGTATCTCACGGTGGACTTTAAAAGCCTTTAACTTCACACCATAATATTACCTCGCATGCATTTTGGTTTTGACGGTGGGGTGAAGAATAAGAATTCCTCACCCAGGGTGACGAATAGTCGATCCGTGTGTGTGTGTATATATATATATATATATATATATATATATATATATATTATATGGGCAGGGAGGACCCCCTGTAAAAAAAAGAGTCGAATATTTAAGCAATTTAAATTAAATGAATAAGCAATGTTGAATATTTAAGCAGCCTTGGCATGTATGTACGCATACATTGACACAAGGATTCCTAAGGAGGAGCTTGGCATGTATGTACGCATACACTGACACAAGGTTTCCTAAGGAGGAGTTATCTATCTGAAGGCATGAAGAAGTGCATCACTGGCAAGCGAAGAAGAAAAGAAGAGCCAGCAAATTATTTACGGAGGGACATTGCCCACATGAACAAAGCAAAGACTTGACAGATTCCTGAAGATTGAAGTTTGTCGGGGCACTATCTCTCTTATCTATAGCCTAGAGGGACACGCATGCATCCCTACTACAAATAAAATAAAGAGGTGCATTCTCCCGGAAGACATCCAGAGAGCTCCCCTCTCGCCTATAAAAGGAGACATTTGCTGCGAGGAGGACACAACACCATACGGAGGGGAATCAGCCACCGATAGAGAAAAGAGTTGCAACCCAGCTAGTAAGCTCATTGCTCAGTAGTAGTAGTAGTAGTCCTGCCATAAGAGCCACAATATTCAGAGCTTGTGTAAGGCTCAAGAAGGTAGTTAGAAGGTAATTTCCTTTAGCTTGTGTAATCCCTTCGGGGCCTCCCGAAAGGGAAAGCCATATGTAAATTATGTTGTTGAAATGATGTAGTTTCTTGGTTTCACAACATAATTTACATATTTACATATGGCAAACCAAGAAACTACATCATTTCAACAACATAATTTACATATGGCTTTCCCTTTCGGGAGGCCCCGAAGGGATTACACAAGCTAAAGGAAATTACCTTCTGACTACCTTCTTGAGCCTTACAATGCTCTGGATATTGTGGCTCTTATGGCAGGACTACTACTACTACTACTGAGCAATGAGCTTACTAGCTGGGTTGCAACTCTTTGCTCTATCGGTGGCTGATTCCCCTCCGTCTGGTGTTGTGTCCTCCTCGCAGCAAATGTCTCCTTTTATAAGCAAGAGGGGAGCTCTCTGGATGTCTTCCGGGAGAATGCACCTCTTTATTTTATTTGTAGTAGGGATGCATGCGTGTCCCTCTAGGCTATAGATAAGAGAGATAGTGCCCCGACAAACTTCAATATTCAGGAATCTGTCAAGTCTTTGCTTTGTTCACGTGGGCAATGTCTCTCTGTAAATAATTTGCTGGCTCTTCTTTTCTTCTTCGCTTGCCAGTGATGCACTTCTTCATGCCTTCAGATAGATAACTCCGCCTTAGGAATCCTTGTGTCAGTGTATGCGTACATAGATGCCAAGCTCCTCCTTAGGAATCCTTGTGTCAATGTATGCGTACATACATGCCAAGGCTGCTTAAATATTCAACATTGCTTATTCATTTAATTTAAATTGCTTAAATATTCGACTCTTTTTTTTTTACACGGGGTCCTCCCTGCCCATATAATTGATAATGCCTTATCAATATTTGGAATTCACTATCAATATTCGGGTCGGGTATATGTCTTCCGCGCCCAAATAATTGATAGCAATATCAATATATGCAGTTTGGGCTTCATTCAGGATGTTGTCCGTGCCCTGCTATGTCCATATTATCCTCATCATTTAGCAGATTGAAATCATATTTTTGATCACATTCGCTCTTTATTTCTTCAAATTTTTCATCCATTTCATGCCTTAATTCTTTTAATATTTCTTCTTTTAATTCCTTCTTTATTATTTTTGAAAATTCTTCAAATCTTTTATCCAATTCTTGATCTATGTATTCACTGTCTAAAGGGTCAAGTCCCTTTAGAAGGCATTCTTGGTATGTTTGATATTTTGGAGATTCTTCTTTCTTTATAATCTTAGAACTTGATGCTTCCCCCTTTGTTGGAGTTGGTGAAGCAGGTATGCCTCTTCTCATTTGGATATAGTCTTTAGCTTTTGGGTCAATATAATAATCTGGTCCGAATACCTTTCTTGCCCAAGATAAAGCATCATCTATATTATCATATCTTTTGAATGTTAAATCTTTTCCTTCTCTTTTTGCATCTAATTTTTGAATCATAATGTTTTCCCATTCCAGATATATGCCAGGCTTACTTCCGTCAAATATGACATATAGTATTTCTCCTTTTGGTATTTCAGTCTTTCCTGGCTTTGGCAATTTTTTGTTTAGTTCGTTGAAATATTCTGCCAAGCTATTCAGAATTGAAAGCATATATCCTTTTTCCTCTCTTTTTGTGGTATATTGGAACCAGAAATTATCCAGTATACATCGTTGAACTTCATCAAGCTTGATATGAACCTTTGGCTTGAAATTGAATGTATTTGGCTGAAATACTTTCAGCCTATTTTCTTCTCCAAAGAAGATATATTCCTCCTTGGTGTGGAATAATCCTTTCCTCATCATATCTGCAAATTTGATGCACGAGAAAATATGTCAGGCAAGGTATTATCCTTTCCCTTAATATGCTCAAAACTAACTTTATATCCATTCCCAGCTATGGTGTCTTCAAATAAGACCCATCTTCTGGTTGAGCTTTTCTTACTATTAATTTTATTGTGATATCGACATATGGCTTCACAGTCTGTTCGCACTGTAAATTCTTTGAATCCTAGATATAGCCTAAATGCATTTATTGCATTTACAACTGCAAGAATTTCTCTATCAATATTATTTACTGTCTTTAACTTATAACTTCCTGAAGCATATCTGCATATTTTTTCATCTGCTTTTGGAGAGTATTTATTAGGTTTTTGTTTCAATATAGCACCCCATCCTACCTTAGATGCATCTGTTTCAATTATAAAATAATTGTCTTCTAGAGGCAATTCTAGGGGTTTTAAATTCTTAACCTTTTCCTTGATGGCTTTTACTAATTTTATATCTTCAGAATTGAAATATTTTTGACCATTTTTTCTTAATTTAGCATATAACGGTCCTGCTAGCTTTGCTAAGTTATCTATATAATTTCGTGCATAATTTAAAATTCCTAAGAACTGTTGTAAAACTTTTTTGTCACTCATATTATCAGGAAACTCTAATATTTTCTTTGCAATATGATCTTGTAAATAAATCTTTCCTTCCCCTATTTCATGACCAAGGAAATTTATTTTTTCTTTGCAAATTTCCATCTTCTTTTTGGATAATATGAGCCCATTTTGTTCTACTTTTCGAAAGAATACTTCAAGATGGGCTATATGCTCTTTGTATGATTTTGAGAATACTAACAAATCATCTACGTATACCAATATAAATGTTTGATTCTCATTAAATATATTTTGCATTTTTCTTTGAAATAGTGCAGGGGCATTTTTTAGACCTAATGGAATTACTAGCCATTCATAATGACCTTGTGGACAAGTAAATGCTGTCCAGGCAATAGATTCTTCAGCCATTTTTACTTGCCAAAATCCTGCCTTTAAGTCAAATTTAGAGAAATATTTACTTCCTTGTATTCTGTTAATCCATTCCTGCTTATTGGGTATATTGTATGCATCGTCAACCGTATTATCATTAAGCCTCTTAAAATTAATCACCATTCTAGATTTACCTCTAACTTCTTCAGCATGATTTCTAACTATAAAAGCAGCAGATCGATGAGGACTTCTGCTTTCTCTTATAGCTTTTAATTTGAATAACTCTTCAATATGCATTTTGAATTCTTCGATATCCTTTGGGGTAGCTTCTATTGGTCCTGATTTAATTATATAATCTGGATTTATGATATTAATTTTGCAAACTATAGAGTTCTTTTCCCAATGTTTCATCGGTATTTCCCCAATAATCTGTATGCTTTCTAGCCCTTGCACAATCTTATCTATATCTTTTTTGGACTTTATATCTCTATACCAGTTTGGCGAAAACGATTGTAACCCAATGCATTCTGTACATGTATTTTCTATATGATATTCTTCTATGGTCTCACTAAGTTCTTCGTCTTTACAGGATTCAAGGGGATCTGGACTTGTGCTATACTCATCATCTAAATTAGATATTTCAACATGTTGCAAGGACTTTCTTTGTTTTCGTACTTCAGATATGTATGGAACATTATCTTGATAAGGGATAAATGTTACCCCTTCTTCATGTATGATTGTGGTTTGTAAAGATTGTTGTAAAAACCTTAACCCTATTATCATGTCATCATTAATTACTGACAAATCTCTTATTGTAATTTCATCTATTATATATTTTGTGCCATTTATGTAAGCTTCAATATTATATGCCAACTGGTTATGGATTTTCTTTATTCCTGACATATCAGTAGATACTTCAGCCTTATTATCATCTATGGTTTCAACTATTTCAGGACATCTCATAAAATATTTATCATGAATGATGTTCTTAGTGCAACCAGTATCTAATAGTGCCAGTATTTTATATGAAATATTTGGCTTCAGAACCACCCTAACTGGGATCCTTATCCCTAACACTTCTTTGAATGGTAATCGAACAATATATTTGTTTCCAAAACTAGTAATTGCATCTTTCAATTGTATTAATTTGTCACCTTTTTTATCTCTTACTGTTACCATCTGCTCTTTCATTTCCGTGTTTTTTGCAACATTATTATTTTGCTCTTTACTATTTTCTAACTCATCTTTAAGTTTTTCTAGCTCTGCTTCTAGCTTATTTAATCTGTTTTCTAAATTTCTAACCCTGCTGGATAGTATTCGTTCTTCTGGTTCTAGTTCTATTTCCTGTCTCCACTTTTGATTATTGGCTTTTAGACATGAGGTACAGGCTTGTTTTAAGCACAAGCTACATGTGAACCTATTATCTTGGCTTGGATAATATATACAAAAAGAACATTTTATATTATAATCACATTTTCCTCTAATCCAATCATGTTCACAATCTACCTGGTTCATCATTTCAATTTTTAAACCTGCTAAATCATCTATTAGGTCTATTTCATCTTCACTTGATTCATATTCTGGAGTCTCATTTTCTACCTCATCTGTCTCTATGATTGAATATATTGACTCATCATCTTTTATTTCATCATCACATACTAATATATTCTCATTAACACTATCTATAATTAAAACTCTCTCTTGTTCTTCATATTTACTGGAGTACCTTTTATGGTCTTTATTGGGGCAAGTTCTACTTAGATGATCAGGAGAGTTGCATATGAAACACCTGCATGTTTTATCATAGGTTTTCTTAGGATTATATCTTCTTACATTTCTTTTATGCAAGAATGGGGCTCTATTGTCTGACCTTCTTAAGAAATATCTTTTCTTTGTTCTAAAATTTCTATTATCTCTCCTTTGTGGTTTATAATATTTGTTTTTCCTATGCCTTTCTTCTCCATATGTTAGTGGTATTTGGACTATATTATTGCAGAAATTATAGTCTGATTTCTTCATAGATCTTTGTGCTTGAATACTAGTACATACCTTTCTTAATTGTTTGAAAACAAATGTTACGGCCTGAGATATATTTACCACATTTCCTGCTGTTTCTTTTTTATATTCCTCAAATATTATTGACCCTAAAGGATCTGGCAACTTATTAAAGTATCTTTCTACTACACCTACATTAAAACCTTGTTTTGCGGTAGTAGCATTATATAGGTAATGCTGGGAAAATTCTTTTATTCCTTTCCAGCTTGTTAATGTTAGCTTTTCAATCTCTCTTAGTCTTTCATTTTGTAATGAGGTGTGTCCTAACTCTGGATCTTCTGCTATGATCATATTTGAGATAACATTCGCAAAGTTATTAGGATTACTTCCTGCCCTTTTTAATTCTTCATATTGACTAGGGTATGATTCTACCCATTGTTCCCATAAAACTTTACAGATTCTCCTAAAAATGTTTCAAGATATGTTAACATATCTTCTACCTTAGTGCCTATATTATACTGGTTTTGTATATATTTTTGCACTATTAAACCTTTCCATATGCTGATTATATTTGGCCAATCTATTGGGTCATGAGCGGCTAAGTTTAATATAGCGCCATCATTTTTATAATTTTGAAATTGCACTGGTTTTTCGAAATCTCTTCTTTTAGTACCCATATATCTATATTGTCCTGGGATATATGTAGGTTGATAATCATCTTTTTCTGGAGGCCATTGTCCAGCTGATCTAGTAGGTCTCTCACTTTCTCCTTCTCTTTTTACTGAGGACTCTCCATATCCCTTTCTTCTTTTATTACTACTTTCTACTTCCATAGCTTCCATTGCATTATCTAAATTATGAAGCTCCACGTCATCTAGTGAGTTATAAAAATCACTATTTTGTTCTGAATCATCATATCTTTCATCTTCTAACCACATTAATTTCTCTTCCTCCTCATAACTTTCCTGTAATAACTTATTATTGATATCCCATTGCTCTTCTTCACTAATAACTTCTTCTTTTTGAACAATATTCTTATCTTTATTATTATTATTAATGATGGCATTTTTATTAATAGTAGCTGCCTTTCTTTCTGCAGATGCTATAATTTTATCTTCTATGGTTGAACTACTAGTGGCAAACTTTTTATCATTTTTTAGTTTCTTTAACCTTGCCATTTCTCTAATAATAAACAGTTCTCTTTCCCTTATTTTAGGCCAATCATTTGTCATAGAATGACTATATTCCCATTCAATGTGCTTTAGCTTCTTTTCCCAATGATTTATTTCATCATCTAAGTTAACCTTTTCCATGCATTCAGATACACCTTTATTTTTATCATCATTAATTTCTGATTCTGACATAAAAGATTCAGACTCTTCTATTGATGCAGCTTTATAATTCATAAATCGAATACTGCTACTTCCTTCGCAATTTTGATAGCTTATGTAGCTTTCCGGTTGCCTTAATTCTTTCTTCTCTATTAATTCACCTATTTTCCATTCTTCGCCTGCTCTTTCTTCAGAGCCAATTTTAAGAGGATTCATAAATTTTATACCTTTAGATTGCATACTATTAATTACGTCATTCACATTTACTCTATATCTGGAGCTACTTCTATTAGTAAGCCTTCCTATAAATTCTATGCTTACTAGCAAGTTTGTTCCTTCAAAATCTTCATAACCTTTAGTTTGAAAACCAAAACTCATTTGTTCAATAAATTCTTTTACAGGCATCATTAGGTCTGGAGCTATATAGGTTATTAATCTATTTTCGTTCATGTCTCCTTCCAAAAATCCTAATGCTGCTTTTTCTATTGATTCCCATCTTCTGTCTAATAAGGTTATTAAAACCTTTGCACCTAATTTCTTCCTTGTCATACCTTTTACTCCTATGATATACATTCCTTGATGAATATATTTATACTCACAATATTTTAGCTCATTTTCAATATTTTTGCTTACAATTCTTAAATGTACTGGATGTGTTAACACACTTAACTCCACTTCTCTAGATATTCTATATAGACCACTCTTACTCTCAAACATACCCATGTGATATACTTGTTGCGGCTTTATTTTTCTTAGGGTATCTTTCTGGTATCTTTCTAGATCTCTTTGTAAATTTATAACTTCTTCAATGCTATCAATATCATCAGCTTTGCATGATAGTCTATGCTTCATGGCTAGAGGTCTTGAATCTTGCCTTACTAATTGGAGGGTTTTGTCTCTTCTAAGGAAGCCTTTAGATACATCCATTTTTCTGAATTAATATTTCTAGCAGAGGAAACTATTCCGGATGATGAAAGCATAATTTCTTTGTTGTTTTGGACGCTATTGAGTTTATTTAAGATCTGGATTAGCAATTGGAGAATAGTGTTATTTTGTCTTATAATAATTTTGGAGTCTTCTTTTGGCGAATCGTGATTAGAGAATCCTACAGGAGGTGACAGGTATTTGGCTACTTCGTTTAGTGCTTGAGTATATTCAGTCATATAATTATGAGATAATCAAAGTTTTAACCTCTTGCACCAACTTTTTTATTTCAAGTATATCTTGTCTTGTTTCAGTGCGTGGGAGCGGTTCTTTACCTTTACTTAGGTAATGGCCTATTGATAACACTTCTTCTTTAATATAATCGTTATTTTTGCACACTGTATTCTGTCTTGCTTTTGCTTCCTCTAGCTTATGTAAAGCTAGATCAATTTTAATATTCAACCCTGAATACTTATCAGCAAGTTTCTGGTATTCTTTAAATAGATTTTCAAATTTTTGGTCTAAAATATATTGTATTTTTCCCCAAGATATGTAAAAGTTATATATCAAATCGACGACTGTATTTAACTGGCTATGAGATGTATGCCAGATATGCTCTTCGGATGGGTTTACTCTGCACCTTATATTGAGATTTTCTTTAGTATTTATTACTTTACCTGCGCTAACTTCTAAGTTTAAATATTTTAATCTTTCAATGATTAAACGCTGGACCTGATACCAATAATATAGCGAACTAATACTGATTAATACTTTATTTAGGTTAATATGTGATTAGATGAAAGTGGTAGACAGATGCTTTTTATCTTGAATAGTATTCACTAGGTAGGTCACTATACACAATAGTATTTACTATTTAGTACACTATTTGGAATAGTACTTTACTATTCACGGCAATATTTAATTATTTTGCTATAATTTGTACGTTCTTACCTGATTATATATTTAATGCAGGATCTAATATGGGCTGGCGAGGCCAACAATACGTCCAAACAGTGTGCGCGGTGATGTAAAAATCCTACTCAGTACTCACCATATTTTTCATTATGTTGTATCAGATGTAGCTAGTTACGTTCACTTAGTAGTTTTAATTGCAAATTTACGGGGTAAATTCCTATCGTCTTCCCAGGCAGTTCCACCCGAAGGGAACACTTCTCTACGGCCACAAGGTTCTCATTCAAACGCCACTCTGGGCTACACAGAGAACTACACACGCAGAGGTTTCTCCTATAGGATCCCTAGCATAAGAACTCGTCCCATAAATTCATAAATAAAAATACCAAGTGAAACCAAGAAACTACATCATTTCAACAACATAATTTACATATGGCTTTCCCTTTCGGGAGGCCCCGAAGGGATTACACAAGCTAAAGGAAATTACCTTCTAACTACCTTCTTGAGCCTTACAATGCTCTGGATATTGTGGCTCTTATGGTAGGACTACTACTCCTACTACTGAGCTATGAGCTTACTAGCTGGGTTGCAACTCTTTGCTCTATCGGTGGCTGATTCCCCTCCGTCTGGTGTTGTGTCCTCCTCGCAGCAAATGTCTCCTTTTATAGGCGAGAGGGGAGCTCTCTGGATGTCTTCCGGGAGAATGCACCTCTTTATTTTATTTGTAGTAAGGATGCATGCGTGTCCCTCTAGGCTATAGATAAGAGAGATAGTGCCCCGACAAACTTCAATCTTCAGGAATCTGTCAAGTCTTTGCTTTGTTCACTTGGGCAATGTCTCTCCGTAAATAATTTTCTGGCTCTTCTTTTCTTCTTCGCTTGCCAGTGATGCACTTCTTCATGCCTTCAGATAGATAACTCCTCCTTAGGAATCTTTGTGTCAGTGTATGCGTACATACATGCCAAGGCTGCTTAAATATTCAACATTTCTTATTCATTTAATTTAAATTGCTTAAATATTCGACTCTTTTTTTTGCAGGGGGTCCTCCCTGCCCATATAATTGATAATGCCTTATCAATATTTGGAATTCACTATCAATATTCGGGTCGGGTATATATATCAATTTATTATTTTTAATATGTTCATATAATATATATATATATATATAATATTCCAAAGTGAGTTTTATGAAAAATTACAAGTGGGCCCAGAGTTTTTATGAGGTTTGTGAAATACTTACATACTTAAAAATGAGTATGCTCAAAATATGATACATACTACCTAAAAAGTAGTATATACACTACCAAAATATTCTTATATACCACTCCCTCTGTATCAAAATATTTGATATTTTAGGTTTCTAGTGTAACTTTTCTAATGTTATGATATTTCCAACGTTTCCAAAATTAACCTCCCACTTTGTCACTCGCTCGCTCACCCATGTCGTTTTAGTATATAAGAATGTTTAGATAGTATATATACTACTCGCCTTGACCGTAGAGGAGGTGGGGCGGAAGAGGAGGAAGTGAGCGCTCGCCTGGGTCAGGTGGGGGGAGGGGAGCGCTGGGAGGGTTACGGATTACGAGGGGCCTGATGAAGGATAACGACGATCTGGTTTTCAAATTGGGGGTAGTTTAGTACTTTCATTCGTTTTCACCTAGTCAAACAATTCTCCCAAGCGACAAGTATTTTGGTACACAGGGAGTACATATACTACGTGTAGTATGTAGTATATAAAAATGTTTTGATAGTATGTGTCATATTTTGAGTATGCTTATTTTTACGTATAAATATATATGTAATTCACAAATATAATAAAAACCATGTGTTAGTTTGCAATTTTTTCATGAACTCACTTTGAAGTATCTTATATATAGTATATCAACATATTTAGAATGGTAAAATATTATATATGTACTACCATATGATAGTATATAAGACATGTGAGATAACTATCCTCGGATGGTGGGATGGATTTTCCCTATATATGTTTTCAGCTCTCGTATTATTGTCTAAATAATCATGTTTCATATAACCAAAATTCGCAAAAACATGCAGGTTATCATCTAATAGGCTTAACAAACTAACACAAAGACGCAAAGTATACTGGTTACAATCGAGCATCCCAGTCGCACTCTCCTATTGCCGACTAAACTACATGTACATGTC
This sequence comes from Hordeum marinum, assembly GCA_022496015.1. NCBI lineage: Eukaryota > Viridiplantae > Streptophyta > Magnoliopsida > Poales > Poaceae > Hordeum > Hordeum marinum. Next base: position 125,198,685 of record CM039673.1, on the reverse strand, counting down.
TTGCTTGACTTTGTCATTTTGGACGCGTTTAGTTGTCTGCATACAACCCAAGCAGTCTCGGGCCGGATGAAAAAAATATGTGGTTGCATACAATAAGGCCTGACTTGCATCGACCTGAAACTTAAAGCACCCAAAGCATGGCTCGTTGAGAAAGCTCAAATCAACCATTTACAATGAGTCAGAGTCGGGCGCAAAAGTAGGACAAAGCGTAGGTCGTGGTGCCGGGGGGGGTCGGGGCGGAGATGGCAGGAGAAGGAAATCGACGGAGGCAGGATGGTGAGAAATATTTCCTCAGTTCTTACCACCGGTGGTGGTGGCGTCTCATATCTGTGCAAATGGCAACGGAGGAGGAGGCGTTGCCAACACTCTCCCGCAACACCAACTGCTTCTCCCCTTCTTCATGGACTCCGTATGGGCATCCTAGTCTCAGCCCACCCCCACCCCCACCCCACCCCGCAGTTCGATTAGGTCGTTTGTTTGGACAGTGTAGGATAGATTGCTCCATTGTTGGTCGTACCATGGATGTCGTCAATGTTGTGGACGAACGGACGAAGCTGGTAGTTCAAGCAACATCGCTTATAGTTGTGATTTACGCGTCAATCGTGTTAGTCCATAAGAGTGTTCGTCTGAATGACAAGACTGTCATCCGATATGGTCCATTGTTAATTCAGGATCAGGAGAGCATACTGAAACTAAACTACATCTACAATTGCACCGGCACAGAGGCTCTGAGGATGCTTCGAATGAAAAAGAACACCCTTCGGGAGGCTTCGTGGACATTCAAGAGCAGGAGGCAGATAACAGATGTCATACAAAGATATGAAGAAGCGGAAGAAGAGGCATGAATAGAAGAGAAGAACAAGCAACGGCTGCAGAAGCAGAAGAAAACGAGGATGGACTTCCACCTAGTTAGCATCGATGAATTTTCTCTATTTCGCCACATGCCTCTTAATTTGTATTGTCATTTGTTAGTAGTTATGATAAAGTTGATAGAGACTATGGATCCTGTAGGCATGGGTATTTCGGTAGATGGGGAAGGATGGGGATGATTACCTTCTCCCTGGTGTTGTGAGGAGCTGCTGCCGGTGGCCATGGTCGGAGGGCAACGGCGGTGATGGGAGAGAGGTGTGAGGTAGCGGCCGTGGTGCTTCCCATGAGCACTGCGTAAGACCTAGATCGGTGGGTTTGTGGGTGGGGAGTGCAGCGGCGGTGAACCTCATAAGCCATGCCTCGGCCCCCACCAATCCTTATATACGCAGGTCATAGGGGCCCACCAACCATAAGAGGGTTGGGTGCCCCCGATCAGGACGCGATGACCAAGGGCCCGATAGGCCGTTGGGCCTATCGGAGGAGATCAACCTAACATTCTCCCCCTTGATCTCAACTTTTACTTTTAACTTTATACTTTCTAGTTTATTTGTTTCATCACATATTGGTACATAGAGCATGTTTCATCATCACGGCTTAATTACCGATAGAATCATACAGCTACAACATACATTCTATTTAAAAACAAATTCTGTTCCTTTTGGGCCTCTCATGATCCAGGAATCATAAGGCTTTCCTTTAAAACCATGTTGGCTAAGTGTTCCTTGAACACATTGGGTGGTAAGCCTTTCGTTAGCGGATCCACAAGCATATCCTTTGTCTTTATATGCTCGAGACTTATAGTGTGATCCTGGATTTTATCTTTCACAACATAATACTTTATCTCTATTGTTTTGGTAGCATTACTCGACTTGTTGTTGTGAGCATAAAATACTACGTATGCTTGTCACAATACATATTTAGTGGTTTGTGAATACAATCTACCACTTTCAAGTCAGGTATAAATTTCTTTAGCCATATCACCTGCCCCATGGACTCAAAGCATGCTATGAATTCTGCATACATCGTGGATGATGCAACTACTGACTGTTTGGAGATTTTACACTAAATAGCCCTCCAGCGAGAGTGAAGACGTATCCTGACGTGAATTTTCTATCATCTCTGTTCCCTGCAAAATCTGCGTCTGAATACCCTTTTATCTATAGGGAATCAGATCTCCTGTATGTTAGCATGTCGTGCTTCGTGCCTTGCGCATAACGCAATGCGTTCTTTGCCATCTTCCAGTGTTCCATGCCTGGATTCTCTTGATATCTACCGAGTACCCCGATAACAAAAGCTAAGTCAGGGCGAGTGTACACTTGTCATATTGTAAGCTTCCAACAGCCGAAGCATATGGTTCTTGGGACATTGGAATTTCCCAAAACTATCGCCCTTGACTATAGGAGCGGGTGTGGCTTTACTCACATGCATATTACACTTTTGAATAACCTTCTCCAAATATGCGTTCAGCGATAGTCCTAAGACTCCATTGTTCCTATCTTGGTGAATTTCTATGCCCAAAACATAGGATGCTTCACCAAGATCTGTGATATCAAAATTTGAGGATAAGAACTTCTTTGTTTCTAGTAGTAGACTAAAATCACTGCTAGCAAGCAAGATATCATCCACATACAAGATTAGGAAAATATATTTCCCATTTTTAAACCTTGCATAAATGCAGTTATCCTCAATATTTTCTTTGAACCCAAAACTTGTAATCATTTGATTAAACTTTAGATACCACTGTCTAGAGGCTTGCCTTAATCCATAAATGGATTTCTTAAGGCAGCATCCCATATTTTCCTTGCCTTCCATGATAAAACCCTTGGGTTGTTTCATGTAGACCTTTTCTTTTAAATCACCGTTCAGAAATGCCGTCTTGACATCCATTTGATGTAACTCTAAATCAAAATGAGCAACTAATGCCATTGTGATTCTGAAGGAATCCTTACATGAAACTGGGGAATAAGTCTCATTGTAATCCCTCCCTTCTATTTGTGTAAATCCTTTAGCCACAAGTCGGGCTTTGTACTTTTCCACATTTCCATCAGGGTCATACTTAGTTTTGTTGACCCATTTGCAGCCTACTGTTTTGGCTTCTTTACGAATTTCCGCTAAGTCCCAAACATCTTTGGAACTCATAGAATTAATCTCATCTTCCATTGCTTGTAGCCATTTTGATGAGTTAGGGCTTTTAATGGCTTCTTCATATGTAGTGGGATCACCTTCCATATGAATCATTCCTGTGTTGTAAACTTTATAATCAGTAGAAATAGCTGATCTTCTTGTTCTATTAGATCTTCTAAGGGCCTCAGTTTTTGGCACATTTTGTGTCTCAACTTGCGGCACATCTTCTACTATTGACTGTTGTACCTCCCTTTCATGATTAACAATGGGTTCAGTCGCCTCCTGGCGGGCAGGTTTTGGGTCTTCTCCCATAGTTGTCACGGATGGAGTTACAGCTGATAGTGAGAAAAATGGCTCCTGAATCATCGGATTAGGTGCATGCACCCTTTTCTCCCCAAGATCAATTTTTCGAGCTACCAAGCTCCCCCTCATCATTTTGTCTTCCAAGAAGACTACATGTCTTATTTCTACAAACTTTGTATATCTATCTGGGTAGTAGAAACGAAAACCCTTTGATCTGTCTGGATAGCCATTGAAGTAGTAACTCACTATTTTGGGCTCTAACTTTGCAATGTTTGGATTAAACATTTTGGCCTCAGCGGGGCACCCCCACACCCTGAAGTGTTGTAAAGAGGGCACTCTTCCTGTCCACAACTCGTACGGTGTTTTGGGCACCGACTTGCTTGGCACTCTGTTGAGAATGTGAATGGCGGTTTTAAGTGCCTTCATCCATAATCCCAATGGCAAGGTGGAGTAACTCATCATGCTACGCATCATATCCATCAGAGTACAGGTACGCCTTTCAGCTACTCCATTTTGCTAAGGCTCGCCCGGCATTGAATACTGGGCTACTATGCCAGTCTCCTGTAAGAACTTTGCAAAAGGTCCAGGGACTTGGCCATATGGGGTGTGCCGACCGTAGTACTCTCCTCCACGGTCGGACCTCACTATCTTTATTCTTTTATCATGCTGATTTTCAACTTCAGCTTTGAATATTTTGAATTTATCCAATGCTTCAGATCTTTCTTTGATTGGATAAATATAACCAAAGCGAGAGTAATCATCTATGAATGTTATGAACGAGTCATATTATGAACGAGTCATATCCATCCACACTTTTCATCGGAAATGGTCCACAAATGTCAGTGTGGATGATTTCTAGTGTGTCAGTGCTATGAATTGCACCCTTTTTGATTTGTTTTACATACTTTCCTTTAATACAATCTACGCATTGTTCTAAGTCTGAGAACTCTAATGGAGGAAGAATTTCTCTTTTGACTAATCTTTCTATTCTCCCCATGGAAATATGGCCCAAGCGACAATGCCATAATTTTGATGAGTCATGAGTTCTCTTTCTTTTATTTTGTTCTTTGTTCGACGAGGAAGCATGCTCATTCACATTGGACACATAATGCACTTTTTCACGGAGTGATAGTAAATAAAGCTCATCGTGAAGTAAAGCAACACCAACATAAGCATTATTACACCATATGGCACACTTGCCATGTCCAAAATAACACTCATAATTGTCTTTGTCCAAACAAGAAACACTAATTACGTTTCTATGACATGAGGGAACAAATAAGACATCTCTAAGTAGAAGCTTGAACCCATCAGCTAACTCCAAGGAGATGTCGCTGACAGCTTCAACTTCTGCTTGGATTCCATTAGCGACTTCAATGCATCCTTCTCTTCTTTCCATAGTCCTCGTCGAATGGAATCCCTATAAAGAGTTTGCAACATGAATAGTTGCTCCTGAGTCAATCCATCAAGTAGATTTTGAAAACTGTGTATACAAGGATTCATTTACAAAGGAAACGATGTTGTTACCTCTCTTTAGCCTGATACCATTGATAGAGACTATGGATCTTGTAGGCATGGGTATTCCGGTAGATGGGGAAGGATGGGGATGATTACCTTCTCCCTGGTGCTATGAGGAGCTGCCGCCGGTGGACATGGTCGGAGGGCAACAACGGTGATGGGAGAGAGGTGTGAGGTAGCGGCGGTGGTGCTTCCCGCAACCACTATCTAAGACCTAGATCGGTAGGTTTATGGGTGGGGAGTGCGGCGGCGGTGAACCTCGTAAGCCGTGCCCTGACCCCGTCACTCTTTATATACGCAAGTCACAGGGGGCCACCAACCATAAGCCCCCGATAGACCGTTGGGCCTATCGGAGAAGATCAACCTAACAAAAGTGTCATATGTTTCCTAGTTAGGACTTAGAAGATGTTCAATCCGTATATGACAAGGTCATCACAAGTAATAGTGATGATCATACCTTATGACGTTAGCCAAAAATGTCATTCTCCGACGAAACTAAAGAAACCTAACACCGAGCGACTAGAACATGCATCGGGGTTAAACAGCTAACATTTTCAGCGGGCTACTGAGTGTCAGCCATAATCTTGATTGGCGGCGGTTCGTGTCGGCAAGCCTCGTGGATCAGCCGGGTCGTCACGCGGAGCTAGCAACTAAAGCAGCGAGCAATGCATTTGTTGCGACTAGAGTGGTCAAGCAGTCAAGGCCATGGACTGCGCGTGGAGTGCGGACGTGCATGGGCTGCAGCCATTGTGCATGTGCATGCATGGCTGAGTTAGTTACATCATGTAGCTAGTGGGTTAGTGGTCGGGTGATCCGTGCGTGCGTGTGTTAGTGGTCGATGTGGCCATGTGCAGCCCGGTATAAAAAGCCCCCTGGTGTACTAGTTGTAAGTGTGACGGCTTGTGCCGAGCTTAGGTGCCAGAGTGAGCGTAGTCTTCGTCAGGACCATGGTGTGCGCCCGGTCGACTGCGATGTGTTGCCGTCTCTGGGTATATGCCTAGTAAAGTGAGCCCGTTCGTGCGGCCAAGGCGTCGTTCGTGCAGCGGAGGCGTTCGTGCATCAGAAAAATCATGTGCTCCATCTTTCACCTTTGTTTGTGCGAGTGAGAGAAAGAGAGTTGGTATTGGGTTTGTCCCAACAATTGGTATCATGAGCGTGGTGGTCTTGGACGTGTTCGCCGTGCCGGAGTGGTGCCGGCGGTGGCGGCGCTCGTCGGTGGCTGCGCGAAGCTTCGGGCCGTGTGTCGGCATATGGATATGCCTGGTGTTGTGGATGCCAGGTGGACGCGGAGGCGACATGACGTGAGTACGCGACGAGCATGGCAGACATGAAGGGCTAGGCGACACGGCTGCGATGCATGGCGAGTGCATGAAGGCGATGAACCATGATGAGTCCATAACGGTGGTGACCGGCGTCAACACTCCAGGTCATGTCTGCGGAGGTGGTGACCGACGTCAGTGCGTCGGGTCGAGTTCGCGGCTGTGATGACGACGACGGGAGCAACAACGTGATTCACGATGGAAGCGAAGCCAGCGTGATGTGACGTCATGCGTGCAGCGCGTTGTGAGTCCGCAGTGTGATGGTGAGGTGGTCGCGGAGCTCCCGTAAAGGCGTGACACATCTTGACGACGTGAAGGCCGCTGTAGCCGTGGCATGGCGGCCGGGGAATGGCGCCCGTGTTGGCGCAGTGGCGCATGGCTCGGAAGCGCGTGAGACAACGGGGAAGGCAGATCATGTCAAGATTAGGGACAAATTGTCAGCCATAATCTTTATTGGCGGCGGCGGTTCGTGCCAGCAAGCGTCGTGGATCAGCCGGGTCATCATGCGAAGCTGGCAACTAAAGCAGCGAGTAATGTGTTCATTGCCACTAAAGTGGTCAAGCAGTCGAGGCCATGGACTGCACGTGGAATGCGGACGTGCATGAGCTGCAGCCATTGCGCATGTGCATGCATGGCTGAGTCAGTTAGATCATGTAGCTAGTGGGTTAGTGGCCGGGTGATCCTTGCATGCGTTTGTTAGTGGCCGATGTGGCCGTATGCAGTCGGGTATAAAAAGTCCCCTGATGTACTGGTTGTAAGTGCGACGGCATGTGCCGAGCTTAGGTGTCAGAGTGAGTGTAGTCTTCGTCGGGACCGTGGTGTGCGCCCGGACGACTGTGAGAGAAAGCTTCTCTGGGTAGGTTGCGGTGTGTTGCCGTGTCCGGGTATGTGCCCAGTAAAGTGAGGCCATTCGTATGGTCAAGGCGTCGTTCGTGCGGCATAGGCGTTCGTGCTCCGGAAAAATTGTGTGCTCCATCTTGCACCTTCGTTTGTGCGAGTGAGAGAAAGAGAGCTGGTATTGGGTTTGTCCCAACAATTGGTATCATGAGCTTGGTGGTTTTAGACGTGTTCGTCCTGCCAGAGCCATGCCGGCGGTGGCAGCATTCGTCGGTGGCTGCGCGAAGCTCCGTGCCGTGTGTCGGCCTGTGAAGGTGTGTGGCGTTGTGGATGCCATGGCGGACGCGAAGGCGGCATGCGGTGAGTACGCGACGAGCATGACGGACATGAAGGGCCAGGCGACGCGGCTGCGGTGCGCGGCGAGTGCATGGAGGTGACGACCCATGACGAGTCCGTAACGGTGGTGACCGGCGTCAGCGCGCCGGATCGAGTCCGCGGATGTGATGACGACGACTGGAGCAACAACATCATTCACAAAGGAAGCGAAGCCAGCGTGATGTGACGTCATGCGTGCAGCGTGCTGTGAGTCCGCGGTGTGATGGCCAGGAGGTCGCGGAGGTCCCATAGAGGCGTGACACATCTTGGCGACATGGAGGCCACTGTAGCCGTGGCATGGCGACCGTTTTGGCACAGTGGCGCGTGGCTCGGGAGCGTGTGAGACAGCGGGGAAGGCAGATCATGTCAACATTAGGGAGAGATTGTCAGCCATAATCCTTATTGGCGGTGACGGTTCGTGCCGGCAAGCGTCGTGGATCAGCCGGGTCATCACGCGGAGCTGGCAACTAAAGCAGCGAGTAATGCGTTCGTTGCGACTGGAGTGGTCAAGCAATCGAGGCAGTGGACTGCGCGTGGAGTGCGTACGTGCATGGGCTGCAGCCATTGCGCATGTGCATGCATGGCTGAGTTAGCTAGATCATGTAGCTAGTGGCTTAGTGGCTGGGTGATCCATGCGTGCGTGTGTTAGTGGCCGATGTGGGCGTGTGCAGCTGGGTACAAAAAGCCTCCTGGTGTACTGGTTATAAGTGCGACGGCATGTGCTGAGTCTAGGTGTCAGAGTGAGCGTAGTCTTCGCCGGGACCGTGGTGTACGCCCGGTCGGCTATGAGAGAGAGCTCTTCTGGGTAGGCTGTGGTATGTTGCCGCGTCCCGGTATGTGCCCAGTAAAGTAAGGCCGTTTGTGTAGCCAACGAGCCATTCGTGTGGTGGAGGCGTTTGTGCGTTGAAAAAATCGTGTGCTTCATCTTCCACCTTCGTTTGCGCGAGTGAGAGAAAGAAAGCTGGTATCGAGTTTGTCCCAACATTGAAACGGTGGAAGTTTTCATGTGCTAAGCAAGGTTGAAACTTTTTTTTGAATGTTGGCATTAGTCTACAAATTTCATTGATAAGAAGGGAAAACATTACAAGATGTGAAGGCCAAGATGGCAAGCCCCGTAAACAAAGAGGGAGAATAGGCACAAAAGAAGAAATGGATGAAGGCGTTCAGCTTAGCCCGGATGGAACGGAATCCCAGCGCCAGCCATATTCCATAGCCCGATTTCATCCTTGATTCGGATAACTAGAGCCTCATTTGATAGTTCTTCATGCTGGAAGATCCTTCTGTTCCGCTCACGCCAAACTTCCCAGGACACCAGATGCAAGATGGACATGGTGCTATCTGTTGGATAATGCAGCAGAAAACAAAAATATTCCGACATACGCACTAGCCCAGGATCACTATGGAGACTACATACAAGGTTTGATCTATTTCTTTACCGACTCGTAGCGCAGCGGAAGTAGAGTCAATGACGATCGGCGGTGCAGATCCCCGCAGCTAGGATTTACAACCTCCCAACCACGAGGATGTATACCATCATCTGCCCCGCGGATAGCCCTCCGGGAGGCAGTCGGACAGTCCCCCGGATAGTGTCACGGACAACCCATCGGGAGGACCTCCGAAACTTGGACTATCACTCGGACAGCCCTTCGGGAGGACCTCCTAAACTCGGACGGTCACACGGACAGCCCTTTGGGAGGCACTCTCGAACTAAGACCGAAACTACAATCTCTCTACAGAGTTGCACACATACGGTGTCATCTATCCGGTAGGGCTTCGCCGTCTAGAACTAGTTCCTGCCGGAATCCAAACAGCCTTTTGGCTCTACGAAACTATTTTGCTAGGAGGGAGAGAGAAAGCCAGATCATGCATGGCATTTGTATGAGAGTAAGAGTGAGTTTTTGGGATGCCTCCTCACCCCTATTTATAGGGTGAGAGACTATGATAAAAATACCAAAATGCCCTCAAATACTTCACTATTCATAATAGTAATTGCACTATTCATAAATAGTATTTCCCACTATTCACAATAGTGTTTTCCACTATTTCGTAATAGTGCTTTCACTAGTCATGAGATATTTTCTTCCAATAGTGTTTCCACTAGTCACGAGATATTTTCTCCCAAAAAGCACTTTCACTATTCATGACCACATTTTTCAGCGTCTGGTCGAACTAAAAATATTTATGTGGGCTTAGAACATTTCCAGTACCCCACTAAAATAATTTTCAATGCGATCCGGAGCAATTCCGGATTAGTGATTTTCATCTGCGAAAAGCAAGTGAAGCGGTTCCGGCAGCTCCGGAACATTTTTGATTTTTCTTCCGGAAAATTCCCAGAAGTTTCCAGAATGATTCTGGCACCCTCCAAGAATTATCAGGCATGTGTCGAAACCAATTTGACTTAATGGTATCCCCTGAAACAACTTTTCAGTTTTATCGAAACTGTTCTGGTGTTCTCTTTGCGGAACTTTTCCGTTGTCCGAAACTTTTCTCGTGTCCGAAACTTTTTCGGTGATTTTCTCTTACACTCCCTGTCTAGTATTTAGCAGATAGATGACCCTTAAGCGTGTGACCCTATAGGTTCGGTGAAGCATAGACATGAACCGGAACCCCTTCCGATCAATGATCAACATCGGAGCCGTGGACACCCATATTGACCCCTATACCCACACGAATGAATATTCGAGTGAACCACCAGTTGCCGCGTGCTATTCCTGTTGCTTCGTGATATGTTACAAATACCCGAGGTGAGACACGTTGGCATCCCCGTGGATCAACAACTTGTCCACTATGCCAGTTACCTCGTTACCGGTATTCTTCTCTTTTCTCGTTCCCGTGTTCCGGCATCCTCGTGATCAAATCACAAAGTGTTTGGCCAGACGATGATGGATATCGTAACACCGAGAGGGGCCCAGAGATATCTCTCCATCGTCGGAGGAGCAAATCCCAATCTTGAGCTATCAAGTTACTAGACATACTTTTCCATGAACCCGTAAGCCATCGTAATAGCCACCCATTTAGGGATGACGCTTAACAAACGCCAAAGTTCATGAAGCAAGCATGAAGAAACTCCATACTCTCATGGTCTAAGGAATTGTGCAAACATTAACTTCTTTGTGTGATTAACCATTAACTTATGACGAATGTATCTCATAGCATAACATCAGTTCGGGTCGATTCAACACAAATGTTCTTCTAACATTGCGCCCTCAAAATTGCCGGCATAGCCATGCCCATGATCAGGAAAACAGGAACTTCATACAATACTTGAGCCAGTCTTAGAGGCCAGACTAGGAATACATTTTACCGTTTATTATTCCACACGTGCATATGGGTCTTCCTTCAAGCCTCGTGGTTATTGTAGACTCGAGAACCATAGAAGTTATAGCATGGAACATAAACCTAATTATGAATAGGGAGATAATCAATAACATTTATTATTGCCTCTAGGGCATATCTCCTACACTTTCTTCCTAGTTGTCGCGCCCGTTGTGCAGCAATTGCTCATCCACCTCATGAGTGTGCTTCCAGCGCACCAGGAGGACGGCTTCAGGGATGGACAACTGGCCAGCGACGCATTGGCATCCCATATACCCCTGGTCCAAGGGCATTCATTCAATGGGTGTGTCGGCGTTTCCAAGTTCCGCATACATAACGGGCAGAAGTAGTTGTTCTCCCATCCCCTTCTGAACAGTGCATCCGCAGTGAGTATTTTTCCAAGGACGGCTGTCCAGAGGAAAAAACGACATTTTGCAGGTGCCCAGGGCGTCCATATCAATTTGTTATAGTGGAAAAAAATGACATTTCTAAAGCGTCATCATACTTAGCCTTTGTTATAGAATTCGCCACAGTATCTTGTTTGGAACAATTTCCAACTACCATGTCACCATATTGTGTATCACACAAAACCCTCAATTAAATCGAAAATCGCATGGAGAAATGGTGAAGACTGTATCGATGTAACATATTACAACGAACTCTTCATGATTTCTGATTGTGAGAAAACATGTCATAAGTACTACTCTAGTACTTAATGACATCTTTCACTATTGTCCCATGATCAGTACTTTGATCACTTTGGTATCTATACTCGCAACAACTTTGGAGTATTGAACATATCTGGTTGTTTTACATACCATGGAATACATGATGAATCCGAACACAAGAGTGTGTGGAATCTCCATCATGTATTTTACTCATCAGTGTTTTTGGACACTGAGTCTTGCAAAAACTCTTTCCATGCACTACTACAAAATAGGTTGTTAGTGGCGCACCCGTTTTTAATATTAATGGCGCACAATGGGTGTGCCATTATTTACACGCCACTAGTAACAGATACTAATGGCGCACTAATAGTGGCGCACCACAGAGTGCACCATTACTATGTCCAACAGTGTGCCATTAATATGCCTCCTAGGGGCCATATTTGCCTCCACCTATGCTCCCATGTGTGCCATTACTATGCCCCATAATTGCGCCACTGGTATATGGCCCTGGTGCGCCACTAATGCTCAATATAGTGTGCCACTACTATGAATATTAGGAATTTTTCTTTTTCTTTTCTGGTATTTGCATAGGTTACAAAATACGTTACAACACAGAATATAAACATCACACAATAGAATCATCATATTAGTCTCCAAATTCGAAATAGCGAACAAAGTTCAAACATTAGCCAAGTTTAGGTCTCGAGACATTAGCAAAGTTCATCGTATTAGCCGAGTTTATCGTCACATTACAAAGTCGATATCGATCATCTAAACTACCATCACATAGAAGAGAGCTGCGGTCACGATGAGCATCATCACGATGAAACTGGTCTTCATCCGGTTCCTCCTCCGCTCCCTCCTCTCTCCCGCTAGATAGCGCGCGTATCTAGCTTTCGCCTCCGCCCTAGTGGTGTACCCTTTGTAACTGTTACCGCTGAAACGGTGAACCTGTCTCCGACACTCCTCCCAGTCATCGTAGACTCCGGGAACCTTACCCTTGTACACGACATAAGACGGCATCTCTATGCACTAGACAAACAAAATGTTAGTAGCAATTCACAGATAATATATAAGCAATATATAAGTATGCAACAAAAGGATCGGAAGAGAAAAGCAACACATTAATAGCACGATTCATGGTCCTACTAATAAATAGCATCGATTACATATAAGTTGAACGATTGTCCAAACTAAAGAGGCATACAAGTTCATTAAAGTTTAATTACAACATGAGCTAAACTCTTCTTCCAGAACTACATAGCATCAATACTTTTGACTCGGCTCAGGGACCAGAGCATGGATGAAGCCACCGTCTTTCGTGATGGTCATGAATGTGTGGTCGTTGTCAGTCTGCATTTGTAGCATTGTTTCTATTTCACTGTTGGACGGTTGATATTTGAGGTAGAACTGCCCCGAGGTATGAAGGACATCTTGATAGATGATTTCCGCAATATCCGACTGGATGCGAAAGAATTCTTGTCTGATGTCCGCGTCCTGGATTTCCGACAAGCGTGCGGCCCAATCTTTGAGATTACTTGGTAGCATAAGGTGATGAAGGTCCCATACGATCGCTCGCATGTGATGGAGGGCGTAGTAGGCATCCTTCTGACTGCCACGCGGCTGCTTGACGCAGGGGAACGTCGTTACGTGGGTGAACACGTGCTTGCCGTACCTATAAATTGGCCTCCTGAAGGTGCCTCCAGATTTGGCGTAGCCGGGGAGAGCATCATCAAGAACTTTCTTGATATTTGTGTAGTCTTTCTTCGACTGACGGTCTGAGTCGAAATACGTGGCCATGGAATACTTCGGGCTTAAGAGGATGAGTGCACAATGTGTGTCACTGCACAAAACACGGAATGTTAGAAAAAAAAGAATGATTGAAATCTAAGAAATCATATGTTACGAGGCGGTGAGGGGATGACTTACTCAAGAAAGTAAGGCACGAGGAAGTTATCCTTATCAGGGTTCGCCAGAATGATGACTTCGAGGTATGAACTCGCGACTTGCCGGTCCCCAGCGCTGCCCAAGATCTTGGCACGCATGTAGAAGGGGTCGACTATCACGATGTCCGGGGTCTTGTCTCTAATGATCCGCATCTCCATACTGAGCGAAAATAGCCGAACGAAGGTGTAGTGCAGCGGATAAAGGTTAAACATAGCGAAAATGTCATCAAACCGCAGGACGATCATACGCCCGATGGTGCTCTCGAGCCCTTGCCCTGTGGTACCTTGGCCACGAAAACCGGGTATGCCACATATTCTTAGTGAGATGCCGCTTCTCCATAGTAAGAACACCGTCATGCAGACTCCGCATAGCACCGGTTGCAGCATTGAGCAGATTAGTCGGTAGCATCGGCCTACCCGCCACATGCACCCTCCTCGAGATATCCTTAGGTATTGGTGGCCCGTCCTAAGCACGGATCGTACCCGGTGCCGGCTGGCTCGCACCCTTGTTATTTTTTCTTTTCCGTGCCTTCTGCTTCTTCTGTTGTAATGGGATCGAGTTCTGCTCAGAGACCACCTTCTTGAGTGTGTTGGGGCTGATAATATTTCGCACCTCGGCTGTTTGAGTCTCGGTGAAGGCGGCAGCTGGAGGCGTCTCCTGAGAACTGAACAGACGACGCCTATCGCAATTGGGTTTCTCCGTGATACCAGCTAGATCTCGATCGTCTTTTGCAGGGTTGGGTTCTTGAGAAGGAGGCCCCAAAATTCGTCACCGTACCCATCTTCATTGATGTACTTATCGACATTGGAAAATGTATTGTCCTCGTCGTTCGGATCCTATGCCATATGCATGTCCAGATCAGCTGACGGTGGTAGCGTTGTGGCGGTCTTGCCACGGCTTGGCGCCGGCATGACTGACGATGTTGTCTATGGGGTGGTGTCCCCCGCTCCAAAACGAATCTGGCTCTTCGGCCAAAGCATGGACCAGTTTAAGCAGGCGTTGAGGCTCATCATATCATCTTCGTTGGCCCCAGGGGGTCGATACGGAGGTAACAAGTCGTCGCAGCCCCGCAGGACCCGAACCAGTTGAACCCTATACACGGTGGGTGGCATCGGATTACCGTGGAACACACGGTTGCCCGGTTCAACGATTTTGGCCTTGGCGACATCGATCAACTCACCGTCCATGAAGTGCAGGAGAGTGCATGGAACGTTTGCGGCACCCTGCGAAAACATGTAGGGCGTCAGGGATGCCCAGTCAAAGGCAAGGAGATGAAGTAGTCATCGGCCGAGGCTTAGTTACCGTGATAGCGTCGAGCTCGGCTAATATCGAGGCACCGCCAATGGCAGGCATGCAAGTGACGGAGGGGCCGCTAACTGCCGAGGTGCCGGCCGGCGTATTCTTCCCACGCCCGGGTGCATTAAGGTCCAATACTGGCACCAACGCCGGAGACACCAATGCCGCCTCCGCAGGAGACACCAATGTCGCCTCCGCCGGAGACACCAATGCCGCCTCCGCCGGAGACACCATTGCCGGCGCGTTGCTACCCGTGAAGCTGGGAATCGGGGACGGCCCCTGTTGGCCGCCCGCAATCCACCCCCGCAGCCCCTCAAGCAAGGAGGGCATAATGGCGGTGATCGTCGCTCCTAGTTGGTCTCGCACTTGCTCTTGGACTATCTCTGGAATCCACGCCACTTCTCCCTTGAGTTCTTTAACCTCGCGCTCCTGGCTTTCCGAGATGGTCTTTCTCTCCTTTCGCCCAGCCTTATAGTATTCCGACCATTTCATGGACAAGCCTTCGCCGGCCACACGACCAGCTGACAATGGCTTACTGAACTTATCCTTTTGTTTCAGAATGTTCAACACCCTATTTAAAGAGGTGTCCCAAGGGGCAGCAGGCGGGGAGCTCTAAGACCCCGCGCTACTGCTTTCAGTTTCCTGCGGAAGGATCGTGAACCATTTAGAAATTTGGCTTCATTAATTAGAATGCAACCATATGGAGGTAATTACGCGGGGGTGTATTCCTTACCAGAACACGCTCAAGCTCCTTCACCTTCGGATCCGTGGTAAGCTCCCCTGTTACCGGGTCCACCTTGTACCGGGCCCTGACATAGTTCTTGGTCTGCTTTTCATGGTATTTATCGAAGAGGGGCGGTAGGCCTTGCGTGGCACGCTCTGCGTCCTCCTTGTCCCATTTAGATTCCGCCACTCTTTAACCGCCAGGACCGAGTTTGTGGACCCCTAAGTTCAAGTCCCGCATATCTTTTCCCCACTGACTTGTTTCCACGGATGAGTTGCTCTCGCACTTGATCTTGAACTCCAGGTAGTCCTCTTCGCTGATCGAAGGATTTGTTGCCTTGATCTTCTCATAACTATCACCACTTAGAATCCTTCTCTGCACCGCGGCTCTCCAGGTAGCCAGGGCCGTGCTCATCTTCGTGAGGGCGGCACTGTTCACTTTATTCCCTGAGAGGCGTGTGTTTGCGAAGTCACCGGGGAACTTGTATCGTTCGTGCAGCTTCGTGAAGAGGAGGTTGCGCAAATTCCCTCGGTCAGGATGCCTTAGGTTCTCGGTGTCGATCGAGACGGTGCTCCGGAGAATGCACCCGAGTTGTCCCGCGTACCCACGGAATAATTCTTTGCACGCCGTTGGATGCCCACTGGAGGACACTTCAGTAAATTCCTCCTTGACGGTGTCGAGCACGTTCGGGCGCCGGTCCTTCTGTTGCCTCTTCGGTTGGCTACCATCTGTGCGTTCGCTGCCATCATCAGTGGTGGCATCCCTGGCGGCACCATCAGTGGTGTCATCTCCAGCGCCACTAGGGGTTGTGTAGTCGGGATCGGTGTCTTCCGTGGCGTCCTCATAGCGGTGAGGTTCTTCCTCCATCTCCTGGGACAGCTCCCAGAATGGCTTGCCCGAACCGCCGGCCTCATCGTTGTCGGCCATGTTCGCTCTAAATAGGAAAAAAAAGCTACTAGAGTTATTGGATGAGATTAGCTTAGTATCTATTCTTCTCAGATTTAGACGAAAACTGAGAATAAAACATGCAAAATGTTGATTAATTTTTGTTTCGGTTGAGAATCGGGCACCTTCTAGGTCAAGAAAATTGGGCATGACCTTTGCTAATTTTCTTGACCTAGGAGTGCCCCATTCTCAACCGAAACGGAAATTAATCAACATTTCAGAAGAAAGGGGTAACTATTTGTCCCTTCACAAAAAAAGGCCTACATATAGGCTCAACCAACATATAGGCCCAAACTGGAGCATTCGAGAAATTTTCTTCAAATAGAGGCCCTTGAGGTTTGGTAGCTTCCCAAAAGGTGGGAGGTCATGTAGTGAGATTATTGATATTATGTCTGTTTTTCTTCCTATTACAACATTTTGCAAATAACATTACAAATAACAATTAAATTTGGACAAAAATGACCATAATGCTTAGATTTGGACAAAAATGACCACAATACAATTATATTTCTAGTCTTCTACTACAGACTCACGACCATTTATGTGCTAGATAGACTGTTTTGTCTTCTATGTTGAAGTAATTTATAAATCACGGGCCAAGACCGATGATATGAAGGGGCGTTACTTGAATATGACTTCCAGTATGTGCAGGAGAGTTAAATTTTACTCCAAAGAAGCACCACCTCCCTTTCAAAATGACCGACGACCCATAACCCCACAAGAGGATCGCTATATGATTAATTTCTGGTTTACTCTTGGAAGACAAATTTGCGGCTCAAAAAGTGAAACATAACTCTTGGAAGATAAAAATTCAGAGATGCAATCTACTTACTCCTAGATTGTAGCAATTGTAGGATTGCATCTCTCTCTCTCTCTCTCTCAGTGATCAAAGAAACTAACTATAATTACCAACCAAGCAGAGCAGCCTCCAAGCTACTACTGAAGATTTCTGCAATGAACTTGAGGAAGCTCAGCTCAAGTGTTTTTAAACCTATCAGTCTTTCATCTTTTTACTGTGCCATCTGGGGTTAAGTTCATTCAACATGGCCAATTTATTTATATACAATGCGGCAAAATCTTTTCTAGTTGTAGTACCGAGACATATAGTACATTTTTAGTAGCTGCTGAATAGTCTTTTCTTAATCGAAGATACCCGAAATAGAAGCACGGAAGCAGAAGAAAACTAATGGTAAACGAACATTGCTACACTGAGGCATTAGATTTGTAAATAAACAATATGAAAGAAAATAAGAACCAATCATGACAAATCAGTGAAGCATTGGATAGATCAAAACACGGAGCAATCTTTGATGTCCCCTTTCTTGCTTCCTTATGTGTGACCCTGGCCTGAGCAAAAATAACATACATGGGAATGTAGTATTAATTAACTTTGTGTTCAAAGCTTACTGTAAAATCAGGGTACACATATTTAATACAAGGACTAAGTGATTTAGCAAACATCTGAATCTGTATTGAAAAAAACTGAATCCTAGCAAGACGGTCGCCAATCCGTATAGAAGTAGCAGAAGCCTTGATTCTTACACATGTTTAATACAGGGACTAAGTGATTTAGCAAACATCTGAATCTGTATTGGAAAAAACCTGAATCCTAGCAAGACGGTCGCCAATCCGTATAGAAATAGAAGCAGCCTTGATTCTTCAAATTTGTAGAAACAATGAAGAGCCCCTGACCATGTATGACAATTATATATGTGCTTGATGGGCGAAAAGTTGTCAAGAAGGGAGAAAAGTTGCCTGATGTGCTTTTCTTTTTGTTCTCTTTAACCACACACATACTATAGATATACTCCTCTATATACCTCTGTGGCTCTATCCATGGTGTGTTTTTTTCACTCTCCTGTATGTTTCATCTACAGTCAGGTTTACCCCCTTTCAGAGCAGGGGATTGGGTTCTTGCCTTGCTGCTGGAGGTTGCAGCAGCAATATGCTTGGCATCGATCATCCGTCTATAGCGTGATCTTTTTATTTTTTGTCGAGAAACGAAATAAAATACGGGCATGAGTGTGGGTGTTGTGAGCGAGAAGGTTTGAAGGTGATCAAAGCCAGAACACTAAAAAAGAGGGGGATGAACAGTCCATGGCCACTCTTTTTGCAACTGAAGGCATATTTTAGAAAGAAGCATATGAACACACATTTTAGAAAGAAGCATGTATATATAGTGTGGAATGGAATGATTTAATCATTTTATGTGTGTCTTTTTTGCTTTGTTCCAGGAAACCCTCCCTCCACAAGGAGATGACAAATTTGCTAAGACATTTGCTCTTCGAGTGCCATGCCATTCACAGTTTGGTCAAGTATCCCTGGCTTCTTACCATAGCAAGTTGCCTTCTTCCATCGTGACATCAATGACCACTGAATCAATCGAGAATCCAACGACCAATTACAACAACAACATAGGGGCACAAACCAAGAAGAAAGAATGCGGTAACTCGAAGAGTCTCACAAGCTTAGGTTCTCTTACAAACCTTCTAAGGGGGCCTACATAGCCTTTGACATGGATTTTAGGTGGATGGTTTCAGAGGTTTTCAAACACAAGCACAGGATTTACCAATCGGCAGGGGTACATGGCGAGCAGGAGTGGACCAATATCATCAGAGCATGAACGGGAAAGAATCAACTGAACAGCCAATCCAGCCAGGTAACAACAAGAACAATAAATGGAAAAGGAATCAAGAAGGGAGAAAAGTTGTCCGTCCCTGGAGGAGAAGAAGCCCCGGGGAGAAGACGAACTGGACCGGCGACTCAGGCTCCGGGAACCACTCACGAACTGGCCGGCGCTGGGGAACCACCCACGAACCACCCACGAACCACCCTCAACCTCCTCCTCCTGCCGTCTCCGGTCGCAAGAATAAACAACACGAGAGGGACAGAGTGAGGGAGTGGGGGAGGCAACACCGCACCAACGTCGTGGAATGGAGGTTGCACGGAATCATTCACGCGCTTGCGATGAGCGGGGGTTCGGGGGAAGGGGGCGGCGGCGACGGGAGGAGAGGGGAGAAGGAAGGGGGTCGGGCTCTTGGCGGGCGGGTGGGCTCAGATAATGCCGTAGTGGGGGGAGGGTTAGCAATGGCGCACCTCGGAGGGGTGCGCCATAAACAAGGATAGCAATGGCGCACCTTTTAGGGGTGCGCCATAAACACCGTGATAGCAATGGCGCACCTTCTCCTGGTGCACCATTACTAACTTTTTTTTTATTTTTTTGGATTTTTAGTTGCATGTAATAATTTAAGATTTGAGATAAAAGAAAAGGAAAAGGAAAATGGAGTGATAAAACCATTGTGCAAAGATTTAGAATTAGATGACATGGTTTAAATCAAGTGACATGAAATAACAGTCATCAAAGATTGAGCTTGCCACTGACACACACACGCGGCCGACACGTCGTGATTTGATCTTCGCTATATTTTCACAATCTTCTTGCCCTTCTTTCTCACGGTTGAATAATATAGCCCCGGAACCCCTTGAGTTCTTCTCTTGAACGGACGTCCTTTAGGTAGGGTGGTCCTGCTTCTTCTTGTGGTGTATGGTACTTCATCGTCGTCGTCATCTTCCATCTTCGGGTCGCCGTACTTGTCAAAGTCTTGCTCATTGGCGACTCCATCTATTCCGATGATGTTCCTTTTGCCTCTCCTCACGACAACACGTCTGGGCTTTGATGGGCCGGTAATGAAGAAGCATTGGTCCACTTGGCAATCCAATACCCATGGCTCATTTTTCGCGATGACGTTTGCGCCCGCGGTCTTGGATTTGGCTTCGGGTATAACCATGGTGGTGAAATACCGGTCTTCTTTTAGGACGCTCTTGGCCCATCTGACACGGAACATCGGGACCTTCTCTCCAGCGTAGCTCAGCTCCTAGATCTCCTTGATCCTTCCATAGTATCTGTCCTTGTTGTTACCGGTGTAGGATTCCATCGTTACCCCAGAGTTCTGATAATCGCTCTTCATGTCCTTTTCCTCGGTGTAGAATGTGTAGTCGTTGATATCGTACGCCTCATAGGTCATCAGGTTATCCTCGGCGCCTTGTGACAAGGCGAATATGAGTTTTTCTTCCGCGGAAGAATCCTCATGTAAAGGGTACGACAGAAGCCTGTCCTTGAACCAACGCGTGAAACATGAGTTGTGCTCTTTGATTATATCTCCGTCCGTCCTAAGTTGGCCTTGGTCATTGTATGTCTTCTCAATCAAGGTTTTGTGCTCTACCACCCAAGGATCGACCACGTCTATGTGTTGTAGCACGAGTAGGTTTGCTCTTTCAAAGTCGGCGAGTCGACCCTTTAAGTCGACATGCATTTTGCGGCGACCCTCCCGGTGACCCCATCCAGTGAGCCTACCAAGGTGCCTGTTGACGGGTAGACCAACGGGGTTCTCGATGCCTAGATAATTCATGCAGAAGGAGATGCACTCTTCGATCAGAAAGCCCTTGGCTATGCTTCCATCTGGATGTGCCCTGTTGCGAATGTATCCTTTGATGACACCATTCATCCTTTCGAACGGCATCATGCTGTGCAGGAACGTCGGCCCGAGTTGGATGATATCCTCCACGATATGGACCAGCAGATGCACCATAATGTCGAAGAATGCGGGCGGGAAGTACATCTCAAGCTTGCATAGTATCACCACGATCTCTTCTTGTAGCCTTTTGAGTTGCTTCATGCCAACCGACTTCCGAGAGATGACGTCGAAAAGGTTGCATAGGCCAAATAGCGTTTCACGGACGTGCGCGTCCATGATCCCACGGATTGCAACTCGAAGTATCTGCATCATCAGCACGTGAAAGTCATGAGACTTCATCCCGCTGAACTTCTGCTTCGCTGAGTCTAGGTATCTGCTTATCTTCCCCGCGTAACCGTAAGGAAGTTTTACTACTACAAGGCAGGTGAAAAACTGCTCGATCTCCTTCTGACTTAAGAGTGAAGCACGCGGGAGGACATTCATATTCGATCTTCTTGGCCTTTTTGCCTTTGTTGCGATGACTTTCCGTGTCCTTCGCCTCATCATCATCATCATCATCATTAAGGCGTTTTGCATGAAGCTCCTCCCTGATGCCCATTGATTGCAAGTCTGCCCTTGCTTTCGGCCCATCTTTGGTCCTCTCTGGCATGTTGAGCAGGGTACCAAGCAGACTCTCGCACACATTCTTCATGATATGCATGACATCAAGGCTGTGAGGCACATGGAGGATCTTCTAGTACGACAAGTCCCAGAAAACATACCTCGTTTTTCATACCTTCAGCAGCGGCTCTGGCGCCTTTTGCTTCTTTCCCGGCGGTGGGCACTCTTTCCAATTTTTCAACAGCTCGTCTATTTCCTCGCTGCTCCTCATACGTGGGGGTCTTCGGGGTTCGGTTTCACCATCGAACATATCCTTGCGTTTTCTCCATGCGTCATCATCACGAAGCCACCTTCGATGTCCCATGAACACGGTTTTCAAAGACCCGGGATCTCTGTCTAGCTGGCGATACGTTGTGTCATCCATGCACCTGACGCCTGCACTAAATCCGTGGACCACCTTCCCCGCGACATATCCGTAACCGAGAAAGTCGTGCACCGTCGTGAGCAGTGCGGCTCTCATAGGGAAATATTGTTTCGCTACGGCGTCCCACGTATTGGTTGGCGTTTTCCACAACGTCTCTAGCTCCTCTTTCAGCAGCCCCAGATACAGATTAATCTCGTTCCCTGGTTGTTTCGGCCCTTCAATTATCATACTCATGTGAATGTACTTCCTCTTCATGCACATCCAGGGGGAAGGTTGTACATCCGCACAAACACAAGCCAGGTGCTATGTGTGCTTCTCTGGATGCCAAACGGATTGACTCCATCGGTGCTCGCGCCCAGCACGATGTTCCTTGGATCGTCCCCAAATTCTGGGTGTTTGAAGTTCAACGCTTGCCACTGGCTCACATCCTTAGGGTGACTCAGCATCTTGTCTTTTTTATTTATCTCCGGATCATTTCTGTCATCTTCTCGCTTCTTCTCCTCCCTATCCGCGTGCCAATGCAGGAGCTTTGCTAGCTTAGGGTCCGCGAAATACCATTGCAGACGAGGAGTGATCGGAAAGTACCACACCACTTTTCGAGGAGCTTTCTTTCTCTTCTTGTATCGAGTGACGCCGCACACCGGACATATGGTAGACTCCGCGTGCTCTTCCCGATAAATGATGCAATCGTTCATGCACACATGGTATTTCACGTGTGGTAAATCCAGAGGACACACGATTTTCTTCGCCTCCTCCAAACTGGTCGGGCACTTGTTCCCCTTGGGAAGACGTTCGTGCCAGAATGACATGTTCTCGTCGAAGCATGCGTCGGTCATTTTGTGTTTTACCTTCATCTCCAGAGCCATGAGCATTACTTTCAGGCAGGTATCCTTGGGCCTGCATCCTTCATACATGGATTAACCGCGTCTATCTCCAGTTGATCCAGCTTGGCTTTCTCTCAGGCGGTAGCTCTTGCGTTACCCGTCTGCTTGAGAAGCAGCTCTTGAATATGAGGGTCCTGCACCAGCCCATCGATGGTCCATCGTCGTCTGCTCCGACATCTTCATCTTCATGATAATGCCCTTCGTCTTGATCTTCCTCATCATCATGTCCAGCATCTTCTACATGATGACTGTGTCCTGCATCTACTTCGTGATCATGTCCTGGAGATTCTTCGTCTTCTCACCCGCCCTCGCCGCTATTGTCTTGCTGCCCTTCCTTATTTCTTGCCCGGCCCCCATGGACGACTTCATAATCATCTTCATCACCTTGCCACCGATAGCCATCCATGAAACCACGCACGAGCAGGTGGTCCCGCACCTGTCTGGAATCCGGGTCCATAAGGCTCTTCAGCTTGCATCTTTGACACGGACATCTTATCTCCGTCTCGTTCTTTTGAAGCATCTCGGCCTTCGCGGAGCTCAAAAACCTATTCATGATGCCTTCGGTCATCGTGCGGACCATGGTCGCCTACGGGGTAGAGCAAAACGATATTTTAGAACCAAATTTTTTTTGGCATGACTTTGCCTAAAAATAGGACCAAAAAGAATGCATAGTGCCAAATTCTCGCCGAAACGGAAATGAATCAACATTCCGGCAAAATATTGGCAACATTTAGGGGAGGTTCATCACCACAAACAATGGCGCACCACAAACATACGCAGGTCTAGGCCATAAAAGTGTGTATGTTGGAGGGAGAAAAAAGTAGATCTAGAACATAAAGAAAGCTTTCCCCTTACTTACCTATCAAAAAAAGGAAATTTAACCACTTAATTTGGGTGAATCTATGGTGCAAATGAGGTGAGGAGGAGGAGGCAGCCGAGACCAAGCTTGGTAGCTAGAGGTGGAGAGAATGAAGTGGGGAAAGTGAGTGTGGTAGGTGGCTGTAAAAAATTAAATATCTAGCTGCTCTCAGATTACCAATGGCGCACCTCCTAAGAATGCGCCATTGGTAACCAGGGTTACTAATGGCGCACCTGGTGCATGGTGCGCCATTACTAGTTTTGAAAAAAAATGAAAAAAAATTGTTAGTAGTAGCGCGCCGTATGTGTGGTGCGCCATTAATAGTTAAAACTAGTAATGGCGCACTTCCGCCTGGTGCGCCACTGCTAAGTCTGGGGAGTGGTGTGGGGCCAGGACACAACTAGTAATGGCGCACCACACACCAGGTGCGCCATTAGTAATATGGCCATTAATGGCGCACCAGTATCTGGTGCGCCACTGCTATATAGTAGTGGCGCACCACATACATAGTGCGCCACTAATGTCTATATTAGCTATAGCCCTTTTCCTAGTAGTGATGTGACTTCGGCAAGAATCACTCCTTGGCGTTTTAAATGCTAAAAGTTTTAGCATCTTGTCAATATGTATTCATAGCTTAGCCCCATTAGGTAAATCTATCTCCATAGATCATCATGCCTAATATTGAGGCTATATAGCCTAAGCATTTTATCGAAAAACTATTTTCAAATGAATTCCTAATTCATGTCAAGAAATTTATTTCCAATTAACAATGTGTCAAGTACACAAGGTTTTTAGAAATATTATTATGCTCCCACTTACTTTCTTGAATCATAAGCATCTTCGATACCCATTTGATGAAGTCAAACCCCTTTGACCATTCCATCAAAAACGAAGATTCCAACTCCACTATGCTCTCTTCTGTCCATTGCTGGAACTCTGAAGTTTGCATACTTACTAGCATCCTTTGGACTGACAAAATACCATGGACTGTAACACATGCAAGTCCTTGGTTACATTTCCATCAGATGGAAATCCTTTCGTCATCCATGTTTCATATCTCATGATTGAAATATCTATTAATTACTAGTTCAACCCGAACCGACTTCAAGCATCGCTACGATGAGACAATCTCATCATAGTCAACTCCTTGAACTTGTTATTGCAACAAGTCGAGCTTTATGGATAAAACATTTTATCCATATCAGTTTTTAGTTCCATAAATATTCGTTAGACTCTAAGTCTTCCGAAAGGTGTATCAAGATTTTAATCTTGAATCACTTATATGGAACTATCTCGGATTGTATTGGCATTTAGCCAATTCTAGAGTCAGGGCTCATCAATGCTTCCTTGTGTATTGTAGGTATACTATTGTCTAACAACAATATCTCGTTTGCGCACCTGATAGGTTTGCATGAGCTTTGCCTACGTGGTTCAGCTGCACGTTCGACCGAGTCCATACATTTTATTGTAGAGACTTCCGTATCAGTCGTAGTAGGAAACTCCAGAATCACTTCCAAGGTTTCTTTCCTTTGATCTGATGACGAAGATACTGGTTATCTCGTCGAGTTGCACTGTCCTCCCACTCACCTTTTGGAAGAACTATTCTCTTTAAAAGCACACCATTTTGTGGAAAAACCCTTTGCCTCGGTATAGTGGTGGGGAAATACCCAATGACTTGGGATAACCTTACAAAGTAGCACTTGTCTGATTTGGAATAGGTTTGTAACCTTTTAAACAAGCCCCATATTCCAAATGTTAAGAAAAGATATAACATGGTTGGGCGTACCATAC
Source organism: Hordeum marinum (assembly GCA_022496015.1). Classification (NCBI taxonomy): domain Eukaryota; kingdom Viridiplantae; phylum Streptophyta; class Magnoliopsida; order Poales; family Poaceae; genus Hordeum; species Hordeum marinum. The sequence goes on along the minus strand of CM039673.1, from coordinate 125,173,411 downwards.
CGTAATGTCATTTCAACAGACCCGATGGAGCTCTTTTCAGTGTAAAAGCCACAGTCTCTAAAGCATCATCTTAAAAGGGATAATGGCAAATTTATTTATGTCATCTTTGATCTTACCATGTCATAAATGGTTCGACTACATCTTCACAGACTTTCCACTTGCAGTGGTGTTCCGGGAGGTGCAAGTTATGAAATTCTTTTCACAACTCATCAAACATTCGCTAAACATGTAACTCAAATATTCCTTTCTTCAATCGAATTGTAGAAACATAATTTTCTTGTTACAACAACTTCTACTTCATTTTTGAAAGTAGACAAATCCACTGTTTGCAACAACATTTATCGGACTACATACATCAAAATGTATGATCACTAATAAGTTCTTTTCTCGTTCCTTATGGCCTGTGAACGGTATTTTAGTCACTTCACTTTTTAGAGGAAAGTTGCAAGTGTCAGATGACTCAAAATCAAAAGACTTCAAAATCCATCATAATGGAATTTTCCATGCGGGTTTCTCCAATGTGACCAAATGCAGTGCTACACATATGTGGAATCCTTTTAGTCTTGCGACATTTAGCGTCAGTGTTATGGATGAATCATATTACCATCAATATTCACAACATAAATCCCATCCTTGATGTAAGCATGGCCCTTCATGTTATTCATAACACCGAACATCAAAAGTTCTCTTATGAACAACCTTCTTGCAAGATACCTTATGCAAATGGCTACAGTATATGAAACTCTAAATGAATTATAAAAGTAAATATAGAAGTAATGTATTATTTATCAATATTCATAATATACATCTCATTCATAAGGAAAGTATGGCCCTTATGTTATTCATAACACCGAACATCAAAAGTTCTCTTATGAACAACCTTCTTGCAAGATACCTTATGCAAAGGGCTAGAGTGTGAAACTCTAAAATGAATTATGAAAGTAAATACATAGCGAATACATCGATGGAAGGCATAGTAACATTTACTACATTCCCAGCATGTATCTAAACCTCATTCCTGGCTAGTCTTTCAGGCCATAGTAGTTCTTACATCGAGTTGCAACAGAATGCAATCGAGCGGGTATCTTTGCGATTAACTCACAATACCCAAGAATTAGTGATTAACATGTTTAACCATAATTCCCAAGAACTATATCTTTGACCAGCCTTCTATACATCAAAAACTTGTATGACATTCATACATGAGCTGGATATTCCAGTCTTCTTTTCTATTGCCATTATACTTCCAACAGTTTAACTTTCAGTATTTCTCCTACTCACAAAAGAAGCACCCAACTTAAGAGTGGCGATAGCCCCGGACTTACTAGGCGTGAAAGTTTCACTAACACCCTTCGGACACTTCCTTTCTCTTTAAGTTGTTGTTTTATTCACCATCATCATATGACAAGCGTTCTTATGGATCCCTCTCTTATCAGTCTAATGCATAGTAAACTCCTTTATTAATAGTTTTCAAACAAACATTTCTTTGGATATCTCGTATCTTTTAGCCTTTGTTTATCTCTGAAAATGATTTTCGGATTCCATGAATATCACATAACTATCCAAAATTTTGAAGTTCGGGTCTCATGGAAGCAAGCATATTGCACTTTGACTGAAAAGAGAATTCTAGCTTTTGGATCGAAGGCCAAGAGTCATATCATGCATAGCATTAGCGGGAGAATACCAAAAGCATGTGATAGGACAAAGTCCTTCTCGGCACTCTTGAGGACAATCCTCACATTACGTTACCAACCGTAAAGTTTTAACCAGACATTAAATAGCTTATTCAATTTTGACAAGGAAGGTGGAAACGCAAGCCATTTATTCTACAACTATTATGCAAACCACACTTAGACAGTGTTCAAAATTAATTGCACTGAGAATTAAACAAGTTAATTCTATAGTGCGCTCCCACTCAAATCAATATCTCTCATAATTGATATTGAGTGATACAAGATCCAGACTTCAATTCATCGCCATAGAATCATCATCTCATGACAGGAATTTTAATCGGTAGGCCAACTTGCTGATCACATCTCCATGTGACTCTTGTTCATCTTTCGATGCGTGTGTTCTGAGCTCATGACTTTCATGCCTGAACGTCAAGACAACCAAGTGATCTCGCTGCGAGGTCTTTACTCACCCACCTCACACATCCCTAATCGTTCGTACCCATGCATCCATGTTGCACCCCTAAAAGTTAGGTGTCGTGACGGTGCTACACTTGGGAGAACACTGTCTACTTGATATTTTTTTTAAGGATCACCCTAATAAAAGAGACTACCGTGCAATCAAGAAGGGTGCAACATAAGGGATAAACATCTCAGGCAATTCATAATAGCATGATATGGTATAGCCCTTTCCGACGGAGAAGTCTTGTATTTCTTCGTCTTCGGCATTCGCGTCGGTGTTTACCTTCGTGAAGATTGCCACCACCTTGTCGATGCACCAGATAATATTGCTATCTCTATAGCTAATAAAATAAGTGCATTACATAAGGTTGACACGCAGGTCATTAAAGTGCAATCATATGGCTCCAGCCATCATGCCAAATCATGACACGCAGGCCATGTTAATTTACATCATATAGTCATCTCATACATAATCAAATTATTATGAACACTGCTATACCACATCACATGCACATGCAAACTATCCTGTAAAACCAAGTTAGATGCCTCTAATCGGTTCATGCAAAAAATTATTTTACGTGGCTTCTAAGGTTTCGAAACAAACCAAAGCTACCAACATCCATCATCAAGCCTGATAATCCAAGTCGCTAGATTAACCTTCCAGGGTGTATGAAACACGAGATAATAAAATCTCGGGCCCCATACTAAACTTTGTCATACGCGTGACCCCCATGCAGATCACATCTGCATTGCCCTTTCGTCTAGGAAACATCCATCTTTCTCAACTATGGTGGAACCCAAAGAACTGTTAGCACTTCGTTGATCTGTCAATCAGCATACTCAGGAGCAGCATGAAAGGATCGCGGATTGCCAGAACTTTGTGAGATTCCACCATGCCGTCAAGATCAGGACTACGTAAATTTAGGGGAAGCAAGAGGAACATCGGGTAACAAATTTCATCTGCTACCCGCACAAATAATTTTCAGCAATAGATCTCATCTACTACCTAATTATGTTGTGCAACACCCATACATCTCTATGTATTCTAGATCGCAACCTACATCTACGCATAGCCCGGCTCTTGATGCCACTGTTGGGTAACGCGGCAGAAAACAAAAATATTCTGACCTATGCACCAGCCCAGGACCACTATGGAGACTTCATACAAGGTTTGATCTATTTCGTTACCGACTCGTAGCGTAGCGAAAGTAGAGTCGATGACGATCGGCGGTGCAGATCCCCGCAGCTAGGATTTACAACCTCCCAACCGCGAGGATGTATACCCCCTCATCTACCCCGTGGACAGCCCTCCGGGAGGCGGTCGGACAGTCCCCCGAACGGTGTCGCGGACAGCCCTTCGGGAGGACCTCCGAAACTCGGACTGTCACTCGGACAACCCTTTGGGAGGACCTCCAAAACTTGGACGGTCACACGGACAGCCCTTCGGAAGGCACTCTCGAACTAAGACCAAAATTACGATCTCTCTACAGAGTTGCACACATAAGGTGTCATCTATCCGGCAGGGCTTCGCCGTCCAGAACTAGTTCCTGCCGGAACCCAGACAGCCTTTCGGCTCTACGAAACTATTTCGCTAGGAGGGAGAGAGAGAGCCAGATCATGCATGGCATTTGTTTGAGAGTAAGAGTGAGTTTTTGGGCTGCCTCCTCACCCCTATTTATAGGGTGAGAGACTATGGTAAAAATACCAAAATGCCCTCAGATACTTTCACTATTCATAATAGCGATTCCACTATTCATAAATAGTGTTTCCCACTATTCACAATAGTGTTTTCCACTATTTCGTAATAGTGTTTTCACTAGTCATGAGATATTTTCCCCCAATAGTGTTTCCCACTATTCATAATAGTGTTTCCACTATTCACGAGATATTTTCTCCCAAAAAGCACTTCCACTATTCACGACGACATTTTTCAGCGCCCGGCTGAACTGAAAATATTTATGCGGGCTTAGAACATTTCCAATACCCCATTAAAATAATTTTCAATGCAATCCGGAAAAATTCTGGATTAGTGATTTTCATCTGCGAAAAGCATCTGAAGCGGTTCCGGCAGCTCCGGAACATTTCCGGTTTTTCTTCCGAAAAATTCCCAGAAGTTTCCAGAATGATTCTGGCACCCTCCAAGAATTATCAGGCATGTTCCGAAACCAATTTGACTTAATGATATCCCCTGAAACAACTTTTCTGTTTTACCGAAACTGTTCCGGTGTTCTCTCTGCGGAACTTTTCCGCTGTCCGAAACTTTTTCGGTGTCCGAAACTTTTTCGGTGATTTTCTCTCAGACTCCTTGTCTAGTACTCAGCAGATAGATGACCCTTAAACGTGTGACCCTATAGGTTCGGTGAAGCATAGACATGACCCGGAACCCCTTCCGATCAATGATCAACATCGAAGCCATGGACACCCATATTGACCCCTATACCCACACGAATGAATATTCGAATGAACCTCCAGTTGCTATGTGCTATTCCTATTGCTTCATGATATGTTACGAATACCCAAGGTGAGACATGTTGGCATCCCCGTGGATCAACAACTTGTCCACTATGCCAGTTACCTCGTTACCAGTATTGTTCTCTTTTCTCGTTCCCGTGTTCCGGCATCCCCGTGATCAAATCACAAAGTGTTTGGCAAGACGATGATGGATACCATAACACAGAGAGGGCCCATAGATATCTTCTGATCGTCGGAGGAGCAAATCCCAATCTTGAGCTATCAAGTTACTTGACATACTTTTCCATGAACCCGTAAGCCGCCGTAATAGCCACCCATTTACGGATGACGTTTAACAAACCCCAAAGTTCATGAAGCAAGCATGAAGAAACTCGATACTCTCACGGTCTAAGGAATTGTGCAAACATTAACTTCTCTGTGTTATTGACCATTAACTTATGACGAATGTATCTCATAGCATAGCATCAGTTCGGGTCGATTCAACACAAATGTTCTTCTAACATTGTGCCCTCAAAATTGCCGGCATAGCCATGCTCATGATCAGGAAAACAGGATCATCATGCAATACTTGAGCCAGTCTTAGAGGCTAGACTAGGAATACATTTTACTATTTATTATTCCACACGTGCATATGAGTCTTCCTTCAAGCCTCGTGGTTATTGCAGACTCGAGAACCATAGAAGTTATAGCATGGAACATAAACCTAATTATGAACAGGGAGATAATGAATAACATATATTATTGCCTCTAGGGCATATCTCCTACACTTTCTTCCTAGTTGTCGTGGCCGTTGTGCAGCAATTGCTCATCCACCTCATGAGTGTGCTTCCAGCGCACCAAGAGGACGGCTTCAGAGATGGACAACTGGCCAGCGACGCAATGGCATCTCATACGCCCCTGGTCCAAGGGCATTCGTTCAATAGGTGTGCCGGCGTTTCCAAGTTCCGCATACATAACGGGCAGAAGTAGTTGTTCTCCCATCCCCTTCTAAACAGTGCATCCGCAGTGAGGAGTTTTCCAAGGACGGCTATCCAGAGGAAAAAATGACATTTTGCAGGTGCCCTGGGCTATAGGAAATATGCCCTAGAGGCAATAATAAATGTTATTGATTATCTCCCTGTTGATAGTTAGGTTTATGTTTCGTGCTATAACTTCTATGGTTCTCGAGTCTACAATAACCACGAGGCTTGAAGGAAGACTCATATGAACGTGTGGAATAATAAACGGTAAATTATATTCCTAGTTTGGCCTCTAAGACTGGCTCAAGTATTGCATGATGATCTTGTTTTCCTGATCATGGGCATGGCTATGCTGGCAATTTTGAGGGCACAATGTTAGAAGAACATTTGTGTTGAATCGACCCAAATTGATGTTATGCTATGAGATACATTCGTCATAAGTTAATGGTTAATAACACACAGAAGTTAATATTTGCATAATTCCTTAGACCATGAGAGTATCGAGTTTCTTCATGCTTGCTTCATGAACTTTGGGGGTTGTTAAACGTCATCCGTAAATGGGTGGCTATTATGGCGGCTTACGGGTTCATGGGAAAGTATGTCAAGTAACTTGATAGCTCAAGATTGGGATTTGCTCCTCCGAAGATGGAGAGATATCTTTGAGCCCTCTCGGTGTTAGGGCATCCATCATCGTCTGGCCAGACCCTTTGTGATTTGATCACGGGGATGCCTGAACACGGGAATGAGAAAAGAGAACAATACCGGTAACGAGGTAACTGGCATAGTGGACAAGTTGTTGATCCACGGGGATGCCAACATGTCTCACCTCAGGTATTTGTAACATATCGCGAAGCAACAGGAATAGCACACGGCAACTGGAGGTTCACTCGAATATTCATTCGTGTGGGTATAGGGGTCAATATGGGTGTCCACGGCTCTGATGTTGATCATTGATCGGAAGGGGTTCCGAGTCATGTCTATGCTTCACCGAACCTATAGGGTCACACGCTTAAGGGTCATCTATCTGTTGAATACTAGACAAGGAGTCTGAGAGAAAATCACCGAAAAAGTTTCGGACAGCAGAAAAGTTCCGCAGAGAGAACACCAGAACAGTTTCGGTAAAACTGAAAAGTTGTTTCAGGGGATACCATTAAGTCAAATTGGTTTCGGCACATGCCTGATAATTCTTGGAGGGTGCCAGAATCATTCTGGAAACTTCTGGGAAATTTCCGGAAGAAAAACCGGAAATGTTTCGGAGCTGCCGGAACCGCTTCAGATGCTTTTCGCAGATGAAAATCACTAATCCGGAATTGTCCCGGATCGCATTGAAAATTATTTTAGTGGGGTACTGGAAATGTTCTAAGCCCACATAAATACTTTCAGTTCGACCGGACACTGAAAAATGTTGTCGTGAATAGTGAAAGTGCTTTTTGGGAGAAAATATCTCGTGAATAGTGGAAACACTATTATGAATAGTGGGAAACACTATTTGGAGAAAATATCTCATGACTAGTGAAAACACTATTACGAAAAAGTGGAAACACTATTGTGAAATAGTGGGAAACACTATTTATGAATAGTGGAATCACTATTATGAATAGTGAAAAATCTGAGGGCATTTTGGTATTTTTACCATAGTCTCTCACCCTATAAATAGGGGTGAGGAGGCAGCCCAAAAACTAACTCCTTCTCACATACAAGTGCCATTGCAATGATCTGGCTTCTTCTCTCCCTCCCAGCAAAATAGTGTCGTAGAGCCGAAAGGCTGTCTGGGTTCCGGCACGAACTAGTTCTGGACGGCGAAGCCCTGCCGGATAGATGACACCGTATGTGTGCAACTCTGTAGAGAGATCGTAGTTTCGTTCTTAGTTCGAGAGTGCCTCCCGAAGGGCTTCCGTGTGACCGTCCGATTTTCGAAGGTCCTCCCGAAGGGTTGTCCGAGTGACAGTCCAAGTTTTGGAGGTCCTCCCGAAGGGCTGTCTGCGACACCGTCCGGGGGACTGTCTGATCAACTCCCGGAGGGCTGTCCGAGGGGCAGATGAGGGTATACTTCCTCGCGGTTGGGAGGTTGTAAATCCTAGCTGCGGGGATCTGCATCGCCGATCGTCATCGACTCTACTTCCGCTACGCTACGAGTCGGTAACGAAAAGATCAAACCTTGTATGCAGTCTTCATAGTGGTCCTGGGCTGGTGCGTAGGTCAGAATTTTTTTGTTTTCTACTGTGTTACCCTTCATGGGCATCCATATCAATTTTGTATCCATCTAGCGGAATTGTACCTTGGAATTGGATTCGATAAGCCATGCGCGCCAAGTATTCCCCATCTAAAGACATACGCCAGCGTATGTTGTCCGGCTGGCTTTGGATCAACGATACCCTGTCCAGTAGCTCGGCCAGCGTTGTTAACTCCTGTAACATCTGATCGGAAAGTCCGCGCGCTAGGTCGGCGAGCCAGGTGTCGTCTTGCAACGCGTTTTGCACAGTTCAATCTTTTCGACATGATATTTTGAAGAGGGACGGGGCCAACACCTTGGGGCATTGTCCGCAAAGCCATCTATCATGCCAAAAAATTATGTGGCGCCGTTACCGATAACAACCTCAGTGGCGAAGGAGAATAACATATGATCTCTCTCATCGCACGGCGATGGCCCGATTGCCCAAGGCCAATCGGGCTCCTTCCACGCCATCCATAACCATCTCAGCCTTAGTGCAGTGCCGAACCTAGTGAAATCGAGGACCCCCAGCCCTCCTAAGTGCTTTGGTCGGCAGACCAAGTTCCATGCGACCCTGCAGCTTCCTCCACTGCAAGTGTTCTCTCCACTCCAGAGCCATGCCCGACAAAGCTGCACTAGGCGCTTGACGACCCAGCGCGGAAGCCGGTGCACCGTCATCATGTAAACAACTAGTGGAATGAGGTTTGACTTTAGAAGCACCAGGCGACCGGTCTTGGCCATCATTTGTCCCTTGTAGAAGGACAGTTTGTTCCCACCTTTGGAAATCAAAGGATCAAGGTCTCCCTTGGAGAGGTTGCGTAGCGATAGGGGCATACCAAGATATGTCATTGGGAACTGCGTTGTAGCGATGCAAAGAGGCGCCAGGATGGTTGATAGATCCAAGGAGTCACATCTAATGGGCAACGCAACACTTTTTGCGTTGTTCATGGCAAACCAGAGAGATCCCAAAAGCAGTCAAGGAGGAGCTTGACCATTTTGGCGTCGTTAACCCTCAGGTTCATGAACAGGGCCACATCGTCCGCATAGAAGGAGCAACGCATCCACTGTCTGCGTCCAGGGAGCTTAGAAAGTAGCCCCTCCTCCGTGGCTTTGCCCAACATGTGCCGAAACGGATCCATTGCAAGGATGAAAAGGAAAGGGGAGACGGGATCCCCCTGCCTTAGCCCTTGACGATGTCGAACCTCATCAGACATATGGCCGTTAATAAGAACACGCGACGAAGAGGTGCGCAAGATCATAGCAACACATTCCCTCCACCTAGACCCAAACCCTCTGGCTTGCAGCATGTCAAGAATGTAGGTCCAAGTCACCGAATGGAAGGCTTTGGCAATATCAAGCTTCAGGAGGATGGCAGGCTTCTTGTGCTTGTGCAGGTATCTGGCAGTGTTTTGCACGTACAAGAAGTTCTCCTAGATACTCCGCTTTTTGATGAAAGCGCTCTGACATTGGTCAACTAGGCCCGACAACTTTGGATCAAGACGGCTCGCAAGCATTTTGGTGAAAATCTTTATGATGCTATGGACGAATGAGATGGGTCTAAAATCCTTTAGGTAGGATGCACCATGCATCTTGGGGATCAATACAATTAATACCTTGTTTATACGTGATAGCCCCTTGCAGTCTAGGTAATACAATTGATTTAGCGCCGCGTGAACGTCGACTTTGATGATCTCCCAACATTGCTTGAAGAAGCCGTCGGAGTAACCGTCTGGCCCCGACGCCTTGTCGGAGGGGAGATCATCCATAGCTTTTTTGATTTTCTTGAAAATGGACACTCCCTCAATATCCGACAGATCCTCGTGGTCAAGGTCCACCTCGTCCCAGTTCATCGTAGAGGTGGTCCGTTGCTCTGATCCGAAAATGCCATTGAAGTGTTCATGCGCAAGCCTTGCCATCTTGACGTTGTTCGTAATTGGGCCGGCCGGACCGTGAAGCACATGGATAGTGTTGCGTCGATGTCTTGCGTTCGCTTTCCTTTGGAAAAACTTGGTGTTGGCATCCCTGCCTTTAGCCATGTAAGACGACTGCGCTGTCTCAGCTTGATTTTCAGCAGCACGGCAACATAAGAGGCAGATGTTCCCCCTGGGAGTGGGAGCAGCGCCTACTCCTACATATAGCTTCCCGTCGGTTGTGGCGCAAGATACGAACCAATCAGTCAAACATCAGTCAGGCGCCAGGTTTCAGGCGTGAGACCCCGTGGAGCTTTCGAGTGGCCGGCCACCACCATGTGTTTCCTGACGCGTACAGTCTTCCCAGTGTCGGCGTCGTCCATGTCCAATTCGATATTCCGAACTCAGCCGACGCAGCTGCAGCTGCTACTGGTGCTACAGCAGACGGCAGGCACTCCTCCAGTCGTCAATCGTCACGCCATATGCGCTAGGGCTTTAACCATTCGGGCATCCATGGCGCAACCAGCTGCACTGCAACCGCACAAGTCAACACTGCTGCCCTTAATTTTCAGGCTGCTACCACATTTTTTTTTTGACAATCAATGGCGCCAAAGGCGCCAATTCATTAGCATTCTATTCAGAGTTCAAACAATTTACATTGAGTGTTACCACTCCATGAACTTTCATGCCAGAACATATCAACTACAATGGACAACCTTCCTGAACATGAATCACATTACTACAGGAGACTTCAAGTGTTTGATCCGATATTTGGTGGATAGCTAACTGGGCTAAATCATGAGCCTCCTTGTTATGAAGTCTTGGGATATGAAATACCTGGATTGAATCAGGATTAGTAATTGCACGAAATTCTGCAAGTAAACCTCTAGCTGAATTTCTGGCCCAGCAGGCTAGCAGGGGTATAGTACTTAAGCGACTGCATGTGCCACACAACATATTTAGATAGATTCAGAAGGGGTCATGGATCTCGTTGCCACTGAATGGGCTACGGATTCTGGCAGGTCTTCCAATATTGAAAGATGGTAGAATAAAATCCGGCACTTGCGCCAGTTCTTGAGAGGATGGGCGAAGAATCAGAGCGGATTATATAAAGTGAAAAAAGAAAGACTTAATAGATTAATTGACGAGCTAGAACTGAAAGCTGAGTCCAGTTTTCTTAACATGACGGAGAGAACTGACAAAATTGAGGCTGAGAAGAAATTGCGACAGCTCTTGAGAGAGGAAGAGATAAAATGGGCACTTCGAGCTAAGGTGACGAAGGTGGTCCAGGGAGATGATAACACACAATTCTTTCATATGATTGCGAATGACAAACGTAGAAAGAAGATAATATTCAACTTGAGCAAGATGAAGGCACAATTATAGGACACGATAACTTAAAACTATATATAACAGAATACTATAAGAAATTATTTGGAGCACCTGAAGAGAATTTTGTCTCTTTGGATGAAAGCACAACCCATGATATACCTCAGTTGAATGCTGATGACAATGATGTGTTATCGGCTCCATTTACTGAGAAGGAGGTGTTCGATGCAATATCACAAATGAAACACAATAAAGCACCAAGCCCGGATGGATTTCCGGCAGAATTTTATAAGAAATGCTGGAATATCATTAAGGGGGGTCTTTTGCCTATGTTCCATGATTTGTTTGATGGACAATTACAGCTATTTCATCTTAATTTTGAAACAATAACGTTGTTGCCAAAAAAAAGGCGGAGGCTATATGCATTGAGCAATTTAGAACGATTTGTTTATTCAATATGTGTTTCAAAATCTTTACAAAGGTCGGCACGAATAGGCTGGCAAGGATAGCACATTCGGTAGTCCAACCAACGCAAACAACATTTATGCCTAGGAGACACATCTTAGAGGGGGTCGTGGTCCTGCATGAAACGCTGCACGAAATACATACAAAGAAACTGGATGGGATTGTCTTTAAAGTGGATTTCGAGAAAGCATACGATAAAGTCAAATGGCCTTTTCTCCAACAGGCCTTACGAATGAAAGGATTCAATGACAAATGGCGAAGTCAGGTGGATTCTTTCATTCAAAAAGGTAGTGTGGGAGTTACAATTAATGATGACATAGGTCATTTCTTTCAAACACATAAGGGATTGAGGCAGGATGATTCCATGTCTCCGATATTGTTCAACATTGTAGCAGACATGTTGGCAATACTCATTGCTAGAGCTAAGGAAAAGGGGCATGTAGGAGGACTCATACCACACTTGGTGGAGGGGGGTGTCCATACTACAGTACGCTGATGATACGATTATTTTCATGGAACATGATATGGCAAAAGCAAGAAATATGAAGTTAGTCTTGTGCTTATTTGAACAACTTTCGGGACTAAAAATTAATTTTAATAAAAGCGAAGTATTCTGTTTTGGGAAGGCTAAGGAGGAGCAAGAAGCGTATAGACAACTATTTGGATGTGAATTATGTTCGCTTCCTTTTAGCTACTTAGGGATTTCTATTCATCATAGAAGAACAAGGAATGAAAATGTATTGAGGAAAGATTTGAAAAAAAACTAGGCTGCTGGAAGGACAAGCTTATGTCGTATGGAGGAAGACTAGTACTAATAAATTCAGTACTAACAAGTCTACCGATGTTTCTTCTGTCTTTCTTTCAAGTACCGGTAGGGGTACGAAAAAGACTAGACTTTTACAGATCTCGTTTCTTCTGGCAAAGTGATGAGGCTAAGAAGAAATATAGACTGGCTCGATGAGATATTATTTGTAGACCAAAAGACCAAGAAGGTCTTGGTATTGAGAATTTAGAGGTAAAAAACAGATGCCTTCTTAGGAAATGGCTATACAGGATATCCACCGAGACTGAAGGGATGTGCATACAGTTGTTGAAGAACAAGTACTTACATTCCAAACTTTATCTCAGGTTCAAGTGAGACACAATGACTCACCTTTTTGGAAGGGGTTAATGAAAATTAAGACAACCTTCTTTCAGAGGGTGAGATTTGAAGTTGGTAATAATACCTCAACCAGGTTCTGGAAAACACTTGGCTTGGGGATACACCATTAGCACTTCAATATCCCTCGTTATACAACATTGCGCAATGTAAAGATGAGTATGTGTCTACGGTATTACAATCGGTTCCTCTTGATATGCAATTCAGAAGAGCTTTAGTGGGAGCTCGATGGAATGCATGGTTACATCTGGTAAGGAGATTGATGCACGTACAACTGAAGGACCAGAATGATAGGATTCACTGGACTTTACTGATGAATGGGGTTTTCTCAGTAAAGTCTTTATACAACGATCTCATAAATACAGGACTGCTCTCGAGATCTTTACATATTTGAAAAACTAAAGTGCCCCTTAGGATTAAAATTTTCATGTGGTTTGTACACAAGGAAGTTATATTAACCAAAGATAACCTGGTAAAAAGAAGATGAGAAGGAAGGCCTAATTGATGTTTTTGTGAACAGAACGAAACAATTATGCACCTCTTTCTCGATTGTCCCTTAGCAAAACTATTATGACGAACACTTCATATAGCTTTTAACTTAAACCCACCTACATGTATAAGTTCACTGTTTGGAACGTGGCTCAATGAAGTGGACGTTACAATGGCAAAGCTAATCAGAGTTGGAATATGTGCTTTATTATGGGTTATATGGAACACCTGGAATGACATGATCTTTAATGGGAATAATTTCAATAACTTTTTGCAGATTATCTTCAGAGCAACGTCTTGGATCCGTACGTGGTCGTCACTCGGTCATGCGGACTTCAGGGAGCGTATGGATATTGGGTGCAACCGGTGGGAGATGGTCACACGGGTTATCTTCAACCGGTTTGAATGGCGTGTTAATAATAGGCTAGGTGTGTAGACATCGTAGTCTATTATTCCAGAACGTCGGATGTGGCAGTTAAATTTATACGTCTTGTGATTTTTACTTAAGCGCTTGGACGCGGTCTGGACTATGTTATTTTGTTTGAAACTTATCTAATAAGATGGTTGTATGCATCGATTGATGCAGAGACCGAGGACAGCGTTCCTCCTTTTAAAAAAAAAAGGTAAAGCATCCCGGGATTATTTCTGGTCTGTTCCATGATGATGCCCATCTGAGTGCTCAGGGCATCACCACCATGGCCCGGAGAACCTGGAAACGTGAGCTAAAACCTTGGGCTCAGTTCTTAGGCTGTCCGGAACTAATTAACTACTTGTAGGCTAGTAGCATTGTCTGATCAAGTGGAGGATCGGAAGTGCGCCATGAATCATGATACGTGGCAACCTGAATACTTGACGTTTCTTATTTTGGTGAAGCTATATGAAGTGTTCGTCATAATAGTTGCAGTCCACATTATTATATTTAAAGCTCTCTTAATTGCAGTCCACATTATTATATTTTGCAAAGGCTTATACAAGCAGCTCTTGTGTTTAATGGACGGAAATCTATATCTGGATCTGCGCTTCTTAATCTATAAGACGTTATGTAAACTAACACAACAAAAGTCGTTGTAGTATAGTGGTAAGTATTCCCGCCTGTCACGCGGGTGACCCGGGTTCGATCCCCGGCAACGGCGATTTTTTTTGTCAGGGGCAGTTCTTTTCGCATGCCTATATCTTACTCCGTATTAAGGTTCGCATGGATGCTCTTTTCTGTGCGCTATTAGCAGTCGGCTGCATCCGAATTGGCAAAACAAATACTCTAAAATCTTAATCTCAACTGGAACAGTTCTCTCAGGATAGCATGTGAAGGTTCGTTCAGAAACAATCTTCTTTTTGTTTGTGTGGAAGATACCTAAATAGGAAGAGAAATCACATGTCTGTGCCTACATGGCCTGCTGTGTCTGGTGGTGGAGTTGGACAAGATTTCCACCCTATTGCTCTGCTTTGGCCAGCAGTTGTTGTTGCCAAACCTGCCCTGAACACGTGTGCCACTGCTGCCTTATGGAGAGCATCTGGTCACCAAGAAATCATAGTATGATTTCCACTTCACTACCTGGCTTTGGCCAGTTGTGTACAAACCTTCTCTGAACACGGGCTGATTTGGCCTGGCAGGAAACGCAAACCACTCGTCTCCTGGACTGCTCCATTCACCAGCTGGAAAGCAGGAACGAATGCCGAGCCCCTGACCTGACTTCTCCTCGACGCTGGTGCAACCTGCCGATCAATGTAGTATGTTGTGGCCGAGTTGTGGAAGCGCAGGTGCTGTGGCCGACAAACGACCTGGAACCGCTCGTGCTGGCGATCTTTATATCACCTCTCTGTTTTTCTTGTGCTCTATGTAGCCGACTTGAGTTGTGGCCATCTTTAAATTCCTTTCTTTAATTAACTTCAAATTACTATTTAAAGACCGATAGTAAGAGGATGAAGAAATAGAGTTCAGAATCAACATCTATGAGTAAAAATAAACGAGCACATCTTCAAGTTTGTTTTTCCAGAAATGTACATGCATGTAGCTGAGGAACCGAATTTGAGTGGCAAGGCCACCTCTCTATGCGATAATGAATGCATCCTCGAAGTTCTTGGGTGTTCATGAAAAAATCCGAGAAACAAGTAATGTAATACCACCACCCTCTCGGGTTCCCGGGTGCTTGTTTAAATACAAACCAAAGAAACGATGTATGGGCGTAACCAGTAACTTTTATTCTATTTGATTGATGAAGGCGACCCAATTCCGACATTAACTGTTCCGACGCAAGCAAAAATGTAGGTTCCCTAAAACCACCAGGGCAGTTGTCCAGGGAAGAAGGTAAACTTAAGTTACAACGAAGTGATATTTCTCGGTTCATCAGCACTAACCAAACAGGAGTGTTTCAGTGTGGATAGTTCACATGAACAAACGAACTGTATGTATATGCTGCTGCCTCTCACTTGCTCTTCGGAGCAGGGCCGTTCGTGGTGGTGATAGCACCCTTTGGCGGGTTGAGCTCGTCCCAAGCCTCGATCCACGTGACCATGGCGTCAGCAAGCTTGTTGAAGTAGCCATCCACCTTGCCGAGCTTTGCCTTCACCTGCTTGGCCAGCTCAAGGTAACACTTCTGGACAGTGGTGGCCTCCTTTGAGAGGGTCACCGACTGGAAGAAGGGGATCAGCTCCTCCTGCCAGAAGATGCCGTTGTATTCCTTCTTTAGGTTCACAAACGGGTTGCTCGCTTTGCTGTGCCAGATGTAGGGCAGACCAGTCTTAATACCCAGGCTCAAATGATCAGTAATCACCTGTGCAAACAGAGAAAAGACAATTCAGTACAAAGAATTGGAAACAGGATCGATACAATTTTTAGCATCCGCAATGCACAAGATATAACTAATTTTCCAAGGCAACCAACATGTCCAATTTGCATTCACAGACATAGCATCAACATGAATTTTTAAGGAAAATAAAAGAATGAACCTTGGTGCACCATCCAGCCCACATGTCATCGTAGCGGCCAATAGGCTGGCCATCACCCATAAGGCCAAAGTACATTGCAGGACCAATGAGCTCACGGTCAAACGCGAGGTTCATTCCACACATTGGAAACAAGGTGCCCTTCGGGATTGTAAGAACAGCATCAACATACCTGATCTCAAGAAAGATACATCGGATTAGAAAGAAGAGATTGTCTAAAATATTAATGCGCCAAATGTAAAATCTCACCTGTTGTTTCTCTCAAGAGGCTTGACAAGCTGGGTAGGGGCATCATAGTCTGGAATGTTGAGCCAAAGCCCATGAGAAACAGCAGTTGGGGCACCCTCCCGAAGGCTGAAGGGGTACCCACGAACAAAATCAGCACCCTCACGGTAAGGGTCGTACAGAGTATTGAAGAAAAATGGAGTTGAAGGGCTCAGAAGGTTCTTGATGTGCTGCTCAAGTGCATTGATGTCCTTTCCTGATGGATCCTTAGCAACCTGAGATTTTGTGAAAATAATAGGTTAGCAACGGGCTAATAGCATGGCATCTCCTGAATCACCAATACACCATAGCGAGATCAAAACAATGTATCAAAGATAATAGATTTGAGAGTGCAGGAATTTGTATGTGCTAGCGTGGCTGTCAATTAAACTAGAAAGCTATTTCAGAGCCTCCTTGAGTGTGAGTGGTGCCACTGAAAGGAACATGGCGTATTGTTTTCTAGGTAAATGAAATTGAGAATTATCGCAGGCCAGAGACCAATTCTTACAGTCAGAACTTTGCTTCTGTACTAGTAGATCTCTGCATCATAGGCCATCCCAGAGATCCAACAAAATCCAAATTATTGAGCAAGTAGGTGGGACCCTCGCGTGAATATACAATTGTTATTTTACATATATACCTTGTGTCAAGGTAGCTGTCAAAATAATACCTTGCGCCAAAGTAGGTTTATAAAAATAAAAAAAAATGTTTATGATTAGAGATAAAACCAACCAGAAGATGGTATGTAGCCCATTAAAGAAAAAGGATGGTCACATCTATCGCTCAGTCCATATATGCTATCACTTTGGGCAATCATTTCAAGAGCAATCATTTGTCCCATAGCTAAGAGTACTGATCAGGACCCTCAAACACAAACAAAAGATGCATCGGCACAACTGACGAAGTAAGGCGGCGGGCGATACTTACAATGTGTATACTGTCGCATTGTTATATCAGAAATTATTATTAATCCTACAACAATTGTGGGGTAACAAACTACCAACACCACATATCCATAGCTTACTCCACCTCATGGCCCTCCAATGCTTGATGCTCGTTTGAGCGTCAATTAATATGGCACGGAGAGAGTACTGTTAGCAGTGTAAAGTGCCATTTAAGCATACTAGCCCAAAAGTGATTGTTAGATCTGTCAGATCTGTGGATGCGACTATAACGCTATGCAGTGCAAACTGTATATATAAGTCAGCCATCTGGTGAAAAATTGCTTTTACCTACCAAGATCACTTCGCCTAAAAAAAGACTGCCTAGATCACCGGGGTACGAATCACGTGATTTTACACGCGAGCGAACCCAGCGATCATAACTAACGTGAGTAACAGCAAGACACGAAATTTACACCCCTACCCAATGCAGCACCCCCCACGAAGAAATTAATCAGAGATCACGCCTTTCTCCTCAATTCCCCCCAATCAGATCTGAGCCCCACACACACCAGAATCCACCTCCCGTCCCGTGACAGGATCACATAGTGCAGGACACCACATAATTTCGACCAAATTCGGATGTGATCCAGCCCAATCGAGCAAAATCATCGCCGCTACGTACGTAAGAAGAATACATGTCGTGATACCACCATAAGCGAGGCCGCGAGAGGAGTGAGGACTCACGAAGCAGTCGTCGTCGATGGTGTAGATGTACTTCTTCTTGGAGACCATGTATCCGAAGCAGCGGCAGGCCGAGTCCTTGAAGGAGATGCAGGAGGCCTTGGGGCCGAGGATGCGGTTGACGTCGTTGCGGTTGTAGAGTTCGTAGTCGAAGCCCTCGGGCACCTTGATGACCTTGGTCGGGTCGCCGTCCTGCACGATGATGAGGTGGTAGGGCTGGAAGAAGGGCCGCCACATCTCGAGGAAGTCGAGGTTGCGGATCGTCGGGATGACGATGTCCAGCTCGTCCTTGAGCAGCGGCGTCGACGGGGCGGCGGCCATCGCGGCGAGGCGGAGGAGGACGGTCGGGCGGGCAGGCGGTGGTCGACCGGGGTGAAGGGAGGTGTGCGAAACGGACAGGGTATATAATGGAGGAGGAGGCCGGGCGGGGGTTTAATGCGGGCCCGGGCCGGCTGGGCCGGACAGAGTGGACCGGCCGCGGCCGGTGTGTGGGCTGCACCTTTTGCCCTTTTCCCCTTTGCTTGTCGTGGAAGTGAGAGCGAGCAGGACGCGGTGTCGGTGTGGTCCCTTGCTGAATTAGTCAGACTTGCCAGACTGTGCAGTCCAGACTCTTGAACAAATGACATGATGTCAGCTCATATCTGTGATTACCTTTTCCCTCCAAAAACAAAATCTATGATTACTTTTTCTTTACTGTGGAGTTCAATCAGGTAATCCTTCTATCTCATATAAATTGTGGATAGAACAAATGTATCTAAACATACTTCTGTGTTAGATACACCCATTCGAGCGACACTTAATATGAGATAGAGGGAGTAACTTTCAAGTTATAGGAAAACAGAAACAGTTCTTAGTTTATGTATCTCAATCTTATCTCAACTATTTGAAAAGAACTTAGTGTTATGTGGTCTGTCTCATCTTTCATCCAATCATTCCCTTCCCACAATCATTTAGCCCATGAAACGCTCACGCCACCTCACATCGCCCGATTTTTCCCAAATCAATTTGGTAAGACAGTTGATGCATATCAATCGGGTGGGCTGACCTATGTTCTGTTGGGTAAACCAATAAATCATGACGATCTGTTTACAACAATCCAAAATTTCACAGCTTCCAAAAACAACTTAACTTCCTGTCGTGGTGATTTAGTTGCCTGTTGTGCAGCTACAGTGTATAGTACTACAACGGGCATGGACTATTTGGCTTTGTGTGCATGAAAAAGAAGGCACTTCGTGTTCACAAGAAATCACATCTTCCTAAACTAAAGTTTGACATGGAACATTATACCTAGGTGGCCCAACCTCCCCTCTCCACGTAGCCTCTATGGCGTTGTCATCGGCGTGAACTCATGGCTGATGCGGCCACCGCACCACACCGCCCTGCACCTCAACCCGACGCTCTTCGTTTAGTCATTGACCACATCACCACGCTCACCACCAACCTACCATGGTGCAGAGGCCCGGGCTCATGCAAACGACATGGGTGCTTGTGCATCACTTCGTCGATCGTCAGCAAGTAGTTGTGGTCCTCACGTTCCTCTACGGTAGATCAAGCTCTACGCGCGTAGTCACCGACAAGCCAATAGATGTTGGCGTCGCCTCTGTCTGGCTTGATCGGAACAAAATGGGGGAAATTATTTCTTGGGTTTCGATTGGGATAGTTTTTTCACCCGCGATAGATCTGGACCATCCCTCAGACTGGTCATTGAGCACGGACAACGACCGGGCCCAAATTGGGCCTACTTCGATAATGGGCGGTCCCAGGTTGTTTTATCCCCGTAGAAAATTGTCATTATCATTCAAGGGTTTTCACTAGTCGGTCAAAAGAATTAATAGGTTTCAATGTGTCGATCTATCTTGTAGGCAAAAAAAGTATATACTCCAGTGCACTTTCCTATCGTTTAAGATTTTATAGTAATGCAAAAAAATGTTTAATTATTTGATGAAATAGCCAATGGATATAACTATTATCTATGCATGAGTGTCCTCCGTAGAAACACGCGGGCGACACACTCTTCCCCTTTGAGCACCTCTGAAAGACTGAGCTGACATATCATCTTAACATTTACGAAGTCACCATAGGCGTCTCGTCGTCAACGAAAACGTCTCTTCCCACTGAATGCGCATCGTCGAAAATCCTGAAATAAATCCATAAATAAATGCGAACATATGAATTTAAACCCTGATGAGTTGAAGATATCACAGCCCCTCTAACCATCCAACGCAGGTTGGTTCTCATAACAGAATACAGTACCAAAATGCCAAATCTACCGGATGTCTGCGTACAGAGAAAAACTCTGTGAATTTTACTTTACAGCCCCACCCTGTGATTTTATCTTTAAGCCCCCCATCTCAACCCATAAAGTGCTTTCCGTTAAAGATTACTTGAAGATTACACATGGTTGCTCCTTGAGTGCCAGTGCGATTACTTGAAGATTACACATTACAACTTACAAGGGAGGGCATCTTTCCCCTCTGTACGTTACAGCACATATGAGCTTCCAAGTTAATACGTTACAGTAGCCTCACGCCGGAATGAGACGCATGTGTACGCGAGAGAAAGCATCTTCCATGGATGGAGTAGTAGTACAGATGTGGAATTTCTACACCCGGCCTCAAATGCTCATGGTATAAACAGTAAAATCAAACAAAAATTAAAATTTTGATTTTTTTTGTGCCACACTTTAAGAAAAGTTTGTTGTGCACGGAATCACATTGATGGAATGCGTGGTAAAAAAAATAATGCTCTGAAAATGTTACTTTCAAACGCATTTTGGAACTCTAATTTTAAACTTTGTGCCACGATTTTCATCAATGTGATTTTATGATGAAGTATTGCCTGCACAACAAATATTATTTTAAAGTATGCCATAAAAAACAGAATTTCTGAATTGTTTTTTATTTCTTTGGTTTAACTGATCATCGAAAAACAATTGAGCTCGGGTGTAGAAAGATACTTTTGTAGTGGTACGCACTAGTTATTGAACAGGTTTCTTTGTGAGATCCGAGGCATGCTGGAGATCAGGTTACTTTTGTTGAGTGCATTAAGGAATTGTGTTACGATTCTCAGTTTCTGGACCGGAAACTCTTCCCTTTGCTCAAGTTACACATTAGTGATCATCGATTACCAGTAATGCACTTGGCCAGTATTAACGCTGACAAGATGGCTAGGGCGGGGTTGAAAACACATTTTTCTTTTAATAAATAAAGAAACCTGAAGAGCATCTTAGATCTAGGTAATATCGAGAAAAACAAATAGATGTAGAATGATCATTAAAAATAAAATTATATTAAAAATATACTAGTCTTCTTCTTTCTTTAGCCGTATGCCATCCACCGGAGATTGGAAATTGCACTAAACCAATAACAAAGAAAAGTAACACCTACAAATGCTCTCACGAGTCATCTGTGTTGTCATTTCTCCTCTTTGTCACCATTCGTTGATGGTGGTCAATTGTCTATCTATTTATCGCAAATGTGCTCATTCCCTAGGTAGTGAGCTATAAGTCATTACATTTTATCATACCGATTTCACGAGCCTCTCCCTGCATCGACTTGTAATCCCTTGTGTTTGCAATTGTAACATTCATCTTCACGTGGTTTAACACCAGTCATGCCTTGACATATCAGTCAGTGCATCTTCTTATTGACCGCACACAATTATGATTCTCAATGCAAATTATGATAATGTGTGAGGCTATCAACTTCTTGACTGACAAAAGTTGCATACACTTTATTATCACCATTGTCCACCTTCTTCATCTCTACCATGAACTTGAGCATGTTTTCAGCAACGAACTATGTCGTGTTCGTCCACCATGGCCATTGAACCATAGTTTTTAAAACCGAACATGTGAGCATCCCTAACTTAGATATACCTCATGTCAACCCCGATTTCTTAGCATTATATTTTTTAATCTGCTCGCAACTCTCACATACATAGGAATCACTATTATGACATGATGATAACTCCATGACAAAGCAATGTGAGAGTAAAATTATTGCTCTAACCATCAAGTATAAAAAGTGTGAAATTTAATATTCACAAAGTTCATTCCCATTGGTTGTAAATCAATCAATTGTTAACTTTACTGTTGCACTTCCCACAAAAAAACTTGACTTCCACACTATCTAAATAACTCATAACAATGTTTAAACATGGCCAAGCATAATTTATATGTACCATATGATTGTAACGATCCGAACCGTTAGGGTCCAAATCTTCTGAGCTTATGTGCTATCCCTGGATTAAAGCTATTTAATAAAAAGGGTTATGTGGAAGTTAAGCACGAGGGGTGTTTTACTTCAACCTTGCATGAAAATATTTTTGAGTGAACCTTGGAGTAGATATCCAAGTATTCACTGTAACTCTATGTTTTAAACTTACAAAATTACTCATCAAAACTCAAATTCTTTTCTTTTATAGTTTAGGGGAAATTTGGTTTTCCACAATAAACCCTAGGCGTCCTACCCAACATGACTATCTTGTTATCACTTGTTCCAACTTGCGAGTACAATCAAAGTACTTACCTGTACGTGTCATATGCATCATATGCAGATGAATATACTATTGAGTGGCAAGATATGGCTACGAAGCTACACTCAACTAGCCTTGTGACGATTGATGGGCTTAGGATTACTATTATGTTATTTGCTTCCGCTACGTAACTCGTCCTTCAACCGAGAGAGTTGTAATACACTAAAATTTGAATCTTCAATGTAATAAAATGACGTTTGTGCTTGATATTCATATTTATACTTGGTGTGCTAGCTTTGATCCGGGGATAGCATAGAAGCTCATAAGATTTGGACCCTAACAGTTTGGATCGTTACCAACACTATCAAGAAATGGAGTACGTAAAGTACATTTAGGTTAAAAAAAATTGTACAGGTATATGTAGGTTACTTAGCTTCTGTGGTGACCTCATCTACTATATCTAAATATGAGCCCCCACTACATGTTTTCTCTTGACATGCAGGCTGCCCACATAATCGCTCAACATGCAACCATCTGTCTCAGCAAATCAGCCACATTAGTAAAAAATCTTTGCTGCTCCAAGGCGTACTCCAACTCTGTCAACAACGGGAATGTTTTGCTTGGGGATTATCTTCATAGGTAATTTGTAAGATCCCCATGACTAAAAGCAAATAGAGCACACGATGTTAGACATCTTGCCATATAGTATTATGAACAAAAAAGAGAGAAAATAATATAAAACATACCATGGTTTGACGATGTTGGTTTTAGTTAAACGGTGGACAAATGGCTTTCCTAAGTAGTGCACACTTGATTGTAGGATCGCGGTGAGATTGGTCATCTCATTCTGAGTAAGCTCCTTCATTCTTTGAGAGAAAATTACATGATATATGGACAATCATGGTAATCATCTTCGCTAGCCTCATCATCTTGCTAATTATCATCATCCTGGCTATCGTCATCATTCTAACTATAATCATCATCATCATCATCATCATCATGGCTATCCACATCACCTTCGTAAGCTCATCATCTTTGTTAGAGAAATACTTAGCCCTTAACCTCTTGACCGCTCCATTCAAGTGAAAGTTTGAAATGTACTTCTTCCATCCATCGCCGCCTATCATGGTTCCGTCCTTTTGTTTACGAATGTCAACTTGGAATGTGCACCCTTTATCATCCTTAAAGTGGAAACTACCATCAATTAAATAGTTGAAGTCAGCCCTTACGTTGCATGGAATACACTATGAAAGAATTAAGACAAATATAGTTAATAATTAATGATAAATACAATAAAATAATTCAGTAAATGGTTAGAATTGAATGCTAAAGTTAAACATGTTACCACCAATTTTTTGAATCCTTCCTTCAAGAAGAGCATCAGTTGCACTGCATTTAGCAAAGTGTCCATACATGGATTTTTACATATATGGCGGACCTTATGCACTATGATCCCTATGAATAATTATGAAGAAGTGGCTAAAAAGGGTCAAAATCAACTAAAAAATCGGCATAACCTTTGCTTAAAAAGTGAACATATTGAGTTCTAGAAATATGGCGAAACACAAATTAATGTAAGAAAATTCAATTCAACTTGATGTTTTTTTGATATTACATTATTATATTTCCATGCAACTTGGTTCCCTTAGCAAAACTCTATGGAAAAATTGGCATACATATGCTAAAAAGTGAACATATTGAGTTCTAGAAATATGGCGAAACATAAATTAATCAACATTTCGTGAAAACGTTGGAACTCATATTTTAATCCCTACAAATAGAACATCTAGCACTCGCATTGTCATATGTAAGAAAATTTGGCACAATCATTGCCAATGAACCTAACAATGTGAGATATTACAATGCCACTCTAAGCAAATTTGACACAGTCATTGTCAATGAACCTAACAATGTGAGATATTACAATGCCACTCGAGTTGAATCTAACAAAGTACGCTTACTATTGCATTGCCCCTAATTAACCATAGCTACCTAGTGTAATATCACTAGTAGAAAACAGGGCATTAGTATTGGTTGTGTCGTGGTTATGTCACGGCAGATGTCCGAGGACTTAAATTCGAGGTCATCTCTAAGGTGATGGACTCAAAGGGGTTGATCGAGACGAAGGACACATGTTTACCCAGGTTCGGCCCCTCAAGTAGAGATAAAAGCCTACGTCCTGCTTGTACTTGTATTTCTTGAAATCTCGATTACAAGGGAGCGGGATCGCTTGGTCTAGCTCTCGATTAGTTAGTCTCTCTCTAAGTCGCCTCGGGTCTCGCCTTTATATAGGAGGTCAAGACCACGGGTCATACAAGTCGTAACCGACTCTCACAACGTGTTCGAGCCTATCTCTATATTGTCTTCCCTTCCTAAGCAAGGCTGTCTCCGGGCAGCTCACCCGCCCGGATCTTCATATCTTCTCCGTCCAGGCCTCATCTTAGCCCATCTTGGCAAGCCGCCCAACGTCTTGGGCTTGAATCTTCAAGGCCCATCCTTGGGCTGGTCTATGAGCCGCCAGGTGTGACCCGGAGCCTTCGGGGCGGGTCTCATCATGGAGTTATATCCCCAACATTAGGTCCGAGGTTGATTTGAGCTTGCTCATTTCAACCTCCTTCTTAATTGGCGGCGAGTCTCGCTTATATCACCTGAAAGTAAGACAAAATGACCCGCCGTGACATCATATCAGATATGTTGAAAAGATCCTCTGACGACCGCAACGGATCTTTTCCTTATTAAATGGATGGTCCGAGAATCGAGGCATCCGCCTCGGTCAATCAATATCTGTCGCCTAGATTCTCGCACCCGTTTCCACCTTTTGCCTATTAAATAGGACCGCGAGGAGCGGATTTCATTTCCTTCTCTGCTTCGCACTTCTTCTTCTTCCTCCCGACGCCGCCGCTCTAGCGTATCTTGCTCCGGTGAAACTTCCACACCGACTTCGCGCCAGGCCGCTGCATCAACCTGATCGTACCAGAGATTCTCCCGCGTCCGTCGTATCCCTTCCGGTGAGTTCTTCTCCTCCCATAGATCCAAAGTTCTCGATAGGGTTTCATGGAGTCCTCCGCCCGCGTAAAACACGAGCTTCTCCGTAATGGTAGATAATGCCTACATCATTGAATATGATATTGCCTTCTTTTCCATTGCGGCGCACCGTAGGAGAGTGACAATAGCACCACGCAGATCTGTAGTTGCTCTGTTTGCTGTCTTCACGGACGTCACTGGTTCGACTGTTCATCACTAAGTCTAGGATAAACCTGATTTTCCTCTGTTTTGTAGATCTATAACTGCATAGGTAGTTTGTAAAACTTGTTTTCCACACTTAGTGAAATTTTACTTTGTCTTCTCGTAGACTTGACCCGCCATCGAAATTCTGGCTTTCGCCAAACAGCTCTTGGCGTCTTAACTTTATAGAACCTTGAACTTTCTAGCCGCCCTTAGTCGCCTGGCATCTCCTGACTCGCCGCACATTTTTACTTTGCGCAGTTTCGAGTCGCCGCCACGTCTCATGCATCCAATTCATGCAATTGGGTCGGCTCTACTATCACAGAGGAGTTCCTGATAGATTTTGTAAACGTGGGTACCTTACCCACCAAAGATGTCATCCATTGGCGGGTTCCGTTCCTCAAGAGGTTGAGGTAGTTGTATTTTCATATCATCTCAAGCGCGGGTTTGTCCCCCCCCCCCCCGGGCTCAAAATTCTTCTGGGATGTTCTTCACTTCTTCAAACTGCGCCCTCAAGACCTCGCTCCCAATTCCTTCTCCAATATATGCAACTTCCAAGTACTCAGTGAAGTTTACTTGCAAGAAGAGCCATCCGTTGGTCTATTTCGTGAGTTTTTTTATGCGAACTGCCAGACAGAGGTGAAGGCCGGTCCAAGCTTAGAGCTTGGCAGGATTTCCATTCAGAGGCGACGGGACATAACCTTTCCGGCTGTTCAGATGCCGAGTCATCCTAAAGACTAGAATAAGACTTGGTTTTACTGCAAAGACACCTCCCCAGAAGGAGAGCATCCCTTGCCGGGTTATCGTCCATCCCGGCTCAAGACAACCACTGAGCTTCCTGGCCGGCTGTCAACCACTGAACGGGCGAAGCACGCTCTGGCTCACGCAAGAATTAAAGCCCTTATGGACAATGGACTGACGGGCCTGGATTTAATCCGTTGCTGGATTTCCTGGAGGGTCATGCCCCTGAGCCGGCACTGCTGCCTCATGTGCGAATATACAGGCCAGTCTGATGACCCCCTCTGCTTTAACCAGACAACATTATCAGAGGATGATATTGTGGCTGCCATCAGGAGCCGTATCCATGAATCTTCAGGAGCTTGCAGTGCCATTGGGCTAGCACCTTTCTGTGCTGCAAACCCGACCCCAGATGTAAGGGAGACTCTCGATGTCCTTATCTTTATATTAACTTATACTTTGTAATCTCTCAACCTTTTTCCGGCTTATACTTTCAGGCAAATTCCGGCTTCTAGAAAAATAAGTACGTTCCTCCTCCGAAGAAGTCAAAGAAGAAAACGGCCGGAAGAAGAAACCTGCACCCCAAGAACAGCCCGAGGAAGAGCCGAAAACTGACGACTCAGAGGTAGAGCCTGATTCTTTTGGTCATCTCTTTATGCCTCTTATTGACAATAATTATTCACAGGACGAAACGGAAATGAGCCACGCCAACGTTCCTGAGGTAACTTACGTTTCATCCGACTCAGAATATCTTGTACCACAGAAGATACGACGGGTCATCCGGAAAGTCCCAATTTCTCATCCTCTTGCTTACTTAGACCCTCACTTTCTTTTGAAAAACCAACAGCAAATCTCCCGATGCCAGACCCGGAGCACCGGCTCTAATGATCTCATGGCCAGATTATCTCCGACTCAACGAAAACGGCCGACTGAGGTACCTGTTCAACCTGACTTTGTTTGTCCATCTTGTCTTTTGCAATTCGACATTATCTTATATTGTCTTAAATGTTTTTCAGGAATCACCCCCTTTGTCCGGCGACTCTACCGGAACTGCTCTATCGCCTCTGAAGATTAACCCAGACTCTGTGTCTTTTATGCTTATGTTCAAACTTGTCTTATATATGAAGCTCGAACCATGACCTCCTGCGTTTTCCAGGGCCCAAGCAAAATGAAGGAAGACCAGCAGGTCTACCCTTGGCCACAAAGCTCGAGAGCCGGAGCCTGCCAAGCTGGATTCTCCTGTGCCGCATGCTGACCCCTCGGCGGCTTCCAAGGAGGCACCTGAAGAGGCTCGTCATTCTGCCGAACTGGCGGCCGACGATATGATTCCTGAGAGTCCTCCAAGGGCCCATTCCAAGCCATCAAGCCCTTTAAAGGCTGCTGATGAATCAACTACTCCAAACGTCTTTGTTATCGGCACCGGCTTCCAAACTCCTCTGGCTCGTGTTTTGACAAAACATACTGAGAAGACCGAGGCTTCAGACAAGATGGACTTTGAATTCACCGCGCTCGAGAAGTTAACAGCTGACGAGCTGCACGCCGGCTATTTAAATCGCCTCTCCATCAGCCGGGACATGGAACTCAAGTCCGTTAACTTAATGAAGAAGAAATATGAGGTACTCATACTCTGTTACCTTCTACCCTTACTTAGCCCCAAGGGTCGGCTTAGTATTGGCTAATGATAAGCCGGGTCTTCAAGTCTTGTTCAGAAGTAGAAATAGCTAGCCCGTAGGCCTATATCAAAGAGTCATCCTTAGCCCCCAAGGGCCAGCTCAATTTTGATAAAATTGAGTCGGAGCTTCAAATGTAGATAACCTTAAGGGTCAAAATGTAGCCCCCAAGGGCCGGCTCAATTTTGATGAAGTTGAGTCGGATCTTCAATAAAGATGTTTGAAAAGCCATATGTAGCCCCCAAGGGCCGGCTCAATTTTGATGAAGTTGAGTCGGATCTTCAATAAAGATGTTTGAAAAGCCATATGTAGCCCCCAAGGGCCGGCTCAATTTTGATGAAGTTGAGTTGGAACTTCAATGTAGACAGCTTGAAGAGCCTTGTGTAGCCCCCAAGTTCCGGATTAACTTTGACGAAGATGAACCGGGACTGCATTGTAGTGTTGGAGAGCAAATAGACAATAGCCCCCAAGTGTCAAACATATTGCTTGCAATCTGCTTGAGGCTTGCATGACATTGTCTTAATCTTCATCAACTTATGATATATCATTATGACGACTTAATCCTCATTTTGCTTTCAATATGTCATAGGAAGCTTTAACTGAGGCCGTCTTTGAACTAAGCGGTTTGAAAAGCCAGCTAGCCACTCAACAAGCCACCCGAAGCGAAGCCGATGAGAAGTGCCGACTCCTTGCCGAAGAACTGACAAAGATTAAAGCTGAATTTGATGCCTTCAAAAAATCGGCTGAGACGGAACAAGCCGCCCTGGATCAACGAGCAGACGATGTTGACCAGCGGCTCGTGATCGTATCAGATGAGCTGCAGTCCTTGAAGCGCCATATCGGGAAGATGTCAGCTGCCATATTTGGTAAGCATTTAAATACTTAGCAAACATATTTGTATGAATACTTATACTGACAACTTATCACCAAGAATCCGGCTTATGCAGGTCCAAGGAGTCGTCAACTTGCTTCTGACAGTTTGCTGCCTATGAAGGCTATCTATACTTTGATAGAGCAGCTATACTGCGGAGCTGTCTGCATGATCAAGGTAGTAATTTATAAGGATAACATCTCTCCGACTATGAAGGGGGTCATAGAAATGTTGTCCACCCTGCAGAAACAGACCCGAGAGCTGAAGAAATCAGCCGCCCGATAGGGAGCCATCGCAGCCATAAGCCGGGCGTTGGCCTTTGCTCCAGAGTTGACTCCTGAAGACATGATGGATGGGTTTCCCTCTAAGAAGGATGACGGCTCAGAGTTTATGGAGGCTGACTACAAACGGTGTGTGAAGGCTTCCAAAGTCCTCGCTTCTGCGTTAGCAAAGGAAGTAAACTTGTCAACATACCAGGCGGCTTACGGTGCCGATCTAAAGAGAATCTGTGGCCCCCTCTTTGAAGCCAAGGACCTGACGCCTGCCTATAGTAAGCACCTGTTTTTTCTGATCTTGACCCGTCCCCCTTCTTTGAAGAGGGAAACTTTGCAGCTTTAACCCACTGCAACTGGGACATGGACAATCTTCAGATCATGGAGGTCGAAGACCCGGAGCAGGGTGACCCGCCAGCCAACTGATGGATTTGGTGATGTCGTGTATAAGCCGGCTTTGTGACCCGCCATGAGCGGCGTAAAAAACTTTGAATCACTTTTGAGCTCTACAAAGAGCATCTGTAATAGGCTTGTAGTAAACTATGCCTTTGCCCGAACTATGCCATCGTGCACATGTTAAATTGTCCGGCTTAATATATGATATCCTCCTTCCACTTTCATACTGGATGTTTTGCCGGCTCTTGGTGGTTTAATCAACCTTCAAGAATAGATGTATCTTCACATTTGTTAGGAGGGCGGCTTAAAATAGCGTAACCCAAAGATGTTGTATCTTTCCTAACTTGTTTTTCACAATAGCTCATGTCCCGGTTCTACTGGGTTAACTCGCCACTTAAAACTCTTTAGCAGTACAGGGTCTCTGTGGAGATTGGCCGTCAATTTCTTTGAGCCGGCTCAGGGTCTCTAAGCGAGATTAACTGAAAGGAAGTGTGACGTCCCAGGAGAGACACGACAGGGCATGAGCACCCTTATAGCCCACAAACTGCCTCTCACGTGACATAAATATGTCGTTTTAACCTTAAACAGTACATGGTCCTTAAGGATTAACTGTCTAAGAGTATGAACAGGCCACATAGCGGAGAGTCGGCAGTAGATGGGAGAGTTTATCCTTGCTTTCCGTAAGCCGGCCCTCTCGTGACAAGAGCCGCCGGTTTAACCTTGACCAGTACAGGGTCTCTATGGAGATTGGCCATCAATTTCTTTGAACCGGATTAGGGTCTCTAGGAGAGATTAACTGGTAAGAGTTCGGCGAGTCACCTAGCGAAGTAGCATCAGCTTACAGGCAGTTTTAACCCTGTTTGGCATAAGAGTCGATCAATAGGGTGTGTAAGCTACACCCAGTGGGTGGGAAGCCCCCAAGTGACCTTTGTTGATGGAATCAACTGTTTCGCTTAAGATCCGACCGATAGGGTTTGATAAGCTACACCCGGTGGGTGGGAAGCCCCCTGGACGATCATGATGACGGAGTCAACTACTTGGCTTGAGAGCCCACCGATAGGGTTTGATAAGCTACACCCGGTGGGTGGGAAGCCCTCTGGATGATCATGTTGATGGAGTCAACTATTTGTCTTGATAGTCGGCTGATAGGGTTTGATAAGCTACACCCGGTGGGTGGAAAGCCCCCTGGATGGTCATGTTCACAGACTGAGATATGCGAAATGGCAGAGGCCCCGGCTTGCAGGGATGCCAACTTTTATTCATATATAAATATGATATGTACAATGATAGTGTATGATGTCGAGTCTCAACAACTTAGATATAGTAAGGCCATAGATGCGCTATGTTCCACGGTCGGCGGGTCTCCTGCCCCGAGGTATCTGAATCGTCTCGGAAGTCAGTGAGGTAATATGACCCGTTGTTGAGATTTCTGCTGACCACGAAAGGTCCTTCCCATGGAGGAGACAACTTATGCATATTTGTCTGGTCTTGGATCAACCGCAACACTAAGTCGCTTTCTTGAAACGTCTGGGTCTTGATTCTGCGGCTATGATAGCGGCGCAGGTCTTGCTGATAAATCGCCGAACGAGCCGCCGCCAGATCACATTCCTCCTCCAGGGAATCCAACGCGTCTTGATGCGCCATCTCATTGTCCGTCTCAATGTAAGCCGCCACTCGTGGCGAGTCATGACGGATGTCACTTGGTAACACGGCCTCTGCACCATAAACCATGAAGAAAGGTGTATAATCCGTTGATCTGTTGGGGGTAGTTCTGATGCTCCATAAGATGGATGTCAACTCCTCCACCCAACAACCCGACATTCGCTGTAAAGGAACCATAAGCCGGGGCTTGATACCTCTTAGGATTTCTTGGTTAGCATGCTCCGCCTGACCGTTGGAATGTGGATGAGCAACCGCAGAAACATCAAGCCGGATGTGCTCAATGTCGCAGAACATTTTCATAGCCCCCTTGGACAGGTTTGTACCATTGTCTGTGATGATACTGTGAGGGTAACCAAAACGGTAGATCAGCTTTTTAATAAACTGAACCGCCGTAGCCGCATCACACTTGCTGACCGGCTCAGCTTCTACCCATTTGGTAAACTTGTCAACCACCACCAAGAGGTGGGTCTTTTGTCTTTGGATCTCTTGAAAAGGCCTGACCATATCGAGACCCCAGACTGCGAATGACCAAGTGATTGGAATCATGCGCAATTCTTGAGTCGGAACCTGAGCACGCCGACCAAACTTTTGACAACCATCACACTTGTGGACTAGATCCTCTGCATCCTTGTGAGCCGTCAGCCAGAAGAAACCATGCCTAAAAGCCTTGGCCACTAGAGATTTTGAGCCGCCGTGATGTCCACAATCACCAGCATGAATTACATTCAAGATTTCCTTGCCCTCCTCAGGTGAGACACAACGTTGAAACACGCCGGTGATGCTGCACTTATGTAACTCGCCATTGACTATCGTCATAGACTTAGACCGTCTGGTGATCTGTCTGGCCAGATTTTCATCATCTGGGTGGAGGAGTTGCCGTGATCTGTTCAGACAAGTGGATGATGGTCGACACCTGCCGGACCCAATGATGAGCCGACTCATTCTCCTGTTGAACATAGTGATCCAGATCCACAATCGTCATAGGCTGCTTGCAAGTTCCTTGAATTTTTTTAATGAACCTTGCTTTCAGCTCAGCCCATGAGTTGATGGTATTGGGTGGCAAACCCTTCAACCATGTGCGAGCCGGACCTTCCAACATCATGATAAAGTATTTGGCGCAAATAGCATCATTGACATCAAACATCTCCATAGCCAGCTCATAGCTTTTGATCTAGGCCTCCGGACGTAAGTCAGCGATGTAATTCGGGACTTTGCGAGGGCCTTTGAAATCCTTCGGTAGCCGCTCGTTTTGCAGGGCCAACACTAGACACGGCACTCCCACCACCCTGGTGGTCACTCCCACTCCAACTGAGACAAAAGGCACCAGCCTTGATGAACCGCCCCTGCTAGAGCCGCTGCCTCTCACTGTACTCTCGCCCGGTCTGCGAGCGCCTGCACATCCAGAGCCATCTGATCATCTCGTGGTAGCCCCTGGTGCCGATCACTGCTAGAACCCGCCGGCGACTCATAGCGCCGCCTGTAGCTATGGCTTGGGAGGGGGGTTGAATGCATGCGGCTCCGGCTGTAAGTGTATTTCTCTTGCTAGGCCATCGCCGTTTGAAGGTATCCAAGGGCGTTCCGCACCTCCTATGCAAAGGGCGCCTCGTCAGGAATAGGGATTGTTTCAAGCCGGGTTGTGCTGCCACCATGTTCTCCGCCGGGTTTGAGTAGTGACCCGCAGGTGTTGGGAAAGCCGCTGGTGAGGCCTGGTTTCGTCGGGGCGGGTTAAGCTGTTGTCGAGCTGCCGGCTGACTTCCAGGCGCATCTGCTGCGCGTCCCATTCCTGGCGTGTTAAAAAGGTTCCTAGCCTCATATTATTCTGGTAAACGGGAGTGATGTCTCATCCGCTGCACCGCAGCCGCTAACTGCTTCTCTAGCTCAAGGCGAAAAGCATCTGTCCTAAGGCGTTCTGCCTCCGCATCCATCTGAGCCATTAACTCGCCAATCCCCTATTGGACTTCCGCCATCTGGTCCTTAAGCCTTGTGATCTCCAAGTTTCGGGACGCTTGATTATCTGGCGTGACTTTAGTCGCCATGAGGGCTGTAAGCTCGTTCATCAGATCTAGGAGAACCTGAGCCGGCGGCGGCGGGTCATCCCCCGTGTTTGCGGCTCCGACGGTTGTGCTGCTCGTGCCCGGCGCTGACCCCGCCATGAAGATGGCCGCATGAATCGGAAGCCCGCGATCCTCTGGCTCAGAACGCTCCGACTCGGGGTAAAGCTCGTCGTAGCCCCCGAGCCCGCCGTTGTGAAGCTGGTAGATTGACTCCGCCTCTCTGCTCGAAGATCCGTCCTGTGAATAGACGAGAGTCTCCTGCGACATAGAAGCCTCAAGATCCATACCTTGAGTGAAGCCCACAAAGACATGCTTATGGCCCGGGTCAGCACGGGCGGGTTGCATGTGTTGGACAGGCTGCGTGCGCTGAGCCGGCTTGACGATGTCGGTGTAGACGTCCGGCCCGGGTGTAAGTCCACCGATCTTGTCGATGAAGACGTGGATTCCACCAAAGGGAACCCGAAATCTGTACTCGACAGAGTCGGCCTCGGAGCCCCATCCGGCGTCATCGATGTAGAGCCGGCCTCGGCGTCTCTTGCTCATCCTTCCGACCATCTATCCCTCGAACCCTGGGAGAGATCCCTCTAAGAACTCAACACCACTGAGCGCTGGCCCCATGGTGGGCGCCAACTGTCGTGGTTATGTTACGACAGATGTCCGAGGACTTAGATTCGAGGCCATCTCTAAGGTGATGGACTCAAAGGGGTTGATCGGGATGAAGGACACAGGTTTACCCACGTTCGGCCCCTCAAGTAGAGGTAAAAGCCTACGTCCTGCTTGTGCTTGTATTGCTTGGAACCTCGATTACAAGGGAGCAAGATCGCTTGGCCTAGCTCTCGATTAGTTAGTCTCTCTCTAAGTTGCCCCAGGTCTCGCCTTTAGATAGGAGGTCAAGACCATGGGTCATACAAGTCGTATCCGACTCTCACAACGTGTCCAAGTCTATCTCTATATTGTCTTGCCTTCCTGAGCAAGGCTGTCTCCGGGCGGCTCACCCGCCCGGTGTTGGGGATATAACCCCATGGTGAGACCCGCCCCTGAGGCTCCGTGTCAAACTAGGTGGCTCATACACCAGTCCAAAGATGGGCCGTGAATACTTAAGCCCAGGACGTTGGGCGGCTTGACAAGATGGGCCGGAGCGTGGCCCGGACAAAGAAAGTATGAAGACCCGGGCGGAGAGCCGCCCGGAGACAACTTGCTCAAGAAGGCAAGACAATGTAGAGAGGGATTAATACACGTAGTGAGAGTCGGTTACAACGTGTACGACCCGTGGTCTTGACCTCCTATATAAAGGCAAGACCCGGGGCGACTTAGAGGATCAAACTAGTGAGAACTAGGTCAAGCAATAGCTCCCTTGTAATCGATACACCAAGCAATATAAACACAAGCAAGATGTAGGCTGTTACCTCGACTTGAGGGGCCGAACCTGGGTAAACCCGTGTCCTTCGTCCCAATCAACCCATTTGAGTCCATCACCTTAGCGATGGCCTCGAATCCAAGTCTGTTCACCTGGACATCTGCCATGATAAAACCACGACAATTGGCGCCCACCGTGGGGCATGTGCTCGGTGGTGTTGATTTCTCAAAGGGCTATCTCCCAGGGCTCGAGGGATATGTGGTTGGAAGGATGAACAAGAGTCGTCGCGGCCGGTTCTACATCGACGAAGCCGGCTGGGGTCTTGATGCCGGCTCTGTCGAATATGGATTCCGGGTTCCCTTCAGCGGGATCCATGTCTTCATCGGCAGGATCAACGGATCTACACCCGGGCCAGACATTTGCACCAGCATCGTCGAGCCGGCTCGGCGCGCGCAACGCGCCCGTGATGTGCGACCCGACCGTGTCAACCCGGGCCGGAAGCACGTCTTCGTGGGCTTCACTCAAGGTATGGATCTTGAATCTTCTGCGTCACATGAGACTCTTGTCTGTTCAGAGGACGGATCTTCGAGCGGGGAAGCAGAGTCGATCTACCAACTTCACAACGGGGGGCTCGAGGGCTGCGATGAGCTTTATCCTGGGTCAGAGCATTTTGAACCGGACGATTCCGGGCCACCGGTTCATGTGGCCGTGTTCATGGCGGGATCGGCCCCAGGTGCGAGTAGCACAACCGCTGGAGCAGCAACCTCGGGGGCTGACCCGCCGCCGCTGGTTCAAGTTCTTCTGGATCTGATGAACGAGCTCGCGACCTTGATGGCCAACGAAGTCACGCTAGATAATCAACCCGCTCGGAACTTGGAGATTGTGAGACTCAAGGACCGGATGGCGGAGGAGCAACAAAGGATAACTTAGCTAAAAGTTCAGATGGAGGCAGAGGCAGAACGCATTAAGACGGATGCCTTCCTCCTTGGGCTAGAACAACAATCGGCGGATGCGGTGCATCGGATGAGGCATCAATCCCTCTTACCAGAACATTATGAGGCTAGGAATCTCTTCAACACGCCAGGAATGGGACGGGCAGCGGATGCACCTGGAAGTCGGCCGGCGGCTCGACCACAGCTTAACCTACCACGACGAAACCATGCCTCACTAGTGGTCTTTCCAACGCCGGCGGGTCATTATTCCAACCTGGCAGAGAACATGGTGGGCGCGGCCACCCGGCTTGAAACAATCCCTATCCCAGATGAGGCGCCTTTTGCTGAAGAGGTACGGAACGCCATTGGGTACCTTCAGACGGCGATGGCCTAGCAGCAAAAATATGCTTACAGCCAGAGCCGCATTCATTCAACCCCCCTCCCCAGTCGCAGCTTTAGCCGGCGCTATGAATCGCCGGCGGTCTCCTGCAGCGATCGACACAAAGGGCCTCCGGGGGATGATCAGGTGGCTCTAGATGCACAAGCGTTCATAAACCGAGCAAGAAACCAGCAAGAGGCGACGGCTTTGGCCACGGTGGCTCACCAAGAGCCCATGCCCTCTGTATCAGTAGGAGCAGGATCGACCACCATGGCTGTGGGAGTACCATGCTTAGCACCGGCTCTGCGGAACGAGCGTGTCACATCCCTAGATTTAGCATGCATTAGGATCCATGTTGTGATTGCATCATGTTTAAATTCTTTTTAAACTTGAAATGGGGATGATCAAAACCCTAGCACAATTGAATTCAAATAGGCCCAACCAAAAATATTTTTCAATAATCCAAAGTGGCTCTAAAAAATGTTCATCTTCTCTGGAATAATGTGGCAACCTAAACCAAGGGTGGTCCATATTTTAAAAAGGTAATTTGGGGTATTGAATGAAATCAATAAGTATTTAGATTGGGGTTTTAAAATGCTATAAATATTTTTAAAGCTCCAACAAATTTGAAACTTGGCCAGGGCCTTTGGAATAATTCCTCTAGTGCCCAGAAATAGTTTCACAATTTTACAAGATATTTTAGTGCCTAAAATAAAATAAATGAAATAACAGAAAGAGGAAAAAGAACAAAATTAAATAAAAAGAAGAGGAGGCCCAGAAGGAGCCGGCCCAACTGGCCCATGCCAGTCATCCATGTCCTCTCGCCAGGAGGACAGGGGCACACGTTCGTCGCGCGCGGGCACACGCCACGGCTAGCTTCTGCCTGGCTGGCTGCCCTGGAGGCCTCCGGGGCCGCCAGCGCAACCCCCTCCCCATCGTGTCTCTCTTCTCCTCTCTCTCTCTCTCTCTCTCGCCCTGTCGCTCTCTCTCCCACTCTCTTCCCCATCTGCTCTCTCCTACGCATGGCCGAAGCCGCCATCGCCATCGCCAGCCTAGCGCGTCGCCCCCGCGCCCTCCTGAGCCCCCAAAGGGTCCGTCGTGACATTGCCGCCCTCCCCGTCGAGCCGTAGAAGGCCGGATGCCCTGCATCGCCATTAGCGCCATCGTCTTCTCCACCTCTGGCCGCCTCTCCCTGTTGCCGATTCGGCACAGCAGGAGCCTCCCTGAGCTCGCCCTCAACGCCATCGAGCCCCCTGTGAGCCATCGCGTCCTTTCCCCTCTTCCCCAGCTCTTCCATGCCCCCTAGGCCCTAGCTCTGCCATGGCCTAGCTCCGGCCGTTGCTTCCGGCGTCGCAACCGTCGTCTCTGGCAACCCCCGCGGCCCTGGCTAGCCTTCCCGGTGCGGGCGAGCAAGAGCTTTGCCCCAGTGCCCCCAGCCGCCGCTCTCGTGGCCGGTAGCACGGACGCCGCCACGACCAGAGGTTGCCGGCGACGAGCCCCGTCGCCTGAGCCACCTGCCGGTGGGACCCCCTCGTCAGGTGATTAGCTTAAGGCTAATCACCGGGTTAGTTAACCCCCGAGTCACCGGCATGTGGGCCCGGCCCTATTAAATTATTAGTTAGATTAATTAAAAAACTGTTAGATGAGTGAGTCAGTGACAGGTGGGGCCCAGCCACCAGGTTTGACCTGGGCTGGCACCTTTGACGTGCTGACGTGATCATGACGGCAGGCTGACATAATAAAAGCATTTCTGTATATTTAAATAAATCCCAAAAATTAATAAAAAATTCTAAAATTCATAGAAAATAATTTGTAAATTAGATGAAAATAATTTATATATGAAAATTGATCAGAAAAATCCAATGAATCCATCTGTACCATTTTCATGCATGTTAGAGCAACGTAAATAGGTGAACTTGGACATTTTAGTTCAAACACATTATGGAACTCTATATTTGAAGTTGAATTTTAACCTTGAGTTCAAACCTACTTCATTTAAATCTGTTGCTAGATGCATTATCTCAAACACATCATATTGCCACGTCATGTTCATGCATCATATTGTTGCATTTGATGTGTATTGATTTGTTCCCCTTCGATGGTTGTTCTTCGTGTTAGGCACTATTCCGGAGGATACGGTCGAGTATCCATCTGAGGAGCAGTAACGTGTGATAGTCTTATCAGGCAAGCAACCCCCCTTGAACATGTCCGATACAATCCCACTCTCTCGCTCTTGCTCTCACTTATTGCATTAGGACAAAACATTTCAACTTTGCATGTTTTGGTAGTTGAACCCATTCCTCTACATGACCTGTCATTGTCACACTAAATAGCTGAACCATGCAACCTAGCATACCTGGTAGATGCTTGAGCCATGTTGTGCCTTTAACCTGCTATGCTTAGAGTTGTGCCATGTCTGATTCATCTGGGTGATGAACCGGAGTGAACTGAACTTGTTCTGATAATGAGAGTTAAGTTGTGAACATGATTTGGTAAAGGTAGCGATGAGAGGCCATGTAGGAGTACATGGCGGGTTGTCTCATTGGGACGGTCCTTAAGAACTGAGTCCTATGTATGTTGTCCAAGACTAGCTACTACCGCACATTGGGATCCTTAATTGACTGTCTTGACTTATTAACCGACTTGATCTCTGTCTAGGAGTTGCAACTAGTTTCTGGTGTTTGTAGGATATGCTAGTAGTCTACCGAGTGGTACCCCGTACAGGTGGGCTTGGGACAGACTAGGCATTGTGGCCTGGTGTACCAAGCATAGTACCATCCGTCGAGGTGGGCTTGGGAACCCTATACACATCGTTTGGGCCGTTGAGGAAACTTCGGCGGGACTTCCTTGCGGGTTCAGTCCCGAATAGGCGATAAACCTGGACTAGAGTCTTGTGTGGTTAGTTAGGTCGTGGCCGACTCCCTCGCTGGGCTTCCGCTTGAAGGTTGCTGAGGTGCCTTTTTACGAGAACATGGCGGTAAGTGGCGAGAGCATCTGTGACGAAGTACACCCCTACAGGGTAATCAATCTATTCGAATAGCCGCGTCCGCGGATATGGACTACTTGGATACTTATATGGTTCATAGAAAATTTAAAAGGTTAATAATAAAAGCTTCAAGACAAGTGTGAGTACCGTGGATGGCACTCTCGTAGGAAGATGGGAGTGTATCCATGGTGGTGTATTGTTGTGGTGTTAGTGGACTCGTGTACGCTTCACAAAACTTTTCGAAGTTATGAAAGTCGTAGTACATGATAGCCACCGAGTCAAAGTTGGCTTGCTACATTGAACCCCACAACCTCCTTGTTGATACCGATGCATATGTAGTTAGTTCTGATGTAAGTCTTGCTGAGTACTCAGTACTCACTACTGTTTAATTATGTTTTTGCAGAGGAGACTCTAGTCTCGCTAGTGGTTTCTATGATAAGACCGATGTTCTCCATTTAGCTTGGGAATCCCCGCCAGAGGTTTGTTTCTTGTGGAGGGCCTTGTAGATAGACAGGCTTACTCAGCCTTCTTCTTTTCTAGATGTCTGTACCCAGACATGTTAAGTTTCTGCTTGTTGTTTGTATGATTTGTGTGTTGGGTCATGTGACCCCTGCTTGTAATATCACACTATGTTGGCTCTTATGAGCCTCCTAAATAAATGTTGTGTTGTTGTATGGTTATGTTGTGATGCCATAGTTGTATCTATGCATATCGGGCATGTCGTGCGTACGTCTGACGTGCAACGATATGTATGGGATTCGACACCTAGTTGTGTGCCTTTAGTAGTACTCTTTACAGGGAACTGCCTCTTTGTGCTTCCACCGAGCCTTGGTAGCTTGCTACTGCTCCAGACACATTGATTGACCGGCATGTATCCTTACTTGTTGCCGTGTTTGTCCCTTCGGCAAAATGTCTCGAAGTGTAATGGAGTTCCTGTAGCCTGCTACGACTCGTCTACGTGCAGTGATGACATTTATGTCCCACGACGTAATGGAGTCCTTGTAGCTTGCTATGACTCGTCTACACACACTAGAGGCCGACACCTGCATTGTTGGGTTACGTATGCATGTTCCTGTACGGATGTGCCACTTGGGTTCTACGACTAGTCATGTCGACCCGGGTTATTGACGTTTGAATGCTAGCGACATATTGCATACGTGAGCCAAAAGACGCAAACGGTCCCGACCCAGGTAAGGTGGCAGTTGTGGAGTTAACCGTGCGTGAGGCCGGAAAGTGATGTGATGTGTTACATGCTGGATTCTTATAGCTTAGGATCAGGGTCCTGATAGCGTTGGTATCAGAGCTGACTGACTGTAGGATTACCAAGCCAAACTGGTCGATGTTGAGGCTAGCAACTCTTTAGTTATATAAGGGAATTGATTGTGGAAGGGAACATAAGGCTCTTTTTATTCCTTTCCCCATGTTATTCTGATTCTGAGTCACCCTCTCCTTTTCTATGGGGATTAAGAACTAGGCTTCTTATCTATCTACCAGGATCTCGTGTTACTATTCCGTAGACTTATATGAATGGTTGATCTAAGTTGCATTCTAATCCTCGAGTGTTATTTGTTTAGCTTGCTATCTCAATCAGAATCTTGAGATTTTTCATGTTAAGGTGTCGTGGCGCCTACATCTTTTGCAGGATATCTCATTTCTGAGCATTCGCAACCGTTATGCTGCCGAATTTTCCCTAGGATTTCTTTGAAAATCAATGCTTCTGCTTTCCCTCCTATCTTTGGTATGCCGCCATGTCTAATCCTAGTTTCTCATCATCAGGATGTCTCGCAGTACCCAAGCTGCCAGAGACATGGAACCAGAGTGCTGAAGTTCTATCGGATTCACCTTCGTTGGCACAGTTCATGTTAGACATTGAGAAAGACAAGCGTGACTCAAATCGCTTGCTGGCACGTATTCAGGAAAACACCACACATCAATGTGCTGGAACAATGACCATTCGTGATTTCATCAAGATGTACCCACCCACCTTCCATCACTCCATTGAGCCACTCGATGCTGATCACTGGCTCCATAGCATCAGAAACAAGCTGCATTCCGCGAACGTGGTCGAGGCTGACAAGTTTACCTATGCTACATATTTCTTGGAGGGTCCTGCTAGTATATGGTGGGAGAACTATGAGACTATAATTCCAGCTGGCCAGATTCTTACCTGGAAAGAATTCACAGAGGTTTTCCGTGAGCATCATATTCCTCAGGGTCTCATGGATCGAAAGAGGGAAGAGTTTTGTAACCTTACCCAGGGTAAGATGGTTGTATATGTTTACAGTTGAGAATTTGAGAACCTTGCACGTTATGCCACAGAAGAAGTGTCCACGGATGCCAAGAAGCAAGCTAGGTTTAGGAAGGGTCTCAACCCAAAGTTGCGTCGTGATCTTCACCTGCATCATTGTGACACCTTCCAAGCTCTTGTGAACAAGGCCATTAATGCAGAGACAACCCAGTTCACCTATGAAGAATCTCGCAAGCACAATTGTGAGTTGGCTTCTACCTCGGTTTCTGGATCTCAGAAGCACCGGATTTGGGTTCCGAACTCATCGCTTTCTCCTGGATATGCATCGAGGCCATCCTGTGTGGCGCCTCGTCCAACTCAGCTAAATGCTCCACCCAAATCTATTGGTGGACCGCCTGTCAATGCGGTTCCACATCAT
Source organism: Hordeum marinum (assembly GCA_022496015.1). NCBI lineage: Eukaryota > Viridiplantae > Streptophyta > Magnoliopsida > Poales > Poaceae > Hordeum > Hordeum marinum. The sequence continues at coordinate 125,131,768 of CM039673.1, read as the reverse complement.
ACCTCTGTGATTTGCTACAAGTGCGGAGAACTAGGCCACATCGCTCGGAATTGCACTGAGTCCAATGGTGTATCACCTCAGTCTGGAAAGTCTGTTGACCATAGTAAGTCACCAGTCAAGATGATCCCTGCCAAGCCAACCATCATTGAACAGGGATGTGTGAATCACGTCTCACTCAAAGAAGCTAATGATGATACAGAAGTTCTCCTTGGAACGCTCCTTGTCAATTGCCATCCAGCATCAGTTCTATTTGATACTGGAGCATCGCATTCCTTCATCTCGGAAGGCTATGCCCGGTTGCACGACATGTCATTTTGTGATATGCCAACTGCTCTTGAAATTCAAACTTCGGGGTCTAGATGACAGACCACAAGAATAAGCCATGGAAATGAAATCCTTGTTGATAGACTTGTATTGCTTGCTTCGCTAATAGCTCTCAAGTCTTCAGATATTAATATCATCTTGGGTATGGACTGGATGATAGCTCACCATGCCAAGATCGATTGCTCCACTAGGTCTGTTCAGCTTACGCATCCATCTGGCAAGATAGTCCATGTTTCAACCCGAGTTGCAAAGCGTTAGCTCTATTCTCTCAATGCCAACCCTCTTCCCGAGCTTGAAGATATACCGGTAGTAAGAGATTTTCCAGATGTATTTCCAGAAGAATTGCCAGGCATTCCGCCTGACAGGGATGTAGAGTTTGTGATAGACCTCATCCCGAACTGTTCCAATTTCCAGAAGACCTTATAAGATGTCACCCTTGGAATTAGCTGAGCTCAAGAAGCAACTTGATGAGTCCTTGCAAAAGGGTTTCATTCGACCTAGATCCTCTCCTTGGGCTTGTCCCGTACTCTTTGTGAAGAAGAAGGATGGAACGGATCGTATGGTTGTGGATTACCGACCCGTCAATTTGGTCACAATAAATAATAAGTATCCGCTCCCCAGGATCAATGATTTGTATGATCAACTTGCTGGATCTTCAGTGTTCTCCAAGATGGATTTGAGGTTAGGCTACCATCAAATCAGGATTAAGAATGGAGACATTCCCAAGACGGCGTTCTTCACTCGTTATGGTCAGTACGAGTACGCAGTCATGTCCTTTGGACTAACCAATGCTCCAGCAACATTTTCCCGTTTGATGAACTCAATCTTCATGGAGTACTTAGATAAGTTCGTCATGGTTTACCTCGATGATATTTTGATTTATTCGAAGAATGAAGAAGAACATGCTGAGCACCTCAGACTTGTGCTGGAAAAATTCAGAGAGCACCGCCTTTATGCCAAGTTCTCCAAGTGTGAATTTTGGTTACATGAGGTGACCTATCTAGGTCATGTGATCTCCGGAAAGGGCATCGCAGCCAATCCTGAAAGAGTTCAGGCCATTCTCGACTGGACTCCACCTGAAATAGTTAAGCAAGTTAGAAGTTTCCTTGGTTTAGCGAGCTATTGTTGCTGCTTCGTTGAGAACTTCTCCAAAGTTGCCAAGCCTCTAACGAAACTCCTCAAGAAAGATAAGAAGTTTGAGTGGACACCACAATGTGAGCACCATTTCCAGGAACTGAAGAGATGTTTGACCTCTGCTTCCATGCTTGTGCCACCTGACTTCTCCAAGGACTTCGTCATCTATTGTGACGCTTCCAGACAAGGACTTGGATGTGTTCTTATGCAAGACTGACAAGTGATCGCCTATGCATCCCGACAGTTGCACCCACATGCGGAAAATTATCCAACACATGATTTGGAGCTTGCAGCAGTAGTCCATGCACTTAAGGTATGGCAACATTACCTTCTTGGTAATCGTTGCGAGATTTACACAGATCACCAAAGCCTGAAGTATATATTCACCCAACTAGATCTGAATCTCAGACAAAGACGATGGTTGGAGCTGATTACCGATTACGACTTAGGAATTACTTACACCCTAGGCAAGGCAAATGTCATGGCGGATGCGTTAAGTCATAAATCCTATTGCAACAATCTTTTGCTGCAACAAGGTCAACCCCTTCTTCATGAGGAATTTTGCAAGCTTAACCTTCACATTGTTCCTCGTGGATCCCTTTCAACCTTGGTTGCAAAACCTACTTTGGAGGATCAGATTATAACAAGCCAACAGTATGATGCGGGTATTACCCGGATCAGGGATAATGTTGAAAAAGGAATTGTTGGTAGTTTCTCCATTGATGATAGAGGTGCAGTATATTTTGGGAATCGGTTGGTAGTTCCTAAAAAGCAACAACTTCGAGAGTTGAACCTTAAGGAGGCTCATGAATCTCCTCTCACCATTCACCCTGACAGCACCAAGATGTATCAGAACCTATGCCAAAGGTTCTGGTGGACCAGAATGAAGAGGGAAATCGCTCAATTCATTGCTAATTGCGATGTTTGTCCTCGCGTGAAGGCAGAGCATCAGAGACCTACTGGCACCCTTCAACCTTTAGCCATTCCTGAATGGAAATGGGATAAAGTTGAAATGGATTTCATCACCGGATTTCCCAAGACCAAGAAAGGAAATAATGCAATCTTCGTGGTTATTGATCGCCTTTCCAAAGTGGCTCATTTCCTTCCTATCTGAGAGAGTATCACTGCTAGTCAGTTGGCGGAATTGTATCTCTCAAATAGTGTTCCTGCATGGTGTTCCATTGGAAATCAATTCGGACCGTGGAAGTCTTTTCACCTCTCGATTTTGGGAAAGTTTCCAGAATGCTATGGGAACCCATCTCTCTTTTAGCACTGGTTTTCACCCTCAGTCAAGTGGTCAGGTTGAAAGAGTCAATCAGATTTTCGAAGACATGCTCAGAGCATGTGTCATCTCATTCGGAATGAATTGGGAGAAGTGTCTTCCATTTGCCGAGTTTGCATATAACAACAGCTACCAATCCAGCCTGGGCAAAGCTCCTTTTGAAGTTCTTTATGGACGAAGATGCCAAACACCTTTGAACTGGTCAGAGACCGGGGAAAGACAATTCTTTGGCCCAGATATGATCCAGGAAGCAGAAGAGCAAGTTCGCGTTATTCGCGGAAATCTCAAGACAGCTCATTCTCGTCAGAAGACTCAGTATGATCGCCATCATAGGGAAGTAACTTATGAGGTGGATGAAAAGGCTTACCTTCGGGTTACTCCTCTGAAGGGTACCCATCGTTTTGGTATCAAGGGCAAATTGGCTCCTCGTTACATTGGTACTTTTCGCATTCTTGCTAAATGAGGAGAGGTTGCCTACCAATTGGAACTGCCCCTGCATTTTTCTTGAGTCCATGATGTCTTCCACGTTTCTCAACTCACGTGTTGCTTCAAGGATCCTATCCGTTAAGTGGACCACGAAACACTTGATCTTCAGGATGATCTTTCATATCGAGAATATCCAGTTCGTATTCTTGATCAAGCTGAGCGTGTAACCCGGTGTCGGAATATCAAGTTTTGGAAGGTTCAGTGGTCGCATCATTTTGAGAATGAAGCTACCTGGGAGCGTGAAGATCACCTTCAATTTGAGTATCCGGCTCTTTTCCCGTCGACTCCAGAATCTCGGGATGTGATTCTTTTAAGTGGGGGTGAGTTGTCACATCCCTAGATTTAGCATGCACTAGGATCCATGTTGTGATTGCATCATGTTTAAATTGTTTTTAAACTTGAAATGGGGATGATCAAAACCTTAGCACAATTGAATTCAAATAGCCCCAACCAATAATATTTTTCAATAATCCAAAGTTGCTCTGAAAAATGTTCATCTTCTCTGGAATAATGTGGCAACCTACACCAAGGGTGGTGCATATTTTAAAAAGGTCATTTTGTGTATTGAATTAAATCAATAAGTATTCAGATTGGGGTTTTAAAATGCTATAAATATTTTTAAAGCTCCAACAAATTTGAAACTTGGCCAGGGCCTTTGGAAAAATTCCTCTAGTGCCCAGAATTTTTTTCACAATTTTACAAGATATTTTAGTGCCTAAAATAAAATAAATGAAATAACACAAATAGGAAAAAGAACAAAATTAAATAAAAAGAAGAGGAGGCCCAGCAGGAGCCGGCCCAACTGGCCCATGCCAGTCATCCCTGTCCTCTTGCCACGAGGACAGGGGCACATGTTCGCCGCGCGCGGGCACGCACCATGGCCAGCTCCTGCCTGGCTGCCTGCCCTAGAGGCCTCCGGGGCCGCGAGCGCAACCCCCTCCCCGTCGTGTCTCTCTTCTCCTCTCTCTCTCTTTCTCGCCCTGCCACTCTCTCTCCCGCTCTCTTCCCCCTCTGCTCTCTCCCGCACATGGCCGAAGCCGCCATCGCCATCGCTAGTCTAGCGCGTCGCCCCTGTGCCCTACTGAGCCCCCAAAGGGTCCGTCATGACCTCGCCTTCCTCCCCGTCGAGCTGCAGAAGGCCGGATGCCCTGCATCGCTGTCAGCGCCGCCGTCTTCTCCACCTCCAGCTGCCTCTCCCCGTCACCAATTCGCTGCCGCAGGAGCCTCCCCGAGCTCTCCCTCGACGCCATAGAGCCCCCTGTGAGCCACCGCATCCTTTTCCCCTCTTCCCTAGCTTTTCCGTGCCGCCATGGCCGAGCTCCGGCCGCCGCTTCCGGCGTCGCAGCCGCCGTCTCCGGCAACCCCCGTGGCCCTGGCTAGCCTTCCCGGGTGCGGGCGAGCGAGGGCTTTGCCCTAGTGCCCCCAGCCGCCGCTCCCGTGGCTGGTAGCACGGACGCCGCCGCGACCAGAGGTCGCTGGCGACGAGCCCCGTCGCCTTGGCCACGTGCCGGTGGGACTCCCTCATCAGGTGATTAGCTTAAGGCTAATCACCGGGTTAGTTAACACCCGAGTCACCGACATGTGGTCCGGCCCTGTTAAATTATTAGTTAGATTAATTTAAAAAAAATGGTTAGATGAGTGAGTCAGTGACAGGTGGGGCCCAGCCGCCACATTTGACCTGGGCTGGCGCCTTTGACCTGCTGACATCATCATGACGGCAGGTTGACATAATAAAAGCATTTCTGTATATTTAAATAAATTCCAGAAATTAATAAAAAACTTCTAAAATTCATAGAAAATAATCTATAAATCAGATGAAAATAATTTATATATGAAAATTGATCAGAAAAATCCAATGAATCCATCTGTACCATTTTAATGCATGTTAGAGCAACCTAAATAGGTGAAATTGGACATTTTAATTCAAAAACATTATGGAACTCCACATATGAAGTTGAATTTGAACCTTGAGTTCAAACCTACTTCATTTAAATCTGTTGCTAGATGCATTAGCTCAAACACATCATATTGCCATGTCATATTCATGCATCATATTGTTGCATTTGATGTGTATTGATTTGTTCCCCTTCGATGGTTGTTCCTCGTGTTAGGCACTGTTCCGGAGGATACGGTCGAGTATCCATCTGAGGAGCAGTAACATGTGATCGTCTTATCAGGCAAGCAACCCCCTTAGAACATGTCCGATACAATCCCACTCTCTCGCTCTTGCTCTCACTTATGGCATTAGGACAAAACGTTTCAACTTTGCATGTTCCGGTAGTTGAACCCATTCCTCTGCATGACCTGTCATTGTCACAGTAAATAGCTGAACCATGCAACCTAGCATACCTGGTAGATGCTTGAGCCATGTTGTGCCTTTAACCTACTATGCTTGCTATGCTTAGAGTTGTGCCAGGTTTGATTCATCTGGGTGATGAACCGGAGTGAACTGAACTTGTTCTGATGATGAGAGTTAAGTTGTGAACACGATTTGGTAAAGGTAGCAATGAGAGGTCGTGTAGGAGTACATGGCGGGTTGTCTCATTGGGACCATCCTTAAGAACTAAGTCCTATGTATGTTGTCCAAGACTAGCTACTACCACACATTGGGATCCTTAATTGACCCTCTCGACTTATCAACCGACTTGATCTCTGTCTAGGAGTTGCAACTAGTTTCTAGTGTTTGTAGGATATGCCAGTAGTCTACTGAGTGGTACCTCGTACAGGTGGGCTTGGGACAGACTAGGCATTGTGGCCCGGTGTACCAAGCGTAGTACCATCCGTCGAGGTGGGCTTGGGAACCCTGTACACATCATTTGGTGCCGTTGAGGAAACTTCGGCTGGACTTCCTTGCGGGTTCAGTCCCGAATAGGCAATAAACTTGGACGAGAGTCCTGTGTGGTTAGTCAGGTCGTGGCCGACTCCCTTGTTGGGCTTCCGCTTGAAGGTTGCCGAGGTGCCTTTTTACGAGCACATGGCGGTAAGTGGCGAGAGCATGTGTGACGAAGTACACCCCTGCAGGGTAATAAATCTATTAGAATAGCCGCGTCCGCGGATATGGACTACTTGGATACTTATATGGTTCATAGACAATTTAAAAGGTCAATCATAAAAGCTTCAAGACAAGTGTGAGTACCGTGGATGGCACTCTCGTAGGAAGACGGAAGCGGATCCATGGTGGTGTATTGTTGTCGTGTTAATGGACTCATGTACACTTCACAAAACTTTTCAAAGTTATGAAAGTTGTACTACAGGATACCAACCGAGTCAAAGTTGGCTTGCTGCATTGAACCCCATGACCTCCTTGTTGATACCGATGCATATGTAGTTAGTTCTTATGTAAGTCTTGCTGAGTACTCAGTACTCACTATTGGTTAATTATGTTTTTGCAGAGGAGACTCCAGTCTCGCTAGTGGTTTCTATGATAAGACCGATGTTTTCCATTTAGCTTGGGAATCCCATCCAGAGGTTTGTTTCTTGTGGAGGGCCTTGTTCTATATGTCTGTACCCAGACATGTTAAGTTTCCGCTTGTTGTCTGTATGATTTGTGTGTTGGGTCATGTGACCCCTGCTTGTAATATCACACTATGTTGGTGTTGGGAGATGTAGTAGTAAATCAAAAAATTTCCTACGTGTCGCCAAGATCCATCTATGGAGAATCCAGCAACGAGAGGGGAGAGATTGCATATTCATACCTTTGAAGATCGCTAAGCGGAAGCATTGCAAGAACGCGGTTGGTGGAGTCGTACTCGCAGCGATTCAGATCACGGTGGACTCCAATCTTAGCGCTGAACGACGGCGCCTCCGCGTTCAACACACGTGCAGCCCGGTGACGTCTCCTATGCCTTGATCCAGCAAGGAGGAAGGAGAGGTTGAGGGAGAGCTCCGGCACCACGACGGCATGGTGACGATGGAGCTGCATGGTACTCCGGCAGAGCTTCGCTAAGCACTACGGAGAACGAGGATAGGGAGAGGTAGGGCTACGCCGAGAGGAAGAGAGAACCGTGTCTCAAAACAGCCCCAAGGGCACCTCTATATATAGGAGGAGGAGGAGGTAGGGCTGCACCCTAGGGTTCCCACCCTAGGGTGGTGCGGCAGCCACCAGATGGCAATCTGGCCGGTGGCCAGAGGGAGGAGAGGAGGAGGGCACAGCCCTAGTGGGCCTTTGGCCCATCTGGGTCTATGGTTTCCCCTCCCTCCTCTATTTCCTGCGCCTTGGGCCTCTTGTGGAGGCGCACCAGCCCACATAGGGGCTGGTTCCCTCCACCTCCGGCCCATGGAGCCCTCTGGGTCTGGTGGGCCCACTTGGTGGACCCCCGGAACCATTCCGGTGGTCCCGGTACACTGCTGGTGACGCCCGAAACACTTCCGGTAACCAAAACCTCACACCCTATATATCAATGTTCGTCTCCGAACCATTCCGAGACTCCTCGTGACATCCGGGATCTCATCCGGGACTCCGAACTACCTTCGGTAACCACGTACACTATTTCCCTGTAACCCTAGCGTCATCGAACCTTAAGTGTGTAGACCCTACGGGTTCGGGAGACACGTAGACATGACCGAGACACCTCTCTGGTCAATAACCAACAGCGGGGTCAGGATACCCATGTTGGCTCCCACATGCTCACGATGATCTCATCGGATGAACCACGATGTCGGGGATTCAATCAATCCCGTATACAATTCCCTTTGTCTATCGGTATGATACTTGCCTGAGATTCGATCGTCGGTATCTCTATACCTTGTTCAATCTCGTTACCGGCAAGTCTCTTTACTCGTTCTATAGCACATCATCCCGTGACTAACTCCTTAGTCACATTGAGCTCATTATGATGATGTCCTACTGAGTGGGCCCAGAGATACCTCTCCGTCACACGGAGTGACAAATCCCAGTCTCGGTTCGTGCCAACCCAACAGACACTTTTGGAGATACCCGTAGTGCACCTTTATAGCCACCCAGTTACGTGGTGACGTTTGGCACACCCAAAGCATTCCTATGGTATCCGGGATTTGCACAATCTCATGGTCTAAGGAAACGATACTTGACATTGAAAAGCTTTAGCAAACGAACTACACGATCTTGCGCTATGCTTAGGATTGGATCTTTTCCATCACATCATTCTCCTAATGATGTGATCCCGTTATCAATCGACATCCAATATCCATGGTCATGAAACCGTGACCATCTATTGATCAACGAGCTAGTCAACTAGAGGCTCACTAGGGACATGTTGTGGTCTATGTATTCAGACATGTATTACGGTTTCCGGTTAACACAATTATAGCATGAACAATAGACAATTATCATGAACTGGGAAATACAATAATAACCATTTTATTATTGCCTCTAGGGCATATTTCCAACAGTGTCCCACTTGCACTAGAGTTAATAATCTAGTTACATTGTGAAGAATCGTACACCCATAGCATTCTGGTGTTGATCATGTTTTGCTCGTGAGAGAGGTTTAGTCAACGGATCTGCAACATTCAGATCCATATGCACTTGACAAATATCTATATCTCCTTCCTGGATGTAATCACGGATGGAGTTGAAGCGCCGTTTGATTTGTCTTGTCTTCTTATGAAACCTGGGCTCCTTCGCAAGGGCAATAGCTCCAGTGTTGTCACAACATAGAGTCATCAGGCCCGACGCACTTGGAATTACTCCTAGGTCGGTGATGAACTCCTTCATTTGCTGCTTCCGAAGCAGCTATGTACTCCGCTTCACATGTAGACGCCGCCACGACGCTTTGCTTGCTGCTGCACCAGTTGACTGCCCCTCCGTTCAAAACATACACGTATCCGGTTTGCAACTTGGAGTCGTCTGGATCTGTGTCGAAGCTAGCATCAACGTAACCCTTTACGATGAGCTCTTCGGCGCCTCCATATACGAGAAACATGTCCTTTGTCCTTTTCAGGTACTTTAGGATATTCTTGACCGCTGTCCGGTGTTCCGCTCTGGGATCACTTTGGTACCTCCCTACCAAACTTATGGCAAGGTTCACATCAGGTCTGGTACACAGCATGGCATACATAATAGAGCCTATGGCTGAAGCATAAGGGATGACACTCATCTCTTCTCTATCTTTTGCCGTGGTCGAGCATTAAGTCGTACTCAATCTCACACCTTGTAACACAGGTAAGAACCCCTTCTTGGACTGATCCATATTGAACTTCTTCAATATCTTGTCAAGGTATGTGCTCTGTGAAAGACCTATGAGGCGTCTCGATCTATCTCTATAGATCTTAATACCTAATATGTAAGCAGCTTCTCCAAGGCCCTTCATTGAAAAACACTTATTCAAGTAGGCCTTTATACTTTCCAAGAGTTCTATATCATTTCCCATTATTAGTATGTCATCCACATATAATATGAGAAATGCTACAGAGCTCCCACTCACTTTCTTGTAAATACAGGGTTCTCCATAAACCTGTACAAACCTAAACATTTTAATCACCTTGTTAAAGCGAATGTTCCAACTCCGAGATGCTTACACCAGCCCATAGATGGAGCGCTGGAGCTTGCATACCTTGTTAGCATCTATAGGATCGACAAAACCTTCCGACTGCATCATATACAGTTCTTCCTTGAGGAAGCCATTAAGGAATGCCGTTTTGACGTCCATTTGCCAGATCTCATAATCATAAAATGCGGCAATTGCTAACATAATTCGGACAGACTTCAGCATCGCTACGGGTGAGAAAGTCTCATCGTAGTCAACTCCTTGAACTTGTCGATAACCCTTAGCGACAAGCCGAGCCTTATAGACGGTCACATTACGATCTGCGCCAGTCTTCTTCTTAAAGATCCATTTATTTTCAATGGCTCGCTTATCATTAGGCAAGTCCACCAAAGTCCACACTTTGTTCTCATACATGGACCCTATCTCAGATTTCATGACTTCAAGCCATTTGTTGGAATTCGGGCCCGCCATCGCTTCTTCATAGTTTGAAGGTTCACCGTTGTCCAACAACATGATCTCCAGGACAGGGTTGCCGTACCACTCTGGTGTGGAACGTGTCCTAGTGGACCTTCAACGTTCAATAGTAACTTGATCTAAAGTTTCATGATCATCATCATTAACTTCCTCTCCGGCCGGTGTAGGCTCCATAGAAACAACTTCCTGTGCTGCGCTACTCTCCGGTTCGAGTGGAGGTACATCAAGTTCTATTTTCCTCTCACTTACTTCTTTCGGGAGAAACTCTTTCTCGAGAAAGGATCCATTCTTGGCAACAAATACTTTGCCTTCGGATTTGAGGTAGAAGGTATACCCAATAGTCTCTTTGGGATATCCTATGAAGACGCACTTTTCCGCTTTGGGTTCGAGCTTCTCAGGTTGAAGTTTCTTCACATAAGCATCGCATCCCCAAACTTTTAGAAACGACAGCTTAGGTTTCTTTCCAGACCATAATTCATACGGTGTCGTCTCAACGGATTTTGACGGTGCCCTATTTAAAGTGAATGCGGCAGTTTCTACTGCATATCCCCAAAATGATAGCGGTAAGTCGGTAAGAGACATCATAGATCCTACCATATCTAATAGAGTGCGATTACGACGTTTAGACACACCATTTTGCTAAGGTGTGCCAGGCGGCGTGAGTTGTGAAACAAGTCCACATTTCCTTAGGTGTGTGCCAAACTCGTGACTTAAATATTCTCCACCATGATCTAATCGTAGGCACTTTATCTTCCTGTCACGTTGATTCTTTACCTCACTCTGAAATTCCTTGAACCTTTCAACAGTTCCAGACTTATGTTTCATTAAGTAGACATACCCATATCTACTCAAGTCATCAGTGAGGGTGAGAACATAATGGTAGCCTCCACGAGCATCGACACTCATTGGACCGCATACATCGGTATGTATTGTTTCCAACAAGTCAGTTGCTCGCTCCATTGTTCTGGAGAACGGAGTCTTGGTCATCTTGCCCATGAGGCATGGTTCACACGTGTCAAATGATTCGAAATCAAGAGACTCCAAAAGTCCATCAGTATGGAGCTTCTTCATGCGTTTGACACCAATATGACCAAGGAGGCAGTGCCACATGTAAGTGGGACTATCGTTATCAACCTTACACTTTTTGGTACTCACATTATGGACATGTGTAACATCACGTTCGAGATTCTTCAAAAATAAACCATTGACCAGTGGGGCATGACCATAAAACATTTCTCTCATATAAATAGAACAACCATTATTCTCAGATTTAAATGAGTAGCCATCTCGCATCAAGCGAGATCCAGATACAATGTTCATGCTCAAAGCTGGTACTAAATAACAATTATTAAGGTTTAACACTAATCCCAAAGGTAGATGTAGAGGTAGCGTGCAGACGGCGATCACATCGACCTTGGAACCATTCCCGACGCGCATCGTCACCTCATCCTTTGCCAGCCTCCGCTTATTTCGCAGCTCCTGCTTGGAGTTACAAATGTGAGCAACTGCACCGGTATCAAATACCCAGGAGCTACTACAAGCATTGGTTAGGTACACATCAATAACAAGTATATCACATATACCTTTAACGTTGCCGTCCTTCTTATATGCTAAGTACTTGGGGGCAGTTCCGCTTCCAGTGACCGGTACCGATGCAATAAAAACACTCAGCCTCAGGCTTGGGTCCATTCCTGTTCTTCTTCTTCCCGGCAACTTGCATACCGGGCGCGGCAACAGCTTTGCCGTCCTTCTTGAAGTTCTTCTTACCCTTGCCTTTCTTGAAACTAGTGGTCTTATTTACCATCAACACTTGATGCTCCTTTTTTATCTCGACCTCCGCTGATTTCAGCATCGAGTAACACTCAGGAATGGACTTCTCCATCCCTTGCATGTTGTAATTCATCACAAAGCTCTTGTAGCTAGGTGGAAGCGACTGGAGGATTCTGTCAATGACCGAGTCATCCGGGAGATTAACCCCCAGTTGAGTCAAGCGGTTGTGCAACCCAGACATCGTGAGTATGTGCTCACTGACAGAACTGTTTTCCTCCATCTTACAACTGAAGAACTTGTCGGAGACATCATATCTCTCAACCCGGGCATGAGCTTGGAAAACCAGTTTAAGCTCTTGGAACATCTCATATGCTCCGTGTTGCTCAAAACGCTTTTGGAGCCCCGGTTCTAAACTGTAAAGCATGCCGCACTGAACAAGGGAGTAATCATCACAGCGAGCATGCCAAGCATCCGCAATGTCTTGCTCTGCTGGGAGAAGGGGTGGGTCACCTAGCAGTGCATCAAGGACATACAATTTCTTGGAAGCTATGAGGATGATCCTCAAGCCACAGACCCAGTCCGCATAGTTGCTTCCATCATCTTTCAGCTTGGTTTTCTCTAGGAACGCGTTGAAATTGAGGGTGACATTCACGTTGGCCATTGGATCTACAATATAGATCGTAAAGACAATTTTAGACTAAGTTCATGATAATTAAGTTCACATAATCAAATTATTTAATGAACTCCCACTTAGATAGACATCTCTCTAGTCATCGAAGTGACACATGATCCATGTCAACTAGCCCGTGTCCGATCATCATGTGAGACGGACTAGTCATCCATGGTGAACATCTCCATGTTGATCGTATTTTCTATACGACTCATGTTCGACCTTTCGGTCTTCCGTGTTCCGAGGCCATGTATGTACATGCTAGGATCGTCAAGTCACGTGGTGCGAACGTTAGAGCCTATCACACCCGATCATCACGTGGTGCTTCGGAACAACGATCCTTAGCAACGGTGCACAGTTAGGGTGAACACTTCTCTTGAAATTTTATTGAGAGATCATCTTATTTACTACCGTTGTTCTAAGAAAATAAGATGTAAACATGATAAACATCACATGCAATCAATATAGTGACATGATATGGCCAATATCATCTTGCTCCTTTGATCTCCATCTTCGGGGCACCATGATCATCACTGTCACCAGCACGACACCATGATCTCCATCATTGTGTGTTCATGAAGTTGTCTTGCCAACTATTAATTCTACTACTATGGCTAACGTTTAGCAATAAAGTAAAGTAATTACATGGCGTTTATGATTGACACGCAGGTCATACAATAAAATAAGACAACTCCTATGGCTCCTGCCGGTTGTCATACTCATCGACATGCAAGTCGTGAATCCTATTACAAGAACATGATTAATCTCATACATCACAATGCATCACATCACATTCTTTGGCCATATCACATCACAAGGCATATGCTGCAAAAACAAGTTAGACGTCCTCTAATTTGTAGTTGCAAGTTTTTACGTGGCTGCTATAGGTTACTAGCAAGAACGTTTCTTACCTACGCCAAAACCACAACGTGATATGCCAATTGCTATTTACCCTTCATAAGGACCCTTTTCATCGAATCCAATCCGACTAAGGTGGGAGAGACAGACACCCGCTAGCCACCTTATTCAACAAGTGCATGTCAGGCGGTGGAACTAGTCTCATGTAAGCGTACGTGTAAAGTCGGTCCGGGCCGCTTCATGCAACAATACCGCCAAATCAAGATAAGACTAGTAGTGGTACGTAAATTAACAAGATCGACACCCACAACTGCTTTGTGTTCTACTCGTGCATAGATTCTATGCATAGACCTAGCTCTGATACCACTGTTGGCAGACGTAGTAGTAAATCCAAAAAATTCCTACGTGTCGCCAAGATCCATCTATGGAGAAACCATCAACGAGAGGGGAGATATTTCATATTCATACCTTTGAAGATCGCTAAGCGGAAGCGTTGCAAGAACACGGTTGGTGGAGTCGCACTCGCAGCGATTCAGATCGCGGTGGACTTTGATCTTAGCGCCGAACGACGGCGCCTCCGCGTTCAACACACGTGCAGCCCGGTGACGTCTCCTATGCCTTGATCCGGCAAGGAGGAAGGAGAGGTTGAGGGAGAGCTCCGGCAGCACGACGGCGTGGTGACGGTGGAGCTGCGTGGTACTCCGGCAAAGCTTCGCTAAGCACTACGAAGAACGAGGATAGGGAGAGGTAGGGCCGCGCCGAGAGGAAGAGAGAACCGTGTCTCAAAATAGCCCCAAGGGCACCTCTATATATAGGAGGAGGAGGAGGTAGGTCTGCACCCTAGGGTGGTGCGGCAGCCACCAGATGGCAATCTGGCTGGCAGCCAGAGGGAGGAGAGGAGGAGGGCGCAGCCCTAGTGGGCCTTAGGCCCATCTGGGTCTAGGGTTACCCCTCCCTCCTCTATTTCCTGCGCCTTGGGCCTCTTGTGGAGGCGCACCAGCCCACCTAGGGGCTGGTTCCCTCCACCTCAGGCCCATGGAGCCCTTTGGGGCCGGTGGGCCCACTTGGTGGACCCCCGAAACCCTTCCGGTGGTCCCGGTACACTACCGGTGACGCTCGAAACACTTCCGGTAACAAAAACCTCACACCCTATATATCAATCTTCGTCTCCGGACCATTCCGGGACTCCTCGTGACGTCCAGGATCTCATCCAGGACTCCAAACTACCTTCGGTAACCATGTACACTATTTCCCTATAACCCTAGCGTCATCGAACCTTAAGTGTGTAGACCCTACGGGTTCGGGAGACACATAGACATGACCGAGACACCTCTCTGGTCAATAACCAACAGCGGGATCTGGATACCCATGTTGGCTCCCACATGCTCCACGATGATCTCATCGGATGAACCACGATGTCGGGGATTCAATCAATCCCTTATACAATTCCCTTTGTCTATCGGTATGATACTTGCCCGAGATTCGATCGTCGGTATCTCTATACCTTGTTCAATCTCGTTACCGGCAAGTCTCTTTACTCGTTCCATAACACGTCATCCCATGACTAACTCCTTAGTCACATTGAGATCATTATGATGATGTCTTACCGAGTGGGCCCAGAGATACCTCTCCCTCACACGGAGTGACAAATCCTAGTCTCGATTCGTGCCAACCCAACAGACACTTTCGGAGATACCCGTAGTGCACCTTTTAGCCACCCAGTTACGTTGTGACGTTTGGCACACCCAAAGCATTCCTATAGTATCCGGGAGTTGCACAATCTCATGGTCTAAGGAAACGATACTTGACATTGAAAAGCTTTAGCAAACGAACTACACGATCTTGCGCTATGCTTAGGATTGGGTCTTGTCCATCACATCATTCTCCTAATGATGTGATCCCATTATCAATCGACATCCAATGTCCATGGTCATGAAACCGTGACCATCTATTGATCAACGGGCTAGTCAACTAGAGGCTCACTAGGGACATGTTGTGGTCTATGTATTCAGACATGTATTACGGTTTCCGGTTAACACAATTATAGCATGAACAATAGACAATTATCATGAACTAGGAAATGCAATAATAACCATTTTATTATTGCCTCAAGGGCATATTTCCAACAGTTGGCTCTTATGAGCCTCCTAAATAAATTTTGTGTTCTTGTATGGTTATGTTGTGATGCCATAGTTGTATCTATGCATATCGTGCGTACGTGTGACATGCAATGATATGTATATATGGGATTCGACACCTAGTTGTGTGCCTTTAGTAGTAGTGTTTATAGGGAACTGCCTCTTTGTGCTTCCACCGAGCCTTGGTAGCTTGCTGCTGCTCTGGATACATTGATGGACCGACATGTATCCTTCCTTGTTGTTGTGTCTGTCCCTTCGGGAAATGTCTCGCAGTGTAATGGAGTCCCTATAGCCTGCTACGACTCGTCTACATGCAGTGATGACATTTATGTCCCACGGTGTAATGGAGTCCTTGTAGCTTGCTATGACTCATGTACAGACGCTAGAGGACGACACCTGCATTGTTGGGTTACGTATGCATGTTCCTGTACGGATATGCCACCTGGGTTCTATGACTAGTCATGTCGACCCGGGTTCTTAATGTTTGAATGCTAGCGACATATTGCATACGTGAGCCAAAAGACGCAAACGGTCCCGGCCCATGTAAGGTGGCAGCCTCGGAGTTAACCGTGAGTGAGGCCGCAAAGTGATGTGATGTGTTACATGTTGGATTATTATGGCTTAGGATCGGGGTCCCAACAGAGCGGTTGCCGAAAGATTTCAAAGGACCTCGCAAAGTCTCGAATTACATTGCCGACTTGCCTTCGGAGGCCTGGATCGAAAGCTATGAGCTGGCTATGGAGATGTTAGATGTCAATGAGGCGGTGTGTGCTAAATATTTCATCATGATGCTGGAAGGTCCGGCTCGCACGTGGTTAAAGGGTTTGCCACCCAATACCGTCAACTCATGGGCTGAGTTGAGAGCAAGGTTGATCAAAAACTTTCAAGGAACTTGCAAACAGCCTATGACAATTGTGGATCTCGATCATTGTGTCCAGCAGGAGAATGAGTCGGCTCATCATTGGGTCCGACGGGTGTCGACCATCATCCACTCATCTGAACAGATCATGGCGGCTCAAGCGGTGCCGATCCTAGAAAAGAACTATCACTTCGTCCCTCTGAAGCAGAAGCTCGGGCGGCTCAAGCGTACGTGTTAGGACATGGGAGAACTCATGGTGGCTCTCACAAAGTATGCTGACTCTAATAACACGAAGGATCCAGGCTCTGATGAGGAGAAGGCCAGCCAAGGTAAGAGGAACAACCAGGGCAAGGGTGCGGGAAATAATGGTAACCAGAGCAAACGGAAGAACCCGGATGGCGGGTCAGAACTGGTGGCCAATGCGAGCACCGGCCAGAATCATCCTAAGGGCAATGGGAAGTTCAGACCGCCTTTTAGCAAAAATAGGACTCCTTTCATTTGGAGGAAATGCTCAAAAAACCCTGTCCGGAGCACAGTCGGCCCGATAAAGCTGCGGGGCACACATGGGGTGATTGCCACATCATGCAGAAGTTCAAGAACTACAGCATGCAGTAACACAACAACCATAGCGGTGGCCCGCCCGGCGGCTCAGGACCAGGCGGGTCAGGAGCCGGATGTGGATCCGGCGGCTCAGGGTCCGGTTATCATGGTCAGGGAAATCAAAGAGGACATCCTCAGCACTCTGGTAACAACAATCAGCAACATCATAATCAATCTGGATACCAGAGTAATCCAGAGCAACTCAGCTCGGGCTAGTCTCATGTTTTTACGACCAGCCTTAACAAGCGGGATTAGAAATTGCGCAAGCGAGCGGTTAACGCAGTAGCGCCGGCTCTACCACAATACTTGAAGTGGTCTGAGTATGACATAACATGGAGCCGGGAGGATCACCCGCCGCGTGTTGATGACCCGGGGCGGCTAGCCCTGGTAGTTGCCCCCCAAGTGGGAGGATATATGGTGAATAAGGTACTTATGGATGGTGGCAATAGCATCAACATCCTGTACTATGATACCTTCCGGCGGATGAAGCTGCTTGATAAAGACCTTAAGCCCTCATCAACCGTTTTTCATGGTGTAGTACCGAGCAAATCAGCTTACCCGGTGGGCAGGATTTCTTTGGAAGTCGCCTTTGGTGACGAGTACAACTACAGTGTGGAGTCCTTGTGGTTTGAAGTGGTCAAGATCAAGAGCCCTTATCATGCATTGTTTGGGCGGCCGGCTTATGCTAAGTTCATGGCTAGGCCCTGTTATGTCTACTTACAGCTCAAGATGCCCGGGTTAAAAGACACGATTACTGTTCATGGTGATCGGAATACGGCTATTGAGTGTGAAGAAGGGGACGCGGCTTACGCGGAATCCAGTTGTGCTAAGGCAGAACTCAAATTTTATAAGGAAAATGTTGACCCAGAGGATATGACCCCGCTGAAGAAGCCCACCACAGAGGTTGAGCCGCCCCTCAAATTTTCAGCGGAGGATACCAAGGCGGTAGATTTCACTCCAAGCGACTCATCCAAGCAATTCATTATTGGGGCCAACATGGATCCCAAATAGGAAAGCGCGCTCATCGAATTCATCCGTGAGAATCGAGACATCTTTGCATGGAAACCTTCTGACATGTCGGGTGTACCGAGAGAGTTCGTTGAGCATAACCTTAATGTGGATCCTAAGTTTAAACCTGTCAAGCAATTTCTACGTCGGTTCAATGAGGAGAGATGCAAGGCCATTGGGGAAGAGGTCGCCCGGCTCTTGGCGGCGGGTTTTATCATCGATGTCTTTCACCCGGAGTGGCTTGCTAATCTAGTGCTTGTGCTCAAGAAGAATGGCACATGGCGTATGTGTGTGGACTATACGGATCTTAACAAGGCATGTCCGGCTGATCCTTTTTCTCTCCCTCGTATTGATCAAATCATTGATGCTACGGCGAGTTGCGAAAGTTTATGCTTCCTGGATGCTTATTCGGGATATCATCAGATCAAGATGTCAGTTAAGGACCAAGAGAAGACGACTTTCATCACACCTTTTGGAGCCTTCTTCTATGTGCCTATGCCTGTTGGGCTCAAGAGTGCCCAGGCGACTTATCAACGCTGTGTGCAGAATTGTCTTCACAATCAGATTGGATGCAACATTCATGCTTATGTGGATGATATTGTGATCAATTCAAGGAAGAAGGAGACCCTGCTTGATGACTTAGAGGAAACCTTTGACAATCTGCGGATCTATAAGATGATGTTTAACCCAGCAAAGTATGTCTTTGGTGTTCCGGCTGGCAAGCTCTTGGGATTTCTGGTTTCTGAGCGTGGTATCGAAGCTAACCCGGATAAGATCAAGGCTATCACCTCCCTAGCTAAGCCGGCTTGTATCAATGATGTCTAATGCCTGGCAGGGCAGGTCGCCATGTTGAGACGGTTCATAAGCCGCCTTGGTGAGAAATCCATCCCTCTATATAAAATGATGAAAAAGACAGACAATTTTGTTTGGAGTACGGCGGCGGGTGAAGCGTTTGAGGCTCTCAAGAAGCAGCTCACTCAGCCATCGGTTTTAGCTGCTCCTGCTCAGAAAGAGCCCTTGCTCCTATATGTGGCGGCTAACAACCGGGCTGTCAGCGTTGCACTCGTGGTCGAGTGCAAGGAAGCAGGGAAAGAGTATCCGGTTCAGAGGCCGGTTTATTATATCAGTGAGGTTCTGACAGAGTCCAAGCAGAGGTATTCACATTGGTAGAAGCTAGTGTATGGGGTGTTCATGGCCAACCGCAGGTTAAAGCATTACTTCTTAGGGCACCAAATTACCGTGGTTGGCTCTGCTCCGTTGGGGGACATAATTCAAAACAGAGAAGCCACTGGTAGGATTGCTAAGTGGGCATTGGAGCTGGGACCTCTCAATCTGAGATACGTAGCTCGTACGGCTGTCAAGTCTCAAGCCCTTGTGGATTTCATAAACGACTGGACAAAGTGTGAGGTGCCTGAAGAAAAGCCGGATAACACATACTAGACAATACACTTTGATGGATCCAAGCAGCTGGAAGGATCAGGGGCAGGAGTTGTTTTAACATCTCCCAAAGGTGATAAGTTATGTTATGTGCTCTGGCTGATGTTCCCTTTCACTAATAATGCAGCTGAGTATGAAGCCTTGTTTCATGGCCTCAGGGTAGCTAAGGAGATGAACTTAAGCCGGGTAAGGTGCTTCGGCCACTCAGACCTTGTGGCTTAGCAAGTTTTAGGTACTTGGGATTCCAGGGATTCGTGGATGCCGGCTTATCGTCAAGCGGTGGATATCATTGCTGGTCACTTCAAGGGTTATCAGGTGGATCACATTGATCATCGTAGGAACGAGCCAGCTGATGCCCTATCAAGGTTAGGCTCTTAACGAAAGTCGGTGCTGCCCAATATCTTTCTGGACGTCTTATATCACCCGACTATCAAGTTACCATCAGAGGAAGATTTGGTTGTTCCTGATCCGAAGGGACAATTAGTGGCGGCTCTACATGCTATTCCGGATTGGACTGTGCCGTACTTGGCGTATTTGACTCGAGGTAAGTTACCTGATGATGAAAATCTGGCCAGACAGATAACCCGACGGTCTAAATCCATGACGATAGTCAATGGCGAGTTACACAAGTGTAGTGTCACCGGAGTGTTTCAACGTTGTGTCTCACCAGAGGAGGGTAAGGAGATCTTAAATGAAATTCATGCTGGTGATTGCAGACATCACGCCGGCTCAAAGTCTTTGGTGGCCAAGGCTTTCCGGCATGGTTTGTTCTGGTTGACGGCTCACAAGGATGTCGAGGATCTGGTCCGCAAGTGCGACGGTTGTCAAAGGTTTGGTCGGCGTGCTCATGTTCCAGCTCAAGAATTGTGCATGATACCAATTACTTGGCTGTTTGCAGTCTGAGGGCTCGATATGGTCGGGCCTTTCAAGAGAACCAAGGATAAGAAAATGCACCTCTTGGTGGCGGTTGATAGGTTCACCAAGTGGGTAGAGGCTGAGCCGGTCAACAAGTGTGATGCGGCTATGGCGGTTTGGTTTATCAAAAAACTAATCTACCATTTTGGTTACCTTCACAGCATCATCACGGACAATGGAACAAACTTTTCCAAGGGGGCTATGAAAAAAATTATGCGACCTGGAACACATCCGGCTTGCTGTTTCTGCGATTGCTCATCCACAGTCCAACAGTCAGGCGGCGCGTGCTAACCAAGAAATCTTGAGAGGTATTAAGCCCTGGCTTATGGTTCCTTTACAGCGGACGCCAGGCTGTTGGGTGGAAGAGTTATCGTCTGTCTTATGGAGTATCATAACTACCCCGAACAGATCCACAAGTTATACACCTTTCTTCATGGTTTACGGTGCAGAGGCCGTGTTACCAAGTGACATCCGGCATGACTCGCCACGAGTGGCGGCTTACGTTGAGACGGACAATGAAACGGTGCGTCAAGACGCATTGGATGCCTTGGAGGAGGAACGAGAACTGGCGGCTGCTCGTTCGGCGATCTATTAGCAAGACCTGCGTCGCTATCATAGCCGCAGAGTCAAGACCCGGACGTTTCAAGAAGGCGACTTGGTGCTGCAGCTGATTCAACATCAGACAAATATGCATAAGCTATCTCCTCCATGGGAAGGACATTTCGTGGTCAGTAGAAATCTCAACAACGGGTCATATTACCTCATTGACATTCGAGACGACTCACATACCTCGGGTCAGGAGACCAGCCGGCCGTGGAACATAGCGCATCTGCGGCCTTATTACACCTGATTTGTTGAGACTCGACATTGTACACTATCATTATACATATCATATTTATATATGAATAAAGTAGCATCCCTGCAAGTAAGTGCCTCTACCATTTCGCATATATTCTTCCATGCAAGAAAGACTAAACTTGGTTGTCAAAGGGGGCTTCCCACCCTCTAGGTGTAGCTTATCAAACCCTAACAGCCGGCTCTTAAGCGAAAAAATGTTGACAAGTCAACATAGTTGTCGAAGGGGGCTTCCCACCCTCCAGGTGTAGCTTATCAAACCCTAACAGTCGGCTCTTAAGCCAAAAAAGTTGACAAGTCAACTTGGATTTCTAAGGGGGCTTCCCACCCTCCCGGTGTAGCTTATCAAACCCTAACAGCCGGCTCTTAAGCCAAAAATGTTGACAAGTCAACATAGCCGTCCACGGGGCTTCCCACCCTACGGGTGTAGCTTATCAAACCCTATCGGTCGGCTCTTAAGCCAAAAAAATTGACAAGTCAACTTGGTTGTCGGAGGGGGCTTCGCACCCTCCGAGTGTAGCTTATCAAACCCTAACAGACGGCACTTAAGCCAAAAAATGTTGACAAGTCAACATAGCTGTCGAAGGGGGCTTCCCAGCATCCGGGTGTAGCTTATAAAACCCTAACAGCCGACTCTTGAGCCAAAAAAGTTGACAAGTCAACTTGGTTGTCTAAGGGGGCTTCCCACCCTCCGGGTGTAGCTTATCAAACCCTAACAGCCGGCTCTTAAGCAAAAAAATGTTGACAAGTCAACATAGCTGTCGAAGGGAGCTTCCCACCCTCTGGGTGTAGCTTATCAAACTCTAATAGCCGGCTCTTAAGCCAAAAAAGATGACAAGTCAACTTGGTTGTCTAAGGGGGATTCCCACCCTCTAGGTGTAGCTTATCAAACCCTAACAGCTGGCTCTTAAGCCAAAAATGTTGACAAATCAACATAGCCATCCAGGGGGCTTCCCACCCTACGGGTGTACCTTATCAAAACCTATCGGCAGGCTCTTAAGCCAAAGAGGTTGACAAGTCAACTTGGTTGTCGAAGGGGGCTTCCCACCCTCCGGGTGTAGCTTATCAAACCATAACAGCCGGCTCTGAAGCCAAAAAATGTTGACAAGTCAACATAGCTGTCAAGGAGGCTTCCCACCCTCTAGGTGTAGCTTATCAAACCCTAACAGCCGGCTCTGAAGCCAAAAAAGTTGACAAGTCAACTTGGTTGTCTAAGGGGGCTTCCTACCCTCCAGGTGTAGCTTATCAAAACCTAACAGCCAGCTCTTAAGCCAAAAATCTTGACAAGTCAACATAGCCGTCCAGGGGGTCCCACCCTACGGGTGTAGCTTATCAAACCCTATCAGCCAGCTCTTAAGCCAAAAAAGTTGACAAGTCAACTTGGTTGTCGAAGGGGGCTTCCCACCCTCCAGGTGTAGCTTATAAAACCCTAAGAGCCGGCTCTTAGGCCAAAAAATGTTGACAAGTCAACATAGCAATAAAAAGGGGGCTTCCCACCCTCCGGGTGTAGCTTATCAAACCCTAACAGCAGGCTCTTAAGACAAAAATGTTGAAAAGTCAACATAGCCGTCCAGGGGGCTTCCCACCCTACGTGTGTAGCTTATCAAACCCTATTGGCCGACTCTTAAGCCAAAAAACTTGACAAGTCAACTTAGTTGTCGAAGGGGGCTTCCCACCCTCCGGGTGTAGCTTATCAAACCCTAATAGGTGACTCTTAAGCCAAAAAAGTTGACAAGTCAACATAGCTGTCAAAGGGGGCTTCCCACCCTACAGGTGTAGCTCATCAAACCCTAACAGTCGGCACTTAAGCCAAAAAAGTTGACAAGTCAACTTGGTTATCGATGGGGGCTTCCCACCCTCCGGGTGTAGCTTATCAAACCCTAACAGCCGGATCTTAAACCAAAAAATGTTGACAAGTCAGTATAGCTGTCGAAGGGGGCTTCCCACCCTCCGGGTGTAGCTAATCAAACCCTAACAACCGGCTCTTAAGCCAAAAAAGTTGCCAAGTCAACTTGGTTGTCTAAGGGGGCTTCCCACCCTCCGGGTGTAGCTTATCAAACCCTAACAGCCAGCTCTTAAGCCAAAAATGGTGACAAGTCAACATAGCAGTCCAGGGGGACTTCCCACCCTATGGGTGTAGCTTATCAAACCCTATCGGCCGGCTCTTAAGCAAAAAAAATGACATGTCAACTTGGTTGTCGAAGGGGGCTCCCCACCCTTCGGGTGTAGCTTATCAAATCCTAACAGCCGGCTCTTAAGCCAAAAAATGTTGAGAAGTCAACATAGCTGTCGAAGGGGGCTTCCCACCCTCCGGGTGTAGCTTATCAAACCCAAACAACCGGCTTTGAAGCCAAAAAGTTTACAAGTCAACTTGGTTGTCGAAGGGGGCTCCCCACCCTTCGGGTGTAGCTTATCAAACCCTAACAGCCGGCTCTTAAGCGAAAAAATGTTGACAAGTCAACACAGCTGTCGAAGGGGGCTTCCCATCCTACGGGAGAAGCTTATCAAATCCTAATAGCCGGCTCTTAAGCCAAAAAAGTTGACAAGTCAACTTGGTTGTCGAAGGGGGCTTCCCACCCTCCGGGTGTAGCTTATCAAACTCTAACAACTGGCTATTAAGCGAAAAATGTTGACAAGTCAACATAGCCATCCAGGGAGCTTCCCACCCTACTAGTGTAGCTTATCAAACCCTATCGACCGGCTCTTAAGCGAAAAAAGTTGACAAGTCATCTTGGTTGTCGAAGGGGGCTTCCCACCCTCCGTGTGTAGCTTATCAAACACTAATAGCTATCTCTTAAGCCAAAAAATGTTGACAAGTCAACATAGCTAGAAGGGGGCTTCCCACCCTCCGGGTGTAGCTTATCAAACCCTAACAGCCAGCTCTTAAGCCATAAAAAGACAACAAGTCAACTTGGTTGTCTAACGATGCTTCCCACCCTCCTGGTGTAGATTATCAAACTCTAACACCTGGCTCTTAAGCCAAAATTGTTGACAAGTCAATATAGCCGTCCAGGGGGCTTCCCACCCAACGGGTGTAGCTTTTAAAACCCTATCGGCCGGCTCTTAAGCCAAAAAAGTTGACAAGTCAACTTGGTCGACGAAGGTGGCTTCCCTCCCTCCGGGTGTAGCTTATCAAACCCTAACAGCCGACACATTAGCCAAAAAATGTTGACAAGTCAACATAGCTGTCGAAGGGGGCTTCCCACCCTCCCGGTGTAGCTTATCAAACTCTAACAGTCGGCTCTTAAGCCAAAAAATGTTGACAAGTCAACATAGCTGTCGAAGGGGGCTTCCCACCCTCCGGGTGTGTCATATCAAACCCTCACAGCCAACTTTTAAGGCAAAAATTTGACAAGTCAACTTTGTTGTCTAAGGGGGCTTCCCACCCTCCGAGTGTAGCTTATCAAACCCTAACAGACGACTGTAAAGCCAAAACTGTTGACAAGTCAACATAACCATCCAGGGGGCTCCCCACCCTTCGGGTGTAGCTTATCAAACCCTATCGGTCGGCTCTTAAGCCAAAAAAGATGACAAGTCAACTTGGTTATCGAAGGGGGCTTCCCACTCTCTCGGTGTAGCTTATCAAACCCTAACAACCGGCTCTTAAGCCAAAAAATGTTGACAAATCAACATAGCTGTCGAAGGGGGCTTCCCACCCTCCCGTGTAGCTTATAAAACCCTAACAGCCGGCTCTTGAGCCAAAAAAGTTGACAAGTCAACTTGGTTGTCTAAGGGGGCTTCCCACCCTCCGTGTGTAGCTTATCAAACACTAATAGCTGGCTCTTAAGCCAAAAAATGTTGACAAGTCAACATAGCTAGAAGGGGGCTTCCCACCCTCCGGGTGTAGCTTATCAAACCCTAACAGCCGGCTCTTAAGCCATAAAAAGACAACAAGTCAACTTGGTTGTCTAACGATGCTTCCCACCCTCCTGGTGTAGATTATCAAACTCTAACACCTGGCTCTTAAGCCAAAATTGTTGACAAGTCAATATAGCCGTCCAGGGGGCTTCCCACCCAACGGGTGTAGCTTTTAAAACCCTATCGGCCGGCTCTTAAGCCAAAAAAGTTGACAAGTCAACTTGGTCGACGAAGGTGGCTTCCCTCCCTCCGGGTGTAGCTTATCAAACCCTAACAGCCGACACATTAGCCAAAAAATGTTGACAAGTCAACATAGCTGTCGAAGGGGGCTTCCCACCCTCCCGGTGTAGCTTATCAAACTCTAACAGTCGGCTCTTAAGCCAAAAAATGTTGACAAGTCAACATAGCTGTCGAAGGGGGCTTCCCACCCTCCGGGTGTGTCATATCAAACCCTCACAGCCAACTTTTAAGGCAAAAATTTGACAAGTCAACTTTGTTGTCTAAGGGGGCTTCCCACCCTCCGAGTGTAGCTTATCAAACCCTAACAGACGACTGTAAAGCCAAAACTGTTGACAAGTCAACATAACCATCCAGGGGGCTCCCCACCCTTCGGGTGTAGCTTATCAAACCCTATCGGTCGGCTCTTAAGCCAAAAAAGATGACAAGTCAACTTGGTTATCGAAGGGGGCTTCCCACTCTCTCGGTGTAGCTTATCAAACCCTAACAACCGGCTCTTAAGCCAAAAAATGTTGACAAATCAACATAGCTGTCGAAGGGGGCTTCCCACCCTCCCGGTGTAGCTTATAAAACCCTAACAGCCGGCTCTTGAGCCAAAAAAGTTGACAAGTCAACTTGGTTGTCTAAGGGGGCTTCCCACCCTCCGTGTGTAGCTTATCAAACCCTAACAGCCAGCTCTTAAGCCAAAAAAGTTAACAAGTCAACATAGATGTCGAAGGGGGCTTCCCACCCTATGGGTGTAGCTTATCAAACCCTAACAGCCAGCTCTTAAGACAAAAAAGTTGACAAGTCAACTTGCTTTTCTAAGGGGGATTCCCACCCTCTCGGTGTAGCTTATCAAACCCTCACAGCCGGCTCTTAAGGCAAAAAAGTTGACAAGTCAACTTGGTTGTCGAAGGGGGCTCCCCACCCTTCGGGTGTAGCTTATCAAACCCTAACAGCCGGCTCTTAAGCCAAAAAATGTTGCGAAGTCAACATAGCTGTCGAAGGGGGCTTCCCACCCTCCGGGTGTAGCTTATCAAACCCAAACAACCGGCTTTGAGGCCAAAAAAGTTTACAAGTCAACTTGGTTGTCGAAGGGCGCTCCCCACCCTTCGGGCGTAGCTTATCAAACCCTAATAACCGGCTCTTAAGCCAAAAAATGTTGACAAGTCAACACAGATGTCGAAAGGGGCTTCACATAACAGGAGAAGCTTATCAAATCCTAATAGCCGGCTCTTAAGCCAAAAAAGTTGACAAGTCAACTTGGTTGTCGAAGGGGGCTTCCCACCCTTCGGGTGTAGCTTATCAAACCCTAACAACTGGCTATTAAGTGAAAAATGTTGACAAGTCAACATTGCCATCCAGGGGGCTTCCCACCATACTAGTGTAGGTTATCAAACCCTATCGGCCGGCTCTTAAGCAAAAAAAAGTTGACAAGTCATCTTGGTTGTCGAAGGGGGCTTCCCACCCTCCGGATGTAGCTGATCAAACAGTAACGGCCGGCTCTTAAGCCAAGAAATGTTGACAAGTCAACATAGCTATCGAAGGGGGCTTCCCACCCTCCGGGTGTAGCTTATCAAACCCTAACAGCCGGCTCTTAAGCCAAAAAAAGACGACAAGTCAACTTGGTTGTCTAAGGATGCTTCCCACCCTCCGGGTGTAGATTATCAAACCCTAACAGCTGGCTCTTAAGCCAAAATTGTTGACAAGTCAACATAGCTGTCCATGGGGCTTCCAACCCTATGGTCGTAGCTTATCAAACCCTACCGGCCGGCTCTTAAGCCAAAAAAGTTGACAAGTCAACTTGGTTGACGAAGGTGGCTTCCCACCCTCCGGGTGTAGCTTATCAAACCCTAACAGCCGGCTCTTAAGCCAAAAATATTGACAAGTCAATATAGCCGTCCAGGGGGCTTCCCACCCTACGGGTGTAGCTTATCAAACCTATCGGCCAACTCTTAAGCAAAAAAACTTGACAAGTCAACTTGGTTGTTGAAAGGGGCTTCCCACCCTTCGGGTGTAGCTTATCAAACCCTAACAGCCGGCTCTTAAGCCAAAAAATGTTGCGAAGTCAACATAGCTGTCGAAGGGGGCTTCCCACCCTCCGGGTGTAGCTTATCAAACCCAAACAACCGGCTTTGAGGCCAAAAAGGTTTACAAGTCAACTTGGTTGTCGAAGGGCGCTCCCCACCCTTCGGGCGTAGCTTATCAAACCCTAATAACCGGCTCTTAAGCCAAAAAATGTTGACAAGTCAACACAGATGTCGAAAGGGGCTTCCCATCCTACGGGAGAAGCTTATCAAATCCTAACAGCCGGCTCTTAAGCCAAAAAAGTTGACAAGTCA
Source organism: Hordeum marinum (assembly GCA_022496015.1). Taxonomy (NCBI): domain Eukaryota; kingdom Viridiplantae; phylum Streptophyta; class Magnoliopsida; order Poales; family Poaceae; genus Hordeum; species Hordeum marinum. Next base: position 125,104,072 of record CM039673.1, on the reverse strand, counting down.
ACTTGGTTGTCGAAGGGGGCTTCCCACCCTTCGGGTGTAGCTTATCAAACCCTAACAACTGGCTATTAAGTGAAAAATGTTGACAGGTCAACATAGCCATCCAGGGGGCTTCCCACCATACTGGTGTAGGTTATCAAACCCTATCGGCCGGCTCTTAAGCAAAAAAAAGTTGACAAGTCATCTCGGTTGTCGAAGGGGGCTTCCCACCCTCCGGGTGTAGCTTATCAAACACTAACGGGCGGCTCTTAAGCCAAAAAATGTTGACAAGTCAACATAGCTATCGAATGGGGCTTCCCACCCTCCGGGTGTAGCTTATCAAACCCTAACAGCCGGCTCTTCAGCGAAAAAAAGACGACAAGTCAAATTGGTTGTCTAAGGATGCTTCCCAACCTCCGGGTGTAGATTATCAAACCCTAACAGCTCGCTCTTAAGCCAAAATTGTTGACAAGTCAACATAGCTGTCCATGGGGCTTCCCACCCTATGGTCGTAGCTTATCAAACCCTATCGGCCGGCTCTTAAGCCAAAAAAGTTGACAAGTCAACTTGGTTGACGAAGGTGGCTTCCCACCCTACGGGTGTAGCTTATCAAACCCTAACAGCCGGCTCTTAAGCCAAAAATATTGACAAGTCAATATAACCGTACAGGGGGCTTCCCACCCTACGGGTGTAGCTTATCAAACCCTATCGGCCAACTCTTAAGCAAAAAAAACTTGACAAGTCAACTTGGTTCTTGAAAGGGGCTTCCCACCCTTCGGGTGTAGCTTATCAAACCCTAACAGCCGGCTCCTAAGCCAAAAAATGTTGCGAAGTCAACATAGCTGTCGAAGGGGGCTTCCCACCCTCCGGGTGTAGCTTATCAAACCCAAACAACCGGCTTTGAGGCCAAAAAAGTTGACAAGTAAACTTGGTTGTCGAAGGGCGCTCCCCACCCTTCGGGCGTAGCTTGTCAAACCCTAATAACCGGCTCTTAAGCCAAAAAATGTTGACAAGTCAACACAGATGTCGAAAGGGGCTTCCCATCCTACGGGAGAAGCTTATCAAATCCTAACAGCCGGCTCTTAAGCCAAAAAAGTTGACAAGTCAACTTGGTTGTCGAAGGAAGCTTTCCACCCTTCGGGTGTAGCTTATCAAACCCTAACAACTGGCTATTAAGTGAAAAATGTTGACAAGTCAACATAGCCATCCAGGGGGCTTCCCACCATACTGGTGTAGGTTATCAAACCCTATCGGCCGGCTCTTAAGCAAAAAAAGTTGACTAGTCATCTTGGTTGTCGAAGGGGGCTTCCCACCCTCCGGGTGTAGCTTATCAAACACTAACGGCCGGCTCTTAAGCCAAAAAATGTTGACAAGTCAACATAGCTATCGAAGGGGGCTTCCCACCCTCCGGGTGTAGCTTATCAAACCCTAACATCCGGCTCTTCAGCCAAAAAAATACGACAAGTCAACTTGGTTGTCTAAGGATGCTTCCCACCCTCCGGGTGTAGATAATCAAACCCTAACAGCTGGCTCTTAAGCCAAAATTGTTGACAAGTCAACATAGCTGTCCATGGGGCTTCCCACCCTATGGTCGTAGCTTATCAAACCCTATCGGCCGGCTCTTAAGCCAAAAAAGTTGACAAGTCAACTTGGTTGACGAAGGTGGCTTCCCACCCTCCGGGTGTAGCTTATCAAACCCTAACAGCCGGCTCTTAAGCCAAAAATATTGACAAGTCAATATAGCCATCCAGGGGGATTCCCACCCTACGGGTGTAGCTTATCAAACCCTATCGGCCAACTCTTAAGCAAAAAAAACTTGACAAGTCAACTTGGTTGTTGAAAGGGGCTTCCCACCCTTCGGGTGTAGCTTATCAAACCCTAACAGCCGACACATTAGCCAAAAAATGTTGACAAGTCAACATAGCTGTCGAAGGGGGCTTCCCTCCCTACGGGTGTAGGTTATCGAAACCTAACAATCGGCTCTTAAGCCAAAAAAGTTGACAAGTAAACTTGGTTGTCTAAGGGGGCTTCCCACCCTCCCGGTGTAGCTTATCAAACCCTAACAGACGGCTCTTAAGCCAAAAAATGTTGACAAGTCAACATAGCTGTCGAACGGGGCTTCCCACCCTCCGGCTGTAGCTTATCAAACCCTAAGAGACGACTGTAAAGCCAAAACGGTTGACAAGTCAACATAGCCATCCAGGGGGCTTCCCACCCTACGGGTCTAGCTTATCAAACATTATCGGCCGGCTCTTAAGCCAAAAAAGTTGACAAGTCAACTTGGTTGTGGAAGGGGGCTTCCCACTCTCTGGATGTAGCTTATCAAACCCTAAGAGCCGGCTCTTAAGCCAAAAAATGTTGATAAGTCAACATAGGTGTCGAAGGGGGCTTCCCACCCTCCGGGTGTAGCTTATAAAACCCTAACAGCCGGCTCTTGAGCCAAAAAAGTTGACAAGTCAACTTGGTTGTATAAGGGGGCTTCCGACCCTCTGGGTGTAGATTATCAAACCCTAACAGCCGGCTCTTAAGCCAAAAAAGTTGACAAGTCAACATAGCTGTCGAAGGGGGCTTCCCACCCTACGAGTGTACCTTATCAAACCCTAACAGCCGACTCTTAAGCGAAAAAGCTTGACAAGTCAACTTGGTTGTCTAAGGGGGATTCCCACCTTCTCGGTGTAGCTTATGAAACCCTAACAGCCATCTCATAAGCCAAAAAAGTTGACAAGTCAACTTGGTTGTCTAAGGGGGCTTCCCACCCTTCGGGTGTAGCTTGTCAAACCCTAACAACTGGCTATTAAGTGAAAAATGTTGACAGGTCAACATAGCCATCCAAGGGGCTTCCCACCATACTAGTGTAGGTTATCAAACCCTATCGGCCGGCTCTTAAGCAAAAAAAAGTTGACAAGTCATCTCGGTTGTCGAAGGGGGCTTCCCACCCTCCGGGTGTAGCTTATCAAACACTAACGGCCGGCTCTTAAGCCAAAAAATGTTGACAAGTCAGCATAGCTATCGAAGGGGGCTTCCCACCCTCCGGGTGTAGCTTATCAAACCCTAACAGCCGGCTCTTCAGCCAAAAAAATACGACAAGTCAACTTGGTTGTCTAAGGATGCTTCCCACCCTCCGAGTGTAGATTATCAAACCCTAACAGCTGGCTCTTAAGCCAAAATTGTTGACAAGTCAACATAGCTGTCCATGGGGCTTCCCACCCTATGGTCGTAGCTTATCAAACCTATCGGCCGGCTCTTAAGCTAAAAAAGTTGACAAGTCAACTTGGTTGACGAATGTGGCTTCCCACCCTCCGGGTGTAGCTTATCAAACCCTAACAGCCGGCTCTTAAGCCAAAAATATTGACAAGTCAATATAGCCGTACAGGGGGCTTCACACCCTACGGGTGTAGCTTATCAAACCCTATCGGCCAACTCTTAAGCAAAAAAACTTGACAAGTCAACTTGGTTCTTGAAAGGGGCTTCCCACCCTCCGGGAGTAGCTTATCAAACCCTAACAGCCGGCTCTTAAGCCAACAAATGTTGACAAGTCAACATACCTGTCGAAGGGGGCTTCCCACCCTCCGGGTGTAGCTTATCAAACCCTAATAGCCAGCTTTTAAGGCAAAAAAGTTGACAAGTCAACTTGCTTGTCTAAGGGGGCTTCCCAACCTCCGGATGTAGCTTATCAAACCCTAACAGCCGGCTCTTAAGCCAAAAATGTTGACAAGTCAACATAGCAGTCCAGGGGGCTTCCCACCCTACGGGTGTAGCTTATCAAACCCTATCGGCCGGCTCTTAAGCCAAAAAAGTTGACAAGTCAACTTGGTTGTTGAAGGGGGCTCCCCACCCTCCGGGTGTAGCTTATCAAACCCTAACAGCCGGCTCTTAAGCCAAAAAATGTTGACAAGTCAACATAGCTGTCGAAGGGGACTTCCCACCCTCCGGGTGTAGCTTATCAAACCCTAATATCAAGCTTTTAATCCAAAAAAGTTGACAAGTGAACATAGTCGTCCAGGGGGCTTCCCACCCTATGGGTGTAGCTTATCAAGCCCTATCAGCCGGCTCTTAAGCCATAAAAGTTTACAAGTCAACTTGGTTGTCGAAGGGGGCTTCCCACCCTCTCGGTGTAGTTTATCAAACCCTAACAGCCGACTCTTAAGCCAAAAAATGTTGAAAAGTGAACATAGCTGTCGAAGGGGGCTTCCCACCCTACGCGTGTAGCTTATCAAACCCTAACGATCGGCTCTTAAGCCAAAGAAGTTGAAAAGTCCACTAGGTTTTCTAAGGGGGCTTCCCACTCCGGGTGTAGCTTATCAAACCCTAACAGCCGGCTCTAAAGCCAAAAAAATGTTGACAAGTCAACATAGCTGTCGAAGGGGGCTTCCCACCCTCCTGGTGTAGCTTATCAAACCCTAACAGTCGGCTTTTAGGCCAAAAAAGTTGAAAAGTCAACTTGGTTGTCTAAAGGGGCTTCCCACCCTCCCGGTGTAGCTGATCAAACCCTAACAGCTGGCTTTTAAGCCAAAAATGTTGACAAGTCAACATAGCCATCCAGGGGGCTTCCCACCCTACGGGTGTAGCTTATCAAACCCTATCGGCCGGCTCTTAACCAAAAAAGTTGACAAGTCAACTTGGTTGTCGAAGGGTGCTTCCCACCCTCCGAGTGTAGCTTATCAAACCCTAACAGCCGGCTCTTAAGCCAAAAAATATTGACAAGTCAAAATAGTTGTCGAAGGGGGCTTCCCACACTCTCGGTGTAGCCTATAAAACCGTAACAGCTTACTCTTAAGCTAAAAAATGTTGACAAGTCAACATAGCTGTCGAAGGGGGCTTCCCACCCTACGGGTGTAGCTTATCAAACCCTAACAATATTCTCTTAAGCCAAAAAAGTTGGCAAGTCAACTTGGTTGTCTAAGGGGGCTTCCCACCCTCCGGGTTTAGCTTATCAAACCCTAACAACCGGCTCTTAAGGTAAAAAAGTGGACAAGTCAACTTGGTTGTCTAAGGGGGCTTCCCACCCTCCGGGTGTAGCTTATGAAACCCTAACAGCCGGCTCTTAAGCCAAAAATGATGACAAGTCAACATAGCAGTCCAAGGGGCTTCCCACCCTACGGGTGTAGCTTATCAAACCCTATGGGCCGGCACTTAAGCCAAAAAAGTTGACAAGTCAGCTTGGTTGTTGAAGGGGGCTCCCCACCCTCCGGGTGTAGCTTATAAAACCCTAACAGCCGGCTCTTAAGCCAAAAAATGTTGACAAGTCAACACAGCTGTCGAAGGGGGCTTCCCACCCTCCGGGTGTAGCTTATCAAACCCTAATATCCAGCTTTTAATCCAAAAAAGTTGACAAGTGAACATAGTCGTCCAGGGGGCTTCCCACCCTATGGGTGTAGCTTATGAAACCCTATCGGCCGACTCTTAAGCCATAAAAGTTTACAAATCAACTTGGTTGTCGAAGGGGGCTTCCCACCCTCTCGGTGTAGCTTATCAAACCCTAACAGCCGACTCTTAAGCCTAAAAATGTTGAAAAGTGAACATAGCTGTCGAAGGGGGCTTCCCACCCTACGCGTGGAGCTTATCAAAACCTATCGATCGTCTCTTAAGCCAAAAAATGTTGACAAGTCAACATAGCTGTCGAACGGGGCTTCCCACCCTCCCGGTGTAGCCTATCAAACCGTAACAGCCGGCTCTTAAGCCAAAAAATGTTGACAAGTCTACATAGCTGTTGAAGGGGGCTTCCCACCCTACGGGTGTAGCTTATCAAACCCTAACAGTCCGCTTTTAAGCCAAAAATGTGTAAAAGTCAACTTGGTTGTCTAAGGGGGCTTCCCACCCTCTGGGTGTAGCTTATCAAACCCTAACAGCCTGCTGTTAAGCCAAAAATTTGACAACTCAACATAGCCATCCAGGGGGCTTCCCACCCTATGGGTGTAGCTTATCAAACCCTATCGGCCGGCTTTTAAGCCAAAAAATGTTGACAAGTTAACATAGTTGTCAAAGGGGCTTCCCACCCTTCGGGTGTAGCTTCTCAAACCCTAACAACCGGCTCTTAAGTCAAAAAAGTTGACAAGTCAACTTGGTTGTCTAAGGGGGCTTCCCACCCTCCGGGTGTAGCTTATCGAACCCTAATAGCCGGCTCTTAAGCCAAAAATATTGACAAGTCAACATAGCCGTCCACGGGGCTTACCACCCTACGGGTGTAGCTTATCAAACCCTATCGGCCAGCTTTTAAGCCAAAAAAGTTGACAAGCCAACTTGGTTGTCGAAGGGGGCTTCCCACCCTCCGGGTGTAGCTTATCAAACCCTAACAGCCGGCTGTTAAGCCGAAAAAATGTTGACAAGTCAACATAGTTGTCGAAGGGGGCTTCCCACCCTCTGGGTGTAGCTTATCAAACCCTAACAGCCGGCTCTTCAGCCAAAAATGTTGACAAGTCAGCATAGCCGTCCAGGGGGCTTCCCACCCTACGGGTGTAGCTTATCAAACCCTATCGGCCGGCTCTTAAGCCAAAAAAGTTGACAAGTCAACTTGGTTATCGAAGGGGCTTCCCACCCTTCGGGTGTAGCTTATCAAACCCTAATAGCCGGCTCTTAAGCCAAAAAATGTTGACAAGTCAACATAGCTGTCGAAGGGGGGCTTCCCAGCCTATGGGTGTAGCTTATCAAACCCTAACAATCGTCTCTTAAGACCAAAAAGTTGAGAAGTCAGCTTGGTTGTCTAAGGGGGCTTCCCACCCTCCAGGTGTAGCTTATCAAACCCTAATAGCCGACTCTTAAGCCAAAAAATATTGACAAGTCAACATAGCTGTCCAAGGGAGCTTCCCACCCTCCGGGTGTAGCTTATCAAACCCTAACAGCCTGCTCTTAAGCCAAAAAAGTTGACACGTCAACTTGGTTGTCTAAGGGGGCTTCCCACCCTCCGGGTGTAGCTTATCAAACCCTAACAGTCAGCTCTTAAGCAAAAAATGTTGACAAGTCAACATAGCTGTCCAGGGGGCTTCCCACCCTGCGGGTATAGCTTATCAAACCCTATCGGCCGGCTCTTAAGCCAAAAAAGTTGACAAGTCAACTTGGTTGTCGAAGGGGGATTCCCACCCTCCGGGTGTAGCTTATCAAACCCTAACAGCCGGCTCTTAAGAAAAAAATGTTGACAAGTCAACATAGCTATCGAAGGGGGCTTCCCACCCTCCGGGTGTAGCTTATCAAACCCTAACAGCTGGCTCTTAAGCCAAAAAAGTTGACAAGTCAACTTGGTTGTCTAAGGGGGCTTCCCACCCTCCGGGTGTAGCTTATCAAACCCTAACAGCCAGCTCTTATGCCAAAAATGTTGACAAGTCAACATAGCCATCCAGGGGGCTTCCCACCCTCCGGGTGTAGCTTATCAAACCCTAACAGTCGGCTGTTATGGCAAGAATGTTGACAATTCAACATAGGCGTCCAGGGGGCTTCCCACCCTACGGGTGTAGCTTATCAAACCCTATCGGCCGGTTTTTAAGCCAAATAGTTGACTCCATCAACACGTTAGGAAGATACAGCATCTTTGGGTTATGCTTTTAAGCCTCCTACTAACGATATAAAGATACATCTATTCTTGTAGTAAATTAAGCTGCCAAGAGCCGGTAAAGCATCCAATGAGAAGCGCAAGGAAGATGACATATATATGTTAAGCCGGACCATTTCATATGTGCACGATGGCACAATTCCAGCAAAGGCAAAGTTACTACCAGTCTATTACATATGCTCTCTGTGGAGCCGAAAAATATCTTAAAGTTTTTTACACCACTCATGGCGGGTCACAAAGAGTCGGCTATCAACAGGCGTTCACAACGCAATCAGCTGGCCGACGGGTCACCCTGCTCCGGGTCTTCGACTGCCTTGATCTGAAGATTTTCCAAGTTCTAGTTAAAGTTGGTTAAAGCCGTAAAGGTTCCTTCTTCAAAGAAGGGGGAAGGGTCAAGTTCAGAGGCAAAAAGATTCTTACAGTGGGCAGGCGTCAGATCCTTGGACTCAAAGAGAGGGTCAAGGATTATTTTCTGGTTAGCCCTGTAAGCCGCCTGGTATGTCTCCAGGTTGACTTCTTCTGCTAACACGGAGGCAAGGACTTTGGAAGCCTTTACACACCGTGCATAGTCAGCCTCTGTAAACTCGAAGCCATCATATTTTTTGGAGGGAAACCCGTCCATCATATCAGCCAGAGTTAACTCTGGAGCAAAAGCGAATGCCTGGCTTATGGCTGCGATCGCCCCCTGACGGGCGGCTGATCTCTTCAACTCTACAATTTGCTTTGGCAACGTGGACAGAAGCTCTAAGACCCCTTTGATAATTGAAGGGATGGTATCCTTGTACAGTACAGCCTTGATTGTACACACAGTGCCACAATAAAGTTGTTCTGTCAGAGTATACATGGCCTTTAGGGGTAGCAAGCTATCGGAGGCAAGGTTGCGGCTCCTACGACCTACATAAGAGGGATGCCTCGTCATGAGTCGCCAGCACAAGTACAATACACAAATTGAGTTAAGTTATCAAATACTTACGAAAGATGGCAGCTGTCATCTTCTTGATGTGGCGCTTCAAGGACTGCAGCTCATCAGACACGATCATAAGCCGCTGATCAGCATCATCCGCCCGTTTAGTCAGGGCAGCTTGTTCAGTCTTAGCAGATTCCTTGAAGGTTGCAAAGTCGGTCTTAATCTTGGTCAGTTCTTCAGAAAGGAGCCGGCATTTTTCATCATCTTCACTTCGGACGACCTGCTGCGTGGCTAGATTATTTTTTAAGCCGGCCACTTCTGACCCGGCTTCGTTTAAAGCTTCCTATGACATGGCAAAGTACGAAATGAGCCGTCAGGAGGAGAATTCAACAAGTCTCAAACAGATTGCAAGCAATATGTATGACACTTGGGGGCTAATGTATATTTGATCTCCTAGATTAAAGGCAGTTCCGAATCATCTTTATCAAGTTAACCCAGAACTTGGGGGCTACACTTTGGTTTTTCAACTGGATTCCAAGGAAAAGGTCCGACTGAAATTTAACAAGATTGAGCCGGCCCTTGAGGGCTACAATTGGCTATAATGGCTATCTTCAATAAAGCTCTGGCTCAATGTTATCAAATATGAGCCGTCCCTTGGGGGCTATGAATGATGATTTGCGATTACTTATAAATAAGTTGAGGCCTATAGGCTAACAGTTCTACTTCTAGCAGGTTTTGAAGACCCAGATTATCATCAGCCAATATTAACCCGGCTCTTGGGGGCTATGTAAGGGTATAAGAAGAGTGAAGAATACCTCATATTTCTTCTTCATTAAATTGACAAGCTTGAGCTCCAATTCCCGGCTTGTAGACACACGACTCAAATAACTAGCATGAAGTTTGTCAGTGGTCATCTTCTCAAGGGCGGGGAGCTCAAAATCCAGCTTCTTGGAGGCTTCAGCCGTCTCACCATGCTTTGTCAGCACATGAGGTTGAGGAGACTGGAAGCCGACACCGGTAGTAAAAGCATCTGAAGCGGCTGTTTCATCGGCAACTTTTGCGGGGCAGGGCGGCTTGGAATGATCCCTTGGAGGACTCTCAAGAATCATATCGTCAGCCGCCGGCTCCGTAGAAGGACAAGTTTCTTCAGGTGCCTCCTTGGAAGCCGCCGAAGGATCAACATCCGACATGGGAGCATCCGGTTTGGTAGGCTCCGGTTCTTGAACATTAGGGCCAAGGGAGGATTTGTTGGTCTTCCTTCGCTTGGCTTGAACCCTGAAAAGCATAAAGATTAAGAGCCAAAAGATTTATGACCACCAAAGACTCGGATATAAGAGTTGAAGAACACATACAGCGAGTTAATCTTTGGAGGCGGCAGTGCAGTGGCCGTAGAGTCGCCAGACGAAGGAGACAATCCCTGAAAAGCAGTTCAGGTAATATAAGGCAATCTTGAATTTGCAAAGGAAGGATTAGTAAAATCAAGCAGAGAAGGAATATGTACCTCAGCTGGACGTTTCCTCTGAGTCGGAGAATTAGGCAACCCATAATTGAGAACGGTAGAGCCGGCGCTCTGGGTCTGGCGTCGGGCGGCTTGCTGTTGCTTTTTCAAAACAAATTGGGGGTCTAAGTAAGCAAGAGGATGAGAAAGAGGAACTTTTTGAATGACCCATCGTATCTTCTGGGGTACAAAGTATTCTGAGTCGGACGAAACATAAGTTACCTCAGGGGCGTTGGCGTGGCTGGTCTCTATCTCGTCCTGTGAATGGTTGTTGTCAATAAGGTGAATAAAGAGGTGGCAAAAAATAGTCAAGTTATACCTCCGAGTCGTCTGATTCCGGCTGTTCAAACCATTCTTCCTGAGGAGTGGTCTTCTTCTTCGTCTTCTTGTCTGTGGTCTTCTTCCTGGATTTCTTCAGAGGAGGAACATATTTCTTCTTCTAGAAGTCGGAGTTAGCCTGAAAAGATAAGCCGGCAAGTAGTGAGGGGATTACCAAGACATAGCTAATAAAGATAAGAGAGTATAAAGAGTCGCCTTACATCTTGGGCCGGGTTAGTGGCACAGAAAGGTGCCGGCCCAATGGCACTGCAAGCTCCTGAAGTTTCATGGACAAGACTCCGGATGACAGTTGTAATATCATCCTCTGTTAACATTGTCCGACTGAAGCAAAGGTAATCATCATACTGGCCCGGATATTCGCACATAAGGCAATTTCGCCGGCTCAAGGGCATAATCCTCCAAGAAATCCAGCAGCGGATCAAATCCAGTCCCGTCAGTCCGTCGGCCATAAGAGCTTTAATCTTGGCGTGAGCCGGCTCATGCTTCACCCGTTCAGCAGTTGACAGCCGGCTAGGAAGCTCCGAGGTTGTCTTGAGCCAGGATGGGCGGTAACCCGGTAGGGGGTGCTCTCCTTTTGGGGAGGTATCTTTACAATAGAACCAAGTCTTGTTCCAGTCTTTTGGATGGCTTGGCATCTGAACAGCCAGAAAGGTTATGTCCCGGCATCTCTGAACCGAAATTCTGCCAAGTTCTAGGCTTGGGCCGGCCTTCACCTCCGTCTAACGGTTTGCATAAAAAACTCACAAAAGAGACCAACGAACGGCTCTGTTTGCAAGTAGACTTCACTTAGCACTTGGAAACTGCAAATGTTGGAAACGGAGTTGGGAGCAAGGTCTTGAGGGCGCAGCTTGTAAAAGTGGAGAACGTCCCGAAAGAATTTTGAGCCATGGGGTACAAACCCACGTTCGACATGATCTGAAAATATGACTACTTCGCCCTCCTGAGGAATGGGCTTCAGTTCATTACCCGGAACCCGCCAATGGATGACATCTTTGGCGGGAAGGGTGCCCGCGTGTATAAAGTCCTTTAGGAATTCTTCAGTGATGCAAGAGCCGACCCAATTGCACGAGTTGGATGCACGAGTAATGGCGGCGGTTCAAAACTGCACAAGGTAACAATGTACGACGAGTCAGGGAACGCCAGATGTCTACGGGTGGTTAAATGCCTAAGATTTTAAGATTAAGCAGCCAGGATCTGGTTGGTTAGAGCCGAAATTACATGGCGGGTCAAATTTATGAGAAGACAAGGCAAAATTTGTCTAAGTGTGGAAAAAAGGTTTCGCAACATATCTCTGAGGTTGCGGATCTACAAAGCAAAGAAAAATGGTTTTATTTCAAAACCTAGCGACAAACTGTCGAAACGACGAAAGTTTGAAAACGGCAGGCAGAGCAGTTGCAGATCTGCGCGGCGCTGCTATCGGTTTTCTATAGAACGCCGCAATGAGGAAAGCATATTATCGAGTTTTTGTGGACTAAGCATGGCCGGCATTAGAGAGAAGCCCGTGTTCTAAGCAGCAGAATAACTCCGTGAAAACCCTACCAGAATGGCTACAGATCTAGGGGAGGAAAGACTCACCGGAGATGGCACGGCGGACATGGGCAGAAACTCTGGAACCAACAGGTTGATGCAATGGCCTCGATGACGACGGTGTGAAGATGGCACCAAAGCAAGGTGTGCTGGAGCAGCGGCGTCGGAAGAAAGAAGACGAAGAGCGAGCGGGGAGGAAAACAAATGCCACCCATCGTGGTCCTATTTAATAGGCAAGGGTGGAAACAGGCACGAAAATCCAGGCGATGGATATCATTTGACCGAGGCGGACGCCTCGATTCCCGGACCGTCCATTTAATAAGGGAAAGATTCATTGCGGACGTCAGAGGCTCTTTCTGACAGATTTGACATGACGTCACGGCGGGTCATTATTTTCAGGTAACATCAGGAAGACTCGCCGATAATTGAGAAGGAGGTTGAAGTGAGCAAACTCAAATCAACATGGGGCCTAATGTTGGGGATATAACCCCATGGTGAGACCCACCCCTGAGGCTCCAGGTCACACTAGGCGGCTCATACACCAGTCCAAAGATGGGCCATGAAGACTTAAGCCCAGGACGTTGGGTGACTTGACAAGATGGGCTGGAGCATGGCCCGGACAGAGAAAGTATGAAGACCCGGGCGGAGAGCCGCCCGGAGACAACTTGCTCAGGAAGGCAAGACAATGTAGAGACGGATTCAGACATGTAGTGAGAGTCAGTTACAACTTGTATGACCCGTGGTCTTGATCTCCTATATAAAGGCAAGACCCGGGGCGACTTAGAGGATCAGACTATCGAGAACTAGGTCAAGCAATAGCTCCCATGTAATCGATACACCAAACAATATAAACACAAGCAGGATGTAGGCTGTTACCTTGACTTGAGGGGCCGAACCTGGGTAAACCCGTGTCCTTCGTCCCAATCAACCCCTTTGAGTCCATCACCTTAGCGATGGCCTCGAATCCAAGTTCGTTCACCCGGACATCTCCCGTGATAAAACCACGACACCCGGGTCTTCATACCTTCTCCATTCGGGCCTCATCTTAGCCCATCTTGGCAAGCCACCCAACGTCTTGGGCTTGAATCTTCAAGACCCATCCTTGTGTTGGTCTATGAGCCGCCAGGTGTGACCCGGAGCCTCCAGGGCGGGTCTCATCACGGGGTTATATCCCCAACAGGTTGGGAAGGGCCTTTAGTCCCGGTTGGCCATGACTGGAGAGTAAATCCCTGCCATGTGGTCAGCAGCGTGCATCGTGGGATGGGGACCGTTAGTCCCGGTTGGTGACACAAATTGGGACTAAAGATTTAGGGGTTTCAGGGTTTAGGTATTTTGGTTTTATTGTTTATTTTTCATTTTTATTTTGGGTTTTCCATTTAATTCTTTTTTATTTCAAACATATTTTACGCTACTACATACTCACATGTTATGCATATATAATAGAATTTCTCGTACAAGCAATCATATATCATAGAATTTCTCGTATGACCACATGCATATACATATATATATATGCCATTGTAAGTGAATCTATAAATAATCTAGAGGCAATGGTGGAAGGGAAGGAATCTTGGCTACCATGGGGTAGCGGCTCCAGTGGTCGAGACGACGGACGACATGGAAAGCGGTTCCAGCAGGCGGGTCGATGTACAGAAAGGATGGGACCATGGCTCTGGTGGACATGGCGTTGAACGACGTGGAATGCGGCTCTGACAAGCGAGAACAACGTGGAATATGGCTCTAACGGCTGGCTCCTAGGGGAATGGAGGGATGGCGGCTCTCCGGTGGCTGGATCCGGACGCGAAACAAAGAGGAGAGGACTAATGGTTGAGATAGAGAAAATGGAAATGGATAAGTTTCCAACGGCAGGGGACCAGGTGGTGTATGTACACACACTTCATTGACGGCCGTTGTCAAGTGCCCACCACAACAAACTTAGTGTTTGTTTGGTTCCCGACCTAAGGTTGCCATGCCTAACCTTAGCCATGGCACAACACCTTAGACACGTGGTTGGTTTATTGCCACATTTGTGGCTTGCCACACTTTTCTAGTTATATGGTCCACATGTCATAGACTCATCTTTTATCAAAACTTGCCACACTTGTGGTGTTCATTTTGTTAACCACACTTTTGTGGCAGACACATTTTGCCTAAGGTTAGTTGTGGAAAAGTTAGTCATGAATCAAATAGACCCTTAGGAATATGTGGCGGGCGGATGGAGGTGCCCGCCACTACATATGTCTTCATATTTTTGTTAGTACAAAATTATATTATTCTATATTTTTCACATGAACTTCATTTGAACTAAAAACTTTTCACATGATTAATAAACACCACCCAAAGCCCAATGCTCAAATTTGACCACTTTTTGATTTGGTTTGCTATTTTCACGCATTAACTGATTTTTCGATAATAGAAAAGCAGAACAGTCTTCGGTTGGAAAGCGCATGCAAGCACGCTCCAATATGGATGAAACTTGGCATGGTGTTTTCATTGGACCACTCGAAGGTGTGATGAATATGTGAGATCGTTATGAAAAAAACTAGATACACCTCGTGTAAACCGAACACTCTGACCCCAAGTGTCACAATTTCGACCCGAAAATAGCAGCGTCCCACACTCAAGTCAATTTTTAAAACCATTTAAACTTCAAACTTTTCACACGATTAATAAAACACCATCCAAAGCCCAATATCCAAATTTGGCCACTTTTTGAGTTGGCTTTCTATTTCCATGCATTAACTGCTTTTTGGATAATAGAAAAGCAGATCAGACTTCAATTGGAAAGTGCATGCAAACGAGCTCCGAAATGGATGGAATTAGGCATGGTTTTTCATTGGACCCATGTAGGGTGTCATAAAAATATGAGATTGTTACAACAAAAACTAGATACACCCCGTGTCGTGGTTTTATCACGGTAGATGTGCGAGTGAACGGACATAGGTTCGAGGCCATCACTAATGGGGTGGACTCAAAGGGGTTAGTCGGGACGAAAGACACGGATTTACCCAGGTTCGGCCCCTCGAATCGAGGAAATAGCCTACGTCCTGCTTGTGTTTGTATTGCTTGCGTATCGATTACAAGGAGCTAAAAGCTTGACCTAGTTCTCGATTGCCTGCCTCTAAGTCGCCCCGGGTCTGTCTTTATATAAGAGGTCAGGACATCGGTTCGTTACAATTGCTAACCGAGTCTCTCTCTATCTTCTTGACTAAGCTGTTTGTGAGTCGGCTTGCATGCCCGGGTCTTCTCCGTCCGGGCCATCGTACGGCCCACACCATGAGCTGCCTATATTCTTGGGCCACTAGTTTTACGGCTCATCTTTGGGCCAGCTCACGAGCCAACAACATGACCCGAAGCCTCTTCGGCGGGTCATATCCCCAACATTAGGCCCCAGGCTGAATTGAGCTTGCTCACTTCATCCTTCTCTTCTACTTTTGGCGAGTCGCCCGGAAATGACCCGGCGTGACGTCATGAGATCTGCTGACGTGTCACCAAATCTTTCACTTAACTGTCATCCCGAGAATCGAGGCGTCCGCCTCGGTCAAACGGTGTCATCGCCCGGATTTTCGCGCCTTCCTTAACCCCCTTTTAAATATGACCCGTGTGGGTTGGAGTTTCCCATTCTCCCGCTCGTGCCTCTACTTCTTCGTCTTGTTCCTGTCGCCGCCCCAGCGCTTTCGAGCTTTGCTCCGACGCCGTCCGTACGTCGTCCCCAACCTTGGCCACTGCATCACCCTGAACGTACCAGAGATCCATCCGCCTCTGCCATGCCATCTTCGGTAAAGTTTCCTGCTCCCTAGATTGCCGTTGTCGTAGTAGGGTTTTCACCGGTGCTCCGCCGCCACCGTTCGGGCTCCGGTACCGCCATCACCAGTGTATCTCGACGCCGCTAACGCCTTTAGAATGCGCTCTTGCCCCGCCGCCACACGCGGGCCGGTCGCGCGTAATGCACGGGCCACGATGGCCCCAATCCGTTTCTTTTTCCTCCATTGTTCATCGCTAGGTCAGAATAAAATTTATTTTCTCTGGTTTTGTAGATCCGTAGATATAGTAATATCTTGCGGAATCTGTTTTTAGGACTTAGCCGATTTTTCGATCTTCCCTTTCTCTGTTGAGTTACCAAGCTTCTCCGGCTCTTATCAGCCGGGTCTTCCACTTTATCCGTAGAGCCCTTAAACTTTTAAGCCGTCAAAAATATTTGCTTGCGCTTCGACTCATTGCGCCTTTTATCTTGCACAGCACTTAAGCCGCCAACATGTCTCGTGCGTCCAACTCATGCAACTGGGTTGGGTCGTGCATCACGGAGGACTTTTTGTCGGATTTTGTTCATGCGTGTACTCTTCCTCCTAAGGAAGTCATGAGCTAGCGGGTCCCAGGTGATGAGACGCGGCCCAAACCTCAAGAAGGTGAAGTGGTGGTTTTTTCTGACCATATTGAATGATGGTTCGTGCCTCCCGGCTCAAAATTCTTTCGGGACGTCCTTTACTGTTATAAGCTTCAGCCGCAAGACTTGGCCCCCAATTCCGTCTCAAACATATGCAATTTCCAAGTGCTCTGTGAAGCTTACCTTCAAATCAAGCCGTCTGTGGGGTTCTTTCGGGAGTTCTTTTATGCTAACCAGCAAACTGAAGTGAAAGCCGGCCCGAGCCTAGAACTTGCAGGCATATCCATCCAACGGCGTAGAGATATCATCTTTCTAGCTACAGAGATGTCGAGTCACCCCAAGGACTGGAACAAGACCTGGTTCTATTGCAAGGACACCTCTCCTGAGAACGAGCGTCCTTTGTCGGGTTATCGTCCTTCCCGGCTCACAACAACATCAGAGCTTCCTGGCCGGCTATCAGCTTCAGAACGCGCAAGATATGAACCGGCCCTTGCCAAAATCAAGGCTCTCATGGCCAATGGCTTAATCGGGCTGGACCTGATTCGCTGCTGGATTTCGTGGCGGATTATGCCTTTGAGCCATAGAAGCCGACTCATGTGCGAATATAAAGGAAAGTATGATAGATCATTATGCTTCAGCCAATCCACATTGACAGAGAATGACATTACCCTCGCCATCCGGAGCCTTGTCCATGAAGCTTCCGGATCATGTAGCGAAATTGGCCTGGCACCTTTTAGTGCCAACAATCCGGCTCCCGATGTAAGTTTTAATCTCTTCCCAACCGTCTCTTAGACGTTGGTTGCACTTTGTTGATTTGGTATTCACTCTTCGGGTCATTCTTATAGGCCGACTCAGACTTCTGGAAGAGGGAATATGTTGCTCCTCCGAAGAAATCCAGGAAGAAGGTCCCAACTAAGAAGGCTAAAAAACATGCCCCGCAAGATAATTTGCTTGACCCGCCACCATCATCCAGCTCAGAGGTAAAGTTTCAACTGTCTTGCTTGATCTTTTACCTTCCTATTTTATTAACACTTACTTTACTCGCAGGATGAAGTGGAAACCAGCCGTGCTAATGCTCCTGAGGTAAATTACTTTTCCTGTGGCTCAGAATGTTTCGTCCCCCGAAAGCCGCGGTGGGTTATCAGAAAAGTTCCTCTTTCTCACCCTCTTGCTTATCTGGCTCCCGATTTTCTCTTAAAAAAGCAACAGCAAATTGAGCGTCGACAGACTCGAAGCACCGGATCTACCAAGCTCATGTCCGGGTTGCCAAACTCTCCGGCTCCAAAGAAACGCCCCGCCGAGGTTTAAACCTCTTCTTTTCCTTTGTCTTTCCTTTGTAAACTTGATACTCTCTTCACCTTTCTGTTTTATTTTTTGTAGAAATCTCCTTCCTCCGGCGACTCTTTGGAGTCAATCATACCACCGCCCAAGATTAATCTGCTGTAAGCATCCCTTACTATGATATCTGGATATCCGGCTGTTACTATGGTAGCAATATCTTCAACTGTTGATCCTTCTTTTTTGTAGTGCTCAAGCTAAACGTCGCAAGACCAACAAGCTCTACTCCGGCCCAGTTACCGAAGAGCCGGAGCCCGAACAACCGGAGGAGACTCAACCAGAAGAAAACCCACCGACTGCCTCCACGGAGCCGGCCGTTGAAGATGTCATCATGGAGAGCCCTCCCAGGGCTCCTTCAAAGCTGGCGACTCCTGCCAAGACCCCTGACACTCCGGATGTTGTTATCACCGGGTCTGGTCATCAAACACCTCTGGCTCATGTGTTGACCAAACATACAGAGCCGGCTAAAGCCTCAAAGGAATTTAACTTCGACTCTTCGTGCGAGAAGATGACAGTCGAAGAGCTACACGCCGGGTATATAAACCGGGTTACCACCAGCCGGGATCTGGAACTTCGGTTGATCTCTTCCATGAAGACAAAATATGAGGTACTCTTCATTCTTACTATATCTTTACTTAGCCCCCAAGAGCCGGCTTAACGTATTGAATCGTTGAGCCGGGTCTTTCTATGACCTCTGCAGATATTGTCATGTCAAATTTCTTTAAAATAGCTTTAGCTTTGTACTGTAAATAAAGTGAACTGCCAGTCATAGCCCCCAAGGGCCATCTCAGATTATATTTGAGCCAGGCCTGTAATGCAGACAAGTTGAAGATCTAATCGTAGCCCCCAAGGGACGGCTCAAACTTGATCAAGTTGAGTCGGTGCTTCCATTATTAGTACATTGAAGAGCCATAGTGTAGCCCCCAAGTTCCAGATTAGCTTCGAAGGAGATGAACCGGAATTGCATACTTGAAAGATCAAATATACATTAGCCCCCAAGTGTTAAATATATTGCTTGCAATCTGTTTGAGACTTGTATTTGCTTTTAACACTCGACCTGCATTTTGGCGGCTTACCCTGTATTTTGATGTATTGTAGGAAGCTTTGAATGAAGTCGGGTCTCAGTTGACGGATCTGAGGGCCAACCTGGCGGCTCAGCAAGAAGCCCGAAGTATCGCTGATGAAAAATGCCGGCTTCTCTCTGAGGAACTGGCCAATGTCACTGCTGAGCTTAGCTCTTTAAAAGAGACAGCTGAATCTGAAAAAGCCGCTCTAACCAAACGGGCGGACGACGCTGAGCAGCGGCTTACAGCTGTGGTGGAGGAACTTCAAGGTCTGAAACAGCACATCGCGAAGATGTCAGCCGCCCTATTTGGTAAACTTTGTACTGTTTAGCATTGCTAGTGAAAAAACTGGCGACTCATTAACTTTATCTGACTTATCCAGGTCCCAGGAGCCGGCAGTTGGCTTCTGATTTCCTTCCGCCACTGAAGGCCATTTATACTTTTGCGGAGCAGTTATACTGCGGCGCCATCTTCACAATTAAGAGCGTGCAATACAAGGAGAAGATCCCCACTGATTTGAAAGGGGTCTTGGAACTCTTCTCTACAATGCCCAAGCAGATAGAAGAGCTCAAGAAGTCTGCCTTCCGCCAAGGAGCCGTTGCTGGATTGAGTCGGGCTCTGGCCTTCGCCCCGAGCTAACACCGGCTGAAATGATGGATGGTTACCCGTCTGAAAGAGATGACGTCTCAGAATTCACAGAAGAAGATTACACCCAGTGTGTCAAAGAGTCGCGCTATCTGGCCTCTGTTCTGGCGGATGAAGCTGACTTGAGCACCTATCAGGCGGCTTATGACGTAGAGGAGAAGAGAATCCGCGGGCCTCTCTACGAGTGGAAAGATCTGACACCCGCCCATAGTAAGGATCTCTTTCCTTGTGAGCTTGATGCGTCTCCGTTCCTTGAAGGGTCTTTTGCTGCTCTGGCTGACTGTAATTGGGACTTGGGCAATCTCTAGATAAAGCTAGCAGAAGACCCGGAGCAGGATGAGCCGGCCAATAACTGGATTTTATTCTTTTAACCTTTCTGAGCACAGACTTATGTAATGACCCGCCATGGGCGGTTGACAATGCTTTTTCTCCTTCTGAGAGTAGTTTTTGTAATAGAGTAAACATGACTCTGCCACTTGGTGACTGTATATATTTGCACCTCTCTGTGTGCACTTTCCTTCTCTTTGTGTTTTAATGTGTTGCCGGCTCTTCAGGGATATACCTTGAGATTTTCTGATGAGGGGTGTCTGTCTTTGAAGACGCCATTCCTTTGTCCAGAATATTAGAGCCGGATAATCTCTTTGAAACCTTAAATTTTGTCGACCGGAGCAACATGGCTCTGGCTCTTGTCATACGAAGTCATTAAGGAGCTGGTTGTCTTTAGGATAATGTAAGCTATACCTGATGGTAAGAAGCCTCTATTGACAACTGCGGCTATTGATGAGCCGGAACTTTTGAGGAGAATTGCGGCTGTGTAGCCCCAAGTGCCGGGTAGTTCTGCTTGCAGCACCCCGGGACTTATAATTGCTTTGCTCTGACCCGGCTTGATAAGCCAGCACGATACAATACGTAATGATGATCTTTCCTTCCTCAAAAAACTCATATGATGGTTCTTCTGGGTGGCCTCGATGCTTGAACTGACACCAGTTCAGGGTCTCTATCGAGATTGGCCGTCAATTTCTTGAACCGTCTCAGGGTCTCTAGGCGAGATTGGCCGTCAATTTCTTGAATCGGCTCAGGGTCTCTACACGAGATTGGCCGTCAATTTCTTGAACCGGCTCAAGGTCTCTAGGTGAGATTGACTGGTAAGAGTACAACGAACGCCGGCTGTCGATGGGAGATGTAAGCTATACCCCAAGGCAAGAAGCCTCCATCGACAGCCGCGGCTAATAATTAGCCTGAAACGGCATAAAGCCGGCTGTTTGAAAGGAGAAGTAAGCTATACCCGAAGGCAAGAAGCCTCTTTCAATAGCTACAGTTGATAAGCAACTGAATTTTGGCGTAAACGCCGGTTGTTAGGGTGAGATAAGCGAACCCGTCGGTAAGAATTCCCCTTCGACAACTGCGGTTAATAATTAACCAGAAGTGGCATAAAGCCGGCCATTAGGGTGAGATAAGCGATACCCGTCGGTAAGAAGCCCCCTTCGATGGCCGCAGTTGATAAGCAACTGGAATTTGGTGTACACGATGTTGTCTTAGGGTACTGTAAGATATACCAAAGGTAAGAAGCCTTCATCAACAACAACACTTAATGTAACCAAACTAGGCATAAAGCCAACTATGCAAGGGAGAAGTGAGCTATACCCGGAGGCAAGAAGCCTCCTTGCAACAGTTTAATGACAGCTGGCTGTGCAAAGGAGAAGTAAGCTATACCCGAAGGCAAGAAGCCTCTTTGACACCAGTGCTTTAATTGGGCATATCGCCGGCTGTGCAAGGGAGAAGTAAGCTATACCCGAAGGCAAGAAGCCTCCTTGCCACAGCGCTTGATAGGGCATAAAGCCGGAGGGTAGACCAGCCGTTTTGACGGCAAACAAACCACTTCAACTCAAAAACTTTTGAGCCAGAAAATTTTATCTGGATTGTACAAAGGTATACATAAGAGCAAAGGCCCCGGTCTTGTGCGGGGATGCTAGCTTTTACTCCTGTGAACATGATATATACAATGATAGCGGCTTTCAACCCCTGTTAAGTAAAGTATGGTCACAGATGTGTGATATTCCAGGGCCGCAACGTCTCTTGACCCGTGGTTTCCGACTCATCTCTGACATCAATGAGGTAATATGACCCATTGTTAAGGTTCCTGCTGATCACAAAAGGCCCCTCCCATGGTGGAGATAACTTATGCATTCCAGATTGGTCTTGAATCAACCGGAGCACCAGGGCACCTTCCTGGAACGTCCGGGTCTTTACCCTGCGGCTATGATAGCGTCGCAGGTCTTGTTGATAAATTGCCGACCTGGCTGCTGCTAACTCTCGTGCTTCATCCAAGGCGTCCAACGCGTCTTGGCGGGCTACCTCATTGTCCGTCTTAACATAAGCCGCCACCTTTGGTGAGTCGTGCCGGATGTCACTGGGTAGAACCGCCTCAGCACCGTACACCATGAAGAAAGGTGTAAAACCTATAGATCTGTTAGGTGTAGTTCTGATGCTCCATAATACGGAAGGCAACTCCTCAACCCAACATCCGGGTGTCCGTTTCAGAGGAACCATGAGCCGTGGCTTGACACCTCTTAAAATTTCCTGATTGGCTCGCTCTGCCTGACCATTAGACTGTGGATGTGCTACGGCTGAAACATCAAGCCGGATATGCTCCTTCTCACAGAATGTTTTCATAGCTCCTTTGGATAAATTTGTTCCATTGTCTGTAATAATACCGTGTGGGTAACCAAAGTGATAAATCAGCTTCTTAACAAATTCAACCGTTGTAGCTGCGTCACATTTACTGACCGGCTTTGCCTCTACCCACTTAGTAAATTTATCAACCGCCACCAGAAGGTGCGTTTTCTTATCCTTGGATCGCTTGAAAAGTCCTACCATATCGAGCCCCCAGACCGCAAACGGCCAAGTGATTGGTATCATCCTCAACTCTTGAGCCGGAATGCGAGCACGTCAGCCGAACTTCTGACAGCCGTCACACTTACGGACTAAGTATTCTGCATCCTTGTGAGCCGTCAACCAGAAAAATCCATGTCGAAAAGCTTTAGCCACCAAAGATTTTGACCCGGCGTGATGCCCACAGTCGCCAGCATGAATTTCACTCAATATTTGCCGACCCTCCTTTGGTGAGACGCAGTGCTGAAAGACACCCATCACACTACACTTATGTAACTCACCATTGACAATCGTCATAGACTTAGAATGCCGAGTGATCTTCCTGGCCAGATCCTCCTCTTGAGGTAATTTGCCGCGTGTCAGATACGCCAAATAAGGAATAGTCCAGTCTGGGGTAGCATGCAGAGCTGCCACCAGTTCCGCCTCTGGGTCAGGAATAGCCAGATCCTCCTCAGAAGGTATCTTGACAGTCAAATGATGCAATACATCCAGAAAAACATTAGGTGGTACCGGCTTTCGTTGAGAACCTAACCATGACAAGGCATCAGCCGCCTCATTCCTGCGACGATCAATGTGATCCACCTGGTACCCCTTGAAGTGACCGGCAATGATATCAACCGCCTATCGATAAGCCGCCATCCGCGGATCCTTGGAGTCCCAAGTACCTGAAACTTGCTGAGCCACCAGATCTGAGTCGCCTAAACACCTGACCCGGCTTAAATTCATTTCTTTAGCGACTCTGAGACCATGGAGCAGTGCTTCATACTTAGCTGCATTATTAGTACAAGGGAACATTAACCAGAGCACATAACAAAACTTATCATCCTTGGGGGAGGTGAGAAGAACTCCTGCCCCGGACCCTTCTAGCTGCTTGAATCCATCAAAGTGTATAGTCCAATACGTGTTATTCGGCTTCTCTTCGGGGGCTTGACATTCAGTCCAATCATTTATGAAATCCACCAAAGCTTGAGACTTAATTGCTGTACAAGGAACATACCTGATGCCAAGAGGACTCAGCTCTAAGGCCCACTTGGCAATCCTCCCTGTAGCCTCTCTATTTTGAATGATATCCCCCAATGGGCCAGAACTGACCACTGTTATTTGGTGCCCCAAAAAGTAATGTTTTAACTTGCGATTGGCCATGAAAACCCCGTATACTAACTTCTTCCAATGCGGATACCTCTGCTTAGACTCTGCCAAAACTTCACTAATGTAATAAACTGGCCTTTGCACAGGATACTCCTTCCCTGCCTCCTTGCGCTCAACCACAATTGCTACACTGACCGCTCTGTTGTTAGCTGCCACATAAAGGAGCAACGGCTCTTTCTCAACCGGAGCAGCTAACACTGGCGGCTCAGTCAACTATTTTAAGAGCTTCAAGTGCTTCGGCCGCTGCTGCGCTCCATTTAAACTTGTCTGTCTTCTTCATCATCTGGTATAAGGGAATAGCTTTCTCCCCAAGCCGGCTTATGAAGCTGCTCAATGCAGCAATCCGTCCTGCAAGGCGCTGAACGTCATTAATGAACGTCGGCTCCCCCAAAGAAGTGATAGCCTTAATCTTATTTGGGTTAGCCTCGATGCCCCGCTCAGAAACCAACAAACCCAAAAGCTTTCCTACTGGAACACCAAAGACACACTTCGTCGGGTTAAGCATCATCTTATAGACCCAGAGATTGTCAAAGGTTTCTTTCAAATCCTCTAACAGAGTTTCCTTCTTTCTGGACTTAACCACGATGTCGTCTATGTAAGCATGAACATTTCAGCCAATCTGACTGTGGAGGCAATTCTGCACACAATGTTGGTAAGTCGCCTGGGCACTCTTGAGCCCGAAAGGCATGGACACGTAGCAGAACGCCCCAAAAGGTGTAATAAACGCCATCTTCTCCTGATCTTTCGTTGCCATCTTGATCTGATGATACCCTGAATAAGCATCCAGGAAGCATAAACTTTCACATCCGGCGTTGCATCAATAATTTGATCGATACGAGGGAGTGCAAAAGGGTCAGTCGGGCAAGCCTTGTTGAGGTTCGTGTAATCTATGCACATACGCCACGTGCCTTTCTTTTTTAGTACTAGCACCGGGTTAGCCAACCACTCCGGGTGAAAAACTTCCACTATAAAACCTGCGGCCAAGAGCCGAGCAACTTCCTCCCCAATAGCTTTACGTCTCTCTTCGTTGAACCGTCGCAAAAACTGTTTGATCGGCTTAAACTTTGGATCCACATTAAGATTGTGCTCAGCGAACTCTCTCGGTACACCCGGCATGTCAGAAGGCTTCCATGCAAAGATGTCCCGATTCTCACGGATGAATTCGATGAGCGCACTTTCCTATTTGGGATCCATGTGAGCCCCAATGATGAACTGCTTGGATGAGTCACCCGGATTGAAATCTACTGCCTTGGTATCATCCGCTGAAAACTTGAGTGGCGGCTCAACTTCTGTCGTAGGCTTCTTTAGCGGGGTCATATCCTCCGGATCAACGTTCTCTTTGTAAAATTTCAGCTCCTCCTGAGCACAACTAGACTCTGCATAAGCCGCATCTCCTTCCTCACACTCAAGAGCCGTTTTCCTGTTACCGTGAATGGTAATTGTGCCATTTAAGCCGGGCATTTTGAGTTGCAAATAAACATAACAAGGCCTAGCCATAAATTTAGCATAAGCCGGCCTCCCAAATAGTGCATTATAGGGACTTTTGATTTTGACCACTTCGAACCACAAAGACTCCACCTTGTAATTATGCTTATCACCAAAAGCTACTTCCAATGAGATCCGGCCCACTGGGTATGCTGATTTACCCGGGGACCACACCATGAAAGACGGTGGAGGAAGGTTTAAGATCCTTGTCAAGCAACTTCATCCATCGGAAAGTGTCATAGTAAAGGATGTTGATGCTACTACCTCCGTCCATAAGTACTTTATTCACCATATAGCCATTCACCTGAGGGGCCACAACTAGAGCCAGCCGGCCCGGGTCATCTACCCGTGGCGGGTGATCCTCCCGGCTCCACATTATATCATATTCAGACCACAGCAAATATCGCGGGAGAGCCGGAGCAACCGTATTAACCGCTCGCCTCCGCAATTTCTCGTCTTGTTTACTGTGACCGGTCATGAATACGTGATATTGTCTAGAACTGAGCTGCTTCGGGTTACTCTGAAACCCGGACTGATTGCGCTGCTGCTGATTGTTGTTATTGCCGTTGTTGCCAGGATGCTGTTGGTGCCCCCTTGGTTATTCTGACCCGGATGCCCGTTTCCTGAACGGTCGGCGCCGAATCCAGCCCCTAACCCGCCGTGCCCTGAGCCGCCGGGCGGGCCACCGCCCTGGTTATTACGCGGTTGGAAATGCTAGTTTTTGAATCTCTGCATGATAAAGCAATCACCCCGCGCATGCAACGCCGGCTTGTCAGGCGTGTTGTGCTCCGGACAAGGCTTCCTAAGCGCCTCCTCTAAATTAAAAGGGCCTCTGTTCCTTGGCCTGAATTTTCCACCCCCCTTGGGATGATTCTGTCCCGTATTGGTATTTGCCACTAATTCGGATCTGCTATCAGCGCTCTTCCGCTTATTCTGATTCCCATTGTTCACAAAACCTTTTCCATGATTGTTTTTCTTCCCTTGATTGGCTTTCTCATCATCCGAGCCCGGATCCTTGGTGTTATCTGAGTCGACATACTTCGTCAAGGCCGTCATGAGCTCTCCCATATCCTGACACGTGCGCTTGAGCCGGCCGAGATTCTGCTTCAATGGAACAAAATGACAATTCTTCTCTAAGATAAGCACCGCTTGAGCCGTTGTGATCTACTCTGAAGAGTGAATAATGGTCGACACCCGTCGGACCCAATGATGGGCCGACTCATTCTCCTGTTGAACACAATGGTCCAGATCAACAATAGTCATAGGCTGCTTACAGGTCCCCTGGAAATTCTTAATAAACTTTGCTCTCAGCTCCGCCCATGAGCTTATCGTGTTAGGCGGCAGACCTTTCAGCCATGTACGGGCCGGACCCTCAAGCATCATGATGAAGTATTTTGCGTATACCGCCTCACTGACATCCAGCATCTCCATGGCCAGTTCATAACTTTCAACCCACGCCTCCGGGGGTAGATCAGCTGTGTAATTCGGAACCTTTCGAGGCCCCTTAAAATCTTTCGGTAGCCGTTCATTCCTCAGAGCCGAAGTTAAACATGGCACCCCTACGGCTCTGGTACTAACTACTCCCATTGATACGGAGAGCGCCGGCTCTGGATGGGTTGCCGCTATCTCCGCCTCTTGCCTGTCTCCCGCCTGGTCCATGAGGGCTTGTGCATCTACAGCCGCCCTATTGTCCTCCGGTGGTCCACGGCGTGGGTGACTGCTGGAACACGCCGGTGACTCGTTACGCCGGCTGAAACGTCGATTGGGGAGGGGGGTGGAGTGAACTCGGCTCCGGCTGTGAGTATACTTCTCTTGCTGGGCCATGGCCGTCTGTAAACATCCAATGGCGTTCCGCACCTCCTCCGCAAAGGGTGCCTCATCTGGGATGGGGATTGTCTCAAGCCGGGCGGCCGCTGCCACCATGTTCTCAGCTGGGTTAGAGTAATGACCCGCCGATGTTGGAAAAGCCCTAGGTGAGATTTCGTTATGCTGGGGTGGATGAGTCGTCGGGCGCTCCATCGGGCGGCTCTCCGGCACACCCGTAACCCGCCCCGCACCAGGGGTGTTAAAAAGGTTCCTTGCTTCGTAATGTTCTGCTAGACGGGATTGATGCCTCCTCCGGTGCATCGCGGCCGCTGACCTCTGCTCTAGCTCCACTCGGAAAGCGTCTGCCTTGATACGCTCCGCTTCTTCCTCCATTTGGGCTTTCAGCTCGGCCATCCTTTGTCGTTCCTCTGCCATCCGGCCCTTGATTCGTGCCACCTCTAGATTCATGGCTGCTTGATTATCCGGTGTTACCTCTGTGTCCATGAGAGCTGTGAGTTCATGCATCAATTCCACTAGAACCTGAGCCGGCGGCGGCGGGCTATCACCTACTGCGGCAGCTCCCGCAGCCGTGTCACCGGCGGCTGAAGCCGATCCTGCCATAAACAGAACACTCTGTCCTCAAGTGTCGGGGTTTCGAATGGAAAACCGTCACGTGCCACACTCAACTTAATTGTTTTAAATCATTTTAACTTCAAACTTTCCACGTGATTAATCTGAACCATAAAAATCCCAATTAATCAAATTTGGCAACTTTCTAAGTTGAGTAAATATGACTTTTTGAAGTATTTTTTTGACCTACATTATGTGTGGTGGACGACCTTTAACACCCTCCACTATAAGCTTTTGAATTTTTTAGCGTTGTTGGCGCGTGTTGCCGAAAGATATACGTGTGGCAGGTGTTTTCACCACCCGTCACCAATAACTGGTAAAGTAGTGGTGCGTAGTCTACAGCACCCACCACTGGTGGTTTTCACCCCACGGGTAACTTGGGAAGAGTCTACTTGTGACGGGTGCTACCAGTTACCCAGAACCGCTAGTGGCAGAGCAGTGGCGGATGTTGTTTTCCGCCCGCTAGTGCTACTTTCTCAAAATAGGAGTGACAGATCCTTTACAGCACCCGCTACTCATCTGGGGCCACATATAAGTCTTTTTTCAGTAGTGATGGATAAGGCGTGTACCCCTATATTTCTTTGACGAGCATCGACGATCTTGCCCATGGGGCTGGTTACTAAGAACATCTCTAGCCGTTCGGCCCCTCAGGGTCCAAAATAGCGCCGCCTGGAGGCCAACCGACGCTATAATCGGTCTGGGAAGGCTCGGGTTCCAGCCGTCGTCCCATGCTCGCCTTCAAACCGGCAATTTCGGCCCGGTATCGACGCAGATTAGGCCAAATTTGACCCAAATTCCGCGCTCTTTCGACATAACTTTAGCAAATTTAGCGCTTTTCGGCTTAAAATCAACAAATTCAGCGCTCTTTCTATTGGGAATGTTGCATGGGAAACAAAAAAATCCTACGCACACGCAAGATCTATCCATGGTGATGAGCATCTACGAGGGGAGAGTGGATCTACATACCTTTGTAGAGCGCTCAGCAGGAAGCGTTAAGTAACGCGGTTGATGTAGTTGAATGTCTTCGCGATCCAAATCGCCAAACGTCCTGCGATCCAATCACGATCCGTACCGATCTAGCGCCGAACGGACGGCACCTCCGCGTTCATCACACGTATAGCCCGATGACAATCTCTGCCTTCTTGATCCAGCAAGAGGGAGCGGAGAGGTAAATGAGTTCTCCGGCAGCGCGACGGCGTGACGGCGATGGTGTTGGCACTATTCCAGCCGAGATTCGCCTAAGCATCGCTGAAACAATCTAGAGGAAGAACTACGATCTAGAGGAGAGGGTAGCACGTGGCTGATTTTCTATGTTGAAAAACCCTCAATACCTCTAGTATATATAGGAGGAGGGAGGGAGGAGGCTTGGCCCCCAAGGGGCCAGCCCTTGCTTCGGCCGAAGGTGGAGAGGAGGAGTCCTCCTCCAATGGTAGTAGGACTAGGACTCCTTCTCTCCACTTGGAACCCTCCTCCACCTTCTGGACTTTCCACCTTTCAGCCGCATGGGCCCTTTGGGCTGGCCGCCCAGCCCACCAGGGGTTGGTGCGCCACCCTATAGCCCATGTGGTCCCCTTAGGGGGGGCACTTGGTGTACCCCCGGAACCCATTCGTCACTCCTGGTACACTGTCGGTAACGTCCGAAACTTTTCTGGAGTCCAAACACCAATTTCCTATATATCAATCTTCGTCTCCGGACCATTACGAAACTCCTCGTAACATCCGCAATCTCATCCGGGACTCCAAACAAAACTTCGGTCACCAACATGCATAACTCAAAACTACCAAAACGTCACCGAACCTTAAGTGTGTAGACCTTGCGGGTTCGAGAACTATGTAGACATGACCGAGACACCTCTACAGTCAATAACCAATAGCGGGACCTGGATGTCCATATTGGCTCCTACATATTCTACGAAGATCTTTATCGGTTGAACCTCTATGTCAAGGATTCATTTAATCTTGTATGTTGTTCCCTTTGTTCTTTGGTTTGTTACTTGCCCGAGATTCGATCGTCGGTATCTGTATACCTAGTTCAATCCCGTTACCGGCGAGTCTCTTTACTCGTTCCGTAATACAAGATCCCGTGGCTAACACCTTAGTCACATTTCTTGCAAGGCTTGTTGTGATGTTGTATTACCGAGTGGGCCCTGAGATACCTCTCCGTCACACGGAGTAACAAATCCCCGTCTTGATCCATACCCACTCAATAGACACTCTCGAAGATACCTGTAGAGCATATTTATAGTCACCCAATTATGTTACGATATTTGATACACACAAGGCACTCCTCCAGTGTCAATGAGTTGTATGATCTCATGGTCATAGGAACAGATACTTGACATGCACAAAACTATAGCAATAAGCTGACACGATCATATGCTATGTTTATAGTTTGGGTCTTGTCCATCACATCATTCTCCCAATGGTGTGATCCCGTTATCAAATGACATCTCATGTCCATGGCTAGGAAACCTTGACCATCCATGATCAACGAGCTAGTCTACTAGAGGCATACTAGGGACAAAGTGTTGTCTATGTATCCACACATGTAATGGGTTTCTGGTCAACACAATTATAGTATGGATAATAAATGATTATCATGAACAAGGAAATATAATAATAACCATTTGTTATTGCCTCTAGGGCATATTTCCAACACTTTGGGCATAAATTCAATAAAAACTAAATGTTCATGCCAAAGTTCATCATAGAAACTAATACAAATCAAATAGTTTAACAAAGCAAGCTGTAATTCCAATGTAAATTAAAACAAATCAAACTAGGCATTGCCCTTGAGCCTCCATAGGTGCTCCACCAGATCGTTCTGCAGTTGTTGATGCACATGTGGGTCTCGGATCTCCTGACGCATATTGAGGTAGGCAGCCCATGTTGCTGGTACCTGGTGATCAACAACTGCAAGAGGTCCCTGCCTTTGATATGGTTAGTGTCAAACACTTGCTCTTCCTGCTCGCTCTCAACGATCATGTTGCGTAAGCAGACACAACAATTCATGATCTCCCACATCTGCGATTTTAACCAGGTCAGAGCAGGGTACCGGACAACACAAATCGAGATTGGAGGACACCAAATGCTCGCTCGACAACTTTCTTGCAAGCCTCCTGACACTTAGCAAAGTGTGCCTTGTTTGACGCCACAGGTTTTGAGATAGTCTTCACAAATGTGGACCATCTCGGATAGATACCATCTTCTAGATAGTATCCCTTGTTGTAGTGGCGCCCATTGACCTCAAAGTTCACTGGAGGAGCATGACCTTCAACAAGCTTGGCAAAGACATTCGAGCACTGCAATACGTTGATGTCATTGTGAGTTCCTGGCATACCAAAGAAGGAGTGCCAAATCCATAGGTCATGTGTGGCTACTGCTTCAAGTACCACACTGCAAACTCCTTTGGCGCCTTTGTACATACCCTGCCAAGAAAATGGGTAGTTTTTCCATGACCAATGCATGCAGTCGATGCTTCCAAGCATCCCAGGAAATCCCTTGCTGCATTCTGTGCTAGGATCCGAGCAGTGTCTTCAGCATTGGGTGATCGCAAATACTGTGGTCCAAACACTGCCACCACTGTCCTGCAGAACTTGCATAGACACTCAATGGTGGTGGACTCGGCCATTCGTCCATAGTCTTCTTGTATATCAACGGGAGTTCCATATGCAAGCATCCTCATAGCTGTGGTGCACTTCTGGAGTGAGGAGAATCCAACTATGCCAGTGCAATCCTTCTTGCAAATGAAATAGTTGTCGAACTCCCGGATGGAATTAACAATCTTGAGGAAGAGCTTCCGGTTCATACGGTAACGACACCGAAATACTTTATCACCGTGCAGTGGAGAGTCGGCGAAGTAGTCGGCGTAGAGCATGCAATAGCCCTCCATCCGATGCCTCTGCTTTCTCTTGCGTTGGCCCGGCGTCGAGCCACCTCGTCGAGGCTTGTCATTGTTCACGAACAGGCCGGCCAGCAAGGCGAGTATCATGAGGTCTTCCTCGTCAGAGGTGTCGGCCTCAGCTTCCTCCTCCAACGGAGTTGCGAATGCTTCCTCGCCGTCTGAGTCCATGGCCGAACAGGCAAAACACCGAAGTGGCAGGCGAGCGGCCGCCGGTGTCCTACCGGTGTGGTGGCGGTTGGAGAACGGTGATGGGTGGGGGGATGGGGAAGCGAAATTCGGCGAGGGGATGGAGGGTCGGTGAAAGAGGCCTTCTTCTAACGGCAATGCAGCGGTCGTGAACAGGCGAGAGGCGCCGGAATCGGCATGGCGGAGAGGTGCAAGGGGCGAGTCGGGCGAGGAAAAGGGCGAGATTCGCCTGATAGTGGTGTCTTGCACGCTGTTTTGTTTCCGTCGGAGCCCCCCAAGTGCCCCCCAGCGCGCTGGATTTGGCATGGGTTCGCCGGCCCCAAAAAAGGACCCAACCAGCGAAAAACGGGGTCCTGGGGGCGCGACTGGGGCGATTTTTTGTCGCCGGCGATGAAAAAGTCGCCGGGAAGGTCTGTTGGGGGCGCGGCTGGAGATGCTCTAAGCCATGTTAATATCTGCCAAAGTAACCTCGCCGTGCAGGATGTGGATAAACTAAGCTCGAACTCATATGAGCTCGGTGAATAGTAAAATTCAAAAAAAATTGAAGAAAAAAAAACAAAAAAACTGATTTTTTGTGCCAACATTTGACAAATGTTTTAATAGCATGAATTTTTTCATCAAAAAATGACATTTGTGTAAGTCATGGCTAAAATACAAAATCGATGCTCCAAAAAGGCTATTTTTAAAGTGTTTCTTTATGACTTCCAGAAATATTATTTCGTGATGAAACTTTGCAAGCATTGAAAACATTTGTCAAATTTTGCCACACAAAAAAAATAGATTTTTTTATTTTGTTTCATTTTTTCATTTTTTTACTGTTCACTCGAGCTCTAGCTGAGAAGGGCACTTTTGCTTCATGTGGTTAATTTTGCCTCCTGCGTGTGTGTTCAGCTCATACAAGGGGAAGTGTTGAGTGAAGCCTGGAGTTCTGGTGGACTGTTCTTATCTCCCTCACGGAAACTGCTTCATATCAGCTTGTTCTCTATTCCTTTGTGACTCCATAAATTAATAAACCCCCCATACTATCTTGCTACTCCATTGTGAGGTTATCCTATATGATTCGCTTATGTATTTATGTTCAATGATGAATGAATTTCGATTATTTGTCGTCCGTATTATGCATATTTACAGGTTGTTCTTTGGTATTTGTTGTCTAATTTCCTACACCACAATAATGAAGCATAGATGGTTATGCTATATTGAGGGATGGTGTTCCATAATTTATTTTGACACGCGCAACATGAAATTACATCAGATTGTCGAGCAATTGTTGAGCACTGCAGATTGATTATCTAGCTCTATTGGACACAATCTAAAAGTTTCCTTCCAATTACTAAAGCATGTTTTCTCGCCTTTGTGCCTCTGCTTTACGAGGAGATCTTGCAACTTCTACCATCAGTGATCTTGATGGAGTAAATATGAAGAGTGTATTCTCAAATTATTTCCAATTATTTGTCTGAGTGTTTATTCTCCATTTCAATTTCTGTCAAGAATAATGATTACCAATGCAAGGACAACCTAGGTAAGTAACAAAAATGCTGTGTTTCAGTTTCTTTATGTCCAAAATTCTGACAACATACTCATGGAAATTATAGATTACTAGCTGCATGGATCATATAATTAATTTAAATACATATGTCATTACATAGTTTGTTGATTAAAATTTACAGTTGTTGATTTCTTCGGAATCAAAAATAAATAAGTGAAATCCAACTAGAAAAATTTGTAGATCGGAATCATACGGTATTTAGTTTCTCTTTCAGATATGTTTGTGTACAATGCTGATTACTTGGTAATTTTAAGATCTATATGGTTGTTTGTTTTCATGATGTGTATGTTTTCATGATGTCTTTGGATGTTTAGAACATACGTCGTGTGATGACATGACTACTAGGTTTCAGGTGTTCTTTACACGTACTATCATATGGCCATCTAGCTGCAAGAATTTGAACATTTGCGCACATGTGAACAAATGCTTCTTTCAATATCACTACAAGGCAACCAATTGTACCATGACTTTTATCAATGTTCTTACAAGTCCACTTACTACTGATAGGAATGGTTGCATGTAATGTTCAATGTATTTATGTTGGTACAAAAATGCATTTGTTCATTTCAAATGACGTTATCAATATTTTATTGGATCTTCAGTTGATACTATATTTTTTTCATTGCATTCATCTTGTGTACGTATTTCTTTGGGTCTAATTAAGGATGGTAGAAAATTTTGCATCAACGCATGAGGTATCATCTAATTTTAGTGGGTCCTCTCCCATCTCAAAGTTCTTCTGATTTCATTATTCCAGCTGGATTTATTTCTTCTCTTAATTTCTTTCCTTCGCACTCATTCTTTCTTTCATTTTTTTCCTTCCTTCCTGCTTTTTTTATTGCAGTATCCTTCCTTCCTGCTTATAAGAGGATTTAGTGGGTCCTCTATCCCATCGCCACATGCATAGAGAGCGGAATTTATTTATTCATTATTATAATTTATTTATTTATTTTCTGTCAAATTTATTTTATTCTTCTAGTTATTTTCCTTAGTTCTTTACTGCTCATAATCCTCCTTTATTTTATTTTTCTTTCTTCCACACAAGAGCAGAATTTATTCTAATCCCTTTCTTTTATGCTCATATTTATGACCAAAAGGAACCCACTTCTTGAGGTGGCATATTAATTTCAATTCATAAACATATATAAATTGATGTGATTATATGTAAGAAAGTGAGGTGAGGCAATTCAATAGATGAATGAACGTCCTTGTGTTTACATGTTGTGTAACCATAGCGATTCGTATGTGGGAAGCCATCTAGTATGGCACACCGCACACGTATACGAAAGGTTGCAAACCTCATCTTCTTCAGTTATGATAGCTAGCTAAGTTGACTCCATATTGAGGAACATGTTGGTAGGTCACAAGTTTGAGTCTCCACTCTAACAATTATTTTTGACACATTTCTCCCTCACCGTGTTGTTGGGCCGTCTTTGTTCAAGCAGCGGGTGAGGCCCAACAGACATCAGTGTGCGCATTTGAAAGAACAAGAAAAAACAGTGATTAGGGGTAAAAACAAATGGTAACAACATCGTGCACAAAAGCAAATAATTATTTTGGATGAAAGAAAATTTACAATATGGGTGAACTGACCAAAAGATCGAAGAAACACAATGTCCTTTATTAGTAGGCATAGATAGATGCGTGTCCTGCTCAAGAAAGCAAAGCGGCGGCGGCTTCTTGAAGGTAAAGTTTTTTATGTCTAGTACCCGTCTCGATGGTGCGTCTAACATCGTTGGAGGATGTGTGAAGGTGTGTCTTCAAAGGATCTCACGAGATTTTATCATTGTTTGTCTTCGATGGATTTGATAGGGTCTAGTATTCGTTCATTTGCGTTCATATGTCTTTAGGATGGAGCCTTTCGAACTACTCTTCTATTCATTAGTTATTTTTATTTTGGTACATTGGCCCTGTGGGGCCTTAGAGTAACTTCAATAGCTCATCTAAAAAACTCATCGTAAAATGCGTTTTACCCCATGTACATATAATTTGAAGGAAATAGTTTAATGACTAAGGGCCTCCAAAGTTGACTCCCGAAACGGACACTACATCAATTCATGGACCGGGGAATGGGGCAGTCCGCACACGCTGATGCGGGAGTTGTTCATCCAAAGCTACCTGCATACATCCATCCCCAAAAAAATCCATTCCGTGCACTCAAAATAGTTGCATACCTAGTTTATGTTAGCTAAAAATTGTTCAAATGTTCAAATCCAACAGTAGTTCGATTTTAAACACTATCATCCAACAAAGTATTGAAATATAGCAGTTGAAACTTGAATTTACTAGCACATGGTACTAGTTGTCCCCTTTAGCCGTCCATAGATGTTCAATAAAATCTTCCTTCACTTGCTCATGAGTTGTTCGATGCCAAATTTATTGATGCATTTTCATCAAATGCGACCGAATTCTACTTTGGAAGTTCGATAAGCTCAGCCATATTTTGAAATTCAAGAGCTACGGAAACATCCTCGCCCTCATCCTCCATGATCATGTTGTGCATGATCACAAAACATGTCATCACCTTCCACAATGTACCATTGTCTAGCATGTCCATGAACAACTACGAAACGGGCCCACAGAACTCCAAATACCCTCTCAACATCCTTTCTAGCTGCTTCTTGCCTTTGGACAAAATGAGACTTTTTCTGACAACTGGATCAGAAATAGTCTTCGCAAAGGTAGCCCCCAGATGATAGATACCGTCAACCAGATAGTATCCCATGTTGTTTTCATGCCCATTGACCATATAGTGGCAAGGAGGAGTTTTCCCTTCAGTCGGGCTACCAAACAATGGTGATCGCTGCAACACATTAATGTCACCGTGAGACCCGAGCATGCCAAAGAAAGCTTGCTAAATCCAAAGATCTTGTGATGCAACTTTTTCAAGAATGATGGTCGGCTTCTTCATATGACCCTGTTATTGCCCTTGTAGAGCTTTGGGCAGTTCTTCCATCTTCAATGCATGCAGTCGCGTGGTTCGAGCAAACATGCCCATCCTCTTGCTTCAAACATTGCCAAGATCCTTTTTGCGGCTATGATAGTTGGTTCCCTCGGGCATTGAGGTCCAAACACGGAGACTAGGGCAGTAGCAAATCTGACCATGGCGTCTTCACATGTGCTCTCAAACATTCATAGGTATTCGTCCCAAGAATCAGCGGTCGTGCCATATGCAAGCATTCGCAATGCGGCCATGCACTTCTAGTAACCATAGAACCCAATTATTCCTACGTCACCCTTCTTCAAGATGAAGTGGTCATCAAAGGACTGGACGCCATGATAGAGACGATCAAAGGCATTTTTTCACATCCAAAAGCGTCGACGAAAATTGTCAACGAATAAGGCATTGGGGTAAAGTAGTCATCCATCAGTGTCAGATGGCTGTGTGCCCTGTTGCACGATGACCCTTGATCGATCCCTTGAAATTGAGAATATGATCTTCTGCATCATTGTCGTCTCATCTCTGTAGTCCTCCTCGTCGGACGAGTCGCCGGACGACTCAACATAGTGCCCGTATATGTGCTCCATATCCGGGTCCATTGCTTCAAAGAAGAAGGGGCGGAATTTTTTAACACGGACATTTCAGCAGACAGTATCCGAGCATGGTGAGTTGGTGACTACCGTAAGAGCGGATGCTACCTGTACCGTCAACGGAGGAGAGGTATGGACCGACGCCGAAGCAAAATCGGCGTGAAGCCTGGTGTAACGGCGGAGGTGATGGATTCAGTTCCGAAAATGGTGGGGCGGGACGGCCACAATGGTGGAGCGACTGTGTCTACAAAAGAGAAAACAAATGCAAAGAAAGATGAAAGAATTTAGGCACGGGTACTACGGAGGGGTTTTGGGTGGACCAAGGGAGTCGGAGTCCTACGTGGCTGTTGTCCGGACTCCTGCAAAGACCCCTCTTCCCCGCTTGCTTTCGGTTTACGAAAAAAAATACGTCTTTTGATTTTTGAAATGAGATATTTACGGAATCCTCATGAATAGGATCAAACCTTATTCCATGCTATTTCCATAAGATTACCTGACGGACGGGATATAGGCACGTCGTTGCATAACAAAATACGTCTGTACCATGCGATCCGGGCGGTTACGAACAGTTCAAGGGTCCAGTTTAAAGATGCCCTAGACATATTTCTCCAAAGTCTGAAGTCTTTTTATTCTTATCTTTTACTATGACAAGCCTAGCTAATGGCCCAGGGCCCGCGAGTCTGCATGACGCAACTTTTCTCTCTCGACAGTACCAGCAGTATCAGTACCGTAGTACCCCTACCAATGTCTACAAATGTCCCGATCCCACCCGCACCTATGCAGTTTGTGCATGGAGCAACAACTTTTCTCCCTCGACAGTATCAGTATATCAGTACCAGTACCATACTACGTACCATACCTTAATCAGCAGTGCAGCAACAACGAGCCACTACCTACACAACGCTACCTGACGTTGCGCATGCCACAGCCTACAGGGTTCCATAGCTACAGTTCCTTTTCTCGAACCATCATCGCTGGCCTACATACCTACAACAACAATGGAGTACCAGCATCCACCCACCACCAGCAGCTGCGCTCTCACGGCCGGCGCGCACGAGCGCAGCAACCCAATCTGTCACGCATAACGCATCGCTGGACATGCGACATGAGTACAGCACACATGACAAGCACAACCAACAAGGACCGAACGACTTCTCATGTCCTTCGCGCACCGTGACCCAGCATCCGCCCGGCCTTGCCAAGCAGGCCGTAGAACGCGTCCTTGAGAGTCCGTTTCTGCAACATCAAGCACGCAAACAAAGCCTCTCGTCACGATTTTCGCTCCAGCTACCGGAGGAAGAAGAAGAAGCAAAACAAAACGAAGCGTGGAGATCTCACCGTGCACGCTCGCACGTCGTCGCGGCCGCAGATGAGCATCCCGTTGAGCATGTCCGTGGCCTCGAACACGCCGCCGCCGTCGCTTCTCTGAAATCGCACGCATTTCTTTCAGGCGCTCCAAGGACCAATGGCCGATGGCCGCGCCCACGTAGAAGCAAGCAAAAGCACTGAGTACGGTACCGACCTTGTAGTAATCGACGGCCAGGAAGTTGGCCCAGCGGTTGCCGGCGGCGGCGTGGCACGCCCCGAGCACGTCCGCGAGCCCCAGCGAGTGCTCCACGCACGCCGTCACCCGGAGCGGCACCGTGTGGAAGTAGTTCACCAGGACCAGCGACCTCGTCCGGTTGTCGAGGGCCAGGGACTCGGCGCGGCGGCGGCACGCGCGAGAACTCATCCCGCCGTCGCCATCTACATGCACCACCACACGATCAGCATTCCGCTTCGTTCTGACCAACTCGCATCGCCTGGACCTAGAGCCCGACGCTTACACTGGCTCTCGACCATGAAGTTCCACTGGTACGCGATCCCCTCGGCGCGCTGCTTCGACTCGTCGGAGGTGAAGACGAGGAGGCGGTGGTTGCGCCTGATCATGTCACCGACGCGAGGCCAGTCCCCGCCGTCCCGCGGCATGCCCGACACGGGGAACCAGTACTTGGTCAGGCCCGCGGCGTCGAACAGCTTGGACAGGCCGCGGTCAGAGCCAACGTAGTCCTCCAGGATCAGCGTCACGATCTCCGACGGGTTCGCCGACAAGAACGCCTCGACCTCCATCATGGTGCCGATGGCCGGCTCCTGCAGGATCACCGATGATCATCCTACAGGCTTCAGCTCCAAGCCTCCAATGAAGTCGAAGCTCAGTTTACTCACGAACGCAGTGAAGTCGAAGCACTTCCCTCCCTTCGAGTGGCAAAGCCATATGTCGTCGCGGAAGTCGTACACGTCCAGCATCAGCGCCCGGACTCCGTTCTGCGGAAAGCAGTTCAGAATCCAAGAACTGACTGACTGAAAGTAGCAAATTTGTACTGTAGTTGTGATGGGTTGCATTCAGACATTCAGTTGATCGGTGACAGAATCGTCCTGGTTGTAGAGCGTGATCCGCGGGACTCCGGTGCGGGACGGCTCCCCGCGGATCGAGAACGAGTTGTGCGTCGTCAGGAACGCGTACCTGTTGAACGGCAGCGATGTGTCCTATAACAAGGAACGAAAGCAGGGCGACACTGAATACCGAACAGCTGCAGAAATGGAGATGGATGGAAGAAGACAGAGCCATGGCAGAGCAGCAGGAGTCGGCCACTCACGACTATCTTGAACGGGTCGGCGGCCGTCGTCCGGACGCACCTTCTGCCGGCGAACTCGATCCAGCAGTTGTAGCAGTAGAGCTCAGACCCGCAGTCGGCTTCCGACGAGCATCGGTCGCCGAGCTGCAAATCCCAACGTCAGACCCAACCTCTGTTCTATCTCCAGAAGAAACATTTTCACGACCATGGCAAGGCCGGCGACGGCGAGGAGGATAGATAGACAGGCAGAGACGTGACCTCGCACCGCCCGCCTGAGCAAGCTGCGGCCCCTTGCTGCAACACCACACATAGTATTAACAGCAGAAGAACTGCGCTTCCTAAGCAGTGCATAATGACTCCCTGCAGCCCAACACAGCAGCAAAAGCCATCAGCATCACAGATTTGGGATCCTCTCCTCTTTGAATATGAAAAATCATTGCTGAATCGCACCTGAACCATGGAACTAAGGATGATGATGATGATGATGATGATGCGGCGAAATAAGGGAACAGCCCTGTATCCTCGTTTCTTGGCTCCTGAATCCTGATGATGAGTCCCTTTTGGCCGCGCAATGGTCATGCCACGGCATCTCTTGTGTGTTGCAGAAGAGTCGTGAGTCCCCGAGGAAGATGTGGCTGTGGCAAGCTGATTCAGGGGAGAACCTACCGCTTGGCCTGTAGGAATATGCTTCGAGGTTTCAAGGTCAGCATTAGGTGCCACGCATCAAAAGTGTGGCTATCCTTTTGTTTTCTTTCCCGTTTCTTGTGATGAAGTGCACCCTAGTCTTTTGCGCAGTTTGAACGGTTGAACCTCGTGACATCTGTTCACGATTCATGGCGAAAGAAATTGTAGCTCATATGACTTCGACGCGCCGGTTATGTCGACACAAATTTAACACCCAGGAGGAACATCAGCAGCAGAAAGGGACAGACTACCTGAACTGCCTAATTATCGATGCGCTTTCCTTCTCGTTTCTGAATCATATCCAAATTTGGGCCTATTCCTCCTTAATAAAATCCACTTCGGTGGGGTTTAAAGATCTTCTATCCACTGAAAATAGACAAGATGTCCTTAAATAAAGCCACTATGCGAACGATCCCTAGAATTGGAGCCCTCGGAGCGCTCGGCGCATTAATTTAGTGGCAGGCTGATACCTCCCCTCGTATCAATATAATTTTTTATTATCACATGCTGATATTTTACAATTTTTATATATTTTTGATAATAATTTATATTATTTTTGGGATTATTATCATATTAATTTAGTGCCTAGTATCAGTTTCTAATTTTTGTTTTACGGAAGATTTATATCAAACGAAGTCCAAAAACGATAAAAAATTTACGAAAAATTGTTTTGAAATATATGTATTTTTTAGGAAGAAAACTCAACGTAAGGTGGTGTCCGAGGTGGTCACAAGGCGACAGGGCGTGCCCGGGGGGTTGGGCGTGCCGGTTTGCCTTGTGACCCCCTCGAACGTCTATTGGGGCCCTTTTTTCGCCACAAGAAAAATAATTTCCGGATTAAAATCCCCTCAAAATTTCAGACCAACCGGAGTTACGGATCTATGAAAATATGAAAAATGATAAAACATCAGAAAATGAGAGCGTAAAATAAAAACAAACAGAGAGAGATCCAATCTCGAAAGGGCTCCTGCCCTCCGTAATATGAAGGTTCGTTCTGCCGCGAATAAGCAAAAGCAAGGACAGTCCGACTCCATTGCTCATTTTACATAGAACATAGTCTAAGAAGAAGTTTTCAATGTGTAGTCCAAGGTTCATATGGACCACTCAACTACAATTTGGGGGCTGTAGAAATCTCGTCTATCTAACTAGGGCGAGTAATCTAGATGGTTCTGAAGTTTTTGCAGAGGACTTTCAAAAAAGTAAGTTACTTGCTTTAGTATCCATGATATTCATGTCACACCCCACTTTTTGATGGGAGATATGGCAGATCCACGACATGGTTGTGTGGCGGTTTATGATATGTGCTATAACAGGTTGAGCCCATCGGACTAGAGTCGAAGGATGAAGTCTATAGTTGGTACACTTCCATTGCACAAATTCATGGAGACAAACATCAATATTGTCGTCGCATTTTATTCTTCCATTAAATATATTAAGGTTAGGTTAAAGTGAAGTGGTTAATGTGTTACCATTTCGGGTGGAGAATGATGTGCGGGCTTGAGGTGGAGCACGAGTTAAGCAAAGAGAACCCGGCGGCATAGACCAATTTGGATTTAGATATAGTGTTGTCATAGTTGGGGATGGATTTTCTATCTGCCGCATGTTCTCTCTCCCTTCAATATAAGATAGAGTGACCAATGAGGACGCTGAGTAGGGAGAAGAAGAAGTTTTCCTGCAAGGTGAAGATTGAGAAAGAATATGTTTGGATTGAAAGACGGGGTTTACTGGTTGAAAACAGTATGTTTGATTGTGCTTGATGTGCACCTATCAACAATATACTCCATCCGTTCCTACATATAAGTCTTTTTAGAGGTTACACTAGAAGACTACATACGGATGTATATAGACATACTTTAAAGTATAGATTCACTCATTTTGCTTCATATGTAATCTTCTAGTGAAATCTCTAAAAAGACTTATATTTAGGAACGGAGGGAGTAGCACTGTTTTGATGGATGTATTGATCCTTTTTATATTATTCCATAGCAATGTACATGCTCTTGAATATAACTTAAGCACACCTAATATTTTGTGATTCCGTAGTGTAGCACAGGCATCTTACAAGTCAACATAAATTTAACACCCAGGAGGGACTTCAGCAGTAGAAAGGGACAGACTGCCTGAACTGCCGAATTACCGATGCGCTTTCCCTCTCGTTTCTGAATCATATCCAAATTTGGGCCTATTCCCCCTCAATAAAATTCACTTCGGTGGGGTTTAAAGATCTTCTATCCCCTGAAAAAAGATAAGATGTCCTTAAATAAAGCCACTATGCGAACTATCCCTAGAATTGGAGCCCTCGAAGCGCTCGGCGCATTAATTTAGTGGTGGGCTGATAACTCTCCTCGTATCAGTATAATTTTTTATTATCACCTGTTAATATTTTACATTTTTTATAATAATTTATATTATTTTTGGGATTATTCATATTGATCTAGTGCCTAGTATCAGTTTCTGCTTTTTGTTTCGCGGAAGATTTATATCAAATGAAGTCCAAACGCGATAAAT
Source organism: Hordeum marinum (assembly GCA_022496015.1). Taxonomy (NCBI): domain Eukaryota; kingdom Viridiplantae; phylum Streptophyta; class Magnoliopsida; order Poales; family Poaceae; genus Hordeum; species Hordeum marinum. The sequence continues at coordinate 125,061,912 of CM039673.1, read as the reverse complement.
TTTTACGAAAAATTATTTTGAAACATATGTGTATTTTAGGAAGAAAAATCAACGTAAGGCGGTGTCCGAGGTGGTCAAAAGGCAACAGGGCGTGCCCGGGGGGTTGGGCATGCCGGGTTGCCTGGTGACCCCCTTGAACGTCTATTGGGGCCCTTTTTTTTGCCACAAGAAAAATAATTTTCGGATTAAAATCCCCTTAAAATTTCAGACCAATCGGAGTTACGGATCTATGAAAATATAAAAAACGGTGAAACATCAAAAAATGAGAGCGTAAAATAAAAATAAACAGAGAGAGATCCAATCTCAGAGAGGCTCTTGCCCTCCGTGAGCCATGACGTCCATGGACGAGAGGGGAAACTCTCCTCCCATATAGGGGGAGACCAAGGAAGAAGAAGAAGGACGGGGTATCTCCCCCTCTCTCCCGGTGGCGTCGGAGCGTCGTCGGGCAACCATCGTGACGACAATCTACATCAATAACTTTGTCGTCGTCATCACCAACTCTCCCCCCTCTATGCAGCGGTGTAACACCTCTTTTCCCCCTATAATCTCTACTTAAACATGATGCTTAATGCTATATATTATTACCAAATGATGTGTAACTATTCTATGATGTTTGAGTGTATCATTTTTGTCCTACAGGTTAATTGTGGTATGATCTGATTGATATGAGTTGTATGTTAATATGGTGTTGTCCTATGATGCCCTCCGTGTCGTTCAAGCGTGTGGGATTATCGCTATAGGGTTTTGCAATAAATTCACGATTCGCTTATAGTGGGTGGATATTGCGCCAGAAGTTTACACCCGAGTAAGGGAGTTGTTGCTATGGAGTAAAAAAGACTTGTTACTTAATGCTATGGTTGGGTTTTACCTTAATAATCTTTAGTAGTTGTGGATGCTTGCTAGAGTTTCAATCATAAGTGCATGTGATCCAAGTACGAAAAGTATGTTAGCCTGTGCCTCTTCCTCATTGCATATGATAAGCATCCATCGTGTTATATTCAATTGACTATGGACAAATTTTTTTGTGTTAAAAAAACTCTCTACTAACCTATTAACTTTTATTATCTCGCAAAGTACTCTAGTTTTATTTTCGCAAAGTACTCATAATTTTATTCTCGCAAAGTACTCATAGTTTTATTCTCGCAAAGTAGTCTATGGTAAAATAAACATTGTTGCGCGTAGAGTTGTATTGATGGTCGATAAAACTTGAGAGAATATTAGTTCTATCTTTAGCTCTTCATTGGGTTTGACACTCTTGTTTATAAAAAGCTACAAATGATCACCTATATTTAAGGGTTATCACGGGTCCAATGTTAAATTTGAGGATTTGCTATAATTGGTATGTCGTGAAAGAGCTCGGGATATTGGTTTCCTTGCAGGTTGTAAGACTTGGCAAAAAGCAATGCGACACGTGACCGTGCCAAAAGCAACACGAAGAAAAGACAGGTGGTAGTGCCACAATCCAGGTGACCACCACCGAGCAAAATCTTTCCACATACGTCTGGACTTCTTAAAAGATAATCCATGAACAACCTGATAACTAAGGTGGGCCCATCGAAACACCATGATAAGGAACAGTTTCGAATGCTCCGCACTAAACTGATTAAATAACCCAAGTAAGACAAATTTATAGCACCAAAAACAAGTCATTAAACCCTAAAGGCCTCGGCGGGGTTGTGACGCGCGTCCTACGCTTCTATTTTGTCTGGAGGGAGAGCAAAGACGAAGCATATCTCATGGACTTATTCTGGATGGTCTTCCCGAATTGGTACGGTGAAAAGAATTGTAAGGAGATGGAGATGAGATGTCGCCGAAGAGAAAGTTTCCATGAGCACAAGAAAACTTTGCCTAATTTGAAAATAATAATGTAGATAAACAAAAAAAGGCAGATAATAGGTGGAAAAAGTTCAAAACAAACTTGAAAGCTAAATCAAAATATGAACTTTCAATCCCTGAAATTAGGACACCAAACTTTGTGACCCTTGCCTTGAGAGGATTAGCCGGTATTCGCTGAATTGGGCTGGCCCATTAGCGCAGTCTCTCGCATTGGTATCTTTTTTTGTTTTTCTTCTTTGGTTTTTTTTCCTTCGTTATATTTTGTTTTTCCATGGTTTTATCTGGTTTTTATTTTTTCATTATACTTTTGGTTTCTTTTGTTTCTTCATATTGTCCTTCAACATGGAAATATTTTTTTAAATACACTTTTTACATTCTTAATGTCAATGTTTTTTTAGAAAACTACATGGCCATTTTTTATGTTGTTGTACATTTTTAAAACTGTGTACACTTTTTTCAAACACATGTCACATATATTATTTTAAGGGTATGACACATTTTTTTACATCACGTAAACTTTTTTTACATTATATACGCTTCTTTCTGAAAATATCACACACACTTTTTTTGAAAGATGTGAACATTCTTGGAATGTTACACTATTTTGAATGGACAAAACATTTGTGTGAATCACACGAATATTGTATACATTTTACATAATTTTTCTAAATGCCACATACATTTTTCTGAACTCGTGATATTTTTTAGATGTCACAAACATATTTTTACACAGTTGTCCAGGTTTCTAATTTTGTTCCCATTTTTTTTTCAAAAAGTGATCGCATTTAAAAAAACAGGTTTAAAAAGATATGTTTAAAAAAATGTTCTCTTTTTCAAAATATATTTCTTTCAAAAACAGTTGGTTTTGTAAAGTACTCGGAAATTTCAAAAAGTGCTCACACTTTATAAAATGTGCGGGCATTTCCAAAATTGTTTACGTTTTCAATATTTTGTTGCCACGAAAAAATGTTCCCGAAGTTTGACATTTCAGTGTTTTCCAAAACAACAATAATGTACCGAATTGCAACAATATTACTTCTGAAAAAAATTCTTAGAAAAAATAGGAAACAGGGACATTTTTTAACCTCTGGGAAATTCTAGAAAAAATAATTTACGAAATTTAATTTGTTCCAAAAATAAAACAAGGGCATTTTTTCACTTCTGAATATTTTTTAAAATGCGTGAACATTTTTTAAACTTCAGGAATTCTTGTTGCGGTATAGTGGGCCGGCCCAAATTCTGTCCGTGAGAGTAGCAGGTGATCCTGGTCGGGATTGTATTATTCCTAGTGTGCCAAACAGGTCTAGAGTCTAAAATAGACCGGGACTACAAGTTCAGAGTGTCAATTTTCGGGATTCGAAGTTCAGGGTTTAATTTAGATTTCGTTTACAATTTCAAGGTTTGTTTTGGACTTTTTCCGATAATAGGCACTACATATGGTAAATTGCAAAAAAAATGATATGGTGACGCAGATTCAGAGTCTTGATTTAACTCTACTCATTGGCCTGTACTAGAAGTGCCAAACTTGATACTTGCTCACTCCGCCATCAAGAACAAATTGTGCACTTTGGGAACTTAACATATCTACATCTATACATACTAGGAAAGCGTCATCGTATGATAATATATCACCAATATAGCACATGTAGCTATCATCGCAGAATTTTTCCTACATAAATATAGATTAATTTAGTAGATAACATAAAATCACACCGTAAAAGACCCACCAAAAACATCACATTATATAAATTAAAATAGATGCTTCATCATCTCCCTAAATATTCCCATTTCATAGACATAGATGTTGGTACTAAGATATTCCCATGCGACACACATACAAACATGCATAGGCTGAGAGGATCAAGGTCCTTTCTGAAGAAAACACACCCACACCCACACACATAGTCATGCACAAGCACAAATGGAGGTGGCGTAGGTCCATGCATCACTTGGCGCTGAACCCTGAGAAGAAGCGGTTGATGGCGGGGAAGACCTCCGGGCGGTGCGCGCTGACGAATCGGCGGAAGGCGTGCTGGCTGTACCTCTCGCCCTCCTCCGCGTTCTCCAGCACCGCGCTCTGCCGGTTGCTCTTGCTGATCCTGAACAAGACAGCAAAAGAGAAACAGTTAACCGTGCACGCATCGCGCCGTCTGTGTGTGCAGGAGCAGAAGAAAATGTTGGATCGATCGGTCGGATGGATGGTTTGGAGGAGGGAGGCCTCACCTGACGTCCGGGTTGAGGAAGACGTTCCTGGTGAGCTGGAAGACGCACATCCCCGTCACCAGCGACATCGCGCCGATCAGCGGGTAAACCTGCATGCAGCACCAGGGCTGTCAGTTAACGCATGCAAGATACTACAAAACCATCCTGCAGAGAGTACTAGAGTAATTCACAAGACAAAAATTGCATGTCAGTAAGCGATCTTGCACGTACATCTGGCTTCAACCAACGGCCCATGTCGTCGCCTGGCGTAGCGTTGCGCTTTGCGATGAGCTAAACTGTGGAAGACACTGCTGCTCTCTCCTTTTCCCTCGTCTTCTTCTTCCCTGCCAATGGTTTTGCCCGTTGTACTCAGATATATATATATATATATACAGACATACATACATGGCATGCGTACATGGGCCGGTGTCCAGCGAGGCGAGCAGGATCAGCAGCCTGCTTGGTGCGACGGCGTCTCGGACGACCGATTTCTGTGGGCGAGCTCGGGATTTTATCGAGAAACCATGAGCCGCCTCCTGTTTTTGGAGCTCGCTCGTCAAAGGCAGAACAGTTCCCGTGTCAGGGCAGGCCGGGTCAGCGTTGTCGCACTGCCTATGCCTCGTGGTCGCCTCGAAACAGAATGCTAGTCGTCGTCAACGTATCTCTTTCGTTTCAGTTGATGGGTACGTACGTACTACGTATGTATAACATTTCCATAGTCAAAACTGGCATCTTCATGGCATTCGATGGGGACGAGAATACAGATAAGTCTCGGTCTCTCAAACCATGGGAGCAGATCTGGTTTTACGGTGTGGCGTGATATTTACGCTGATGCGACCAAAAAAGAGTAAGGAAGGGAGAATACCCAACTTCCATCTTTTTCTAAAAAAAAAAACTTTCATATTTATTTTAGCGAAACTTTTCATCTTTCTTAGAGCATTGCTAGCAGATCCCGTAGAAGTTCCTAGACACATAAAATTCCGGCCGTTTTGCATGACCTTTGTTTTTTTCGGCCAGAACAATTCCGCTAAATGAAGCCCAGCCTGTATTTTTTTTAGGGCGGCCGCATATCCATCCATGTGACGCTATATGTATGGGGCCAGTAGGGTTTTAGGGTTACAAACCCTATCTGTCGTGGTTTTGTCACAGCACATGTCCGAAGACTTGGGTTCGAGACCATCGCTAAGGTGATGGACTCAAAGGGGTTGGTTGAGACGAGGGACACGAGTTACCCAAGTTCGGCCTCTCAAAAAAAGGTAAAAGCCTACGTCCTGCTTGTGTTGTATTGATTGGAGTATCGATTACAAGGGAGCGGATTCGCTTGACCTAGTTCTCGATTGATTGGTTTCTGTCTAATCCGCCCCGGGATCTCACCTTTATATAGGAGGTCAAGGCCCCCGGTTACACGAGTCATACACCGACTCTTATAACGTAAACAATCTTTTCTTTGAGTCGCCTTGCCTTCTTGGGCAAACCGTCTCCGGGCGGCTTAACCGCCCGGGTCTTCATACCTTCTTCTGTCTGGGCCTCCGTCTTGGCCCATCTTGGTAAGCCGTCAGGCCTATGTCTTTCAGCCCACTTCTCTGGTCTTGATCCTGAGCCGTCAGGAATAACCCGGCCCCACCTGGGCAGGTCTTACCATGGGGTTATATCCCCAACATTAGGCCCCAGGTTGATTTGAGCCTGCTCAGGTCAATCTTCAGACTCACTTGGCGGCGAGTCTCACACTCTATCACCTGAATAAAATATGTAACCCATCGTGACGTCACACCGGATATGCCAAAAAGATTCCATGACGTTCACAACAGATCTTTTCATTAAAAACCGTCGGCCCGAAAGTCGAGGCGTCCGTCCCGATCGGTCAGTTTCTGCCGCCTTGATTCCCGTGCCCGTTTCAACTTTCCAGCCTCTTAAATAGGACCGCGAAGGGTCCCTCTCATTTCCTCCGCCACTTGCGCTTCTTCTTCTTCGTCTCGACTCCATCGCCCCGAGCTCCGTCGCGCCGTGAAGCTCCATCGCCGTCGTCGTCCCTGGCCGCTGCATCAACTTGAATAGACCAGAAACTTGCCCGCGTTCGCCGCATCTCTTCCAGTATGTCTTTCTTCCTCCCTTAGATCCGTAGTTTAGCGCTTCAAATCCATCGAGTTCATCGGGCCCATTACAGCGCGAGTTCTTCCCGTAATACGAAACGATAAACAACTCCATGGACCTTACAGTGTTCATTTCCCTGTTGCGGTAGGTCCTGTAGAATCATCCACGGTCCCATGCGGATCCGTAACTGTTCCCCCTTATCGCGCTTAACCTTGTTAGTTCCCCTCAGTTCGTCGCTAGGGCTAAAATAAACTTGATTTTCCTCCGCCCGTAGATCCTGCGACCTCTATTTACTATGTGAAATCTGTTATAGGTCCTTAGCGATATTTACTATGTGAAATCTGTTATAGGTCCTTAGCGATTTTTTGCATCACAACTTCCTCCACCTTAAGCCGTCGCTAAGCTTCCGAATTTTAGCAATAAACTATACCAACGGCTTAGCTTCGTAGTGCTTAAATCCATCAGCCACCCTTAGTTGTCTGTCATCTTCTAACTCATCGCGTACTGCTACCTTTCATAGTCTTTAAGCCGCCGTTATGTCTCGGGCGTCCTCAACCTGTAATTGGGTCGGCTCTACAGTATCCGAAGAGTTCTTGCAAGACTTTGTAGACGCGGAACTTTGCTGGCTAAAGGTGTCATCCATTGGCGGGTTCCGGGCAACGAGAAGAAACCTATCCCTAAAGAGGGCGAGATAGTCATATTCGCTGACCACCTTGCACGCGGTTTCAGCCCACCCGGTTCTAAATTCTTCCGAGATGTCCTCCATTTCTTCAAGTTGCATCCTCAAGACATTGCACCCAACTCCATCTCAAATACAACTTCTAAATCCTCTGTGAAGCTTACTTACAAGAAGAGTCGTCAGTTGACCTCTTCTGAGAGTATTTTTATGTAAACCGCCAGACGGAAGTGGCAGCCGGCCCAAGCTTAGAACTCGGAGGAGTCTCCATTCAAATAAGACGGGATATGGCCTGTCCGGCCGTTCGAATGCCAAGTCACCCCAAGGACTGGAATAAGACTTGGTTTTATTGCAAGGACACGTCTACAGAGGGAGAGCATCCATTGTCGGGTTATCGCCCTACCCGTCTCCGCACCACAACGGAGCTCCCAGACCAGATGTCAGCTTCTGCACGAGCAAAGTATGCTCCGGCTTTCGCCAAAATCAGAGCCCTCCTGGCCAATGGTCTGACAGGAATCGACCTGACTCGTTGTTGGATCTCTTGGAAGGTCATGCCTCTGAGCCGGTGTGACCGGCTTATGTGTGAATACACGGGTGAAGCCAATGACCCCCTCTGCTTCAATCATACCACCCTAAAAGAGGAAAATATTGTGTCTGCCATCAAGGGACTTGTCCGTGAGTCCCAAGAAGCTTGCCGCTCCGTCGGGTTACAGCCTTTCTGTGCTGCTAACCCGGCTCCAGATGTAAGAATAACTTTCAAATCTCTTTTCTTCGGGTTAATTATGTATGTAGTGACCTTTAACCTCTTTCGGCGGCTTTGCTTACAGGCTAACTTCAGCTTCTGGAAGAAGAAATATATCCCCCCTCCGAAGAAGTCTAAGGACAAGGCCGGCGACCGAAAGAAGAGAACTGATGTCCAAGAGCAGCCTGAAGTTGACGACTCAGAGGTAGGATTTTACTCTCTTGACCGTCTCATTATGTGTCTTACTGACAATAATAACTCACAGGACGAAACGGAGACAAGACACGCCAACGTTCCTGAGGTAACCTATGTTTAATCTAACTCAGAACATCTTCCACCAAAGAAGATACGGCGGGTCGTCCGTAAAGTCCCATTCTCTCATCCTCTTGCTTATTTAGATCCCAATTTTCTTTTGAAAAAGCAACAGCACCCCTCTCGACGGCAAACCCGGAGCGTCGGCTCTAAAGATCTTATGGTCGGGTTGTCCAACTCTCCGGTTCAGCGGAAACGGTCGGCTGAGGTAATCTTTTAACTAAGTTTAGCTTTGTCAACTTTGTATTATAACCTTATTCTGCTTTATATATCTTTATCTGTCTTTCAGGAATCGCCCCCATCATCAGGCGACTCTACGGCAACTAAGCTGCCGCCTCTGAAGATCAACCCGGAGTACGTGCTTTTATGTTTGCATCATATCCTTCGTCATCCTTGAACTTTATATAATAACCTTTTGTGCTTTCTAGGGCTCAAGCAAAACGAAGGAAGACCGGCAGGTCTACTTCTGCCCCCACTTCCCAAGAGCAGGAGCCTGGCAAGCCGGACTCTCCTACGACACACATGTCAATCAAGGGGCCTCCTAGGTCGGTATAGGCTCTGATACCAACTTGTCACGCCCAAGATGCGATCATATCCTTATTTTGGCACGAGGGCCTCGATAGGGATAGAAGCACATTTCGTCGTGTTGCACGAATGGATATCATTAGAATTACATGTACAGAAGAGATGAGTATGTGGAATTGGCTTACACTCGCCACAAGCTACATCAGGGTCATATCAATACAACAACATGTTCAAACATCATACAGAAGAGCAGGGTCCGACTACGGACGAAAACAAACGACAAAATGACATCCATCCTTGCTATCCCAGGCTGCCGCCTGGTACCCATCCTAGATCGATGAAGAAGAAGAAGAACTCCAACAAACAAGCAACACTCTCACGTTCAAGCATCACATTACCTGTACCTGCAACTGTTGTTGTAGTAATCTGTGAGCCACAGGGACTCAGCAATCTCATTTCCAAGGGTATCAAGACTATTAAAGCTTAAGGGGTGAGGTATGGTTAAGTGGTGAGGCTGCAACAAGCGACTAAGCATTTATTTGAGTGGCTAACTTACGAATCAGAAAGTAAAGTATGGTGGTCTACGCATAACGGAAGTGAACTAGTAATGATCACTAACTGATCCTGAACACCTACTTACGTCAAACATAACCCCACCGTGTTCTCTCTCGGATAAGAACTCACGAGAAGAGATAGTCACGGTTATGCACACAGTTGGTGTATTTTATTTGAGTTTACTTCAAGTTTGCTATGACCGGGTGTTAAACAAAGTATCCAAGTTTTCCACATAACCGCGGGCACGGCTTTCCGAAATATTTAACCCTGCAGGGGTGCTCCAACTCATCCATCACAAATTAACCACACGCCGCGGGAATAACCTCGACCACGGATCTTGTGATCATCCTAGGCAATTCCAAAGGAATTCCGACACCTCGAGATAGCCCGAAGAAGATCAGAGTTCCTCACGCAAGACATTCGAGAAAGGTAAAACAAGTCCAGCAAGGCCTCCCGACGTGTCGACGATCCCGATAGGAGCCGCGTATCTCGTTCTCAGGACATGGTGGATAAGCTACGCATACAGTGGCCTGATAGAAATCACCCAAGTTGCCCTGGGGTGGCCCCACACAGTGCTCTATTTTGGACCAACACTCATGTGGAGCACTGGCCTGGGTTGTTGATTAATCCACGGGGTGATAATGCCCTATGCAAATTTTAGTTGTTATTAAGCAAATAGTACCAATGTTGGGCCTTGGTAGACAAGCTTTATCCTAAAACGAAGATCAAGGGGTCCCCATAACAACCCCGTGCATGTTAGGAGCGCTCAATTATGGAACATAACACCGGTTCACAAGTAACTAGGGGCGGCAAGAGAAGAACAAAACACCGAGCAAAAGGCTAAGCTTTCCACCCTTTACCAAGTGTATAAGTGCATTAAATTAAATAACAATAATATTGTGATAACAAAAGAATATCCATGTTGTCACATGGAAGCAATTGCACTTGCAGCTAGAAACGCTATAAGAAGGGCTGAGCAAGTGGTAACATAGCCAAACAAAGGTTGCTAGGAAGGTGGAGGGTTAGAGGCTTTCATGGCAATGTTGGGAGGCTTGATAAACAAGTGGTAGGTAGCGAGGCATAACGATAAAAGCGGGACAACTAGCATGGCAATGATAGTAGTGGTATCTAGGGAAATGTGTCATCTTGCCTGAGATCCCGCTCGGAAGAAGAACAGTCCATGAAGAAGACGAGACAATGTAGTCGAACGAATCCTCACACTCCGAACTCTTTCGGAACTCTATCGGGAAAGAACAATCCGAAAACAACAATCAACACACGATGCACCACAATATATGCATGACATGATGCACAAGCCAAGATGATGCATGTCCATTTAATTATGCAAGGCATGGCATGGCAAGAACAACAAATAACTACTACACATTAAGTGAAGTTCAATATGCAACGAGTTGCATATTGACGAAACTCCATGTTCGAACTATTTAGTTCACTCTCGTTTAGGTACTCATCAATATTAAATGTTGTTAAACATGGCAAGAGGTGAAGCACAAACAACTACAACATCTAGTCATTTTACATGAGGCCAGAAGCAATATATATCATTTCTGAAACAACCCCATATGCACATTATGAATTTGGACCAGATCTGTCCTAATACGATTTTAGAGTTGTTAAACAGCAAAATAAATGTCATGTGATTCTACGCATTTTCTAGTCAAGTTACATATGTGGAACATTTTAAACGGAGCTACGGTTATTTAGTTATGCAATAAACCATTTTTAACATGGCATTGACGCAAATTAATGCAAACAGCAAGTTTAAGTATTTTTATCATGTGTGAAAGTTGCAAATTGTGAAACTACATAAAATTCTAGTCAAGTTTCATATATAAAGTTTTTACATATGATGCACGGTTAATTATTTATTAGAATTTAAAACGAGGGTTTTTTTGTCAAACAGTAATTCTCAGGATAATAGATAAATTCGCAGAACGTGATAAAACAATAATGAGCCAAATCTGACTCTATTGGGCTGCACCAAGGTGCGCGTCAAATAGCTAAAACGTACATAGGGCGGACAAAAAAAGGAGCGCTCACCCTGGCCTCATGGGCCGGCTCGGAGCTGGGCCACTGGGCGAGGCGCGGGGCGGCCCACGCACGGTGCCGGTGCATCGGGCGTCGTCCTCCTCTACCCAGGCGCAAAGAGGGCCCCTTGCCGGCGGCGGAACAACGGGGCAGGCTCCGGCGGGGTGATGAAGTCAGGAGAGGCTGGATCCGCGACGGGGAGCCCCGGATCCGTCCATTCCCGGCAGTTTCGAGGCGTGACGGCGAGCTCCATGGCGAGGTTGTTCCCTGGGCATGGGGAAAGAGAGAGAGGTTAGGGAGAGAGAGAGAGAGAGAGAGAGAGAGAGGAAGGAGGAGGGATGCTGTAGGGAGGAGAGGGGCGGCAAGGTCCTTGGTCGCCGGCGACGCGACTCCGGCGAGGTCTGGCGGCTCGAGGGAGGCCGGGCGCGGGGCTGGCTCGGGCGGCGGTGGCTGATGCACGCGATGGCTCGGGAGGAGCTGCGGTCGGGGCTTCTCGCTCGTGTGCGTGCGGGGAGCAGCGGCGGCGCTTCGGGCCTGGGGAAGGGCCCGGATGGGCTTCAGCAGGCCTGGCGGCTGAGGGAGACAGGGGCGCTGGTTGGCGGCTAGCTATTGGCTCGGCACGGAAAACGAGGAGGGATTAGGGAGGAGGTCAAATTAGGAAGGGGAGGGGGGTTAAATAGGAAAAGAGGGCTAGGGTTAGCAGTTTTTGTCCGTTTTCGGACCGTTCGATCTCGATCGGACGACCCGGAAGCGGAGGGGGCTAGGTGGGTTGTGGTGGATGTGTAGATGGGCTAGGTGGGGATGAGAGGGAGGTTTGCGGCCCGTGACACGAGGTTTAAAACACCAAAAAACGTCTAACAAATAAACCGATGACTGCACTGCTACGAGTGACCATTCGGATATCAAACAAACTCGGAATGCGACGAAATTCGGCAGGCGGTCTACCTACAATATAATAAGACCGCATGCCAACTTTAAACCCAATCCGAGAATATTTTAAAGGCACTTTGAAAACAATATTTTATCGCTGCCTCGGGCGCGTGCGTGTGTGGTTGGTCTCGAAATGGGCAATGGCAAGAACGGAGAGAACCGGCAACTACGAACGGATGCAAGTTTTCGAAAACGGGTGACGATGCTATGCAGATGATGCGAATGATGCGATGATGAATGCGACAACCACACGAACCACAGACGAGAACGGAAATAAAAGGGGAATCTTCTGGAGCGTCGGTCCCGGGCTGTTACAACTCTCCTCCACTACACGAGGATCTCGTCCCGAGATCTAAGAATGAGAAGGGGAAGAGAAAGAGCAAGAGGTAAAACTTAGTTGCTTCTTTGCAAACGAGTGAAACCAATGAAAACATGAAGGTTGGAAGAGATGAAGAATAACATGGGAACAAGCAAGAATTCACAAGAAATTTCGGCAGCACTTCGGTAGGATAGAGGGGGGAAATTGATATGAGGGAAAGAAACTGAAAGAGAGACACCAAACTTTGGTTGGATTAGACTCAAAACTTCATAAGACAAAAGGATCATGAAAAGATTTCACAGCACTCTGATTAATGGACAAGCAAGGGAAGAACATGATCTTGATAAAACAAGATGACAGATTGAAGAGAGCAACATCACAAGGCCTCCGTAACAAGAGAATAGAAACTAGATTGATGGAAGGAAAAGAACGGATAAGAAAATGACAACTTCCAACACAAATGAATTTGAAAGCATAGGTTGAATGGAGTTGATGAAGAATCAATAATGAAAAGAATAGCTTGCTATGGGCTTATGGAAAACATCTCAAAATTATGAGGTGACAACCTGCCACAACAAAAACAATTGATTGCTTGAGAGCAACAAGATATGCAGAACTTCTTTCACCAAGAGGAGGAGGAGGAGAAAACTTGGGTCGTTTATGACACCATGATAGCAACAATCCTTAGGAAATGCTTTAGGTGAAATCGAACCCAAGATAACTCCGAAAAGACGAGATGGGTTTACTTATTATATTCTTGATAATTTTCCTTCGAGACTCCTTATAACCAAGAATTAATAACACCATCTCAAAAGACAACGGAGAAGGAATTGAACTTAGAAATCCAAAATAAAGAACACTTGAGCATCCCCAACAAGAATCTTGAAGAACACTTCGAGAAGAATTACATCCTTAACAAACCACCATGAAGAAGCATCGAGATGAACTCCGGAATGAAAGGATGATATAAAAGAAGTGAAGGTTGAAAAAGGACAAGATTAGGGCCTTCCAATGATTTAGATGATGCTTAGCGACAAGATACTTGAGAAAGACTAGGAACTCTAGAAAATAAAGATGACCACTTCGGATAAGGAATTTGATATCATGAACAACTCCGAAAGAAAGATTGAAATCACTTGGATGAAACAAGAATAAGAATTATGATATTACTATCCTACATCAAGTTAAATTGATGACAAACAACGGATTTGGCATACCACTTATCCTTTTGGAAGAGATAGGAAAGATAGATAGAGCATTAACTTGAAGAGGTCTTGAACGATACACCGGAAAGAATTAGAAACTAAAGAGGACACATGAGAATGAAGAGATCAAGATTTGCCTAATAGAAACTGAACAAGGCAGCGGAATAATTGAGATACGAACGAAGGAACAACAATTGAGAAGAATTTGAGAATGAAAGCTGAAAGCTGAGAACGAAGAAATCTTCTGAAACGATGGCCTTTGGAGGATCGAGAAATGAAAACAATTATGAAATGCATCGGATAGATATGGGAGGAATAACTCATGATCAAAACAATTTGAGATGATAGCAACAGCCTGAAACCATGAATCTTTGGAAGAACGAACAACGATTTAAGAGAAACTCTCCTTCGGTCTTCAATGCCGAGAATGATGACGAGAAACAACACCATGAATTACTGAGATACTCCGAAATAATGAATAAGGAAAGGTTGAGCCGATGATGAAAATGATTCGAAGCGATCATGAAGAAGGAATATGACTGATGAAAATCATTCTTGCATCATATTTGAAAAGAACTTGAGGACATCTTTGGAAAGATTAGAAGAGTCAGGTAGGATCCTGGGAAAAAAACTGTGGGTTATGGGGCCACTCAAAACAAACCACCGTTGAAACGATTGATTAAAAGAGAGATTGCACCAGTACAAATTAAGAAGTTGATGAGGTTAGAACCCTCGAAATACTTTGGAAGGATTGAAAGAAAACATGAATCTTCTGAGATATCTTCAGCACTCCGGAAAGAACATAGAGGAATGAATTAATAAGAGAGTCTTGATGAGAATTCGAACACGGGAGAGCAATTAGAGAATGAAAATGATATGATGAACACCACGAACTTGAATTGAATCCACCGGAAAAAGAAAACAAAGATGAATACTAATAAATGATAAACTTGAGCACTGAGCATCTTCCCAACGAATCACCGGATATGATACAAAAGAAAGATAGCGGAAGCATTGATGAAGAGAAAGCACTTGGATGAGAATTAATCATTGAAGAAAAAGGGTGGGAGGGTGGGGAAAACAAAGAAAACTTGGAACATATGAGACAAACTCCGGAACGAAATATGAGGATTTGTCTTGCAAATATTGAAGAGGATAGAATTCACTTGAAGAGAAGCACACCGGATAAAAAGAATTGATATGACAACTCCGGTTGAGCAAAATAATTAGCAATCCCACAGAAATATGAGAACACTTAGGAAAGATATGAAATCACCACTTGACATCGAAGCAACTCGAATTACCATATTCAAAACAAAACAAGGATGAGGCTTATGAAACAAGCCGGAAACAAATGCATAATAGAGATTTCGCTCGATATTTTCGTGGTAAGGTTCGCACGGGCTCGATCATACATTGGATTGTCATATTGAAATGATGCTCTAATATGCTCCCTAGGCATAGCGAACTACAAGGCTTGACGAAGCATAAATCGAGACTGTCCTTGAGAAGAAAGACCGTGAACAAACGAATCCACTAGATGTCGAACCCCAACCTCACATCATGATCTGTTGGAAGATAGCCTAGGTAACTACTTGAATTCCCACCTAAGAACTTCCAAAAACTTTCTTGGTTATGCAATTCGGTGTTGGGGATACAAGGAGGAAATATCTCACACAACTAACAAACCTACACCCCAACTATATCCATCCTTCAACACATAACCAGAGGCTTTCGCAAGTCCATCTAACTCGGATCCTCGAAAGCACAACGATACTAATCATGGTGGTACCCCAGACGCCTCCCCAGTACTGGGTGACTCCGACCTTATCTCACCACGACAAGTATTGAAGCAATTCCGAACACCCTCCGTCCTGAGATACTAAGGAAGCTGAATGATAACGATGTGCCAAGAATTCCCTGGAGCTCAACCCCCCAGAAGAAATCAAGTCAGACAGGAGGCACCAAGACAAAACTCCGTCACATTGGCATCATATAGTTTCCAAAATACCCGCGTCACCCTAATTATTTTTTTAGCAAGAAGAGGAGTAGAATCAAAATTCCTAAGTCATATACCTCACCAGAGTATAGAAGAGGAGTAAAAAGAATCCTACTCTCCAATATAACTAGACTCAAAATAGTTTTTCTCTTTACTCGACTCAGCCTAGTTCGATCAATCAAGGGGGCTCCTAGGTCGGTGCAGGCTCTGATACCAACTTGTCATGCCCAAAATGTGATCCTATCCTTATTTCAGCACGAGGGTCTCGACAGGGATAGAAGCACATCTCGTCGCGTTGTAAGAATGGATATCATTACAAGTACATGTACAGAAGAGACGAGTATATGGAATTGGCTTACACTCGCCACAAGCTACATCAGAGTCGCATAAATACAACAACATGTTCAAACATCATACAGAAGAGCAGGGTCCGACTACGGACGAAAACAAATGACAAAATGACATCCATCCTTGCTATCGCAGGCTGCCGCCTGGAACCCATCCTAGATCGATGATGAAGAAGAAGAACTCCAACAAACAAGCAACACTCTCACATTCAAGCATCACATTACCTGTACCTGCAACTGTTGTTGTAGTAATCTGTGAGCCATCGGGACTCAGCAATCTCATTTCCAAGGTGATCAAGACTATTAAAGCTTAATGGGTGAGGTATGGTTAAGTGGTGAGGCTGCAACAAGCGACTAAGCATTTATTTGAGTGGCTAACTTACGAATCAGAAAGTAAAGTATGGTGGTCTACGCATAACGGACGTGAACTAGTAATGATCACTAACTGATCCTGAACACCCACTTATTTCAAACATAACCCCACCGTGTTCTCTCTCGGATAAGAACTCACGAGAAGAGACAGTCATGGTTAAGAACACAGTTGGTGTATTTTATTTGAGTTTACTTCAAGTTTGGTATGACCGGGTGTTAAACAAAGTATCGAAGTTTGCCACATAACCGCGGGCACGACTTTCCAAAATATTTAACCCTGCAGGGGTGTCCAACTCATCCATCACAAATTAACCACACGCCACGGGAATAACCTCGACCACGGATCTCGTGATCATCCTAGGCAATTCCAAAGGAATTCCAGCACCTCGAGATAGCCCGAAGAAGATCAGAGTTCCTTACGCAAGTCATTCGAGAAAGGTAAAACAAGTCTAGCAAGGCCTCCTGACTTGTTGATGATCCCGATAGGAGCCGCGTATCTCGTTCTCAGGACACAACGGATAAGCTACGCGTACAGTGGCCTGATAGAAATCACCCAAGTTCCCCTGGGGTGGCCCCGCACAGTGCTCTAGTTTGGACCAACACTCATGAGGAGCACTGGCCCAAATTGTTGATTAATCCACGGGATGATCATGCCCTATGCAAATTTTAGTTGTTATTAAGCAAATAGTACCAATGTTGAGCCTTGCCAGACAAGCTTTATCCTAAAACGAAGATCAAGGGGGTCCCCATAACAACCCCGAGCATGTTTGAGCGCTCAATTATGGAAAAAAAACACCTGTTCACAAGTAACTAGGGGCGGCAAGAGCGGAACAAAACACCGAGCAAAAGGCCAAGCCTTCCACCCTTCACCAACTGTATAAGTGCATTAAATTAAATAGCAATAAGATTGTGATAACAAAAGAATGTCCATGTTGTCACATGGAAGCAATTGCACTTGCAGCTAGAAACGCTATAAGAAGGGCTGGGAAAGCGGTAACATAGCCAAACAAAGGTTGTTGGGAAGGTGGAGGGTTAGAGGCTTTCATGGCAATGTTGGGAGGCTTGACAAACAAGTGGTAGGTAGCAAGACATAACGATAAAAGCGGTACAACTAGCATGGCAATGATAGTAGTCGTATCCAAGGAAATGTGTCATCTTGCGTGAGATCCCGCTCGGAAGAAGAACGATCCATGAAGAAGACGAGCCAACGTAGTCGAACAAATCCTCACACTCCGAACGCTTTCGGAAAAGAACAATCCGAAAACAACAATCAACACATGGTACACCACAACATATGCATGACATGATGCACAAGCCAATATGATGCATGTCCATTTAATTATGCAAGGCATGGCATGGCAAGAATAACAAACAACTACTACACATTAAGTGAAGTTCAATATGCAACAAGTTGCATATTGACGAAACTCTACGTTCGAATTATTTAGTTCACTCTCGTTTAGGTACTCATTCAATATTAAATGTTGTTAAACATGGCAAGAGGTGAAACACAAACAACTACAACATCTAGGCATTTTAAATGAGGCCGAAAGCAATATATATCATTTCCGAAACAACCCCATATGCATATTATGAATTTGGTCCAGATCTGTCCTAACACGATTTTAGAGTTGTTAAACAGCAAAATAAATATCACCATGTGATTCTACGCATTTTTCTAGTCAAGTTACATATGTGGAACATTTTAAACGGAGCTATGGTTATTTAGTTATGCAATAAACCGTTTTTAACATGGCATTGACGCAAACTAATGCAAACATCAAATTTAAGTATTTTTATCATGTGTGAAATTTGGAAATTGTGAAACTACATAAAATTCTAGTCAAGTTTCATATATAAAGTTTTTACATATGATGCACGGTTAATTATTTATTAGCAATTTAAAAATGAGGGTTTTTCTGTAAAACAATAATTCTCAGGATAATAGGTAAATTCGCAGAACGTGATAAAAAAATAACGGGCCAAATCTGACTCTATTGGGCTGCACCAAGGTGAGCGTCAAATAGCTACAACATACATAGGGCGGACAAAAAAAGGAGCGCTCACCCTGGCCTCATGGGCCGGCTCGGAGCGGGCCACCGGGCGAGGCGCGGGGCGGCCCACGCACGGCGCTGGCATGTCGGTCGTCGTCCTCCTCTATCCAGGCGTAGAGAGGGCCCTCTGCCGGCAGCAGAACAACGGGACAGGCTCCAGCGGGGCGATGAAGTCAGGGGAGGCCGGATCCGTGACGGGGAGCCCCGGATCCATCCATTCCCGGCGGTTTTGAGGCGCGACGGCGTGCTCCATGGCGGGGCTGTTCCCTGGGCATGGGGAAAGAGAGAGAGGTTAGGGAGAGAGAGGAAGGAGGAGGGATGTTTCAGGGAGGAGAGGGGCGGCGAGGTCCTTGGTCGCCGACGACGCGGCTTCGGCGAGGTCTGGAGGCTCGAGGGAGGCCGGGCGCGGGGCTGGCTCGGGCAGCGGCGGCTGATGCGCGCGATGGCTCGGGAGGAGCTGCAGTCGGGGCTGCTCGCTCAGGCGCCTACGGGGAATGGCGGCGGCACTTCGGGCCCGGGGCGGGGCCTATATGGGCTTCGGCGGGCCTGGCAGCTGAGGGAGACAGGGGCGCTGGTTGGCGACCGGCTATTGGATCGGCACGGAAAACGAGGAGGGATTAGGTAGGAGGTCAAATTAGGAAGGGGAGGTGTGTTAAATAGGAAAAGAGGGCTAGGGTTAGCAGTTTTTGTCCGTCTTCGGACCGTTCGATCTCGATCGGATGGCCCGGAAGCGGAGGGGGCTAGGTGGGTTGCGGTGGATGTGTAGATGGGCTAGGTGGGGATGAGAGGGAGGTTTGTGGCCCGTGACACGAGGTTTTAAACACCGAAAAACGTCTGACGACTCAACCAATGACTACACTGCTACGACTGACTGTTCGGGTATCAAACGAACTCGGAATGCGACGAAATTTGCCAGGCGGTCTACCTACAATATAATAAGATCGCACGCCATCTTTCAACCCAATCCGAGAATATTTTAAAGGCACTTTGAAAACAATATTTTATCGATGCCTCGGGCGCATGCGTGTGTGGTTGGTCTCGAAACGGGCAATGACAAGAACAGAGAGAACCGGCAACTACGAACGGATGCAAGTTTTTGAAAACAGGTGACGATGCTATGTAGATGATGTGAATGATGCGATGATGAATGCGACAACCACACGAACCACAGACGAGAACGGAAATAAAAGGGGAATCTTCTGGAGCGTTGGTCCCGGGCTGTTACAACACGCTGAACCCTCTGCAGCCACAAAGGACACGCCTGAAGATGCTCGTCGGTCCTCCGAGCCGGCGGTCCGTGAGATGAAACTGATAGTCCTCCAAGGACTAATTCTAAGCCGCCCAGCCCTTCAACAGCCGTCGAAGAACCAATTCTTTCATATGTCATCATCACTGGTATTGGCTTCCAGTCTCCTCAACCCCACGTACTGACAAAACATACTGAGAAGGCTGAAGTTTCTGACAAACTGGACTTTGAGCTTCCCGTGCTAGAGAAGTTAACTGCCGACAAATTTCATGCTGGTTATCTGAACCGTCTCTCCACAAGTCGGACTATGGAGCTCAAACTCGTCAGCTTAATGAAGCAAAAATATGAGGTACTTCTCCCTTTACTTATACCCTTATGTAGCCCCCAAGAGCTGGTTTAATATTTGCAAATGGTAAACTGGGTCTTCCAATCCATGTCACAAGTAGAACAACTTAGCCTGTAGCCCCCAAGTATCGGCTAAATATGTATATGTTGAGCCGATACTCAGTGTTGATGAGTTGATCAAATGTAGCCCCCAAGTCCGGGTCAATATAGAATTAGTGGGCCGGAACTTCTCTGTAGATTGACTGAAGAGCCATATGTAGCCACCAAGTGTCGGCTTAACTTGACGAAGATGAGCCATGACTTCCTTGTATATTTCGAAAGCATAGTTGTAGCCCTCAAGTGCCGGCTTAACTTTGTGAAGATGAGCCAGAACTTACTTGCAATCTTGGAGAGCAAATAGACATTAGCCCCCAAGTGTCGAGTATATTGCTTGCAATCTACTTGAGACTTGCATTATATTTCCTTAACTGACCATCTCGCAATATTTTATCCTGGCGACTTACCCCTCATTTGCTTTTGTATGTCACGGGAAGCTTTGAGCAATGCCGAGTCTGATCTGACCGACCTAAAGAGTAATCTCGCTTCCCAGCAAGCCGCCAGAAGTGAAGCAGAGGAGAAGTGCCGGCTTGCCGCCAAAGAACTTGCAAAAGTTAAATCTGATTTTGCTGCCTTCAAAAAGGCGGCTGAGACGGAGCAAGTTGCCCTGGGCAAACGTGCAGACGATGCTGACCAGTGGCTCATGGTTGTGTCAGACGAGTTGCACTCCCTAAAGCGTCATATCTCAAAGATGACTGCTGCTATCTTTGGTAAGTACTGAAACCTCAGCCAATATTCTTACTTAAAAGATTGTGTAGGCGGCTTATATCGTGAACCTCATCTTCGCAGGTCAAAGGAGCCGCCAGCTTGGTGCCACCAGCTTGCTGCAGTTGAAAGCCGTTTATACTTTATCAGAGCAGTTATATTGCGGGACTCTTTGCACGATGAGAGCAATGCTAAATAAAGAGAGTATCCCCAAGTTCATGAAGGGAGTCATTGAGCTCTTATCAACTCTGCCAAAGCAAATTCAAGAACTCAAATGACCAGCCGCCCGGAAGGGCACAATTGCCGCGGTAAGCCGGGCACTGGCCTTTGCCCCGGAGGTGACTGCCGAAGAAATGATGGACGGCTTTCCATCCAAGAAGGACGACGGCTCAGAATTCATAGAAACCAATTACACCCGCTGTATGAAGGCTTCCAGGATCCTTGCATCAGTGCTGGCGGAAGAGGTTGATCTGTCAACGTACCAGGCGGCTTACAATGCTGAAAACAAGCGAGTGCATTGCCCAACCTTCGAGGCCAGGGACTTAACTCCTGCACGCCGTTAGCATCTCTTTTCCCCTGACATTGACCCGTCTCCCCTCTTTGAAGAGGCCAACTTTGAAGCTTTAATGAACTACAACTGGGACGTGGACAATCTTCAGATCGAGGAGGTCGAAGACCCACCGCAGGATGACCCGCCGTCCAGCTGAGCAAATTGACTTTCAGCGGTATAATCCGGCTCCTTGACCCGCCAACATTTGAGGTGTGTAAAAAACTTTAAGTCTTGCTTTTGGGGCTCTATGGAGAGCCTTGTAATAGGCTTAGAAAAACCTTGACTATCTGAACCGTGCCATCATGCACGCGTACAACTTGATATATCTTTAGTTGTGCTTTTGCCTTACTCATATCTTGTCATCAATTTTCATGGCGGATTATCTTAAGAGACAAGACCTACGAAAACAAACAGGCAACATATATTCTGCCTTGTTGTGAGGGCGGCTTGAAAATAGCACAACTCGGAGATGTTAAATCTTTCCTGACCTTGCTTTTTCAATAACTCATGTGCCGGTTCTTCCGGGTGGACTCGCTACTACAACTCCTTAACAGTACATGGTCTTTATCGAGATTGGTCGTCAACTTCTTTTAACGGCTCAGGGTCTCTAAGCGAGATTAACTGATAGGAGCGTAACGAACCAAAAAGAGACGCGGCAGGGCATGAGTACCCTGGTAGCCCATAAACTGCCTCTCACGTGACATAAATCCGTCGTTTTAACCTTAAACAGTGCAGGGTCTTTAAAAGATTAACTGTCTAAGAGTATGAAATGGGCCACATAGCGGAGAGTCGGCAGTAGATGGGTGAGTTTGTCCTCGCTTTCCGTAAGCCAGCCCTCACGTGACAAGAGCCACCGGTTTAACCTTAACCAGTACAGGGTCTCTATCGAGATTGGCTGACAACTTCTTTGAACCGGCTTAGGGTCTCTAGGCGAGATTAACTGGTAAGCGTTCGGCGGGTCACATAGCGGAGCAGCATCAGCTTACAGGCAGGTTTAACTCAAACTTGCAGTGGCTTAAGAGCCGATCAAGAGGGTATGTAAGCTAAACCCGGTGGGTTGGAAGCCCACAAATGACCTTGTTGACGGAGTCAACTTTTGGGTATATAACCCACCTGACTGTGGCTTAAGAGCCGACCAAAAGGGTGTGATAAGCTAAACCCGGTGGGTTGGAAGCCCCCAGATGACCTGGTTGACGGAGTCAACTTTTGTCCAAACTAAGATACGCGAAACGGCAGAGGCCCCGGCTTGCAGGGATGCCAACTTTATTATATATATGTGTGTGTGTGTGTGTGTGTGTGTGTGTGTGTGTGATATGTACAATGATGGTGTACAATGTTGAGTTTTGATGACTCAATTATAGTAAGGCCGTAGATGAGCTATATATTCCACGGTCGGCGGGTCTCCTGCCCAGAAGTGCTTGACTCGTCTCGGATATCAATAAGATAGTACGGCCCGTTGTTGAGATTTCTGCTGACCACGAAAGGTCCTTCCCATGGAGGGGATAGCTTGTGTGCATCTGTCTGATCTTGAATCAACCGCAATACCAAGTCGCCTTCTTCAAACGCCCGGGTCTTAACTCTGCGGCTATGATACCGACGCAGGTCTTGTTGATAAATCGCCGATCGAGCCGCCACCAGATCGTGCTCTTCATCCAAAGCATCCAACGCATCTTGACGTTTTGTCTCATTATCCGCCTCAACGTAAGCCTCCACCCGTGGCGAGTCATGACGTATATCGCTTGGTAACACGGCTTCTGCGCCATAAACCATGAAGAAAGGTGTATAATCTGTTGATCTATTGGGAGTAGTTCTGATGCTCCATAAGACTGATGGCAATTCCTTGACCCAACAACCCGGCGTTCATTGCAAAGGAACCATAAGCCGGGGTTTGCTGCCTCTCAAAATCTCCTGGTTAGCGCGCTTTGCCTGACCATTGGATTGTGGATGAGCAACCGCAGAAACGTCTAGCTAGATGTGTTCACTTTCACAAAACACTTGCATAGACCCCTTGGATAGGTTCGTACCATTATCTGTGATGATACTATGAGGGTAACCAAAATGGTAAATCAGCGCTTTGACAAACTGAACCGCCATAGCCGCGTCACACTTGCTGACCGGCTCAGCCCCCACCCACTTCGTAAACTTGTTCGCTGCCACCAAGAGGTGGGTCTTCTTATCTTTGGATCTCTTGAAGGGCCCGACCATATCAAGCCCCCAGATCGCAAACGGCCAGGTAATTGGAATCATACGCAATTTCTGAGCCAGCACGTGAGCACGCCGCTCGAACTTTTGACAGCCATCGCACTTGAGAACCAAGTCTTCTTCATCCTTGTGAGCCGTCAACCAAAAGAAACCATGATAAAAAGCTTTAGCCACCAGAGATCTTGAGCCGGCGTGATGACCACAATTGCCAGTGTGAATTTCATTCAAGATTTCTTTTCCTTCTTCAGGTGAAACACAACGTTTAAAAACACCGGTGACGCTGCACTTATGGAACTCACCATTGATGATTGTCATAGACTTAGATCACCGGACGATCTGTCTTGCCAAGGTCTCCTCATCAGGTAACTCACCGCGTGTCAAGTACGCTAAATAAGGCAGCATCCAGTCAGGGATAGCATGTAGAGCCACCACCAGCTGCCCCTCCGGGTCAGGTATAGCTAAGTCTTCCTCTGAAGGCAGCTTGACTGACGGGTGATGCAGCACATCCAAGAATATGTTAGGTGGCATCGGCTTTCACTGGGAAGCCAACCTGGATAACACATCAGTCACCTCGTTTCTGCGAGGATCAATACAATCCACCTGATACCCCTTGAAGTGGCCAGCGATGACATCCACCGTGTGATGATAAGACGCCATCCGTGGGTCCTTGGAATCCCACGTGCCTGAAACTTGTTGGGCCACGAGATCTGAGTCGCCGAGACATCGCACCCGGCTCAGGTTCATCTCCTTAGCAACCCGGAGGCCATGAAGTAAAGCTTCATACTCAGCTGCATTGTTAGTACAAGGAAACATCAACCTTAACACGTAACAAAACTTACCACCTTTAGGGGAGGTTAAGACAACCCCAACCCTTGATCCTTCTAGTTGCCTGGATCCGTCAAAGTGAATCGTCCAATATGTGTTATCCGGCTTCTCCTCAGGCGCTTGACACTCTCTCCGGTCATTTATGAAATCCACCAAGGCGTGAGACTTGACCGCCGTGCGAGGCACGTACTTCAGATTAAGAGGTCCAAGCTCCAATGCCCACTTAGCAATCCGGTCGGTGGCTTCTCTATTTTGAATTATGTCCCCCAACGGGGCAAAATTGACCACTGTGACCTGGTGCCCCAAAAAATAATGCTTCAGCTTACGGTTTGCCATGAATACCCCATACACCAGTTCTGCCAATATGGATACCTCTTCTTGGACTCTATCAAGACTTCACTGATGTAGTAAACCGGCCTCTGAACTGGATATTCCTTCCCTGCTTCCTTATGCTCAATAACAACCGCAGCGCTAACTGCCCTATTATTAGCCGCCTCGTATAAGAGCAGAGGTTCCTTCTCAGTCGGAGCAGCCAAGACCGACGGCTCAGTGAGTTGCTTCTTGAGCGCCTCAAACGCCTCACCCACCGCCGTACTCCAGACAAAGTTGTCTATCTTCTTCATCATCTGGTACAAAGGAATGGCCTTCTCACCCAGGCGGCTTATGAATCGGCTTAATGCAGCAATTCAACCGGCCAGGCGCTGAACATCATTGATGCATGCTTGCTCAGCTAGGGAGGTAATAGCCTTTATCTTATCTGGATTAGCTTCGATGCCCCATTCAGAGATGAGAAAACCCAAAAGCTTGCGTGCAGGAACTCCAAAAACACACTTAGCCAGGTTAAGCATCATCTTGTAAACCCATAAGTTATCGAAAGTTTCCTTCAAGTCGTCGAGTAGAGTCTCCTTCTTCCTTGACTTGACCACAATATCATCCACATATGCATGAACATTGCGTCCAATTTGACTGTGAAGACAGCTCTGCACACAATGCTGATAAGTCTCCTGGGCACTCTTGAGCCCGAAAGGCATAGACACATAGCAAAAAGCACCAAAAGGCATGATGAAAGCCATCTTCTCTTGGTCTTTTATTGCCATCTTGATCTGGTGGTAACCGGAATAAGCTTCCAGGAAGCATAAACTCTCACAACCCGCTGTTGCATCAATAATCTGGTCGATATGGGGGAGAGCAAACGGGTCAACTGGACAAGCTTTGTTTAAGATCCGTGTAATCCACGCACATAAGCCACGTGTCGTTCTTCTTAAGCACTAGCACTGGGTTAGCCAACCACTCTGGGTGAAATACTTCCATGATGAACCCTGCTACCAGAAGCCGGGCCACCTCCACCAATAGCCTTGTGCCATTCTTCATTAAACTGCTGGAGGAACTGCTTAACTGGCTTCAACTTAGGATCCACATTAAGGTGGTGCTTAGCGAACTCTCTCGGTACACCCGGCATGTCAGAAGGTTTCCATGTGAAGATGTCCCGATTCTCACGGATGAATTTGATGAGCGCGCTTTCCTATTTGGGATCCATATTGGCCCCAATAGTGAACTGTTGGGATGAGTCGCCCAGAGTGAAATCCACCAATTTGGTATCATCCGTCGTAAACTTGAGGGGCGGCTCAGATTCCGTAGTAGGATTTTTGAGCGGAGTCATGTCCTCCGGGTCAACGTTTTCCTTATAAAACTTGAGCTCTGCCTTAGCACAACTTGATTCTACGTAAGCTGTGTCTCCTTCCTCACACTCAATTGCCGTCTTCCGATCACCATGCACGGTAATTGTTCCGTTTAAACCTAGCATTTTGAGCTGTAAGTAGACATAACAAGGACTCACCATGAACTTGGCATAAGCCGGACGTCCAAACAGGGCATGATATGGACTTTTGATCTTGACCACCTCGAAACACAAGGACTGCACCCTGTAGTTATATCCGTCGCCAAAAGCAACCTCCAAGGAGATTTTACCCACTAGATAAGCCGACTTTCCGGGTACCACGCCGTGAAAGACTGTCGAAGAAGGCCTAACATCCTTATCGAGAAACTTCATTTGGTGAAAGGTGTCATAATACAAGATGTTGATGCTGCTACCGCCATCCATAAGCACCTTAGTAAATACATATCCTCCCACTTGGGGGGAAACCACCAAAGCCAGCCGCCCTGGGTCGTCAACACGTGGCGGGTGATCCTCTCGGCTCCAAGTTATGTCATACTCAGACCACTTCAAGTATCGCAGGAGAGCCGGCATGACTGCATTAACCACCCGCTTGCACACCTTCTGGTCTCGCCTGTCGAGGCAGGTTGTAAAAACATGATATTGACCCGTGCTGAGCTGCTTCGGATTACTCTGATAACCAGATTGGTTATTCTGCTGTTGATTACTGCCACCAGATTGTTGATGATGACCCCCTTGATTGCTCTGACCCTGATAGCCAGACCCTGAGCCGCCAGCGCCAGGACCGGTTCCTGACCCGCCTGGCCCTGAGCCGCCTGGCGGGCCGCCACCATTATTATGATGCTGCCGCAAGCTGTAATCCCGAAACTGCCGCATGATGTGGCAATTCCTCCATGTATGACATGCCACCCTATCAGACCGGCTGTGCTCCGGACAAGGTTTGTTAAGCATCTCCTCCAGGTTGAACGGAGTTTTACCCTTATTAAAGGGTTGTTTGAAGTTCCCATTACCCATAGCACGGTTGTCCCGGCGCTGGTGTTTGCCACCAATTCTGACCCGCCGTCTGGGTTTTTCCTCTTGCCATGGTTGCCGCTGCCAGCTGTACCCTTACCATTGTTACTCTTCTTACCCTGACATGTCTTGTCTTCATCAGAGCCGGGGTCTTTCGTATTGTCCGAGTCGGCATACTTGGTGAGAGCCGCCATGAGTTCCCCCATGTCTTGACATGTGCGCTTGAGACGGCCAAGCTTCTGCTTTAGAGGCATAAAGTGGCAATTCTTTTCCAGAATCAAAACTTCTCGAGCCATCGTAATCTGCTCAGATGAGTGGATGATAGTTGAGACCCGCCGGACCCAATGATGAGCCGACTCATCCTCTTGTTGCACGCAATGATCCAAATCCACAATCGTCATGGGTTGCTTGCACGTTCCTTGGAAATTTTTGATGAACTTCGCCTTCAGCTCGGCCCAGGAATTAATGGTGTTGGGTGGCAAGCCCTTCAACCATGTGCGAGCTGGCCCTTCCAGCATCATGATGAAATACTTGGCACATACTGTGTCGTTGACGTCTAACATCTCCATGGCCAGCTCATAGCTTTCAATCCAAGCCTCCGGAGGTAGGTCAGAAGTGTAATTTGGGACCTTGCAAGGGCCCATGATGTCTTTCGGCAGACGCTCATTCTGCAAAGCCGGCGCTAAGCACGGCACTCCCACGGCCCTGGAGGTTATTCCTGCTCCTACCGAGATGGAAGGTGTGGGTTCTTGATGAGCCGCCGCCGCCTCTCGCTATGCTCTCGCCCGATCCACCAGCGCCTGAGCATCTAGAGCCGCCCGGTCGTCTCGTGGTGGGTCCCGGTGTCGATCACTGCTAGAAACCGCCGGCGACTCATAGCGCTGGCTATAGCTGCGGCTGGGGATGGGGGTTAAATGCACGCGACTCCGGCTATAAGTGTACTTCTCTTGTTGGGCCATTGCCATCTACGGGTATCCAATAGCGTTTCGCACCTCCTTTGCGAAAGGCGCCTCGTTCGAGATAGGGATTGTACCAAGTCGAGTCGCTGCCGCGACCATGTTCTCCTCCGGGTTGGAATAATGACCCACTGGTGTTGGGAAAGGTATTGGGGAGGCCTGGTTCCGTCGGGGCGGGTTATGCTGTTGAACCGTCGGTCGGCTTCCAGGTACTTCCGTCGTCCGTCCTCTCCCCGGCGTGTTGAAAAGATTTCTGGCCTCATACTGATCCGGCAAGCGGGAATGATGCCTCATCCGATGAACCGCCACTGCAGACTGCTGCTCCAGCTCCAGGCGGAAAGCATCTGCCCTAAGGCACTCTGCCTCTGCCTCCATCTGATCCTTCATTGCATTGATCTCCTGTTGAACTTCGGTCATCTGATCCTTTATCCTCACGATCTCCATGTTCCGGGCCGCTTGATTTTTAGCTATAACCTTGGTAGACATCAAGGTTGTAATCTCATTCATCAGAACCAGAAGAACTTGAGCTGGCGGCCTACCAGCCCCCGATCCTGCTGCGCCGGCGGCTG
Source organism: Hordeum marinum (assembly GCA_022496015.1). NCBI lineage: Eukaryota > Viridiplantae > Streptophyta > Magnoliopsida > Poales > Poaceae > Hordeum > Hordeum marinum. The sequence continues at coordinate 125,033,518 of CM039673.1, read as the reverse complement.
TGCTGCTCGGGGCCGGGCCTGATCCTGCCATGAAGACGGCAGCACGGCTCGGCGGCTCATAATCCTCCGGCTCGTGATATTCCGACTCGGGGTAAGGCTTGACGTAGCCCCTGAGCCTACCATTGTGCAGCTGATAAACTAATTCCGTCTCTCTGCTCGAAGATCCATCCTCCGAACAAATGAGAGTTTCCTGCGACATAGATCCTTCAAGATCCGTGCCCTGAGTAAAGCCAACAAAGACATGCTTCTCATCCAGGTCAGCACGGGCGGATTGCACGTATCGAGCGGGTTGCGCGCGTCGGGACGGCTCAACGATGTCGGTGCAGATGTCCGGCCCGGGTTCAGATCCACCGATCTTGCCGATGAAGACGTGGATTCCGCCGAAGGGGATACGGAAACCGTACTCAATTGAGTCAGCCTCGGGGCCCTATCCGGCGGCGTCGATGTAGAGGCAGCCACGGCGGCTCTTGGTCATCCTGCCAACAACGTACCCCTCGATCCCTGGGAGAGAGCCCTTTGAGAACTCAACACCACCGAGCGCTAGCCCCACGATGGGCGCCAACTGTCATGGTTTTGTCACGGCAGATGTCCAAAGACCTGGGTTCGAGGCCATCGCTAAGGTGATGGACTCAAAGGGGTTGGCTGAGACGAGGGACACGAGTTTACCCAGGTTCGGCCCCTCAAGAAGAGGTAAAAGCCTACATCATGCTTGTGTTGTATTGATTGGAGTATCGATTACAAGGGAGCGGATTCGCTTGACCTAGTTCTTGATTTATTGGTTTTTGTCTAAGCCGCCCCTGGGCCCCACCTTTATATAGGAGGTCAAGGCCCCGAGTTACACGAGTCATACACCGACTCTTACAACGTAAACGATCCTGTCTCTAAGTCGCCTTGCCTTCTTGGGCAAACCGTCTCCGGGCGGCTTAACCGCCCGGGTCTTCATACCTTCTTCTGTCTGGGCCTCTGTATTGGCCCATCTTGGTAAGCCGTCAGGCCTATGTCTTTTAGCCCGCTTCTCTAGTCTTGATCATGAGCCGCCAGGTATGACCCGGCCCCACCTGGGCGGGTCTTACCACGGGGTTATATCCCCAACACTATCCCTCTCCCGCAATTCGCCCGGTCCGCCATTAGCCCTTCCCAACTCCGACGATAGATTCTGTCGTATCTTTTCCGTTTTTTCTACTCCTCGATGGTCCATGATGTTGGAGTTTGTGGCAGCCACTCCGCGCAAGCTCGCACGACATGACACAGGATTGGTAGCTTCAGGCAACCCGTCGTCAAGCCATGGCACTCGAAGTAAGCGTGCGGTCGCGGCCGACTGTCACAACCCTAGAATAATTGAGTGTAATTAGTTGCATTTAGAGTCATCATGCATCATATTTAAATTCAAGATATTTGAATTGAGGAAATTTTTAAGCCTCAAAAGGTTAAATAAAAGGACAAAGAAACCTGAAAATGCATTCAAAATTGCCAAAATGTTACTTTTCAAGTTCTGATAATTTTTCCAAAGGTATGAATCCCAAGCAGAATTTAGGAACAATTTCAAGGAATTATTTTGGGCTTTTAATTTAAATCAATATTCTAGTTGAGTTTGGATTTATATTCATATAAATAGAATATAAATTCAAATGTCTCTAAAATATTTTGTATGCTTTTGATAAAAAGATCTGTTCTAGAAACATGAATATTTTAGAGGATTGTTGGCACTGGATTGAAATTGTTTTGAATTTAAACTTAGTGACAAATAAATAAAAAGGAAACAAAACTGAAAGAACATAAATTTACCTGTTGTCGCCTAGTTGAACCGGCCCAGCCCACGAGGGTCTAGACCGTCTCCTTGCTCGCCCCGGTAGGCAGAGGCATGTCGTCGATGCGCGCGTCGATGACATATCCTATGGCCACCTCCTGCTTGGTCCTGCGAGCCCATCATCTCGCCGTTGGAACACCCTCTTCCTCCTCTTCCATTCCCCCCTCTCGCGGCTCACTCTCCTGCCCTCCAGGCCTCGAGCTCAAGCTCGCCCGATCCGTGCCATGGCCACGGTGTTGTCACCCGCATCTCCACTAGACACCCCTTGCTGCAAATGCTTGTGAGGAAGCTCCGTCGTCAAGCACTTTATCTCCACGCCGAATACCAAGACCGCGGGTTCCTTGCAGTTCCATCACCATTGCCATCTTCGTCCTCTGCATCCGGCGGCCGTCGTCTTTGATTCGTTGTCGCCAGCGCCTCCCCGAACCCACTAACCTGCCCCGAGATACATATGTGAGCTTGCCCTCCTTTCGCCCCTTTTCTAGTTCACGACCTCGACCCGTAGCTCTGATTCCACCAGGATCGAAGCTAGGTGCCGCGTGAGTTCATCGCCGACCATGCTACGTTGACTTCACTAGCTTCGCACGGACCCGTAATTACCTTCTAATACCTCCATCCGGGTTTGGTTTATTAGGTCCCTTTATATTCCGCATCAGACCATCTATAAACTACTAAAATATGAAGTCTATGCCATGAAACATTATATTGTTGCATTAGGATTTGAAAGAGTTTTCTGACGACATAATTTTTATGACATGCAGTTTACATATTTTAGTTAAATTTATAGGGAGTCTAATAAAACCGGACAGAGGAAGTAGCATGCTAACCCGCTTGATCTCGTGCCCGCGGCTGCTGCATGCACCCATGCTCCGACCGCCGCAAAACTCGTCGTTGGCTACGATTGCGGCAACCATTTGGTCCAGCCCAAACACCCACAGACGCGTCTTGATCCCAACTAGCTTTAGAGCCCCTCCTCGCGTCGATTGGGCGCCAGAGTACCTATTCCGGTGTTCCTTCGCTATCGGTTGAGGTCGCCGGCTGTTAACGCCGGCTGTGTCGACGTGGCTTGGTTAGCTTAAGAGCCAATCACCCATTAATTAAACCCCTAGCTCACTGCACTCGGGCGTTCACCTATTTACAATATTAGTTTAGTTTAATTAACTCGGTTTAGTCACTAACTCAATGACATATGAGTTTCACAAGTCAGGTTTGTCCGTTTGACTTTGTCGACATCACCTTTGACTATATCAACGTCATAAAGCGACTAGCTGGATTTTCTTACTTAGAAATAAATCTGAAAGTTTCAGAAAATCATATGAACTTGGAAAATTCTTATAATTTTAACCGTAGCTCAGATTGAAATAAACTATATATAAAAAATGAACAGAAAAATATAAAAAATCTGTTTATGCCATGTTCATACATGTTTGAAGACTTAACTTCACTGTTTAGGACAATTCATGTCTAGAGCAATTTTGAAAAATAGTTTAGAGTTGGAATTTGATATATATTTGAATTCCACTTCAATTAGGGTTTTTTACGTCTATGCCCCTGGTTCCTTAGCTCTACTCATTCATCCCCGCGCTCTTAACTTTTGTTCAATTTTCCCCATTCCCTTGCCAGAAACCCTCAGAACTGGTCACAACGGACGTTGTCGTCAGGTCAAAGGCTTGATCGTTAACTCTGACGAGTGGGGCCGCGCTGGACTGTGTCGTCCGTTGGACCTGACAGGTGGGACGCGTTGGGTGGTGTTGCTGTTCGACCGTTGGGACATGTTTTCGTTGGGCCGTCCATTGCATTAAACGCCTGCGCGCGCCGCCAGGACACAAGCCTGCTATGCATGCACCCAGCAAAGCCTGCCTGCATGCGTTGATCAAGCCTACATGCGCCGATGCCACGATGCCACGATGCGCCGATCGAGCCTGCATGCGCGGATGCGCCTGCCAGGATCCACTGACCGAGCAGCTTTCTTGCATGCCAGCCGCCACGGATGCAGCGACGGTCACTGCCGCTGGTTCCTCTCTTCTAGCTAGGTGGCTACATATTTGTGGCTTGTGTAAAAAAAGAGAAGCGTTCATTGTACCTGCATGCACTAGGTGGTTACTAACAAGGGAACCGTACTAACAAAGCGAGCTCTCTAAGAAAACAATCAACAAATATGTAGTCCCAATATGTAGATAGGGCCAACAAGCCCATAGCACGATCACATAGTTCAAACTAGGAAGAACTTAATAATAGAATAGATAGAAAACATAATAATATAACTTAAGAAAAGGGCCAACAAGCCCATAACAACTCCAACATAGTTCAATTACAACTTAACATAACATAGACTAAAAAAAGATAGAGGATTTAGAACCCTAGCCGCCTTCTCCACCTCGCTCCTCCTCCGGGCGTCCTTTTCACTGCTCCTCCGGGGCGTTGTCGATTGGGTACGGAAGAGTGTGCATGCGCGCCGCGGTGGGAAAGATGTTGGTGTAATTCGTGAACCTGTTGTGGGCGGTGAAAGCGATGAACTCGCAGCCACACCAAAACACCCGATCGAGGAGGTAGAAGGCATCGATTGTGTTGGTGAAGTGGGCAAGGAGAGCAACCACCATCCCGTTTTGGATGACCTCCTCGATGCGGAACATCGTTGGAGATCCCCGCAGGAGGTGTCTGTAGCCGGCCCTGAGGAAGAACTCGGTGAAGTTCCTTGCGGTCCTCCACCTTGATATCGCCCACACACGTAGTGTGCGCTCAACGTACACGCCGGTAGGGTAGAGCCTCTCCGGCATGGTGGGTGGTAAGCGGTAGGTTGGTCCGGTGTACTGCATGGCTAAGGGATGTGCAGAAGAAGGAGAAGGGGGCGAAGAGCAAGAAGCGCAGATGGCAGAGGATGGGAGATGGATGAGGGATGGCAGAGGCAGAGGATGGCTTAAATATAGCCGTAGTGCTATGTGTTATTTGGCCGTCGCAATAACGGGGTCAAATGTGAAGTAGCCCGTTTTCAAACCCACCACAACATCGGGAGTGTACGCGCGTGGGAAACGGTGGTTTGAAAAGAAGAAGAAAAGGAAGCTAATTGCACGCGTGGGAATCCATGGTCATATATATTATATGAACAAATACGTCAAAAATCCCAAAAACTATACTATATGAACAAAAAGAGAGAATTTTTGGATAGTTTGTGGCCATTTTGCATGATATAAATAAATTTGGCCCTTATAAATTTGGTCATTTTGCATTTGTATAGAACAAAAGGAACTAAATTTTCTACGCAATGTCAATTGTTGTGTAATGTCAAACGATGGAACCAAGAAATAGAGCCAACACGTTCACAAAAAACAGAGCAAACGATGCAAAAAATTGACGCAATTCGACGGCCCAACGAGAGCTTGGTTTCCTTTTGGGCCCAATAACAATTCGACGGACATGATCCATTTTTTTTGCGGAGTCAGTGGTGGGCGAGCAGCCGAGCACAACCAATAGGATTGCCTCTCGCGGATTGCCCCACGATCCAACGATGTGGAGTCGTCCTTGTGATCCAACGGCGCGGAGCTTGCATGCAGCCTGCCCACCGAATTCCTTCTAGAAGACCACATCTGAGGGTTGTCGCTTGGCGCTAGGGTATGATCGGACGACTAACGTTCGGAGCTAGGGTTAGGCGAAACCCCGCGGGGTTTAGAGGGGTTTTGAGCTGGTCAACGGGGTTTTGAAGGCTTTGACTGAGCATAACTAATTTAAAAAATTAGAAAAATATGACACCTTTGCCGTTCGTCATTTTATAAGACACACCAACGAGGAAAAATACTAAACTTGGTCTATGGTCATTTTCATGAAAAAAACCCTAGCTAGCACGATCAAGGTCAAATGAGCATCATTAATTTAAAAACAATTAAAAATATATAAAACCTGCGCACAATGTTGTCTTGTGTGACATGTTACCAAGCAAAAATCTTAAACTTGGTCTATGGTCATTTTCATGAGAAAACCTTCACACATATAAGCTATCACGTACAAGATGTCATAGACTTCAAAGAGAGGAGGTAGGGTAACCTACAGGGTCTGAATTTTTTTAAAATAAAAAAAATCACCAAAGATTTATTTCAAAGTGAATAAGAAGGATCTGAACTTGGTTTTCCATTTTCATATTTTAAACGTGTTTTTAATAGTTTTTATATTAAAGCTAGGAGCTCATTTGGAGCACATTTCTCAAATTCAAATTTCTTTGACCTCCTCTAAATCACCTCAAATTTTGCACACATGATCTCCTACACAAATATCGATAGTTTGCCAAGGTTTATTTTTTTGCATTTTCTTAAATTTATATTGTCCTGTCGAATGTCAGTTCAAGACATCAGATAATGAGACATGCTGGTGGGAAAAGGCATGCATTTGATTATAAAACATGAGACAAATAATTTTTGTACTCCTTTATTACAAAAATCATTACATCTTCATTTAAATGTTGTTTTTTGCTCTGTTATTGGAATATTTGATAAATGATGTACTATTTGCTCTTTTTTCTTATTGTTTGCAGCATGTTTGATCAGTGAAGCAACACTGAAACAACATATCATTGCAGCACCTAAACTTTGAAAATAAACACTAAAACAAATCATAGCAGACAAATTTAAAAACACACAAATAAGCAATATAGATAGCCACATGCATATATAGAAGACCACATAGTACCATACCATCCATAGAACACATCCAGTTCACAAACAAAGTTCCCAAACAACCAAACACATCCACATGCATATATAGAAGACCACATAGTACCATACCATCCATACCATCCATAGAACACATCTAGACCACATAGTACCATACCATACCATGCTCTGTTAGTTGGGAATGAGAGTCAGGACTTTCGCGAGGGCAGCATGCTGGCCCCTGATCTTGTAGTCCTCGCCGTGGATGGCTACATCTTCTGCATGAGCTATAAGGTGAACGAAGCGGCCAGACTTTGGCTTTGCCTTGGTGGTGCAGTAGGGGCAGCGCCAAATTTTGGTCATGCTCTTGTAGTAGTAATCATCTCCCTTGGCCCTGATCTTCTCCTCTTCCTTCGCTTTGAAGGACGCGAAGTTGTCCTCGTCCACATCCACATCTTCTCCAGAGATGTACTGCACACATGAATGAATTTAGATATATACATTATAGTTTCATATACACCATGTCAAAGGAACTAGGGTAAATGAACAATCTAATTTTCAAGCAGGCTACCACACACTCTTCGTCGATCCAATACCCTAGATCATACGGGTCCTTGAAGTCAGTAAGGTCTAGCTTCCTCTTTTTTTCCCAACCATGATCCTCCTGAATATACAGTTACATCCCATTGAAAATTTAGATATGCATTTTACATTGATCATAGGGCTAATATACTATGATCCTATTATTGGAAATATGCCCTAGAGGCAATAATAAATTAGTTATTATCATATTTCCTTGTTCATGATAATCGTTTATTATCCATGCTATAATTGTATTGATCGGAGACTTAAATGCATGTGTGGATACATAGACAAAACCATGTCCCTAGTATGCCTCTAATGGACTAGCTCATTGATCAAAGGATGGTTAAAGTTTCCTAGCCATGGACATGAGATGACATTTGATAACGGGATCACATCATTAGGAGAATGATGTGATGAATAAGACCCAAACTACAAACATAGCATATGATCGTGTCAGTTTGTTGCTACTGTTTTCTGCATGTCAAGTATATGTTCCTATGACCATGAGATCATGCAACTCACGGATATCGGAGGAGTGCCTTGTGTGTATCAAACGTCGCAACGTAACTGGGTGACTATAAAGGTGCTCTACAGGTATCTCCGATGGTGTCTGTTGAGTTGGCATGGATCGAGACTAGGATTTGTTACTCCGTGTGACGGAGAGGTATCTCAGGGCCCACTCGGTAATACAACATCACAACAAGCCTTGCAAGCAATGTGGCTAAGTGTTAGTCACGGGATCTTGTATTACGGAACGAGTAAAGAGACTTGCCAGTAACGAGGTTGAACTAGGTATGGAGATACCGATGATCGAATCTCGGGCAAGTAACATACCGAAGAACAAAGGGAACGTTATACGGGATTAACTGAATCCTTGACATAGAGGTTCGACAGATAAAGATCTTTGTAGAATATGTAGGAACCAATGTGGACGTCCAGGTCCCGCCATTGGTTATTGACTGTAGAGGTGACTCGGTCATGTCTACATAGTTCTCGAACCCGCAGGGTCTGCACACTTAAGGTTCGGTGACATTTCGGTAGTGTAGAGTTATGTATGGTGGTGACCGAAGTTTGTTCGGAGTCCCGGATGAGATCCCGGACGTCACGAGGAGCTCCGTAATGGTCCGGAGGTAAATATTCATATATAGGAAGTCCCAGTTTGGTTTCCGGAAAAGTTTCGGGCTCATCGGTAGTGTACCGGGAGTGCCGGTAGTGTACCGGGAGGCCTCCAGGAGGGGTATTTCGACCCCAAGAGGTCCATGGGCTGTGGGAGAATAATAACCAACCCTTAGTGGGCTGGGAAAACAGCCACAAAGGCCCATGGCACTGGAGAGAAAGTCCTAAAGCAAAAAGTGGAAAATCAGCCAATAGGAGGCAATCCTACTCCAACTAGGATTGGAGGTGAAGTAGGATTGCTTCCCACCTCCTATTTCGGCCGACCCAAAGGCCTTGGCTGCCTCTCCTCTCCTCTCATCCTATATATACTAGTTGATTGGGTGGTTTTTGGACAGAATTTCCGGCCACGTGCTACCCGTTTCACCGGTGCACAGTTTCTCCTCTAGATCGGTTTTCTGCAGCGCTTAGGCGAAGCCCTGTCGGAATCACTCCACCACCATCACCGGAGCGCCGTCACGCTGCCGGTGAACTCTCTCGCCTCTCCACCTCCTCTTGCTGGATCAAGATGGTGGAGATCGTCATCAAGCTGCACGTGTGCTGAACGCGAAGGTGTCGTCCGGTCGGCGCTAGATCGAAAGGACCGTGATCGAGATCGCGAGACGGTTCGTGATGAGATTGCGGAACGGATCATGATGAGTTCGCGGGACAGATCGTGATCAAGATCGTGAGACGGATCGTGATGAGATCGCGGGACGGATCGTGATGAGTTCACGGGACGGATCGTGATTGGATCGCGGGACGGATCGTGATGAGATCGCGGGACGCTCGGCGATTTGGATCGCGAAGATGTTCGACTACACCAACCGCGTTTCTTAACGCTTCCCGCTTAGCGATCTACAAGGGTATGTAGATACACTCTCCCTCTCATAGATGCTCATCACCATGGATAGGTTTGCATGTGCGTAGGAAAATTTTTGTTTCCCATGCGACGTTCCCTAACAGTGGCATCATGAGCTAGGTTGATGGTTCGATGAGATCTCGAGTAGAACACAAAAGGTTTGTGGGCGTTGATGCTTAGATTGCTTCCTCCCTTGGTCGGATTTTGGTTCAGCGGGATTGTGAGATGAAGCGGCCCGGACCAACATTACTCGTACGCTTACGAGAGACCGGTTCCCTCGATGCAACTTGTTGCTTAGATGGCTTGCGGGTGATAGTTTCTCTCACTTTAGTTGGATCAGATCCGACAAAGGCGGTCCTTGAGAAGGTTGAAAAGCAATCTATGTATCACCGTTGTGGTTTATGCGTAGGTGAGAATCGTTCTTGCTAGATACCCGTAGGTGAGAATCTATGTATCACCATTGAAGCCACCTTAACTCACGTGATGATCGGACTGGAGTTGGTGAATTTGGATCATGTATCACTCGAATGACCCGAGGGATGTCAATTTGAGTGGGAGTTCTTAAGTAATATGATTAATTGAACTCATTATCATGAACATAGTCAAAGTGTCTTTGCAAATTATGTTGTAGATTACTAGCTCGCGCTGTAGCTCCCTTGTATTTTTATATGTTCCTAGAGAAATAGAATTGAAAGATGTTGGTAGCAAAATTGCGGACTGGGTCCGTGATCTGAGGATTGTCCTCATTGCTGCACAGAAGGCTTATGTCCTTAATGCACCGCTCGGTGCGCCACCCCATCTAGCGTCGTCTCTAGATGTTGTGAACATCTGACAGGCACGTTTCGATGACTACTTGATAGTTTAGTGCGTCATGCATTACGGCTTAGAATTGAGGCTCCGAAACGTTTTGAACGTCACGGAACATATGAGATGTTCTAAGAGCTGAGATTGTGATCTCAGGCTCGTGCCCGAGTTGCAAGATATAGGATCTCCAACGAGATTCTTTGCCTGCAAGATGAAAGAGAATAGCTCAATCGTTGAGCATGTGCTCAGACTGTCTGGGTACTACAATCGCTTGAATCGAGTGGGAGTTGATCTTCCAGATAAGATAGTGATTGATGTAGTTCTCCAAGTCACTGTCACTGAGCTACTAGAACTTGGTGATGAACTATAAAATGCCAGGGAAAGAAATGTTGATCCCTGAGCTGTTCGCGATGTTTGACCCCGCGAAGGTAGAAATCAAGAAGGAGCGTCAAGTGTTGATGGTTAATCAAACCACTAGTTTCGAGAAGGGCAAGAGCAAGGAGGGAAACTTCATGGATAGCAAGTCAGTTGCTGCTCCAGTGAAGCAACCCAAAGTTGAACTCAAACCCGAGACTAAGTGCTTCTGTTATGAGGTGAGCGGTCGCTGAAGCGGAACAACCCTAGATACTTGGTAGATAAGAAGGCTGGCAACATTGATAGAAGCATATTTGATATACGAGTTACTAATGTGTACCTTGCTAGTACTCTTAGTAGCACCTGGTTATTGGATACCGGTTCGGTTGCTAAATGTTAGTAACTCGAAATAAAAGCTACGGAATAAACGGAGAACTAGCTAAGGGTGAGGTGACGATATGTGTTGGAAGTGTTTCCAAGGTTGATGTGATCAACATCGCACGCTCTCTCTACCTTCAGGATTAGTGACGAACCTAAATAAATGTTATTTGGTGTTTTGCGTTGAGCATGAACATGATTAGATCATGTTTATTGCAATACGGTTATTCATTTAAGTTAGAGAATAATGGTTATTCTGTTTACATGAATAATACCTTCAATGGTCATGCACCCAGTGAGAATGGTTTGTTGAAATCTTGATCGTAGTATTACACATGTTCATAACATTGATGTCAAAAGATACAAAGTTAATAATGATAGTACCACATACTTGTGGCACTGCCGCTAAATGTCATATTGGTATAAAGCGCATGTAGAAACTCCATGCTGATGGATATTTGGACTCATTCGATTTCGAATCGGTTGAGACATGCGAACCATGCCTCTTGGGCAAGATGACTAAAGGACCCCGTTGGAAGGAGCGGACAAGTGATTCATTGGAAATGATACATGTTGATGTATGCAATCTAGTGAGTCTTGTAGCGTGCAGTGGATATCGTTATTTTCTTACCTTCACTCATGATTTGAGTAGATATAGTGTATATTTACTTAATGAAACACAAGTCTGAATCGTTTGAAAGGTTGAAGCAAATTCAGAGTGAAGTTTAAAGATCATCATGAAAAGAAGATAAAAATGACTGCGATATGATCGTGGAGGTGAATATCTGAGTCACGAGTTTGGCATACAACTTAAGACAATGTGAAAGTTGTTTCACAACTAAACGCCACCTGGAACACCATAGTGTGATGGTGTGTCCGAACATCATAGTTATGCTCTATTGGACATGGTGTGTGCTATGATGTCTCTTGTCGTTTTACTACTATAATTTTGGGGTTATGCATTAGAGACAACTACATTCACTTTAAATAGGGCACCATCTAAATCCGTTGAGATGACACCATGTGAATTATGGTTTGATAGAAACCTAAGCTGTCATTTCTTAATATTTGGGGATGTGACACTTGTGTGGAAAATGTTTTCACCTAATGAGGTCGAACCCAAGGCGGACAAATTGCATCTTCATAGAATACCCTAAGATCAGTTGGGTGAACCTTCAATCTCAAATCCTAGTGCAAAGTGTTTGTTGCTTAAATGGATCCTTTCTCGAGGAAATGTTTCTCTCAAAAGAATTGAGTGGGAGGAAGATAGAACTTGATGAGGTTGTTAAACCTTTGTTCAACCAGAGAGTAGCACAGCGCAGAAAGATGTTTCTGTGAAGCCTACGTTAGTTGAAGAGGAAGTTAATGATGATGATCATGAAGCTTCAGGATCAAGTTACTATCGAACTTCGTAGGTTGACAAGGATGTGTACTTCTCCTAAGTGGTACGACAACGCTGTCTTGGAGATCATGTTGTTGGACAACGATGAACCTACGAGCTATGGAGAAGCGATGATGGGCCCGGATTCCGACAAATGGTTAGAGGCCATGAAATCCGAGATAGGATCCATGTATGAAAACCAAGTGTAGACTTTGGTAGACTTGCTCGTTGGACGGCAGGTCGTTGAGTACAAATGGATCTTTAAAATGAAGACAAACACTGATGGTGAATGTCACTATTTGTAAAGCTCGACTTGTTGCAAAGATGTTCGTGACAAGTTCAAGGAGTTGAGTACGATGAGACTTTCTCACTCGTAGTGGTGCTAAAGTCTGTTGGAATTATGTTAGCAGTTGCTGTGTTTTCAATTATGAAATCTGGCAGATGGATGTCAAAACATCGTTTCCTTAACGGTTTACTTGAGGAAAGGTTGTATGTGATATAACCAGAAGGTTTTGTCAGGCGTAAGGATGCTAAAAGGTGTGCAAGCTTCGGTGATCCTTCCATGGACTGAAGCAAGCATCTCAGAGTTGGAATATACGCTATGATGAGGTGATCAAAGTTTTGATGTTTATACAAAGTTTACGAGAAACTTGTATTTGCAATAAAGTGAGTGGGAGCACTATAGAATTTCTGATAAGTATATGTGGATGACATATTGTTGATCAGAAATAATGTAGAGTTTCTGGAAAGCATAAAACGGTCATTTGGAAAGTGATTTTCAAAGGAAGACCTAGATGAAGCTACCTAATTGTTGAGCATCAAAATCTATGGAGATAGATCAAGATGCTCGATGAGACTTTCAATGAGTGCATACCTTGACAAGATTTTGAAAGAGTTCAAAATGGATCAGTCAGAGAAAGAGTTCTCGCCTGATTTGTAAGGTGTGAAAGTTGAGTGAGACTCAAAGCTCGACAACGCAGAAGAAAGAGAAAGGACGAACGTCGTCCCCTATGCCTTAGCCATAGGCTCTATATTATGCCATGCTGTGTACCGCACCTGTGTGTGCCTTGCCATGAGTCCGTCAGGGGGTACAAGAGTGAACCAAGAGTGGATCACTGGACAGCGGTCAAGATTATCCTCGGTAACTAAGAGACTGAGGAGATGTTTCTCGATTATGGAGGTGATAAAGAGTTCGTCGTAAGGAGTTACATCGATACAAGCTTTAACACTAATCCGGATGACTCGTAGTAGCAATCTGGATACGTATAGTGGAGCAGCCATTTGGAAATAGTACCAAGTGGAGTGTGGTAGCAGTGTTTACGGTTTGACATAGAGATTTGCAAAGTACACACGGATCTGAATATCGCAGACCCATTGACTATAAGACCTCTCTCACATGCAAAGCATGATCGAGCCCCATAACTCATTGGGTGTCAGATTCATAACAATGCGAATCACATGGTGATGTGAACTAGATTATTGACTCTAGTGCAAGTGGGAGACTGTTGGAAATATGCCCTAGAGGCAATAATAAATTAGTTATTATCATATTTCCTTGTTCATGATAATCGTTTATTATCCATGCTATAATTGTATTGATCGGAGACTTAAATGCATGTGTGGATACATAGACAAAACCATGTCCCTAGTATGCCTCTAATGGACTAGCTCGTTGATCAAAGGATGGTTAAGGTTTCCTAGCCATGGACATGAGATGTCATTTGATAACGGGATCACATCATTAGGAGAATGATGTGATGGATAAGACCCAAACTACAAACATAGCATATGATCGTGTCAGTTTATTGCTATTGTTTTCTGCATGTCAAGTATATGTTCCTATGACCATGAGATCATGCAACTCACGGATATCGGAGGAGTGCCTTGTGTGTATCAAACGTCGCAACATAACTGGGTGACTATAAAGGTGCTCTACAGGTATCTCCGATGGTGTCTGTTGAGTTCGCATGGATCGAGACTGGGATTTGTTACTCGGTAATACAACATCACAACAAGCCTTGCAAGCAATGTGGCTAAGTGTTAGTCACGGGATCTTGTATTACGGAATGAGTAAAGAGACTTGCCAGTAACGAGGTTGAACTAGGTATGAAGATACCGACGATCGAATCTCGGGCAAGTAACATACCGAAGAACAAAGGGAACGTTATACGGGATTAACTGAATCCTTGACATAAAGGTTCGACCGATAAAGATCTTCATAGAATATGTAGGAACCAATGTGGACGTCCAGGTCCCGCCATTGGTTATTGACTGTAGAGGTGTCTCGGTCATGTCTACATAGTTCTCGAACCCGCAGGGTCTGCACACTTAAGGTTCGGTGACGTTTCGGTAGTGTAGAGTTATGTATGGTGGTGACCGAAGTTTGTTCGGAGTCCCGGATGAGATCCCGGACGTCACGAGGAGCTCTGGAATGGTCTGGAGGTAAAGATTCATATATAGGAAGTCCCAGTTTGGTTTCCGAAAAAGTTTCGGGCTCATCAGTAGTGTACCGGGAGTGTACCGGGAGTGCCGGTAGTGTACCGGAAGGCCTCCGAGAGGGGTATTTAGACCCCAAGAGGTCCATGGGCTGTGGGAGAATAATAACCAGCCCTTAGTGGGCTGGGAAAACAGCCACAAAGGCCCATGGCGCCGGAGAGAAAGTCCTAAAGCAAAAAGTGGAAAATCAGCCAATAGGAGGCAATCCTACTCCAACTAGGATTGGAGGTCAAGTAGGATTGCTTCCCACCTCCTATTTCGGCCGACCCAAAGGCCTTGTCTGCCTCTCCTCTCCTCTCCTCCTATATATACTAGTGGATTGGGTGGTTTTTGGACAGAATTTCCGGCCACGTGCTACCCGTTTCACCGGTGCACAGTTTCTCCTCTAGATCGGTTTTCCGCAGCGCTTAGGCGAAGCCCTGCCGGAATCACTCCACCATCATCACCGGAGCGCCGTCACGCTGCCGGTGAACTCTCTCTCCTCTCCACCTCCTCTTGCTGGATCAAGATGGTGGAGATCGTCATCAAGTTGCACGTGTGTTGAACGCAGAGGTGTCGTCCGTTCGGCGCTAGATCGGAAGGACCGTGATCGAGATCGCGAGACGGTTCGTGATAAGATCACGGAACGGATCGTGATGAGTTCGCAGGACAGATCGTGATCAAGATCGTGAGACGGATCGTGATGAGATTGCGGGATGGATCGTGATGAGTTCACGGGACGGATCGTGATTGGATCGCGGGACGGATCGTGATGAGATCGCGGGGCGCTCGGCGATTTGGATCGCGAGGATGTTCGACTACACCAACCGCGTTTCTTAACGCTTCCCGCTTAGCGATCTACAAGGGTATGTAGATCCACTCTCCCTCTCATAGATGCTCATCACCATGGATAGGTTTGCGTCTGCGTAGGAAATTTTTTGTTTCCCATGCGACGATCCCCAACACCTATTTGCATTTTCCATTGTCATGCACACACATTGAACAACAGAGCTAATATAAGTACATATTGTGGACAAATTTATATACTAATGAATCAAATAACTTCTTAATCAATGGATTCCATTTGGGCATATGACATTCAAAACCCCAATATGAGTAGCATTCAAAAACAAATCTAATAGAGACCCAATCTAATAAGCATACATGTCTGTAGCATTTAAAAAAACAATCTGTGAGCATTAAAAACAAAATCTAATAAGCATACATCTGTGTAGCATTGAAGCACAAAGATCCCTATCTCTCATACAGATCTATCTAGCATTTTTGCAACGAATTTATCCAACAAACCCTAGTACAAAACCCCCATCCCCCCAATATAGAAAACCGCGGCCCGTTTGTCAAACCAACTACTCTAACCATCTGAACTACCATATGAATGACAATCTAACCAATGCAACTAACTCTACAAGCTAATATCCTAAAGCAAGTGCAAATACCTCCTGCTCCTCGCCAGGCTGCGCATCCGGGGTATCGGGATGGACTGTGCTGCTCGACGCCGTCACCTTCTGCAGCGCTGAGGCGGAGCCCGCCACCTCCTTCTCCACATCTACAGCAGTTGTGAGTTTCCCCACACCGCCGTGGACGCCGCCAACGTCCTTCACTTCATCCGCGGTCATCGCGCCCTACAGCTCCACTACATCTCCGGCCGCTGCGCCGGCGTCGCCATGAGCTTCCGCCATCGGACAGATGGAGGCGATGAAGGTGAGGAAGAGGATGCGGTGGGGGAGAGCGAGATGGTGCGGTGGAGGCAGTGAAGGAGAGCAAGACAACGCCGGTGGGGGAGAGGAAGACGATGCGGTAGGGGGGATTTGAGGGGAAATGGTAGGGGCAATGGAGGTGGTTTCCCCCCTTTATACGATGTGACGTTTCGGGCAATGTCCCATGGACACGTGCTACCCCAC
Source organism: Hordeum marinum (assembly GCA_022496015.1). Lineage (NCBI taxonomy): Eukaryota > Viridiplantae > Streptophyta > Magnoliopsida > Poales > Poaceae > Hordeum > Hordeum marinum. Next base: position 125,017,158 of record CM039673.1, on the reverse strand, counting down.
GACCCCGGTCAGTTGCCTGCGCCCACGTATATGAATACCATTGTACGGTCAGCATACGAAACCACTATACGGGTAAACGGTCAAAGGTGGACTCGACCCTACGCGGCCCCACCCGTCAGAGTTAACGGTCAAAGGCATTGACCCGACGGTAACGTGCGTTGTAACCTTTTCTGAGGGTTTCAGGCAAGGGAGTGGGGAAAAGTGAGCAAAAGTTAAGATCGTGGGGATGAATGAGTACAACTAACAAACCAGGGGCACAGAAATAAAAATCCCCTTCAATTAATATGACTAGCTACTGGATTAGGTCAATTCAGTACCTTAACATGTCATGCCATTCATTTGGTTGTGCATTTCACAAAATGAATGTCGATCCATTTTGTTTGCTGATGTTTGCTTTCTTCCCGGTAGTCGACGTTTCTGACATAGTGATTGTTGACACCGATGAAGAGTAGTTTCATCTTCAGAAGTGCCAGGGACACAAACCCCCCTTGATCATGTCGATACAATCCCAGTTTCTCACTATAGATGGGCACATTCCTTTGTATGACCTGTCATTGTCACATTAAATAGCTGAACCATCCCATAATTATTAGGAGTTGTCTGGGCCATGCTGTTACCATTCATCCATGTCATGCTTGCTATGCGTAGAGTTTTGCCAGGTCTGATTCATCTGGGCGATGAATTGAAATGGTGGTGATCATGTTCTACTGATGAGAGTTAAGTATGTGGACTGTTTTGATAAGGACATCGATGAAAGGCCATGTATGAGTACATGGTGTGTTGCCTCATTGACGCACACTTAGGACCTTAGTTTTTGTGTTTGTGTTGCAAGACTAGCTATTATCGCACATCATTTGACTCCGTGGCGCTAATCTACTCGACCTATTACTTACCCTATTCTCTGCCCAGGAGTCACACTAGTTCGGAATGTTGATATGATATGGACGGGCCTGTGAAGTGGATGAACCGCCCAACCGATACTGGCTTGGGGCCATGCACACAACTTTTGAGTTTGAATCGTTGAAGTTCGGTCGGATTCTCGATTGTTGTAGCCAACTCAGATAGGTGACTTACTTGGGCTAGAGTCATTGTAAGTCAACGCCCATGGCCGACATCCTCGTCGTCTTTCCCTTGAATTCTGTCAAGTACATGGTGGTAAGTGGTGAACGCATGTGTGACGAAGTACATCCCTGCAAGGTTAATGATCTTCGAATAGTCGCGTCCCTGGATATGGACAACTTGGATAAGAGGATCCATGGTAGTTTATTGATGTGGTGACTAGCTACATAGTAAAAATGCATCTTTGGTCCTTAAAGTCATTGGTGATGTCTACAATGGTCCCCAAACTTAGAAACTGATTTAATAAAATTCTGGAACTTGCAAATACGGGTTCATTACAGTCCTTAATCTTGGCAAACCGGTCCTGGGCTACAACAACGCGTATGCCCAGCGTACCGCATTAGCCACGCCAACTTAGGTTGTCTCAGAAAAAAAACACGCCAGCTTAGGAGTAGTTTGTGGGCATTCGGCACAAGTCGTGGGCATATTCAGTTATTCCAATTACAGTTGAAGCTTTGCGATCAGGCTGTGGTGGCGTTCGCGGATCATCGACAACAAGGTCGGCCGGTACCTGAGCGCCCCGACGACGGCGGAGGAGGGCAGGGCCTCGCAGCCGTAACTATCGGTGGCGGTCTGTGGTGCCGATGGGTGCCCCGATACGACGACTCAATGAAGTGGTGGTGCCGATGTACAATAAGGCCAAATATTCCGGGCGTGAGAATGATTTTTGTTAAGATTGCAATGTTGTAGTTGCAGCACGAGAATATAAGCTAGCCATCTTATATGTTTGCACTGGTTACTGCAGGATGCTAGAGTTGCATAAATTGTGGTTTCTCAAACGATTGCATGACATGCCTACAAGTAACATAGAGGGGTATCCAGTATGTTGGTTACTTTGAGTAGAGATTGGGAGATCAACTGACTGTAGCATAAAGACTTGACCTAAAACTAATGTATTTGAGTGATTGTGTGTCTGCATATGAAAAATATAATTATGTACTATTGGTCACTCATAACGAACATGACAATATCCTAGAATGTGAATGTATCGTTGAATCCTTGTTCTTACAGGGATGATGTTACTCGGCGACTATGTAACGCCCAAGATGCGCTCCTATCCTTATTTTGGCATGGGGCCTCGACAGGGATAGAGGCGCATCTCGTCATTTCGCAAGTGCAGTAAACATCGCATACATGTATGAAGAGATGAGTATATGAGTTGTCTTACACTCGCCACAAGCTACCTTACAAGTTCACACAAATTATTCATACATCATCCAAAAAGCAGGGCCCGTCTACGAACGAAATCAAACGATAAAAGAAACAGTGTAAAACTGCCTTGCTATTCTAGGATCACCACCAAGGAACTCCCTACTTGTCGGGATAGGTAACGTACATATGCCTACTCTCTTCATCGTACTCCCACTGGAGTTGGGTGACATCTTCTGGCACGTTCTCATCAATACCCGTACCAGTACCTGTATTGTTGTAATCTGTGAGCCACAGGGGACTCAGCAATTTCATAACCCGGGTACCGAAACTATGTAAGCTTTTGGGTGAGGAAGGGTAGGTGGTGAGGCTGCAGCAAGCACTAAGCATGTATTTGGTGGCTATCTTACGAGAACATGAATGTAAATATGGTGGTCTACGTAAGACGGTCGTGATCTAGCATGTTCACTAAGTGATCCTGAATACCTACTTACGTCAAACATAACCCCACCATGTTCTCTCTCGGTTCATGTTCACGAGCAGAGATAGTCATGGATACGCACACAGTTGGTGTATTTTATTAGAGTTTACTTCAAGTTAACTATAACTGGGTGTTAAACAAATCTCCAAGTTGGCACATAACCACGGGCACGGCTTTCCGGAAGATCTAACCCTGTAGGGGTGCTCCAACTAATCCATCACAAATTAACCACACATCGCGAGAATAACCTCGACCACGAATCTCATGATCATCCTAGGCAATTCCACTAGAAAAATGCCACCTCGAGATAGCCCGAAGAAACATCGGAATTCCTCGTGCAAGACATTCGAGAAAGGTAGAACAAGACCAGCAAGACCACCCGACGTGTCGACGAACCCGATAAGAGTCGCGTATCTCGTTCTCAGGACACGACGGATAAGTGACACGTACGGTGGCCTAATAGAAATCTCCTGAGTTGCCCCGGGTTGGTCCCGCACAGTTCTCTAGTTTGGACCAACACTCATGAGGAGCACTGGCCTGGGTTGTTGATTAAATTATCCACGGGGTTGCAAAGCCCTATGCATTTTTGTTAGGTTATATAACAGCCCGGGACCGACGCTCCAGAAGATTCCCCTTTTATTTCCATTCCCGTATGTGTTTTGTTTGGTTGTTGCATTCATCATCGCATCATTCGCATCATCTGCATGGCAACATCACTCATTTTTGAAAACTCGCATCCGTTCATAGATGCCAGTTCTCTTCGTTCGTTTCGGCGACCGTTTCGAGACCAACCACACATGCACGCGCCCATGGCATCGTTAAAATAATGTTTTTAAAGTGCTTATGAAATATTTTCAGATTGGGTCAAAACCTAGCATGCGGTCTTATTATAGCATAGGTAGACCGCCTGCCAAATTTCGTCGCATTCCGTGGTTGTTTGATACCCCATCGGTCCACCGTAGCAGCGCGATCATCGATTTACTATCGCAGACGTTTTCGGTATTTCAAAACATGTCACGGGCCTCACTCTTCCCTCTCATCTTGGCCCAAACCCCTCTTCACAGCCCAACATCGACCCACCTAGCCTACCCTGCGACCGGAGTCGTCCGATCGTGATCGGAGGGTCTAAAAATAGGCTAAAATCCCTAACCTAGCCCCCCACTTCCTATATAAACACCCTAGCCTACCCTGCCTCGAAATTTGTGCCCTCCTAAACCTAGCCGCCACTTGGCGCACCTCCTCCCACCTCCCAGTCATAGGGCCCGCCGAAGCCCACCCGCTGCCAGCTCGGGCCTGAGGGAGGCCGCTGCCGCCCGCGGCCAGGGGAGGCCGAGCTCCCCACGACACCAACAACGCAGCGCCTCCCCGCGCCCTTGCCGGAATCCCGCCAGAGCTCCCTCGTGCCTCCGCCCTGAGCGTCGATGCCTCCCGCCTCGACGGCGAGCCGCCGGAGGCGTCAACCTCGCCGCCGCCAAGCTAGCCCCGTCGCACACCCAAGCCCATTGCCATGCTCCCCGTCGTTGCACCGCAAACCGCCGTCGGCAGCCCTCGCGCCGCAGCGCCGCCCAACCCTCGCTGGTAGCCGGATCCGACGCCTCGTCCCCAGATCTGGTCGATCCCCGCCGTCCTTGGCCTCGTCGGAGCTCCAAGGCCCGCCGCTGCCGCTGCCTTCCTCATTCCCGATCGGGATCGGGAGGAGGACGAGTCCTCCGCTCACCCCGTTGACCGTCGCTAGCACCAGGTGGGCCGGCCCAGATCTGCCGCGCAAGGCCTAGTCAGCCGCACCGACTCGGGCCTCGACCCACTCTGGTGAGCCCCGATCCCCTCTACTTGTTGCACTGTGCATAGGATAGCTATTCCACGCTCTTGTACTGTTGGGTCAGATCTCATATTCGGCCCAATGTTGTTTTTTATCCCTGCTGCGATTTTATTAATTAACCAGTGAATTACAGAATTTAAAAAAAACCTAGTTCATACATTTAATTACTTTTCAACCGTGCATAGCATGAGGAAACTTTATATATGTAAAATGGCTAGAATTTCGTGTAGATTCAGAATTTCCAACTCTCACATGTGTTTAAAATGTTTAAGTTTCTGTTTTCATGTAATTTGCGTGAATGCCATGCTAAAACAATTTATTTCATAACTTACAAAAAGTAGCTCCGATGCAAATGTTTTATATATGCAACTTGACTAGAAAAACGTGTAGAATCTCATGCCACACTTTATTTTCATGTTTAATAAATATAAAATTGTGTTAGGACAGATCTGAACCAAATTCATAATTTGCATATGGGGATGTTTCGGATATGCTATACGTTGCTTCCGGCCTCATTTAAAATGCCTAGATGATGTAGTTGTTCATGCTTCACCTCTTGCCATGTCTAAAAACATTTATCATTGATGAGTACCTAAACGAGAGTGAACTAAATAATCAATCGTGGAGTTTCGTCAATATGCAACTCGTTGCATATTGAACTTCACTTAATATGTAGTAGTTGTTTGTTGTTCTTGCCATGCCATGCCATGCCTCGCATATTAAACCGGACATGCATCATATTTGTTTGCGCATCATGTCACGCATATGTTGTGGTGTGCCGTGTGTTGATCATCGTTTCGGATTGTTCCTTCTCGATAGAGTTCCGAAAGCGTTCGGAGTATGAGGATTCGTTCGTCTACTTCACATATCCTCTTCTTCATGGACTCATTCTTCTTCCAAGTGGGATCTCAGGCAAGATGACACATTTCCCTGGATACCACTACTATCATTTCCATGCAAGATGTCTCATTTTCTGTCACTATATCACGCTACCTACACATGTTTGTCAAGCCTCCCAACACTGCCGTGATAAGCCTCTAACCCCTCCACATCCCAGCAAACCATTGTTTGGCTATGTTACCGCTTGCTCAGCCCTTCTTATAGTGTTTCTAGTTGCAAGTGCAATTGCTTCCATGTGTCAACATGGACATTCTTTTGTTATCATAATATTATTTTTATTTAATTAAATGCACTTATACACTTGGTAAAGGGTGGAAGGCGTGGCCTTTTGCTTGGTGTTTTGTTCCGCTCTTGCCGCCCCTGGTTACTTGTGAACCGGTGTTATGTTCCATAATTAAGCGCTCCTAACGTGCTCGGGGTTGTTATGGGGACCCCCTGGATCTTCGTTTTAGGATAAAACTTATCTGGCAAGGCCCAACATTGGTACTATTTGCTTCATAACAACTAAAATTTGCATAGGCCATGATCACCCCGTGGATAATTAATCAACAACCCGGGTCAGTGCTCCTCATGAGTGTTGGTCCAAAACGGGCTGCCTGGAAGGCTGCCTCGAGGAATCTCGGGGATTAGTTTTTCCTGTAGCTAGAACCATCTGTCGTGTCCTGAGAACGAGATACGCGGCTCTTATCGGGTTTGTCGACACATCGGGCGGCCTTGTTGGATTTGTTTTACCTTTCTCGAATGTCTTGCGTGAGGAACTCTGATCTTCTTCGGGCTATCTCAAGGTGTTGTATTTCCTTTGGAATTGCCTAGGATGATCACGAGATCTCTGGTCGAGGTTATTCCCGTGGCGTGTCGTTAATTTGTGATGGACGAGTTGGAGCACCCCCGCGGGGTTAAATCTTTCGGAAAGTTGTGCCCGCGGTTATGTGGCAAACTTGGATACTTTGTTTAACACTCGGTCATAGCAAACTTGAAGTAAACTCAAAAAAATACACCAACTGTGTGCGTAACCATGATCGTCTCTTCTCGTGAGTCCTTATCCGAGAGAGAACATGGTGGGGTTATGTTTGACGTAAGTAGGTGTTCAGGATCATTTCGTGATCATTACTAGTTCATTTCCGTTATGCGTAGACCATCATACTTTACTTTCTGTACTCGTAAGTTAGCCACTCAAATAAATGCTTAGTCGCTTGCTGCAGCGTCACCACTTAACCATACCTCACCCATTAAGCTTTAATAGTCTTGATACCCTTGGAAATGAGATTGTTGAGTCCCTGTGGCTCAGAGATTACTACGACAACAGTTTTAGGTACAGGTAATGCGATGATTTGACATGAGCGTGATGCTTGTTTGATTTGGAGTTCTTCTTCTTCATCATCATCAATCTAGGATGGGTTCCAGGCAGCAGCCTGGGATAGCAAGGATGGATGTCATTTTATCGTTTGATTTCATTCGTAGTCGGGCCCTCCTCTTATGTATGATGTTTGAATATGTTGATGTAGTTATGTGATATTGATGTAGCTTATGGCGAGTGTAAGCCAATTCCATATACTCATCTCTTCTATACATGTACTTGTAATGATATTCATTCTTGCAACACGACGAGATGCGCTTCTATCCCTCTCGAGGCCCTCGTGCCTAAATAAGGATAGGATCGCATCTTGGGCGTGACACGTTATTAGGCAAATGTAGTACCAAAGTTGGGTCTTGCCAAAAAATCTTTAATCTCAAACGAATAATCAAGGGCGTCCCCATAACAACCCCGCGCATGTTAGGAGCGCAAAATATGGAACATAACACCGGTAACAAGTAGCTAAGGACGGCAAAAGTGGAACAAAACACCAAGCAAAAGGCCAAGCCTTCCACCTCTACCAATATATATAGGTGCATTAAATTAAATAGCAATAATATTGTGATATCTCCAGTTATCCATGTTATCACATGGAAACAACCTGCACCTGCAGCTAAGAACACTATAAGAGGGGCTGAGCAGCACTAACTTAGCCAAACAAGGTTTGCTAGGTAGTGGATGGGTTAGAGACTTTCATGGCAATGTAGGAGGCTGACACGTAAGTGGTAGGTAACGGAAGTGTAACGATAAGGGCGAGACATCTAGCAAAGCAAAAGTAGTGTCGGGATCCAGGTATGATCATCTTGCGTGTTGGTTCTTCAGAGGGACAAAGAGTTGGGTCCTCGTAGTGGTACTCTCCTGGATCCTCGTACTCCGGTTCAATACTCGCGTCTATGCAAAGAGAAATAGAACCAAATAAACAAACAACCAAGGTGCAATGCACAATCAAGATGATGCATGATCCATTTGAAGTATTTAACATGGCAACCCTAAGCTAGTCATGTTTCTCATGCAATTGTTGAGTTATTAGAATTCTGGACAGAACCTCATGGTTAGTTGTTTGAACATGCATGATCATGAAAAATATGTATGCTTCATGCAAAATCAATGCAAGTGCATATGAAGAATGTCGCAAACGGAGTAACATATCTCTCGGGACGCTCACGACAAGGTGCGAAGACAAAACACAAGACAAGGAAGGCCATGGGCTATTCCTTGGTATTCCAAGGATGCCACTGGTTAGGAGAAGAAAATATAGCAAGAATGGATCCAAATATCAAGAAAAACTATGGATCATAGCTCCCACAAGCCACAAAACAAATCCACACACATTCTCACCAAAACAGCAACATAGCAACTTGCACAACACTTATCTAGAGCTACAGGATGTTTCCAACCACAACCAAAGTATGTACAGAAACTACATAACATGCTTAACAAATCATCCAACTACACAAACTTGAAAGGAAGCATGGATCGCTAGAAATGAAGCTCACAAGATGGCATGGTGAAACAGAATGTAGGGACTTGGTGAAAATTCCAGTTTTCTGGAATCTGAGTTAACCTGATAGCAGTTTGATAGAAGTTTGACCTGGGTTAATCTCCAGTCCCATCTTTATCAAGATTAACATTGGAAAACAAAGATTCAATAGGAGTCACCTCAATCACTTTAAGATCTTCATCAATATTATCATGAGAACACACTTTTTCAAGCCATTCACGCTTAGCAGGTATTCTAGCGGTTCTTTCCTTACACTCGTCAATAGAAATTCTCATAGATTTTAAAGACTCATTAATATCATGCTTGGGTGGAATAGATATAATTTTGAAAGAATCAATCTCAAGAGAAATTCTATCAACGTTCCTAGCCAAATCATCAATCTTGAGCAATTTTTGTTCAATCATAGCATTGAAACCTTTTTGCGTACTAATGAATTCTTTAATATTATTCTCAAGATCAAAGGCCATCTTATTATAATTTCCATAATAATTTCTGTAGGAATTACCATAATTATTAGAGGAATTACTAGGAAATGGCCTAGCATTCAAATTACCTCAATAAGCGTTATTACCAAAATTGTTCCTACCAACAAAATTCACATCCATAGATTCATTATTATTTCCAATCAAAGAAGACAAAGGCATATCATTAGGATCAATAGGAGAACTCTTACTAGCAAACAATTTCATCAATTCATCCATCTTTTCACTCAAATTATTAATCTCTTCAATAGCATGCACTTTTTTACTAGTAGGAGATCTTTCGGTGTGCCATGGAGAGTAATTTGCCATAATATTATCTCGGAGTTTAGTAGCTTCTCCTAATGTGATTTCCATAAAAGTACCACCCGCGGCGGAATCTAAGAGATTCCTAGAAGCAAAATTCAATCCAGCACGGAAAATTTGTATAATCATCCATAAACAAAAACCATGCACGAGGCAATTCCTAATCATAAGTTTCATCCTCTCCCAAGATTGTGCAACATGATCATGATCAAGTTGCTTAAAATTCATTATATTGTTCCTAAGGGAGATGATCTTAGCGGGCAGAAAGTACTTGGAAATAAAAGCATCTTTACACTTATTCCATGAATCAATACTATTTTTAGGCAAAGATGAAAACCAAGTTTTAGCACAATCTTGTAGTGAGAACGGGAATAGCTTCAATTTAACAATATCATTATCCACGTCTTTCTTCTTTTGCATATCACACAACTCAAGAAAGTATTTAGATGGGATGTGGCATCTTCATTAGCAAGGCCGGATAATTGTTCTTTCATAACAAGATTAAGCAAAGCAGCATTAATTTCATAAGATTCCGCACTAGTGGCGGGAGCAATCGGAGTACTAATAAAATCATTATTATTAGTATTGGAAAAGTCACACGACTTCGTATTCTCTTGAGTCATCATGACAAAGCAAGCAATCTAGCACACAAGCAAGGAAAAAAGCAAACGAAAAGACGAACGAAGAAAGGGCGAATAAAAAGGCAAATCTTTTTGGAAAATCGTTTTAGAAGTGGGGGAGAGGAAAATGAGAGGCAAATGGCAAATAATGTAAATGCAAGAGATGAGTTTGTGATGGGTACTTTGTAGGCTTGACGTAGATCTCCCCGGCAACGGCGCCAGAAATCGGCAAGTTGACGAGAGAGTTCTTATCCTGACTTGCTATGTATCTCCCCGACAACGGCGCCAAAAATCTTTCTTGCTACTTCTCGAGCATGCGGCTGTTTTCGTGAAGAGGAACGGGTGATGCAGCAAAGTAGATAAGTATTTCCCTCAGTTGTTGAGAACCAAGATATCAATCCAGTAGGAGATACAAGCAAGTCCACAATAGATATACCTATACAAAGAATCAAACACTTGCACCCAACGCTATAAAGGGGTTGTCAATCCCTTCACGGTTACTTGCAAGGATGAGATCTGATAGAGATAGATAGAATACATTGCTTGAACGGAAAGTAAAACAAAAGGTAAAAATAATGCAACAAGGTATTTTTGGTATTTTTGGTTTTAGATCTGAAAGTATAAGATGGAAAATAGACCCGGGGGCCATAGGTTTCACTAGAGGCTTCTCTCATGATGGCAAGTATTATGGTGGGTGGACAAATTACTGTCGAGCAATTGATAGAAAAGTGAATAATTATGAAGATATCCAAGGCAATGATTATGCATATAGGCATCACGTCCGTGTCAAGTAGACCGAATCGATTCTGCATCTACTACTATTACTCCACACATCGACCGACTCCTGCCTGCATCTAGAGTATTAAGTTCATGAAGAACAGAGTAATGCATTAGGTAACATGACATTATGTAGAGGGATAAACTTAAGGAATATGATGAAAACCCCATCTTTTTATCCTCGATGGCAATAATACCATACGTGCCTCGCTACCCCTACTTCGTCACTGGGTGTGGACACCACAAGATTGAACCCAGAACTAAGCACTTCTCCTACTGCAAGAATTACCAATCTAGTTGGCCAAACCAAACCAATAACTCGAAGAGACTTGCAAAGATATGAAATCATGCATATAAGAATTCAGAAAAGACTCAGATAATATTCATAGATAATCTGAACATAAACCCACAATTCAGAAAAGTGTTTTTGTGGCTCTCTCTGGTATACAGGGAATATTGGTGAATTTATAGGCCGAGAAATAGGGTTAGGAGAGCTGTCATGGGCCCACAAGCCAGGGGCACGCCCCCCCTAGGGCGTGCCCCTGTGGCTTGTGGCCACACGGTTGCTCTCCTGATTTCATCTCCAAGTCTTCTGGGTTGCTTCTGGTCCAAGAAAAATCATTCCAAAGATTTTATTCTGCTTGGACTCTGTTTAATATTCCTTATCTACAATACTCAAAAACAAGGGGAAAACAAAAACTCACACTAGGCTCTAGATTAATAAGTTAGTCCCAAAAATAATACAAAATAGCATATTAATGCATATAAAACATCCAAAACTGATAATATAATAGCATCGAACAATCAAAAATTATAGATACGTTGGAGACATATCAAGCATCCCCAAGCTTAATTCCTGCTCGTCCTCGAGTAGGTCAATGATAAAAACAGATTTTTTTGATGTGAATTGCTACATAACATATTTATCCATGTAATATTCTTTATTGTGGCATGAATATTCAGATCTGTAAGATTTAAAACAATAGTCTAATATTGACATAAAAACGGTAATACTTCGATCACACCATCAAGGCAATCATGTCCTTTAAAAATAACATGGCCTTAGAAAGTTATCCCTACAAAATCATATGGTCTGGCTATGCTCCATCTTCCCCACACAAAGTATCTAAATCATGCACAACCCATATGAACAAGTCAAGCAATTGTTCAACACTTTTGGTGTTCTCAAACCTTTTCAACTCTCACGCAATACATGAGCGTGAGCCATGGACATAGCACTATAGGTGGAATAGAATACAGAGGAGGTTGCAAGGAAAAAGGGAGAAGATAGTCTCACATCAACTAGGCATATCAACGGGCTATGGAGATGCCCATCGATATATATCAATGTGAGTGAGTAGGGATTGCCATGCAACAAATGCACTTACAGCTATAAGTGTATGAAAGCTCAAAAAGAAAACTAAGTGTTCGTGCAAGATTAATATCCACTAGTTATATGAAAGTGACAAAATAGGAGACTCTCTATCTTGAAGATCATGGTGCTACTTTGAAGCACAAGTGTGGAAAAAGATAGTAGCAATTATCCCTTCTCTCCTTATCTCATTTTTTTGGTGGGCATCTTTGGCCTCTCTTTTTTATTTGGGCTTCGCTGGCCTCCTTTATTTTTTGTAAAGACTGGATACTCATCCCAACTTGTGAGGGAGTCATGGCTTCCATCATCCTTTTATCACACAAGACAATGCTCTATTAATGAAAATCATCACACTTTTATTTACTTACAACTCGATACCTAAAACAAAATATGACTCTATATGCAAGATGAAGTGATGGTGCCTGTCATGAAAAACTGAATGGTGGAAGTTGCATGGCAATATATCTCAGAATGGCTATGGAAATGCCATAATAGGTAGATATGGTGGCTGTTTTGAGGAAAGTATATGGTGGTTGTTTTGGGGAAGGAGGGTTTGATGTACCGGCGAAAGTTGCGCGGTACTAGAGAGGCTAGCAAAGGATATGTTTTGTTGTCTACTTCCTTTCACCATCAAAGTGAGGTTGTGGATACTTGGTCATGACAAGATTGCTTAAGATATGAGTTGTTGGCAATATTGTGGAGTGTTGTTGTTCCAAGTACCTACAAAGGGTTAGATGCAAGCCAAGGGAGCATAGTATTCCAAGATATATGATATTCAAGGTAATAGCATGGAATGGACATTGAAGCTCATCACTTCGCATGCATCCGAGTGAGCTTAGCTCAAGTTTGAAGCATCAATGATGTTCAACTCACTCCTCAAATTACAAAACATTTTTTTCATCAAGTGGCTTAGTAAAGATATCGGCCAATTGCTTCTTAGTACGGACATGCTTAAGATTAATATCTCCTTTGGCAATGTGATCACGAATGAAATGATGTCGAACTTGAATATGCTTGGTTCGAGAATGTTGCACGGGATTATGACCAATATTAATAGCACACTCATTGTCACAAAGTAATGGCACATTTTTAACATAGATTCCATAATCTTTAAGCGTTTGTGTCATCCATAAAAATTGCGCACAACATGATCCAGTAGCAATATATTCAGCTTCAGCGGTAGATAGAGATACCGAGTTTTGTTTCTTGGAGGACCAAGACACAAGAGATCTACCAAGAAATTGATGTGTACCTGAGGTGGATTTTCCATCAACCTTGTCACCGGCATAGTCCGAGTCGGAGTAGCCAACAATATTAAAAGAAGATCCCTTGGGATACCAAATGCCAAAGTTTGGTGTATGAATCAAGTATCTCACAATACATTTCTCAGCCTTAAGATGACATTCTTTAGGTGCAGCTTGATATCTAGTACACATGCAAACACTAAGCATAATATCAGGATGAGAGGCACATAGATAAAGCAATGAACCAATCATTGATCAATAAACCTTTTGATCAACTGGTTCACCCTCCTTAGTGAGATCATCATGACCGCTAGTGGGCATGGGAGTTTTAATACCTTTGCACTCCTGCATGTTCAACTTCTTGATTAAGTCCTTGGTGTACTTAGTTTGAGAGATGAAAGTTCCTTCTCTTGATTGCTTAATTTGCAAACCAAGAAAGAATTTCAGCTCACACATCATAGACATCTCATACTTCTTTGACATCAACCTTCCAAACTTCTTGCTAAATTGTGGGTTAGTAGATCCAAAGATAATATCATCCACATAAATTTGGCACATAAATAATTCACCATTAACCCTCTTTGTGAATAAGGTTGTGTCAATTTTACCAATTTCAAATCCTTTTTCAATAAGAAACTTTGTTAAGCATTTATACCAAGCGCGAGGAGCTTGCTTAAGTCCATATAAAGCTTTGCGAAGTTTGTAAACATGGTCAGGTTTCTTAGGATTTTCAAAACCAGGTGGTTGTTTAACATAGACCTCTTCTTCAATCTCACCATTTAAGAAAGTACTTTTAATGTCCATTTGATAAAGCGTGATATCATGGTGATTAGCATAGGCAAGAAGAATTCGAATAGCTTCTAATCTAGCAACGGGGACGCAGGTCTCACCGTAGTCCATACCTTCGACTTGCGTATATCCTTGGGCTACGAGACGTGCCTTGTTGCGTACGACTTGACCGTCTTCATCTTGCTTGTTCCAAAACACCCATTTGGTTCCGATGATGCTTTTCTCATCCTTGGGCTTCTCCACGAGTGTCCACACTTTGTTCCTCTCGAAGTTGTGAAGCTCTTCATGCATAGAGTTCACCCAATATGCATCTTCAAGAGCTTGTTCTACCTTCAAGGGTTCAATGCTAGAGATGAAAGAATAATGCTCACAAAAGTTAGCTAGACGAGTTTTAGAGCGAGTGATTTTCCCAGTTTGTATGTCACCAAAAATTTGGTTTAGGGGATGGTTCTTGGTCACTTGTGCTCGAACTCGGGCCAACTTCTGATTGTTGGATGGTGGAGCTTCTTCTTCATCATCATCTCCTTCGTCTTCGTTGTTGTTGAAGGTGTCGTTCGTGAAGGAGGTTGTGGTGGATCTTCATGATGCACTTCCTCCTTTTCATCATCTCGTCATGTATCGCATGTGGATGCCTCCATGTCAAATGTCATGTTGTGGTTCACCTTGATGTGAAGTAGGGGATTCCACTTGAGTTGATGAAGTACTTTCCTTCACCTCCATGGGACGAATCTTGCCAATAGACAAGTCTTGGATAGCTTCTGAAGGGTCCTTATCACCTACGTCACTTGGCAAATGTTCGACTTGCGAACCATTAGATTCATCAAACTTCACATCTACCATCCCTTCAACTTTTCGAGTGAAATTGTTGTAGACACGGTAAGTGTGAGAGTTTGATCCACAACCAAGTAGGAATAATTCATGAGATTTAGGGGGAAATTTAGTACGACGATGCTTATCAAGAATGTAGCACTTTGAGCTGAATACCCGAAAGTATCCAACTTGGGGTTTGTTACCGGTGAGAAGCTCGTATGTTGTTTTACCAAGAAGCTTCTGCAAGTAAAGTCAGTTTGTGGCATGACATGTTGTTTCCACGGCTTCTGCCCAAAAGTGTTTTGCCGTCTTGTATTCGTCAAGCATCGTTCTTGCCATCTCAATGAGCATCCGGTTCTTCCTCTCAACAACTCCATCTTGTTGAGGTGTGTACGTAGCCGAGAACTCATGTGAGACACCTTCTTCGTCAAGAAAGGTATCCACATGGGTGTTCTTGAACTCCGATCCGTTATCGCTCTAAACCTTCTTGATCTTCATTTCAAACTGATTTTGTGCTTTGCGAGCGAAGTTCTTGAAGATCTTTTGTACCTGCGACTTGTCATCAAGAAAGAATACCCACGTAAATCTGGAAAAATCATCAACTATAAACTAGACCATAGAAGTTTCCACCAAGACTCTTGTAAGCATTGGGACCAAAGAGATCCATATGAAGTAACTCGAGTGGTCTCTGAAAGCACATTTACTCCCTTGGTGGTTTTGGTAATTAATAACAATATATATGTCATTGAACTAATGTTTCCACCAAGTATATTTCAAAAAATGTTCAATGATGGGTTGGCAAAGAGATTGTGGAATACCCCAAGATGCAATGAAATAGGTTGGAAAAGCTTCAAGCAAGAGGACTCTACATTTTACATTTGTGAGAAATCACTTTGAGTCCATAGGAAATCCAATACTATTAAAAGGGGGTAAGGTTTTGTTGGTGAACAAAATGCTCATACGTGCATAAGTGATAGTCACCAAAGACACCAACAAACTCTCCCACCAAAGTTTGTCCAAAGCCAAATACTCAAAATCGGTGCAACCAACATTTCCATCCCGGCGCCACTGATTCTAAACCCTAGACAGACTCAGCCAAACCCTAGATTTTTGGTACAGCCGATACTGCATTCGGTGCCATCGAGTTGGGCTGCCAACTTTCTGTTACGCAAGTTCACGGTTTCGGTCCCTCTGACATTGCTGAATCGACATCACCGAGATTGGACATTCAAATCGTTGGTCACCTTATCGGTGCAACCGAGATTCCTATATCGGTCTCACCGAGGTTCAAAACTTGCTAACTTTAAGTCACTTCGCTACAACCGAGATTAACACATCGGTTCCATCGAGTCAGACTTATTGTGTGTAACGGTTGGATTTTTGGAGATGCCTATATATACCCCTCCACCACCACCACCTACTCAAGAGAGAAGCACTTAGAACTATTCCATACCTATCCTATCAGTTTTCTGAGAGAGAAACACCTATCCTTGTGTTGAGGTCAAGATCTTCCACTCCAACCATATGGATCTTTATTTCTAGCCTCCCCAAGTTGCTTTCCACCCAATCAATCTCTTCTACCAAGCCATATTTGTGAGAGAGTGATTGTGTGTTGAGGAGTCTATCATCTTGAAGCATAAGAGCAAGGAGTTCATCGCATTACCGAGCCTATTACCTTTTGAAGGGTGGTGCCTCCTAGATTGGTTAGGTGTCGCTTGGGAGCCTCCTACTTCGTGTTGTGGAGTGAACCAAGAAGTTTGTAAGGTCAAGGAGATCGCCTACTTCGTGAAGATCTAGCCTGAGTAAGGCTAGTCCTCTGTGGACGTAGGCCGTCATGGTATGGTCAAGGTTGCTTCTTCGTGGAACCCTCCGTGGGTAGAGCCCTCAGTGGACTCTCACGACAGTTACCCTCCGTGGGTTGAAGACTCCATGAACATGGATGTACGATAGCACCACCTATCGGAACCACGAGAAAAATCATCGTGTCACCAATTGCATTTGATCTTCCTACCCTCTCTTTACTTTCATGTGCAATGTCTTTACTTTCTGCTGTTATACTCTTAGACATGCATGTGTAGGGTGTACTTGATATACTATGAATGCTAAAATCTGCCAAGAATTAAGATTGGAAAAAAGTAGATTTTTATTTGGTCAAGTAGTCTAATCACCCCCTCCCCTATAGCACTACTTTTGATCCTACAAGTGGTATTAGAGCATTGGTCTCACAACCTAGGAGAAGTATGGCATCTAGTGAAGGAAATTATCGCCATAGAGGTCCATACTTTGATGGCACTAATTTTGCTAGTTGGAAGCACAAAATGAAAATGCATTTGCTTGGTCATAACCCCGCCATTTGGGCTATTGTTCATGTTGACTTGCAAGGTCAATTATTTGCGAAAGGAAAAGGAACTCGATCGCAAAGCGACTGTGGATGAATTGAAGATGTTGCAACTCAATGCTCAAGCATGTGTCATTCTCTTCAACTGCCTATGCCCCGAAGAATTCAATAAAATCAGTCGTCTTGAATATGCAAAAGAGATTTAGGACACTTTGGTTGATATACACGAAGGAACTGAGTCTGTGAGAGAATCCAAGTTGGATGTTCTTCAAGGTCAGCTTGACAAGTTCAAGATGAAGGATCGTGAACGAGTCACTAAGATGTACTCTAGGCTAGCTCTCATCACCAATGAGATTGCCGACTTAGGAAGCGAAGAAATTACTAACAAATTCATCATCAATAAGATACTTTGAGATTTGGACGATCGATATGACACCATTTGCACATTGATCCAAATGATGCCCAACTACAAAGATCTCAAGCCAATGGAAGTGATTGGTAGAATTGTTGCTCATGAGATGACACTCAAAGACAAGGAAGAGCTTCACCACAAGTCTAGCGGTGCTTACAAAGTCACAAGTGATGCTCCCGCTACCTCAAGAGATAACCTTGTCACAAATTTAGAGATAAGCCTCATGGTCAAGAAATTCAACAAGTTCTACAAGAATAGAAGCAAAGATCAAAGCTCGAACTCAAGATATGAAGAGAAGCGTTCATCAAGTCGTGACCGAAACTGCTACAATTGTGGGAAGCCCGGACACTACTCAAATGAGTGCACAACTCCCTACAAATGAAGAGAAGAGTCACCAAGAAGATGAAGCTCAAGAGACGAGTCACCTCGAAGAGAGAGAAGTAGTAGAGATGATCGTTATGAACGAAGACCCTCAAGGAGAAGTAGGGACTCGGAGAAGAAGGACAAATACACCATGAGCTACTCAAGAAGGAAACATCAAGCTCATGTTGGTGAATGGGTTTCCGGCTCCGAATCCGACAACCACTCCGAGAGAAGCTATCACTCCAACTCCGACTATAGTCAAGATGAAGGTGTTGCCGGACTTGCACTAGTGACTACCAACTCCTATGATCTATTTGATTCACCAAATGAAGGGAGTGGAAGTTGCTTCATGGCAAAAGGCCCCAAGGTATCACACCCCGAGTATCTTGATTTCAATAGTGATGAAGATGACTTGTTAATTGAAGATGACTTGCTATTTGACAAATCTAGTAATGTTAGTCAAAATAAACTTGCTAGTACTCACTCTAGTGTGGATAAGTCGTGTGATGATGATAAGTTGGAAATAGAACGACTAACTCAAGAACTAAAAACTCTTACATTAGCTCACGAGTCAACTCTAGAAGATCATAGAGAGATTGTAAGGACACATGAGAAGCTACGCTTCGAGAAGCTCAACTTAGAGCAAGAGCATGAGTTCCTTAAAGCCATCAATGATGATCTTCGAAAGAAGACTTCCTCTTATCTAGCCAAGCGACTTCTCTTATCAACATTCATGCCACAAGTTAAGTCTAAGCAAGCTAGTAACAAAGGAAAGAAAGGTTCTTCAACTAGTAGCAATAAAAATGATAAATCCAATGATATTGCATCTAGTAGTTCTCTTGATCCCACTAACTCTTCTATTATCCAAGTTACACTTGAGCAAGAAAATAAACTCTTGAAAGGGATTATAGAGAAAGGTATCTACAAGAGTCTTGAAGGGTGCAAACAATTTGAGGAGATTGTACGCAAGCACGGAGGATACCGGAAGAATCATGGTGTTGGCTACTTCAGCACTAATAGAGTTGAATGGGAAGAAGGTCAATACCCCAACACCTTTGTTCTTCAAAAGGAGAAGTATGAAAATACTCTTCCCAAGGGAACAAAGGCTCAAGATGACCTTCCACCACAAGACACCAAGCTCAAGGATAAGAACAAGCTTCAAGAGGACATTGACTCATATGAAGATGAATCCCAAGCTTTGGTGAAGTGGGTTACCAAGGCTACTACAAGCTCAACTTCTACAAGTGCTACTTCAACACCAAGGATCTCCATCAACTTGATGTGGGTCCCCAAGAAGAAGAACTAGACAAGTTCTTGAGGTGTGACTCTGCCAATGAAATTCACGAATATTCATTATTGGAAAGAACTATTTGCAAACAACATCAACTCTGTGCAATAGTTCAAGGAGTCACACATTCCCTCAAAGGTAAGCAAGGGACAAGGTAATCAACAAATCAATGGACATCATAACATATGCTTTGCACTCCATGTCCATAGATATCCTTGTATTTGTCTCTTGTGTGTTGGGACTAACCCATGTAGGTGAGAAGAGTAATGAAACAACAAGGATGCTCCCAACTCTTGGTGATCTTCATCAACTTTGAGCATCCACCACTACCTCACCAACATGAAGTCTTCATCGACAAAACCCAAGGTTAGTTTGTCCCTCCTGTGGGGGGATGACACATCAAGGGGGAGCTTTACTCTAACACTTGAGTTAAAGCATCTCTTAGAATGTGACAACATTAAATGATTTATGTAAAAGTGGCAATCCCACTTATGCTTAAACGATCAGTATGACCTATGATCAAGTATCCTTACTTGGCTCCTAAGCCAATATACTCATATATAGATGACTCCGTCATCGCCAAAGTGCTTGTTAGATGCTATTGTGTTTGTTTGCCATGATTTCATTTGACATCTTATTGTGTGAGCATGTTGGTGTGCATTTATTTACTCATTCAAGGATATCCAACTGTTGCTATTTGGCTTTTCATATTTATTTGCCAATTGGATATACAAGAATGCCTAGGACCACTCCTTTAGCTATCTATGCTTTCTCACCTCATAATCTATTCATGCCGCATCACAAAATTTGAACAAGTACTTTTCGATCACTCTGTTTGAGGAGCACTCGGAGTTCCGTATTGTCAAGGACTGGCCATTAAAACCTCCCAAGTGCATCTCGGTGGAACCAACCCACAATTTTTGGTCTCACCGAATGCCTAGGGTTGATCTGGTTTTCCTACCTCGGTAAGACCGATTCCATATTCTCAGTTACACCAAGTTTCCCTGTCAGCTGACAGTTGTGAAACTCGATGACACCGAAAATTTAGAATCGGTGTCACCGACAGCGATGGGTATATAATTGGTGGACCCTGACGCTTTGAATTTTACTCGTCAAACATCGCGCCTCCACAACCCTAGCTGTCGCCCGAAGACCCCGGTCATCATCTTGCCTTCCCTGAGCGCTTCCGCCGTTAGGAATCGCCACCGTCGACGTTTTCTTCACCAACGTCGCCGCCGTAGCGGATCCATTGCCGCATTAGGGTATGGATTCGGCCCCCTCTCGTGCTCCTCTATCCAAATCTTGCGCATTAGGGCATATTTCCCATCTATCCACAGTTTGAGAACTTTCCATCCACAAGAAACTCCCGTAGAGTAGAGAACCATGAATTTTTAGGGTTTTGCCATCCGCCCGATGAAACTCAATGGAACCAAAGCAAGCAAATCGGTGTGACCGATTTGTATGTTAGTGTTGCTGAGAAATTTCTCGGTGAAACCGAGTGCACCTTTCGGTCTCACCGGAAGGGGTGCCAAGTTTCGACTAAGGAGAAAGTCTGTCTCGGTAGCTCCGATATTTTTTGCTTCGGCTGTATCGATTTTCATTTGACAGAATGCAAAACTTTGAAAATCTTTTGTTCAAACTTTCAAAATCAGCCTCATTTTTTGATGACTTATCCTATTCTACTCTTCTATACTCTATTCACAGGGTCAGCATGTCAGGTTCAGACAGTCAGAATTTGCCAGAGCAGAACGTCAAGATGAGTTCAGGCACGAGTCCTAAGTCCAATTCTTCCATAGATCCAGGCACTCCAAGTTCTCATGGGTTGCCTAAGGCTGCCACTAGGACAAGGAAGAGACTCAACTCAGAGGAGGAGGATTCTGATTTTATCCCTGAAGAGATTCTTGCTAAGAAGCAAGAGAAGGCTGCTAGGAAGTCTCCCACTGAGGCCACCTCATCTAGGAGAGTGGTCAGCAAAATTTATGCTCCTGCAGAAACCTTCAAATCCCCTGAGAGTGCTAGGGCAACTATGATGGTTGAGCCCCCCAAAATTCTATGCCTAAGAAGGCAGGGGAGGAGAAGACAGCCAAGAAGAGGATCATCCGTGCATGGCAGGCCTACCTCAATGTTTGAGGATCTAGAGGAGGCTGGTGCTGCTGGTGCTGCTACTGAGGAGGAAGAGGAGGAACCTGCTGCTCAGGCCCCTCCTAAGAAGAAAGCCAAGAAACTTCTGGCTGATGCTATGCCCAAGCAAGGCCCCTCCAAGAGCACCAAGGCAACTTCAAAGAAAGCTGCTGCAAATAAGTCCAAGAGGACTACCAGAGACATACCTATTGCTGAGAAGAACAAGAAGTCCACTTTCAGAGAAGCTGATGATGATGATGCTATGATAGTTTTGATGAAGCTCAGACCTCACCTTCTAGTTCATGATGCCAGCCAACCAGTTGCTAAGGATATGAAGAAGAGGAAGGATTCGGGCTTGAGGGCATGGAGAGCTATTGATCCATATGCCCAGAGGAGAAATACTGTCATGGACTATAGGTTTTACACCGAAGAGCAACAAGACTTCTATGAGACAGTTTTGCTACACAAGAGCCCTGCAGTCAGTGACATGAGATATGTTGATTGGAAGTACATAAAACATAATGAGGATTACTTTCCATGTGTCCAAGAAAATTTCCATTGCATTGGCCTTGATCAATTTGTTGGGAAGGAGTTCACTGCTTGGAACGATGAGATGATCATGCAATTCTACTCCACTGCACATTTCTATGGAGATGGTAGGATTGTTTGGATGATTGAAGGAGCAAGATATGAATCTTCTGTTGATGAGTGGGCTACCATCTTAGGAGTCCCAGAGGCTCAGGATGGAGATTTGGTTGTCTACATAGAATCCAAGGAGAGCCACAATGCTATGAAGGATATGTATAATCCTATCCCTGCAGATAAAGTGCAATCTCACAAGCTTGGTTCTATCTACTTTCTCCAGCCAGGCCTCCATACCATGAACACTATCCCGAGGCATACCTTGATGCCCAATTATGGAGATGATAAAATGATTCATGGATACTCCATCAACATGCTCATCCATCTTGATCGTCACACCAAGATTCGAGTGGTGGACTTGATTGTAGAGAATGTGAAGAGGGTTGCTACTGATAAGAAGCGCTCATGCTGCTACACACCCTATATCCAGATGCTCATCAATTCTTAACTTGAGAAGCACATCTTTGCTCTAGACAGTCCCCATTTGGCACTTCAGCTGGACTTTGGGTGATGGACCCAGACCATCCCACATCAGCTGCAGCTCAGGCACATGCAGAGGCAGAAGCAGAGGTAGCTAGAGCCACTAGTGCTTAGGTTCCCAGGTCCAGGAATGAGCAGATGGATCTTTTGATCACTACTGTCTTGGAGATGAAGAAGGACATCAAGACCATCATGGATACTCAGGAGAGCCTTGCAAACATCATTGATGATAGAGTGAAAACTCTAAATAACAAGGTTGATGGGCTGACTAAGATAGTTAATGAGCTCAAGAAGGAGGTTGATGAAGCCCCAATCCGTCGCCACTCCTCAGAGTCCGATTCTTCTTCTGATGATGAGGATGATAGTGCACCTGTCAGGACGAATGCCCAGTTCACGACTAAGGCCAAGACTCCTATAGTACCAGCTCCAGAGACGAGGCCTTCATCTTCTACTCCAGCCACAATATCTTCAGCACCATCAGTTCTAGTGCCTCCAGTATCTACTCCAGCTCCATCCAGGACTTCAGCAGAAATCTTCGCCGACGCAGTTCTCTCGACTCCGACATCGATGACCGTAGGAGATCAGCCGCAGGACGATTAGCTATATCTCTTTTAACTTTTTGGTAACTTGTTGCCAAAGGGGGAGAGTTGTATATAGATCTTAGGCTTCCAGTGAGAGAGCGTCTGTTTCTATTTGCTGGTTTTACAGAACATTTGGCTATTTTGGTTTGACATGATACTTTTGTGTTTGTGTGTGATCATACGCTGATATGTGTGTTGCCACTATTTCCTATCATTTGATGATTATGTGATGATCACTCACTTTGCTTGTTGTGTTGTGCTATGTTGTTAACTCTTATTACTCTCGCACACCACAAAGTTGTATGTGACATGGAAGAAGTGCCCCATGTACCTAATCGATTGTGCATTTGCATTCAAACACAAATTTAAAATAATGCACAAATTTAGGGGGAGCTCTTACTTATCACATACTTCTCAAAGTGACGATTTTATTCATTGATTATATCATATGTCGAAGCTTTGATCTATATGTTGTCATCAATTACCAAAAAGGGGGAGATTGAAAGCACATTTGCTCCCTTGGTGGTTTTGGTAATTAATAACAACATATATGTCATTGAACTAATGTTTCCACCAAGTATGTTTCAGGAAATGTTCAATGATGGGTTGGCAAAGAGATTGTGGAATACCACAAGATGCAAGGAAATAGGTTGGCAAAGCTTCAAGCAAGAGGACTCTACATTTTACATTTGTGAGAAATCACTTTGAGTCCATAGGAAAGCCAATACTATTAAAAGGGGGTAAGGTTTTGTTGGTGAACAAAATGCTCATATGTGCACAAGTGATAGTCACCAAAGACACCCACAAACTCTCCCACCAAAGTCTGTCCAAAGCCAAATACTCAAAATCGGTGCAACCAACATTTCCATCCCAGTGCCATCGATTCCAAACCCTAGACAAACTTAGCTAAACCCTAGATTTTCGATACAACTGATACTGCATTCAGTGCCACCGAGTTGGGCTACCAACTTTCTGTTACGCAAGTTCACAGTTTTGGTCCCTCCGAGATTGTTGAATCAGTGTCACCGAGATTGGACATTCTTACCGTTGGTCACCTTATCGGTGCAACCAACATTCCTATATCGGTCTCACCGAGATTCAAAAGTTGCTAACTTTAAGTCACTTCAGTACAACCGAGATTAACACATTGGTTCCACCGAGTCTGACTTATTGTGTGTAACGGTTGGATTTTTGGAGATGCCTATATATACCCCTCCACCACCACCTACTCGAGAGAGAAGCACTTAGAACTATTCCATACCTATCCTATCAGTTTTCTGAGAGAGAACCACCTATCCTTGTGTTGAGGTCAAGATCTTTATCTCCAACCATATGGATCTTGATTTCTAGCCTTCCCAAGTTGCTTTCCACCCAATCAATATCTTCTACCAAGCCATATCTGTGAGATAGTGATTGTGTGTTGAGGAGTCTATCATCTTGAATCACAACAGCAAGGAGTTCATCGCATTACCAAGCCTATTACCTTTTGGAGGGTGGTGCCTCCTAGATTGGTTAGGTGTCGCTTGGGAGCCTCCTACTTCGTGTTGTGGAGTGAACTAAGAAGTTTGTAATGTCAAGGAGATCGCCTACTTCATGAAGATCTACCCTGAGTAAGGCTAGTCCTCCGTGGACATAGGCTGTCATGGTATAGTCAAGGTTGCTTCTTCATGGAACCCTCCATAGGTAGAGCCCTCCATGGACTCTCGCAGTCGTTACCGTTCGTGGGTGGAAGACGCCATGAACGTGGATGTACGATACACCACCTATCGGAACCACGGGAAAATCATCGTGTCACCAATTCCGTTTGATCTTCCTACCCTCTCTTTACTTTCATGTGCAATGTCTTTACTTTCCGCTGCTATACTCTTAGACATGCATGTGTAGGGTGTACTTGATATACTATGAATGCTAAAATCTGCCAAGAATTAAAATTGGGAAAAAGTAGATTTTTATTTGGTCAAGTAGTCTAATCACCCCCCTCTAGCACTACTTTCAATCATATAGTCTCCTAGTAGTCATGATATTCTTGACCGGGTGACTTTCACCTACTTGCTTTACTACTTGACAAGCACTACAAAGTCTATCTTTGTCAAAGGTAACATCCTTAACACCTAGAATGTGACCGCCCTTGATAAGCTTATCTAGATTGCGCATGCCTACATGTCCAAGCCTTCTATGCCACAACCAACCTTTGGATGATTTTGCAATGAGACAAGTATGAGGTTGGGCCTTTTTAGTGAAATCAACGATGTATAGATCACCTCTACGAATACCGATAAAGACAATTTTATAATTATCAAATCTAAACACTTGGCAATCTACTTTAGTAAATAGCACATTGAAATCGAAATCTGCTAGTCTAGATACGGAAAGAAGATTGTGGCCACGGGATTCAACAAGCATCACATTTTGAATTGAGCTATCATGAGATATGGCCACCTTACCAAGGCCAAGTACCTTACCCTTAGAGTTGTCTCCAAAGGTCACGTACCTCTGAGGACCTTGATTAGGCGTGATCTCTTGGAACATGTCTTTATCACCAGTCATGTGTTCCGTGCATCCACTGTCGAGAATCCACTCTTTTCCGCTGGACATGTAATCCTTGAAGTTCGCCATTAGACTTAGATCCCTCATGATATTTTCATGCTCGGTGTCGAACAACACATCTTCATCATAGTATCCATGTTCTTCGTTGTCATCATTTGGTGGAATCTCCTCGTCATAGAAACCAATAGACTCATTAGAATCATAACCATGACAATGTTAAAGTTTATGAATGTGAGTGGCTTCAATAATAATGTTGTTGATAGTTGTGACATATCCTTTAGCACGCATAAGATCACGAAGCTCAAATAGGCATTTATCAAAGTTTGGATCACTAGACTTCATTTTGTGAAAAGCAATAGTTTTATGAAGAATTTCATCAAGATTACCTAATGAAAGATTTGGATATCATTTATCCAAATCAGTCCACAAAGTATAAGCACATGCAAAGTTCTTCAATTGAGAAATCACGAATCTTGGTAAACCTCTAACAATAAGATTGATAGTTGTCGTCGTTTTCTCACGACAGATGCCATGGGTAGGCTTATCGTAGGTGGTTGGGGCCGGAGGACGCCGACGGGCTCGTGCGGGTTTAGGTACAAGCGATGATGACACATGACGTACCTAGGTTCATGGCCCTCCGTGGGAGGTAACACCCCTAGTCCTACTTGGTCTAGTTGGATGGATTGGTATGTTTACAGGGTTGCTCCTGGAGCCGAGTCTAGAGGAGGAAGAAGGAGCAGCCGGCTCGTCTCTTTGCTCCCGAGGATGTGAGAGAGGGAAATGTCCTGTAGGTGTGTGAGCGCGAGTGTTGTCTGTCCCCGTTGCATGGGGAGCTCAGGGTTTTTTATAGGCCAACCCCCCGACTTACAATATTCCTAAGGTACAAAGGTGGGGGGACCCGGCTGACTAGGGGGTCTCGCCCTTCGGGCCGTCTCGTCACCTGTGGGGTCAACCGGCTGTGCGGTCCCATCGCCTGTTGGGGCCCGCCAGCAGGCTCTGCGATTGGCCCTCGCCCACCTGCCGCGGCATGGGTCGCCTGGGAGGCATCATCTAGTGCCAGCCGGTCGAAGTCTCCGGTACGGCCGGCTACACTGTAGCCACGCCGGGGCAGGTAATCGAGCGGGCAGGGGCGTGCTGGCACTGTTTCCCCACCCGGTCGCGCTCGCCAAGGTCAGTGGCCGGGACGATCGGACTATAGCCATGCGCACCCATGCGTCAGCGGTCACTATGGCTACAATGAAGCCCGTCGTGGCGATCGCGTCTTGTCCCCGTACTTGTGCGTAGAGGGACGAGATGTGGCATGTCTGCCCCGGGTCAATGAAGGAGGCGGCCCGGAGGCAGCCGGCCGTGCCCAGCCAGTCGGGGGGTCGAGCCGGCGCCTCGACCAGCCGTCCGTGTCGCCAGCCGGCGACAGCTCGAGCCGGCCATGCCCCAGCAGGCCGCGAACAACCGGTCATGTAGTTTTTCTTTGAAGCAGGGGGGGAGAACCCCGTTGCTTTGGCCTACCCAGGGGTAATAACCCCATCAACAGTTCTTAGGTTACCAAGCATGTTAATTTCCTCTTCGTGTGTGGGATGCAATTCATCAATGGCGACTACATAGGGGTTTTCAATATATCCTCTCAAATGGAATTTATCAAATAGATCAATCATGGCATTCTTCCATCGACTATAGTACTCAACATCAAGAATGGGCACTCTACAATACAAACTCTCCACACTAGACACATCCATCTTCCTCCACGGTGTTGACACCGAAGCAATGGAGACCAATGCTCTGATACCAATTGCGGGATCACTAGAAGTGTATGTCTAGAGGAGGGGGGGGGTGAATAGACTATTTGGAGGAATTTAAAACTACCTCAAGCATAAATCAAGTGTTGACAGTTTTTAGCATACATAGCAAATCTAGGACACCCTATACATGCAAGTCATCAAGTATAGCAGCGGAAAGTAAAGACATTTCACATGGAAGTAAGGAGTAGAGATAAAAAGATCAAACACATGAGAGACACAAGATTTTTCCCGTGGTTCCGATAGGTGACGCTATCGTACATCCACGTTTATTGAGTCTTCAACCCACGGAGGGTAACAGTCGCGAGAGTCCACGGAGGGTTCCACGAAGAAGTAACCTTGACTATACCATGATGGCCTACGTCCACGGAGGACTAGCCTAACTCAGGGTAGATCTTCACGAAGTAGGCGATCTCCTTGCCCTTACAAACTTCTTGGTTCACTCCACAACATGAAGTAGGAGGCTCCCAAGCGACACCTAACCAATCTAGGAGGCACCACCCTCCAAAAGGTAAAAGGCTCGATTGTGTCAATGAACTCCTTGCTCTTGTGCTTCAAGATGATAGACTCCTTAATACACAATCAATCTCTCACAAATTTGGCTTGGTGGAAGAGATTGATTGGGTGGAAAGCAACTTGGGGAGGCTAGAAATCAAGATTCATATGATAGGAATGGAATGGCATGATCTCAACACATGAGTAGGTGTCTCTCTCTCAGAAAATCAATAGGTATGAGTGGGGAACTGTTCTGAGTGCTTCTCTTTCGAGTGAGTGGTGGTGAAGGGGATATATAGGCATCTCCAAAAATCCAACCGTTACACACAAAATGACCAACTCGGTGACACCGATGTGTTAATATCAATGGTACTGAAGTGACCAAAAGGTGGCAACTTTTGAATCTCAGTGAGACCGATATAGGAAACTCGGTTGCACCGATAAGGTGACCAACGATCAGATTGCCCAATCTCGGTGACGCCGATCCAACAGTCTTGGTGGGATTGATATTGTGAATTTGCGTAACAAAAAGTTGGCAACCTAAACTCGGTGGCGTCGAAGCAGAAACGGTTGTCCGAAGTGGCTAGGGTTTGGCTGAGTCTGTCTAGGTTCTGGAATCGTTGGCACCGAGTGAAAAGTGTTGGTTGCACCGATTTTGAATATTTGGCTTTGGACAGACTTTTGTGGAAGAGCTTGTGGGTGTATGTGGTGACTATCACTTGTGCACGTATGAGCATTTTGTTCACCAACAAAACCTTAGCTCCTTTTAATAGTATTGGCTTTCCTATGGATCCAAAATGATTTCTCACAAATGTAAAATGTAGAGTCCTCTTCCTTGAAGCTTGCCCAAAGTTATTACTTCTTCTTATTCTCCTTGAGGATACTCTTCACACTCCTTTTGCCAACCCATCACCTTCTATGGACTTTATCTGAAATACACTAGGTAAAAGCATCAGTCCAAGAGACAATGTATGTTACCATGAATTATCAAAACCAGCAAGGGAGCATGTTCTGCTTTCAACCGCCGCACGAATCTCGGCGCAAAGCCGACGCCACGTAGGATTCACGAAGTACTTTGCTGTTTAGTTGCTTCTGGCGGACGCCTGCTTTTATTCTCCCGAAAATTCAAGAGGCGCGGGGATCAAATCCGCGACCTCTTGTGCATGCTCGAGAGCCCTAGGAGAGCCTTTGTGAATCTTTTGTGTTTAGGATGACACGCACATTTTGCAATCCCGAAATCCATTTTTTTATTTTCTCACATGTCAGTTTTATTATTTATAGCATCACATTTCTTAGGAGGATGGTCCTTTTATTAGTGACATATGCTTTTTTAATTTTTAATGGCATGGCAGTTTTATTACTAACTACACAAAATTTCTATAAAAATGGCATTTTTATTATTAAGAGATGACCCTTTTATATTAAAAAATGTTATTTATTATTATTAAGAGATGACAATTTTCTATTAAGAGGTGGCATTTATTATTATTAAGATATTAAATTTTATTATTAAGAGATGACATTTTGTTTTTAGCTGAAATATTTTGTTTATTAAGAGATGCACTTTTTTATCATGGTATTTTTTCTTTCCTTTTGCATTCACATGGCACTTTTTTTTCATGTCATTTTTTCCCGAGGGTGGCAATTTTAAAGTTTTAGCATGACATTTTTCTCATTTTTGTAGTTCATACAACTTTTTTTATGATACCAATTATATATTTATGAATTATAGAGGTAACATTTCTTTATAATGCACCATGGCATTTATTTTATAAGTTAGAACATGGCAATTAGGGTCTTTTTTCCATCGGGGCGGCTGAAATGTTCATTGGGGACTACACCCCATGGCGAACAAAACGTTCTGGTGACCCGTCATCAGATATTGGCGTCCTAAAAAATGATGCTCCAACATATGGTCATTTCACTTCATCTCTACCACAACAGTTAAATTCCATAACAATGAAGAACCAACCTATGATTTGATAGTTAAAAAAAGTTATACAACCCATCAAGACTCAAGTTCTGATGCTAGCAGTATAAAAAAAATAGTTCTAGTCCAATACTTTCATGCAATGACTACGATTTGTCCGGCCCAAACAGCGAGATTCTACTGGACCTTTGCAACCTCGTGAGTCGTGACAAGGGACGAAAAAAAAAATGGTACCGGCGGCCCCTAAAAATATCCACCGCGCAAGCTGCGGGAGCACGCAGACCAATGGGCCTCTGACAGTGGACCCCACCGGACGAGGACACGTAAACCACAAGATCCAGTCACGGCTAAAAAGCTCCCCCCTCCCCCACGTCTGGACGGAGTTCCCTTCCCCTTTTCTTCTTCCTCCCCACGCCAGCCGCCGCCCGGGACCTACCTAGGGTTTCCCCGCGCCGCCGCCGCCGCCGCCGAATCGCAGCAGGAGGAGGAGCGGAGAGGAGATGGGCACGCCGGAGACCTCGCGGGAGCCGTGCCCGGACCGCATCCTGGACGACGTGGGCGGCGCGTTCGGGATGGGGGCGGTGGGCGGCTCCATCTTCCATTTCCTCAAGGGCACCTACAACTCGCCCAACGGCGAGCGCCTGCTCGGCGGGGCCCAGCAGGTGCGCCTGAACGCGCCGCGCGTCGGCGGGAGCTTCGCCGTCTGGGGCGGCCTCTTCTCCGCCTTCGACTGCACCATGGTCTTCGTGCGCCAGAAGGAGGACCCCTGGAACTCCATCATCGCCGGCGCCGCCACGGGAGGCTTCCTTTCCATGCGCCAGGGCCCCGGCGCCGCCGGCCGCTCCGCGCTCATGGGCGGCTGCCTCCTCGCGCTCATCGAAGGCGCCGGTCTCATGCTCAACCGCGTCCTCGCCGCGCCGCAGAACCTCCCGCCACTCCCCACCGACGACCCCAACCTGGCCGCCGCGATGGCGGGTGGAGGCGGCGGCTTCCAAGGCGTCGGCGGCTTCCCAGGCATGCCCCAGCAACCCGTGCCCCCTGCGGAGGTCGCCAGCTCCAGCGGCGGCGGTAGCTGGTTCGGGGGCCTCTTCGGCAAGAAGGAGGAGGAGAAGAAGCCCAGCGGCAGCGGCAGCGGCGGCAAGTCGGAGATATTAGAGGGCTTTGACACGCCCAGCCCTCCGATACCATCGTTCGACTACAAGTGAAGAAAAGGTTCGGTTTTTCTCTCGGATCTGTATTTTGGATTCAGTTTCTCAGTATATTTCCGCTTGCTGTTTTTAAGTTCGATCCGGTTTCTCTCTTAGCTTATTTATTACTTGGTGATGAAGCCGTCCGCAGTAAGAGTCCATGTCGTGTACATCAAGAAGCCTTATTACTTCCTTATATCAGAGACGATCGATCGTGATTCGTGTTATATATACTCTCGTTCTGAACCCCGGGAAGCTTTTAGTTCACCACAACGCATCGAATCTTCAGATAGGGTTACGCAGCTAATACTATGTCGGCTCCTGTCTCCGAGAGAGATCTCTTCGACAGAGATCCGTGCCCAGGCCGCATCATTGATGATGCAGGCGGTGGTTTCGCCATGGGTGTTGTGGGAGGTTCCATCTACCACTTTCTGAAGGGCCTTCGTAACTCACCCAATGGTGCGCGAATTACTGGTGGCATGCAGGCCGCGGGCGTGTACGGCCCACGAGTCAGCGGTAGCTTTGCTGTGTGGGGCGGCCTCTTTTCCACCTTCAACTGCACCTCAGTCTATGTGCGCCAGAAGGAGGACCCCTGGAACTCCATCATAGCTGGCGCCTCCACCGGAGGGTTTCTCTCCATGCGGCAGGGCGTCAAAGCTGTAGGCCGCTCGGCACTCTTCGGTGGCTGTTTCCTCGCCCTCATAGAGGGCGCCGGCCTCATGTTCCACCGTTTCGCACCGCAGATCCTCCCTCTGCTCCCTGCCGATGATCCCAGCATGGCTGATCCCGTCTCGGTGGGAGGAGGTGGTGTCCCAGGCCTGCCCCAGCCTGTCGTGTCCCCTGCAGAGGTCATGAGCTCAAGCAGTGGGGGTAGCTGGTTTGGCGGCCTCTTCGGCAAGAAGGAGGAGAAGAAGCCCAGCAGCAGTGCTGGCATGTCGGAGATATTAGAGAGCTTTGAGATGCCCAGCCCTCTGATACCATCGTTTGAGTACAAGTGAAAGGAAGGTGCGGTGTTTGTTTGACTGCTCTGATCTGTATTTTGGACTTAGTTCAGGAAAGGGTGTTGTTTTTAAGTTTGACCCCCTCCTTGTTTCTGATACGAGGCGGCAATGATTTATTTAGGTGTCTGTTTTAAATGATTCCGCCGCTGAGTTTTTCTTGCTTATGCAACATGCCAATTTATTTTCAGTATAATTGTCCATGTCGTATAATCAATAAAGCCTTATTAGCTTCCAATTATAGGACATGATTGATCATGGTATATAGCTGCTGTGGTTTATATTTCATCTCTCTGAAGTCCGATTGATCATGGTATATAGCTGCTGTGGTTTATATTTCATCGCTCTGAACTCCGATGAAGCTTTTGTGGTTAATTATTTTCCGCTGAGTTCTGCATGCTACTTCCACCACAAAGCACTAAATCTTCAGGTAGGGTCACACAACAGATACTATGTGTACCTTTCACCATGGGGTTGTGTGACCCTGCCTGAAGATAATTAACAGACCCATGCCTAGACCATATTTTTGAAGATGCAGGTGGCCTTTCACCATGGATTGTGGGAGGTTCTGCTTTCCATTTTCTCAAGGCTGCATGGTCCTCTAGACTGTAAAATAGCTTTATGTGATCTACGAGTAGTTCAGTTCAGTACGTAGGTTTGTGGAAGAATTAATTTTGGTTGCTTCATCTTAAATTATTAGTGGTGAGTTATTCTATCGCTGTCCATTTATAAGCTGGTTGTTCTTCTGGCCAAGGAAACATAACTCAAAATAAAGCATTTGTAAGTATCAAAATTTTACAGCTTGTTATGTTCTGTATGGACATGAGAATAAATCTGTCAAGAATATTAGGCCTGGTTTGCTTTTATCATGTTTTCTTGCTCCATTTGAGAACTCATCGATCTGTGTTTCCTTGTGATAGAGAACATGGTAAATACTCCTTTTTGTCTAGTCCAGGTCATGAATGGGTTGCATTGGCCATTTATTTTGAATGAATTATTTGTTCTTGACAGACAAAGAAAAACTGTTCTATTACCTCTGTTTCTCAATAATTGTTGGCTTATACAAAATTGAGATAACTGTTTACGTGAATGCAGTTTTCTTAACCAATATCTTGCTACATGCTAACCTTTTTATATGATGTTAGGGATTGATTACGTGCCTCTTAACATCTGAAATCATGTCCAGAACATGCCTCTTGACTGTGTAACCCAACTTGTTAATAAGATATAAATTTCATATTGTACTTATTCGATCTATAAAATCTTATGCAATTGAAGATGTGAAGTGTATTTCGGTTTGAAGCTGTTTTTGCAAATATGGAAGTACTACACATGATGTGGCATACAGTACATTACAATATTAGCTTTTTTTGTGGTTATCAAGGATCAGTTCCTTCAGTTTAGTTTTTTCACCCTTCTTTATCCATCGTCCTTGTTCTTCAAGTTAACATTTAGGATGCCACCTTGGAACTTAAACAGAAACAAGCTGCTGTTAGGTCAAGTGCTCCAGGAATGCTCGAGTCATGCACCACTGTATGCTCATGTATTGCAAGTGTCTATATTGCTCAAGTCCCATTGGACGTTTTACTGGTGTCGGACTCTAATTGTATATGGAACTAAGAGAGGTCTCCATCATTTTGTCTGATCTATTGTGATATCTGTTAGACAAGATCCGCCACATGCTTTTTAGTTCTGTGCTGTCTGTTTGATTTGGTGTGCTTTTGTTGCACAGTGTGCAGCAGGTTCATGCGGTTTGGTTATACACGCTGAAATGATGTATAGTTTTTGTGATCTGATGTGACAATTTGCTTCTACTAACTGCAGGTAGCTGATGGAGCCGATGCCTAGCGGGGCTCGGTCCACGGGTAGTAGTCTGAAGCTGGGAGTGCAATCTACTTCATCTTGGAGAATCGGGTAGACGAACTGACGCCTGCTCAGCTCAACTTCCAGTACCGTTATCTATGGGCTGAACCCGTTGCCGGGAAAAGGTGGTTTTGGTTTATTAGTTATTGTACGCGAGCTTTTATAAACTTTGCATGTTCTTGTTGTTGCCGTGGTAGTGACGGTAATAATACCTATAGCGTCGTATTGTGCAGATGTACTGCGCTTGAAAAGTGTTCAATTAAATTACGCCTCTGTCTGTCTGCCTGGCTTGTGTTGTGAGTCACCTTGACCGGGTTCTTCTGCTTTTTGTGCTTTGTGTGCGATGTGCAGTTGTTTGCTCCTTCTGTTTCGATGTCTGACAGTCGTATAGATGTCAACCTGCCTTGACCAGTTTTGTGGAACTGCCGATTCTATTGCATCTGAATGCTGCCATCGTGCCGTGTAATTGAATCTACCAGTTCAGCACGGATGAACCGCCACTTTGTGGCCCTCGCCGCCGGCGGGTCCGTTTGATGCATCATTCCAGGAGACGGACATATCAGCGGGTTTTGGCATGATCATTTAGGAACTCTGGTTCAGTTCGATTCCATGGTCGCGCTCTCCGTCTCATCTAAATTTATTCAGGTCAGACTATGGTTATCTTGCCTCCCGAGATCAGGATATTACTACACTCGAGGGAAAATTCTCTCCGTCTCTCTCACGGCACCCGCTACAACTTAACCTTACGCCTCTTCGTTTGTCTTGTGAACTCAGCCACATCGGGGCCTACCATGATGTGGCTCTCGCGACACCCGCTACAACTCAACCTTGCGCCTCTTCGTTTCTTTCGTGAGCTCAGCCACATCGGGGCCTACCACGACCTAATGTGGCTCCCGCGGCACCCACTACAACTCAACCTTGCGTCTCTTCGTTTCTTTCATGAGCTCAGCCACATCAGGCCCTACCACGACCTAATGTGGCTCTCGCGGTACCCGCTATAACTCAACCTTGCGCCTCTTCGTTTGTCTCGTGAGCTCAGTCACATCAGGGCCTACCACGACCTAATGTGGCTCCGACAACCTCTTCAGTGTGTGTCTTCTTTCTCGTGCCACCACCATGGTAGAAGCCCGACAAAGCAGGTTTCCTCCTCACCGCTGACACTTCTTCCATGTCAACTCTATGTGACTACCATTCGTATAGAACTCTAGGAGCTCAAATTTATCCTCCACTAACGTCGGATAAGGGATCGGTTAGAAATGCCCTTATATGCGAGCTGCTTAGGATTTTTCTTAGGGGGCAAAAGGTCTTTTCACCTGTGTGTCTACACCGAATGAAAACGGGGAATCGTCTCACCCGTGGACTTCCGTGTGCCATAAAAATCTGAAAATCCCTCCCGTGATTTGTCTCCCCGGGTATTTTTGCCCCAATGACTTGCGTGGCTGAAGTTGTAAGAGGCAACTGTAGTAATTTTTTTAATTATTTAATATATGAGAGTTTTTTTTTTCAAAAACAAAGAAAGTCTGAGGGAGTTTGTTCCCAAAACTTTGCATACTTGCATAACAGGGTTGCACATTGTCTAGTTAGTCTTGGTCACTCTGAGCTTCGCACTGCGTGCTGGTTAGAGCAAGTACCACCTTATATTTAAAATTTATTATACCAGCGGGTCGTAATCCTTCACCAATATAATAAACTTCATGTTTCCTTAAAAAAGAACCTGAGCAGCCAAAAGTGTTCTTCAGGCCTCAAGCTCATATGCACCCACGAGCAGCTAAGTCATAAGAATAGTAAACAATGATAACAAACAAGATCTGTTTTTTACATGGTTTTTTGCTGGTTTTTACAAGGTTTTTACGAAGAAGAAAGATACCTAACACTCCGAAAATGAAAGAAGAAAAATGATTTCAAAAGAAGTCTCTTTGGATTATCAATTTTGTTTTTTCTCCTAGAGCATTAGGAGTATTTCTTCATCACGAAAACTTGCACGTATGTAGAACATTCAAAGGTGATTGTTAACAAAAAAATCAGAACTTTCTAAATCTTTTTACTGTTTTTCTTAATATTATTGTTCATGAGGATTCATGTGAGCTCGAGATTAAAAACTTCATGTCCAGCACACTTCCACTCCACGGTAAAGAAAAAAGGGAAGCACTATGGCGCCACGACCATAGATACTGACACATGAGCCATCATGTCAATGTGACCTAAGAAGGGGGCTGCACATTTCCCCGCGCAAGCATACGCCACTGGTGTGTGTCGCACATCATGACACGGTTTGCATTGCATCATTCTGAAGAAAAAATATATCAAAAGCAGAATCACATGAATAAAACCCGGGTTTGCTATTGATTAGTTGTTTAAAAAGTAATTTGTTTTAGTCAATTATCAGTAAAGCACTAAGAGCATCTCTAGGAAACCCCGTATATTGCCAATCCGCAAAACTCGTTTCACGGAAAAACTGTTTTGCGGGCTGGCGTGGGCTGCTGCAGAGCAGACCCCGCATAGCGGACCTGTAAAACGGAATATTCCCGCATAGCGGACCTGTAAAATAGAATATTCGCGATATTCCGTTTTACAGGTCCGCAATGCGGGGTCTGCTACGCAGTAGTCCGCGCCAGTCCGCAAATCAGATGGGGTTTTATCTGAATTTGAGGCATATTTTTTTGATAATTAGAATTATGAATTCAAGATAAGATAAAATGTCACTATATTACAATACATAAGTTATCCAAATTGCAATTATTATTCAAATCGTTAAAGAAAAGTAAATAATTCAATACAAAACTTGTACCGAATACAAATCACACATGAATTAAATAAAATAAATGCAAAAATGAAATGTATTACTGCACAACCCTTTGCCAATGGTGCTCAATGAGATCCCGCTAAAGCTGATAGTGGGTGTTCGGATTTTCAATCTCCCGGTAGGTCTAAAGAAATGCTCTAATGCGGTTAGGGTCTACCCACATTGACATGGTTAGGGTCTTCTTTGGGTAAAATACCGACAATTGGCCTCGCAAGCTTGCACTAATTTTACAAAGAGGGATCGGCGCATTCGGTACCTTCTTCGGAAGAGGTGCGACGGATATGTTGGATTGTTTGCGAAGTAGTCTTGCATCAACATCTCGTTCCCGAGTTGGCGATTGCGAGGAATGCAAAGACGGACAACGGTCGATCCTTGTCGTCTCTTTCGGTTCTCATCTTCGCGCTCCTTCACCTCGAGAGCCATCACCAACGTCAGCTGGCGCTGGATCGCAAGTAGCATCTCAACATCTGAACCATCCGAATCGGACGAATCCTCGAGCAAAAACTTCTCGCAAGGGCCCAGTTCCATCTAAAAAAATCATAAAAACGAATTGCGCATGACCTAACTATGCATATCACATCCGAAAGCAAGTACTCACCGGCGGCTTGCGGTGGCTACGACGACTCCGGGCGGCGCGGCTCAACAGATCCGGGAGCCGGTGAAGTGGCTAGGTGGAACCGGGTGAGTGGTGGCCCAGTGGCATGATTCCGCCCGCAGATATGGCCGGATCGCCAGCAGCGGACGGGCAGAACCGATGGGGAGCGGGTACGGAAGGGTGTCGGTGTCAAAACCGGCGGATCTCAAGTAGGGGGTCCCGAGCTGTGAGACTAGGAGCGATGGTAAAAGGGTACGAAGGAGACGATGTTTACCTAGGTTCGAGCCCTCCTATGGAGGTAAAACCTACGTCCTTCTTGATTATATTGATTTTGTGTAGGTCACATAGTTGATCTACCTCGAGATCGAATAGCTGAACCCTAGATGAGTTGGCCTCTGGTCTACAACCTAAAACCCTCCGGCTTATATAGACGCCGAGGATACCTAGGGTTTACACATGGTCGGTTACACATAGAAGGAAAACATGCCTATTCACTATTCCAATCATGGAGGACACCCTATGATTCCCGAAGCTTCCTTCTTGGAGACAGGGCCTTCGATCAATCCAATGATCGATAATCGGCCCATATAGTCCGGTCCATGAGAAACAGGTCGCCCACCCAAGGACCCCTTAAACCAGGACTCCCTCAGTAGCCCCCGAACTAGCCTCCAACGCCAAGGGTCCTAGCTCCAGCTTCGCTTGATCAGAGTCTTCGGCTTGCGAGGCGAGATCTTCTCCTCAATTAGTGATTGGTCGAATTTAGTTCGGCCTCCGATGACATGTAGTTTTTTTCGATCTGTGGATGGTCCGAACACCATGAATAGCTTAGCCCTGAAGGCCAAGCGTC
The DNA here is from genome assembly GCA_022496015.1 of Hordeum marinum. NCBI lineage: Eukaryota > Viridiplantae > Streptophyta > Magnoliopsida > Poales > Poaceae > Hordeum > Hordeum marinum. The sequence continues at coordinate 124,979,155 of CM039673.1, read as the reverse complement.
AAGGAGCAAACAGAGTTCCCTGACAACCTTTTTGACGAAAGGTCGTGATGTCTACTACGCAACCTTCTTCTTGTAGACTCGTGTTGGGCCTCCAAGCGCAGAGTTTTGTAGGACAGTGGCAATTTTCCTTCAAGTGGATGACCTAAGGTTTATCAAATGTGGGAGGTATAGGATGAAGATGGTCTCTCTCAAACAAGCCTGCAATCAAATACAATAAATCTCTTGTGTCCCAACACACTCAATACAATGGCAAATTGTATAGGTGCACTAGTTCGGCGAAGAGAGGGTGATATAAGTGCAATATGGATGGTAAATATATATTTTTGTAATCTGAAAATATAAAAACTACAAGGTAGCAAGTAACAAAAGTGAGCAAAAACGGTATTGCAATGCTTGAAAACAAGGCCTAGGGTTCATACTTTCACTAGTGCAAGTTCTCTCAACAATACTGGCATAGTTGAATCTTATGTAAATACCTCTCGTGCGACAAAGAGTTCACTCCAAAGTCACAAATAGCGGAGAACTAACGAAGAAATTATTGTAGCGTACGAAACCACCCCAAAGTTATCTTTTCCGATCAATCTTATGAGCTATCCCTATAAGTGTCACAAACAGCCCTAGAGTTCATACTAAAATAACACCTTAAGACACACATCAACCAAAACCCTAATGTCACCTAGATACTCTAATGTCACCAAAAGTACCCATGGGCTTGATTATACGATATGCATCACACAATTTCAGATTCATCATGTTCAATCCGACACAAAGAACTTCAAAGAGTGCCCCAAAGTTTCTACCGGATATTCAAGATGAAATATGTGCCAACCTCTATGCATAGATTCCCAAGGTCACGGAACTCGCAAGTTGATCACCAAAACATACATCAAGTGGATCAATAGAACATCCCATTGTCACCACGGATATCCCATCGCAAGACATACATCAAGTGTTCTCAAATCCTTAAAGACTCAATCTGATAAGAAAACTTCAAAGGGAAAACTCAATTCATCACAAGAAGATAGAGAGGGGAAAAAACTCCATATGATTCATCTATATCAATAAAGCTCGCGGTACATCAAGATTGTGTCATCTCAAGAACATGAGAGAGAGAGAGATCAAACACATAGCTACTAGTACATACCCTCAGCCCCGAGGGTGAACTACTCCCTCCTCGTCATGGAGATCGTCGGGATGATGAAGATGGCCTCCGATGATGGTTTCCCCCTCTGGCAGGGTGCCGGAACGGGCTCGTGGCTCTGGAGGCTTACGGCAGTGGAACTCCCTATCTAGGTTTCTTTTCGGAGGTCTCTATATTTATAGGAATTTTTGGCATCGATGTCACGTCAAGGGGGGCCACGAGGCGGTGACAAGCCTGCTAGGCTCGGCCAGGGGGTGTGGCCGCGCCTGGCAAGCTTGTGACCTCCTCGTGGCTCTTATGGACCAACTCCAATGCTCCGGTGGTCTCTTTTGGTCCAAAAAAATCATACTAAATTTTCAGCCCATTCCGAGAACTTTTATTTCTGCACAAAAAACAACACCATGGTAGTTCTACTGAAAACATCGTTAGTCTGGGTTAGTTATAATAAAATCATACCAAAATCATATAGAATTATTGTAAACATGGCATGAATACTTCATAAATTATAGATACGTTGGAGACATATCAGCATCCCCAAGCTTAATTCCTGCTCGTCCTTGAGTAGGTAAATGATAAAAGAAATAATTTATGAAGTGTGAATGCTAGCATAGTGTATAAATTTGATCAATTATAATTCCAAACACTTTTTATGGCATCATTATATATCATAAACAGTAGCTCATCTCATAAACCTTCTCATGATGAAATAGCAAGCTATCCACATGTTAAAGTATAGACTAACAAACTATGCTTTCAGTCACCAAACAATTGCAATTCATCTTATTTTCAGGAAGGGTCTACATAAGAGCTTTGATTTAGCAAATTCCACATACTCAACCATCATATAGTCTTCCATGATTGCTAACACTCAAAGCATATTTTTTTTAGAGAAAATGGCATCCATCGAACACAGAAAGATAAGGGCTTAAAATTTCGCCTCCCAACTTATTTATCATATAGATAATTGTCAACAATAATAATTCATGATCAAATATATTTGAATGGCCATATATGCTTGGATCTTTCCCCAACACATGATGCTTGCCAAGAGAAAAAGGCGAAATATAGGAAGTAGTGAAGATCACCATGACTCTTGCATAAAGGTAAGTACTAGAAATTAAAAGATAGGCCCTTCACAGAGGGAAGCATTGATTTGCATATGTGCCAGAGCTCGAGCTTTTAAAACAGAGATGAATAATAATTTTGGGTGGTATGCTTTCATTGTCACCATAACAACCGAGATATCTTGGTATCTTCCATGCTAGATACATGATAGGCGGTTCACAAACAGAATGGTAAAGTTTTTACCCCCCTCTACCAATCAATCACACTCCACGGCGAGCCGAATCCATGGGTACCATCCATACCAACAACATTCCTAGGGGAGTTTTGTTTAATTATTTGCATTTTTTTCTTTGATTTCGGGACTGGGAATCCCTATTACCAGCCACTTTCTTGTGAATAATAGTGAATCTATACATATCGTGAGAATAACCCACCTAGCATGGAAGATACTAACAACCCCTAGTCATTATATGAGCAATTCAGGCATACAAAACATAATATTATTTGAAGGTTTAGATTTTGGCACATGCAAATTTACTTGGAACGGCAGGTAAATACCACATATAGGTAGGTATGGTGGACTCATATGGAATAACTTTGGGTTTAAGGGTGTTTGGATGCACAAGTAGTATTTCTACTTGGTTCGGAAGTTTTGGCTAATATGAGGTGGAAGCAAGCACCACATGTTGGAGGATCCATAACAATATAACTTCTATACAAATATACCCAAGAATAACTCATTACGTTGTCTTCCTTGTCCAACTTCAACTAATTTGCTCTAGTTTGAAAATAATTAATGGGAATTCACAATCATAGAAGATTTCCAAGATAGTATATTTATATGTGAAATCTCTCTTCCATCAATATTCTTTCATGAATTGTTCAAGTGACCAATGCGGTGTTTGCTAACTTCCAATAAATTTTACCACCTATACTTCCTATATGTGAAGTCATTACTCCCCATGGGATAAGCATATAAAACATATATAATTTAAGATTTATGATATTCAATTCATTAAACCATTTAATCATAGGATATAAGTGAAGCACGAGAGTAAATGATAAAACTACTCCAAAACATATAAGTGAAGATCAATGAGTAGTCAAATAATAAATTAGCTATGTGAGGACTTTCTCTCTCTCTCTCTCAATAAATATTTTCAGATCTGAGTACTTTATTTGAACAGAAAGCAAAAAAAAATAGCACTCCAAGAATAGCACACATCATGTGAACGAATATAAATTTAAGCTCAACATAGGCTAACCGATAGTTCACGAAGAGAGGTGGGATGCATAGCATCCCCAAGCTTAGATGCTTGAGACTTCTTGAAATATTTACTTAGGGTGACTTGGGCATCGAAAAGCTTGATATTTTGTATCTCGTTCAATCCTCTCATATCATGGTTTCACCTATTCTCAAAAACTTCATCCGCACAAAACTCGAAAAGAACTCGTGAGGTAGGTTAGTACCCATAATAATAAATCAACTCTTTATGTACTTCCAAGACAAATTGCACAATAATTTTCAAACATTAGGTACTTCATACTATCATTTCCACAATTTATATTTACGAATATAGGCTATGGAAGCTATAGGATAAGTAGATAACAAAACTATGACAACAATCTGTCCAAACAGAACAGTCTGTAGCAATTTATGAAAACAGTGTACTTATGTAACTCAAAAAATTATGAAAAATTAGGAAATTCTATAAAATTTATATTAAAACACCGTGTAAAAATTTCAGAAACTTTCCACGTACCAGTAAAATATGAACATTCAATCACTACAGCAGAAGTTTCTGTTTTTACTCAGCACATATCAAAACATGCAATGCAAGCATCCTAAGGCAATTCTTGGAAATTTTTATTGAAAAACTATATTATAAATAACACATAAAATAAAAAACAAAATAAAATGACGCTCCAAGCAAAACTCATATTATGTGACGAATAAAAATATAGCTCCAAGTAAGATATACCGATAGTGTTGAAGACGAAAGAGGAGATGCCTCCCGGGGCATCCCCAAGCTTAGGCGCTTGAATATTCCTTGGATATTACCTTGGGTGTGCCTTGGGCATCCCCAAGCTTAGGTTCTTGTCACTCCTTATTCTCCTCATATTGATGTCTCACCCAAAACTTGGAAACTTCAATCACACAAAACTTAATGGAACTTCGTTAGAAGGGTTAGTGTAGTAAAGATAAATCATTCACTTAGGTACTGTCAATACAAGATTCATAATTGTTATCACATAATACCTACTGTATTCCATCATTACCACAATTTATAGTACTCAATATAAGCCATAGGAACACTTGAAACAAGCAAACTATGCATGCAAAACAGAATCTGTCAAAAACAGAACAATCTGTAAAGATCTGAATGATCAGCATACTTCCTTGACTGTCAAATTCTGAACCATTAGGAAAACTCAGGGAATTTGCATATAAATGTCGTGTAAAAATTTAAGAATTTTTTGACGCTCTAGTAAAATCAGATAATCCATATACTGGACGCAAAACTTTCTGTTTTTGCACAAAATCAAACAAGCAAGTATGCACACTATCCCAAAGGCTTTACTTGGCACTTTATTGAAATAAAAGACACAAAACATGATTACTACAGTAGATTAATCATGTGAACACATCAAAACAGAAAGTAAAAGTGTTGGGTTGTCTCCCAACAGGCGCTTTTCTTTAATGTCTTTTTGCTAGGCATGATGATTTCAATGATGCTCGTATAGGAATAATAATTGAAACACGCAAAAGAGCATCATGAATCTCATGACAAGCACATTTAATTCTAACCCACTTCCTATTCATAGGGATTTTGTGAGCAAACAATTTGGGGGAGCAAGAATCAACTAGCATAGGAAGACAAAAGAAGCATAACTTCAAAACTTTGAACACATAGAGAGGAAACTTGGTATTATTGCAATTCCTACAAGAATATGTTCGTCCCTCATAATAATTTTTAGTAGCATCATGAAGGAATTCCACAATATAACCAGCACATAAAGCATTCTTTTCATGATCGACAAGCATAGAAATTTTACTACTCTCCACACAAGAAAATTTCTTCTCATGACTAATAGTGGGAGTATCATAAAAGACCAGAATACTACAAATTGGTTCCACACTAAAAGAGTAATATTCTGTAAAAGGATATTAATAATTATGACAAGTATCATAATAGTAATCATCACTCTTTTTCATCGCATAAGTATAATCACAATAATCATCATATGTAGGAGGCATGCAATCATCATAACAAATTTGATCATTTAAAGTAGGGGAATAAAAATATCATCTTAATTAAGTATAGCATCCCTAAGCTTGGTACAAACATTAATTTGAGCAAATAAATTCTCAAACATGTCATTTTCATCAAACATAGCATCCCCAAGCTTGTGTCTTTGTATATCATAAACATAATCACTCTCATCATTAATAGTATGAATAACACCAATAGTATAGCAATTATTATCATCATCCTCCAAGTTGGTGCCATAAATATTTTCAAGATTATAATTAGTATCATTATCTTCCCAATCATAATTATCACAACAAGCAATAATCATAACAAAATCATCCTCAAGTGTATCATCTTCCACAAATATTTTTGATTCATTCTCATAAGGCCTATCAATAATGGGAGCAACATTATTTGGGAGAGATACCTCTTTAGCTTTACTTTTCCTTCTTTTCTTCTTCTTCACCACATTATGTGTGGGTTTATTTAATTCCTCCAAGCTTCTTTTTGAAGAGGTTGGTTGAATAAAAAGCTCCTCCTCGTTACCCGATTCATCATAAGAAAAAAATAGGAGGATATTGGGAAACCTCTTCCCCTTCATTAGTCTTCTCTTAATCTTCTATTTGTTTTCTTGTCTTTAAGTAATTGGCAATATAAGGATTCTCAATGCAATTTACCATGCAATGCATATAAATTTCATTTAGATCAAAATCAATCATTTTCATGAGAGCCCAAGCTAGAACATCCTTAGTTTTATGTTTCATTTCTTCATACCCCAAAAATAGACTAAGTTCATTATGATGCTCAAGGGTATGAGGTTATCACAAATTTTGGACACAATTCGATCATGAAATAATTCACATTGGAAATTAAAACGACCACTTTCATTGCAAGATTCACAAGGACGGCGAGAAATATGAAGTCTTTCAGCACAAACATATAGCCTCTCTTGTAACCATTTAGTTTGTAAATACTTATGCCTCTTACAAAATATATATTCCCTTTTAGGCATGTCTTCACAAACTCTATGCACTCCACAAAAATTGACATGCTTATAAGAAATCTTTTTATCATGACTAGTGCAATCATCATTAGTACTATGGATATTCAAAGAATTCATACTAACAACATTGCAATCATGCTCATAACTCAAAGATTAGTGACAAACATTTTAATAATTTCTTCTTCTAACACTTGAGCACAATTTTCCTTTCCATCATTTTCACGAAAGACATTGAGAAGATGAAGCATACGAGGCAACCTCAATTCCATATTTTTTGTAGTTTTCTTTTATAAAACCAAACTAGTGAAAAAAAAGAAAATAAAAGATTTTATTGCAATATCTAAAGATATACCTTAAAGCACTCATCTCCCCGACAACGACGCCAGAAAAGAGCTTGATGTCTACTATGCAACCTTCTTCTTGTAGACTCGTGTTGGGCCTCCAAGCGCAGAGTTTTGTAGGACAGTGGCAATTTTCCCTCAAGTGGATGACCTAAGGTTTATCAATCCGTGGGAGGTGTAGGATGAAGATGGTATCTCTCAAACAACCCCGCAATCAAATACAAGAAATCTCTTGTGTGCCCAACACACCCCATACAATGGAAAATTGTATAGGTGCACTAGTTCGGCGAAGAGAGGGTGATACAAGTGCAATATGGATGGTAGATATAGGTTTTTGTAAGCTGAAAAAATAAAAACAACAAGGTAGCAAGTAACAAAAGTGAGAAAAATGGTATTGCAATGCTTGAAAACAAGGCATAGTGTTCATACTTTCACTAGTGCAAGTTCCCTCAACAATACTGACATAATTGAATCATATGCAAATACCTCTCGTGCGACAAAGAGTTCACTCCAAAGTCACAAATAGCGGAGAACTAACAAATAAATTATTGTAGGGTACAAAACCACCTCAAAATTATCTTTTCCGATCAATCTTATGAGCTATCCCTATAAGTGTCACAAATAGCCCTAGAGTTTGTACTAAAATAACACCTTAATACACACATCAACCGATACCCTAATGTCACCTAGATACTCCAATGTCACCACAAGTACCCATGGGCTTGATTATACGATATGCATCACACAATTTCAGATTCATCATGTTCAATCCAACACAAAGAACTTCAAAGAGTGCCCCAAAGTTTCTACCAGAGATTCAAGACTAAAACATGTGCCAACCCCTATGCATAGATTCCCAAGGTCACGGAACCCGCAAGTTGATCACCAAAACATACATCAAGTGGATCAATAGGATATCCCATTGTCACCACGGATATCCCATCACAAGACATACATCAAGTGTTCTCAAATCCTTAAAGACTCAATCCGATAAGAAAACTTCAAAGGGAAAAATCAATTCATCACAAGAAGATAGAGAGGGGAAAACCGCCATATGATTCACCTATATCAATAGAGCTCATAGTACATCAAGATTGTGTCATCACAAGAACATGAGAGAGAGATAGATCAAACACATGGCTACTGGTACATACCCTCAGCCCCGAGGGTGAACTACTCCCTCCTCGTCATGGAGATTGCCAGGATGATGAAGATGGCCTCCGGTGATGGTTTCCCCCTCCGACAGGGTGTCGGAACGGGCCCCCGATTGGTTTTTTGTGTCTCGGGAGGCTTACGACAGCGGAGCTCCCTATCTAGGTTTCTTTTCCGAGGTTTCTATATTTATAGGAATTTTTAGCATCGGTCTCACGTCAAGGGGGGCCACGAGGCGGTGACAAGCCTGCTAGGCGCGACCAGGGGGATGGCTACACTTGGCAGGCTTGTGACCTCCTCGTGGCTCTTTTGGCCCAACTCCAATGCTTCGGGGGTCTCTTTTGGTCCAAAAAAATTATACTAAATTTTCAGCCCATTCTGAGAACTTTTATTTCTGAACAAAAAAAGACACCATGGTAGTTCTGCTGAAAACAACGTCAGTCTGGGTTAATTCTAATAAAATCATACCAATATCATATAGAATTATTGTAAACATGGCATGAATACTTCACAAATTATAGATACATTGGATACATCTCAGGTCACGGCCCACCACGACCGTTGGGCCAGTTGCAAAAAATCGATCTGCTGTTCGAGGCCGTTTTCATCAGCACAATCTATCAATGCACAGATCGTGCTCCGTTTCACACGTGATATGTTTAATCATGCACGTATAACAGCACACACGTATTGGGAAGCAGAGGGATATGCGGTGCAGTAAAGGGAGGTTAACCAACGACCAATCCCATAAGAAGGGGAAAAACCCCAAGGCACAACCACGCTTTCCATTCGCATCCACTGCTTCCCCAATCTCTTGATCCTCTAGAGCACAGATCTAGGTTTTCCACAACTCCCCCTCCGAGCTCGGTCATGGCCGGTTCTTGTTCCAATGGCAAGTGGGAGGCCTCCATGGTCACCGACCAGGATATCCGGGACCTAAAGGACGCTGGCTACCTCCCCGCCAACATCTACCATCGCGCTCCGGAGAAGAACTAGGTGGTTTCCACTCCCAAGCCAGGCGAGAGGGTGATGTTCATCCCTCACTTCATCCGGGGACTGAGGTTCCTGCTCCACCCCTTCGTCAGGGGCCCAATGTTCTTCTACGGACTCGACTTCCACGACCTCCCGCCTGTGAGAGCTTGGCTTAATAGGAATGATAGACTACTCATATCAACAAGGAATTCCTTCTTTTCCGGGAGCCCACTCAAAAAGAACTCCAAAGTTAAGCGTGCTTGGCTTGAAGCGATTTTAGGATGGGTGACCGACCGGGAAGTTGGTCCCGGGTGCGCACGAATGAGGACATAGTGCGCAGGAAAGACTAGTGTTGGTCTGTGAGGCCAGTCTAGATCCCTCCAGGCGTAACGGGGTTACAATTGGTCATAGTGCGCAGGAAAGACTAGTGTTGGTCTGTGAGGCCAGTCTAGATCCTGCCAGGCGTAACGGGGTGTTATAATTGGTATCAGAGCCGACCCTTGCGGTTACACGGGCATGCACGGGTCAGGTGCATGGGCAAGTGGTGCATGGCGTGTGTGGCCCGTCGTGGCACACAACATGACACATGTGCCGGACTGGACGTGCATACGTGTGCCAAGAGGGAATGTTCCTGATGGGCCGACGAGGACGTCGGTTCCTTTGAGTGGGGATGTGTGTGAGAGCCTGGCTTAATAGGAATGATAGTACCCATATCAACTAGGAATTTCTTCTTTTCTGGGAGCCCACTCGAAAAGAACTCCAAAGTTAAGCGTGTTTGCCTTGGAGCGATTCTAGGATGGGTGACCGACCCGGAAGTTGGTTCCGAGTGCGCACAAGTGAGGACAAAGTGATCCTGCCAGGCGTAACGAGGTGTTACACCGCCGAACTCCTTCATGCATATGTCGGCCTTCTTGCGGGTCGAACCCTACTTCGGACTATGGCTCAAGGTACGTATTTAATATCAAGCCGAAGTGCGTCGCAGGCGAACACGCAGACTGCGGTGGGGCGGTCATCAGCAAGCTCCCTCACGTCGGATGGCCATCCGGCACCTTCATCGACACCATCAAAATTTGGCAAAAAGAGTGGTTTTATATCACCGAGCCAAGGGAGGAAGGTCGGGCTGCCCCAACCAAATTCAGATCCAGTCCCCCACCAGATTGACCTCATGGCTCCATAAGGGCCTCAACTTGGGGTTGGATGCTGAGGTGGATAACCTGCAGAGGCGCATCGCCTCAATGATCAAAAGCGAGATCGAGCTAGCCAATGTAGTTCATATCATGCTTCGGCGGCGCATCCTCCCCTTTTAGCGTCGGGCCTCTCCCATATGGGCTTATAGGCTTGACGATGAGCCTACTATTTGTCGGCTCTTCCGCACCACTCTGGAGAAGCTGTGGAAGGCGTTGTTCAAGGCCCAGGAGAACATGCCAGCCGAGGAGGAGGATTGTGGCCTACATGCCGATAACCATCCTTACCAGGTATAACATAGTTTTAATAGACCGGCTCTATTTTCCGAAAGAAAATCTAAGAACCTTTCCGAACACCTCTGCAGAAATGGTTGAGCAAAGCCACGTGCATCAACTACTCGGCACCACAACCCGAAGACCCCAGGTCCAAGCTGTTGTCGGAGATGCTTGTCGAGGCGCCTTACAAGGTGCCAAAAAAGAAGGAGAAGAGGAATACGGCAGGCCGAGGAGGCCTCTGTATCAAGGACCAACGGACGCTGCGTCCGAGGAAACCCATGCTTCCTCAAATCAAGAGGAGGAGCATGAGGACGAGGGGGAAGGCGATTCCACCCTCTCAAGAAAGAGGGCGGCGTCACCGGACGCCATAGAGGACGTACCTCCGCCTACCCCGAAGAAGGCACGTCAGTCGTGGTTGATCCTACCTGACGACAGTTCGGAGTCGAATACCAAGTCCGAAGACTTCGAGAAGGTTTCTCAAAGGAACCTAAGGATCAAGACCACAGCTTGAAGGTAAGAATCCGAAGACTCCCTGAGCTATTAATGCTAAGTTTTGAAGGTTATTAACACATGAGCGCCTATTGATCTGCAGCACGCTGATGACCCACAAGTATAGGGGATCTATCTTAGTCCTTTCGATAAGTAAGAGTGTCGAACCCAACGAGGAGTAGAAGTAAATGACAAGTGGTTTCGAGTAAGGTATTCTCTGTAGGCACTGAAATTATCGATAACAGATAGTTTTGTGATAAGATAATTCGTAACGAGTAACAAGTAACAAGTAAAAAGTGTAGCAAAGGTGCAGCAAGGTAGCCCAATCCTTTTTGTAGCAAAGGACAGGCCTGGACAAGCTCTTATATAAAGCAAAGTGCTCCCGAGGACACATGGGAATTTCTGTCAAGCTAGTTTTCATCATGCTCATTTGATTTGCGTTCGTTACTTTGATAATTTAATATGTGGGTGGACTGGTGCTTGTGTGCTGCCCTTACTTGGACAAACCTCCCACTTATGATTAACCCCTATCACAAGCATCCGCAACTAAAAAAGAAGAATTAAGGTAAACCTAACCATAGCATGGAACATATGGATCCAAATCAGCCCCTTACGAAGCAACGCATAACCTAGGGTTTAAGCTTCTGTCACTCTAGCAACCCATCATCTAGTTATTACTTCCCAATGCCTTCCCCTAGGCCCAAATAATGGTGAAGTGTTATGTAGTCGACGTTCACATAACACCACTAGAGGAGAGACAACATACATCTCATCAAAATATCGAACGAATACCAAATTCACATGATTACTTATAACAAGACTTATCCCATGTCCTCGGCAACAAACGTAACGACTCACAAAGCATGTTCATGTTAAAGATCAGAGGAGTATTAATTATCATAAAGGATCTGAACATATGATCTTCCACCAAGTAAACCAACTAGCATCAACTACAAGGAGTAATCAACACTACTAGCAACCCACAGGTACCAATCCAAGGTTTGAGACAAATATCGGATACCAGAGATGAACTAGGGTTTGGAGAGGAGATGGTGCTGGTGAATATTTTGATGGAGATTGACCCACTTTCGATGATAGGATTGTTAGTGATGATGATGGCTTCAATTTCCCCCTCTAGGAGGGAAGTTTCCCCGGCAGAACAACCCTGTCGGAGCTCTAGATTGGTTCTGCCCAAGTTTCACCTCGAGACGGCGGCGCTTCATCCCGAAAGTTCTCTTTTGATTTTTTTCCAAGTCAAAACGCTTCATATAGGAGAAGATGGGCGTCAGAGGAGCTATAGGGGCCCCACAAGCCTGCTAGGCGCGGCTAGGGGGGTGGCCGCGCCTAGCAGGCTTGTGGCCTGCAGATGGCCCCCCTATGGTTGATTCTTGTGCCAGTATTTTTCATTAATTCCAAAAATATTCTCTGTAAATTTTCAGGACTTCTAGAGTTGTGCAGAATAGGTATCTCAGATTTGCTCCTTTTCCAGTCCAGAATTCCAGCTGCCGGCATTCTCCCTCTTCATGTAAACCTTGTAAAATAAGAGAGAAAAGGCATAAGTATTGTACCAAAACATGTAATAACCACCCATAATGCAATAAATATCAATATAAAAGCATGATGCAAAATGGACATATCAACTTCCCCAAGCTTAGACCTCGCGTGACCTCAAGCAAAAGCCGAGATCGATGAATATGTCCACATGTTTAGAGATAGAGGTGTCGATAAAATAAAATACGGACATGAGGGCATCATGATCAACTTTAGAACAACAATACTCATTGCATGAGATTCTTTATACTAGAGTAACAATTCATTCACAAGATAAAGTATGAACCAAGAACTCTATTGACAACCAACAAATTATGATCTCAGTCATTGAAACAATTGACAATTTATCATAACATTGAAAGGAGTCAATATAAGAGCTTGTAAAGCAAATCCACATACTCAATCATCTTTAAGTCTTTTACAATTGCCAACACTCACGATACCCACGAGATCAAAGCTTCAATCAGACACAGAGAAAGATAGGCGCTTATAGTTTTGCCTCCCAACTATTCACCTCAAGGGTGACGTGAACAATAATAACTCATGATCACCCACATCCGAGTGGATATATAAGTCTAGATCATTCCCCAACACATAATGCTTGCCAAGAGAGACAGAATATAAGAAGTGGTGAAGACCACCATGACTCTTGCATAAAGGTAAGTACTAGAAAGTAAAAGTAACAGATAGGCGCTTCGCAGAGGGAAGCAGAGGTTCTCATGCGCTTTTTGTTTTGGATGCACAAACTATTAGTGTAGAGGAACACCGCGTTGTATTGCCCTTTGTGATAGCAACCTTTATTATGCAGTCTGTCCCTTTAATTTCTTCACTACCACAAGTTCGTACAATGCTTATTTCCCTTACAATAAAAGATCACACATATTTAGGAGCAATTTTTATTGCCTTTTTGCACCGATGACAACTTACTTGAAGGATCTTATCCAATCCATATGTAGCTATGCTAGACTCTCATGGCAAAACTGGGTTAAGGTGTTTGGATGCACAAGTAGTATTTCTACTTGATGTGGAAGTTTTGGCTATTATAGGTGGAAGCAAGCACAACATGTTGGAGGATCTAAAACCATATAACTTTTGTCCGGAGGCAAGCAAACATAACCTATTATGTTGTCTTCCTTGTCCAACATCAACTTCTTGGCATGTAATATTTTAATGAGTGGTCACAATCATAAAAGATGTCCATGATAATATATTTATATGTGCATCTCTCTTTCTTTATCACTTCCTTTCAATTGCACCAATAACCAATTACTATGTTTGTTAACTCCCAACAATTTTCAATCACCATACTTTTTTATATGTGAAGTCATCACTCCCCATAAGATCACTATGTGTTCTCTATGCTTTTGTTCTATTGTTCCATATTCATTACTTTCAAGAGCATAGTAATCTAGAAAAGCTCTATCATCAAAACTACTTTTTATTATTTATATTTCGGACTTGCTTACATAAGGGGAGCAGAAGCAAAAACTAAAGGTGGATCATACTAATTTTTTTATTCTACTATATCAAAACAAAATAAAAAAGGATCGAATTAGGAAAGATAAAAACGAGAAAAAGGAAAAAGGGTGTGGTGTGATACGATACTGGGGCACCTCCCCCAAGCTCGGCACAAGCCAAGGGGAGTGCCCATACCCATGTGCTCATGTGCCCTTCTCACTACTGGAATCTGGAAATTTGCCATCTGCTGCCTCTTTGTCGTCTGCTAGCTGACAACAAAGACATGCTTTGTCGTCAGCTTTGAGAAAGAAAACGACAAAGAAAGGACCCATGGCATAATTTGATTATGCCATCAGTCCTTTCTTTGCCATCTGCAAGCACATGGCAAAGGGGCCAATGGCAGATGGCAAAGAGGATGGTGGGCCCCATTGGGGCACGGCTTCGGCTAGGTCACCTCTTTGCCATCTGCTACCTCTTTGTCGTCTGCTAGTGGATGACAAAGAAGGCTAAGGCAGACGACAAAGAGGGGAGGGGGGCACCTAATGGACGACCCTCTTTGCCGTCTGTTAGCAGACGGCAAAGAGGGCATCCTTAGCGGTTGCCCCCGCACCCCTCGATCTCTCTCTCCCCCTCGATCTCTCTCTCACCACCCCTCACCCACAACACCTCCCCGCTGCTGCTGGCCCCTCCCTGCCCCCTCCCAGCCTGCCACTCTCGTAGCCCGAGCCGCCGCCGGCCAACCCCGCCCCCCGGAGCCCGCCTCACCATCGGCCCACCAGCCCACCCCGCCCAGCGAACCCTGGCTCGCCGCCAGCCGCCACCGACGCCTCGCCACCCCCCCCGACGCCCTGCCCCGACCCCACGTCGCCCCATGCCGCCGCTCCCCCCCGACGACCCACCGCTCCGGCATGCTGCCCCGGCCCGCCGACCGCCCCCCTGACCCCAGCCGCCCCGACCCGCCGGCATTGGCCTCCTCCACCTCAACCGACGCCGGCCTCCACCTCCCCCACTCCGGTGAGCCCCCTCCCCCTCTCTTTTTTCATATTTTTTCTCTGTTAATTATTATAGTTTAGTTAGTATAGTTTAGTTAGTGTAGTTAGTGTAGTTTAGTTAGTTTAGTTAGTGTAGTTTAGTTTAGTTAGTGTAGTTAGTGTAGTTAATGTAGTTTAGTTCGAAATAGTAAAAAGGATAAGAATAGGAGAAGAAGAAGAGGAAAAAGGAAAAGAAGGAAGAAGAAGAAGAATAGGAGGAGCAGAAGAAGAAGAAGAAGAAGAAGAAGAAGAAGAAGAAGACCCCCGACCCCCGACTCCCGACGCCACTAACCCCCACTGACCCTCGACCACCGACGTCACTAACCCCCGACCCCCGACGCCACTGGCCCCCGACCCTCGATGCCACTGACCCTCAACCTCCGACACCACTGACCCCCGACGCCACTAACCACAAACACCACTGACCCCCCGACCCCACTAACCCCCGTCCCCCGATGCCACTGGCCCCCGACCACCGACGCCACTGACCCCCGACCCCGACCCCGACACCTCTTCGACCTCCTGTTGACCGAAAAGGTGCCTTTTGGCCTTCCAGAGGCCGACGGGGTCATATATTTGTGAATTATAAGTTAGGTCATATATTTACCGATTTTGTTATGAAAGACATCATATATATTTATGTCGATCGGGTGGATTTAAACGCGCAGTTGTTTCGTCGCTGCGAGGGTCTGGTGTTTGACGACCTCCCCGTGCGTTCGACGAGTTCTGCCCCTGCGTTCGTGGGTGAGCACAAATGACATCTCCTCCTCCCCTGTTCATTTGCTCTGTTCCAGTCTTCGTGCCGATGAAACATGCTAGCTGTAGGTAGAATGAATCATCAGTATGCGTGACCACTATGCGTCTCCCATTCGGAAGGGTTACATCTATAAATATGCATGCATTTGCATATTTATAACCATTATTCTTTCGAATTGTCCAACGTTATCCATGGACAGCCCGAGTATGTGTAGATTGGGTTCATTTTCCCATATGCTCTGCTTCGGATCTGATGCAGAATTTCGTCAGTGCCTCCCTGTTCTTCTCCGAGTACACATCCTCTCTACTTATTGCCGAGACGTGTATTAGGAGAACAGCGGGGAGGTGCTGCCGAAATTCTGCGTCGGATCCGGAGCAGATCATGGGAAAACGAACCCAATCTACACATACTCGGTTGGGATTAGGACCTATCTCTACCTATTAGTGTGTAGGTTGCATGGGCGTAATAAAACTGACAAACTTGATTAACGGATGAATATAGATGATGAATTATATATATATATATATTTCTTTTGTGTTTAATAGGTAGGCAAGATGAGTGATCGTGCTTGGATGTACACTAGTCACCCTAGTCGGGAAGACATGACCAATGAATGGTTAACAAAAACCAGAGGGTTTGTGAGAGCCGCATTTGCAAATGGCCAGCAAAAAACATGGTGCCCCTGTCCCAAATGCGATAACATTAAAAGGCGGACAAAGTTTGAAATGGGTAAACACTTGCAGAAGTGGGGTTTTATGCCTAATTATACGGTGTGGACTTTTCATGGTGAGTCTGACCAACGTGCTAGAGCTGAGGTGGTTCGTCATTGCACCGACGAGCATGGTACCGGGATCGAAGACATGGTGCAAGACTTTGACGGGGATTCAAACAATGAGATGGAGGAATGTGCAAATGCATTCTATGAAATGTTGGAGTCTTCAAAACGTCCTCTCCACGAGCACACTGAGCTTTGTCAGCTGGATGCCATCGTGCAAGTAATGGCTCTGAAGGCTCAATTCAACCTAGTTAGAGAATGCTACAACGCGATGATGACGATATTTGGACGCTTTCTACCCAAAGGCCATGCACTGACTGCAAACCTGTATGAGTCAGACAAAATCCTCCGTGTACTTAAGATGCCCTATGAGAAGATACATGCCTATGAGAATGGATGTGTATTATTCAGGCTTGAGTATGCGGCCTTGAACTATTGCCCCATTTGCAATTCTTCCAGGTATATTATGGTAGACAACGATATGGGTGAGAAGATTCAGACCGAAGTCCCCATTAATGTTCTTCGGTATCTGCCAATCGTACCAAGACTTCAACGTCTTTTCATGGTCGACGAGACGGCCAGACAGATGACATGGCACAAATTGGGCAAAAGAACCGAACTAGATGCGGTTGGGAACAAGATGTTGGTACACACTTCAGATGCTTTTGTGTAGAAGCACTTCGATGCATTACATAAGGATAAATCGGCAGATCCAAGGCATCCTCGAGTTGCCATCAGCATGAATGGGTTCAGTGTGTATGGTATGACGGCAGCACAATACAGTTGTTGGCTTGTATTTGTCATTCCACTCAATCTCCTGTTGGAAATATGCCCTAGAGGCAATAATAAATTAGTTATTATCATATTTCCTTGTTCATGATAATCGTTTATTATCCATGCTATAATTGTATTGATCGGAGACTTAGATGCATGTGTGGATACATAGACAAAACCATGTCCCTAGTATGCCTCTAATAGACTAGCTCGTTGATCAAAAGATGGTTAAGGTTTCCTAGCCATGGACATGAGATGTCATTTGATAACGGGGTCACATCATTAGGAGAATGATGTGATGGACAAGACCCAAACAGCAAACGTAGCATATGATCGTGTCAGTTTATTGCTATTGTTTTCCGCATGTCAAGTATGTGTTCCTATGACCATGAGATCATGCAACTCACAGTATCGGAGGAGTGCCTTGTGTGTATCAAATGTCGCAACGTAACTGGGTGACTATAAAGGTGCTCTACAGGTATCTCCGATGGTGTCTATTGAGTTGACATGGATCGAGACTGGGATTTGTTACTCCGTGTGACGGAGAGGTATCTCGGGACCCACTCGGTAATGCAACATCACAATAAGCCTTGCAAGCAATGTGACTAATTGTTAGTTGCGGGATCTTGTATTACGGAACGAGTAAAGAGACTTGCCGGTAACGAGGTTGAACTAGGTATGGAGATACCGACAATCGAATCTCGGGCAAGTAACATACCGAAGAACAAAGGGAACGTTATACGGGATTAACTGAATCCTTGACATAGAGGTTCGACCGATAAAGATCTTCGTAGAATATGTAGGAACCAATGTGGACGTCCAGGTCCCGCCATTGGTTATTGACCGTAGAGGTGTCTCGGTCATGTCTACATAGTTCTCGAACCCACAGGGTCTGCACACTTAAGGTTCGGTGACGTTTCAGTAGTGTAGAGTTATGTATGGTGGTGACCGAAGTTTGTTCGGAGTCCCGAATGAGATCGCAGACGTCACGAGGAGCTCCGGAATGGTCCGGAGGTAAAGATTCATATATAGGAAGTCCCAGTTTGGTTTTCGGAAAAGTTTCGGGCTCATCGGTAGTGTACCGGGAGTGCCGGTAGTGTACCGGGAGGCCTTCGGGAGGGGTATTTCGACCCCAAGTGGTCCATGGGCTGTGGGAGAATAATAACCAGCCCCTAGTGGTCTGGGAAAACAGCCACAAAGGCCCATGGCACAGGAGAGAAAGTCCTAAAGCAAAAAGTGGAAAATCAGCCAATAGGAGGCAATCCTACTCCAACTAGGATTGGAGGTGAAGTAGGATTGCTTTCCACCTCCTATTTCGGCCGACCCAAAGGCCTTGGCTGCCTCTCCTCTCCTCTCCTCCTATATATACTAGTGGATTGGGGGGTTTTTGGACAGAATTTCCGGTGACGTGCTACCCGTTACACCGGTGCATAGTTTCTCCTCTAGATCGGTTTTCTGCAGCGCTTAGGCGAAGCCCTGCCGGAATTGCTCCACCACCATCACCGGAGCGCCGTCACGCTGCCGGTGAACTCTCTCTCCTCTCCACCTCCTCTTGCTGGATCGAGACGGTGGAGATCGTCATCAAGTTGCACATGTGCTGAACGCGGAGGTGCCGTCCGTTCGGCGCTAGATCGGAAGGACCGTGATCGAGATCGCGAGACGGTTCGTGATGTGATCACGGAACGGATCATGATGAGTTCGCAGGACAGATCGTGATCAAGATCGTGAGACGGATCGTGATGAGTTCGCGGGACGGATCATGATGTGTTCGCGGGACGGTTCGTGATTGGATCGTGGGACGCTCGGCGATTTGGATCGCGAAGATGTTCGACTACACCAACCGCGTTTCTTAATGCTTCCCGCTTAGCGATCTACAAGGGTACGTAGATCCACTCTCCCTCTCGTAGATTCTCATCACCATGGATAGGTTTGCGTGTGCGTAGGAATTTTTTTGTTTCCCATGCGACGTTCCCCAACAGTGGCATCATGAGCTAGGTTGATGGTTCGATGAGATCTCGAGTAGAACACAAAAGGTTTGTGGGCGTTGATGCTTAGATTGCTTCCTCCCTTGGTCGTATTTTGGTTCAGCGGGATTGTGAGATGAAGCGGCCTGGACCAACATTACTCCTACGCTTACGAGAGACCGGTTCCGTCGACGCAACTTGTTGCCTAGATGGCTTGCGGGTGACGGTTTCTCTCACTTTAGTTGGATCGGATTCGACAAAGGCGGTCCTTGAGAAGGTTGAAAAGCAAACTAGTGTATCACCGTTGTGGTTTATGCGTAGGTGAGAATCGTTCTTGCTAGATACCCGTAGCAGCCACGCAAAACATGCAACAACAATTAGAGGACGTCTAACTTGTTTTTGCAGGGTATGTTGTGATGTGATATGGCCAATTACATGATGAGATATATGTGATGTATGAGATGATCATGTGATGTATAGAATTTCACGACTTGCATGTCGTTGAGTACGGCAACCGGCAGGAGCCATAGGGTTGTCTTTAATTATTGTATGACCTGCATGTCAATCATTAAGCGCTATGTAATGCTTTACTTTATCGCTAAGCGGTAGCAACAGAAGTAGAAGCAGGGTTGGCGCCACAACCCCAATGGCAACACATTGATGGAGATCAAGATGATGGAGATCATGGTGTTGTGCCGCTGACGATGGAGATCATGCCGGTGTTTTGAAGATGGAGATCTTAAACACAAGTTCATGGCCATATCATGTCACTTATGAATTGCATGAGATGTTAATCCTTTTATGCACCTTGTTTTGCTTAGTACGGCGGTAGCATTATAAGGTGATCCCTCACTTGAATTTCAAGATGAACTGTGTTCTCCCCGAGTGTGCACCATTGCGAAAGTTCGTCGTGTTGAGACACCATGTGATGATCGGGTATGATAGACTCTACGTTCACATACAACGGGTGCAAGCCAGATTTGCACGCGCAGAACACTCGGGTTAAACTTGACGAGCCTAGCATGTATAGACATGGCCTCGGAACACAAGAGACCGAAAGGTCGAGCATGAGTCATATAGTGGATATGATCAACATAATGATGTTCACCATTGAAGCCACCTTAACTCACGTGATGATCAGACTGGAGTTGGTGAATTTGGATCATGTATCACTCGAATGACCCGAGGGATGTCAATTTGAGTGGGAGTTCTTAAGTAATATGATTAATTGAACTCATTATCATGAACATAGTCAATAGTGTCTTTGCAAATTATGTTGTAGATTACTAGCTCGCGCTGTAGCTCCCTTAAATTTTTATATGTTCCTAGAGAAATAGAGTTGAAAGATGTTGGTAGCAATATTGCGGACTGGGTCCGTGATCTGAGGATTGTCCTCATTGCTGCACAGAAGGCTTATGTCCTTAATGCACCACTCGGTGCGCCACCCCCTCTAGCGTCGTCTATAGATGTTGTGAACATCTGACAGGCACGTTTCGATGACTACTTGATAGTTTAGTGCGTCATGCATTACGGCTTAGAATTGAGGCTCCGAAATGTTTTGAACGTCACGGAACATATGAGATGTTCTAGGAGCAGAGATTGTGATCTCAGGCTCGTGCCTGTGTTGCGAGATATGAGATCTCCACCAAGATTCTTTGCCTGTAAGATGAAGGAGAATAGCTCAATCTCTGAGCATGTACTCAGATTGTCTGGGTACTACAATCGCTTGAATCAAGTGGGAGTTGATCTTCCAGATAAGATAGTGATTGATATAGTTCTCCAAGTCACTGTCAGTAAAGCTACTAGAACTTAGTGATGAACTATAATACACCAGGGATAGAAGTATTGATCCCTGAGTTGTTCGCGATGTTTGACACCGCGAAGGTAGAAATCAAGAAGGAGCATCAAGTGTTGATGGTTAATCAAACCACTAGTTTCGAAAAGGGCAAGAGCAAGGAGGGAAACTTCATGGATAGCAAGTCAGTTGCTGCTCCAGTGAAGCAACCCAAAGTTGAACTCAAACCCGAGACTAAGTGCTTCTATTATGAGGTGAGAGGTCGCTGAAGCGGAACAACCCTAGATACTTGGTAGATAAGAAGGCTGGCAACATCGACAGAAGTATATTTGATATACGAGTTATTAATGTGTACCTTGCTAGTACTCCTAGTAGCACCTGGGTATTAGATACCGATTCGGTTGCTAAATGTTAGTAATTCGAAATAAAAGCTACGGAATAAACGGAGAACTAGCTAAGGGTGAGGTGACGATGTGTGTTGGAAATGTTTCCAAGGTTGATGTGATCAACATCGCACGCTCTCTCTACCTTCAGGATTAGTGACGAACCTAAATAAATGTTATTTGGTGTTTTGCGTTGAGCATGAACATGATTAGATCATGTTTATTGCAATACGGTTATTCATTTAAGTTAGAGAATAATGGTTATTCTGTTTACATGAATAATACCTTCAATGGTCATGCACCCAGTGAGAATGGTTTGTTGAAATCTTGATCGTAGTAGTACACATGTTCATAACATTGATGTCAAAAGATACAAAGTTAATAATGATAGTACCACATACTTGTGGCACTGTCGCTAAATGTCATATTGGTATAAAGCGCATGAAGAAACTCCATGCTGATGGATATTTGGACTCATTCGATTTCGAATCAGTTGAGACGTGCGAACCATGCCTCTTGGGCAAGGTGACTAAAGGACCCCGTTGGATGGAGCTGGCCAGTGATTCATTGGAAATGATACATGTTGATGTATGCAATCTAGTGAGTCTTGTAGCGTGCAGTGGATATCGTTATTTTCTTACCTTCACTGATGATTTGAGTAGATATAGTGTATATTTACTTAATGAAACACAAGTCTGAATCGTTTGAAAGGTTCAAGAAAATTCAGAGTGAAGTTTAAAGATCATCGTGACAAGAAGATAAAAATGACTGCGATATGATCGTGGAGGTGAATATCTGAGTCACGAGTTTGGCATACAACTTAAGACAATGTGAAAGTTGTTTCACAACTAAATGCCACCTGGAACACCATAGTGTGATGGTGTGTCCGAACATCATATTTATGCTCTATTGGGCATGGTGCGTGCTATGATGTCTCTTATCATTTTATACTATAATTTTGGGGTTATGCATTAGAGACAACTACATTCACTTTAAATAGGGCACCATCTAAATCTGTTGAGATGACACTGTGTGAATTATGGTTTGATAGAAACCTAAGCTGTCATTTCTTAATGTTTGGGGCTGCGACACTGGTGTGGAAAATGTTTTCACCTAATGAGGTCGAACCCAAGGCGGACAAATGCATCTTCATAAAATACCCTAAGATCAGTTGGGTGAACCTTCTATCTCAGATCCAAGTGCAAAGTGTTTGTCACTAAAACAGATCCTTTCTCGAGGAAAAGTTTCTCTCGAAATAATTGAGTGGGAGGAAGATAGAACTTGATGAGGTTGTTAAACCTTTGTTCAACCAGAGAGTAGCGCAGCGCAGAAAGATGTTTCTGTGAAGCCTACGTTAGTTGAAGAGGAAGTTAATGATCATGATCATGAAGCTTCAGGATCAAGTTACTATCGAACTTCGTAGGTCGACAAGGATGTGTACTTCTCCTAAGTGGTACGACAACCCTGTCTTGGAGGTCATGTTGTTGGACAACGATGAACCTACGAGCTATGGAGAAGCGATGATGGGCCCGGATTCCGACAAATGGTTGGAGGCCATGAAATCCGAGATAGGATCCATGTATGAAAACCAAGTGTAGACTTTGGTAGACTTGCTCGTTGGACGGCAGGTCGTTGAGTACAAATGGATCTTTAAAATGAAGACAGACACTGATGGTGAATGTCACTATTTGTAAAGCTCGACTTGTTGCAAAGATGTTTGTGACAAGTTCAAGGAGTTGACTACGATGAGACTTTCTCACTCGTAGTGGTGCTAAAGTCTGTTGGAATTATGTTAGAAGTTGCTATGTTTTCAATTATGAAATCTGGTAGATGGATGTCAAAACATCGTTTCCTTAACGGTTTACTTGAGGAAAGGTTGTATGTGATACAACCAGAAGGTTTTGTCAGGCCTAAGGATGCTAAACGGTGTGCAAGCTTCGGTGATCCTTCCATGGACTGAAGCAAGCATCTCGGAGTTGGAATATACGCTTTGATGAGGTGATCAAGGTTTTGATGTTTATACAAAGTTTACGAGAAACTTGTATTTGCAATAAAGTGAGTGGGAGCACTATAGAATTTTTGATAAGTATATGTGGATGACATATTGTTGATCAAAAATAATGTAGAGTTTCTAGAAAGCATAAAACGGTCATTTGGAAAGTGATTTTCAAAGGAAGACTTGGATGAAGCTACCTAATTGTTGAGCATCAAAGTCTATGGAGATAGATCAAGATGCTCGATGAGACTTTCAATGAGTGCATACCTTGACAAGATTTTGAAAGAGTTCAAAATGGATCAGTCAGAGAAAGAGTTCTCGCCTGATTTGTAAGGTGTGAAAGTTGAGTGAGACTCAAAGCTTGACAACGGTAGAAGAAAGAGAAAGGACGAACGTCGTCCCCTATGCCTTAGCCATAGGCTCTATATTATGCCATGCTGTGTACTGCACCTGTGTGTGCCTTGCCATGAGTCCGTCAGGGGGTACAAGAGTGAACCAGGAGTGGATCACTGGACAGCGGTCAAGATTATCCTCAGTAACTAAGAGACTGAGGAGATGTTTCTCGATTATGGAGGTGATAAAGAGTTCGTCGTAAGGAGTTACGTCGATACAAGCTTTAACACTAATCCGGATGACTCGTAGTACCAATCTGGATACGTATAGTGGAGCAGCCATTTGGAATAGTACCGAGCGGAGTGTGGTAGCAGTGTTTACAGTTTGACATAGGTATTTGCAAAGTGCACACGGATCTGAATGTTACAGACTCGTTGACTATAAGACCTCTCTCACATGCAAAGCATGATCGAGCCCAGAACTCGTTGGGTGTTAGATTCATAACAATGCGAATCACATGGTGATGTGAACTAGATTATTGACTCTAGTGCAAGTGGGAGACTGTTGGAAATATGCCCTAGAGGCAATAATAAATTAGTTATTATCACATTTCCTTGTTCATGATAATCGTTTATTATCCATGCTATAATTGTATTGATTGGAGACTTAGATGCATGTGTGGATACATAGACAAAACCATGTCCCTAGTATGCCTCTAATAGACTAGCTCGTTGATCAAAAGATGGTTAAGGTTTCCTAGCCATGGACATGAGATGTCATTTGATAATGGGGTCACATCATTAGGAGAATGATGTGATGGACAAGACCCAAACTGCAAACGTAGCATATGATCGTGTCAGTTTATTGCTACTGTTTTCCGCATGTCAAGTATGTGTTCCTATGACCATGAGATCATGCAACTCACAGATATCGGAGGAGTGCCTTGTGTGTATCAAACGTCGCAACGTAACTGGGTGACTATAAAGGTGCTCTACAGGTATCTCCGATGGTGTCTGTTGAGTTGGCATTTATCGAGACTGGGATTTGTTACTCCGTGTGACGGAGAGGTATCTCGGGGCCCACTCGGTAATGCAACATCACAATAAGCCTTGCAAGCAATGTGACTAATTGTTAGTTGCGGGATCTTGTATTACGGAACGAGTAAAGAGACTTTCCGGTAACGAGGTTGAACTAGGTATGGAGATACCGACGATCGAATCTCGGGCAAGTAACATACCGAAGAAGAAAGGGAACGTTATATGGGATTAACTGAATCCTTGACATAGAGGTTCAACCGATAAAGATCTTCGTAGAATATGTAGGAACCAATGTGGACGTCCATGTACCGCCATTGGTTATTGACCATAGAGGTGTCTCGGTCATGTCTACGTAGTTCTCGAACCCGCAGGGTCTGCACACTTAAGGTTCGGTGACGTTTCGGTAGTGTAGAGTTATGTATGGTGGTGACCGAAGTTTGCTTGGAGTCCCGGATGAGATCCCGAACGTCATGAGGAGCTCCGGAATGGTCTGGAGGTAAAGATTCATATATAGGAAGTCCCAGTTTGGTTTCCGGAAAAGTTTTGGGCTCATCGGTAGTGTACCGGGAGTGCCGGTAGTGTACCGGGAGGCCTTCGGGAGGGGTATTTCGACCCCAAGAGGTCCATGGGATGTGGGATAATAATAAACAGCCCTTAATGGGCTGGGAAAACAGCCACAAAGGCCCATGGCGCAGGAGAGAAAGTCCTAAAGAAAAAAGTGGAAAATCAGCCAATAGGAGGCAATCCTACTCCAACTAGGATTGGAGGTGAAGTAGGATTGCTTTCCACCTCCTATTTCGGCCGACCCAAAGGCCTTGGCTGCCTCTTATCTCCTCTCCTCCTATATATACTAGTGGATTGGGTGGTTTTTGACAGAATTTCCGGCCACGTGCTACCCGTTACACCGGTGCATAGTTTCTCCTCTAGATCGGTTTTCTGCAGCGCTTAGGCGAAGCCCTGCCGGAATTGCTCCACCACCATCACCGGAGCGCCGTAATTTTGCCAGTGAACTCTTTCTACTCTCCACCTCCTCTTGCTGGATCGAGACGGTGGAGATCGTCATCAAGCTGCACGTGTGCTGAACGCGGAGGTGCCGTCCGTTCGGCGCTAGATCGGAAGGACCGTGATCGAGATCGCGAGACGGTTCGTGATGTGATCACGGAACGGATCGTGATGAGTTCACGGGACAGATCGTGATCAAGATCGTGAGACGGATCGTGATGAGTTCGCGGGACGGATCATGATGTGTTCGCGGGACGGTTCGTGATTGGATCGTGGGACGCTCGGCGATTTGGATCGCGAAGATGTTCGACTACACCAACCGCGTTTCTTAACGCTTCCCGCTTAGCGATCTACAAGGGTACGTAGATCCACTCTCCCTCTCGTAGATGCTCATCACCATGGATAGGTTTGCGTGTGCATAGGAAATTTTTTGTTTCCCATGCGACGTTCCCCAACATCTCCCCCAAGAGAGACTATGAAAAGAAAGAACATTTTCCTGACGTTGATAATTCCAGGGCCCAAATATCCGGGGAAGAATATGAATGTGTACATGTAGCCGCTTAAGGATGAATTGCAAGAAGCCTGGGATAATGGGATCAAGACATACGACGCCGCTACCAAAAGAAACTTCAAAATGCATGTGTGGTACATGTACTCGATGCATGACTACTAGCGCATGCGCTATTCATTGGCTGGTGTGTGCATGGAAGGTTCCCGTGCCCCACATTCAAGGTGGCTCTTCAGTTCCGTTGGCTGCAGGTGGGTCGCAAGTTTTCTTGCTTCAACATGCATAGATAGTTCCTGGATCGTGACCATAAGTTCAAAAAAGACAAGAAGAATTTCATCAAAGGTAGAGTTGTCAAAAACACCGCACCACCTGCGTTGACAGGCCAACAGACCCTTGATCAGTTAAACGCTCTCGAGCCTGATCCTCTACGTCCAGGGTATTTCAAAGGGTATAATACGGAACACGCCTGGACTCACAAGTCATGCTTATGGGATCTTCCTTACTTCAAAGACCTCATTTGCCCACACAACATCGACATGATGCACAATGAAAAGAATATGGCGGAGGCCATTTTTGGTACATTGTTCGGCATAGAGGGGAAGTCAAAGGATAATCCTAAGGCTAGAATCAACCAGGAGGCTCTATGTGATAGACCGTTACAAAACTTGTGACAACGGAAAGGAAAGCAAAGCATAGCGAAGCCAAAGGCATGGTTCAATCTTGGAAGGCCAGCTATGAGGGAAATGCTATTGTGGGTGAAAATGCAGTTGATGTTCCCCGATGGGTATGCTGTGAATCTAAAGAGGGGAGCGAGTCTTGAAAAAATGGAAATATTTGGTCTCAAGAGTCATGATTGGCACATATGGCTTGAGCGGGTAATGCCGGTGATGTTGCGTGGCTTTATCCCTGAGGATGAATGGCTAGTACTGGCAGAGCTGAGCTATTTCTTCCATTCTGTTTGTGCGAAAGAACTATTGTCTGGCATGCTAGATGAAATGGAAGAGTTGGCACTGGAGTTGATCTGCAAATTAGAAAGGATCTTTCCACTGGGCTTCTTTAATCCAATGCAGCATTGGATTTTGCATCTCCCGACCGATGCAAGATTGGGGGGGGGGGGTGCCAGTTCAAAATCGATGGTGCTTCTCAACTGAGAGGATGCAGAAGACGCTTCGAGCTAAATGTAAAAATAAATGTAGAGTTGAAGCATCGATGGCCGAGGCATTCATTACTAAGGAGGTGGCAAACTTCATGACAGCACACTACGAAGCCAAAAATCATCATTTGCATAACCCGAAGCCTCGGTACAATGATGGCGAGCCTTAAAAAGGTCGATCCAACCTCAGCCTATTCAAAGGGAAGCTCGCACCAGCCGGTGCTTCGAAAGGGAAATCGTTGGATGTCGAAGAATGGCGGACCATTTCATTTTATATCTTTAACAACCTAACAGAAATGCGGCTGTACATCGAGTAACTTCTCGGTACATTATTGTTCCACAACTTCTAATTCCTTTGAACTGCTCTCATTCTTGGATATTTGATATAGTCGATACGTCGCCGAATTCTCGGATGGAGCGGTCATCGAAGAGGATTCCGTCGAAGAGTATGAGCTTCTGGCAAAGCATGGAGGTGACTATCCTGGTTTCATCTCTTGGTTCTAACAAAGGGTAATTAATTACTATTAATGGACCATTTGATTTCTTGGTCTAATTTGCGGCTAATGCATCCATTATTCCATATTGAACTTGTAGGCTGATGTAGAGTCTATGGACACGGAGTTGAGACAAGTCGCTATTGGTTTTGACTATAAGGTCCGTTCATTTGATAAATACGACATCAACGGGTATCGCTTTCGTACCTTTGGCAAAGAGCTATCTATGCCCGACCTAAAGACTACAAATTGTTGTGTCTCTACTATCGACGAAGGAGGTACCGAGTATTGTGGAAGAGTTGAAGCAATTTATGAACTTCTATTCTATGGTGAAAACCCACCGACCGTCGTAGTCTTCAAATGTTATTGGTTTCAGCCGAAGGAGACTAGAAGGACTCATGAACATATAGGGCTAGTCGAAATCAACCAAAGAACCCATTTATATGTTCCCGATGTCTATATTACGGCTCAATAGGCGACACAAGTTTTCTATCTACCGTGGGCCTGCCAAACTGATCCAAATCTGAAAGGTTGGGATGTCGTTTATGAAGTGCCGCCAAGTTTTTGACCACCTACCCTCAATGAAGAGGATTACGAATCTCACATTAACCAAGACACATATGAAGGAGAATTCCTCCAAGAAACACGTATGTCCAAAAAACGTTTCAAGAACTGTTCTACTTCACCCCAGAATATTGAAGTAGACAGCGATAGTGAATTCGTCTTAACCCCTGAGCCAAAACAGGAAGAGCTGGAAGAAGAAGAGGTTACTACGGATGACCTGTCACTTCTTGACTGATTACATAATGGAGGCCTTCCACATGTTCTTCCTGATAGTGATGATGATGCTGCATTTATTGATGATAGTGACGATCATGATGCATTTATTGATCCCTAAGCATATATAGATGATCAAGATTATTATTAGTTCATGTCAGGTATTTAACTCTTATTATATACATATATAATTTTTTTGTTCATGTTAGGTATTCAGTTTTTATTACTCATGTTGGTATTTATGATGATGATACACTTAAATTATATACACTTTATTACTCATGTTGGTATTTATGTTCTACTAATTTCATTTACTCTTTGTCATGGCAGGTGTTGAAAGATGGTGGGAAAGGGTCGAGAGAACTCCGAGGCTCCTTCTTCGTTGGCAAGTGGTGGGATGGGTACTCCCATTCCTGCCCCGTCTCTTCGGAGAGCGTTGCTCTCTACTATGCATGGAGTGGCCACTTCTTCGACGACTGCGGCCCTCGTGAGAGGAGGTTGACCCCCCGCGAAGAAGAGAGCTACTAAAGGTACACGTGGCCGCGGGAGAGGTAGGGTGGCTGCCACACCTTCCTCATCGCCACCCCTAGATGATTCACCTAAGCACATGACTGCTAGGGTGGACCCGTTTGAGGTGGAGGCTACATGGACTCCGGTTCACGAGCCTTAGGTCGACGAGCCTCAAGTCGACGAGCCTCAGGTCGATGAGCCTTCGACCCACGAGACTCGTGTCCCAGAGGCTTTGTTCCAGGAGACTTCAGAGCAAAGAAGGGATGAGGGTACATCCCAAGAGACCCAGTGGGATACCTGGCCTGATCTGGGCCAGCCGGAGCTAATTGGCCATGCTGATAGCGACGAGGAGCTGGGTCAGGGGGCCACCGTCTACCAGCAGGGTAGTATAGGGCTCTCACCCGTGCCGGCGACCCACGAGTAGAGGTGGTCGATTCAGCCAAATGGGGAGATGTAAGTTCATTTACTCTTATTTAACCTTTTGCCCTCACGTTTTCTCAAATATCTTATGTGTTGGCTTTAATTTGTCATACTGTAAGGGTTGGATTGTTGCCAAGGGTGTCCGCAAGCCCAACAGTGTCCTTCGTGTGCTTTGCCGGCAAAACTTCCCAGCGTTTGTTACATTGCCCAGTCAGGGTCGAGAGGTAGGAATGACCTGGGAGCACTACTTGGGTGCCCCGGCCCTGCCGAAGGTGGAGATCGACGGTGTTTTGTGCCACACGAGGGTTGACATGGTGATCAAAAAGTTTTGGGTAATTTATCCTTTACATAATTAAAAATCAACAATAGGTAGTTATTGTACTAATCAGTGTTGTCTCGTTTGTAGACCTTCTACAGGTGTGAGGAGGGATACAAGGAGGCTGTGGCACAGATTATCGAAACCGAATGCTGCCGCCTACTTCAAAACTGGCGACACGAGGCTCAGGTGCAGGCTGTTTGAGACTACTAAGCCTCATGAAATATTAGGAAGGAAAAGGCGAAGTGCCACGATTCTAAGATGGAGAAGGAGCATTACATGAAGGTAATTACATATTATTAAGACCGTGTACTTAGTTTCCTTGATTTGATTCTTACGCGTAGCGCTCAAATTTCTCTTTATTAACTTAGGTGCCCTCGAGATGGTGTGTGGATAAGATAGATTATTAGGAGGCCTTGGTGGATCAGTGGTGCTCCAAAAAGTGTGAGGCCAGCCACAACACTACCAAGGAGAGGCGTGGCAAAATGGTTGGTGTTCCACACCATCAAGGGAGCGTCAACTTAAATGAGTTTGATGAGAACTAGGTATGTGGTTTGCTTAATGACTCATGCAATTCATTCTTAATGCTATATTGAGCCCTTTACTAATACCTTTTCCTCTCTCTCTTTTAGGCGTGTCACAATAAGACGGAGGTGCCAGAGATGTATGACCTCTATGCATTGGCCCATATTGCCTCGTACAAGAAGGTCAACACATTCTCTGAGTCTGACCTCGATCATCCCGAAAACTTCACCAACATCTCCTCCCACCACAAGCTCGTGAAGTACAGAGATCATGGGAAGGCGAGGAAAGGGGAGGACTTTAACCCAAGCCAGGAGCCTATTGATCTAGAGCTGGTGATGATAGCTAGCAATGGGAGGCCCCATGGCTTGATGGCCATTGGAGACGGCCTTATACGTTGTCCTAGCACTCTCCGACAGATAGAGGCACGCCAAACAAGCCCCCATCCTGAGATAACACCTCATCCACGGCCAGTCGAGGTTACGTTAATGGACTCAACTATCTTTCCGCATTACGTTGTGTGTGCGTACCAATATGATTACAATGCTAACAATGAGTTGTGTTGCAGGATGCTATTCTGAAAGAGAGAGAGGCAACACAGGCGCTTTTGGCAGCGAAGGATAAGGAGATGAAGGAGATGGAGGAGAGGACGGCTGCGTTGATGGAGGCGGAGAGGGCACATAACGATGCGTCTAATAGGGCCATGTACGAGCTCTTCATGGTAAGTTTCTTCTTCATATTTGTCAAATCTTGCATTTTAATGTTCGTTTCATTAATAACTAAAAAGTTTGACTTGTCGAAACCAAATGTACAGTTTATGTGCGAGAAGACCAACCACATCCCTCCGGCGATGCCAGTCATTAACATGGCGGGGACGATGAGTTTCATTTCAATGTGGTGATCTTTTGAGTGTCATCATGCTAACGGCACATTGCAAATGATGTTTGGTGCAGAATATCTCCCAAAACGCATCGCACGAC
Organism: Hordeum marinum; assembly: GCA_022496015.1. Classification (NCBI taxonomy): domain Eukaryota; kingdom Viridiplantae; phylum Streptophyta; class Magnoliopsida; order Poales; family Poaceae; genus Hordeum; species Hordeum marinum. Next base: position 124,947,742 of record CM039673.1, on the reverse strand, counting down.
CCTTCTACAGGGCAGCCTTCTCCAGGTGAAACAAGCCAGAGCCACCGTGCTTCACCTCCGTGCTGACGAGAATGGTATGTTTTTTCTAGTGTTTTGCTTAACAACCGCATAATGATGGTTACTTACCTTACCTTACCTCCAAAATGACAAATTTACTCAAGTTAGCTCTAGAATGACCTATACTTAGCTTAGTTTCCTCCTAAATGACATAGTAAGCTAAATTAGCTCCAAAATGGCTTATTTTATTAAAAATGTCCTATACTTAGCTTAGTTTCCTCCTAAATGACATAGTAAGCTAAATTAGCTCCAAAATGGCCTATTTTATAAAAAATGACTTATACTTAGCTTAGTTTTCTCCTAAATGACATAATAAGCTTACCTAGCTCCAAAATGACCTATTGTACCTAGCTTATCTGTTAAATGACCTATACTTAGCTTAGTTAGCTCCAAAATGGCATAATAAGCGTAGTTAGCTCCTAAATGACCTGTTTTACCTAAGTTAGCTCTAAAATGACATATAGTTAGCTTAGTTTCCTCCTAAATGACGTAGTAAGCTAAATTAGCTCCAAAATGGCCTATTTTATAAAAAATGACCTATACTTTGCTTAGTTAGCTCCAAAATGACATAATAAGCTTAGCTAGCTCCAAAATGACCTATTTTACCATTAGTTAGCTATTAAATGACCTATAATTCACTTAGTTAGCTTCAAAATGGCATAATAAGCATAGTTAGCTCCTAAATGACCTATTTTTACCTAAGTTAGCTCCAAAATGACATATATTTAGCTTAGTTTCCTCCCAAATGACATAGTAAGCTAAAATAGCTCCAAAATGGCCTATTTTATCAAAAATGTCATATACTTAGCTTAGTTTCCTCCTAAATGACATAATAAGCTTAGCCAGCTCCAAAATGACCTATTTTTACCAAAGTTAGCTATTAAATGACCTATAATTAGCTTAGTTAGCTTCAAAATGGCATAATAAGCATACTTAGCTCCTAAATGACCTATTTTGCCCCAAGTTAGCTCCAAAATGACATATATTTAGCTTAGTTTCCTCCTAAATGACATAGTAAGCTAAATTAGCTCCAAAATGGCCTATTTTATCAAAAATGTCCTATACTTAGCTTAGTTCACCCCTAAATGGTATAATAAGCTTACCTAGCTCCAAAATGACCTATTTTACCCAACTTAGCTATTAAATGACCTATAATTAACTTAGTTAACTCCAAAATGGCATAATAAGCATAGTTAACTCCAAAATGACCTATTTTTATCGAAGTTTGCTCTAAAATGACTTATAGTTAGCTTAGTTTCTTTCTAAATGACGTAGTAAGCTAAATTAGCTCCAAAATGGCCCATTTTTATCAAAAATGACATATAGCTAAGTTCTCTCATAAATGACATAATAAGCTTACTTAGTTCTCTTCATCCAGTCTTCTTCTAATTTTAGAGCTTCCCATTTTGCAGATTATATTCACTTCACGGAAGTTTGCATTGATGGAGTGCTTGGGTTACTTGTGTTTTTTATTTTGTATCGATGAACAATGTGACACTTGCTCCATATGGATATGAAACTATGTATGTATGGATGAAACTATTGTAATATGGTTTGGTACGGATTAAACTTGCATAATATGTATGTATGTATGGATGAAACTTATTTTACTATGGTTATCAGTATGGCAACGTATTTATTTATGTGAAATATATATATATCATATTGCTATGAAAATTGTTATAATAAAAAATAAAAGAAAAAATGACATTTTGGTTACCCTTTGCCGTCTGCCCACGGACAACAAAGGGGGGCGTGGGCAGACGGCAAAGGGGGGACCCCAGGCGGCATGGGCATTACTCTTTGCCGTCTACGCACCGACGGAAGGGGGGGGCTGGGCAAACAGCAAAGGGGGGCCTTGGCAGACGACAAAGAGTGTCGTTAACACTTGACGGCCCTAACCCCATGGGTCTGCCGTCCATGCTCTTTGCCATCTGCTCCCCCACGACAAAGATTCTTTGCCATCCGTGGTCCTAAGGCGGACGACAAAGGACCGCTTTACCGGCTTTTTCTTTGCCATTATTTTTGCCGTCTGGGGTCCTTCCCTTTGCCGTATGCCATGGCAGACGACAAATTCCCTGATTCCTGTAGTGTCTTCGGAAGTGATGGTGCGATGTTCTTCGCGATGATACTCTTCAGAATGCGATTCTCCTCTCCAAGCTTATTATTTTGCTGCATGAGATCCATTATTTCCTTGTGTAGTTTTCCATTGACAGATAGAGATCCCTTCACCCAGGGATGTCTCATTGATGCGGGTGAAAAGAAAACACTCCTTTCAAGTTTTCATAAGTAAGGAATTTAGCATTGGGAGGAATGACCAAATTCGGGATTGCTGCGCTCAGAAGTTCCTCCCACATGGCCCCAGGTTGTGGATGATAGTTAACTTCTCGGTATTCCTATATGGCATCCACCCTTTTTAAGTCATCCTCCATATCCTCCTCCGTTGTTTTCCCAAAGTGGTTAGCTTCAATGTATGCCTCCGGCTCCTGTGCCCGGTGAGAAACACGACTCTCCCCGGTCGACTCTTGGGATGACATCTTGCTCTAAATTTGCTGCAAAAACAACTCAAAACGAAAATCGGAGGTATTGTCGTGATACGAAGGTCGAAACCTTTAGGAGATTATATAATGAATTTTTGCCGACCCGAAGGGGTGTTCCACAAGAAAACAGAGTTCGGGGGGCGCACAGGGTGGTCACAACCGCGCCTAGCAGGCTTGTCGCCTCCCCATGCGTCCTTCGGACTACTTTTTGTTTTCCTAATTTTCTAAATATTCCAAAACTGAAAAATTTCTATTGGGAAAGTTTTGGAGTCGGTTTACTTACCTTACCACGTACCTATTCCTTTTTGGAGTCTGAAACATTCTGGTAGGTCTCCCTAATATGCTCTTCCGGAGTTATGGTATTCATAACACTGGTTTCAACATTAATGGGAGTACCTGAGATATAATGTTTGATTCTTTGCCTATTTACCACCTTTGGATTTTTGCCTTCGGCATTGTTGATCTTGATGGCACCAAAACGATATACTTCCTCAATGATATAAGGCCCTTCCCATTTGGAGAGAAGTTTACCAGCAAAAAATCTTAACTGAGAATTGTATAGCAAGACATGATCACCTACATTAAATTCATGCTGTTGTATCCTTTTATCATGCCATCTCTTAAGTTTTTATTTAAACAACTTGGCATTCTCATAGGCCTGAGTTCTCCATTCATCAAGTGAGATAATGTTAAATAACCTCTTCTCACCAGCAAGTTTGAAATCATAGTTGAGCTCTTTGATTGTCGAATAAGCTTTATGATCTATCTTTAGAGGTAAGTGACATGCTTTATGATACGTCTCCGTTGTATCTATAATATTTGATTGTTTCATGCCAATATTCTACAACTTTCATATACTTTTGGCAACTTTATACTATTTTTGGGACTAACATATTGATCCAGTGACTAGTGCCAGTTCCTATTTGTTGCATGTTTTTGTTTTGCAGAAAATCCATATCAAACGAAGTCCAAACGTTATAAAAACTTACGGAGATTTTTTTTGAATATATGTGAATTTTGGGAAGTGGAATCAATAGAAGGCGGTGCCCGAGGGGCCCACAAGCCTGCCATGCACGCCCTAGGGGGTAGGGCGTGCCTTGAGGGCTTGTGGCTACCCGTTAGGTCGGTTGGATCTGTCCTTCTACCTCAAGAAATATATTTTGATAAGGAAAATCCCCTCAAAATTTCACCCCGATTGGAGTTATGGATCTCCAGATATTTAAGAAACGGTGAAAGGCCAGAATCTAGGAGCACAGAAACAGAAGGAAACAGAGAGAGAGATCCAAACTCGAAGGGGCTCTCGCCCCTCCACCGCCATGTAGGCCATGTACCAGAGGGTAAACCCTTCTCCCATTTAGGGGGAAGGTCAAGAAATAAGAATAAGGAGGGGGGCTCTCTTCTCCTCTCCCCCGGTGGCACCGGAACGCCGTTGGGGCCATCATCGTGACGGTGATCCACTCCAACAACTCCGTCATCTTCACCAACACGTCCATCACCTTCCCCCATCTATCTACAGCGTTCCACTCTCCCGCAACCCGCTGTACCCACTACTTGAACATGGTGCTTTATTCTTCATATTATTATCCAATGTTCACGAAATCGGTAATTCGTAGCTGCTCAGTCGGCTTGGGAGTAGAGATTAATCGGTGAATCAACCTATTAACTGGATTAATCAGTCGAACAGTAATCTGTAAATTAAATATAAACTTGCCAATTTATATCTAGATTTTTTATGTATTATACCATACTTCCATGGACCTAGCTATTTAATATATCAAACTATTCTATTGTAGGCATATAAAAAATGGACAAGAGGTAAATTAATAATCGTTATACATCCAAATCTACAAAATGTCAAAATTCAAAATTATTAATTAAAAATTTAAACTTTTCCATATACTTGCTAACATACATCACACAATATACTACAAATAACAACCAAAACCAATAGTTCCAACCAGTAATCTACAAAAATGTAATTTATAATGTACTAATATATGGATGTTAGATTCTCCAATAAGATAGGTGTAAAATATGGTAGTACCTTGCCTGCTCGTGACGCCATTTAGGAACAAATTGGGGAGCATCCCATGGGAGAGGATGGGGAGTAGCGAGGGGGCAAGTCCAGGCAGGTGACCACCGTAGTGGAGCAGTTGATTCTTGGGCGTGTAGTGTTGTGGCTGGCACTCGTGAGGACGTGGCTAGTCACTAGCCAGGTTATGAGGGGATGAAACGAGCATGAGGGGGCGGGAGGTGGACCAAACCCTATGTATTTAGTAGCAAGAGGGGTGGGAGGGGTTATGTGCCAAAATTTTGGGATTCGCTTGCCCACCAGTTAATGGGTCACTAGCGATTAATCGGTCTGGAAACTGATTAATCGGTATGATGACTGATTAATCGGTCTAACTGACCAATTAATCGGTCCAGAAACTGATTAATCGGTATGATGACTAATTAATCGGTCTAACTGGCCAATTATCGGTATGGCAAGTTAACATGATGAATAGGTCCTATTCGATTCGGTCACCCTACGAGTAGCGATTAACTAGCAAGTTAACTGGTTAATCGGATGAATTCTTGAACAATGTTAATATCTAATAATGTGTTGCCATCCTATGATGTCTGAGTAGATCTATTTTTCCTATTGGTTGATTGATGATCATGATTGGTTTGAGTTGCATGTTTTATTATTGCTGCTGTCGTATGGTGCTCTCCGTGTCACGCAAGCGTGAGGGATCCTCGCTGTAGGGTGTCGCAATGTGTTCATGATTTGCCTATGGTGGGTTGCTTGAGTGACAGAAGCATAACCCCGAGTAGGTGGGTTGTTGCATATGGGAGTAAAGAGGACTTGATACCTTATAATGCTATGGTTGGGTTTTACCTTAATGATCTTTAGTAGTTGCGAATGCTTGCTAGAGTTCCAATCATAAGTGCATAAGATCCAAGTAGAGAAAGTATGTTAGCTTATGCCTCTCATTCCTATAAAATTGCAATAATGATTACCAGTCTAGTTATCGATTGCCTAGGGACAATTCCGCAACTCCTACCACCACTTTTCCACACTCGTTAAACTACCTTAGTTGTTTCTCTATCTTAGCAGCCCCCAGTTTTTATTTACGTGCTCTTTATTATCCTGCAAACCTATCCTATCACACCTACAAAGTACTTCTAGTTTCATACTTGTTCTAGGTAAAGTGAACGTTAAGTGTGCATAGAGTTGTATCGCTGGTCGACAGAACTTGAGGGAATATTTGTTCTACCTTTAGCTCCTCGTTGGGTTCGACACTCTTACTTATCTAGAAAGGCTACAATTGCTCCCCTATACTTGTGGGTTATCAAGACCTTTTTCTGGCGCCGTTGCCGGGGAGCAATAGCGTGGGGTGAATATTCTCGTGTGTGCTTGTTTGCTTTATTACTAAATAGATTTTATTTGCTATTCTAAGTTGTTCTCTTTCTTTAGATATGGGTAGGAAACACAAAATACCAAAAAAAATATTGTACTTGCTGCTCCAAAAGTTTAGGAACCACTAGTGTTCCGTACCACCGAAGAATATTACTTGGGTCATCTTTGATCCACTTGTGATCGTGCTGAAAACCCAACTAGCTTAGTTGAGGGAAATCATTAAATGAGAATGCTCATTATGTGTGACACCGCATATCTCAAAAAGGGAAACTCTTGTAGCATCAAATTAATTCTTTGTGTTGCTATGCTTGGAATCTATGTGAAATTTATGATTTCACTTGATGTTCTAAAGAAGCTAAAAAACACCTTCCCTACCAATGTGTGTTTAATGATAATGAAATATTATCCTCTTATGCCAAGGAGGCCTATTGCTATAATGATGTTTAACAAATTGAAGAATTTGTTGCTTTTAAGGGTGCCCATGAAATTGCTTTTTTCATTGAAGAGTATGATGCTACTCTTTATGAATCTGAAATTTTTGCCATACTTAAATATTGCTATGAAAACTATGCTCCTAATGCTTATGTAAAAGAGTTTATTGAAAGAATGACCGCTGCTTTGGAAGAGACTAATATCTTGCAGGAAACTATGGAAGAAGAAATTGCTCAAACTGTGATCTCATTAGATGAAAAAGATGAGGAGGAGAGTGAAGAACAAAAGGAGGAAGAGCGGATTAGCTACCCGTGCCCACCTTCTAATGAGAGTAACTCTTCAACTCATACATTGTTTACTTTCCCATCTTGCTTACCGAAGGATGAATGCTATGTTGATTGCTATGATCCCTTGGATTCATTTGAAATATCCCTTTTTGATGAACTTGATGCTTGCTATGCTTGTGGCCATGATGCCAATATGAGAGATGCTTATGGAGATGAACTTGCTATAGTTCCTTATGTTAAGAATGAAATTGTTGCTATTGCATCCACGCATGATAGTCCTATTATCTTTTTGAATTCTCCCAACTACACTATATCGGAGAAGTTTGCACTTATTAAGTATTATATAGATGGATGATGATTTTGATAGATATAATATGCATGTGCTTGCTTCTCATACTTGCAATTATTGCGAGAGAGGAACTACATCTCCACCTCTCTATGTTTCCAATTTGATAAAATTGCAAGAAATTGCTTATGTTATGTATTGGCCTTTACTTTGTGTGCATGAATTGTTCTTTTATGACATGCCGATGCATAGGAAGAGAGTTAGACTTCGTTGTTGCATTATATATGTTAATTTGTGATCAATACTAAATTACAAATCATTGTTAATTAAAATTGTCTTTGATATACCTTGGGATCCGGGTGGATCCATTACTTGATCACTTTATGCCTAGCTTAATGGCTTTAAAGAAAGCGCTGCCAGGGAGACAACCCGGAAGTTTTAGAGAGTCATTTAATTCTGTTGTGTGATTTTATATAGTTTAAAAAAAGAGGTAAACCTAAAACTTTTTCAAAAATAAAGGTGAAAGTGAGAGAGACGAGCATTGTGAAAGTGGGAGCTAGCCTTGAACTTTGTTCATGCCCATGGAAACTTTGCAAATCTTGATTACAGAAACTTTAAGTATACCCTTGTATAAATCCATTGTATTATAAAAATAATGTGCCAAGATTTTCCTTTAGGATGATTAGATTGCTTGTTTGGTGTGTGTAGTGCAAAAACAGAAACTTTGGCTGTAGTGCGTGAATTTACATTTTTTAGTGGAATGTCAAAAGTTTCTGAAATTTTACATAGTACTCCTATGCAAATGTTTTATTTTGTCCTAATTTTTCAGAATTTTTAGAGTTACAGAAGTATGGTGAATGTTCAGATTTCTATAGACTGTCCCGTTTAAGACGGATTCTGTTTTTGATGCATTGTTTTGCTCGTTTTGATGAAACTATCGATTGTATTAGTGGTATAAGCCATGGAAAAATTATAATACAGTAGATAAAATGCAAAAATAAAATATGAATTGGTTGGAAAAAGTACATAAAGTTGTGATTTGCTTTATTATACTCACGGATCTCACGAGGGTTTTGTTAAGTTTTGTGTGATTGAAGTTTTCAAGTTTTGGGTGAGATCACGATGGATGAAGGAATAAGGTGTGGAAAGAGACTAAGCTTGGGGATGCCCGAGGCACCCCAAGGTAATATTCAAGGACTCCCAAGAAACTAAGCTTGGGGATGCCCCGGAAGGCATCCCCTCTTTCTTCTAACAACCATCAGTAATTTTACTTGGAGCTATATTTTTATTCGTCACATGATATGCATAAATCTTGGAGCGTCATGTGCTTTTTATTTTTATTTTATTTATGCACCATGGTAGTATGAGAAAGTACTTGGTTGATTTATAGAATGCTTCATGCACTTCACTTATATCTTTTGAGTATGGCTTTATAGAATGCTTCATGTGCTTCACTTATATCATTTGAAGTTTGGATTGCCTATTTCTCACACATAGAAAACCGCCATTTGTAGAATGCTCTTTTGCTTCACTTATATTTTTTAGAGCGTGGGTATATATTTTGTAGAAAGAATTAAACTCTCATGCTTCACTTATATCTATTTAGAGAGTTAACAGGAGATGGTCATTCACATGGTTAGTCATAAAATCCTACATAAAACTTGTAGATCACTGAATATGATATGTTTGATTCCTTGCAATAGTTCTGCGATATGAAGATGGTAATATGACAGTCATGCTAGTGAGTAGTTGTGAATTGGAAAAATACATGTTTTCAAGTTTTTGATTCCCATAGCATGCACGTATGGTAAACCGTTATGTAACAAAGTCGGAGCATGATTTGTTTAATGATTGTCAACCTTTGTGTGAGGGTCGGGAGCACACGATGGTTAACTCGTACCAAACTCTCCCCTAGGAGCATGCGTCTAATGCTTTGTTTGATAACTAGTAGACTTTTGCAATAAGTATGTGAGTTTTTTATGACTAATGTTGAGTCCATGGATTATACACACTCTCACCCTTGCACCTTTGCTAGCCTCTATAGTACCACGCAACTTTCGCCCGGTGCATCAAACCCACCTTCCTCAAAACAGCCACCATACCTACCTATTATGGCATTTCCATAGCCATTCCGAGATATATTGCGATGCAACTTCCACCGTTCCGTTTAGTATGACATGCACCATCATTTTCATATTGCTTTGCATGATCGTAAGACAACTTGCATGATGTTTTCATGGCTTGTCCGTTTTTTGACGTCATTTGCTAGGCTAGATCATTGCACATCCCGGTATCCTACCAAAAGCATTCATATAGAGTCATATTTTTGTTCTAGGTATCGAGTTGTAAGTAAATAAAAGTGTGATGATTTTCATTATTAGAGCATTGTCCCGTGTGATAAAAGGATGATGGAAGCTATGATTCCCTCACAAGTTGGGAGGAGTCTCCGGACTTTACAAAAAAAATAAAAGAGGCCAGTGAAGCCCAAATAAAAAAAAGAAGCCAAAGATGCCCACCAAAATAAAAAAAGAAAAAAATAATAAAAAAAAGAGAGAAAGATAGAAGGGACAATTGCTACTATCTTTTTCCACACTTGTGCTTCAAAGTAGCACCATGATCTTCATGATAGAGAGTCTCCTATTTTTTTTACTTTCATATAACTAGTAGAATTTTTGCACGACCACTTAGTTTTCTTTTTGAGATTTCATGCACTTGTAGCTCTAAGTGCATTCATTGCATGACAATCCCTACTCACTCACATTGATATCTATTGATGGGCATCTCCATAGCCTGTTGATACACCTAGTTGATGTGAGACTATCTTCTCCTTTTTCCTCATCACCTCCACCATATTCTATTCCACCTATAATGCTATATCCATGGCTCACGCTCATGTATTGCGTGAGAGTTGAAAAGGTTTGAGAACATAAAAAGTGTGAAACAATTGCTTGACTTGTCATCGGGGTTGTGCATGATTTAGATACTTTGTGTGGGGAAGATGGAGCATAGCGAGACCATATGGTTTTGTATGGATAACTTTCTAAGGCCATGTTATTTTGAAAGGACGCAATTGCCTTGTTGGTGTGCTCGAAGTATTACTATTTTTATGTCAATATAGACTATTGATTTGAATCACTCATATCTTAATATTCATGCCATGATTAGATTACATGATCAACATTATGCTAGGTAGCATTCCACATCAAGGATTATCTTTTTTATCATTTACCTACTCGATAACGAGCAGGAATTAAGCGTGGGGATGTTGACACGTCTTCGTCGTATCTATAATTTTTGATTATTTCGTGACAATATTCTACAACTTTCATATACTTTTGGCAACTTTTTATACTATTTTTGGGACTAACATATTGATCCAGTGCTTAGTGCCAGTTCCTGTTTGTTCCATGTTTTTTTCATAGAAAATCCATATCAAATAAAGTCCAAATGGTATAAAAACCTATGGAGATTTTTTTGGATTATATGTGAATTTTGGAAGTGGAATCAATAGAAGGCGGTGCCCGAGGGGCCCACAAGCCTGCCAGGCACGCCCTGGGGGGTAGGGCACGCCCTGAGGGCTTGTGGCTACCCCTTAGGTCGGTTTTAGCTGTCCTTCGGCCGCAAGAAATACATTGTTATAAGGAAAATCCCCTACCAATTTCAGCCCAATCAGAGTTACGGATCTTTGGATATTTAATAAACGGTGAAAGGCCAGAATCTGGGAGCGCGGAAACAGAAGGAAACAGAGACAAAGATCCAATCTCGGAGGGGATCTCGCCCCTCCGCTGCCATGGAGTCCATGGACCATAGGGTAAACCTTCTCCTATCTAGGGGAAGGTCAAGGAAGAAGAAGAAGGAAGGGGCTCTCTCCCCCTCTATCTCGGTGGCACCGGAACGCCGCCGGGGCCATCATCATGACGGTGATCCACTCCAACAACTCCGTCATCTTCACCAAAACCTCCATCACCTTCCCCCATCAATCTATAGCGGTCCACTCTCCCCCAACCCGCTGTACCCTCTACTTGAACATGGTGCTTTATGCTTCATATTATTATCCAATGATGTGTTGCCATCCTATGATGTGTGTGTAGATCTATTTTGCCCTATTGGTTGATTGATGATCATGATTGGTTTGAGTTGCATGTTTTATTATTGGTGCTGTCCTATGGTGCTCTCCATGTCGCGCAAGCATGAGGGATCCTTGCTGTAGGGTGTCGCAATGTGTTCATGATTTTCCTGAGTGACAGAAGGATAAACCCGAGTAGGTGGGTTGTTGCATATGGGAGTAAAGAGGACTTGATACCTTATAATGCTATGGTTGGGTTTTACCTTAATGACCTTTAGTAGTTGCGGATGCTTGCTAGAGTTCCAATCATAAGATCATATGATCCAAGTAGATAAAGTATGTTAGCTTATGCCTCTCCCTCATATAAAATTGCAATAATGATTACCGGTCTAGTTATCGATTGCCTAGGGACAATTCCGCAACTCCTACCACCACTTTTCCACACTCATTAATCTAACTTAGTTGTTTCTCTATCTTAGCAGCCCCTAGTTTTTATTTACGTGCTCTTTATTATCTTGCAAACCTATCCTATCAGACATACAAAGTACTTCTAGTTTCATTCTTGTTCTAGGTAAAGCAAACGTTAAGCATGCGTAGAGTTGTATCAGTGGTCGATAGAACTTGAGGGAATATTTGTTCTACCTTTAGCTCCTCGTTGGGTTCGACACTCTTACTTATCGAGAAAGGCTACAATTGATCCCCTATACTTGCGGGTTATCACTTTACCATAAACCATTTTATACGAAGACATACCCATAGGATTCTGATAAGCAGTTCTATAAGCCCATAATGCATCGTCAAGTTTCTTGGACCAATTCTTCCTAGATATATTAACCGTATTTTGCAAGATTAATTTAATTTCTCTATTGCTTAATTCTACTTAACCACTATACTGGGCATGATAATGGGATGCAATTCTATGATTAACATCATATTTATTAAGCAATTTACGGAAAGAACCGTGAATAAAATTTTAACCACCATCAGTCATTAAATATCTTGGGACTCCAAATCTAGGGAAAATAACTTCTTTAAGCATCTTAATAGAGGTGTTATGATCAGCACTACTAGTTGGAATAGCTTCTACCCACTTAGTGACATAATCAACAAAAACTAATATATGAGTATACCCTTGGACGTTGGAAAAGGTCCCATGTAGTCAAAAACCCAAACATCAAATGGTTCGATAACAAGAGAGTAGTTCATAGGCATTTCCCGACGTCTACTAATATTGCCTATTCTTTGAAATTCATCACATGAAAAGATAAACTTACGGGCATTCTTGAATAGAGTAGGCCAATAAAAACAAGATTGTAATACCTTATGTGGAGTTCTATCTCCAGCAGGGTGTCCTCCATAGGCCTCGAAATGACACTGCTACCTCTTGAGCATGCGTTGGTTTTCCCTTGAAGAGGAAAGGGTGATGCAGCGAAGTAGATAAGTATTTCCCTCAGTTGTTGAGAACCAAGGTATCAATCTAGTAGGAGGAACAAGCAAGTAACCAATGGATGCACCTACACAAACAATCAAACTCTTGCACCAACGCTATAAAGGGGTTGTCAATCCCTTCACGGTTATTTGCAAGGTTTAGATCCAATAGAGATAGATGTAATGAGTGCGGAAATTAAAAGGTAAATAAATTGCATCAAGGTATATATATGAAAATATATGATGGAAAATAGACCCGAGGGCCATAGGTTTCAATAGAGGCTTCTCTCTTGAAGGCAAATATCATGGTGGGTAAACAAATTACCATCAAGCAATTGATAGAAAAGCGAATAATCATGTAGTTATCCAAGGCAATGATCATGCATATAGGCATCACATCCGTGACAAGTAGACCAAAACAATTCTACATCTACTACTATTACTCCACACATCGACCGATTCTTTGGCATGCATCTAGAGTATTAAGGTCATGGAGAATAGAGTAATGCATTAAGAAAGATGACATGATGTAGAGGGATAAACTCAAGCAATATGATGAAAACCCCATCTTGTTACCCTTGATGGCAACAATACAATACGTGCCTCGCTACCCCTACTATGTCACTGGGTGAGGACACCGCAAGATTGAACCCCAAACCAAGCACTTCTCCCATTGCAAGAATTACCAATGTAGTTGGCCAAACCAAACCAATAACTCGAAGAGACTTGCAAGGATATGAAATCATGCATATAAGAAATAAGAGGAGATTCAAATAAGATTCATTGGATAATCTGAACATAAACTCACAATTCATCGGATCTTGACAAATACACTGCAAAAGAGGATTACATCGGATAGATCTCCATGTAGATATGGACCAATAGGTCTGTGGTGGACTACTCATGCATCATCGGAGGGGCAATGGAGTTGATGTAGATGCCCTCCATGATCGAAACCCCCTCTGGCAGATTACCAAAAAAGGCTCCAAGATTGGATCTCTCGGGAACGGAGGATTCCGGCGACGAAAAAGTATTTGCGTGGCTCTCTTTTATGTTGAGGGAATATTTGGGTATTTATAGGCCAAAGAATAGGGTTAGGAGACCTGTCAGGAGGTGAAAATCCTGCCAGGCACGGCTAGGGGGGGCGCACCTAGCAGGCTTGTGGTGCCCTGGCACCTCCCCTAACGTGCACTCCAAGCTTGGATGACTTGTTTCCTTCCAGAAAAATTCCTTCCAAAGGTTTTATTCTATTTGGACTCCGTTTAATATTCCATATCCGCAAAACTCAAAAAACAAGGAAAAAACAGAAACTCGCACTTGGCACTAGATTAATAGGTTAGTACCAAAAATAATATAAAATAGCATATTAATGTATATAAAACATCCAAAATAGATAATATAATAGCATGCCATCATCAAAGATTATAGATACGTTGGAGACGTATCAGACACTCCTGTAGGATCTGTTCCTGTTCATGCTCAGGTACACAACGTCTAATAACACCATCTACTCCTTCTTTATAAAGGTGTGGGTCATCCCAGAAGTAATGTATTAAATCATAGAAAAACTTTTCCTTTTGTTGGTATGTGAAACTAGGCGGTATAAATTTAGCGACAATGCAATTAGCATAATCAGCATACCAAGGAGTATTATGCAAAGCATTTATGACAACTAATTGTTCATCAGGAAAACTATCAACCATACATAGTGGGTCGTCAAGAACATTCTCTACCCTAGAAAAGTTATATGCTATGGGGTTATCAACACCCTTTCTATCAACAATATGCAAATCAAATTCTTGTAGCAGGAGAACCCACCTGATTAGTCTAGGTTTACCATCTTTATTTTCCATGAGATATTTAATAGCAGCATGATCAGTGTGAACAGTTACTTTAGAATCAACAATATAGGTTCTAAATTTATCACAAGTGAACACAATTGCTAAAAATTCTTTTTTAGTGGTAGCATAGTTTCTCTGAGCACTGTTCCATGCGGCTTCTGTCCACGAAGGACTAGCCTCACTATTGGTAGATCTTCATGAAGTAGGAAATCTCCTTTCCCTTACAAACTTCTTGGTTCACTCCACAACACGAAGTAGGAGGCTCCCAAGCGACACCTAACCAATCTAGGAGTCACCACCCTCCAAAAGGTAATAGGCTCGGTAATGACGATGAACTCCTTGCTCTTGTGCTTCAACATGATAGACTCCTCAACACACAATCACTCTCTCACAGATTTGGCTTGGCAGAAGAGATGGGATTGATGGAAAGCAACCTGGGTAGGCTAGAAATCAAGATCCATATGGTTGGAGTGGAAGATCTTGACCTCAACACAAGGGTAGGTGGTTCTCTCTCAGAAAACTGAGTAGGATAGGTATGGAATAGTTCTGAGTGCTTCTCTTCCGAGTGGGTGGTGGTGAAGGGGTATATATAGGCATCCCCAAAAATCCAACCGTTACACACAAAATGACCATCTCGGTGACATCGATGTGTAAATCTCGGTGGTACCGAAGTGACCAAAAGTGGCAACTTTTGAATCTCGGAGGGATCGATATACAATTCTCAGTTGCACCGACAAGGTGACCAACGGTCAGATTTGCCAATCTCGGTGATGCTGATTCACCATTCTTGGACGGACCGAAAATGAGAACTTGTGTAATAGAATCTTGGCAACCCAACTCGGTGGCACCGTGTGCAGTGTCGGCTGCACCGAAGTGTTAGGGTTTGGCTGAGTTTGTCTAGGGTTTAAAATCGGTGGCACCGGGATAGGAATGTTGGTTGCACCAATTTTGCATAATTTTCTTAGGACAGACTTTGGTGCGAGAGTTTTTGGATGTTTTGGTGACTATCACTTGTGCACGTTTGAGCATATTGTCCATCATCAACACTTTACCCCCCTTTTAATAGTATTGGCTTTCCTATGGACTCAAAGTGATTTCTCACAAATGTAAAATGTAGAGTCCTCTTGCTTGAAGCTTGGCCAACCTATTTCCTTGCATCTTGGGTAATTCCACAATCTCCTCAATCCTTTTCCCAACTCAACTCTTCATGGACTATTATCTGAAATATATTAGATAGAGGTGTTAGTCCAAGAGATAATGTATGTTGTCTTGAATTATCAAAACCACCAAGGGAGCATGTTGTGCTTTCAATCTCCCCCTTTTTGGTAATTGATGACAACATACAACCAAAGCTTCAATTAAAGATATGCATGGATGAACTAAAGACTTTGAGAAACACATGACCCAAATTTTCTCCCCCTAAATGTGTGCAGTCCTTTAAAGTGTAGTTTCTTTGGAATGCATGGACACACATATGAATGAAAAGGATATAAGAGTCATGTGTATCTTGGCTATATGCATTAATATTTGTGATTGAAATGTATATCCTTGATCAAGACTTCACTCTTGCAAACAATATGTGCAAGAAGCAAGAGATCATGTTGATCAAAGATATGATGCATATAATTACCTTGAGTTCTTGAGCATTCTAGTAGTAGAGACACACTTGAGAAAACAATGTTAGGAAACACAAGAGTATTCTACCAATAAAAAGCAATAGAACTCAACGAATACCAAGATATGGAGAACATATAAAATATGATAACCATTAAGATTGATATCTCTCCACCTTTAGCATTAATCTATTATATATTTTCTCCCCTTTGATATGAAAATGGTAGTGCATCCTCTCCCCCTGAATCTCAGCATGTAGATATTGGGATTGGATAGGGTGAGAAAAGTAATCCTTTGTTTAGTTGAGACTTCTCTCCAAAAGTAGTTTGCTCCCCCTATATTGTTGTTCCTCTCCTTGACTATATAAGTGTGAACTTTTGATATTTTCCTCTCCCCCTAAATCATATCTCCCCCTTTGCATAAGCATGTAACTCTCCCTTTAGCATGAAGCTTTGATATTCTCCCCCTTTGGCATAAAATACCAAAAAGGTTAAACTTGGGAGTAGTGACAGGGATCATTGACAAGGAAGGGATCATGGAGATCAAGGGTCATCGAAAGTAGGGTCCATTAAAACACTAAGGGAATCATTGAATGTAACTTCTCTCCCTTTGGAAAATTTGAATTTTCTTCTCCTTGGAGCTAGGGATCCTTGAATAAAGAATTTCTTCCCCGAAGTGTTGTTTGTTCTTCTCCCCAAATTGTTTTTTTAGAATAGGTCATCAAAGGAACAAGAATATCACAAGAACAGAAACAACTAAACAATATCAAAGAAACACAAATTTTGAAAGCAAAGAAAATCGGTGACTCCAGGATAGATAGATCGATGATACCGAGATTGTGTAGTGCAGCTTATCTGCGAATTTGGTAGAACCGAGTTATCTATATCGATGACTCCAAAAGATAAACCAACTTTCTGTTTTCAAAGAGTCAAACGAAATTGTTTCAAAAAGAAAAATGTGAAAGATTTACAAAGGTCATCAAATAGATAAGATTTGAGTGGTTTCGAGAAATCATGCAAATAGAGAGTAAGCCACGCAAGATTCTTAACTAAATGATGGGCGGTGACTAGGTCACCTATATTAGAGTATATTGACTTAGTAGCCTAGAAAGGTTGCTTGATCATAGGTCATACTCATCGTTTAAGCTCGAAATGGGGTTACCATTTTTGATTAAGCATTTTGATGTCTTCATATCACTTGAGTTGATTTAGCTCATGACATGGAGTAAAGCCTTTTCAAGGATATGAGTACATACCTTTGAATGATGTTGATGATGCTGCTCGTAGGTGAACTTGCTGAGGATGCTCGAGGTTGATGAAGATCATCTTGAATTTGGAGCAATCCTACTCATTCTAGTACACTCATCACCTACAAAGGTTAGTCATGCAAGGAAGAGCAATGGATATAGCCAATTGACATGATACTACTTCAGATTTTGCAGCTAAGATCATGTATATGTCAAGGATAAGTTTTTGTTGTCTTCTTCCTTTCATCATCAAAGAGGGGTTATGGATACTTCGTAATGACAAGATTGCTTATGATTGGAGTTGATGGCAATCTTGTGGAATGCAGTTCTTCCAAGTACCTACAAAAGGTTAGATGCAATACAAGGGAGCATAGAATTCCATGGCATATGATAACGAGTTACGAGAACATGGAGATAATAAGAAAGCTCATGCCGTTGCTTGCAACCGAGTGAGTCTAGCTCAAGTTTGAAGCATCAATGATGTTGAACTCACTCCTCAAATGACAAAATGTTTTCTCATCAAGTGGCTTGGTGAAGATATTGGCTAATTGTTTGTTAGTACGAACATGCTTAAGATTGATATCTCCTTGGGCAACATGATCACGAATGAAATGATGTCGAACTTTAATATGCTTGGTTCAAGAATGTTGCACATGATTATGTCCAATTTTAATAGCACTTTCGTTGTCACAAAGTAATGGAACATTTTTAATGTGAATACCATAATCCTTAAGCATTTGTGTCATCCATAGTAATTGCGCACAACAAGATCTAGCAGCAATATACTCAGCTTCGGCAGTAGATAGAGATACCAAGTTTTGTTTCTTAGAGGACCAAGACACAAGAGATCTACCTAAAAATTGATAAGTACCCGAGGTGGATTTTCTATCAACCTTGTCACCGGCATAGTCCGAGTCAAAATAGCCAAAAAGATTAAAAGAAGATCCCTTGGGATAACAAATGCCAAAGTTTGGTGTTTGTATCAACTACCTCACTATATGTTTCACAGCCAAAAGATGACACTCTTTAGGTGCAGCTTGATATCTAGCACACATGCCAACACTAAGCATAATACCGGAACAAGATGCACATAGATATAGCAATGAACCAATCATAGATCGATAAACCTTTTGATGAACCGGTTCATCCTCCCTCGTAAGGTCAACATGTCCACTAGTGGGCATAGGAGTTTTCATACCTTTGCAATCCTGCATGTTGAACTTCTTGATCAAGTCCTTGGTATACTTAGTTTGAGAGATGAAAGGTCCTTCTCTTGATTGCTTGATTTGCAATCCAAGAAAGAATTTCAGCTCACACATCATAGACATCTCATACTTCTCGAACATCAACCTTCCAAATCTTTCACTAAATTGAGGGTTAGTGGAACCAAACATAATATCATCCACATAGATTTGGCACACAAATAATTCTCCATTAACTCTCTTAGTGAACAAGGTTGCATCAATTTTACCAATTTCAAAACCTTTTTCGATGAGAAACTTCGTTAAACATTTATACCAAGCACGAGGGGCTTGCTTAAGACCATAAAGAGCTTTGCGAAGCTTGTAAACATGATTAGGTTTCTTAGGATTCACAAAACCAGGTGGTTGCTTAACATAAACCTCTTCCACAATCTCAACATTTAAAAATGGGATAATTGTATTTGAGCCCTTAGTTGTGCCACCATCGACAGGAATACCCCTAATTTTGGAAAACACGCTTTCATGCCCACATCACTTTTCTCATCTTGTGCTTTTGCCCTTTGACCGTTTGACTGTCATTTTGAAAACTTCATAACTATTTCATACTAACTCAGAAAAATGCAAATAAGATATCAAAATGTTCGGAAAGACATCACCTATATGTGTATGACATTTGCATTCATGAGAAAATTGTTGGGAAGTCTCCATATCATTTTTATCCCATATAGGTGATGGGGACTTTCCAACACTTTTGTCATGACTGCAAATGACATGCACGTATACGTGATGTGTTTCCGAACATTTTGATATCTTATTTGCATTTTTCCGAGTTAGTATGAAATAGTTATGAAGTTTTCAAAATGGCAGTCAAACGGTCAAAGGGCAAAAGCACAAGACGAGCAAAGTGATGTGGGCATGACCGCGTATTTTCGGAAACTAGGGGTATTCCTGTCGACAGTGACACAACTAAGGGCATAAATACAATTATTCCTTTAAAAATGCACTTTTGATGTCCATTTGATAAAGTGTGATATCATGGTGATTAGCATAAGCAAGAAGAATACGAATAGCTTCAAGTCTAGCAACGGGGGCATAAGTCTCACTGTAGTCCATACCTTCGACTTGCATATATCCTTGGGCTACGAGACGAGCCTTGTTGCGAACGACTTGACCATCTTCGTCTTGTTTGTTCCGAAACACCCATTTGGTTCTGATGATGTTGTGCTCATCTTCAGGCTTCTCCACGAGTGTCCACACTTCGTTCCTCTAGAAGTTGTGTAGATCTTCATGCATTGCGTTCACCCAATCCGCGTATTCAAGAGCTTGTTCTACCTTTAAATGCTCAATGCTAGAGATGAAAGAATAATGCTCACAAAAGTTAGCTAGACAGGTTTTAGAGCGAGTGATTCTCCCTGTTTGTATATCACCAAAGATTTGGTTTAGGGGATGGTTCTTGGTCACTTGAGCTCGAACTTGGGCCAGCTTCTGATTTTTGGATGGAGGAGCTTCTTCTACATCATCATCATCTCGTTCATCTTCGTTGTTGTTGAAGGTGTTGTTCCCTTGAGGTGGTGGTGAAGGTGGTTGTGGTGGATCTTCATGATGCACTTCCTCTTCTTCATCATATCGTCGTGTACCGCTTGTGGATGCCTCCATGTCGTGTTGAGGTTCACCTTGACGTGAGGTAAGGGCTTCCACGTGAGTTGATGAAGTACTCTCCTTCACCTCCATGGGACGAATCTTGCCGATGGCTAGATCTAGAATGGCTTCCGAAGGATCCTTATCACCTACATCATTTGGCAATTGTTTGACTTGCGAACAATTAGATTCATCAAACTTCACATCTGCCGTCTCTTCAACTTTTCGAGTGAAGTTGTTGTAGACACGATAAGTGTGAGAGTTCGATCCGTAACCAAGTAGGAATCCTTCATGAGATTTAGGAGCAAATTTAATACGACAATGCTTATCAAGAATGTAGCACTGTGAGCGAAATACCCAAAATTATCCGACTTGGGGTTTGTTATTGGTGAGTAGCTTGTATGTCGTTTTACCGAGAAGCTTGTGCAAGTAAAGTCGGTTTGTGGCATGACATGCTGTTTCAACGGCTTCTGCCCAAAAGTGTCTTGGCGTCTTGTATTCGTCAAGCATCGTTCTTGTCATCTCAATGGGCGTCCAGTTCTTCCTCTCAACAACTCCATTTTGTTGAGGTGTGTACGTAGCTGAGAACTCATGTGAGACACCTTCTTCGTCAAGAAAGGTATCCACATGGGTGTTCTTGAACTCCGATCCGTTATCGCTCCGAACCGTCTTGATCTTCACTTCAAACTGGTTTTGCGCTTTGCGAGCGAAGTTCTTGAAGATCTTTTGAACCTGCAACCTATCATTAAGAAAGAATACCCATGTAAATCTGGAAAATCATCAACTATAACTAGACCATAGGAATTTCCACCGAGACTCTTGTAAGCATTGGGACCAAAAAGATCCATATGAAGTAGCTCAAGCGGTCTCCTAGTAGTCATGATATTCTTAACGGGATGACTTCCACCTACTTGCTTTACAGCTTGACAAGCACTACAAAGTCTACCTTTGTCAAAGATAACATCTTTAACACCAAGTATATGATCACCTTTGATTAGCTTATCTAGATTTCGCATGCCTACATGTCCAAGTCTTCTATGCCAAAGCCAACCTTTAGAAGATTTTGCAATTAAACAAGTGCGAGTCTTGGATCTTTTAGTGAAATCAACAATGTATAGATCACCTCTACAGAAAACGGTAAAGACCATTTTATGATTATCTTGACGAAACACTTGGCAATCTACTTCCGTGAATAAAACATTGAAACCGAAGTCGGCAAGTTTAGATGCAGAAAGAAGATTGTAACCAAGGGATTCAACAAGCATAAAATTTTGAATAGAGCTATCATGGGATATAGCCACCTTACCAAGGCCAAGTACCTTACCCTTAGAGTTGTCTCCAAAGGTCACGTACCATCGAGGACCTTGATTAGGCATGATCTCTTGGAACATGTCTTTATCACCAGTCATATGATCCGTACATCCGCTGTCAAGGATCCACTCTTTTCCTCCGGACCTTAAAGTTTTCCATGAGGCTCAGATTCTTCATGATCTTCTCATGCTCGATGTCGAACAACTCATCTTCTTCATAATATCCATGTTCCACATTGTCATCATCTAGTGGGATATCCTCGTCATAAAGAACAAGAGATTCGTTAGAATAGTGATCATGACAATATTCAAGTTTATGAATGCAAATGGCTTCAAGGATAATGTTGTTGATAGTGGTGACATCTCCTTTAGCACGCACAAGATCACAGAGCTCAAATAGACATTTATCTAAGTTTGGATCACTAGACTTCATTTTGTGAAAAGCAATGGTTTTATGAAGAATTTCATCAAGATTTCCTAAGGAAAGATGTGGATATCGTTTCTCCAAATCAGTCCATAAGGTATAGGCACATGCAAAGTTCTTCATTTGAGAAAGCACGAATCTTGGTAAACCTCTAACAATAAGATTGACAGTTCTTAGGTTACCAAGCATGTTAATTTCCTCTTCGTGTGTGGGATGCAATTCATCAGTACGGAGCACATTGGGGTTTTCAATATATTTAGTCAAATGGAATCTGTTGAATAGATCAATCATGGCATTCTTCCATTGACTATAGTACTCTCCATCAAGAATGGGCACTCTACAACTAAAACTCTCCATTCTAGACACATCCATCTTCCTCCATGATGATTAAACCGAAGCAATGGAGTCCGAAGCAATTATACCACTTGTAGGATCGAAGAGGGGTGTCTAGAGGGGGGTGAATAGACTACTAGCAGGAATTTAAAACCTAACCTTTTCCCAAGTTAATTGGTTGGCTGATTTTAACAATCTTAGCAAGTCTAGCAAGTCTAACAACCCTACACATGTATGTCTACAAGTATGGCAGCGGAAAGTAAAGACATTGCACATGTAAGTAAAGAGATGGGGTAGGAAGATCAAACACAATAGGAGATGCAAGGATTTTTCTCGTGGTTCTTATAGGTGGTGGTATCATACGTCCACATTCATGGAGTCTTGAACCCATAGAGGGTAACGGTCGCGAGTGTCCACGGAGGGCTCTACCCACGGAGGGTTCCAGGAAGAAGCAACCTTGACTATTCCTTGCGGCTTCCGTACATGAAGGACTAGCCTCACTATGGGTAGATCTTCATGAAGTAGGCAATATCCTTGTCCTTACAAACTTCTTGGTTCACTCCACAACACGAAGTAGGAAATCTCAAGCGACACCTAACCAATCTAGGAGGTACCACCCTCCAAAAGGTAATAGGCTCGGTAATGATGATGAACTCCTTGCTCTTATGCTTCAAGATGATAGACTCATCAACACACAATCACTGTCTCACAAATTTGGCTTGGTAGAAGAGATGGGATTGGTGGAAAGCATCTTGGGGAGGCTAGAAATCAAGATCCATATGGTTGGAGTGGAAGATCTTGACCTCAACACAAGGGTAGGTGGTTCTCCCTCAAAAAACTGAGTAGGATAGGTATGGAATAGTTCTAAGTGGTTCTCTTCTGAGTGGGTGGTTGTGAAGGGTATATATAGGCATCCCCAAAAATCCATCTGTTACACACAAAATGACCATCTCGGTGACACCGATGTGTAAATCTCGATGGTACCGTAGTGACCAAAAGTGGCAACTTTTGAATCTCGGAGGGACCGATATACAATTCTTGGTTGCACCGACAAGGTGACCAACGGTCAGATTTGCCAATCTCGGTGACGCCGATTTACCATTCTCAGATGGACCGAAAATGAGAACTTGCATAACAGAATCTTGGCAACCCAACTCGGTGGCACCGGGTGCAGTGTCGGCCGCACCAAAGTGTTAGGGTTTGGTTGAGTCTGTCTAGGGTTTAAAATCGTTGGCACCGGGATAGGAATGTTGGTTGCACCGATTTTGCATATTTGGCTTAGGACAGACTTTGGTGGGAGAGTTTGTGGATGTTTTGGTGACTGTCACTTGTGCACGTTTGAGCATATTGTACATCATCAAAACTTTACCCCCTTTTAATAGTACTGGATTTCCTATGGACTCAAAGTGATTTCTCACAAATGTAAAATGTAGAGTCCTCTTGCTTGAAGCTTGGCCAACCTATTTCCTTGCATCTTGGGTAATTCCACAATCTCCTCAATCCTTTTGCCAACTCAACTCTCCATGGACTATTATCTGAAATATACTAGATAGAGGTGTTAGTCCAAGAGACAAACGTATGTTGTCATGAATTATCAAAGCCACCAAGGGAGCATGTTGTGCTTTTACACATCTCTACAACACTCGATAAAGGTTGCTCAAACAATCATTAAAAGAAGTTCCGTAAATGGAAAAATCATTCATGAAAACCTCAACAATCCTTTCAAAAAAATCAGAGAATATAGCAGTCATGCATCTTTGAAAGGTAGCAGGTGCATTGCATAAACCAAAGGGCATACATCTATAAGCAAAGGTACCAAAAGGACAGGTAAAGGTGGTGTTCTCTTGGTCCTCTTTCGACACAGGTATTTGATTGAAACCAAAATAACCATCCAGAAAGCAGAAATGTGTGTGTTTGGATAATCTTTCTAGCATTTGATCAATGAAAGGTAGAGGGTAATGATCTTTTCTAGTAGCTTTATTCAATTTCCTAAAATTAATTAGCATTCTATAACCTGTAACAATTCTTTACGGGATCAATTCATTTTTATCATTGCGGTATCAATTCATTTTTATCATTAGGAACTACGGTAATACCTCCTTTCCTAGGGACACAGTGAACGGGGCTAACCCATCTACTATCAGCAATAGGGTAAATGATACCTGTCTCCAGAAGCTTTAATATATTATTTCTTACCACTTCCTTCATTTTGGGATTCAACCGTCGTTGGTGATGAAAAACTGGTTTAGTATCAGGCTCCATTTTAATTTTGTACTGACATAGAGTGGGACTAATGGCCTTAAGATCATCAAGAGTATATACAATAGCAGCACGGTGCTTCTTCAGAGTTTTCAACAATCTCTATTCTTCATGCTCTGAAAGGTTAGCACTAATAATAATAGGATATATCTTCTTTTCATCAAGATAAGCATATTTCAAAGTATCTGGTAATTTTTTAAGCTCAAACACGGGATCACCCTTGGGTGGAGGAGGATCCCCAAGTATTTCAACAGGCAAGTTGTGTTTCAGGATAGGATGTTGATCAAAGAAAATCCTATCTATCTCATTCCTTTCATTCGTATGCATTTCATTTTCATGGTCTAGCAAATATTGCTCTAAAGGATCAGTAGGAGGCACATCAATAGAAGCAAGACCAACAATTCCATCCTTACTAGGCAATTCTTTATCACGGGGTAGTTTACGAAATTTAGAGAAATTAAACTCATGAGACGTATCCCCAAAACTTACGGTAACCGTTTCCTTCTCACAATCTATCCTGGCATTAACGGTGTTCAAGAAGGGTCTACCAAATATAATGGGACAAAAATGATCTTGTGGGGAAGCAAGAACAAGAAAATCAGTAGGATATTTTATTTTCCCACACAAGACTTTAACATCTTTAATAATCCCAACTGGTGATATAGTGTCTCTATTAGCAAGCTTAATTGTAACATCAATTCCCTCTAACTCAGCTAGTGCAATATCATTCATAATCTCTTTATATAAGGTTAAAGGAATTGCACTCACACTAGCACCCATATCACATAAGCCATGATACCAATGATCTTCTATTTTAACATAAACAACACGCGTGCCAACAATGGGTCTATGTTTACCTTTAGCATCAGGTTTAGCAATTCTATCAGCTTCATCACAAAATTGAATAACATGCCCATCAATATTATCAACCAAGAAATCCTTAACCATAGCAATACTAGGCTCAACTTTAATTTGCTCAGGGGTGTAGGTGTTCGAGCACAGCTCTTACGAACCACAATTGAAGCTTTAGCATGTTCCTTTATTCTAACTGGGAAAGGTGGTTTCTCTATATAAGTAGTGGGAATAATAGGATCACATTTATAAGTAATAGTTTTCTTTTCAACTTTATGAAGTGACCCGACCTCAAAGGTCAAATCTCCCGTGTTTCTGTACCATCCCAAGATCATGCTGGTACACACACGGTACATCACTGTATATATCAAAGTGAAATCACATAGCTTTATTAATTGAAAATCTCATATCGAGTTCTTTATTACAATAAGAATTACAATAAAGTGGCTGAAGGCCAACTCATGAGAATAACTAATCTTGCGGAAGTTTCAAAGGTAGTTGAGTCCATCTGACTCCAAGGGCATCTCATCGAGCGTAGAGCGTATCCTCACTCCTGGTTGGAAAAGTACTCTGCAACATGATACGTTGCAGCCGTGTAGGTCAGCATATTGAATATGCCGGCAATATCACAAAAGAGGGGTGTAAAGCAATCATCTATCCTATATGCATATATGGCAGATGGGGTAGTAAGTTTTGAATCAAGCCAATTTTTCCTACAACAAGAGGGGGCAAAATATTATTACTACAATGTTGGTTGATTTATGAGATGGTTCCACCAACCAATTCTCATACCCAATTCATCATTAATACCCACATCAATGTAATTATTTGTGTTGAGAATTCCAGATAGTTTCAGTTCCTTTGGCTCAAACTGTCCATGACCGTGGACACGACTAATCGAATAGGTTTGGGTACTCTGCAGAGTTTTGCACACGTTCCCCACAAGATTTGATCGCCTCCGTTGGATTTCTCGCACTTTAGGGTGTTTGAGAAACGGATGACCAAAACATGGTCTTCTAAAGGGTTTCCCTGAGACTCTGTCGGTGCCCATCCTTTCCTACCGTTCTTCTACATCTCGTAGCACCGCCTATCCAGGGTCACCACGATATCCAACCAAGCCAGAGCCCATAATGGCTTGTGGCTGTGTAGGTAAGCCTTGGGTCTTGAAGCATCCATCCATCTCTTTGTGCCTGGGTGGACCTTTCCGTGTGTATACTGGCACTTCTCCAGCAACACCTATGCTAACCACTGGTTTCTCCAGGGCGCCGTGCAACCATCATCCACCCAGAGGTATGTTGAAAACTCGAAGTCTTGAAATCTTGATCATCTTGTAGGTCTTGAAATTATTATCTCACAACTCTCATGAAACTACATGAAATTTCTGACCCAATGCAAAAAAGAATCAGTTAAAAACAACACTAATTAGTTTAAAAGTTACAACTCAAAAACAAAAACAGAAAACATTCTATTTTCTAAAACAAAAACAGAAAAGAACGAAATTCCTAGCGAAAGGATAGGGCTACGTGGCGGTTTCCTATTGGTTGCTTGCGCGTGCGCGTGGGTGTTTGCGGGCGGACAACCGAAGCGAAGTGGGTACCGGTTTGTTTAAATAAAATTTCTAATCTGGAGCATAGATCCTAGATCTAACGGTGGTGGGTGGAGGTGGCGGCTTACAGGGGAGGGGTCAGAGCTCCGGTGATGTCGACGACGGCCGGAAGTCGGAGACGCTCGGGGCTAGTGCTGCGGTGGTTGAGGGCGGCATCTGAAGGCTTCAAACGGCGGCGGTGAGTCTCCGGCGTACTTTGGTGACGTGGGAGGGGAGTGGGGGTGAGTGTGGCGACGGCCAGGAGCTCTGGGGTTTTCGGGTGGAGTCAGAACTCCGGCAAGGTCGTGCGGTGGCATTCCGGCGAGGGTAGAGGGGGTTGGGGGGAATGGAGTGTGGAGAGGTGGGGCTACTTATAGGCCAGGTGCGGGGTCGGGAGAGGGAGAAAGGAGTGAGATCCGGCTCGGGATGGATCTCCGACGAGGTGAGGGGCGCGGGGAGGGAGATGAGCGCTGGAATCTCGCTAGCGGTCGGGGGTCCCATGCGACAGTGAGAGAGAGGGCGATGTTAACGCGTCGGTGGCCGATCCGGAGTGATCTCGGGGAGTAAAGGCTATGGGTCGGCCGGTTTTCTAATTAAAACGTTTAAATTCGTTTCCTTTTCTATTTTTCTAGAGCATTTAAAACCCTTTAATGCATTCAAATCATTTCCAAATATAGGGAATATATATATCAAAATGATCAGGAGAATAAATGCTATTTAATGAACATTTTTCCTGTGTCAAAATGAATACTTTAATTTCTTCTTCTTCAGAAAATGTCTAATTGATTTTAAATTCTTTTGAGATAAACTTTCAAATAAACCCCTGGTTTTATTGTTCAAATAATTCACCAAGATGCCCCTGGTGTGGAGTGTCATGTTACTCCTCTCTTTTTTTGAATAATTCCAGAGATTTTCAAATAGTAGAAACAAGTATATGGAGAAAACGAAAGTGGCCTTTTAGAAATCCAAAAGAAGAACTTCAACAATTCATTTCATTCAAACAATGTTATGATGATGCATAGCTATATTTCATAACATTCCAAAATGAAATTTTTTGGATGTTACAAACCTACCCACCTTAAGATGAATCTCGCCCTCGAGATTCGGGTTGGCTAGAAAATAGGTGCGGGTGGTCTCTACGAAGATCTTCTTCGCGTTCCCAGGTGGCTTCTTCCTCGGTGTGGTGACTCCACGGAACCTTACAAAACTTGATGGTCTTGCTACGGGTAACTCTGTTGGTAGTCTCGAGGATTCTGACAGGCTTCTCCTCGTAGGTCAGGTAACTGTCAAGTTGTATGGCCTCTAGGGGCACTGTGTCTCTCAAAGGACTATCAGCCATCGTAGCATGGCATTTTTTCAGCTGGGAAACATGGAAAACATCACGAACTCTGGACAATCCTTCCGACAATTTTAGCTTGTATGCAACTTCGCCTCTATGTTCAAGAATTTTGTAGGGGCCTATGAATCTGGGTGCTAACTTTCCTTTAACACCAAACCCTTGATTCCTCAAAGTGGGGACACACGAAGGTATGCTCAGTCTCCCACTTCATACGTCACCTCCTTGTGTTTGCTATCAGCATTGCTCTTCTGCCTGGATTGGGCTATATTGAGTCGGTATCGAATCAGTTTGACCTTTTCTTCAGAATCTCGGATAAGATCGGGACCAAAAAGTTTTCGGTCTCCAACACCATCCCACATCAATGGTGTTCTGCACCTCCTTCCGTATAAAGCTTCAAAAGGGGCCATCTTCAGACTAGTCTGATAACTGTTGTTGTACGAGAACTCTGTGTAAGGTAAGTTGTCATCCCATCTAGACCCATAGTCTAGCGCACAAGCTCTCAACATGTCCTCCAAGATCTGGTTGACTCTCTCGATCTGTCCATCGGTCTGCAGATGAAAAGATGTACTGAATTCCAGCCTTGTACCCAAAGTTTCATGTAACTGATGCCAAAACTTTGAGGTAAATTGTGTTCCTCTATCTGACACGATACTCCTCGGAACTCCATGCAGACATACGATCCTGGCCATATATATCTTGGCTAACTTAGCACTGGTATAGGTGGTCTTCACTGGAATGAAATGAGCCACCTTGGTCAAGCGATCGACCACTACCCAGATGGAATCATAACCTGAACGGGTCCTGGGTAATCCTGTGATGAAGTCCATACCAAGCTTATCCCATTTCCACTCGGGTATCGGCAAAGGTTGGAGTAGCCCTGCTGGTTTCTGATGTTCCGCCTTTACTCGTTGACAAACATCACATACCGCAACATGTTTGGCAATATCCTTCTTCATACCTGTCCACCAGTAACTTTCCTTCAAATCCAGGTACATCTTGGTGTTGCCTGGGTGTATCGAGTAGGGTGAATCGTGGGCTTCTTGAAGTATCAACTTCCTGAGCTCTGGGTCATTGGGCACATAGATTTGGTTCTCAAACCATAGAGTACCTTGTTCATCTTCATGAAAGTCTTTAGCTTTTCCATCCTTCATCCTCTGCTTTATCTCAGCTATCTCCTTGTCCGATTTCTACGCTTCACGAATTCTTTCGGTCAAGGTGGACTAGATCTCTAGTGTGGCAACATATCCTTTTGGAACTATCTCTAGCCGGAGCTCTCTGAGATCATCGGTTAACTCCTGGGGTAATCCTCCTGCTATGAGTGTGTTCACATAACTCTTCCGACTCAAAGCATCTGCTACAACGTTTGCCTTTCTTGGATGGTAATGCAGTCTCATGTCATAGTCCTTGATTAACTCTAGCCATCTCCTCTGTCTGAGGTTCAACTCCTTCTGTGTGAAGATATACTTCAGGCTTTTATGATCAGTGTAAACATCACAACTATTTCCGATAAGGAAATGTCTCCAGGTCTTGAGTGCGTGCACTACGGCTGCTAGTTCCAAATCATGGGTGGCATAGTTCAACTCATGAGATCGTAGCTATTTGGATGCATAGGCTACAACTTTTACCTCTTGCATGAGTACTCCTCCAAGTCCTTGACGTGATGCGCCACAATAAACCTGGAAGTCCTTCTGAATATTTGGCAGTATCAACACTGGGGCTGTGACCAAACGTTTCTTCAACTCCTGGAAACTGGCCTCACATTCCTCAGTCCAAATATACTTAGACTCTTTCTTCAAAAATTCTGTCATGGGCTTGGCAATCTTTGAGAAATTCTCAATGAACCTCCGGTAATATCCGGCAAGTCCGAGAAAACTGCGGATCTCCTTAACTGAGGTGGGTGACTTCCACTCAGTGACTGCTTCAACCTTAGTGGGGTCTACTGCTATTCCTTCTCCAGAAATAACATGTCCAAGGGATCCGACTTCCGTTAGCCAGAATTCACATTTATTGAATTTGGCATATAACTGATACTCTCTAAGCTTCTCCAGAACTAAACGCAAGTGTTCCTTGCGTTCTTCCTCGCTCTTGGAGAATATCAAAATGTCATCGATGAACACCACGGCAAACTTGTCCAGATATTCCATAAACACCTTGTTCATCATATTCATGAAGTAGGCAGGAGCATTAGTCAAACCGAAAGACATGACTGTATACTCATATAAGCCATACCTTGTGGTGAAGGCTGTTTTGGGTATATCCTATTTACGAATTTTCAGTTGGTGATACCCTGATCGAAGATTGATCTTGGAGAATACTTTGGCTCCTACTAGTTGATCAAACAAGTCATTAATCATCGGCAGAGGGTACTTGTTCTTGATAGTCACCTCGTTCAATGCACGATAATCGACTACCATCCTCAAGGTTTTATCCTTCTTCTCTACCAAAAGAACCGGGGCTCCCCAAGGTGAAGAACTTGGGCGAATATATCCCTTACCCAATAGCTCCTTAATCTGCTTCTTGATTTCTACTAAATCATTTGCGGGCATCCGATAGGGTCGCTTGGAAATTGGGGCTATTCCTGGTAGTAACTCTATCAGAAACTCAATCTCTCTATCTGGGGGCATGCCTGGTAATTCCTCTGGGAATACATCTAGAAAGTCTTGTACAACCGGCACTTCCTCCTGAACAACTCCTGTGAGGGAATTTAACCGAGCACTCATCCGTGTGCGTCGGGATACATACTTAATCCTCTTGTTCTCTAGGGTGGTGAGTAAAATAGACTTGCTGGGGCAATCAAGGTTTCCTTCATACTTGGTCATCCAATCCATGCCTAGGATTACATCCAATCCCTGGGATTCTAAGACGATGAGGTCGGTGGGGAAAACATGATTTCCTATATGGAGTTTCAATGCGTGGCATCCTATCCCTACCATCATCTCCTGGGGAATTGACCTTAATGGGATGACTAAGGGTTCTGGTGGGTAAACCATACTTTTCCACAACTACCCTTGATATGAATGAATGAGTTGCACACGAATCAAAAAGTACCATAACTGGACGTGAATGCAATAAAAACTTACCAACCAGTCTCGGGCTGATCATAGACTTCTTCCACATCAATGTGGTTCACCTAAGCACGGGGAAAAGGATTTGGCTTCTTAGATGCGGAGTTGCCGTTGTTGTTGCCGTTTCCATTTCCTTGCTTGTTCTGAGGACATTCAGTGGCATAGTGCCCTGTCTTGTGGCACTTGAAACAGGTGGTATGGTTCAGATCCTTCTAAGCTGGAGCAGGACGGTGCTGGTTGCCATTCCCACTTCCATTGCCGTTCTTGAAGTTGCCATTGTTGGGACGATTATTCCCATTTCCTCCATGGTTGTGGCCTCCATGGTTGTGCACGTGATGAGTGTGTCCTCCATACTTACCGGTCCCAGATCCCGTATTTCCTGAGTACGGAGAGTAGTGGGGCTTCGGTTGAGCTCCAGAGTTAGACTTAACCTGTCCATACTTCCTCTTGCGGTTCTTGATTTGTTGCTGCTTCCCTTCCAAGATGAGGGTCTTGTCTACCAGCTCCTGGTAGTAGTTGAAAGTAGCCAACATCAGCTGCACGCTCAACTCATCGTTGTGTCCTTCCAGGAACTTCTCCCGTTTGGCTGCATCATCGGCCACATCTCCTGGTGCATAATGAGCCAACATGCTGAATTCATCCACATACTGGGCCACGGAGCGGTTCCCCTAGCGTAAGTTGCGAAACTCACACTTCTTCAGACACATGGCTCCAGCTGAGACATGAGCAGTGCGGAAAGCTAGCTTGAACTGCTCCCAAGTCACACCAGCAATGGGGTACGTGGTGGTGTAGTTCTCCCAACATGAAGTTGCTGGTCCCTCCAGTTGATGGGCGGCAAAACACACCTTTTCAGCCTCAGTGCATCCAGCGGTGGTGAGTTCCCTCTCCATCTAGCGGAGCCAATCATCTGCCACAATGGGCTCAGTGCTGCTGGAGAAAGTTGGTGGATTCAGCCTCAAAAAACGGGTGAGGTTGTCGCCCTGAGGTGGAGGGTGATTGTTGTGGTTGTTGGTCTGGTTCTGGATCAACAGCTGCATCAGGGCATTTTGCTGCTGGAGAAGTTGTGTGAGTTCCGGCGGGAAGGTGAAGTCGGGCTCACATCGCGAAGGCATCTTCCTGTTTTCAGAGGGGTGAGAATTAGAATAGAACAAGGACCTAAAAGAAAATTTCACTACCCATATGCAATGCAACAAACATATCACACCAAACACTCATTCATTTATTCAACTCAAGGTTCAAACATCGAGATACAAGTCTCCAAATCAAACTAAGCATCGACCAACGCTTTAACATTGAAAATGAAAGATACATGGGGCATAACTAAAGTTCTCCTCAAAGTTCCATGGTGATGTGGCCTCCTCCGGTGGTGCTCTCCTCATATTCATCATCGCTGTTGATCAAGGGAGCCATGTCTCCTTCTGGGTGAAGATTTTCCCCCATGTCCAGCTGTTCCTCCAGAGTTGCGATGCGAGTGTTCAGCTTCTCGATCCTCTCTAAGAAATCCTTCACTTCATGCTCATGCTCGTACTTGGCTTCACATAGGTCAGCCTCGAGGTCAAGCTCGCGGTTCATCAGCCGCTTGATCGTCTTCGTGTCTGCACGTACCCGAAGCTCCAAGGTCCTGATGTGCGTCTCCAAAGTATGGGTATAGGAAAGGGTGGAGTCTTCAGTGGGAATGTTTATGATATTTCCATTGGCATCCCTGCGACAAACCATGCTGAGTCCTGGCAAAATGGGACCACCCTTGTATTCCTCCTGAATATGTCAGAGGGCACGGTGAATCACCATGTCCCTCCCAAGAATCTAGCTGGGTGCCACAAACTTGAAGTCGATGGGTTCTTTACGATTCCCAAAGGTCTTTCTGGGGATGTGCACCTCGATCCTGTAGCGACCGTCTTGTGGAAAAGACATGATAGGAGTCCCGGTGATGCTTGGCAAAGCGATCCTTACGTCCCTGATGATCTTCACCATCTTTTTGCCAAAGGGCATCGTCGCGTCAGGCTGGCAAAACTCCGTGAACAAAACTGGGGTGAAGGTGGCCATCTAGAAAGGTTGAAATAAATCGGAGGGAAGTCAGAAATTAACAGATGAGAGTATAAGAATTTAAAGACAAAGAAATCCTAAGGCTTTTCCAATCCTAGAGGTTACGTCCATCGGTCAGCGTGGGCTCTGATACCATTTCTGTAGTGACCCAACCTAAAAGGTCGAATCTCTGGTGTTTCTGTACCATCCCAAGATCATGCTGGTACACACATGGTACATCAATCTATATATCAAAGTGAAATCACACAGCTTTATTAATCGAAAATCTCATATTGAGTTCTTTATTACAATAAGAATTACAATAAAGTGGCTGAAGGCCAACTCATGAGAATAACTAATCTTGCGGAAGCTTCAAAGGTAGTTGAGTCCATCTGACTCCAAGGGCATCTCACCGAGCGTAGAGCGTATCCTCACTCCTGGTCAGAAAAGTACTCTGCAACATGATACGTTGCAGCCGTGTAGGTCAGCATACTGAATATGCCGACAATGTCACAAAAGAGGGGTGTAAAGCAATCATCTATCCTATATGCATATATGGCAGGTGGGGTAGTAAGTTTTGCATAAAGCCATTTTTTCCTACAACAAGAGGGGAAAACATATTATTACTACAATGTTGGTTGATTTATGAGATGGTTCCACCAACCAATTCTCATACCCAAGTTGTCATTAATACCCACATCAATGTAATTATTTGTGTTGAGAATTCCAGATAGTTTCAGTTCCTTTGGCTCAAACTGTCCATGACCGTGGACACGGCTAATCGATTAGGTTTGGGTACTCTGTAGAGTTTCGCACACGTTCCCCACAAGATTTGATCGCCTCCGTTGGATTTCTCGCACTTTAGGGTGTTTGAGAAACAGATGACCAAAACATGCTCTTCTAAAGGGTTTCCCTGAGACTCTGTCGGTGCCCATCCTTTCCTACCGTTCTTCTACATCTCGTAGCACTGCCTGTCCAGGGTCACCACGATATCCAACCAAGCCAAAGCCCATAATGGCTTGTGGCTGTGCAGGTAACCCTTGGGTCTTGAAGCATCCATCCATCTCTTTGTGCCTGGGTGGACCTTTCCGCGTGTATACTGGCACTTCTCCAGCAACACCTAGGCTAACCACTGGTTTCTCCAGGGCGCCTTTCAACCATCATCCACCCAGAGGTATGTTGAAAACTCGGAGTCTTGAAATCTTGATCATCTTGTAGGTCTTGAAATTATTATCTCACAACTCTCATGAATCACACAACCAACCCCGTCTACTACATGATACTACATCAAGTAACCAAGTTTCCAAATTACCTACTTTGCATGCAATTGGGGAGATGGTAGAACTAATGCAATAAAAACATAGGTATACATGGTCAAAGTGACTTGCCTTGCTGACGATCCTCGTACTCAAGTGATTCTAGATAACAAGCTTCGCACTCCGGTTGATCTAACAAATCAAACAAAACACACAATAAGCATAACCAAAATACAATTCATACAACAGCAAGGCAAACAAATACTTCAACAAACAAATAGCACAATCAAAAGGAAGAATCACTCAAAGTATAAGACTCTAAAAATTTTGGTGTCAAAATCTCTACTAAGACATAACAAGACAAAAAAATTGTTTTGAACAACAAGCCATTTAGATAACAGAAAAGTAAATACAAAATTTTATTAGAAAACAGAAAGTATTTCATTATAAAAAATTTGTGCAAAAAGAGTTACTACAAAACATTTTTCTAAAAAAATACTAAAGGTGAAAACAAGATTTACCTATTTAAACCAGAGCACAAAACAAAATAAAATATTTTTATTAACAGAAAATAATTCACCTAATGTTGAACAACAGAACTAAAGAAACTACAATAGAAAGTTAAACTAAAACAAAATGAAAGTAAACTAACATAAAACAATTCAAATAAACAGTAAGAAGAAACTAAACAGAATCTGTTTTTACTAAAATCCCTAATTTAAAATATCTTAAAAATCTCAAACATTGCTGGATCATAGACCTAACTAATACAAAACAGTGGCAAAAAGAATCACTGAAAAATAAATTGTTAAACTCTAGTTATACAGATTTTAGTAATTTAAGCAAATTTGGTTAGATTCAAAATTTAAAGTTCAAATTTGAAATCTAAGACTACAGGATGAAACTACGTGAAATTTGTGACCTAATGCAAAAAGAATCAATTAAAAACACTAATTAGTTTAAAAGTTACAACTAAAAAAACCAAAAAACTTTCTGTTTTCTAAAACAAAAACAGAAAATTACAAAATTCCTAGCGAACGGACAGGGCTACGTGGCGGTTTCCTATTGGTTGCTAGCGCATGCGCGTGGGTGTTTGCGGGCGGACAACCGAAGCGAAGTGGGTACCGGTTCGTTTAAATCAAATTTGTAATCTGGAGCATAGATCCTAGATCTGACGGTGGCAGGTGGAGGTGGCGGCTTACATGGGAGGGACTCGGAGCTCCGGTGATGTCGACGACGGCCGGAAGTCGGAGATGCTCGGGGCTGGTGCTACGATGGTCGAGGGCGGCGTCCGAAGGCTTCAAACGGCGGCGGTGAGTCTCCGGCGTACTTTGGTGGCGTGGGATGGGAGTGGGGGTGAGTGTGGCGACGGCCAGGAGATCTGGGGTGTTCGGGTGGAAAGTATCGGTATTCATAAAAGATTTAACACAATCGAATTCAAGATTAATACTGACTTATTACCTTCATCGAGTTCCCAATCTTCAGAGTTGTGTTTAATTATTACCAAGAGATCCCACTTGAACTCAATAGTCTTCTTCATAAAAGAACCAGTACAAGAAGTATCAAGCATGGATTGATCATTACGAGAAAGCCGAGCATAAAAATTCTGAATAATAATTTCTCTCGAGATCTCATGATTGGGGCATGAATATAACATTGACTTAAGCTTCCCCCAAGCTTGAGCGATTCTTTTCCTTCACGAGGCCAAAAATTATAAATATAATTCCGATCACGATGAACTAGATGCATAGGATAGAACTTCTGATGAAATTCCATCTTCAATCGGTTGTAGCTCCATGATCCACTATCATCACATAGCCTATACCATGTTAATGCCTTTACCTTCAAAGATAAAGGAAATACCTTCTTCTTAACGTGATCCTCGGGTAGACCTGCAAGCTTAAATAATCCACAAACTCCATCCACATAGATTAGATGTAAATCAGGATGTAGTGTTTCATCTGCTGCATAAGGATTAGCCAGTAGTTTCTCTATCATACCCGAAGGAATTTCATAATAAATATTTTCATTAGGTTCAGTAGGTTGAGGGATAACTCTTTGTGTTTTCGGTGGAGGTGAAGATACCCCGAACAAGCCCCTCAAAGGATTACTTTCCATAGTGACAAGTGACAGTAAATTTCAGCACACTATACAATTTTTTCCTTACCAAATTCGACTTACCAAAGGCACTTCACTCCCCGACAACGGCACTAGAAAATAGTATTGATGACCCACGAGTATAGGGGATATATCGTAGTCCTTTTGATAAGTAAGAGTGTCAAACCCAACGAGGAGCAAAAGGAAATGACAAGCGGTTTCCAGTAAGGTATTCTCTACAAGCACTGAAATTATCGGTAACTGTTGGGGATATAATACCATGGTGAGACCCCCCCTAGAGGCTCCGGGTCATACTAGGAGGCTCGTACGCCAATGCAAGAGTGGGTTGCGAAGATTTAATGCCAAGGTGTTTGGCGGCTTGACAAGATGGGCCGGAACGTGGCCCAGACGGAGAAGACCCGGGCGAGTAAGCCGCCCGGAGACAGCTTGGTCAGGAAGGCGAGATAAGATAGGGATAGACTCAGACACGTAGTGAGAGTCGGCTACAACTTGTATGACCCGTGGTCTTGACCTCCTATATAAAGGCCAGATCCGGGGCGACTTAGAGATCCGATTATCGAGAACTAGGTCAAGCAATAGCTCCCTTGTAATCGATACGCCAAGCAATACAAACACAAGCAGGACGTAGGCTATTACCTCGACTTGAGGGTCCGAACCTGGGTAAACTCGTGTCCTTTGTCCCAACCAACCTCTTTGAGTCCATCACCTTAGCGATGGCCTCGAATCCAAGTCTGTTCACCCGGACATCTGCCGTGACAAAACCACGACAGTTGGCGCCCACCATGGGGCTCACGCTCGGTGGTGTTGAGTTCTCAAAGGGCTCTCTCCCAGGGCTCGAGGGATACGTGGTCGGAAGGATGAGCAAAAGTCGTTGCGGCCACCTCTACATCGACAACGCCGGCTGGGGTCCTGATGCCGGCTCTGTCGAATATGGATTCCAGATTCCCTTCAGCTGGATCTAGGTCTTCATCGGCAGGATCAACGGATCTACACCCGGTCCGGACATCTGCACCAGCATCGTCGAGCCATCTCGGTGCGTGCAACCCACCCGTGATGTGTGACCTGCTCGTGTTAACCCGGGCCGAAAGCATGTCTTTGTGGGCTTCACCCAACGTATGGATCTTGAAGCTTCTGCATCACAGGAGACTCTTTTCTGTTTGGAGGACGAGTCTTCGAGCGGGGAAACAGAGTCGATCTACCAGCTTCACAACGGTGGCCTCGGGGGCTATGACGAGCCTTACCCCGAGTCAGAACATAAAGAGTCAAGCGGTTTTGGGCCGCCAATTCATGCAGCCGTGTTCATGGTAGGATCGGCCCCAGGTGCGAGCAGCACAGCCGCCAGAGCAGCAACCTCGGGGGCTGAGCCGCCATCGCCGGCTCAAGTTCTTCTGGATCTGATGAATGAACTTGCGGCCCTAATGGCCACTAAAGTCACGCCGGATAATCAAGCCGCTTGGAACTTGGAGATTGTGAGACTCAAGGACTGGATGGCGCAGGAGCAACAAAGGATAGCTGAACTAAAGGTTTAGATGGAAGCAGAGGCAGAACGCATTAAGACGGACGCCTTCCGCCTTGGGTTAGAGCAGCAATCAGCGGCTGCGGTGCATCGGATGAGGCATCAATCCCGCTTACCCGAATATTATGAGGCTAGGAATCTCTTCAATACTTGAGGTATGGGACGAGCAGCGGATGCGCCTGGAAGCCGGCTGATGGCTCGACCGCAGCTTAACTTGGCCCGATGGAACCAAGCCTCACCAGTGGTCTTTCCAACGCCGGCGGGTCACTATTCCAACCCGGTAGAGAACATGGTGGCTGCGGTCACCCGGCTTGAAACAATCCCTATTCCGGATGAAGCGCCTTTTGCGGAAGA
Source organism: Hordeum marinum (assembly GCA_022496015.1). Classification (NCBI taxonomy): domain Eukaryota; kingdom Viridiplantae; phylum Streptophyta; class Magnoliopsida; order Poales; family Poaceae; genus Hordeum; species Hordeum marinum. The sequence goes on along the minus strand of CM039673.1, from coordinate 124,909,269 downwards.
GGTACGGAACGCCATTGGATACCTTCAGACGACGTTGGCCCAACAGGAGAAATATGCTTACAGCCAGAGCCGCGTTCATTCAACCTCTCTCCTTGGCCATAGCTTCAGCTGGTGCTATGAATCACCGGCGGTTTCCAGTAGCGATCGGCACAGAGGCAAGCCGAGAGACGATCAGGCGGCTCTAGATGTGCCGGCGCTCATCAACCGAGCAAGAAACCAATAAGAGGCGGCAACTTTGGCCATGGCGGCTCACCAAGAGCTCGAGCCCTCCATGTCAGTAGGGGCGGGAGTGACCACCAGGGCCGTGGGAGTGCCATGCTTAACACCGGCTCTGCGTGGTGAGTGGTTGCCGAAGTATTTCAAAGGACCTCGCAAGGTCCCAAACTACACCGTTGACTTACCTCCGGAGGCCTGGATCGAAAGTTATGAACTGGCTATGGAGATGTTGGATGTTAGTGAGGCAGTGTGTGCTAAATACTTCATCATGATGCTCGAAGGTCCGGCTCGCACGTGGTTAAAAGGTTTGCCACCCAATACCATTAATTCATGGGCTGAGTTGAGGGCAAGGTTCATCAAAAACTTTCAAGGGACATGTAAACAACCTATGACTATTGTGGATCTCGATCATTGCGTTCAACAGGAGAATGAGTCGGCTCATCATTGGGTCTGATAGGTGTCGACCATTATCCACTCATCTGAACAGATCACGGCGGTTCAAGCTGTGCTGATCTTGGAAAAGAACTGCCACTTCACCCCTCTGAAGCAGAAGCTTGGCCGGCTCAAACGTACGTGTCAGGACATGGGAGAACTCATGACTTCTCTCACAAAATACCTGACTCTGATAACATGAAGGATCCTGGCTGTGATGAGGAGAAGGCCGGCCAGGGTAAGAGGAACAACCAGGGCAAGGGTGCGGCAAACAATGGTAACCAGAGTAAGTGGAAAAACCCAGATGGCAGGTCAGTACTGGTGGCCAATGCGAGCACCGGCCGGAATCATTCTAAAGGCAATGGGAAGTTCAGACCGCCTTTTAACAAAAATATGACTCCTTTCAATTTGGAGGAAATGCTCAAAAAACCCTATCCGGAGCACAACTGGCCCGATAAGCCTTCAGCGCACACATGGGGTGATTGCCATATCATGCAGAAGTTCAAGAATTATAACATGTAGCAGCACAACAACCATGGCGGGGGCCCACCCGGCGGCTCAGGACCAGACGGGTCAGGAGCCGGATTTGGATCCGATGGCTCAGGGTCCGGTCATCATGGTCAGGGAAATCAAGGAGGACATACTCAACACTTTGGTAACAACAACCAACAGCAGCATAACCAGTCTGGATATCAGAGTAATCCAAAGCAGCTTAGTTCGGGCCAGTATCATGTCTTCACGACCAGCCTTAACAAGCGGGATCAGGAGTTGCGCAAGCGGGCGGTTAATGCAGTTGCGCCGGCTCTGCCGCAATACTTGAAGTGGTCTGAATATGACATAACGTGGAGCCGGGAGGATCACCTGCCGCGTGTTGATGACCCGGGGCGGTTGGCCTTGGTGGTTGCCCCCCAAGTGGGAGGGTATATGGTGAATAAGGTGCTTATGTATGGTGGCAGTAGCATTAACATCATGTATTATGATACCTTCCGGCGGATAAAGTTGCTTGATAAAGACCTTAAGCCTTCATCAACCGTTTTTCATGGTGTGGTGCCCGGCAAGTCGGCTTATCCAGTGGGCAGGATTTCTTTGGAAGTCGCCTTTGGTGATGAATACAACTGTAGGGTGGAGTCCTTGTGGTTTGCAGTGGTCAAGATCAAGAGCCCTTATCATGCGTTGTTTGGGTGGCCGGCTTATGTTAAGTTCATGGCTAGGCCCTGTTATGTCTACTTACAACTCAAGATTCCCGGGTTAAAGGGTACGATTACCGTTCATCGGAATACGACTATTGAGTGCGAGGAAGGAGACGCGACTTATGTGGAATCCAGTTGTGCTGAGGCGGAGCTTAAGTTTTATAAGGAGAATGTTGACCCAGAGGATATGACCCCGCTGAAAAGCCCACGACGGAGGTTGAGACGCCCCTCAAATTTTCGGCGGATGATACCAGGGCAGTAGATTTCACTCCGAGCGACTCATCCAAATAGTTCATCATTGGGGCTAACATGGATCCCAAATAGGAAAGCGTGCTCATTGAATTCATCCGTGAGAATCGGGACATCTTTGCATGGAAAACTTCTGACATGCCGGGTGTACTGAGAGAGTACCCTGAGCATAACCTTAATGTGGATCCTAAGTTTAAACCAGTCAAGCAGTTTCTATGACGGTTCAATGAGGAGATACGCAAGGCCATTGGGGAAGAGATCGCCCGGCTCTTAGCGGCGGGTTTCATCGTTGAGGTCTTTCACCTGGAGTGGCTTGCTAACCCAGTGCTTGTGCTCAAGAAGAACGACACGTGGCGTATGTGCGTAGACTATACAGACCTTAACAAGGCTTGTCCGGTTGATCCTTTTGCTCTCCCTCGTATTGATCAGATCATTAATGCTACGACGGGTTGTGAAAGCTTATGCTTCCTAGATGCTTATTCGGGATATCATCAGATCAAGATGGCAGTTAAGGACCAAGAGAAGATGGCTTTCATCATGCCTTTTGGAGCTTTCTGTTATGTGTCTATGCCTTTTGGGCTCAAGAGTGCCCAGGCGACTTATCAGCGTTGTGTGCAGAATTGCCATCACAGTCAGATCGGACGCAACGTTCATGCTTATGTGTATGATATCATGATTAAATCAAGGAGGAAGGAGACCTTGCTTAACGACCTAAGGGAAACTTTTAACAATCTCCGGGTCCATAAAATGATGCTTAACCCGGCCAAGTGTGTCTTTGGTGTTCCGGCTGGCAAGCTCTTGGGTTTTCTGGTTTCTGAGCACGACATTGAAGCTAACCCGGATAAGATCAAGGCTATCACCTCCCTGGCTGAGCCGACTTGTATTAATGATGTCCAATGCCTGGCAGGATGGATCGCCGCGTTGAGCCAGTTCATAAGCCGCCTTGGTGAGAAAGCTATCCCTCTATATCAGATGATGAAAAAGACAGACAGTTTTGTCTGGAGTACGGCGGCGGGTGAAGCATTTGAGGCGCTCAAGAAGCAGCTCACTAAGACGCTGGTATTAGCTGCTCCGGCTGAGAAAGAACCTTTGCTCCTGTATGTGGCAGCTAACAACCGGGCTGTCAGCACGACAATTGTGGTCAAGCGCAAGGAAGCAGGGAAGGAATATCCGGTTCAGAGGCCGGTTTATTATATCAGTGAGGTCCTGACAGAGTCTAAGCAGAGATATCCACACTGGCAGAAGCTAGTGTATGGGGTATTCAAGGCCAACCGCAAGTTAAAGCATTACTTCTTAGGGCACCAGATCACCGTGGTCAGTTCTGCTCTGTTGGGGGATATAATTCAAAACAGAGAGGCCACTGGTAGGATTGCTAAGTGGGCATTGGAGCTGGGAGCTCTCAATATAAAATATGTACCTCGAACGGCTGTCAAGTCTCAAGCCCTTGTGGATTTCATAAATGACTGGACAGAGTGTCAGGTGCCGGAGGAAAAGCCGAACAACACATACTAGACTATACACTTTGATGGATCCAAGCAGCTGGAAGGATCAGGGGCAGGAGTTGTTTTAACATCTCCCAAAGGTGATAAGTTCTGTTATGTGCCTTGGCTGATGTTCCCTTGCACCAACAATGCGGCTGAATACGAAGCCTTGCTTCATGGTCTCAGAGTCGCTAAGGAGATGAATTTAAGATGGGTAAGGTGTTTTGACGACTCAGATCTTGTAGCTCAGCAAGTTTCAAGCACTTGGGATTCCAGGGACCCGCAAATGGCGGCTTATCGTCAGACGGTGGATGCCATTGCTGGTCACTTCAAGGGTTATCAGGTGGATCATATTGATCGTCACAGGAACGAGGTGGCTGATTCCCTATCAAGGTTAGGCTCTAAGCAAAAGTCGGTGCCGCCCAATATCTTTGTGGACGTCTTACATCACCCGACTGTCAAGTTACCCTCAGAGGATAATTTGGCTGTTCCTGACCCGTAGGGGCAATTGGTGGCAGCTTTGCATGCTATTCCGGATTGGACTTTGCCTTACTTATCATATTTGACCCGGGGCGAGTTACCTGATGATGAAAATCTGTCCAGACAGATCACCCGGCGGTCCAAATCCATGACAATAGTTAATGGTGAGTTGCACAAGTGCAGCGTTACCGGGGTGTTTCAACGTTGTGTCTCGCCCGAAGAGGGTAAGGAAATCTTGAATGAAATTCACGCTAAAGATTGCGGACATCACGCCGGCTCAAAATCTCTAGTGGCCAAGGCTTTCCGGCACGGTTTCTTTTGGTTGACAGCTCACAAGGATGCAGAGGATCTAGTACGCAAGTGTGACGGTTGTCAAAAATTCGGCCGGCGTGCTCATGTTCCGGCTCAAGAATTGCGCATGATACCAATTACTTGGTCGTTTGTTGTTTGGGGACTTGATATGGTCGGGCCTTTCAAGAGATCCAAGGATAAGAAAACGCACCTCTTGGTGGCGGTTGATAAGTTCACCAAGTGGGTAGAGGCTGAGCCGGTCGGCAAATGTGACGCGGCTACGGTGGTTCAGTTTATTAAAAAGCTGATCTACCATTTTGGTTACCCTCACAGTATCATCACGGATAATGGCACAAACTTGTCCAAGGGGGCTATGAAAAAATTCTGCGATTTGGAGCACATCCGGCTTGATGTTTCGGAGGTTGCCCATCCACTGTCCAACGGTCAGGCGAAGCGTGCCAACCAAGAAATCTTGAGAGGTATCAAGCCACGGCTTATAGTTCGTCTGCAACGGACGCCGGGTTGTTGGGTGGCAGAGTTTCCATCCTTATTATGGAGCATCAGAACCACCCCCAATAGGTCCACAGGGTATACGCCTTTCTTCATGGTTTACGGTGCAGAGACCGTGTTACCAAGTGACATCTGGCATGACTCGCCATGAGTGGTGGCCTACGTTGAAACGGACAATGAGGTGGCGCGTCAAGATGCGTTGGATGCTTTGGATGAGGAACGAGAGCTGGCGGCTGCCCGTTCGGCGATCTATCAGCAAGACCTGTGCCGCTATCATAGTCGTAGGGTCAAGACCCGGACGTTTCAAGAGGGCGACTTAGTGCTGCAGCTGATTCAAGACCACACAAATATGCATAAGTTATCTCCTCCATGGGAAGGACCTTTAGTGGTCAGCAAAAATCTCAACAACGGGTCATATTATCTCATTGACGTCCGGGACGACTCAGATACCCTGGGTCAGGAGACCCGCCGGCCATGGAACATAACGCATCTGCGGCCTGATTATACTTGAGTTGTTGAGAATCAACATTGTACACTATCATTGTACATATCATATTTATATATGAATAAAGTAGCATCCCTGCAAGCCGGGGCCTCTACCATTTCGCATATCTTCGTCCATGCGAGAAAAATCCAAAACTTTGGTTGTCGAAGGGGGCTTCCCACCTCCGGGTGTAGCTTATATAACCCTAACAACCGGCTTTCAAGCCAAAAAATGTGACAATTCAACATTAGCTGTCGAAGGGGGCTTCCTACCTTCGGGTATAGCTTATCTAACCCTAACAGCCGGATCTAATGCCAAAAAAGTTGACAAGTCAACTTTGGTTGTTGAAGGGGGCTTCCCACCTCTGTAGCTTATCTAACCCTAACAACCGGCTTTCAAGCCAAAAAATGTTAACAAGTCAACATTAGCTGTCGAAGGGGGCTTCCTACCTTCGGGTATAGCTTATCTAACCCTAACAGCCGGCTCTTATGCCAAAAAAAGTTAACAAGTCAATTTTGGTTGTCGAAGGGGGCTTCCCACCTCCGGGTGTAGCTTACCTAACCCTAACAACCGGCTCTTACGCCAAAAAATGTTGACAAGTCAACATAACCGTCCAGGGGGCTTCCTACTCTACGGGTGTGGCTTATCAAACCCTATCGGCCGGCTCTTAAGCCAAGCAATTGACTCCGTCAACACGTTAGGAAGATACAACCTCTTCGGGTTATGCTTTTAAGCCGCCCTCCTAACGGTATAAGGATACATCTATTCTTGCAGAAAATTAAGCTGCTAAGAGCCGGTAAGGCACACAATGAGAAGCACAAGGAAGATGACATATATATGTGTTAAGCCGGACTTTTCATATATGCGCGATGGCACAATTCAAAGAAAGGCAAAAGTTACTACCAGTCTATTACATATGCTCTCGGTGGAGCCCAAAAATATCTTAAAAATTTTTACACCACTCACGGCGGGTCCAAAGAGTCGACTATCAATAGGCGCTCACAGTGCGATCAGCTGGCTGGCGGGTCACCCTGCTTCGGATCTTCGGCTGCCTGGATCTGAAGATTTTCCAAGTCCCAGTTGCAGTTGGTTAAAGGCGCAAAAGTTCCTTCTTCAAAGAAGGGGGACGGGTCAAGTTCAGAGGCGAAAATATGCTTACTGCGGTAGGGTGTCAGATCCTTGGACTCAAAGAGCGGGCCACGGATCCTTTTCTGCTCTGTGCTGTAAGCCGCCTGGTAAGTCGCTAGGTTGACCTCTTCTGCTAAAACGGAGGCCAGGACTTTCGACTCCTTCACACATCGGGCATAGTCAACGTCTGTGAATTCCGAACCATCATCCTTTTTGGAGGGAAATCCATCCATCATATCAGCCGGAGTTAGCTCTAGAGCGAAAGCCAATGCCCGGCTTAGGGCCGCGATCACCCCTTGGCGGGCAGCTGATCTTTTCAACTCCACAATCTACTTTGGCAGCATCGACAGAAGCTCTAAGACCCCTTTGAGAGTTGAATGGATAATATCCTTACACTGCACAACTTTGATGGTACACATGGCACCGCAGTACAGTTGTTCTGTAAAGGTATACATGGCCTTCAGGGGCAGCAGGCTGTCGGAGGCAAGTTGGCGGCTCCTAGGACGTGCATAAGACGGACGCCTTGTCATAAGTCGCCAGCACAAGTAAAAATACACAAATTGAGTTAAGTTATCAAATACTTACCAAAGATGGTGGCTGTCATTTTCGTGATGTGGCGCTTCAAGCACTTCAGCTCATCAGACACGATCATGAGTCGCTGATCAGCGTCATCCGCCCGTTTAGTCAAGGTGGCTTGTTCAGTCTTAGAGGATTCCTTGAAGGTTGCAAAGTCGGCCTTGACTTTGGTCAATTCTTCGGCAAGGTGTTGGCATTTCTCATCATCTTCACTCCGGGCGGCTTGCTTCTTGGCTAGATTGCTTTTTAAGCCGACCACTTCTAACCCGGCTTCGTTTCAAGCTTCCTACAACATATCAAAGCATGGAATGAGCCGACAGAAGGAGAAATTTAAAAAGTCAGCAAGTCTCAAAAAGATTGCAAGCAATATGTATGACACTTGGGGGCTAATGTCTATATTGATCTCCTAAGGTTACAGGCAGTTCCGGGTCATCTTTATCAAGTTAACCCGGAACTTGGGGGCTACATATTGGTTTTTCAGGCTATTCACAATGAAAGTCCCGACTCAACTTCGACAAGATTGAGCCGGCCCTTGGGGGCTACCATTGGCTCTATTATCTATCCCATAAAAAGCTCCGGTTCAATGTTATCAACCATGAGCCGGCCCTTGGGGGCTAACAACGATGATTTGAGGTTACTTCTAAGTAAGGTGAGACCTACATGCTAAATATGTCTACTTCTACCATGATGGAAGAGCCAGATTATCATCAGCCAATGTTAACCCGGCTCTTGGGGGCTGAGTAAGAGAATAAGGAGGAAAAAGATTACCTCATATTTCCTTTTCATTAAGTTGACAAGTTTGAGCTCCAGATCTCGGCTTGTAGACAGCCAGCTCATATAGCCAGCATGAATTTCATAAGTTGTCATTTTCTCGAGGGCGGGGAGTTCAAACTCCAGCTTCCTGGAGGCTTCAGCCGTCTCACTATGCTTAGTCAACACGTGAGGAGGAGGAGAATGAAAGTCGGCGCTGGTAATCACGACGTCCGGAGCTGCGGTGTCATCAGCAGCCTTGGCAAGGCTCGACGGCTTGGAATGGTCCTTCTGTGGACTCTCTGGAGTAACATCAGTTGCCGGCTGTGTAGGGGCTGCTAAGGGATTTGCATCCGGCATAGGAGCGTCTGGCTTGCCAAGCTCCGGTTCTTTAGCGGTAGGGCCAGGGGCATACTTGTTGGTCTTCCTTCGCTTCGCCTGTGCCCTGGTAAAACATAAAAGTTAGAGGCCAAGGTTTACAACCGCCAAAGAGTCGGACGTAAAATCTTGAAAAACACATAAAATGGGTTAATCTTTGGAGGCGGCAGAGCGGTGGCCGTAGAGTCGCCAGATCAAGGCGATAATCCCTGAAAGGCAGTTCAGATGTTGTAAGGCAATGTTGGAATTACACAGGAAGAGATAATAAAATCAAGCAGAGAAGAAATACATACCTCTGCAGGGTGCTTCTTCTGAGCTGGGGAGTTAGGTAACCCGGACAAGAGATCGGTAGAGCCGGCGCTCCGGGTCTGACGTCGGTCGGCTTGTTGTTGCTTTTTCAAAAGAAATTGGGGATCCAAATAAGCAAGAGGATGAGAAAGGGGAACTTTTCGAACGACCCACCGTATCTTCTGGGGTATAAAATGTTCTGAGTCGGATGAAATATAAGTTACCTCAGGGGCGTTGCTGCGGCTCATCTCTGCCTCGTCCTGTCAATGGTTGTTGTCAGTAAAGTGAGTGAAGAGGCGGCAAAAAATAGTCAAATTTTACCTCTGAGTCGTCTGATTCCGGTGGCTCAAACCATTCTTCTTGAGGAGTGGTCTTTTTCGTCCTCTTGACCACAACTTTCTTCAGAGGAGGAACATATTTTTTCTTCCAGAAGTCGGAGTCAGCCTGAAAAGATAAGACGGCAAGTAGTGAGGAATCGCCAAGACATAGCTAAATAAAGAGAAGAGACTATGGAGAGTCGCCTTACTTCTGGGGCCGGGTTAATGACACAGAAAGGTGCCAGCCCAATGGCGCTGCAAGCTCCTAAAGTCTCGTGGACAAGACTCCGGATGATAGTTGTAATATCATCTTCTGTTAACGTCGTCCGGCTGAAGCAGAGGGAATCGTCGTACTGACCCGGATATTCGCACATAAGGTGATTTCTCCGGCTCAAGGGCATAATCCTCCAGGAGATCCAGCAGCGGATCAAATCCAACCCCGTCAGTCTGTTGGCCATGAGGGCCTTAATCTTGGCGTGAGACGGCTCGTGCTTTGCCCGTTCAGCAGTTGACAGTTGGCCAGGAAGTTCGGAGGTCGTCTTGAGCTGGGAGGTACGGTAACCCGGCAACGGATGTTCACCCTCTAGGGAGGTATCTTTACAATAAAACCAAGTCTTATTCCAATCTTTCGGGTGACTCGGCATCTAGACAGCCGGAAAAGTTAAGTCCCGGCGCCTCTGAATTGAAATCCCGCCGAGCTCTAAGATTGGGCCAGCCTTCACTTCGGTCTGGCGGTTTGCATAGAAGAACTCCCGGAAGAGACCAATAGACGGCTCGGCTTGCAGATAGACTTTGCTGAGCACTTGGAAATTACAGATGTTGGAGACAGAATTGGGGGTGAGGTCTTGAGGGTGCAGCTTGTAAAGGTGAAGAACATCTCGGAAGAATTTTGAGCCGGGGGGTACGAACCCACGTTCGATGTGATCTGAAAATACCACTACTTCGCCCTCCCAAGGAACGGGCTTCAGTTCATCACCCGGAACCTGCCAATGGATGACATCTTTGGCGGGAAGGGTGCCCGCGTGTACAAAGTCCATCAGGAACTCTTCGGTGATGCAAGAGCCGACCCAGTTGCATGAGTTGGACGCACGAGACATGGTGGCAGTTTAAAACTGTGCAAAGTAACAATGTACGGCGAGTCAAGGAACAATAGATATCTACAGGCAGTTAAAAGCTTAAGACCTTAAGGTTGAGTCGCCAGGATCCGGTTGGTGAGAGCCGGAATTACATGGCGGGTCAAGAAGACAAAGCAAAAATTTGGCTAAGTGTGGAAAACAGGTCTCACAAAGTATGTCTGAGATTGCGGATCTACAAAATGGAGAAAATGTTTTTATTTCAGACCTAGAGATGAACTGATGAAACGGTGGAAGTTCAAAAATGGCAGGCGGAGCCGTTACAAATCTACCCAGTGCTACTATCGGTCTCCTACAGAACGCCACATTAGGAACAAGATATCGTCAAGTTCTTATGGGCTAAAGCATGGCTGGCATTGGGAGAGAAGCTTGGGTTCAAAGGCAGTGAAGAACTCCATGAAACCCTACCGAAATGGCTACGGATCTAGGGGAAGAAGAACTCACCGGAGACGATGCGGCAGACGCGGGCTAAACTCTGGAATGAACAGGTTGATGCAGCGGCCTCGACGACAACCACGTGGAGGCGGCACTGTAGCAAGGTGTGCTAGAGTGGCGGCGCTGGAAGGAGGAAGACGAAGAGCGAGCGGGAATACATGCAAGAGCCACCCCTCGCCGTCCTATTTAATAGGAAAAGTGGAAACGGGCACGAAAATCCAGGCAACAGATGTCATTTGACCGAGGAGGACGCCTCGATTCCCGTACCGTCCATTTAAATAAGGGAAAGATTCGTTGCGGACATCAGAGGATCTTACTGACAGATCTGGCATGACGTCATGGTGGGTTATCATTTGTAGGTAGACTCGCCGATGATGAAGGAGGCTGAAATGAGCAAGCTCAAATCAACCTGGGGCCTAATGTTGGGGATATAACCCCACGGTGAGACCCGCCCCAGAGGCTCCGGGTCACACTAGGCGGCTCGTATGCCAATCCAAGAGTGGGATGCAAAGATTTAAGCCCAAGACATTTGGCGGCTTGACAAGATGGGCCACAACGTGGCTCGAACGGAGAAGACCCGGGCGAGTAAGCCGCTCGGAGACAGCTTGGTCAGGAAGGCAAGATAAAATAGGGATAGACTCAGACACATCGTGAGAGTCGTCTACAACTTGTATGACCCGTGGTCTTGACCTCCTATATAAAGGCGCCACCCAGGGCGACTTAGAGATCAGATTATCGAGAACTAGGTCAAGCAATAGCTCCCTTGTAATCGATACGCCAAGCAATACAAACACAAGCAGGGCGTAGGCTATTACCTCGACTTGAGGGGCCAACCCTACGTAAACTCGTGTACTTCGTACCAACCAACCCCTTTGAGTCCATCACCTTAGCGACGGCCTCGAATCCAAGTCTGTTCACCCGGACATCTGTCGTGACAAAACCATGACAGTAACAGATAGTTTTGTGATAAGATAATTTGTAACGAGTAACAAGTAACAAGTGTAGCAAAGGTGACGCAAGGTAGCCCAATCCTTTTTGTAGCAAAGGACAGGCCTGGACAAACTCTTATATAAAGCAAAGCGCTCCCGAGGACACATGGGAATTTCTGTCAAGCTAGTTTTCATCATGCTCATTTGATTCGCGTTCGTTACTTTGATAATTTGATATGTGGGTGGACCGGTTCTTGGGTGCTGCCCTTATTTGGAAAAACCTCCTACTTATTATTAACCCCTATTACAAGAATCCGTAGCTACGAAAGAAGAATTAAGGTAAACCTAACCATAGCATGAAACATATGGATCCAAATCAGCCCCTTACGAAGCAACGCATAAAGTAGGGTTTAAGCTTCTGTCACTCTAGCAACCCATCATCTAGTTATTACTTCCCAATGCCTTCCCCTAGGCCCAAATAATGGTGAAGTGTTATGTAGTCGATGTTTACAACACCACTAGAGGAGAGACAACACACATCTCATCACAATAACGAACGAATACCAAATTCACATGATTACTTATAACAAGACTTATCCCATGTCCTCAAGAACAAACGTAACTACTCACAAAGCATGTTCATGTCCAAGATCAGAGGAGTATTAATTATCATAAAGGATCTGAACATATGATCTTCCACCAAGTAAACCAACTAGCATCAACTACAAGGAGTAATCAACACTACTAGCAACCCACAGGTACTAATCTGAGGTTTGAGACAAAGATCGGATATAAGAGATGAACTAGGGTTTGGAGAGGAGATGGTGCTGGTGAAGATGTTAATGGAGATTGAACCCCTCTCGATGAGAGGATCGTTGGTGATGACGATGGCTTCGATTTCCCCCTCCGGGAGGGAAGTTTCCCCGGTAGAACAACCCTGATGAAGCTCTAGATTGGTCCTGCCCAAGTTCCGCCTCGAGACGGCGGTGCTTCATCCCGAAAGTTCTCTTCTGATTTTTTTCAGGTCAAAACGCTTCATATAGTTGAAGATGGGCGTTGGAGGAGCCATAGGGGGCCCTAAGGGTGGCCGCGCCTAGCAGGCTTGTGGCCTGTAGGTGGCCCCCTCTGGTTGATTCTTGCGCCAATATTTTTTATTAATTTAAAAAACATTCTTCATAAATTTTCAGGACTTATGGAGTTGGGTAGAATAGGTATCTTCGATTTGCTCCTTTTCCAGTCCAGAATTCCAGGTGCTGGCATTCTCCTTCTTCATATACACCTTGTAAAATAAGAGAGAAAAGGCATAAGTATTGTACCAAAAATGTAATAACAGTCCTATTGGAAATATGCCCTAGAGGCAATAATAAATTGGTTATTATCATATTTCCTTGTTCATGATAATCGTTTATTATCCATGCTATAATTGTATTGATTGGAAACTCAGATACATGTGTGGATACATAGAAAACACCATATCCCTAATATGCCTCTAATTGACTAGCTCGTTGATCAAAGATGGTTAAGGTTTCCTAGACATGGACATGAGATGTCCTTTTATAACGGGATCACATCATTGGGAGAATGATGTGATGGACAAGACCCAACTATAAACGTAGCATATGATCGTGTCAGTTTATTGCTACTGTTTTCTACATGTCAAGTATTTGTTCCTATGACCATGAGATCATGCAACTCACTAACGCCGGAGGAGTACCTTGTGTGTATCAAACATCGCAACGTAACTGGGTGACTATAAAGGTGCTCTACAGGTATCTCTAAGGGTGTCTGTTGGGTTGGCATGGATCAAGACTAGGATTTGTTATTCCGTGTGATGGAGAGGTATCTCATGGCCCACTCGGTAATACAACATCACAATAAGCCTTGCAAGAAATGTGAATAAGTGTTAGTCACGGGATCTTGTATTAAAAAACGAGTAAAGAGACTTGCCGGTAACAAGGATGAACTAGGTATGGAGATACCGATGATAAAATCACGGGCAAGTAACATATCGAAGAACAAAGGGAACATCATGCGGGATTAACTGAATCCTTGACATAGAGGTCCGACAGATAAAGATCTTCATAGAATATGTAGGAGCCAATATGGGCATCCAAGTCCCGCTATTGGTTATTGACCATAGATGTGTCTCGGTCATGTCTACATAGTTCTCGAACCCGCAGGGTCTGCAGACTTAAGGTTCGTTGATGTTTCGGTAGCATAGAGTTATGTATGGTGATGAATGAAAGTTGTTCGGAGTCCCGAATGAGATCCCGGACATCACGAGGATCTCCGGAATGGTCCGGAGGTAAATACTGATATATAGGAAGTCCTGTTTTGGTCACCGGAAAAGTTTCGGGCTCATCGGTAGTGCACGGGGAGTGCCGGTAGTGTACCAGGGCACCATCGGGAGGGGTATTTCGACCCAAGAGTCTACATGGGCTGTGGGAGAAGGAATACCAGCCCTTAGTGGGCTGACCAAATTCCCATAGAAAGCCCATGCAGCTGGGAAGAAATTCCAAAGTGGAAAAGGTGGAAAAAGGCAAAAAGGTGGAAATAAGGAAGGAGTCCTAATCCTACTAGGAGTGGAGGAGGAGGACTCCTCCTCTCCACTTCGGCTGAGCCAAAGAGGGGATGGACCTTGCGCCAAGCCTCCTCCTCCTCTCCTCCTATATATACTAGAGGTTTTGAGGGTAGCCCTAACCCTAATTGCCACGTGCTGCCCTCTTCTTCCTCTAGATAGTTTTCTCCTCCAGATCGGTTTTCAGTGGTGCTTAGGCGAAGCCCTGCTGGAATTCCTCCACCACCATCGCCGCAACGCTGTCGCGCTGCCGGAGAACTCGTCTACCTCTCCACTCCCTCTTGCTGGATCAAGAAGGCGGAGATCGTCATCGAGCTGTACGTGTGCTGAACACGGAGGTGTCGTTCGTTCGGCGCTAGATCGGAAGGACCGTGATCAAGATCGCGAGACAGATCATGATGACATCGCGGGACAGATCGTGATGAGTTCGCGGGACGGATCGTGATGAGATCGCGGGACGCTCGGCAATTTGGATCGCGAAGACGTTCGACTACACCAACCGTGTTTCTTAACGCTTCCCGCTTAGCGATCTACAAGGGTATGTAGATCCACTCTCCCTCTCGTAGATGCTCATCACCATGGATAGATCTTGTGTGTGCGTAGGATTTTTTTCCCATGCAACGTTCCCCAACAAGCCCATAATGCAATAAATATCAATATAAAAGCATGATGCAAAATGGACGTATCACACGCCACGCGTTCTCCCCACCGACCAAGTTTTGGACGGGGAGACCCCACCCGCCGAGCTAGCAGAGAGCGGGACCGCGTCGCATCCCACCCCTCCGACCATTGTGGAGGTGTCATCCCACCAGGCTCCTATGGAGTCGAGCACTAGCGGCGGGCCAATGACGTCATGGTCGAGGTTAACGCCTCCGCCACTAAAGACCCGGGGGAGGAGCCTCTCCCGGATAGTGAGGAGGCCGGACAGAGGGATGTCCAGTCCCCTCCACGAGCATCTCCGGAGCGTGCCACACCTCCGCAGCCACCGGTTCAATCCCAGGTAGGAGATCGGGCTAACCGATCACCACCGGCGCCACCAACCAATGGGTGGCCGGTCATGGGGGAGGCTCTATCAAGCGCCTCCATCTCCGAGGATCACCGGACCATTATGGGTGCGGTTTGGAAAAGCATTCACTCCGTTCATAGTGGACTGAAGGAGGCCTTCAACAGTCTCCTGACGGGCTTCTAGGTGAGCCACGTAATGTTTCATTTCTGGAATACTGATTTGTTACATTTGTTCTATCGTCATATATATAGCAGCCTCTGAGCCCTGGGTGAGTTTAGAAAACTCACCTGGGGGTCAATCATAAATTAGTGTCTCGAATGTTCTAGCAGCCCTTAAGAGGACCGAACATAGGATCATGTTTATGACAATTCGGCGGTATGAACCCAGGTAATCTGATAGGGGTTTGTTGTTTGCAGGCTTCATCATCGGCGGCGGCTGCTAATGCCGCCGAGCTAGACGAGCTAAATTGGAAGCTCAAGAACTCCGAGGACGAGCTTGATGCTCTGAACAAGAGATTCGACGAGGCGCAAGGTAAGATGGATTGTAATATCAGAATTTTTCATCACTAGTGATTCATGCTGTCGATGCAGCATAGTTATATCTTTGATACTTACACAGCCTCGGCAAAGGAAATTGAGAAACTTAAGGCCGAGCTTCAGCAGGCAAAGCAAGAGGTTGCAGACGAGAAGGCGGCGGCCGAACAAGCGTCTACCGCACTTTCCTCTCTAAAAGACACGAGCGCCAAGCATGAGGATCGAGTGGAGGAAATCTAGCAGGAGCTCAAGGACGCCGACCATAAGTGTGAGGACCTTGAGCAGAAAGGTAAGGAACAGGCCACCGAACTATCCACCCTGAAATCCGATCTCCAAAAGGAGCGGGTGGATAGGCGGTTCTTTGAAGAGCAAGTCCACCAAGTGAAGGATATTGATGTCTACTACACAACCTTCTTCTTCTAGACTTGTGTTGGGCCTCCAAGCGCAGAGTTTTGTAGGACAATGGCAATTTTCCCTCAAGTGGATGACCTAAGGTTTATCAATCCACGGGAGGTGTAGGATGAAGATGGTCTCTCTCAAACAACCCTGCAACCAAATAACAAAGAGTATCTTGTGTCCCCAACACACCCAATACAATGGTAAATTGTATAGGTGCACTAGTTCGGCAAAGCGATGGTGATACAAGTGTAATATGGATGGTAGATATAGGTTTTGGTAATCTGAAATTATAACAACCAGCAAGGTAGCAAGTAACAAAAGTGAGCAAAAAAGGTATTGCAATGCTTAGAAACAAGGCCTAGGGTTCATACTTTTACTTGTGCAAGTTCTCTCAACAATACTAACATAGTTGAATCATATGTAAATCCCTCACGTGCAACAAAGAGTTCACTCCAAAGTGACAAATAGTGGAGAACAAACGAAGAAATTATTGTAGGGTATGAAACCACCTCAAAGTTATCTTTTCTGATCAATATTGAGACCTATCCCTATAAGTGTCACGAACAGACCTAGAGTTTGTACTAAGATAACACCTTAAGATACACATCAACCAAAACCCTAATGTCACCTAGATACTCCAATGTCATCGCAAGTACCCATGGGCTTGATTATACGATATGCATCACACAATTTCACATTCATTATATTCAATCCAACAGAAAGAACTTCAAAGAGTGCCCCAAAGTTTCTATCAGAAAGTCAAGACGAAAACATGTGCCAACCCCTATGCATAGATTCCCAAGGTCACGGAACCCGCAAGTTGATCACCAAAACACACATCAAGTGTATCAATAGAACATCCCATTGTCACCACAGATATCCCATCGCAAGACATACATCAAGTGTTCTCAAATCCTTAAAGACTCAATCCGATAAGTAAAATTCAAAGGGAAAACTCAATTCATCTCAACTAAATAGAGACGGGAAACACTCCATATGATTCATCTATATTAATAAAGCTCGCGGTACATCAAGATCGTGTCTCAAGAACATGAGAGAGAGATCAAACACATAGCTACTGGTACATACCCTTAGTCCCGAGGGTGAACTACTCCCTCCTTGTCATGGAGAGCGTCGGGATGATGAAGTTGGCCTCCGGTGATGGTTTGCCCCTCCAACAGGGTCCCGGAACGGGCTCCTGATTGGTATTTCGTGGCTTTGGAGGTTTGCGGCGGCGAAACTACCGATCTAGGTTCTGCGTTGGCTTTTTTGGAATTTATAGGAATTTATGGCAGTGGAAATTAGTCAGGATGGGCCACGAGGGAGTCACAAGCCTGGGGGTGCACCCTAGGGGGGTGGGCGCGCCCCTAAGGCTTGTGCCTGCCACATGGGTCTTGTGGCCCAACTCCAACTCTCTCTGGGCATCTTCTGGTCCATAAAAATTCACCGTAGATTTTTATTCCATTTGGGCTTCGTTTGATATTCCTTTTCTGTAAAACCCAAAAACACGGAAAAAAATAGGAACTGCCACTGGGCTCTAGGTTAATAGGTTAGTCCCAAAAATAATATAAAGTTGTGGTAAAATGATTGTAAAACATCCAAAAATGATAATATAACAGCATGGAACAAGCAAAAATTATTGATACGTTGGAGACGTATCAGCATCCCCAAGCTTAATTCCTGCTCTTCCTCGAGTAGGTAATGATAAAAACATGATTTTTTATGTGGAATGTTGCCTAACATGTTCATCATATTCTTTTATTTTTGTATAGCATGGACATTTGGACATGTAAATGATTCAAAGCAATGGTCTAGTTTTAACATAATGACTTCAATACTCAAGCATGTCAACAAGCAACCATGTCTTTCAAAATATCAACACTAAAGAAATTTATCCCTAGCCCATCATGCTCAATCATTGATCCATTCATGAAACACACTAAATATTAGCTATGCCCAATGCTCAAGTACGATCATAGTGCCCCCTAGTTAGTGCTTATAAGAGAGACGGAGACTCAAAGCAAAAATAAAAATTGCATAAAGTAAATAGATAGGCCCTTCGCAGAGGGAAGTAGGGATTTGTAGAGGTGCCAGTGCTCAAGGTTTATATTGAGAGAGAAAAATATTTTGAGTGGCATGCTTTTCCTGTCAACGAAAATGATGAAGTAGCTCACAATACTTTCCATGCTAGATACATTATAGGTGGTTCCCAAACAGAATAGTAAAGTTTTTACTCCCCCTCCACCAATCAATCACACTCCATGGCGATCCAAATCCACGGGTACCGTCCATACCAACAACATTCCTAGGGGGAGTTTTGTTACATTATATTTTGATTTGATTTTTGAGCATGGGACTGGGCATCCCGGATACCAGCCACTTTCTCGTGAATGATAGTGAATCAACACATATCGTGAGAATAACACATCTATCATGGAAACATATTGGATACTCCCCACCGTTTCATGAGCGGTACAGGCACACAAAAGAGAAAAAATTATTTTGAAGATTTAGAGATGGAACATAAAAATTTGCTTGGAACGGCATGGAAATACCGCTTATAGGTAGGTATGGTGGACTCATAAGGCAAAACTTGGTTTAAGGATTTTGGATGCACAAGTAGTATTTCTACTTAGTACAAATGAAGGCTAGCAAATAGATTGGGAAGCAACCAAACCGAGGAACGGAAAATCACATAAGTGAGCATTGAGTCATAACTAACACCGAATAATGCACCACAAGTAGGATGTAACTTCATTGCATAACTATTGACTTTCGTGCATGCATAGGGAATCACAAACCTTAACACCCATATTCTTACTAAGCATAATTACTCACTAACATGACTCACATATTACTATCATCATGTTTCAAAACTATTACAAAGAATCAAGTTTAATTTGTCCAATGATCTTCATGAAAGTTTTTATTATAACCTCCTTGGATATATATCACTTTGGGACTAGTTTCATAGATTTCCATTGCTTTTTGGCAAGCTCAAACAAATTTAAATGAAGCACATGAGAAATGACAAGCTACTCTCAAAAGATATAAGTGAAGATTAATGAGTAGTAAAACAATTAAGGATCTATGAGAGGACTCTCTCTCTCTCCCTCAATAAATATTTTAAGATCTTAAGTATGTTATTCAAACAACAAGCAAAAGAAAAATAGCACGCATCATGTGAACGAATAAAAATTTAGGCTCAACATAGGCTAACCGATAATTGTTGAGGAAAAGAGGTGGGATGCGTAGCATCCCCAAGATTAGATGCTTGAGAGTTCTTGAAATATTTACTTGGGGTGCCTTGGGCATCCCCAAGCTTGAGCTTTTGTATCTCGTTCAATCCTCTCATACCATGGTTTCACCTATTCTCAAAAACTTCATCCACACAAAACTCAAAAAGAACTCGTGAGATAGGTTAGTACACATAATAATAAATCAACTCTTTATGTACTGCCAAGACAAGTTTCATAATAATTTTCAAACATTAGGTACTGTATACTATCATTTACACAATTTATATCTACCAATATAGGCTATGGAAACTATAGGATAAGTAGATAACAAAACTATGACAGCAATCTGCTCAAACAGAATAGTCTGTAGTAATTTATGAAAACAGTGTACTTATGTAACTCAAACAATTATGAAAATTTAGTACATGATATAAACTTTATATTACATCACTGTGTAAAATTTTTAGAAACTTTCCACGTTCCAGTAAAATATGAAAATTCAAACACTACAGCCAAAGTTTCTGTTTTTTACACAGCACACATCAAAACATGCAATGCAAGCATCCTAAGGAAATTCGTGGAACTTTTCATTGAAAAATAAGATTATAAATAACACCTAACAGAGAACAACAAAATAAAATGACGCTCCAAACAAAACTCATATTATGTGACGAATAAAAATATAGCTCTAAGTAAGATATACCGATAGTGTTGAAGACGAAAGAGGGGATGCCTTCCGGGGCATCCCCAAGCTTAGACGCTTGAGTCTTCCTTGAATATTACCTTGGGGTGCCTTGGGAATACCAAGGTTAGGTTCTTATCACTTCTTATTCTTATCATATCGGTGTCTCACCAAAAACTTGAAAACTTCAATCACACAAAACTTAATGGAACTTTGGGAGAAAGGTTAGTGTAATAAATAAAGATCATTCACTTCAGTACTATCAATACAAGATTCATAAATGTTCACACATGATACCTACTGTATTATATCATTCCCACAATTTATATTACTCAATATAATCTATAGAAACACTTGAAACAAGCAAACTATGCATGCAAAACAGAATCTGTCAAAAACAGAACAGTCTGTAAAGATCTGAATGATCAGCATACTTACCTGACTCTAAATATTCTGAAAAATAGGAAAACTCAAGGAATTTGCGTGCAAATGTTTTGTAAAAATTTCATATTTTTTCGACTCTCCAGTAAAATCAGACAATTCATATACTGGGCACAAAACTTTTTGTTTTTGCACAGAATCAAACAAGCACGTATCCACACTATCTTAAAGGATTTACTTGGCACTTTATTGAAATAAAAGACACCAAACATGATTACTACAGTAACTTAATCATGTGAGCACATCAAAACAGAAAGTAAAAGTGTTGGGTTGTCTCCCAACAAGCGCTTTTCTTAAATGCCTTTTAGCTAGGCATGATGATTTCAATGATGCTCGCATAGGAATAGTAATTGAAACATGCAAAAGAGCATCATGAATCTCATGAAAAGCACATTTAAGTCTAACCCACTTCCTATGCATAGGGATTTTGTGAGCAAACAATTTATGGGAGCAAGAATTATCTAGCATAGGAAGGGAAAACAAGCATATCTTCAAGAATTTGAACACATAGAGAGGAAACCTGATATTATTGCAATTCCTATAAGCATATGTTCCTCCCTCATAATAATTTTTAGTAGCATCATGAAGGAATTCAACAATATAACCAGCACATATAGCATTATTTTCATGATGCACAAGCATAGAAATTTTATCACTCTTCACATAAGCAAACTTCTTCTCATTCATAGTAGTGGGAGCAAACTCAACAAAATGACTATCATGTGACACTTGATTGACATAACCACATTGAATATTAAAATCATGATGAAAAGTTTCATGGTTACTATCACTCTTTATAGCATACGTGTCATCAGAATAATCATCATATATAGGAGGCATGCTATCATCATAATTGTTTTGCTCATCAAAACTTGGGGGACAAAAAATATCATCTTCATCAAACATAGCATCCCCAAGCTTGCGGCTTTGCATATCATTAGCATCATGAATATTCAGAGAATTCATACTAACAATATCACTATAATTCTCATCATTCAAAGATTTAGTGCCAAACATTTTAATAACTTCTTCTTCTAACACTTGAGTACAATTTTTCCTTCCCATCATTTTCACGAAAGACATTAAAAAGATGAAGCATATGAGGCAACCTCAATTCCATTTTTTGTAGTTTTATGTTATAGACTAAACTAGTGAAAAACAAGAAACTAAAATATTTAATTGCAATATCTAAAGATATACCTTCAAGCACTCACCTCCCCGGCAACGACGCCAGAAAAGAGCTTGATGTCTACTACACGACCTTCTTGTTGTAGACTCGTATTGGGCCTCCAAGCGCAGAGTTTTGTAGGACAATGGAAATTTTCCCTCAAGTGGATGACCTAAAGTTTATCAATCTACGCTAGGTGTAGGACGAAGATGGTCTCTCTCAAACAACCCTGCAACCAAATAACAAAGATTCTCTTGTGTCCCCAACACACCCAATACAATGGTAAATTGTATAGGTGCACTAGTTCGGCGAAGAGATGGTGATACAAGTGTAATATGGATGGTAGATATAGGTTTTTGTAATCTGGAATTATAAAAGCAGCAAGGTAGCAAGTAACAAAAGTGAGCAAAAACGGTATTGCAATGCTTAGAAACAAGGCCTAGGGTTCATACTTTCACTTGTGCAAGTTCTCTCAACAGTACTAACATAGTTGAATCATATGTAAATCCCTCACGTGCAACAAAGAGTTCACTCCAAAGTCAAAAATAGAGGAGAACAAACGAAGAAATTATTCTAGGGTACGAAACCACCTCAAAGTTATCTTTTCTGATCAATCTTATGAGCTATCCCTATAAGTGTCATGAAACGCCCTAGAGTTCATACTAAGATAACACCTTAAGATACACATCAACCAAAACCCTAATGTCACCTAGATACTCCAATGTCACCACAAGTACCCGTGGGCTTGATTATATGATATGCATCACACAATTTCAAATTCATTATATTCAATCCAACACAAAGAACTTCAAAGAGTGCCCCAAAGTTTCTATCAGAAAGTCAAGACGAAAACATGTGCCAACCCCTATGCATAAATACCCAAGGTCACGGAACCCGCAAGTTGATCACCAAAACATACATCAAGTGTATCAATATAACATCCCATTGTCACCACAGATATCCCATCGCAAGACATACATCAAGTGTTCTCAAATCCTTAAAGACTCAATCCGATAAGTAAACTTCAAAGGGGAAACTCAATTCATCACAACTAGATAGAGAGGGAAAACACTCCATATGATTCATCTATATTAATAAAGCTCACGATACATCAAAATCGTGTCATCTCAAGAACATGAGAGAGAGATCAAACACATAGCTACTGGTGCATACCCTCAGCCCCGAGGGTGAACTACTCGCTCCTCGTCATGGAGAGCGTCGAGATGATGAAGATGGCCTACGGTGATGGTTTCCCCCTCCGGCAGGGTGCCGGAACAGGCTCCCATTGGTTTTTTGTGGCTCTGGAGGTTTGCGGCAGCGGAACTCCTGATCTAGGTTCTGCGTTGGTTTTTTTGGAATTTATGGCGGTGGAAACGAGTCAGGATGGGCCACCTAGGAGTCACAAGCCTGGGGGCGCGCCCTAGGGGGTGGGCGCGCCCTTGAGGCTTGTGACTTCCTCGTGGGTCTTCTGGCCCAACTCCAACTCTCCCTGGGCTTCTTCTCGTCCATAAAAATTCACCGTAGATTTTTATTCCATTTGGGATCCGTCTGATATTCCTTTTTTGTAAAATCCAAAAACACGGAAAAAACAGGAACTAGCACTTGGCTCTAGGTTAATAGGTTAGTCCCAGAAATAATATAAAGTTGTGGTAAAATGATTGTAAAACATCCAAGAATGATAATATAATAGCATGGAAGAAGCAAAAATTATAGATACGTTGGAGACGTATCAGATATCACGAATGGTAAGATGTATTTACTGCAGTGTGTCTTCGGTGATAGCAGGTTCGCATTGCTCACCCAAGTGTGGCGTTCCTCAGGTGCCTGCTCGGACCTCTAGAAGAGCATAGCGAACGTGAATCGGTTCTATGCTTTGCGGGGAGAAGGAGATGAAGCTCGGCTATTCTAGGCGCAATTTGAAGCCCCAAGCGCTCTCCTCTCCTTATCGAGCAGCTGAAGCAGCTAATGGAGCTACACTGGATGGCGAAGCTGGCCATGAAGGATCTCTGTATTCGGCTATGGCCCAACGAGCTATTGCCGAGCAGCTACTTTGGCCTTGTGCAGAAGTTGAGCGATGCCTCGCCTCGGATTGACGTGCTAAGGCGTTCCTCTTGTATAGAGGGAGCTCGGATGGCCTTTGCGAGGGCCAAAGTGCACTAGCCGGGGCTTGATCCGATGAAGATAGCCACCGCTCCTATGCCCTCTGGAAAGGAGCATAGGTGCCCTGAGCGATACTTCTCTGTAGTTATGGAGGGTGCTCGGGCGATAGAGGCTTAGTGTTCGACATAAAACATTTATGAGTAAATGCGTTGTAATATGTCCGAAGACCTTTGAATGCTTGTATGTTTATGATGCATGGTTTATCATGTCTTTTATATTTTTGCATTCGTTTATAACTCCTGTGTGGCTGTTTAAACTGAAAGTTGCGAGTCGTCGGCTTCAGCCCCATGTAGATACTACACGAGGTGTCTCTTCCTACGCACTATGACCCTTAGACGAGCTATAGGTACCCTAAGGCGGTAGTGTGAGGCGGACAAGGCAATCAAACTGTAGTGCTTTATTATTTTCACTTAGCCGTAGGAGCAAACAGGAATGCGGGGGGCTGATGACTACCCCTAGTGGTTTGTGATGTTCGGATAAACCGCGGCTAAAGCCGGTATCACATCGTTTGGATGAACACCAGACCCAACGTATGACATGGAATAACCTCTAACGAGATTTTTAGTATGACACTTAAGCTCAGATTCGCAGACTGGTTCTCGCATACTATGACAGTCAGTTTTCGACTTTCTCCCCTGAGGTGCTTGACCAGGCTAGCTGGAAACACAATCGCAGTGGTTCTCCCTTTTCCCTTTTAGTCGACTGAGCGGAACGTAAAGGGCCAAGCACAGGAGCCGGGCAACCCAACTATTGACCCAAGACATAGTTCGGAACCAATGCATATAAAGAGAATTCCAAGACGCCGAATGCATAATCAATTGTGCATAGGGCGATTTTTTTTAAACTCGAGCCCCCGGTCTGTTAGCCGCTTGCATCATAATGTGTACCAAACAGTTTCGTTAGAAGAGGGAGAAAATAGAGTATGTGCCAAAAAAGGACAGGGAAACGACCATGTACAATCGTTTTGTATTTTGCTCAACCACTCTTATTGTTCAAATTGCCAAAGCGACTGTTTACAGGTATTCGAAAATGAAAATTTTACAGGAGGGGTTGTACCAGGGGTCTTTAACGGGTGACCTGACTGCCTCGAAGTGCCCTGTTGCTTGTCCGCTCCTGTGCCTCCTAGGGAGTTGTATACCTCTATGGGTGTTGCTGTTCGGCGAGCGGACCTTGGAAACAAAATGTTGAGAAGCCGCCGAAGTGTGGATGAGCTTTACGCTTTTAGCAGGCCCTTGATGGTACCTGCAGTGTGTCCGAAGACACTTAATGGTAGTAGTTCGGTCCAGCCGAATATGTACACTTTAATAGTTTTCCCCACCGCCGCCCATGGAATCTTGAGCGCAAAGTTGTGCCTCCTCGACATGTGATTTGCTGGTCGTAGGGTTGTGCAATGGGGGGAGAGTCCCTATTTATGGGGAGAGGAAGGTTCTGAGAGTTCGGGCTGAGACTGAGCTCGTTTCCCGACCTTACATGCCTTTACGGCAGATGTCGACGTTTGCCAATCATCATTGTAATGGAATTCGGCCGCCAGGGTCAACGCATGTTCCTCAGTTCGGAGAAAGCGTTATGTGTTGCCGTTGACAGTAATGCCCCCCTTGGGGCCGGGCATCTTGAGATTGAGGTATGCGTAGTGTGGGACGGCGTTAAAGCGAGCGAACGTTGTACGGCCTAGCAGGGTGTGATAGACGATGCGAAAAGGTACAATGTCGAAGATCAAGTATTTGCTTCAAAAGTTAGCAGGCGAACCGAACACTACTTCTAGGCTTACAAAGCCTGTGCACCGGGCTTCGACGCCTGGAATCACTCCTTTAAAGGTAGTGTTGCTGGGTTTGATCCTTGACGAATCTATACCCATCTTTTTCACCGTGTCTGAGTAAATCAGATTGAGGCGACTTCCTCCATCCATTAGGACTTTAGTGAGGTGATACCCGTCTATGATGGGGTCTAGGGTGAGGGTAGCCGAGCCCCCATGACGGATACTGGTCGGGTGGTCACGCTGATCGAAGGTCATTGGGTACGCCGGCCATGGGTTGTACTTCGAGGCTACAGGCTCTAGGGCGTAGACCTCTCGAAGGGCATGCTTCCTCTCCTTTTTGGGTATATGAATGGCGTATATCATATTTACAGTTTTTACTTCTGGAGGGAACTTCTTTTGTCCATCGCCGGTTGGACCATGAGGCTCATCCTCGTCCTTGTTGTGTGGGTCCTTGCCTTGATCCTCGGTTGCAAGTTTGTCGACCTGTTTGAATACCCAATAGTAACGTTTGGTGTGGTTAGCGGGCTTCTCTTGAGTGACATGGATCTAGCAAGGCCTCTCCATGATCTTTTCCAGCGGGGTGGGTCCCCCACGATTGCCTTCAGGAGGCTTCTTCTGCTGCCCTGGTCGGAAGTTGTGGAAGCCAGCGTTGACAGACGTGTCATCCGCATCGCTATTGCTGTGTCGATGCTTATTCTTGTTGCGCTTTGGTTTCCCGTTTCCTTCCCGAACTTCGAAGGTTCCGAGGTCTTCGGGGTTGTGGCTTCGTCTTGCTAGTCAGTTATCCTCGCCCATGCAAAAGAGGGTCATGAGTGATGTAAGGACGGACATTGTCCTAGCTTTATCCTAGCCGAGATGGCGAGCCAACCATTCATCCCGAATATTGTGCCTGAAGGAGGATATTGCCTCAGCGTCTGGGCAATCAACAATCTGGTTTTTCTTGGTCAAGAACCGATTCCAGAATTGTCACGCGGACTCTCCTGACTTCTAGACAACGTTGCTTAGGTCGGAGGAGTCCGGCGGCCGAACATAGGTGCCCTGGAAGTTAGATCGGAATGCATCCTCTAGATCTTCCCAGCACCCTATGGAGTTTTCGGGGAGGCTATTTAACCAGTGCCTAGCTGGCACCTTAAGCTTTAGGGGTAGATACTTGATGGCGTGGAGATCATCTCCTCGCGCCATATGGATGTGGAGGAGGGAATCCTCAATCCATACGGTTGGGTCAGTTGTCCCATCATATTGCTCTATGTTCACGGGTTTAAACCCCTACGGGAACTAGTGCTACATCACCTCATCCGTGAAGCATAGAAGGTGGGCAGCGCCTCTGACCCAAGTTATGTCATGATGGTAGTCATCATCTTATCTAGCTCGGTTTTGTTCTCATCCTCGATTGTTGCGATCGAGCCAAGGCCGGTACCCATCCCATCGATCGGGTGAGTACCCTCTGGATCCATAGGTGGATCTTGTGCGACTTGCCCTATGGTACAGGTCATGCCGCGGGTCTAACTTGTCATCGGGCTCTATTGGCTCTTTTCCCCGTCTTCGGGGTATCGTCGGTCTATAACCGGTGTCGTCAGCCGTCCTGTCTCGTCCTCGAGGGGGCCGGTCTGGCTTGTCGTATGGGGTATGTTTGGGAGACGGCGTGTCAGTGAGCTCGTCGTTGAATTGTGGCACCAGCCTTCTGCGTGGATAGCTTTTAGGTTGGTCCAAAAGACCAGTACCGTATCCTTCCTCAACTGAGAGGACTTTCGTCCATCGATCATTGAGGTTGTCTTGTTCGGCTTTAAGCTGTCGTTCTTTTGCTTTCAAGCTATGGGCCGTGGCTATAAGCTGTTGCTTGAATAGTTCCTGGTCTTCAAGGTTATCGGGGATGGCGAAGTCATAGGCTTCCGAGATGTCTTCCTCCTCGACAGGGGGGGAGGTAATTGTCGTCCTCGGAATCATTTAGGTCATCGGGGTTGAGCTAATCTTCTGGTCTCTCTTGACCCTCTAGCAGTTGTTTGGGGATATCGGGATCGCCGAGGTCTTCCAGGGTATCTCCATCCCCGGTGCCGACGATAGCTTTTCTTCCCTTTTTTCCTTTTGATCGTTTATGCGGCTTCCGACGCCTTGACGACACTTCACCCGATTTGTCGCCATCATTTTTAGGTGTGTGCTCGCCGTTAGAGGCTGGAGTGTCCACCATGTAGATGTCGTAAGTGGAGGTGGTAGCCCATCGCCCTGTGTTTACGGGGGTGAGGGCACAATCTTCCTCATCCATGTATTTTGCCTCCTCAGAGTCATAGTACAACATGTCGGTTAAATCCTTGACAGTGGCTATCAAGTGGGTGGTGGGTGGGATGAAAAATTCATCCTGACCCGCCTTGAGACCGATCTGAGCATAGATCAGGATTGGGTCGTCGGTAATTTTCATCGACGAGATCCGATCTAGGGCCTCATTGAGTATCGAGGGCTCAATCAGGTCGACCTGCTCGGAGTGTTCGGAGTTGACATCTGGTGCATCCGCGCAAGGTGAGTGTTCGGCAAGAATAGGTGTCCGGGCATCTGGCACTATGGCCGAATCTGGACTAAAGGTCAGGCCATCGCCGGTGTGGATCCCGCAGGCGGGGCCGAAAGAGGGATCTGAGGTTAAAGCCTTGGAGTCTTCGGGCGTAGCAGGCAAGACTGCAAGCGTAGTTAGAGAGAGATCGCCCCGAGAGTCTATGGAGAACTCCAGGTTCCCGAATGTGACCTCTTGATCAGGCGCGAAACTTCCAACCCAGCCTAGATGGTTGGTCGGGTCAGAGTGCAGCACAATGCTACCGAAAGCGAAGATCTATCTGGGAACAAAAGTGTCCATGTTGCGGACTTCTTCGTTGATGACAACGCGAGCCATCGATCCCTTGGTGATCATAGCGAAACTCTCAATGAAAGCACCAATATCGGTGTCAAAACCAGTGGAACTCGGGTAGGGGGTCCCAAGCTGTGAGACTAGGAGTGATGGTAATAGGGGACGAAGGAGACGATGTTTACCCAAGTTCGGGACCTCCTATGGAGGTAAAACACTATGTCATTCTTGATTATATTGATGATGTGTAGGTTACAGAGTTGATCTACCTCGAGATCGAACTGCTAAACCCTAGATGAGTTGACCTCTTCTACAACCTAAAACCCTCCGGCTTATATAGCCACCGAGGGTACCTAGGGTTTACACCTGGTCGGTTACACATAGAAGGAAAAACATGCCTATTCACTATTCCAATCATGGAGGACACCCCATCATTTTGGAAGCTTCCTTCCTGGAGACAGGTCCCTCGATCAATCCAATGCTCGATAATCGTCCCATATAGTCCGGCCCATGAGAAACAGGTCGCCCACCCGAGGACCCCTTAAACCAGGACTCCCTCAAAGGGGGTGAGGAACGCGAGCGGGCTGAAATGTCCCTCCTGCCAACCACTTTTCTCAGATACGGGGCACCGTCGGGCCGAGGGGGGAAACCTGTGTTTTTGCGGGTTGGAGGAGGGATTTTACTGCGCCCCTCAAAAAAATTTACGGGTCCGACGCATTTGTGGGGTCTGATCGGGCGGCTTTCTTCACGTGGACCCGTATTTTAGCGGTTATTTTGCGATTTGGGGCGTTATACGAGGTCTGCTAGAGATGCTCTAAGGCCAAAGATGGACGATGGCGAGGCTTCAAACGGGAACGACCCAGAGCCACAGGCAATGAAGTAGAGGTGTCCCAAGTGGAGGGGAGGCGGATGTTGACTGTTTCAGTGCGCAGAGGAGGGCAGGGTGACATTGTGGCAGCGCCCACTGACCGTTGTAGGGGGTACCAGGAGGTTAGAGCATCTCCAACAGACGCACAATTATAGCGCCGCTTTGGAAAAATCTCCTTTTTTGCGCGTGCGCAACTGTTCCGGGCGGTCCAACGGACGCACAAAAAGCATGTGCGTTGTATAGTTAGTTCAGCACATGAGCAAAACGGTATCGCGCGCTGCTTATTTCGTGCGCCCGCTCCCGCACGCTGGACACTCGAGCACCCGTGACCTACTGCTGCCATTCTCTCCGGCCGCACCGCCTTCGCCCCGCCCTGCGTCGTCGTCGACAAAATTTGACCGATGGAAGGCCACAACGACATCCCCACAACCCCTCCCTACACTCGCTACCCCTCCGCTGCCGCCACCAGCGGCGGCGCAAACCCTAGTGCGGGGTTGAACTTCGGCTTCGCTGCCGCCGGCCCTCCTCCAATCATCGGTCTCGCGCGCGGCCTTTTCATGGCGCCACGGATGACCTCGACGGGTAGCGTCGCCCGATGCCCGCCGTGAAGCCACGCCCCCCTCCCCTCTCCAATCGACCAAATGCGGCTGCAGCGAAGGCGGGCAAGGTGTCCGGCAAGAAGAACAAAGTGTATGACGGCTCTTCTAGGCGTCCAAAGAAGAAGCTTGCAGGGCGTTTGGCGGATGCGGCCCCGACCGAAGTGCCGACGAGCTCGCTTGTTGCGTTGGTGGCTGATGCGCACAAGGTGTTTGATGAAATGCCCACAAGGTATGATTTTGCCCCACATTTTTCGTTGTTGTTTTTTACATGAATGGATACATATGGATAGCTTAGTTTTCTTCTACATACTTTGTAGTTTCAATGATGAGACATATATGTCAACTATGGGTGTTGGCTCCAATGATTCTCATTGGTCTCAAACCAATGAACTGCATTTAGATGATCATGAGTTTGAGGTGGACGAGGATGGTGAGGGTATAGTCAAAGCACCGAAAGGAAGAGCGGGCAACTACACCACGGATGGAGACATCTTGCTATGCAATACATGGTTGCAAGTGTCTATGGATGCCAATGTTGGAGGGGACCAAAGTAGAGATGCATATTGGATCCGGATGAAGGAGCACTTGGATGTACACAACACGAATGGAATTGACCATACGGAGAGATCTCTTCTCTCCCGGTGGTCGACAATCAACAAAGATTGTCAAGGGTGGGTGGCTGCCCTTAAGGCGGTTGACATGATCAACCCAAGTGGCACTAATGATATAGATAGGGTAAGCCCTTTCTTTCATGCTAACCTGTTGCTTCCATGTTCATGTTTTTTGTTGTTGTTTGAAATGCTAAGTTGTTTTTTTGTTTGTAGCTCACTATTGCACAAAACTTATAACAAGGAGAAGAGAAGAAGACCAAGAAAGGAAAGGTCAAGAAAGGGAGACCATTCATGTTAGCCCATTGCTACACCGAGTTGAAGGATCAAGAGAAATGGAAGCTCTGTGAGGAAGAAGAGGAGAGAAAGATAAGCAAGACAACTATTGATTTGGATGATGACGAGGAGGAGGAATCAAGTGATGATGGCAAGAGAAGCCTTACACCAAACTCGATTGCCTATTCCAAGCCAAAAAGACCAATTGGAGGCAAGAAAGATGCAAAATAAAAAAAAAAGAGTAGATGATGGTTTGAAGAATGTTGCGGAAGCTATTCTGGAGGCAAGAAAGGAAGCGAGCGAGGTGAGGATGATGTCAAGGAAGCAAGATGCTGCGGCCGAGGAGAGGAGGTTGGCGGCCAAGGAGAGTAAGGTGGCTATTGGAAATATGCCCTAGAGGCAATAACAAATTAGTTATTATCATATTTCCTTATTCATGATAATCGTTTATTACCCATGCTATAATTGTATTGATTGGAGACATAGATGCATGTGTGGATACATAGACAAAACCATGTCCCTAGTATGCCTCTAATAGACTAGCTCGTTGATCAAAGATGGTTAAGGTTTCCTAGCCATGGGCATGAGATATCATTTGATAATGGGATCACATCATTAGGAGAATGGTGTGATGGACAAGACCCAAACTACAAACGTAGCATATGATCGTGTCAGTTTAATGCTACTGTTTTTTGCATGTCAAGTATCTATTCCTATGACCATGAGATCATGCAACTTACTGACACCGGAAGAGTGCCTTGTGTGTATCAAATGTCGCAACGTAATTGGGTGACTATAAAGGTACTCTACAGGTATCTCCGAGGGTGTCTGTTGGGTTGGCATGGATCAAGAATGGGATTTGTTACTCCGTGTGACGGAGAGGTATCTTAGGGCCCACTCGGTAATACAACATCACAATAAGCCTTGCAAGAAATGTGACTAAGTGTTAGTCACGGGATCTTGTATTACAGAAGGAGTAAAGAGACTTGCCGGTAACGAGGTTGAACTAGGTACGGAGATACCGACGATCGAATCTTGGGCAAGTAACATACCGAAGAACAAAGGGAACATCATACGGGATTAACTGAATTCTTGACATAAAGGTTCGACCGATAAAGATCTTCATAGAATATGTAGGAACCAATATGGGCATCCAGGTCCCGCTATTGGTTATTGACCGTAGAGGTGTCTCGGTCATGTCTACATAGTTCTCGAACCCACAGGGTCTGCACACTTAAGGTTTGGTCACGTTTCGGTAGTATAGAGTTATGTATGGTGGTGACCGAAGGTTGTTAGGAATCCTGGATGAGATCCCGGAAGTCACGAGGAGCTCCGGAATGGTCCGGAGGTAAATATTGATATATAGTAAGTCCTATTTTGGTCGCCGGAAAAGTTTCGGGCTCATCGGTAGTGTACCGGGAGTGCCACTAGTGTACCGGGAGACCATCGGGAGGGGTATTTCGACCCAAGAGGCTACATGGGCTGTGGGAGAGTGAATACCAGCCCTTATGGGCTGGTGGAGGTCCCACACAAGGCCCATGCGTCTGGGAGAGAAAACCCAAAGAAATAAGGTGGAAAAAAAGGCAAAATAGGGAGGAATCCTAGTCCTACTAGGATTGGAGGAGGAGTCCTCCTCTCCTCCTTGATTCGGCCGAACCAAGGGATGGCCCCTTGAGGGCCAAGCCTCCTCCTCTCTTCCTCCTATATATACTGGAGGTTTTAGGGTCTTTGGCACTAGATTTTCAGCCACGTGCTACCCGTTCCTCCAGTGCATAGTTTCTTCTCTAGATCGGATTTCTGCAGTGCTTAGGCGAAGCCCTGATGGAATAGCTCCACCATCATCGTCGGAGCGCCGTCACGCTGCCAGAGAACTCGTCTACCTCTTCGCTCCCTCTTGCTGGATCAAGAAGGCGGAGATCGTCATCGAGCTGTACATGTGCTGAACGCGGAGGTGTCGTCCGTTTGGCGCTAGATCGGAAGGACCGTGATCAAGATCGCGAGACGGATCGTGATGAGATTGCGGGACGGATCGTGATGAGTTCGTGGAATGGATCGTGATTGGATCGCGGGATGGATCGTGATGAGATCGCGGGACGCTAGGCGATTTGGATCGCGAAGACGTTCGACTACACCAACCGTGTTTCTTAACGCTTCCCGCTTAGCGATCTACAAGGGTACGTAGATCCACTCTCCCTCTCGTAGATGCTCATCACCATGAATAGATCTTGCGTGTGCATAGGAAAATTTTTGTTTCCCATGCAACATTCCCCAACAGTGGCGGACGAGGAGAGGAAGGTGGCATTGGAGGAGAAAAAATTAGCCATGGAGGAGCGATCTATATTGTTGGAATGGTAGAAGTACTTGTTCTTTATAGACACATGTACCCTTGATGAGAAGCAAAAGGAGTACGTCAATCTTGGGTGTGAAGAAGTCTTGGTTCAAAAAAGAGCCATGGCCATGAAAGGCATGGGAGGCATGTGAGCTACCATAGGAGGCATGGGTGGCATGGGTGGCTTCGGACCTACCATGGGTGGCATGGTAGGCATGGGTGGCTTTGGAGCTACCATGAGAGGCATGGATGGCTTCAGAGTTCCCATGGGAGGCATGGATGGCTGCGGAGTTACCATGGGAGGCATGGAAGGCATGAGTTTTGGGTCTCTCATGGGAGGCATGGGAGCACCTCCGGGTGACATGGGTGGACACATGTCCTCCGGTGTGCCTTACATACCTTCACATGATGCGGCGCGCGACAATGAAGAGAAGGAGGAAGAATCGCCTTCGGACAACAATGACGAATCGGAGGAAGAGGAGGACGATAATCACGTGCCATGATTGTTGATGTGTCACTTGTTTGTTTGAACTTTTATGTGTCATCCACTTGGTTGGATGAATTTGAACTTGGTTGGATGAGGATGTGGCATGATTGTTGATGTGCCGTGCAATTAAACTATGATATGTTATTTTGCACATTTGTTTTTTTTTTGCGAGGAAAACTTGCAATCTATTCATCAACTGTCAAGATAGTACAAAGAACACTAGAAGTAAAAAATACATCCAGGTCCATAGACTACCTAGCGACGACTACAAGCACTGAAGTGAGCCGAAGGCACGCCGCCGTCATCGACCCTCCATCATCGGAGCCAGGCAAACCTTGTTGTAGTAGACAGCCGGGAAGTCGTCGTGCTAAGACCCCATAGGACCAGCGCACCAGAACAACAGCCGCCGCCGATGAAGAGAAGAGTAGATCGAAAGTATCCAACCTGTAGACAGACAAACATAGACGAACGAAGATCGGATCCACATGGATCCATCGAAGACAGACGCCGACCGAATCCCATGAGATCCGCCGAAGACAAACCTCCACACACCCTTCGACGATGCTACGAACACCATCAGAACGGGGGCAAGGCAGGTAGAACCTTATTCCATCTGCAGAGAGCCGCCTCCACCTTGCATCTCTGAGTAGGACACAAACCCTAACAAAACTTAAAAAAACATTAAAAAACAGAGGTCTCCCGTCGGCGAAGACCGGGATCCACAACGCATCCATGGCCCTAAGACCAAAGAAGACAAGGTAGATCGATGCCGCCGCCGCCAAGAGGCAAGAGAAACCCTAGCCTTGTGCTAGGGCTAGAGAGGTCGGCCGCCGTTGTTCGATCTGCAGAGTTGTTAGCTATTTTGCACATTTGTTTAATGTTTGAAACATTACCATATTGTGAAAATGGACATATAAAATCTTATTTGTAAGCGTCGGTTGCTCACGTGTGGTGTAAGTTTAACGCGTCAGCTGTAGCTGCTCGGACGCGCCATATTTTGTAGCAGCCGTTCGAGCTAGCGCGCAAAAAACCGCTATTTCCATGCCGTAAAAATGATTTGACGCGCCGCCCGGTTGCTCCCTGTTGAAGATGCTCCTAGGCCAGGGCTCGTGTGGAAAAACATGCGTTGTAGGCAAAATAAAGATTAAAGAGTGACTTCGGGCTGCACCATTGGACATGAATCCAACGGTTCAAACCGAATCGACCGAAGCTGGTTTTTATATTTGCGATTTCCTGATGCATCGGCGATCCCGAATGAAACGAACTCCTAACCGCCAGCTCAACAAAGAGCGGATCGAGCCCTACTTCTACCACAGCGCATCTAATCTTCAGATAGGGTGACGCAGCTAGCCAATACCATGTCGGCGCCTCTTCTGGACAGAGATCCGTGCCCAGACCGCATCATTGAGGATGCCGGCGGGGCTTTCGCCATGGGCGCCGTGGGAGGTTCTGTCATCCACCTTCTCAAGGGCCTCCACAACTCGCCCAATGGCGCGCGGATTAGTGGCGGCATGCAGGCCGTGAGACTGAACGCCCCGCGGATCGGCGGGAGCTTTGCCGTGTGGCGCACCATCTTCTCCACCACCCTGCACCGCGGTCTTCCTGCGCCAGAAGGAGGACCCCTGGAACTCCGTCATCACCGGCGCTGCCACGCACGGGTTTCTCCACTTGCGCATGGGCCTCAAAGTTGCAGGCCGCAGGGCGGTCTATGGCGGCTGTCTCCTCGCGCTCATCGAGGGCGGCGCCCTCATGTTAAACCGTGTCATCCAGGCAAAGAAGGACCCCCCCCCCCCCCCCCGCCCCCCCGCGCCGCTCCCTGCCCATGACCCCAACTTGGCCACCGCGGCGGTCCCATGCCCGCTCCAGCCAGCCGTGTCCCCTGCGGAGGTCGCGAGCTCGGGCGGTGGGGGTAGCTAGTTTGGCTTTGGCGGCCTCTTCGGCAAGGAGGAGAAGACCAGTGGCAGTGAGGGCAAGTCGGAGATATTAGAGCTTCGAGACGACCAGCCCTCCGGTGTCATCATCTGAATACAAGTGAAAAGAAGGTGCGCGTGGTGTTAATGCATTTTTCACTCGGTTCCATGAAAATGTGCTGTCTTAAGCTTGATCCATTCCTTGTTTCTTCTACTTTCATGGGAGGAGGTGGCAATTATGGCGTGCTTTTGTTGCACGGTGAGCAGGTTCGTGTGGTCCAGTCATGCTGTTGCACGGATTTACTTCGGTTTTTCCATTCTCGCACTCTCGATGATGCAGAGTTAAGTTTGTGATAGTTTCTTTCTACTTTAGAATCCAACAATACAGACAGATATGCCTCCTCAATTTAAGCTTCGGAATCTTCACTGAAGTTGCTAAAAGTGGGTTGAACGAGGTACCTGACCATGTTGTTCGGTCATGTCAAATGGCTTTTATTTTCAAAAATCTGCCTCTAGAGGTCTCGATTTTATTAAAAAAGAAGAGGGTTGTCGGGTTAATTGATTGAAAACCAGGCTAAAATCGATACAACAACCCACCCAGAACAAACCGGCCGACCTGGTCACCCACACGGAGATACACAAACACATTGTAGAGAAAAACCACATAGTCGAGGTCGTCACCAAGCATCATCCTCATCACTCCTCAACAAGCCAACGACTCCGACTTCACCATCGACTTCCGCCACATATACAAAAGTGAATATCAACAACAATAGTTTTAAATGAATACCAACAACAATAGTTTTAAATGAATACCAAATGTTGTATTATTAGCTCCGCCACATATATAAATGTGTTTTACGTTGTCAATCAGCGAGATAGCGTCCAATGTGTATCCGCTACAAATGTAGCCAATATATGTGATCATTAGTTTGATACTAAATATGTTTAGCACCCTAATAAGGGCAGGAGTGCATGCTTTATTATCGATGTGTTCATGTGAAAATGATCTGATTTTTAATGGTAAAGTCTCCTGTTCTATGCAGTTTATTCACCGTTGTACTTTGCCTCCATACTTGGTATATGTCACATGAACGAAGCGCCAAACGTTATTCAAGACGGTGAGTATGCGGTTGGAGCGGGTGGTTAGAGAGTTTTTTTTATCCAACATGTGTGGCAGCATAATCACTGAAAAGCATTTCACCCCCTCCTTCGACATGGACACAATGTCGTTTCTTATGGCTTTACTATTATCAATATGTCTTCTATTTTTATTTTTATAGGACAATTGATTTTGGTTGTCTACATCTTGCACATTAAAGGAGAGAGAGAGACAATGCACAACACGACTAGCCATGGTGTCACCAACGAAGAACGACAATTGATCGTTGCAAGTGACGGCCTTTGTTGCGCTGCCTCTTGGATTAGATAGTCGTCCATCTTGAATCGAGCACACCATGGTCCGCCACGGTGTTCCCAGCAAGGGCCCCAACATGACCTCAAGTTAGGAAAGAAGATAAACGGTGCTTGGTAAGAAGAAACAAGATACATCAACCGTTGACTAGAATCTAATGGGTCTCATCAAATCAAGGGAAACAAGAATCATTTTACATAGAAACATCCGACATGGGTCTAGATCTGCATGAAAACTCTCCAACCGTTCATGTATCCTTAAAAAACTATCGTTTACAAAAAAACTTGGGTAAAAAAAGCCTCTAACAGCTCTCATTAATTCGGTTTTTTATGAGATCTCATATGATCACTTCCTTCGTCCTTCAACTTTATGAGTAATTTTTGCAGGATACAATCGTCTGAAACTTCATGCGCACGCAACCCATCATCGCGGCGCCACATTCTGCCGCACCGCTCGCCGTGCCGCCACGCACCGCCGTACTGTCGCCGTCGTTCGTCCCTATCACCGACTTGCGGGCCCTAGACATTAGCTAGTTTTTTCTAAAATAAAAAAATACAAAAACTAAGAAAAGTGGTCATCAGAAAACTTTCCGTAAATTATGCGGTCATCCATCCCATAAAACGAGTTTTACGAGAAGTTTTCTAAGGGGGCTACCGGAGTTGCTCTCGG
The DNA here is from genome assembly GCA_022496015.1 of Hordeum marinum. Taxonomy (NCBI): domain Eukaryota; kingdom Viridiplantae; phylum Streptophyta; class Magnoliopsida; order Poales; family Poaceae; genus Hordeum; species Hordeum marinum. Next base: position 124,872,053 of record CM039673.1, on the reverse strand, counting down.
GACGTTTCACAGCGATTGCACACACGCTTTGAGAACGTTCAGGCGTGTTCGGACGTTGCGACGTCGTGATCGGAGACCAGTCGCAGCGGCCGCCGCTACACTGCATCAACATCAACCAGTGCTACTAGTTTCTACAAAATTCCATTTCCCGCAAAAGAAAGAACCCACGAGACAGGAACCAAACTGTTCCTACTCCCACTCGACCAGACCACCCACCACGTTGCTTGGCCGGCGAGGAACCAAACCGTAAGCAAGCCCCGATCCAGCCAGCCAAACCGCCAAAGGCGCACGCCACGTACGTACGTCGCGCTCGCGCACCGACCCGAGCCACCATACCACCCAACGCCGCCCGCGCACGCACGCGTCCGGCCTCCCGCGCACCCAGGGACGACATGGGGTGCCGCTCTGTCGAGCCGTCAGTCGCCAAAGATCAGAGCCCATGTGATGTGCAGACCATCAGTTTCGCAGCCGGACCGGTCGAGGTTGGTGGCGCTTTGCCATCGAGATCGCGCGGGCGCCGCCGGTGGCTGGCACGGCTTAGCTTCCTGCCGAATGCACCTCCTGCTAGCCAGCCCTGCCCCCTTTCTTTGCCTTAAAGCCCCCGGCATCGCGCACGCACCACGATATCTGCGCCTTCTGGTAAGGGTGAGGGTACGTGCGTTTGTGTTGTTCTTGCCGGCATTTGTAGTACGTGTGGTGAGCATGGAGCTGCCCCACGCCGCGCTCGTGCTGGTCCTCGCCGCGGCGGCCACGCTCTCCGTCGCAGGTTCGTCGTCATGCTCCCCTACGCTTTCGTTGCAGCAAAACCGATCATGGTTCGTTCTTTCCGTGGTGTTGATCTCGTGCGTTGCAGTGGCCTACGACCCGCTGGATCCCAACGGGAACATCACCATCAAATGGGACGTGCTGTCGTGGACGCCGGACGGCTACGTCGTGAGTGTCCTCTCCTCTCCATCTTGAATCCTTGATCGATCGTGTGTCAGGAGCAATGCGAACGGACTAACCGATCGATTGCATTGCGTGCGTGCGTGCATGGCAGGCGACGGTGACGATCAACAACTTCCAGACGTACCGGCAGATCATGGCGCCGGGGTGGACGGTGGGGTGGACGTGGGCGAAGCGGGAGGTGATCTGGTCCATGGTGGGCGCGCAGGCCACGGAGCAGGGCGACTGCTCCAAGTTCAAGGCCAACCTCCCGCACTCGTGCAAGCGCACCCCGGCCGTCGTCGACCTGCTCCCCGGCGTGCCCTACAACCAGCAGATCGCCAACTGCTGCCGCGGCGGCGTCGTCTCCGCCTACGGCCAGGACCCGTCCGCCGCCGTCTCCTCCTTCCAGGTCAGCGTCGGCCAGGCCGGCACCACCAACCGCACCGTCAAGGTCCCCAAGAACTTCACCCTCCTCGGCCCCGGCCCCGGCTACACCTGCGGCCCCGCCAAGGTCGTCCCCTCCACCGTCTTCCTCACCGCCGACCACCGCCGCAAGACCCAAGCCCTCAGTACGTCCTCGATCACCACCCTTCTCTCTTCCTCCGGCCATGCATGCATGCATGAAACGAAAGTGTTTTGTAGCAACGAACTTACCATGGACGAATATGGCGCGTGCATGCAGTGACCTGGAACGTGACGTGCACCTACTCGCAGCACCAGGCGTCCAAGTACCCGACGTGCTGCGTCTCCTTCTCCTCCTTCTACAACGACACCATCGTGCCCTGCGCCAAGTGCACCTGCGGCTGCGAGCACAAGACCTGCGCCCGCAGCGAGCGGGACTCGAAGCGGCTCATGTCGGCGTCGGGGAAGACCGCGGTGACCGCGCGCGGGCACGTGAACCGGCAGACCGCGGCGCCGCTGCTGCAGTGCACGACGCACATGTGCCCCGTGCGCGTCCACTGGCACGTCAAGCTCAACTACCACGACTACTGGCGCGCCAAGGTGACCGTCACCAACTTCAACTACCGCATGAACTACACCGGCTGGACGCTCATCGCCCAGCACCCCAACCTCGACAACATCACCGAGGTTTTCAGCTTCGACTACAAGCCCGTCGTCTCCTACGGCTCCATCAGTAAGCAAACCAAATCTATCTCGAATTAGTCACCATCAATTCCCTTTCTTTTCATCAGACTCTGATCTCAATCTGTCGCGGTGCAGATGACACGGCGCTCTTCTACGGGATGAAGTTCTTCAACGACCAGCTGATGGAGGCCGGGCCGTACGGGAACGTGCAGTCGGAGGTGCTGATGCGCAAGGACGCGAGCACCTTCACCTTCAGGCAGGGGTGGGCGTTCCCGCGGAAGATCTACTTCAACGGCGACGAGTGCCGGATGCCGCCGCCGGACTCCTACCCTTACCTGCCCAACTCCGCCCCGGCGTCGCTCGTGAGCTCCGCCTCCGCCGTCGTCGTCGCCGCCTTCTTGGTTCTCCTCGTGGCATGAGCGCCAGAGGCGGCCATGATGTTTTGCCTGTAGATAGGAGAACGTTTTGGGCATCAAGATGGAGATCGGTGGCCCGTTTTAAGTGAAGCACGCAGGAGCAGGACAGGAGCATAATTTCGATAGAGAAATCCGTCTGCACAACACAACAAGATTTCCTTCAAAAAAAACACAACAAGATTGGAATTTACAGACAGTGTGACACTTTGCATCTCAGTTTGTAACTGATAGCATTTTCTTCTGTTCACTGTTTTGTTTTTGTTTTGAAAAAGAGGTTGAAACTCCCCATCATTGCAATCCACACATCCATATTTGTCACAATTGATATGAAAATTGGAGAATTCAATCAAATAACCTCAATTTGCATAGGCGTATGCTTATCTAAACGTGCTTTTCACACCCACAAAGTAAATAGATGTTCTATACAATCAATATATCCGTCTTTTTTGCGTGTTCTTTCCCCTTTAGAACAGCAGAACAATTTAGCATATTTTAGCGTTGAATTAAGTATCTGTCTTGGCTTAGTTAGAATGCACATCAAGTAGGAGTGTACAATCATCAACCAAGGCTTGAGTCTAACAGAGGTTAGGCTAGGTATCCGCACATCTGAATCTGCACTTCAAGATAGCTGTCCTCTAAACCTTTGTTCAGTAATCATGTCAAAACCTCTGTCCAATTCCATATAATCTACTCATTCCTCCTTCGCACCCGACCTTCACTACACATGAACCAGCAAGAATGCCAATACTGTCCAAACGGTTATGAATGGAACGGCAAGTGACGCCGACAGTCGTCGATGAGAAGCGTTCGGCAGCCATGGGTACGCATCTGGAGGCGGCATCACGCAGTTCTCACCGTTGAAGTACACACGCCTCGGAAACGCCCAGCCTTTCTGGAAGGTGAAGGTCTCCGGGTCCTTCCGGAACAGAAGCTCAGACTGAACATTCCCATTTCGATCGGCAGTCATGAGCAGGTCATTGTAGTACTTGATGCCCCACATCATCCCGGTGTCGTCTGCGACAAACGGAGTAATAACTTGTCAGTAGATGGAACACAAACAAACATACATTGCCTAGTATATATGGAAGCTTTCAGGTGGAAGATGATCGAAGTGATGAAGCCCTCACTTATTGTTCCATAAGGGTTGAGATCTTTGTACTGGAAGCTGAAGATGGTGGTCAGGTTGGCGAAGTTGGGGTGCTGCGCGACGAGGTTCCAGTGCGAGTAGTTCATCCGGTAGTTGAGGCTTTGCGCCGTGATCTTCACCCTCCAGTATTCCTTGTAGTTGGCCTTGACGTGCCACTGCACTCTTATTGGGCACATATGAGAAGAGCACTTCACGAGAGGCGCCGGGATGTCGGTGCTACCCCCGTTCACGACAGAAGACAGATAGGATGAGTTGGGCCTGCCAAAGAGGACGCCCAACCGTCACATACAAAACTGGACACAAAAGTTGCGTGACTCCTGTTCTTGCATCAAATGTAACTCAACTTACTTGACACAGCTCACTGGGTTTGTGCTGTTGTCTTGGCAGCCACATGAGCACGTCTGGCAGTCGACTATGGTGCTGTTGTAAAACGACGAGAGCGCGACGCAGCACGTCGGGCTTCTTCCCGAGACGAACTGCGAGTATGTGCACGTCACATTCCATGTCCCTGCACAGAGAAGCACAAGCTATCACCATAATGCCGGAAGCTTCTTCCTAGTACTATGCATCAAATGGTGTTAGTGTTAGATGATGAAGATGAAGATCTTACTGAGGGCCTGGGTCGTCCGCCTCCCATCCCCATCGATGAACTTGGTGGCCTCTACTTTCTTTGCAGGCCCGCAGGTGTACCCTGGCCCAGGGGCCATGAGGGTGAAATTCGTGGGCGCCTTGACAGAGCTTTTGGAGGTCCCTGCCTGACCAACGCGGAACTCAAACGTGGCAATGGCGTTGGCGGGGTCCTGCCCCCATGAGCTGAGGACCCCTCCTTTGCAGCAGTTCGGGGTCTGCTTGTCGTAGGGTGCCCCCGGAAGAAAGTCCACCACCTCCGGGTCCGTCCGGCAGCAGTGCGGCCCCGGCTCCTCTCTGAACTTGGAGCAATCGCCTTGCTCCGTGGTTTGGGCGCCGGACATTTTCCAGATTATTTCCTTCTCCGCCCACACCCACCCCAGCTTCCATCCCGGCGCTTGGATGTGGCGATACTGCTGGTAGTTGTACAGTGAAACGGTCGCCTGGAGGAAGAAGAGTTTACAGTCCGTCAGCAGAATTGGTATTGGCTTCAAACAGACTGAACTGGCGTACTTACCATGTAGCCATCATCCGTCCAGCGCCTCACATCCCACTTGATTGTAATGTTCCCGACCGGATCGAGCGAATCGTAGGCGTCTGCGAAATGCCAAGGAAATTTGGTTGGATCAATGGTTCCACAGAAATGAAAGGATGTCATGGTAGCAGACATTCATGGAACCAAGATTATGGTGGCCATTGTTTTTGAAAAAAAGATATATCTCATGTTACCATAAATTGGACTGAGTTTTTTTGAACAAGAGCCATGATAAATTAAACACTGAATGAACAATAACTGTAGCTGTTGCTTATATCAGATTAGTGGTTAAACTATACCCATTTTACTCCCACTAACTGTCGTTTACATACCAAGTGGAGGTCACAATTTTAGCATGATGCCGTCCATAAGGCGGGGTTTTCGCTGACTTGAAACAGAATTGTGTGCACCCACTCAGTCTCCCTGTCAAGTGCATTTCGTCATAGTAATATAGACCAAACCTATACGGCTACATGAACTACAAAAGCAATAAAACTAAATTAAGCAACCCAATTTGAATTAAACAAATACGCCAACACGAAGAGTTAATAGTGCGAGAAGCCTAGAAGTGTTGTAATTTCAAAGGTTTTTTAGGAGACAGTGAATTGTCGGATGGGGAACAGGAGATCCTACGTGAAAGAAGACTGTAATTGACGTGAAAAGTGATTATTTAGTGGTTGCTAGAGATAGTAGAGATCAACGATAGCATGTGATTTCTCGTTCCATAAACAACTTCCTCCCAGAAATACATTCCCAGATGAAAATCGCACGAAGATTAATTGCATCTTGATCATCACGGTCACATTATGGCGGAAGGAGAAACCATCGGCGTTACCAAAATTAGCAGGCGAACCAAATCCTCCCAAATCTCCGTCCTTGGATTCCCGAGAATCAGCCCACGTCTCGCCCCCAAAAACGATCTTGCCCGAGCAGCAGCGCATGAATCGACGAACAGCTCCGAGAAAGAAAGAAGAAAATACAGAGAGAAAAGAAACAGGGAGAAAGATCAAGAGCCCTTACCTGACGACGGCACCAGCGCGGAGAGGGCGAGGGTGAGGAGCAGCGTAATGGAGGAGGGCAGGAGCGGTAGACGCGCCGCCGCCATGGCCGATCGAGAGGTCGCTCGAGTCTCAAGAACCAGCTGCACCCCCCTGATCACTCCCTCTGAGTCTGAGTACGACGTGCTCTCCGTGGAAGGGGCTTGGGAAAAGCGGGTCGGGGTCAGAGAGCGAGGGAGAGCGAGGTTTGTGCGTGTGGCGTGTGTGGGTGTCGAGTCAGATTTGTTGCTGCGCGTAGCCGTGTAGTGCATGCAGACGGCTTTGAGCTATTCTCGTGGGAAGCTTTCCTCCTTGCTGCCGTGGGACGGTGGGGGTGCGAGAAGCCAGCCAGCTACCGGCTTGTTTGTTTCTTGTAAATGCCACTGGCTAAGGCTAATGCTGGCGCGGGTGGCCTCTTCCGGATGGATCACCATTACTGCCAGCCGTGTTTCCGGTTTCCTTCCCTCCATTTCTGTGGTTCCGACGCTCGTTTCCCTGTGGAAGTTAGGTGCCATGTTGTTTTCACCGACCTTTGTTTGGTTCACTGATGAAAGGTTTCTCGATCGTCACTTGGTTGACCGTGTATAAAGTATCCGATGTTTGGTGATGCCAACAAAGGTCGTTTAGTGCTCGCTGATCCGAACCCGAGGTCCCTTTTGCTTCTAGACGGATAAGAAAGCTCGGGTTTTCGTGTCTTATGTGCGCAATCTTTCCCTTAAAGGCAAAGGAATTTGCCACTAGGGCGAATGCCGGTCATCGGCGCGCCATATCAGCCGGAGCCTTGTGCTGCAAACGTCTTCGTTTCCTTACGGGAGAAGCATCGACGAGCGACCATATGTAGACTTTGGAAATTAATTAATTAGTTGAACCGCGTGTGCTTTTTGTGTTTTTTGTTTTGTTTTGCGACGAGCTCGGGTTCAGTTTGACGGGCACGTGTACTTATATTTGTCATGGCGCGTCTGGAATTTGCACCTGCGGACGTCACGCGGAGACCGTCCTCGGAAGGTTGCGGACGACACGCGCGCGTCGGCGTCGCGTGTCCGTTTATGCAGGTCTCATGAACGTGCTCTACATGCGACAACTGAGAGCCCGCTGGACAGGAAAAGAGAGACGGGCGGCCGGGCATGCTCGGCCGTCGTGTGCTCTTCCTCCGATCCTCTGGATAGACGGGTGGAATTCCGTTCCAAGCTGGAGAGAAGATGCACTGTTCGTGTGACCTGAAGCACCTGCGCGGTGCAACCCATGCGTTGGCTGAGAGCATCCAGGACCGGACATCATATATCCCTCCCAAGTCTTCGGACAACCTGTCCGATCACGGCCTGGACGCAAAAAATAGGAGCGAATTTATCAGGGAGGCTTCGATAGGCTCAAGCCTATCCTTTGATTTTGCGAAACTACCCTCGCCTACTTAAAGTGTCTGGTGTGTTTTTGCCAGCAGCGCGGTTAGTTCTGTTTTTTCCTAGCTTTTGTTCCTCTGTGGGTGAGAGGATGATCGATTAGTATGGCTTCAGCTAGGTCATGGGTTCACCTGTACCTAAATCAAACCAAAGCGCATGTCTATTGGTCTAACTATTGTCATCTTTCTCTCCTAGCTCAATTAGATTAGACATGCACCAGTCCCTAAACAACAGATTAGACATGAATCAGATTAAATTGTAAACATGTTATCATCTTGCATCTCCTGAACCATTTGACGTCCGAAAGAAAATTAGGTGCTCCGCACCTCAACTTCGGAATCGATCTATAGCTCAAAAAAAAGGCACCGATACATTGACGAAGATGGTATTTCAATTATGTTATGCACTGTATTTGTTGCAAGTTGGCTCACAAATTCTCATTTTACCTATTTGTAGCACAAAATCGACACAATATACGCGCCTTGCTCTATCTTAGTTGCTACCTTGAGCCCACCCTCCGTTTCCATCCTAGATTCGCCACTCGTAAAAATAATACCCAACCGGGTTTCCACACACAAACCCAATGTCCAGACCGTGCGACAATCACATATCCATCTTATATGTGATATGGATATGAAAAGGCATGGACGCAATCAGACACCGCCGTCATGTCAAACCGGCCCGCTACGGGCGCCACCATAGAAACCCGATGAATCATAGTCAAATCCCATTCCCTCCAAGTACACTTGACATCTCCACACCTCCAGTCTATTCCCTTCCTCTCCCCAATCCTCATGTCCCCTCTGCCATGGACGGAAGCGGCTCCAACGAGAAAGACCGGGATGTGCTGGCCGCCGGCTCATCCAGGAAGACGAGGAGGAGCTCGCACTCCGCATTGCTCTCCGCCACTCGTGGATGGACCGGGGTGGAAGCTCCTCCTTCATGACGCCTTCGGTGTCCAGGGTGCGCAACTCCTCCTTCGCGGCAATCTAACCCAGTGATAATAAGGGCCAAGACATGTATTTTATTGTTGCCACTAAGGATAAAACAACGGTGTCTCGTCATATTGATTGATGTTTTACTGTCTACATTATGTCAACATACTTATTGCAATGCTTCATTTATTGTAAACTTAATACTTAGAGATGCATGCTGGATAGTGGTCTTTGAGTTGAGTATTAGTAGTAGACACAGTTGGATTAACTGTCTACTTATCACTGACGTAATGCATATATGAGATTATGCCATGAATGCTCATAGTTCTAAATATTGCAATTTAATGGATGTCCAACTATAATTTGTTCATTGCACCACTTGCTTGTTTTGAGAGAGATGCCACTAGTGAACCTATGCCCTCTGGGTCTTTCTCCATTACTGAAATCTTCATCACAATCTATCTTTACTTTACTGTTTCACTTTCCTACCAGCTATCTCTATAACTTCCAACTTAATCTTGTAACTAGCAAGACAAGGGCCTTTGAAAACCCTCTTGTTGTGTTGGGGACAAGTGTGTTTTGTGCTTTGTGTGTAGGTACCGCTCACTTTGTTTTGTTGGGAGACTCCTACTCCTTCGATTAACCTTGGTTCTCTAATCGAGGAAATATGTATTGCTAGGTTACATCACCCTTACACATCAGGGATCCCAACCACTCTTACGAGAAAGCAAACAAGATTCATGGCACCGTTGTGGGGAGTTGATACGTCTCCAACATATCTATAATTTTTGATTGTTCCATGCTATTATACTATCTGTTTTGGATGTTTTATATGCATTAATATGCTATTTTATATTATTTTTGGGACTAACCTATTAATCTAGAGCCTAGTGCCAATTTCTGTTTTTTCCTTGTTTTTGAGTTTCGCAGATAAGGAATATTAAACGGAGTCTAAACGGAATAAAACCTCCGGAATGATTTTTTCTGGAATAAAAGGAAGCCACGAGACTTGAGAACCAAGGCAGAGGAGCTGCCACGGGGCCACAAGCTCGCTAGCCGCGACCAGGGAGGTACCCCATGCCGGGCAGGCTTGTGGGCCCCTGGCAGCTCCCCTAACCCTAATCTTCGGTCTATAAATTCCCAAATATTCCATCATTATCATGACGAGCCACGAAAACACTTTTCCGCCGCTAGAAGCCTCCATTCCCGAGAGATCCAATCTTGGAGCCTTTTCCGGTAATCTGCTGGAGGGGGATTTGATCACGGAGGGCATCTACATCAACTCCATTGCCCCTCCGATGATGCGTGAGTAGTTCACCACAGACCTACGGGTCCATAGCTAGTAGCTAGATGGCTTCTTCTCTCTCTCTCTCTCTTTGCTTCTCAATACCATGTTCTTCATGGAGATCTATCTGATGTAATACTCTTTTGCGGTGTGTTTGTCGAGATCCGATGAATTGTGAGTTTATGTTCAGATTATCCATGAATATTATCTGAGTCTTTCCTGAATTCTTATATGCATGATTTCATATCTTTGCAAGTCTCTTCGAGTTATTGGTTTGGTTTGGCCAACTAGATTGGTAATTCTTGCAATAGGAGAAGTGCTTAGTTTTGGGTTCAATCTTGTGGTGTCCTCACCCAGTGACAAAGTAGGGGTAGCGAGGCACGTATTGTATTGTTGCCATAAAGGGTAAAAAGATGGGGTTTTCATCATATTGCTTGAGTTTATCCCTCTACATCATGTCATCTTACTTAATGCGTTACCGTGTTCTTCATGAACTTAATACTCTAGATGCAAGTAGGAGTCGGTTGATGTATGGAGTAATAGTAGTAGATGCAGAATCGTCTCGGTCTACTTGACACGGACGTGATGCCTATATACATAATCATTGCCTTGGATATATTCATAATTATTCGCTTTTCTATCAATTGCTCGACAGTAATTTGTTCACCCACCATAATACTTGTCATCATGAGAGAAGCCATCGAGTGAAACATATGGCCCCCGGGTCTATTTTTCATATTATACTTTCAGATCTAAAACCAAAAATACCAAAAATACTTGTTGCCCTATTTTTCCTTTTAGTTTTACTTTCCGTTCAAGCATCCTATTATATCTATCTCTACTAGATCTCATCCTTGCAAATAACCGTGAAGGGATTGACAACCCCTTTATAGCGTTGGGTGCAAGAGTTTGATTCTTTGTGCAGGTACATCTATTGGTGGATCGCTTGTATCTCCTACTGGATTGATATCTTGGTTTTCAGAAACTGAGGGAAATACTTATCTACTTTGCTGCATCAGACCGTTCCTCTTCACGGAAAACCAATGTATGCTCGAGAAGTAGCAAGAAGGATTTCTGGCGCCGTTGTCGGGGAGATACATAGCAAGTCAAGGATACCAAGTACCCATCACAAACTCATCTCTTGCATTTACATTATTTTCCATTTGCCTCTCGTTTTCCTCTCCCCCACTTCATAAGATTTGCTTTTTTATTCGCCCTTCCTCCGTTCGCCTTTTCGTTGCTATGTTTGCTTGTGTTGCCATGTGCCTTCTATTTGCTTGCATCTTCGCTTGCTAAAAATCTATTTGTATGGATCCTCATCCACTTGCTAATATTTTCAAAAGACCAAATTATGACGAACCAATTGCTAGTGAGTTGAGTGTACTTGATTATCTCTATGAAGTTTTGCTTGATATTCGTGAATCTGAAAATTGTGATGAAGTGATTCACGATGTTTCCATGAATGAAAAGCATGATTGCAATGATATTGTTATAAATTTTATTGATGTCAATTATGTTAATGATATGCCTACAAGCTTGGGGATGCTAATATTTGATGAGTTTGCCATGACCACTACTTATTGCAATGATCATGATTGGGGTGATAATGCTTCTTATGATCTTGATAATTTATTTAATACTCATGATGAATATGATATTGAAAGTGGGTTTGGGAGAGTGTCAACTTTAGGCATTATTGATCCCACTATTTTGGAGAGTGTTCAATCTTATGAATTTTTTGGTAAAAGTGGGTTTGGAGAGGTCATGACTTTAGTTAATGATAATCCCGCTATTTTGGAAGAGTATCAACTTTGCATGCATGTGGATCATGAAGAAAAAAATATGATAGTTATATTGTTGAATTCCTTCATGATTCTACTGAAATTTATTATGAGCTAGGAACATATGCTTGTAGGAATTGCAATAATATCAAGTTTCCTCTCTATGTGTTCAAAGTTTTGAAGTTATGCTTGTTTTGCCTTCCTATGCTAGTTAATTCTTGTTCCCATAAACTGTTTGCTCACAAAATACCTATGCATAGGAAGTGGGTTGGACTTAAACGTGTTTTTAATGCTATTCATGATTCTCTTTTGCATATCTCAACTACTACTTTTTACGTGAGCATCATTCAAATCGTTATGCCTAGCTAGGGGCGTTAAACAATAGCGCTTGTTGGGAGGCAACCCAATTTAATTTTGCTCTATGATTTTTGCTTATGTTTTGGTGTTTTTGTCACGTTATTAAGTCTTTAGTAATTGTGTTTTTGTGTTTAAATTAGTGTTTGAGCCAAGTAAAACCTTTGGGGTGATCTATGATAGTTGTTGATTTGATCTTGCTGGAAAGCAGAAACTTTTGCACTAAGTCCATGAATTTTATGAATTTTTCAAAGAGTCAAATTGATCTGAAATTTTTACACAGGATTTATACACAAATTTCCCTGATTTTTAAGAATTTTAGAGTTCCATAAGTATTCCAAGTTTACAGATTGCTACGGATTGTTCTGTTTTTGACAGATTATGTTTTCCTTGTGTTGTTTGCTTATTATGTATCTATGGGTCGTATCGGGGGGTACGAGTCATGGAAAAGTTAGAATACAGTAGGTATTACAAAAATATAAATAAAGAATGAGTTCACAACAGTATCTAAAGTGGTGATTTATTTTTCTTATACTAACGGATCTCATGAGTTTTCTGTTGAGTTTTGTGTTGTGAAGTTTTCAAGTTTTGGGTGAAGATTTGATGGAATATGGAACAAAGAGTGTCAAGAGCCTAGGATTGGGGATGCCCATGGCACCCCAATTCATATTCAAGGATACCAAAAAGCCTAAGCTTGGGGATGCCCCGGAAGGCATCCCCTCTTGCGTCTTCAATCCATCGGTGAATTTACTTGAGGCTATATTTTTATTCACCACATGATATGTGTTTTGCTTGGAGCGTCTTGTATGATATGAGTATTTGCTTGTTAATTTTACACAATCATCCTTGCTGCACACATATTTTGAGAGATACACGCTGAATCGTGAATTTGTTAGAATACTCTATGTGCTTCACTTATATCTTTTGAGCTAGGCAATGTTGCTCTAGTGCTTCACTTATATCTTTATAGAGCATGGCGGTGTTATATTTTATAGAAATGATTGAAATCTCATTCCTCATTTATATTATTTTGAGAGTTTCTTAAAACAGCATGTTAATTTGTGTAGGTTATGAATTTAGTCCTAATATAATGGCATCCAAGAGGGATATAATAAAAACTTCCATATTAAGTGCATTAACAACTATGAGAAGTTGGATTGCTTTCATATAGTTTTGAGATAATAGGGATGGTAATATGAGAGTCATGCTAATGAGTAGTTGTGAATTGAAGAGATACGTATGTTAAAGCTTGTGATTCCCATAGCATGCATGTATGGTGAACCGTTATGTAATGAAGTCGGAGCATGATTTGTCTAATGATTGTCGACCTTTCTGTAAGGGTCGGGAGCGTGCAATGGTTAACTCCTACCAACCTCTCCCCTAGGAGCTTGCGTCTAATGATTTGTTTGATAACTAATAGACTTTTGCAATAAGTATGTGAGTTCTTTATGACTAATGTGAGCCATGGATTATACGCACTCTCACCCTTCCATCTTTGCTAGCCTCTCTAGTACCGCGCAACTTTCGTCGGTACATCAAACCCTCCTTCCTCAAAACATCCACCATATATTCCTCAAAACAGCCACCATACCTACCTATTATGGCATTTCCATAGCCATTCCGAGATATATTGCCATGCAACTTCCACCATGTAGTTTTTCTATGACTTGCATCATCACTTCATATTTCATATAGAGTTATATTTTGTCATAGGAATCGAGTTGTAATTTATTTTTCCTTGAGTTATAATTAAATAAAAGTGTGATGATTTTTCATTAATATAGCATTGTCCCATGAGAGAAAAGGATGATGGAGGCTATGACTCCCTCACAAGTTGGGACGAGTATCCGGACTTTACAAAAATAAAAGAGGCCAGAGAAGCCCAAACAAAAAAAATAAAAGAGGCCAAAGAAGCCCACCAAAAAAATGAGAGAAAGAGAGAAGGGACAATTTCTACTACTTTTTTCCACACTTGTGCTTCAAAGTAGCACCATGATCTTCATGATAGAGAGTCTCCTATTTTGTCACTTTCATATAACTAGTGGATATTCATTATGCACGACCACTTAGTTTTTCTTTTTGAGCTTTCATACACTTATAGCTCTAAGTGCATTTGCTGCATGGTGATCCCTACTCACTCAAATTGATATATATTGATGGGCATCCCCATAGCACGTTGATACGCCTAGTTGATGTGAGATTATCTTCTCCTTTTTCCCTTGCACCTCCTCCATATTCTATTCCACTTATAATGCTATATCCATGGCTCACGCTCATGTATTGCGTGAGAGTTGAAAAGGTTTGAGAACACCAAAAGTGTGAAACAATTGCTTGACTTGTTCATCGTGGTTGTGCATGATTTAGATACTTTGTGTGGGAAAGATGGAGCATAGCCATACCATATGATTTTGTAGGGATAACTTTCTAAGGCCATGTTATTTCGAAAGGACACGACTACCTTGTTGGTGTGCTCGAAGTATTACTGTTTTTATGTCAATATTAGACTATTGTTTTAAATATAATGGATCTGAATATTCATGCCACAATAAAGAATATTACATGGATAAATATGTTGGGTAGCATTCCACATCAAAAATTCTGTTTTTATCATTTACCTACTCGAGGACGAGCAGGAATTAAGCTTGGGGATGTTGATACGTCTCCAACGTATCTATAATTTTTGATTGTTCCATGCTATTATATTATATGTTTTGGATGTTTTATATGCATTAATATGCTATTTTATATTATTTTTGGGACTAACCTATTAATCTAGAGCCTAGTGCCAGTTTCTATTTTTTCCTTGTTTTTGAGTTTCGCGGATAAGGAATATTAAACGAAGTCCAAATGGAATAAAAACCCCGGAATGATTTTTTCTGGAATAAAAGGAAGCCACGAGACTTGAGAACCAAGGCAAAGGAGCTGCCACAGGGCCACAAGCTCGCTAGTCGCGGCTAGGGGGTACCCCGCGCTGGGCAGGCTTGTGGGCCCCTAGCAGCTCCCCTAACCCTAATCTTCGGCCTATAAATTCCCAAATATTCCATCATTATCATAACGAGCCGCGAAAACACTTTTTTGCCACCAGAAGCCTCTGTTCCCGAGAGATCCAATCTTGGAGCCTTTTCCGGTAATCTGTCGGAGGGGGATTCGATCATGGAGGGCATCTACATCAACTCCATTGCCCCTCCGATGATGCGTGAGTAGTTCACCACGGACCTATGGGTCCATAGCTAGTATCTAGATGGCTTTTTCTCTCTCTTTGCTTCTCAATACCATGTTCTTCATGATCTTCATGGAGATCTATCCGATGTAATACTCTTTTGCAGTGTGTTTGTCGAGATCCGATGAATTGTGGGTTTATGTTCAGATTATCCATGAATATTATTTGAGTCTTTCTTGAATTATTATATGCATGATTTCATATCTTTGCAAGTCTCTTCGAGTTATTGGTTTGGTTTGGCCAACTAGATTGGTAATTCTTGCAATAGGAGAAGTTCTTAGTTTTGGGTTCAATCTTGCGATGAGTGACAAAGTAGGGGTAGCGAGGCACGTATTGTATTGTTGCCATCAAGGGTAAAATGATGGGGTTTTCATCATATTGCTTGAGTTTATCCCTCTACATCATGTCATCTTACTTAATGCGTTACTCTGTTCTTCATGAACTTAATACTCTAGATACAAGAAGGAGTCGGTCGATGTGTGGAGTAATAGTAGTAGAAGCAGAATCGTTTCGGTCTACTTGACACGGACGTGATGCCTATATTCATAATCATTGCCTTGGATATCTTCATAATTATTTGCTTTTCTATCAATTGCTCAACAATAATTTGTTCACCCACCGTAATACTTGCCATCATGAGAGAAGCCATCTAATGAAACCTATGGCCCCTGGTCTATTTTCCATATTATACTTTCAGATCTAAAACCAAAAATACCAAGAATACTTGCTACCCTATTTTTACTTTTAGTTTTACTTTACGTTCAAGCATCCTATTATATCTATCTCTACTCGGTCTTATCCTTGCAAATAACCGTGAAGGATCAACAACCCCTTTATAGCGTTGGGTTCAAGAGTTTGATTCTTTGTGCAGGTACCTCTATTGCTGGCTCGATTGTATCTCCTACTGGATTGATAACTTGGTTCTCAAAAACTGAGGAAATACTTATCTACTTTGCTGCATCAAACCGCTCCTCTTCACGGGAAACCAACGCATGCTCAAGAAGTAGCAGTAGTCTTCTACAAAACAAACATGCCCTTCATGTTTTCACACTATGTTCTTGTTATTTTTCTTGCCTAGTTACTTTGGACTTTTTCTTTGTTTACAAAATATCTTCAAAATACCAAAAATATCTCTTGTTGTTCCTTGCGTTCTTTCTGCAATCATGACTACTGTTGAGGATGCTAGTGAAGCTAGTCTTATAGAAAATAATAGGGAAACACATAAGTCGCCTATTTACGATAAAGATTTTCATGATGATGATATTCCTTTAGGGCTCCTTTGATTCAAATAAATTGCATAGGATTTTTAGAGGATTTGGACCCTTAGGAATTTTTCCTTTGATGGTCGTTTGATTCATAGGATTGACATCCTTAGGAATTTTTCCATAGGATCCATTTGTAGTGTACATTTTGGAGGAAATTTTCCATCCACTCAAACCTCTTTGTACAATTCCCTTGTTTTTCCTATGCTATCAAACGTTCTTTCAAATCCCATAGGGTACTATAGCACATGCCATTCAATTCCTGCATTTTTCCTACTCCTTTGTTTTGAGAATCCTGCGAATCAAAGGGGCCCTTAACTTGGAAAACAAGAATATATTGTATAGGAAGTGGGAATGTCATTAGGAAAAGTGTTATTCAAGATTTTTTTTACTTGCCGAGGAGTTATACCGGCAATCAGTGCATCTATACTTATGATAAACAAATAGTTATGTGAATGTTATACTTATGTTGGAAACAGAATTGGGGAGAAAATTCATGCACATACATCCCGCTCTACAAAGAATGTTTGTTGACCTACCTAATATCCATTATCCTAGAGCTAAAAGGTTGGCAATTATTATCCTAATGTATGAACTGATTTCATAATGAAATAAGTTAGGGACATTTTTGCTCACTATAGAATAAATTGTGAATGTCCATCTATAGGAGAAATTCTTTATATTCAAGATGTTATGTGAAGAATGAAATCTAATGATTATGTGGATTTTGGAGAGAATGTTATGAAAATAATCCCACTTTTAGTCTATTTAAGCACACTAATGATAAATTTGAATGGATTGTTAGAGGAGTGGATGTTGGATTCTTAGATAATTTATTTAGGCATGCCTCTAGGAATTCAATAGAGGATGAGATAACTGCTATGTATGAGGGAGTGTATGAAGATGATCCACCACCACAAGAATTTGAATTCATGGATGTTAAAATAACTAAATTTAGTCCTTTCAGCAATTTATGTTCGCCTACAGGAAACTTGTTGAAGAAACAAAGGAATATGAAAAATTAAATGATGATAAGACGTGATCCTTGTATCATGCATAGACATTAAAGAAAAGTGTTTGTTGCAAGGCAAGCCAATACTTATCTTGTTTTTTTGCGTCAACATGATTATTGGTACTGTAGTAATTATGCATGCATCTTTTCTTTGGAATTTATGCCAACCTTAGGTTTTGGGATGTTACAATTGCATGTTTATTAGGTATTGTGCAGAAACAAAAACTTTTACCTCCTTTGTTTGAACTTTTATTTCATACTAGAATGTGACCAATTCATGTAATTTATAAAGTACTGCATTAAAATACTACATACTAATTTTTTAGAACTTCTAGAGGTATATAAGTATGTATCTTAATTAGCTTCCTACAAACTATTCCGATCTTGATAAACTGATATCATGTTTTTGTTATCTGCTTATTCTGGGGTTTTCATGGCTTTTATTTGGGGATATAATTTTTCAAAATAATAGTATATAGTATCTAATACCTAAAAATAATTAAGAAACTTATCTTGACAGTACATGGTTGGGTCATTTATTTTTATGTGTGCTCACTCACCTCACGTGTTGAGTTTTATGTGAATGATGTTTTTAAGATTAGGGGAGACATGAGAGAGGGCACACTGGAGTGGGATGATGCATGGACAATGTTGTCTATCACCACACCACTTCTTAGGGGGCCCATGCGCATACTCAAAATGGCACACACATCTAACATCAGCTGATAATGGGACGTGACACACTAGCGCACGACAAGACTTTAACCAATCAAGTCCTGAATGGGAATATTCGCTGGGCTCACTTCTGAGATAAACTAATGGAACAAAACGTCTCTGCCTGGTGAGGTTGGTTGATCGACGTATTTTTGGAATCAGTTGGTCTTCATGGCAACATTTCTAAAAACAACTTTGCAAGTAATCTAACATGGTAGCGATAAAAAGATGGTCGTGTAGTTGTCTTTTCAACACAGGGCTAAGACAGTGTAGCATCTACTTCATATCATAATATTTTATAAGAATGCCCTACTTTTGCTTAATACATTATGATGTCACACAGGCAGAGACTCATATGACTTTTCCTCTTCCACGCGGAGCTACATTTTCACAGTCTTTGAGTCCTATTCGCAAAGAAGCAAAGCATGACACAACATAGCAAGGATGAATCAATGTGGTTGGCTATAAAGTCAAAGGAACCTGAATATGCAACTATTGATCTCACATTTAGATCTAAATAATGGTTTAGGTGTTATTTAACATGCCATAAGCATGACATTACAACACAACTTATAAGGTTTGGGTAGACTTTAACAAAATTATTATGTTGCTTCTTCAGTTTGATTTTAGAGGCACATCGTTTGTGTTTATGTTGTCATGTTATCCCAGGATATGTTGTGTAAGTTACAACACAACCTATAAGTCTTGGGTAGGCTTTAACAAAATTATTATGTTGCTTCTTGAGTTTAATTTTAGAGGCACATCACTTCTGTTTATGTTGTCATGTTATCCCAAGATATGCTTTGTAAGATGGCTTTCTAACTATCGTTTATTGTTCATTCATGCACTTTGATTTGTGTTTTATATATAAATAGGGTGCAACCTGCTTCGAGAAAAACAGAGGCCGGACAACCACACATAGGGTGTGTGGAAGCACGATCGCACTCGCCGCATGTTAATGATACGTCTCCAACGTATCTATAATTTTTTATTGTTCCATGTTGTTATATTATCAATCTTGGATGTTTTATAATCATTTTATAGTCATTTTATATCATTTTTTGGTACAAACCTATTGACATAGTGCCAAGTGCCAGTTGCTGTTTTTTCCATGTTTTTTACATCGCGGAAAATCAATACCAGACGAAGTCCAAATGCCACGAAACTTCGATGATTTTTTATGGGTCAGAAGGAACACAACGGGCCCTGGATGCGCCTGGGGAGTGCCTCGAGGGGGGGGGGCACAACCCACCAGGGCACGCCAGGAGGCCCAGGCGTGCCATGGTGGGTTGTTCCCACCTCGGGTACCCCCCGGACCGCATATTTGCTCTATAAATACCCCAATATTCCAGAAACTCTAAAGAGACGGACAAAATATTCATCCAGCTGCCATAGAGTCTAGAACCACCAGATCCAATCTAGACACCATCTCGGATGGGGTTCACCACCTCCATTGGTGCCTCTCCGATGATGCGTGAGTAGTTCTTTGTAGACCTTTGGGTCCGTAGTTAGTAGCTAGATGGATTTCTCTCTCTCGTTGAATTCTCAATACAATGGTCTCTTGGAGATCCATATGATGTAACTCTTTTGCGGTGTGTTTGTTGGGATTGATGAACTTTGAGTTTATGATCAGATCTATCTTTTTATATCCATGAAAGTTATTTGAGTTTCTTTGATCTCTTATATGCATGATTGCTTATAGCCACGTATTTCTTCTCCGATATATGGGTTTTGTTTGGCCAACTTGATATATTTATCTTGCAATGGGAAGAGGTGCTTTGTAGTGAGTTCGATCTTACGGTGCTTGATCCCGGTGACAGAAAGGGAAACGACACGTATGTATCGTTGCTACTAAGGATAAAACGATGGGGTCTATCTCTACATAGATATATCTTGTCAACATCATGTGATCATTCTTATTGCATTACTCCGTTTCTCTATGAACTTAATACACTAGATGCATGCTGGATAGCGGTCGATGTGTGGAGTAATAGTAGTAGATGCAGGCGGGAGTCGGTCTACTAATCTTGGATGTGATGCCTATGTAATGATCATTGCCTGGATATCATCATGAGTATTTGAAGTTCTATCAATTTCCGAACAGTAATTTGTTCACCCATCGTTTGCTATTTTTTCTCGAGAGAAGCCACTAGTGAAACCTACGGGCCTCGGGTCTCTTTCTCATATTATTTGCCTTTATGATCTACTTTTCCTTTGCTTTTATTTTCAGATCTATATTTCAAAAAAACCCAAAAATACCTTGCTGCACTTTATTTTATTTGGCATTCGATCTATCAACATTTACAACTTTCTCCCGGCCACGTGCCTTTCTGGCGCCGTTACCCGAAAGGGATTGACAACCCCTTTAACACGTCGGGTTGCGAGTATTTGTTATTTGTGTGCAGGGATTGTTTACGTTGTGTTGCTTGGTTCTCCTATTGGTTCGATAACCTCAGTTTAATATCTAAGGGAAATACCTAGCGCCGTTGTGCTGCGTCATCCCTTCCTCTTTGGGTAAATACCGACGTAGCTTCAAGCGACATCAAAAGGAATTTCTGGCGTCGTTGCCGGGGAGGATCTTCAACATATACCAGGTTCCTAATCGCAGATCTCATCTCCTTGCAATTTACATTATTTTCCATTTGCCTCTCGTTTTCCTCTCCCCCACTTCACAAAAATTTGCCGTTTTATTCACCTCTCTTTTTCCGTTCGCCGTTTTCTTGCCGGATCTGTTTTTGAGTGCAATCTTGTTGTGTGGTCATCATGACTCAACAGGACACCAAGTTATGTGATTTCTCAAATACCAACAACAATGATTTTATCGGCACTCCGATTGCTCCTCCCGCCACTAGTGCGGAGTCTTGTGATATTAATACTGCTTTGCTGAATCTTGTTACGAAATATCAATTTTCCGGTACTCCTAATGAGGATATCACATCCCATCTTAATACCTTCGTGGAATTATGCGATATTCAAAAGAAAAATATGTGGACAATGATGTGGTTAAGATGAAATTATTTCCGTTTTCTTTGCGTGATTCTGCAAAAAATTGGTTCTCTTCTTTGCCTCGCAATAGTATCGATTCCTGGAATAAGTGCAAAGATGCTTTTATCACTAAGTATTTTCCTCCCGCGAAAATTATTTCCCTTAGAACCCAGATCATGAATTTCAAGCAACTTGAACATGAGCATGTTGCACAATCTTGGGAAAGGATGAAAATGATGCTAAGGAATTGCCCAACTCATGGGTTAAATCTTTGGATGATCATACAATTTTTTATGCGGGATTGAATTTTGTTTCTCGTAATCTTTTAGATTCCGCCGATGGTGGTTCTTTTATGGAAATTACTTTGGGTGAATCCACCAAATTTCTTGATAATATCATGTTAAATTATTCACAATGGCATATCGAAAGGGCTCCTACTAGTAAAAAAGTTAATTCGGTTGAAGAAATATCTTCTTTGAATGAAAAAGTTGATGCTCTTATGAAATTGGTTGCTAGTAAAAGTGATCCTATTGATTTTAATGATATGCCTTTGTCTACTTTGATTGAGCAAAATAGTGATGCCATAAATGTGAATTTTATTTCTCGAAACAATTTCAATAACAATGCTTATAGAGGTAATTTTAATCCTAGGCCTTTTCCTAGTAATTACTCTAATAATTATGGTAATTCCTATGGAAATCAATCTTATAATATTAATAGGGACACCTCTGATCTTGAGAATAATATTAAAGAATTTATCAATACACAAAAAGTTTTCAACACTTCCATAGAAGAAAAGTTGAGTAAGATTGATGATTTGTCTAGAAGTGTTGATAGAATTGCTCATGATGTGGAAAATATCAAGATGAAAATTTTTGTGCCTAAGGTAGATGAATCAATTAAAGCTCTTTATGTTTCTATGGATGAAAGTAAGAAAAGAACCGCTATGCTTAGAGCTAAAAGAGAATTTTTAGAAAAATCATTTTCTAGTGATTTCTTTCGTAAAAGTGATGAAGATCTTAAAATGATTGGTGTTTCTTCTATTGATTACTTGTTTAGTAAAGTTAAGATTGATGAAAAAGGGACTGGAGAAGAGTCAACTTTAGGTAGAAGGCGTCCCAATATTTTGGAGGGTGAAAATCTTGTTGAGAAAATTGATGAAAGTGGGTTTGGAGAGGTCAAAACTTTAACTAGTGATGTGCCCACTCTTTTGGATTACAAAGACTTTAATTATGATAGCTGATCTTTGATTTATTGTATTTCTTTGTTGCAATCCATGGTAAATTCACCACATGCTTATGAACAAAATAAAGCTTTTACTAAACATATTGTTGATGCTATGATGAAAGCTTTCGAAGAAAAATTGGAATTAGAAGTATCAATTCCTAGAAAATTGCATGATGAATGGGAACCTACTGCCAAAGTCAAGATTAAAAATTATGTTTGTTTTGCTTTGTGTGACTTGGGTGCTAGTGTTTCTCCAATTCCGAAATCTTTATGTGATGTGCTTGGTCTTACCGATATTGAATCGTGTTCTTTAAATTTGCACTTGGCAGATTCTACTATTAAAAAGCCTATGGGAATAATTAATGATGTTCTTATTCTTGCAAATAGGAATTATGTGCCTATAGATTTTATTGTTCTTGATATTTATTGCAATCCGTCTTGTCCAATTATTCTTGGTAGACCATTTTTACGTACTATCGGTGTCATGATTGATATGAAAGAAGGCAATATTAAGTTCCAATTTCCTTTGAGGAAGGGTATGGAACACTTTCCTAGAACAATAATTAGGCCACCATATGAATCAATCATGAGGGCATCTTATGGATCTCAGAACAAAGATGACAAAACTTAGATCCTTGCTTTATGCCTAGCTAAGTGCGTAAAACAATAGCGCTTGTTGGGAGGCAACCCAGTGAATAAAATTTATTTTTGCTTCTTGCTTTCTGTTCTTGAGTTTTTACACAATTATGCTACTGTTATGATTGTGTTTTTTGTGTTTTCATTAGTGTTTGTGCCAAGTAAAGCCTTTAGGATCTTCTTGGGTGATAGTTGTTTGATCTTGCTGGAAAAAAAAGAAACTTATGTGCTCACAAAAACAATTTTAGTAAATCACAGAAACATGATTTTGATCTGAATTTTTTACATAATATTTATAAACAAATTAACTAAGACTTCATAATTTAGTAGAATTGTTTGAGTTATAGAAGTATTCAAACAAATCAGATTACTACAGACTGTTCTGTTTTGATAGATTCTGTTTTCTTTGTGTTGTGTGCTTATTTTGATGGCTCTATGGTTTTCTTTGATGAGTTTTTGCCATAGAAAAGTTGGAATACAATAGTTATAATGCAAGAACAAAATATTAATTGGTTTAATACAGTACTTGTAGTAGTGATTTATTTTTCTTATGCTAACGGATCTCACGAAGGTTTTGTTGAGTTTTCTGTTATTGAAGTTTTCAAGTTTTGGGTTATCTTACGATGGATGAAGGAAGGATGGAAGATCCTAAGCTTGGGGATGCCCCGGCATCCCAAGCTATTATCCAAAAATGAGCAACCAACTAAGCTTGGGGATGCCCCCGAGTGGCATCCCCGCTTTTTTCCAAAGATCATCGGTATTTTACTCGAAACTATATCTTTATTCGTCACATGATATGTGTTTTGCTTCGAGAGTCTTGTATGATATAAGTCTTTGCTTGTTTTATTTTGTGTTTTAAGTCTTGTTCCCTTGGTGGACACACCTATTTGAGAGAGAGAAAATTATGGCATGACTTGTTAGAATTGCTCTCTATGCTTCACTTAATTTTTTTATGAGCAATGGACTTGGTCTAGTGCTTCACTTATATCTTTTTGAGCACGGTGTGCTTAGTATTTTTGAGGAAATTCTCTCTTACTTCACTTAGATTTATTTGAGAGTTAGTAAAATTTTCAAGAAATTCTCTCTTGCTTCACTTAAATTATTTTGATAGAAAGAAGAAAAATTATGCTCTTGATCTTCACTTATATTTGTTTGAGCTTATGAAAAGCAACACATGAAAATTAGTCCCAAAGTGATAGATATTCAAGAAGGATATAATAAAAACTTTCATGAAGATCATTGGACAAAATAAACTTGATTCTTAGTAATAGTTTTGAGATATGATGATGTGATATGTGAGTTATGTTGATGAGTAATTATGCTTTAGTAAGAATATTGGTGTTAAGGTTTGTGATTCCCTATGCAAGTACGAAAGTCAATAGTCATGTAATGAAATTATATCCTACTTGTGGTGCATTATTCGGTGTTATTTATGCTTAATGCTTGCTTATGAGATTATCTGTTTCTTGGTTGGTTGCTTCTCAATCTTTTGTTAGCCTTCATTCTACACCAAGTATGAGCTCTACTTGTGCATCCATATCCTTAAACCCAATTTTTGCCACATGAGTCCACTATACCTACCTATATGTGGTATTTCCATGGCTTTCTAAGAAAATTTGTATATGCCATCTCTAATTTTCAAATTAAACTTCTCTTTTGTGTGTTTGTTTCGTTCGCGGAGAGGTGAGGGATGGCTAATATTTTCCATGCTAGATGTGTTATTCTCACGATGAGTGTTTATTCACTTGTCATTGCACGAGAGTAAGGCAAAGGTATTAGGGATGCCCAGTCCCGAAATGCAAAAATGAATTTACTTTATGTTGTCAAATAATAAATTCCTTGGAAAGTGTTGGTATGGAGGGCAACCGTGATACGGTTAGCCATGGAAAGTGAAAGTATGGTGGAAAAAGGAATAAACTTTATTTTTTGTTTGGGAACCGCCTATGATATATCTAGCATGGAAAGTGTTGGGAACTCTAAGTCGTTTTCGTTGGTGGGATGGATACACCACCCAAAATGTTTTTATCTCTAAGTTTTTCGCTTTGAGCTCTGGGACATCTACAAATCCCTACTTCCCTCTGCGAAGTGCCTTTCTTTTACTTTATGCAATTTTTATTTTTGAATTTGAGTCTCCATCATCTCTTACCAAAACACCAACTAGGAGGCAATATGATCGTACTTAAGTATTGGGTGTAGCTCATATTCGAGTGTGTTTCATGAATGGATCAATGTTTGAGCATGATGGGCTAGGGATAACTTATTTTAGCGTTGATATTTTGAAAGACATGGTTGCTTGTTGATATGCTTGAGTATCTAAATTATTATGTCAAAACTAGACTATTGCTTTGAACAACTAAAAGTCCAAATGTCCATTCTATGAGGAAAAGAATATGATATGACATGTTAGGCAGCATTCCACATCAAAAATTCTGTTTTTATCACTTACCTACTCGAGGACGAGTAGGAGTTAAGCTTGGGGATGCTGATACGTCTCCAACGTATCTATAATTTTTGATTGTTCCATGTTGTTATATTATAAATCTTGGATGTTTTATAATCATTTTATATCATTTTTTGGTACTAACCTATTGACATAGTGCCAAGTGCCAGTTGCTATTTTTTCCTTTTTTTACATCGCAAAAAATCAATACCAGACAAAGTCCAAATGCCATGAAACTTCATGATGATTTTTTATGGGCCAGAAGGAACACAACGGGCCCTAGCTGCGCCTGGGGAGTGCCCCGAGGGGGCACAACCTACCAGGGCACGCCAAGAGGCCCAGGCGTGCCCTGGTGGGTTGTGCCCACCTTGGGTGCCCCAGGGATAGCCTATTTGCTCTATAAATACCCCAATATTCCAAAAACCCTAAAGAGACAGATGAAATATTCATCCAGCCGCCACAGAGTTCAGAACCACCAGATCCAATCTAGACACCATCTCGGATGGGGTTCACCACCTCCATTGGCGCCTCTCCGATGATGCGTAAGTAGTTCTTTGTAGACCTTCGGGTCCGTAGTTAGTAGCTATATGGCTTTCTCTCTCTCGCTGAATTCTCAATACAATGGTCTCTTGGAGATCCATATGATGTAACTCATTTGCGGTGTGTTTCTTGGGATCGATGAACTTTGAGTATATGATCAGATCTATCTTTTTATATCCATGAAAGTTATTTGAGTTTCTTTGATCTCTTATATGCATGATTGCTTATAGCCTCGTATTTCTTCTCCGATATTTGGGTTTTGTTTGGCCAACTTGATCTATTTATCTTGCAATGGGAAGAGGTGCTTTGTAGTGGGTTCGATCTTACGATGCTTGATCCTAGTGACAGAAAGGGAAACGTCACATATGTATCATTGCTACTGAGGATAAAACGATGGGGCCTATCTCTACATAAATAGATCTTGTCTACATCATGTCATCGTTCTTATTGCATTACTCCGTTTCTCCATGAACTTAATACACTAGATGCATGCTGGATAGTGGTCGATGTGTGGAGTAATAGTAGTAGATGCAGGCAGGAGTCGGTCTACTAATCTTGGATGTGATGCCTATGTAATGACCATTGCCTGGATATCGTCATGAGTATTTGAAGTTCTATCAATTGCCCAACAGTAATTTGTTCACCCACCGTTTGCTATTTTTTCTCGAGAGAAGCCATTGTGAAACCTAAGGCCCCCGGGTCTCTTTCTCATATTTTTTGCCTTTGCGATCTACTTTTCCTTTGCTTTTATTTTCAGATCTATATTTCCAAAAACCCAAAAATACCTTGTTGCACTTTATTTTATTTGGTGTTCGGTCTATCAAAATTTACAACTTTCTCCTGGCCATGTGCCTTTCTGGCGCCGTTACCCGAAAGGAATTGACAAGCCCTTTAACACGTCGGGTTGCGAGTATTTGTTATTTGTGTGCAGGGGCTATTTATGTTGTGTTGCTTGGTTCTCCTAATGGTTCGATAACCTTGGTTTCATATCCGAGGGAAATACCTATCGCCGATGTGCTGCATCATCCCTTCCTCTTTGGGGAAATACCGACGTAGCTTCAAGAGACATCATTTAATACAACAAAGGAAGACTTGGTCAGATACACAAAGGGTGTCTACGCCCATTTTCGTCCCCGGCACAAACGAGCGTGACGTACAAGGTAGCCACTGAGATGGCCGATTTTTTTCAAAATTAGCTCGTTTTTTATAGAAAATTTGAAAAGTAGCAGTGCGAACACATTTTTTTTGCAAAAATAGCACCCCGTTGGTCAGTCGTTGGCCGAAGAGGGACTCTTCGGTCAGCCTTTGGCCGAAGAGGTTGTCTTCGGTCAGGCGTTGGCCGAAGACCTGCTGTGTTGGGCCGAAGACCTTTCTTCGGCCAGCGCATGGCCAAAAGAGTCCTCTTTGGTCTTTCATTGGCCAAAGAGTTCATGCACTTTGCGTCAGTGCCTGACCGAAGTTGCATGTGAGACATTTCGGTCTTTCGTTGGCCGAAGAGTCTTTTTTGGTGTTTCATTTGCCGAAGAGTGCATTTTCTTTCCTGCCCATCTTTACTACTAGTTTCTTTCCCGCCCTTCTTTCCCGCCCTTCTTTCTCGCCATTCTCTCCCGCCATCTTCTCTTCTGACCATATAAAACCCCCTCTGCGGCAAGGTGGGTGAGCAGGCAAGTGTAGTCTCGTGAAGATGTCCGGTTATCCTTTCAATCGTAGTTGTTTTCACCCGGGTATGTCCAAAACTCTTCTTAGTTTAGCCGCCAATTTCAGGATAGACAATAGGATAGTTCCATGGGACGAACTCCTCGGTAGTGACATCTTCATGAATGAGTTGGCTCACCAGTTAAGTAGGAGCGGGTGGCCTTCAAGGACCTTTGAGGAGATACGGAAAGAACATATTGGGTTGCATGGTAGGTGGCAAAAAGTACTATGTAAGAGTGAAGCTTTTCAAAGGGCTGCATTAGAAGATAGTTGTTTGTGGAGACAAGACAGTGAGGATGAAGACGATCTTTTCATGCCAAGCACCAAGCCCAAGATACCCGGATCGTCGAATTCGAAGAGTACCGCACCATCAAAGGGCAAGAGTGTTGCATCAATAGTGGATGACGATGATGACTTCATGCCAAGCACCAAGGACAAGATACCCGCATCGTCGAAGTCGAAGAGTACCCCACCGTCGAAGGGCATGAGTGTTGCATCAACGGAGGATGACGACGATGACTTCATGCCGAGCACCAAGGCTAAGAGACCCACATGGTCGAAGTCGAAGACTGTTGCACCGTCAAAGCGAAAGAGTGTTGCATCAACGGAGGATGACGACGATGACTTCATGTCGAGCACCAAGGCCAACAGACCCACATGGTGGAAGTCCAAGACTATCGCACCGTCGAAGGGCAAGAGTGTTGCATCAACGGAGGATGACGACGATGACTTGATGCCGAGCACCAAGGTCAAGAGACCCACATCGTTGAAGTCCAAGACTACCGTACTGTTGAAGGGGAAGAGTGCTGCATCAACGGAGGACGACGACGATGACTTCATGTAGTTTGTGGGATGTATTTTTCTAGTTAAGTCATATCGTTTAATTTAGATGTACTTCTATCTTAATTATCTATTGTAGTCTCTTTGGAAATGTATCTCGCACCGTTTTGTTGAGTCGTATCGTTTAATTCAGATGTACTACTAATATGAAGTAGACAAGTGTGTCGAAAAACAAATCAGTCTCTTACATAGATAATGACTCATACATAGATAGTAACACATACATGAACGATGTCTGATACATAGATAAGTCATCACACATGAGAATAGTCTGAAACTATCATGAATGTCTCATACATATATAATCATATCACTGTTGTGGACGGCGACGAGTCTGGACCTTCCTCTGACGAGAACCGGAAGGCGATAAGCGCTGACGCGGTGGGCGAGGGTCATGAAAACCACGACCATACATAACCTCGCCTGTCACGGTATGTGTCTCCTGCGTCGGTGGTGGTGGTGGAGTATGATACAACGACTGAGAGAAGTCATAAGTGTTTGCAGTTTGGTCATCGTCATCACCGTAATCGTCTAAGAACGAACAATCACCACTAAGCATTGGCGACTGCACGACATGCGTGAACGGGTGCGGTAGGTTGCTGACTGTAGTAGTGAAGCACATGTCAAATTGAATTGCGAACGCACACTAATTAAAAGAAAAACCAAAATTAAAGTTACCTGGCCCCATTTGTTGATGCCATGTTGACCCCCTGGTTGTGAAGGATGTGGCTCATGCCATGCCGACCCCCTGGTTGTGAAGGATGTGGATCATGCCAGGATGAGCTCCCTAGCTGTGAAGGAGATGGCTCTTGCCATGCCGAGCTCCCTGGATGTGAAGGAGGTGGTTGATGCCATGACACCCTTCCTGGTTGTGAAGGAGGTAGCGCCGGTGAAGCCATGTGCCGTGACTCTGAACGATGCATAGATGGATGTGGCGGACAAAGTGTTGGATGAGGAACCGCAACGTTCGAAGATCTTCTACATGTCACTGTTGCGTAAATCCCTTGTACCTTCTCATCAAAACGCTTCAACCATGAGAGGTGCTCTGGCTGTGGGATAGTATCCCCCCTCTCAACTCGCCGCATTAAAGCAGAAACCTCCTCTCGCGCCTCGCAAGTCAAGTCACTCTGTACATTGAAGAGTTAGCTAATTGTAAATGTTCAGGTTATGACATTAGTACACATATTAGAACCATAGTAGAGGAAGTTGGGTATGTACCACGTGGTGTCTGGTTCCCATAATAAAGGAAGTTGGGTACATATCGCTGGTCAGAGGCGCTTCAATATGATCAGGAGCAGCACATGGAACCAAGTAGATCCTTGCAAAATGCCTGTAACGCTATAGATACAACCCGAACTTGTCCCAGTCAAAGGGTTGAACATCATCCTAGATATGTGTTGGCGCGGTCGTCCATTCTAGAACATAAGGGCCAATGTTTTGAAGCTAGTAATCCATGGACTGGTTCCCTCCTACGTGGCTCAACCTAACATTGACATCCAGGTAACGTGGTAAGCAAAATTCTGAAAGTTGTGATGACAACTATATTAGAATTACTTACTTGTGCATGTGTGCCGGTATGTGTGGAATAAATGGAATTTCCTCCATTTGACATCGACCGAACTTTCTCATTACCCTAGGAAGAGCCATCTCCTCCACCGTCACGTCGAACACCAATCTTGCCTTGTGTTGGAAATATGCCCTAGAGGCAATAATAAAATGGTTATTATTGTATTTCCTAGTTCATGATAATTGTCTATTGTTCATGCTATAATTGTGTTAACCGGAAACCGTAATACATGTGTGAATGCATAGACCACAACATTTCCCTAGTGAGCCTCTAGTTAACTAGCTCGTTGATCAATAAATGGTCACGGTTTCATGACCATGGACATTGGATGTCGTTGATAACGGGATCACATCATTAGGAGAATGATGTGATGGACAAGACCCAATCCTAAGCATCGCACAAGATCGTGTAGTTCGTTTGCTAAAGCTTTTCAATGTCAAGTATCGTTTCCTTAGACCATGAGATTGTGCAACTCCCGGATACCGTAGGAATGCTTTGGGTGTGCCAAACGTCACAACGTAACTGGGTGTCTATAAAGGTGCACTATGGGTATCTCCGAAAGTGTCTGTTAGGTTGGCACGAATCGAGACTGGGATTTGTAACTCCGTGTAACGGAGAGGTATCTCTGGGC
This sequence comes from Hordeum marinum, assembly GCA_022496015.1. NCBI lineage: Eukaryota > Viridiplantae > Streptophyta > Magnoliopsida > Poales > Poaceae > Hordeum > Hordeum marinum. The sequence continues at coordinate 124,841,757 of CM039673.1, read as the reverse complement.
CCACTCGGTAAGACATCATCATAATGAGCTCAATGTGACTAAGGAGTTAGTCACAGGATGATGTATTATGGAATGAGTAAAGAGACTTGCCGGTAATGAGATTGAACAAGGTATAGAGATACCGACGATCGAATCTCGGGCAAGTATCATACCGATAGACAAAGGGAATTGTATACGGGATTGATCGAATCCCCGACATCGTGGTTCATCCGATGAGATCATCGTGGAGCATGTGGGAGCCAACATGGGTATCCAGATCCCGCTGTTGGTTATTGACCGGAGAGGTGTCTCGGTCATGTCTACATGTCTCCCGAACCCATAGGGTCTACACACTTAAGGTTCGATGACGCTAGGGTTATAGGGAAATGGTATACGTTATTACAAAGGGTTTTTAGGAGTCCCATATGAGATCCCGGATGTCACGAGGAGCTCCGGAATGGTCCGGAGGTAAAGATTGATATATAGGAAGTCCAGTTTTGGTCACCGGAAAGTTTTCTGGCTCATCGGTAGTGTACCGGGAGTGTCGGGAGGGTGCCGGAGGACCCCCGAGAGGGGTTTGACGACCATAGGACTTTGTGAGCCCTTAGAGGAGGTGTGCCAGCCCTTATTGGGCTGTCCAACACCTTCTAGAAAGGCCCATGCGGCTGGGATCAAGAGATAAAGGGCAAAAGGGTTTTAAAAGAGGAGATCCACCTCCCTTGTGGGAGGTGGACTCTCCCCCTAGTTCGGCCGAAGCTCTCCTCCTTGGAGGAGGGGCCAAGGCAGCCCTCCCTCTCCCTCCTCCTATATATATGCAAGGGTTTGGGCTGATTTGAGACACGACTTATCTCTCTCTCTCGGCGCAGCCCTACCCTTCCTCTTCCTCGTTCTCCGTAGCGCTTGGCGAAGCCCTGCCGGAGTCCACGTAGCTCCACCGTCACCATGCCGTCGTGATGCCCGAGCTCTCACTCAACCTCTCCTTCCTCCTTGCTGGATGAAGGCATAGGAGACGTCATCGGGCTACACGTGTGTTGAACGTGGAGGCGCCGTTGTTCGACGTTGAGATCGGAATCCACCGCGATCTGAATCGCTGCGAGTACGACTCCACCAACCGCGTTCTTGTAACGCTTCCGCTTAGCGATCTTCAAAGGTATGAAGATGCAATCTCTCCCCACTCGTTGCTGGTTTCTCCATGGATAGATCTTGGTGCTCGTAGGAAATTTTTTGATTTACTACTACGTCTCCCAACAGTGGCATCATGAGCTAGGTCTATGCGTAGAATCTATGCACGAGTAGAACACAAGTTGTTGTGGGTGTCGATTTTGTTAATATGCTTACCACTGCTAGTATTATCTTGATTCGGCGGTATTGTGGTATGAAGCGGCCCGGACCGACTTTACACGTATGCTTACGTGAGACTGGTTCCACCGCCTGACATGCACTTGTTGCATAAGGTGGCTAGCGGGTGTCTGTCTCTCCCACCTTAGTCGGATTGGATTCGATGAAAAGGGTCCTTATGAAGGGTAAATAGAAATTGGCATATCACATTGTGGTTTTGGCGTAGGTAAGAAACGTTCTTGCTAGAAACCTATAGCAGCCACGTAAAAACTTTCAACTACAAACTAGAGGACGTCTAACTTGTTTTTGTAGCATATGCCTTGTGATGTGATATGGCCAAAGAATGTGATGTGATGCATTGTGATGTATGAGATTGATCATGTTCTTGTAATAGGATTCACGACTTGCATGTCGATGAGTATGACAACCGGCAGGATCCATAGGAGTTGTCTTATTTTATTGTATGACATGCGTGTCAATCACAAACACCATGTAATTACTTTACTTTATTGCTAAGCGTTAGCCATAGTAGTAGAAGTAATAGTTGGCAAGACAACTTCATGAAGATACAATGATGGAGATCATGGTGTCGTGCCAGTGACAATGATGATCATGGTGCCCCGAAGATGGAGGTCAAAGGAGCAAGATGATATTGGCCATATCATGTCACTATATTGATTTCATGTGATGTTTATCATACATCTTATTTGCTTAGAACGACGGTAGTAAATAAGATGATCTCTCAATAAAATTTCAAGAGAAGTGTTCACCCTAACTGTGAACCGTTGCTAAGGATCGTCGTTCCGAAGCACCGCGTGATGATCGGGTGTGATAGGTTCTAACGTTCGCATACAACGGGTGTAAGCCAGATTTACACACGCGGAACACTTAGGTTGACTTGACGAGCCTAGCATATACAGACATGGCCTCGGAACACGGAAGACCAAAAGGTCGAACATGAGTCGTATAGAAGATACGATAAACATGGAGATGTTCACCATGGATGACTAGTCCGTCTCACATGACGATCGGACACGGGCTAGTTGACATGGATCATGTGTCACTTGGATGACTAGAGATATGTCTATCTAAGTGGGAGTTCATTAAATAATTTGATTATGTGAACTTAATTATCATGAACTTAGTCTAAAATTGTCTTTACAACCTATATTGTAGGTCCAATGGCCAACGTGAATGTCACCCTCAATTTCAACGCGTTCCTAGAGAAAACCAAGCTGAAAGATGATGGAAGCAACTATGCGAACTGGGTCCGTGGCTTGAGGATCATCCTTATAGCTTCCAAGAAATTGTATGTCCTTGATGTACCACTAGGTGACCCACCCCTTCTCCCAGCAGAGCAAGACGTTGCGAATGCTTGGCATTCTCGCTGCGATGATTACTCCCTTGTTCAGTGTGGCATGCTTTATAGTTTAGAACCGGGGCTCCAAAAGCGTTTTGAGCAACACGGAGCATATGAGATGTTCCAAGAGCTGAAACTGGTTTTCCAAGCTCATGCCCGGGTCAAGAGATATGACGTCTCCGACAAGTTCTTTAGCTGTATGATGGAGGAGAATAGTTCTGTCAGTGAACACATCCTCAAGATGTCTGGGCTTCACAACCGCTTGACTCAGCTGGGAGTTAATCTCCCGGATGACTCGGTCATTGACAAAATCCTCCAGTTGCTTCCACCTAGCTACAAGAGCTTTGTGATAAACTACAACATGCAAGGGATGGAGAAGTCCATTCCTGAGTTGTACTCGATGCTGAAATCAGCGGAGGTCGAGATCAAAAAGGAGCATCAAGTGTTGATGGTGAATAAGACCACTAGTTTCAAGAAAGGCAAGGGTAAGAAGAACTTCAAGAAGGACGACAAAGTTGTTGCCGTGCCCGGTAAGAAAGTTGTCGGGAAGAAGAAAAACAAGAATGGACCCAAGCCTGAGACTGAGTGTTTTTATTGCAAGGGTACCGGTCACTGGAAGCGAAACTTCCCCAAGTACTTAGCGGATAAGAAGGACGACAACATTAAAGGTATATGTGATATACTTGTTATATATGTGTACCTAACCAGCGCTCATAGTAGCTCCTGGGTATTTGATACCGGTCCAGTTGCTCACATTTGTAACTCCAAGCAGGAGTTGCGGAATAAGCGGAGGCTGGCAAAGGACGAGGTGACGATGTGCGTCGGGAATGGTTCCAAGCTCGATGTGATCGCCGTCGGCACGCTACCTCTACATCTACCTTTGGGATTAGTGTTAAACCTTAATAATTGTTATTTAGTACCACCTTTGAGCATGAGCATTGTATCTGGATCTCGCTTGATGCGAGATGGCTACTCATTTAAATATGAGAATAATGGTTGTTCTATTTATATGAGAGAAAAATTTTATGGTCATGCCCCGCTGGTCAATGGTTTATTTTTGATGAATCTCGAACGTGATGTTACACATGTCCATAGTGTGAGTACCAAAAAATGTAAGGTTGATAACGATAGTCCCACTTACATGTGGCACTGCCGCCTTGGTCATATTGGTGTCAAACGCATGAAGAAGCTCCATACTGATGGACTTTTGGAGTCCCTTGATTTCGAATCATTTAACACGTGCGAACCATGCCTCATGGGCAAGATGACCAAGACTCCGTTCTCCAAAACAATGGAGCGAGCAACTGATTTGTTGGAAATAATACATACCGATGTATGCGGTCCAATGAGTGTCGAGGTTCGTGGTGGCTACCGTTATGTTCTCACCCTCACTGATGACTTGAGTAGATATGGGTATGTCTACTTAATGAAACATAAGTCTGAAACTTTTGAAAGGTTCAAGGAATTTTAGAGTGAGGTAGAGAATCAATGTGACAGGAAAATAAAGTGCCTACGATCTGATTGTGGCGGAGAATATTTAAGTCACGAGTTTGGCACGCACCTAAGGAAATGTGGAATTGTTTCACAACTCACGCCGCCTGGCACACCTCAACGAAATGGTGTGTCTGAACATCGTAATCGCACTCTATTAGATATGGTACGATCTATGATGTCTCTTACCGACTTACCACTATCATTTTGGGGATATGCATTAGAGACTGCCGCATTCACTTTAAATAGGGCACCGTCAAAATCCGTTGAGACGACACCGTATGAATTATGGTTTGGAAAGAAACCTAAGTTGTCGTTTCTAAAAGTTTGGGGATGCAATGCTTATGTGAAGAAACTTCAACATGAGAAGCTCGAACCCAAAGCAGAAAAGTGTGTCTTCATAGGATATCCCAAAGAGACCATTGGGTATACCTTCTACCTACGATCCGAGGGCAAAGTCTTTGTTGCCAAGAATGGAACCTTTCTCGAGAAAGAGTTTGTCTCGAAAGAAGTAAGTGGGAGGAAAATAGAACTTGATGAGGTAATTGTACCTCCACTCGAATCGGAGAGTAGCATAGCACAGGAAGTTGTTTCTGTGGAGCCTGCACTGGCTGGAGAGGAAGTTAATGGTGATGATCATGAAACTTCAGATCAAGTTAATGTTGAATGTCGAAGGTTCACTAGGACACGTTCCGCACCAGAGTGGTACGACAACCCTGTCCTGGAGATCATGTGGTTGGACAATGGTGAACCTTCAAACTATGAAGAAGCGATGGCAGGCCCAGAATCCAACAAATGGCTTGAAGCCATGAAATCCGAGATAAGATCCATGTATGAGAACAAAGTGTGGACTTTGGTGGACTTGCCTGTTGATAAGCGAGCCATTGAAAATAAATGGATCTTTAAGAAGAAGACGGACGCGGATGGTAATGTAACCGTCTATAAGGCTTGGCTTGTCGCTAAGGGTTATCGACAAGTTCAAGGAGTTGACTACGATGAGACTTTCTCACCCGTAGCGATGCTGAAGTCTGTCCGAATCATGTTAGAAATTGCCGCATTTTATGATTATGAGATCTGGCAAATGGATGTCAAAACGGCATTCCTTAATGGTTTCCTTAAGGAAGAACTATATATGATGCAGCCGGAAGGTTTTGTCGATCCTAAAGATGCTAACAAAGTATGCAAGCTCCAACGCTCCATCTATGGGCTGGTGCAAGCATCTCGGAGTTGGAACATTCGCTTTAATGAGGTGATTAAAGCGTTTGGGTTTATACAGGTTTATGGAGAACCCTGTATTTACAAGAAAGTGAGTGGGAGCTTTGTAGCATTTCTCATATTATATGTGGATGACATACTGATAATGGGAAATGATATAGAATTCTTGGGAAGTATAAAGGCCTACTTGAATAAGTGTTTTTCAATGAAGGACCTTGGAGAAGCTGCTTACATATTAGGTATTAAGATCTATAGAGATAGATCGAGACGCCTCATAGGTCTTTCACAAAGCACATACCTTGACAAGATATTGAAGAAGTTCAATATGGATCAGTCCAAGAAGGGGTTCTTGCCTGTGTTACAAGGTGTGAGATTGAGTACGACTCAATGCCTGACCACGACAAAGGATAGAGAAGAGATGAGTGTCATCCCCTATGCTTCAGCCATAGGCTCTATTATGTATGCCATGATGTGTACCAGACCTGATGTGAACCTTGCCATAAGTTTGGTAGGGAGGTACCAAAGTGATCCCGGAGTGGAACACCGGACAGCGGTCAAGAATATCCTAAAGTACCTGAAAAGGACAAAGGACATGTTTCTCACATATGGAGGTGCCAAAGAGCTCGTCATAAAGGGCTACGTCGATGCTAGCTTCGACGCAGATCCAGACGACTCCAAGTCGCAAACCGGATACGCGTATGTTTTGAACGGAGGGGCAGTCAATTGGTGCAGCAGCAAGCAAAGCGTCGTGGCGGCATCTACATGTGAAGCGGAGTACATAGTTGCTTCGGAAGTAGCAAAGGAAGGAGTCTGGATGAAGGAGTTCATCACCGACCTAGGAGTAATTCCAAGTGCGTCGGGCCCGATGACTCTATTCTATGACAACACTGGAGCTATTGCCCTTGCGAAGGAGCCCAGGTTTCACAAGAAGACAAGACACATCAAGCGCCGCTTCAACTCCATCCGTGATTACATTTAGGATGGAAATATAGATATTTGTAAAGTGCATACGGATTTGAATGTCGCAGATCCGTTGACTAAACCTCTCTCACGAGCAAAACATGATCAACACTAGATTGCTATGGGTGTTCGATTCATCACAATGTAACTAGATTATTGACTCTAGTGCAAGTGGGATACTATTGGAAATATGCCCTAGAGGCAATAATAAAATGGTTATTATTGTATTTCCTAGTTCATGATAATTGTCTATTGTTCATGCTATAATTGTGTTAACCAGAAACCGTAATACATGTGTGAATACATAGACCAGAACATGTCCCTAGTGAGCCTCTAGTTGCCTAGCTCGTTGATCAATAGATGGTCACGGTTTCATGACCATGGACATTGGATGTCATTGATAATGGGATCACATCATTAGGAGAATGATGTGATGGACAAGACCCAATCCTAAGCATAGCACAAGATCGTGTAGTTCGTTTGCTAAAGCTTTTCAATGTCAAGTATCGTTTCCTTAGACCATGAGATTGTGCAACTCCCGGATACCATAGGAATTCTTTGGGTGTGCCAAACATCACAATGTAACTGGGTGGCTATAAAGGTGCACTACGGGTATCTCCGAAAGTGTCTGTTGGGTTGGCACGAATCGAGACTAGGATTTGTCACTCCGTGTGACGGAGAGGTATCTCTGGGCCCACTCGGTAAGACATCATCATAATGAGCTCAATGTGACTAAGGAATTAGTCACGGGATGATGTATTATGGAACTATTAAAGAGACTTGCCGGTAAAGAGATTGAACAAGGTATAGAGATACCGACGATCGAATCTCGGGCAAGTATCATACCGATAGACAAAGGGAATTTTATACGGGATTGATTGAATCCCCGACATCGTGGTTCATCCGATGAGATTATCATGGAGCATGTGGAAGCCAACATGGGTATCCAGATCCCGCTATTGGTTATTGACCGGAGAGGTGTCTCGGTCATGTCTACATGTCTCCCGAACCCATAGGGTCTACACACTTAAGGTTCGATGACGCTAGGGTTATAGGGAAATGGTATACGTGATTACCGAAGGTTGTTCGGAGTCCCGAATGAGATCCGGGACGTCACGAGGAGCTCCGTAATGGTCCGGAGGTAAAGATTGACATATAGGAAGTCCAGTTTTGGTCACCGGAAAGTTTTCGGGCTCATCGGTAGTGTACCGGGAGTGCCGGGAGGGTGCCGGAGGACCCCCGGGAGGGGTGTGACGACCATAGGACTTTGTGGGCCCTTAGAGGAGGTGTGCCAGACCTTATTGGGCTGGCCAAGACCTTCTAGAAAGGCCCATGTGGCTGGGATCAAGAGATAAAGGGCAAAAGGGTTTTAAAAGAGGAGATCCGCCTCCCTTGTGGGAGGTGGACTCTCCCCCTAGTTCGGCCGAAGGTCTCCTCCTTGGAGGAGGGGACAAGGCTGCCCTCCTTATCCCTCCTCCTATATATATGCAAGGGTTTGGGCTGATTTGAGACACGACTTCTCTCTCTCTTGGCGCAGACCTACCCTTCCTCTTCCTCGTTCTCCGTAGCGCTTGGTAAAGCCCTGCCGGAGTCCACGTAGCTCCACCGTCACCACACCGTCGTGCTGCCAGAGCTCTCCCTCAACCTCTCCTTCCTCCTTGCTAGACCAAGGCATAGGAGACGTCATCAGGCTGCACGTGTGTTGAACGCGGAGGCGCCGTTGTTCGGCGCTGAGACCGGAATCCACCGCGATCTGAATCGATGCGAGTACGACTCCACCAACCACGTTCTTGTAACGCTTCCTCTTAGTGATCTTCAAAGGTATGAAGATGAAATCTCTCCCCACTCGTTGCTGGTTTCTCCATGGATAGATCTTGGTGATCGTAGGAATTTTTTTTGATTTACTACTACGTCTCCCAACACCTTGGTCATCCAGTAGTACCAACCTCTAGTGCACAAGTGAGATATCTCAACTGGATACCTAGATGTTATAGCCTGTGGCGAGTAGGGCTCCCAGATAACAACATCATCGTGCAAAGCATCAAACTGAGCCGTGAAGGACGGGTTACAGCTCTTCACCTGCATACCCGCATATTGTCTTTGTGCATGACAACAAATAAACATTAGTAATAGTATTGCATGGCAAGAAATAATGTAATGAAATGTTACGTAATACCTCTCTTCGCACCCAAACAGACCTCACAATAGGAAAATCGCCTATCTGTTGCACATAAGCCCCTGCTATGTATCGAACCCAAACGGTTTATCAACACAGACATAGGGTCGTCCAATAGGGAACCTCTCATATGACCAGAGCTGCAACAATAGTGGACATCCAACCAGACCTGATCTACGGGAGCTCAACATGCAACCTTTGCACAGGCCTCTGTACGTAGTTGCCAACACAGTAGAACCAAAACGCATGTGCGTAATGTCCCCTGGGCAACGAGCATCAGCTATCTCTCGTGCAATGCTGATGAGGCGTGCATTGACAGTGGTCACATGGTTCTCCGTGAACATTGTCTTGCCGAACAACCAAAGAATATATGCCTCTAGCAACCGATCAACCTGTGCCTTTGACAACTGAAGTCCGAGGTATCCTAACGAGACATTCTGAAACTGGCTCAAGCACTTAAAATGAGGTCCGTGAGGATCGTTGTCTAAGGCCACAGCAGTCGGCACCACAGCTAAAAAACGGGCCTGCAACATAGCTAGCCAGCCAGCTTCTGCCTGTAAAGGACCTATGGAAGCACCGGCCAACGGTAATCCCAACAAGTAAGACACATCTAGTAGAGTAGGCGCCATCTCTCCCCAGGGAAAGTGAAACTATGTGTCTCTGGTCTCCATCTATCTACTAAGTAGGTAAGGAGTGACTTGTCGTAAGAGAAGTGTTTCATTTGCCTCCTGTGTAGCAGCATTGATTCACTAGCTTCATCCAACTCCTAATGATCAACCCACTCATCCAATGTAACCTCAACCAGCCATGCCAAGGGTAGCAGTCCAGCCCACATTAACCCACAAAATAAAGAGAATGTACAGCTAACAGTTAGCGGGCATCAAATATTCTATATTACAAAGTAAAACATTATATGCAAACATATCTATCAACCCATTCAGGGTGTATCATCCAGTTAGACTTTGGGGTGCGAGGGACCAACACATCTAAGTTCTTGCCCGCTTGCATAAGTGCGGCCCGGTGTTTTCTATCGATCGTATCATTAAGCAACACATGCGAAGACATCTCTGGAATTAAAACATAGTTCGACATATTACAAATTAAAACATAGTCCGACATATTACAAATTAAAACATAGTCTATTGGGGATATAACCCCGTGGTGAGACCTGCCCAAGTGGGGCCGGGTCGCACCTGGCGGCTCATAAGCCAGACCAAGGATGGGCCTCGAGACATAAGCCTAGGTGTATGGCGGTTCACCAAGATGGGCCAAGGCGAGGCCCAGACAAGGAAGGCATGAAGACCCGGGCAGGTAAGCCGCCCGGAGACGGCTTGCTTAGGAAGGCAAGATGATGTAGAGATAGAGTCAGACACATAATAAGAGTCGGTATTGAGACTTGTGTAACCCGTGGTCTTGACCTCCTTTATAAGGGCGAGACCCAAGGCGACTTAGACAGAAACGAGTCTATCGAGAACTAGGTCAAGCGAATCCGCTCCCTTGTAATCGATACTCCAATCAATACAACTCAAGCAAGGCGTAGGTTTTTACCTCTTCACGAGGGGATGGACCTAGGTAAACTCGTGTCCTTCGTCCCAACCAACCCCTTTGAGTCCATCACTTTAGCGATGGCCTCGAATCTAAGTCCTCGGACATCTGCCATGACAAAACCACGACAGTTGGTGCCCACCATGGGGCTAGCGCTCGGTGGTGTTGAGTTCTCAAAGGGCTCTCTTCCGGGGTTCGAAGGATACGTGGTCGGAAGGATGAACAAAATTCGCCACGGCCGGCTCTACATCGATGACGCCAGCTGGGGTCCTGACGCCGACTCTGTGGAGTACGGGTTCCGGGTTCCCTTCGGTGGAATCCACATCTTCATCGGCAGAATCGGCGGATCTACACCCGGTCCAGACGTCTGCACCGACATCGTCGAGATGGCTCGGCGCGCGCAACCCGTCTGACATGTGCAACCCGCCCGTGTTAACCCGGGAAGGAAGCATGTCTTCGTTGGCTTCACTCAAGGTATGGATCTAGAGGCTTCTAAGTCGCAGGAGACCCTCATCTGTTTAGAGGATGGAGATTCGAGCGGAGAGGCGGAATTAATCTACCAACTTCACGATGGCGGGCTCTGGGGTTACGACGAGCCTTACCCTGAGTTGGAGTGGTCTGAGCCGGACGATCACGCGTTGCCGACTCATGCGGCCGTGTTCATGGCGGGAACAGAGCTGGGCACAAGCGGTGCGGCCGTCGGGGCAGCAGACACGGGGGCTGACCCACCACCGGCTCAGGTTCTTCTGGATCTGATGAACGAGCTCATGGCCCCGATGGCAACTGAAGTCACGCCTGACAATCAAGCCGCCCGAAACCTAGAGATCACGAGACTAAAGGATTAGATGGCGGTGGTCCAATAGAGCGTCAGCGCATTAAAAGCTCAGATGGACGCGGAGGCAGAGCTTCTTAAGACGGACGCTTTCCGCCTTGAGCTGGAACAACAATCGGCAGCCGCAGTGCGGCGGATGAGGCATCGGTCCCGCCTGCCTAAACAATATGAGGCCAGAAACCTCTTTAACACGCTAGGACCGAGTCGGAAGATGGAAGCACCTGGAAGTCGGCCGGCGGCTCGGCGGCAGCTTAACCCGCCCCGACGGAACCAGACCTCACCAATGACTTTCCCAACGCCGGCAGGTCATTACTCAAACCCGACAGAGAACATGGTGGCTGCGGCCACCCGGCTGGAAACAATCCCTATTCCTGACGAGGTGCCTTATGCTGAGGAGGTGCGGAATGCCATTGGATATCTACAGACAGCGATGGCCCAACAGGCGGCTGGGGATGGGGGCTGCAGCGCTGTCGTGTGCATTCAACCCCCATCCCCAGCCGCAACTTCAGCCAGCGCTATGAGTCGACAGCAGTTTCAAGCAGTGATCGGCATCGGGGCCCGCCGCAAGACGAACAGGTGGCTTTGGATGCTCAGGCGCTCATAGATCGGGTGAGGGCACAACATGAGGCAACGTCTCATGCAGCGGCAGCTCATCAGGAGCCTGCGCCTTCCGTCTTAGTCGGAGCAGGAGTGACCACCAGGGCCGTGGGAGTACCATGCTTGGTGCCGACTCTGCGGAACGAGCACTTGCCGAAGGACTTCAAGGGCCCTTGCAAGGTCCCGAACTACACGGCTGACCTACCTCTGGAGGCCTGGACTAAAAGTTATGAGATGGCCATGGAGATGTTGGACGTCAATGACGCGGTATGCGCGAAGTATTTCATCATGATGCTAGAAGGGCCGGCTCGCACGTGGTTGAAAGGTTTGCCACTCAATACCATCAATTCTTGGGTCGAGTTAAAGGCAAGGTTCATCAAAAACTTCCAACGGACATGCAAGCAGCCCATGACGATTGTGGATTTGGACCACTGTGTATAGTAGGAAAATGAGTCAGCTCATCATTGGGTCCGGCGGGTTTCGACTATCATCCACTCGTCTAAGCAGATTACGGTGGCTCAAGCGGTCTTGATTCTGGAAAAGAATTGGCACTTTACGCCTTTGCAGCAGAAGCTCGGCCGACTCAAGCGCACGTGTCAAGACATGGGGGAGCTCATGGCGTCTGTCACAAAATACTCCGACTCTGATAATACGAAGGATCCGGGCTCTGATGAAGAGAAGCCCGGTCAGAGTAAAAAGAGCGGCAATGGCAAGGGTGCGGCACGCAATGGTAACCAAGGCAAGAGGAAGAACCCGGACGACGGGTCAGAGCTGGTGGCCAATGCCAGCACTGGCAACAACCGTGCTAAGGGCAACGGGAAATTCAAGCAGCCTTTTAATAAAGGTAAGACTCCTTTTAATTTGGAGGAGATGCTCAATAAACCTTGTCCAGAGCACAGTCGACCCGACAGACCGGTGGGTCACACGTGGGGTAATTGCCACGTTATACAAAAGTTCAAGGACTACAGCTTACGACAGGATAACAACAACGGTGGCCCGCCTGGTGGCTCAGGACCAAGCGGGTCAGGAGCTGGGTTTGGGTCTGGTGGCTCAGGATCCGGCCATCACAGCTAGGGCAACCAGGGAGGACATCATCCGCACTCAGGTGATAGCAATCAGCAATAGAATAATCAATCTGGATATCAGAGTAATCTGAAGCAGCTCAGCTCGGGTCAGTATCATGTTTTTATGACCAGCCTGGACAGGCGAGATCAGAAGTTGCGCAAGCGGGCTATTAATGCGGTCAGGCCAGCTCTACCACAATATTTGAAGTGGTCTGAGTATGACATAACTTGGAGCCGGGAAGATCACTCATCGTGTGTTGATGACCCGGGACGGCTGGCGTTGGTAGTCGCTCCCCAGGTTGGAGACTACGTGTTCACTAAGGTGCTTATGGATGGTGGCAGTAGCATCAATATCTTGTACTACGACACTTTCCGCCGGATGAAGCTGCTTGATAAGGATCTTAAGCCATCTTCAACAGTTTCTCACGACGTGGTGCCTGGCAAGTCAGCTTATCTAGTGGGAAGGATCTCTCTGGAAGTCGCCTTCGGTGACAAATACAATTACATGGTGGAGACCTTGTGTTTTGAGGTGGTCAAGATCAAAAATCCGTATCATGCTCTGTTTGGACGTCCGGCTTATGCCAAATTCATGGCTAGGCCTTGTTATGTATACTTGCAGCTCAAGATGCCGGGTCTTAAAGGTACGATTACGGTGCACAGTGATCGAGAAACGGCCATTGAGTGTGAGGAAGGAGATGCGGCTTATGCGGAATCCAGCTGTGCTGAGGCAGAGCTCAAGTTTTACAAGGAGAACGTTGACCCGGAGGATATGACTCCGCTGAAAAAGCCTACCACGGAGGTTGAGCCGCCCCTCAAATTTTTGGCGGATGATACCAAATTGGTGGATTTCAATCCAAGCGACTCATCTCAGCAGTTCACTATCGGTGCTAACATGGATCCCAAATAGGAAAGCGCGCTCGTCAAATTCATCCGTGAGAATCGGGACATCTTCGCGTGGAAACCTTCTGACATGCCGGGTGTACCGAGAGAGTTCGCTGAGCACCACCTTAATGTGGATCCTAAATTCAAACCAGTCAAGCAATTTCTACGCTGGTTCAACGAGGAGAGACGTAAGGCCATTGGGGAAGAAGTAGCCCGGATTTTGGCGGCGGGTTTCATCGTCGAGGTCTTTCATCCAGAGTGGCTCGCTAACCTGGTGTTAGTGCTCAATAAAAATGGCGCGTGGCGTATGTGTGTGGACTACAAAGATCTTAACAAAGCCTGTCCGGCTGACCCGTTTGCTCTCCCTCGTATTGACCAGATCATTGATGCAACAGCGGGTTGTGAGAGTTTATGCTTCCTAGATGCTTATTCTGGTTATCATCGTATCAATATGGTAGTCAAGGACCAAGAGAAGACAGCTTTCATCACGCCTTTTGGTGCTTTCTGCTATGTGTCTATGCCTTTCGGGCTCAAGAGTGCCCAGGCGACTTACCAGTGTTGCGTACAGAACTGTCTTCACAGCCAAATTGGGTGCAATGTTCATGCATATGTGGACGATATTGTGATCAAGTCAAGAAAGAAGGAGAGTCTGTTTGACGACCTGAAGGAGACTTTTGACAACTTACGGGTCTACAAGATGATGCTTAACCCGGCTAAGTGTGTCTTTGGCGTTCCAGCAGGCAAGCTCTTGGGATTTCTAGTATCTGAGCATGGCATTGAGGCTAACCCGGATAAAATCAAGGCTATCACCTCCCTGTCTGAGCCGGCATGCATCAATGATGTCCAGCGCCTGGCGGGATGGATTGCTGCGTTAAGACGGTTTATAAGCTGCCTTGGTGAGAAGTCTATCCCTTTGTATCAGATGATGAAAAAGACGGACAACTTTGTCTGGAGTACAGCGGCTGGTGAAGCATTTGAGGCGCTCAAGAAGCAGCTCACTGAGTCACCGGTCTTAGCTGCTCCAGTTGAGAAAGAGCATTTGCTCTTGTACGTGGCGGCTAATAATAGGGCTGTCAGCGCTGCAATTGTTGCTGAGCGTAAGGAGTTAGGGAAGGAATATCCAGTTCAGCGGCCGGTTTACTATATCAGTGAGGTCCTGACAGAATCCAAGCAAAGATATCCACATTGGCAGAAGCTGGTGTATGGGGTGGTCATGGCCAATCGCAAGCTCAAACACTACTTCCTGGGGCACCAGATTCCAGTGGTTAGCTCTGCCCCGTTGGGAGATATAATTCAAAACAGAGAAGCCACTGGTAGGATCGCTAAGTGGGCATTGGATCTTGGACCTCTCAATTTGAAATATGTGCCTCGCATGGCGGTTAAGTCACAAGCCTTGGTGGATTTCATCAACGACTGGATTGAGTGTCAGGCACCCGAGGAAAAGCCGGATAACACATATTGGACAATCCACTTTGATGGATCCAGGCAGCTGGAAGGATCAGGGGCGGGGGTTGTCTTAACTTCCCCCAAAGGTGATAAGTTCTGTTATGTGCTAAGGTTGATGTTTCCTTGCACTAACAATGCAGCTGAGTATGAAGCTCTGCTTCATGGCCTCTGGGTGTCTAAGGAGATGAACCTGAGCTGGGTTAGATGCTTCGGCGAATCAGATCTTGTGGCCTAGCAAGTTTTAGGCACTTGGGATTCCAAGGACCCACGGATGGCGGCGTATCGCCAGGCGGTGGATGTCATCGCTGGTCACTTCAAGGGCTATCAGGTGGATCATATTGATTGTCGCAGGAACGAGGTGGCTGACGCCTTGTCAAGTCTGGGTTCTCAATGTAAGCCGATGCTGCCTAATGTTTTCTTAGATGTACTACATCACTCGTCAGTAAAGTAACCTTCGGAGGAGGACTTGGCTATTCCTGACCCAGAGGGACAGCTGGTGGCGGCTCTGCATGCAATTCCTGACTAGATTGTGCC
Organism: Hordeum marinum; assembly: GCA_022496015.1. Lineage (NCBI taxonomy): Eukaryota > Viridiplantae > Streptophyta > Magnoliopsida > Poales > Poaceae > Hordeum > Hordeum marinum. The sequence continues at coordinate 124,826,338 of CM039673.1, read as the reverse complement.
TTACTTGGCTTACTTGACTCACGGCAAGTTACCTGATGATGAAAATCTCGCCAGACAGATCACCAGGCGGTCTAAGTCTATGACGATAGTCAATGGCGAGTTACATAAGTGCAACATTACCGGTGTGTTTCAACATTGTGTTTCACCTGAAGAGGGCAAGGAAATTTTGAATGAAATTCATGGTGGTGATTGTGGTCATCACGCCAGCTCAAAATCACTGGTGGCCAAGGCCTTTCGACATGGCTTCTTTTGGCTGACGACTCATAAGGATGCAGAGGACTTGGTCTGCAAGTGCGATGGATGTCAAAAGTTTGGCCGACGTGCTCATGTCCTGGCTCAAGAGCTGCGCATGATTCCAATTACTTGGCCGTTTGCGGTCTGGGGGCTTGATATGGTTGGGCCCTTCAAGAGATCCAAAGACAAGAAGACCCACCTCCTAGTAGCGGTTGACAAATTTACCAAGTGGGTAGAAGCTGAGCCGGTTCGCAAGTGTGACACGGCCACGGTGGTTCAGTTCATTAAGAAGCTGATCTACCATTTTGGTTACCCACACAATATCATCACAGATAATGGTACAAACCTATCCAAGGGGGCTATGAAAGCGTTTTGTGAAAGTGAACACATCAAACTTGATGTTTCTACAGTTGCTCATCCACAGTCCAACGGTCAGGCCGAGCGTGCTAACCAAGAAATCTTCAGAGGTATCAAACCCCGGCTCATGTTTCCTTTGCAGAGAATGCCGGGTTGTTGGGTGGAGGAGTTGTCGTCTGTCTTATGGAGCATCAGGACCACTCCTAACAGATCCACAGGTTATACACCTTTCTTCATGGTTTACGGTGCAGAAGCCGTGCTACCCAGTGATATCCATCATGACTCGCCACGAGTGGCAGCTTATGTTGAGGCGGACAATGGAATGGCACATCAAGATGCGTTGGATGCCTTGGAAAAAGAACTTGATCTGGCGGCGGCTCGATCGGCAATTTATCAGCAAGACCTGCGTTGCTATCATAGCCGCGGAGTTAAGAGCGGACGTTTCAAGAAGGTGACTTAGTGTTGTGGTTGATTCAAGATCATACAGATGCACACAAGTTCTCTCTTCCATGGAAAGGGCCTTTCGTGGTCAGCAGAAATCTCAACAATGGGTCATATTATCTCGTTACATCCGGGACGGCTCACACACTTCTGGGCAGGAGACCCGCCGGCCGTGAAACATAGCGCATCTACGACCTTATTATACTTAAGTTGTCAAGACTTGATATTGTACACCTTCATTGTACATATCATATATATATATATGAATAAAGTTGGCATCCCTGCAAGCTGGGGCCTCTGCCGTTTTGCATATCTCAATCTATGCAAAAATGGTCAATCAGGGGGCTTCCAACCCACTAGGTTTAGCTTATCACACCCTATTGATTGGCTCTCAAGCTAAATAGTTGACTCCGTCAACATGATCGTCTAGGGGGCTTCCAACCCACCAGGTTTAGCTTATCACACCCTACCGGTCAGCTCTTAAGCCAAAACAGTTGATTCCATCAACAAAGGTCACTTGGGGGCTTCCAACCCACCGGGTTTAGCTTACACACCCTCTTGATCAGCTCTTAAGCCAAACATGGTTAAACCTACCTGTAAGCTGATGTTGCTCCGCTAGGTGACCCGCCCAACGCTTACTAGTTAATCTCGCCTAGAGACCCTGAGCTGGCTCAAGGAAATTGACGGCAAATCTTGATAGAGACCCTATACTGGTTAAAGGTTGAAATGGCGTCTCTTGTCACGTGAGGGCCGGCTTACAGAAAGCAAGGATAAACTCTCCCATCTAGTGTCGACTCTCCGCTATGTGGTCCGTTCGTACTCTTAGACAGCTAATCCTTAAGGACCCTACACTGTTTAAGGTTAAAACGATAGATTTATGTCACGTGAGAGGCAGTTCATGGGCTATCAAGGGTACTCATGCCCTACCAAGTCTCTTCTAGGACGCCACACTTCCTTTCAGTTAATCTCGCTTAGAGACCCTGAGCCGCTCAAAGGAATTGGCGGACAATCTCGCCAGAGACCCTGTACTGCTAAGGAGTCTTTAAGTGGCGAGTTAGCTCAGAAGAGTGGGCGTATGAGTTAAACAAAAAGCAAGTCAGGAAAGATATAACGTCTTTGGGTGGCGTTATCTTAAGCCGTCCTCCTGACAATACGAGATTAATTTATTCCCGCAGGCTGGTTAATTACCAAGAGCCGCCACAACCTTTGATATGAGTTGAAGGCACAAGGCGGATGTAATATGTTAAGACGGATGATTTTATAAGTGCACGATGGCACAGTTCAGGCAAGAAAATGTTTACTACAAGCCTATTACAATGCTCACTGCGGAGCTCAAAAGTGAGGACTCAAAGTTTTTTACACCGCCCCATGGTGGGTCACAAGGTCGGCTAATCCACGGTGTTACCAAGGTCGTCAGTTGGATGACGGGTCACTCTACGGCGGGTCTTCGACCTCCATGATCTGAAGATTGTCCATGTCCCAGTTGTAGTTGGTTAAAGCCGCAAAATTTGCCTCTTCAAAGAGGGGGGACGGGTCAAGATCAGGAGCAAAGAGGTGCTTATGATGTGCAGGTGTTAAGTCTTTTGGCTCAAAGGTGGGGCCGCATACTCTCTTCTGCTCGGCATCATAAGCCGACTGGTATGTTGACAAGTTTACTTCTTCTGCTAATACGGAGGCAAGGACTCTGGAAGCCTTCATGCACCGAGCATAGTCAGCCTCCGTGAACTCTAAGCCGTCATCCTTCTTGGAGGGAAACCCGTCCATCATGTCCTCAGGAGTTAACTCTGGGGCAAAAGCTAACGCCCGACTTATGGCTGCGATGGCTCCTTTTTGGACGACTGGTTTCTTAAGCTCTAAGATTTGTTTCAGTAGGGTGGACAACAACTCTATGACTCCTTTCATAGTTGAAGGGATGTTGTCCTTATAGAGCACCTCCTTGATTGTGTAGAGAGCCCCGCAATACAGCTGCTCTGTCAAAGTATAGACGACTTTCAATGGCAGCAAGGTGTCGGTGGCAAGTTGTCGGCTTCTTTGACCTGCATAAGACGGATTTTTGGTTATAAGCCACCGGGAAGGTGTTCACACAAGAAGTGTTGGTTAAATATTTGGTACTTACCAAAGATGGCGACAGACATCTTCGCAATAGGGTGCTTTAAGGCTTGAAGCTCGTCAGACACAACCACGAGCCGCTGGTCTGCATCGTCAACACGTTTCGCCAGGGTGGCTTGCTTCGTCTTAGCAGACTTCTTGAAGGCAGCAAATTTAGCTTGAACTTTGGTAAGTTCCTCAACAGCGAGCCGGCATTTCTCACCTGCCTTGCTTCGGGCGGCTTGCTGAGTGGCCAGATTGCTCCTTAAACCGGCCAGTTCAGACTCGGCTTCGTTTAAAGCTTCCTGTGACATATCAAAAACAAAATGAAGGTTAAGTCACCAGGATAGCATATTATCAGATGATAAAGATTAAGACAATGTAATGCAAGTCTCAAGCAGATTGCAAGCAATATGCTCGACACTTGGGGGCTAATGTCTATTTGTTCTCCAAAGCTACAATGAAGTTCCGGCTCAACTTAGACAAGTCAAGCCGACACTTGGGGACTATAGTTGGCTATTCAGTCTATTTACAGTAAAGTACCGGCTCATCTTCAACGAACTTAAGCCAGCCCTTGGGGGCTACGTATGGCTCTCTGATATGTTCATAACAAAGCTCTGGCTCATCTTTTATCAAGTCAAGCCGACCCTTGGGGGCTACAGATGGTTCTTTGAACAAATACTTACATGCTAAAGCGTCGGCTCAATTTTAAGTCTTAAGCTGATTATTGAGGCATACAGGCCAAGTGTTCTTTACTCATAACAAAGATTCAAACACCCGGCTTACCATTGGCAAATACTAAGCCGGACCTTGGGGCTACATAATGGTATAAGGGAAAGAAAGCAAGAGTACCTCATATTTCTTCTTCATCAAGTTCACAAGCTTGAGCTCCATATCCCGGCTTGTAGACAGGCGGTTCAGATAACCAGCATGAAGCTCATCGGCTGTTAGCTTCTCTAGCATGTGGAGTTCAAACTCCAGCTTCTTCGAGGCTTCAGTCACCTCAGTGTGCTTTGTTAACACATGAGGTTGAGGAGACTGAAAGCCGGTGCTAGTAATGGTGACGTCCGGAGTACCCGAATCGTCAGCAGCTGGTGAAGGGCTCGACGTCTTAGAATTGGCCCTCGAAGGACTTCCAGGAATCATATCATTGGCTTCCGGCTCAGCAGAGTGATGAGATTCTTCGGGCGTGTCCCTGGAGGCTGCAGAGGGATCAGTTTGCGGTGTAGGAGAATCCGGTTTGGCAGGCTCCGGCTCTCGAGCCTTGGGAGCAGGAGTAGACCCGCCAATCTTCCTTCGTTTTGCTTGGGCCCTGAAGAACACAGAAGGTCATAGTATGAGCTTTACAGATAATGCAAGTTTGAACATAAGCATGAAAGGCACGTACTCCGGGTTGATCTTCAGAGGCGGTAGAGTAGTTCCGGTAGAGTCGCCGGATGAAGGAGGTGAGTCCTGAAAGCAGTTGAGACAATATAAGACAATGTTGAATTATAAAAGCAAGGTTGATAAAACATAGCCAGGTTGAATAAATACCTTAGCTAGCCGCTTCCGTTGAGCCGGAGAGTGAGATAACCCGACCATGAGGTCGTTAGAGCCGGTGCTCCGGGTCTAGTGTCGGGAGAGTTGCTGTTGCTTTTTCAAAGAAAAATGAGGGTCTAAGTAAGCAAGAGGGTGAGAAAGTGGGACCTTTCGGACGACCCGCCGTATCTTCTGTGGTGCAAGATGTTCTGAGTCAGATGATACATAAGTTACCTCAGGAACGTTGGCGTGGCTCATCTCTGTTTCGTCCTGTGAATTATTATTGTCAATAAGGTGCATGAAGAGACGACCAAGAGAGTCAAGTTCTACCTCTGAGTCGTCAGATTCCGGTTGTTCTTGAGGTGTGGATTTTTTTCTTTCGGTTGTGAGCTTTATTCTTTGATTTATTCAAAGGAGGAACGTACTTATTCTTCCAGAAGCCGGAATTGGCCTGAAAGTGTAAGCCGACAGAGGTCAAAAGATTGTTAAGTACATATGGATAGCTAACGCAGGAATAAGGAGATTAAGAGTCGCCCTTAGGTTTGGGGCCGGGCTTGCGGCACAGAAAGGTGCTAACCCGGTGGCGCCGCAAGCTCCTGAAGACTCATGGACAAGGCTCTTGATAGCAGCCACAATGTTATCTTCTGGTAACGTGGTAGAATTAAAGCAGAGGGGGTCATCAGATTCACCCGTATACTCGCACATGAGACGGCTTCGCCGGCTCAGGGGCATGACCCTCCAAGAAATCCAGCAGCGGGTTAGATCCATTCTGTCAGTCCATTGGCCATAAGGGCTTTAATATTTGTGTGAGCCAGAGCGTACTTCACTCGCTCAGTGGCTGATAGCTGGCCAGGGAGCTCGGTTGTTGTCTTGAGCCGGGATGAACGGTAACCCGACAAGGAATGCTCTCCTTCTAGAGAGGTGTCTTTGCAGTAAAACCAGGTTTTATTCCAGTCTTTAGGATGACTAGGCATCCGAACAGCCGGAAAGGTCACATCCCGTCGCCTATGAATGGAGATCCCACCAAGCTCTAGGCTTGGACCAGCTTTCACCTCCATCTGGCGATTCGCGTAAAAGAACTCATGAAAGAGACCCACGAACGGCTCTTCTTGTAAGTAAACTTCACTGAGTATTTGGAAGTTGCACATGTTGGATACGGAATTGGGAGCGATATCTTGAGGACGCAGTTTAAAGAAGTGAAGGACGTCTCGGAATTTTTTTTGAGACGGGTGGGCTAAACCCATGCACGAGATGATCCGCGAACACAACTACTTCACCCTCTTGGGGAACGGGTCTCAGCTCATTGCCTGGAACTCGCTAATGGATGACATCTTTGGCTGGTAAAGTCTCCGCGTCTACAAAATCCATCAGGAATTCTTCGGTGATAGCAGAGTCGACCCAATTGCAAGAATTGGATGCACGAGACATGGTGGTGACTTAAAACTGTGCAAGGTAACAATGTGTGGTGAGTCAGAAGATGGCAAACAACTAAGGGCGATTAAAAATTCTAAGTTCTATAAAGCTAAGTCACCGGAACAGTTTTGCCGAGAGTCGGAAATTCACTGGCGAGTCAAGTTTGCAAGAAAATGAGGGAAATTTTACTAAGTGTGGAAAACAAGTTTCACAGACTATTTATCCAGTTATGGATCTACAAATAGAGAAAAAATGGGTTTATTCCAAACCTAGCGATGAACAGTTGAACCAGTGATGTTTGAAGACAGTGAAGAGAACTACTACAGATCTGCGTGGTGCTATTATCTACTCCCTACGATCTACCACACTAGAAAGGGGGGGCATTTTCAAGCTCACTGGTCTACGTACTATCGGACATTGTGAAAAGCTCATGTTCTAGCGGTGGAGGAACTCCATGAAAACCCTACCGAAAGCTACAGATCTCGGAGCGGAGAAGTACTCACCGGAGATGACGCAACGGATGTGGGCGGTGTTTTGGTCCGGTCAGGTTGATGCAGCGGCCTAGCATGACAATGGCGTGGAAGCTTCACCGCAGCGGAAGGACGCTGGAGCGACAACATCGAGAGGAAGAAGAAGAGGTGCAAGCGGACAAGGAAATGAAACTGCCCTTCGCGGTCCTATTAAATAGGCAAAAGGGGGGAAACGGGCACGACAATCCAGGCGACAGAAGTCAATTGACCGAGACGGACACCTCGATTCTCGGGCTGATGGTTTAATAATGGAAAGATCCGTTGCGGTCATCGGGGAATCTTTTTGATATCTCTGGCATGATGTCACGACGGGTTATATTGTCTTACTTTCAGGTGATAATGAGCAAGACTCGCCGCCAAGTGAGACGGAAGATTGAGCAAGACTCGCCGCCAAGAGAAACGGAAGATTGAAGTGAGCAAGATCAAATCAATCTGGGGCCTAATGTTGGGGATATAACCCCGTGGTGAGACCCGCCCAAGTGGGGTCGGGTCACTCCTGGCGGCTCATAGGCCAGACCAAGGATGGGCCTCGAGACATAAGCCTAGGTGTATGGCGGTTCACAAAGATGGGCCAAGGCGAGGCCCAGACAAGGAAGGCATGAAGACCCGGGCGGGTAAGCCGCCCAAAGACGGCTTGCTCAGGAAGGCAAGATGACGTAGAGATAGAGTCGGACACATAATAAGAGTCGGTATTGAGACTTGTGTAACCTATGGTCTTGACCTCCTTTATAAGGGCGAGACCCGGGGCGACTTAGACGGAAACCAATCTATCGAGAACTAGGTCAAGCAAATCTGCTCCCTTGTAATCGATACTCCAATCAATACAACACAAGCAGGACGTAGGCCTTTACCTCTTCACGAGGGGCTGAACCTGGGTAAACTCGTGTCCTTCATCCCAACCAACCCCTTTGAGTCCATCACCTTAACGATGGCCTCGAATCTAAGTCCTCGGACATCTGCCGTGACAAAACCATGACATAATCCAACATATTACAAATTAAAACATAGTCCGACATATTACAAATTAAAACATAGTCTGACTCATTATATAGCTTTTGAGTTATTTCTTCCTCGTCGTCCCCTACGGCCTCTACTGCCTCGACCACATCTGCCTCTTGCTGTTGTTGTCGCACTCATCAATGTGGACGCACCATCTTTGTTAAGGTCGATACAATATTTCATGTTATGCCCATAATTCGCGCATAGCAAACACTGTCTGGTTGCTCCATCTGCTTCAGATTGGTCCATGTCATTACGGATGCGACGCACCTTACGTCTACCCCTATTGGTTCGCCGAATATCAGGATCTGGGATGTATACTCTCTCATCATCGTTTACCTTGTTGAAATTGCCGACGACTCTAAACCCTATCATCTCACCGGTCCATGTGTTGAGTACTGACTCTTTCAAATAGTATGGGGACACGAAGGAGATGGCATCCAACTGAATCTGGCCGCACACAGCCAACACATCTGAGCAAGGAAGGTGCAACACCTTCGGTTTGTTGCATGTACACTCACACATTGGATAAAATTCCGTTCCATTTTTACCCCATGCGTCTTCACCTCATTTTATGTACCAAAACCATCAGTAGGTAGTTGAACCTCGTACCTCCTTTCCCGATTACCTATGAGTCTGACAGTGTGCTTCTTTGCTTTCTCTATCTTCTTTGCCATGTACTCCATGACACAACTACAATAAGGTGTGTTCGGATGATCTACAACATGCTTCTTTGCTAACTCGTGCCTTTCTTTGAAATATCTCAAAGTGACATGGAATACAGCCTCGACAATAGCTATGAGTGTCAATGCTCTATTCCCTCTAAGTACAAAGTTACACACCTCAGCAAGGTTGGTTGTCATGTGGCCATACCTAGCTCCATGGGTATCATGCATGATAGACCAATTCACAGGAGGCTCTTTCTCTATCCACTGAGTAAAATTCTTTATTGCCGTGCCATTCAGCCTCTTAGTGCCAGGAGGGTCAATTGCTGGCAAGTCACAAAGAGCTACAGGCTACTCTAGCTCCGCAATGATTATTGCTAATTGGACATGATCTTGTTCCATTTTCTTTCTGGCTCTAACCTGCTTATTAGTAAACTCATCTAGTTTTGGCCAAATAAAATTGTATTTGCGTTGCTGGTTCTGCTTGCATAATTTTTTGAACAAGTTCATCAATCTCTTGTTCTTGAACTACAAGAATTTTTTTGCCTCTAGATGGCGCATGCACCACCGGCTCTGCAGGTCCTTCCAGGGTGTTGATTCGTTCTCAATTGGATCCCTCGGTATCTTAACGGCCTTCAATATCCAACATGTCTGTCATGAATGACACACACATTCGGTCGGTCCTTCACGATGGCAATTTTCACTTGCCTCAAGAACCATATCCAGCTTGGAAAGTTCTCACCCTCCATGAATGCCATATCAAGTGGGATGATTCGATTGTTCCCGTCAACACCAATAGCAGTAAGGATTTGCCCTCTGTACTGACCAGTAAGAAATGTGCCATCCACAAACATCACAGGAGAACAATGCCGGAAAGCTTCAATGCAAATAGCAAAAGAAAAGAATACTCTCTTCAACACCTTAAAATCTGGTATACTCGCCAATCCTGTGTGTTGTACGTTAACATAAGTGCTGGGATTCCTATCCTTCAATACTTGAAGGAGCCGCACAACATTATCATATGAGTCGAAGAACGTCCCAAACCTTTCCTCCATAGCCTTCCGCTTAGTCCTCCAAGCCTTCTCGTAAGGAATGACATAATTCCACCTCACCTTCACTGTTGTTTGGATGTGTTTTGCTTCCATGTCTTTCTTCTGCACTATCTCAGTATACATGAGTTGCGCAATGAGAGTTTAAGACATGTTCGGATGATTCACCAGAAGGTTTTTCCTTACACAAGTATGTGGAACAACATCGGTGACAACCTAGTGGATGTTATACTCCGGCACGTACCCGTGCACCTTCCAGGACAACCTGTTTCAACACATTTCATGGCATAGTTTGTTCGATTTGATATGGGTGTTCGGAAAACCCTTTGCATGGACATAGCCCACTTTACCACCGCATATTTCAATTTCTTCTTTGTATCATACAAATAACCTCTTTGGACTTGGTTCAGATGATACTGTTGTCGGGGATCGTTGTAGTAAATCAAAAAAATTCCTACATGTCACCAAGATCAATCTATGGAGAAACCAGCAACGAGCAAAGGGGAGTGCATCTTCATACCTTTGAAGATCGCAAAGCGGAAGCGTTACAAGAACGCGGTTGGTGGAGTCGTACTCGCATCAATTCAAATTACGGTCGATTCCGATCTAAGCGCCAAACAACGGCGCCTTCGCGTTCAACACACGTGCAACCCGGTGACGTCTCCTATGCCTTGATCTAGAAAGGAGGAAGGAAGGTTGAGGGAGAGCTTCGGAAGCACGACGGCGTGGTGACGGTGGAGCTCGTGGTACTCCGGCAGGGCTTCGCCAAGTGCTACGGAGGACGGGGAGGAGGAGGGGTAGGGCTGCGCCGAGAGAGAGATCTATTGTGTGCAGCCCCAAACCCCCCACATATATATAGGGGAAGGAGGAGGAGGGTCGGCCACCCCTAGGGAAACCCTAGGAGGTGCTGCGGCCAAGATGGGGAGGAGGGGCGACGCCCTAGGGTGGACTTGGCGCCCAAGGCAGCCTCCACGCCTAGGGTTTGGCCCCCCTCCACCCTTGCTGCGCCTTGGGCTGAGGTGGGAGGCACACCAGCCCACCTAGGGGCTGGTTCCCTCCCACTCTTGGCCATGTAGCCTTCTGGGGCCGCTAGCCCCTCCCGGTGGACCCCCGAAACCCTTCTCGTGGTCCCGGTACATTACCGGCGATGCCCGAAACACTTCCGATGACCAAATCCTCACTTCCTATATATGAATCTTTACCTCCGGACCATTCTAGAACTCCTCGTGACATACGGGGTCTCATCCGGGACTCCGAACAACCTTAGGTAACCACGTACACAATTCCCCTATAACCCTAGCATCATCGAACCTTAAGTGTGTAGACCCTACGGGTTCGGGAGGCATGTAGACATGACCGAGACACCTCTCCAGCCAATAACCAACAGCGGGATCTGGATACCCATATCATCTCCCACATACTCCACGATGATCTCATCGGATGAACCATGATGTCGGGAATTCAATTAATCCCGTATACAATTCCCTTAATCCCGTATACAATTCCCTTTGTCCATCGATATGTTACTTGCCCGAGATTCGATCATCGGTATCCCTATACCTTGTTCAATCTTGTTACCGGCAAGTCTCTTTACTCGTTCCGTAACACATGATCCCGTGACTAACTCCTTAGTCACACTGAGCTCAGTATGATGATGTATTACCGAGTGGGCCCAGAGATACCTCTTCGTCACACGGAGTGACAAATCCCAGTCTCGATTCGTGCCAACCCAACAGATACTTTCGGGGATACCCGCAGTGTACCTTTATAGCCACCCAGTTATGTTGTGACATTTGGCACACCCAAAGTATTCCTACGGTGCCCGAGAGTTGCACAATCTCATGGTCTAAGGAAATGATACTTGACATTAGAAAAGCTTTCACAGACAAACTACACGATCTTGTGCTATGCTTAGGATTGGGTCTTGTCCATCACATCATTCTCCTAATGATGTGATCCCGTTATCAACGACATCCAATGTCCATGGTCATGAAACTGTGACCATCTATTGATCAATGAGCTAGCTAACTAGAGGCTCACTAGGGGCATGTTGTGATCTATGTATTCACACATGTATTATAGTTTTCGGTTAATACAACTATAGCATGAACAATAAACAATTATCATGAGCAAGGAAATAGAATAATAATCACTTTATTATTGCCTCTAGGGCATATTTCCAATAGTGTCCCACTTGCACTAGAGTCAATAATCTAGTTACATTGTGATGTATCGAACACCCATAGAGTTCTAGTATTGATCATGTTTTGCTCGTGAGAGAGGTTTAGTCCACGGATCTGCGACACTCAAAACCGTATGTACTTTACAAATGTCTATATCTCCATCCTGGACATATCGACGAATGGAGTTGAAGCGATGCTTGATGTGTCTTGTCTTCTTATGAAACCTAGGCTCCTTGGCAAGGGCAATAGCTCCAGTGTTGTCACAGAGTAGAGTCATCGGGCCCGACGCATTGGGAATCAATCCTAGGTCGATGATGAACTCCTTCATCCAGACTCCTTCCTGTGCCGCTTCCAAAGTAGCTATGTACTCCGCTTCACATGTAGATGCCCCCACGACACTTTGCTTGTTGCTGCACCAGCTGACTACCCCTCCGTTCAAAATATATACGTATCCGGTTTGTGACTTGGAGTCATCCGGGTCTATGTTGAAGCTAGCATTGACGTAACCCTTTACGACGAGCTCTTCGGCACCTCCATATACGAGAAACATGTCCTTGGTCCTTTTCAGGTACTTTAGGATATTCTTGATCGCTGTCCAGTGTGCCACTCCGGGATCACTTTGGTACCTCCCTACCAAACTTATGGAAAGCTTCACATCAGGTCTGGTACACAGCATGACATACATAATAGAGTCTATGGCTGAAGCATAGGGGATGACACTCATCTTTTCTCTATCCTCTGCCATGGTCGGGCATTGAGTCGTACTCAATCTCACACCCTGTAACACAGGCAAGAACCCCTTCTTGGACTGATCCATATTGAACTTCTTCAATATCTTGTCAAGGTATTGCTTTGTGAAAGACCTATGAGGCATCTCGATCTATCTCTATAGATCTTGATGTCTAATATGTAAGCAGCTTCTCCAAGGTCCTTCATTGAAAAACACTTATTCAAGTAGGCCTTTATGCTTTCCAAAAGTTCTATATCATTTCCCATCAGCAATATGTCATCCACATATAATATGAGAAATGCTACAGAGCTCCCACTCACTTTCTTGTAAATACAGGGTTCTCCATAAACCTGTATAAATCCAAATGCTTTAATCACCTCATGAAAGCGAATGTTCCAACTCCGAGATGCTTGCACTAGCCCATAGATGGAGCACTGAAGCTTGCATACTTTGTTAGCATCTGTAGGATCGACAAAACCTTCCGGCTGCATCATATAAAGTTCTTCCTTAAGGAAACCATTAAGGAATGCTGTTTTGACGTCCATTTGCCAGATCTCATAATCATAAAATGCGGCAATTGCTAACATGATTTGGACGGACTTCAGTATCGCTACGAATGAGAAAGTCTCATCGTAGTAACCTCCTTGAACTTGTCGATAACCCTTAGTGACAAGCCGAGCCTTATAAACAGTCACATTACCATCCGCGTCAGTCTTCTTCTTAAAGATCCATTTATTTTCTATGGCTCGCCGATCATCGGGCAAGTCCACCAAAGTCCATACTTTGTTCTCATACATGGATCCTATCTCGGATTTCATGGCTTCAAGCCATTTGTTGGAATCCGGGCCCGCCATCGCTTCTTCATAGTTCGAAGGTTCACCATTGTCCAACAACATGATCTCCAAGACAGGGTTGCCGAACCACTCTGGTGCGGAACGTGTCCTTATGGACCTTCGAGGTTCAATAGAAACTTGATCTGAAGTTTCATGATCATCATCATTAACTTCCTCTCCAGCCGGTGCAGGCTCCACAGAAACAACTTCCTGTGCTGCGCTACTCTCCGGTTCGAGTGGAGGTACAATTACCTCATCAAGTTCTATTTTCCTCCCACTTACTTCTTTCGAGAAAAACTCTTTCTCTAGAAAGGATCCATTCTTGGCAACAAAGACTTTGCCTTCGGATCTTAGGTAGAAGGTATACCCAACAGTTTCTTTGGGGTATCCTATGAAGACACACTTTTCCGCTTTGGGTTCCGGCTTCTCAGGTTGAAGTTTCTTCACATAAGCATTGCATCCCCAAACTTTTAGAAACGACAGCTTAGGTTTATTTCCAAACCATAATTCATACGGTGTCGCCTCAACGGACTTAGATGATGCCCTATTTAAAGTGAATGCGGTAGTCTCTAATGCATATCCCCAAAATGATAGCGGTAAGTCGGTAAGAGACATCATAGATCGCACCATATCCAATAGAGTGCGATTACGACATTCAGACACACCATTTCGCTGAGGTGTGCCAGGCGGCATGAGTTGTGAAACAATTCCACATTTCCTTAGGTGCGTGCCAAACTCGTGACTCAAACATTCTCCGCCACGATCAGATCGTAGGCACTTTATTTTCCTATCACATTGATTCTCTACCTCACTCTGAAATTCCTTGAACTTTTTAAAGGTTTCAGACTTGTGTTTCATTAAGTAGACATACCCATATCTGCTCAAGTCATCAGTGAGGGTGAGAACATAACGGTAGCCACCGCGAGCCTCAACGCTCATTGGACCGCATACATCGGTATGTATTATCTCCAACAAGTCAGTTGCTTGCTCCATTTTTCCGGAGAACGGAGTCTTGGTCATCTTGCCCATGATGCATGGTTCGCACATGTCAAATGATTCAAAATTGAGAGACTCCAAAAGTCCATCAGCATGGGGTTTCTTCATGCGTTTGACACCAATATGACCAAGGCGGCAGTGCCACATGTAAGTGGGACTATTGTTATCAACCTTACATCTTTTGGTACTCACGCTATGAACATGTGTAACATCACGTTCGAGATTCATCAAAAATAAACCATTGACCAGCGGGGCATGACCATAAAACATTTCTCTCATATAAATAGAACAACCATTATTCTCAGATTTAAATGAGTAACCATTTCGCATCAAACGAGATCCAGCTACAATGTTCATGCTCAAAGCTGGTACTAAATAACAATTATTAAGGTTTAAAACTAATCCCGAAGGTAGATGTAGAGGTAGCATGCCGACGGCAATCACATTGACCTTGGAACCATTCTCGACGCGCATCGTCACCTCATCCTTTGCCAGTCTCCTGTTATTCCGCAGCTCCTACTTGGAGTTACAAATGTGAGCAACTACACCGGTATCAAATACCCAGGAGCTACTACGAGCGCCGGTAAGGTACACATCAATAACAAGTATATCACATATACCTTTAATGTTGCCGGCCTTCTTATCCGCTAAGTACTTGGGGCAGTTCCGCTTCCAGTGACCGGTACCCTTGCAATAAAAGCACCCAGTCTCAGGCTTGGGTCCATTCTTGTTCTTCTTCCCCGCAAATTGCTTACCGGGCACGACAACTGCTTTGCCATACTTCTTGAAGTTCTTCTTACCCTTGCCTTTCTTGAAACTAGTGGTCTTAATGACCATCAACACTTGATGCTCCTTTTTGATCTCGACCTCAGTTGATTTCAACATCGAGTACAACTCAGGAATGGACTTCTCCATACCCTGCATGTTGTAGTTCATCACAAAGCTCTTGTAGCTAGGTGAAAGTGACTGGAGGATTCTGTCAATAACCGAGTCATCCAAAAGATTAACTCCCAGCTGAGACATGCGGTTGTGCAACCTAGACATTTTGAGTATGTGCTCGCTGACATAACTATTTTCCTCCATCTTACAATTGAAGAACTTGTTGGAGACACCATATCTCTCGACCCGGGCATGAGCTTGGAAAACCAATTTCAGCTCTTGGAACATCTCATATGCTTCGTGTTGCTCAAAACGCTTTTGGAGCCCCGGTTCTAAGCTGTAAAGCATGCCGCACTGAACCAGGGAGTAATCATCACAATGCGACTGCCAGGCATTCATAACGTCTTGAGTTGCGGGGAAAACGGGTGCGTCACCTAGCGGTGCATCAAGGACATACAATCTCTTGGAAGCTATGAGGATGATCCTCAAGCTACGGACCGAGTCCACATAGTTGCTTCCATCGTCATTCAGCTCGGTTCTCTAGGAACGCGTTGAAGTTGAGGGCAACATTAGCGTTGGCCATTGGATCTACAATATAGATTATAAAGATAATTTTAGACTAAGTTCATGATAATTAAGTTCACATAATCAAATTATTTAATGAACTCCCACTTATATAGACATCTTTCTAGTCATCCAAGTCACACATGATCCATGTCAACTAGCCCGTGTCCGATCATCACGTGAGACAGACTAGTCATCCATGGTGAACATCTCCATGTTGATCGTATCTTCTATATGACTCATGTTCGACCTTTCGGTCTCCCGTGTTCCGAGGCCATGTCTGTACATGCTAGGCTCGTCAAGTCAACCTAAGTGTATTGCGTGTGTAAATCTGGCTTACACCCGTTGTATGCGAACGTTAGAACCTATCACACCCGATCATCACATGGTGCTTCGGAACAACGAACCTTAGCAACGGTGCACAGTTAGGGGGAACACATTTCTTGAAATTTTAGTGAGAGATCATCGTATTTAAGCTTCCGTCATTCTAAGCAAATAAGATGTAAAACATGATAAACATCACATGCAATCACATAGTGACAAGATATGGCCAATATCATCTTGCTCCTTTGATCTCCATCTTTGGGGCACCATGATCATCATTGTCACCGACACGACACCATGATCTCCATCATCGTGTCTTCATGAAGTTGTCTCGCCAACCATTACTTCTACTACTATGGCTAACGGTTAGCAATAAAGTAAAGTAATTACATGGCGTTTTTGATTGACACACAGGTCATACAATAAATTAAGACAACTCCTATGGCTCCTGCCGGTTGTCATACTCATCGACATGCAAGTCATGAATTCTATTACAAGAACATGATCAATCTCATACATCACATATATCACATCACATCCTTTGGCCATATCACATCACACGGCATATGCTGCACAAACAAGTTAGACGTCCTCTAATTGTTGTTGTAAGTTTTTACGTGGCTGCTATAGGTTTCTAGCAAGAACGTTTCTTACCTATGCAAAAACCACAACGTGATATGCCAATTTCTATTTACCCTTCATAAGGACCCTTTTCATCGAATCCGATCCGACTAAAGTGGGAGAGACAGACATCGGCTAGCCACCTTATGCAACAAGAGCATGTCAGGCGGTGGAACCAGTCTCACGTAAGCGTACGTGTAAAGTCGTTCCGGGCCGTTCATCCCACGGTGCCGTCGAATCAAGATAAGACTAGTAACGACAAGCAAATTGACAAAATCGACGCCCACAACAACTTGTGTTCTGCTCGTGCATAGATTCTACGCATAGAGCTAGCTCTAATACCACTGTTGGGGATCGTAGTAGTAAATCAAAAAAATTCCTACGTGTCACCAAGATCAATCTATGGAGAAACCAGCAATGAGAAAAGGGGAGTGCATCTTCATACCTTTGAAGATCGCAAAGCGGAAGTGTTACACGAACGCGGTTGGTGGAGTCGTACTCGTAGAGATTCAGATCGCGGTCGATTCCGATCTAAGTGTTGAACAACGGCGCCTCCGCGTTCAACACACGTGCATCCCGGTGATGTCTCCTACGCCTTGATCCAGTAAGGAGGAAGGAGAGGTTGAGGGAGAGCTCCAGCAGCACGACGGCGTGGTGACGGTGGAGCTGCGTGGTACTTCGGCAGGGCTTCACCAAGTGCTACAGAGGACGAGGAGGAGGAGGGGTAGGGATGCGCCGAGAGATAGAGATTTGTTGTGTGCAGCCCCCAAAACCTCACATATATATAGGGGGAGGGAGTAGGAGGGACGACCACCCCTAGGGAAACCCTAGGAGGTGTGCCGACCAAGATGGGGAGGAGGGGCGGCGCCCTAGGGTGGACTTGGCGCCCAAGGCAGCCTCCACGCCTAGGGTTTGGCCCCCGTCCACCCTTGTTGCGCCTTGGGCTGAGGTGGGAGGCGCACCAACCCACCTAGGGGCTGGTTCCCTCCCATTCTTGGCCCATGCAGCCTTCCGGGGCCACTGGCCCCTCCCGCTAGACCCCCGGAACCCTTTCGATGGTCTCGATACATTACCGACGATGCCCGAAACACTTCCGGTGACCAAATCCTCACTTCCTATATATGAATCTTTACCTTTGGACCATTCCGGAACTCCTCGTGAGGTCCGGGATCTCATTCGGGACTCCGAACAACCTTCGGTAACCACGTACACAATTCCTCTATAACCCTAGCGTCATCGAACCTTAAGTGTGTAGACCCTACGGGTTCGGGAGGCATGTAGACATGACCGAGACACCTCTCCGGCCAATAACCAATAGCGGGATCTGGATACCCATATTGTCTCCCACATGCTCCATGATGATCTCATCAAATGAACCACGATGTCGGGGATTCAATTAATCCCGTATACAATTCCCTTTGTCCATCGGTATGTTACTTGCCCGAGATTCGATCGTCGGTATCCCTATACCTTGTTCAATCTCGTTACGGGCAAGTCTCTTTACTCATTTTGTAACACGTGATACCGTGACTAACTCCTTAGTCACATTGAGCTCATTATGATGATGTATTACCGAGTGGGCCCAGAGATACCTTTCCGTCACACGGAGTGACAAATCCCAGTCTCGATTCGTGCCAACTCAACATATACTTTCGGGGATACCTGCAGTGTACCTTTATAGACACCCAGTTACGTTGTGACATTTGGCACACCCAAAGTATTCCTACGGTATCCGGGAGTTGCACAATCTCATGGTCTAAGAAAATGATACTTGACATTAGAAAAGCTTTCACAAACGAACTACACGATCTTGTGCTATGCTTAGGATTGGGTCTTGTCCATCACATCATTCTCCTAATGATGTGATCCCGTTATCAACGACATCCAATGTCCATGGTCATGAAACCGTGACCATCTATTGATCAATGAGCTAGCCAACTAGAGGCTCACTAGGGACATGTTGTGGTCTATGTAATCACACATGTATTACGGTTTCTGGTTAATACAATTATAACATGAACAATAGATAATTATCATGAACAAGGAAATATAATAATAACCACTTTATTATTGCCTCTAGGGCATATTTCCAACAACTGCCAGGGAGTCTCATGTCCATCATTGATCGTGAGCCCGATCGATAGGTCCTGATCCCATGCGACAGGAATCGGTACCTTCACTTCATCCTCAGAATTTTTAGAATCTAGATCCTCAGCCAGTCCATCCTCGTCCTCTTCCTCCATCACCCGCTGCATTTCCTCCCCTTCCCCATCCCCATCAGCAATACCAGAACCAACTAATATTAGCGACCGACTACTCGTCCCAGCATCGTCACCAGACAAATTGTGTGACACGTAATCTGGCTCTTCCTCGGGTTGGCTAGCATCCACATCCATTGGCTATGACCCGGATAAATAAATCTCGTTAGCCACTTGACTGTCCTACCCGGGTTCATACCCCCCTCTGGTTGTCTGGTATTCTCCTCCTTCGCCACAGGTTGCGCTAGGGCATATGGGTGGATTTTTCGGTCTTTGCAACGCCTTAACAGGGTCAACCACCGCTGGCTCTTGTCTATCAGCATCTACTCCCACTTCACATTTTTACACAATTTGGTCCACAATGCTTGAATACTGATGGAACATACCCTCGGATCCAGCCCGAAACTAGTTGTCAACCAGTACTTCAACTGCCTAATGTCCAGTCTGTCCGGGTTTGGAAGTGTCATGACACATTTTTTATACTCGCTAAGATCAACCCCCAACTCATTATATCGAACATTGCCAGGACCATAGTAGGCAGTCAAATTTACTGATTCAGACATTTTAACCTGTCACACACTTCCATCTCGTTAATCACAAGGAACGAAATTATTACCCGCTACACTAACTAACCGCTAAAATGAAAGCACAAACCAACTAACACTACAAAAAAATGTGACGCGTGATTATACCTTCGACGCGTGTGGCCACCTCACGGAAAACTTGCACCAACGGACAACACCAACGCCACCCCCTCGGCGGCAAGAAGCTGCACCTCTTCCTCACCAGCCAAACTGCCTCCTTCTCCTCCTCACCCCACCATGACTCCAACTCACTTGTATGCACAAATAGCTATCCCATATGAAAAAATGACCGTAGGCCAGTGGAGATGGGTACGATGTACCGTTTTTGTGGTTTGGATTCGAAAATGGGTGTAGAAACGGAGAGATCAGCGAGGGGGGGGGGGCGACATTACAGAGAGGAACGAGAGAGAGAGAGAGAGTTTGTAAGAACAACCAGAGGAAGAAGAAGCATGTCAGGCATTATCCATGACCTCTTCGGTCGACGGTTGGCGGAAAAGGCCTGTCTTCAGCCGCTGGTTAGCTGAAAAGGCTTTTGGCCACTGGTTGGCCGAAGAGGCCCGTCTTCGGCCCACGTCACGCGCTCTTCGGCCTACGCGTAACCGAAGAGGCCTCTTCGGTGTTCGGTTGGCCTAAAAGGTCCTCTTTGACCAACGACTGACCGACGGGGTGCTATTTTTGCAAGAAACGTGTTCGCGCTGCTACTTTTCAAATTTGCTATAAAAAACGAGCTAGTTTTGAAAAAAATCGAGATGTCCATGCAGGGCAGGTACACATGAAGAAATGTAACGAGCGATGAACACCGCCCCTACTTCGTTGACAACATTACTAAGCGCAGCTAGGCTAATAATGTCTACTACATAACTTTATTCTTGTAGACTCTGTCAGGCCTCCAAGCATAAATCTTTGTAAGACAACATCAAATTTTACTCAAGTGGGTGACTTAAGATTTATCAAATAGTGGGAGGTGTAGGATGAAGGTGGTTCTCTCTCAAACAACCATACAACCAAATATAAGTCTTATCTTGCGTCCCCAACACATCAAATACAATTGTCAATTGTATACATGCACTAGTTTGGCGAAGAGGTGATGATAGATGTGTTATAAGAATGATAGAAATAGTCTTTTGTAATCTGACTAAATAAAAAAAACTATCAAGGTAGCAAGTAATAAAATTGTGTAAGATGGTGTCTCAATGCTTGGAAACAAGACCTATGGTTCATACTTTCATTAGTGCAATCTCTCAACATCATTAACATAATTAAATTACATGATAATCCCTCAAAGTGCAGCAAAGAATCACTCCAAAGTTTCTATTATATCGACAAAAGTAGAATGAAATTGTGTAGGTAGCAAAACCACCTCAAAGTTGTCTCTCCAAATTATCTTTTATTCTTTTGAACCACCTTAAAGTATCACAGATAGCCCTAGTGGTAATACTATGACAACACCATATGATACATATCGTTCAACCTTGATGCACAAGTTACCTCAATGTCACCACGAGTATCCACAAAGTCAATACTAAACATGCATGAAGCAATATCAAATTCAAAATATTCAATCCAACACAAAGAAACTTCAACGAGCAAGACTCACTTCATCACAAAAAGGACAGAGGGGAGAGAACATCATATGATTCAACTTTATTAACAAAGCTCATGATACAATCAAGATAAAAAATCATCAAGAACATGGGGAGAGAGAGATCAAATACATAGCTACTAGTACATACTCTCGGCCTCGAGTATGAACTATCACACATCACCATGAAGGCAACATGGTTGATGAAGAGGCATCATGTGGCGGCTTTCCCCTCCAATAGTGTAGTACATTTATTTTCCAAGATTTTTTTCGAGGGTGTGTTACGTTTATTTTCAAAAGGCAGTAAGCTACTATTCCTCGACTAAACAAACCGAAGGCGCATAGAAAATTAAAACACCATGTGTATGATTTCAAAACAATAATGATCATGTTGATTACCAATTCAGCCATGCTCATCAATCAATTTCAACAAAATCATGCTCATGTACTACCAACATTGACATTTCACAAACACTTAGTCTTAAAATAACCATTCAAAAACATGCACCATAAACTTTACAAACCTTGAAAGCTATAAAAAAACAAGCACCCATAATCAAGAGGACCATGCAAAATTATGCACACAACACAAGTTATACCATACATGGTGCCAAAAAACATAGCTCCTCATCTACCTCCGCGTCCTCTCCCCCTTCCAAGGGCGATAGGGGCGATGGATGTGTTGCACGTACCAAGCCACCGTTGCCATGACATCGGCCATGTCCATGGCCACCGTCCTCCTCAGCCAAGTTGCTTCCACTGCCAATGCCATCGTCCGCCTCCACCCCTGGCATAACACCATTTCTCCTCATGACATCCACCCCCCCATCTGATCCATCTATCGACGACCATGGTCAGCTCAGGTAGCTCACTGGCAACATTGTTCGCCGCCATGCCGCCGCCAGTAGTTGACACATCATCCGGATGTGTTGGGTCATCGGAGACAACACCAATGACCACAAGGTTGAGCTCCCTCGCCACAGGTCGATGGATTAGTACCTCACCTCTCTCGCATCTGGACATGAGAAGAAGAGAGAGTGACGAGTTGTCGGAGACACCAACAAGCATGCGGTTAAGCTCCCTCCAGCCGATGGAGCAACACCTTGCCCTCTCCCGTGCCCCCATGACAACCAGT
Organism: Hordeum marinum; assembly: GCA_022496015.1. Classification (NCBI taxonomy): domain Eukaryota; kingdom Viridiplantae; phylum Streptophyta; class Magnoliopsida; order Poales; family Poaceae; genus Hordeum; species Hordeum marinum. Next base: position 124,804,355 of record CM039673.1, on the reverse strand, counting down.
GATGTGTGGCTTGCGCACTCCTTAAAGGATGCAACATTCCCGCCACCGCCCCACTCAAATCACATCGCTGCCAGTATATATATATATATATATATATATATATATATATATATATATATAGAGAGAGAGAGAGAGAGAGAGAGAGAGAGAGAGAGAGAGATGTGCGGGATCCTGGCCTAGGACACGTTATGGAGTGGAGTAAAAAATGCATTCCGAAGGTGCAAGCCATCTCTCTTCTTTTTAATTACCCAACCCTCAACGAGTTAAGTGCATGTACAAATTAAGGTGGCTATATGTAGAATGTTATGGATCTTGATTACCACGTAATAAAAAATAAACTTTAAAGTGTATTGAAAAGATAGAAGTACATTTATATGGACAAATTTTAAAACCAAACATAGGCTTATTCTATTTTTTTTGAGATCAAACGTAGGCTTATTCACGAACCGAGGGAATATGTGTGTTCTGGGAACGGGCTTGACCAGATCCCAAATTCAAATGCAGGCCGAATCTTTCGGGGGCAGGCCCATATTCCGGTACCGAACGGAAAGGCCGGAAACCGGACGGATTCGGAGTTCCCCTTCGCTGATACTCCCCCCCCCCCCCCCCCGGCCCCGAGCGTTCCCAGTTTCTCGTTCGGGAAGAAAAGGCTCTTGTCTCGCAGCTCGCCGCCGCTTCGCAGCTCCAAACCCTAGGCCTAGGTCCCGACCCCCCTGAGCGTCCATGGAGAACCCCAGGCCCCTACCCCCTGCCCTCACCCCTCCCATGGCTCCCCTCCCCGTCCACCCACCCATCGCCCCCGTCCCCGTCCCCGTACCACCCCGTGCCCCCGCCGCTGCCGGAGGCGGAGACGACGACGAGGTCGACTACGAGGTCTCCGACGACCACCGCGCCGCGCGGGAGCGCCACGATCGCGCCGTACAGGAGCTCCTGCAGCGCCGGCGCGCCTACGCCATGGCCGTGCCCACCAACGACTCCGCCGTGCGCGCGCGCCTCCGCCGTCTTGGCGAGCCCATCACGCTCTTCGGCGAGGGCCCGATGGAGCGCCGCGACCGCCTACGCGCGCTCATGTCCCGCCTCGAGGCCGAGGGCCAGTTCGACCGCCTCCTCCGCGCGCAGGAGGACGAACAGGGAGCCCCGGGCGACGACGAGGAGGACACGGAGGAGCAGATCAAGTACCCGTTCTTCACCGAGGGGACCAACCAGCTGCTCCAGGCGCGCGTCGACATCGCCATGTACTCACTGCCCCGCGCCAAGGCCAGGGTCGAGAGGGCCAGGCGGCGCCTCGCTGACCCCGACGAGGACCCCGAGGCAGAGGCCGGCCTTGTTGTGAAGCAGGCGGGGGACTTCGTGCTTGAGTGCAGCGAGATTGGAGATGACCGCCCGCTCACGGGCTGCTCCTTCTCCCGCGACGCCTCAATGCTCGCCACAAGTTCCTGGAGCGGGGTCGTCAAAGTATGGAGCATGCCACAGATAACCAGAATTGCAACCCTGAAAGGTCATACAGAACGAGCAACTGATGTTGCCTTCTCTCCAGTCGATAACTGCTTAGCGACAGCCTCAGCTGATAGAACTGCCAAACTATGGAACAGTGATGGGTCACTCCTAATGTCTTTTGATGGTCACCTGGATCGTCTTGCTCGCCTTGCTTTTCATCCATCTGGAAAGTACCTTGGTACAGCTAGCTTTGACAAGACCTGGAGACTGTGGGACATCAATACTGGAACCGAACTTCTACTCCAGGAGGGGCACAGCAGAAGTGTATATGGTGTTAGCTTTCACCCTGACGGTTCTTTAGCTGCATCTTGTGGGTTTGATGCGACTGCTCGAGTTTGGGATCTCAGGTCTGGAAGATTGTACTGCACCCTCATTGGACATGTGAAACCGGTACTAGGAGTCAGCTTCTCCCCTAATGGTCATCTGGTTGCAACCGCAAGTGCCGACAATTTCTGTCGAATATGGGATTTGAGGACCAGACGAATGTTATATTCTATACCAGCACATAAGAGTCTCATCTCGCATGTGAAATTTGAACCCCAGGAGGGTTATTATTTAGCGACATCTTCGTATGACACTAAAGCAGCGCTATGGTCAACTCGGGATTACAAACCAATTAAAAGCTTGTCAGGCCATGAGTCAAAGGTTACCGGTCTGGATATTAGTGGAGATGGACAACAGATTGCGACTGTTTCACTTGATAGAACGATAAAGATCTGGTCATGCAGAGGCAGCGCGCGGGATGAGATGGAGTTGGATTAAGCATTGATTCCACCGTTGCTGGAAACAGGTTGTGCCAGTCTGTCCTTTTTCTGATGATGTTATTTTATTGCGTTTATAAACCTTAGCCTTTGAAATACTAGATTACCTACCCGTTGCGTGGAGTATCATTTGAAAACATTTGTATTTGTTAGTAACTTTAGGTTTAGGGTACGAATTGTAATCCTTTTATATGGGAAAAATTAAGAAAGCCTTATATTTCAAATATGTACTTGAGCACGCATAATTTGTTATGTTATCCGGGTAACATGCAGCGCCAAATGGCGCAAGGTCCCATTTAAAACTCAAGAGTGCTTTGAAAAGGATTTTGTTGGTAACATTAGGTTTTAGCAACCACTTAGGGTATCAGTTGAAACCCTTGGATGAAAAATTATGGAGGATTTCTCTTTGAAAATATATACTTGAGCATGCACAATTAGGAATTGATCACATTTGCAAACATGGGATTGAAATAGCTGTTAACATAGCTAATACCTTGCATCTAAGATAGCATATGATAAGATAGAATCAAAGGTTCTGTTCTTCCATAAGGATTCAGTAAACTTCATTACACGGAAACATAGAGCCAACAAATTAGTTTCACCAGGAAGTGCCTTTGATTTGCTCTTCATTTGCTATTGAAGTGGCTGAACAATGCTCTCCTTGCAGCTCTTTGTCCAGACATCTTTGGTATTGGGAAACGAAGTTGATATTACTTCAGTTGGTGGTGTGTTCAGCATTTTGCTGTTAAATGGAAGAGCTGCCTCTGATGATGCCACTAACTGTTCATTGGGTTCTTGAAGAGAAAAGTTCTCTCAACAAAGCATCTGACAAAAATGACCATAAGAGAAACACAAGCAATCCAAAAGCCAAACAAAAACAAATGGTCCATCTCACTATAAATGTACCACAATGTGCACAACTTATAGATGCTTTCAGGCTAACACATCTGCACAGCTAACTTGGCAGCACGTATAAACATCATCTTGAGCTAGAAAAAATAGAGTTGCAGACCAGGAGAACTGCAGATCGAAAACCATATCTGATAGATTTACCTTGGTGGAAATTCCACCAAAAAATCATTGGGAAAGATTGTGCGAGTTTTCAGTTAAAACTATATTAGCTGCCTTTTCAAAATATGCTCACATATTTTCTTTCAGTTTAAGTGTTCAACTGGGAATTTACTACTGGTGTTAGACCGTCAAATAAAGCAAACCAAAATTAGTGTGGTGTCTCTCTATCTGTATTTCTTAGAAAATAATTCTCTTGGAAAAAGTGTGGAATCCGTAAACGAAGAGGAATTCATTTCTAGATTCTCAATTAACCAATGAACTAAAAATCAAGAGGGTTTGACTAGCTGTACGCGAGCACTAAATTGGCAGCCTGCATGCATGTCTTTCTTTAAATTTTATTCATATCATTCTGAGGACTAAAACAACTTTGGATTTAGCTACGCCTGTAAAAAACTTGATGACTAGAAATAAGTGGAAACCTTGCAGATCCTAGATCCTATATGGAAGAAAGGGTAACCATGGTAAACAGCAACCTGGGCGCCAAACAAAGGAGCAGCACCGAACAGAACGTACCTCAACCGCAGCAGAGGCTGATGAACGGAGGGAACAACAACCACGGAGGTACATGTTATTTCCTTGACTATAGTAGCTAACCTTCGATCACCTGCAAGATAACCATTAAAAGCTGCATCCACAGTAAAACACCTTGCAGATTCAGTATTTCACAGCTCGTCAAACTATCAAAGTTTTCAATACAATATCTCCTTGAACCCATTGCATGGCTACCGCCAGTGCCAAACTATCAAAGTGCCTTTCTCAGCTCCACAGCATAAAGAAATTCATTTACCCCAAACACCCAGATTTACAATACAGCAACACCAATGGGCCAACTGAGTGGTGTCACCAGCAACAAAACCTACACACCAAAAAGTAAAATCTGATGCCACCAGCAAGATTGCTGAACAAACAAACTACTTAATTCTAATGAATAATGACTGGATGCATCCTAAGCGCATGCAACATGATCTTTGAACATATTTTTTTTAAAGCATATGAAACAAATTAACTAACTAATTTGACCAACCGCTGTCGTCATCTTCTGAACTTAGTCACAGGAAATGGCTGCGTAGAGCAAAAATCCAAATCACATCAGCAAAGTAAAGCTACTTCTATGAAGTGCAGCAGAAGTGGTTAGGAGAGGAAGCTGCAGAAGATGGGGCGTATCCTCATCCCTTGTTGCCTGAGAAGAATAGAAGATCAATTATACATATAGAAACTCTATTAGTGACCCAGTTATTCTTCACCCCGATCGATCGACCGGGTGAGGGTCTGGCTCAACCAAGCCTCCACCGATGTAAAATTATATTCCACCCACACGATTTTATGTTTTGCTGGAAACGGTTAGCTGGTTATTGGATTAGGAGCTACCCCACTTCCCTGTACCTTTTCCCTAATCAGGTGTGAGCGGTTTCAGTTTTCGACAAAAAGCAGTCTGTGACCGGCAGGTGGGCTGGACGGCGTGGTGCTCTGCGGGTTGGCTTGACGGCAGTGTTTGTTGCCTCAGCAGTGTGCAGTCTCGGTGTCGGGTGGCGGGTGGTGGTTGTGGTGGTGCTGTGGTGGTATCGGCGGACTGGTGAGGGTGATGCCGGAAGTCGGTTCGCAGTGGGGGGAGCTTCATTCTTGTGACGCTGGTGTTCCTCAGCATCGGTATGGCGGTTGGGCTTCTTCTTGATGCGGTGCCCATCTCCTCCCATGGGCAAGCAGGTCTTTGCCCCCGATCTTCGGCAACAGCCCCTGTCCGTAAATTTACATGAGTATGTAATCGATGGCTTCCATCTGCTCAAATTTTTACAAGTAGTTTGTTAGATTACGTACCCAATGCAAAGGCAAAGCTTTCTATACTCGATTTTGATTTCTTCCCTGCCCCCGGAGCAATTTACCCGGGTGTTTGCCTGGGAGCTATTTGGGCTGCACATCTGTTGACGCCAAATGAGGGTAGCATGGTCGTCTTCAACACCTCTTGCCAGTATCGTATTTGTTCTTGTTCAAATTCCTGCTTGAAATATCCCTAGTTGCACGACTTCTCCTCAAAGCCCATCTCCTTGTGCTTCACTCGGAGATTTATTCCATTTGTGGCTTTGTGCCCAGCAGGTGTTTGTGTGAATCCCTAGGTGAAAACATACTTTCTTGCATTACATTTTTGTAGAGAGGACCCATGTTCCGAAAACCATACACAAGTTATGAAGGGTTATAGACTGATGTGATATAAAACAATGGATATTGATTTACTTGACATTCCCCTATAAGAAAAACAAAGTTGTGGTTTGCGACATGCATGTGTTCATTCATGCTGTGTCATCTCATAATTCCTGTACTTGATGTGGTCTGGGCTAAATGGTATCGGCATTGTGTTAGTTAATTATTATTGAATACATCTCTATTTGGTTGGACGTGATACTGCAAATTGGCTTGTGCAAACATCCAGAGTTAGCCCATGTAATTGTTTAAATTTATTACATTTTCAATAAGTAGTCGTTTCTGTCAACCAAGTGCCAACAAAATATGGCATCCATTGTCTTTTCTTTGCATGATTTGTAACCGTATTTGGTTGGTCTTCTATGTTGTCATTGCTGTGAAAGCAGCTAGTAATGAAATATAACTTGCCTATTTTGTTAGATTGATCCAGCCAATCATAAGAGCATATCTTCTGGATTTGGCGTTCTCCTGAAAGAGCAAAGGGTTTCTTCAGTATTGCACAAGACTTCGATCTATCTGGCTAGTTCTGCTTCAGCTTTATCGCCGGTGTTGCCCTCTGCTTTATGTAGCCATGGAGGTTGTCAAGATTCGTGTTCAAACACAAGTTGCCTTTGCAAGAGGTTTATCTGATGTGCTCTCTAAGTTTGTGAAGGCTGAAGGATATGCTGGGTAATTTGAGGCAAGTGACTGAAATATTGAAATCTATTGTTCTCTTTAACTGTAATCTCATTCTTCGTAAACAACTCTCAGATTGTACAAACGATTTGTTCCACTCCGGGGCCAACAAATTACGTGCAAGTATCTATTCCATGCCTTGGTTGTCACCACGAATTCAGATTTCTTTTCTTAGTAAATAGTTACTACTCTAAATCATATTCTCTTTGTTTTTAAATACGGAAACACTAACGTCCACACAAACTTGCCTGTGTGGGCGTTTGCAACTTGCCCACACACATGAATGGTTGTCCATTCGTATTTACATGAATCTTGACAATTTTTAACAGATTTTTTGTGCCACGTAGGCATCATGGTGTGTGTGGGCGTTAGATAGTTAGTCCACACAATTTGCAGCGAGCGGTTGCCAGTTGTGCTGTGTGGGCGAACCGATTTCTGCCCACACATCCATCACCTAGTTCACCACGTGTGGGCAAACTGTTTTTTGCTCACACATCGTTCGTATGTTGCTAGATGGCAACTGCAGTGCGCGTACGTGGTAACTACATAAAAACACATGACAACTGCAGTTGCGCGTATGTGGCAACCAGGTAAACACTCATGTTAACTACGATTAATCATACATGGTAACTATGGTTGAACCACATGTGACAATTAGGTAAACACACATGGCAACTACTCCTGGATAACTATAGTTAATCAAAACGGAGAGAGTTGATATGTTTTTACAATTACATTTGCCATCCCCGGGGATAACTAGAGTTGCCATCCCGCAGGTAACTAACGTAGCTGCGCGAGAACGTGTGGGCAGATTTGCTTCGTGCCATACATGCGAGTGGGGATGGCTAGTACTTGCTGGGCGTGTGGCACGAAGTAGCCACGTCCACACGTGTGGGTAGTTCTATTTGTTTGCAACACACGACCCGTGTGGGCTGCCTCCTACGTATGCCACACATGGTGTGTGGGCGCATGTCCTATATGCCACACGTGTGACAGTTATCGTCGTCTTTTAAATATTAAATATTTTTAGAGATTTCAATACAAACTGCATATGGATCTATAGACATATTTTAGAATATAGATTCATCAATTTTGCTTCGTATGTAGTTTATATTGAAATATCTTAAAAGGAAATATATTTAGGAACGGTAGGAGTATACCGTTTGCTCACCCTATGAGACAATTGCTATTCTAAATCATATATAAATAGTCATGGCCTGTTGCTTTAGTCGCTCAAAAAACTTGCTACAACAAGACTTTTTGTTCATCCAGGCTGTACTGCCCATTTATCTTTTTATCAACGGAAACACTAACGTCCACACGTGTGGGCGTTTTGCAACTCGTCCACACGCGTGGATGGTCGTTCGTCTGTGTTTGCATGAATCGTGATAATTTTTGGCAGACTTTTTGTGCCACATAGGAAAGGGTTGGTGTGTGGGCTTTCATCAGTCCGCCCACATACCGTTTCACGCATGCAGACCTTGCGCTGCCAACCCGACGTGTGGTGGATGTAGCGTCGCGCCCACACACCCGCACGTCCACCAGTTGCCATGTCTTTCCAGTGTTACATGGCAACTGAGTCAAACTGCAGTCGCGCATCCACACGCTATCAGTTGCCATGTCTTTTCCAGCGTTACATGACAATTGGGTGGAACTGCTGTCGCACGCCCAAACACTTGGCAGTTGTCATGTTTTTCTAGTGTTACATGGCAATGCAGTTGTTCAGACATGGCGATTCCAGTTAAGCAACCATGACAACTGTAGTTGTTTAGACATGGCAACTATAGTTGTTCAGACATGGCAACTGCAGTTAAACAATCAGTTGCCACGGTTTTAGCAAGCATGGCAACTGTCAAGCAGGGACACGCGGGACCGCGAGGTGGCAGGTTGGACGTGCGAGCCACGAGGACAGGAGGCCGGACGTGTGGATGTTAACTGCTTGCCCACACATAGACGTGTGGGCTGTTTCTCTTACACACCACATAAGGCGTGTGGCAAGACTTCCTTAACGCCCACACGTATGGCAGTTATCGTCGTCCTTTATCAATTGATATTAGGTGCTCCTTTTCATCATGAGTATAGGTCGTGGTAGTCTGCTTTTCAAGATATTGAAGTTCTGATACTACAAAATTCACATTCATGAGATGGGGTGTGAACAAATCCTTATCTCTTCTGTTTTATGCTTACCAATTGTATCTGGCACAATTTGATACAATACACGGTTTAGTGTGCAATGAAACAGTAGTTACAGAATTTGGCCTCTCTGTCTTATTTTTCTGTATACTTCTGATTCAGACATGCAACCAGCGTGTTCATGTGATTCCGCTGAATTTGGTCCATTCAAACTTCCCTTGAGATATCTCTGATTTTGATATTATGCCCAGTTTAAGGTATTGAACCCTCACTTAGATCTCGAGTGTTATATGTTCTTGTGTGTGTTACGAAATATGCAACTTGTATTTTCAGGAGGCCAAAGGACAGTATATATACATGTACATGTGTGGAATATATGCAGGAAACCCCTTATACAACGGGGTAAATACAAAAAGGTTACACGACTGTATGTAATACTCTTAACACCCCCCTCAAACTAATGGTGGATTAACAACACTGAGTTTGGAGAGATAGAAGCCATGCTGTGCTCTAGTCTGGGCCTTTGTCAAAAAATCCGCCAACTGTAACTCGGAAGGCACATACTGAAAAGCAATAACCTGATCTTGCACACCAGCGCACACATAGAAAGCATCAACAACAATATGCTTGGTGAGCTCATGCTTCACAGGATCGCGCGCAATGCTAATGGCACCTGTATTGTCAGATAATAGCAGAGTAGGGTTAGTGGCAGAAACATCAAAATCCTGAAGTAACCATCGTAACCAAGTCACCTCTGCCGTCAAAAGAGCCATAGCTCGTAACTCAGCCTCTACACTCGAACGGGAAATTGCAGTCTGCTTCTTCGTCTTCCAGGCAATGAGAGAACCACCAAGAAAAACACAGTAAGTAGAAAGTGAACAGCGATCGGAGGGATCACTAGCCCACATAGCATTCGAATAGGCCTGAAGCTGTAAGGAACTGGAGCGAGGAAAGAATAAATGGTGAGAGATCGTGCCCCGAAGATATCGGAGAACACGAAGGAGGTGACTATAGTGAACTGAAGTGGGAGCAAAGACAAACTGACTCAGAATATGAACCGAATAAGAAATATCCGTATGAGTAACAGCTAGATAGACAAGACTCCCAACAAGATGACGATAACGCGTCGGATCAGGCAAGGGGTCACCATCAGTATCATGGAGGTGAACATTGAGCTCCATGGGAGTCTCAACAGTGCGCTCATCAGTAAGAGCTGCACGAGCAAGAAGATCCTGTATATACTTTTCCTGAGATATAAAAAATCCATCAGAGGTAGAAGAGACTTCAATCCCAAGAAAGTAGCAAAGGGGTCCAAGATCTGACATCAGAAACTGCTCACTAAGACGGGCCTTTACAAAGGCAATATACTCGAGGTCGTCACCAGTAATGATCATGTCATCAACATAGAGAAGAAGAAGAGTCCGTCCACGAGTTGAAAGGTGGACAAACAACGCTGGATCATAAGCACTAGCTGAAAAACCAGCGGCAGCCACCACAGTGGCAAAATGCTCAAACCAGACACGGGGGGTTTGCTTAAGGCCATAGAGAGAGCGACGAAGACGACATACCATGCCATCAGGAACAGAATACCGAGGTGGTGGTTGCATGTAGACCTCCTCACGCATCTCACCATTAAGAAAGGCATTCTTAACATCAAGCTGAGATACAGACCAATGGCATGCAGAGGCCACTGCAAGAAGTGTACGAATAGTGGTCATATGGCCACAGGAGCAAAGGTCTCGTCGTAATCATGACCATGCTCCTGCTGAAAGCCACGAGCCACAAGACGAGCTTTGTAACGCTCAAGAGAACCATCAGAGCGAGTCTTAACCTTGTAGACCCACTTACAAGTGATGGGACGAACACCTGGAGGAAGAGAAACAAGATCCCATGTACCGGTGCGTTCAAGAGCAGCAATCTCCTCTGCCATCACAAACTGCCATTTAGGATGAACAACAACCTGGCGATAAGTAGTCGGCTCAAGAACAGTAGCACCAGTGGTTGAAAAACCATAGCGATCAACAGGCGGAAGCGAACGAGAACACAAGCCATAGGTAGGCCGAGACGAGGAGGAGGGCACATCAGTAGATGCATCCATATGACGTGATCGACAAGTATAATACTGAGGAAAAGATGGAAGAATACAAGGAGGAATCGTCGAGGTAGAATCAGGGGGTGGAGACGAAGAAGGCACCGCGGATGAAGGTGCAGAATCCGGTGACATGCGAGATGCGAAACCGTGGGAGACGATGGCGGCAAATCATCGGCAATAGGTGGGGAAGCAGAGTTAGCAGGACGAATAGACAAAGGCGCGGTGGGGGTGATAGGTGTGTCAGGAAAAATGAGGAAAGAGATATCCTCCACTAAAAAACTCGAGGAAGATGGACGAGGGTAGAAGGAACGAGACTTATCGAAAGTCATATCCCGAGAAATGCGCATCTGACGACCAATAGGATCCCAACAACAATAGCCCTTATGCTCATCACTATAACCTAAGAAGACACACTCAACTGACTGGTCAGATAGTTTGGTGCGTTCACGAGGGGCAAGAAGAACATAGCAAACACAACCAAACAAACGAAGCATCGAATAATCAGGAGAACGATCAAAAAGACGCTCGAAAGGAACACCACCCTGAAGAGCAGCAGAGGGCTGGAGATTGATGAGATAGCTGGAGGTAGAGACGGCCTCATCCCAAAAGTGGGGCGGGAGAGAGGCGGCGATAATCAATGCAGGAGCCGTCTCAAGAAGGTGACGATGCTTACGTTCAGCCACGCCATTCTGAGCATGAGCACCAGGGCAAGAGAACTGAGAAAGAGTCCCTTGCTTAGCAAGAACACCATGCAACATCTTGGAAATATACTCGTCAGCAGAGTCAGCATGAAACACACGAATAGGCGAAGATAACTAAGTGTGAACCATGGCAGCAAAATGCTTATATATGGATAGAACTTCAGTGCGAGAAGTCATAAAATATAGCCAAGTGTAATGAGAGAAATCATCTATAAAAATAATATAGTATCAATGACCCCCTTTCGAAGCGAAGGGAGCCGGACCCCATATATCAGAGTGGACTAAATCAAAAGGACGATGGGACACTGACTCACTAGTAGGATACGGTAACTGAATCTGTTTGCCAAGCGGACAACCCTGACACTCTAAAGAGACATCTCCTGAGACAGACCCCAGAAGGCCTCGACGAACTAATGACGAAAAACGGGAACCACAAAGATGACCAAGTCGATGATGCCACCGCTGGAAGGAGCTGGTAGCTGAAGCGACAGAAGCGGATGGACTGGCGATAGTGTTGGCAGCGGAAGGAACATGCAGCCAGTCAAGCTACCAAAGACCCTAAGAGTCACGGCGGCGAGGGCCAGCCCCAACCAAAGTGTGCGTTCGACGATCCTGGATGAACAAGAGTCAACGTCAAGGATGACGCGACAATCAGAATCAGTAAGTTGGCCAGCAGAAAAAAGATTCATGGTAAGTCGAGGAACATGAGCAACATCAGGAATAGAATAAGAAGCTGTGGTAAGATTGCCTCGACTAGCAACATAAAGAGGAGTACCATCAGCATTGAGTACATGGACAGGAAAATCAAGAGATTTAAGAGAGGACAAACTAGAAGAATGAGAAGACATATGAAAAGAAGCTCCGGAGTCCAGAACCCACGAGGATGTACCTGACTGTGTAGAGGGTGGTTGCTCAGTGCGGGAAGCATCAGTCACACAACCTGTAGTACCCGTCGAAGAAGAAACTGAAGCGGCAAGCAAACGCTTAAGTCGTAGAATATCCTACTTAGTGAAAATGGTGGCTGAAGATGACGAAGAAGTCCCTGAAGCTGATGATCGCGCATTACGCAGGTGCTTCTTATTTTGGAAGCACCGAGACTCAACATGACCATCCATATTGTAGTAGCCGCAGTGAGGACGAGGCTGACCCTGACCGCCCGTAGGAGTAGGCAAGAGCGGAGGAGCACTAGAGCGGGATGGAGTCGGTGCAGCAGGCGACATAGCAGGCACTAGAGCAGCGAGCACAGAGGGAACCTCAAGTAGACCAGCGCCGCATAGGCGAGTCTCCTCAACACAAATATCAGAAAGCGCCTCCATGAGGGAAATACGACCACGAGCAAACAACTGAGCACATCGGGGCACAAACTCCTTACGGAGCCGAGACAAGAACTCGTAGACACGATGAAACTCCAAATCAGCCCGCACAGCATCTATATATACATATACAGGTGTGAAATATATGCAGGAAACCCCTTATACAATGGTGTAAACATAAAAAGATTACACGGCTGTATGTAATACTCTAATAGTGTGTTGGCGGTCTCTACATGTTTGTTGGTATGCTTCTAGCAACTGAAAATAATAATCCCTTGGATTCATATTAATTGGCGGTCTCTACCTGTTTGTTGGTATGCTTCTAGCAACTGAAAATAATAATACCTTCAATCCATATTAATTGTCACTGATTTAGTATAACCATTTACTAAATCAGCGACAATTAATATGGTTTGCAGGGAGTATGCATTTTCAAGTATCTGATCAAGTGGACGACTGCTATTGTACAAGGGATAGAATGTAAAGTATTTTCTTGCAAACTGAAGTGGTTTTCAGGAACTCATCTAAGTATTTTATCAAATCGTGGGTACAAGTAATGTTGCTTCAAATCCATGGATATGAATGTTTCAGCCGCTGGAGAGATTGTTGGACATGTGAAATTGTTGGCCACCTGCAAGTTGAACTGCTTGAAGACCAAGTTCAAACATGTACGATGGCATTGAAGTTGTGCCCCCGAGTCTCTTTGCATCTTGATGTAATTAGTCTGGTAGTATTCAGTTCTGTAGTCATTATTTCTGATTTTTTTCCTGTTGCTGGTTAACGAGTTCTGTCGGGGATATACCCCGCGGTATGACCCGGCCTGGTGACTCACAGGAGACCCAGCAAAGACATGACGTTTCATTGATGACCCGGTAGACGGGTCGCAGGATGACCAAGCCCAAGACCTGGCGGGTGAGCCGGCGCCTGGCGACTCACAAGAGAAGGCCCGAAGAGAGAAGGATTCCCTTAAAGGAAATAAGACCCAGAGTAGGATTCGCGAGAGGCTAGTCCTACTCCTACTCCTAGTAGGACTCTATTTGTAAGCTTACCCTCTCCACCTATATAAGGAGGGGTAGAGCACCCTTAGAGGGGAAGGGGGACAAGTCCACAAGTTTAGACAACGCAAGAGATTAGAGACAAACATATTAGAGGCTCTCGTGATTAGAGGTAGCAATTAGCACCCTTGTAACCAAGAGATCTTCATCATCATCAATACCAGACAAGCAAGACGTAGGCTTTTACCTCCATCGGAGGGGCCGAACCTGGGTAAAACTCCGTGTCTCTCGATTCTGATCAACCCCTTCAAGCCGCCACATAGTTGCGTTTCTGCCCCGAACCTAAGTCCGTTCACCCGGACATCTGCCGTGACAAATCCACGACAGTTGGCGCCCATCGTGGGGCCCACCGTGGGGCCGCACTTGGTGGTGTTGTGTTCTTGAAGGGATCTCTCCTAGGGATCGAGAAGCCTACGACTCACCGGATCTACAAAAGCCAGCATGAAAGAATCTTCGTCAACCCTAAACTCATCAGTTGAGATTAAAAGACACACGGTCGGCTGGATGACGAAGGGCTAAGGATTCATCTTCCAGTGTCAGCCGCATTAGCACAGGTTACATGGACACCTACAATTTTTCACCAATATGGACGTGAGGTTGATTATCAGCGCAGTCCTACGTGTACAAACAAAGCCAAGTTGTTTCTAAGGGGAAAAAATCAGGTGGTATTTTTCATATCTATTTTTTCGTAGATATTGACCCATCCGAGAACAATTACTCCGTCTCTTGCAATATTTTTATGCAGGACCATTGTTCGTGTGGCATGATACCGCGGAGTTAGAGCGCACACCGACGTGTTGCATTGCTCGATGGACGCAAGGGAGTCGCCGTTCCTGCAGACGATCTACATCAATTTGCTAGTACCGCGTGCGTTCACCCGCTAGTATGAGCCGCCGAATGAGTGCGACAAGCCGCCGTACCTGCCTTATGGTCTTCACTAATAGACGTCATGGCCATCTCTCACCACCACACCGGCTTACAATGCCATGGCCATCTCTCACCACCGTGGCGGCTTACAATGCCGTGCCCGTCTCTCGCCACCGCTCCGGCTGACAACGTCGTGGCGTCTTTGACAACAGCATCGACTTACAATGCCGCGAGTGTTCGCTATATCTACGTCAACCCAACAGTGGCCGCATACACCGATGTGAACCGCCCAACGGACACGTGCAATACGCCACCCACAGTTTGATCTACATCAATATATCGGTGCAATGCTCATCGATATGAGCCGCCCGACGGACAGGCGCACAAGTCGCCGCCACTACAATTTGGTTCACTTCAACAAACAGCCGGGACGAACCATCGACCGGATCATTGAAACAGATCATGCGGGATCATCTATAACCCGCCACGGCCAACCTCAACTTTCAATGGAGATTCTCAAGCCACCTTTTCTAGTCAACTTAAGACTCGGGGGCTACAGACATGGCGAGACACATTTGTTCATTTTCAAGGAGAACCCCGGGTCTTTTCAAGAGAAAATCTAATCTTGGGGGCTATTACATTACTGACGGAATATTAAAGTTGCCCAAGAGGACAAACCGCCGTGATGCACCATTCAAACATAGGTGCCCGGATTTATTGGATCATCACTTGGAGCTGCTGCCGCTTCTTTATACAAGATGGCGGTTTACAAGATAGCGACTTAAAAGAAGAGTTCAAAAATATTCCGGTTGATGTATCAACTGAGATCGGTGAACGGCGGCTTCTTACCTCTGGGTACAACTTCTAACGCCTATTAGCCGGCCGTAGAGGCACAAAATTCCGGCTCAGGAAAATGAGTCGCGGCGAGGGCGGCTTCCCACCTTTAGCCGGTACAACTTCTAACGCCTACCCGCCGGCGCTTTGCGTCTTAATTGCTGAAAAGGGGGCTTTTTACCGACGGGTACCGCTTCTAACACCCAATAGGCTGGCTTCATGCCAAATCTCCGGCTAAAAACATGCTTAGCCGCGGTTGTGAAGGGTTTTTACCGACGGGTATCTAACACCTAACAACCGGCAAACGGCGGCTTCCTACCTGCGGGTACAACTTCTAACGCCTATTAGCCAGGCTTTATGCCACAAAATTCTGGCTCAGGAAAATGAGTCACGGTGAACGGCGGCTTCTTACCTCTGGGTACAGCTTCTAACGCCTATTAGCCGGCCGTAGAGGCACAAAATTCCGGCTCAGGAAAATGAGTCGTGGCGAGGGCGGCTTCCTACCTTCGGGTATAGCTTCTAACGCCTATCCGCCGGCTTTATGCCAAAAAATGTTGACAAGTTAACATTACATCATACATGGCATCATATATTTCATCATATTCACATGTCATGCCGGCTTATCAAGCCGGGTCAGAGCCAAATTATGAAAGAAGGAGCAATGTTATGAAAGATATAACATCTCCGGGTTGTGCTTTTTCAAGCCGCCCTTACAGCAACACAGAACATGTTCTGTCATGTTTTTGCAGGTCTTGTTTATAGCCGCCATTATATTGGAAAGTTGATTATTCTTGAAGAACCGCCCTATCAGATATAATGTTGTGTCATCTAATTGGCCGCTCCTCGGATTTCTTCAATTATGCTCTGTAGTAATCTACAACACTCATGGATTTCTCCAATATATATTTGCCGGGTTGCACTGCAACCATGAGCAGGGATTTCATGTCAGAGACAAAGGAATTATTTCAGGATATTCATTCCAGGTTATATTACAACCACGGTTAAGGATTCATCCAACAAATTGTGGTGAGTCATATTATTCTTACATAGTTCCAAGTCGCCGCAGGCAGACGACCCGGCACTTGGGGGATACACTATTCAAAGCCAGTTAATATCAATTATGCAAGTCCCATGTCGCTGCAAGCACGCACCACGACACTTGGGGGCTAATGCAAGCCGGTTTTCAAATCATTACATTGTGTGCAAGACCCTATTATTTCAAGGAGATGAGCCGGCCTTTCTATATTTTTCTAAGTCCCAGCCCGGTAATTCTTACTGACCCGACACTTGGGGACTACATCGCTCAGATCAAATTTTATAAAGTCCCAAGTCACCGCAGGCATGCGACCCAATACTTAGGGGCTACAGTATTCTGCTGTTTAAACGGATTATGAGGTTCAAATTGAAGACCCGGCGCATCACATTCTGATGAGCCGGCCCTTGGGGGATACACCCGTCGAAGATTTCTGATGAGCCGTCCCTTGGGGGCTACACCCGCCGAAGCTTTATAAGGTATAAGGCAATTATAAATCCCAGGCTGCTGCAGGCAGAACAACCTGGCACTTGAAGGCTACACAGTCCAAAATGTTATTTGCAAAGCACCAAGTTATCATGGATAATCTTAGAGCTTGGGGGCTACAGGTAATATGGACATATCAAAAACATTGAGGAGAGTTTTCAAGATGTTAATTATGAAGTCCAATTGTTAGACCCGGCGTTACCAACATTTATGACCCGACATCATCAGAAGATCATAACCCGCCAGAGTTTATATAAGCCGCCCTGCTCCACAACAATGGAAGTCCGTTTTACATCAGATGGATTTTCATCCCAATATTTTTATCAAGTCAGCTGGATTCTAGTTATTTGACCCGGCGTCACCAATGATAATGACCCGGCATCATCAATGATTATGACCCAGCGGAGATGACCCGCCAAGAGTATTGGAAGCCGACTCAATGGCATATGGGTATTCTATTCTCAATATTTTTCAAAGGACATTGACAAGCAAGATGACTATCAAGACAACTCATTCATATGCAGAAAAGACCTGGATTTCCGAGGAGCCATTTTATAAGCCGGCCAAAGGAGCAAGCCGGCCACTTAACATATTTGTTACTCTTATTTTAGGAGCTTACCATGAATAAATTCAAGCTAACCTGGGGGCTAATGTTCGGGATATACCCCGCGGTATGACCCGGCCTGACGACTCACAGGAGACCCGGCAAAAACATGACGTTTCGTTGATGACCCGGCAGACGGGTCGCAGGATGACCAAGCCCAAGACCCGGTGGGTGAGCCGGCGCTTGGCGACTCACAAGAGAAGGCCCGAAGAGAGAAGGATTCCCTTAAAGGAAATAAGACCCCGAGTAGGATTCGCGAGAGGCTAGTCCTAATCCTACCCCTAGTAGGACTCTATTTGTAAGCTTACCCTCTCCACCTATATAAGGAGGGGTAGAGCACCCTTAGAGGGGAAGGGGGACAAGTCCACAAGTTTAGACAACGCAAGAGATTAGAGACAGACAGATTAGAGGCTCTCGTGATTAGAGGTAGCAATTAACACCCTTGTAACCAAGAGATCTTCATCATCATCAATACCAGACAAGCAGGACGTAGACTTTTACCTCCATCGGAGGGGCCGAACCTGGGTAAAACTCCGTGTCTCTCGATTCCGATCAACCCCTTCAAGCCGCCACATAGTTGCGTTTCTGCCCCGAACCTAAGTCCGTTCACCCGGACATCTGCCGTGACAAAGCCACGACAAGTTCCAAGTGACATTCAGTGTTCTCCAAAGGAATTTTATTTGTACTACTAGTAAAAATGATTTTTATTACGTGAGACATTTTCCAGAACCATCAGTTACTCTTCTACATGGAATCTATTTATTATATGGATTTGTCATTTCGTGGGCCATGTTGTTGATTATATGATTTTATGTTGTTCATTATTTGAGAACTCCAATTGCGAGTATAGTGGATTATGGTGGTTAACCGCTACTTGTATTGCAATAATGAGTGTTGGTGTCACATGATCGTTTTACTTGAATTATATTTTCAACATGCAAAGCTTTAAAACATGGGATTTCTATTACTGTGCCTCTTGTTTCTTAGTTGTACTCATTCATTCATCCTCACGTTTTTAACAGTTGCTCACTTTTTCTCACTCTCTTATCTTAAACCCTTAGAAATGGTCACATGGTGGGATGTCATCGAGTCAATAGTTTGAACGTTAACTTCTGACGTGTGGGGACCTAGTTTCGATGGACTGTTAGGCCGAAGCGCGACATTTCTCCATCGCGTTTTACAAGTGTCATTCACAGGCGCCCGCCATGTCGAGCTGACGACATGGCCCACACAGACTCATCGAGAAACCCGATGGTCCGACAGACGCCTCGATCGTCGGAGCAGTGTGAACGCTGCATGGTGCCGCTTCGGATCGCCGCCCGAGGCCATTAGCCGGCTATTTAAGCCGACTGGCGTCCCCCAGCCCTTGCACATCCTCCTCCCTTCACCCCGCCGCTGCTCGAGCCCATCCGCCTCCTCTCACACTTCCCTCGCCATCAGGATGGTCTGGGGCCTCATCACCACGTATGCGCAGCTCACTCCGGAGCGGCGCCTGCAAATCAAGGCGGAAATGCAGGCTTGCGGCGCCGCCCGCATTGCTGCGGGTCTCCCTAGGGATTCGCTGGAGACGGAGGAGGAGGAGGAGCAGCAGCAAGAGAACGAGCATCAGCTGGCGGCCATGGAGGAGGACGACCCGGAGGCAGAGGCAAAGTTCGTCCTCGACCAGCCGGAGGAGATGGCGGAGCAGCAGGCTATCCGAGATGAGGCCGAGTTTGAGGCCAACCGTCGGCTCATCCGACAGAGGCAGGTGGAGGCCGACACCCTGTTCGACGAGCTGGAGGTGGAGATAGAGGTAGATGCGATAGCAACGGAGTAGCCGCAAGCGCTGGAGTGGGCGGAGCCGCAACATGCGGCCATTTATCCGTCGTAGGGCACGGAGATCATCGACATCACCGACGAAGAGTAGATAGTCTCTACTATGTAGTAAGTAGGTTTTACATCTTGCATGCTTTTGTATGAAGTTTATCCTTTCTAAATATGAGATGTCCCGTTGTGTAATGATATTTTCAATCTAATATAAGCCATGTTGATGTTGAAGAAAAAGAAGAAAATAAACTATTTTTTGCATGATGAAACTAATTTGGTGCAATCAAATCAATAAAAAACAAACGATGCAATCAAATCAATAAATAAAAGGTTGACGGTGGAATCAAATCAATAAAAAAATAAACGAAACCAGTGCGTGCACCATTTTATAGGCCTCTTTTATACTTGTGAGCCCTCGACAGGTCAACACCTTGCAAAGGCCCAACAAGGACTTGTTTTCATTTTGGGACACACGAGTGGGCGAGCAGAACCAACCTTTCGCGGATCGCCCAACAATCCAACGAAGCGGAGCCGTCCATGTGAACCAAAGGCGCGGAGCCTGCACGCGGCCTGCCCTTTGAATTTCTTCTAGAAGACCATATCCGAGGGTTGTCGCTTGGCGCTAGGGTATGACCGGGCGACTGCAGTTCGACGCTAGGGTTTGGAGAGATTCTACGGGGTTTTGAGCCAGTCAGCAGGGTTATCTTAGGTTTTCCCAACTTTCAAATGACCTTAACTAATTCAAAAAATAAAAAAATAGCAAACCTTTGTGGTTCGTCGTTTCATAAGACATAGTTACCATAAAAAAATATAAACTTGGTTTAGGGACGTTTTAATGGAAAATCATTTTTTGAGGTAAGCTACCATTTCCAAGTTCAAATGAGCAGAATAAATAAAAAATAAAAAAATGGAAGACCTGCGCACAATGCCGTTATGATATGGTTATGACAAAAAATAATAATCTTGGTTGATGGAAATTTCCATGAAAATTTCTTCACACAAATGAGCTATCATGTACGAGATTGTATAGAGTCCAAGGAGAGAATTAAAAAGATTAAAAAAATCATGATAGAATCATTTGTGTGAATAAGAAGGATCTAAACTTATTTTTTTCATTATTGAAATTTTAAACTGTTTTTATAATGATTTCTATTAGAAATTGTCTGTTTACCCTAACTTTCGGAGCTCACCAACATAGGCTAACATGATCATTTGTTTGTATTTTTGTTCTATTTGTTATTAGATCATGGCAACCTAGGCTAACATGATCATTGCAACATCACAGAGCAATGGATTTCAAATGTTGCTTATAATTCAAAGGCCAGTCCAAATTCAAATTCAAACATCACATCACAGTCAAACATCATACCATATCACATCAACATGCGTTAACTTTTAATTATACATTAATTCCGGCCACAAAGGCCGACGAGAGTTCACAAGTCTGCCAGGCATTAACTAAAAACATTAAAATTAAAAATTAAAACGAGGAGGTATGCTGCCCCCTATGAATCCTCGTTGTCGCCGTTGTCGGGGCCGGCGAGGTCGACGAGGGTCGGCGCCGGGCCAGCCAAGGAGAATGCAGTCTCCAAGGCGGTAGCGACGTCGTCCGCCGGTGGCTGCACCGCTGCTGCCTTGGCTTCAGCACGACGCTCCTCCTCCTATGCCTCGGCGTCCTGCTCCAACTCCTTCAGGCGCTTACCCTTGCAACACTCCGCTAGCAGGTTTTGTTGTCGCCAGAACTCCAGGTAAACCCACTCCTGCTCCAGCATTGCCAACATGCAGACGGGTGGCGCGCTCACCCACTCACGCACCACCCCCTCCCAGATGTACTCCTAGGGCTTGAGGGAGGTCGGCACCGGCTCGAGCTTCTAGGGGGATGGCGGGGCCAGCGCCGGCATGACACAATCACCAGCAATGGAGAGTGCAATGGCCTCCGCTATCCACACCTGGTAAGCCTCCTCCTGCTCCTCCTCCTCCTTGCGTAGCTCTTCCTCCTTGCTTTCACAAAGGACGGTTGCCAGCGCCTCCTGGTACTCGGTCTCTGCCTCCTGGTCCACATCGCGCACGACGAGGGGTGGCGGGGTGCCAGCCCTCATGTCGCGGATGCCATGCCGGCGCTGATCCTCATGCTCAAACGCAAACTAGACCTCCCAATCGTGAGAGTCTTTAGTGTAAGCCGGGTTGAGCCACTTCTCATGCGTGAGCTACTGCCGCCGGCGCCTCACCTCCTCCGCATGCGCCCACGCCGACCGTGGCACCGCCGGTACTGGGATCCTCTTCGGATCCAAGTGCCAGTCATGTGGAATGACCACATCGGGGTAGGGGAGAGGGATGCAGTGCTCCCAGTGCCACCTTGCCTAGTGCACTGGGACGCTAATCCGGTACCGAGGCGGATGGGAAGAGGACGACGGGGGCCTTGCCCTTATTTTTGCCGGAGCTCGAGACGACCCCTGAGAAGATGCCATGATGAGAGGGATTTTGCCAGCAGGCTAGGGTATGTCGCCTACAGGCTAGGATTTGTAGATGCTGTCGGGGTGGAGGGGGCAGGCTTCACTTTGGAAGGGTTGAAACTGTTGTGGACTGGCCGGTCCACGGGTTTCTACTTAAAGAAGGACGACGACCCGAACATGGGTGGATGACGATCGGGGCCCATCGCGCGTGCACATTTACTTTTGGACATGGGGGTAGTTGGAAGGCCGCCATGCATCCTTGAAGCGGAGGAGGAGAAAGCATGTGCGCATCCGTTCGGCGTCCTTGCGGCTGGAAATAGGGCGGGTCCAACGAGCGACATAGTCCAGCGCAGCCCCACTCGTTAGTAGTTAACGGTCAAACCATTGACCCGATGGCATCCCCCCGTATGACCATTTCTGAGGGTTTCAGACTAAGGAGTGGGGAAAAGTGAGCAAATGTTAAGAGCATGGGGATGAATGAGTGGAGCTAATGAACGAGGGGCACATATATAAAAAACCTTAAAAGATTGTTTCAATGGCATTAGATCAACATGCAACATAATACTCCCTTTGGTTCATGTTATTGATGCTCTTACATATGCAATCCAATATTTAAGTCACATGTACTGACAAAGTTATGAGAAGGTGTACAAATAATAAAAATGATCTATACTTATGTGAGCAAAGGGTCTCTCTAGGCACACTTTATTTTTTGGACTACTGGTGTTTACTCCTGTCAATTTTCTTCTTGTTAACAACAAACTTTCACGAGGTCCTACCATTCCAGAAAATCGAACTAGCAGGGTTTGTTACAAGTTTAAAAATTGGCATGGAACCTCACGATGAATTAACCATGTGATCTTTTTCTGCAGTTTCACTAAAATTGATTAACATCACGTGTTGCTTGTAGATTTTTTCCTTTCATGTTGCATGCACTTTGAATGTGTTGGCAACTCCTTTCATGCATCTAGTTTAGGGTGCGTTTGGTTCCTCCGTAAAATCAGTTATAGCCTTGCTGGGCAAAGAACGGCATTTGGTATCGCTAAAAAAACCTAGTTTTTAGGGGCCAGCTAGCCTTACTAGGCTAGGAAAACCTAGCCCGCTAGGGAGAGCCAAATTGTCTTGCTCTCAATGGCAAAGTGCATGCAGAAAAAAGGTCCACATTTGACCTACAAAACTGCCAGCGAAAGCGATGCATCCAAATGCTCAGCTTATGGCAAGGCTAGCAAATCCTAGCTAGGCTAGCTGGGCTAGCTTAGCTATGACCCACTAAGGAATGCAACCAATCATTGCCTTAGTGACTCGTCTTGAAATTGAAGTTGAACAAGATATACCGTTAAGAAAGGAGGCTATGGAGGCATGAACCATCCGACCATATTATGTAGTTTCATTGAAATCGATATGAGCATCCATGTTTACACATATATATTAATAAAAGTCTTGAGGGGAGTTTGTTCTATGGACTCCACCACCCACCTACATATTTTCCTCCCACTAAAAACATGTACCTTCACAGTGTGGTATAAAATCCATCGACAAAAAATGGGGAACTAAACAAACCACACATGTGCCTAACACTAGCTAGTGTATATTCCCTATTCGTTTGAAGTGCTCAAGCACCCACGTTGTTCGGACCAACATTTCTCGTCATGTGTTCCTCTTGATAACCCACATGTATAGGGGATCACAACAGTTTTTGAGGGTAGAGTATTCAACCCAAATTTATTGATTCGACACAAGGGGAGACAAAGAATATTCTCGAGTATTCGCAGCTGAGTTGTCAATTCAACCACACCTGAAAGACTTAATATCTGCAGCAAAGTATTCAGTAGCAAAGTAGTATGGAAGTAACGGTAATGGTAGCTCCAATTCATCAATGTAATGTAGGCAAGTATTCCATATATAGTCATACGTGCTTATGGAAAAGAACTAGCTCCAATTCATCAATGTAATGTAGATATCAAGTATTTCATTTTTCTTGAGAGGGTGATCAGGCAAAGAATTATGGAATTGGAGAAGCCTCTCCCAAGCTTGTGGGAGACTCTCTTCTTCAATTTGCACAAAGTTAAATATTTCCTGCAAGGCAGCTTGTTTCTTATGGGCAGGAAACTATTTTTCAAGGAAGTGATAAATCATATCCTGGGGGCTACGCACACAACCAGGAGCAAGAGAATTAAACCATATATTAGCATCACCCTTTAACGAGAAAGGAAACAACTTAAGGATATAATAATAACGATTTTTTTCCTCATGAGTGAATAGGGTGGCTATATCATTCAATTTAGTAAGATGTGCCACAACAGTTTCAGATTCATAACCATGGAAAGGATCATATTCAACCAAAGTAATTAACTCAAGATCAATAGAGAATTCATAATCCGTATCAGTAACAAAGAAGTAGCAAACTTAGGATCATATTTCATTCTAGCATTCAAAGATTTTCCTTTCAACTTGCATAGTAATTTCTAAAGATCATCTCTATCATTACAAGCAAGAAAGTCCCTGATACCTCTCCTTCCATAACATAACCCTCAAGAATATCAGGCAATTCATATCTAGGAGAGCTAGGTCTAGCAGGTATCTCAAAGTGTTCAGTTTCAATAATTTCATCTGTTTCAGAAGTATCATAGTTTCAGCATTGACTCTAGCAATTTGTTCATCAAGAAATTCACCCAGTGGCAGAGTATTATCAAGCAAAGTATCATCATAAGCATCGTGCATAGCAGAAGTGGCATCATCAATTACTTGCAACATATCAGAATTACTACCAGGTGGTGGTGTCGCAAACTTACTCATAACAGAAGGTGAATCAAGTGAAGAGCTAGATGGCAGTTCCTTACCTCCCCTCGTAGTAGAGGGATAGATCTTGGTTTTTGGATCTTTCAGATTCTTCATGGTGATAAACAGATATAAATCCCAAGTGACTCAAAGAATATTGCTATGCTCCCCGGCAACGGTGCCAGAAAAAGGTCTTGATAACCCACAAGTATAGGGAATCGCAACAGTTTTCGAGGGTAGAGTATTCAACCAAAATTTATTGATTCGACACATGGGGAGCCAAAGAATATTCTCGAGTATTCATAGCTGAGTTGTCAATTCAACCACCCCCGAAAGTCTTAATATCTGCAGCAAAGTATTCAATAGCAAAGTAGTATGGAAGTAACGGTAACGGTAGCAAAAGTAGAAGTAGCAGTTTTATAGTGATTGTAACAGCAGCAATGGAGAAGTAACTTAGCAAGGATCAATATGTAGAAAGCTCGTAGGCAGTGAATCAGTAATGGATAATTATGTCGGATGGCATTCATCATGCAACAGTTATAACATAGGGTGACACAGAACTAGCTCCAATTCATCAATGTAATGTAGGCATGTATTCCATATATAGTCATACATGCTTATGGAAAAGAACTTGCATGACATCTTTTGTCCTACCCTCCCATGGCATCCGGGTCCTAATGGAAACTAAGGGATATTAAGGCCTCCTTTTAATAGAGAACCAGACCAAATAATTACACTTAGTGAATACATAAACTCCTCAAACTACGGTAATCACCGGAAAGAATCCCAGTTATTGTCACCCTAGGGGATGTGGATCGTAACTCGTAATAGGTGTCTACAACTTGCAAGATAGGATAAAGAACACATATATATTCATGAAAACATAATAGGTTCAGATCTGAAATCATGGCACTCGGGCCCTAGTGACAAGAATTAAGCATAGCAAAGTCATAGCAACATCAATCTCAGGACATAGTGGATACTAGGGATCAAACCCTAACAAAACTAACTCGATTACATGATAAATCTCATCCAACCCTTCTCCGTCCAGCAAGCCTATGATGGGATTACTCACGAACGGTGGAGAGCATCATGGAATTGGTGATGAAGGATGGTTGGTGATGACGATGGCATCGATTTCCCCTCTCCGAAGCCCAAAACGGACTCCAGATCTGGTCTCCCGAGGAAGAACAGGAGGTGGTGGCGGCTCCATATCGTGAAACGCGATGACCTCTTCTCTCTGATTTTTTTTCTCCACGAATAGGGTTATATGGATCTGGAGAGAAGGTCGGAGGAGCCACGAGGGCCCCACAAGCCTGCTAGGCGTGGCCAGGGGGTGGCCGTTCCTAGTAGGCTTGTGGCCTGCAGGTGGCCCCCCTCTGGTTAATTCTTGCGCCAGTATTTCTTATTGAATCCAAAAATATTCTTCGTAAATTTTCAGGACGATCCGAGAAGTTTTATTTCTACACAAAAATAACACCAAGGCAATTCTGCTGAAAACAACGCCAGTCCGGGTTAGTTCCATTCAAATCATGCAAATTAGAGTCCAAAACAAGGGCAAAAGAGTTTGGAAAAGTGGATATGATGGAGACGTATCAAATCCCCCCGCTTAACCCATTGGTTGTCCTCAAGTAATTCAGTTGATAAACTGAAAGTGATAAAGAAAAACTTCTACAAACTCTGTTTTATCTTGTTGTTGTAAATACGTCTAACTGATGTTCAGATTTTCAGCAAAGATCATGGACTAACCACGTTCACCATAACATTTAGGTCTCACATTTACTCATATCAATGACATAATAAACTAGCGAGCAATAATAATAACTCTCGGATAACAACACTTTTTCAAAACAATCATGATACAATATGAAAAATGGTATCTCGCTAGCCCTTCCCAAGACCGCAAAACATAAATGCAAAGCACCTCTAAAGAACAAGGACTGGCTAGACATTGTAATTCACGGTGAAATAGATCCAGTCATGCTCATACTCAATATCAATTAACAACAAAGCATACAAATGACGATGGTGCTCTCTAACTGGTGCCTTTTATAAGAAGATGATGACTCAACAATAATGTAAATGGAAAGGCCCTTCGCAAAGGGAATCATTTATTTGCAGAGGTGCCAGAGCTCGAGTTTTTAAAACATAGATAAGTAATGATTTTTGAGTGGTATGCTTTCATTACTCACATAACGACCGGAAGGTTTTCAACATCTTCCATGCTAGATACATTATAGGTGGTTCCCAAACAGAATGATAAAGGTTTGACTCCCCCTCTACCAATCAGTCACACTCCACGAGGAGCTAAATCCACGAGTACCGTCCATACAAACACAATCCTGGGGAAGTTTTGTTTAATTATATGTTGCTTTTATTTCGAGCATGGAACTGGGCATCCTGATTACCAACCACTTTCTCGTGAATGATAGTGAATCAACACATATCGTGATAATAACCCACCTAGCATGGAAGATACTGACAGCCCCCAGTCGCCACATGAGTGATTTGGGCATACAAAACAGAATGTTTATTTGAAGGTTTAGAGTTTGGCACATGCAAATTTACTTGGAATGGCAGGTAAATACCGCATATAGGTAGATATGGTGGACTCATATGAAACAACTTTGGGTTTGAGGGATTGGATGCACAAGCAGTATCCCCACTTAGTACAAGTGAAGGATAGCAAAAGACTAGGGAGCAACCAACTAGAGAGCGACACAGTCATCAACATGCTTTGAGATTAACCAACATCGAATGCAAGCATGAGTAGGATATAAATCACTATGAACATAAATATCGTGGAGGCTATGTTGATTTTGTTTCAACTACATGCATGAACATGTGCCTAGTCGAGCCACTTGAATTGTTCAGAGGAGGATACCATCCCATCATACTACATCACAACCATTTTAATATGCATGTTGGCACCCAAAACAAACCATTATCCACTCTTAGCTAATTAAGCATGGCATGAGTAACTATAATCTCTAATTCTCATTGCAAATATGTTTCACCCATGATGAACTAAATTCAAAACGATGAGCTAATCATATTTACAAAAGCAAGATAGTTCAAGTTCATACCAGCTTTTCTCCATCTTAATATTTTCATCAAATATCGTCATTATTGCCTTTCACTTGCACGACCGAACGGTGTGGATAATAATAAGAGTGCATGTGCATTGGACTAAGATGGAATCTACAAATAATAACTCATAGGAGAAGACAAGGTTACATGGGCTCTCTAATAGGTAAACAATAATGCATATGAGAGCCACTCGACATTTTCATTGTGGTCTTATCCTTATGACCCAAATAAACAAAAATCAAAACAAGAACGAGAAAACTATTTACACGGGAAAGCTCCCAACAAGTAAAAGAAGAACGAAAAATATTTCTGGATTTTCTTTTTAATGCTACAACTAAACAACTGGAAATAAAGCTAGAACTATTTTTTTGTATTTTTCTCAAAGTTAATTAAACACACAAGAAGAAAGCAAAACAAGAAAATAAACTAACATGGATGGTACAATGAAAGAGTATGAACACCTACTAGTAAGATGAGTGTGTGAACATGAATGTAAAGTCGATGAGAAATACGTACTCCCCCAAGCTTAGGCTTTTGGCCTAAGTTGGTCTATGGCCATGGCTGGAAGGAGCTCCCTCCTGGATAGTCAGGAGCGTCCTCATAGTTCCATTGGTTGGCGCACTCCTATGGCTCCCACTGAAAGACTGGCTCCGGGTATGGATCAAAGGCTGGTGCCGGCTCCGGAGCTGGGGGTTGTGTCAGACCCCAATATCTGTAAATGTCTCCGGGCATAATGGTCAACCTGCCTAAGCGAATATCGAACAAAGAAGAAGTAGGCAGAGTAATAATTTCACAAGTACCCTGGCTAAAAACTAAGTTGTAAAGCAACCTCCTATCATCATTTTTCTTAATAACATCATGGGCTACCATATGGTCATAATCTAAAAACTTCGCGGGTAGCAGCCTCTCATCTTTCTCGTGAAGCCTAATGGGTATCTCAAAATGTTTAGCTAAACGAGATGCATAGATACCTCTGAATATTAGCCCCTTCGAACGGTTGGTGTTCAACCGTTGGGCCACCATAGCACCCAGACTAAAGGTTCTATCAGCAAATAAAGCATGGAGTAGAATGGCGAGGTCAGGGGCACTAAGACTTCCACTCTCCAAGCGACCAACTAAACATCTTCCCGCAAATAATGAAAAATGGCGTAGCACAGGAAAATGTAAACTAGCTGCTCTTTCCTTTGACACACCTCTCTCTTCCCCTACAATGACTGCGGAAATAAAATCTTCCATGTCTCTAGGACGTGGTTCCCTGATGCTGCCCTCATAGGGTATTTTGCAAACTTTGCAAAAATCATAAATGTTCGTTTTCTTCGGCACATCATATAAGTAAAATTCTACTGTAGGAGGGTCTTCCCTAGAATGAAAGTGAAAATTTTGCACAAAGGTATTCATAAGCAAGAGGTATTGGTCACACTTATCATTGAGGAAGTTGGTGATGCCTGCATTCTCGGCCAAATAATAGAAATCTTCATAAATTCCTATCGCCCTCAAGAATGTGTCACACGACCATTCACATGGTCGAACTTCTGCGACGCGAGGAAGATTATACTTGGGTTTCTCCCTCATTTCATTTTCATATTCCTTAGAACTCCGGCTTGAAGAGCCTCTTAATAATCTTCTCAACATTTCTTTTTGTGAAAAATTCTGAAATTTTTAGTGACTCCAAATAAAGGTGAAAAAACTCAACAAAACTCATAGAAACTACTCCCTCAAGTGCCTAGAAGCTATATCATGCATCAAAACTACTTGGGACCATATAAATTTGACATGCAAGCTCAAGAACATGGTCACCACAGCAGCAAAAATATGCAATACATAAAACACTAGAACAAAAACTAATTGGACCCTTGGAGGAGTCACATACCGAGGAACAATCTCCCAAAATAGTTTTGCGAATGAAGCTTTGAGCATGGAGATCGAAAATGGCAGGAAAATGAGCTAGAAGACGGGTTTGAGCAATGGTGGGATTTTTTTGGAGGAAGATGAAGTGGATGGGTGCCGGAATAAGTGAAGGGGACCACGTGGGACCCACAAGCCTGCTACGCACGACCAGGGGGTGGCCGCACCTTGTGGGCCTATGGCCCACTGGTGTAGCCCCCTGTAGTGTGTTTAGTGTGATAAATTTTTAAATATTCCAGAAAAAACCATACTCCATTTTCAGGACATTTGAAGAACTTTTATTTCCAGGTCACTTTTTATTGCACGGGAAACTCAAGAAACAAAAAAATAATAGCATTCTTACTTAATTTAATCTAACTAACAGAAAACAAAAGTTGGTTACAAGGATTTGTGCTTTCTAAATTCATCAATCTCATGCTCATCAAAAGGAATCCATCAATAAGGTTGATCAAGTCTTATTAACAAACTTCTTTCGAATAACATGAGACCGATTTTTTTTCGAATAACACTAAGTTACCTCAATGGGGATATGTATATCCCTGACAATAAGTATATCATATTTATTCTTGACAGTAGGAAGAGGTAACTCAAAGTCTCCAATAATAATCGTTGTAATTTTTTCAATGGAGTTGATACTATGAAATTAGGTTGTTTCTTCGGAAAGTGTATCGTATGCTCATTACCATTAATATGAAAAGTGACATTGACTTTGTTGCAATCAATAACAGCCCCTGCAGTATCCAAAAAGGGTCTACCAAGGATGATCGACATACTGTCGTCCTCGGGAATATCAAGAATAACAAAGTCCGTTAAGATAGTAGCATTTGCAACTACGACAGGCACATCCTCACAAATACCGGCAGGTAGAGCAGTTGATTTATCAGCCATTTGCAAAGAGATTTCAGTAGGTTTCAACTTATTCAAATCAAGTCTACGATATAAAGAGAAAGGCATAACACTAACACCAGCTCCCACATCACATAAAGCAGTTTTAACATAATTCCCTTTAATAGAGCATGGTATAGTTGGTATTCCTGGATCTCCTAATTTCTTTGGTACTCCACCCTTAAAAGTATAATTAGCAAGCATGGTGGAAATTTCCGCATCCGATATCTTCCTTTTATTAGTCACAATATCTTTCATATACTTAGCATAAGGAGACATTTTTAGAATATCGGTCAAGCGCATACGCAAAAGACAGGTCTAAGCATTTCAACAAAGCGCTCAAAATCCTCATCATCCTTTTTCTCGGATGGTTTAGGAGGAAAGGGCATGGGTTTCTGAACCCATGGTTCTCTTTCTTTACCATGTTTCCTAGCAATAAAATCCTTTTTGTCATATCTTTTATTCTTAGGATGTGGGTTATCAAGATCAACAGGAGGTTCAATCTCCACATCATTATCATTACTAGGTTGAGTATCATCATGAACATCATCATTAATATTATCACTAGGCTCATGTTCATCACCAGATTGTGTCTAAGCATCAGAAACAGAAATATCATTTGGGTTTTCAGGTGTATCTATAACAGGTTCACTAGCAGCATGCAAAGTTCTATCATCATCCTTATTACTCCTATTATTGGAACGAATAGGTGCATCAATATTGCCCCTTTGAGAATCTTGCTCAATTCTCTTAGGATGGCCCTCAAGATACAAAGGTTCCTAGGTCATTCTACCACCTCTAGTGACAACTTTAATAGAATGATCATTGTTCTTACTATTCATCTAATTAAGCAAATCATTATGTGCCTTAAGTACTTGTTCTAGTTGAGTAGTTACCATGGAAGCATGTTTACAAATCAGTTTAAGATCATTGATAGTTCTACTCATATAATCACCTAAGCGATCAAGCATGAAAGCATTATGTTTCAATTATCTACTAACATAAGCATTAAATTTTTCTTGCTTAATAACAAAATTATCAAATTCATCCAAGCATTGACTAGCAGACTTATTATAAGGAATATCGCTTTCATCAAATCTACGAAGAGAATTTACCTGTACTACTTGTGTCGGGTTATCAAGACCATGTATTTCTTCAATAGGTGGTAGATTCTCAACATCTTCAGCTTTAATACCTTTTTCTTTCATAGATTTCTTTGCCACTTGCATATCTTCAGGACTTAGAAATAGAATGCCTCTTTTCTTAGGAGTTGGCTTCGGAGGTGGTTCGGGAATAGTCCAATCATTATCATTGCTCAATATATTATTCAATAGTATTTCAGCTTGTTCGACACTTCGTTCCCTGAAAACACAACCAACACAACTATCTAGGTGGTCCCTAGAAGCATCGGTTAGTCCATTATAAAAGATATCAAGTATTTCATTTTTCTTTAGAGGATGATCAGGCAAAGCATTAAGTAATTGGAGAAGCCTCCCCCAAGATTGTGGGGGACTCTCTTATTCAATGTGCACAAAGTTAAATATTTCCTGCAAGGCAGCTTGTTTCTTATGGACAGGAAAATATTTTTCAGAGAAGTGATAAATCATATCATGGGGGCTACGCACACAACCAGGAGCAAGAGAATTAAACCATATCTTAGCATCACCCTTTAACAAGAAAGGAAACAACTTAAGGATATAATAGTAACGATTTTTTCCTCATGAGTGAATAGGGTTGCTATATCATTCAATTTAGTAAGATGTGCCACAATAGTTTCAGATTCATAACCATGGAAAGGATTAGATTCAACCAAAGTAATTAACACAGGATCAATAGAGAATTCATAATCCTTATCAGTAACAACGATAGGTGAAGTAGCAAACTTAGGATCATATTTCATTCTAACATTCAAAGATTTTTCTTTCCACTTGCATAGTAATTTCTTAAGATCATCTCTATCATTACAAGCAAGAAAGTCCCTAGCTACCTCTCCTTCCATAACATAACCCTCAAGAATATCAGGCAATTCATATCTAGGAGAGCTAGATCTAGCAGTGTCTCAAAGTGTTCAGTTTCGATAATTTCATCAATTTCAGAAGTATCATAGTTTTCAGCATTGACTCTAGCAATTTTTTCATCAAGAAATTCACGCATTGGAATAGTATTATCAAGCAAAGTATCATCATAAGCATCGTGCATAGCAGAAGTGGCATCATCAATTACTTGTGACATATCAGAATTACTAGCATGTGGTGGTGTCGCAAACTTACTCATAACAGAAGGTGAATCAAGTGTAGAGCTACATGGCAGTTCCTTAGCTCCCCTCGTAGTAGAGGGATAAATCTTGGTTTTTGGATCTTCAAGATTTGATCAACAGATATAAATCCCAAGTGACTCAGAGAATATAGATATGCTCCCCGACAATGGCGCCAGAAAAAGGTCTTGATAACCCACAAGTATAGGGGATCGCGGCATTTTTTGAGGGTAGAGTATTCAAACCAAATTTATTGATTCGACACAAGGGGAGCCAACGAATATTCTTGAGTATTCACAACTGAGTTGTCAATTCAATCACACCCTAAAGACTTAATATCTGCAGCAAAGTATTCAATAGCAAAGTAGTATGGAAGTAACGATAACGGTAGCAAAAGTAGCAGTAGCAGTTTTATAGTGATTGTAACAGCAGCAACGAAGAAGTAACTTAGCAAGGATCAATATGTAGAAAGCTCGTAGGCAATGAATCAGTAATGGATAATTATGTCGGATGGCATTCATCATGCAACAGTTATAACATAGGGTGACACAGAACTAGCTCCAATTCATTAATGTAATGTAGGCATGTATTCCATATATAGTCATACGTGCTTATGGAAAAGAACTTGCATGCCATCTTTTGTCCTACCCTCCCATGGCAGTCGGGTCCTAATGGAAACTAAGGGATATTAAGGCCTCCTTTTAATAGAGAACCAGACCAAATAATTACACTTAGTGAATACATAAACTCCTCAAACTACGGTAATCACCGGAAAGAATCCCAGTTATTGTCACCCTGGGGGATGTGGATCGTAACTCGTAATAGGTGTCTACAACTTGCAAGATAGGATAAAGAACACATATATATATATATATATATTCATGAAAACATAATAGGTTCAGATCTGAAATCATGACACTCGGGCCCTAGTGACAAGAATTAAGCATAGCAAAGTCATAGCAACATCAATCTCAGGACATAGTAGATACTAGGGATCAAACCCTAACAAAACTAACTCGATTACATGATAAATCTCATCCAACCCATCACCGTCTAGAAAGCCTATGATGGTATTACTCATGAACGGTGGAGAGCAGCATGGAATTGGTGATGAAGGATGGTTGGTGATGACGATGACGTCGATTTCCCCTCTCCAAAGCCCAAAATGGACTCCAGATCTAGTCTCCCGAGGAAGAACAGGAGGTGGCGGTGGCTCCGTATCGTGAAACACGATGAACTCTTCTCTTTGATTTTTTTTGTCCGTGAATAGGGTTATATGGAGCTGGAGAGGAGGTCGAAGGAGCCACGAGGGCCCCACAAGCCTGCTTGGCGCGGTTAGGGGGGGTGGCCGCGCTTAGAAGGCTTGTGGCCTGTAGGTGGCCCCACTCTAGTTAATTCTTGCGCTAGTATTTCTTATTGAATCCAAAAATATTCTCCATAAATTTTCAGGATCATCCGAGAACTTTTATTTCTATAGAAAAATAACAGCAAGGCAATTCTGCTGAAAACAACGTCAGTCCGGGTTAGTTCCATTCAAATCATGCAAAATAGAGTCCAAAACAAGGGCAAAAGAGTTTGGAAAAGTGGATATGATGGAGACATACCACCTCTCTATCCTCTCATGTGCACACAGGGGAAGGCCGCCGCCACCCTCTCGGTGTCACGCCACCATCGCCCATGCTAGGTATCAAGGGATCCAAGAGCTTGTTCGAATACACGTACGCCAATTTAAAAGAAAGCCCGAGATGTCGACAATTGCCTCAACCATGATAGGCTTTTCTACCATTGTCGCATGGATCGGGTGGATCCCGTCGATGTCGCATGGATCGGGTGGTACAAAACTCAATCACTTGCCATTGTGCCGATGGCACCGACGACAATCGTGCCTCTGTGGCATGTATACTGAATTTTAACTTTGACCAATCCATCCACACTTAAGCGTCGTCCAAGCGTGGTGTGGTGGGGAACCTGTGCCGAAACAATTCGGCTTGTGCGTCATGGTTTTTGTTTGTCCCTAGAGCTACCTTCACCCGCTCGTTAGTTCCTGTGCCGGCCGTGTGCTGTTTACATCACCAGCACTCGCCCCGACATTAGCACATGCACTCCACGTGCAATTGCTTACGTCCTATGTGCTCTCGATGTTGCAAGCCGCTGCAGTGAGTGGGGGCTACTAAGGCTAGTGAGAGTGCGTGAAGCCTGGTTCACATCCTCATCCCAACTTATTTATAGCTACATGCACATATACAATCATTAATATACTAGGTGACATGTTGCGCCATTGGTGCCGATACCAACTACAGAGCGAAAGTTAAGTTACCTATTTAAAAAAGTTAAGTGAACTATCTGAAGAGACCAACCGCATCTAATGGCGCGGATGAAAGAGCATGGTTCCCCCATTTGTGGTTTCAATAATTGTTGACATTCTCCATGGACTAATGGTTGCCTTGAGTTATATTCATATGATTTGTCCATAGGCATTTCTTGAAGTCCATTTGTTGGTTTCAAGGAGATTATGTGATGACCTAGGTGCTATTCAAGGAATTATCCAAAGATTGGTCATAGAGAAGACAAGATACAAGGTTGATCAAGACTATGTCAAAGAGTGAATCAAGTTGATCAACATAGAAAGCGTACAAGATGTACCGAGAGGGATCAAGTGATCCCATGGTATGGTAAGCATTGTCCATTACGCCTTGTGTACTAACCCATGGTCTACGTGAGAATTCTATGTGGGCTTAGGTATGTTTCCATGGGCTTGCGTCAAGAGGAAGATCTCATACAACCCATGGAGGATGAGATCAAGTGGTGATCATCATGAAGATTATGGTGTGCAAGTTCAAGTGGAGCATCGCGAAGAGATCATGCTTGAATCTTGTCGTCCATGGTGAAAATGGACTTGTGAAGATGTGTCGAAGAGTGTCTCACCCATAGTGGAGTATGGGGGAGCAATGTACTAGTCTTCATCGAGCCAGCACAAAACATCGTCATCATCCAGTTCAAGTGGATTATGCGCAAGAGGTTTGCCCTTGATAGGTTTTATATTTTATTGGTCTCATGGTGGTATGATGACCCACTAGTATAGGGTATCAATCATAGTCCTTTCTATAAGTAAGAGTGTCGAACCCAAAGAGGAGCAAAATTAAATGATAAGAGGTTTTCAGCAAGGTAATTTCTGCAAGCACTGAAACTATAAGTAGCAAGTAGTTTGATAGCAAGGTAATTTGTAAAAAGTAAGTAACGGTAACAATAGGTAATGTGCAGAAAGGTAGCCCAATACTTTTTTGGCAAAGGACATGCCAAAACTATCTCTTATGATAAGCAAAATGTTCTTGAGGGTACACGGGAATTTCATCTAGTCACTTTCATCATGTTGGTTTGATTTGTGTTCGCTACTTTGATTATTTGATATGTGCATGGACCGGTTCTAAGATGTTGTTCTTACTTGAACTATTAACCTACTTATGATTAACGCCCTCGCAAGCATCCGCAACTACGAGGAAAGTATTAAGACAAAGTCTAAGCATAGCATTAAACACGTGGACCCAAATCAGCCCCTTACGAAGTAGCACATAAACTAGGGTTTAAGCTTCTATCACTCTAGAAAACCATCATCTAATAACTACCCCACAATGCATTCCTTTAGGCCCAAGGATGGTGAAGTTTCATGTATTCGACGTTCACATGACACCACTAAGTGGATCACAACATACATATCATCAAAATATCGAACACATATCAAATTCACATGATTACTTGCAACATGATTTCTCCCATGACCTCAAGAACAAAAGGTAAATACTCACAAATAATATTCATGCTCAAGATCAGAGGTGTATTTAATAGCATAATGGATCTAAACATATGATCTTCCACCAAATAAACCATATAGCAATCAACTACACAAGGTAATCAACACTACTAGTCACCCACAGGTACCAATCTGAGGTTCCGATACAAAGATTGAATACAAGATATGAACTAGGGTTTGAGAGGAGATGGTGTTGTTGAAGATGTTGATGAAGAATGACCTCCCCAAGATGCGAGGGTTGTTGGTGATGACGATGGCTTCAATTCTCCCCTCCGGGAGGGAAGTAACCCCGACGGAATCGCTCCGCCGGAGGGAAAAAGTGCTCCTGCCCAAGTTCCGCCTCGAGGCGGCAACGCTTCGTCCCGAAAGTCTTCTCCTTTATTTTTTAAGGTTTTTTGGGAATTTATACCAGAAGATGGGCTCCAGAGATGGGCCAGGGTGAGCACGCTCCACCAGGGCGCGGGTAGGGGGCCTGGTGCGCCCTCGTGGAGGGTGCCCACTTGGTGGCCTCCTTCCGGTAGTTTTTAACTCCAGTATTTTTATTTATTATATAAAAATCTCTGTAAATTTTAGCTTTCAGTGGGGATGTACAGAATAGGTAAGTCTGACGTGCTTTTTTCAGGTACTGAATTCCAGTTGTCAGCATTCTCCCTCTCGGTGTAAACTTTGCAAATTGTGAGATAAAATGCATTCGAATTACGCCCCAAAGCATTATTATGCATAAAAATATTATAAATAACAATAGGAAAACATGATGCAAAATGGATGTATCAACTCCCCCAAGCTTAGACATCGCTTTTCCTCAAGAGAAAGCCAATATAGAAGAACATGTCCACATGGTTTGAGAGAGAGGTGTCGATAAAAACAAAATACAGACATAGTAGCATCATGCTTATTATTATAACATCAACAAAAATTAACATAAAACTTTCTCATAACACTTTTATTTCATAACAACATCATATAACTTCTTATGAGCAAGTAACAATTCATCCCAACGTGGAAGTATAAAGCATAAACCTTATTGGAAACCAACAATAAGTTCTTAGTCATCTTTGCAACTACAATTCATCATATTTTCAGGAAGGGTCTCATGTAGGAGCCTTTTGGCAAGTCCACATACTCAACCATCATTTAGTCTTCTATGATTGCTAACACTCACAACATACCCATGGACAAAAAGTTTCAACTGGACACATAGAAAGATAGAGGCGTATAGTTTGCCTCCCAACGTATTCACCTCAAGGGTGATGTCAACAATAATAACTCATGCTCACTCATACCCAACTGGACATATGTGCCTAGATCTTTCCTCACCACCTGATGCTTGCTAAAGGAGAAAAATAAAAGGAATAGGGAAGCATACTTTGACTCTTACATGAAAGTAAATACATAAAAGTAAAAGATAGGCCCTATGCAGAGGGAAGCATAGGATGTCCTGTGCTTTTTCGTTTGTATGCCAAATCCCTTAGCGCAAAAGAACGCCATGTTGCATCGCCCCTTGTGATAGCAACCTTCATTATCCAGTCCATCGCTTTTATTACTTTGCCATCACAAGTTCGTGCAACACTCAATTTTCTCTTACACTCATTGATCCAACACTTATAGAAGCAATTTTTATTGCCTTGATGCACCGATGACAACTTACTTGAAGGATCTTATTCAATCCATAGTTAGGTATGGTGGACACTCAAACATGAGTTTGGGTTTTGGGTTTTTGGATGCACAAGTAGTATCTCTACTTAGTGCGGAATTTTCGGCTAGCAAAGATATTGGGCAAGCACCACATGTTGAAGGATCTATGACAATATAACTTATATGTGGATATGAATAAGCATAAATCATTACGTTTTCTTCCTTGTCCAACGCCAACAATTTTGGCATATAATATTTAATGGGGGCTCACAATCATAAAAGATGTCCACAATAGTATATTTGCATGTGAGTCTTGTCTTCCCTAATTTATTGTTTGATGAATTGCATCATTGACTAATGCTATGTTTGCCAATCTCCAATAAATTTTACCACTTACACTTTTATTTATTGTGATGTCATTACTCACCATAAGATTAGCATATGATCTTTTTAATTTATTCTCTTTTATCAAGATTGCAACAAGAAAGTAAAGGGACAAAAGCTCAAACTAAAATTTATTATATAACTGTCACTTGATTACATAGATAGATGGATCACAAAACTAGCACTCAAAAATAGATCATACTAAACTTTTATTCAACTAAATCATGAAAAGGCTAAAGATCTAAATAAAAAGCAAAGGTAAAAAGTGATGGTGATACGATACCGGGGCATCTCCCCAAGATTGGCTCAAGCCAAGGGGATTGTCCATGCCCGTGTACTCAAGTCTCCTTTGGTAGTGAAGATGATGAAGGTGATTGTGATGAGGCGGTAGTAGGTTTATCCTCAGGTTTCCAGGGTAAGGGCTCACCATCAAAAGTTGATGCACGAGTCCCTAGAGTCCTGCAATTGGCAGCTAAACTCATACCTTTAAATCTCGCTTCATATTCAAAAACTTGATTTTGGAGATCATAAATTTGACTCTATAGAAAGTTGATTTGCTCGTTGAAGTTGAAGACAATGTCTTTCATGGACTGGCCATCCACCATGTGATCACGGGTGAGTTCCGTGATCATGGAGTGATTGGCACTAAGTCCACACTCCACCATGCCTTTGCACTTGAAGATGTCTTGCTCCACTGCTTCTAGCCTGGCCTCCATGCTTCCCGTCTTTTTGGGCCCTTGAACATCCCGGATGTGGAGCACCCCCTCATGCATCTCAATGGTTTGAGGATGCTTCATCACCTTCAGCAAGTACAGGTTGATAACCTTCTCGAAGTACTTGTCCTTGGGAGATCTTGGTGAAGCCATGAAGATGTAGATCTGACAAGAAAAACAACACGAAACAAGAACAGAGGAAAATCTCGTGATGCGGTAGTCAAAACAATCAGGGGTATATAGAGAGAATTTTTATTCTTGGAAATCAAGTAAAATAAAGGAAAACGGACTCGAGAAGGTTCCCCAGGTGGGCATGCTCCACGAGTGCGTGCCAGTGATGGCAACCGCGCCCTGGTGGACCGTGCTCTCCTCGGTTGCCTTCCGGTTTATTTTTTATTTCCTAAAATTTTAAATATTCCAAAATTGATAAAAAAAATTGCAGATTTTTCGGAGGCTGTTTACTTACCGTATCACATACTTCTTATTTTTCATCATTCTGGAGTGTTCCGGAAGGTTTCTCTTATGTGTTCCTCCGGTGTCATGGTTGGGATAACATTGCTTTCAACACTAATAGGCGCACCTGAGATATAGTGTTTAATTCTTTGTCCATTGACCACCTTCGGGTTGGTACCCTTGGCATTATTAATCTTGATAGCTCTAGAGCGATAAACTTCTTCGATAACATAGGGTCCTTCCCGTTTAGAGAGAAGTTTTCCTGCAAAAAATGTGAAATGAGAATTGTACAAAAGAACATACTCTCCAACTTTGAATTCTTGCTTTTGGATTCCTTTGTCATGCCATCTTTTAACTTTTTGTTTAAATAACTTGGCATTTTCATAAGCTTGGGTTCTCCATTCATCTAATGAGCTAATATCAAATAACGTCTTTTCACCGGCAAGTTTGAAGTCATAATTTAGTTGTTTAATTGCCCAAAATGCTTTACATTATAACTCTAGGGCAAATGACAAGCTTTCCCATATACCATCTTGTATGGAGACATACCCATAGGATTTTTATAAGCAGCTCTATAGGCCCAAAGTGCATCATCTAATTTCTTAGACCAATTCTTTGGGGACCAATTGAAGTTTTTAGTATCAATTTTATTTATCTTTTGCTAAGTTCAACTTGACCACTAGATTGAGGATGATAGGGTGATGCAATTCTATGGTTAACATCATATTTAGCAAGCATTTTACGGAAAGCATCATGGATAAAGTGTGAACCACCATCATGTTGGGAAACGTTGCATGGGAAACAAAAAAATTCCTACGCACACGCAAGATCTATCCATGGTGATGAGCATCTACGAGAGGGAGAGTGGATCTACATACCCTTGTAGATCGCTAAGCGGGAAGCGTTAAGAAACGCGGTTGGTGTAGTCGAACGTCTTTGCGATCCAAATTGCCGAGCATCCCGCGATCTCATCATGATGTGTCCCGTGATCCAATCATGATCCATCCTGCGAACTCATCATGATCCGTGCCGCGATCTCATCACGATCCATCTCGCGATCTTGATCACAGTCCTTCCGATCTAGCGCCGAACGGACGACACCTCGACGTTCAGCACATGTATGACTCGATGATGATCTCTGCCTTCTTGATCTAGCAAGAGAGAGCGGAGAGGTAGACGAGTTCTTCGGCAGTGCGACGGTGTTGCAGCGATGGTGGTGGAGGAATTCCAGCAGGGCTTCGCCTAAGCACCGCTGAAAACCGATCTAGAGGAGAAAATGATCTAGAGGAAGAAGTGGGCATCACGTGGAAATTAGGGTTAGCTATTCCCTCGAAATCCTCTAGTATATATAGGAGGGAGGGAGGGGAGGAGGCAGACTCAAACCTGGCCAAAATTGGAGGTGGAGGAGTCCTACTCCAATCCTATTATGAGTAGTATTCCTCCTTTCCACTTGGAAACTCTTTCCACCTCTCCACCTTTGGATTTTTTTCCTTCTCAAACCACTCCAGCCACATGGGACCTTAGAGGAGGCTTAGGCTAGCCCACTAGGGGCTGGTTTACATCCTCCCATAGCCCATGTAGCCTCTTGGGTCAAGACACCCCTCCCGATGGTCCCCCGGTACCCTCCCGGCACTCCCGGTACACTACTGATGAGCTCGAAACTTTTCCGGCGACCAAAACAGGACTTCCAATATATCAATATTTACCTACGGTCCATTCCGGAGCTCCTCGTGACATCCGGGATCTCATCCGGGACTCCGAACAATCTTCGGTCACCACCATACATAACTCTGTACTACGAAACATCAACGAACCTTAAGTGTGCAGACCCTGCGGG
The DNA here is from genome assembly GCA_022496015.1 of Hordeum marinum. Taxonomy (NCBI): domain Eukaryota; kingdom Viridiplantae; phylum Streptophyta; class Magnoliopsida; order Poales; family Poaceae; genus Hordeum; species Hordeum marinum. The sequence goes on along the minus strand of CM039673.1, from coordinate 124,763,036 downwards.
TTCGACAACTATGTAGTCATGACCGAGACACCTCTATGGTAAATAACCAATAGTGGGACCTGGATGCCCATATTGGTTCCTACATATTCTACGAAGATCTTTATCGGTCGAACCTCTATGTCAAGGATTCAATTAATCCCGTATGATGTTCCCTTTGTTCTTCGGTATGTTACATGCTCGAGATTCGATCGTCGGTATCTCCATACCTAGTTCAATCTCGTTACCGACAAGTCTGTTTACTCGTTTTGTAATACAAGATCCCGTGACTAAGACTTAGTCATGTTGCTTGCAAGGCTTATTGTGATGTTGTATAACCGAGTGGGCCCTGAGATACCTCTCCGTCACACGGAGTAACAAATCCCAGTCTTGATCCATGCCAACCCAACAGACACCCTTGGAGATACCTGTAGAGCACCTTTATAGTCACTCAGTTACGTTGCGATGTTTGATACACACAAGGTATTCCTCCGGCGTCAGTGAGTTGCATAATCTCATGGTCATAGGAACATGTCCTTGACATGCAGAAAACAGTAGCAATAAACTGACACGATCATATGCTATGTTTGTAGTTTGGGTCTTGTCCATCACGTCATTCCCCTAATGATGTGATCCCGTTATCAAATGACATCTCATGTCCATGACTAGGAAACCATAGCCATCTTTGATCAACGAGCTAGTCTATTATAGGCATACTAGGGACATGGTGTTGTCTATGTATCCACACATGTATCTGAGTGTCCGATCAATACAATTATAGCATGGATAATAAACGATTATCATGAGCAAGGAAATATGATAATAACCAATTTATTATTGCCTCTAGGGCATATTTCCAACAGTTTCCCACTTGCACTAGAGTCAATAATCTAGTTCACATCACCATGTGATCCGCATTGTAATGAATCTAACACCCAATGAGTTCTAGGGCTCGATCATGCTTTGCATGTGAGAGAGGTCTTTTAGTCAACGGGTCTACGGTATTCAGATCCGTGTGTACTTTGCAAATCTCTATGTTAAACTATAAATACTACTACCACACTCCACTTGGAGCTATTCCAAATGGCTGCTCCACTATACGTATCCGGATTGCTACTAAGAGTCATCCGGATTGGTGTTAAAGCTTGCATCGACGTAACTCTTTATGATGAACTCTTTATCACCTCCATAATCGAGAAACATTTCCTTAGTCTTTTAGTCACTAAGGATAATCTTAACCGCTGTCTAGTGATCCACTCCTGGATCACTCTTGTACCCCTTGATGGACTCATGGCAAGGCACACACAGGTGCGGTACACAACATGGCATACTATACAGAGCCTATGGCTGAGGCATAGGGGACGATGTTCGTCCTTTCTCTTTCTTCTGCCATGGTCGAGCTTTGAGTCTCTCTCAACTTCACACCTTACAAAGCAGGCGAGAACACTTCTCTCTGACTGATCCATTTTGAACTCTTTCAAAATTTTGTCAAGGTATGTACTCATTGAAAGTCTCATCAAGCATCTTAATCTATCTCTATAGATCTTGATGCTCAACAATTAGGTAGCTTTATCCAGGTCTTCCTTTGAAAAACTCCTTTCAAACAACCCTTTATGCTTTCTAGAAATTCTACAACATTTCCGATCAACAATATGTCAACCACATATGCTTATCAGAAACTCTATAGTGCTCCCACTCACTTTATTGTAAATACAAGTTTCTCATAAACTTTGTATAGACTCAAAAACTTTGATCACCTCATCAAAGTGTATATTCCAACTCCGAGATGCTTGCTTCAGTCCATAGAAGGATCACTGAAGCTTGCTCACCTTTTAGCATCCTTAGGACTGACAAAACCTTCTGGTTGTATCACATACAACCTTTCCTCAAGTAAACCATTAAGGAAACGATGTTTTCACATCCATCTGCCAGATTTCATAATTGAAAAATGCAGCAACTGCTAACATAATTCCAACAGACTTTAGCATCGCTACGAGTGAGAAAGTCTCATCGTATTCAACTCCTTGAACTTGCCAGAAACTTCTTTGCGACAAGTCGAGCTTTATAAATGGTGACATTCACCATCAGCGTGTGTCTTCATTTTAAAGATCCATTTGTACTAAACGACCTGCCGTCCAACAAGAAAGTCCACCAAAGTCTATACTTGGTTTTTATACATGGATCCTTTCTCGGATTTCATGGCCTCTAACCATTTGTCGGATTCCGGGCCCATCATCGCTTCTCCATAGCTCGTAGGTTCATCGTTGTCCAACAACATGACCTCTAAGACAGGGTTGTCGTACCACTTAGGAGCAGTACACGTCCTTGTCGACCTACGAGGTTCAATAGTAACTTGATCCGAAGCTTCATGACCATCATCATTAACTTCCTCTTCAACTAATGTAGGCTTCACGGAAACATCTTCCTGTGATATGGTACTCTCTCGCTGAAACAAAGGCTCAATAACCTCATCAAGTTCTATCTTCCTCCCACTCAATTCTTTCGAGAGAAACTTTTTCTTGAGAAAGGACCCAGTTTTAGCAACAAACATTTTATGCTTGGATCTGCAATAGAAGGTTCACCCAACTGTTCTTAGGGTATTCTATGAAGATGCATTTCTCCGCTTTGGGTTCGAGCTCATTAGTTGAAAACATTTTCCACACAAGCGTCACAGCCCCAAACATTAAGAAATGATAGCTTAGGTTTCTATCAGACCATAATTCACATGGTGTCATCTCAACGGATTTAGATGGTGCCCTATTTAAAGTGAATGTAGTTGTCTCTAATGCATAACCCCAAAATTATAGTAGCAAAACGATAAGAGACATCATAGCACGCACCATATCCAATAGAGCACGACTATGACGTTCGGACACACCATCACACTATGGTGTTCTAGGTGGCCTGAGTTGTGAAACAACTTTCACATTGTCTAAAGTTGTATGCCAAACTCGTAACTTAGATATTCACCTCCACGATCATATCGTAGACATTTTTATCTTCTTGTCACAATGATCTTAAACTTCACTCTAAATTTGCTTGAACCTTTCAAATGATTCTGACTTGTGTTTCATTAAGTAAATATACACTATATCTACTCAAATCATTAGTGAAGGTAAGAAAATAACGATATCCACCGCACACTATAAGACTCATTGGATTGCATACATCAACATGTATCGTTTCCAATAAATCACTTGCCCGCTCCATCAATCTGGAAAACGGGGTCCTTAGTCATCTTGCCCAAGAGGCATGGTTTGCATGTCTCAACTGATTCAAAATTGAATGAGTCCAAAGATCCATTAGCATGGAGTTTCTTCATGCGCTTTATACCAATATGACATTTAGCGGCAGTGCCACAAGTATGTGGTACTATCATTATTAACTTTGTATCATTTGGCATCAATGTTATGAACATGTGTATTACTACGATCAAGATTCAACAAACCATTCTCATTAGGTGCATGACCATTGAAGGTATTATTCATGTAAACAGAATAACCATTATTCTCTAACTTAATGAATAACAGTGTTGCAATAAACACGATCTAATCACGTTCATGCTCAACGCAAAACACCAAATAACATTTATTTAGGTTCGTCACTAACCCCGAAGGTAGAGAGAGCATGCGATGTTGATCACATCAACCTTGGAAACATTTCCAACACACATTGTCACCTCACCCTTAGCTAGTTCTCCATTTATTCCGTAGTTTTATTTCGAGTTACTAACATTTAGCAACCGAACCAGTATCCAATACCCAGGTGCTACTAGGAGTACTAGCAAGGTACACATCAATAACACGTATATCAAATATACTTCTGTTGACGTTGCCAGCCTTCTTATCTACCAAGTATCTAGTGTGTTTCCGCTTCAGCGACCACTCTCCTCATAATCGAAGCACTTAGTCTCGGGTTTGGGTTCAACTTTGGGTTGCTTCATTGGAGCAGCAATTGACTTGCCATCCATGAAGTTTCCCTCCTTTCCCTTTCCCTACTCGAAACTAGTTGTTTTTACTAACCATCAACACTTGACGCTCCTTCTTGATTTCTACCTTCGCGGTTTCAAACATCACGGATAGCTCAGGGATCATTATTTCTATCCCTGACATTTTATAGTTCATCACCAAGTTCTAGTAGCTTAGTGACAGTGACTTGGAGAACTATATCAATCACTATCTTATCTGGAAGATCAACTCCCACTCGATTCAGGCGATTGTAGCACCCAGACAATCTGAGCACATGCTCAACGATTGAGCTATTCTCTTTCATCTTGCAGGCAAAGAATCTTGTTGGAGATCTCATATCTCGCAACACGGGCACGAGCGTGAGATCCTAATTTCATATCTTAGAACATCTCATATGTTCCGTGACGTTGAAAATGTTTTGGAGCCTCAATTCTAAGCCGTAATGCATGACGCACTAAACTATCAAGTAGTCATCAAAACGTGCCTGTCAGATGTTCACAACATATACAGACGATGCTAGAGGGGTTGGTGCACCGAGCGGTGCATTAAGGGCATAAGCCTCTTGTGTAGCAATGAGGACAATCCTCAGATCACGGACCCAGTCCGCAATATTGCTACCATCATCTTTCAACTCTATTTCTCTTGGAACATATAAAAATTCAAGGGAGCTACAGCGCGAGCAAGTAATCTACAACATAATTTGAAAAGACACAACTGACTATGTTATGATAATGAGTTCAATTAATCATATTACTGAAGCACTCCCACTCAAATTGACATCCCTCTGGTCATTCGAGTGATACATGATCCAAATTCACCAACTCAAGTTCGATCATCACATGAGTTGAGGTGGTTTCAATGGTGAACATCATCATGTTGATCATATCTACTATATGACTCATGTTCGACCTTTCGGTCTCTTGTGTTCCGAGGCCATGTTTGTACATGCTAGGCTCGTCAAGTTTAACCCGAGTGTTCCGCATGTGCAACACTGGCTTGCACCCGTTGTATGTGAACGTAGAGTCTATCACACCCGATCATCACGTGGTGTCTCGACACGACGAACTTTCGCAACGGTGCACACTCGGGGAGAACACGAATTTTACCTTGAAATTTAAGTGAGGGATCACCTTATAATGCTACTGTCATCCTAAGAAAAACAAGGTGCATAAAAGGATTAACATCTCATGCATATCATAAGTGACATGATACGGCCATGAACTTGTGCTTTTGATCTCCATCTTGAAAGCACCGACATGATCTCCATCATCACCAACATGACACCATGATCTCCATCAACGTGTCGCCATCGGGGTTGTTGCGCCCATCATGCTTCTACTACTATTGCTACCGTTTAGTGATAAAGTAAAGCATTACATAGCGCTTAATGATCGACAGCAGGTCATACAATAATTAAAGACAACCCTATGGCCCTTGCCGGTTGTCGTACTCATCGACATGCAAGTCGTGATATTCTATACAACACATGATCATCTCATACACCACATATATCTCATCATGTAATTGGCCATATCACATCACAACACACCCTGCAAAAACAAGTTAGACATCCTCTAATTGTTGTTGCATGTTTTACGTGGCTGCTACGGGTATCTAGCAAGAACAATTCTCACCTACGTAAAACCACAACGGTGATACTTAAGTTGATTTTCAACCTTCTGAAGGACCGCCTTTGTCGAATCCGATCCAACTAAAGTAGGAGAAACAGACACCCGCCAGCCATCTTTGTGCAATGAAGTTACACGTCAGTCGATGGAACCGGTCTCTCATAAGCGTACGAGTAAGGTTGATCCGGGCCGCTTCATCCCACAATACCGCTGAACCAAAACACGACCAAGGGAGGAAGCAATCTAAGCATCAACGCCCACAAACTCTTTGTGTTCTACTCGAGATCTCATCTACACATAGACCTAGCTCATGATGCCACTGTTGGGAAATGTTGCATGGGAAACAAAAAATTTCCTACGCACACGCAAGATCTATCCATGGTGATGAGCATCTATGAGGGGGAGAGTGGATCTACATACCCTTGTAGATCGCTAAGCGGGAAGCGTTAAGAAACGCAGTTGGTGTAGTCGAACGTCTTCACGATCCAAATCGCCAAGCGTCCCGCGATCTCATCACGATCTGTCCCGTGATCCAATAATGATCCGTCCCGCGAACTCATCACGATCCATCTAGCGATCTCATCACAATCCGTCTCGCGATCTTGATCACGGTCCTTCCGATCTAGCGCCGAACGGACGGCACCTCCGCGTTCAGCACACGTACGGCTCGATGATGATCTCCGCCTTATTGATCTAGCAAGAGAGAGCGGAGAGGTAGACGAGTTCTCTGGCAGCGCGACGGCATTGCGGCGATGGTGGTGGACACATTCCAGCAGGGCTTCGCCTAAGCACCGCTGAAAACCGATCTAGAGGAGAAAATGATCTGGAGGAAGAAGAGGGAAGCACGTGGTAATTAGGGTTAGCTCTTCCCTGTAAATCCTCTAGTATATATAGGAGGGAGGGAGGGGAGGAGGCAGCCTCAAACCTGGCCGAAATTGGAGGTGGAGGAGTCCTGCTCCAATCCTATTAGGAGTAGGATTCCTCCTTTCCACTTGGAAACTCTTTCCACCTCTCCACCTTCGGATTTTTTCCTTCTCAGACCACTACAGCCGCATGGGACCTTAGAGGAGGCTTAGACCAGCCCACCAGGGGCTGGTTTACCTCCTCCCACATCCCATGTAGCCTCTTGGGTCGAGAGACCCCTCCCGATGGTCCCCCGATACCCTCTCGGCACTCCCGGTAAATTAGCGATGAACCCAAAACTTTTCCGGCGACCAAAACAAGACTTCTTATATATCAATCTTTACCTCTGGACCATTCCGGAGCTCCTCGTGACATCCGGGATCTCATCTAGGACTCCGAACAATCTTCGGTCACCACCATACATAACTCTATAGTACCAAAACGTCAACGAACCTTAAGTGTGCAGACCCTGCGGGTTCAAGAACTATGTAGACATGACCGAGACACCTCTACGGTAAATAAACAATAGCAGAACCTGGATGCCCATATTGGTTCCCACATATTCTATGAAGATCTTTATCGGTCGAACCTCTATGTCAAGGATTCAGTTAATCCCGTATTATGTTCCCTTTGTTCTTCAGTATGTTAATTGCCCGAGATTCGATCATCGGTATCTCCATACCTAGTTTAATCTCGTTACCGGCAAGTATCTTTACTCGTCTCGTAATACAAGATGCCGTGACTAAAACTTAGTCACATTGCTTGCAAGGCTTATTGTGATGTTGTATTACCGAGTGGGCCCTAAGATACCTCTCCGTCACACGGAGTAACAAATCCCAGTCTTGATCCATGCCAACCCAACAGACACCCTTCGAGATACCTGTAGAGCACCTTTATAGTCACCTAGTTACATTGTGACGTTTGATACACACAAGGTACTCCTCCGGCATCAGTGAGTTGCATGATCTCATGGTCATAAGAACATATACTTGGCATGCAGAAAACAGTAGCAATAAACTGACACAATCATATGCTATGTTTGTAGTTTGGGTCTTGTCCATCACATCATTCCCCTAATGATGTGATCCCATTATCAAATGACATCTCATGTCCATGATTAGGAAACCATGGCCATCTTTGATCAACGAGCTAGTCTATTAGAGGCATACTAGGGACATGGTGTTGTCTATGTATCCACACATGTATCTGAGTTTCCGATCAATACAATTAGAGCATGGATAATAAACGATTATCATGAGCAAGGAAATATGATAATAACCAATTTATTATTGCCTCTAGGGCATATTTCCAACACATTAGTCATTAGATACCTAGGGACTCCAAACCTTGGAAAGATAAACTCTTTAAGCATTTTAATGTAACTGTGATGATCAACACTACTAGTTGGAATAGCTTCTACCCACTTAGTGACATAATCAACAACAACCAAAATATGAGTGTACCCATTAGAGGAAGGAAAAGGTCCCATATACTCAAAACCCCAAACATCTAATGGTTCAACAACAAGTGAATAATTCATAGGCATTTCCTAACGCTTACCGATATTGCCAATTCTTTGTCATTCATGACAAGACAAGACAAACTTACGGGCATCCTTGAAGAGAGCAGGCCAATAAAAACTAGATTGTAATACCTTATGAGTAGCTCTATCTCCAGCATGATATCCTCCATAAGCTTCAGAATGACATTTCCGTAGGATTTGTTCCTGTTCATGCTCACGTACACAACGTCTAATAATACCATCTAGTCCTTATTTATAAAGATGTGGGTCATCCCAAAAGTAATGTCTTAAATCATAGAAGAATTTTTTATTTTGTTGGTATGTGAAACTAGGTGGAATATATTTAGCAACAATGTAATTGGTATAATCAGCATACCATGGAGTGTTTTGAGAGACATTTATTGCAGCTAGTTGTTCATCAGGGAAACTGTCATCAATAGGTAGTGGGTTATCAAGAATATTCTCTAACCTAGACAAGTTATCAGCTACGGGGTTCTCAGCTCCCTTCCTATCAAGGATATGTAAATCAAATTCTTGAAGCAAGAGAACCCACCTAATGAGTCTAGGTTTAGCATCCTTCTTTTCCATAAGATATTTTATGGCAACATGATTAGTGTGAACAATAACTTTGGAATCAACAATGTAAGATCTAAATTTATCACAAGCAAACACGACTGCTAAAAATTCTTTTTTAGTAGTAGCATAATTTCTTTGGGCACTGTCTAGAGTTTGGCTAGCATAATGGATAACATTTAATTTCTTATCAACTCTTTGTCCTAAAATAGCACCAACAACATAATCACTAGCATCACACATAATTTCAAAAGGCAAGTCCCAATGAGGTGGTTGAACAATAGGTGAAGTGGTCAAGGCTTTATTTAGTGTTTCAAAGGCTTCTATGCAATCATCATCAAAAATAAAGGGAATATCCTTTTGTAATATATTAGTAAGAGGCCTATAATTTTTTGAGAAGTCTTTAATAAACCTCCTATAGAAACCAGCGTGGCCAAGGAAACTTCAAATACCTTTGATATCTTTACGACATGGCATTTTCTCAATTGCATCAACTTTATCTTGATCCACCTCAATACCTAGTTCGAAGATTTTATGCCCCAAGACAATACCTTCATTAACCATAAAGTGGCACTTCTCCTAATTCAAGACAAGATTAGTTTGTTCACATCTGTGTAAAACTCGATCAAGGTTGCTTAAGCAATCATCAAAAGAAGTGTCGTAAACAAAGAAATAATCCATGAAAACCTCCACAATATTTTCATAAAAATCAGAGAATATAACAGTCATACATCTCTAAAAGGTAGCAGTGCATTGCCTAAAGCAAAAGACATATGTCTATAAGCATAGGTTCCAGAAGGGCAAGTAAAGGTGGTTTTCTCTTGATCATATAGTGACATGGGTATTTGAGAGAAACCATAATATCCATCTAGGAAACAAAAGTGTGTGTGCTTAGATAATCTTTCAAGCATTTGATCAATAAAAGGCAAGGGTTAATGATCTTTTCTAGTATCCAGTAATAGTTCTCTATGGAATAAGCTCATTTTAATCATTAGGAACAACAGTAATACCTCCTTTCTTAGGGACACAATGAACGGGACTCAACCATTTACTATCAGCTAAAGGATAGATTATACCTGCTTCTAGAAGCTTTAATATTTTAGTTCTTACCACTTCTTTCCTCTTGGGATTCAATCGTCTTTGGTCATCGACAACGGGTTTAGCACCAGGTTCCATATTGATCTTGTGCTAACATAGAGTGGGACTAATGCCCTTAAGATCATCATGAGTATATCCAATAGCAGCCCGGTGCTTCCTCGGAATTTTTAATAATATTTATTCTTCATGTTCTGAAAGGTTAGCACTAATAATAACATGATATATCTTTTTCTCATTGAGACAAGCATACTTCAAAGTGTTAGGCAATTGTTTTAGTTCAAACACAGGATCACCTTTAGGTGGAGGAGGACCTCCAAGAGTTTCAATAGGCAAATTGTGTTTCAGTGGAGGTTGTTGTTCAAAGAAAATTTCGTATATTCCATTTCTTTCACGCAAGTGCATATCGTTTTCATGGTCTAGCAAATACTGCTCGAATCGATCGGTAGAAGGAACGACAATAGAAGCAGGAACAATTATTTCATCCTTACTAGGTAATTCTCTATCACGATGTTGTCTACTAAACTTAGAAAAATTAAACTCATGAGACACATCACCAAACTCAACACCGACGGTTTGTTTTTGACAATCTATCTTAGCATTAACAGTGTTCAAGAAAGGTCTATCAAAGATAATGGGACAAAATTCATCTTGTGGGGAACCAATAACTAGAAAATCATTAGGATATTTTATTTTCCCACACAAGACTTCAACATCTCCGACAATCCCAAGTGGTGTGATAGTGTCTCTATTAGCAAGTTTAATAGTAACATCAATATCTTCTATTTCAGCAGGTGCTATGTCATTCATAATTTCTTTATATAAAGTAAATGGAATAGCACTCACACTAGCACCAAATCACATAATCCATCATAACAATGATCTCCTATTTTGACTGAGACAACTGGCAAGCCAACTACGGGTTTATATTTGTCTTTTTCATCGGGTTTAGCAATTCTAGCAGCTTCATCACGGAAGTAAATGACATGCCCATCAATAGTTTATACCAAGATATCTTTAACCATATCAACACTAGGTTCTACTTTAATTTGTTCAGAGGGCTTAGGTGCTCTAATATTACTTTTGCGAACCATAGTTGATACCTTAGCATGTTCCTTTATCCTAACAGGGAAAGGTGGTTTCTCAATATAAGAAGTAGGCACAACTGGATCAACATTGTAAATGATGGTTTGTTCTTTAGATATGATCGGTTCTTTAATTTCTTTTTTAAGAGGGGGTGATATTTAAACCACTTCTCTTTAGGGAGATCAACATGAGCAACAAATGACTCACAAAAAGAGGCTACTATCTCAGAGTCAAGTCCATATTTAGTGCTAAACTTGTGAAAAGTATCGGTATCCATAAAAGATTTAACACAATCAAATTCAAGATTAATATTGACTTATTACCTTCATCGAGTTCCCAATCTTTAGAGTTGCATTTAATTATTTCCAAGAGATCCCACTTGAACTCAATAGTCTTCTTCATAAAAGAACCAGTACAAGAAGTATCGAGCATGGTTTGATCATTATGAGAAAGCCGAGCAGAAAAATTCTGAATAATAACTTCTCTCGAGATATCATGATTGGGGTATGAATATAACATGGACTTAAGCCTCCCCCAATCCAGAGCGATACTTTCTCCTTCACGAGGCCAAAAATTATATATATAATTATCACGATGAACTAGATGCATAGGATAATTTTTTTGGTGGAATTCCAATTTCAAACAATTCCAGTTCCATGATCCAATATCATCACACAACCTATACCATATCAATGTTTTTCCCTTCAAATATAAATGGAAAACCTTCTTCTTAACTTCATCTCGGAATAAACCTGCAAGCTTAAATAGTCCACAAATTTCTTCCACATGTATTAGGTGCATATCAGGATGTTCAGTTCCGTCTTCTGCATAAGGACTAGCTAGCAGTTGTTCTAACATACCAGAAGGAATTTCATAACCAATATTGTAGGTAGGTGATGTAGGTTGAGGGACAACTAATTGTGGTTCTAATCGAGGAGAAGATACCCCGAACAAACCTCTCAAAGGATTGCTTTCCATAGTAACAAGTGTTAGTAAATTTCAGCACGTAGTATAAGTTTTTCCTTACTTATTTCCACTTACCAAGAGCGCTTCACTCCCCAGCAATGGCACCACAAACGAGTCTTGATGACCCACACATATAGGGGATCAATAGTAGTCCTTTCGATAAGTAAGAGTGTCAAACCCAACGAGGAGCAGAAGGAAATGATAATCGGTTTTCAGCAAGCTAATTTGTGCAAGCACTAAAATTGTAAGTAGCAAGTAGTTTGATAGCAAGGTAATTTGTAAGGATCATGTAATGGTAACAATAGGTAAGGTGCAGCAAGGTACCGCAATCCCTTTCTGGCAAAGAACAGTCCAAAACTATCTCTTATGATAAGCAAAGTGTTCTTGAGGGTACACGGGAATTTGATCTAGTCACTCTCATCATGTTGGTTTGATTTGTGTTCGCTACTTTGATAATTAGATATGTGGGTGGACCGGTGCTAAGGTGTCGTTTTTACTTGAACTAACAACCAACTTATGATTAACCCCCTCACAAGCATACACAACTACGAGAAAAGTATTAAGACAAAGTCTAATCATATCATTAAAAATGTGGACCCAAATCAGCCCCTTACGAAGTAGCGCATAAACTAGGGTTTAAGCTTCTGTCACTCTAGCAACCCATCATCTAATAACTACTCCACAATGCATTCCCTTAGGCCCAAGGATGGTGAAGTGTCATGTAATCTACATTCACATGACACCACTAAGGGAATCACAACATACATATCATGAAAATATCGAACACATATCAAATTCACATGATTACTTGCAACATGATTTCTCTCGTGACCTCAAGAACAAAAGGTAAATACTCACAAATAATATTCATGGTCAAGAACATAGGTGTATTGAATAGCATAATGTATCTGAACATATGATCTTCCACCAAATAAACCATATAGAAATCAACTACACAAGGTAATCAACACTACTAATCACCCACAGGTACCAATCCGAGGTTCCAGTACAAAGATTGAACACAAGAGATGAACTAGGGTTTGAGAGGAGATGGTGCTATTTAACATGTTGATGAAGAATGGCCTCCCCAAGATGAGAGGGTTGTTGGTGATTTCGATGGCTTCGATTTTCCCCTCTGGGAGGGAAGTTCGCCCGGCGGAATCGCTCTGCCGGAGGGCAAAAGTGCTCCTGCCAAGTTCTGCCACGAGGTGGCGGCGCTTCCTCCCGAAAGTCTTCTCCTTTATTTTTTTAGTTTTTTTGGGAGTATATACCGGAAGATGTGTTCGGAAGGTGGGCCAGGGTGAGCACTCTCCACCGGGGCATGGGTAGGTGTAGCGACCCGACCTGAAAGGTCAAGTCTCCGGTGTTTCCGTACCATCCCAAGATCATGCTGGTACACACACGGTACATCAATGTATATATCAAAGGGAAATCACACAACATTTTATTAACGAAATCTCATATCGAGTCCTTTATTACAATAATCATTACAATAAAGTGGCCGAAGGCCAACTCATGAGAATAACTAAGTCTTGCGGAAGCGTCATGGTAGATGAGTCCATCTGACTCCAAAGGGCATCTCGCCAAGCGTAGAGCGTGTCCTCACTCCTGGTCGGAAAAGTACTTTGCAACATGATACGTTGCAGCCGTGTAGGTCGGCATATGGAATATGCCGGCAAAGTCACAAGAGAGGGGGTGAAAATAATCAGCTAGTCTACATGCATATGTGGCAAGTGGGGTGGTAAGTTTTTGCGTAAAGCCAAGTTTTTCCTACATCAAAAGAGGGGCTAAGCAAAATATTACTAAGTTGGTTGATTAATGAGATGGTTCCTCCAACCAATCCTCATACCCAAATTATTAATACCCACATCATCATATTAATTTGTGTTGAGAATTCCGGAAGTTTCAGTTCCTTTGGCTCAAGTCGTCCATGACCGTGGACACGGCTAATCGATTAGGTTGAGTACTCTGCAGAGCTTTGCACACGTTCCCCACAAGATTTGATCGCCTCCGTTGGATTCCTCGCACTTCAGGGTGTTTGAGGAACGATGACCAAAACATGGTCTTCTAAGGGGTCCCACTGAGACTCTATCGGTGCCCATCCTTTCCTACCGTTCTTCTACATCTCGTAGCACCGCCTGTACAGTGTCGCCACAATATCCAACCAAGCCAGAGCCCATAATGGCTTGTGGCTGTGCAGTTAAGCCTTGGGTCTTGAAGCATCCTTCCATCCCTTCGTGCCTGGGTGGACCTTTCCGCGTGAATACTGGCAGATCTCCAGCATCACCTAGGCTAACCACTGGTTTCTCCAGGACACCGTTCAACCATCATCCACCCAGAGGTGAGTTGAAAACTTGAAGTCTTGAAGTCTTGATCATCATAGGTCTTGAAGTTATTACCTCACAACCCTCATGATTCACACAACCCACCCCGTCTACTAACAGCATAGCAAAACAAATGTAACGTTTCCCGGGGTCAAAGATGTCAAAGGGGTTGAGGGGGGGGGGTACCTACCACATGATACTACTTCAATGTAACCAAGTTTCCAACTAACCTATCTTGCATGCAATTGGGGAGATGGTAGAACTAATGCATATAAAACATGGGTAAAAACATGATCAAGGTGACTTGCCTGATTGATGATCTTCGTACGTGAGTGACTCTAGGTAACAAGCTTCGCACTCCGGATAATCTAACGAACCAAACAAGCACTCAATAAGCATACAACAAAATATGTAATTCCCAAACATCAACAATGAACTAGTAAACAATCAAGACAAAAACAATGCACACATCACAAACAAGAAAACACACAAGGTTTTGTTTACTAGAAGATGATGGGAAAATCAATACTAAGATAACTAAACTATTTGTATTAACAAAACAATGGTTGACGGCAAGTAAACAATAAATATTTTTACTAATAAACAGAATAAAATCATTTTAAAGTTTTGTAAGAAAAACTTTAGTAAAGTTTTGATAAACAAAACTATATGAAGCAACTATAGTTTTACTAACAAAAGAATGAAACTAAACTTATTATTTATTACTAAGACATTATCTAAACATAATGTAAATTACTAAAAACTTGGCTTAGAAAACAGAATTAAATTATATAAAACTTTGTTGAAAGAAAACTATTACTAACTAGTTGTTTTAGTTCAAATTAAACCTATTAGAAAAGAAGTTGTGATTCCTATATTAATAAAGAAATAAACTAAGCAATTTATATTTTTATTAACAGTAAGTAAAACACTAAATGTTTAAGCAACAAAACCTATTAAACAAACAAAAGTAAATTCTAATTTAAACTAACTAAATCTAAGTTAAATAAAACTATACTAACTAATAGGCAGAATTTGTTTATAGCTAAAACACTAAGAAAAATCATCCTAAAAATTCTCAAACTAAACATGAAGGTATTCCTAGCTAATAGCAAACAGTAGCAAAAAGATTCATGTCAAAATCTATTTTCAAACTCTAGTTATTCAGATTTGAATGTTTTGAGAAAATTTGATTCAATTCAAATTTTATAGTTCAAATTTGAAATTTAAACGTACAGGGTGAAACTACATGAAAAATGTGAGCTATTGCAAAAAGAATCAACTCAAAACATTAAATAGATTAAAAGTTATAGCTAAAACAAATTCAGAATAGTTTCTGTTAACTAAAACAAAACAGAAAAAAGGAAAAAAATCTACCGGACGGCGAGGGGTGACGTGGCAGATCCCTATTGGCTGGCTAGCGCGTGCATGTATGAGATACGGGCGGGCGACCGAACTCTAATGAAAAATGATTCGGGGCTAAGTTAATCTAATCGGGGTCGTTGAGTAAAGATCCGATGGATGGGGATGGGTCCGATGACTTACCGGAGCGGGAGGAGGTCTCCGGCGAGTGGTGGCGATGGCCGATGGTCGGAGGAGGTCGGGGAGGCGTCTCCGATGGTCGAGGGAGGCAGCGGAGTGGTCCGGGCGGCGGCGCTTGACGTCCGGCGTCGAACGGTGGCGTCGGAGAGGCGAGGGGAGGTCGGAGTCGATGGCCACGAGCAATGGGGAGCTCCGGTGGTGGTAGGGGCTCCGGCGAGGGTTTGCGGCGGCGTTCTGGCGACGGGAGAGGGGGCTCGGGGGGAAATGTATGCGGGGAGTTGGGGCTCTTATATAGGCCGGAGAGGAGTCGGGGAAAGGAAAGGAGGGCGCGGATCCGGCGATGGAGAGAATCACGGCGGCGGCGCGGAGGGAGGAAGGGGACGACCGGTGCGGAAGTTTCAGGCGGTCGGGTGGGTCCGGGCTGTCAGCGAGAGCGGGAGCGTTGGCAGCGCGTCGGTCGGCCAAAATCAAGGGGATTCGGCATTTAAGAGGTGGGCCGGCCCGAATCGTTTCTTAATTCCTTTCCTTTCTAATAAAACAGCGTAATAAAATGCTTTTATGGCAAATAATACATTTCCAAATATAGGAGTATTATATATCAGAATTATCAGAATAAAATATTACATTTAATGAACATCGTTATTCTGGTATTTGAATACTTTGAAAAAAATATTATTTTCAGAATTGGCCTAATTGTTTTAAATCCTTTTTTGCAAATATTTTCAAAATAACTCCTGGTAATTATTGTTCAAATAAATCACCAATTTGGTCCTGGTGTGGAGTGTCATCTTCCTCCTCTCTTATTTGAAGTTTTTACCAAGATTTCAAATAGGTGAAAGCAACATGGAAAAAAATAGGAAGGGCTTTCAGAATTTGAAAAGGGGCATTTCAACAATACCACACATTCAAGCAATGATGGTGATAGATGCATAGCTATATTCATAACATTCCAAAATGGAATTTTGGGATGTTACAGTAGGGGGCCTAGCGTGCCTTGGTGGAGGGTGCTCATATGGTGGCCCCCTCTCGTAGTTTTCATCTCCAGTATTTCTTATTTATTATATAAAAATTTCCGTAAAATTTCAGCTTCATTGGGGATGTGCAGAATAGGTATCTATGAAATGCTTTTTTCAGGTACTGAATTCCAATTGTCGGCATTCTCCCTCTTGGTGTAAACCTTGCAAATTGTGAGAGAAAAGGTATTAGAATTACTCCCCAAAGCATTATTATGCATACAAATATTATAAATAATAGTAAGAAAACATGATGCAAAATGGACATATCATGGTAGTTGGAAGACCGGGTTATAGGATCGATTGCCATACTATCAAGGGGGGCTCTCAAGTAAGTAGCTTGATCGTATCAGTCGTAGAGAGATCAAACCATTGCACCCTTGCATCATATTTCTTGGTTATTATTTTACTCTTCTATTTGTGAGGTTTTAGAGTTTGTGTTCATTTTCTTGTCAAACTCAAGCTCATCGAAAATGGAGTTCGCATGCTTCATCTTTGAGTTTTTGGTGTTGGAGAGTTTGTCGGTTCCTGCTTGGGGAAGGTCCTCTTCATTATCCTATTGTCATTTCTTCTCCATTGCTAGTTGTAAGATCGTAGATGTCGCCTAGAGGGGTGGGTGAATAGGCGCTTTAAAATAATTACCATTTAGGCTTGAACAAATGCGGAATAAAACTAGCATTTAATTTGTCGAGCGCAAAACCTAAAACAACTAGGCTCACCTATGTGCACCAACAACGTATTCTAAGCAAGATAAAAAACTAAGTTATAGCAATATATATAACATGAAACACTATGGCTATCACAAAGTAATGTGCATAATAAAAAGGCTCGGGTAAGAGATAACCGAGGCATGCGGAGACGACGATGTATCCTAAAGTTGACACCCTTGCGGATGCTAATCTCTGTTTGGAGCGGTGTGAAGGGACAATGTCATGGTTTTGTCACGGCAGATGTCCTTGTGCAAGGACTTGGGTGTGAGGCCATCACTGACGGGTGGCGACTCAACGAGATCAACGAGAACGGGAGGCGGGTTTACCCAGGTTCAGCCCCTCTGATGGAGGTAATAGCCTACATCCTGCTTTGTGTCTATAATGATGGAGATCTCGATTACAAGGATGCGGGGTCGCTAACCTAGCTTTCAAGGGTGTCTAACTTGAGTCTATTGGCCTCAGAGTCTCGCCTTTATATATAGGTCAAGGCCGTGAGTCTTACAAGAGTTCGGGTCATATGATGACTCTGTGACCTAACAAATCTCTACCTTATCTTCCCTTTCAAGCAAGGAAAGTCTTCGGCGTCTTCCTCGCCTTGGAGTCCAAGCCGTCGTCTTCATGTGTTGGGCCGTCATCCGGCTTATCGATGAACGGTTCCATCTTCCCAATCTTCACCGCATGACCCATCTTGAGCTTGATCGTTAAGCCGCCAGTACATTGACCCAACCCATCAGACGGGTCAAACCGTGGGGTTATATCCCCGACATTAGGCCCCAGGTTGATTTGAATTCATTCATGTCCATCTTCCTTAGCTTTATCAGGCGGTTTATCTTTTGCTTATATTTGCGTCTTATCAGTGTCTCCAAATGCCGGCTCATGCCACTTCTGGACTTGTCAGTTTTCCAACATCTGTCAAATAATGTCATACATCAAAGAGTTAGAGACCAGTGGTGACTTTTGACAAATCTGACCATATCTATATTTCCCGAAAATCAAGGTGCCGTCACTTCCGAAATTTACTATGTCGCCTTCATTTTCGCGATTGCCGTTTCTCCTCCTAGTCTTTCCTTATTAAATACTTACCACAAGGCTCCTTTCCCCACTTTCACCTCTCTCCTTTCACTTCTTCTTACTCGCGCTTGAATGCTCTACTGAACCGCCGTCCGTTCATCGCCGGATATCACCCTTGTGCAGGCAAAGACGTTGTGCCTCCATCGAGTTTGCACTGCTCATCTAGTCACTAACCTTCTCCGCCCTTGATTCCTTCTGTGAGGTACCTTCTTTTCCTCTCTAGATCCATGGTAGTTCATCGGGGTTCTTCATGCATCGAGTAGTTCTTCTCAAGCCGATTACCACTGCTTGGTATGTATCTCCAACTCCATGATTTACTCTATAGAAATGGAATGGGTCGAGCGGTAGATTCATTTCTTGTATAGCATCTCCAAATTTCTCTCTAGAATTCGCACATTAGGTCATTGCCCCCTTTAAAATTGCGTACTAGGGTTTAAAGAACATTTTTCTTTTCTGAGCCTTTTGTAGATCAATAATTATAGCTAGTTCAGTGGAAACTTGTTTCCTTTCGTACTTAGTGATGACTAGATGCGTTAAGCGCTAGAATGAACCGACCACATTTTATGTCGGCTTATTATTTTAACCCGCCTTGATTCAACCTTGCCGAATCAACCATGCTATCCTTGTAGGGCGAGTCTTGTCCTCGTAATGCTTTTAAGACCATCTTCCTTATTTTTATTATTTTAGGTCACCCCTTTTCACTCTATTTAGGTAGCTCGTCATGTCGAAAACTTCTTGCAACTAGGCGGTTGCCCAAGTTTTTGAGTCCATCCTTTAAGACTTTCAAAAACAAGGATATTTACCACCTAAGGTAACAATTCGTTGGCGGCTTGCCTTTGGAGAAGAGCTCCCTTGGACGGCAGAAGGAGAGGTGGTAACTTTCTTAGACCACCTTCCTAGAGGTTTTTCTCCCCCTGGGTCAAAATTCTTCCGAGACACCTTAAACTTCTTCAATATTTATCCTTAGGATTTGGCCCCCAACTCTGTACTAAACCTCTACCAATTCCATGTACTCTGCAAGGTGTATCTTCAAATGGAACCCTCTATCCCTCTCTTTGGGGATTTTTTTACCTAAACCGCCAAACTGAATGCGCTGATGGCCCTAGTCACGAACTTGGTGGGATCTCAATTCATAGGAGGAGCGATGTCGTCTTTCCTGCTGCCACCCTGCTAAGTGACCCAAAGGGTTGTAATAAGAACTAGTTCTGCTGCCGAAACACGACCCCAACTGATGAGAACCCCTTATCGGGTTATAGATAGGACCATCTCCCCATGACCTTTGAACTGCCTGACTGGGCTTCTTTAGAAGAGCGTGCACAACACGCTAGTGTATATCCAAAACTGAGGGACATGTTAGCAAATGGTTTAACCGGGGTGGACCTGACTTGGTGTTGGGTATCTTGGAGCATTCTGTCATTAAGTCGCCGAGGCGGTTTGAGGCATACCTATTCTGGCGAGTTGAGTGACCCTCGGAGGTTTAACGACATAACTTTAGACGCTGGTGAAGCAAATCAACTGGTGAAGAAGCTCTTGGGCGAAAGTCTGTCTGTTTGCAGCCAAGACGGACTGAAGCCCTTTTATATTCATAACCCGGCTCCTCCTATAAGGAACTTTGACAATTTAACATCTAACTTTCACCGGTGCTTCCTCTCTTAACTTCTCACCACTTATCTGTTATTTTATCTTCAACTCAATAGGCCAAATCGCCATTTTGGGGCAAGAAATGAGCGAAAGTCGCAGCCAAGAAGACCAAAGCTCCTCCAATTTCAAAGAAAGATAAGGCGGTTGTTGAGGAATCGTCTCCCATGGATGAGTCATAGACAGCCAGGGCTCAATCATAGGTAGAAATTAAATTACTTTAGCTATGCTTTACTGAACTCAACTGGCATCTCTTTTCCTTAGGGTGATGGTGATATGATTACACCTGAAGATGTTGAGGTAATTTCCATCTCCTCCGGCTCAGAAACTTTAACACCCAAGAAAACAAGGCGAGTTGTTCGGAAAGAACGTTTTTCTCACCCGGATGCTCACTTGGATCCCAACTTTATTTTGAAGCAAACTCAACATATGTCAAAGCGCAAGACCCAAAGTGGTAGTGGTGATCTTGCAGTTGGTATACCCAACAAGCCGGCTGCTCATAAGCGCCCGTCTCAAGTATCCTTTTACCTTTACTCTTCTTTCCTCCATAGCTATCTTCCAAGTTATTGATCTCTTTAATCTCTTAAATCTATGACCAGGAGTCGCCACCTTCGTTGGGCAACTCAATTGCTTCTAAGCTGCCACCGCTTGTGATCAACCGGGGGTGAGTTCCTCTCTTGTTGAATTTTACCTTTACACACTTTTTAGAACTTCACTGATAATATCTACTTATTTCATAGGGCTCAAGCCAAAAAGAAGAGGAAGGCTGGCGGGTCGTCGACCAATCCTGAGGCCCCTAAGTCGAGAGATCCTACCTCTGCTGCTCCCGATGTTCAAGTGAGTCATCTTGATGATTATCAGGAGACTCAAGATGATGTTACACCACAACCTGATCCACCAAGTCCCCATGCAGGTGTTGAAGCTGGCCCGACCATGAATCCTGACCCGCCTAGTCCTCCCAAGACAGCTGAAGAAGCTCCTCGTGGGAAGAACGAAGAAGTTGTCATTACTGGATCAAGTTATGCCGCCCCAGGGGTCTCAATCATGTTGTCCAAGATTATTGCTAAGGATGAACCAGAACTGTCAGACAAAGGCAAAACCAAGCTAGAGCTTCCAAACTATGAGAACATGAGCGCTGTAGAACTCCATGATGGTTACCTGGATCGCCTTGCCACAAGCCGAGAGATGAAAATCAGTTTTGTTAGTATGATGAAGAGAACGTATGAGGTATGTTGCTCTCCATTGTGTACTTAATGTATCCCTATCTAGCCCCCAAGGGCTAGCTCGTCTTCATGAGATGAGTTGGATCTTGTAATATTTTGAAGAATTTGACCTCTAGCCCCCAAGGGCTGGCTCATATTCATGAAATGAGTTGGGTCTTATGTATTTTGAAGAATTCATCATGTATCCCCCAAGGGCCAGCTCATCTTCATGAGATGAGTCGGGTCTTGTAATATTTTAAAGAATTCGGCCTGTAGCCCCCCAAAGGCCGGCTCATCTTCATGAGATGAGTCGGGTCTTATGTTTTTTGAAGAATTCAAACTGTAGCCCCCAAGGGCCGGCTCATCTTCATGAGATGAGTCGGGTCTTGTAATATTTTGAAGAATTCAACCTGTAGCCCCCAAGGGTCAGCTCATCTTCATGAGATGAGTCGGGTCTTTGCCATATCAGGCTTGATAAAACTGATATACATTAGCCCCCAAATGTCAAGGATATTCCTTGCAGTTTGCTTGAGACTTGTCATGCTCTTCTTCATTGCATAAGATTGAAATTTGCGATTTTCATCACTGTTGAATAACCAGGATTTTTTATGTAGAAGGCCTTATAGGAGGCCGAGTCGAGTGTGACCAACTTAAAGAAGAATCTAGAAATAGGGCAAAGCGCCCAAGCCGCCGCTAAAGACAAACTGCACCTTGCTTTGGAGGAATTAGACAAACTCAAGGTGCTTTTTGAATCACAAAAGAAAACCTTTGATGCTGAAAAGACCACCTTGCTGAAGCGCGCAGAGAGTGCGGAAAGCGAGTTGAAGCCCGTTGCTGAAGAATTGGTCAGGTTAAAGCAACATATGGTTGCTATGACTGAGGCTATCTTTGGTAAGTATCCCTTTGCAACTTTGAAAAAAATGACGTTTTGGAGGCATAACTCCTAATGGCCTTGGTGCTTTATTTTGTTTTTCGTAGGCCCCAGGACTTCCAATTTCCAAGATAACAACCTGCTTATGCTGAAAGCCATGTATACTCTGGCTAAGTAACTGTATACCGGAGACCGGCTTGCCATCAAAGCTGTTATGGGGGAGAAAGACACAGTGACACTTATCAAGGATATGCTGAAAGTGATTTCCACTCTGCCCAAGCAAATCGACGAACTAAAAAGATCAACCGCCCGCTCTGATGCGACCTTGGATTTGAGCCAGGCTTTGGCTTACGCCGATGAGCTTGATCCTGAAGAAGTGGTCAGAGGCTTTCCTAAGCTTAAAGATGATGACACAACCTTTGGTGAAACTGACTATCTGAAGTGTGTCAAGATGACTCGGGTGCTGGACATGCGACTCGTTGCTGAGATGGGTTTGACAAAATACCAGGCGGCTTATGATGCGAGCAACTCGCGAATCCAGTCACCCAGCTTTATATCAGTAGATCTGATTCCTCGGCGGCGTAAGCATACTTTCGCTCCTGAATTGACCCGTCCGCTATTATAAATGAAGAGGTTGTATTCCATGCCCTAACCCATTGTAACTAGGACACGGACATTCTTCAGATCTTAGAGCTCGTAGAGGCAATAGAGGATGACCCGGAGGCGGCTCAGGAGAGGGAACAACCCGAGGTTAGCTCGGACGACGAAGGAAACACATCCGAGGCGTGATGTAAAAACAATTTAAGTTGCTTGTATCCCCCAAGCATTGGGTCACACAAATACTTTGTGACTCATTAACTGGAGTCTATAATAGGAGTAGCTTCTCGCGATCCCTGAAGCTTTGTCATGCCTTCGTGCATGTTTTTGCTCTAGTGAAGGTGTTTAACCTTTAATTCTGCTCTCCATGTTTTCAATGATTGTGTATTGCTTCGCTCTTGTATTTGCCTCAAATATTTCTGCCATGCTTTGATTTAGAGCCGGCGAAGACGTCTTTAATATCCAGAGCTTCAAACTTTGTTTGGATGGATCTTTAAGCAGTCGTAATCCAGCGATGATCAGCAACCCAGACGTTTCTGACTGAGACGGCAACAATAATACCTATAAAAAATTTGCGGCAACAATTGCCAACATCAAGTGTTGTGTTATAAGCCGGCTTAATAGGGTCGGCAACCAAATATTGGCTTTCGAGGCTTAGCTAAACAAACCCGTCTTTAGATTCCAACCTGGTTTCAGAATCAAATTTGCATGATAAGCATAAAGAACGATATCTTATTTGTATAACGTTGTGTCACGATGAAAAAGTTCTACTGGCTTTTGAGGTTCAACATAAAGACCGACTTTCGAGGCTCGAGTCTTGCTTCAATGAAGCGGGTATGATAACCCGTGGTTTATCCTAGCTTTCTGTATGTCGCCTCTCTCGTGACTCAAGCCTATATTTTATCCTTAAGAAGTTCAGGGTCCCAGAAAAGGATTGACTTCTAAGAGTACATGGGGTCACCTGATCGGAGTCGCATCAAGCATACAGGTAGGTTTAACCACATATGGCATTTTTCTTTTTGCCCGGTCAAGAGGGTGAGAAAGCTGAACTCAATGAGTTGGAAGCCCGTAAATGCCCAATATATAAAGACTCAACCCAAACTTGTGTTGAAACGACAAGAACTCCAAATTTCAGATAAGCCTACTTTATTTAAAATATAATTGGGTGCAGAATTCTAAAAGGTAAAATATACAAAAGTAAAAAGTTGGCGACTCTAAACATAATATGGTCGTGAACGAGGAGTGATCTAAGGCCGGCTATTTCCTGTTGGGTAGCATATGATTTTCCTTGTGAACCTTCCAAGCAAATATGATTTATTATTTGACAGCTCAAGTGCTAATGATACTGACCGTTGTTCAACTGCCTGGGATTGCTCTAGAAACCACCTTGGTTACTATGTTGATTGTTC
Source organism: Hordeum marinum (assembly GCA_022496015.1). Taxonomy (NCBI): domain Eukaryota; kingdom Viridiplantae; phylum Streptophyta; class Magnoliopsida; order Poales; family Poaceae; genus Hordeum; species Hordeum marinum. The sequence goes on along the minus strand of CM039673.1, from coordinate 124,738,942 downwards.
TAACAAGGGTGTTGTCCATTGCCATTATTCGGCAGATGTTGGAAACCAGGGCCTAAGCCGCCCTAGGACCCGCTAGGTCCAAGTTTACCGGGATGCCCGCCTCCATTGCCTCTTGGAGGCCCTTGGAAATCCTGGTTACAAAATTCTTGCATGATGTAGCAGTTTTCCCATGAATGGGCAGAAAGCTTATCCGGGGTGCTATGCTTAGGACATGGAGACTTGAGCGTCTCTCCATAGTTGCGAGGCTTATTCCCATTGTAAGCCCCACAAGGACGGCCATTACGACGTTGGTTTTTAAAACCAACATTAGTATTGGTGACAAAATCTGACCCACCGTCCGGTTGTTTCCTTTTACCATTGTTATTCTGGTGTCCTTGGTTACCACCATGGTTATGCTGTCTCTTGCCACCTTCAACCTACCTGCCTTTGCCAATTTTATCACTATCTGAACTGGGGTCTTTTGTACCATCTGACTCGGCGTACCTGGTGAGGACATCCATTAAGACGCCCTTGTCCTGCACCTTTTGTTTGAGACGTCCAAGCTTCAGGACTAGTGGCTAGAAGTGGCAATTCTTATGAGTCGATAATCTCCGCGATAGATGTTTCAGAATGGATTGAGCCGCCATGATGCTATATAATGAGTGGATAATCTCCGCGACCCGAGGGTCCAGTGATGGGCCGACTCATCAACTTGATAGACGCAATGTTGAAGGTCCACAATCGTCATTCGCCTTTTGAATTTTCCTTGGAAGTTTCTTATAAAATGTTCTTTAAGCTTTGACCAAGTATTGATGGAATTGGGCGGTAGATGTTTCAACCATGTTCGAGCCATCCCTTCAAGCATCATGGTCAGGTGCTTGGCCCACACGGCGTCACTGACATCAAGAATATCCATTGCCAATTCCTAACTCACGATCCAAGCCACCGGCTTGAGATTTGTCATATAATTCGGCACCTTACGAGGCCCCTTAAAGTCTTTGGGCATACGCTCTGCGCAAAGAGCTGGCCACAGACAAGTGATGTCTACTACGCAAGTTCATTCTTTTAGACTCGTGTTGGGCCTCCAAGCGCATAGTTTTGTAGGACAATAGCAATTATCCCTCACGTGGATGACCTAAGGTTTATCAATCCGTGGGAGGTGTAGGATGAAGGTGGTCTCTCTCAAACAACACTGCAATCAAATACAAGAAATCTCTTGTGTCCCCAACACACCTAATACAATGGCAAATTGCATAGGTGCACTAGTTCGGCAAAGAGATGGTGATACAAGTGTAGTAATGATAGTATATATTGATTTTTGTAATCTGGAAATATAAAACAGCAAGGTAGCAAGTGAAAAAGTGAGCACAAACGGTACTGCAATGCTTGAAAACAAGGACTAGGTCTATACTTTCGCTAGTGCAATCTCTCAAAAATGCTAATATAATTGGATCACATAACCATCCCTCAACGTGCAACGAATAATCACTCCAAAGTTCTTATCTAGCAGAGAGCATAAGAAGAAATTGTTTGTAGGGTACTAAACCACCTTAAAGTTATCCTTTCCGATCGATCTATCTAAGAGTTCGTACTAGAATAACACCATATGATATGCATCAACCAACTCTGATGTCATCTAGATACTCCAATGTCACCACAAGTATCCATGAATTAATTATACGATATGCATCAAACAATTTCAGATTCATAACACTCAATCCAAAACAAAGAACCTCAAAGAGTTCCCCAAGATTTCTATCAAATAACATGGTATGAAAACGTGCAATCAACCCCTATGCATAGATTCCCAAGGTCACCAGAATCCGTAAGTTGACGCCATAACATATATCAAGTGAATCACTTGGATACCCCAATGTCACTACGGGTATCCGCATGTAAGACACACATCAAGTGCTCTCAAATCCATAAAAGTGTTCAGTCCAACATAATGAAATCTCAAAGGTAAAAATCAACTCATCACAACAAGATAGAGAGGGGAAAACACCATGTGATCCAACTATAGTAACAAAGCCCGTGATACATCAAGATCGTGTCATCTCAAGAACATGAGAGAGAGAGAGAGATTGAACACATAGCTGCTGGTACAAACCGTCAGCCCCGAGGGTGGACTACTCCCTCCTCATCATGGACTCCGTCGGGTGATGAAGATGGCCACCGGAGATGATCTACCCTCTCCGGCAGGGTACTGTTTGTTGGGGAGCGTTGCATGGGAAACAAAAAAAATTCCTACGCACACGCAGATCTATCCATGGTGATGAGCATCTACGAGAGGGAGAGTGGATCTACATACCCTTGTAGATCACTAAGCGGAAAGCGTTAAGAAACGCGGTTGGTGTAGTCGAACATCTTCGCGATCCAAATTGCCGAGCATCCCGCGATCACATCACGATCCGTCCCGCGATCCAATCACGATCCGTCCCGCGAACTCATCATGATCCGTCCCGCGATCTCATCATGATCCGTCCCGCGATCTCATCACGATCCGTCCTGTGAACTCATCACGATCCATCCCGTGAACTCATCACGATCCAACCCGCGAACTCATCGCGAACCGTCTCGCGATCATGATCACGGTCCTTCCAATCTAGCGCCGAACGGACGACACCTTCGTGTTCAGCACACGTGCAGCTTGATGACGATCTCCACCGTCTTGATCCAGCAATAGGAAGTGGAGAGGAAGAAGAGTTCTCCGGCAGTGTGATGGCGCTCCGGAGATGGTGGTGGAGCTATTCCGGCAGGGCTTCGCCTAAGCACTGCAGAAAACCGATCTAGAGGAGAAACTATGCACTAGAGGAATGGGTAGCACGTGGCTGAAAATTCTGTGCCAAAACCCTAAAATCCTCTAGTATATATAGGAGGAGAGGAGGAGGAGGCTTGGCTGCCAAAAAGCCAGACCTTGGGTCGGCCAAAGTGGGGAGGAGAGGAGGACTCCTCCTCCAATCCTAGCAGGACTAGGATTCCTCCTTTTTTTTTGGCCTTTTTCCACCTTTTTCCCTTTGGGCTTTTTCTCCCAGCTGCATGGACCTTGTGTGGGACTTCCACCAGCCCACAAAAGGCTGGTATTTACTCTCCCACATCCCATGAAGCCTCTTGGGTCGAAATACCCCTCCCGGTGGTCTCCCGGTACACTACCGGCACTCCCGGTACATTACCGATTAGCCCGAAACTTTTCCGGTGACCAAAATGGGACTTCCTATATATCAATATTTACCTCCGGACCATTCCGGAGCTCCTCGTGACGTCCTGGATCTCATACGGGACTCCGAACAACCTTCGGTCACCACCATACATAACTCTATACTACCGAAACGTCACCGAACCTTAAGTGTGCAGACCCTGCGGGTTCGAGAACTATGTAGACATGACCGAGACACCTCTACGGTCAATAACCAATAGCAGGACCTGGATGCCCATATTGGTTCCTACATATTCTACGAAGATCTTTATCGGTCAAACCTCTATGTCAAGGATTCAGTTAATCCCGTATGATGTTCCCTTTGTTCTTCGGTATGTTACTTCCCCGAGATTCGATCGTCGGTATCTCCATACCTAGTTCAACCTCGTTACCGGCAAGTCTCTTTACTCATTCCATAATACAAGATCCCGTGACTAACACTTAGTCACATTGCTTGCAAGGCTTGTTATGATGTTGTATTACCGAGTGGGCCCTGAGATACCTCTCTGTCACACGGAGTAACAAATCCCAGTCTTGATCCATGCCAACCCAACAGACACCCTCGGAGATACCTGTAGAGTACCTTTATAGTCACCCAGTTACGTTGCGATGTTTGATACACACAAGGCACTCCTCCGGTGTCAGTGAGTTGCATGATCTCATGGTCATAGGAACAGATACTTGACATGCAGAAAACAGTAGCATTAAACTGACACGATCATATGCTACGTTTGTAGATTGGGTCTTGTCCATCCCATCATTCTCCTAATGATGTGATCCCGTTATCCAATGACATCTCATGTCAATGTCTAGGAAACCTTAACCATCTTTGATCAACGAGCTAGTCTATTAGAGGCATACTAGGGACATGGTTTTGTCTATGTATCCACACATGTATCTAAGTCTCCGATCAATACAATTATAGCATGGATAATAAACGATTATCATGAACAAGGAAATATGATAATAACTAATTTATTATTGCCTCTAGGGCATATTTCCAACACTATTTTCTCTTCAGATTGGTTTTTCGTCTACATAGAGGCCTTGCGACGGCGAAACGAGGAGTCTAGGGTTATTTCTGATGGTTTCTATATTTATAAGGTTTTTGAGCGTCGGTTTCACGCCAAGATGGGACACAAGGTGGGCGTGCTCCACTAGGGCGTAGGTAGGGGGTGGCGTGCCCTCATGGAGGGTGGCCACCTCGTGACTCTTTTGCCCTCCCACGAAGCGTCTAGTGCATCTTTGGTTCCAATAAAAATCGTCAAAAAGTTTTGGGCGATTCTAAGGACCTTCATTTTCTGCACAAAAACAATACCATCAAAAAGTTTCGGGCAATTCTGAGGACTTTCATTTTCTTTACAAAAACAACACCATGGTAGTTGTGCTGAAAACAGCGTCAATTTGGGTTAGTTCTAAATAAATCATATAAGGTGCATCAAAACCATATAAAAGTTTGGTAAACATAGGTGAATATGTCATGAATACTTCATAAATTATGGATACGTTAGAGACATATCAGCATCCCCAAGCTTAATTCCTACTCGTCCTCAAGTAGGTAAATGATAAATTAAATAATTTATGAAGTGTGAATGCTAGCATAGTGCATACGTTTGATCAATGACAATTTCAATCACTTTTCCTAGCATCATAACATCAACTCTTTCTCATAAAACTCATCATGATAAAGTAGCAACCAATTCACATGTTATGGTTCAAACAATGAATTATCTTGAAACTTAAAAACATATGTTCTTAGTCACCAAACAATTGCAATTGAACTTATTCTCAAGAAAGTCTAAGTACGAGCTCCACATACTCAATCATCTTATATTCTTCTATGATTGCTAGTACTCAAAGCATATTTTTAGAACAAATGGCATCCATCGAACACATAGAAAGATAGGGTGTCGGTGTCAAAACCAGCGGATCTCGGGTAGGGGGTCCCGACCTGTGAGACTAGCATCGACGGTAACAGGAGACGAAGGGGACACGAGTTTACCCAGGTTTGGGCCCTCCAATGGAGGTAATACCCTACGTCCTACTTGATTGTATTGATGGTGTAAGGGGTTACAGAGTTGATCTACCTCGAGATCGTATGTCTAACCCTAGATGAGTTGTCCTCTCTCTAACCCCTAAAACCCTCCAGCTTATATCGATGCCTAGGGTGTCCTTGGCCCACACATGGTCGGTTACCTGACGAAGAGATAACTTGCCTAACTACAACTAATAACTTGGAGAATACGTCTCAACTCCAGGAGGATTTCGTCCTGGCGCAGGTGGTCCTCGATCCTCTGATGCCTGCCTTGCAGCCCATACAGTCCGACCCATGAACAATGGGTCGGCTATTCGGGCACCCCTTAATCTAGGACTCCCTCAGTAGCCCCGGACTGGTCTTTAATGCCGATTTACCTTCGGTTGATTCCTTCATGTCATCGTCTTCAGCTTGCAAGGCGAGTCCCTCACCCTTATCTTTTCAGCATCTGACCAGTCTTCGGTAAGATCCCAAGCATCGCGGGCGCGAGTCATTATAATAACTGCACAAGTTCCTCGACTTTCGTGTGCCATGAGGAGGTGAGTGGCCAGCTATTTTTACAATCCTACCCCTCCACAACAGAGGCATCAACCCATTTAATCACACAAAATCACGGTTCAAAACCACATCTTCTTCCTCCCACTCATCAAAAATTGCTAGCGGAAGTTCTACGAAAAACATGGCTAATGCTCCCAGCTCCTCAGCACGCCCTTACGACCAAGGCCCAGGTGATTGGACCAGCTACTCTGTCACTCTCCTGCGGCTTCGTAACCTGGAGACCCAGGGATATATCCCATCATCAGATCTGGTGGCAACCCGTGCAGATCTGCTTTCTTGTGGTGACGAGGTCTTTGTTGAGCACTTCCCTAATCCAAACAAGGGGGAGCATGTTTGCTTCGGCCCCTTCCTCCTTTGGGGCCTTGGGTTTCCAATCCACCCATTCTTGAGGGGGTTACTGGAGTTCTATGGTATTCAACTCCACCATCTCACCCCCAGGTCGAGCCTACACATCTCGGGCTTTGTCGCCCTCTGCTAGATGTTCTTAGGGTGCGAAGCCCATTTTGATCTATGGAGGAAATACTTCTGCCTCGGCCCCAGAACTCGGGGCAAGACATCTTAGAGGTCGGCGGAGCCAAAGTATGCCGCATAGCGGGAACGGGGTATCCGGCTGGCACGCTGAAGAAATCCAAAGAATGGACTTCGGAGTGGTTCTATATTGAAGACATCCCCCTGTTCAAGCCAACTCGGACAAGTCTGCCCGAATACTCCAACCTCCTCCCGAAGAAGAGGCACAACTGGCGACCCAAGAGCTCATCTCAGGAGGAGAGCACCAAAGTGCAACGCCTTGCCGCGCAAGTGCGGATGCTTTCCCATCACCGGCTGACCATGATTGACGTCATGGCCGCCGCTATCTCCCGATGCATGCAACCCCAACAACAAAGGGTGCACCCCTTATGGCGATACAACGGGACAAGCGACACCACACGTTCCCCAAAAATAGGTCCTGCCAATCCAACAGCGCTGGCAGCCACACTTGCCGACCTGTACAAAAAAGAGTAAGAAGACTTCATCCGGCGGTCAACCAAGGAAGGGTATTCGGCCCACAATCCCATCGAACAGGTAAACCTTCCTCTTTCAATCATGAAATAGTTTGGGGCTTCATTCCGTACTCTATTTGACCGAGGCTTTGACGTGAATAGGAATGGAGGAGCTTTATCAAGACAGTCAACTGTCCGGCTCCTTAGCCCGAGAATCATGCACGTGATAATGATTCGAGCTTCAACAAGGACCTGGATCTCCATCGCGACTTTGAAAACAGAGTCTACTACCTGGACAGCATCATCCAGACCCCGGTGGCAATCATAGTCGATTACCCCGATTCATACTCCATTCCATCTACAGGTAAGAAGAAAAACTCCTCCCGCAAGAGGCCTGCTACCAAGAGCGCCCCGGACGTGTCGGTCCCAGCCCCCAAGCGCCGCCGATCAACATGCCATGCGTCAGCGACCTAAGCCGTGGGCGAGTCATAAGCCGGTCGGGACCCTACGCAGGAGTCGGACATGGTGACGAATCCACCCGGCTGCGCATCTTGAAGGTGCATTGTTCGGATATCCGCCTTATCGGTGTACGCAGCATAATCTCATAACCGCTTGTTTTTTACCTAGGCAAAACTCCCAATCTTCTCCTATCGAGGGGGCTGCCCAGATATCAGAAGATGCCTGGAGCTCCGGAGCCGCGACCCATGCAGCTTTCGCTACGGAAGCTCCCATGGCCGGTCTGGCGCCCGCCAAATCTGGCGACAGAGTATCCGTCACCAAATCAGAAGTGGAGAGTGTGATGCATCATTGGCACCATTGGGAGGCGATGCGGCATCCAATTTTCTCCGACCAAGAGTTTGGTGCCTTACACTCGGCGGATGCACATCTCGGGGCCGCCCGAGGTGGATTCGGCGAAGCTATGAAGCTGATAAAAACGAACATTCAGGTAAGAGGTCGGATTTTATAGAATCCGCATACTTGTGTAATCCTAGTAGCCCCCGAGCCTTAATTTGATTTAGAAAAAATGAATTAACGATCTCCATACTGTTTGACTTGCTGATGCAGGCCTCAAAGCAACAGTCCGAGCAGTTGGCCAAAGCTCTCGAGGAGAGTCACACGGAAGTACAGTCTATGAAGGCCGAACTAGCACAAGTGAAGAGTTTCATGTGAGAGGCCCATGGTAAGTATGCTTGTATTGCTTATATTTTTACATTATCATGCCTGACATATGGATTCCGTATAGCAGCTGAATCAATAGGACATATGGAAAGGCAGCTGGAAGAAGCCCGGGATTTACAAAGGTATGCGGAATCCCAGCAGCAAGCCAGTTGTCTTGTTATACAAAAGTAGGCCAAATAAATAAAGAGTTTAAAGACTCAATTGGTCCAAGCTCAAGAAGAGAATCAAAAGCTTCGAAAGGGTGTATTCGGTAAATACAATTCCACTATGAGTAGGTATTTTTGATGTAGGTAATGAGAGTAATCATGCTTATTATCTTGTGTGCAGGTCTCTTGACCGGACATCCTGAAGAGCAGATTGAAAAATACCAAGGGGACTTGTTGAAGGAGCTTACCTCTCTCCAAAAGCGTGTGCAAAAACAATGAATGGGATGGTGAAGGCATTATGACCCACCGAACAACCACTTGAAGGGCTAGCCACACTTGTGGATCGATTTAGGGGAGCTCACGATAGGTTCGAGCTGTAGAAGACTTCGGGCTACTGCGAAGGAGCACGGGAGGCGTGGGCAGTGGTCAAGACCTGTTTCATCGGACTTAACCCTGAGCATATGGCACGGGTTGGTCCTGTGGGATCGGATGGAAAAGAAGTGTCACCCCGCCTGGTATATGACCAAGTGATGCTAGCCGCCCGCCTCTCGCAAGCAGACTGCCCCCTCAACACAATAATCGATTATCTCGATGAGCAGCCACATATGTAATTTACATATACATTTGTAAAACAATCCGTATTGTAAACTTTGTCTTAACCGGGCATCGGCTTCTCCCTCCCATGTGAAGAGCCCAGGAGTGTTCCTTTTTGTTATTCCTTCGCCAAAGGGCAAACTTGTATTTGGGGAACCAGGCAATCCAGCCATGTGGTGCGAACAGACAGAAAGCACACAAAAAGATATGTCATATTACGACGTAGCGTAAGAGACATTTTTCGAATGAAAATAGTACCTCTAGCGATACCTTTTGTCGGGGTTCTACGAAGAACGTAGATAGGAATCCGCATACTTGCAGTACGCGACTAAGTGTCCTTTGGGAATAAGAGACCCAAACAACAGAAATGGCAACCAGGGCCGTATAAGATGTTTCCGTCATAGCCAACCAATTTTCTACGTAAGATATCTAGCTTTCGGCTTCACCCGTCTGAGGTACGTGTCCGGAGGACCCGGTCGTAGCAATCGCAGAGGTGCTCCCTTTACTCTCTAGCCGAACAAGCGCGAACATAGAGAGTAACCACGGGAGCAAGGCAACCCAGCTTGGCAAAGTCTTAGTTCGAATTGATGCATATAATGGCTAAAGCATGACAAAATAAACACGCGCGCCCGATAAGTATGAACTATTAAAATACTGGACGTGTTGTGTTCGGATTTAACACTTTAAGGTGTATGCTGAGTATCCGTGATACAAGATTGGTTCAGCCGAACATAGGGTAGGAAAAGAAATTGTCCCTATCATACAAGAAAGTGGGAAAGGAAATGGCTAAAAATGCAAAAAATAACCAAAAAGGAAAAGGTGTAGGGGAGTATGGACGACACCGGTTTATCTGTAGAAGCGCCAAAGACGAGTTGCGTTCCATGGGTTTGGTTCAAGGCGGTTATCGGATGAGTTTCGCACACGATAGGCCCCTCCTGTGAGCACTTCGTCAATGATGAAAGCACCCTCCCACTTGGGGTTGAGTTTGTGCTTCTGTTTCTCTAGGAGCCATAGGACGAGTTCTCCTATGTTGTATGCCTTTGCCCTGACCTCCCTACTTTGGTACCGTCGAGCTTGCTGTTGGTAAAGAGTGGATCGAGCCAAAGCTATGTCCCACTCCTCCTCCAGGGTGTCTAAGTCATCATGTCGATCTAACTCGGCCTCCTTTTCCTCATACATGCGCACTCTTGGTGCGTCGTGGATAATGTCGCAGGGGAGAACCGCCTCTGCCCCATTGACCATAAAAAATGGTGTATAAACCATTGATCTATTTGGGGTAGTACGCAGGCCCCATAGAACGGAGTCGAGTTCCTCCACCCAATGACAGTCAGACTCGTGAAGAGATCGGACCAAACGTGGCTTGATGCCGCTCATAATGAGACCGTTTTCTCGCTCGACCCATCCATTGGTCTGCGGATGGTAGACCGATGCATAATCGAGCTTTATGCCCATTTTGCGCACCAGTCCTTGACCTCTTGGGCCATGGAATTGGTTCCATTGTCCGTTAATATACTATGTAGGACACCATAACGGTGTACTATGCTAGATATAAATTTAATCACTGGTCTTGTTTCGCCGATTTAACAGGCTTTGCTTCTATCCATTTGGTGAACTTGTCAACCATGACCACTAGGTATTTATTTTTCTTGGTTACCCCTTTGAGGGGTCCAACCATGTCCAGCCCCCAGACCACAAAAGGCCAGGTGATCGGAATAGTCTGAAGAGCTATTGGGGTCATGTGACTTTGATTTGCGAAGAGTTGACACCCGACACAATGTTGAATGAGTGACTGGGCGTCGTTCCGAGCTGTAGGCCAAAAGAAACCAGCTCAGAAAGCTTTGCCGACAAGAGATCTTGCCGCGGCGTGATGCCCGCCCATGCCTACATGGATTTCGGCGAGGAGCTCCCGTCCCTCTTCCTCGGATATACACCTTTGTAATATTCTAGTCATGCTTTTCTTGTATAACTCACCCTCGTGCACTTTGTAAGCCTTGGATCACCGAACTATGCGTCGTGCCTCGGTTTGATCATCAGGGAGTTCCTTATGAAGGAGTTATGCGAGGAAGGGCTCTGTCCATGGCGCGATTGCTGCCATTACCTCATGAGCCGAGGGTGTCTCATTCATCGTTGAGCCGCCAATGATGCCATCATCTGGTTCGTTTATAGGGGGAACAACCTCGTCCGCTGTTTTCGGACCGGTGCCATTTGCGTCGTCCTGCCACACTACGGAGGGCTTGAAGAGCTGCTCCAGGAAGGTGTTTCTCGGGACGGGATCACGCTTGGCTCCCATACGGTCCAATATATCGGCGGCTTGGTTGTTATCTCAAGCAACGTGGTGGAATTCCAACCCCTCGAACCGAGCAGATATCTTGAGGACAGCGTCTCTATATGCCGCCATCTTCAGATTTTTGGCGTCGAATTTGCCATTAATTTGGGATATGGCTAGGTTTGAGTCTCCTCGTACCTCTAGCCGTCATATGCCCATTGATACTGCCATTTGAAGACCATGAAGAAGAGCCTCATATTCGGCGGCATTGTTGGAATCGACATACATGATTTGCAACACGTATCTTACGTTGTCTCCTGTGAGGGATGTGAGGATAAATCCAGCCCCCAGCCCAGCCAAGGTCTTGGATTCGTCTAAGTACATTGTCCAATGGGAGTATGCACTATACTCCTTGGGGAACTCGGCCTCTGTCCATTCAGCCAAGAAGTCCTCCAGTACCTGAGATTTAATGGCGCGACGTGGCTTGTAGTTTATTTCAAAGGGAAGGAGCTCAATGGCCCATTTGGCTATGCGACTGGTGGCATCCCTGTTATTGATTATATCATTCAGGGGGACTTCTGATGCCACCATTACCGCGCACTCCTGGAAGTAGTGTCGGAGTTTCCTCGATGCCATTAATATTGTATAGGCTATTTTATGGTAATGTGGGTATCTGGACTTGCACTGCGTTAGTACCTCTGATACATAATATACCGGCTTCTGAGTTCAGAATTTATGTCCCTCCTCATCTCGTTTGACGACGAGCACCGCGCTGACTACCTTGTTGGTGGTCGATATGTATAACAACATGGGCTCACCGGCGCCCGGTGCCGTGAGTATGGGATTGGTTGCCAGTATTGTTTTGATTTCTTCCAGCGCAGACACTGCTTCATCGGTCCATTTGAAATTGTTTGTCCATTTCAGCAGCTTATAGAGTGGCAAAGCTTTTTCTCCGAGGCGGGAAATGAAGCAGCTTAATGCGGCTACGCACCCGGTTAGTCTCTAGACGTGCTTCGGCTTTGTGGGGATTGCAAGTTCTGATAGAGCACGGATTTTAGCTAGATTCACCTCTATTCCTCTATGGGAGACGATGAATCCAAGCAGCTTGCCCGAGGGAACTCCGAATAAACACTTTTCCGGATTGAGCCGTATATCATATTCGCGTAAATTAGCAAAAGTTTGATGGAGGTCGTCGATCAACTGATCGACGTGTTTGGTTTTGATTACCACACAATCCATGTACGCCTCAACGGTCTTTCCGACTTGTGTGGCAAGGCAGGTTTGAATCACATGGCCCCGGTGTTTTTTAGCCCGAAGGGCATCGTGTTGAAGCAAAATGTCCTGTAGGGGGTGATGAATGCGGTAGCCGCCTGATCAGATTCCTTCATTTTAATTTGATGGTATTCGGAGTAAGCTTTGAAGAAACACAACAAATCGTGTCCAGCTGTGGCATCAATGATCTGGTCTATGCATGGTAAGGGAAAAGGGTCCTTGGGGCATGCTTTATTGAGGGCTTTGAAATCGATACACAACCGCCAGGATTTGTCTTTCTTAGGTACCATCACCAAGTTTGCTAGCCACTCGAGGTGTATGATGTCCCGAATAAATCCGGCCTCGAGTAATTTTGCTAATTCTTCACCCATGGCCTGTTGTTTGGGTTCGGAGAAGCGGCAGAGGGTCTGTTTCACGGGCTTAAAGCTTGGAATAATGTTCAGGCTATGTTTAGCGAGCCGACGGGGGATACCAGGCATATCGGAAGGATGCCAAGCGAAAATGTCCCAATTTTCACGGAGGAAATTCTGCAATGCCTCGTCCATAAAGGGATCGAGTTGGGCTCTGATGGACGCTATTTTATTGGGGTCCGTTGGATGCACCTGAAATTTGATGATTTCCTTTGCGGGTTTAAAGGACGTGGACTTGGGCCTTTTACTGAGGATCACATCATCACTATTAACTGTCGACCGTAGAGTGGTCAACTCCTTGGCGGCGAAAGTTTCCGCTAGTGCCTTGAGGACGAGCATTGTCGTCTTGTTTTCAGCCTAGAGGGCTATATTCGGATCACTGGCGAGCGTGATCACTCCATTTGGTCCTGGCATTTTGAGTTTCATGTACCCGTAATGGGGTATAGAATGGAACTTTGTAAAGGCATCGCGTCCTAATAGGGTGTGGTAGCCATTGGGGAAGGGGACAATGTGGAAGAGAAGTTCTTTGGATCGGTAATTTTCGGGCGTGCCGAACACAACGTCCAGGATGATACATCCGGAACAATGTGCCTCTTTCCCTGGGATAATTCCCCAGAAGGTTGTGTTGCTATGTTCGGTGCGAGATCGGTCGAACTGCATTTTCTCCAGAGTGGCCTCGTAAATGAGGTTTAGACCATTGTTGTCGTCCATGAGCACCTTATGTAGTCTTTATCCATCAATGATGGGATTCAGAACTAGAGTGGTCGGTGAGTGACCGAGAAGGATGGGCGGTTGGTCAGTGTCCCCGAAAGTAATCGGTACGTCTACCCATGAGCTAGTAGCTGCCACGTGGTAGACTTGCTTGTTCTCTCTGAGAGCTCTTTTATGCTTGCTCCTCGAGGGGAAGACCTCATAGACCGTCAGGACTTCGTAATTGAATCTGTTTGGCGAAGGAGAGCGCCTGTTCGACGGAGGTGTGTCCAGGATAGCCTCGCCACTTTTTGCGACTTGCCTGACAACCCACCAAGCTCGAAGGCTATGTGTAGGGTTTGTGTTCAAAAACACGGAATGAATGGGGCAAGGTTTATCTAGAAGTCCGTCGAGGATAGTGCCAGTCCCGAAAAGGGACTTGTTTCTTTTTTCGACGGGTTCATGCCTGGCTAGCCGATTTGGATGTACCATCTTTCTTCGAACTCCTCTAGGGTGTTCGGAGAATTTTGGTTCAGAGAACAACTGCTTAGATTGCCAGACACTCTCCATGGCGCAGTACCTCTGTACCAATTTGGATAACTTCGAAAAGTCGTTTATGCATCAGCAGGTCAGGGCATTAAGAATCCCTTCATCATGGCAGTTGCTGATGAAAATTGCAATTACGTCTTGGTCACTAAGACCTTTTACTCTGCTCCTAGCAAGGAGGAGTCTTGCCCAAAAGTGGTGGACTGATTCTCCTTGTATTTTCTTGATATCCCGGAAGTCCGAAGACATGGGCTTTGGCATGGTACTTGGATAATCCTCTTGGGCGGTGGGTGGGAAAAAATTCGTTCCCTGTCGGAACGAGTGTTCGGAAGTGCAGTTTCCGAATTGCGCGACGAATCCTGGACCGGTGACGGTCTGGCTTTAGAGCGATTTCCCGCCTCTGATTCTCCGACGGGGTCTTGGAGATAGTGGACGGGAGTATAGACGGTTTTCAATTCCGACTGTTGGGCAGAATCCGCGGCCAGACACTCGACGGTGGCGACAAGGTGGGTGACCGGAGGGACATGAATCTCCCTGTCATCGGGTCTGATCCCGAGCCGATCATAGATCGGAACTTGGTCATCTGATATACGCATAGCTTCGATCCGATCGAACAACTCGTTTAAGAACAAGGCAATGGCAGGATGCGTGTCGCTGATACGAGTGGATTCATCAAGCGGTGTGACAGTTCCGGAGTTACGCCGAAGCGGATCCGTGTTCCGTTCCACCGTGGGACCTGCTGTATTGGACGTCAAATTATCCGGATTTACATGCTTTCCTTCGAAGGTTGAGGGTTCCATTGGAACAAGTGTTACCCGTGAATGAGTCACGAACTCTAGGGTTCCGAACTTAATACGCTAATTGGGGGGAAACTTTCTGGTCTGACCATGACGGCCAAATGGGCCGGCGTGCGGCAAGATGTCGTTGCCGATGAAATTCTGATCGGGGGCGAGAGTCCCCTCGATACAGATCTTGCTACTAGCGACGGGGCGAGCCATCGATTCCTCTGTTGCTCACAGAGGAACTCTCAATGAAAGCACCAATGTCGGTGTCAAAACCGGCGGATCTCGGGTAGGGGGTCCCGAACTGTGAGACTAGGATCGGCGGTAACAAGAGACAAAGGGGACACGAGTTTACCCAGGTTCGGGCCCTCCAATGGAGTTAATACCCTATGTCCTACTTGATTGTATTGATGGTGTAAGGGGTTACAGAGTTGGTCTACCTCGAGATCGTATGTCTAACCCTAGATGAGTTGTCCTCTCTCTAACCCCTAAAACCCTCCGGCTTATATAGATGCCTAGGGTGTCCTTGGCCCACACATGGTCGGTTACATGCTGAAGAGATAACTTGCCTAACTACAGCTAATAACTTGGAGAATACATCTCGACTCCATGAGGCTTCTGTCCTGGCGCAGGTGGTCCTCGATCCTCAGATGCCTGCCTTGCGGCCCATACAGTCCGGCCCATGAACAATGGGTCGGCTATCCGGGGACCCCTTAATCTAGGACTCCCTCATAGGGGCTTAATGTTTCGCCTCCCAACATACTTATCATAAAGATAATTTTCAACAATAATAAGTCATGATCAAATATATTTAACTGGGCATATGTGCCTAGATCTTTCCCCACCACATGATGCTTGCCAACTAATAGAAGTAGGTTGGAATAAGAAGTTGACTCAACATGAAAAGTAAATAACATGAAAGTAAATATATTGTCCCTTCGCAGAGGGAAGCATGGATTTGCATATGTGCCAGAGCTCATTGCTTAAAACAGAGATGAATATAATTTTGGGAGGTGCACCCTTCCTGTCAACGTTACGACCAAGAGTTATCAATACCTTCCATGTTAAACAAATTAGCGGTGGTTCCCAAGCGGTAAAAGTAAAGGTTTACTCCCCCTCCACCAACAAACACACTCCACAGCTAGCCGAATCCATGGGTACCGTCCATACCAACAACATTCCTGGGGGAGTTTTGTTTAATTATGTGCATTTTTTTGGGACTGGGAATCCCTATTACCGCCCCTCTCATGCAAGGACGAGAGAATAAACACTCATCATGAGAATAATCTGCTTAACATGGAAGATACTGACCGTCCCATGTCGCTCCATGAGAGGTCCAGGCACACAAAACAAATGTTCATTTGAAATTTTAGAGGTGGCACATGAAAATTTACTTGGAATGACAGGGTAATACCGCATATAGGTTGATATAGTGGACTCTCATGGCAATAAACTGGGTTTAAGGGGTTTTGGATGCACAAGTAATATCTCTACTTAATCCGTATTTTTGTCTAGCAAAAGATCCTAAGCAAACACCACATGTTCGAGGATCCATGACAATATAACTTCTATGCAAATATACACAACCATAACTCATTATGTTGTCTTCCTTGTCCAACTTCAACTAATTTGCTCAAGTTTGAAAATAATTAAGGGATATTCACAATCATAGAAGATGTCCAAGATAATATATTTGTATGTGAAAGTTCTCTTTCTTATACTAATCATCCACGAATTGCTTGTATGACCAATATTGTGATTGTCAAACTTCAATAGATTTTACTTTCTAAACCAGATGTAAAGCTACTACTAAGAATAAAGCATACTGATAATTTCATATTTATGATATTTCATTCATTCACAATTTACTCATAGGATATAAGTGGAGCACAAGAGTAAACAATCAAACTACTCTCCAAAGATATAAGTGAAGATCAATGAGTAGTGAAACAATTAAGTAGCTATGTGAGGACTCTCTCTCTCTCTCTCTAAACAAAGATTTTCATATCTGAGTATTTTATTAAAACAACAATAAAAACAAAATAAAATGACATTCCAAGAATAGCACACATCATGTGAAGAAGCAAAAACTTAGGCTCAACCGATACTAACTGACAATAGTTGATGAAGAGAGGTGGGATGTGTAGACGCACACAAGCGGTTCTACCGCTCCTTAGAGTGGTACTACCGCTTGTGCGGAAGATCCTGATACGTCTCCAATGTACCTACTTTTCCAAACACTTTTGGTGTTGTTTTGGAATCTAATTTGCATGATTTAAATGGAACTAACCCGGACCGACGTTGTTTCTAGCAGAACCACTTTGGTGTTATTTTTGTGCAGAAATAAAAGTTCCTAGAATTGGACGAAACTTTTTGTGGATTATTTTTGGAATATATAATGAATTATGCAGCAAAGATCCACCAGAGGGGGCTGTCTGTGAGCCACAAGCCAACAGGGCGCGCCCAACCCCCTGGGCGCCCTTGTGGCTTGTGGGTCCCACGTGGCTCCTCCGACCCTAATTCCACTCCTATAAATTCACATCTTCGGAGGGAAAAATTAGAGGGAAGGTTTCATCAACTTTCATAAGACGGAGCCGCCGCCACCTCTGGTTCTTCCTCGGGAGGGCTGGTCGGAGTCCGTTTGGGGCTATGGAGAGGGGGGTTCGTCGTCGTCATCACCAACCCTTCTTCATCAACACCACCATTATGCTCACCACCAGGAGTGAGTATTTCCTTTGTAGGCTTGCTGGACGGTGATGGTATTGGCTGTGATTGATCATGAAATCGAGTTAAGTTTGACAGGGCTTGATCCCTAGTGTCCACTATGTTCTGAGATTGATGTTGCTATGACTTTGCTATACTTAATGCTTGTCACTAGGGCCCGAGTGCCATGATTTTAGATATGATCCTATTACGTTTTCATGAATATAAGAGTGATTTGAATCCTATCTTGCAAGTTGTATGCACCTATTACATGTCTTGATCCACATACCCCAAGGTGACAATAATTGGGATTCTTTCCGGTGATTGACGTAGTTTGAGGAGTTCATGTATTCACCATGTGGTAATGCTTTGTTCTGGTTCTCTATTAAAAGGGGGCCTCAATATCCCTTAGTTTCCAATAGAACCTCGCTTCCACGGGAGGATAGGAAAAAAGATATCATACAAGTTCTTATCGCAAGCACGTATGATTATATACGGAATACATGTCTACATTACATTGATTAATTGGAGCTAGTTCTGTGTTGCCCTAGTGTGTAACTGCTATTTTCTGGCGTCAGGGAGCATAGCTATATTTACTATGTTAACTTGAGGATATCCAGTTGCTACTATGAAGAATATGAAATATACTAGAACTAAGATTATCCCCTCTCGCACGAGAGGTGGTAAGGAACTGCCATCTAGCTCTGCTTTTGATTCACCTACTGTTTTGAATCAGCTTGTTACACCACCACCTGTTGATCATCCTGATTTGTCATGTGAACTTGATGTTGCTACTTCCGAAATTAATGATGATACTATTGCTACACATGATGAAAGTGAAACTGTGCCACTGAGTGAATTACTTGATGCTCATATTGCTAAAGCTAGAGAACTTGAAGATGCTGAATCTGATGAAGATATTGAATCACCTGTTACACCTTGCTCTCCTAATAGATGTGAATAGCCTTATGTACCTGAAGGTTATGTTATGGGTGGAGAGATACCTAGGTACTTTCTTGCTTGTGAGAATAGAGATGATTTGAATAAACTACTATGCAAACTAAAAGAGAAATTTATGATGGAGAAAATGAAACATGATCCTAAATTTGCTACTTCTCCTATATTTGTCACTGATAAGGATTATGAATTCTCTATAGACCCTGAATTGATTCCTATAGTAGAGTGTGATCCTTTCCATGGTTATGAAAATGAAACTGTTGTCGAACATCTCATGAAGTTGAATGATATTGATGCATTATTTACTAATGATGAAAAGATATGCTACTATTATATCCTTAATCTTTTTTCCTTTCTCGCTAAAAGGAGAGACCAAGGAATGGTTCCTTTCTCTAGCTCCTGGTTGTATGTGTAGTCCCCAGGATGTGCTTTATTACTTTTCTGAAAAATATTTGTTGCTCATAAGAAACAAGCTACCTTACATGAAATATTTAACTTTGTGAAAATTGAAGAAGAGAATCTCCCTCAAGCTTGGGGGAGGCTTCTCCAGTTAATTAGAGCTTTTCTTGATCATCCTCTTAAGAAAAATGAAATTCTTGATATCTTTTATAATGGACTAACCGATGCCTTCTAGGGACTTCCTAGATAGTAGTGATGGTTGTGCTTTCATGGAAAGAACTATTGGACAAGCTAAAGAACCATTGAATAACATATTGCAAAATGCCTATGATTGGACACTTCCTGAACCACCTTCAGAACCAATTCAAAAGAAGAGAGGTATTCTATTCCTTAGTCCTGAAGATATGCAACAAGCAAAAAAGATCTATCAAAGAAAAATCTATTAAAGCTAAAGATGTCAAGAAATTACCACATATCAAAGAAATACATGGACTTGACACCCCGACACGGGTAGTAGAGGTAAATTCTCTCCATACCTTTAGTGAAAGTGATATACCCTATAGTAACACTCCTAGTAAATGCATGGATAAATTTGGTAATTACATTTTTAAGCAAGATCACTTCAATAATTATGTTAACGATCAATTAAGACGTAATGCCATGATGATAGACCGCTTAAGTGACTTGATGTTTAGAATTGCTAATGATGTGAAAGGTCTAGGTAAACATGCTTCTATGGTTCACACCCAACGAGACCAAGTTGCTAAGTCACAAAATAATTTTCTTGCTAGAATAAATAATAATATGAATGATCATGTTGTTAGAGTAATGACTAGAGGAGGTAGAATGACTCAGGAACCTCTTTATCCTGAAGGTCACCCTACAAGAATTGAACAACATTATTAGAGAATTAATGAATATGCACCTAGTTTATCTAAGAAGAAAAAGAAAATGAAAGATGATAAGACTTTGCATGCTTCTAGTGAGCCCGTTGTAGAATAACCTGCTTAGAAACATAAAGATATTTCTATTTCTGATGCTGAGATGCAATCTAGTCATGAACATGCACCTAGTGATAATGAAAATTATAATGATGATGATGATGTTCACGTAGATGCTCAACCAAATGATAAATAAAGAACATGATAATGATGCGGAAATAGAACTTGTTGAAAATCTTGATAACAAACATCCTAAAAATAAAAGCGATGATAAAAGAGACTTTGTTGCTAGAAAACACAGAAGGGAAAGAGGTCCATGGGTCCAAAAACCCATGCCATTCCCTTGCAAGTCTTCTAGAAGTAAGGACGATGAAGATTTTAACGCTTCGCTAAAATGATTAGACTCGTTCTTTTGCGCACTTGCTTGACTGATATATTGAAAATTCCGCCATATGATGAGTATATGAAGGATATTATTACCAAAAAAAGAAAAATTGTCACATCCCTAGCTAGATGTCATAGGATAGCATGTGTCTGCATCATGTTTCAATTTTGCATCAACATGAAATGGGGGCTAAAAGAAACCCCAAGCTCATATTTGAATCAAATTAATTCAAAGTTGTGAAAACTCAACAAATTCAATATGCCCTTACAAAATGTTCCCTATGTCTGATAATTATGGACATGATTATAACAGGGGCCATTTTAAATATTTGAACAACTATAGCAATATAAAAATAAATGATAAAGCCTCTGAAAATGCCAAATGAAGCATTAGCATTATTTTATATTTCAAAATATCCTAAAACTTTTTATTGGAGTTTGAAATATTCAAACTTGGTATTACAAAATATTTGGGATATTTTATAAAAGTATTTGTACCTGAAAAGAAAGTAAAAAAATGTCAGAATTAGAAAACAGAAAGTAAAAGAAAAAAAGGGAAAGGAAACCTACCTAGGCCCAGGCCAGGCCGGCCCACCTGGCCCAGGGAGGTTGTCGTCCTCCTGGCGGCCAGGAGGACGGGCGTGTGGCCGGAGCGCGAGCGCAGGCGTGCCTCCACGTCGGCAGCTGCCTGCCTGCCTCCCCCTCGCCAGCGCGACGGGGATAAGCTCAGAGAGCCGACCCCATCGCCCTCTCCCTCTCGCTCTCGCTCGCCTCTCTTCCTCTCCCCCTCTATCGCCATGGCCACCGAAGCTCCTCCACGTAGCGTCGTTGCTACAGGCCTTCCCCGAGCCCGCTCTCGATGCCGCTGCAACCGCCGTGAGCTCGTGGTCCTTTTCCCCCCTTTTCTCCCTTCTATAGGACGTTCTAGTGTCGGATCCTCTCGGGTCCGAGAGCTCCTCGCCGCCGGTGAGGACGTGGCCATCGCTGCAGCGGCCCAAGCTCGCACCAGAGCATGTAGTCATGCTTAGGATGATCCCAGGCAGCTCTAGGAACCCTCAGGTGGCTCGTTCGAGCTCCGGCTCGACGAGCCCGTGCTCGCCCGAGCTCCGGCAGCCACCGTGCTCATCGCCGGCGCCGATTCCGGCCATCCCAGCCCCTGGGAGGTGTCGAGCTCGACACGCGCAAGCGAGCACAGTAGATCGGTGCCCTCCGCCGTCCGTTTGGTCACCAAAGTAGGAATCCCGACCCCCTCCGTCGTCCCTGACGTCGTCGGCGGCTCAACGCCGGTGAGTCAACCAGTTTGACCACCAAGGGTTTGACCCCTGGGTCACTAGCAAGTGGGGCCGGGGCCTGTTAGTCAAATCTAGGTTAATAACTTAATTAACTAAATTAATTAAGTTAATGGCCCACTGACCAGTGGGCCCTACCCTAATTTAATTAGTAATTAGTTAAATGATTAACCCTGTTAGTGACTGGGTCATTAACCAGTGGGTCCCACTAGTCAGGTTTGACCTGGCCTGGTCAGCTGACCTGCTGACGCCATGATGACGTCAGGCTGATGCAATAAAAGAAATTTCTAGTTTTAAAATAATTCTAGAAAAGTTTTAAAACTTCAAAAATTCATATAAATTAATCATTAACTCAGATGAAAATAATTCATATATGAAATTTTATCAGAAAAATACAATGAATCTAATGGTGATATTATCATGCATGTTAGAGCAACCTATGTAGAAGAACAATGACATTTGCTAATAGGTTAATATATGGAATTTGAAATGAAGAACGATTTTGAACCTATATTCAAACTCACTTCAAATTAATTTGGACAATAGCTGCATCAGATCATCCATACATGCTGCCATGTCATGATCATGCATCATATTGTTGTATTTGCGTGTATTGATTGCTATTTATCTACATTACGGTAGGCCTTGCTTCTGAGGATACCCTCGAGTATTCCAACGAAGGAGAGAACCTTCCCGCTACCCAGCAAAGCAAGCAACCCCCTTGATCATTCCGATAACATCCCATTCTCTCGCTCCTGCTCTTGTTTACTGCATTAGGACAAACATTCACTTGTGTGTCATACACGGTAGATGAACCAATTCTTTTGCATGACCTGTCATTGTCATAGTAAATAGCTAAACCTTGCAACCTAGCATACCTGGTAGATGCGTGTGCCATGATGTGCTTAGCTTACTTTGCCTGCTATGCTTGCTATGCTTAGAGTTGTGTCAGGTCTATTTCATCTGGGTGATGAACTGGAGTGAAACCATTCTGATGTGA
This sequence comes from Hordeum marinum, assembly GCA_022496015.1. Lineage (NCBI taxonomy): Eukaryota > Viridiplantae > Streptophyta > Magnoliopsida > Poales > Poaceae > Hordeum > Hordeum marinum. The sequence goes on along the minus strand of CM039673.1, from coordinate 124,716,636 downwards.
TAAGATTACGATGAACTCGATTTGGTAAAGGTAGCGATGAGAGGCTATGTAGGAGTACATAGCGGGTTATCTCATTGGGACCGTTCTTAGGAACTGAGTTCCGTGTTTGTGATCCAAGACTAGATACTACCACATGTTGGGATACTTAATTGACCCTCTTGACTTATCAGTCACTTAGTCCTTAGTCCAGGAGTTGCAAGTAGTTTCTGGTGTTTATAGCATGTTGTAGGCCGTGCGTAGCGCTGACCCTAGGGGTGGGTTACGACGCGGTAGGCAGTGGTACGGTGTACCAAGGGTCACCCGAATGGTGGGCTTGGGAACCCTGCACACATCGTTTGGGGCCGTAGCGGAAATTTCAGCCAGACTTCTGTGCGGGTTCAGTCTCAAATAGGCAATAACCTGGACTAGAGGTCTTATGTGATTGACGGTCATGGCCGACTCCCTCGCTGGGCTTCCGCTTGAAGGTTGCCAAGGTGCATGGTTTTATGAGCACATAGCGATAAGTGGCGAGAGTGTGTGTAAGAAGTACCCTGCATGGTATGAAACTATTCGAATAGCCGTGTCCTCGGATATGGACTACTTGGATAACTTATGTTGTTCATAGATAATCAAATGGATACTCATAAAAATATCAAGACAAGTGTGAGTACCGTGGATGGCACTCTCCCTGGAGAGGGAAGTGAATCCATGGTGGTGTATTGTCATGGAGTTAGTGGACTCATGTGCAATATCTAAAATTTAAACAAAAAGTTAAAATTGTGTAGTGTAGGTTAGCCATGAGTCAAAGTTGGCATTGCTGCATAAACTCCACCACTCCCCTTGTTGATACATGAGCATGAATAGACTAGGTCTGTTTTAATGACTTGCTGAGTACATTTGTACTCATGTTTGCTTAATAAATGTTGCACATGAGACCCAGGACCCATCAGGTGGGTTCTTTCTAGACGTCGACGATGTCGAATAGCTGGTATCCCAGCTACGACCTATGCCTTGTGGTGGGATGTAGATAGTCAGGCCATGTGCCTTTTACCCTTTCATCTGTCTGTACTCAGGCAGCGTATGCTTCCGCTTGGTTTGTATGAACTTGTTTGTATGACTTGAGTGTCGGGTCATGTGACCCCTATCTGTAAGAACATTTTATGCAAGGCTCGTCTCAGCCCCTTAAATAAAAGTTGTTGTATGGTTATGTTGTGATGCCATGGTTGTATCTATGCATATCGGGCATGTCGTGCGTACGTGTGACGTGCAGCGGTATGTATGGGATCCGACACCTAGTCGTGTGCCTTTAGTAGTACTCTTTACGGGAAACTGCCTCTTTGTGCTTCCATCGAGCCATGGTAGCTTGCTATTGCTCCGGACACATTGATTGACCGGCACGTATCCTTCTTTGCTGATGTGTCTGTCCCTTCAGGAAAATGTCTCGTAGTGTAATGGAGTCCCTGTAGCCTGCTATGACTCGTCTGCGTGCAGTGATGGCATTTATGTCTCACGGCGTAATGGAGTCCTTGTAGCTTGCTATGACTCGTCTACACACGCTTGAGGCCGACACCTGCATTACTGGGTTACGTATGCATGTTTCCGTATGGATGTGCCACTTGGGTCCTATGACTAGTCATGTTGGCCCGGGTTCTCTGTCGTTTGATTGCCAGCGACATGTTCACATACGTGAGCCAAAAGAGGCAAACGGTCCCGGCTAAGGTAAGGTTGCAGCCGTGGAGCTTACCGTGCGTGAGGTTGCAAAGTGATGTGATATGTTACAATCTGGATTCATATGACTTAGGATCGGGGTCCCGATAGCGTTGGTATCAGAGCCTGACTAACTGTAGGACTACCAAGCCAAACCGGTCGAAGTTGAGTCTAGACACACTATAGAAAAGTAGGGGAATTGATTGTGGAAGGGAATGTAAGGCTCTTTTTACTCCTCTTCCCAAGTTATTCTATTCTGAGTCATTCTCATCTTTTCTACGGGGATAAGAACTAGGCTTCTCATCTATTGCTTAGGATGACGAGTTACTAACCATGGACTACTAGCTAGCTTGTTTACAAGTGAGTGTCGGTACTTGAGTATTGTTGGTGTGACAAACAGATGGAGAAGAGATTTGAGTCTAGAAAGTCGAGTGGTTATGCTTTTCCAATCTTTTGTAGTTGTCTCAAAATCCGTTTTGAGCAATTACAGCCATTATGATGTCCAATTTCTGCTAGAATCTCTAATGTCTTTGCATCATTCTCTGTTTCAGATGCCCCCTCGTCCTTCCTATCAGGTGGTCCGTCTGACCAAGTGCATCGATGTACCAGGTCACACGGCCATGTTGGTTAGAGTTATGATGGAGGTTGGCTACCGTTGGTACCCAGAGTACACAGCGGAGGAACAGTATCGAGATTTCAACTAGAGCCAGTATTTGTGTATTGTTAAGATATATCCTTCATATCATGGATCTGCAGAGCCGCTTCAGTGGACTTATGGATTAGGTGTCACCATAGACATGGCAGTTCAGGAGGCCGCCTACACCATGCTGACAATCATGAGGTTTCACCATGGTCTGCTTCAAAACACAGAGTTCTGTTATGATCCTACTTCTATGGGAGGAGAGGATGGTTATCTTAGCGTAGCCTACTATGATCATTCCCATGAGGATCCTAGGCTGCAGGTGACCGCTCAGATGGTGGAGAACAGGGATCGTGATGCACGTGCCCTTTGCATGGAGCTTTATGCTACCCGTGCACGTCTTTGGACAGCCCTGACGCAGTTGGCACCTGTCGTGCAGACAGGCTATGGAGATTTGGAGATGCTGACCCCATCGTGGACTCATCTGCCAGCACACATAGACTGGACCGATGATGGAGGCATCACCCCTCTTCGAGGACTGTTGTTGCCGCCAACAAGGGGACCAAGGCCACATCCGTGTCCTTACGGTTTACAGGGATCACATGCTAGAGTGTTTCCAGATCCTTAGGTTCAGCTCCCGGGTCACGGGGGTAACCTGTATGAGGCATTCTACGATGATGCTTGACTACATGGATGTTAGTACTAGTATGGTAGTAGTCGTATCGCCACAGTCCTACGTGTCTTATGGGATATGACCAAGGTTGAGAGTTGAGTTCCAGAGGTGTAGATAGATAATGTATAGGAAGTTTGTAATGCCTCTGATGAGTTGTGTCATCTCTCTGTAGTTTGTATTCAGCTTGGGCATGTAGTGAACTTTGTCATGGTGTGTATGAATCGTCGTGTCATATGGCAGTTGTTATTACCATGTTGTTTGGGTGCTTACCCTGCATGCCATGTTGTCCAGTACATTCCTTATCTCATGTCTTAGAGTTGATGTCCTCTATGTTTAAGCTGTGGGTTTGTTTTCCCAAGATGGTGGAAACTAGGAATAACCCCATGCCTGCCCCCGAGCAGGGCGAGGGAAGCCAGCCAAGGCAAGAGGACCTGCCACATGCCCCTTCTTTGGCAGAATTGATGCTTGAAGCTGAAAGGAACAAGAGAGAGACCAACAGGTTGCTGGAACGAATTGAGCAGAACACAGCACGTGCTCCCCGCAATGATCACAATGATGGTGTGTCACTCGGTGATTTCATCAAGCTGTGCCCACCTAAGTATCATCATTCGGTCAACCCACTCGATGTGGATGACTGGCTATCCAGCATGTTCCGCAAGATCCGGGCTGCCAATGTGTCCGAGGCCAACAAGGTGACCTTTGCTACTTACTTTTTGGAAGGACCCTCCAATCTGTGATGGGAAAATTATGAAGCCATGCGTCCCGCAGGCCCCGCACCAACTTGGGCAGAATTTAGTGCAGCATTTCATACTCATCACATCCCGGAAGGGTTGATGGATCGCAAGAGAGAGGAATTCTATGCTTTCACCTAGGGCAGACTGTCAGTGGGTGTCTATAGCCGTGAGTTCGGCAATCTTGCTCGCTATGCTCCGGAGGAAGTTTCAACCGATGCCAAGAAGCAGGCTAGGTTCCGCAAGGGACTCAATCCTGAGCTTCGTCGAGATCTGCGCTTGCATGAGTGCATAACCTTCCAGGCTCTTGTTAACAAGGCTATCAATGCCGAGTCTAGACAGACTCACTATGAGGCCATGAGGAAGCACAACCGTGACTTCAGCCCCGCATCTGGCTCGGGATCCAACAAACGTCGGGTCTGGGTGCCCAACGCAGCTCTACCGCCAAGATACACCGCGAGGCCATCCTTCCAGGCGCCTCGCCCAGCTCAACCCAACCCTACAGCCAGGCCATTTGGAGGTATGTCTGCCAATGTTGCTCCCCGTGCCACCGTGGTCTGCTCCAAATGTGGAGAACCAGGACACTACTCTTGTGATTGTCCTCAGAGCAATGCTAAGCCGGCTGGACGAGGGAAGCCAGGAAAAGCTTTCTATGTGAAGCCACCTCCTGCTCGTGGACGAGTGAACTATGTTTCTGCTGAGGAAGCCATTGAGAATATTGATGTTATCCTAGGTACGCTCCTTGTCAATAGTCATCCAGCTTCTGTTCTATTCAATACTGGGGCATCTCATTCTTTCATCTCAGAAAGTTATGCACAGTTGCATAACATGTCTTTTTGTGATATGCCTACTCCTTTAGTAGTTCAGACTCCTGGTTCGAAGTGGCAAACTTCTAGAGTGAGCCATGATAATGAGATTTTGGTGGATAGGCTAGTCTTCCTAGCATCTTTGATAGCCCTCAAGTCTTCGGACATCAATATCATCTTAGGCATGGATTGGATGAAAGCCCACTATGCTAAGATTGATACTCATACTAGGACTGTTCAACTTACACATCCATCGGGTGAGATAGTTAATGTCTCTACTTGAATAGCCAAGCGCCAACTCTATCCCCTCAATGCTAGCCCTCTTCCAGAACTAGAAGATATTCCGGTAGTCCGTGAATTTTTGGATGTCTTTCCAGAAGAACTGCCAGGAATTCCTCCTGTCAGAGATGTTGAGTTTGTGATAGAGCTCATTCCAGGGGCAGTCCCAATAGCCAGAAGACCCTATAAGATGGCACCCTTAGAACTAGCCGAACTTAAGATCCAACTCGATGAGGCTTTGAAGGTTTCATCCGTCCTAGTTCTTCTTCTTGAGCTTGTCTCGTTCTCTTCGTCAAGAAGAAGGATGGATCGGATCGGATGGTTGTGGATTATCGGCTAGTGAATCTGGTCACCATAAAGAACAAGTATCCGCTCCCCAGGATCAATGATTTGTATGATCAACTCACTGGATCCTCTGTCTTTTCCAAAATGGATTTGAGGTTGGATACCATCAAATCAGAATTAGGAACGGGGACATTCCAAAAATGGCTTTTGTTACTCGTTATGGCCAATACGAGTACACCGTTATGTCCTTCGGTTTAACCAATGCCCCAGCCACCTTCTCTCACTTGATGAATTCGATCTTCATGGAGTATTTGGATAAATTCGTCATGGTTTACCTTGACGACATACTCATCTACTCGAAGAACGAACAGGAACATGCCGAGCATCTAAGGCTGGTATTGATGAAACTTCGAGAGCACCGTTTGTATGCCAAATTCTCCAAGTGTGAATTTTGGCTACCAGAAGTGACCTATCTAGTCCACGTGATCTCTGGTAAAGGTATTGCTGTCAATCCCGAGAGAGTTCAAGCCGTCCTTGATTGGACTCAACCTGAATCGGTTAAGCAAGTTTGGAGTTTCCTTGGCTTAGCGACCTATTGTCGCCGCTTTGTCGAGAATTTCTCCAAGGTTGCGAAACCTCTGATTGGACTCCTCAAGAAAGATAAAAGGTTCGAGTGGACTCCACAATGTGAGCACATTTTTCAGGAGCTGAAAAGACGACTGTCCTCTTCTCCCATTCTGGTGCCACCAAACTTCTCTAAGGACTTTGTTATCTATTGCGACGCCCCGCGACAAGGATTAGGTTGCATTCTCATGCAAGATCGTCATGTGATTGCATACGCATCTTGACATTTGTGTCCACATGAGGATAATTATCCAACACATGATCTTGAGCTTGCAGCTATGGTCCATGCACTGAAAACCTGGCGACATTACCTTCTGGGTAATCGTTGCGAAATTTACACTGATCACCAAAGTCTGAAATATATTTTCACCCAGCCGGATTTGAATCTCAGGCAAAGATGGTGTCTTGAGTTGATTACAGACTACGACTTAGGGATAACTTACACCCTGGGGAAAGCCAATGTTATGGCTGATGCACTAAGTCGTAAGTCTTATTGTAACAACCTGATGCTACAACAAGGTCAACCACTTCTCCATGAGGAATTTCGGAAGTTAAACCTTCACATTGTTCCTCAAGGATTCCTATCCAACTTGGTGGTGAAACCTAATCTTAAGGATCAAATAGTAGCTATCCAGAAATATGATAAGGGTATATCCCGAATCAAGGAGAATATTGCTAGTGGAAACGCTAAAGATTTCTCCAAGGACGATGAAGGTGTTGTGTTCTTCCAGAACCGGTTGGTGGTTCCCAAGAGCACACGCTTAATATAGCTGATCCTTAAGGAGGCTCATGATTCTCCTCTCACAATTCATCCGGGTAGTACCAAGATGTATCAGGACCTACGCCAGAGGTTCTGGTGGACTAGGATGAAGAGAGAAATTGCCCAGTTCGTTGCTAATTGCGACGTTTGTCGTCGCGTGAAAGCAAAACATCAAAGGCCTGCTGGCACCCTCCAACCTTTAGCTATTCCCGAATGGAAATGGGATAAGGTCGGTATGGATTTCATTACCGGATTTCCCAGGACCAAGAGAGGGAATAATGCTATCTTTGTGGTCATTGACCGCCTTTCCAAAGTGGCTCATTTCCCTCCTGTTCGAGAGAGTATAATTGCTAGCCAGCTAGCGGAGTTATATGTTTCTTGAATAGTTTCTCTTCATGATGTTCCTTTGGAGATTAACTCAGACCGCGGAAGTATCTTTACTTCCCGATTCTGGGAAAGTTTTCAAACCACTATGGGAACTCACCTATCCTTTAGCACTGCTTTCCACCCGCAATCAAGTGGTCAAGTTGAGCGAGTCAATCAAATTCTTGAAGACATGCTCCGAGCTTGTGTTATATCCTTCGGTATGAATTGGGAGAAATGTCTTCCATTTGCCGAATTTGCATATAAAAATAGTTATCAATCAAGCTTGGGCAAAGCCCCTTTTGAAGTTCTCTATGGACGAAGGTGTCGAACACCTCTTAACTGGTCAGAACCGAAGAGAGGCAACTCTTTGGCCCGGATATGATCCGAGGTGCAGAGGAGCAAGTTCACATTATTCATGAAAAGTTGAAAACAGCCCAATCTCGTCAAAAGAGCTAATATGATCGCCGTCATAAGGCTGTGACCTATGAAGTTGATGAGAAGGCTTACCTTCGAGTTACGCCTCTGAAGGGTACCCATCGATTCGGTATCAAGGGCAAGTTGGCTCCTCGTTACATTGGACCCTTTCGCATTCTTGCAAAATGAGGAGAGGTTGCCTACCAATTGGAACTTCCGCCGCATCTTTCCAAGGTTCATGATGTCTTCCACGTCTCGCAACTCAGGCTTTGCTTCTCGGACCCTGTCCGTGAGGTAGACCACGAAGCGCTTGATCTCCAACATAACTTTACATATCGAGAATACCCAACATAACCTTACATATCGAGAATACCCTGTTCGTATTCTTGATCAAGCTGAGCGTACCACTCGGCGACGGAACATCAAGTTTCTCAAGGTTCAGTGGTCACACCATTCTGGAAAGGAGGCCACATGGGAAAGAGAAGATCGTCTTCGACTAGAGTACCTCGCTCACTTCCCGACGACTTCAAAATCTCAGGATGAGATTCTTTTGAGTGGGGTTGAGTTGTCACATCCCTAGCTAGATGTCATAGGATAGCATGTGTGTACACCATGTTTCAATTTTGCATCAACATGAAATGGGGGCTAAAAGAAACCCCAAGCTCATATTTGAATCAAATTAATTCAAAGTTGTGAAAACTCAACAAATTCAATATGCCCTTACAAAATGTTCCCTATGTCTAATAATTATGGACATGATTATAACAGGGGCCATTTTAAATATTTGAACAACTATAGCAATATTAAAATAAATGATAAAGCCTCTGAAAATGCCAAATAAAGCATTATCATTATTTTATATTTCAAAATATCCTGAAACTTTTTATTGGAGTTTGAAATATTCAAACTTGATATTACAAAATATTTGGGATATTTTATAAAAGTATTTGTACCTAAAAAGAAAGTAAAACAAATGTCAGAAATAGAAAACAGAAAGTAAAAGAAAAAAAGGGAAAGGAAACCTACCTAGGCCCAGGCCAGGCCGGCCCACCTGGCCTAGGGAGGTTGTCGTCCTCCTGGCGGCCAGGAGGACGGGCGTGTGGCCGAAGCGCGAGCGCGGGCGTGCCTCCACGCCGGCAGCTGCCTGCCTGCCTCCCTCTCGCCAGCGCGACAGGGATAAGCTCAGAGAGCCGTCCCCATCGCCCTCTCCCTCTTGTTCTCGCTCGCCTCTCTTTCACTCCCCCTCTATCGCCATGGCCACCGAAGCTCCGCCACGTAGTGCCGTTGCTCCAGGCCTTCCTCGAGCCCGCTCTTGACGCCGCTGCAACCGCCGTGAGCCCGTGGTCTTCCCCCTTTTCCCCTTCTATAGGTCGTTCTAGCGCCGGATGCTCTCGGGTCCGAGAGCTCCTCGCCACCGGCGAGGATGTGGTGGTCGCTGCAGCGGCCCAAGCTCGCACCTGAGCACGTAGTCGTGCTTAGGATGATCCCAGACGGCTCTAGGAACCCTCAGGTGGCTCGTTCGAGCTCCGGCTCGACGAGCCCGTGCTCGCCCGAGCTCCGGCAGCCGCCGTGCTCATCACCGGCGCCGATTTCGGCCATCCCAGCCCCTGGAAGGTGTCGGGCTCGACACGCGCAAGCGAGCAGAGTAGATTGGTGCCTTCCGCCGTCCGTTTGGTCACCGGAGGAGGAATCCCGACCCCCTCCGCCGTCCCTGACGTCGCCGGCGGCTCAACGTCGGTGAGTCAACCAATTTGACCACCAGGGGTTTGACCCCTGGGTCACTAGCAAGTGGGGCCAGGGCCTGTTAGTCAAATCTAGGTTAATAATTTAATTAACTAAATTAATTAAGTTAATGGCCAACTGACTAGTGGGCCCTACCCTAATTTAATTAGTAATTAGTTAAATGATTAACCCCGTTAGTGAGTGGGTCACTGACCAGTGGGTCCCACTAGTCAGGTTTGACTTGGCCTGGTCAGCTGACCTGCTGACGCCATGATGACGTCGGCCTGATGCAATAAAAGAAATTTCTAGTTTTAAAATAATTCCATAAAATGTTTAAAACTTCAAAAATTCATATAAATTAATCTATAACTCAGATGAAAATAATTTATATATGAAAATTTATGAGAAAAATCCAATGAATCTAATGGTGCTATTATCATGCATGTTAGTGCAAACTATGTAGAAGAACATTGACATTTGCTAATATGTTAATATATGGAATTTGAAATGAAGAACGATTTTGAACCTATATTCAAACTCACTTCAAATTAACTTGGACAATAGCTGCATCAGATCATCCATACATGCTGCCATGTCATGATCATGCATCATATTGTTGCACTTGCGTGTATTGATTGCTATTTATATGCATTATGGTAGGCCCTTCTTTTGAGGATATCCCTGAGTATTCCAACGAAGGAGAGAACCTTCCTGCTACCCAGCAAGGCAAGTAACCCCCTTGATCATTCTGATAACATCCCATTCTCTCGCTCCTGCTCTTGTTTACTGCATTGGGACAAACGTTCACTTGGCTGTCATACACGGTAGATGAACCTATTCTCTTGCATGACCTGTCATTGTCACAGTAAATAGCTAAACCTTGCAACCTAGCATACTTGGTAGATGCTTGTGCCATGATGTGCTTAGCTTACTTTGCCTGCTATGCTTGCTATGCTTAGAGTTGTGTCAGGTTTGTTTCATCTGGGTGATGACCGGAGTGAAACCATGTTGTTCTAATGTGATAAGCTTACGATGAACTCGATTTGGTATAGCAATGAGAGGCTATGTAGGAGTACATAGCGGGTTGTCTCATTGGGACCGTTCTTAGGAACTGAGTTCCGTGTTTGTGATCTAAGACTAGATACTACGACACGTTGGGATACTTAATTGACCCTCTTGACTTATCAGTCGCTTAGTCCTTAGTCCAGGAGTTGCAAGTAGTTTCTGGTGTTTATAGCATGCTGGAGGCCGTGCGTAGCACTGATCCTAGGAGTGGGTTACGACGCGGTAGGCAGTGGCACGGTGTACCAAGGGTCGCCTGAATGGTGGGCTTGGGAACCCTGCGCACATCGTTTGGGGCCGTAGCGGAAACTTCGGTTAGACTTCCGTGCGGGTTCAGTCTCAAATAGGCAATAGCCTGGACTAGAGGTCTTATGTGATTGACGGTCGTGGCCGACTCCCTCGCTGGGCTTCTTCTTGAAGGTTTCCGAGGTGCATGGTTTTATGAGCACACAACGATAAGTGGCGAGAGTGTGTGTGAAGAAGTACACCCCTGCAGGGTATGAAACTATTCGAATAGCCGCGTCCTCGGATATGGACTACTTGGATAACTTATGTTGTTCATAGATAATCAAATGGATACTCATAAAAATATCAAGACAAGTGTGAGTACCGTGGATGGCACTCTCCCAGGAGAGGGAAGTGAATCCATGGTGGTGTATTGTCATGGAGTTAGTGGACTCGTGTGCAATATCTAAAATTTAAACAAAAAGTTAAAATTGTGTAGCATAGGTTAGCCATGAGTCAAAGCTGGCATTGCTGCATAAACTCCACCACTCCCCTTGTTGATACATGAGCATGAATAGACTAGGTCTGTTTTAAAGACTTGCTGAGTACGTTTGTACTCACGTTTGCTTAATAAATGTTGCAGATGAGACCTAGGACCCATCAGGTGGGTTCTTTCTAGATATCGATGATGCCGAATAGCTGGTATCCCAGCTACGACCTATGCCTTGTGGTGGGCTGTAGATAGTCACGCCATGTGCCTTTTTACCCTTTCATCTGTCTGTACTCAGACAGCGTATGCTTCCGCTTGGTTTGTATGAACTTGTTTGTATGACTTGAGTGTCGGGTCATGTGACCCCTATCTATAAGAACATGTTATGCAAGGCTCGTCTAATCCCCTTAAATAAAAGTTGTTGTATGGTTATGTTGTGATGCCATGGTTGTATCTATGCATATCGGGCATGTCGTGCGTACATGTGACGTGCAACGGTATGTATGGGATCCGACACCTAGTCATGTGCCTTTAGTAGTACTCTTTATGGGAAACTGCCTCTTTGTGCTTCCACCGAGCCATGGTAGCTTGCTACTGCTCCGGACACATTGATTGGCCGGCATGTATCCTTCTTTGTTGTTGTGTCTGTCCCTTCGGGGAAATGTCTCGTAGTGTAATGGAGTCCCTGTAGCCTGCTACGACTCGTCTGCATGCAGCGATGGCATTTATGTCTCACGGCGTAATGGAGTCCTTGTAGCTTGCTATGACTCGTCTACACACGTTTGAGGCCGACACCTGCATTGTTGGGTTACGTATGCCTATTTCCGTACGGATGTGCCACTTGGGTCCTATGACTAGTCATGTCGGCCCGGGTTCTCTGTCGTTTGATTGCCAGCGACATGTTCACATACGTGAGCCAAAAGACACAAACGGTCCCGGCTAAGGTAAGGCTGCAGCCATGGAGCTTACCGTGCATGAGGCCACAAAGTGATGTGATATGTTACAGTCTGGATTCATATGACTTAGGATCGGGGTCCCGACAAAAATACCTAAAACTAAAATTGTTACCATGCTTGCTAACTATTTATTTGGTGGTGGAGTACCTAAGAAGTTGGGAGATCTAGGTATACCCACAATACCTTGCTCTATTAAAAGAAGTTATGTCAAAACTACTTTATGTGATTTAGGAGTCGGTGTTAGTGTTATGCCTTTCTATATGTATAAAAGACTTGATTTGAATAAGCTTACACCTACTGAGATATCTTTGCAAATGGCTGATAAATACATTGCTTTACCTATTGGAAGTTGTGAGGACGTTCCTGTTGTGGTTGCAAATGTTACTATCTTAACAGACTTTGTTATTCTTTATATGCCTGAGGACGACAATATGTCGATCATCCTTGGTAAACCCTTTATAAATATTGCAGGTGTTGTTATTGATTGCAACAAAATCAAGGTTACTTTTCATGTCAATGGCAAGTAACATACAGTGCATTTTTCAAAGAAGCAAACTTCGGTTAAAAATATTAATGTCATTGAGCCTAATGCTACGGTTATCGTTGGAGATTTTAAAATCCCTTTACCTAGTGCCAAGAAAATATATTATCATCTTATTGTTAGGGTGATGCAAATCCCCATTGAGGTAACTTAGTGTTATACGAAAATTATTTGGTTTCATGTCAATGGGAAACTATTATTAATAAGACTTGATCAAACTTATTAATGGATCATTTTTGAAGGACATGTGATTGATGAATTTAGTATGCACAATTCTATGTATCACAAGTTTATAGTTAAGAAATTTAAAATGCCATGATTATAGTGTTTTGTTATTTTCCCGTGCAATAAAAATGACCCCAAAATAAAAAGTCTCAGATTACCACACAATTTTAACATGATTTTTTCTAGAATATTTAAGAAATTTTGGTATTAAAATTATAGCAGGGGATGCACCTTTGGGCCACAAGCCAACAAGGCGCGTCCACCCCTCGGTGCGACCTGATGGCTTGTGGGACCCACAAGGTCCCCCCTTGCCTTATCCCTTTGGCTCACTTCATCCCTTACCTCCAGAAAAAATTCCTTAGCTCTCTCTCTCTCCCGTGTTCTTTCTACAGAAACTGAATTTTCTGATCTCCTTGCTCAGAACTCCATTTTTTAAACTGTTTCGAGAAATTGTTCCTTGGTATGTAACTCCCCCATTGCTCCAATTAGTTTTTTCTTTAGTGGTTTATATTTTGCATATTTTATTGCAATTGGTGCTATAGAAAATGAGCTTGCATGTTGAATTATTTGAGTTCTAAGTAGTATGAATGCTCGATATAGCCTCTAGGCACATATATGAGTAGTTGCTATCAGTCTTACAAAGTTTTATTGACATAAATTTGTGGCTCAAAAAATTCAAAAAGTTGTGCTTAGGAAGATGAGTTTCGTACTTCGGGTGAGTCGTAGAGTGAAGGATTGGTACGACAAGCTTATGTTGAGACCCAGACCGATCAGATAGTTCTCGCTGACACCAAATCATGATGTTGGCCAAGCGATGAGTTCATGAGAGGTGCAGGTATCGAGGAGGAATTTGATCATTACATTTATAATACCAGCCTCACCGACTTCCTTGTAGATAAGTGTGTCCAACACTATAACCTTACCCGTACATTCATGCGTTGATTTCGGTACCATCCCAATACTTCTAGAGTGTTATTTAATCTCCATGATAAATCCTTTAGCATGAATCTAGAAGAATTCGTTGTTGCATGCAAACTTCCAATATGGGGATCTTAGAAAAAACAAAAACAACTGATTATAATTTGTTCCTTGAAAGTCTTTGCATTGGAGAGGATAGAGGAGTGACGTGAGCTAGAATAAAAAGTATTCATTTTCCCTCTATTCGTTACTTTGCACTGTTTAATGGGAAATGTGTAGTTAGTAAACAAGATTGCAGTGCATTGCATGCCCCTGAGTTGAGCCTTATTCACACTGCGGTGACCGGCGAAAAACATTATAACCTTGGTGCAATTGTTGCCTGCAGGTTGCATGCTAACGCAGGTAGTGGTGATCTGTATGGAAGAATTTATGACTCCCACGTAGCTGCACAATTGAGAGTGTCATCTCAACCTAATGACCCTAATTTGCCTAAGATATATTTAGACTTTGAGGCCATGCATCATCACGACTTCATCATGGACAGTGCTTGGGGTTATGAGTACAACCTAACATTTTTTATATATACGCATGTTTCTGTTATGTTTCCTATGCCCGCTCTCTTTGATTTTTAGGCTAAGGAGAGAGATACTATGTTCTTGAGGACGAAGTACGGGAGTACAATGCTGCAGTAGAGGACGCTCGCTTGGCAGAGGAGGTGGCACAAAATGCCTCCACAAGCTACCATTTAACCTATTACCCAGACCGGCACTGGTGATTACCAAGCTAGGCAAACGCCTAAGCTTGGGGGAGTACGTATTTCTCACTGACATTACATTCATGTTCACACACTTCATATACATTGTTGGTGTTCATCCTCTTTCATTGTATATCTGTATTAGCTTTATTTTTCTACTTTCTTCTTGTGTGTTTGAAAACCTTGAAACCAAAAATATTTCTTGCTTCTTTTTGGTTTTTATTTCCCATTTAGTTAGTTGTAGTATTAAAAGAAAACCCAAAAATATTTCCTTTGTATGTTGGGAGCTTTCCGATGTAAATAGTTTTTCTCGTTCTGGTTTTCCTTTGTTTATTTTCTTTCTTGAGAAAAAAACTCCAAAAATATTTCAGTGTGTTTCTTTGAATTTTTTTGTCGAGTCAAGCAAGGAGAAGACCACGATGAAAATGTTGAGTGTATCCCATATGCTTATTGTTGAAGTGACCATGGCAAAGGAAAGGAAATGATGACGATATTTGATGAAGTGGCCGTGGCAAAGGAAGGTGGTATGAACTCTTCTTGTTTTTTCGTTTTTGTAAATATGTTTAGCTCATTCGATCTTGGTTCAATATATAATGATTCAGCGTGTTTATGATGAAAATTAGAGATTATAGTTACTCATGCCATGCTTAAATATCTAGGAGTGGATAATGATTTATCTTATGTGTCAACATGCATTAAAATGGTTATGATGTGGTATGGTAGTATGGTATTTCCCTCTGAGTAATTAGAGCGGCTTGCGTGGCCCATGTGCAAACATGTAGTTGATTCAAAACCAATGTATCCTTGATGATGTTTAAATTCATAGTGTTCATATCCTACTCATGATATGTCTAATGTTAATTATTCACAATGCATGCTTATGACCGTTTTCGCTCTCTAGTTGGCCGCTTCTCAATCTATTGCTAACCTTCACCTGTACTAAGCGGAAATGTTGCTCGTGCATCCAAATCCTTAAACAAGTTATTCCACATGAGTCCACCATACCTACCTATATACGGTATTAACCTGTCATTCCAAGTAAATTTGCATGTGCCACCTCTAATATTCAAATAAACATCTGCTTTGTGCACATGTACCGCTCATGGAGCAAGGGGTGGTCAGTATTTTCCATGCTAAGTGGGTTATTCTCAAGATGGGTGTTTATTCGCCTGTCATTGCACGAGAGAGGCTAGTAGGATACCCAGTCCTGCAAAACAAAATTAATTAAAACAAAACTCCCAGGATAGTTGAAATGTTGTAGGGCATTCACGGATTCGATCAGCCATGGATTGTGTATGATGGTGGATGGGAGTAAACTTTACAATTCCGCTTGGTAACTGCCAATAATGTGTTTAGCACGGAAGATGTTGAAATCCTTTGTTGTAATGTTGACGGGAAAAGTGCACCACCAAAAAACTATAATTTCAATCATGTTTTAAACTTTGAGCTCTTGCACTTCTGCAAATCAATGCTTCCCACTCCAAAGGGCATATCTATTTACTTTTATGTTGAGTCATCTCCCTCTTACTAAAAGCACCAGACCGGAGAGCACTATTGTCATTCTTATGCATTGAGTCCAGTTGATGTTGGATGTGAGCATGACTGGGTCTTTTCTACCCTGAATTATAATGTTTAGTCACTACTTGAACCTCAAAATTGCTTCACATTTATGTTTTGTGGTCTCAAAAAGGGATAGCAAAGTACCATGTCACCATATTATATCATGATTATTTTGACAAATTTTTTGCATGTGAGACATCTTATTATTGCTTGCTAGTTGGTTATGTATTGCCATGAGTGAATATGATGTTTAATTGTTATCATGGATGTATATTTATGATTTATGCGGAAAACTTGAACACTAGATAAGCATGTGTATAACGACGAGAACAAAAGAGTTTGTAAAAGTTTTCTTTATCACTTTCAGTTTATCAACTGAAATGCTTGAGGACAAGCAATGATTTAAGCTTGGGGAGTTGATACGTCTCCAACGTTCTACTTTTACAAACACTTTTGCTCTGGTTTTGGACTCTAATTTGCATGATTTGAATGGAACTAACTCGGACTGACGCTATTTTTAGCAGAACCACTTTGGTGTTATTTTGTGCAGAAATAAAAGTTCCTAGAATTGAACGAACCTTCTTGTGAATTATTTTTGGAGAGCGAAGGTTCATCGGAGGGGGGCTGCCTGTGGGCCACAAGCCAATAGGGTGCGCCCAAGCCCCCCCCCCCCCTTGGTGCGTCCTGGTGGCTTGTGGGGTCCACATGGCTCCTTCGACCCTAATTCCAATCCTATAAATTCACATCTTTGGGGAAAAGTCAGAGAGAAGATTTCATCGTGTTTCACGAGACGGAGTCATCGCCACCTCTTGTTCTTCCTTGGGAGGGCTGATCTGGAGTCCGTTTGGGGCTCCAGAGAGGAGGATTCGTCGTTATCATCATCACCAACCCTTCTCCATTAACACCACCATGATGCTCACCATCGGGAGTGAGTAATTCCTTTGTAGGCTTGCATAGGGGAGAAGTGGAGGTAGGGAAGAGTATAGCGGCAGTACAGCTTATAAGTGGTACTTCACTCCTTACTACCACCCTACAACTGCAAAGGGGCAAACGAGTCCAGAGGCTAAAAACTAAGAGGAAGTGGAGTGGCAGTGTGCGGGTAGTACTACCGCTAATAAGCGGTACTACCGCTTGTTCTACCGTCCCACTACCGTGTAACCTGACACGAAAACTCAAGCCCCCCCAGATGTAGCAGTAGTACGCGTGATACTGGGAAGAGGTACCATCGCTTATAAACGGTACCGGAGAGCGGTACTGCCGCTTATAAGCGGTACTACAACTGCCCAGAGCAGTACTACCGCTTGGGGCCTTTAGAACCAGTGCACGAAAAATAGATGAATGCAGGAGCACCAGAACTACCATAACTTTTGCATTTGAGCTCCGGATTGAGAAAACTCAAGCTTGTTGGATAGATGACGACAAGTACTATCCAACAGTGGCAATGATGTAGAAATATGAAACCTATATATAGTAGGAAGAGGCAATATAAAAATGCTAATGATATAGAGATGTGAAACCTCTATGAACAAAGAACCGGCAAAAACAACATAGAAGACATCATGGAAGATACATGTGAACTCCGTTTTCGATGAACTCGAGCTTGTCATGAAGATGACCATAAGCTCCAAATCTCACATAGAGAAACACCAAACAAGAACAAAGAAAGATGATGTGAAGATGCAATGGTTTGAGCTCTCCACGAAAGATACGATCAAGCTACTCCCTCGAGAGCCCCCTTGATAGTTTGACAACCGATCCTATAGCACGGTCTCCCAACTACCACCATGAGACCGGTAAAATAGAAAACCTCTCGAGGGAAAACCTTTGACTTGCACATAGTCCACTTGAGATAGATGATGATGATCTTGACTTACTCAAGTTGGAACACCTTTATTGATTGTGTTGGCTCGATGAAGACTAGTTGATTGATCCCCCATACTCCACTATGGGTGAGCCACTCTTTTACAAATCTTCACAAGTCCACTATCACCACAATGGACGACAAGCTTAAAGCATGATCTCTTCATGATGCTCCACTTGAACTTGCACACCGCAATCTTGGTGACGATCACTACTTGATGTCATCCTCCATGGGTTATATGATATCTTCCTTTTGATGCACGCCCGTGGAAACAAATCTAACCCCACAAAGAACTATCACATAGGGAACATGGATTAGTACATAAAGCACAATGGGCAATGCTTACCATACCATGAGGTCACTTCATCCCACTCGGTACATCTTCTATGCTTTGTGTGTTGATCAACTTGATTCACACTTTGACTTAGTCTTGATCAACCTTGTATCATGTCTTCTACATGACCAATCTTTGAATAATTCCTCGAATAGCACCTTGGTCTTCTCATAAACTCCTTGAAGCCAACACATGGACTTCAAGAAATACCTATGGACAAATCCTATGAATATAACTCAAGGCAACCATTAGTTCATAGAGAATGTCATCAATTACCAAAACCATACATGGGGGCACCATGCTCTTTCACTAGTTCGTAACTTATCCAGTAGTTGTTAGATAGTACCTGTCATCTTCTATCCAACAAGCTTGAGTTTGCTGATTTCGGAGTCCATTTGCAATAGTTATATTTGTTTTAGTATTGGAGCATCCTTCCGTTTTTCTTCTGCAGTTTTTAGCTCTAAGCGGTAGTACTGCTCCCCAAGCGGTAGTACCTCTTATAAGCGGTAGTAGAGCGATAGTATTGCTTATAAGCGTTACTACTGGCCAGCTACTTCCACTGCTACTTCCGCTCATATTTATGCTTCTCGAACCCATTACAAATTTTGTGGTAGTAGAGAGCGATAGTACCTCCCGAGTGGTAGTACCTCTTATAAGCGGTACTACCTCCCCGAGCAGTATTACCTCTTATAAGCGGTAGTACCTCTATGGCAGAACTTTTTCTATCTCATTGGTCTGTTTTGGTCGTGCTAAGCGGTAGTACCGCTCCCCCGAGCGGTATTACCTCTTGAGCATGACTTGTGGGCATAACGATTGGATTCGAGGGGCTATTTAAGGGGGCCTTCTTCCCCAATGGTCTCTATCCTTTGATATCGTGTTTTGCCCCCATTGTTGACCTTATTTGAGCTTGCTATCTCTCAATTCCTCTAGTGATTCTTGCTAGTTCTTGAGGGAAAGAGAGAGGGGATCTAGATCTATATTTTCACCAATCACTTTCTCCTCTAAGTGAGGGGAACCCCTTGGATCTAGATCTTTGAGTTCTTTGTGTTCTCCTTGTTCTTCCTCTCATATTCCTGCATAGCATTTGTAGTTGTGGTGGGATTTGAGAGTGAGGGACTTGGGCACTCCCTGTGCCCTTACCATTGCATTTGGTGCATCGGTTTGAGTTCTCCACGGTGGTACGTGGAAGTGAAAGGTGAGAAGATTATTACTCTTGGGTGTTTGGACACCCTAGAGCTTGTTCCTCGTAGGTGCATTGGTGCCCTAGACGGTTGGTGTTGTAGAAGCTCAATCGTTGTGGTCTAAAGCTTCAGACAAGCTTCGGGAGACTACAATTAAGTTGTGGAGTGTTCCCCGAGCAACTTGTATGGGTACCGGTGATCGCCTCGAAGGATTGCCAATTGTGCGGGTTCGGTGACTGCCCTCAAGGGTCCCTTAGTGGAATCATGGCATCTTGCATTGTGCCTAGGCATGAGGAGATTACGATAGCCCTAGTAGCTTCTTGGGAGCATTGTGCCTCCATACTGCTCCAAACGGAGATTAGCATCCGTAAGGGTGTGAATTTCGGTATACATCGTCGTCTCCGTGTGCCTCGGTTATCTCTTACCCGAGCCCTTTACTTATACACTTTACTTTGTGAAAGCAACAGTGTTTCATGTTATATCTTACTATCACTTTGCTATTTATCTTGCTTAGCATAAGTTGTTGGTGCACATAGATGGGCCTAGTTATTTTAGGTTTTGTGCTTGACAAATTAAATGCTAGTTTTATTCCGCATTTATTTAAGTCTAAACCATAATTATTTTAAGCCCTATTCACAACCCCCTCTAGGCGACATCCATGATCTTTCAGCACGCACCAGCTGCAGTCCAGAAGAGAAGTTAACTAATAGAATCAAAAATTTAGGTGAACTATTTGAAGGATGTTTCTCGTGATTGTTCCATGTGTCCTCATGCCACGACAATCCAACACCCGAGACGATTAAGCTTACATATTTGAAAAAGTTCATGAAGTATAAAAAAGTTCATGAATTAGAAAAAAGTTCACGGATTTTGTTGAAAAAGTTTGCCAATTTTAAGAAGTCATTCAATTTTTTTAAAAAGTTTACATATTTTTTTAAAAGTTGCAAAAAAAGTTCACAAAATTTAAAACCATTCAAAAATTAGAGGGAAATTCACGAATTATAAAATAATATTTTTAATATAAAAATTTCATGCATTTTATAAAAGGGAAAAAGAAAAAGGAGAAAACCCGAAATAAAAACAAAACAAACCCTGGTTATAAAAAAACAGGAAAAAAACTCAGTCCAAAAGCTTCCAGAAGATTCCAAAAACTGGCCTGGAAGCTTCCCAAACCGAAGGGAGGCGGGGTGTGCGCTCGTTTGCAGGATAGCCTGCAACAGAGGGAGCGCCTATGTCTCGCGTTCAGCGTGTCAAGGCTTCCGACTCGCTGACGTGCGCGCGAGCATATGGGTCGGCCCTGTTCGCGGTAGTACATTGCCTCATTTCCTTTTCTTTTTTTCACGTTTTTATTTCACTTTATTTTATTTTCACTTTTTTTACATTTTCAAATGTGCATAGAAAAAAGGTTAACCATGTATTAAAAAATTATGAATTTTTTAGACCATGTATATAAAAAAGGTTCATCAAGCACTTGAAAAAATGTTGAACAAGTATTGGAAAATATCAATCCAGTACTTGATAAATGTTGAATGTTTATTAAAAAAATGTTGACTATGTGTTAAAAAAGGGGTTAATATTGTATTTACAAAAATTTAATCAAGAATCTGAAAAATAATGTTAAATATGCATAGAAAGAATGTCGATCATGTATTAGAAAATGTTAATCTTATATTTTAAAAATGTTAATCAAACATATTAAAAAGTTTAAAGTGTGTATCGAAAAAATGTTGACCATGTATTAACAAACATCAATTTTGTATTTGAATAATGTTAATCAAGCACCTGGAAATAAATAAATGTGTATACAAATAATGTTACCCATGTGTTAAAAATGTTAAATTTGTATTGAAAATTCTTAAATATATATTAAAAAATGACGGTTAAATATATAAAAAAACATAGAATGAAAACCAAAAGAAATATAGAAAATCAAAAACAAATGAAACCAAACATAATATAAAATATACCAAGGAAAAAATAGGAAATAAAACCGAAGAAACAAATGTACAAAGAATGAAAATAAAACAAAAAACCAAAGAATAAAAAGAAAAGAAAGAACCAAAAGGCAAAAGAATAAAAGAATGGAAATGAGTAAGAAAAGAAAAATCAATAAAAACAATGAAAGAAGCAAAGAAAAAGAAAATAAGAGAGAAGAAAATAAGAACAGAAAAACAAAAGAAAAGGTGGGAGATAAAAAATCTGAAGAAAACCGAATAGAAATGTCGAAAAAGGAAAGAAAGGAGAAAAAACAAGTAACTGAAAATGAACCAGTATAAAACCCCGCTCTTTTTACTTCTAGTAGGTCGCACCCTACATATTTGACACGAAATCAATGTTGGGGCAGTGGCTAGCAGCTGGCAGCGAGGAGATCCTTAGGTATGATCCCTCGCATCGAAATCACTAATTGAGTAGTCCTTTCAAAGATCACTCCCAACCCAGGTTGTCATAAGTGGCGCACTGTATGTGTGCCATTTGTCGCAACCTGAGAGTTTTTTCTTTTTTGTAGATTCGTATTTTTAAAACGTTTTTTTTCTTAGACTGTGCGTCCAAATCTCGAACTGTTTTTACCGTTGGGTTCGTCGAGATCTTCAAAACTAGATCCCATGTTGATAGGTTTTGACGAGCTTTTTTCACGAAAAAAAACAGGCGGAAAAACCGTGCCTCCCGCGATAGAAAAAAAACGTGTTTTTTTCGTTTCCAGGTGTGCCTCTCGTGAAGGTAAAACAGTGTCTCTCACAAAAGCTAAACCGTGCCTCTCACGAATAAAAAACAAAAACGCATTTTTTCCGTTTTTGAGAGGCATGGTCATGCCTTTCACGAAGGCAAAACTGTGTCACTCACGAAGAAAAGAGAGAAAACACGGTTTTTTTTTGTGAGAATCACGACCGTGCCTCCTACGAAGGCAAAACCGTACCTCTCGCGAAAGCAAAACTGTGCCTCTCATGAAAAAAAACTGAAAATCCATTTTTTCGCACTAATTTTTTTTCGTCCAGAAGCTAAGAAAAATCAGAAGACGCAAAAAAGGGGAAAATACCCATCTAAAAGGCCGAAAACATGTATGAAAAAAAATCTGAAGGAAAAGCTCAGAATGTGACACGTGGCATCGGTTGAGAACGCAAGTGGCGGCGCGTGGGAGTGATCGCTGGAAGGCTTCCGAAGGAATGCTCCCTAATTAGTTGCTCTCTCCTCGTGCACCCACATTTTTTCACTTTTTTTTTTCTTAAAAAAATGCTTTAGTGGGGCGGCCTGATTCTGTAGCGCTCGTGGGCAGCAATACAGCCGGGCCGAAGCGACGGTATTCGGTAGAGCAAAATAAAGAATGAGCGGCAAAATTACAAGCAACCGGGGATGAGGTACTTCACAAGCCATGGCAACAAGCATGCTTGTACAGCCACCTATTCCATGAATGGAATTTCAGAACCTTCTGGGCAGCAACTCAACAAAATTTCAACAAGTAAACACCAGATGAATCTATAGCCCTGGGTTCCAGGCAGTGCTTCATCAAAGTTCAAACAACAGACAGGATCAGCTACGCACAAGAAGAACATGCCGGCAAAACAATCTAACCTTAGCTAGACACTACTGTAGAATAGAATGGAGTTCACAATACCATAAAAAACTGGCCACAATTCAGGTCTCAATGTTGTCATCTCCGACTCCGAGACCACAGCGCCCGCATAAAACATCAATGCCGCACAAAACCATCTCCGTCGTCCGCCAAAACCCACGGCGCTTCCGGTTTTCCTGGGACGAACCGTCCGTCGGACCAACACGAAGAAGAAGACTAAAGGCGTCGTCCACCGAAGCAAACCTTCATCCATCATATGATCCACCCCACCTACGTACTTACACACCTTCATTTTTCACAGCAAAAGAATCCCCAATCCGTTCCCAGACAGCTAGTACTCACGATGCTGCTGCTCGTAGGCGTCGTCCGACAGCGCCTCAAGCGACGAGGCGGCCGCCTTGTCCAGAAACCACACCAGCTTCCCGTCCGTTGGCTGGACCATCCTGGCAGGCAGGGACAGGGGGGCGTCTGGAACGTCGCTGCTGTCAGACACGGCTAAATGCACGGCGTTCGCCTTGTCGACGCCTGTCGCTAGGATTGCTATGTTTGATGCCGAGTTTATTACAGGGAGGGTGAAGGTGATCCTCTCAGGCGGAGGCTGCGGGGAGTCCGTGATGTAGGTGACCCAGTCGTCTTTCAGCTCGAGGGCTTGGTGGTTAGGGAACAATGAGGCCACATGTCCATCGGAGCCCATGCCGAGGAGGATGAGATCAAACTTGGGGCAGTCGGTGCTCTCCGAGACTCCTACCGTGCGGACCTTGACCAGCTGCCTGATGACAAATTCGTAGTCCGTCGCGGCGTCCTCCACCGTGGCGTTGTCGTTTATGGAGTAGACATGGCTACTCAGAATAGGTACCTAGAAAAAAATTAGATACGATAGATGGTTAACTTGGTGAAAACAAGTGATTTCAGCATCATGGTGGAACACCACATTCTTGTACTAATAATGGCTGCATCTTTTTTGCTTCTTTGTGCAAGATAATAAAGCAAATACAGTGAAATCATGGAATCTATGTAACATGAATGGCAAGGCACTGGTATGCAGGGGGGCATACACATGATCAAAGACTTGCACAAGAACTGATTTCACCTGTCTCATGGGAAAAGGATATCCATGCTTTGCCTTAAACTCCTTCAACTACATAAATCATGTGGTTGGTGCAACTTAAGACAGGTGTGCCGGAGGCAATCATCATGTTCCTATCAAGAGTGCTCATTTGGATAAGCTCTTAGTCCGACAATAATGGCTGGAGATGACACCCTGAGAGAAGATAGGGAAGGGTGTGGTTGGTGGTGGGGGTTGCAGGAGTAGTTGGAAGTTGGAACTATTGAAGTATTAGCTGTTAGGAAGTCTTAATCTGGTTCCCACAGTTGCATAAGGATACCGAACAATCTGAACATAGCAGACTATCAGGATATGGTATGGCAAAATGGCAAATTAGCCTACTTGACTGAGAAGTTACCAGAACAGCCACCAGCATCTAATATGCAGAATCTACCAAAAGGTGATATTCTTAAATTACATTCGGCGAAAAATTGGACTGACAGGCAGGATAATCTACCAATAGTGGACAAAAACAAGGTTTGACCCCCCCCCCCCCCCCGCCCCCCCAACACACACACACACCACCACCGCCGCCCCTAGTCCAGTCGGGCACCAATAATGATACTCCATTACAGATAGCACTTGGTCTGAGATATCTACAGTGTAACAGTTTCAAAATATACCCACTTCAGTTATTTTCTCGCATAGCTGATACACAAATTGTAACTTAACAGCATGTATAGTACACAAAAAAGGAAAACCTGAATGATCCAACTGCTATTGGCTACTTGACTTGATATACTGAGGAGAAGTGTATTTTAAGAGAAATGGTCTGAAGAAACAACAATGTGTGACCGCTCTCATGCAAGGTATAACTATCATCTGATAAGCACAATGTAAAATGAAACTTGAGAAACAAATATCCAGAAACTGATATGTGCGAAACAAGCAAATCTTGAGAAAAAAAAACATAGAAATTATCTGTAGTTTTGCTCTAGGCAGTACTGCGAATTTTCTCCTAAAGTCCACATACCTTTGATAGAAACCCTTCTTTTGTTAACTTATAGTTACTGTCTGCATGGTTCTTTGCTACAGCACGTTCATCAGACCAGAATATGTACCATTTAGACCAATCCAGTGTCTTGTTGTACGGCGCTTCACAAAGTTTCCTTTTCATAAATTAAAACAGAGCTTCAGATGCAATAATCTGCACTGTATTGAAAATTCTTGTGCAAAAAGAAATATGGGATCTTACTAACAAAGAATAGGAAAATCCATTACCCCAAAAAACTGACAAGGGGCCCTCCAGATAGGGCAATAGCGAAGTATCCCCTTTCTTTAACAGAGATTTCTGAAACTTGGGAGATATACTCAGCTAGATCTGTTACTATCTCATCTGAACTCTCAAAAATCCGTATTTCACTGTTCGGTTTTGGCTCATATGAGACAGCCATTTCCCTCTCCATTCTTTGCTTCGGCCTAGAACTCTATCGAGTTATTGCTACACCAAATAATCCTGCACAAAAAGCACCAGTATATTACCAACAAGGAGGCCCAGCAGAAGTGATCCAACTCGTGCACAGAACATCAAATTTAAGAAAACGACAATATAATCTAGTAATACATCTCTAATAGTTTCTTTCAGCAAGGCACCCAAATGTTGAAAAGAAAAAGAAAATAAATCCCGCAAAACATCATGTACAGAACATCAGAACTTAAGAAAACTTCAAAGTTCAATCATGGAAACAGTTCTTAAGTTCCCAATAGTTTCATGTTGAAAAAGAAAGATAATCTCTAATAGTTTCGGCCAGGAAGGTGCCAAAATGGTGAACAGAGGCATGTGATCAATCCTACACACTATCATTACCTAATCCCATACACCTTGTTATCATATATAGTGCATATCACCATCATAGCAGCGCTTTCCTAATTAACTGGGATGTCACAATTGACAATGGCAGTGTATGATAACCACCATCAACCAATATTAAAACATGCATTGGCAAGGCTATTTTGTTATTTTTATGTTAACTGACTATACAGTTCGAAATATCATGCATAACCTCAAATGTCTAAAATAACCCTGCGGTAGAATATTACAGCATGGGGCTACCTTCTAGAACACAGAAGAGTGACAATCGAGGAAACTAGAAAAGCAAGTAGATAACATGTGCATTTTTTAATACGGCATCCTTCTACAAGGTATGTTTGGACTTTCAGATGGCATAACAGGACAAATTGCCAACTTGCAGGGGGAATGGTTAGAGTTTGCATACTGTGTTTGTAGAGCTTGAGCAGAAGGAAATAATTCTAAAGAAAAGAGTTTGCACACAACATCCCAACACCTATTAAAATGAAAATGAACGCCTTCCACGTCAACCCGAGGAAGCATAAATTTGCTGTGTAATACGATGTGACAGCAAATCTACTTCAATTTGCTAATACACATGAGATGATAGATCTACCATTGCTTTAGATCACTCTACTTTGACATTCCCATGTAAATTTTGCAAGAAGGGAGTTCCACTGTTGCACGTTAATAGCTGGAACTCACTCCCAACCCACGGTTGGCAGAGTAAAACATACTACTGCACATGAACATCTCGCCAGAACGACAAATCCAAAATTCAGATGCAAATGATCTCTTGTGAATATATTTTTCTTTTGTGAACTAATACACGTGGCCCAACGTTCCCAAACTAATTAAAATCAGATAAGCCCAAAGCATCATGGTATAGGCCCAATCACCCAAGGTGAACTCCCATCGATATATATTAATCTAATATTAGAAAAGGGCATAGCAGCATGAGCAATCTGAGCGTTACACACAATTAGTAACACTATTCTAGAGAAAATAAATACTAGGTCATTGAAGGAAAATACGCTGGCTTCTGCTTGTGCTAAGCTTAACTCAACTCTGTAAACAGCATTGGGGACGAAAACCCAGTCTACTTGGGCTTCTACTTGGGACGAAAACTCTGCTTGGGCTTCTACTTGTAGCAGACATGATTTGAGCCGAGGCCAGTCCAAAGATTCCAAAGCATTCTTGCCGTGGAGTCGCAACAAAAGCACTCGGGTGTCGGGTGAAAGAAGAGAAAAGAAAAGAGAGAGAGGCAGGAGCACCGCAGTGAAACCCGCTCTAGATGCCAGACTGAAAAAGGCGCCGTTCCCTTTGGCCCATTCCGCCCTTATCCCGCTGGAAGAAAAAGAAACCGGAGGAGCTCGGGTAACGCCATGCCATTGCTCGTCGGATGAGAGAAAGAAACCAGCCGGATCAAGAACTGCCGCCCCCCGCCCGTAATTCAGCAGTTCGTCTCCGAATCGAACCTCCGGTTCCGCAAATGCACCCCGCCTAAAACCCCGCCGCGGCGGAGCGGGCGGGCCAATCGGCCCTCATTTCTCCGCGCCGCGACGTTGCTCGAGGATTTCGAGGCACGATCCGTTCGAGAAGAGCAGGGAGAATTGCGGGTCCATGGCGGCTGCCCGCCACTGCTCGGAGCCGTCTCCGCCCAAAATCAAGAACCAGCCCAGCACCCAGGAGGAGGAGGAGGGAGAGGAACCCTAGCAGCGCCCGGATCCAAGGAACTCACCGGCACCGCGCATTTGCTTGGCCCCGCTGCTGCTGCTCCTCCTCCTGCTGCCGCCGCCGCTGCTCTCTTCTCCTCCCACCCAGAGCCGCAGGAAAACGGAGGGGTATGTATAAAAGGAGGAGCAGGGCGTGCGCGCATACGCATGGAGCAGACGGAGAATATGGTTTTTTTTTCTCTTTGTCGGCGCGTATAGAAATCATGAGATGAGAAAAGGGCTCGACGACGTCGGCGTCAGAGAAGGGGAGGGGGGGTAAAAACCTTTGTTTTGATCTGAATTCTCCCCTCCGTCGGTCGTCTCCCTCCTCCGTCGTCTTCTTTCCTTGACTCCCCTGCTTGCTGAGCTCCGTCTGCGGCGCCTCTGCTCTACAAGTGGCTTTATCACTCTCTGGTTTGTTGGCATGGATGCTTCCATTAAATTTCGGTTGGGTCCATCTCCATCTGACTGTCGAGCTGCAGCGCACGTGCGGCTGCCCTCATCCTTATCTCCACCCTCCCTCCCGCTTGTCATCTACCGGCACGCAGCAGAGAGCAGATTACCCCTCAACCTTCCCCCAAAACCCCATTATTTTCTCCAAACAACAGGGTTTGCAACAACAAAAATTGCCGGTGAAAAACATGTATATTACTACTCAAGAACAACATTATTACAAAATGGCGGTGGCTAGCTCGACTGCATCAAGAGAACGAGACGCTGGACGTCATCAAAGGACTGGTTTTGCAAATCGATGTGCCATGGACATAGTTTTCTTTTTTTAAGTAACGGCGTGATTGTGTGCACCATTATCCTGTTTCTTTTTGTCTCGTAGCCAAGCCACCTTTTATGTGTTCCGTTTCATTTTCTTGGGTCAAGTGTCTGCAGATTTTTCTTCGGTTGCCATGTTGTTGATGCAAGTTGAAGGGAACTTGCTGTCCTGCTCATCCTTTTGGGGAAAAGGATGCAGCTCCTGTCTACATTTTGCAACTGATTAAGGAGGATGCTTGGTGAAACGGGCTCCTAGCTGTGACGGTAACTTGCAGTTGAGCACGGAGCATTTACACCCGGCTCAAAATAAATGGTTATGGATACTAAATGTTCATGAAAAAAATCAGTATACATAGTGCAAAGTTTGGTGCAAAAGCATGCATTTTTTAGCCCTTTGCAAAACAAAACAAAAACTGTGTGAAGAAGTTATTTTTGTCAGTCATTCTGGTCTTTGTTTTTTTTTGAAAAACATAAACTATTTCCTACGATTCGTATTAATTGACGAAAAATTAGTAAAACTTGATGAACCGGAAGGAGTACCATATTTTCTATTAAAATTTTGTACCACTTAGTACAACTTGATGAACCGGAAGGAGTACCATATTTTCTATTAAAATTTTGTAGCGCACGGTATTATACCATCATAGGTTTATAATGACCTTTTCACTTTTTTTTGAAACATTAAATATTCTTTCAGGTCTAAACTAAAGGGTGCAAGCGAAGAGCGCAAAATCTAGGAAATCTGTTTTTTTATTGTGTGAAAGAAGTTTCTTGAAAAAGTCATGGTTAACCAGCTAATCTCCCCTTTCCCTTCGTGTTTAGGGTAAACTCTCCTCTCTAGGTTTTGCTGGCGAGCCCATGGATTCGCCTCCCTTCTGCATGTCGCTCCGGCGGCTGGTGGTGGGGAGGGAAATCTCGGTACCTTCGCTCCGTCTAGTAGTTTAGGTTAGTTTTTTTGTCCTCGTAGGTGCGGCCCTCGGGGTGGATGACTGCACATTTTCTTCAAGATCGTCTCGTGGGATCCGATCCTCTTCGAATTCGTCCATTTGGACGTAGTCGATGGAGCTCCAACGTAGATTCCTGCCATCTTCTTCGGACTACAAGGTTAGGGTTTTCAGGTCCTTAGGGTCGAGGTCCCGAGTTTTGGTCTCAGATGCTTAAGATCTATTCAAGGGTTCAACGACGACAACTATGGCTCGGCACTAGTCCTTAGGGCACGTGCAAGAAGACTTTCGGTTGTCATTAACAAGGTCAAGGCGGCTCCGATAGGATAGTGACACGTCGATGACTCGTTCTGGCGGTGGTAGTGGTTGTTCGGTGGTCTAGAGACTTTGATGTAATTTTTATTATGTTTGAGGTGCTTTTGTACTTTTGATGAACTCTTATAATGGATTTGTATCTTATTCGGCAAAAAACAGTCAAACACGTGTACTTTAAGGGAGTACCTCGGGAATAGTTGCCTGAAAATAAGTTATAATCCTTTCTTTCCGAGCCATTGGATTGGCCGACACGACGTTTTCCTCATCCCACCCCTTGTCTTCCCTTTCTAGTTGTATTCCCTCCCGATGCATGCCTCTCCTCCGGTGGCGACACATTGTCCCCACCTACGCTGAGGTCCTAGCTACGACCTACCAAAGGATGCCACGGTCGACCGCTATCCAATCCAGCAGGCAGTCAAATGAAAAAAATCCCCCACCCACACATGTCAACACTCGTCCTCGCTTGTGTTGTTGGCGCCATGACTAGCCGCGTCGGCTTGGTCTCCATGGAGGTCTCGGCCTGGCCTGGCCTTGCCAAGGACGCCACAACCAGCCGCATCCCCCTATCAAGCAACTAAGAAGATAGCAAATCCGATAATTCAAATCGTACTTCAAAATACGATTTTTTTTCATCAAACTAAGCCTTAAAGATGCATATTAGAGCCCAAGACAAACCAAGCACGAAAGTCTTCATAGAAGTGGCTTCTGAATCTTGAAGCTTATAATAATACATGAAAATATCGAGTGAAAACATCTGTACAACGAAACCCCCATGGAAATCATACGCGGTAGTTCTAGAAAAGACATAAATACATACCATCTATTGATGGGTATTGTTCAATAAACGTGTATAAATTTTAAGTTCAAACTTAGCATAAAGAGTGGTTATTTTCCCACCACTATTCATATCTCCGATGTTATTGTAATCTTCAGAATGTGGTTTGAGTTTGATTTTTAAAACTACATACTTAATAAGACATCATCTTTTCTTCTCTTCTCCAGCCTTTGAGCATTGTAGCCAATTGTCTGTTAAGTAGTCAGTCTCCATGAGTCTGCTTCAAAGTCTAAAGCATGTATCCAGAACTATTTACCTTTCATCAATGAAATTTCTTTTCGGCTCAACCGTCCCAAAGTTAAGCAAATATGTTTGTCTCCTGAAGCATTACAACTCGTGCAAGAGCAATTGCTTTATGTGTACCATCAAATCCAACACGCCCTTTGCAATTGAATCCACTCACATTGCATTTGTGGCTAGGAGAGTTCAGGGACTCATTAGTTCTCCATGGTGGCACAAGATTTCAACATACTTTGCTAGAATGTCCGCAGCCTAAATAGCCAGGACAGAAAGGCCACCGTTCACGAGACCATCGTCTCCTGAGAATGTCAAATTGTGTGCTTACAGGAATCAAAATTGTCAGAGATGGACCAATTCACGGCCTCCTTCCTGTGTGGGTATAGGCTATAGAGATTTTCTCAACGTCCCGCGGACGGCACCCGCGGCGGTATTCTTCTTCTATGGGACGAAGATAACGTCTGATAACCCACAAGTATAGGGGATCAATTGTAGCCTTTCTCGATAAGTAAGAGTGTCGAACCCAACGAGGAGCTAAAGGTAGAACAAATATTCTCTCAAGTTCTATCGACCATCGATACAACTCTACGCACGCTTAACGTTCGCTTTACCTAGAACAAATATGAAACTAGAAGTACTTTGTAGGTGTGATAGGATAGGTTTGCAAGATAATAAAGAGCATGTAAATAAAAACTAGGGGCTGCTAAGATAGAGAAACAACTAAGTTAGTTTAACGAGTGTGGAAAAGTGGTGGTAGGAGTTGTGGAATTGTCCCTAGGCAATCGATAATTAGACCGGTAATCATTATTGCAATTTTATATGAGGGAGAGGCATAAGCTAACATACTTTCTCTACTTGGATCATATGCACTTATGATTGGAACTCTAGCAAGCATCCGCAACTACTAAAGATCATTAAGGTAAAACCCAACCATACCATTATAAGGTATCAAGTCTTCTTTACTCCCATATGCAACAACCCACCTACTCGGGTTTATGCTTCT
Organism: Hordeum marinum; assembly: GCA_022496015.1. NCBI lineage: Eukaryota > Viridiplantae > Streptophyta > Magnoliopsida > Poales > Poaceae > Hordeum > Hordeum marinum. The sequence continues at coordinate 124,685,264 of CM039673.1, read as the reverse complement.
ATCACTCAAGCAACCCACCATAGACGAATCATGAACACATTGCAACACCCTACAGCGAGGATCCCTCATGCTTGCGCGACATGGAGAGCACCATAGGACATCACCAATAATAAAACATGCAATTCAAACTAATCATGATCATCAATCAACCAATAGGACAAAATAGATCTACTCAGACATCATAGGATGGCAACACATCATTGGATAATAATATGAAGCATAAAGCACCATGTGCAAGTAGAGGGTACAACGGGTTGTGGGAGAGTGGACCGATGTAGATAGATGGGGGAAGGTGATGGAGGTGTTGATGAAGATGATGGAGTTGTTGGAGTAGATGGTTGTCACGATGATGGCCCCGACGGCGTTCCAGCGCCACCGGGAGAGAGGGGGAGAGAGCCCCCCTCCTTCTTCTTCTTCCTTGACCTTCCCCCTAGATGGGAGAAGGGTTTCCCCTCTGGTCCATGGCCTCCATGGCGGCGGAGGGGCGAGAGCCCCTCTGAGATTGGATCTCTCTCTCTGTTTCCTTCTGTTTCTACGCTCCAGATTCTGGCCTTTCACCGTTTCTTAAATATCCGGAGATCCATAACTCCGATCGGGCTGAAATTTTGAGGGTATTTTCCTTATAAAAATATCTTTCTTGCGGCCAAAGTACATATCCAACCGACCTAAGGGGTGTCCACAAGACCTCAGGGCGCGCCCTACCCCCTAGGCGCACCCTACAGGCTTGTGGGCCCCTCGGGCACCGCCTTCTATTGATTCCACTTCCCAAAATTCACATATATTCCAAATAAACCTCCGTAAGTTTTTATCCCGTTTGGACTTTGTTTGATATGGATTTTCTATGAAAAACATGTAACAAACAGGAACTGGCACTAGGCACTGGATCAATATGTTAGTCCTTAAAATAGTATGAAAAGTTGCCAAAAGTATATGAAAGTTGTAGAATATTGGCATGAAACAATCAAAAATTATAGATACGACGGAGACATGTGAGCATCCCCAAGCTTAGTTCCTGCTCGTCCTCGAGTAGGTAAATGATAAAAAAGATATTTTTTGATGTGGAATGCTACCTAGCATAATTTTGATCATATAATCTAATCATGGCATGAATATTAAGATACGGGTGATTCAAAGCAATAGCCTATATTGACATAAAACAGTAATACTTCGAGCACACCAACAATGAAATCATGTCCTTTCGAAATAACATGGCCTTAGAAAGTTATCCTACAAAATCATATGGTCTGGTTATGCTCCATCTTCCCCACACAAGTATATAAATCATGCACAACCCCGATGACAAGTCAAGCAATTGTTTCACACTTTTTTATGTTCTCAAACCTTTTCAACTCTTACGCAATACATGAGTGTGAGTCATGGATATAGCACTATAGGTGAAATAGAATATGGTGGAGGTGATGAGAAAAAAGGAGAAGATAGTCTCACATCAACTAGGCGTATCAACGGGCTATGGAGATGCCCATCAATAGATATCAATGTGAGTGAGTAGGGATTGCCATGCAACGGGTGCACTAGAGCTATAAGTGTATGAAAGCTCAAAAACAAAACTAAGTGGTCGTGCAAATGATGAAAATTTCACTAGCTATATGAAAGTGACAAAATAGAAGACTCTCTATCATGAAGATCATGGTGCTACTTTGAAGCACAAGTGTGGAAAAAGATAGTAGCATTGTCCCTTCTCTCTCTCATTTTTTCTTTTTTTCTCTTTTTTGGTGGGCATCTTTGGCCTCTCTTTTTTATTTGGGCTTCGCTGGTCTCTTTTATTTTTTGTAAAGTCCGGAGACTCATCCCAACTTGTGAGGGATTCATAGCTTCCATCATCCTTTTCTCACACAGGAAAAATGCTCTAATAATGAAAATCATCACACTTTTATTTACTTAAAACTCGGTACCTAAAACAAAATATGACTCTATATGCAATATGAAAGTGATGATGCATGTCATGAAAAACGGAACGGTGGAAGTTGCATGGCAATATATCTCAGAATGGCTATGAAAATGCCATAATAAGTAGGTATGGTGGCTATTTTGAGGAAAATATATGGTGGCTGTTTTGAGAAAGGTGGTTTGATGTACCAGCGAAAGTTGCACGGTACTAGAGAGGCTAGCAAAGGTGGAAGGTTGAGAGTGCGTATAATCCATGGACTCAACATTAGTCATAAAGAACTCACACACTTATTGCAAAAGTCTATTAGTTATCAAATAAAGCATTAGACGCATGCTCCTGGGGGAGAGATTGGTAGGAGTTAACCATCGCGCGCTCCCGACCCTCACACAAAGGTTGACAATCATTAAACAAATCATGCTTCGACTTCATTACATAACGGTTCACCATACGTGCATGCTACGGGAATCACAAACCTTAACACAAGTATTTCTCAATTCACAATTACTCACTAGCATGACTCTCATATTACCATCTTTATATCGCAAAACTATTGCAAGGAATCAAACATATCATATTTAGTGATCTACAAGTTTTATGTAGGATTCTATGACTAGCCATGTGAATGACGAAATCCTGATAACTCTCTAAATAGGTATAAGTGAAGCATGAGAGTTTAATTCTTTCTACAAAAGATATGCCCATGCTCTAAAAAATATAAATTAATCAAAAGATCATTCTACAAATGGCACTTTTCTATGGGTAGAGAAACAGGCAATCCAAACTTCAAATGATATAAGTGAAGCACATGAAGCATTCTACAAAACCATACTCAAAAGATATAAGTGAGGTGCAAAGAGCCTTATATAAATCAATCAAGGACTTTCTCGTACCATCATGGTGCATTATTAAAAGAAAAATAAAAAAGCACACGACGCTCCAAGATTTACGCATATCATGTGATGAATAAAAATATAGCTCCAAGTAAAATTACCGATGGTTGTTAGAAGAAAGAGGGGATGCCTTTCGAGGCATCCCCAAGCTTAGTTTCTTGGGAGTCCTTGAATATTATCTTGGGGTGCCTCGGGAATCCCCAAGCTTAGTCTATTTCCACTCCTTATTCCTTCATCCATCGTGAAATCACCCAAAACTTGAAAACTTCAATCACACAAAACTTAACAAAACCCTCGTGAGATCCGTTAGTATAATAAAGCAAATCATAACTTTAAGTACTGTTGAAAACCAATTCGTATGTTGTTTTTGCATTGTAGATATTGTAATATAACTTTTCCATGGCTTATACCACCGATAAAATCGATAGTTTTATCAAAACTAGCAAAACAATGCATCAAAAACAGAATCTGTCAAAAACAAGACAGTCTATAGTAATCTGGACATTCACCATACTTACGTAACTCTAAAAATTCTGAAAAAATAGGAAACAATATTTTTTTTGCATATAAGTACTATTTAGAAACTTTTGACATTCCAGTAAAAAATGTAAATTCACGCACTACAGCCAAAGTTTCTGTTTTTGCACTACACACACCAAACAAGCAATCTAATCATCCTAAAGGCAAATCTTGGCACATTATTTTTATAATACAATGGATTTATACAAGGGGATAATTATTTTTGTTGAAAAGTTTCTGTAATTGAGATTTGCAAAGTTTCCATGGGCATGAACAAAGTTCAAGGAGCTCCCCCACTTCAACGGTGCTCGTCCTTCTTACTTTCACTTCTCTTTTTTTTGAAAAGTTTTAGGTTCCCCTCTTTATATTTTTTTATTTTTAAACTATATAAAAGCACACAACTTAATAAAAATGGCTCTCTAAAACTTCTGGGTTGTCTCCCTGGCAGCACTTTCTTTAAAGCCATTAAGCTAGGCATAAAGTGCTCAAGTAATGGATCCAGCCGAATCCCAAGGTATATCAAAGCCGATTTTAATTAACAATGATTTGTAATTTAGTATTGAGAACAAAGTAACATATATCATGCAACAACGAAGTCTAACTCTCTTCCTATGCATCGACGTGTCATAAAAGAACAATTCATGCACACAAAGTAAAGGCCAATACATAGCGTAAGCAGTTTCTTGCAATTTTATCATATTGAAAACATAGAGAGGTGGAGATGTAGTTCCTCTCTCATAATAATTGCAAGTAGCAGCAAGCACGTGCATATTATATCTATTAAAATCATCATGTGTAATAGTAAAAGGCAACCCATCTATATAATCCTTAATAAGTGCAAACTTCTCCAATATAGTGTAGTTAGGAGAATTCAAAAGGATAATAGGACTATCATGTGTAGGTGCAATAACAACAATTTAATGTTTAACATAAGGAACTGTAGCAAGTTCATCTCCATAAGCATCATTCATATTGGCATCATAGCCACAAGCATAGCAAGCATCAAGTTCATCAAAAAGGGGTATTTCAAACGAATCCAAGGGATCATAGCAATTGTCATAGCATTCATCCTTCGGTAAGAACGAAGGGAAATTAAACAATGTATGATTTGAAGAGTTACTCTCATTAGAAGGTGGGCACGGGTAGCTAATCCGCTCTTCCTCCTTTTTTTCGCTCTCCTCCTCATCTTTTTCATCCAATGAGCTCACAGTGTCATCAATTTCTTCTTCCATAGATTCCTGCAAAATATTAGTCTCTTCCAAGGCAGCAGACATTCTCTCAATGAATGCATCGATATCGGAATTATATTCATAATTCTCATAGCAATATTGAAGTATAGCAAAATTTTCAGGTCTATAAACAGCATCATCATAATTTTCACACTTCTCAAACAAAGATTCAATTTCATAAGCACCCTTAAAAGCAACGAATTCCTCTATTCGTTCCATATCATAGTAATCATAAATACCTTTAGCATAAGAAGCCAAGGTTTCATTATCATTAAATTTACATGAAAAAGGAAGGTGTTGAGCCTTCATCCTAGAGCAACAAGTATAATCATATCTCTGGCATAGATTCCAAGCATACCATTTCAACATATAAATCTGATCCCATAACAGTTTCCCTTTTTGAGTCAAGCGATAATCCCTAAAGTATTCACGTTGATCCAACGTATCTCCCATTATATAATTGAATGGGGTTTTCTCAGGATTATTAAAGTAGTGCATAATATCTTTCACATAACGAGCATCGAGGGTTTTAGGAGGTTCCCCATCTCCATGGGTAGCAAGTACAGCTATTTTTTTGGTATTTCATGTTCCATATCCATAGATAAAGATAGAGAACAACTTAGAACAACAAATAAAATCTACTTAGTGATAAAGCAAACAAGCACACACGAGAATATTCACCCCACGCTATTGCTCCCCGACAACCCACGAGTATAGGGGATCAATTTTAGCCTTTCTCGATAAGTAAGAGTATCGAACCCAACGAGGAGCTAAAGGTATAACAAATATTCCCTCAAGTTCTATCGACCATCGATACAACTCTACGCACGCTTAACGTTCGCTTTACCTAGAACAAATATGAGACTAGAAGTACTTTGTAGGTGTGATAGGATAGGTTTGCAAGATAATAAAGAGCATGTAAATAAAAACTAGGGGCTGCTAAGATAGAGAAACAACTAAGTTAGTTTAACGAGTGTGGAAAAGTGGTGGTAGGAGTTGTGGAATTGTCCCTAGGCAATCGATAATTAGACCGGTAATCATTATTGCAATTTTATATGGGGGAGAGGCATAAGCTAACATACTTTCTCTACTTGGATCATATGCACTTATGATTGAAACTCTAGCAAGCATACGCAACTACTAAAGATCATTAAGGTAAAACCCAACCATAGCATTATAAGGTATCAAGTCCTCTTTACTCCCATATGCAACAACCCACCTACTCGGGTTTATGCTTCTGTCACTCAAGCAACCTACCATAGGCGAATCATGAACACATTGCAACACCCTACAGCGAGGATCCCTCATGCTTGCACAACACGCAAAGCATCATAGGACAGCACCAATAATAAAACATGCAACTCAAAACAATCATGATCATCAATCAACCAATAGGACAAAATAGATCTACTCAGACATCATAGGATGGCAACACATCATTGGATAATAATATGAAGCATAAAGCACCATGTTCAAGTAGAGGGTACAACGAGTTGCGAGAGAGTGGGCCGTTGTAGATAGATGGGGGGAGGTGATGGAGGTGTTGATGAAGATGATGGAGTTGTTGGAGTAGATCGTCGTCACGATGATGGCCCCGGTGGCGTTCCGGCGCCACTGGGAGAGAGGGGGAGAGAGCCCTCTCCTTCTTCTTATTCCTTGACCTTCCCCTAGATGGGAGAAGGGTTTCCCCTCTAGTCCATGGCCTCCATGGCGGCGGAGGGGCGAGAGCCCCTCCGAGATTGGATCTCTCTCTCTGTTTCCTTCTGTTTCTGCGCTCCAGGTTCTGGCCTTTCACCGTTTCTTAAATATCCGAAGATCTGTAACTCCAATCGGTCTGAAATTTTGAGGGGATTTTCCTTATAAAAATATCTTTCTTGCGGCCAAAGGACGTATCCAACCGACCTAAGGGGTGGCCACAAGCCCTTAGGGAGCGCCCTACCCCCTAGGCACGCCCTACAGGCTTGTGGGCCCCTCGGGCACCGCCTTCTGTTGATTCCACTTCCAAAAATTCACATATATTCCAAAAAAATCTTCATAAGTTTTTATCCTGTTTGGACTTCGTTTGATATGGATTTTCTGCAAAACCAAAAACATCAACAAACAGGAACTGGCACTGGGCACTGGATCAATATGTTAGTCCCAAAAATAGTATAAAAAGTTGCCAAAAGTATATGAAAGTTGTAGAATATTGGTATGAAACAATCAAAAATTATAGATACGACGGAGACGTATCAACGTCTAATGCTCCGACATTCAAACGGGCGAATTTTGTTTATCGGCTAAGGTTTTCATCTTAACCTCCAACGAGAGTTCCAAGATTACGACGGCCTATGGACCTACAATCTCAAATCGTAAAGAGGACTTTTACATTGAGCTCCTATCTCATAAACCACCTCCTGGCGATCGATGGCTGGTATGTGGAGACTTTAACCAAATGTACAGATCTCGTGATAAAAACAAACCAACCTTCAGCAAAAGATGCATCAATAAATTCAGGGAGGCCCTCTCCGATGGGGAGTTGAATGAGATCCACCTTGAAAATTGACGTTTCACTTAGAGCAATGAACAACAAAAACCCACTCTTAGCAAATTGGATTCCTTTTTCTGCAACTCGGAGTGGGACACCTCCTTTCATGGTCATATACTGCATGCCCTCTCGTCATCACTATCAGACCACTGCCCACTGTTACTCTCACAAGAGCATGGGCCCAAATGACCAAGTAGCTTCCGATTTTAAAAAATGGATTAAGATGCCAGGTTTTAAGCAGGTCGTATAGGAGGCTTGGGCAACGCCATCTGAACATGTCGAACCTTGTCACATTCTATTCCATAAGCTTCGAAAAACTGGCTACATGCTCAAAGGCTAGAGCAAGAGACTATTCTCCAACGCAAAAATTTAGCTCCACATGTCCCTAAATGTCATCCTTCATCTCGACATGGCTCAAGATAGTCATGCTCTCTCTCAACCAGAATCAGGTCTGAGGGCTAGACTAAAAAGGAGAGTCATTATTCTGGTGGCTTTGGAGAGAGCCGGGAAAAAGCAATGTGCAAGGATAAAGAACCTGAAAGAAGGGGACACTAATACCAAGTATTTCCATCTAAGGGTCAATGCAAGAAGAAGAAAAAACTTCATTCACAGGCTCAGGACAGGTCCAGAATGGGTAACCTCTCATGAGGAAAAAGAAAAAGTTGTGCAGGATCACTTCTTCGTGATTCTCCAAAAAGGGCCACCTCGTACTCAAGATTTTAATTGGGAGCCCTCCAATTCAATGATTGTGATCTGTCCAGTCTAGGGGAAAACTTTATAGAGGTCGAGGTTCTAACCGCCATATCAGAAATGCCAAGTGATAAGGCGCCAGGTCCCGATGATTTTACAAGAGCTTTCTTTAAATATTGTTGGGGCATCATTAAGGAGGATACAATGAATGCGGTGAACTCCTTCTCAACTCTCCATACTACAAACCTGCATTGGTTGAACTTAGCGAACATAGTGTTACTACCCAAAAAACAAGGTGTTGAGGATATATTGGATTTCTGTCCCATCAGTCTCAAGAATCCTTTCGCGAAGATTCTGCAATAATCATGGCAACTCGACTAGCTCCGTTCATGTATGGGATGGTGTCCCATTCCCAAAGCGCTTTCATCAAATCAAGAAGTATACATGACAATTTTATGTTTGTGAGGGGCTTTGCCCGATGCCTACACTAGACAAAGACTCCTTTCTTGTTGCTAAAGCTAGACATTAAAAAGTCTTTTGACTCTGTCCGTTGGGATTATTTATTGGATTTGCTTCAGAGGCGCGGCTTTCCTGTCAGATTCGGAAACTGGGTCACTACCCTTCAAGAGTCCTTCTCAATGGTATTCCAGGAGTACAAATCATGCTCGAGAAAGGGTTGCAGCAGGGGTACCCTATGTCACCTCTATTATTCGTCATCACAACTGGCCCTTGTAGCAGTTACTTGACAAGGCCACGTATCAAGGCCTTCTTCATCTGCTTCGCGGTCAGGCAACCGCGGTTCGTACTTCCCTCGACGCTGATGACGCGGCTATATTTGTTACCCCTATTAAAGAGGATATACAGAACCTTGTGAGCATTTTGACCAGCTTTGGAGAAGTTACAAGACTCATGGCAAACCCCCTTAACAGTATTGTGGCACCCATCTGTTGTGCAAACATCGATCTAGATGATATCCTCCGAAGCTTCCCTGCCATCCGAATTGAATTCCCGCTACGTTATTTGGGCCTTCCTCTCTCCACACAAAGCCTCACAAAATCAGACTGACAATTTTTGGTAGACAAGATGGCCTAGAAACTTCCCCCTTGGCAAGGCAGAAACATTAACATTGTTGGGCGATCACTCCTGTGAAGTTTGTGTTATCCTCCCAGGCCATCTACTATCTCACCGCACTCGGTATCCTAGTTGGGACCGCCACAGATATAACTAAGATTCAAAGAGCCTTCCTTTGGGCCGGCACAGATAAGATGTCAGGAGGGAAGTGCAAAGTTAACTGAAAGTTGTTCTGCAGACCCTTAAACCTAGGTGGATTAGGAATCCTCGACCTCGATAAATTCTCTAGAGCCCTCAGGCTTCGGTGGCTATGGTTTCAATGGGTGGACCCCGAGAGAGCTTGGGTTGGTTTTGACATCCCTTGCAATGATGCCGACACGGATCTTTTCTACTCCGCGACGACTGTTACCATAGGTGACGGCACCAAGGCGAGTTTCTGGTTCGCGCCTTGGCTGCAAGGGCAAAAGCCAAAGGACTTGGCTCCGGGTATCTTTTCGCCCTTTCAAAGAGCAAGAACGTCTGTGTGGCAAAGGCTCTGACAAACAGTGATTGGATCCGCTGCATTGACACGCAGGGATGACTTCCTATTGACCACATACAACAATTTGCCAATCTATGGAGCAAGGTCCAGGAGATTCAACTCAAGACCGACATTGAGGATGCCATTCAATGGAAAATTACGATGGACGGATGCCACTCTGCTGCCACGACGTACAGAATGCAATTCGCTGGACTCATAAAATCTGACATGCCTATGGTGGTCTGCAAGGTTTGGGCGCCGCTTAAAATTAAATTCTTCTCATGGCTCATTCTCCAAGACAGAGTTTGGACGGCGGATAGACTTGCTCGCAAGGGCTGGCCCAATTGCGGTCTTTGTCAGCTTTGCAAAAGGAAACCGGAATCCACCGCACACCACATGTTTAAATGTCGCTAGTCGACCAGGATATGGAATATGATCAACGATTGGATGGGAATACAGTCGCAGGCAACCGCTTGGGCCGATCTTCCATCCATTTAAAGATGGTGGCACGCTAGCGGACTTCTCAATGGCGCAAACAGAAAGGCCTTCAACTCTCTAAAGATGTTAATATGTTGGGCATTTTGAAACGAGAGGAATGCAAGAGTCTTTCAAAACAAGGCCTCCTTGCCCCCTCATGTATTTTCAATTTTTTTCATCCATCAAGGCGGAGACGCAGCTATGGGTGAGAGCAAGGGCCAAGCATTTGGAAAACATTATTCCGGAAGAGTGATTCCTCTATATCTTATATCTGGCCTTTGTGGTCATATAAACGACAATCCATACTATTCTCTGCTTAATTAATGAGATGAGGCAAATATGTGTCTCCGTTTCAAAAAAATAATATTACTTAAAACTGTTGTACACTGGTTTCCAACAAGTCCCCACTGCAAGATTAATTTTCACTTGATACAAGAGAATGCCGTGAGAAGGGTTCACGGTCACACGCACAGTGAGAGCAAGCGGGTCCAATCCAGTCAGTCACGGCCTAGCCTAGCATTATCCTGCGGCTTTGCCCAAACCAAACAAGCTTACAAATGCCTCTCTCGCTGTCCCAGCCATCCAGACCCCGAGACGGTGAAACGGACATGCGTGTCATTCTCAAGCCTTGCGTGCATGCCCACACCTCTCCGAGTTCACAGCCCAAGTCCGTTCACCGTTGGTAATGAGGAACGGCAGAAGGAAGAAGAGGGGCGGCGCACCACGCAAAAGCACCCAAGATGCCCAATTCGGTGTGCGCAACGACCGAACGGCGACGATCGCCATCGCCCCGTCGGCCCGGGGCAACAGGATAGGGGAGAATCGGCCAATGCGGGTCGTGTGGGTGCGCAAGTTCCGTTCCTGACGAGAGGGATTGCATCGGTTGGAGGGATCCGAGCCTCTGTTTCCCCAATAGTTTTGGGCCAAATCAGGTCCCTGTCGCCGTCAGTTTCACCACCTTTTTGTGTGTGTGTGTGTGCGCGCGCGCGCGCAAGGAAGGAGACGCTGATATTTATCGGGAGAGCGAAAGTAAAGCGTTCCTTGAGACAATGGACGGGCAGGGTCCTGCTGCGCTGTCCGTCCGTCCGTTCACGGATTTTTGGGTTAAAGAAGCAGCTAATCATTTCTTCCATCCCTCTCCTAGATGGATGTAGCTAGCTAGACTTACATAAGCAACATGATTCTTCTTCTATGTGAGCTACTACCTCTGTCCATAAATATAAGACGCAAGTCTCTAAAACGTCTTATATTTATGAACAGAGGGAGTAGAAGAAACTTGACACCTAAAATGGCATGATTACGTTGTTTTTTTTTGGGAGGGGGGGAGGCCACCACCGGTAGTCAGCAGCAGTGCTTGTCCGCCAGAAAATTTCAACTTGGAAGACGTCATTTCGGATCAAAATCTTTGGTGATTTGCCCGTCCTATGGACGCAACTTTTTCGGCTGCCTCTCGCCGGAGCACTTGTTGGTGTGCATCAGACTATGCCAGTAAATACAAAGGGGGCGACGGGGTCCCAGGATTCCATTGTTTTTGTTATCTCACTTCTATCATGGTGCGAGCTTGATCTAAGAAGATGAGAGCTCGCAAAAAGAGGCGCCAGCGCACGCTAACCAAGTGTCCGGCCTCCACGGCGAGGCCAGGTAGGCAAAATGCACAGGGTGTTACCTGTCTGGTGGAAATCTGGGAAAAGGAACGTCGTGCGTGGACCGTGATCCCTCGCGAGCTCAGCCAGGCAGCAGCCCACAGACCTAAAATCCTGATGTGACGCGCACCTATCAAGCAGATATGTAGAAGGCCCTGGAAAACGTTGAAGTTCAGCGTTCAGGCATACTGGAAAGAAGGGGGGTTAGAAACAAGGTAAGCATTGTTAGACATGTGACTATCAACCACGGGTGCACAGCTTAGGGTGTAGGCAGCATTGATTAAAGGATATCAACTACTAGTACAGACAGTTGCTTCATAAGAAACCAGAAGCAACCTCTCACAATGTGGTAACCAACAGGTAAAACGTGCATTATTTCTGCTGCAACATTTGCAGGGAACATCAACATAGATAGATTCAGCGGTCCATCAACAAAAAAGAGCGAGCGCATATGAAGCCCTCAGATCGGAAAGGTAATGTTGTTTGTTAGCCGTTCACAATGGTGGGCACAACTCACGGGCACCAATTTTCCGCTCTTCTAAACTGTAAGTAGGCTTTGCCCGATGCTTCCCTTCCCATGATCGTCCGTTCCAACTCAACTGAAATGTAAGTAGGGGACAAACAATTACTAACATATTTGCAGGAATATGCACAGGAAGTTTTAACAATAAAAAATAACACCAACTGCTTATTCAAATTTCAATATGCCAGTATTCATTGTTTTTAGTATAAAAATGAGCATTCTCTATCTTGAACTAGATAATATCATCTCCACCAAGGACAACCCACTCTGGATATTCCTATAGGAAAGAGATACCAGACTAGCAAGGATAGTAAATTAATGAAGCGGCCTAGTGTGGATCACATCAACTATTATAATTTTTCAGTGGAAAGTACACACATCCTAAGCACACTACTGTAACTCTGTCGACAGAGTGTTGACATTATGCTATTCTAAAACAGACTGGACTGCGGGCAAAAGAAAAGGAGTATGACTTGATAATATTGTCTAACAAAGAGTATATCGGTGTAGTCCAGTGGAAGGAAGAGGCATGATAAAATTGGGTAAAGAATAATTAAGCAAGTTTACTAGCCTTTCTGCACTTCACTGTAGACTTGCAGAAAGTACATCCACGATTCTTTGCTGTACCTACCATTATCCAGTCCTAGCAAAAGTTACATCCAGGATTCTTGGTTTTAAGCCCAACTTGTTTCCATTAAAGTATCTTAACTCTGTAGCTGCACCTGAGTGCAAATGTTTGGATGCACTAAAGAAACAAAGATGATTTGTTCTTTTGTGCTCCCTGCTTGCCCCCAAGCCTACATTCCACGAGTCTTGAAGCACTAATGCACTCTGGTTACTAGTGTAGTGGGTTGTCAAAAATCAGACATTAGAAGTGCTTTAAGAGTTATTCTTTCCGCTTTTAGAGGGAGCAATGAAGCACCTCAGAGGCTCAGACCACAAATAGCAGGCATGAAAGAAAAATGAAATGAGAAGTCAACTTAGATACCTCAATATCTCAGTCCAACTCTAATTTTTTTAACTATCAGCGATTGGGAATCCATCACTAATCAACTGACTTGATAACTTTGTAACGAGTTGAGCAATTCCAATCAAGAAAATTGTCTGCTGATCTGCTTTTGAGTTGGTCCTAGCGCCCTAGCCAAGTTTTCACATTCCGCAAACTTCCGTCTCATTTCTCACATAGATGAAGGTGAAATTTCTTGATTTAACAGCCTATTCGACACCCGATGTTCCATCTTATGGATATCTACACTAACATTTTCTGTATAAACTTACTTCTTGTGTTTTGACCATCTTTAAGTGGAATTGTACGACGTATAAGATTCCATGAAGTTCCAAAATCGGCATATCAGCTCCTTTAAAACAGATTTCAGCGTGTTCCTACCAATTAAGTACAATGATGTAGTATAAGCTACTGGTTAAAACAGCTAATACAAAATGACGGTCTCGTTTCCAAAACAGTCCACCTACACAGCAAATTCTGACGCAAAGAACATAGATGTTATGAGTAAAAAATAGCATGAGTATGAAAATTACCACCAAGTCTGCTCAAGCCCTCATTCGCCGCTTAGGCTTCTTGACAAAGCTCATTTTGAGCTTGTACAGACGCTTGCTCTTTAATATCTTCTTCTCCGGTAAAGTCAGCCTTTTCTTCACCTTCTTCTCCTTCTTCTCTTTCACATACCTCTTGTCAATCTTATAGACTCCAGGTGTCACGGTAACTCCACGCGCTAATGCCTCCCTGAACAGCGCATTTGAACGATCCCCTAAATTATGCCTAGCCAGCTTCTCGATCAGCAGGCTGTATGATTTCGTTCCAGGTGCATGCCCATATCCTTTCATCAAACGGAACACCTTGACAGCATGCTCAACCCTCTCAATCCCACATAAAACCTTGATGAACCCATAATAAGCCTTCCTATCAAGTTTATCTCCAAACCCTGCAGATCGCATCCAAATCATCATTTCATCCCCTTCAGAAATCCGGGCAGCCTGATACAAGCTCTTGATAAGTACAAGATATGTGTCAGCATCTGGCGAGCATCCCCACTCGCCCATTTGTTGGAATAGATTCATTGCATCCTGAGTCTTGCGTATCTTACAGAGATTTTTTATCAGCACCCGGAACGTTCCCGCATCCCGGGGAATGCCATTGGCCTCCATGTCAACTAAGAACTTCTCTGCCTCTACAGGCATCCTTAACGGGTCTTTCTTTCGACAGAGACGGCAGACACAATCAAGAACGGCATTGTAGGCATCCAAACCTGGCTGAAACCCACCATTGCGTGTCTCACCAATCAACCTTAGCGCATGGTCAAGCTTACCAGCATCAGCATAACCAGATATCAGCAAAGTGCAAATGTTGTCATCCGGGAAGATCTCATGGGCGATCTTCTTGACTGCACGCTCTGCAAGCTGTGGGAAGCCCTCGGACGAGAGGGAGGATACCAGCGAAGTGAGCGCCTGACGGGTGCGAAGCTCCCCAGGCAATTCGTCGAACAGCTTGAGCGCGTCCGTGGCGCGCCCAGCTCTCGCGAGATGAAAGAGGTAGGCGTCGACTGTGTCTGGCCCTAGCGCGGAGGGGAACTCCTGAAGGAGGGTGCGGACGGCGGGAAAGTCGCGGCGGCGGGCGAGATGGCGGACGACGAGGGCGAGAGCGCCGTCGGAGGGGTGGAGCGAGCGGCGGACGAGGAAGCGGAAGAGGTCGGCGGCGGCGCGCGAGGTGGCGGGAGGGGAGAGGGAGAGCGTCTCGGCGAGGAGCGCGTTGGTGGGGCGGACGTCGGAGAAGTGGAGGGAGAAGTAGGCGTCCGGGGAGGTGGCGGGGGGCGGGGTGGATGAGAGCTTGGTGACCGCCGCGGCGAGGGAGGAGGCGATGGAGGTGGTGTCGGTAGTGGAGGAGGAGGCGGGGGCCGTGGCGAGGTGGCGAACCAAGGGGGAGGGGGTGCCGGCGGTGACCGGAGATGGTAGGAGGCGGCTGAGGAGGTGGCGGCGCCACATTTTTGCAGGGGAGGAGATCGAGCGAGAGAGGAGGGTTTGGGGAGGTTTCCACTTCCACTGGGTGCCAGATCTAAGAGGCGCTACTAGGTGCAATCCCTAACGTTGATCTGAGATCGGACGGCGAGAACGGAGCACGGGAGCAGTGGAGAGCGACTTCCATTCAATCGTTACGTGTAAAAAAACCTTATGGCCGTGTTTCGCCGGCATAAGCTTGGAGTAATGCTATATCTGTGACCGTGTTTCGTCAGCATAAGCTTGGAGTAATGTTACATCTGTGAAAAATTAGAGCAGTGTTACGCGTCGGATCTTTTTTAAAAGATTGTATCTTGGTGGCCGTCATCCGACAGTCAATTTTCGTCTGCATCATTATAACAAAGACAGTGTTTCATAAAAGATTCATCACCTCGACAGCCGTCGTCCAACAATCCAGTTTTGTCCGTATCATTACAACAAAGACAGTGTTTCGGAACCTTTGCAACATAGCTCATGTTGAAGAAACATTTGTAACTAGAGGTTGTGTTGCGGAGTATTATTTTTCCTTTTCTAGTTTTTTTTCAACAGATGATGTTGTGGAAAGACTTTTGTAGCATGGTTGATGTTGCAAAACAAAAATACAATGAAGATAAGGTGGCAGCAACATCACCGTGGTTGTTGTTTGCAACTCCGTTGTTGTTGCAGAAAAGTCGTCGCAGTAGCAGCACCCATATTCCTGGTCATGTCCATCATCTCTCATTTTCCTTCGCCGCGTCGCTAAACTACAGCAGTACTCTTGTTGCAAAACTGTCACGAGCAACCTTGCGGGTAGAAGGAGTCGCATGGTTACTATCATTGAAGAGCCCCTTCACACGATCGGGACGCCCATTTTGCCAAATCCGGCATGTGCTCCAGCAAGGAGGATTGGGCGATGGCACGGGGGTGCCCTTTGAGTTCGCCCATGCCGCCGGATCGGAAGCGTCCTCCAGCAGGCAACGGAGATGCAGGGGTTGGGCGGATGTAGAGGGCCAATCAACTGCGATGGGGCGTCTAGGTGACCGGCAGGCGGTGTTTGTAGTAATGTTTGCGTCGGCATCGTAGGGTGCTCACGTTGATGACAATGAGAGACAGCAAGAGAGAGAGAAGATAAGTGGATTCATGAAGGATGGGATGTCTTAGGATTTCTCCGAAGATGGGTGACGTGCTATGTGTCCCATGAGACGTGCGGCAAGACACGAAGGTGACCGATGCTAGTGATTTATCAGCCGCCTAAACCAAAACGTTTCTCAAATAATTATGAATGGTAATAGAGGGACGAAGGACCCACCCCGATTGAATTCAAAGGGATAGAATGTAGATTCCTTTTGTAGGTCTAGCATTGTTACGTAAGCTTGCCACATTTTGCCACGCCTACACCAAAGTTACGTAAGTTTGACCGAGTTAGCATTTACAAATCAAACTTATCTAACCTGACCTCTAAATGTTTGTCGCCGCGTCCACAGACGACGCCCATCAGATTGTCATCCCTTATTTGTCTGCCTCCACAACCATCCAGTTTATATGCAAACCATGAAATCTACACAATCTCATGCAACGTGGAAACAACATAAAATATTCATATGAATCAACACATGTATATCAAAGAACATAGCACAGGGAAATCATACGTGCCATTAGACTACAAAATTTAACACATTCTAGTATCTATGGCTATGAAGAAAGTTCACCCATGACCCTCCTTATCATTTCCCTTTCTCTTCCCTTTGTCCTCTTTATCGACGAAGCGATCGAAGATGCAATACAAGTTGTGGGGTCCGGTTGGGTATCAATTTTGTAGCCGAACAATGACTCGTTGTCCGCCCTGATGTTAGGGAGGGGGTGTTGAGGACTCTGACTATAGATGCTCATAGCCTCTGTTTAGTTTGCGGCCACACTTATGACAAGATTCTTTTCACGCAAATTATACCCCACATGTCATTTAGTCAAAAAAATGGCAAGATTAACTCAAGTGTGATGTCATTTTTATCGTATACCCTTAGCAAAAACGGTGGCAAATGATGGAAACCCTGAACTTTTTGAAATAGCCATCATGTAGGAGTATCTCGAAGTGAGTTAGTGAGTGGTTCTCGTCCTAATCTGCCTTGACCCCTCTGATACATTGGATATAAAACCATGAAATTATTTATAATATAGATTGCCTCTCACAATCCTTTTCTCCTTCCTCCCCAGCTTTAGTGGAGACCCTGGATCATTGGTGTGGTGGCTTGTTTGTCAACGATGGCAGTGATGTGCGAAACTGGATACTTGCAGAGTTTTGATAGTTTGTTCTCTCCAACATGTTCGAGAGCATCGTCGTGAAGTCAGAACTGACATGGAGGGGCCTTGGTGGTAACGATGACATGAGATGGATGGCCGGCTGTGGGGGCCTGGTCGGGGTGAGCTCTGCTTTTTTCTCCTACAATGTTCATCACAAGAGTCAGAGTTGTCTGGCCGTTGGTGTGGGTTGTCAATTGTTTGGCATGGATCGACATGGGCTCTAGCGTCTGTTGCGGCGGCGACGGCTTCGTCGGTGGCCGCCTAAGGTAAAGTTAGAGTCGCTCGCTCGTTGATGAGTGATGACGATGACGTTGAATGGCAACCTCGACGGTGGTCTTCTCTTCTCGATGACGTGTGCACACTTCATGTGGGTAGCCAGGTTGGCCTGTGCAGCCCGGTTGGCGAGCGATTGTGACGGTTATTGCCTGGTTTTCCGTTAGTTAACCGGGCAATTCTATTATTCTTTATTAATGAGAGGATGCAAAGCTTTTGCCTCCATTTTAAAAAAAATGACAAAATTATGTCGGCACGATACGGATTCAGAGGCGATGACAAGAACAAGGGCAAACCAATGAGCAACAATGGCAACCATATAAGATGGTACTCCCTCCGTTTATTTACTTCGCATATTAGCTTTGAGTGAAGTCCTTTATAAAGTTTGACCAAGATTGTAGAAAATAATATGAACATTACAGTAACAAATTTATGTGATGTGAAAATATATGATGAATTCAATGGTATTGATTTGATGGTGTATATGTCAATGTTTTTTCTCTACAAACTTGTTCTTTTATTGCGGAAAAACATCCAATCTATTCGTTATCAATCATGGCAGTACAACAGACACCAAAGATAATAAAAGTTACATCCAGATCCGTAGACCATCTAACGACGACTACAAGCGCTGAAGCGAGTCGAAGGCACGCCGCCGTCATCACCCCTCCCTCATCAAAGTAGGGCAAAACTTGTTGTAGTAGATAGTCAGGAAGTCGTCGTGCTAAGGCCCCGTAGGACCAGCGTACCAGAACAGCAACCGCCGCCGATGAAGATAGGCGTGGATCGAAAGCATCCAACCTGAAGACACACTGACGTAGACGAACGAAGACTAGATCCGAGTGGATCCACCAAAGACAACCATAGATCGGATCCTGCGAGATCCACCGGAGACACACCTCCACAGGCCCTTCGACGATGCTAGAGGCACCACCAGAACGGGAGCTAGGCGGGGAGACCATTATTCCATCTTCAGAGAGACGTCGCCGTCGCGTCTCTCTGAACATGACACAAACCCTAATGAAACACACACAAAAACGCATAAAAACGGGACCCTCCCACGGGCAAGGACCGGGATCCACCGTGTTCCCATGGCCCTAAGGCCACAAAAGATGAGGTAGATCGGTGGCACCGCTGAAGGAAGGCAAAAACCCTAGCTACCTGCTGTATTCGCTAGGAGGAGGAGCGAAGGGGTGCGTCTAAAGAAGGACCGCAGGAAAAAAAAACCTCTACAAACTTGTTAAGAGTATTTAAGGTCTGACATTAGACAAACCTAATATGCGGTAAATAAAAACAGAGGGGGTACCGCCCTGGGGATCTGTGGCAACATTATGGTTAACATTCACCCGCAAAAAGAAAGTTCTACAATAATCCGTTCCTGTGTGATTTGGTATAGGGTTTGGTATTGTTATCTACGGATTGTTATTTTAAGGTTTTAATGTTACAAGTTGTTTTTCTAGTCTACTTCCTCCGTTCCTAAATATAAGTCTTTATAGAGGTTTTATTAGGGAAATACATACGAAGCAAAATGGACGTATCTACACTCTAAAGTATGACTATATACATCCGTATGTAGCCCATTAGTGAAACTTCTAAAAAGACTTATATTTAGGAACGAAAGGAGTAGATGCTTGTATATGCTCTTCTTTTATGATGATTTTTTTCCTTTTGCGCATAGAAACCAGCAACGAGGTCTTTTATGTAGAGATACATCACCAGGATATTATTATATAAACTAATTGGCATATAAACATTTGTAAACTGGACATACGTTTTATCCTGAACATGAGGACAGCCATTAGAAATGCTAGGAGATGTGTAAAATCGATACTCTTTGTGGCATTCAGAACTTTACAAAATCATATTTCTGAAGGTGCCATCACGGTATTATCAATACACACAGCATTCTGGAGATACCTTGAGCCAATTTCTGGATAACCTTACAATTGGGGTGGTTACACAGCTATGATTTTAGCCATCACGGTATTACACAGCTATGACCTATATATACACTTACAATTGGGGTGATTACAAAGGGATTTTAGCCTTCGATAACATTTTTCTTTAATCTGTATTTACTGGCAAAATAGATATAGACAATGAAATTTACAAATGAAATGGCTGCAAGACACCAGTAGAAGTAGTCAAGGTGCCCTTGGTTCAGGTCATCAGGTATCCATCCAGGGCTCTGCCATTCCCTAGTCAACCCCGCAACAAGAGTGATGATAGCTGAGCTCAAGTAGTTGCCGAGAGCAGTGGTGAGCAATGCAAACGCCGTCAACATGCTCTTCATGGAGTCCGGCGCCTGACCATGGAAGAACTCCAGCTGGGCAATGATGACGAAGCATTCGGCCCCGGCGATGACGAAGTACTGCGGCAGCTGCCACACGATGCTTAATAGCTTTCCATGCTGGACGCTCTCTAGCCTTTTTGCTTCTAAAAGAGCAGCCATTGCCATGGCAAAGATCATTATGAAACGACCAATCCCGATCCTCTGCAACTGTGTTAGCTCCGCTCCACTTGTGAAGAATGTCCTGGTCGCTGGTACAATGACTTTGTTCATCAGAAGAACCCAAAGTGTCACAAATATCACTTCAAAGGAATACAAGGTAGCTGGTGGAATGGAAAGTGAGCCAATCTTGGTGTTCATCACGGTTCCCTGCTGAATGAAGGTAGTGTGCATTTGTGAGATTGCAGCAGCAAAGAATACTCCAGTTGCCCAAATTGGGAGCAACCGGATTAGTATTTTCAATTCCTCAACTTGAGTTACAGTACAGGTCCTCCATGAACTTTGGCAACTGCTATTGCCCAAGGGAAGATCAGAAATAACGGCTGCCTTATCTAAGAACCTGAGAGAAAAGATAGGATTAGTGATATAATATGTGAACATTCATTGCCGACTTCATACAAACCATAGGATAGCAAGGCAATGACTGTAAAAGTATGTTGCATTGTGATAAAATAACTGCATTTTTTAGTGTCTCAGGAATACCTTTCTCTCAAACTTCCCTTCATAAGCTTAATGAGCTACATATTATGTTGATTCATAATAAATGATTTTTTGTGCTGACTTTTCTTTAAGAAATTATTAGGTAATTAACAGCTTACTCGGTATGGACATGATTACTTCAGTTGGAGCTACAACAAGTAAATAAAGGTAACATAACATGTGTGCATATTTCACTGAATAAGTAACAAAAAAAGGCAGTATTCACCTGAAATCATCGGTATGAGCTAGTCTTGGTCCTCTCTTGTATGTGTTCTTGCTCCTGGCCTCATAAAGAAGAGAGCTATCGGCAGGGATTTCTAAGCTCATGTTCTTAAAAGCGGCAAAAGTAACCTGGAAAATACTCTTCATTGGGGAACCACTAGGCTCACGCCGCCGGAATATTGGTGTTCCGGCCACAAAGCCTACCAAGGCCAGAGCTATGCACGTGGTAGCAATACCATATCCTATAGCCCAGCTCACATTTTCCTGAACCCAGACTACAATGGTGCCAGAAGTAATCACACCAAAGATGACACAGATATAAAACAAACTGAAGAAATTCCTCCTCTTTTGCGTATCTAGACTGTTCTCATTATTGAATTGCTCTGCCCCAAGTGGAAGCAATGCGGACCTTACTCCTCCACAACCAACGGCAGATAGATACAAACCCGAGAAGAAAATTAGATTCTCAGTTCCTTTTGATGAAGAGCATGAGCCAAAGTTGCATAAGGCTGGAGCAGAAGGTATAAATGATCCAACTGTAATGAGTACCATGCCCTGCAATATGCAACAGTACTTCATCATAATCTTTCCCTCAGAAGTATGCGTCAACTGAATGGTTAGATTATTAAAATATTTTGTGAACATAAGAAAGAGGATTGAAATATGAATAAGGCCGACAGGCTTAGCAGGAAGACTTTGATCTTACAAGTAGGTACATAACAAGGGAGATCAAGACAGTCTTGTAATTTCCCCAGTAAGCATCGGCTATGCCTGCTCCAAGTATAGGCACAAAGAAGCTAGTCCCATACCAAAGAGAAACAATTGAAGCACTTGAGGCAATGCCACCATGGAGAACTGAGCGGATATACACAACTAGGTTTGTGGCAATGCCATTGAAAGCCATGCTCTCTAAGCATTCCAGTCCTGCAGGTTTTAGTCAATCAGTATCCTTCTAATGCATGCGAATTAGACCGAATTTAAAACAGTATTAGTTTACTGTCTAACTAAAAAGTATCGGATAATCTTGTTGAATTTCATGGCCACAGAACCAGCAAAAAGAGAATATCACCCAGGAAGATAACTGTGAAATCAAAGAACATTATGGAATATGCCTTGCATGCCAGGAATAACTATCCTACCAGAATCAGGAATAGAGCAACTAACCATTTGATGTGAAGGCCATGCTAAAGAGTAAAGAATGTAAAAAAAAGGGATATTCCATACATACGACTATATGAGTTGGTTGTCAGTTGTCCAATGGTCTTCAGGGAAGAAGATTGTGAATTTAAAGGAGCAAAAATATGCTTCATACAAGAAGGCTCACCAAGAATGATTGCAGGTGATCTCCAGTCAGAACTTCTACGTTTAAGCTCTGGCTGTTGAGATACTTCCAGTAGAGACTGTGATTCTTCAGCATGGCATGTTGCATCATCCTGATAGAAGACCATGTCTCAACATAAGCATTGTTTGTGAGGAGCAAATCAGAGACAGCTTAGTAGATGATTTTCCTAAGCCCAACAATCTAAACTCTATGACCCTTGATGAATCCATCACTTATATAAGGAAATAAAGGAAGTAAACGCTTAGCATTATGTGTATCAACCTGCCCTTCGTCTATCGATGATATTCATGTCAAAGGGTGCAATTAACCTAGCCCAATTTGTGCAAAACAAATAGCATCCCGAAATACACTCCATGTGCACACTTCCTGATTATCATGTTAGCATAGGAAATACAATGTTCCCCATCGCCGCTCAACAGCAATCAGTCTTAGGATATACGTACATATGCAATCAAACATACCAACAATTTCTGCTCCGCATTTCGCCTCCCACGGAACCCCACCCCAGCAAGCAAATCCACCGACAAAAAAATAAACTACTAAAAATGAAGAGGCTCGGAGTCGGATCTGCCAATTAGATGTACCTTGAGGAGAATGCTCGTGCGCAGGCCTCCGTCCTCCATGGCCATCCCTCCTCCGCTGATCTGCTTTGGTGCCTCCCACCGAAAATATCCTCTCCCGGTCCGATGGGAGTATTAAGTATAGTGGTACCGGAGTCTGGCGGTTGGTGAGCAGAGGACGGCGAGTCGGCGACCCGGCTGGGAACTCCACGCCGCGCTGACCAGGGAGGCGGGCGATGTGGGCGGAGAAACCACGCGACGGAGACGTGCTCCGGCTTCTGATCCATGGAGTACCAACCGTGATTTGACGGCTCGTTTTGACCCTGGTAACTGTGGCGGAGATACACGAAAGCTCCAGTCACTGTTGCTTTTCTTGTGTTATTATTTTTCTGAGAGTAAAAAGAAATATCCGTGGTTGGCATTAATCGTCCCACCTGTCAGCGACCTACGATTTTGGAATGCTAGGGACTCGAACCCTGACCTGACGGTAGCTCATGCGCTTGCCCTTTGTTTTATTTTAGGGGCAAATACCAAGCTTTATTTATCGAAAACTACGGTTGTGTAGGATACAATTTTGATCGGGATTGGTCAAACGGCCTATGAGAGAGAAAATTTGGCCAAACGATGAGCTTTCACATTAATTTCTCTACCTTTGAAGTTTAAATTGCAATTAAACTGCGTCGAATAAAAGTTAATCTCACTATAATACTCTTTCTATCCCAAGAAAGTCTCAAACTTGTATAATTTTAGCTCTTATTCGACACGATTTTATTATAATTTTCTAACTACAAATCAGAAGCAGCGACTTACATAGGATCAAAAGCAACGAGAAACTGATGTCGTTGTAGATCTTAAGTTAGAGCGACTGCTTCCATGCATGCAACTACCTTTAAAGTTGTTGGATCATCCACACCACCTATCACCAAAGAAAAACTCACTAAATAAATACCATCACCATCTCGCACAAAGTAGTCGCGGCTCCGCCGCATCCCCTCTCCACTCCAGCATCAACGTGTATTTTTGCAAACCCGCAGGTGGTGCCTTGGGTCTTCGCGCACCTAGCCTAGGAAAAATTGAGGGTTCAAAACAGGCACTTCATTGAAGAGTGTCAACCCGGCTCTCAACTCCTATTTAAAGCCCTCAACATCGGTTATAGCCTATTATATAAACTGGCGCACATCCTCCTTCCGTTGTGGACTCAAGTCGTTTATTTATTTTTCCTTTGTCTCAATCTCTAAAAAATATGTGTGCACGAGAGATTCTAAAACCCGGCCTCACGGTTCAGTCTCATCTGCAGTAACCAAATGCAAAAAGCCTAAGCGTTGTGTTACTTACTTTTGCTTTTATTCTCGTTGTGGGTTAAATGCGTCTGGTTTTTTCTGTTTTGTTCGACCTTTTTTTTTGTTTTTCAAACAACAAAATTACCTTTTTTATTTTCTTCTCCTTTTTAAAATCATCGAATCTATTAAAATACTAAAAAAAAATTAAATCCGTACATTTTTTTATTAAATTGGTGAACGCTTTTTGAATCCGTGAACTTTCTTTTCAAATACATTAATATTTTTCATATTCATGGACTATTTCCAAAAAATCAAAATATGCAAATTTTTCTTATTTTCATGATTTTTAAAAAATTGATGCACTATTTTCAAGTTCATGATTTTTTTCCATATTGTATGATATTTTTTCATTTTTCTTGAACATTTACAAACTGTCATGATTTAAAAAATGTAATTTTTGAAATTCGAATTTATTTCATATTCAAAATTTATTTTCAAATTCACAAACTTCTTGAAAATTTGTGAACATATTTCATATTTTTATGGACCTTTTCCACTTCTTAATCCGTTTCAAATTTGCAAAATTTCTCAAATTGATGAACTTTTTTTAAAAATTGTATAAAAAATAGTCCATAAAATTCAACAGTATTAGAAAAATGGTCTTTGTTTTCCTATTTTTTTGCGAGGAATACTTTCAGTCTATTCATCAACTGTCAAGATAATACAAAGAACACTAGAAGAAAAAAAATACATTCAGGTCCATAGACCACATAGCGACGACTACAAGCACTGACGCAAGCTGAAGGCGCGCCGCCGTCATTGCCCCTCCATTATCGAAGCCGGGCAAACCTTGTTATAATAGACAGTAGGGAAGTCGTCGTGCTAAGACCCCATAGAACCAGCGCACTAGAACAACAATCGTCGTCGAAGAAGAGAATAGTAGATCGAAAGTATACAACATGTAGACACACGAACACAGACGAACGAAGACTGGATCCACATGGATCCACAGAAGACAAACGCTGATAGAATCCCATGAGATTCGCCGGAGACAAACCTCCACACACCTTCCGACGATACTGGGAACACCGTCTGAATGGAGGTTAGACGGAAAGGACCTTATTCCATCTGCAAACAGTTGCCTTCGCCTTGCATCTCTGAGTAGGACAATAACCCTAACAAAATTCAAAAAAGCATGAGAAAATGGAGCCCTCCCGTCGCCGAGATCCATCACGCCTCCATGTCTCTAAGACCATAGAAAACGAGATAAACCGGCGATGGCCTCGACGGGGGCAGAAAAGACCCTAGCCTTGTGTGCGTGCGTGCGGCATCTGCGTGTGTACAGTCTTTGTTTTCCTACTAGAACAACAACACAATAAATGAAAAAGCAGAGCGAGTGGCCGACCAAGCGATGGTGGGCGAAACGAGCGGCTGGAGCGAAGTTGGGCCGTTGCCCGCTCGCATTCATGCGAGCACCTCTCATCCTTGCTAGCCACTCCGAACGTAGACTTTGGGGAGTGGCGCGCCTCAGTGTCCGTCACATGTTGCTCTTTGGACTTTTTTTCCATATTTTCTTTTGAAAAAAAATCACACGTGTTTTTGGTTTTTTAGATGGTTTTTAGCTTTTTGGTTTTTCATCGGTCTTTCTTAGCTTTTAGACAAAAAAATCGGATAAAAAATTATGTTTTTTTCCTTCCGCGAGAGACATAAGTTTGCTTCCTCGAGAGGCACGACGTTGATTCCGCATAAGGCACGACTTGCGCTTCGATTTTCTTCCTTCAGCAAGAGACATGACCGTGTCTTTCGGAACCCGAAAAATACACGGTCGTGCCTCTCAAAAACGAATAAAATGCGTTTTTCTTTTTTGTTCCTCCGGAAGAGACACGGGTTTGCTTTCGTGAGAGACACGAATATGCTTCCGTGAGAGGCACGGCTATATCTCTCAGAAACGAAAAAAGCAAGTTTTTCCCTCTGCGAGATGCACGGATTTGCTTCCACGAAAGGCACGGTCGTGCCTCTTTCAAAAAAGAAAAAAAATGTGCTCTTGTTTTGGTTTTTCGTCTGATCTTTTTGTCTGATTTTTCGTCAGAAAAACTTCATCAAAATCTATCAATGTGGGATCTAATTTTGAAGATCTCGATGCGAGAAATCAAACGGTAAAAATGGTTTGAATTTGTTCGCATGGTTTAATAGATAAAACGTTTTGAATAAACGGATCTAAAAAAAGAAAACTTCTAATTTATGACAAGTGAAGCACATACAATACGTCCCTCGTCACAACCTAGGGATGTGAAAGTGATCTTTAAAGTAAATACTTCTCAATTAGTGATTTCATAGACTTTGCAGACAATGCGACCCATTTACAAGTTAATCTATTTTACTTTTAGAAATTTATAAAACGTAGTATAAATTATAAACACAACAATTAAATCAAGTTAGAATATTCGTGTATTATAAATAATATAAATACAAATAAATAAATTAAAAAAATTCTTGTTTTTGACAATCATGTATTACTATAAAACGTTAATTAATATATTCTTACAAATGTATGTATAACTTAAATAGTATTCATTAGATTCTTGTTTTTGACAATCACGTATTACTAAAAAACATAAATTGATATATATTTAAAAATGTATGTATAACTTAAAATAATATTCATTTGAGTGTCTGCAGTCTAGGGGCATACTAAGATCGTATTTATTTTTTGCATACATAATTTTACATATTGTTAAAATAACTTTTTAAATGAATGTATTTTTTCCTAAAAGCATGAGTGTTTTATTGAAATCATGTTTTTTGTAAACTAATATGATGCATTTATTTAAGTATATAAGAGTTTTTTAAAATTAGTTATGCAAATATTTTTGTATTTCATAATTTAATCATATGTATATTTTATAATTAATAATAAATTGCAGCAACATTTTTAAGATGTATTTGTTATTTTTATGTATATTATTTATACTGCACACTTACAATTTAGATACATAAATAAATAGGGACAACAAATATTTTTGGTTGTAGCGACTAGCGGGGGCAGAGTTCGTCGAGGTTCTCAGTTTGAAGCCTCACTCATCCTTTTCATTCGAATTAAAACTCTTCGTTTATGTTGTTCATTGAATATTATAGAAATGTAGACATATAAGGCATGAAATTATAGCTGACATGCATAGGCACGCGCGCGTGTTTACTTTCGGAAAGGAATGGCTTGAATTCCACTTAAACTTGGGAGGCCATATCAACATTCACCAAGAACAAAACAAAGTCCGGGGTATCATTTGCCCACACGTAGAGGAGTTCAAGCTCACCAATAGCAAGCTGGGTCAACGCAGGTGTCACTTTTTTGGTGAAAGGCTATCATGGATAGCTTTATTAAAATTAAATAATGATTATATCCACTAGCTGCTATTACCTCTGTCCAAAGGCATGCACGTAGTTTTTTTGGATGCGCATAGTTCTAGATTGACAATTTAACTAGTCAAATATGCATCGTATGTAATAAAAAAAATATTTTTAGAAATTATATCTGCATATCAATCTAGTGATATACTTTTCATGAAATATAACACATATTTAGTTAGTTAAATTGATGATCTAAAACTACGCGCATGTTCTATACATGGGAGAGAGAGGGACTAATTAAGAACACAAGAGTCCAACTATCATCACACTTATTACAGTAACTCAATTTAGCTAACTGTCAAATTTGCCACTTGATTACAGTCTCGGGGACAAAACCAAATTTTGGCAAAATCAGAAGAGACATGACACGAGCATCTAGCTTCACTTATAAGAACGCTCAGCTTCGCAACACGTAGTCCTGCCCCCTTAAGTAAAGAAATCGCCGGTTATCATCATGTACACGTGAGTCCTTATGATACGTTTTTAACGTATCTATAATTTTTGATTGTTTCATCCAGTCATATTATCATTCTAAGATACTTTCTAAGTGTTTATTTACCAATTTATATTTTTTGTAAGCATTAACCTATTGACCGAGTGCCTAGTGCCAGTTGTTGTGTTCTGCATGTTTTTGTCTTTTCAGGTTTATAGTATCAAACGAAGTCCAATTGCCCCGAATTTTTTTATGATTTTTTCTGGACCAAAAGAAGACGTGAAAGCTTCGGGAGGAGACATTTCCGCCGCCGCAAGACTCTATTCCGCCTCGATGCCATCTACATCTCTGTTCTGGTGCCCCGCCGAAGGGGGGGGGGTCGATCACCGAGGGCCTCTTCATCAACCTTGTTGTCCTGATGAAGATATGTGAGTAGTTAGCCACAGACCTACGGGTCCGTAGTTAGTACCTAGATGTCCATCTCTCTTTCTTTTGATCTTCAATACAATGATCACCGTATCTTCGCTTTGATCTATCCGATGTAATCCTTTTATGCAGCGCGTTTGTTGGTATTTGATGAATTGTGGGTTTATGTTCAGATTATTCATGGAAAATATTTGAGTCACCTCTGAATATTATGATTCGTATTTACATGATCATTATAGCTTCATAAGTCTCTCCGGTCTATTGAAATAGTTTGGCCATCTATATTGATATTTCTTCAATAAGAGGGGTGCGTTGTAGTGGGTTCAATCTGACGGTGCTCTATATTCGAGTGACAGGAAGGGACAAGACACGTCTTTTTATTGTTGCCACTAAGGATAAAATAATGGGGTTAGTTCATACTCCCTCTGTCCGGAATTACTTGTCATAGAAATAAATGTATCTAAACGTATTTTAGTTTTAGATACATCCATTTATTTTCATGTTGGTGACAAGTAATTTCGGACGAAGGGAGTATTAATTGAATTCTATTTGTCTACATCATGTCATTATTCTCCAAGCATTCCTCTGTTTTACTTAATACTCTAGATGCATGTTGGATAACGGTCGATGTGTGGAGTAATAGTAATAGGTGCAGGAAGGAGTCGACCTATTTGCTTATGGACATGCCTATATATAGATGATCATTGCCATGAATATCACATAACTATGCATTTTTCTATCAACTACTTAACAGTAATTTGTTTACCCACCGTATGTTTCCTACACGAGAGATTGTTGCTAGGGAAAACTATGTCCCCCGGGTCTATTCACTTATATATATTTAGAAACGCTTTCATTACCTTGTTGCTATTTATTTGCTTTTATTTTATTTTGCAATTTACAATTATGTACTATCATTTACACGCTTCATTTGCTTGCAAATAACGAGATCAAGGGGATTGACAACCCTCTTGCCGCGTTGGGTGCAAGTGTTTGCTCTTTTATGTGCAGTTGCTGAAGAGGATGTTGATTGATATTCGTATTGGTTTGATAAACCTTGGTTCTTAACTGAGGGAAATACTTATCCGTACTGTGCTGTAATTACCCGTTCCTTTTCATGGAAAATCCAACACAGATCACAAGTATCAGGAAGGATTTCTGGCGCTGTTGCCTTGGAATATCATCACCAACTATCAAGTAATTTCGCACAACACTACTGGAATCCAGGGATTTACCGTCTGCGATGTC
Source organism: Hordeum marinum (assembly GCA_022496015.1). Lineage (NCBI taxonomy): Eukaryota > Viridiplantae > Streptophyta > Magnoliopsida > Poales > Poaceae > Hordeum > Hordeum marinum. The sequence continues at coordinate 124,655,796 of CM039673.1, read as the reverse complement.
TTTGCTGTCTGCTTGCTGATGGCAAAGAGAGTCTTTGTTGTTAGCTTACACGGAACGGACGACAAAGTATGAGCTGATGGCAAAGGAAATCTTTGTCGTCAGCCCATACTTTGTCGTCTGCCAACCGACGGCAAAGCTCCCAAAAGCAGACAGCAAAGAGCGTGAGGGGCCCCACTGGACCACGGGTCAACCTGACGGCATGGATGCCACTTTGCCGTCAGCCTTTTGCCTCTTTGCCGTCCGGCGACAGACGACAAAGAGGATGGCGACCTAATGGCTAACGGCCGTGCCCCGGCCCCACCCCACCCCTCTCTCTACCCTTCTCCCCATCTCTCACTCTCTCTCCCCTTCCTCCCCGTCTCTCACTCTCTCTACCGCAAACCATCGAGGCGACGCCGGCGCCAGCCCTCCCTCCCACGACCCTCCTCCACCACCACCCCTCCCCACGGCGATCCCCCTCCCCCTCTCGCCGCCCCTCCCCAGCACCACCCTCACCACCGCATCTCCCCGCGATGAGCCCCCTCCTCGCGGCGAGCCCCCTCCCCCCTTGCCGCCCCCTTCCCCGCACCGCCCCCACCACCGTGGTGAGCCGCCCACCCGCGCCGAGCCCCCTCCCCCGTGCCGTCCCTCCTCCACCCATGCCTCCCCGCGACGCCCCACCGTCGGAGCTCGACGCGGCACCGCCCCCTCTCCGCGGCCTTCCTCCCCGTGCCGACCCTCCTCCACCACCGCGGCGGCCCTCCTCAACCGGCCCTACAAGGTGAACTTTTTTACCCTTTTTCCTGTTTTTACTGTTCAATGGCTTGTTTTTTTATGTTTAGTTTAGGTTAGTTTAGGTTAGTGCTAGTGCTAGTTTAGTTTAGTTTACTGTTTTCTATTTTTTATTTAGTTTAGGTTAGTGCTAGTGCTAGTTTAGTTTAGGTTAGTCCTAGTTATTAGTGTTATTAGTGCTAGTGCTAGTGTTTAGATAAGAATAAGGAAAAGAAGAAGAAGGAGAAAAATGAAAAATGAAAAGGGAAAGAAGAAAAGAATAAGAAGAAGAAGGAAAATAAGAAGAGAAGAAGACGACGAAGAAGAAGAAGGAGAGGAGGAGGAGGAGGAGGAGAAAGAAGAAGAAGAAGAAGAAGAAGAAGAACAAGAACAAGAGAAGAGCCCCCAACCCCCGACGCCACTGACCCCTAACCTCTGACGACCATCGACCCTCGACCCCCGACGCCACTGACCCTCGACCCCTGACCCTCGATGCCACCGACCCCCGAACCCCAACGCCATCGACCCCCAACCACCGACGCCACCAACCCCCGAACCCCGACACCACCGACCCTCGACCCCCGACCGCCGATGCCACTGACCCCCGACGCCACTGACTCCTGACGGCACTGACCCCCGACCATCGACACCTATTCTGCCTCCTGCTAACCGAAAAGGTGCTCTTCGGCCTCCGAGAGGCCGAGGAGGTCATAGTTTTGTAAATTATGAGTTAGGTCACATATTTTCTGATTTTGTTATAAAAACATCATATTTGTGTTGATCGGTTGAATTTCAATGTGTAGTTGTTCGACGACCTCCCCGTGCGTTGGACGAGTTCCCCTGATGCGTTCGTTGGTGAGCACAAATGACATATCCTCCCCCGGCCCCCTTAATTTGCTCGGTTCCGGTCTTCGCGCCGATGAAACTTGCTAGCTATAGGTGTCTTCAATCATCAGTATGCGTGACCAGTATGCGTCTCCCGTTCGAAAGGGCGACAACTATAAATATGCATGTCTTTGCATATTTATAACCGCCATCCTTTCGAATTGTCCAAAGTTATCCATGGACAGCCCGAGTATGTGTAGATTTGGTTCGTTTTCCCATATGCTCTGCTTCGGATCCGATGCGGAATTTCGTCAGTGCCTCCGTGTTGTTCTCCGGGTACACATCCTCTCTGCTTATTGCCGAGATGTGTATCAGGAGAATAGCGGGGAGGTGTTGCCAAAATTTCATGTCGGATCCGGAGTAGAGCATGGGAAAACGAACCCAATCTACACATACTCAGGTGGGATTACGACCTATCTCTACCTATTAGCGTGTAGGTTGCATGGACGCAATAAAACTGACGAACTTGATTAACGGATGAATATAGATGATGAATTTGTTGGAAATATGCCCTAGAGGCAATAAATAAAGTGTTTATTATTATATTTCCTTGTTCATGATAATCGTTTATTATCCATGCTATAATTGTATTAAATGGAAACACATTATATGTGTGGGTAAATAGACAACACTTTGTCCCTAGTATGCCTCTAGTGAACTAGCTCGTTCATCGAAGATGGTCAAGGTTTCCTGGTCATTGACATGTGATATCATTTGATAACGGGATCACATCATTAGGAGAATGATGTGATGGACAAGATCCAAACTACAAATGTAGCATATGATCGTGTCAGTTTATTGCTACTGTTTTCTGCATGTCAAGTATGTGTTCCTATGACCATGAGATCATGCAACTCACGAACATCGGAGGAGTGCCTTGTGTGTATCAAACATCGCAACATAACTGGGTGACTATAAAGGTGCTCTACATGTATCTCTGAGGGTGTCTGTTGAGTTGGCATGGATCAAGACTGGGATTTGTTACTCCGTGTGAACGAAGAGGTATCTCAGGGCCCACTCGGTAATACAACATCACAATAAGCCTTGCAAGCAATGTGACTAAGTGTTAGTTGCGGGATCTTGTATTACAGAACGATTAAAGAGACTTGCCGATAACGAGGTTGAACTAGGTATGGAGATACCGACGATCGAATCTCGGGCAAGTAACATACCGAAGAACAAAGGGAACATCATACAGGATTAACTGAATCCTTGACAAAGAGGTTCGACCAATAAAGATCTTCGTAGAATATGTAGGAACCAATATGGGCATCTAGGTCCTGCTATTGGTTATTGACCATAGAAGTGTCTCGGTCATGTCTACATAGTTCTTGTACCCGCAGGGTCTGCACACATAAGGTTTGGTGACGTTTCGGTAGTATAGAGTTATGTATGGTGGTGACCGAAGGTTGTTCGGAGTCCCGGATGAGATCCCGTATGTCACGAGGAGCTCCGGAATGGTCCAGAGGTAAAGATTGATATATAGGAAGTCCTATTTTGGTCACCGGAAAAGTTTCGGGCTCATCGGTAGTGTACCGGGAGTGCCGGTAGTGTACCGGGAGACCATCGGGAGGGGTATTTCGACCCAAGAGGCTACATGGGCTGTGGGAGGATGAATACCAGACCCTAGTGGGCTGGTGGAAGTCCCACACAAGGCCCATGCAGTTGGGAAGAAAAGCCCAAAAAGGAAAAAGGTGGAAAAAGGCAAAAAAGGCTAAATTAGGAAGGAGTCCTAATCCCACTAGGAGTGGAGGAGGAGGATTCCTCCCTCCTGGTTCGGCCGAACCTCCTTGGCTTGGAAGCCAAGGCTGCCTCCTCTCCTCCTCTCCTCCTATATATACTAGAGGGTTTTAGGGTTTTTGAACAAGATTTTCAGTCACGTGCAACTCTACCCTCTAGTCCATAGTTTCTCCTCTAGATCGGGTTTCTGCAGTGCTTAGGTGAAGCCCTGCCGAAATAGCTCCACCATTATCGCCGGAGCGCCATCACGCTACCGGATAAATCTTCTATCTCTCCGCTCCTTCTTGCTGGATCAAGACGGCGGAGATCATCATCAAGCTGTACGTGTGCTGAACGCGGAGGTGCCGTCCGTTCGACACTAGATTGGAAGGATCGTGATCAAGTTCACGGGACGGAACGTGATTGGATCGTGGGATGGATCATGATTGGATCACGGGATGCACGGCAATTTGGATCGCGAAGACGTTCGACTACACCAACCGCGTTTCTTAGCGCTTCCCGCTTAGCGATCTACAAGGACACGTAGATCCACTCTTCCTCTCGTAGATGCTCATCACCATGGATAGATCTGCGTGTGTGTAGGAAATTTTTTGTTTCCCATGCAACGTTCCCCAACAATGGTATCAGAGCTAGGTCTATGTGTAGATGAGATCTCGAGTAGAACACAAAAGGTTTGTGGGCGTTGATGCTTAGATTGCTTCCTCCCTTGGTCGGATTTTGGTTCAACGGTATTGTGAGATGAAGCGACCCAGAACAACATTACTCATATGCTTACGAGAGACCGGTTCCCTCGACCGCAACTTGTTGCATAGATGGCTTGCGGGTGCCAGTTTCTCTCACTTTAGTTGGATCGGATTCGACAAAGGCGGTCCTTGAGAAGGTTGAAAAGCAACTAGTGTATCACAATTGTGGTTTTTGCGTAGATGAGAATTGTTCTTGCTAGATACCAGTAGCAGCCACGTAAAACATGCAACAACAATTAGAGGACGTCTAACTTGTTTTTGCAGGGTATGTTGTGATGTGATATGGCCAATTACATGATGTGATATATGTGATGTATGAGATGATCATGTGATGTATAGATTATCACGACTTGCATGTCGATGAGTACGGCAACCGACAGGAGCCATAGGGTTGTCTTTAATTATGGTATGACCCGCGTGTCAATCATTAGGCGCTATGTAATGCTTTACTTTATCGCTAAACGGTAGCAATAGTAGTAGAAGCATGTTGGGCGCGACAACCCCGATGGCGACACGTTGATGGAGATCAACATGATAAAGATCATGATGTCATGCCGGTGACGATGGAGATCATGCCGGTGCTTTCTAGATGGAGATCAAAAGCACAAGTTCATGGCCATATCATGTCACTTATGCATTTCATGTGATGTTAATCCTTTTATGCACCTTGTTTTGCTTAGGACGACGGTAGCATTATAAGGTGATCCCTCACTTAAATTTCAAGATGAATTGTGTTCTCCCCGAGTGTGCACCGTTGCGAAAGTTTGTCGTGTCGAGACACCACGTGATGATCGGGTGTGATAGACTCTATGTTCACATACAATGGATGCAAACCAGTGTTGCACATGCAGAACACTCGGGTTAAACTTGACGAGCCTATCATGTACAGACATGGCCTCGGAACACAAAAGACCGAAAGGTCGAACATGAGTCATATACTAGATATGATCAACATGAGATGTTCACCATTGAAGCCACCTCAACTCACATGATGATGAGACTTAAGTTGGTGAATTTGGATCATGTGACACTCAGATGACCTGAGGGATGTCGATTTGAGTGGGAGCTTTAGTAATTTGATTAACTAAACTCATAATATTGAACAATAGTCTAAGTAAACTTTGCATATTTATGCTGTAGATCAATGGCTCGTGCAGTAGCACCCCTGAATTTTAATGCGTTCCTAGAGAAAGCTAAGTTGAAAGATGATGGAAGTAACTTTGTTGACTGGGCCCGTAATCTGAGGATTATCCTCACGGCTTCCCAGAAATCATATGTCCTTGATGCACCGCTTGGTGACCAACCAGAAGACATGACCTCCGAAGACGTTAAGAACACTTGGGAGGCACGTATTGGAGATTACTCAATAGTTCAGTGTGCAATATTGTATGGTTTAGAACTGGGACTTCAAAGACGTTTTGAACGTCATGGAGCATATGAGATGTTCCAAGAGTTGAAGTTTATCTTTCAGAAGAATGCCCGGATCGAGAGGTATGAAACCTCCGATAAGTTCTATGCTTGCAAGATGGAGGAGAATGGGTCTATCAGTGAACATATACTCAGAATGTCTGGGTATTCAACTCATCTAGCGGAGTTGGGAATTGCCCGGCCTCCAGAGGCGATCACTGACAGAGTTCTTCAATCACTGCCACCTAGGTACAAGAGCTTTGAGATGAACTATAACATGCACGGGATGAACAAGTCAGTCGCCGAGCTGTTTGCGATGCTAAAAGTCGCCGAGTCTGAAATCCAGAAAGAACATCAAGTGTTGATGGTCAATAAAACCACTAGTTTCAAGAAAAATGGCAAGGTCAAGGGCAAGGGCAAAAAGGGTAAAACCAAGAAGGATGGCAAAGCAGTTGCTACTCCTATAAAAAATCCCAAGCATGGACCCAAGCCAGAAACTGAGTGCTTTCATTGCAAGGGAACTGGTCACTGGAAGCGGAACTGCCCCAAGTACCTGGCTGACAAGAAGGCGGCCAACGACAAACAAGGTATATATGATATACATGTTATTGATGTGTACCTTACTAGCTCTCGTAGTAGTGCCTATGTATTTGATACCGGTTCGGTTGCTCACATTTGTAACTCAAAGCAGGAACTACAGAATAAACGAAGGCTGGCAAAGGATGAGGTGACGATGCGCGTGGGAAATGGTTCCAAGGTTGATGTGATCGCCGTCGCACGCTCTCTCTTCGATTACCATCGGGATTAGTGATGAACCTGAATAATTGTTATTTAGTGCCTGCGTTAAGCATGAAGATTATATCTGGATCTTGTTTATTGCGAGACGATTACTCATTTAAATCAAAGAATAAAGGTTGTTCTATTTATATGAGTAATATCTTTTATGGTCATGAACCCAATGTTAGGGGTTTATTCATATTGAATCTTGATAGTGATGACACACATGTTCATAAAATTGATGCCAAAAGATGTAGAGTTGATAATGATAGTACCACTTTCTTGTGGCACTGCCGTTTAGGTCATATTGGTGCAAAACACATGAGGAAGCTCCATGCTGATGGATTTGGAGTCACTTGATTTTGAATCACTTGACACATGTGAACCATGCCTCATGGGCAAGATGACTAAAACGCCGTTCTCTGGAACAATGGAACGGGCGAGTGACTTAATGGAAATCATACATACTGATGTGTGCGGTCCAATGAATGTTACAGCGCATGGTGGATACCGTTATTTTCTCACCTTCTCTCATGACTTAAGTAGATATGGATATATTTACTTGATGAAACACAAGTCTGAAACGTTTGAAAAATTCAAGCAATTTCAGAGTGAAGTTGAGAATCATCGTAACAAGAAGATTAAATTCCTACGATATGATCGAGGAGGTGAATATCTGAGTTATGAGTTTGGCAGTCACTTAAGACAGTGTGGAATTGTTTCACAATTGACACCGCCCGGAACACCACAACGTAATGGTGTGTCCGAACGTCATAATCGAACCTTATTAGATATGGTGCATTCTATGATGTCTCTTGCTGATTTGCCACTATCGTTTTGGGGTTATGCATTAGAGACAACTGCATTCACTTTAAATAGGGCACCATCGAAATCCGTTGAGACGACGCCATATGAACTGTGGTTTGGCAAGAGGCCAAAGTTGTCGTTTCTTAAAGTTTGGGGATGTGATGCTTATGTCAAAAAGCTTTAGCCTGAAAAGCTGGAACCCAAAGCGGAAAAATGCGTCTTCATAGGATACCCGAAAGAGACAGTCGGGTATACCTTCTATCTCAGATCCGAAGGCAAAGTGTTTGTCGCTAAGAACGGAACATTTCTTGAGAAAGAGTTTCTCTCGAAAGAATTGAGTGGGAGGAAATAGAGCTTGATGAGGTTATTGAACCTTTACTTCAACCAGAAAGTAGCGCAGCGCAGAAAGATGTTTTTGTGGAACCTACGACGGTAGAAGAGGAAGTTAATGATGATGATCATGAAGCTTCAGATCAAGCTACTATTGAACCTCGTAGGTCGACAAGGCCGCGTACTACTCCTGAGTGGTATGACAACCTTGTCTTGGAGGTCATGTTGTTGGACAACAATGAACCTACGAGCTATGGAGGAGCAGTGATGGGCCCGGATTCCGAGAAATGGTTAGAGGTCGTGAAATCCAAGATGGGATCCATGTATGAAAACAAAGTATGGACTTTGTAAGTATTACCTGAAGGGCGAAAGGCCATTCAGAACAAATGGATCTTTAAGAAGAAGACAGACGCATACGGTAATGTCACCGTCTATAAAGCTCGACTTGTGGCAAAGGGTTTTTCACAAGTTCAAGGAGTTGACTATGATGAGACCTTCTCACCCGTAGCGATGCTTAAGTCTGTCAGAATCATGTTGGCAATAGCTGCTTATTTCGACTATGAAATTTGGTAGAGGGATGTCAAAACAGCGTTCCTCAACGATTTCCTTGAGGAAGAGTTATATATGATGCAACCAGAAGGTTTTGTCGATCCAGAGAATGCTGACAAAGTTTGCAAACTCCAGCGATCCATTTATGGGCTAGTGCAAGCATCTCGGAGTTGGAATAAGCGTTTTGATGAGGTGATCAAAGCGTTTAAGTTTATACAAGTTTATGGAGAAGCTTGTATTTACAAGAAAGTGAGTGGGAGCTCTATAGCGTTTCTAATATTATATGTGGATGACATATTGCTGATTGGAAACAATATAGAAATGCTGGAAAGCATGAAGGAATATTTGAACAAGAATTTTCAATGAAGGACCAGGGAGAAGCTGCTTTCATATTAGGCATTAAGATCTATAGAGATAGATCGAGACGCTTAATAACACTTTCACAGAGCACATACCTTGATAAAGTTTTGAAGAAGTTCAAAATGGATCAGTCCAAGAAGGGGTTCTTGCCTGTGTTACAAGGTGTGAAGTTGAGTAAGACTCAATGCCCAGTGACTGCAGAAGATAGAGAAAAGATGAGTGTCATCCCCTATGCTTTAGCCATAGGCTCTATCATGTATGCATTGCTATGCATAATACCGGATGTCAGCCTTGCCATAAGTATGGCCGGAAGGTTTCAAAGTGATCCTGGAATGGAACACTGGGCAGCGGTCAAGAATATCCTTAAGTACTTGAAAAGGACTAAGGAAATGTTTCTCGTTTATGGAGGTGATGAAGAGCTCGTCGGAAAGGGTTACGTCGATGCAAGCTTTGACACTGATCTGGATGACTCTAAGTCACAAACCGAATACGTATTTATTCTCAACGGGGGAGCAGTAAGCTGGTGCAGTTCCAAGCAAAGCGTGATAGCCGATTCTACATGTGAAGCGGAGTACATCGCAGCCTCGGAAGCGACGAAGGAAGGTGTCTGGATGAAGCAGTTCATGACAGATCTTGGAGTAGTGCCCAGTGCACTGAATCCAATGAACCTGTTCTGTGACAACACTGGTGCCATTGCTCTGTCCAAGGAACCAAGGTTTCACAAGAGGACAAGACACATAAAGCGACGCTTCAACTCCATCCGCGATTACATTGAGGAGAAGGACATAAATATTTGCAAAGTGCACACGGATCTGAATGTTATAGACCCGTTGACTAAACCTCTTCCAAGGGCTAAACATGATCAACACCAGAACTGCATGGGTGTTCGATTCATTACAATGTAAATCACATAGTGATGTGAGCTAGATTATTGACTCTAGTGCAAGTGGGAGACTGTTGGAAATATGCCCTAGAGGCAATAAATAAAGGTTTATTATTATATTTCCTTGTTCATGATAATCGTTTATTATCCATGCTATAATTGTATTAATTGGAAACACATTACATGTGTGGGTAAATAGACAACACTTTGTCCCTAGTATGCCTCTAGTGAGCTAGCTCGTTCATCAAAGATGGTCAAGGTTTCCTGGCCATTGACATGTGATGTCATTTGATAACGGGATCACATCATTAGGAGAATGATGTGATGGACAAGACCCAAACTACAAACGTAGCATATGATCGTGTCAGTTTATTGCTACTGTTTTCTGCATGTCAAGTATGTGTTCCTATGACCATGAGATCATGCAACTCACGAACATCGGAGGAGTGCCTTGTGTGTATCAAACATCGCAACGTAACTGGGTGACTATAAAAGTGCTCTACATGTATCTCCGAGGGTGTCTGTTGAGTTGGCATGGATCAAGACTGGGATTTGTTACTCCGTGTGAACGAAGAGGTATCTCAGGGCCCACTCGGTAATACAACATCACAATAAGCCTTGCAAGCAATGTGACTAAGTGTTAGTTGCGGGATCTTGTATTACAGAACGAGTAAAGAGACTTGCCAATAACGAGGTTGAACTAGGTATGGAGATACCGACGATCGAATCTCGGGCAAGTAACATACCGAAGAACAAAGGGAACATCATACGGGATTAACTGAATCCTTGACATAGAGGTTCGACCGATAAAGATCTTCGTAGAATATGTAGGAACCAATATGGGCATCCAGGTTCCGCTATTGGTTATTGACCATAGAAGTGTCTCGATCATGTCTACATAGTTCTCAAACCCGCAGGGTCTGCACACTTAAGGTTTGGTGATGTTTCGGTAGTATAGAGTTATGTATGGTGGTGACCAAAGGTTGTTCGGAGTCCCAGATGAGATCCCGGACATCACGAGGAGCTCCGGAATGGTCTGGAGGTAAATATTGATATATAGGAAGTCCTATTTTGGTCGCCGGTAAAGTTTCGGGCTCATCGTTAGTGTACCGGGAGTGCCGGTAGTGTACCGGGAGACCATCGGGAGGGGTATTTCGACCCAAGAGGCTACATGGGCTGTGGGAGGATGAATACCAGCCCCTAGTGAGCTGGTAGAAGTCCCACACAAGGCCCATGCAGTTGGGAAGAAAAGCCCCAAAAGGAAAAAGGTGGAAAAAGGCAAAAAAGGCTAAATTAGGAAGGAGTCCTAATCCTACTAGGAGTGGAGGAGGAGGATTCCTCCCTCCTGGTTCGGCCGAACCTCCTTGGCTTGGAAGCCAAGGCTGCCTCCTCTCCTCCTATATATACTAGAGGGTTTTAGGGTTTTTGAACAAGATTTTCAGCCACGTGCAACCCTACCCTCTAGTCCATAGTTTCTCCTCTAGATCGGATTTCTGCAGTGCTTAGGCGAAGCCCTGCTGGAATAGCTCCACCACCATCGCCGGAGCGCCGTCACGCTGCCAGAGAACTCTTCTTCCTCTCTGCTCCTTCTTGTTGGATCAAGACGGCGGAGATCATCATCAAGCTGTACGTGTGCTGAACGCGGAGGTGCCGTCCGTTCGGCACTAGATCGGAAGGATCATGATCAAGTTCGTGGGACGGATCGTGATCAAGTTCGCGGGACGGATCGTGATTGGATCGTGGGACGGATCGTGATTGGATCGCAGGACGTATGGCGATTTGGGTCGCAAAGACGTTTGACTACACCAACCACGTTTCTTAACGCTTCCCGCTTAGCGATCTACAAGGGTACGTAGATCCACTCTCCCTCTTGTAGATGCTCAACACCATGGATAGATCTGCGTGTGCATAGGAATTTTTTTGTTTCCCATGCAATGTTCCCCAATAGAATTATATCTATATATTTCTTTTGTGTTTAGTAGGTAGGCAAGATGAGTGATCGTGCTTGGATGTACACCGGTCACCCTAGTCAGAAAGAAATGACCATTGAATGGTCAACAAAAACCAAGGGGTTTCTGAGCGCCGCATTTGCAAATGGCCAGGAAATAACCTGGTGCCCCTGTGTCCGGTGCGACAACCATAGAAAGTGGAGACGAGATGAAATGGGTAAACACTTGCAAAAGTGGGGTTTTACGCCTGAATATACGGTGTGGAGATTTCATGGTGAGTCTGCCTAATTTGCCAGAGCTGAGGTTGTTCGTTGTCACACCGACGAGCATGGTACCAGGATCGAAGACATGGTGCAAGACTCTGATGATGCTCAGGATTCGGATGATGAGATGGAGGAATCTGCAAAGGCCTTCTATGAAATGTTGGAGTCTTCAAAACATCCTCTCCACGAGCACACTGAGCTTTGTCAGCTGGATGCCATCACGCAAGTAATGGCTCTGAAGGCTCAATTCAACCTAGGTTGAGAATGCTACGATGCGATGATGACGATATTTGGACGCTTTCTACCCAAAGGCCATGTATTGCCAGCAAACCTGTACTAGTCGGACAAAATCCTACGTGCGCTTAAGATGCCCTATGAGAAGATAGATGCCTGTGTGAATGGATGTGCCTTATTTTGGCTTGAGTATGAGGTCTTGAACTATTGTCCCATTTGCAAGTCTTCGAGGTATGTTGTGGTAGACAACGGTATGGGTCAGAAGAGTCAGACCAAAATCTTAGTTAATGTTCTTCAGTATGTGCCAATCATACCAAGACTTCAATGTCTTTTCATGGTCGAAGAGACGGCCAAACAAATGACGTGGCATAAATTGGGCAAAAGAACCGAACTAGATGCAGATGGGAATCCGATGTTGGGACACACTTCAGACGCTTTTGCATGGAAGCACTTCGATTCATTACATAAGGATAAAGAAGTAGATCCAAGGCATCCTCGAGTCGCCATCAGCACGGATGGGTTCCAAGTGTTTGGTATGACAACAACCCAATACAGTTGCTGGCCTGTATTTGTCATTCCACTCAATCTCCCTCGGAGAGATTATGAAAAGAAAGAACATTTTCTTGACGTTCATAATTCCAGGGCCCAACTATCCGGGGAAGAATATGAATGTGTACATGCAGCCGCTTAAGGCTGAATTGCAAGAAGCTTGGGATAATGGAATCAAGACATATGCCACTGCTTCCAAAAAAACATCAAAATGCACGTGTGGTACATGTACTCGACGCATGACTTGCCGGTGTATGCGCTATTCATTGGCTGGCGTGTGCATGGAAGGTTCCCGTGCCCCACATGCAAGGCAACTCTTAAGTTCCGTTGGCTACAGGCGGGTCGCAAGTATTCTTGCTTCGACTTGCATAGACAGTTCCTGGATCCTCGCCATAAGTTCATAAAAGAATAGAAGAATTTCATGAAAGGTATAGTTGTCAAAAACTCTACACCACCCGCATTGACAGGACAACAGACCCCGGATCAGATAAACGCTCTCGAGCGGGATCCAATACGTCTAGGGTATTTCAAAGGGTATAATATGAAACACGCCTGGACTCACAAGATATGCTTGTGGGATCTGCCTTACTTTAAAGACCTCCTTTTGTTAGTGCATCTAGTGCCCTTAGTGATTTTGGTGTATTGTAGACTTACAGGTTAAGGTACTAATGCGTTTGTGAGTATACACAGGTTCTATAAGCCGATGAGGAGTTTGATGTATTCGGAGATTATCGACCCCTAAAAATGTATGTCTTCAAGTGAAGACTTTGCTGAAGACTTTCTAAAGACTTTGGTGAAGACTTTGTGAAGACTTTGAAAATGAAGAAGTTGGTGTGACCTTGAAGATATGAATGAGGAATATGAAGCGTGAAGACTTTTGTTTTCGTAGTTTCGTTTTCTTTATTTGAGTCATAGGAAACACCGTACTATTAAAGGGGGCCGAGGTAAAACTAAGTAAAATTTCCAACTGATGCTCAACTCCCAAATCCTCAACCCATACAATCCTTTGAGTGAAGCCTTTGGAAATATCTTACGGTTCAGACAAGTTCTTCAGTGACAGAGACGAAGTTCTTTTGGTCTCTGAGGAAATTGATCTGACCGAGGAGTTAGGATTTCGCCAGTGCGAATTACCTACACGTGAGGAACATGATAAGATGAGGACTTTCATAGTTCGAAATTCCGACCGTTGCTGTGCTTAGCGCCAGCTATCCCCAATCATTCTTATCCACATAACGGTCATATCATTGGGGGCATTTATGTCTTATCATGTCAGGTTGCATCCTGGCTATAAATAGCCACCCCCCACAACCACTAGCTGGTTGGCTGCTTCGAGAGAGAATTGACACTTGTCTTTTGAGAGCAACCCATCCTCCGAGGACTTTTGAGAGAAAATCATCAGTGAGGAAAAACCTACAATCAAACCACAAAACCCAAAGTGATTGAGCATCACTGAAGAAATTCCTGTGTGGAACCGACGCTTGTTACCTTTGAGGACTGTGCATCCTCCAGATGGTTAGGCATCATGGTCTAGTGCTCCTGCAACCAACTAGGGACCAGAAGTGACCTTGGTCTAGAGCATCTAGCAGTAAATTGTGGATCGTCGGATGACCAGTTTGTGAGGGTTTTGGAAGTCTACCCTGAAGACTTACCATGAGTGTTTGGCGAGGACTGTGTGACCTTAGCTCAAGGAGAATACGGTAAGGACTGTGTGTCCTAGGACTGTGTGTCCTCTGGTTTAAATACCAGGCCGCTCCAAACCAGACGTACGATTTTCACAGCAGTTGGAACTGGGTCATCAAATCATTGTCTTCATCGAGCTATCTGGTTCTATTTCCTCAACCCCTCTATTCCTCATATACCTATTGATGAAATTGATTGTTACTGTTTGAAGAATTTGACTAAAGACTTTCACAAATTCCTCACCTCAAATTCTTCAAGTTACCTTGTTCATCACTGCTTATCCTGTATCACGCTACTCTCTGTTTGTGCATGTTTCATTTCATCATGAAGACTATGCTGTCACTATGTTCCTCATGCACTTGAGTACTTCTTCCGCTGCTAGTTATTCATCACATTTCAAATTCCTCAAAGTTGAAATTCCTCAAGTGATGAATTTGTAAAAATCGCCTATTCACCCCCCTCTAGTCGATATAACGCACTTTCACCTTTGCCCACACAACATCGACATGATGCACACTGAAAGAATATCGCCAAGACCCTTTTTGGTACATTGTTTGGCATAGAGGGAAAGACAAAGGATAATCCTAAGGATAGAGTCAATCAGGAGGCTCTATGTGATAGACCGTTACATGCGACAACCGTTAGGAAAGAAGAACTGGAGGAAGCCAAAGTCATGGTTCAATCTTGGAAGGCCAGCTATGAGGGAAATGCTCTTGTGGGTGAAAATGCAGTTGATGTTCCCCGATGGGTATGCAACGAATCTAAAGAGGGAAGCGATTCTTGACAAATTGAAAATATTTGGTCTCAAGGGTCATGATTGGCACATATGGCTTGAGCGGGTAATGCCGGTTATGTTGCATGGCTTTATCCCTGAGGATGAATGGCTAGTACTGGCAGAGCTGAGCTATTTCTTCCGTGCTCTTTGTGCGAAAGCACTATCGCCTAACCTGCTAGATGAACTGGAAGAGTTGGTGCCGGAGTTGATCTGCAAGTTAGAAAAGATCTTTCCATCGGTCTTCTTTAATCCAATGCAACATTTGATTTTGCATCTCCTGACCGAGGAAAGATTGGGGGGGGGCATGCAAAATCATTGGTGCTTTGGAACTAAGAGGATGTAGAAGACGCTTCGAGCAAAATGTAAAAATAAACGTAGAATTGAAGCATCGATGGCTGAGGCATTCATTACCGAGGAGGCGGCAAACTTCATGACAACCACACTACAAAGCCAAGAATCGTCGTTTGCATAATCCGAAGCCTCAATACAATGATGGCGCCCGTGAAATTTTTTGATCCAACCTCAGCCTATTCCAAGGGAAGTCGCACGAGCCGGCGCTTCGAAAGGAATAACGCTGGATGTCGAAGAATGGCAGACCATTTCGTTGTATATCTTCAACAAACTAACACAAGTGCGGCCGTACATCGAGTAAGTTCTCGGTACATTGTTTTGCAACTTCTAATTCCTTTGAACCGCTCTTATTCCCGGATATGTGATACAGTTGATACTTGCCAAATTCTCGGATGGAGTGGTGATCCAAAAGGATTCCATTGAAGAGTATGAGCTTCTGGAAAAGCATGGATGCGGCTATCCTGGTTTCATCTCTTGGTTCAAACAAACAATAATTTCCATTAGACCATTTCATTTCTTCGTCTAGTTTGCGGCTAATGCACAATCCTTTCGTATCAAACTTGTAGGCTAATTTAGAGTCTATGGACGCTGAATTGAGACAAGTCGCTATTGGTTTTGACTATAAGGTCCGTTCATTTGACAAATACGACATCAACGGTTATCGCTTTCATACTTTTGGCAAAGATCTATCTATGGACGACCGAAAGTCTACAAATTGTTGTGTCTTCACTGTCGGCAAAGGAGTTGTCAAGTATTATGGAAGAGTTGAAGCAATTTATGAACTTATATTCTTTGGTGAAAACAGACCAAACGTCATAGTCTTCAAATGTTATTGGTTCCATCCGAAGGAGACTAGAAGGACTCATGAACATATAGGGCTAGTTAAAATCAAACAAAGCACCCATTTAGATGTTCCCGATGTCTATATTACGGCTCAACAGGCGACCCAAGTTTTCTATCTACCGTGGGCCTGCCAAATTGATCCACATCTGAATGGTTGGGATGTCGTTTGTGATGTACCGCCACATTTTAGACCACCTCCCGTCAATGAAGATGATTATGAACTTCACATTAACCTAGACACATATGAAGGGGAATTCTTCCAAGAAACACGTCTTTCCAAAAACATGTTTCAAGAACCGCTCTACTTCACCCCAGAACATTGAGGTAGACAACGACAGTGAATCCGACTTCACCCCTGAGCCGGAACAAGAAGCGACGGAAGAAGAAGAGGTTACTGCTGCGGATGACCTCTGAATGCTTGACCAATTACATAAAGAAGGACTTCCGCATGTTGCTCCCGATAGTGATGATGATGAATTTATTGATGATAGTGATGATGATGCATTTATTGATCCCGGAGCATGTTGGGGAATGTAGTAGTAAATCAAATATTTTCCTACGTGTCACCAAGATCAATCTATGGAGAAATCTGCAACGAGTGGGGGGAGTGCATCTTCATACCTTTGAAGATCGCAAAGTGGAAGCGTTACAAGAACGCGGTTGGTGGAGTCATACTCGCAGCGATTCAGATCGCGGTCGCTTCCGATCTAAGTGCCAAACAACAGCGCCTCCGCGTTCAACACACGTACAGCCTGGGGACGTCGGCTCCTTCTTGATCCAGCAAGGGGGAGGAGAGATTGAGGGAGAGCTCCGGCAACACGACGGTGTGGTGGCGGTGGAGCTTGTGGTTCTTTGGCGGAGCTTCGCTAAGCGCTACGGAGGAGGAGGAGGTGTAGGAGGGGAAAGGGCTGCACCAACGAAAGGGTGTGGCTGCCCTCCCACCCCCACTATTTATAGGGGGAAGGGGACCTCCTAGATCCATCTAGAGGGGGGGGGGTGGGCGGGGGGGCATCGGCCCCTAGGGTTTCCAACCCTAGTAAGGGGGTGTGCCCCCCTAGGGTTTCAAACCCTAGAGAGGGGGGCATCGCCCCCTAGTTGCCTTGGGCCCTTGGGGGGCACACCAACCCACTAAGGGGCTGGTTCCCACCCAACTACAGCCCATTAGGTCCTCTGGGGCAGGTGGACTCTCCCGGTGGACCCCCGGAACCCCTTCGGTGGTCCCGGTACAATACCGATAAACCCCGAAACCTTTCCGATGACTGAAACCGGACTTCCCATATTTAAATCTTCACCTCCGGACCATTTCGGAACTCCTCGTGACGTTCGAGATCTCATCCGGGACTCCGAACAACTTTCGGTAACCATATATAATTCCCATTACAACTCTAGCGTCACCGAACCTTAAGTGTGTAGACCCTACGGGTTTGGGAACCATGCAGTCATGACCGAGACACCTCTCCGGCCAATAACCAATAGCGGATCTGGATACCCATATTGGCTCCCACATGTTCCAAGATGATATCATCCTATGAACCACGATGTCGGGGATTCAATTAATCCTGTATGCAATTCCCTTTGTCCATCGGTATGTTACTTGCCCGAGATTCGATCGTCGGTATCCCAATACCTTGTTCAATCTCATTAAGGGCAAGTCTCTTTACTTGTTTTGCAACACATGATCTCGTGACTAACTCCTTATTCACATTGAGCTCATTATGATGATGTATTACCGAGTGGGCCCAGAGATACCTCTCTATCACACGGAGTGACAAATCCCAGTCTCGATTCGTGCCAACCCAACAAACACTTTCGGAGATACTTGTAGTGCACCTTTATAGTCACCCAGTTACGTTGTGACGTTTGATACACCCAAAGCATTCCTACGGTATCTAGGAGTTGCACAATCTCATGGTCTAAGGAAATGATACTTGACATTAGAAAAGCTCTAGGAGACGAACTACACGATCTTGTGCTATGCTTAGGATTGGGTCTTGTCCATCACATCATTCTCCTAATGATGTGATCCCGTTATCAACGACATCCAATGTCCATGGTCATGAAATCGTGACCATCTACTGATCAACGAGCTAGGCAACTAGAGGCTCACTAGGGACATGTTGTGGTCTATGTATTCACACATGTATTACGGTTTCCGGTTAATACAATTATAGCATGAACAACAGACAATTATCATGAACAAGGAAATATAATAATCACTTTATTATTGCCTCTAGGGAATATTTCCAATAGTCTCCCACTTACACTCGAGTCATTAATCTAGTTACATTGTGATGAATCGAACACCCATAGAGTTCTGGTGTTGATCATGTTTCACTCGTGAGAGAGGTTTAGTCAATGGATCTGCGACATTCAGATCCGTATGCACTTTACAAATATCTATATCTCCTTCCTGAATGTAATCACGAATGGACTTGAAGCGGCGTTTGATGTGTCTTGTCTTCTTGTGAAACCTGGGCTCCTTGGCAAGGGCAATAGCTCCAGTGTTGTCACATAATAGAGTCATCGGGCCCGACGCATTGGGAATTACTCCTAGGTCAGTGATGAACTCCTTCATCCAGACTCCTTCCTTTGATGCTTACGAAGCAGCTATGTACTCCGCTTCACATGTAGATGCCGCCAGGACGCTTCGCTTGCTGCTGCACCAGCTGACTGCCCCTTCGTTCAAAATATACACGTATCCGGTTTGTGACTTCGAGTCATCCGGATCTATGTTGAAGCTAGCATCAACGTAACCCTTTACAACAAGCTCTTCGGCACCTCCATATACGAGAAACATGTCCTTGGTCCTTTTCATGTACTTCAGGATATTCTTGACCGCTGTCTAGTGTTCCTCTCCGGGATCACTTTGGTACTTACCTACCACACTTATGGCAAGGTTCACATCAGGTCTGGTACACAACATGGCATACATAATAGAGCCTATGGCTGAAGCATAGGGGATGACACTCATCTCTTCTCTATCCTTTGCCGTGGTCGGGCATTGAGTCATACTCAATCTCACACCCTGTAACACAGGCAAGAACCCCTTCTTGGACTGATCCAGATTGAACTTCTTCAATATCTTGTCAAGGTGTGTGCCCTGTGAAAGACCTATGAGGCGTCTCAATCTATCTCTATAGATCTTGATGCCTAATACGTAAGCAGCTTCTCCAAGGTCCTTCATTGAAAAACACTTATTCAAGTAGGCCTTTCCGCTTTCCAAAAGTTCTATATCATTTCCCATCAACAATATGTCATCCACATATAAGGAAGCCATTAAGGAATGCCGTTTTGACGGCCATTTTCCAGATCTCATAATCATAAAATGCGGCAATTGCTAACATGATTCGGACGGACTTCAACATTGCTACGAGTGAGAAAGTCTCATCGTAGTCAACTCCTTGAACTTGTCGATAACCCTTAGCGACAAGCCGAGCCTTATAGACGGTCACATTACTATCCGCGTTAGTCTTCTTCTTAAAGATCCATTTATTTTCTATGGCTCGCTTATCATCAGGCAAGTCCACCAAAGTCCATACTTTGTTCTCATACATGGATCCTATCTCGGATTTCATGGCTTCAAGCCATTTGTTGGAATCTGGGCCCGCCATCGCTTCTTCATAGTTCGAAGGTTCACCGTTGTCCAACAACATGATCTCCATGACAGGGTTGCCGTACCACTCTGGTGCAGAACGTGTCCTAGTGGACCTTCGAATAGCAACTAGATCTGAAGTTTCATGATCATCATCACTGACTTCCTCTCCAACCAGTGCAGGCTCCACAGAAACAACTTCCTGTGCTGCGTTACTCTCCGGTTCGAGTGGAGGTACAATTACCTCATCAAGTTCTATTTTCCTCCCACTTACTACTTTCGAGAGAAACTCTTTCTCTAGAAAAGATCCATTCTTGTCAACAAAGACTTTGCCTTCGGATCTGAGGTAGAAGGTATACCCAACAGTTTCTTTGGGGTATCCTATGAAGACGCACTTTTCCGCTTTGGGTTTGAGCTTCTCAAGTTGAAGTTTCTTCACATAAGCATCGCATCCCCAAACTTTTAGAAATGACAGCTTAGGTTTCTTTCCAAACCATAATTCATACGGTGTCGTCTCAACGGATTTAGACGGAGCCCTATTTAAAGTGAATGCGGCAGCCTCTAATGCATATCCCCAAAATAATAGCGGTAAGTCGGTAAGAGACATCATAGATCTTCCCATATCTAATAGAGTGTGATTACGATGTTCAGACACACCATTTTGCTGAGGTGTCCCAGGCGGTGTGAGTTGTGAAACAATTCCACATTCCCTTAGGTGTGTGCCAAACTCGTGACTCAAATATTCTCCGCCATGATCAGATCATAGGCACTTTATTTTCCTGTCACCTTGATTCTCTACCTCACTCTAAAATTCCTTGAACTTTTCAAAGGTTTCAGACTGGTGTTTCATTAAGTAGACATACCCATATCTGCTTATGTCATTAGTGAGGGTGAGAACATAATGGTATCCACCGCTAGCCTCAACGCTCATTGGACCGCATACATCGGTATGTATTACCTCCAACAAGTCAGTTGCTCGCTTCATTGTTCCGGAGAATGGAGTCTTGGTCATCTTGCCCATGAGGCATGGTTTGCACGTGTCAAATGATTCAAAATCAAGAGACTCCAAAAGTCCATCAGCATGACCAAGGCGACAGTGCCACATGTAAGTGGGACTATCTTTATCAACCTTACATCTTTTGGTACTCACACTATGAACATGTGTAACATCACATTCAAGATTCATCAAAAATAAACCATTGACCAGCGGGGCATGACCATAAAACATTTCTCTCATATAAATAGAACAACCATTATGCTCAGATTTAAATGAGTAACCATCTCGCATCAAACGAGATCTAGATACAATGTTCATGCTCAAAGCTGGTACTAAATAACGATTATTAAGGTTTAAAACTAATCCCGAAGGTAGATGTAGAGGTAGCGTGCCGATGGCGGTCACATCGACCTTGGAACCATTCCTGACGTGCATCGTCACCTCGTCCTTTGCCAGTCTCCTCTTATTCTGCAGCTCCTGCTTGGAGTTATAAATGTGAGCAACTGCACCGGTATCAAATACCCAGGAGCTACTATGAGCTGGTAAGGTACACGTCAAGAACAAGTATATCACATATACCTTTAACGTTGCCGGCCTTCTTATCCGCTAAGTACTTGGGGCAGTTCCGCTTCTAGTGACCGGTACCCTTGCAATAAAAGCACTCAGTCTCAGGCTTGGGTCCATTCTCGTTCTTCTTCCCGACAACTTGCTTACCGGGCGCGGCAACTGTTTTGCCATACTTCTTGAAGTTCTTCTTACCCTTGCCTTTCTTGAAACTAGTGGTCTTATTAACCATCAACACTTGATGCTCCTTTTTGATCTCGACCTCAGCTGATTTCAGCATCGAGTACAACTCAGGAATGGACTTCTCCATACCCTACATGTTGTAGTTCATCACAAAGCTCTTGTAGCTAGCTGGAAGCGACTGGAGGATTCTGTCAATAACCGAGTCATCCGAAAGATTAACTCCCAGCTGAGACAAGCGATTGTGCAACCTAGACATTTTGAGTATGTGCTCGCTGACATAACTATTTTCCTCCATCTTACAACTGAAGAACTTGTTGGAGACATCATATCTCTCGACCCGGGCATGAGCTTGGAAAACCAATTTCAGCTCTTGGAACATCTCATATGCTTCGTGTTTCTCAAAACGCTTTTGGAGCCCCGGTTCTAAGCTGTAAAGCATGCCGCACTGAACCAGGGAGTAATCATCACAACACGACCGCCAGGCGTTCATAACGTCTTGAGTTGCGGGGAAAACAGATGCGTCACCTAGCGGTGCATCAAGGACATAAATCTCTTGGAAGCTATGAGGATGATCCTCAAGCTACGGACCCAGTCCGCATAGTTGCTTACATCGTCATTCAGCTTGGTTCTCTAGGAACGCGTTGAAGTTGAGGGCAACATTAGCGTTGGCCATTGGATCTACAATATAGATTGTAAAGATAATTTTAGACTAAGTTCATGATAATTAAGTTCACATAATCAAATTATTTAATGAACTCCCACTTATATAGACATCTCTCTAGTCATCCAAGTGACACATGATCCATGTCAACTAGCCCGTGTCCGATCATCACGTGAGACGGACTAGTCATCCATGGTGAACATCTCCATGTTGATCGTATCTTCTATACGACTCATGTTCGACCTTTTGGTCTCCCGTGTTCCGAGGCCATGTCTGTACATGCTAGGCTCATCAAGTCAACCTAAGTGTATTGCGTGTGTAAATCTGCCTTACACCCATTGTATGCGAACGTTAGAAACTATCACACACGATCATCACGTGGTGCTTCGGAACAACAAACCTTTGCAACGGTGCACAGTTAGGGGGAACATATTTCTTGAAATTTTAGTGAGAGATCATCGTATTTAAGCTACCGTCGTTCTAAGCAAATAAGATGTAAAACATGATAAACATCACATGTAACCACATAGTGACATGATATGGCCAATATCATCTTGCTCCTTTGATCTCCATCTTTGGGGCACCATGATCATCATTGTCACCGGCACGACACCGTGATCTCCATCATCATGATCTCCATCATCGTGTCTTCATGAAGTTGTCTCGCCAACTATTACTTCTACTATTATGTCTAACGGTTAGCAATAAAGTAAAGTAATTACATGGCGTTCTTGATTGACACGCAGGTCATACAATAAATTAAGACAACTCCTATGGCTCCTGCCGGTTGTCATACTCCTCGACATGCAAGTCTTGAATCCTATTACAAGAACATGATCAATCTCATATATCACATATGTCACATCACATTCTTTGGCCATATCACATCACATGACATATGCTGCAAAAACAAGCTAGACGTCCTCTAATTTGTTGTTGCAAATTTTTACGTGGCTGCTATATGTTTCTCGCAAGAACGTTTCTTACCTACGCCAAAACCACAATGTGATATGCCAATTTCCATTTACCCTTCATAAGGACCCTCTTCATCGAATCCGATCCGACTAGAGTGGGAGAGACAGACACCCGCTAGCCACCTTATGCAACAAGTGCATGTCAGGCGGTGGAACCGGTCTCACGTAAGCGTACGTGTAAAGTTGGTTCGGGCCGCTTCATCTCACAATACCGCCGAATCAAGATAAGACTAGTATGGCAAGCAAATTGACAAGATCAATGCCCACAACAACTTGTGTTCTACTCGTGCATAGATTCTACGCATAGACCTAGCTCTGATACCATTGTTGGGGAACGTAGTAGTAAATCAAATTTTTTCCTACGTGTCACCAAGATCAATCTATGGAGAAACTAGCAACGAGTGGGGGGGGGGAGTGCATCTTCATACCTTTGAAGATCGCAAAGCGGAAGCATTACAAGAACGCGGTTGGTGGAGTCGTACTCGCAACGATTCAGATCGCAGTCGATTCCGATCTAAGCGCCAAACAACGGCGCCTCCGCGTTCAACACACGTACAGCCCAGGGATGTCTCCTCCTTATTGATCTAGCAAGGGGAGAGGAGAAGTTGAGGGAGAGCTCCGGCAGCATGACGGCATGGTGGCGATGGAGTTTGCGGTTCTCTGGCAGAGCTTCGCTAAACGCTACGGAGGGGGAGGAGGTGTAGGAGGGGAAAGGGCTGCGCCAACGGAAGGGTGTGGCTGCCCTCCCACCCCCCACTATTTATAGGGGAAAGGGGACCTCCTAGATCCATCTAGAGGGGGGGGGGGCGGTGGCCCCCCGGGGGGCATCGGCCCCCTAGGGTTTCCAATCCTAGAATGGGGGGGGGGGCTAGGGTTTCCAACCCTAGAGAGGGGGCATCGGCCCCGCGAGGGCATCAGCCCCCTAGTCGCCTTGAGACCTTGGGGGGCGCACCAGCCCACTAAGGGGCTGGTTCCCACCCAACTTAATCCCATTAGGTCCTCCGGGGCAGGTGGACCGTCCCGGTGGACCCCGGAACCCCTTCGGTGGTCCCGGTACAATACTGATAAACCCCGAAACCTTTCCGATGACTGAAACTGGACTTCTCATATATAAATCTTCACCTCCGGACCATTCCGGAACTCCTCATGATGTCCGAGATCTCATCCGGGACTCCGAACAACTTTTGATAACCATATACAATTCCCATTACAACTCTAGCGTCACCGAACCTTAAGTGTGTAGACCCTACGGGTTCGGGAACCATGCAGTCATGACCGAGACACCTCTCCGGCCAATAACCAATAGCGGGATCTGGGTACCCATATTGGCTCCCACATGTTCCACGATGATCTCATCAAATGAACCACGATGTCGGGGATTCAATTAATCCCGTATACAATTCCCTTTGTCCATCGGTATGTTACTTGCCCGAGATTCGATCGTCGGTATCCCTATACCTTGTTCAATCTCGTTAACGACAAGTCTCTTTACTCGTTCCGCAACATATGATCCCATGACTAACTCCTTAGTCACATTGAGCTCATTATGATGGTGTATTACCGAGTGGGTCCATAGATACCTCTCCGTCACACGGAGTGACAAATCCCAGTCTCGATTCGTGCCAACCCAACAGACACTTTCGGAGATACCTGTAGTGCACCCACCTTTATAGTCACCCAGTTACATTGTGACATTTGATACACCAAAAGCATCCCTACGGTATCAGGGAATTGCACAATCTCATAGTCTAAGGAAATGATACTTGACATTAGAAAAGCTCTAGCAGACGAACTACACGATCTTGTGCTATGCTTAGGATTGGGTCTTGTCCATCGCATCATTCTCCTAATGATGTGATCCCGTTATCAACGACATCCAATGTCCATGGTCATGAAATCGTGACCATCTATTGATCAACGTGCTAGCCAACTAGAGGCTCACTAGGGACATGTTGTGGTCTATGTATTCACACATGTATTACGGTTTCCGGTTAATACAATTATAGCATGAACAACAGACAATTATCATGAACAAGGAAATATAATAATCACTTTATTATTGCCCCTAGGGCATATTTCCAACAGAGCATATATAGACGATGAAGATTATTTTGATAGGTATACATGATGATGATACACTCAAAATATATATACACATATTATTATTCATGTAGGTATTCAATTTTTTTATGTTGTACTAATTTCGTTTACTCTTTGTCATGGCACGTGTTGAGATATGGTGGTCGTGGGTCGAGAGCGATCCGAGGCTCCTTCGTCAGCGCGTGACGGGAGGGGTACTTCCATTCCACCCCAAACTCTCCAGAGAGCATTGTACGACAATATTGGGTCACCTGAGGGCACTTCTTCGTCAGTGATGTTGCCTACCGGGAGAGGAGGTCGGGGGAAGAAGAGCTCCTAAAGCTACATGTGGTGGCCATGGGAGAGGTACGAAGGCTGCTACGCCTTCCTCACCACCTCCCCCAGCTGATTCACCCGAGCATAGGACTCCTACGGTGGACTCGTCTGAGGCGGAGGCTACAAAGACTCCTATCCATGAGCCTCGGGTCGACGATCCTTCTGTCCCAGACACTTCGACCCGTGAGACTCCTATGCCAGACGCTTCGTCCTGCGGGACTCCTATGCCAGACGCTTCGTCCTACTATACTCCACAGGCTTCCACCGGATGGGATACCTGGCTGGAGCCAAGTGGCCATACTGATGGAGGCGGGGATCAGCTTTCTGATAGCGGGGACGAGGTGGTTGAGGGCATGTCCACCAGCGTGGGTGTACACGGCTCCCGCCTGTGCCGGCGACCCGCAAGCAAAGGTGACTGATTAAGCCCGAGTCACTGAAGTAAGTGCATATACTCCTTTTAAACCTTTTGCCTTCATGTTTCTTCACATATGTAATGTGTTGGTTTTGTCATACTACAGGGGTTGGATTCACACCAAGGATGTCCGCAGGCCCAACTCCATTCTTGGTGTGATTCTATGTCATAACTTCCCGGGGTTTGTCACGTTGCTCGACGAGGGTCAGAAAGAAGAGGTAGGATTGAAATGAGAGCACTTCTTGGCTGCCCCAGCCCCGTCGGAGGAGATGATCGATGGTGTGTTATGCCACACGAGGGCCGACATGGTGATCAGGAAGTTCTGGGTAATTTCTCTTTTACACAATTAAAAATCAATATATCTAGTTGTTGTACTAATCATCATTGTCTCTTTTGATTGCAGACCTTCTATATGTGTGAGGAGGGATACGAGGAGGCTGCAGCAAAGCTTATCAAGTACTAGTGCAGCCGCCTACTATAGAACGTATGGCATGAGGCTCGGGTATAGGCTGTTCGAGACTACTACGCCTTGCAGCGTATTAAGAAGGCCAAGTCGTCATCCCGCCGAAAGTTTCTGGACAAGGAGCAGTGCATGAAGGTAATTACCTATTCTTAAGGCCTTGTACTTAGTTTCCTTCGCTTTAATTCGCAGGCATAGTTCTGAAATTTCTCTTTACTAATTTAGGTGCCCTCGAGATGGTGTGCCAATAAGATGGGTTGTTGGGAGGCGTTGGTGGATGAATGGTGCTCTGACCAATGGCGAGTCATCCACGACGATGCCAAGGCACGATGTGCCCAAATGGAAGGTCTACCACACCATCAAGGCAACGCCAACAATTATCAATTCGGGCGGAACTGGGTATGTGGTTTGCTTCATGATTCCTGCAATTCATTCTTGTAGTGCTAGGTTTACCCATTATTAATACATTTTCCTCTCTTATAGGCTCATCACAATAAGACAGAGGTGCCAGAGGTGTACGACCTCTATGCCATGGCCCATACCGCCTCATACAAAAAGGTCAAGGCATTCTCTGAGTCTGACCTCGATAATCTCGTGAACTTCACCAATATCTCCCCCACCACAAGCTCGTGAGGTATAGAGATGTGGGGAAGGCAGTGAATGGGGAGGACTTCAACCCGAGCCAACAACCACTTAATCTAGACTTGGTGATGTTAGCTGGCCACGGGAGGCCCCATGGCTCGATAGCCATTGGAGATGGACATATACGGTCTTCATGCACTTTCTGGCAGATCAAGGCACGCCAAACGAGCTCCTGTCCTGAGATGCCGCCTCGTCCACAGCCATTCCATATCACCATCAAGGTTAGTCATATGGACTCGGATAGCTTTCCTCCATTACATTGTCTTTATGAACAAAGATGATTACAATGCTAACGAGGAGTTGTGTTGCAGGCTGCTCTGCAAAAAGAGAGAGAGAGACAACCCAGGCATTTCTGGCAGAACAGGCCCGATAGATAGCGTAGGAGAAGAGGGATCTGGAGGGGAGGACGACTAAGTTGTTAGAGGAGGAGAGGGCACAGAATGATGGGTCTAACTGGGCCATGTACAAGCTCATCGTGGTAAGTTTCTTCTTCATATTAGCCAAATCATGCACTACATGTTCTATTCATTAATAACCAATATGATTGACTTGGCAAAACCAAATGTGCAGACTTTGTGCGAGAAGACCGACCAGACCCCTCAGCTGATGCCCGTCATTACCACAGATGGAATGGTGAGTTTCATTTCAATGTTCATTAGTTACTAGTCTTAACATTTCAGCGTCATCATGCTAATGCAAATGATCTTTGGTACAACATAACTCCCGAGCCGCTTCACACGACCCGAGCAACCCCAGTGCTTCACCTCCGTGATGACGAGGAGGGTAAGCCCTAATATGCCACTTACTTGGATCATTTTCTCAAACAAAGACAAACATAGCACTTAGACAAACTTAGAATAGTGACAAACTTAGCACTTAGACAAATGTCATATTTTACCTAAGTTAGCTTTGTTTCCTCTAAAATGACATAGTAAGCTTACTTACCTCCAAAATGGCATATTGTACTTAAGTTAGCTCTAAAATGACATATTATACCTAAGTTATCTCTAAAATGACATATACTTAGCATTGTTTCCTCCACACTGACATGATAAGCTTAGTTAACTCAACAGTGACATAATAGACTTGGTAACCTCATAGATGCCATAGACTTAGCTTATTTTCTTGCAACATGACACAATAAGCTTAGTTAGGTAAAAATGTGACAATTACCTAGGTTAGCTCTAAAATGACACAAATAAGCAATAAGAAGAATAAAAACAAGAGGATAAAGAGAAAGAGAAGAAAACGCTTCTTCTTCTTCTTCTTCTTGTTCTTCTTCTAGAACTTCTTCTTCTTCTTCTTGGTAACCTCATAGATGCCATAGACTTAGCTTATTTTCTTGCAAAATGACACAATAAGCTTAGTTAGGTAAAAAATGTGATAATTACCTAGGTTAGCTCTAAAATGACACAAATAAGCAATAAGAAGAAGAAAAACAAGAGGAGAAAGAGAAAGAGAAGAAAAAAGCTTCTTCTTCTTCTTCTTCTTCTTGTTCTTCTTCTAGATCTTCCTCTTCTTCTTGTTGTTCTTCTTGTTCTTGGTAACCTCATAGATGCCATAGACTTAGCTTATTTTCTTGCAAAATTACAAAATGAGCTTAGTTAGGTAAAAATGTGACAATTACCTAGGTTAGCTCTAAAATGACACAAATAAGCAATAATAAGAAGAAAAACAAGAGGAGAAAGAGAAAGAGAAGAAAAAAAAATCTTCTTCTTCTTCTTCTTCTTCTTCTGGTATTCTTCTTCTAACTTTCCTATTTCCCATTTTCAGATTTGATTCACTTCATGGAAGCTTGCATTTATGGAGTGCTTGTGTTTACTTTCTGTTTTGGTTTTGTATCGATCATCAATGTGGAACTTTCTACCTACAAATGAAACTATGTATGGATGGATGAAACTATTGTAATATGGTGAAACTTGCACTTTTGATTTGGTATGTTTGTTGGATGATCATATCCATATGGCAGGGATATAGTTTCTATGAATATCATATATTTTCCTGTGAAAATGCTTGGATATAAGGAAAAACAAAACAAAAAGGGCCAATACAAGCACTTTGCCGTCTGCCACCGACGGCAAAGGGTGCTTTGCCGTCTGCCTTGGACGGCAAAGCTGCCACATCGCGACCACCTGTGAAACTTGGGAAGCCCAGGTCGGGGCCATTTTGTCTTTTTGCCGTCCATGGCAAACAACAAAGGGGGAGGAGGCAGACGACAAAGGGTGGGTGGGTGGGTGGGCGGCAGACGTCAAAGGGGGGAAGGTGGAAGACGACAAAGGGGGGTAGGCGGCAGACGACAAAGGGGGCGGGGGGCGGGGTAGATGACAAAGGGGGCTGGATCCATTAGCCACCTCTAACGGTGACGTCATCGGTAGTTCGCTGTTCATGCCCTTTGCCGTCTGCAGGCTGACGACAAAGAGCCTTTGCCATCCGCTGGGCCAAAGCAGACGGCAAAGAACCCCTTTGTCGGAGCTAGCTGGCCCCAAATTTGTGTCGCCCGCTAGCGGACGACAAAGTCCTTTGCCGTCTGCCATGGCAGCCGACAAAGTGCCTGATTCCTGTAGTGCAATTTGGCATTCACTTGTTCTTATTTTTATTTGCGGTTATATTTAGTTTGATCCATAAAAATCAAAATCATTTTTTATCTTTTGCGGTTATATTTTTTATATATTTAGTTTACTTCTTTACTTGCTAGTTTACTTGTCCTTCTTATTACTTTGTTTCCTCGGTCACCATGTCTTAAGATACTACTAAGTTGCATGACTTCTCAAATACTAATAACAATGATTTTATTAGTAACCCTATAACACCCATCACTAGTGTGGAGGCTTTTGATATTAATGTTGCATTGGTGAATCTTGTGATGAAAGATCAATTTTTGGGAAGTCCTAATGAGGATCTCGCTGCTCATCTTAATATTTTTGTTGAACTTTGTGATATGCAAAAGAAAAATGACATGGATAATGATGTTGTGAAATTAAAATTGTTTCCTTTTTCACTAAGAGATAAAGCTAAGGCTTGATTTTCATCTTTACCATGTAATAGTATTGGAACATGGGATAAGTGTAAAGATGCTTTTATTGCCAAGTATTTTCCTCCTGCTAAGATCATTTCCCTTAGAAATCAAATTACGAATTTTAAATGACATGATCAAAAACATGTTGCACAATCTTGTAAGAGTATGAAATTGGCAATAAGACATTTCCCTACTCATGGTTTAAACTTGTGGATGATTATCCAAAATTTCTGTGCTGGACTAAACTCTGTGTCTAAAAATCTTCTAGATTCTGCTACAGGTGGTACCTTTATGGATGTGACCTTAGGAGAGGCCATAAAACTTCCGGACAACATCATGACAAAGTACTCTCTATGGCATATCGAAAGATCTCCAATGGGTAAGAAGGTAAATTCTGTTGAGGAAATAGCTACTTTGAGTGAAAAAGTGGATGCTCTTTTGAATATGGTTGCTAGCAAAAGTACTCATGTTGATCCAAATGATATGCCTTTGTCTACTTTGATTGAGAAAACTAATGATGCTATTTATGTGAAGTTTATCTCGCGAAACCATTTCAACAACAATGCTTATAGAGGAAATTTCAATGCTAGTCCGTATCCCGGTAATTCCTCTAACAACTATGGAAAATCTTATGGAAATTCTTCCACAAATTCTAATAGGATACCCTCTGATATTGATAACACACTTAAAGAATTTATTAGTTCTCAAAATATTTTCAATACTATGGTAGAAGAAAAGTTGCATACTATTGTTACTTTGGCTAAAAACATGGATATAATTGCTCTTGATGTTGAAACTTTTAAAATTAATGATTTGACACCCAAGCATGATTTTAATGAGACTATTAAATCTATCCAAATATCTATTAATGAAAGCAAGGATAGGACCGCTAAGTTAAAAGCTAAGCGGGAATTCTTCGAAAAAGCTCTCCCACCCGGTTTTTACTGGAATCATGATCGAGATCTTAAAATGATTGGTACTTCTACTATTGAATATTTATTTAATAATGTGAAATTAAATTATAAAGGGACTGAATATGAGTCAACTCTATCTAGAGATCATCCCGTTTGCTTGGAGGGTGATGATTCTAATACTAAAATTGAAAAAGCGGGTTTGGAGAGGTTAAAACTTTAACTAGTGACGTGCCCTCTACATTGGATTACAAGGACTTTAATTATTAAATTTTCTCTTTAGTAGAATGTGTTTCTTTGTTACAAACTATTATTAGCTCACCCTATGCCTATGGACAAATCAAGGCCTTCACTAATCATATAGTGATAGCGATGATAAAAGTTTATGATGAGAAACTAGAACTAGAAGTTTCTATTCCTAGAAAATTGCATGATGAGTGGTAACCTATTATTAAAATAAATATAAATAAATATGAGTGCAATGCTTTGTTTTACCTTGGTACTAGTGTTTCAGCTATACCTAAATCTCTTTGTGATGTGCTTGGTCTCACTAATATTCAAGATTGTTCCCTAAACTTGCATCTTGTGGATTCTACTATTAAAAAACCTTTAGGTAGAATAAATGATGTTCTAATTATTGAAAATAAGAATTATGTGCCTGTATATTTCATTATGCTTGATATTGATTGAAATCCTACTTGTCCAATATTACTTGGAAGACCTTTCTTACGAACTATAGGTGCAATTTTTGATATGAAAGAGGGAAACATAAGGTTCCAATTCCCATTAAATAAAAGGATGGAACACTTCCATAGGAATAGAATTAAAAAACCTTATGAATCAATCATGAGAGATACTTGTGGGTGGAGTGTCAAATATGACAACACTTGAAACTATGCATTATGCCTAGCTACGGGCATAAAACAATAACACTTGTTGGGAGGCAACCCAATAGTTATCTTTATTTTTGCTTTTTTTACTCTATGTTTGTGTGTGATAAAATTATTATTGACTTTTTAATTATTGTGTTTTTATGTTTAAATTAGTTTTTGTGCCAAGTAAAGCCTTTGGGATGACTCACAAGATCAGTAGAATTGATACGGTGCAAAAAACAGAAAATTTAGCGTCCAGTGCAGAATCTCTCTGATTTTACTGGAACGTCTTTTTGATCTGAATTTTTTACAAAGTATTTCTATAAAAATTATTCAGTCTGTAATATCTTTTCAGAATTTATATACTTACATAAGTACATGTTCTTTATGGATCTCTACAGACTATTCTGTTTTAGACAAATTCTGTTTTTTTGCTTGCATAGTTTGCTTGTTTTGATGATGCTATGGATTATATCGGGAGGTATAAGACATGGAGAAGTTAGAATACAGTAATTATTATGAAATATTTAAATATGAATCAATTTATAACAGTACCTAAAATATTTTATATGTTTCTTATACTAACGGATCTCAGAAGGTTTTGTTGAGTTTTATGTGATTGAAGTTTTCAAGTTTTTGGTGTTATCACGATGGACGAAGGAATAAGGAGAGCCAAGAGCCTAATCTTGGGGATGACCAAGTCACACAAGGTAATATTCTAGGAATACTCAAGCATCTAATCTTGGGGATGCCCCAGAAGGCATCCCCTCTTTATCTCAATCCATCGGTATGTCACTTGGAGCTATATTTTCATTCGTCACATGATATGTGTTTTGCTTGGAGCATCATTTGCTTTTGTTTGATTTTATTTTTAGTTTTCCACAATAATAATTTTCTAGACACACCTATTTGAGAGACACACACCTTCATCATAATTTATTAGAATACTATTTGTGCTTCACTTATATCTTTTGAGCTTAGCAGTTGCTCTAGTACTTCACTTATATCTTTTTGAGCATGGTGGCGTATAGATTTTATAGAAATAGTTACACTCTCGTTCTTCACTTATATTTGTTTGATATTTAATAAATAGTGAAGTTAATTCCCATGGGTCATAATACTAGTCCAAAAATAATAGGTATTCAATTAGTGATAATCAAAACCATCATGTAGCACATTAAAGAGAAATTTTGGGTTAATGATATTGATGTGGTAATGTGAAAGGGTGTGAGTGCATGATTGTCAGTTCGTAGAAGTACTAATATTACGATGTGCTAATTTACTGTTTTTATAAATATTAAAAAGACATGGTGGGGATGTGTGAGCATTTCTCTTCCTTGTTGAAATCCTAGTGTTGTTTCGGGTCGGAGGCGCGCGATGGTTAACTCCTCCCTCGGGGCATGCGAGTAGTACTTTGATTTGTGATAAAAATAATAAAACTTTGCAATAAGTATATGAGTTCTTTATGACTATTGTGAATCCATGGACATACACAACCTCACCACCTCATATTTTCTAGCCTCTTCGGTACCGTGCACTGCCCATTCTCACCTCGAGGATCAGTGCGAACTTAGCTAGTGCACCCAAACCCGTGACATGATACAATATGTCACACACAATAAGCCACCATACCTACCTATTATGGAATTTCCATAGCCATTCTGAGATATATTTCCATGCAAATTCCACCGTTACATCATATGACTAGTTCATTCATCATCATATTGCTTTGCGTGATCATATAGAGCCGACATGGTATTTGTGGCAAAGCCATCGTTTATCATATTTTTGATACATGTCATGCTAGATCATTGCACATCCTCGTACACTTCCACGGACACTCATATTGAGTCATATTGCTTCATAGTTCTTCATATTGAGTTGTAAGTAAATAAAAGTGTGATGATCATCATTATTAGAGCATTGTCCTAGTGAGGAAATAAAAATGGTGGAGGACAAATGAGCCCACAATAAATAGATAAAAATCAAAATGAGAGAAAAAGAGAGAAGGGACTTTGGTACTATCCTTTACCACACTTGTGCCTCAAAGTGGCACCTTCTTCTTCATATAGAGAGTCTCATGTTATGTCATTTTCATATGCTAGTGGGAATTACTTTTCATTATTAAAAACTTGTCTTGGATATTCCGATGACGGACACCCTCCAATGCCCCAGGTCTTCATGAGCAAGCAAGTTGGATGCACACACACTTAGCTTCAGTTGATCTTTCATACACTTATAGCTCTAGCTCATCATTTGCATGGAAATCCCTACTCCTTGCATTGATATCTATCGATGGGCATCTCCATAGCCCGTTGATACGCCTAGTTGATTCGATACTTTCTTCTCCACTTTTTACCCCTTTGATATCTACCACCATATTCTATTCCACCCTTATGCTATGCCCATGGTTTTGCGTGAAGAATAAAAAGTTGATGCACATTGAAAAAGTACGATCCAGTTGCATGACTTGGACACCATGGTGCTTGACATTTGTATTAATGTAGTGAAGATAGACCCATGCCTGACTAATATGATAAAATGAATGGGGATGTTAATTCATCGTTTCCCAATGAGCATACATGCAAAAGATTACATATTAGGTAGCATGTCACATCATTTTTTTGTTTTTATCATTTACCTACTTGAGGACAAGCAGGAATTAAGCTTGGGATGCTGATACGTCTCCAATGTGTCTATAATTTTTGATTGTTCTATGTCGTTATATTATCATCCTAGGATACTTTTTGAGTATTTATTTACCAATTTATATTATTTTTGTGCACCAAACTATTGAGTAGTGCCCAGTGCGAGTTGTTGTTTTCTGCATGTTTTTGTCTTTTCAGGTTTATAGTACCAAATGAAGTCCAATTACCCTAAAATGTTTTTATGATTTTTTCTCAACCAAAAGATGACCTGGAAGCTTTGGGAGGAGACCAGAGGCCACACGAGGAAGGCACAAACTAACAGGGCGCGTCTAGGGGGGTTGGCGCACCCTGATGGCTTGTCCCTCCCTGGTGTCCCTCCTATCCCCATTCTCTGACCTATAAATTCACATATATTCCAAAAACCCGAGAAGGCATCCCGAAACACTTTTTCCGCCACCACAAGTCTCTATTCTGCCTCGATCCCACCTTGAGCTCCGTTCCGGTGCCTTGCCGGAGGGGGGATCGATCACCGAGGGCCTTTTCATCAACCTTGCTGCCCTAATGATGATGTGTGAGTAGTTCACCACAGACCTACAGGTCCGTAGTTAGTACCTATCTCTCTCTCTCTCTTGATCTTCAATACAATGATCATTGCATCTTCGTTTTGATCTATCCGATGTAATTCTTTTGTGCGGTGCATTTGTTGGGATCCGATGAATTGTGGGTTTATGTTCAGATTATTCATGAAAAGTATTTGAGTCACCTCTGAATATTATGATTCTTATTTGAATGATCATTATAGCTTCGTAAATCTCTCCAATCTATTGAAATAGTTTGGCAAGTATATTGATATTTCTTTAGTGAGAGGGGTGGGGTTTTGTGGGTTCAATCTGACGGTGCTCTATATATTGGGGAACATTGCACGGGAAATGAAAATTTTCCTACAAAACACCCAATATCTATTCTATGGAGCTGCTAGCAACGAGAGGGAGAGGTGTATGCATACCCTTATAGACTAAAAGCGTTAACGATCTAGAGATCATGGTTGGCGTAGTAGTACTCGCGTCGTGATCCAATCTGATCCAAGCACTGCACGTGCGACACCTTTGAGTTTAGCACACGTCTGTCTCAGTGACGTATCCTCCTTCTTTATCCAGCAAGAGAGGGGGAATAGATATATGAGTTCTGAACCAACACGACAACATGTTGTTCTTGGTGGTAGCGGAATTCCCAAATGGCTTCGCCAAGCGTGTACTGGAGAAACATGGGAGGAGTTGGGAGAGCCAATGACCAAGGGTGAAGGGTTGGCTTCCCCATGCACCCCCATCTATATATAGGCTAAAGGGCAGGGGAGGGCGTCCAAAACTCTCCTAGGGCCGACAAAAAGGGAGAAAACCCTTTAAACATGAAGATAACATCTTATCTCTAGATATAACCCTTTAAATTTAAAGATAAGATCTTATCTCTAGATCTAAATGACATATGACTTGTGGAATGGTACATCTAGCCCATGTGGGTTGTAACCCCACCCCTCGGTCAACGTGGGGCCTTCCTGAGTCATTGGTCCCCACGGTGGAACCCCGGAACCTTCTAGAACCTTCTCGATACTCTACAGAAAAATCCCAAACTTTTTCGGAACCTTGAATATGACTTCC
The DNA here is from genome assembly GCA_022496015.1 of Hordeum marinum. Classification (NCBI taxonomy): domain Eukaryota; kingdom Viridiplantae; phylum Streptophyta; class Magnoliopsida; order Poales; family Poaceae; genus Hordeum; species Hordeum marinum. The sequence goes on along the minus strand of CM039673.1, from coordinate 124,619,919 downwards.
TATATATAAATATTTACCTCTAGACCATTCCAGAGCTCCTTGTGATGTCCCGGATCCCATACGAGACTATGAACAACTTTCAGAATTTCCACTATTAATATCTCAACATTACCCTAGCGCTACCGAACGTTAAGCCTGCGACCCTATGGGTTCGAGAATCATGTAGACATGATCGAAACACTTCTCCGGTCAATAACCAATGGCGGGACCTGGATGCCCATATTGATTCCTACATATTCCATGAAGATCTTCATCGGTCGAACCATGATGTCAAGGATTCAATCAATCCCGTATGAAGTTCCCTTTGTCCATCGGTATTTTACTTGTGCGAGATTCGATCGTCAGTATCTCCATACCTAGTTCAATCTCGTTACCGACAAGTCTATTTACTAGTTCTGCAATACAAGTTCCCGTGACAAACTCCTTAGTCACATTGCTTGCAAGCTTCTTATGATGTTGCATTACCGAGAGGGCCCAGAGATACCTCTTCGTCATACGGAGTGACAAATTCGAGTCTCGATCCATGCCAACCCCGTAGACACACTCGGAGATACCTATAGAGCATTTTTATGATCACCCAATTACGAAGTGATGTTAGTGTAAGGGAGTTGCATGATCTCATGGTCTTAGGAACAAGTACTTGACATGAAGAAAGAAGTAGCAATAAACTTAGTGATACGATCAAATGCTATGCTTATGGTTTGGGTCTTGTCCATCAAATCATTCTCATAATGATGTGATCCCGTTATCAAATGACAACTAATGTCTATGGTTAGTATACCTTACCCATGTTTGATCAACAAGCTAGTCTAGTAGAGGCTCACTAGGGACACGATGTTGTCTATGTATCCACACATGTATTCGAGTTTCCGATCAATACAATTCTAGCATGGATAATAAATGATTATCATGAAGAAGGAACTATGATAATAACTACTTTATTATTTCTTCTAGGGCATATGTCCAATAGTCTCCCACTTGCACTAGAGTCAATAATCTAGCTTTACATTGTAATGAATCTAGCCCCCATTGAGTTCTAGTGTTGATCATGTTTTGCCCGTTGAAGAGGTTTAGTCAACGGGTCTGCAACATTCAGATCCATATGTAGTTTGCAAATGTTTATGTCCTCCTCTTTGATATAATCGCGAATAGAATTGAAGCGACGCTTTATGTGTCTGGTCCTCTTGTGAAACCCGGGCTCCTTGGCTAGAGTAATAGTTACAGTGTTGTCACAAAAGAGAGTCATTGGATCCAGTGCATTGGGCACAACTCCAAGATCTGTCATGAACTGCTTCATCCAGACACCTTCCTTTGGTACTTCCGAAGCAACTATATACTCTATTTCACATGTAGAATCTGCTACAACGCTTTGCTTGGAACTGCACCAGCTAACTGCTCCACCATTCAGAATAATTACGTATCTGGTTTGAGACTTAGAGTCATCCGGATCCGTGTCAAAGCTAGCATCGATGTAACCCTTTACGACGAGCTCTTGATCACCTCCATAAATGAGAAACATCTCCTTAGTCCTCTTCAGGTACTTAAGTTTATTTTTGACCACTGTCCAGTGTTCCACTCCTGGATCACTTTGAAACCTCCCGACCATACTTATGGCAAGGCTCACATCCAGTCTTGTAGAACATTGCATAAATGATAGAGCCTATGGCTGAGGCATAGGGGACGACACTCATCTTTTCTCTGTCTTGTGCACTTGTTGGGCATTGAGTCTTACTCAACTTCACACCTTGTAAGACAGGCAAGAACCCTTTCTTGGACTGATCCATTTTGAACTGCTTCAAAACCTTATCAAGGTATGTGCTTTGTGAAAGTCCTATTAAGCGTCTTGATATATCTCTATAGATCTTGATGCCTAATATGTAAGCAGGTTCTCCGAGGTCTTTCATTGAAAAACTCTTGTTCAAAAATATCTTCATGCTTTCCAAAAGTTCTATATTATTTCCAATCAACAATATGTCATTCACATATAATATTAGAAATGCTATAGAGCTCCCACTCACTTTCTTTTAAATGCAAGCTTCTCCATAAACTTGTATGAACCCAAACGCTTTGATCACCTCATCAAAGTGAAGATTCCAACTCCAAGATGCTTGCACCTGTCCAAACATGGATCACTGGAGCTTGCAAACTTTGTCAGCATTTTCAAAATCGACAAAACCTTTTGGTTGCATCATATACAACTCTTCCTTAAGGAAACCATTCAGGAACGTTGTTTTGACATCCATCTGCCAAATTTCATAATCGAAAAATGCAACTATTGCTAAAACAATCCCGACAGACTTAAGCATCAATACGGGAGATAAAGTCTCATCATAGTCAACTCCTTGAACTTGTCAAAACCCTTTTGCAGCAAGTCGTGCTTTATAGACGGTGACAGTACTATGCGCGTCCGTCTTTTTTTTAAAGATCCATTTGTTTTGTATGGCCTTACGATCATATGGTAACTCCTCCAAAGTCCACACTTTGTTCTCATGCATGGATCCTATCTCAGATTTCATGGCCTCTAGCCATTTGTTGGAATCCGTCCCCACCATCGACTCTTCATAGCTCGCAGGTTCACTGTTGTGTAACAACATGACCTCCAAGACAGGATTGCCTTACCACTCAGGCGGGGTATGAGTCGTTGTCGACCTATGATGCTTAGTAGTGACTTGATCTGAAGTTTCATGATCATGATCATTAGCTTCCTCTTCACTTGGCGTAGGGGCCGCAGAAACATCTTTGTGTGTCGTGCTACTCTCCAACTAAAGTGACGGTTCAACAACCTCATCAAGTTCTACCTTCCTCCCACTCAACTCTTTCGAGAGAAACTCCTTCTCTAGAAAGGATCCATTCTTAAAGACTTTGCCTTCGGATCTGTGATAGAAGGGGTAACCAATTGTTTCCTTAGGGTATCCTATGAAGACACACTTTTCCGCTTTGGGTTCGAGCTTATCAAGATGAAGCCTTTTCACATAAGCGTCACAGCCCCAAACTTTAAGAAATGACAACTTAGGTTTCTTGCCAAACCATAATTCATACAATGTCATCTCAATGGATTTAGATGGTGCCCTATTTAAAGTGAATGCGTCTGTCTCTAATGCATAACCCCAAAACGATAGTGGTAGATCAGTAAGAGACATCATAGATCATACCATGTCTAATAGAGTACGATTATGATGCTCGGATACACCATTAAGCCGTAGTGTTCCAGGTGGCGTGAGCTGTGAAACAATTCCACATTGTCTTAACTGCATGCCTTACTCATAACTCGGATATTCTCCACCACGATCAGATCATAGAAACTTTATCTTCTTGTTATGATGATTCTCTACTTCACTCTAAAATTGCTTGAACTTTTCAAACGGTTCAGACTTTTGTTTCATTAAGTAAATTTACCCATATCTACTCAAGTCATCAACGATTAAGAAAATAACGATATCCATCGTGCGCCTCAACACTCATTGGATTGCACACATCAGTATGTATGATTTCCAACAAGTCACTTACCCGCTCCATTGTTCCGGAGAACAGGGTTTTTGTCATCTTGCCCATGAGGCATGGTTCGCATGTATCAACCGATTCAAAATTGAGTGATTCCAAAAGTCCATCAGCATGGAGTTTCTTCATGCACTTTACACCAATATGACCGAAGAGACAGTGCCACAAGAAAGTGGTACTATCATTATTAACTTTACATCTTTTGGCATCAATGTTATGAACATGTGTATCACTACGATCGAGATTCAACAAGAATGAACCATTCTCATTGGATGCATGACCATAAAAGACATTACTCATATAAATAGAACAACCATTATTCTCTGATTTAAATGAATAATCATCTCACAATAAACAAGATCCAGATATAATGTTCATGCTCAACACAGACACAAAATAATTATGATGTTGGTTTAAAACTAGTGTCGATGGTAATCGAAGAGCGAGTGAGCCGATGATGATCACATCAACCTTGGAATCATTTCTGACACGCATCATCACCTCTTCCTTTGCCAACCTCCATTTATTCCGTAGTTCCTGTTTTGAGTTACAAATGTGAGAAACCGAACTGAGGGGTCACTAGAAGTGTATGTCCAGAGGGGGGTGAATAGACTACAAGCAGAAATTTAAAACTACCTCAAGCATAAGTTGATGGGTCGGCAGTTTTCGCATATATAACTACTTTATGACACCCAACACATGCAAGTCATCAAGTATAGCAGTGGAAAGTAAAGACATTGCACATGAAGGTAAGGAGTAGAGGTAGAGAGATCAAATGCATGAAGGACACGAATATTTTTCCCATGGTTCCGATAGGTGGTGCTATCGTACGTCCATGTTTATGAAGTCTTCAACCCACAGAGGGTAATGGTCGCGAGAGTCCACGGAGGGCTCCACCCCTAAGGGTCCACGAAGTAGCAACCTTGGCTATTCCATAATGGCTTCCGTCCATGAAGGACTAGCCTCACTATGGGTAGATCTTCACGAAGCAGGCGATCTCCTTACCCTTACAAACTTCTTGGTTCACTCCACAACACGAAGTAGGAGGCTCCCAAGCGACACCAAACCAATCTAGGAGGCACCACCCTCCAAAAGGTAATAGGTTCGATAGTGTCGATGAACTCCTTGCTCCTGTTCTTCAAGATGATAGACTCCTCAACACACAAACACTCTCTCAAAGATTTGGCTATAGTGGAAGAGATTGATTGGGTAAAAAGCAACTTGGGGAGGCTAGAGATCAAGATTCATATGGTAGGAATGGAATGGCATGATCTCAACACATAAGTAGGTGGCTCTCTCTCAGAAAATCTGATAGTATAGGTAGCGATCCGTTCTTAGTGCTTCTCTTGCGAGTGAGTGGTGCTGGAGGGGTATATATAGGCATCTCTAAAAATCCAACCGTTACACCTAATAAGTCAGACTCAGTGACACTGATGTGTTACTCTCGGTGGTACCGAGTTGCCTCAAAGGTAGCAACTTTTGAATCTCGGTGAGAGCGATACATAAATCTCGGTTGCACCGATAAGGTGACCAATTGTCTGATTGCCAATCTCGGTGACGCCGATTCACAAAACTCGAAGGGGCCGATTTTGTAAACTTGCGTAATAGGAAGTTGGCAACCCAAACTCGGTGGCACTGAAGCAGAATCGGTTGCACCAAAAAGCTAGGGTTTGGCTGAGTCTGTCTGAGGTTTGGAATCGGTGGCACCGAGTGGAATGTGTTGGTTGCACCGATTTTGGATATTTGGCTTTGGACACACTTTTGTGGAAGAGCTTGTGGGTGTATGTAGTGACTATTACTTGTGCACGTATGAGCATTTTGTTCACCAACAAAACCTTACCCCCTTTAATAGTATTGGCTTTCCTATGGACTCAAAGTGATTTCTCACAAAAGGTAAAATATAGAGTCCTTTTCTTGAAGCTTTGCCAATCTATTCCTTCTCCTTCTTATTCATGGGGATAATCTCCGCACTCCTTTTTGCCAGACCAACTCTCTCTATGGACTTTATCTGAAATATACTAGATGGAAGTATTAGTCCAAGAGACAATGTATGTTGTCACGAATTATCAAAACCACCAAGGGAGCACATTGTGCTTTCATGAACCGGTATCAAATACGCAGGCACTACTACGAGAGCTAGTAAGGTTCACATCATTAACATGTATATAAAATATACCTTTGTTGATGTTGTTAGCCTTCTTATCAGCTAGGTACTTGTGGCAATTCCGCTTCCAGTGGCCAGTCCCCTTGAAGTGAAGCACTCAGTCTCAGGCTTGGGTCCAGCCTTGGGTTTCTTCATGGGAGCGGCAACTTTATTGCCAATCTTCTTGAACTTTCCCTTCTTTCCCTTGCCTTTCTTAAAACTACTGGTTTTATTCACCATCAACACTTGATGCTCTTTTTTACTTGTACTTCCGTGACTTTCAACATCGCGAATAGCTTGGAGATTGACTTGTTCATCCCTTTCATATTATAGTTCATCACAAAGCCCTTATAGAGATGTTCACCATTGAAACCACCTCATCTCACATGATTAAGCATTTTAATGTCTTCATATCACTTGAGTTGCATATTATTACCATTTTTTATTAAGTATTTTAATGTCTTCGTATCACTTGAGTTGCTTTATTTCATGACTTGGAGTAAAACTATATCAAGTATATGAGTACATACCTTTGAGTGATGTTGTTGACGAAGTTTGTAGGTGAACTTGATGAGGATGCTCGAAATTAATGAAGATCATCTTGAGTTGGGAGCAATCCTTGTTGTTCTTGTTCACTTTTCACCTACATGGGTTAGTCACGCAAGGAAGAACATGATATATCCATGTGACAATGTACCAATTGTGAAATATGTGTAAAGGATATGTTTTGTTGTCTTCTTCCTATCATCATCAAAGCGATATTGTGGATACTTGGTCATTACAATATTGCATAAGATATGAATTGTTGGCAATCTCGTGGAGTGTTGTTCTTCCAAGTACCTACAAAAGGGTTAGATGCAAGACAAGGGAGCATAGAATTCCAAGATATATGATATTCAAGGTAATAGCATGGAATAGACATTAAAGCTCATTCCCTTGCAAGTATCAGAGTGAGATTATCTCAAGTTTGAAGCATCAATGATGTTCAACTCACTCCTCAAATGACAAAACACCTTTTCATAAAGTGGTTTAGTAAAGATGTGGGCCAATTGCTTGTTAGTACGAACATGCTTAAGATTAATATCTCCTTTGGCAACATGATCAGGAATGAAATGAAGTCAAACTTGAATATGCTTGGTTCGAGAATGTTGAACAAGATTATGACCAATCTTAATGGCACTTTCATTATCACAAAGTAATGGAACATTTCTAGCATACATTCCATAATCTTTAAACGTTTGTGTCATCCATAATAATTGCACACAACATGATCCAGCAGCAATATATTCAGCTTCGGCTATAGATAGAGATACTGAGTTTTGTTTCTTGGAGGACCAAGACACAAGAGATCTACCAAGAAATTGACATGTACCCGAGGTGGATTTTCTATCAACCTTGTCACCGGCATAGTCCGAATCGGAGTAGCCAACAAGATTAAAAGAGGATCCCTTGGGATACCAAATGCCAAAGTTTGGTGTATGTATCAAGTATATCACAATGCGTTTCACAGCCTTAAGATTGCATTCTTTAGGAGCAGCTTGATATCTAGCACACATGCAAACACAAAGCATAATATTGGGTCGGGAGGCACATATATAAAGCAATGAACCTATCATTGATCGATAAACCTTTTGATCAACTGGTTCACCCTCCTTAGTGAGATCATCGTGTCCGCTAGTGGGCATGGGGTTTTTCATACCTTTGCAGTCTTGCATGTTGAACTTATTTATCAAGTCCTTGGTGTACTTGGTTTGAGACATGAATGTACCTTCTCTCATTTGCTTGATTTATAGACCAAGAAAGAATTTCAGCTCACACATCATAGACATCTCATACTTCTTTGACATCAACCTTCCAAACTTCTCACAAAATTGTGGGTTAGTAGATCCAAAGATAATATCATCCACATAAATTTGGCACACAAATAATTCACCATTAACTCTCTTTGTGAATAAGGTTGCTTCAATTTTACCAATTTCAAATCCTTTTTCAATGAGAAATTTCGTTAGGCATTTGTACTAAGCACGAGGAGCTTGCTTAAGACCATAAAAGCTTTGCGAAGTTTGTAAACATGGTCAGGTTTCTTAGGATTTACAAAACCAGATGGTTGCTTAATAAATACTTCTTCTTCTATCTCACCATTTAAAAATGCACTTTTAATATCCATTTGGTAAAGCGTGATATCATGGTGATTAGCATATGCAATAAGAATTCGAATGGCTTCTAATCTAGCAACGGGGGCATAGGTCTCATCGTAGTCCATACCTTCGACTTGCGTATATCCTTGAACTACGAGGCGAGCCTTGTTGCGAACAACTTGACCATCTTCATCTTGCTTGTTGTGAAATACCCATTTCGTGCCGATAATGTTTTGCTCATCCTTGGGCTTTTCCATGAGTGTCCACACTTCGTTCCTCTCGAAGTTGTTAAGGTCTTCATGCATAACGTTCACCCAATCCGCGTCTTCAAGAGCTTGTTCAACCTTCAAAGGTTTAATGCTAGAGATGAAAGAATAATGCTCACAAAAGTTATCCAAGCGAGTTTTAGAGCGAGTGATCCTCCCTGTTTGTATATCACCAAAGATTTGGTTTAGGGGATGGTTCTTGGTCACTTGTGCTCGAACTTGGGGTAGCTTAGGCTTGTTAGTTGGTGGAGCTTCTTATTATTAATCATCTCCTTCATCTCCATTGTTGTCGACGTGGTCATCTCCTTGAGGTGTTGGTGAAGGAGGTTGTGGTGGATCTTCATGATGTACTTCCTCCTCCTCTTCATCTTGTCATGTACCACTTGTGGATGCTTCCATGTCATACTTTCGGTAGCCTTGATCCAAAGTAGGAGCTTCCACTTGGGTTGATGAAGTGATTTCCTTCACCTCCATGGGACAAATCTTGCCGATGGGCAAGTCTTGGATAGCTTCCGAAGGATCTTTGTAACCTACATCATTTGGCAATTGTTCGACTTGCGAACCATTAGACTCATCAAACTTCACATCTACCGTCTCTTCAACTTTTCGAGTGAAGTTGTTGTACACACGCTAGGTGTGAGAGTTCGATCCATAACCAAGTAGAAAACCTTCATGAGATTTAGGAGCAAATTTAGCACGGCGATTCTTATCAAGAATGTAACACTTGGATCCGAATACCCGAAAGTATCCAACTTGGGGTTTGTTACCGGTGAGAAGCTCGTATGCCGTTTTACCGAAGTATAGTCGGTTTATGGCATGACATGCTGTTTCCATGGCTTTTGCCCAAAAGTGTCGTGGTGTCTTGTATTCATCAAGCACCGTTCTTGCAATCTTAATGAGGGTTTGGTTCTTTCTCTCAATAACTCCATTTTGTTGAGGCGTGTACGTAGCCAAGAACTCATGTGAAATACCCTCTTTGTCAATAAAGGTATCCACATGGGTGTTCTTGAACTCTGATTCGTTATCGGTTCGAACCTCTTGATCTTCACGTCAAACTGATTTTGCGCTTTGAGTGCAAATTTCTTGAAGATCTTTTATACCTGTGACTTGTCATCAAGAAAGAATACCCACATAAATCTGGAAAAATCATCAACTATGACTAGACCATAAGAGTTTCCACCGAGACTCTTGTAAGCATTGAGACCAAAGAGATCCATGTGAAGTAACTCGAGTGGTCTCCTAGGGGTCATGATGTTCTTGACGGGATGACTTCCACCTACTTGCTTTGCTGCTTGACAAGCGCGACAAAGTCTATCTTTGTCAAATATAACATTTTTAACACCAAGAATGTGATCACCCTTGATAAGCTTATCTATATTATGCATGCCTACATGTCCAAGCCTTCTATGCCATAGCCAACCTATAGACCATTTTGCAATGAGACAAGTACGAGGTTGGGCCTTTTTAGTGAAATTGACAATGTATAGATCACCTCTATGAATACCGATAAAGACAATTTTATGATTATGAAATTGACACACTTGGCAATCTACTTTGGTAAATAGCACATTGAAGCCGAAGTCTTCTAGTATAGATATGGAAAGAAGATTGTAGCCAAGGGATTTGACAAGCATCACATTTTGAATGGAGCTATCATGAGATATGGGCACCTTACCAAGGTCAAGTGCCTTACCCTTCAAGTTATCTCCAAAGGTCACGTATCTTCGAGGACCTTGATTAGGTGTGATCTCTTGGAACATGTCTTTATCACAAGTCATGTGATCCATGCATCCACTGTCGAGAATCCACTCTTTTCCGCCGGACTTGTAATCCTTGAAGTTCGCCATTAGACTTAGATTCTTCATGATCTTTTCATGCTCGATATCGAACAACTCATCTTAATCATAGTAGCCATGTTCTTCATTGTCATCATTTGGTGGAATCTCCTCGTCATAAAAGCAACGAGACTCATTAGAATCATAACCATGACAATGTTCAAGTTTATGAATGCAAATGGCTTCAATAATAGTGTTGTTGATAGTTGTGACATCTCCTTAGCACGCATAAGATCACGGAGCTCAAATAAGAATTTATCAAAGTTTGGATCACTAGGCTTTATTTTATGAAAAGCAATAGTTTTATGAAGAATTTCATCAAGATTACCTAATGAAAGATTCAAATATCTTTTCTCCAAATCAGCCCACAAGGTATAAGCACATGCAAAGTTCTTCAATTGAGAAAGCACGAATCTTGGTAAGCCTCTAACAATAAGATTGATAGTTCTAAGTTTACCAAGCATGTTAATTTCCTCTTCATGTCTGGGATGCAATTCATCAATGGGGAGCACATATGGATTTTCAATATGTTTTCTCAAATGGAATTTGTCAAATAGATCAATCATGGCATTCTTCCATTGACTATAGTACACTCCATCAAGAATGGGCACTCTACAATACAAACTGTCCACACTAGACACATCCTTCTTCCTCCACGGTGTTGAAACCGAAGCAATGGAGACCAATGCTCTGATACCAATTAAGGGATCACTAGAAGTGTATGTCTAAAGGGGGGGTGAATAGACTACAAGCAGAAATTTAAAACTACCTCAAGCATAAGTTCAAGGGTTTGCAGTTTTAGCATATATAACTAGTCTATGACACCCAACACATGCAATTCATCAAGTATATCTGCGGAAAGTAACGAGATTGCACATGAAAGTAAGGAGTAGAGGTAGAGAGATCAAACACATGAAGGACACGGAGATTTTTCCCGTGGTTCCGATAGGTGGTGCTATCGTACGTCCACGTATATGGAGTCTTTGACCCACGGAGCGTGACGGTCGTGAGAGTCCACAGATGGCTCCACCCATAAGGGTCCACGAAGTAGCAACCTTGACTATTCCATAACGGCTTCCATCCACGAAGGACTAGCCTCACTATGGGTAGATCTTCACGAAGTAGGCGATCTCCTTGCCCTTACAAACTTCTTGGTTCACTCCACAACACGAAGCAAGAGGCTCCCAAGCGACACCTAACCAATCTAGGAGGCACCACCCTCCAAAAGGTAATAGACTCGATAGTGTCGATGAACTCCCTGCTCTTGTGCTTCAAGATGATAGACTCCTCAACACACAATCGCTCTCTCACAGATTTGGCTATGGTGGAAGAGATTAAATGGTGGAAAGCAACTTGGGGAGGCTATATATCAAGATTCATATGGTAGGAATGGAATGGCGTGATCTCAACACATTAGTAGGTGGCTCTCTCAGAAAATCAGATAGGATAGGTAGTGATCTGTTTTGAGTGCTTCTCTTGCGAGTGAGTGGTGGTGGAGGGGTATATATATAGGCATCTCCAAAATTCTAACCGTTACACCTAATAAGTCAGACTCGGTGACACCGATGTGTTAATCTTGGTGGTACCGAGTTGCCTCAAAGGTAGCAACTTTTGAATCTCGGTGAGACCGATACATAAATATCGGTTGCACCGATAAGGTGACCAATGGTCAGATTGCCAATCGAGGTGGCGTCGATTCAGAAAACTCGGAGGGACCAATTTTGTAAACTTGCGTAATAGGAAATTGGCAACCCAAACTCGGTGGCACCGAAGCAGAATCGGTTGCACCAAAAAGCTAGGGTTTGGCTGAGTCTGTTTGAGGTTTGGAATTGGTGGCACCGAGTGGAATGTGTTGGTTGCACCGATTTTGGATATTTGGCTTTGGACACACTTTTGTGGAAGAGCTTGTGGGTGTATGTGGTGACTATCACTTGTGCACGTATGAGTCTTTTGTTCACCAAAAAACCTTACTCCCTTTTAATAGTATTGGCTTTCCTATGGAATCAAAGTGATTTCTCACAAAAGGTAAAATGTAGAGTCCTTTGCTTGAAGCTTTGCCAATATATTACTTATCCTTCTTCTTCATGGGGATACTCTCCACACTCCTTTTTGCCAGACCAACTCTCTCTATGGACTTTATCTGAAATATACTAGATGAAAGTATTAGTCCAAGAGACAATGTATGTTGTCATGAATTATTAAAACCACCAAGGGAGCACATTGTGCTTTAATGAACCGGTATCAAATACCCAGGCACTACTACGAGAGCTAGTAAGGTACAAATCATTAACATGTATATCAAATATACCTTTGATGATGTTGCCAACCTTCTTATTAGCCAGGTACTTGTGGCGATTCTGCTTCCAGTGGCCAGTCCCCTTGAAGTAGAAGAACTTAGTCTCAGGCTTGGGTCCATCCTTGGGTTTCTTCACTGGAGCGGCAAACTTGCTTGCCACTCTTACTGAAGTTTCCCTTCTTTCCCTTGCCTTTATTAAACTAGTGGTTTTATTCACCATCAACACTTGATTCTCCTTTTTTACTTCTACTTCCGCGACTTTCAACATCGCGAATAGCTCGGAGATTGACTTGTTCATCCCTTGCATATTATAGTTCATCACAAAGCCCTTATAGACATGTGGCAGTGATTGGAGAACTCTGTTAGTGACCGTCTTAGGCGGAAGCTCAACTCCCAACTGATTCAAGCAGTTGTTGTACCTAGACATTCTGAGTATGTGTTCACTTACAAAACTATTCTCTTCCATCTTGTAGGTGAAGAACTTATGAAAGGTCTCATACCTCTCAATCCAGGCATTTTCTTGAAATACTAACTTCAACTCCCGGAACATCTCATATGCTCCATGCTGTTCAAAACACTTTTGTAGTCCCGATTCTAAGTCGTACAACATGGTGCACTAAACTATTAAGTCATCAGCACTCGTCTGCCAGACGTTCACAACATGCGGCAAAAACACTGGAGGGGGTGGGTCACCAAGCGATGCAGCAAGGACATAAGCCATTTGTGAAGCCGTGAGGATAATCCTCAGATTATGGACCTAGTACGCATAGTTACTTCCATCATCTTCAACTTAGCTTTCTCTAGGAACGCATTATAATTCAGGGGAGCTATTGCGCGAGCCATTGATCTACAACATAATTTGTAAAGATAACTTTAGACTATGTTCATTATAATGAGTTCAGTTAATCATATTACTAGAGAACTCCCACTCAAATCAACATCCTTCAGGTTGTCTAAGTGTGACATGATCCAAGTCCACCAACCCAAGTCTGATCATCACGTGAGATGCGGTGGTTTCAATGGTGAACATCTCCATGTTTATCATATCTTCTATATGACTCATGTTCGACCTTTCTGTCTCTTGTGTTCTGAGGCCAGGTCTGTATATGCTAGGCTCGTCAAGTTTAACCCAAGTATTCCGCATGTGAAAACTAGCTTACACCCGTTGTATGCGAACAAAGAGTCTATCACACCTGATCATCACACAGTGCTTCAAAACGATGAACTTCCACGAAGGTGCATACTTGGGGAGAACACAATGTTATCTTGAAATTTATTGAGGGATCATCTTATAATGTTATCGTCGTTCTAAGCAAAATAAGATGCATAAAAGGATAAACATCACATGCAAATCATATAAGTGACATGATATGTCCATCATCATCTTGTGCTTTTGATCTCCATCTCCAAAGCACCAGCATGATCTCCATCGTCACTAGCATGACCCCATGATCTCCATCATCATGTCTTCATGTGGTTGTCGCGCCAACTATTACTTCTACAACTATTGCTAACTCATAGCGATATAGTAAAGAAAATGGCAGAAATAAATTAAAGACAACCCCATGGCTCCTGGTGGTTTCCGTACTCATCGACGTGCAATTTGTGGTAAATATACAAAGGATGATCATCTCATACATCACATATAGCAAATCACGTCTTGGCCATATAACATCACAACATACCCTGCAAAAACAAGTTGGACGTCCTCTACTTTGGTGCTGCAAGTTTTACGTGGCTGCTATGGGCAACTAATAAGAACTGTTCTTACCTACGTAAAGCCACAACAATGATATTCAAGTTGCCTTTTAACCTTCTACAAGGACCGCCTTTGTTGAATCCAATTCAACTAAAGTGGGAGAGACAGACACTTGCCAGCCACCTTTATGCAAACAAGTTGCATGTCAGTCGGTGGAACCGGTCTCTTGTGCGAGGACAAGTAAGGTTGGTCCGAGCCACTTCATCCCACAATACCCCAAATCAAAATAAGACTAAGGAGGTAAGCAATCTGAACATCAATGCCCACTACTTCTTTGTGTTCTACTCGTGCAAAACATCTACGCATAGACTAGCTCATGATGCCACTATTGGGGAACGTTGCATGTGAAACAAAAAATTTCCTACGGAACACCCAAAATATATTCTATGGAGATGCTAGAAACAAGAGGGAGAGGTGTATAGATACCCTTGTAGATCGAAAGTGTTAACGATCTAGATATCATGGTTGACGTAGTCGTACTCGCGCCGCGATCCAATCCGATCCAAGCACCGCACGTGCGAGACCTCCGAGTTTAGTACACGTCCGTCTCTATGACGTATCCTCCTTCTTGATCTAGCAAGAGAGCGAGAATAGGTAGATGAGATCTGAACCAACACGAAGGTGTGGTGGTGGTGGTGGTAGCGGAATTCTGGCATGGCTTCTCCAACTCCAAGCACGTACATGAGAAACATAGGAGGAGTTGGGAGAGCCAATGGCCAAGGGTGAAGGGTTGGATACCCCCATGCATCTCCCCCAATCTATATATAGGCTAGAGGGCAGAGGAGGGCATCCAAAATCCTCCTAGGGCCGTCCACACAGGAGAAAACCCTTTAAACATGAAGATAATATCTTATCTATAGATTAAATTTAGAGATAAGATCTTATCTCTAGATTTAAAGAACATGTGCCTTGGGGAATGGTGCAACCAGCCCATGTGGGATGTGGCCCCACCCATCGGTCAACGTGATCCCTTCCCAGGTCGTTGTGCCCCATGGTGGAACCCTCGGAACCTTCTTGAACCTTCCTGGTACTCTACCAAAAAATCCCAGAACTTTTCCGAAACCCTGAATATGACTTCCCATATATAAATCTTTACCTCCAGACCATTCCGGGGATCCTAGTGATGTCCTCCATCCCATCCGGGACTCCGAACAACTTTTGGAATTTCCACTATTAATATCACAACATTACCCTAGCGCTACCGAACATTAAGCATGCGACCCTACGAGTTTGAGAATCATGTAGACATGACCGAGAAACTTCTCTGGTCAATAACCAATAGTGGGACTTGGATGCCCATATTGGTTCCTACATATTCCACGAAGATCTTCATTGGTCGAACCACGATGTCAAGGATTCATTCAATCACGTATGCAGTTCCCTTTGTCCATTGGTATTTTACTTGCCCGAGATTCGATCGTTGGTATCTCCATACCTAGTTCACTCTCGTTATCGGCAAGTCCCATTACTCGTTTTGTAATACAAGATCCTGTGACCAACTCCTTAGTCACATTGCTTGCAATCTTCTTATGATGTTGCATTACCGAGAGAGGCCAAAGATGCCTCTCCATCATACGGAGTGACAAATCCAGTCTCGATCGATGCCAACCCCATAGACACCCTTGAAGATACCTGTAGAGCATCTTTATGATCACCCCGTTACGAAGTGACGTTTGATACACACAAGGCATTTCTCTAGTGTAAGGGAGTTTCATGATCTCATGGTCTTAGGAACAAATACTTGACAAGAAGAAAGCAATAGCAATGAACTTACTGATACAATCAAATGCTATGCTTACGGTTTGGGTCTTGTCCATCACATCATTCTCCTAATGATGTGATCCTGTTATCAAATGACAACTCATGTCTATGGTTAGGAAACCTTAACCATCTTTGATCAACGAGCCAATCTAGTAGAGGCTCACTAGGGAAACAGTGTTGTCTATGTATCCACACATGTATCTGAGTTTCCATCAATACAATTCTAGCATGGATAATAAACTATTATCACGAACAAGGAAATATGATAATAAATACTTTATTATTGCCTCTAGGGCATATTTCCAAAACTATATCCTAGTGAAAGAAAGGGACAAGACACATCTTTGTATTGTTGCCACAAAGGATAAAATGATGGGGTTAGTTCATATTAATTGAATTTTCTTTGTCTACATCATGCAATTGATCTCCAAGCATTACTCTATTTTACTTAATACTCTAGATGCATGCCGGATAGCGGTCGATGGGTGGAGTAGTAGTAATAGATGCATGCATGATTCGACCTATTTGCTTATGGATGAGATGCCCATATCCATGATCATTGCCGTAAATATCACATAACTATGCCCTTTTCTATCAATTGCCCAATAGTAATTTGTTTGCCCACCGTATGTTTCCTAGATGAGAGATTGCCGCTAGGGAAAACTATGCCCCCGGGTCTATTCACTTATATATTTACACACACTTTCATTACCTTGCTGCTATTTATTTTCTTTTATTTTATTTTGCAATTTGCAATTATCTACCATCATCTACACACTTCATTTCCTCACAAATAACGAGATCAAGGGCATTAACAACCCTCTTGCCGCGTTGGGTTCAAGTGTTTGCTCTTTTGTGTGCAGCTGCTGAAGACAATTGTTGATTGATATTCCTATTGGTTCGACAAACCTTGGTTCTTAACCGAGGGAAATATTTATCCTTATTGTACTGCAATTAACCGTTCCTCTTCATGGAAAACCCAACACAGATCACAAGTATCACCCTACCCGACCATTTTTTGTTCTAATTTGTTGGTCGTTGACCGACGGGGCCTACCATGCCAATTATTCATTTTATCCCTGCTACGAGTTGATTTTTTGTGAGAAATAGTAATTGGATGGGGTTTTCCAAAAAAACAGGCCACATGCCTCCTATCCATCATCTAATCTCTCACAACGGGCCCCATGCCACACTAGCATGCCTAGTCAGCGATTTGGGCATACTCAACCGAGATTTGCATTGTATTTGCACACCCGAGCCAAATTGTTGCACTAGTTCGGTGTATGTTGCACGTTTAACCAAGTTTAGACATGAATGTTGTATTGACTCTTAATTTTA
Source organism: Hordeum marinum (assembly GCA_022496015.1). Lineage (NCBI taxonomy): Eukaryota > Viridiplantae > Streptophyta > Magnoliopsida > Poales > Poaceae > Hordeum > Hordeum marinum. Next base: position 124,602,885 of record CM039673.1, on the reverse strand, counting down.
CCAAATGACCTCAGGAGAAACTTAATTCGTCCTCTAACTCTCCAAAACTTTATTTTGGCGTCTTGCCCTCAAATTAGCACCTAAAAGTAAGGCATCTAAATTACACATGAAGTTGCCGTGCTCTAAGGCGTCTTTGCGTAACGACAGTCCATCGTCGTCGGTCGCACTACTAGCATGGCACCTCCCTATCGTGCGTGGAGGAAAGGTGGTACACCAGTATTCTATGTAGGGACATACCATCACACAAGCTTCTCGTTTGATAGATGGTTGGATGTAAGATCCTCTAAAGACATTGTGCCGTCAATTTTTCAGCTTGCGAGGCGCAAGCGTTGGTTGGTTATGAATGAGCTTCAGGACAACCATTGAATCCGATCGCGTTGGAATATTACCACCACTCTGTAGATTCGAGAATATATCATTCTTTGGTCCTTGTTGCAGGACATCCTGCTTGACCATGTTGTTGATGATGCCATTTTATGGATTGCTTCTTGATGTCTACTATGCAACTTTATTCTTGTAGACTCGCATTGGGCCTCCAAGCACAAAGTTTTGTAGGACAGTAGCAATTTTTCCTCAAGTGGGTGACCTAAGGTTTATCAATCTGTGGGAGGTGTAGGATGAAGATGGTCTCCTTCAAAAATCCCTACAATCAAATACAAGAAATCTCTTGTGTCCCCAACACACCCAATACAATGGCAAATTGTATAGGTGCACTAGTTAGGCAAAGAGATGGTGATACAAGTGCAATATCGATGATAGATGCAGGTTTTTGTAATATGAAAATATAAAAATAGAAAGGTAGCAAGTGTAAAACAATGAGCAAAAGAGTGTATAAATGCTTGGAAACAAGGCCTAGGGTTCATACTTTCGCTAGTGCAATCTCCCAACAATGCTAACATAGTTGAATCATATGATCATCCCTCAACGTGCAACAAAGAATCACTCCAAAGTTCCTATCTAGCATAGTCCAATAAGATGAAATTGGTGTAGGTAGTAGAACCACCTCAAAGTTATCCTTTTCGATCAATCTTTTGGCTATTCCTATAAGTGTCACAAACAGCCCTAGAGTTCGTAGTAAAATAACACCAATGATACATATCAATCCACCCTAATGTCACCTAGATACTCCAATATCACCTCAAGTATCCGTGGGTAAATTATGCGACATGCATCAAACAATTTCAGATCTATCATATTCAATCCAACACAAAGAACTTCAAGGACCACCCCAAGATTTCTATCGGAGAACGTGGTATGACAAACATGCAACCAACCCCTATGCATAGATTCCCAAGGTCACTGGAATCCGCAAGTTGATGCCTTAACATATATCATGTGAATCAATAGAATACCCCAATGTCAATACAGGTACCCCATGCAAGACGTACATCAAGTGTTCTCAAATCCAAAATTCAATCCAACATAACGAGATCTCAAAGGGAAAGATTCAATTCATCACAACAAGATAGAAAGGGAAACACGTCATATGATCCAACTATATTAACAAGCCCGTGATACATCAAGATTGTGCAATTTCAAGCACACAAGAGAGAGATTGAACACATAGCTACTGGTACAAACCGCCAGCCCCGAGGGTGGACTACTCGGTCCTCGTCATGGCCTCCGCTGGGATGACGAAGATGGCCACCGGAGATGATTTACCCTCTCCGACAGGGTACCGGAATGCCTCCATATTGGTTTTTCATTGATACATAGAGTTGTGGTGGCGGAACGAGGAGTCTCTCTTTATTATGGGGTTTCTCGTATTTATGAAATTTTTAGCGTTGGAATCACGCCAAACGGAGCCACGAGGGCCCCACCACATATTTGGCCGCCACCCTAGGGGGTACGGCCAGATGGCTTGTCGCCCAAGGGTGGCCCCCTCCAGTGGTTCTTTGCTCCAATGTGCTTATTTCCTCCAGATAAAATCACAAAAAAGTTTCGGGCGATTCTGAGAACTTCCATTTTCTACACCAAAAACAACACCACGGCAATTCTACTAAAAAGAGCATTTGTCCGGGTTAGTTCTAAATAAATCATATAAAATGCATCAAAACCATATAAAAGTATTGTCAACATAGGCAAATATGGCATGAATACTTCATAAATTATCGATACGTTGGAGACGTATCACTTCTTCCTTGGGCTTGTGCTCGGCCTCGTCCTTGTACCATATCCAATTTTCTGGTGGCACAATTCCTTTCTTCTATAATAAGGTTTGGGGCACCAAGGCTGAGCCAAAATGCAAGCTTTTTATGTAGCTTCGTCTCCACCAGAAGGCCCTTCCCACAGAGTGTTAGGCCATTCAACGTTGTCCTCATGAAGAAGTTTGTAAGACCTCACCAACCCATTCCCCAGCCTCCCCGCTACCTTGCCCTAACATACCGTGCCTCTTGCCATCTCCTCGCTACCCTAGGATGCCGGAAGGGTCTCGTCGATGAGTGCAATGACCATGGAGGGTACGAACCGCATCGGCAGTTGCGCCTTCGATGGAGATGCCACCGCTAGATCCGATGTTGCTGGAGGTGCTCGGCGAGATGCGCAGAATTGTCCACTCCAAATTCCTAGAGCTATCCCAATGGAGCGAGATTGGGGTGCGCATAATCAAGAACTCCACGTTCGAAGTGCGGGCGCGTTTCTCCATAGAGGGCGGCTACAACGCCATGGAGTTCATCTTCTGGGCCATGGTGGAAGCCAAGTCACATGGATCCGGACATCACATGGAAATGGCGCGAGTTCAAGGCACGACAGCCCATCAAGATCAACGTCCGCTGTCCGCGGGTGGGCACGCTAGCCTTTCCTCCACCGGGTGCACTCCTAGCTGGGGTGGAACCCCCATACCTAGATTAATCTCCATCATCGCCGATGCACGGGAGGAATCAAACTCTCCTCGCGTCGGTGACCGCCTTCGCCGCGCGAACTTGGAACCACCATGGCCAAGCCATTGAGCTGTAGTCCCCCTCCCCTTTCAATCCAAATCTCGAACTAGGACAAATTTTTAGAAATCGCATGACAAATACGGGTTGTTGCATGAGTAGTTCCATATTTCAACAGAGGAAAAGCACCTAAAGTTGCTCCCCAATCCTGTTAGGTCCTTCTCCTGTTGTTTTGGTGGGGCGACTTGTTTGGACCACCAGAAGCCCACTTATAGAGGTCGTGGCCCCTATGGACATGACGTTACCTTTCATCAAGTGTATTGTGTCGGGACCGAGCCGGCCTAAAGTACTCGCTCCCCACCCCAATGATGAGGAGGTGGTAACTAGGGGTTTCGACCAACCGTGGTCTATTCCTTCCCCCATCGCCGCTCTCGCCCTCACAAACCATCCTCCTTCATCATAGCCTAGATCCGAAAAGACTTGGCCTAATCCGGCAACTTCTCTTCATCAGACTTGTTCCCTATTGCCAAGCTCCACCCGTTTGATCCGGTCCCTACTCCACTAGAAATCGTCCATGAAGGAATTGGACCTGGATCGAGATCCTTTGCTGAGGTCGCTTCCATGGTTGACAAGATGCAACAACAGGGCGCTGGTAGACAACGAGTGTCGGCCCCGTGTAAGACAGCTAGAGCGCGTCAGCAAGCTGGCTCTAGTGGCCGTCCTCATACAGCCTCCGAGACCGGGGCGAAAGCTGGCCCAAAAGCCGCCCCACCGCGACAACAACCCCCGCTGACGGCTGCGTCAACTCCACCACCTCCTCTCGTCGAGATCGTCGATGAACGATACAAGGATATGGTATGTTTCACCCGTGGAGGCCCTGGACACTATGTAGGCAACTATATTGAAAACAAAATCTATTTTATCTATGGGCTGGAGGGGCACAATGTCAAAAAATGCGCTGCTTGGGCCCAACCTCATCCTGTTGCCAGTTTGTTTGGAAGATCCTCTCTAGGATTATGCCTTTATCATATAGATGCTCCTGTAAGAAGATAGGCAAAGTGGTTTAATTTCAGAAACCATGGGATAGTTCAGATTGTTAAGGGAGAGATCATCAAGAGGAACTCCACAATAACTTGTCTAGATTTTCTTTGTAAAAGTAAGCAATGGTCGTGGCAGATCAGAGCTATCTCTGAGAGATCATTCTTGGTCAGGTTTCCTCCTTGAAAAAAAAGTTAGACGAACTTATTGAATTTCTTGCCTTTGACCTCCCAATTTCTGGTGTGTCTGTTTCTATTGAACAATGGGATGGTTCTATTGACTCTTTCAGTGAATTGGTTGAAGCATGGGTAGGGATTGTGGGGTTGTCCTCCAAGTGGTGTATCTGGAAAGTGTTCTCACAAATTGCATCATGTTTTGGTATCCTGGCAGATGTTGACTGGATGGTATGATGAAGAGTTTCTACGATAAAGTTAGGATCAAGATTGCTTGCAGAAATCCAGCTAAAATCCCCTTTGAGAGGTTGATGGAAATGAGGAAGAAATCGTATATTCTGGAATTTATAGTAGAAGAATTTGAACAAATTTGTGTCGATAACCCAAATGATGATGAAGGGCCTACTTACATAGCTATTGACGAATATGGAAAAGAGCTTGATGGTGAAGATATTGATAGAGGCATGTTGAAGGAAGGAGGGGAGGAGTTTGATGAGCCGAATCTTGCAAACAAGGCCAACACACCCAAACCTGTTGGCTCTTCCAGGGATACACTGACAGAGGTCGTATCTTTCCATCCTACTCTTTTGCTTGCTGCTTGTTGCTCCCCTGAGAAAGTTTGGACTGAGGGAAAATTGCTGGAACTTGTTCCCGTGGCAGAGAAAATTGAGACTGTCTCCAACAAAACTGTTGTAGAAAAACTATCTGAACTAGAAGCTGAAAAACTCCAATGAGATAACATCTCGGACTGAAGCTCACAAAGACAAAGATAACAATGAATACCCACCCCCATCTCTACACAAAAGGTTTACTGCTCTGATTTACCGAGGGATTTTGATAGTTCAGGATCTAACACTAAGACTGGGGATGAAAAAGAAGACATAGACATGGAGTTGTCAACCTTTACTAAACCTGTATCACAAGAGCTAAAAATGCTAGCTCTCAACAATAGAAGCAACACTCCCATGGTTCTAGCAGATGATGTGACTTCTCTAACCAGAAAGAAAAGAACACCAACCAGTGAGGTCCTTTGATCTCACAAAGGCCAAGCACTAGAATGCAGAAGAGGCAAAATATCACCGAAAAAGCTACAACCTATAAGATGAAGAAAAATCTTGAAGTCCCCGCAACTTTTAAAAGTAAGTCCTTTACCTCTGACTCTTGTTCTAATTTGGAGAAATATGCTTCCACTGTTAAATTAAAAATTGGTAATAACGAGGAAGAGAAGAATAACATTGTTGATGATATTATTAAAGCTGAGAATGATTTTTTTTTAATTTTTGCTACTGAAAATCCCGAGATATCCTTACCTAAGGATATAGATGAATCTTTTTGTGATTTAGAGCGAGTTCGTACTCATGAAAAAGATAATAGCTCAGTTTCACACATGCAAGGGGCACTGCTAGTTCATGTGGGGATTTTGGTGATATTTAGAAAGCTCAGCTATGTAGCGTGTCACACCCCTTTAAAATCCCATGATAGGTCTTTTTTGGAATAATAGAGGTGTGATCCCAAAAGTAAAAATATAGTGCTTGTCTGACATTATTAGCACAAACAAACCAGATTTTTCTTGGTTTTCAAGAGATAACAAAAAGATAATTTTGAGGATTCTTTGCTCAACACTATAGCTAGTTCTGTTCCATATGTTTGGCATAGCTTACTTCCTATAGGGACTACAGGTGGCATTTTAATAGGAAATAATAGTAATGTGATAGATACTGTTGGAGTCGTTTGTAAAAAATATAGTTTGACCATCACCCTCGTAAATAAAATGGACCAACTTTGCTGGCACCTTATGGTAGTGTATGGGATAGCTTATGTTGTAGATAAAGTTATTTTATAGCAGAATTTAATGAGGTTATGGAGGGGTTTCATACCCAATCCTTTTGGGGGGTGATTTTACTCTAATTAGAGAGGCTAGATACAAATCCTCTGTAATTGTCAATAAGTCTTGGGCTTTCTTATTCAATGATTGGATCAATAATTGGGGTCTCATGGAAACTAAGATTCAAATAGGGTTTATACCTGGAGTAATAATCAAGACAACCCTGTGTTTGCCACTATAGACAAAGTTTTCCCTTCTATTGAGTGGGACAACCACTTTCCACTTACTACTTTGTGTGTCTTACCCAGATTAGGGAGTGACCATGCCCCATTCTTCTGGATACTGGTGCTAGACACAATAAAGTGGACAAACCTTTTAGGTTTGAAAAATAGTGGCTAGATCAGCCTGGGTTTTCCTCCTTGGTGGAGGAAACATGGTCTACCCCTTCAGCTTGTACCTCGGCCATTGACACTTGGCAGTTTAAAACCAAGATACTGAGGAAAAAGGTAAAGGGGTGGAGTATTAACCTAGAAGCTGCTTTAAAGAAAAAGAAAAAAAAATGTTACAAGAGTTTGATTTCTTAGATGTCTTTTGTGAACAAAATAGAGTTTCTGCTCAGGATATCCTCGGGATGAAAGAGATTAAGCCTCCATCAACAACAACGCTTAATGTACCCAAACTAGGCATAAAGCCAACTGTGCAAGGGAGATGTAAGCTATACCCGAAGGCAAGAAGCCTCCTTGCAACAGTTTAATAACAGCTGGCTGTGCAAAGGAGATGTAAGCTATACCCAAAGGCAAGAAGCCTCTTTGTAATAGTGCTTAATTGGGCATAACGCCGGCTGTGCAAGGGAGATGTAAGCTATACCCGAAGGCAAGAAGCCTCCTTGCAACAACGTAAAAGCAGACTGTGTAGGGGAGATATAAGCTATACCCGAAGGCAAGAAGCCTCCCTACAACAGCGCTTGATAGGGCATAAAGCCGGATTAGCCGTTTTGACGGCGAACAAACCACTTCAACTCAATTTTTGAGCCAGAAAAATTTCATCTTGATTGCACAAAGGTATACATAAGAGAAGAGGCCCCAGTATTTTGCGGGGATGCTAGCTCTTACTCATGTAAGCATGATATATACAATGATAGCGGCTTTCAACACTTGCTAAGTAAAGTATGGTCGCAAATGTGCGATATTCCATGGCCGCAACATCTCTTGACCCGCGGTTTCCGACTCATCTCGGATATCAATGAGGTAATATGATCCATTGTTAAGGTTTCTGCTGATCACAAAAGGCCCCTCCCATGGTGGAGATAACTTATGCATTCCAGATTGGTCTTGAATCAGCCGGAGCACCAGGTCACCCTCCTGGAACATCCGGGTCTTCACCCTGCGGCTATGATAGCGTTGCAGGTCTTGTTGATAAATTGCCGACCTGTCTGCTACTAACTCTCGTGCTTCATCCAAGGCGTCCAACGCATCTTGGCGTGCTACCTCATTGTCCGTCTCAACATAAGCCGCCACCCTTGGTGAGTCGTGCCGGATATCGCTGGGTAGAACCGCCTCAGCACCATACACCATGAAGAAAGGCGTGAAACCTGTAGATCTGTTAGGGGTAGTTCTGATGCTCCATAAGACGGAAGGCAACTCCTCAACCCAACATCCGGGTGTCCGCTTCAAAGGAACCATGAGCCGTGGTTTGACTCCTCTTAAAATTTCCTGATTGGCTCGCTTCGCCTGACCATTAGACTGTGGATGTGCCACGACTAAAACATCAAGCCGGATATGCTCCTTCTCACAGAACGCTTTCATAGCTCCTTTGGATAGATTTGTTCCATTGTCCATAATGATACTGTGCGGGTAACCAAAGCGATAAATCAGCTTCTTAATAAATTGGACCACTGTAACCGCGTCACATTTACTGACCGGCTCTGCCTCTACCCACTTAGTAAATTTATCAATTGCCACCAGGAGGTGTGTTTTCTTATCCTTGGATCTCTTGAAAGGTCCTACCATATCAAGCCCCCAGACCGCAAACGGCCAAGTGATTGGTATCATCCTCAATCCTTGAGTCGGAACGTGAGCACGCCGGCCAAACTTTTTACAGCCGTCACACTTACGGACTAAGTCTTCTGCATCCTTGTGAGCCGTCAACCAGAAAAATCCATGTTGAAAAGCCTTGGCCACTAAAGATTTTGACCCGGCATGATGTCCATAGTCGCCAACATGAATTTCACTCAAGATCTGCCGGCCCTCCTCTGGTGAGACGCAGCGCTGAAAGACACCCGTCACACTACACTTATGTAACTCACCATTGATAATCGTCATAGACTTAGAATGCTGGGTGATCTTCCTGGCCAAATCCTCCTCCTGAGGCAACTCGCCGCATGTCAAATACGCCAAATAAGGAATAGTCCAGTCTGGGATGGCATGTAGAGCCGCCACCAATTCCGCTTCCGGGTCAGGAATAGCCAGATCCTCCTCAGAGGGTATCTTGACAGTCGGATGATGCAATACGTCCAGAAAAACATTAGGTGGTACCGGCTTTCGTTGAGAACCTAACCATGATAAGGCATCAGCCGCCTCATTCCTGCGACGATCAATATGATCTACCTGGTACCCCTTGAAGTGATCGGCAATGATATCAACCGCCTGTCGATAAGCTGCCATCCGCGGATCCTTGGAGTCCCAAGTACCCGAGACTTGCTGAGCCACAAGATCTGAGTCGCCTAAACATCTGACCCGGCTTAAGTTCATCTATTTAGCGACTCTGAGACCATGGAGCAGTTCCTCATACTCAGCTGCATTATTAGTACAAGGAAACATTAACCGGAGCACATAACAAAACTTGTCACCCTTGGGGGAGGTGAGAACAACTCCTGCACCGGACCTCTCTAGCTGCTTGGACCCATCAAAGTGTATAGTCCAATACGTGTTATCCGGCTTCTCTTCGGGAGTTTGACATTTTGTCCAATCATTTATGAAATCCACCAAAGCTTGAGACTTTATTGCTGTACGAGGAACGTATTTGATGTTAAGAGGACCCAACTCTAAGGCCCACTTGGAAACCCTCCCTGTAGCTTCTCTATTTTGAATGATATCTCCCAACGGGGCGGAACTGACCACGGTTATCTGGTGCCCCAAAAAGTAGTGCTTTAACTTGCGGTTAGCCATGAAAACTCCATATACCAACTTCTACCAATGCGGATACCTCTGCTTAGACTCTGCCAAAACTTCACTGATGTAATAAACCGGCCTTTGCATAGGATACTCCTTCCCTGCCTCCTTGCGCTCAACCACAATTGCTACACTGACCGCTCTATTGTTAGCCGCTACATAAAGGAGCAACGACTCTTTCTCAACCGGAGCGGCTAACACTGGCGGCTCAGTCAATTGTTTTTTAAGAGCTTCGAGTGCCTCAGCCGCTGCTTTGCTCCACTTAAACTTGTCTGTCTTTTTCATCATCTGGTATAAGGGAATGGCTTTCTCCCCAAACCGGCTTATGAACTGGCTCAACGCAGCAATCCGTCCTGCAAGGTGCTGAACATCATTAATGCACGTCGGCTCTCCTAAAGAAGTTATAGCCTTAATTTTATCTGGGTTAGCCTCGATGCCCCGCTCAGAGACCAAGAAACCCAAAAGCTTTCCTACTGGAACACCAAAAACACACTTCGTCGGGTTAAGCATCATCTTGTAAACCCGGAGATTGTCAAAAGTTTCCTTCAGATCCTCTAGGAGAGTTTCTTTCTTTCTGGATTTAACCACGATGTCGTCTACGTAAGCATGAACATTTCGGCCAATCTGACTGTGAAGGCAGTTCTGCACACATCGTTGGTAAGTCGCTTGGGCACTCTTAAGCCTGAAAGGCATGGAGACGTAGTAGAATGCCCTGAAGGGTGTAATAAACACTGTCTTCTCCTGATCTTTCATTGCCATTTTGATCTGGTGATAGCCTGAATATGCATCCAGGAAGCATAAACTTTCACACCCGGCTGTAGCATCAATAATCTGATCAATGCGAGGGAGTGCAAAAGGGTCAGCCGGGCAAACCTTGTTAAGGTCCATGTAATCTATACACATCCGCCAGGTGCCGTTCTTTTTGAGCACTAGCACCGGGTTAGCCAACCACTCCGAGTGAAAAACTTCCACTATAAAGCCTGCAGCCAAGAGCCGGGAAACTTCCTCTCCAATAGCTTTACGTCTCTCTTCGTTGAACTGTCGTAGAAACTGTTTAATCGGCTTAAACTTCGGATCCACATTAAGGCTGTGCTCAGCGAACTCTCTCGATACACCCGGCATGTCAGAAGGCTTCCATGCAAAGATGTCCCGGTTCTCACGGATGGATTCGATGGGCGCGCTTTCCTATTTGGGATCCATGTGATCCCCAATGACGAACTGCTTGGATGAGTCGCCCGGACTGAAATCTACTGTCTTGGTATCATCCGCCGAAAACTTGAGTGGCGGCTCGGCTTCTGTAGTAGGCTTCTTTAGCGGGGTCATATCTTCCGGGTCAACGTTCTCCTTGTAGAACTTCAGCTCCACCTGGGCACAACTAGACTCTACATACGTCGCATCTCCTTCCTCACACTCGAGAGCCGTTTTCCGATTATCGTGAACGGTAATTGTACCATTTAAGCTGGGCATTTTGAGTTGTAAATAAACATAGCAAGGCCTAGCCATAAATTTGGCATAAGTCGGCCTCCCAAACAGTGCATTATAGGGACTTTTGATTTTAACCACCTCGAACCACAAGGACTCCACCCTGTAATTATACTCATCGCCAAAAGCCACTTCCAATGAAATCCGGCCCACCGGGTATGCCGACTTACCCGGAACCACACCATGAAAGACGGTGGAGGAAGGTTTAAGGTCTTTGTCAAGCAACTTCATCCGCCAGAAAGTGTCATAATAAAGGATGTTGATACTGCTACCTCCGTCCATGAGCACCTTGTTCACCTTATAGCCATTCACCTGAGGGGCCACAACTAGAGCCAGCCGGCCCGGGTCATCTACCCGCGGCGGGTGATCCTCCCGGCTCCACATTATTCATACTCAGACCATGGTAAGTACCGCGGGAGAGTCGGAGCAACCGCATTAACCGCTCGCCTCTGCAACTTCTCGTCTCGTTTATTGTGACCGGTCGTAAATACGTGATACTGTCCAGAACTGAGTTGCTTCGGGTTACTCTAAAACCCGAACTGATTGCGCTACTGCTAATTGTTGTTATTGCTGTTGTTGCCAGGATGCTGTTGGTGCCCCTCTTGGTTATTCTGACCCGGATGCCCGGCTCCTGAACCGCCGGCGCCGAATCCAGCCCCTGATCCGCCGTGCCCTGAGCCGCCAGGCGGGCCACTGCCCTGGTTATTACGCGGTTGGGAATGCTGGTTTTTGAATCTCTGCATGATAAAACAATCACCCCACGCATGTAACGCCGGCTTCTCAGGCGTGCTGTGCTCCGGACAAGGCTTCCTCAGTGCTTCTTCTAAATTGAAAGGGCCTCTGTTCCTTTGGTGAAACGGCCTGAATTTTCCGTTCCCCTTGGGATGGTTCTGTTCTGCGTTGGTGTTCGCCACTAGCTCTGACCCGCCATCAGCGCTCTTCCGCTTATTCTGATTCCCATTGTTCACAAAGCCTTTGCCTTGATTGTTCTTCTTCCCTTGATTGGTTTTCTCATCATCCGATCCTGGATCCTTGGTGTTATTTGAGTTGGCATACTTTGTCAAGGCCGTCATGAGCTCTCCCATATCCTGACACGTGCGCTTGAGCCGGCCGAGCTTCTGTTTCAGTGGAACAAAATGACAGTTCTTTTCTAGAATAAGCACCTCTTGAGCTGCCGTGATCTGCTCCGAAGAGTGAATAATGGTCGACACCCGCCGGACCCAATGATGGGCCGACTCATTCTCCTGTTGAACACAATGGTCTAAGTCTACAATGGTCATAGGCTGCTTACAGGTCCCCTGAAAATTCTTAATAAACTTCGCTCTCAGCTCCGCCCACGAACTTATCTTGTTAGGCGGCAGACCTTTCAACCATGTGCAAGCCGGACCCTCGAGCATCATGATGAAATATTTTGCACATACCGCTTCACTGACGTCTAGCATCTCCTGGAGTTTCAGGGGGTAGATCAACTGTGTAATTCGGAACTTTTCGTGGCCCCTTAAAATCTTTTGGTAGTTGTTCACTTCTCAGAGTCGGAGTTAAACATGGCACCCCTACAGCTCTGGTACTAACTACTCCCATTGAGACGGAAAGCACTGGCTCTGGATGGGTTTCCGCTATCTCCGCCTCTCGCCTGTTCCTCGCCCGGTCCATGAGGGCTTGTGCATCTAGAGCCGGCCGCTCGTCCTCTGGTGGTCCCCGACATGGATGACTGCTGGAACACGTCGGCGACTCGTATCGCCGGCTGAAACTTTGACTAGGAAGGGGGGTAGAGTGAACCCAGCTCCGGTTGTGAGCATATCTCTCTTGCTGGGCCATGGCCATCTGTAAATATCCAATGGCGTTTAACACGTCCTCCGCAAAGGGTGCTTCATCTGGGATGGGAATCGTCTCAAGCCGGGTGGCCACCGCCACCATGTTCTCGGCCGGGTTAGAGTAATGACCCGCCGGTGTTGAAAAAGCTCCAGGTGAGGTTTGGTTACACTGGGGTGGATGAGTTGCCGGGCGTTCCATCGGGCGGCTTTCCGGCGCGCCCGTAACCCGCCCCACACCAGCGGTATTAAACAGGTTCCTTGCTTCGTAACGTTCTGGCAGACGGGATTGATGCCTCCTCCGGTGCACTACGGCTGCTGACCTTTGTTCCAGCTCTAGATGGAAAGCATCTACCTTGATACGCTCCACCTCTTCCTCCATCCGGATCTTCAGCTCAGCCATCCTTTGTCGTTCCTTTGCCATCCGGCCCTTGATCCGTGCCACCTCTAAATTCCGGGTTGCTTGATTGTCCGGTGTTACCTCCATGGCCATGAGAGCTGTAAGCTCGTCCATCAATTCCACTAGAACTTGAGACGGCGGCGGCGGGTTATCACCCACTGTGGCGGCTCCCCCAGATGTGTCACCGACGGCTGGAGCCGATCCCGCCATGAACACCGCCGCATGAACCGGGGGTCTTGGAGCATCCGACTCAAAGCCTTCTACCTCAGAATAGGTGTCATAGTAGCCCCCAAGGCCACCATTACTGAGACGATACACTGACTCTGTCTCCCCACTGGAGGACTCATCTTCCGAGTAAACAAGAGTTCCCTGTGACCCGGACGCTTCCAGGTCCATACCTTGAGTGAAGCCTACGAGAACATGCCTTTGACCTAGATGGGCACGGGCAGGCTGCACACCACTCACAGATTGGAGACGCCGAGCCGGCTCGATGATGTTGGTGCAAATGTCCGGCCCGGGTGTAGATCCATCAACCTTTCCAATGAAAACCTGGATCCTGCCAAACGGAACCCGGAATCCATACTCCATAGAATCAGCATCAAGCCCCCAACCGTCGTCGTCGATGTAGAGCCGGCCGTGGCGACTCTTGCTCATCTTTCCAACCACGTATCCCTCGAGCCCTGGGAGAGAGCCCTTTGGGAACTCAACACCACCAAGCGCTTGTCCCACGGTGGGCGCCAACTGTCGTGGGTTTATCACGGCAGATGTCCGGGTGAACGGACTTGGATTCGAGGCCATCGCTAACGGGGTGGACTCAAAGGGGTTAATCAGGATGAAAGACACGGATTTACCTAGGTTCGGCCCCTCAAGTCGAGATAATAGCCTACGTCCTGCTTGTGTTTGTATTGCTTGTGTATAGATTACAAGGAGCTAGAAGCTTGACCTAGTTCTCGATTACCTGTCCTCTAAGTCGCCCCGAGTCTGCCTTTATATAAGAGGTCAGGACCACCGGGTCGTTACAATTGCTAACCGAGTCTTACTGTATGTCCGAGTCTCTCTCTATCTTCTTGTCCAAACTGTCTTTGAGACGGCTTACACGCCCGGGTCTTCTCTGCCCGGGCCGTCATACGGCCCACACCTTGAGCCGCCTATCTTCTCGGGTCACCAGTCTTACGGCTCACCCTTGGGCCGGCTCATGAGCCAGCAACATGACCCGGAGTCTCCAGGGTGGGTCATATCATGGGGTTATCTCCCCAACAGTAACCCACAATAGACTATTTACGCTACATAAATATCATCAGGATTGAAGTAGGAACTATCACCCTCGGCACTCGATAGTAGCTCTGCAGAGTCATACAAGAAGAGGTGCGTGGTGATGTGTCGGTCTTGTCACGTCGATCCCCTGGATCGAACCTTCTGATAATAAATCGGAGCAACAAGGAAAATGGGAATGGATCACTGATGGTTTACTTAACAACCGATACTAAGCATAAGGGATAACATGCAGGTAACAATCGCAGGTTGCAAAATCAGGCTTTGCATCAGAATAGGAGCTATCTACAATAGTAGCAAAATCTAATGCAAGCATGAGAGAGAAAGAGTAAGCGATATCGGAATGATCAAGGGGGTTTGCTTGCCTGGTTGCTTGGTAGGCAAATACGAAACTTCGCTAGTGTAGTCGATCACCGGATCAACATCGCTCTTGGGGTCTACCGAAAAGAAGTAACGGAGGGGGAAACAAATAAATAATGGAGCAATCAAATTCAACACAAATACAATGGCATGGCAAGATGTGTGGGTGACATGCTCTAATGCATCCCTAAGCATTTTAATAGAAGGGGGAATATTTGGCGATATTTTCCCAGCTCTAGTTATTTATTGGACAAATGATCCTAAAGAAAAATATCCATGTTAATTATGTTAGAGGGGCGTGATAGCTATTTGGATAGCATATTCGGATTCATTATTATTTTCTACGCAATTTTCATATATAAATTATTTTCATACGAGTTACGTATTATTTTATAAGATTTTTCAAAATTTTAATGATTTTCTGAAATTATTGAATTTAATTTAATTCGAAAATATATTAATGACTAATTGCTATGGGTACACAGAAGTGTACCTAGAGGTGTATGCTGGAGGATGGCAGGTGGGGCCCGAGGGCCCTAGTCAACTACCTTTTCAGGAGTCAGCAGTTGACTGCTGACTGGCCAATCCTGACCAGTGGGCTCCACATGTCATAGGTAGAGGGTTAAACTAAAATTAATTCATTAAAACAGTGCACTTGGACCCACCTCTCATTGACTATTTAACTAAGAGAGGTTGAATTTAAACCATAGGTTAATTAAGTGGTGGGACCCGTTCTCAATGGTTGGGTTTCTTAACTAAACCGTGGTTAGCAACTAATCTAATTACCCTGATGCACGGGGCCCAGCTATTAGTGGCTCCGATGGTGGTTTGAACTCTTGCGTGCGCTGGCGAGTGTAGAGGCTGGCGGCGAGGACCGACCCTCCGATGACCAAACGGACGATGAAGACCATCGTTCTAAATAGTGCATCGACACACATCTAGTGGTGTCGACAGTCCTATTGGGGGCGACCTAAAATGACGACGGCGACGACTTGGCAAAGGCCGGAGTTCGGGTGGTGATGGCTTGGCACTACGAGGGGGAGGAAAGCCGCTCTAAGGGCACGGATGGCTCCGTTGTGGAGCCCTAAGCACGGAGGAGTGCTTGGTTGGCTCGTAAGCAAGCGACAACTACGACGGTGAGCTTCATAGCAATCACTGGAGCAACATCAATGATAGGGGTAGCAGCCGGTGCGAGGAGGCTTAATTAGGAGAGGGGAAACAAAGGGGAGCTCATAGTAAACCTGGGCATGGGCAGCCCGTCCCGATGACCCGGACCAAGCCCGGCCCGAAAAATCCGGGCTGGGCCGGGCCGGGCTCGGTCTTCAAATCTAGGCCTGGTAGCTATTTCGGATCGGGCTCGGCCTTCGGAAAACAGCTACTTTACACGGAGGCCCGGCCCGGCCCGGCTAGAAATCCATCTTTATAGTCTATTCGGGCAGGGCTCGGGCCTGAATAACTGATTTTTTGGTCAAGCCGGGCCGGGCTCGGGCTTGGGAATTTCACTCCGGGCTTTCTAGTGCCCGGCCCGAAGCCCGGCCCGACCCAGGGAAAGTCCAGGTTTAGCTCATAGCGAAGCAAAAGAGCAATTCGGCGAGGTCGATGAAGAGCTGACCGCGGCGAGTTGGGCGATGGCGTTGTAGTGACCATGGAGGAGGAAGGTGATGCGGTCGTCGTCACGGTGGCCTCCCGGCTCCACTTCGGTGGTGTAGGCAAAGGAGATGTTGGCGGGAAGGCTCCTGGATTATGAGGCACACGATGGTCGCAGTTTTG
This sequence comes from Hordeum marinum, assembly GCA_022496015.1. Taxonomy (NCBI): domain Eukaryota; kingdom Viridiplantae; phylum Streptophyta; class Magnoliopsida; order Poales; family Poaceae; genus Hordeum; species Hordeum marinum. The sequence goes on along the minus strand of CM039673.1, from coordinate 124,586,708 downwards.
ACGACGGACATGGCGAGCGTGAGCTAGGGTACCACCAAAACGAGAGGAGAGGGGGAACAAGGGGAAAGGAGCGGCTAGGGTTCACTGGGAATCGCGGGGCGATGCTTTTAATCTCAAGGGGGCCATGGGATGGCCGACCCGTGGAGATCCTTGCCATGGATGCGCTAGGGTCATCCATGCCATCCCTGTTGAACACGGGGGTTGAAGAAGGGGCGATGGTGGCTGGGCCTCTCATGTGCACTAGAGGCCGAGGTGAACAGGTAAGCTTTGTTCTTTTTTTTTCTGTTTTCTTTTACAATAGCAACCTTTTATTTTATTTAGCCCTCAAATGACTTTTGTAAAATGTGTGACCTAGACACATAGTTAACTTGCAATATTTAGCACTGCTACAAAAAGTTTGGGAGGCAATTGAAATAGTTTGGATTTTCCATAAATGGAAATGCATTTAAAATTGTTGTTTCAACATTGTTTTAATATGCTAGGGCCACTTATGGATTCTTGGTGATGTTGTTTTTCTTAACATAATTGGACTTGGAATATTTGCAACCCAACCGACAATTTTGTTTGACAAATTGAATAAATATTTTATTTGACTTTATTTTAAATTTGAATTTGGCTTTGATTTTTATCAAGCGGCAGTTTGCATAGTAATCATGATGACATGGCACCATTAGTGGGGAATTACCGTAGAATGACACTGGGGGTGTTATAAATCTCCTCCACTACAAGAAATCTTGTCCCGAGATTTTAAGAGGTAGAGCAAGGGGAAAATAATTGGTTTTGAAATTCTAATGAATCTCCTGGTTCTTGATTGCTCTTCTCAAACAAGTTGACCCCTTTCCTTGATGTCTTCAAGTCTTTGTTTCATGTCATCCTGATCAAGTTGTCATCCTTTCTTCAGGATCTTCATCGTCATACGAATATGATAATAGGGAAAACTTAGGAAGAACGTATCTCCACAAAGTTGGGCATCTTACGGTGAACTCAGGGAAGAAGACATGAATTATTTCTTGAGTTGTAACTCATAGAATTCATTGGGAGTATTAAGCGGTGGTACAAAGGTTTCAAATTGGTATGCAATCATTCTATGCCTAATCATAAGGTGAAAGGGTTCAGAGCAAGAAATTAAATATTCTGTCACATACTAGAATAGATCATCAGTTGGTCGGTGGCTCAGGAATTACATACAAAGCCAAGTGCAAAAGATACTTTGGAATCAAAGATGCACATGAGAGTCAGGTTTTGATCCTGTGGAACTGTGGGTTATGACCCACCATGCGAGTTAAGAGTAGGAAGAGCGGTGACATCTTGCACAGTCATGGTAGCAAGACATGTTAGAGGATAGCTTGTCAGTTATATTGGCAACAATGTCGGTAACAAGGATGGGGGACGAATAGAACCATTTTCCTGCTTGCTGAAACAATGCAAACCAATAAGAAAATTTCTCGTCCATCGTTGGTTACCGAAATGTTATCAACAATAGTAACAGGGTCTTACTATACAGGGATACATCGAGGTGTTTACCTAAGCAGAGAATTGTTACTGCTTAGACCATACAAATTTCAAGAAAGGTTAAATAGACCAATGGAAAGGAAAATGTGATTATTTGATTAACCAGACCAATGGAAAGGAAAGTGTGTTTATCAGACTAAACAGACCAATGGAAAGGAAAGTGTGTTTATCAGACTAAACAGACCAATGGAAAGGAAAATGTGTTTAAACACAAGTATTAGGAGTAAATCCTGCACAAGAACAAGCAGAGCATGATGTACATATCAGGATAGCAAGCAGATAACCATTTAGGTAAAGGGCACGAGGAGGTAAAGCGGGTGAGGAAATTCATGATGTTACCCATACAATGTTGTTTGGATAATTGATCAAGAAAAATTTAGCATTGTGCTTCCAATCCCCTTGTTTGAGGATCTGAGTACCACAGTCATGCTTTGGGGTAGCTTCGACATGGTCACCAGGTAAAGGTCAGACCCTAGGAACACAAAGGATCCATGAGGAACAACTTACGAAATAACAATTCGATTTTCCCATGGAAGAATGACAAATCTTGCTGAATAAGATATTATAACAATAGGCCCCCCGGCCAGGTGTGCTAACCACAACATCACCTTGCCAAGTAACATAGAGACCGATGTTATAATTCTAGGAAAATATTCCAACAATCATATCTTCCCAAGATTCAGATCTGATTGGTGTTAGGATATATCATACTCAGGATGTTTGGGAAAGGAGGGGTGCAACACAAATAGATGAGATGATGTTGCAAGATTCTCGGGAAATGAACACGGAAGCAAGCTCCAAAACATCAGCTGGATTGCAAGACACACATGAACACACTGTCCAAGACAATCGTTACAACATGGAATTATTAGAACGAAATGCAACCAAGTTAAGGTTGGGGGCCATCATTGAGAATATCAAAGTCTTGGTGTAAGTTCGTATTAGCTCTTACGAAGGAACTTCTTTTTCCTTGAACAAAACAATCGGTGGCTTGGTGTGCTAGGAAATTTATATGGAGTGAAGGTAGAAATCTTCAAACCATATAGTACTTCGCACATGCATGAATGATTTGGGATGACCCCAGAGTAAGCAAAAAAACTTTCTCATATTCACGACGACAAAACTGTACATGAACTTAGAGAAAAACACTTCTTTTAGCAAACATATTCTTCATGAGCTAGGCACAAAGGTGACGCCTTCAATAGTTTCCAACACTAGCTTAAATGTTCATTATGAACCACGGAGAAGATGACGATGTGGCCGATGGCCCCAACAACAATTTATCAAGATTCCCATAAACATGGATTTCCACCATTAAGTGAACAAGGTGATAGTATTTGCTAGAAAAAATGATATAACTATGAATGTTCGAAGAAAACATCCACAATTAAACATTGATCAAAAGGTGCAACTGGAAATCTTGACTAAGTAGTCCAACAAATTTTAGAATGGTGATTCAACAGCCAACACACTAAGAATGGACTTATTGTTCATTAACTTCAAGGCAATAGGGTTGCCATGCTATATGTCGGGGATATAACCCTGCGGTATAACCCATCCTATTGGGCCAGGTAAATGTAATGGCGGCTCTGGCATTATATTCAAGATGGGCCATGTCGTGAAGATAAGGCGAACAAGGCGGTTACTAAGTAAGCCGCTAGGCGGCCCAAGAACGTAGAGATAGCGACTCAAGGCCTGCAGGGCAGAAGACGTCAGAAGATTCCTTGCTTGAGAAGTAAGGCATGTTAGAGACATGATAAGTTATGAGTCGCCATATTACTTAGATTATGTTGTAAGCCCTAGGGTCTTGACTTGTATATAAAGGCGAGCCCCTAGGACCGAAAGACTTAAGTTAGACACCCTCGAAAGCTAGGTTAGCTATTCCGCACCCTTGTAATCGAGATCACCATCAATATAGACATAAAGCAGTATGTAGGCTATTACCTCCATGGATGGGGCCGAACCTGGGTAAACTCGCCTCCCATTCCTGTTTAACCCACTTTGAGTTGCCACCTAGTGGCGATGGCCTCACACCTAGTCCTTGCATGAGGACATCTATCGTGACAAAGCCACGAAGGTTGGCGCCTACCATGGGGCTCTTGCCTGGTGGAGTTAAGTTCTCAAAGGGAGCCCTTCCGGGTTTTAGGAGGTACGTGACGGGGCATATGACCAAGAGTCGCCGGAGCAAGATCTACATCGATCATTCAGGCTGGGGCCCCGAGGCCAACTCAGTTGAGTACGGGTACCGGGTCCCCTTCGGCAAGATCCATGTCTTCATTGGCCAGATTGGTGCGGCAGTGCCTGAGTCGGACATCTGCACCAACCTCGTTCACCCGTCTCGGCACGCCCAACCCGTCCGGCCTCAACCAGACCAGCGTCATGAAACCAAGGTCCTCGGTAAGTCTCGTGAGCCGTCCTATATGGCTGCTGCTTCTACAACAGGGATCACGATGGCCCGAAACCCTCCCATGGCTAGAGGATCATGCCTGTCACGGGGTACTCCGGAGGCTGAGTTGTGGCGTCAGCGCAGTAACCAGACTCCTCAAAGGAAATCTAAGTAGTTGAGTCACGGGAAATATCATGTTTTCACCACTAACACTTGCAAGCGAGACGACAAGGTCAAGAGCAGGGCAGTCAACATGGCAGAGCTGACAGTGCCCAGGTACCTCAACTGGCCCGAGAACCTGATCACCTTGAGCAGGGAGGACCATCCTCATTGGGTTGACAACCTTGGCGGGTTAGCTTTGATGGTGGTACCTCAAGTCGGCGGTTACACTTTGACCAAGGTCCTTATGGATGGGGGCAGCAGCATAAATATTCGTAAGGACCTTGGTCAAAGTGTAAAGCTATGAAACTTTTTTGGCTACGTGGGACAAGCTGTTGGCTCAATATAGAAGAGGTAGTCCGGCTCCTAGCTGCCGGGTTTATCGTTGAAGTTTCAAATCCCGAATGGCTGGCTAACCCGGTGCTAGTTCTAAAAAAGAACGACACTTGGCGCATGTGTGTTGATTATACAGATCTCAATAAGGCTTGTCCGAAGGATCCTTTTTCTCTCCAATGTATCGATCAGATCATTGATTCTACGGCGGGTTGTGAGCGGTCGTGTTTCCTGGGCGCGTACTCCGGCTATCTTCAGATCAAGATGGCTGTTGAGAATCAGGAGAAGACATCTTTTATCACTCCTTTCTATAATTTTTTCTACGTCTCTATGCCCTTTGGTCTTAAGAGCGCAGGGGCGACTTATCAACGGTGCGTGCAGAATTGCCTTCAACCATAGATTGGGCGCAATGTTCATGCCTATGTTGATGAAATTGTGGTGAAATCTTAGAAGAAGGAGATGCTCTTGGAGGACATCAAGGAGACGCTTGGTAATCTTTGAGTGTACCAGCTGAAAATTAACCCGGTAAAGTGTATTTTTGGTGTTCCTCAAGGCAAATTGTGGGGATTCCTGGTGTCTGGGTGAGGCATCAAAGCTAACCTGGACAAGATCAAGACAGTAACTTCACTGGCTGCGTCGTCAAATGTAAACGAGGTTCAACGCCTGGCGGGTCGCACCGTAGCTTTAAGTCGCTTCATAAGTCGCCTAGGAAAAAAGCTACCCCTTTTTATCAAGTGCTAAAGAAGACACGCGACTTTAAGTGGACTGACGTTGCTAATGAGCCTTTTGAAGCGCTCAAAAACAGCTTGTTAATCTGCCCATCTTAGCCGCTCCTACTGACAAAGAGCCAATGTGCATGTACATCGCTGCTAATTCCAAAGTGGTGAGTGTGGCAGTAGTTGTTGAGCGGAAAGAGGAATGGAAGGAATATGCGATTCAACACCCAGTTTATTTCGTCAGCGAAGTTTTAACTTCGTCCAAGCAGCGGTACCCACATTGGCAAAAACTTGTTTACGGGATTTTCATGGCAAGCCAGAAGCTAAAAAACTATTACCAGGAGCATCCAATCACGGTGGTAAGTTCGACACCCTTTGGTGATATCATACAAAACCGGGAGGCCACTGGACGGATTGCTAACTGGGAAATTGAACTTGGCGATCACCATCTAAAATATGTGCCCCTAACTTCTATCAAATCCCAAGCACTGGTGGATTTCATCAATGACTGGACAGAGTTGCAGATTCCAGAGGATAAGCGAGATAATACCTACTGAAGTATACATTTTGATGGATCTAGACAGCTGGAAGGCTCGGGGGCTGGAGTCATATTGTCTTCCCCACAAGGTGACAAGTTTTGTTATGTACTACAACTTATGTTCCCTTGTAATAACAATGCAGCTGAATATGAGGCCCTCCTACATGGGCTTAGAATAGAGAAGGAGATGAATGTGAGCCAGGTCAGGTGTTTGGGCAACTAAGATTTGGTATCTGAAAAAGTTTCAGGGACTTGGGACTCTAAAGACACCCTAATGGTAGCTTATCGGCAGTCAGTTTCAGATGTGGCAGGTCATTTTCAAGGCTATCAGGTTGATCATATAGACAACCGTCTCAATGAGGCGCCCTACGCCCTGTCACGACTCGGTTCACAAAGGAAGCCAATTCCCCCCAATGTTTTCTTAGATGTCCTTCACAATCCTTCTGTTAAATTACCATCTGAGGAGGACATCGCTATCCCTGACCCAGATGCACAATTGGTGGCGGCTCTAGACACTACTCTAGACTGGACTATACCTTATCTGGCGTATTTGACTCGAGGTGAGCTCCCAGCTGAGGAAACCATAGCTCGACACATAATTCGGCGGTCTAAGTCAATGACTATCGTCAATGGTGAGTTACACCGGCGAAGCAGCACTGGCGTCTTTCAGTGTCGTGTTTCCCCTAAGGAAGGTCATGAGATTATTAATGAGATCCATGCCGGAGATTGTGGACATCATGCCGGCTCACGACCCCTGGTGGCAAAATCTTTTTGGCATGAGTTTTATTGGCTGATGGCTCATACAGATGCAGAAGAAATTGTGTGCAAGTGCGACGGGTACCAGAAGTTTGGTCGACATGCCCATGTGTCGGCTCAGGAATTGCGTATGATTCCAATTACTTGGCCATTCGCTGTTTGGGGGTTTGACATGATTGGGTTGTTTTTGTCATCTTCTAACAAGAGGACCCACCTCTTGGTGGCGGTTGATAAATTTACCAAGTGGGTTGAAGCAGAGCGAGTTAGTAGATGTGATGCAGAGACTACGGTCAAGTTTTTGAAAAAGTTGATTTTGGCTACCCTCACAACATTATCACTGATAATGGTACCAACTTGTCTAAGGGATCCATGGAGCAGTTTTGTCAACGAGAGAACATCCGACTTGACCTGGCAGCGGTGGCACATCCACAGTCCAATGGACAAACCGAACGAGCCAATCAGGAGATCCTTAGAGGGATCAAACCCTGGCTTATGGTAGCGCACTTTGGGTTGTTGGGTTCTCCTCGCCGTACTTTGGAGCATTCGCACGACACCAAATATATCCACTATATAAACACCTTTCTTCTTGCTGTACCGAGCCGAGGCAGTTCTACCAAGTGATATTCATCATGACTCGCCTCGAGTTGCTGCTTATGTTGAGTCAGACAATGAGCTAGCATGACAAGACTCCCTGATTTCCTTGGAAGAAGAATGTGATTTAGTAGCATCCATATCTGCCATTTATCAGCAATACCTACATCGCTATCATAGCCGTAGAGTTTGAAGCTATACTTTTCAAGTAGGCGACTTAGTGCTACGTCTGATTCAAGATCAGACATTGTAGGTGTACTAAAGTTTGGGTCTTTTAGTACCCCTTACTTGTGCACTGGCAGTTGTAGCCAAACTAGTGGCAAGGCTTGCCAAGGGACTGCTGGATGCAAGATCGAAGATGCTAAGAAAATGTTCAAGTCAACAATCAAAAGACAGAAGACCAGAAGCTGGGGCCACACAAGATCTTGTCGGGATGGCTCACGGAGCCCGCCAAGATCCGTGTTGGGCAAGACCTCGCTAACTCGTCACCGCTCCAGCGCAACGACCGACCTGTCAGGCAGGTCCTGTCCTCCCGAGTACGTGTCAAAGCGCTCGTGATGAAGGGGTTAAGCAGCGCCGATGGTGTTGGGTTCTACCGTAGGTGCATCACATGCAAATTCAAAAAATTTCCTACACGCAGAACATCCAAGAACATGCTACGGAGATGGATCACAGATTGTTACCACTAGACGCGCAGTGCCATGCAGCGGAAGTAGAGTTGGAGCAGCGCATTCGTGTGGTCCGTCTCCTCCTTGTTTGATCTCCCTCGAACAGACGTTCCAATCTCCCTCGAACACCCGGTCTCCGGATCTCACGTACAGGTTCGCCAGAGCAGCACAAGTGAACCGCCTCTAACGGTATCCGCGCATGTAGGAGGAACACCCGTGCGGCGGACTGCTAGGTACGATCACACGGTCGGCGGCGGCGAATGGAGGTGGCTAGTTGAAACTCATGCAAAGCCCGAATGACAGTGCCGAAGCGATCAACCAGATGGGTGTGCCGCACCTCCACTATATATAGGCATCCAATGTGGGCTCAACTCTTGGGCCTCACACGGATCCTAAAGCCAATGCATTCCTTCCCTTAAGCGCGCGACCCTTTAGGTTCTCGTCCACTTGGTCGCGAGTCAGATGACATCCGACTCGACCGGTCGGTAGCGGCCTCTAGCAAGACGTGCCGACTCCAAGTGTCCGATGAAGCTGGTTAGGCGAACCTGTACTTCATACTTCTGTTCCCTTTGCCACATGATATATGTTGTCGTGCACAAGGCGACATGGTCATCCGTGTTGCAGCACGACCTCTTTCTCGTTCTGGTGAATCTGACCAACACTTCGGATTATCTCATAATCCTCATCGCATGGCCATGCTTATCCAGGTCGGATCACCCGAGGGGGCCCAGAGTATATCTCTCCTGGTAGGAGGGGCAAATCCCATCTTTCTCGACCATGTCTCGCAGCATGGGTCTGGACAAGCCCGAAACCTACCTTTGTAACTACCCAGTCATGGAGTAGCATTTGGTCAGCCCAAAACAAGTCTGCATTTGGTCTACCTAGCATTGGAACTTAGGAACTCTGCACTATTTACCTCTCCTATGCTTTACACAACACTTTGCTGACACTCCTCCTTTCAAACCTTTGTAGATGGCCATCGTACCCAAAGCCTTCCTGACATCCAGCTTTCCCTTACTCCTTGGGGATAGCCTAGAGAAGTGCCAGTTTGGCCAACCACCCATTTTCCTCTACCACGAGCACTGGGTCGATGCCATCACGAAGGAGAACCACGTGGATGTGGTCGTGAAGGCAAATGACTCCCTGACTAGTTGGTTCTTTGAAGGACCACGGATGGAGACCATGATACTCGCAGTCGAGACAGCTGCATGCAAGGCACTCCTACACCTTTGAGACATCATTACAGAGATGGCTGATGAGCCAACAACTCGCTACCTTCCCTTCAGGAAGGATGACTTTGGCGAGAGTTGGACACTGATTCTGACCAAGGAAGATGGCGCACCACTCAGGTTCCAGACCTATTTCAGCCTCTTCGCCGATAGTCTGGTTCACAACTTGATGAAGGAGTCCGTGAAGTTCCGTGAGGAACTTCACCACACCCGAGAGCTACTTCGACAAGCCAAGACGAAGCCAGACAAGGTCAAGAAGGATGGAGCCCCCGAGGGACGACCAGCTATCGCTTATCGAGGAGGAGTACCCCTAGCTAGTGATGCACCTACGCGTAATTGTCGCATGAGTGCGAAGGAGTACCATGAGTTCTTCACCGACCCTCCTGCAAAGCGTCGTCGGGATGGAACTCCTCGTTCCCTGACCCCTTCGACCGGGAATGATACCCGTTCAGATGATGAATAGGAGGAAGACCCAGAGGAGCGTGACTATGAGATCGAGCACTCCACCACCTGAGTCCGAGAACCCCTAGGGTAGGATCAGTCATGTATCCCTCATGCGAAGTCGAGTCCGTGTAGTGGTTCATATGAAACCACGTGTGATTGTTGTTTGTTTTGTTGTTTGTGTTCCAATGCAAGTCGCGCTTTTGCCGTAGGCAACATGTAAGCGACTCGATCGTCTATCTTAATATATGTTGTTGGTCTTTCAACCTTTGTTTTAACACACTTGCACTTGACTGACCCCCTTAGGCGCGATTCTACATTATTTCTTATCCTCTTGTCGACCCCAGTTGTTTGACATGGCTGCTCCAAACAGGATGGTGACTGCTACCCACAACAGCTCCTTCACCAACCCTGAAGCCGGCAACTCGAGCTAGCAACAGGGAGCTGGTGGGTCTGCTCACGCTGGAAGACACCAGGAGCAGCCACAAGGCGACATTCCCCCACCACCACCTCTGCCGAAGAAGATGACCATAGCCCAGTTTCTTCAAGTTCTCCGGGAGGAGCGCCAAGCCAACAATGCTGCTATCCAGGAGTTGGCTCAGGCCCTTGTGAACAACCAGCATCAAGGCAGGAACGGCAATGGCCGCTCCACGCTGTCTGAATTCCTGAGGAACTCGCCCCCAACCTTCACCGAGGCTGTTGAACCATTGGATGCTGATGACTGGATCTGCACCATCGAGGACCTCCTTGCATTGGTCAACTGCAATGAGGATCGTGAGAAGGTGCTTTATGCCTCTCACTGCCTCGGAGGTACTGCCTGAGCTTGCTGGGATGGATTCAAGGTCATGCAAGGAGAACGTGTGATCACGTGGAATGACTTCAAGGAAGGATTCCGCACTGCCCATATTCCTTCTGGGATCATGGCAATCAAGAAGGGAGAATTCCGAGCGCTGAAGCAAGGAAGTGGCTCTATCAAGGAGTATCTGCAGAAGTTCAACCTGCTGTCAAGATATGCACCTGAAGACGTCAGCACAGAGGCTGCCAAGAAGGAATGCTTCATGGAAGGACTCCAACAGGTCCTGCAGTATCAGCTCATCATCTGCGACTGCCGTACCTTCTTCGACTTAGTGAACAAGGCCCTCATGCTGGAAGACAAGCATCGTGCCATAGACGACACTTGCAAGCGCAAGATGATCAACAAGGGAAGCTGAAGCAACCATAAGCCTCGCCCATGGCAGCCAGCCCCAGCCAGGCCAACCCATCAGCCGCAGCAGGCTAGACCTTCTGCACCTCGTCCGAGCTACGAGTCTCAGCAGTATGCCAATCCTAGGCCAGCCTTCAACAACAACGGTGGTGGAAACTTCAACAAAAACCCTGGCCAAGTCACTTGCTTTGGATGTGGTCAGTCTAGACAGATCTCTAAGCTTTGCCCCAATAGGAATCCAGATGCACCGCGCCGCAATGCGCCAGCTCAAGTTCAAGCCTGTGGAGAACCGCCAAGGAACCCGGCTCCCCACAACCAGCCCAACAATGGCAAGGGTCGTGTGAATCACGTCACCGCAGAGGAAACCCAGGAAGACCCGGACATCATACTGGGTACGTTCCTCGTCAACTCAATCCCATCAACAATATTGTTTGATTGTGGAGCTTCGCATTCTTTTGTCACCCAAAAGTTTGCATTGGAGAGTGGCATGGAGCCTACACCCCTGGGTAGTCGTATGTTGATACAAACCCCCGGTTCAGTTATGAAGTCTAGGATAGGTTGTAAGGGAGTGAAGATTGACATCAACGGGGTAGACTTCCTAGCATACCTTATAGTTCTGGACTCACCAGACTTGGATGTCATCCTTGGCATGAATTGGTTGACTAAGCACCAAGGCTTGTTAGACTCTACCAAGAGGATTGTCACCATGACCAATAGCCAAGGGGTGGAAATCAGGTATGTTCCCAACCCTTCCTCCACTCAAGCCCCTCAAGCTAACTGCCTGTCGGGAGTTGAGTTGGATCAAGTGCCAGTGGTATGTGAGTACCCAGATGTGTTTCCTGATGAGCTGCCCGGAATGCCTCCTGACCGCGGCATCGAGTTCATCATTGAACTTATGCCCGGATCAAGGTCCATCTATAAGAAGGCCTACAGGATGGGATCCAAAGAGTTGGCTGAGTTGAAGAAGCAACTAGCAGAGCATCTCAGAAAAGGATTTATTCGCCCTAGTGCCTCTCCTTGGGGATCGCCAGTTCTATTTGTGTCAAAGAGGGACGAAACTACCCGACTTTGTGTCGATTACCATTCTCTCAATGAGGTCACTATAAAGAACTAGTACCCACTCCCCAAGATTGAAGACCTGTTTGATTAGTTGAACGGAGCCAAGGTGTTCTCCAAGATCAACCTCAGGTCTGGGTACTATCAGCTGAAGATCAGACCCCAAGACATTCTGAAGACGACATTTGTAACCCGGTATGGCCTGTATGAGTACACGGTCATGTCATTTGGATTAACTAATGCCCCTGCCTACTTCATGTACCTCATGAATAAGGTCTTCATGGAGTACTTGGACAAGTTCGTTGTTGTCTTCATTGATGAAGAACATGAGGAACACTTGAGATTGGTCCTAGAGAAGCATCGAGAGCACCAACTTTATGCCAAGTTTAGTAAGTGTGAATTGTGGCTGCATGAAGTCGGATTCTTGGGTCATGTGTTGACAGCAGAAGGATTATCAGTGGATCTTGCCAAGATTGAAGCCGTGACAGAGTGGCAAACCTCAACCACTTTGAAGGAAGTCAGGAGCTTCCTCGGACTTGCGGGATATTACCGCAAGTTCGTGGAAGGGTTCTCAAGCATTGCCCGACCCATGACCCAGCTTTTGAAGGACAAGAAGTTCGAGTAGACTGCTAAGTGCGAGGAAAGTTTCCAGGAGCTCAAGAAGAGATTGACCACAACCCCTGTTTTGTCCACCCCTGATATTCACAAGGAGTTTGTGATTTATTGTGATGCATCAAGAACCGGACTTGGAGGTGTTTGATGCAAGAAGGCAGAGTCGTAGCGTATCTATCCAGACAACTACGTCCTCATGAAGAGAACTACGCCACTCATGATCTCGAGTTGGCAGCCGTGGTTCATGCCTTGAAGACATGGCGACATTACATTCTGGGGAAGCGATGTGAGATTTCATAGACCACAAGAGTTTGAAGTATATCTTCACTCAAAGGGAGTTGAACATGAGGCAACGGAGATGGTTGGAATTGATCAAGGATTACAACCTCAGTGTTCAATACCACCCCGGAAAGGACAATGTGGTAGCAGACGCCTTAAGCAGAAAGGCTTGTTCCTTGAATTCTATGATTAAGGAAAGGCTACCCGCCCTGTGTGAAGAACTTGAGAGCTTTGGCTTGGAACTGGTTGCACCAGGGTTCCTTGCCAACCTCGAAGCAAAGCCTACCTTGATGGATGATATAAAGGAAGACTAGAAGGGGCACGGGAGCATTGAAGGCATCAAGAGGAAGATCAAGGCACGCAAGGCCCCAGGCTTCTCAGTGGATGAACAAGGAGTTGTGTGGTTCGGGAATCACATTTGCGTGCCCAACAAAGAAGATCTCAAGAACCTGATCTTGCAAGAATCTCATGACACTCCCTACTCCGTCCATCCTGGAGGAACCAAGATGTATCAAGATCTCAAGGCAAGATTCTGGTGGCATGGCATGAAACGGGAGATAGGCACGTTCGTGGCTAAGTGTGACATATGCGAGAGAGTCAAAGCTGAGCATCAGCGACCCGCTGGACTATTGCAGTCCCTCAAAGTGCCTGAATGGAAGTGGGATAAAGTCAGGATGGATTTCATCACCGGTTTGCCGAGGTCACGCAAACGACATGATTCCATTTGGGTCATTGTCGACCACCTGACCAAGGTAGCCCGCTTCATTCCGGTCAGGACGACCTACAATGGGAACCAGTTGGCCAACCTGTACATTAACCGGATTGTGAGCCTCCACGGGGTTCCTAAGGAGATTGTGTCGGACCGAGGAACCTAGTTTACCTCAAGATTCTGGAATAGGTTTCAAGAAGCGTTGGGAACCAAGCTCTCCTTCAGCACTGCCTTTCACCCTCAGACCGGTGGGCAAACAGAGCGAGTAAACCAGATACTCGAAGACATGCTCTGAGCTTGTGTTTTAGCATATGGAGCCAAGTGGGAAGATTGCTTACCATTCGCCGAGTTCTCCTAGAACAACAGCTATCAGTCGAGTCTTCAGATGGCACCATTTGAGGTGTTGTATGGACTCAAGTGCCATACTCCCCTCAACTGGCCAGAGACCAGAGAAGGATTTGTTTTTGGGCCAGACATCCTCTGTGAAGCCGAAGAGCAAGTGCAACTTGTCCAAGAACGCCTTGAGACCGCCAAGACTAGGCAGAAGAGCTATGCTGACTCTCACCGGCGAGACATGAGTTTCCGTGTTGGGGACCATGTCTACCTCTGAGTCACACCTCTCAAAGGGAACAAGCATTTCCGCGTCAAAGGGAAGCTCGCACCAAGATTCATCGGCCCCTTTAAGATCACCCACAGGCGAGGAGAACTCGCATATCAGCTATAGTTACCTTTCGTGCTGTCAGATGTGCACTATCACAACTCCGGAAGTGTCTGCAAGTTCCCAACCGCCCCGACCTCTACAAGGACATCGACCATCAAACCATCGATCTTCAACTAGATCTCACTTATCGTGAGAGGCCAGCTCGCATTCTGGATGAAGCCTAGCGCTGCACCCGAAGCCGCACCATCAAGCACTTCAAGGTCCAGTGGAGCAACCACACTAAAGCTTAAGCAACCTGGGAGCATGAAGATTATCTTGGATCGGAGTTCCCTTATCTTAGCGCTTAGCCCAGGAATCTCGGGGACGAGATTCTTGTAAGGGGGGATGTCTGTCACACCCTATGCTTGTAGCACATTGGTAGGTTTGGGTTTATAGAATTTGGAGCCAACTAAAACTTTTCTTCTATGTGTTTGTGCTTGCTTGCTATGTTGTTTGCTTGCTTGTTGCTTGTGTTTTATGGCACTACTAGGTTCTACTCCACTTCATAATCATCTTCCTTGATCCAAACCCCTTGCCCATTGATCATGCCATGTGAATAGAGCCCAAAACTATTTTTATCAAATTTTGTTTTAACCAAAAATGATTTATCTAATTTAAGTTTCCAAAACCCCCTGAAATGAGGTTTGCATTTCAAGTCCTCAAATTAGGTGGACCCTTCTTTCCCAAAGGATTTATTTCAAACCTACTATATATGTTACTTCCCAAAACCATCAAATATTATTTTTAAAGACTATTTATTTAAAGGTTTTTTCTTAAGGACAAAAATGGTTTTTCCTAGGGAAAAATTATTTAAATTCTTTGAAAATATTTGAAAATACTTAGAGAAACTGAGTAGACATATATTTTCCATATATATGAGTTTCAACACAAGGGCATGATCAGATCATAGGCAAAACCCCTCAAAAACCTTTCTGTGTAGATCAAACTTTTGGAATATTTCTATAGGAAAGATTCTCAACAAATTCCAGGTAAATTCTAGCAAGTCAGCACTACCATGGGTGATGATCTTGCAAATTTTTACCTCAATCCAAGCTGATTTGGTTCATCAAAGCATCCCAAAACCATTCCTGTCCAGAATCAAATTGAGCAACTTTACATTGTGAAGTGTCTCCCCTTGGCCTCAAACTTTGTGGGCATGCTCTAATGGAAAAATAGTGATGATACACTAAGTGGTGCATCAAGGGTTAAAGCCTAGCATCATTGGATCTACAGAAATCTGATTCTGCCAATTTCTAGGGTTCATGAAGTTTCCATTATCAGCTTCCACCCCTTGAGCTCAAATTTGGTGAAGCATCTCATTTCTACCTAGCCCTTGAACCTGGTAAATATCTTAGTGAGATGGTAAATATTTCTTGCCCAAAACTCCACCAAACACCTTCTGGTGATTTGGTAAAACCCCTATTTCTACCTCTTATCCTTTTACCCTTGGCCTCAACTTTTTACTAGAGCTCCTTATAGTTACCTTCTACTTCTAGTAACTCTCCCTGGCCAGGTCTCTACAGGGAAGTGGGGGTAAAAAACCGCATTTGTACCCCTATTTCACCTTGGCAGAAACTTTCTCCTCTCCCTTTCTTTTCTCCCTAGTCATGCTTAGCCTCTAAGGCATCCAAGAGCATCTCCAGGCCCCCCTAGGACCTAGTGGACAAGGTGGGCGCCCCCAGAGCGTGCAGGCAGCAGCAATGCTGACGGGGTTATTACCCCTAGGTAGGCCAAAGCAAAAGGGTCTTCCCCCTTTCGCTTCGAAGAAAAACTACGCGGCCGGCTGGGGGGCGTCCGGTGCAAGCGAGTGCGGCTGATGCCCCGACTGGCTAGTCAAGGAGCCGGCTGGACCTTCGGTCGGCTGGGCGTGGCCGGCTTCCCACAGGCTGGCTCTTCTGTTGACATCGGCGCGGAAATGCCCCGTCCCGTCCCTCTACGCGCGGGTACAATGACGCGACGTGACCGGCACGACGGGCGGCCCTGTGGCTACAGTGGCCGCTCACGCACTACAACTCGTGGCTATAGTCCAACCGTCCTGGCCGCTGAGCTTGGTGAGCGCGACCATGTGGGGGAACAGTGCCGGCATGCCCTCGCCACTCGATACCTGCCCTGGCGTGGCTACAGTGCCATCGGCCGTATCGGAGACTTCGGCCGGCTGGCGCTAAACTACGCTCCCCCGAGCGGCCCATGCTGTGGCAGGTGGGCGAGGGCCAATCGTAGAGCCGGTTGGCGGGCCCCAGCGAGAGATGGGACCGCTTGGCCGAGAGGCCCCGACCATGACGAGACGGCGCGAGCGGCAGGACCCTCTAGCCAGCCGGAGAGACAGCCAGCCGGGTCCTCCCACCTTGGTACTTTAAGCATATTGTAAGAGCCGGGGGGTTGGCCTATAAAACCCCCCGAGCCCCCCCATGCAACGGGGACGGACGAATGATCAGGAACAGACACATCCATGCACAAACGATCATCTCCACACATACCCCTCTAGCAGCGGAGGAAGAGGAGCAGGCTGCCCCTTCTTCCTCCTCTAGACACAACTTCAGGAGCAACATTGTACTCGTACCTATCCATCCAACAAAGCCAGGCAGGACTAGGGGTATTACCTCCCCCGGAGGGCCGTGAACCTGGGTACATCATGTGTAGCCTCTCACTACACCACCGCGATGGGCATCGCCAGGGGGAATAAGCGCGTAGATGCTCACTACGCCCCCCTCATGCTGATCGGCTCGGCTCGCACCTGGCTCAACAGCCTGGCGGCCGACAGCATCAACACCTGGACGGACTTCAAGGAGGCCTTCGTCTGCAACTTCATTGGCACCTACAAGTGGCCTAGCGGTCCCCATGAACTCGCCATGTGCGTTCAGGGGCCGGACGAATCCCTCCGCGACTACCTCACTCGGTGGACCGAGCTCCGCAACTCCTGTGAGGGGGTGCACGAGGTGCAAGCCGTGCAATACTTCATCGAGGGCTGCCGGGACGGTAGCCCTCTCAAGCATAAGCTCCTGTGCTCCAAGCCGGCCACGCTTGCCAAGCTCATGACCAAGGCAGACAAATACGCCACGGCCGATTCGGCCATCCGGGTCAAGACAACCCTGCCGCCAAGGCAACGACGACGCCGGCCATGACCCGGCCAGCTGCCGACAACCGGCAGCCGCAGAACTACAAGCGCAAGACCTACTAGCTGGATCCCCACTACGGGAGCTGGCAGGTCAACACCGTCGAAGATCAGGAGCCGCCTGCCCAGCCTTCCGGCCAGCACCAGCGCATCGGCAAGGCCGCCTGGCAGCCGAAGCTCACCTTCGAGCAAATGCTCGATCTCCCCTGCAAGAATCATTCAGGGGCCAAACCCTCTACGCACACGCTCCAACAGTGCAGCTTCTCATAGCAATTGGCCTGGGGGGACGGTCTTCTGGCTCCCCCCGTGCCGCCAGCCCGTGCGCCGGTCTCGGCCCAAGCTGCCGCCCCGGCGCCGGCATCGGCTCTGAACGACAATCGTCTAATCGACCTGTTCCCCAACCAGGACGGTTGCTACGTCGTCTTCACCAGTGAGGGGCAAAAACACTCGGCGCCGGCTCCGTCGTGAGGTGAACGCCACCATGCCGGCAACTCCCCAGTTCATGCACTGGTCAGCGAAGCCGGTCTCTTGGAGCCAGGGCGATCACCCTGTTGTGATGCCGAATCTCGGTAGCTATGCCTTGGTCCTCGAACCCACCATCGCCACCAAGGAGCAAGCTTGCCGCTTCTCGCAGGTGCTGATAGATGGCGGCAGCAGCATCAACATTCTCTACCTCGACACGATGCATAAGGTGGGGCTGAAGATAGAGGATCTACAGGCGAGCCAGACGGTTTTCCGTGACATTGTGCTTGGGAAGTCCTTCTCTCCTGTCATCAAGATCACCCTCGACGTCCTCTTCGGCATACTCGGCCATTTCTGCTGCGAGCCAGTACTGTTCGAGGTCGTGGACCTCGCAAGCCCCTACCATGCGTTTCTAGGCCTATCGGCCTTTGTCAGCTTCATGGCAGTCCCCCATTATGCCGGGAATCATCACCATCAAGGGCGACTACATAATGTCACTCGAGTGCGCTCGAGACGGTAGCCGGTTGGCCGAGGCCCTGGAGATCACCGAGGAGAGGCGGCAGCTCGACCGGCTCGTGGCCCTTGCTGCCAGCCAGCCGGCCGTGCCAAATCCGCCCTCGCAATCCATCGACGATGCCTCCTTTCACCCGTCTAAAGACACCAAGAAAATCTCGTTCGACCCGGCCAACCCAGCTTAGTGTGTCATGATCGGCTCCCGCCTCAACAGCAAATAGGAAGGCAAGCTCGTCGACGTCCTCTATGAGAATCGGGACATCTTCGCGTGGTCCCCCAAGGACATGCCGGGTGTTTCGAGGAAGTTCGCCGAGCACGAACTCCACGTCCGGCCGGACGTCAAGCCGGTCAAGCAACCCATACGCCGCTTCTCTAAGGAGAAGCGGTGTATTATAGGTGAAGAGATCGCCTGGCTGCTCGCAGCCGGCTTCATCATGGAAGTGTTCCACCCGGACTGGCTGGCCAACCCAGTCCTGGTGCTGAAGAAGAACAAGACCTGGCGCATGTGCATCGACTACACTAGCCTGAACAAGGTGTGTCCCAAGGACCCATTCTCCCTGCCGCGGATCGATAAAGTCATCGACTCCACGGCTGGCTGCGACTTGCTATCCTTCCTGGGCGCCCACTCAGGCTACCACTAGATCAAGCTGGATCCGGAAGACCGGCTCAAGACCTCCTTCATCATGCCCTTTGGGGCCTACTGCTACATCACCATGTCCTTCGGCCTAAAGAATGCGGGCTGCACCTTCCAACGGTGCATGTAGAAGTGCCTTCTGCCTCAGATAGGCAGGAACATCCACGTCTACGTCGACGGCATCGTCGTCAAAACCAAGAAGCACTTCAGCCTCCTCGATGACCTCCGGGAGACCTTCGTGAACTTACGCGAGTACAAGATCAAGCTCAACCCGGAGAAGTGTGTCTTCGGCGTCCCCGCCGATCAACTCTTGGGTTTCTTCGTGTCTGCCTGCGGCATCGAAGCTAACCCCGAGAAGATCACCGTGATCGAACGCATGCCGAAGCCGACCCTGCTCCGGGACGTCCAGAAGTTCACCGGCTGCCTCGCCTCGCTCAGCCAGTTCATCAGCCGACTGGGAGAGAAGGCCCTACCCCTCTACGGGCTCCTTCGTAAGACGACTCTAATCGAGCCGGGTCAAACCAAGAGGCCGGGCGTCTTCGACTGCCCTAATGAGGCGGACGAGGCCTTCCACAGCCTCAAGAAGGCTCTCACCCACATGCCCATCCTGGCCGCACCGGTTGAGAATGAACGGCTGCTCGCCTACATTGCGGCGACCACCCGCGACATGAGGGTCGTCCTGGTGGTCAAGAGGCCGGAGGATGGCAAGTCCGTGCCGGTCCAACGGCCCGTCTACTACCTCAGCGAGGTCCTCTCCGCGTCCAAGCAGAACTACCCCCACTACCAAAAGATGTGATACGGCATATACTTCACGGCCAAGAAGGTCATGCAATACTTCCAAGAGCATGCCATTACCGTGGTGAGCATGGCCCTGCTCGACGAGATCATGAGCGGCCGGGACTCCACCGGCCGGATCGCCAAATGGGTCATCGCCCTCGCTGATCATGAGATCTGGTACGAGCCAAGAACCACCATCAAGTGACAGGCATTTGCGGATTTCCTCGTCGACTAGGCAGCGATGGAGTTCGTTTCGCCTCCCCCAGACTCCACGCACTGGTGCATGCACTTCGACGGCTCGAAAATGAGGACCGGCCTAGGTGCCGGCATAGTCCTCTCCTCCCTGAAAGGTGATCAGCTCAAATATGCCCTCCAGATCCACTTTGCCGCCTCCAACAATGTGGCTGAGTACGAGGCCATCATCCATGGCCTCCGGCTCGCCAAGGAGATTGGCATCAGGTGCATCCTCTGCTTCGGCGACTCCGACCTCGTGGTACAGCAAGTCTCTAGTGAATAGGATGCCAGGGATGCCAACATGGCCAGCTACCGCTTCCTCGTACAACAGCTCACCGGATCCTTCGAGGGTTGTGAGTTTCACCACATCCCATGGGCGGACAACGAGGCAGCGGATGCGCTGGCAAAGATCGGCTCCACCCAACAGGCCATACCAGCCGACGTCTCCCTCGAACGACTGCTCAAGCCATCGAACAAGCCTTCCCCAGAATTGGAGTCAATCTTCATGCCGGCAGGCGTTGCCGGCCCATCGACGGCCCCGGCCGCCTCTCCGGCAACTTCACCACCGGCTCCCGAACCATCGGCCACCCGGCCCGCTCCAATTGAGCCGGCGGTGTCCGGGGCGGTCAGCCTCGACGGCGCGGCCGTCCTGATGACCATCGATCGGCTGGCCTTGGGGGCCGGCGAGCCAGGTGCGGGGGCTGACCAACCAGCCCCGGAGGTGCCCGAGCCGGTCCCGGGCGCTGGCGAGCCGGTCCAGGGGACTGGTCAACCAGTCCCAAGGGCTCCCGAGCCGGCCGCCGTCTCGGCTCCCTCATGGACCGAACCCATCCTAGCGTTTCTTCTACGGGGCTCGCTGCCTCCGGATGAGGCTCTAGCAAGACAAATCCAGCGGCGGGCCGCGGCCTACGGCATCATCAACAAGGGGCTCGTCCACCACAGCACCACCGACGTCTTCTAGTGATGCGTCGAGCCGGAAAAGGACTTGGAGATCCTCCTCGACATTCACCAGGGCGAATGCGAGCATCATGCTGCCTCCCGGACCCTAGTGGCCAAGGCCTTCCGCCACGACTTCTTCTGGCCGACGGCTCTCGAGGCGGCCAAGAAGTTGGTTGACGAGTGTGAGGGCTGCCAACGCTTCAGCACGCAAAGCCACGTACTGGCAACGGCTCTCCAAACCATCCCCCTCTCGTGGCCTTTTGCTGTTTGGGGGCTGGACATGGTGGGCCCATTCAAGACCGCTTGAGGCAGCATGACGCACTTGCTTGTGGCAGTCGACAAATTCACCAAGTGGATCAAGGCGCGACCAAGCAAGAAGCTCGACGGCCCCATGGCCGTCCGGTTCATCAACAACATCACAGTACGCTACGGCGTTCCCCACAACATCATCACCAACAACGGCACCAACTTTGCCAAGGGCGCGCTCGTGCGTTTCTGCTCCAAGCAAGGAATCCGGCTCGACCTGGCCTTTGTCGCTCATCCGCAGTCAAACGGTCAGGTCGTGAGGGACAACAGCCTCATCCTATCCGGCATCAAGCCCCGGATCGTGACGCCGTTGGTAAGGTCGGCCGGCTGCTGGATCGACGAGCTGCTGGCCGTCCTTTGGAGTCTTAGGACTACCCCGAACCGGTCAACCGGCTACACTCCCTTCGTCCTTGTGTATGGGTCCGAGGCAATCATCCCCAGCGACATCAACTTCGATTCACCTCAGGTCACCCTATACACGGAGAAGGACGCAAAGGAGTCAAGAGAAGACGGCGTCGACCTACTCGAGGAAGCTCACGAACTGGCATTGAGTCGGACGGTGATCTACCAGCGGAAGCTCCAGCACTACCACAACAAGCGGATCCGGCCACTCTCGTTCCGCGAGGGGGACCTGGTGCTTAGACGGATCCAACGAACCACCGGACAGCACAAGCTGTCCTCCCCATGGGAGGGCCCGTTCATCATTAGCAAGGGGCTACACAACAACGCATACTACCTGATAGACGCCTAGAAGCCGCAGAAGCGCAAAAGAGATGCCTCCGGTGAAGAGACGGAGCACCCATGGAACGCGGCCCTCCTGCGCCCATTTTACTGCTGAGAAAAACCAATGTATGTATGTATCCCTACCATTTTGGGCTTATGAATGCAATGGGCGCCCCAAGCCGACTCTTGGGGTACGCCCCGTTCCTTAAAAGTGTTCCTCACCCACTGGCTCCCCGGCCCGCCTCTCGGGCCCAGGGGCTAGCTGACCGGGCCTAGAAATGCCTCTTCGAAAAATGGTTAAGTAATGTGAGCCGGCCAAACTTCCCCACCCTTACCAGCTACAGAACCGGATCCCGGCTGTCCGGCTGACGGGGCCTCGGGGCGGCAAGGTTTGGCTCACACGAAAGGTCAAAACAAAGGGAGACCCCTTCTAGGCCTAGTCGGACCCTCGCCACATCTCTACCACTCTACTTATCACGAAAAAGCCTCGCGATTCCTAAGTTTTGAACCGGCTCCCTCGAGGCGGATGCCCTGACCCAGGTACAGACCGGTTCCCGGCTGTCGGGCTGGCGGGGCCAAAACCAAAGGGGAAAAGGAATAGGAACGGAAAGAGTCGAGGCGAGCAAAAAATGATAAGGACAAGATGGCATGAATCGCAAGGCAATTACGACAGAATATTCATGGCATAAATATTAAGGCAAAAGTGGCCCACGACCAGCATTCAGTTCATTACACAAACACCCCCAGTGGGCGGATTCAGGTCTTACATGCAGGGAGAAAAAAGAGAAAGATAAAAAAGACACCCGAGGGCTCAGGCCACCGGCGCATCACCAGCCGGCGTGCCCCTAGCCGGGGCGTCACGGGGCGGCTTGGTCCTCGCCCCGGAGGTGGTCACGGCCTTCGGGTTGGCCTCCTTGTCACGGGGCGGCTCGGTCCTCGCCTCGGAGGTGGTCACGGCCTTCGGGTCGGCCCCCTTGTCCTTCACGGTGGGCCCCCTCGATCTCGGCCGTCTTGTCGCTCGAGTCGGTGCTCTTGTCGGTGACTTCATCATCATCCGGGCCCTAAGGGATGCCGAAGGAGTCCTCGGGCAGCGGCTCGCCATCCTCGCCAAGGGACTGCAGGAATCCGTCCGCGTCGACGTACGACGCGAGCTCGTTGGCCCGCTGGACAAGGGCCAGCTTGTGGGCCTCCCGCTCTGCAGCCGACACGTCCCGCATGGTCGCCAGCTAGCCCAGGTCCACACCACGGTACCAAGACGTGACAAACCTGAGCGCCATCTGCGCTCCGGATCGGGCTGCCGATGCCTTCCAGGCTTCGAGGCGGGGGACGGTGTGCTCCAGCCATTGAGCCATGCGATGCGTCGAAGCTCCCCCGTGGCCCGGCCACAGTGCAGCGATGACCTCCTTGCGGGCGGTCTTGAGCCGCTCCATGCTCCGCTCGAGATGGGCCATCTGCATCTTGACGGCGAGCCCGATCTCGTCCATGTCCCACGCGGCGTGCTCCTCGATGGAGCGACCGCACTCCCGAAGGTACTCCCGGTGCTCCTCAATGACGCGCGCAGCACGGCGATGAGTTTCCGGGAAGTGCCCTGAAAGGAAGAGGAGGAGAAGAAAAGGAAAGCAAAATGAAACACGAGAAACGACAAAAGGAAAAGCAGCCGACAGAGGAAAGGAAGATTGGCACCTACCTTTGATCGCGTCGTCCACCCCAAGGGCGAAGTGGAGCGCCGCCTTGCGCTCCGACGCTAGGGCCGCCTTCGAGGTGGCGAGGGGAGTCTTGACCTCCTCGAGCGTCCTCTCGAGGAGGGTCACTTCGCCTTGAAGGGCGGCGGTCCTCAGGGCGGCGTCAGCTGCCTCCTTGATGACCGCCTCCCGGGCCGCCACCTCCCTTGCTGCCTCGACCTTGAGCCGGTCCCGGGCCGCCTCCCCATCAACCAGCAGGGCGGCCAGCCGGTCCGTCTCCTGCGCGGCCACCTGCACGTCCCGCGCCAGCCAGTCCCATTTGGCGACAAGCCCGGTCTTCTCCCCCTGAAGGGTCGCCAGCTCGCCTGCAAGACACAACCAACATCAGCCGACTCCTGGGGGCTATATGCCTCTCCTACGAAGTGCAACCTACCTTGCACACGCGCCAGCTCCTCCTCCAGGCGGTAGAAGCCGTATTTTCTGTGGTCGTGGATGGTGACCGCTTCCGTAAATAGCTTCTGCCACAGGGAGGTTCCCTCTTGTCACCAAAAAAGCAAAGGTCAAGACATGCTCAAAGGAGATCCGTCCAGGCTGCCTGTCATCCGGTCAGCCGGCCCGCATCTTGGGGGCTACACCCAGTTGGTGCGCTCGCACGCCCCCACTGAAAACTCTAAGGCAAAGTGTCGACTTACCTCCGCGTGCTGAAGGGAGGCGTCCGCCGCCTCCACAAACCGGGCCAGCTCCTGCCGGCACCGATCCAGGACACTTCCCAAGTCCACGAGGGAAGGGACCGGGCCGCCTGCCTGGGGGCCAGCAGGGCTGGCACGCTCGCCAATGCTTCCCAGTCCCAGACGACCTCCTGCATCGACCGCAGGGTCCTTCGGGCCCGGCTGGCGCTACCGCCCGGGCTCGTCGCGGCTCCAGCCGCCGAGGGAGGGTTGATGACGACAAGGGGCTGGGAGTCGACTCCCGCTAGCCCCCCGCTCGGCGCCGTTGCAGCCTCCTCTCCCGACCGCTCCGGCGCGTCGGTCGCGCCGGAAGGCACCTCCACCTCCATGGCCGCCGCCTCCGGGGCCGCCGGGACCTCCGGCACCTTGACCTGGGCCGGCTCGGCCGTAGGCAGGGTCACCACTGGCACCTCAGGCCGGGTCTCCTCGGGAGCCGGCTCCGTCGTCGCCTCCCTCGCCTGGGCCGTCTCTTGTGCGGGCGGAGGCGCCGGCAGGTCCATAGCCTCCCCCCACGGCTCGCTCGACGGAGGCCTCGACATGTGGGTTGAGTCCGCTGCCGAGTCCGAAGCCCGCGGCGGCTCTACCGACCCCCTTCGTCGCCCGCCGCTCGAGGTCCTGGAGTGCGCCGCCCCTCCTCATGTACCGGACCTGGAGGCTCGCAGCTCTGTGAGCCTCCTCTTTTCCTCCCGCTGGGTGGTCGCGTTCTCGCGGGCCAGCCGGCTGGCGGCGTCCGTCGTCTCTCCCGCCGGCTCGTCCACGTGGAGCTCGATGGGGTCACTACAACATCCAAGAACCGGTCCTTAACAGACTCGCAAGGCGGAAGCAAAACTTATGGAAAAGCAAAGAACTGACGCGATAACGAGGGGCAAGGCCCGCTTTGCGCGTGGCGGTGGCAGCTTCCGTGCGGCCACCTTCACCCGCTTCGGACCGGGCAGCAGGGCCGCCGGCCCCTCCTGGCCCGGCCTCTTCCCCCGGCCGGCCACTTCGGCTGCCGGGCCACGAGCCGGTCGCTCCTCGCTCGTCCGGTCCTGGTGCGCTATGGGAGGATGCCCATCTAAGATCATCAAATCATCATCATCGTCATCATTGTCTGTCCAGTCCTTGATGGAGGGGGCAAGAGGGAACTCACCCGCTCCGCTGGGTTCCCCGACTGCTCTGGATCTTCCGGCTCCTCCAGGAGCGCCGCCTCATGGATCCATCGGCTCGCCGGATTCTCCCGAGGAGTTCACTCCTTCCTCTGGGGGACCTCCTGTCTGGAAGTCTTCAGAGTCGGAGTCCTCGCGCTCTGCCTCGAAGATCTGCGGGTGCGGGCCTACCGTCGTGTTCTGTCGCACCAGCAGCTGCGGTCAACACTTCAATGTAAGTTCTCCAGCCGGTTGCCGGCTAAGGAATGCCAAACAAGAAAGAACCGCCTGGATGAGAAAACTCACCAGGGGAGGCCGGTTGATGCGATCGTACGGCTCCATGCCGAAGGACCACGAGGCGGGCTTCAGCTTGAACGTCGTGAGGGTGTTCACCCGCTTCGCCACCTGAGCTGGCGTTAGCTCGACGGTGGACTACCGACAAGGGTCATGCCGGCCGAACATGTTGCAGATCCTGTGTGGTCTCATATGGAGGGGTGACACCCAGCGCGAGATGAGGGCTTCCACCAGGTCGGCGGTGACCAGCCCCTTGGAGCTCTTCAGTTGCGTGAGCCGGGCAAGCTCGTCCAAGGCCACGCCGCGCGGGGCAGACCCCAGCTAGTTCTGTTGGGAGGACTGCCTGTCCTCAAACGGCGGCAGCCGGATGTAATCCGTCCTCGGGTCAACGTTCTTCACGTAGAAGAACGTTCGGTGCCACCCCTTGACGGAGTCAATCAGAGAGAGAGAGGGGGAAAGCGAGCGACGCCACAACAACACACCATTGTGCCCCCGCATGCGTCGCTCTTCAAAGGCTTGAGGTAGAAAAGGGCATTGAAGAACTCGATGAAGGGGAGGATGCCAAGATACCCCTCGCACAACGCCACGAAGGCGGAAAGGTACAGAATCGAGTTTGGACCGATGTTGTGCGGCTGGAGGTCAAAAGTATCTAGAAGGAGATGGAAGAAGATGCTCACCGGAAGCCCGAAGCCCCAGGAGAAGTGCCAGAGGAACACGACGTGTTCCCCTGGCCATGGTGCCGGTGCTATCTCGTCGCCCGGCACGCGTGCGGCCACCCACTCTGCCGGTGGCAGCATGCGCACCTAGCGTAGCTCGGCGATGTTCGCCTCGACAACGAAGGGCCAGCCCAGCTGCCACTGCGTCCATCGGCCATCACGGCGGCGGTGTGGTGTGCGGGCGCGGGTGCGAGCTCGAGTGCGATGGCGTGCTGTTGGGGAACGTTGCATGGGAAACAAAAATTTTCCTACGCACACGCAAATCTATCCATGGTGATGAGCATCTATGAGAGGGAGAGTGGATCTATGTACCCTTGTAGATTGCTAAGCGGGAAGCATTAAGAAACGCGGTTGGTGAAGTCGAACGTCTTCGCGATCCAAATCGCCATGCAAGGGCCAAGGCTCCTATGGTTCCGCCGAACCTACTAGGAGAGGAGGACTCCTCCTCCAATCCTAGTAGGACTAGGATTGCTCCTTTTTTTTTTTGCCTTTTTCCACCTTTTCCTATTGGGTTTTCTTCTCCAACCACATGGGCCTTGTGTGGGAGTTTCCACCAGCCCACTAAGGGCTTATATTCACTCTCCCACATCCCATGAAGCCTCTTGGGTGGAAATACCCCTCCCGGAGGCCTCCCGGTACACTCCCGGCACTCCCGGTACACTACCAATGAGCTCGAAACTTTTCTGGCGACCAAAACAGGACTTCCTATATATGAATCTTTACCTCTGGACCATTCCGGAGCTCATCGTGACGTCCGGAATCTTATCTGGGACTCCGAACAACCTTCGGTCACCACCATACGTATCTCTATACTACCGAAACATCACCAAACCTTAAGTGTGCAGACCCTACGGGTTCGAGAACTATGTAGACATGACCGAGACACCTCTATGGTCAATAACCAATAGCAGGACATGGATGTCCATATTGGTTCCTACATATTCCACGAAGATCTTTTATCGGTCGAACCTCTATGTCAAGGATTCAGTTAATCCCGTATGATGTTCCCTTTGTTCTTCGGTATGTTATTTGCCCGAGATTCGATCGTCGGTATTTCCATACCTAGTTCAACCTCGTTACCGGCAAGTCTCTTTACTCATTCCATAATACAAGATCCCGTGACTAACACTTAGTCACATTGCTTGCAAGGCTTATTGTGATGTTGTATTACCGAGTGGGCCCTGAGATACCTCTCCGTCACACGGAGTAACAAATCCCAGTCTTGATCCATGCCAACTCAACAGACACCCTCGGAGATACCTGTAGAGCACCTTTATAGTCACCTAGTTACGTTGCGACGTTTGATACACACAAGGCACTCCTCTGATGTCCATGAGTTGCATGATCTCATGGTCATAGGAACATATACTTGACATGCAGAAAACAGTAGCAATAAACTGACACGATCATAAGCTTTGTTTGTAGTTTGGGTCTTTGTCCATCACATCATTCTCCTAATGATGTGATCCCGTTATCAAATGACATCACATGTCAATGGCCAGGAAACCTTGACCATCTCTGATCAACGAGCTAGTTCACTAGAGGCATAGTAGGGACAGAGTGTTGTTTATTTACCCACACATGTAATGTGTTTCCAATCAATACAATTATAGCATGGATAATAAACGATTATCATGAACAAGGAAATATAATAATAAACACATTATTTTTTGCCTCTAGGGCTATATTTCCAACAGTCTCCCACTTGCACTAAAGTCAATAATCTAGCTCACATCACTATGTGATTTACATTGTAATGAATCGAACACCCATGCAGTTCTGGTGTTGATGATGTTTAGCCCTTGGAAGGGGTTGATTCAACGGGTCTGCAACATTCAGATCCATGTGCACTTTGCAAATATTTATTTCCTTCTCCTCGATGTAATCGCAGATGGAGTTGAAGCGTTGCTTTATGTGTCTGATCCTCTTGTGAAACCTTGGTTCCTTGGCCAGAGCAATGGCACTAGTGTTGTCATAGAACAGGTTCATTGGATTCAGTGCACTGGCCACTACTCCAAGATCTGTCATGAACTGCTTCATCCAGACACCTTCCTTCGCCGCCTCCGAGGCTACGATGTACTCCGCTTCGCACGTAGAATCGGCTACCACGCTTTTCTTGGAACTGCACCAGCTTACCGCTCCCACGTTGAGAATAAATACGTATCCGGTTTGCGACTTAGAGTCGTCCAGATCAGTGTCAAAGCTTGCGTCGACGTAACCCTTTACGACGAGCTCTTCATCACCTCCATAAACAAGAAACATTTCCTTAGTCCTTTTCAGGCACTTAATGATATTCTTGACCGCTGTCCAGTGCTCCATTCCAGGATCACTTTGAAACCTTCCGGCCATACTTATGGCAAGGCTGACATCGGGTCTTGTGCACAACATTGCATGCATGATAGAACCTATGGCTGAAGCATAGGGGATGACACTCATCTTTTCTGTATCTTCTTCAGTTATTGGGCATTGAGTCTTACTCAACTTCACACCTTGTAACACAGGTAGGAACCCCTTCTTGGACTGATCCATTTTGAACTTCTTCAAAACTTTATCAAGGTATGTGCTCTGTGAAAGTGATATTAAGCATCTCGATCTATCTCTATAGATCTTAATGCCTAATATGAAAACAGCTTCTCCTAGGTCCTTCATTGAAAAACTCTTATTCAAATATTCCTTCACGCTTTCCAGCATTTCTATATTGTTTCCAATCAGCAATATGTCATCCACATATAATACTAGAAATGCTATAGAGCTCCCACTCACTTTCTTGTAAATACAAGCTTCTCCGTAAACTTGTATAAACTCAAACGCTTTGATCACCTCATCAAAGCACTTATTCCAACTCCGAGATGCTTGCACCAGTCCATAAATGGATCGCTGGAGTTTGCAAACTTTGTCAGCATTCTCTGGATCGACAAAACCTTCGGGTTGCATCATATACAACTCTTCCTCAAGGAAACCGTTGAGGAGTGCTGTTTTGACATTCATGTGCCAAATTTCATAGTCGAAATAAGCAGCTATTGCTAACATGATTCTGACAGACTTAAGCATCGCTACGGGTGAGAAAGTATCATCGTAGTCAACTCCTTGAACTTGTGAAAAACCCTTTTCCACAAGTCGAGTTTTATAGACGGTGACATTACCATCCGCGTCTGTCTTCTTCTTAAAGATCCATTTGTTCTGAATGGCCTTTCGCCCTTCAGGTAATACTTCCAAAGTCCATACTTTTTTTTCATACATGGATCCCTTCTTGGATTTCATGGCCTCTAACCATTTCTCGGAATCCGAGCCCATCACTGCTCCTCCATAGCTCGTAGGTTCATTGTTGTCCAACAACATGACCTCCAAGACAGGGTTGCCGTACCACTCAGGGGTAGTACGCGGCCTTGTCGACCTACGAGGTTTAACAGCAGCTTGATCCGAAGCTTCATGATCATCATCATTAACTTCCTCTTCTACCATCGTAGGTTCCACAGAAACATCTTTCTGCGCTGCGCTACTTTCTGGTTGAAGTAAAGGTTCAATAACCTCATCAAGCTCTATTTTCCTCCCATTCAATTCTTTCGAGAGAAACTCTTTCTCAAGAAATGTTCCGTTCTTAGCAACAAACACTTTGCCTTCAGATCTGAGATACAAGGTATACTCGACTGTCTCTTTCGGGTATCCTATGAAGACGCATTTCTCCGCTTTGGGTTCCAGCTTTTTAGGCTGAAGCTTTTTGACATAAGCATCACATCCCCAAACTTTAAGAAATGACAACTTTGGCTTCTTGCAAAACCATAGTTCATATGGCGTCGTCTCAACGGATTTTGATGGTGCCCTATTTAAAGTAAATGCAGTTGTCTCTAATGCATAACCCAAAACGATAGTGGCAAATCAGCAAGAGACATCATAGAATGCACCATATCTAATAAGGTTCGATTACGACGTTCAGACACACCGTTACGCTGTGGTGTTCCGGGCGGTGTCAACTGTGAAACAATTCAACATTGTCTTAAGTGACTGCCAAACTCATAACTTAGATATTCACCTCCTCGATCAGATTGCAGGAACTTAATCTTCTTGTTACGATGATTCTCAACTTCACAATAAAATTGCTTGAACTTTTCAAACGTTTCAGACTTGTGTTTCATTAAGTAAATATACCCATATCTACTTAAGTCAATAGTGAAGGTGAGAAAATAACGATATCCACCATGCGCTGTAACATTCATTGGACCGCACACATCAGTATGTATGATTTCCAATAAGTCACTTGCCCATTCCATTGTTCCAGAGAATGGCGTTTTAGTCATCTTGCCCATGAGGCATGGTTCACATGTGTCAAGTGATTCAAAATCAAGTGACTCCAAAAGTCCATCAGTATGGATCTTCCTCATGCGTTTTACACCAATATGACCTAAACGGCAGTGCCACAAGAAAGTGGTACTATCATTATCAACTCTACATCTTTTGGCATCAATGTTATGAACATGTGTATCATCACTATCAAGATTCAATATGAATAAACCCCTCACATTGGGTGCATGACCATAAAAGATATTACTCATATAAATAGAACAACCTTTATTCTCTGATTTCAATGAGTAACCCTCTCGCAATAAACAAGATCCAGATATAATGTTTATGCTTAACGCAGGCACTAAATAACAATTATTCACGTTCATCACTAATCCCGATGGTAATCGAAGAGAGAGCGTGTGCGATCACATCAACCTTGGAACCATTTCCCACGCGCATCATCACTTCGTCCTTTGCCAGCCTTCGTTTATTCCGTAGTTCCTGCTTTGAGTTGCAAATGTGAGCAACCGAACCGATATCAAATACCCAGGCACTACTACGAGAGCTAGTAAGGTACACATCAATAACATGTATATCATATATACCTTGTTTGTCGTTGGCCGCCTTCTTGTCAGCCAGGTACTTGGGGCAGTTCTGCTTCCAGTGACCAGTTGCCTTGTAATGAAAGCACTCAGTTTTTGGCTTGGGTCCATGCTTGGGCTTCTTTACAGGAGTAGCAACTGCTTTGCCATCCTTCTTGGTTTTACCCTTCTTGCCCTTGCCCTTGACCTTGCCATTTTTCTTGAAACTAGTTGTTTTATTGACCATCAACACTTGATGTTCTTTCTGGATTTCAGACTCAGCGACTTTTAGCATCGCAAACAGCTCGACGACTGACTTGTTCATCCCGTGCATGTTATAGTTCATCACAAAGCTCTTGTAACTAGGTGCCAGTGATTGAAGAACTCTGTCAATGATCGCCTCTGGCGGAAGGGCAATTCCCAACTCCGCTAGATGAGTTGAATACCCAGACATTCTGAGTATATGTTCACTGATAGACCCGTTCTCCTCCATCTTGCAAGCATAGAACTTATCGGAGGTTTCATACCTCTCGATCCGGGCGTTCTTCTGAAAGATAAACTTGAACTCCTGGAACATCTCATATGCTCCATGACGTTCAAAACGTCTTTGAAGTCCCGGTTCTAAGCCATACAATATTGCACACTGAACTATTGACTAATCTCCAGTACGTGCCTCCCAAGCGTTCTTAACATCTTCGGAAGTCATGTCTTCTGGTTGGTCACCAAGCGGTGCATCAAGGACATATGATTTCTGGGAAGCCGTGAGGATAATCCTCAGATTACAGGCCCACTCAACAAAGTTACTTCCATCATCTTTCAACTTAGCTTTCTCTAGGAACGCATTAAAATTCAGGGGTGCTATTGCGCGAGCCATTGATCTACAACATCAATATGCAAAGTTTACTTAGACTATTGTTCAAGATAATGAGTTTAGTTAATCAAATTACTAAACCTCCCACTCAAATTGACATCCCTTAGGTCATCTGAGTGTCACATGATCCAAATCCACCAACTCAAGTTCGATCATCACGTGAGTTGAGGTGGCTTCAATGGTGAACATCATTATGTTGATCATATCTACTATATGACTCATGTTTGACCTTTCGGTCTCTTGTGTTCCGAGGCCATGTCTGTACATGCTAGGCTCGTCAAGTTTAACCCGAGTGTTCTGGACGTGCAACACTGGCTTGCACCCGTTGTATGTGAACGTAGAGTCTATCACACCCAATCATCACGTGGTGTCTCAACACGACGAACTTTCGCAATGGTGCACACTCGGGGAGAACACAATTTATCTTGAAATTAAGTGAGGGATCACCTTATAATGCTACCGTCGTCCTAAGCAAAACAAGGTGCATAAAAGGATTAACATCACATGCAATTCATAAGTGACATGATATGGCCATGAACTTGTGCTTTTGATCTCTATCTAGAAAGCACCGGCATGATCTCCATCGTCACCAGCAAGACACCATGATATCCATCATCTTGATCTCCATCAACGTGTCACCATCGGGGTTGTCACGCCCAACATGCTACTACTACTATTGCTACCGCTTAGCGATAAAGTAAAGCATTACATAGAGCTTAATGATTGACACACATGTCATACAATAATTAAAGACAACCCTATGGCTCCTACCGGTTGCCGTACTCGTCGACATGCAAGTCGTGTTAATCTATACATCACATGATCATCTCATACATCACATATATCACATCATGTAATTGGCCATATCACATCACAACATACCCTGCAAAAACAAGTTAGACGTCCTCTAATTGTTGTTGCATGTTTTACGTGGCTGCTACGGGTATCTAGCAAGAACAATTCTCATCTACGCAAAAACCACAGTGGTGATACACTAGTTGCTTTTCAACCTTCTCAAGGACCGCCTTTGTCAAATCCGATCCAACTAAAGTGAGAGAAACCGGCACACGCAAGCCATCTATGCAACAAGTTGCGATCGAGGGAACCGGTCTCTCGTAAGCGTACGAGTAATGTTGGTCCGGGCCGCTTCATCTCACAATACCGCTGAACCAAAATCCGACCAAGGAAGGAAGCTATCTAAGCATCAACGCCCACAAACCTTTTGTGTTCTACTCGAGATCTGATCTACACATAGACCTAGCTCATGACGCCACTGTTGGGGAATGTTGCTTGGGAAACAAAAAATTTCCTATGCACACGCAGATCTATCCATGGTGATGAGCATCTACGAGAGGGAGAGTGGATCTACGTACCCTTGTAGATCGCTAAGCGGGAAGCGATAAGAAACGCGGTTGGTGTAGTCGAACATCTTCGTGATCCAAATCGCCGTGCGTCCCGCGATCCAATAACGATCCGTCCCGTGATCCAATCACGATCCATCCTGCGAACTTGATCACGATCTGGCCCACGAACTTGATCACGCTCCTTCCGATCTAGCGTCGAACGGACGACACCTCCGCATTCAACACACGTACAGCTTGATGACGATCTCCACCGTCTTGATCCAGCAAGAAGGAGTGGAGAGGAAGAAGAGTTCTCCGGCAGCGTGATGGCGCTCCGGCGATGGTGGTGGAGCTATTCCGGTAGGGCTTCGCCTAAGCACTGTAGAAATCCGATCTAGTGGAGAAACTATGCACTGGAGGAACGGGTAGCACGTGGCTGAAAAAACTAGTGAAAAACCCCTAAACCCACTAGTATATATAGGAGGAGAGGAGAAGAGCCTTGGCGCAAGGTCCAAGGCTCCTATAGTTCGGCCGGACCTACTAGGAGAGGAGGACTCCTCCTCCAATGCTAGTAGGACTAGGATTGCTCCTTTTTTTTTGCCTTTTTCCACCTTTCCCTATTGGGTTTTCTTCTCCAGCCACATGGGCCTTGTGTGGGAGTTTCCACCAGCCCACTAAGGGATGATATTCACTCTCCCACAGCCCATGAAGCCTCTTGGGTCGAAATACCCCTCCCGGAGGCCTCCCGGTACACTCCCGGCACTCCCGGTACACTACCGATGAGGCCGAAACTTTTCCGGCGACCAAAACATGACTTCCTATATATGAATCTTTACCTCCGAACCATTCCGGAGCTCCTCATGACATCCGGGATCGCATCCGGGACTCCTAAAAACCTTCAGTCACCACCTTACATAACTCTATACTATCGAAACGTCACCAAACCTTAAGTGTGCAGACCCTGCGGGTTCGAGAACTATGTAGACATGACCAAGACATCTCTACGGTCAATAACCAATAGTAGGACCTGGATGTCCATATTGGTTCCTACATATTCCACAAAGATCTTTTATCGGTCGAACCTTAATGTCAAGGATTCAGTTAATCCCGTATGATGTTTTTGTTCTTCGGTATGTTACTTGCCCGAGATTCGATCGTCGGTATCTCCATACCTAGTTTAACCTCGTTAACGGCAAGTCTCTTTACTCGTTCCGTAATACAAGATCCCGTGACTAGCGCTTAGCCACATTGCTTGCAAGGCTTATTGTGATGTTGTATTACCGAGTGGGCCCTGAGATACCTCTCAGTCACACGGAGTAACAAATCCCAGTCTTGATCCATGCCAACTCAACAGACTCCTTCGGAGATACCTGTAGAGCACCTTTATAGTCACGCAGTTACGCTGCGACATTTGATACACACAAGGCACTCCTACGATGTCCGTGAGTTGCATGATCTCATGGCCATAGGAACATATACTTGACATGCAAAAAACAGTAGCAATAAACTGACACGATCATAAGCTACGTTTGTAGTTTGGGTCTTTGTCCATCGTATCATTCTCCTAATGATATGATCCCGTTATCAAATGACATCACATGTCAATGGCCAGGAAACCTTGACCATCTTTGATCAACAAGCTAGTTCACTAGAGGCATACTAGGGACAGAGTGTTGTTTATTTACCCACTTATGTAATGTGTTTCCAATCAATACAATTATAGCATGGATAATAAACGATTATCATGAACAAGGAAATATAATAATAAACACTTTATTTATTGCCTCTAGGGCATATTTCCAACACGTGCGAGGAAGGAAGAGAGACAACGAACAAGGGCAGCGAGGAAGGAAGAGAGACAACGCCCGGGCCGTAACGGCCGCTTCGGGGTGCAGAGGATCCGGCCCTGCGCGCCAAGGCCTACTAGGCTACGCTTGGGTCCTAGCGAGCTAGGCCCAGGCGATGTCCCGTCTCCCCGCATGCGCGAGACCCACCGCATCATTGCACGCCACGTGGCATGCCACGTGCCGGCGCGGGTCCTGGGGCGACGCGCCGGAACCCGAGGCGTCGGGTCCAACGGCCGACCCGGCTGCCCCTTCGCCTTCGAGCCAAAGGTAGGTGGCGCTGAGGGGAAGCCGCTGGCTCCCCACCATCCGCTAGACGCGGGCCCCCACCGGCTTTGGGGACTACTAACGGGTTATTACCCCTAGGTAGGACAAAGCAATGGGGTCTTCCCCCTTTTGCTTCAAAGAAAAACTTAGCGGCCGACTGGTCGTAGCCGGCGTGGGGGCGTCCGACGCGAGCTAGTGCCGGCTGACGCCCCGGCCGGCTGGTCAAGGAGCCGTCTGGACCTTCGGCCGGCTGGGCGTGGCCGGCCGCCCACGGGCCTGCTCTTCTGTTGACATCGGGACGGACATGCCCCGTCACATCCCTCTACGCGCGGGTACAACAACACGACATGACTGGCATGACGGGCGGCCCTGTGGCTACTGTGGCCGCTTACGCACTATAGCGCGTGGCTACAGTCCAACCGTCCCGGCCGCTCACCTTGGTGAGCATGACCGTGCGGGGGAACAGTGCCTACACGCCTTCGCCACTCGATTACCTGCCCCGGCGTGGCTACAGTGCCACCGACCGTACCGGAGACTTCGGCCGGTTGGCGCTAAATGACGCTCCCCCGGGTGGCCCGTGTCGCGGCAGGTGGGCGAGTGCCAATCGAAGAGCCGGCTGGCGGGCCCTAGCGGGAGATGGGACCGCTCGGCCGGCGTGCCCCGCCCATGATGAGATGGCGCGAGCGGCGGGACCCTCTGGCCAGCCGGAGAGAATGCCAGCCGAGTCCCCCCACCTTGGTACTTTAAGCATATTGTAAGAGCTGGGGGGTTGGCCTATAAAACCCCCCGAGCCCCCCATGCAACGGGGACGGACGAATGATCAGGAACAGACACATCCATGCACGAACGATCATCTCCACACATACCCCTCTAGCAGCAGAGGAAGAGGAGCCGGCTGCCCGTTCTTCCTCCTCTAGACACAACTCCAGGAGCAACGTTGTACTCGTACCTATCCATCCAACAAAGCCAGGCAGGACTAGGGGTGTTACCTCCCCCGTAGGGCCCTGAACCTGGGTACATCGTGTGTCATTACTGCTTGTGCCCAATCTCACACCCGGAGCCCGTCGGCATCCTCCGGCCCCAACCACCTATGATAAGCCATCCCATGGCATCTGCCGTGAGAAAACGACAACCAATGCCAGCCATACACATGCTTTGGAGCGTGCTACAGTGCGCTCCCGCAATATAGCTGCCACCCAATGACCGGCCCCGACCACCTTGGGCCTCCCCCGCATGTCTCTCGAGGCGCCCTCGGCGTCCGTGGCACGCCAAGCTGCCAGCCCCCTCTCTCCTCTCTCCTCCGCCCTCCCACACGCGTGCGCGGCGCCGCCCGGTTCGGCCAACCGGGGAGCTCACACGCACGGACATCTCTCCCTCTCTCCTCCTTCCCTCTAGCCTAGACCAACCCCAGGAGCGCCCTAGACTCGCCCCCGTCTCCCCCGTGCCCTCTGGCCTCTGCCACGAGCTCGCCGGCGCACCAGCGTTCGATGGACTCGCGCCCCCTCTATAAAAGGGCCTCCCGAGCCCCTCCCTCCCCTCTGCTCTCTCTCCTCTTCCCTATAGCCCCCCTGCACGCTTCGAGGACCTCCAATAGCTCCTGCGCTCGGAATCGGGCCGAGGACCGCCATGGCGACCTCATTGTCGATCTCTGGGTACAGAGCTCCTCCAACCCCCATTCCTCTCCCGTTGGTCCTCCCTCGCAGCGCTGATGCATTCCCCTCTTCCTCTGGACCTTTTTGCAGCACGGGACGACCCCGGTGACCCCTCCTAAAGCACCCTCCGCCGCAAGAGCTCATCGCCGGCGACTCCGTCCGCCCCCAGTGCTCCTTCGACCTCTAGTGGAATGGCGGGTCGACGCTGAGCTCATCCCCGCCTTCGCCTGTCGTCGCCGTGCCCTACATCATCGCCGGTGAGCACGCCGACCACCTTGTCGTGAGTTTGGAGATGACAGGCGGGGCCCGCCTGTCATACTAACCTCCCTCCCCCTCCTCTCTCTATCGCTGGCCGTCGGGGCCCACCCATCAGGTTCGAACGTGCGCGCGCGCTGGTTCGCCTGGGCTAGTTGGCCTCTGGTCCGACCCAGTTGCTGGCCTCCTCCGGCCAGGGCAGTGTGCCCGTTTCTTTCCCTTTTTATTTTTCCTACAAATTCCAAAAATCCCACAGACTTATATATTTACCCTATGACAATATTTCTTCCACCAAAAATCTTTGAATATTCTATAGAATTTAATAGTGCCATTTGTAAAAATGTTTGAAAATATTTTTAGTACTAATTCATTTTAAAACCTATATATAGGCACCTTTTTTCCTCTATTATTTTATTTCAAAAATCTTTCTCACAACAAAACCATAGTAGAATATTGTTAGTATGACTTTTAGTATTTATCAGAGTAGGTCAACATTTTTGGTAGTAGTTTCAGTGCTCTGTTTTGTGTGATTGCTTATTTTATCGTTATTTTACGGCAACGATAGATTGCACTGTTGATGAAGAAGTTGGACCCGAAGACTTCGAAGACCCCGGAGACTTTGTTGATTCAAGCAAGCAGCCCTTTGACCATGATGAGAAACCATTTTTATTTCATGTCATATAGCACTTTACTTTCTTAATATTCAATCATGTGAAGAGGAGTTCCCCTTTCGATGAAATGCCTCCAGTACCTTTCCTTTGACACTTGCATCGTGCATGACCCTACCACCTTATGAGGGTTGTGTGGGTGGGAGTAGTTAGGTTGCTAATAGACGCTACGAAAATGGGATGGGACTTATGCATAGTGATGACAAGGAAGGAAATGATTTCAAAGATTTTTCGAAAACCCCATCGGGTGCCACTAATGCCCGAGGGAGATGATGATGAGGTGGGTGACCACTTGAGAAAGAAGTGGTGTGCCGGGACAAGAGAGTGATGTGGTTTTCGAAAACGGATTGGTGTAAGTTGCGACCGTTACTCCAACCTTACATGCGCAACCACGATACCCCTTATGGGACGGGGCTTTGTTGATTACCTTGGTGGGTACTGGCAAGGAGCCCGCATTACTAGTGGCGGGAGTGGCGTGGTCACTCTCGATACGGGGTCGTACCGGTATGTATGATCATGCGCTGTCTTTACAGGCATCGGGCACACCATTGGTCCCCTCATGAATGGTATGATTAGAGCGAGGCTCGCATGATGCACATCGTGAGGGCTAGGTGCCAATCGAGTGGAATATTTCTTTAGTATCGCTAGGCGAAGGCATTGTTCGGGTGCTTACCTTGGGTATGTTATATACCGCGAGTCGTGGATGACACGGAAGTTCCCCGAGTCTTGTGGGTAAATTGTGCAACCTCTGCAGAGTGTAAAACTATTTGAATAGCTGTGTCCATGGTCAAGGACAGTTGGATGACCGCTCTTGTTCTATGTCCAAATGTTTTTACAATGGGTGTGTGGGTGTGTTGGATACACAGATGGTATGTGAACTAAGTCCGATGACTTAGCATGGGAAGTGATCTAAGTCCGATGACTTAGCATGATGAATGAACACAAGATGTTTAACCTCTACTTATGTTGATATCTGTAACTTGTTCATAGAGATATCTGCTATTGTTGATGCATGCTCACTAATTACTTGATCATGACATTTGCATTCAAATTAGCTTTCCGCAAAATCACCTACTTAGTGCTATATCATGCATCATTATTACCTTGTTCCACAACTTGGGTTGCTTACGAGTACATTCAAAGTACTCATTGGCTTGCCACTGGTTATTTAATTGGCCAAGCATGGAAGAACATGAGTATGTTGAAGAGTTTGTTGGAGACGAACATGCGAACTAGGACGCTCCCCAGTCAGAATGCTTGTAGGTTAAGGCAAATGGCATGGGTTCACGCTTTCGACCAAGATTTCCGCTGCTTGTTCTAGTTAAAGTGTTTGGCCCGTGTGTCCCTATCTATGTAAGACTAAGACCTTCGTGGTCATTATTTGTGTAAGACGTTAAGTATGGATGTAAGACTCTTGTTATTCAGCTTTTGTGTGTTTAGTGAGCATTGATCTCTGTGATC
This sequence comes from Hordeum marinum, assembly GCA_022496015.1. NCBI lineage: Eukaryota > Viridiplantae > Streptophyta > Magnoliopsida > Poales > Poaceae > Hordeum > Hordeum marinum. The sequence goes on along the minus strand of CM039673.1, from coordinate 124,547,352 downwards.
ACTATACACGTGCATTCGGTAATCTCGACTTATGAGTCGGGATCCCCACACCAAGACCTTGGCGGCAAAATCTGTTTTGCCTCTGTCACTCATCCAAGGAGCAACGGCCAGGCGGAAAGGGCGAATGCTGAAGTTTTGCGAGGTCTTAAGACAAGAACTTTTGACAAGCTGCGCAAGTGCGGAAGATGCCGGATTGATGAGCTACCGGCGATTTTTAGTCAATCAGAACGACACTAAATCGAGCCACTGGCCAAACACCCTTCTCCCTAGTATATGGGGCAGAAGAAGTTCTCCCCACAGAACTCATATACGGGTCACCTCGAGTGCTCGCTTATGATGAGCTTGAGCAAGAGCAGTTGCGGCAACATGACATGACGCTCCTTGAGGAAGATCGTCTTCGGGCTGCTGTGCAAGCTGCATGCTACCAGCAAGTTTGCGTTGCTACCATAGCCGCAAAGTTCATGCCCGAAGCCTTGAGGAAGGCTACCTTGTTCTTCAGCGCATTTAGTCAGCCAAGAATTCCAACAAGTTGACGCTAAAGTGGGAAGGCCCTTATCGGTAGTACGAGTCACCAGGCCTGGCGCGGTCCGCTTGGAGACCAAAGACGGCGTTCCACTGAGCAACTCCTGGAATTTTGAACATCTTCATAAGTTCTACCCATAAGGCAGGGTTTCCACACCCCCCCGGTAACCATATTTTGTGCAGGTCTTGCCGGCAAGGCATGTAATCCTTTGTAGAAAGCCATGCGTAGACCCTGTGCATAGTTGAAGAAGATCAGGCGTCCTACAACTCTTGTTGAATTTCATGTTTACTTATATGTATGTTTATCTGAGATGTTGTATTGCGCTTATTTCCAGCAAGTACCAACGAACCACCAATGTTCCATATACCTATTTTCTCTTCTTTCTTTTTCTTAAAGGATAGAAGGTTTCCTCGCGTGCAAGTTTGCCGGAGGATGAGATGGTATGGACACCAACATGCGATGTTCAAAATTGACATCTTGCAGAAAGGAGTACTGCAACCAACAAAAAGCTAAGTTGCAAAACTCTAAGTAAATTTTTACTATAAAGTTATTTTCCTTAGGTGATTTCAACTTTTGTATGGGAAACCTGCACACGAAGGAACCTTGTCATGATCGGTTGCGCCCTTAGTCTATTTCGAGTCCGCTCAACAGTTTAAGCGGCTGCACGGTTGTGCCCTTACTCTGTTTCGAGTCTGCACAACAGCCTAAGTGGCTGCACGGTTGCGCCTTTACTCTATTTCGAGTCCGCTCGACAATTTAAGTGGCTGCAGGGTTGCGCCCTTACTTTGTTTCAGGTCCGCTCAACAACTTAAGTGGCTGCACTGAAAACGTCAAGGTATCTTGTCGGCAACGGCACCCCCAGCAAGCTGCTAAGGATTCGTTCCTTAAAGCACTCACGCAGGGCTGCATGCACCGGCAAGTTTTCCGATAAGGCATAGGGCATGTACCATAGAGAGAGAAATCAGACAGGAGGAATAACGTGCATTCACATGAAACACAGATAGTTATATTACATTAAAAGTTGCCATGGTTCTAACTTAAGATACAATTGTCTTTGGCATGGAATGGTGGTGACAAAGGAGAAGTGAAGCAGCTAGTCCCTACGCTGGCCTTCAGTCCTCTTGAATTGGCTCACCTTGTCGGCGATGGGCGCGACAAGTTCTTCGAGTGCCTTCACGTCCACATCCTTCGGTAGGCGGTTGAGGACGTTGGTGAGGTTGATGTCGGGGTTCTTGTGCACCACCTCGACGATCACGTTAAGGAGGACGACCCGACAGATTTTGCGGGACTACTTGGCCAGACGGGCTGCTCGATCAGAATGGAGCTGCTCCAAGGCATCAACTAGGACCTCAAAGAACATGGTCAGCATGGCGCTCGGGGACACTGTCATCAGAAGAAAGGTTGAAGTTCTCCAGGCCCGTGGTGGACAACTGTGCACCAAGCCTCTCCACCACTTCAACGAGGCGCTCAGTCCATATCTGCACACCTTTCACATAGTCGTTATGAGTGGCGACGGCACTCTTGAGCAAGTCTAGTTCTTCCCAGAGATCTTTGATTAGGACCTTCTGATGAGCCATGCTGTCCACAAGGGATTCATTCAGCGTGGCCAGCTTTAGCTCCAGATCGACAATGGAGTCATTAGCAGAGGTGATTTGCTTGGTCTTTTCGGACATGTCGACCTGTATCTCCACTATGCTGAAGAGAGCTTTCTCTTTGTCGGTCTTGAGCGTCAAGATCTCCTTGACGTGATCCTCAAGGTCCGCTTGCAGCCGCTTCACCTTATCGTCGACCTTCTTCTTGGCGGCCTTTGCAGCCTCGGCAACATCGACGGCTTCTTCAGCTTGCTAGCATGGTCTATGACTAGAGCCTCGAGGGTTTCCTTGTGTGTTTGCTCCAACTCCTAGGTTTGCCACATGACAAGCTTTTCAATTTCTTCATCTTTAAGATGAAGCTTTTCGGCAAGCGCCCTCTCGCGAGCGGCAAGGTCCTCTTCATGAGCGTCAAGCCCGACACGCCATTCTGTCAGGCGAGCTTCATCTAAAGCAGCCTATTGTGAGGACTCCTCTTGCGCCCTATCAACGTCGGACTGCTTTAAGAGGAGCTCATTCCAGCTTTCACCCAGCTGCTCCTGACCGGTTTTCAACTCTTGGAAAGCTTCAGCGAAGCAGGCTTGCGTTTCCTCAACACGCTTCTGGAGACCCACCTCCGATTCTTCAACAACTGATGTTCTGGAGTTCGGCTTCTCTTTCTGAGTGTGGTAGAGCACCTGGAGTTTTTGGAAGTTGTCACTCATGGTTTAGAGGAGCTGTTCTTCCTTGGATTGGTTGCTGGCACTTGGTTCACCGATAACTTCGAGTCCGGTAGCACTGGTGACTTCCCCATCGAAGATTTCCCCTTCAGTTGGCACCGTAGTGTTTGTCGTCCCTGGTATGTTGATAAACAAGTCCTCACCAACCTTGAGGTATCTGCTTGAAGAGGGGGCTTCGGATGTTGACGGTTGATCCTCAACAACCTCCTCACCGGCGACTGGGGGCTCCATGGTCGACGCGTCACGTGGTGCACCTACGGCAGGAATGCCGTTAGTATGGTCGATGGACTCCTTGCTGGACTCCTCAGCAGACTCCTTGGTGGTGTCTTCTTGTACGTCCTTGGTGGCCTCGTAAGCAGCAACCCTGGCGGCCTCGGCGGCACCATCCATTTCTTCCGTCGAAGGAAGATCTAAAAGCCAAAGAAGGGGGAACAAGATGAGACCAAGGTTGAAGTTCAAGAAAAAAAAATATACATAAAGACAGAATGATAAGTACTCTACGGCAAGCGGTTTACCTGTGGCAAGATGTTGAGGGGTAGCTTCTCCTTCCCCGGCAACATTGGTTGCCGGTGTAGGACTGCCGGTACCTATGCTTGCCAGCCTTTCCTCAGCAAGAAGGGCTCGTTAGTAGAAGCCCTTGCCGGAGAACCATTTCTGGGTGGCGTAGTCAATGGAGGCGGTGCATCGGGGGCAACTTCTGATGGCTCTCCTTGTTGCCGCTCTTCTTCTACAAGCCCGGTGATGTCAGCAGCGAAGATACATGTCCCAACGCTCGCTAGTGGGAAATGAGTAATCAACTCACACTGGGGGCTGTATTGAAGATTGCGTCGTGGGCTGGGCTCTGGGCTGATGTTGATCTACTCTGGCGCACCTTTGGTGCTTGCTAGCGGCTCATCACCCATTGAAGTCTTCGCCTTCTTCGCCATCCTTTGCACCAATGTTTCCGTATCTCTGCGGGGACAGGCCAAAGCGAGACAAGCAAGTTAAGGAAAGATGGAAATTCAAATGATAAAAAAGTGCGATAGGATCATTACTCTTCTTCCTCTGAGCTGAAGACGGGAGGTCGAAGTCAATCTCCGCCACAATGTCTGTACGAGGAGGAGAAGGAGTGGCCCTGGCACGCTTGGCCGCAACCGAAGCGGAGGGTTGCCGTTGAGCATATTGCCACTGTGCAGCCTTGCCGGCCGCCCCCTTACTGGGGGATGCACCACTCGAGGAAGGCTAGAGAACTGAGGCGCCGGAGAAGGCTTTCCGAAGAACACACCTCTGCTTCCTCTCGGGAGCTGGGGGCTCCTCGTGTAGCTGTACCTCTGTTGTATCTTCGGCAGAAGGACCCCTGACAGCAGAGCTGCTCTATTCTCTAGCAACCTCGCCCTGTCCGGAAAGCTCTCCCTTTGATATCACTTCTTTAGCGCTGGCTTCTTCTTCCACGAATCCTATGCTGCCGGCCTCCGCAACAAGATTCAACTCTTCCATCCTACTGGCGATGTACGTCATTCTTCTTTAGTGGTGGGGCGGATGAGGTTTGTTTCTTCCCGAATGGCCTTCTCTGACAGGTTATCGAAGAACACTTGTGCCCGCTCTATGGATGGATCTTCCCAAGTTCCGTCAAGGCCGTGTGCATTGCTCACCGACATCATGGCAAGGATTGAGGTCAGTGCAGAGTTGTTGCATAGGGGGTTTACACCAGCCGACAACTTGTGTTTCGCATCAGACCTGAACAACTTTTGGTAGAGAGCTGCATGTTGTATGACCGTCAAGTTATTGTTCAGGACATGGTGCAGCCTCATGATATCTGCCCCATTCCAGAATTCCCAGGCTAGTCTCCCTTTGTTCTGCAGAGGGGCGATGCGCCAGCAATGAAAATCAGCCCCAACCATCTTTATTGTGAGCCCGACAACTTTGAGGCGGTGGATCCTAGTAACTGCAACTATGAGCTTCTCATATTGAAGATTGAGGTCGCTCTAGTCAGTGCTGTGCGCCACCTTTGTTTGACGAGGCAAGCAGAAGGGATGATGATATTTCTCTTGAATCAAACACTACCTGCCTCGCCATTCTTCCCACTTATTGTGGTAGGCCCCGTCTGGATATATATCCTTGTTCCATGCACTTGGGATCCAGGCAATAGAACCAGAAAGGGCTTCTCCCCTTTGAATGCGGGGAACGAAGTAGTGGCGGAAGAGGGTTGTGTTGGGGACTACTCCGGCTAAGTTCTCACAGAGATGGGCGAAGACTGACATACATGTCACATCATTAGGCATAAAATCCAAGAGATGGAAGCCGTATGTGTACATGAGGTTGTTAAAGAAATCAGAAAATGGAGGAAAGAGCCCACAGTGAAAGTAATCATTGAATAAGGGGAATTTATCTAGGCCACCTAGGGAGGAACCTGGGCTCACGCGAGTAGCAGGATGGGCCTTCGTATCCCTCGCCCACATGCACTGTTACCACTCCTTCAAGGAACTCGCATCAAGCACCGAAGCGAAGACCATGCGCTCCCTCCGCGCCTTCGCTAGTTCGCCCTCCATGGCGGCGGCTTTCACCTCCCTGCCCTTGCTCGCCTTGGGCGGCATTGCAACTATGAAAGCAGAGGCTAAAGATGAAGTGGGCGTGGAGGCGGCAGATGAATGGGAGGAACTTTGTCTCAAGATCAAGGAAGGAGACGATGGCGGTTAGATTAGGAAGGACAGGGGGTAAATGAGTGAGCGCCTCTATGGTTTACTTCTGATGGGGAAGGCGTGAGGCTGACCTCTTTACTAGTTAAGGAGAAATGCTTTTGCAGGTGCGCTGCTGTTACGGCCACTCCGCGCGCGCATCCCATGTCGCGCTCTCAGCGTGCGTCATGTGGGGGGGGGACAGCAAGCAGAATAATTACAACCGCAGACTCCTACCATGCATACCCGTGCACTGTTTGGGCCTAGCCCAACAACGCCTCGCACCCGTGTATGTCCTAGGCCTGGGGGCTCCTATTGGTGTACTAAAGTTTGGGTCTTTTAGTACCCCTTACTTGTGCACGGGAAGTTGCGGTTACATCAGCGGCAAGGCCTGCCAGGGGACTGCTGGATGCAAGATCGAAGATACCAAGAAAATGTTCAAGTCAACAATCAGAAGACAGAAGACCAAAAGATGGGACCCCGACAATATCTTGCCGGGATGGCTCATGGAGCCCCAGCAAGATCTACACCGGCAAGACCTCGCTAATCCGTCACTGCTCTAGCGCAACAACCGGCTTGTCAGACAGGTCATGTCCTCCTGAGTACGTGTCAAGGCACTGGCGATGAAGGGGTTAAGTGGCGCCGATGGGACGACCCCTTTTTCCGTCCCCGAGAAGATTATAGACAGATAGACGATGCATTTAATGCGCCTATCCTATGCTGTCAGTGTTAGGTATGATAACACTGTACCAACTTTACACCCCGTGTACGTACTATACGCCACTATGGAGGTAAAAATCCATCATGCTGCTCGTTAGATCTGCTCTTTCTGCACCCCCTCTCCCTGCCGAACCGTAAAGGGATCCGCACGATCCCATAGGTGTCGTGTCCCGACAGACATGAATACATACACTTTCTCCCCCTTGAGAGGGTCCTTTTGTCATCAGCTAAAACCTTAACAATGGGTCATATTATCTGGTGGACTTACGGAAAGGATCATACACTTCCTAGGAGGAGACAAACCGGCCTTGGAATATTGCTCACTTGCGGCCTTATTTTATTTGGAAGAGCCACCGTCTCTCTTTATGTAATTCCCCTCTGCACATTATGTATATACTTCTTTATGTTCAAATATAATAAATCTGGCAGCCTCGAAACTCGAGGTCTCTATTGTTTCAGCCTATATATGGAGCACGAGTCTTTATTGTTTGTAACATAGGTCACCTAGGGGCTTCCAACTCATCAAGGTTAGCTTTCTGACCCTTTTGACCCGTCAATAAACGCCACAATTCATGGTTAAACCTGCCTATATGTTTGATGCGACTCCAATCAGGTGACCACATGTACTCTTGTAAGTCAATCCTTTTTAGGACCCTGAACTTCTCAAGCTTAAAACATTGGCCTGAGTAATGTGAGAGCCGACATATAGAAAGCTAGGATAAACCATGGATTATCATACCCGCTTCACTGAAGCAAGACTTGAGCCTCGAAAGCCAGTCTCCCTTTTGTCGAGTCTCATTGAGCCGGCTTATTAATAAAATTTATATGATTTTTTTCTCAGAATGTAAAATGTCAGGCATGATATTATCCCTGCTCCGGCTCGTACCTCACTAACCGGGTTAACAACTACGGTCATATTATGGCCGGGTTCAAGTCCTATATCTTCAATACTGTTGAAGAAAGATTCAATAGACTTGAGTCTTGACAACCAAGTTCTTTTGCCGTCTTATTTCTTGACATGTGTTTCTGTCTCAATCAGTAAACTCATTGAGCACAACAACAGAGCCACACAAGGGAAAGCGAAAATAGTGGCACAATCATATCAAAGCAACAAGCTCAAAAGATTGGAAGTTCTGCACCAACAAAGGTGCACACATGCATGGCATGACCAAGGATTTCGATGAAGTTTTCACACTACCACTGTACACGTCCACAATCGAGCTCCAAAATATGAAAGTTTTTTCTAGTTACTTGGGGGCTAACTCAGTATGGTGACTCATTCATCTGTAGGGATGCCTTCATACTTTTTCCTCATAAGTCACCTCTGGATTTGCACTCGCCGACTCATCATCCTCGTCAACCTGCTAGCACTTATGTTCCCAGCAAATTGATTTCAATTATTCAAAATTTGATGTTCGCTCAATAAAAGATGATGCATCAATATCAGGGGCAAAAGATCTCTTGCGTCGGGGGGGGGGGACCAACTCCGCTGGATCATCCTTGGGCATGTTAATACACTCATTATCATTGGTATATGCAGCATGATATTGCACGAGGTCAATTCCTTCAACTATCAGAGTCGCCAAAGGAAGCATCTCTATCATACAACTCACATAGTCTGAATGAGTGAATGAGGAGCCATCAAGTTTGAACTCGGGGAAGCCGCCCTTTAACAGCTCCACATCCAGTTCAGGCACATATGCCTTGGCTCGAGCTAGCGCCATGTTTGCCTCTCCTGGAGCTGCTGATTTCTGGGTCTTGGTCACCCATTGGGGCATGGTAGAAAGATGCTTTAACATGTGCTTGATGCTTCTTGGCGGGTACTTTAGATTCTTCACCGCCATGATGGAGTACACAAATCCGGTGAACAGTTTCTCTACATATGTGAAAATGGCTTTCAATTTCACAATGGGAAGCTCTACAAGATTATGATCTTTCCGCCCTGCAAGTAAAGAGAGATTTCGTGAGCCGCCGTTCAACCACAAGTCAGTACATTGCAAAAAAAGAAGCAGAACACATACCAAAGATTTCCGTCACCATTTCATTGATCTGTTTCACAAGAAGGGCATCTTTTTCTTCAATGGATCAAGTTTCTTTTCTTCTTTCTTTGCACGTCTTTCAAGAGTCCTTTTTTGCTTCAAACAACTTTACGGCTTGTTCCAGCCGTTCATTTGCCTGACGTACAGGATCCTCAAAATGATCCACCATGAGCTCAACATTGGTTTTTAACTTTCTTTCCTCTTTGAGCCATTTCTACAGTTTCACAGCAGCTGACTCAGCATCCTTAACATATTCCTGGTAGATGTACAAATAGTATGATGAAGTATTCTTACAATAGCTTCAAACTGCCTTGTGACAAACCTCTCTTCCTATCAAGTCCCAAGCAGACTGCAAGCAATATCCTTGACACTTGGGGGCTAATGCACATCAGTTTTTTCAAAACTAAAATATGAAGAAGACCGGACTCATCTCAAGTAGATGAGCTGGCCCTTGGGGGCTACATGCCGAATTCTTCAAACACTATTAAGTAAAGACCCGAGTCATCTCAAGAAGATGAGTTGGCCCTTGGGGGCTACATGTCGAATTCTTCAAACAATATTAAGCAAAGAGCCGACTCATCTCAAGAAGATAAGCCAGCCCTTGGGGACTATAGGTCGAATTCTTCACAAGTATTAACAAGATCCGACTCATCTCGAGAAAATGTGCCGCCTCGTGGGGGCTACAGCTACAAATCAATTATTTTACAACCCAACTTATTTCAATGAACTAGTCCTTGGAGGCTAATGACAGTACAAAGACAGCGGTAAAACAAGGATTTACCTCATACTTCTCCTTCATAGCATTTATCATGCATACTTCAATTTCCCGTCTCGGAGACAGTCGGGTCAAGTATTGCTGGTGTAAATCTTCAATGCCAAGTGCAGACACCTCTAGAATCTACAGCTTTGCTTTCCCTCTATCCAAGTTAACCTGTTCTTCCTTAGCCACAATCTTAGCCAAGGAACTAGAAGCAATGGGAACTTGAAAACCCTCCTTCACAATGATAACATCCGAAAGGTTTGTTTCTGCTGACGCCTTGGGAGCATCCAAATGAGTTGTCAGGCAGGAAGGATGAACTGGGCTTGGCTGCCTGGTAGATGGCTCATCTGATGCCTCCCGGGCTTCAGGTGGTATATCCATAAAAACTGGCTCAGCCGGCCTAGGAGCCTCAATGTTGATTGCCGCCTTAGCACTCACGTTTGTGTCTTTCTCTACAAGGGGGTAAGTTCTTGTTGGTTTCACTAGCGGGGGCTGGCATGTTTTAGTTTACAGTGCCAGAAGATGACCCGCCATCCCTCCTTGAAAAAGTGGCCTTGGCCCTACAATTACAAAGACCAAATATTATGCTAAGGAAAATATAGCTCAAGGTTTAAAACAACATAAGTCAACAAGTGCAAGTTCATGGACTTACCCATGGTTGACGATGAAAGTGGGAAGTTGCGTTGCCGTTGAGTCATCCAAAGTTGAAGGGGAGGCCTGATAAAGAAAATTCGAAGGACTAAGAGGTTGCTTAAACAAGCTGGCTCTAGGATGAGAGTTGGTTGGACTATGAGGCACCTCAAAGCGTGGTCTTTGAGCTGGCGGTGCATCAAACAAATCACTGTCTAAGTCGCCCAAACCACTCTGGGTCTTGCATTTTGATGAGCCAGCGAATTGCTCTTTATTCAAAAGAAAATCGGGATCAAAATGAGCATTTGGGTGTGTCAACTTAACCTTCCGGACGACTTGTCTTGGTTTTTTGGGATCAAACGTTTCTAAATTGGAGAATGCAGGAGTTACCTCAATTTCCCTCTCTTGGCTAGATTCTGAGTAACCTTGATATGAGGGTGCATCAGCAAGCTCATTAAAAAGATGACCAAGAGAATCAAGTTCTACCTTGGATGCCTGTCTAGAAGATGACATAGGGGTTGGGTTATTTTTTCTACCAAAGGAAGGAACAGGGTCTAGAGGTCCAACCTTCCACAAAGTAGAGGTATCCTACAAAAGCATGTGGTAAGGAGCGGCATGACACAATGAATTGATAAAAGACAATAAAAATAGCTAGTACCGGAGGTGGCAGGTTCTGCAGATAAAATGGATCCAAACCAGTAACACTGCACTGCTCTTTTGAATCGGAAAAGAATTTCTTCGTTTCCTTGTTGAAGGCATCATCAGCCAGATCCTCACGAGGGAAGCGCTGAGGGTCAGATGAGGCACCTGAGTACTTGCACATCAAGCCACCTCTTACACTGATAGGCTAGATCCACCACTTTAGCCAGCAATGGATCATATCAATACCAGTCAAGCCATGAGAAGTCAGAGCCCTCAGTTTTGCATGAAGAGGAGCAATTAGAGCCCTCTCTTCATCTGTAGGCCAACCCGGAAACTCTACTTTGTTGCTGAGTCTTTCCAATCTGAAACCCCACAGAGAGTTTTCTCCATCAGGTGCAGTGTTCTTGCAGTAAAACCAAGTCTTGTTCCATCCTTTTGGATGACTCGCTAGTTTTGATTCAGGAAAGGCGATGTTCTTCCTCTTATGAATGGTAACCCCACCAAGTTCACAAGCAGCACCATTCTTCACCTCAGTCTGACGATTGAGATAGAAAAATTCCCTAAAAAGGGTTACGAACGGATCGACCTGGAGATATACCACGCATAACACTTGGAATTGACATATATTGGTCATGGAATTTGGACCAATGTCTTGAGGCTTGAGTTTGAAGAAGTGCAAAAGATCCCTAAAGAACTTTCAGCCCGGGGAAGGAAACCTCTGCGCAGATGATCAGTGAAGACAACAACTTCTCTTTGCCGCGGCTGTGGGTACGGCTCTTCTTCAGGAGCCCACCATTCTATAACTTTTCGAGCCGACAAGAAACCTCCATCCATGAGGTTATCTAAGGTGAGTTTGGATTCTTTCGTCTTGGACCAGTTACAGATCTTGGAGTTCTTTGGAGCCATGGCAGGTTAAAAAGCAACTACAAAGGCAATGAGAAAAATGAGCCAGCATAGGTTACAAGTCACCTCTAATAATTTGCTATTTTAAGCTGACAAAATAGAAGGAGGTCTAAAACATGTCTTCGCAACACTTAGCAAACGTATTGGTTCACAAACAGGTTTCTACGAAAGTTTCCTTTCAGATGGATCTAATTAAATCAGGAAAAAACAAGGAAATATGTGTTCTCGCTGACGGAAAGAACGAAACTATGACATCCAAAGGATATCCTCGGTGGCTCATTTTAGATCTACTTACGAGGAAAACAAGGCGGATACCATAGTAAAGCCATGCAATACTAAAGAATATCAACTGCGTGGATCTACAAACTACGTATCGGATGAACACAAGAAACTTGGTATGAACAGAGGATGAATCAAACCCTAATGAGAGGGGGTTCGTACCAGATCTTGTTGCAACATAAATGGAGATGGTCGTACTCGCTTCGGCGATTGCAAGAAGGCTTGGGGATGTTGACGATGGAGCTGAAGATATCGATGATACCTCCTAAGCTCCAGTGGTGTTCGGACGAGGAAGGAGCGAGAGGAAGAAGATGACGGCAAAGTTATCATAGGGGCTTAGTGGGTTTATTTATAAGGAGGGAAAATGGAACGACGCTGTGAAAGGCGAAATGGTTGTGGTAAATTTGTGGCTAGTAGTGTGCCTCAATTTTTGCATCGGCCTAGATTTGGCGCAGTTTTCAAAAGATTAGTTATGATGACTCTGAAGGGAAACAACTAGCAAGGATAACGTCATTGATAGATAGGTGCTGGAAGAATAACAAGTCTGCAAGTATTGCGAGATGGCACTTCGGGATCCATGAAGAACATAGATGCAGGCATATTGATAAATCACCAAGATAAGGTAAAGGAAGTTGACATGAATAAATTCAAATCAATCTAGGGCGTAATGTCGAGGATATAACCCCTCGGTATAACCTGTCCTATTGGGTCGGGTCAATGTATTGGCGGCTCTGGCATTATATTCAAGATGGGCCTTGTCGTGAAGATAAGGTGAACAAGGCGATTACTAAGTAAGACATCGGGCGGCCCAAGCACGTAGAACAGTGACTCAAGGCTTGCAGGGCAGAAGATGCCAGAAGATTCCTTGCTTGCGAAGTAATTTGTGTTGGAGACATGATAGGTTATGAGTTGCCATATGTTTTGGATTTTTTTGTAAACCTTGGGGTCTCGACCTGTATATAAAGGCGAGCCCTTGGGTACAAGCGAGCCCTTGGGACTGAAAGACTTAAGTTAGACACCATCAAAAGCTAGGTTAGCGGTTCCGCACCCTTGTAATCGAGATCACCATCAATATAGACATTGGAGGGGCCGAACCTGGTTAACCTCGCCTCCCGTCCTCATTTAACCCCCTTTGAGTCATGACCTAGCGGCGATGGCCTCACACCTAAGTCCTTGCACGAAGACTGTGACAAAACCACGACACTATACATGTTGAATTTACACATCACAGTCCATTTGTCGGCATTCCGGTTGGAGACACACGGGGACCAAGAAATGAATGGAGATGGCAAGAAGTATAACTTGTATCAATAATTCTTAATAGGTGGTGAAATTCTCATGACATCCTTGACATAACATATGGTGATACACCAAGGTAGAATAGAACATAATTTGGATAGCAAGGAACTCAAGGTGCAACACAAAACATGAACAAGTTTGTGTTGGAGGGAAGGCAATAATGTTGTCGATCATAACACAAATCATTGAGGGGCAAGGATGGTATTTCTCATCATGAATTTGATTGATATCGTCGAAGATCTCAAAATTTTGATGATGATCATGACAAATCTGTTGAGAAGTTTCATGAAGAAGTAACTGATCAGCGACAACATCAAACAAAGGAATGGTGAAACGAAAGGTTGTCAGAACCAAGATAAGATTGCTAGCTCAGAATCAATATTGCCTTTCAAGACAACCAACATGATGTTGAAACCTCGATGTAAGCTTGGTGCATGATATGTCTCCAACGTATCTAATTTTCCTAATGCTTTTGCTCTTGTTTTGGACTATAATTTGCATGATTTGAATGAAGCTAACGTGGACTGACGCTATTTTTAGCAGAACTACCATGGTGTTTTTTGTGTTAAAATAGAAGTTCTCGGAATTGAAGGAAACTTTTTTGAGATTTATTTCAGAATAAATAAAAAATACTGGAGCCAAAAACCACTAGAAGGGGTGCCCTAGTTGGGCACGATACACCAGGGCGCGCTAGCCCCGCCCTGGTGGGTTTTGCCCACCTCGTGGACCCGCTGACCCTAAATCTGACACTATAAATTCCTATTTACGGAGAAAAAAATCAAGGAGAAAGTTTGATCGCGTTTCACGAGACGGAGCCATCGCCACCTCCTGTTCTTCATCGGGCGGCCAAATCTGGAGCACGTTTGGGGCTCCGAAGAGGGAAATCTTCGGTCTTCGTCATCATCAACCCTCTTCATCACCAATTCCATGATGCTCCCCATCGGGAGTGAGTAATTCCTTCGTAGGCTTTCTGGTATGTGAGGAGTTGGATGAGATTCATCATGTAATCGAGTTAGTTTTGTTAGGGCTTGATCCCTAGTATCCATCATGTTCTAAGATTGATGTTGCTATGACTTTGCCATACTTAATGCTTATCACTAGGGCCCGATTGCCATGATTTCGGATCTGAACTGTTTATGGTGTCACCATTATATCTATGTTCTTGATCCGTTCTTTCCTAGTCATATGCACCTGCTATGTGTTATGATCCGTAAACCCTAGGGTGACAATAGTCGGGATACTTTCCGATGATGACCGTTGTTTGAGGAGTTCGTGTATTCACTATCTGTTAATACTTTTTTCCGATTCTCTATTAAAAGGATGCCTTAATATCCCTTAGTTTTCTTATGGACCCCGCTACCATGATAGGGTAGGATCAAAGATGTCATGCAAATTCTTTTCCATAAGCACGTATGACTATTTACGGAATACATACCTACATTACATTGATGAACTAGAGCTAGTTCCATGTTGCCCTAGGCTATGACTATTATATGATGAATATCATCCAACGAATACACCAATATAGTGCCTACGAACTTTCCACATATTGTTCTTGCTAAGTTACTACTGCTACTATCACTGTTGCACTTGCTACAAAACCATTACTGCTACTGTTACTATTACCACTGCTATCAAACTATCATATTACTGTGCTACTGATCAGTTTGCTGCAGGTATTTAATCTCCAGGTGTGGTTGAATTGACAACTCAACTGCAAATACTCTCAAATATTCTTTGGCTCCCCTTGTGTCGAATCTATAAATTTGGGTTGAATACTCTACCCTCGAAAACTGTTGCGATCCCCTATACTTGTGGGTTATCAAGACCTTTTTCTGGCGCTGTTGCCAGGGAGCATAGCTATATTTGTTGAGTCACTTGGGATTTATATCAATTTATCACTATGAATAATATGAAGGATACAAGAACCAAGATCGTTCCCTCTAAGACGAGGGGAGGTACGGATTTTCTATTAGACTCTGCACTTGTTTCATCTCCTGTTATGAGTAGACTTGGAGCACCACCACATGCTATTAATCCTGATATGTCACAAGTTACTGATGATGCTACTTCTACTATGAATGATGCTTATAATGAGACTGTGCCAATAGATGAATTTCTTGATGAACAAATTGCTAGAGCTAAAGAGAATGAAATTATTGAAATTGATGAAACTACCAAAACTGATGAAGTCTTTGAAACTGATAATTATGAAACACCTATTAGACGTAGCTCTCCTAGATTTGAAATACCTAAGATACATGGGGGTTATGTTATGGATGGAGAAGTAGCTGGATAAAGTCTTGCTTGTAAGGATAGAAATGATCTTAAGAAACTATGATGCAAGTATGAAGAAAAGACTTTGAATGCTTGAATGAAATGTGATCCTAAGTTTAGAACTTCACCTATCTTTGTTATCAATAAGGATTAGGAATTCTCTGTCGACCCAGAGTTAATACTTTGGTTGAATCCGATCCTTTCCATGGCTGTGAAACTCAAACTGTAGTGACACATCTTACTAAGTTGAATGATATAGCTACCATTTTTGCTCATGATGAGAAAATTCGTGACAATTATATTCTCAAATTATTTCCGTTCTCATTAAAGGGTGATGCTAAGATATGGTACACTACTCTTGCTCGTGGTTGTGTGCATATTCCCCAGGATATGATTTACTACTTCTTTGAAAAATATTTTCCTGCTCATAAGAATCAAGCTGCCTTGCAAGAAATATTTTATTTTGTGCAAATTTAAGAAGAGAAACTCCCACAAGCTTGGGGAGGCTTCTCCAGTTGTTTAATGCTTTGCGTTATCATCCTATTTAGAAAAATGAAATACTTGATATCTTCTATAATGGACTAACTAACGCTTTTAGGGACTTCCTAGATAGTTGTGTTGGTTGCGTTTTAAGGGAACGAATTGTTGAACAAGATAAGGAACTATTGAATAATATATTGAAGAATTATGATGATTGGTCTCTCCCTGAACCAGCATGTGAACCCACTCCAAAGAAGAGGGGTATCTTATTTCTTAGTCCTGAAGATATGCAAGAGGCAATGAAATGTATGAAGGAAAAGGTATTAACGCTGATGATGTTAAGAATTTACCACCTATTGAAGAAATACATGGTCTTGGCACACCACCACTTCCACACGTGGTAGAGGTAAATTCTTTATTAAAGTTTGATGAAGGTGAAATTCCTTACAACAAATATCCTAGTCAGTGCTTCTATGAATTTGATAATTACATTAGGAACCAAGATCACTTCAATGCAAATGTTCTGATACAATTGAAACATAATTCTGATATGATTGCTCGCTTGAGTGACTTGTTATTTAGATTCAATAATGGTGTTAGAGGCGTAGGAAAACATGCCTCTATGGTTCAAACCCAGTTAGAACAAGTTGCTAAATCTCAAAGAGAATTGCTTAATGAAATGAATAATAATATGAATGATCATTCTATTAGAGTAGTGACTAGAGGAGATATAATGACCCAACAACCTCTTTATCGTGAAGGTCATCCTAAAATAATTGAAAAAGACTCTCAAAGAATTAATACTGATGCACCTAGTCCTTCTAAGAAGAAAAAGAAAAAGGAAAATGATAGGACTTTGCATACCTCTAGTGAACCTCAGATAGAAAAACCTCCTGATAATAATGATGTTTCTATTTCTGATGCTGAAACTCAATCTGGTAATGAACATTCACCTAGTGATAATGAAAATGATAGTGATGTTCATGAGGACTCCCAACCAAACAATGATAAAGAACCATATAATGATGTAGAAATAGAACCTACTATTGATCTTGATAACCCACAACCTAAAAAATATGATAAAAAGACTTTGTGGCTAGAAAACATGGTAAAGAACGAGATCCATGGGTTCAGAAACCCATGCCTTTTCCACGAAAACCATCTAAGAAAAAGGACGATGAAGAATTTGAACACTTTGTTGAAATGATTATTCCAGTCTTTTTACGTACCTGCTTAACTGATATTTTAAAGATGGCCCCTTAAGCAAAATACATGAAAGACATCATCACTAATAAAAGAAAGATACTGGAACCCGAAATCTCCACCATGCTTGCTAGTTATTCTTTTAAGGATGGAGTACCTAAAAAACTTGGAGATCCTGGAATACCAACTATACCTTGCTCCATTAAAAGAAATTATGTTAAAACTGATTTGTGTGATTTGGGAGCAGATGTTAGTGTTATGCCTTTCTCTTAATATAAAAGACTTGATTTGAATTAACTCTCACCTACTAAAATATCTTTGCAAATGCCGACAAACCAACTGCCATACCTATCAATATTTGTGAGGATGTGCCCGTTGTTATTGCAAATGTTACTATCTTAACATACTTTGTTATTCTTGAGATGCCTGAGCATGACAACATGTCGATTATCCTTTGTAGACCATTTTTGAATACTGCAGGGGCTGTTATTGATTGCAATAAAAGCAAAGTCCTTTTCATATCAATGGTAATGAGCATACGATGCACTTTCCGAAGAAACAATTCCAAGTGAATGGTGTAAATATGATTGAAAAATCTCCGACTAATGGAAGCTTTCAACTACCCCTACCTACTGCCAAAAAGAAATATGATATACTTATGGTTGGGGATATGCATATCCCCATTGAGGTAACTTAATGTTTTACGAAAATTCTTTGGTTTCATGCTAATCGAAAGTGGTTGTTAATAAGACTTGATCAACCTTATTAATGGATCATTTTTGAGAGGTATGAAGTTGATGAATCTAGTAGACACAACCTTGTGTACCCATGTTTTGTTTTTTGTTTTTCTTAGTTAAATAAAATAAAATGCCATGTTTATCCTATTTTCTGATTTCCCCGTGCAATAAAAAATGACCCAAAAAAAGTTGTCAAAATGTCCAAAAAATTTAACACGGTTTTTTTCCTGAACATTTCTAAATTTCTGGTGCAAATAACATCAGAGGGGGGTGCACCTGGTGCCCACAAGACACCAGGGCGCGCCAGCAACCCCAGGCATGCCCTGGTGGGTTGTGGTCCCATGGGGACCCCAACTCATAAGTCGTGATCACTGAATGTACGCGCATAGTGATCCTAGAGATCAATGCTCATTGAACACACAGAAACTGAATAACAAGAGTCTTACATCCATTACATATCGTTTTACTCAAACATGGCCTTTATGGCCAAGTCTTCATAAACTTGCAGCGGAAATCTTCAACGATAGCATGAACCCATGCCATCTGCCTTAACCCTACAGGCGTTCTAACTGGGAAGCATCCTAGTTCGCATGCTCATCACCAATGAGCTCTCCACTGTATTCATGTTCTTCCATGCCTGGCCAATTAAATAACCAGTGGCAAGCCAATGAGTACTTTGAATGTACTCGCAAGCAACCCATGTTTGGAACAAGGCAATATCAATGCATGAAATAACAATAAGTAGGTATTTTGCACAAAGCCAATTCTCAATGCAATGTCATGATCAAGCAACTATGTGTAAGCATGCATCAACAGTTGGCAGATATCCATATGAACAAGTTACATATATCCTCATAAGCAGGGGTTGAACATCTCATGTTCATTCATCACATCAAGTCTCCAGACTTGTCTCAAGTATCATCCTTATGGCATCCGCACACACACCAAGTTTGTGAAAACATCTGGACGTGGCATAAGAAGCACCACCCAACTATCCTTGACCGTGGACACGACTATTCGAATAGTTTTACACTCTGCAGAGGTTGCACGCTTTACCCACAAGACTCGAGGAGCTTCCATGTCATCCACGACTCGCGATATATTACATACCCGAGGTAAGCACCCGAACAATGCCTTTCCCATGGTGATACTAAACAAAGAGTCCACTCATTGCTGCCATCCCTCATGATATACATCACACGTATCATCCATGAGGGCACGCAACGGTGTGCCCGGTGCCTGTAAAGATAGTGCATGGCCTTCCACTCCGAGACGACCCCGTCTCGAGAATGACCACTCCACTCTCGCCACTGGTAACACGGGCTCCCTGCTAGCACCAACCATAGTAACCAACAAAGCCCCGTCCCATAAGGGGTATCGTGGTTGCACATGCAAGGATGGTATGATCGACAAATCTTAAACCCTTCGTTTTCGAAAACACATACTCACTTATTCCGGTACACCACTTCTTTCTCAAGTGGTTACCCAACTCATCACAATCTCCCACATGTATTGATGGCACCCGACGGGTTTTTTGAAAAGTCTTTGAAATCATTTCTTTTATTCCGTCACCATGCATAATCCCGATCCCACTGGCGTAGCATCTACTAGCATCCTATCTACTCCCACCCGCACAACCCTCATAAGGATGGTAGGCTCATGCACGATGCAAGTATCAACGCTAAAAGTAACGGGGGCACCCCACCAAAGTGTTCACCACATCACATGATCAACAACAAGGAATAAGGTGCTATATGACATGCATGAAAATGATTTCTTAACATGGTCAAAGGGCTGGTTTCTTGGCTTTGCAAAGTCTTCGAGGTCTTCACACGCTTCTCGTCCATCCCGAGCACTTCCTCTACTTCGTCAACTATCGTCAGAAACAACCGTAATAAGCAACACAACAAGTACAAAATAAAGTGCTCTATAAATAGGAGTTTTATTTTTTCTTGGACACCTCTGGTTATAAAGAAATAACCAAGGAGGTTTCATTGGATGAGGATCAAGGGGGGTTTTTGAACGGTGGAATTGAAGGAAATGATGATCCTATAAGATGTCCATAGAAAATATTTTTATAAATATGAATGGAGGCACTCATCAAAGAGGGAATGATATTAGAAGAATTTCCAAAGTGGTTTCACTGGATTTGGAGTTGGGATGAATTTCCTATGATTTTCATAAGATGGAATAATGGAAAAGGGGCTATTTATTTGGTGCTTCCAAAATATTGCATAGGAAAAATGTTAACCAAATCTTTAAAATAAGGTTATGATTTTGTTGACGCCTAGGAACTTGAACCACTCTATTTGGAGTTGATATGAATGATCAAGGATTTTTGTAATGGGGGTTCATAATACAAGATACAACCAAAATATTGGTGGAGCAGAATATGTTACAAGCAAAAATTGTGCAATGCACATATTTGGATAGGTCAAGATTTTAGGAATGTGTAGAAACTTGAATCACCAAATTTGGAGGCCAAATGAATAATCTATGATTTATCAAGTGCCACTTGAAAAGAAAATGGAAAGAGGGATTACAAAAAAGGCCACCTGCACATAGGGCGCAAGTTAGCAAATGGGCCGGCCCAGCTGCCCGGCTCAGTTCGCACACGGTCGCGCCGAAAGCGTATTCCTGGGGAGTACACCTTCCCAGTGGGGAAGCGGCCATCAAAGACCTGCCTCCACTTAAACTGTTGGGCCCGACTAGCTGGGTCGCCGACTCGCGGGCCCTGCCCATCAGGACCTCCTTCCTCCTCCCGCTCGAGCAGAGCCGAGCGGCTTTGGCACCCGCCCCCGGCGGCACCGGCCGTCCCCAGCGGAGCTTCGACTGCTGGCGCGCTCGGGACGGTGAGACGCATCCGCGTGGGCCATCCCCGGGCCCTGGGGAGGTCTGGGTCGACCGCGGCGTCGGTCGTGGCGGAGGTAGCAGTCGGCGGTGTTGGGCATGACACCCTCGCTACGGGAGGAAAGGAAGGGAGCTAGGGCAAAGTTAGTGGCGGTGCTAGAGACATTCCGATGGGACTCGAGGAAGAGAAGGGAGGCCGGGGACCTCTAATTCGAGCGGGAGCCGATGGCAAGGCCTCGGCCATGGAGGATGGGTGCGAGCTTGGGGGCTCAAGTGGTTCATCCAGGGATACCTCTGGGAGGAAGGCGGGCGAGAGGAGGCAAATGTGGGGATCGGGGAGAGGTAAAAGCAATAGGGGCAATGAGGGGAGCTCGGATGCGCCTCAGATGCTCTCGGGTGCCAAGCATGCGCGTGCCTGAGCTCCCTTGGCTGCATCCTGGCGTCGGGGAGGGGCGTGGGAGGTCGAGGGGAGGTTCTTCACATGCTGGGTGTGCCCTGCAGAAGCTGGTTGCGAGCTACAGGACAAGGCGATGGGGAGAGCAGGTCTTTTGCATGCCAATGGCGTGGTCACCCCATCACAACATGTCTAGAGCAAGCTTTTGGTCGGGTAACCTTGTCTGGGGTGCAAGGCATGCATGCAGGAGAGCACTGGTGGGGTTACATTGCCTATGGATCTAGGCGGGGCAGTTTTCCACTAGGGACAAGATTGCAGCAGAAAACTTGGGGGCTAGCTCAGAGTTTTTTACTGAAGAGATTAGGCGGTAAAGAGTTGTCTGGGTTTCTTAGGTATGGAAGGAGTACTAACACCCCAAGTTTCATCTTAGGGAGACAAGTATAAAAGGTACTTGTAGTATAAATCACATTTGTTGCCATAACGTAGGTTTAGATTAACTGCTCATATTTTCCATGTGAGCATGCCATCTTTGGGCTTGGATAGATGCATCAGTATGCATATGAGGTTGTGTCAAAGTTTGGGGTATTTGTGTGCCCAGAATAATGGGAGAGGAGAAAGAGAGGTCTTGCCATGGTATAAAGAGAGGGATAGTGAGGTAGTTAGCCCCTCAATAATTGATCAGATGCCATGGTAAACCTACTGGAGGTAGGAGGGGGGTTATAATTTGTTGTGGTTAAAAGTTGGGGACAAGGAGAATCTTTTTGGGTCAACAATGCTTGCCCACAAGTTTTTGGCTGAAGGTGTTTGATGTTGTCCTAGGGTATCTAGGGGTATCCAATGGCCCTGATATTTACCAGAGGTAAATGGTAAGTCCATTTGGTCCTGATAACAAGTTTTGAGATGATTTGAAGAAGCTTGATAGTGTAAACTTTGTAATCCCTAGTAATCAACAGAATCAAGTTTCTATAGATCCAGGTCTGCAAAACTATTCTCCTTGATGCACCACCAAGTGTAGCATCATAATTTGGTTATTAGAACATTATCACAAAGTTTGGGATAAATAGGAGATACTTCACAATGTAAAGTTGCTCAAATTTGGATCTGGACAGAGAGGATTTTGGGATATTTTGGTGAACCAAAACAATTGTGATTGAGATGAAACTTGTCAAGATGAACACATATATCATATGTGACATGCTAGAATTTTCTTGGATTTAATTGAGAATATTTCTTATAGAAATATTTCAAATGCTTCAAATAGGCACAAATGGTTTTGAAGGGTTTTGTCCAATATATTGAACATGACCATGTGTTGAAACTCTTATATATGGACAATGTATGTCGACTGAGTTTTCCTAAATTTTCTCAAATATTTTTAAAGCATTTAAATAATTTTTCCCTATAAAAGACCATTTCTAGCCTTAAGAAAAAGCCTTTAAATAAAATAGGAAAATAATCTTTAAAATTAATATTTTGTGGTTTTGGTAAGTCTTATATATATTGGGATTCAAATAAAGTATTTGGGGAAATCAATCCACCCAAATTGAGGACTTGTAGTACAAACCTCATTTTCAAGGGGTTTTGAAAACCTAAATTGCATAAATGATTTTTGGCCAAAATAATATTTGATAAAAAATAGTTTTAGGTCCTATACACATGATATGATCATTGGACACGATTTTAGATCAAGGAAAAGAGTTTTGAGAGTAGGAGGGAGTTTATGAATATAGAGCACTAGCAAGCAATGAAACAAGCAAGCAAAAAGGACACAAGTCAAGCATTCAAATGCACACAAAAAGTTTTAATTGGCCCTAATTTTTGAGTCATGTTAACTTAGTCATGAGGCAAAATACAAGGTGTGACAGACCTACCCCCTTACAAGAATCTCGTCCCCGAGATTCCTAGGCTAGGTGATGATGCGGACATTCAGAGGTGAGGTAGTCTTCACATTCCACATTGTTTCTACTCCGGCCTGGTAGTCCTTCTGGATCTTGAAGTGCCTGATTATATGCCTCTGAGTGCACCGTTGACTTGGTCTAAGGTGAATGGGGTTCTCGCAGGGCCTGGCTTGCGTGTGTAACCCAAATTTAGAAGACCTGGCAAAGCAGGGTGTCTATGTGCTGGTCCTGGGGTTGTTAGTGACATCTAGATGGCTCACGTTAGAATAGAAGGGGTCAAGGTTGTAGCTTCCGTTGACGGGGAATTGCTGACTCTGCTGGAACAGTTAATCTTCCGATGCTTGTGGTCTTCATCCTTGAGAGTGCTTGAAGCGCATCATCGTGGGCTTCTCCTTGAGACCTTCTGCTTGAGTAAGTTGCCCAGGTAGATTCTTCACTCTTCTTTGGTCGTTTGTCTTCATCGTCATGTACGCACGTTTCTGGAGGGTCTTTGAGTGTTTGGTCTACTTGTCTTTCCATGGCAAGGTCTGCGTTGAGTCTCGTCCCTAAGACTGAGCTTACAGACTTGGTGTCAAAAGGGTTCTACCATATGGGAAGGTTTCGGTGGGGTTCTAGATAAGCTGGCTATTCAGAGTATAGATCAGCCATGTAATCCCCAAGGTCTGACGCTTGGCAAGCGGGTTGAACTACCCTTCACAGGTGTTCCACCATGATCCAGTCAGGTTCACGTCCTTTATTGAACACCAAAAGGGACTAATAATGATGTCGTGGCAGTCGTTCCACTCCGTTCCAGGCATCTGAAAGGAGTAGGGACGGCATGCTCAATGTACACCTTAAGGGTGGTGGAGTGAGTGGTTCTATCAGCTCCTCGGTTCCTTCCTGGTCAGGAACTAATAGGTGATCAGTTAAAACAAGGGGCTCTTTAATCATCTTGATGTGCAAGGGCTTCACCGAGTTTGGACATCAGCGCTTCTTGGTATAGTCTAGTTGATGTAGCTAGAAGAGGAGTGGTGGTTGACTTCTCTTGCTTCTTCCTCGTCATTGTTGTGGTGTCGCAATCGTAGTGGTTCTTCATATTTCTTGGGCAAGAAAGTCTTCTTCTGTAGGGAGGGTGCTTCAAGTAGTCCAACTCTTTCAAGGTGAAACCTTACACTTGAGAGGCATGGTAATTGGTGTTCTTGGGGCTTATCCAAATAGGACCAAGGTGTTCCTTCTCTTATTGGGTAAATAAGTATGTCATCCCGGAGGACAACAACCTATTTCCCAAAGTATCACATAAACACATTGCTCATGGGATATGTGAGAGGAGCAGGCATTCATCCCGGATGGTCACTAGTATCAAGGGCTTGTGGTCCAACCTAGTAGAGGTCTTCGTGGCCACCTTCCTTATGGAAAGGGTGGGTGTTGGTCATGGTGGGGTATCAACCATGGTTTTTGACTTAGAGTGAGAGCCTATGGTCTTATCTGACCATGGCATGGTTTGGTAAAGTTTCGGGGTTTCAAGGAGCTTAGGATGTGAGTGAATGTCTACCATCTTATCCTCGAGCACAGTTCTTAGATGCCAATAGTACAACCTATTAGTCCAAACAAAATCACCCTATATCCTCGAAGGTATCATCTCATATAAGTCAACTCCAGTATTACACATGCTACTCATGTCTCCAAGGTTTTGAGAGAAGGACTAGGCTGAAAATCTCATATGTATACTATAGCTAACTCACATATATCCCTATATAAAAATCCTCGGGATAATTTACAAGCCGCTAAGCTTGATCATGACACTACAAATCCAAGTGTTCAGCTAATATATCCAAGGTCTGAGAGGTTGCATCTCTATGCTACGAATCTTGTTAAACGACCCATGAATATCATCCACTATTACATGATCCATTACTGCTACAAATCCAACATTGATGGCGTCCAACATAATCTCCTTGAGTTCATATAATCCACATATCATTGCAAGTACTATTGTCATGAACTTCCAATCTCATGGCCAACTACACTCCAAGGTCAAGTTATATAGATCCCTAACATCATCCGATTCCTTCTACTATTATCTATCGAGATATATGGTATCATTATCAAGATCATTGGACTAAATCCAAATTACCCCAAACCATGTGGTTTAATTGATCTCGATCACTTATTAGAATCACCTGTTTATGTCCAAGGTTTACATCTAGTAAGAATTCCCTACTACTGACTCCAGTCACTAACATATCACCATCAATCCACTTTGAATCATTAGTTGCCAAAGTCAAGTCATGTATCCACCAATAATTTGAGCTTGTGACCATATTTTCCCTACTAATCCAATTTCCTCAAGGGATAAGTAAGTTATGCTATTGTATCAATCTAGATCCACCAAGTTTGTCTTCCAACATTAAGCCTCGTAATCCACCAAAGTATCTCAACCGCTTCCTCAAGACATCTATTAAGGGTAAATCAAATCATTATCCACAAATAGTATACCCTTAGAAAGATCCTTCCTATGGCATCAAGGTTCCAGTGCTAGCATAAGAATGGAGCATGTTTGTTCACTATGATCACTAGCTCCATAATGAACCCAGTGCAAAGCAGGGGTTATTGAAGCTTATTAAGTGCTCTCGCAAATCCGTGTATTAAACACGTGATTGGAGGCTTGTGCTGTGGGAGCTTGGGAGGTCTAGGTTAGGCTACAAAGGGTTTTCCAATCTTGAGGGAAAAGCATAACTGTACGGGGTTGCGTCTGGTTGATACGTTGTAGTCGAAGTCTTCCATGCCACTTGTTTTTCAAGGAGGATCCTTGGTGCATCTTGTCTTGCTGGTCTTCAGTTGACGAGATGGGGGAGAGGTAGTAGCATCGAGAGGAGTGCCTAAGGGGGGGTGTAGTGCAAGTGCAATCAAGCAAGTGCCGAAAATGCCAAACTCAAACATCAAGGCAAGGTAGGAGATACAGTCGCGCACTTGTTGCCTAGGGCAAAAGTGTGGCCTAGACCAAAGCACAAACAAGAAAAAAACAAGCAACACACACAATCATGGTTCTATCAGAACCATCATATGGACTCGACTTCACATAGGGGACACACGACCTATCCTACCCTAGGGGTCCTCGGACTCAGTAGTCGTGCTTGCTTCGTTTCTTGGAGAGGAGTCTGCTTAGCCTTCTGGGTCTTCTTCAGGTGTCACTATGTCTTTGGTTTTTGTTCATCAAAACGATCCTGGTTGCGGCTCAAGAGTCCTTGACGACTTCAGGTCTATTGAGTTGACGACGAAGGTGATTCTTAATGGTTGTTGTTGACAGGGTCTTCTGGTGTCCTCGTGATCGTGACAATGCCTTCTTGTCTCTTGAGACATCGAGCATTCCAGGTAGGCAAGCTTTTATGCAATGTCATTAACAAGGCATGGTAGATTTGTATCCTACCGGTCACGTTGATGATATCATTGGCACCAAGAGCGGGAGATGATGAGAACCACTTTCCTACTCACTATAGTGAGGCGAACCAAATGGCGAGGTTCTCATCCACCGGTTGTTACCAATATAATAACATAAAGGACAGGGTTCCTTTATTAGCGATGCACATTATGACATTGCATGTCTTGTGCCCTGGTCATCGAAGGCTAGGGTGGCATCATCCTAGGGCTGTGTCAAGGATGTCAGTATCATCTAAGTCTTGACACCCTCATCCTTTGAGAAGATATATTCTATTGTTATCTCCTTGTCTAGTGTCGCCAACTTGGGTCCCAGATATGTCGGCAATCGTCTGGCAAGGTGGCTTCCTTCAGTATATTCACGAGGATTTCCAAGAATCCCGAGGTGAGGGGCATATGGGTGCTAGCAACCATTCACGGGTTTTGAAAAACAAGATTAGGAGAGTCAAAAAGAAAAATGGTGGAAGTGCTAAGGCACAATCCTTCAGTTTATTTGAAAGTTTAGAAGAGGTAAGAAATATGGTAGATTTTGCAAGTATTTTGCGGGTTCTGGGAAACAATTTTGTCCTAACTAACGTCCATGCTAACTACGGGCTTCCTACAGTCAGGATGGCTCTGATACCAGCTCTATGGGGACCCTGACTCATAAGTCGTGATCACCAAATGTACGTGCATAGTGATCCCAGAGATCAATGCTCACTAAACACACAGAAACTGAATAACAAGAGTCTTACATCCATTACGTACCATTTTACTCAAAGATGGCCTATATGTCCAAGTCTTCATAAACTTGCAACGGAAATCTTCAACGATAGCATGAGCCCATGCCATCTGCCTTAACCCTACCGGCATTCTGACTCGGAAGCGTCCAAGTTCGCATGCTCGTTACCAACAAGCTCTCACTACATTCACGTTCTTCCATGCCTGGCCAATTAAATAACCAGTGGCAAGCCAATGAGTACTTTGAATGTACTCGCAAGCAACCCATGTTTGAAACAAGGCAATATCAATGCATGAAATAGCACTAAGTAGGTATTTTGCGAAAAGCCAATTTTGAATGCAATGTCATGATCAAGCAACTATGTGTAAGCATGCATCAACAGTTGGCAGATATCCATATGAACAAGTTACATATATCCTCATAAGCAGGGGTTAGACATCTCATGTTCATTCATCACATCAAGTCTCCAAACTTGTCTCAAGTATCATCCTTCTGGCATCCGCACACACACCAAGTTTGTGAAAACATCTGGACGTGGCATAAGTAGCACCACCCAACTGTCCTTGACCGTGGACATGGCTATTCAAATAGTTTTACACTCTGCAGAGGTTGTGCGCTTTACCCACAAGACTCGGGGAACTTCCGTGTCATCCACGACTCACGTTATATTACATACCCAAGGTAAGCACCCGAACATTCCTTTCCCATGGTGATAGTAAACAAAGATTCCACTTGTTGGTGCCATCCCTCATCATATACATCACACGTGTCATCCATGAGGGCACGCAACGGTGTGCCTGGTTTCTGTAAAGATAGCGCATGGTCTTCCACTCCAGGACGACCCCATATCGAGAGTGACCACTTCACTCTCGCCACTGGTAATGCGGGCTCCCTGCTAGCGCCAACCATAGTAATCAACAAAGCCCCGTCCCATAAGGGGTATCGTGGTCGCACATGTATGGTTGGGACAGTCGAGAAATCTTAAACCCTCCGTTTTTGAAAACACATACTTACTTATTCCGGTACACCACTTCTTTCTCAAGTGGTTACCGAACTCACCGCAATCTCCCTCGAGTATTGGTGGCACCCGACGGGGTTTTCAAAAAGTCTTTGTAATCATTTCTCTGCTTCCGTCATCATGCATAATCCCGATCCCACTAGCATAGCACCTACTAGCATCCTATCTACTCCAACCCACACAACCCTCATAAGGATGGTATGGTCATGCACGATGCAAGTATCAACGGTAAAAGTAACAGGGGCACCCCATCGAAGTGGTCACCACATCACATGATCAACAACAAGGAATAAGGTGCTATATGACACGCATGAAAATGATTTCTTAACATGGGCAAAGGGCTGCTTGCCTGGCTTTGCAAAGTCTTCAACAAGGTCTTCACGCGCTTCTCGTCCATCCCAAGCACTTCCTCTACTTCGTCAACTATCGCTGGAAACAACCGTAATAAGCAACACAACAAGCAGAAAATAAAAGTGCTCTATAAATAGGATTTTTATTTTTTCTTGGACACCTCTGGTTATAAAAAAAATAACCAAGGAGGTTTCATTGGATGAGGATCAAGGGGGATTTTTGAAAGGTGGAATTGAAGGAAATGATGATCCTATAAGATGTTCACACAAAATATTTTTATAAATATGAGTGGAGGAACTCATCAAAGAGGGAATGATATTAGAAGAATTTACAAAGTGGTTTCACTGGATTTGGAGTTGGGATGAATTTCCTATGATTTCCATAAGATTGAATAATGGAAAAAGGGGCTATTTATTTGGTCCTTTCAAAATATAGCTTGGGAAAAATGTTAACCAAATCTTTAAAAATAGGTTATGATTTTGTTGACACCTAAGAACTTGAACCACTCTATTTGGAGTTGATATGAAGGTGCAAGGATTTTTGTAATGGGGGTTCATAATACAAGATACAACCAAAATATTGGTGGAGCAGAATATGTTACAAGCAAAAAATGTGCAATGCACAAATTTGGATAGGTCAAGATTTTAGGAATCTATAGAAACTTGAATCACAAAATTTGGAGGCGAAATGAATATTTCTATGATTTATCTAGTGCCACTGGAAAAGAAAATGGAAAGAGGGATTACCAAAAAGGCCAACCTGCGCACAGGGCGCAAGTTAGCAAATGGGTCGGCCCAGCTGCCCGGCTCAGCGTGCGCACGGCCGCGCCAGAACCGTATTCCTGGGGAGTACGCCTTCCTAGTGGGGAGGCAGCCACCGGAGACCCGCCTCCTCTTAAATTGGCGGGCCCGACCAGTTGGGTCGTCGACTTGCGGGCCCTGCTTGTCAGGACCTCCTTCCTTCTCCCGCTCGAGCAGAGGAGGAGCAGGATAGGCAGAGCCGAGCGGCTCCGGCGCCCGCCCCTGGCGGCACCGGCTGTCCAGAGCCTTGCTCCGATTTCTGGCGTGCTCGGGGCAGTGAGCCGCATCCGCCTGGGCCTCCCTTGAGCCCTAGGGAGGTCTGGGTCGACCGTGGCGTCAGTTGTGGTGGAGGTAGCCGACGGCGGTGCTGGGCACGACGCCCACACAACGGGAAGAAAGGAAGGGTGCTAGGGAGAAGTTAGTGGCGGTGCTAGAGACTTGCCTGAGAAATGGTTAGAGGCCAAGAAATCTGAGATGGGATCCATGTATGAAAACAAATTATGGACTTTGGAAGTATTACCTAAAGGGCGAAAGGCCATTCAGAACAAATGGATCTTTAAGAAGAAGACGAACGCGGACGGTAATGTCACTGTCTATAAAGCTCGACTTGTGGCAAACGGGTTTTCACAAGTTCAAGGAGTTGACTACGATGAGACCATCTCACCCGTAGCGATGCCTAAGTCCGTCAGAATCATGTTAGCAATAGCTGCATATTTCGACTATGAAATTTGGCAAATGGATGTCAAAAAAGCATTCCTCAACGGTTTCCTTGAGGAAGAATTGTATATGATACAACCAGAAGGTTTTGTCGATCCAGAGAATGCTGACAAAGTTTGCAAACTCTAGTGATCCATTTATGGACTGGTGCAAGCATCTCGGAGTTGGAATAAGTGCTTTGATGAGGTGATCAAAGCATTTGGGTTGATACAATTTTATGGAGAAGCTTGTATTTACAAGAAAGTGAGTGGTTGCTCTATAGCATTCCTAATATTATATGTGGGTGACATATTGCTGATTGGAAACAATATAGAAATGCTAGAAAGCGTGAAGGAATATTTTAACAAGAGTTTTTCAATAAAGGACCTAGGAGAAGCTGCTTTCATATTAGGCATTAAGATCTATAGAGATAGATCGAGATGCTTGATAGCACTTTCACAAAGCACATACCTTGATAAAGTTTTGAAGAAGTTCAAAATGGATCAGTCCAAGAAGGGGTTCTAGCCTGTGTTGCAAGGTGTGAAGTTGAGTAAGACTCAATGCCTAGTGACTGCCGAAGATATAGAGAAGATTAGTGTCATCCCCTATGCTTCAGCCATACACTCTATCATGTATGCAATGCTATGCACAAGACCCGATGTCAGCCTTTCCATAAGTATGGCTGGAAGGTTTCAAAGTGATCCTAGAATGGAGCACTAGAAGGAGGTCAATAATATCCTTAAGTTTCTGAAAAGGGCTAAGGATATGTTTCTCGTTTATGGAGGTGATCAAGAGCTCGTCGTAAAGGGTTACGTCGATGCATGCTTTCACACTGATCCTGATGACTCTAAGTCGCAAACCGGATACGTATTTATTCTCAACGGGGGAGCGGTAAGCTGGTGCAGTTCCAAGCAAAGCGTGGTAGCTCATTCTACATGCAAGCGGAGTACATTGCAGCCTCAGAGGCAGCGAAGGAAGGTGTCTGGATGAAGTAGTTCATGATAGATCTTGTAGTAGCGTCCAATGCACTCGGTCCAATGATTCTGTTCTGTGACAACACTGGTGCCATTGCTCTGGCCAAGGAACCAAGGTTTCACAAGAGGACCAGACACATAAAGCGACGCTTCAATTCCATCCGCGATTACATCGAGGAGAAGGACATAAATATTTGCAAAGTGCATAGGGATCTGAATGTTGCAGACCCGTTGACTAAACCTCTTCCAGTGGCTAAACATGATCAACCAAAACTATATGGGTGTTCGATTCATTACAATGTAAATCACATAGTGATGTGAGTTAGATTATTGAGTCTAGTGCAAGTGGGAGACGGTTGGAAATATTCCCTAGAGGCAATAATAAAATGGTTATTATTCTGTTTCCTTTTTCATGATGATTCTTTATTATCCATGCTATAATTGTATTGATTGGAAACGCATTGCATTTGTGAATATATAGACAACACTTTGTCCCTAGTGTGCCTCTAGTAGACTAGATCATTGATCAAAGATGGTCAAGGTTTCCTAGCCATTGACATGAGATGTCATTTGATAACAGGATCACATCATTAGGAGAATGATGTGATGGACAAGACCCAAACTATAAACATAGCATATGATCGTGTTAGTTTATTCCTACAGTTTTGTGCATGTTAAGTATATGTTCCTATGACCATGAGATCATGAAACTCACGGACGCCGGAGGAGTGCTTTGTGTGTATCAAACGTTGCAACGTAACTAGGTGACTATAAAGGTGCTCTATAGGTATCTCCGTGGGTGTCTGTTGGGTTGGCATGGATCAACACTGGGATTTGTTACTCCGTGTGACGGAGAGGTATCTCAGGGCCCACTCAGTAATACAACATCACTATAAGGCTTGCAAGCAATGTGACTAAAGAGTTAGCCATGGGATCTTGTATTACGGAACGAGTAAAGAGACTTGCCGGTAACGATATTGAACTAGGTATGGAGATACCGACGATCAAATCTCGGGCAAGTAACATACCGAAGAACAAAGGAAACATCATACGGGATTAACTGAATCCTTGACAAAGAGGTTCGACCGATAAAGATCTTCATAGAATACGTAGGAACCAATATGGGCATCCAAGTCCTGTTATTGGTTATTGACCGTAGAGGTGTCTCGGTCATGTCTACATAGTTCTCGAACGCACAGGGTCTGCACACTTAACGTTCGGTGATGTTTGGGTAGTATAGAGTTATGTATGATGGTGACCGAAGGTTATTCAGAGTCCCGGATGAGATCCCAGACATCATGAGGAGCTCCGGAATGGTCCGGAGGTAAAGATTGATATATGGGATAATAGTGTTTGGTCTCTGGAAGGGTTCCGGAATTCACCAAAAATAGTTTCGGATGTTTCCCGAAATGTTCGGGGTACAAGGACACTTTATTTGGGCCAAGGGGTAAAGCCCATGAGGTTTTACGAAGGTGCAAAATCTGTTTTGCGGAGGCCAGTGGCCAGACGCCAGGGACCCTGCCATCTGGGGCCACACACCGAGGACCTTGGCGTCTGGTCCTTGAGTCCGAGGAGGACTCTTGCCTGGCGGGCAAACTGACCTTGAGGAGGATTTTTCTCCAAGTTTCGACCCTAGGACTCAACATATAAATACAGGGGCGGGGCTAGCACTTGGAGACATCAAGAATACCTAAGCCACGTGCTGCCTCTCCTCTAGTTTGTAGTTTCTCCTCTAGATTGGTTTCAGCGGTGCTTAGGCAAAGCCCTGCTGGAATTGCTCCACCACCATCGCCGCAATGCCGTCGCGCTGCCGGAGAACTCGTCTACCTCTCCGCTCCCTATTGCTGGATCAAGAAGGCAGAGATCTTCATCAAGGTGTACATGTGCTGAACGCGGAGGTGCCATCCGTTCGACGCTAGATCGGGACGGACCGTGATAGGATCACGGGATGCTTGGCGATTTGTATCGCGAAGACATTCGACTACATCAACCGCATTTCTTAACGCTTCCCGCTTAGCAATCTACAGGGGCATGTAGATTCACTCTCCCTCTCATAGATGCTCATCACCTTGGATACATCTTGCATGCGTGTAGGAAATTTTTTGTTTCCCATGCAACGTTCCCCAACAGTGGTGTCAGAGCTAGGTCTATGTGTAGATGAGATCTCGAGTAGAACACAAAGAGTTTGTTGGCGTTGATTCTTAGATTGCTTCCTCCCTTGGTCGTGTTTTGGTTCTGCGGTATTGTGTGATGAAGTGGCCCGGACAAACCTTACTCGTACACTTACGAGAGACCGGTTCCATCGACTGACGTGTAACTTCATTGCACAAAGATGGCTGACGGGTGTCTTTTTCTCCTACTCTAGTTGGATCGGATTCGACAAAGGCGGTCCTTGAGAAGGCTGAAAAGCAAACTTATGTATCACCGTTGTGGTTTTGCGTAGGTGAGAATTGTTCTTGCTAGATACCCGTAGCAGCCACGTAAAACTTGCAACAACAATTAAAGGACGTCTAACTTGTTTTTGTAGGGTATGTTGTGATGTGATATGGCCAAATTACATGATGAGATATATGTGATGTATGAGATGATCATGTGTTGTATAGAATATCACGACTTGCATGTCAATGAGTACGGCAACCGGCATGAGACATAGGGTTGTCTTTAATTATTGTATGACTTGCGTGCCAATCATTAAGCGCTATGTAATGCTTTACTTTATCGCTAAACGGTAGCAATAGTAGTAGAAGCATGATGGGCGCGACAACCCCGATGGTGATACGTTGATGGAGATCATGGTGTCATGCCGATGCTTTAAAGATGGATATCAAAAGCACAAGTTCATGGCCATATCATGTCACTTAGGATTTTCATGTGATGTTAACCATTTTATGCACCTTGTTTTGCTTAGGACGACGGTAGCATTATAAGGTGATCCCTCACTTAAATTTGAAGGTAAAATTGTGTTCTCCTCGAGTGTGCACCGTTGCGAAAGTTCGTCGTGTTGAGACACCACATGATGACCGGGTGTGATAGACTCTACTTTCACATGCAATGGGTGCAAGCCAGTGTTGCACATGCAGAACACTTGGGTTAAACTTGACGAGCCTAGCATGTACAGACATGGCCTCGGAACACAAGAGACCAAAAGGTCGAACATGAGTCATATAGTAGATATGATCAACATGATGATGTTCACCATTGAAACCACCTCAACTCACGTGATGATCGGACTTGAGTTGGTGAATTTGGATCATGTACCACTCAGATGACCTGAGGGATGTCAATTTGAGTGGAAGCTTTAGTAATTGGATTAACTAAACTCATTATCTTGAACAGTAGTCTAAGTAACCTTTGCATATTTATGTTGTAGATCAATGGCTAGCATAGTACCACCCCTGAATTTTAGTGCGTT
The DNA here is from genome assembly GCA_022496015.1 of Hordeum marinum. Lineage (NCBI taxonomy): Eukaryota > Viridiplantae > Streptophyta > Magnoliopsida > Poales > Poaceae > Hordeum > Hordeum marinum. The sequence goes on along the minus strand of CM039673.1, from coordinate 124,513,370 downwards.
CCTAGAGAAAGCTAAGTTGAAAGATGATGGAAGTAACTTTGTGGACTGGGCTTGTAATCTGAGGATTATCCTCACGACTTCCTAGAAGTCATATGTCCTTGATGCACCGCTTGGTAACCAACCCGAAGACATGTCATCTGAAGACGTTAAGAACGCTTGGGAGGCACATTCTGGATATTACTCAATAGTTCAATGTGCAATATTGTATGGCTTAGAACTGGGACTTCAAAGACGTTTTGAACGTTATGGAGCATATGCGATGTTCCAGGAGTTGGAGTTTATCTTTAAGAAGAATGCCTGGATCGAGAGGTATGAGACCTCCGATAAGTTCTATGCTTGCAAAATGGAGGAGACAGTGAACATATACTCAGAAGGTCTGGGTATTCAACTCGTCTGGTGGAGTTGGGAATGCCCCTTCCACCAGAGGCGATCACTGATAGAGTTCTTTAATCACTACCACCTAGCGACAAGAGCTTTGTGATGAACTATAACATGCACAGGATGAACAAGTCAGTCGCCGAGCTATTTGCGATGCTGAAAGTCGCTGAGTCTGAAATCCAGAAAGAACATCAAGTGTTGATGGTGAATAAAACCAATAGTTTCAAGAAGAATGGCAAGGGCAGGAAGGGTAACTCCAAGAAGAGTGGCAAAATAGTTGCCCCTCCCGTGAAGAAACCCAAGGCTGGACCCAAGCAAGAAACTAAGTGCTTTCATTGCAAAGGAACTGGTCACTGGAAGCGAAATTGCCCCAAGTATCCGTCTGACAAGAAGGCGTCCAACAACAAACAAGGTATATATGATATACATGTTATTGATGTGTACCTTACTATCTCTCATTGTAGTGCCTGGGTATTTGATACCGGTTCGGTTGCTCACATTTGCAACTCAAAACAAGAACTACAGAATAGACGAAGGCTGGCGAAGGACGAAGCGATGATGCGCGTGGTAAATGGTTCCAAGGTTGATGTGATCGCCGTCGGCACTCTCTTGCTTCGTTTACCATTGGGATTAGTGATAAACCTAAATAATTGTTATTTAGTTCCTGCGTTAAGCATGAACATTACATCTGGATCTTGTTTATTGCGAGACGGTTACTCATTTAAATCAGAGAATAATGCTTGTTCTATTGATATGACTGATATCTTTTATGGTCATGCACACAATGTGAGGGGTTTATTCATATTGAATCATATAGTGATGATACACATGTTCATAACATTGATGCCAAAAGATGTAGAGTTGATAGTGATAATACCACTTTCTTGTGGCACTGCCGTTTAGGTCATATTGGTGTAATCGCATAAGGAAGCTCCAGGTTGATGGACTTTTGGAGTCACTTGATTTTGAATCACTTGACACATGTGAACCATGCCTCATGGGAAAGATGACTAAAACGCCGTTCTCTGGAACAATGGAACGGGCAAGTGACTTGTTGGAATTCATACATACTGATGTGTGCGGTCCAATGAATGTTGCGGCACGCGGTGGATATCGTTTTTTTCTCACCTTCACTGATGACATAAGTAGATATGGGTATATTTACTTAATGAAACACAAGTCTTAAACGTTTGAAAAGTTCAAGCAATTTCAGAGTGAAATTGATAATCATCATAACAAGAAGATTAAATTCTACGATCTTATCGAGGAGGTGAATATCTGAGTTATGAGTTTGGCAATCACTTAAGACAGTGTGGAATTGTTTCACAATTGACACCGCCTGGAACACCACAACATAATGGTGTGTCCGAATGTCGTAATTGAACCTTATTAGATATGGTGCGTTCTATGATGTCTCTTGCCGATTTGCCACTATCGTTTTGGGATTATGCATTAGAGACAGTTGCATTCACTTTAAATAGGGCACCATCGAAATCTGTTGAGACGACGCCATATGAATTGTGGTTTGTCAAGAAGCCAAAGTTGTCGTTTCTTAAATTTTGGGGATGTGATGCTTATGTCAAAAAGCTTCAGCCTGAAAAGCTGGAACCCAAAGCGGAGAAATGCGTCTTCATAGGATACCCGAAAGAGACAGTTGGGAATGCCTTCTATCTCAGATCCAAACGCAAAGTGTTTGTCGCTAATAACAGAACATTTCTTGAGAAAGAGTTTCTCTCGAAAGAATTGAGTGGGAGGAAAATAGAGCTTGATGAGGTTATCGAATCTTTGCTTCAACCAGAGAGTAGCGCAGCACAAAAAGATGTTTCTGTGGAGCCTGCAACAATTGGAGAGGAAGTTAATGATGATGATCATGAAGCTTCGGATCAAGTTACTGTTGAACCTCGTAGGTCGACAAGGGCGCGTACTGCTCCTGAGTGGTACGGCAACCTTGTCTTGGAGGTCATGTTGTTGGACAAGAATGAACCTACGAGCTATGGAGGAGCGATGATGAGCCCGGATTCCAAGAAATGGTTAGAGGCCATGAAATCCGACATGGGATCCATGTATGAAAACAAAGTATGGACTTTGGAAGTATTACCTGTAGGGCGAAAGGCCATTGAGAACAAATGGATCTTTAAGAAGAAGACGGACACAGACAGTAATGTCACCGTCTATAAAGCTCAACTTGTGGCAAAGTGTTTTTCACAAGTTCAAGGAGTTGACTACGATGAGACCTTCTCACCCGTAGCGATGCTTAAGTCCGTCAGAATCATGTTAGCAATAGCTTCATATTTCAACTATGAAATTTGGCAGATGGATGTCAAAACAGCGTTCCCCAACTATTTCCTTGAGGAAGAGTTGTATATGATACAACCAGAAGGTTTTGTCGATCTAGAGAATGCTGACAAAGTTTGCAAACTCCAGCGATCCATTTATGGACTTGTGCAAGCATCTCGGAGTTGGAATAAGCGCTTTGATGAGGTGATCAAAGCGTTTGGGTTTATACAAGTTTATGGAGAAGCTTGTATTTACAATAAAGTGAGTGGGAGCTCTATAGCGTTTCTAATATTATATGTAGATGACATATTGCTGATTGGAAAAAATATAGAAATGCTGGAAAGCATGAAGGAATATTTGACCAAGAGTTCTTCAATGAAGGGCCTAGGAGAAGCTGCTTTCATATTAGGCATTAAGATCTATAGAGATAGATCGAGACGCTTGATAGCACTTTCACAAAGCACATACCTTGATAAAGTTTTGAAGAAGTTCAAAATGGATCAGTCCAAGAAGGGGTTCTTGCTTGTGTTGCAAGGTGTGAAGTTGAGTAAGACTCAATGCCTAGTGACTGCGTAGATATAGAGAAGATGAGTGTCATCCCCTATGCTTCAGCCATAGGCTCTATCATGTATGCAATGCTGTGCACAAGACCCGATGTCAGCCTTGCCATAAGTATGTCCGGTAGGTTTCAAAGTGATCCTAGAATGGCGCACTGGACGGCGGTCAAGAATATCCTTAAGTATCTGAAAAGGACTAAGGAAATGTTTCTCGTTTATGGAGGTGATCAAGAGCTTGTCGTAAAGGGTTACATCGATGCAAGCTTTGACACTGATCCGGATGCCTCTAGGTCGCAAACCAGATACATATTTATTCTCAATGGGGAGCAGTAAGCTGGTGCAGTTCCAAGCAAAGCGTGGTAGCTGATTCTACATGCGAAGCGGAGTACATTGCAGCCTTGGAGGCAGCGAAGGAAGGTGTCTGGATGAAGCAGTTCATGACATATCTTGGAATAGTGCCCAGTGCACTAGATCCAATGATTCTGTTTTGTGACAACACTGGTGCCATTGCTCTGGCCAAGGAACCAAGGTTTCACAAGAGGACCAGACACATAAAGCGACGCTTCAATTCCATCCTCGATTACATTGAGGAGAAGGACATAAATATTTGCAAAGTGCATAGGGATCTGAATGTTGCATACCCGTTGACTAAACCTCTTCCAAGGGCTAAACATGATCAACACCAGAACTGTATGGGTGTTCGATTCATTACAATGTAAATCACATAGTGATGTGAGCCTGATTATTGACTCTAGTGCTAGTGGGAGACTATTGGCAATATGCCCTAGAGGCAATAGTAAAATGGTAATTATTATATTTCCTTGTTCATGATAATTGTTTATTATCCATGCTATAATTGTATTGATTGGAAACGCATTGCATGTGTGGATATATAGACAACACTTTGTCCCTAGTGTGCCTCTAGTAGACTAGCTCGTTGATCAAAGATGATCAAGGTTTCCTAGCCATTTACATGAGATGTCATTTGATAACGGGATCACATCATTAGGAGAATGATGTGATGGACAAGACCCAAACTATAAACGTAGCATATGATCGTGTTAGTTTAGTGCTATAGTTTTCTGCATGTTAAGTATATGTTCGTATGACCATGCGATCATGCAACTCACGGACACCAGAGGAGTGCTTTGTGTATCAAACCTAGCAACGTAACTAGGTGACTATAAAGGTACTCTACAGGTATCTCTGAGGGTGTCTGTTGGATTGGCATGGATCAACACTGGGATTTGTTACTCCGTGTGAATGAGAGGTATCTCAGGGCTCACTCGGTAATACAGCATCACTATATGCCTTGCAAGCAATGTGAATAAAGAGTTATCCATGGGATCTTGTATTACGGAATGAGTAAAGAGACTTGATGGTAACGAGATTGAACTAGGTATGGAGATACCAACGATCGAATCTCGGGCAAGTAACATACTGAAAAACAAAGGGAACATCATACGAGATTAACTGAATCCTTGACATAGAGGTTTGACCGATAAAGATCTTCGTAGAATATGTAGGAACCAATATGGGCATCCAGGTCCCGCGATTGGTTATTGACCTTAGAGGTGTCTCGGTCATGTCTACATAGTTCTCGAACCCGCAGGGTCTGCACACTTAAGGTTCAGTGACGTTTCGGTAGAATAGAGTTATGTATGGTTGTGACTGAAGGTTGTTCGGAGTCCCGGATGAGATCCCGGACGTCACGAGCAGCTCCGGAATGGTCCGGAGGTAAAGATTGATATATGGGATAATAGTGTTTGGTCTCCGGAAGGGTTCTAGAATTCATCGGAAATAGTTTCGGATGTTTCTCGAAATGCTCGGGGGTACAAGGACACTTTATTTGGGCCAAGGGGTAAAGCCCATGAGGTTTTAGGATGGTGCAAAAGCTGTTTTGCGGAGGCCAGGGGCCAGATGCCGACCCTGGCGTCTGGGGCCAGACGCCGAGGACCTTGGCGTCTGGTCTTGGAGTCCGAGGAGGACTCTTGCCTTGCGGGCAAATCGACCTTGCGGAGGATTTTTCTCCAAGTTTTGACCCTAGGGCTCAGCATATAAATAAAGGGTCGGGGATAGCACTTGGGACACATCAAGAAACCCTAAGCCACGTTCTGCCTCTCCTCTAGTGCATAGTTTCTCCTCTAGATCGGTTTCAGTGGTGCTTAGGCAAAGCCCTGCTGGTATTGCTCCACCACCATCGCCACGACGCCTTCGTGCTTCCGGAGAACTCGTCTACCTATCCGCTCCCTCTTGCTGATCAAGAAGGCAGAGATCATCATCAAGCTGTAGGTGTGGTGAACGGGAAGGTGCCGTCCGTTCGGCGCTAGATCAGAATGGGTCGTGATTGGATCGCGGGACATGAGGGAATCAACCCCTCAATAATTGATCAGAGGCCATGGCAAAGCTACACGAGGTAGGAGGGGGGTTATAATATGTTGTGGTAAAAAGTTGGGGACAAGGAGAATCTTTTTGGGTCAACAATGCTTCCCACAAGTTTTTGGCTGAAGGTGTTTGATGATGTCCTAGGGCATATAGGGGTATCCAATGGCCCTAATATTTACCAGAGGTAAATGGTAAGTCCATTTGGTCCTGATAACAAGTTTTGAGATGATTTGAAGAAAGTTGATAGTATAAGCTTTGTAATCCCTAGTAATCAATAGAATCAGGTTTTTGTAGATCCAGGTCTGCAAAACTATTCTCCTTGATGCACCACTAAGTGTAGCATCATAATTTGGGTAATAGAACATGATCACAAAGTTTGGGATAGATAGGAGATACTTCACAACGTAAAGTTGCTCTAATTTGGATTTGGACAAAGAGGATTTTGGGATATTTTGGTGAACCAAAACAATTGTGATTGAGATGAAACTTGGCAAGATGAACACATATATCATATGTTACATGCTAGAAATATTTCAAATGCTTGAACTAGGCAAAAATGGTTTTGAAGGGTTTTGTCCAATATTTTGAACATGACCATTTGTTGAAACTCTTATATATGGACTGACGAGGATATATACCTAGGGTAGTGTCCTAGGCAAGGCCCACATACCCTACCTAAGGACACCACATGGGAGGACTTGAAGATCAAGCATGAACTTCTGAGTGGATCCCATGAGTCGTTCAAAATCACTCGAGAGCAATCCACTCGGAGACTCCCGCTCTCACTCGACAGTCGCGTGTTACTCGGAAGGCCTCGCTTTCACTCGATGCCAGAAGACCAGGAGCCATCATCAAGAGCCCAATGGGCAGACGCTGGTTCAATGATCATTAGTAGCTTTTATTACATACGTTACCTGTAACGACAGACTTTAAACCCCACGACCAGGCCCTTAGATGCGGGATAATTACGAGGGGTAGCGAACTCTATATAAGCCACGCCTCCCCTCCTGCACAAGGGTTCGCAACAATTGTAATCTCAATATTCCACACGACATAAGCTCCCGAGCACTAAGACGTAGGGCTATTACCTCCACGAGAGGAGCCTGAACTCATCCATCCGTGTGTACACCCTCGCCGTAGCTAGGACTCTGCCCTCTCCCTTTGTACCCCTACCATCTACTGTCAGACTCGTTCCCACGATAGTTGGCGCCCACCATGGGGTGGGCGTCTAAGCGACTTGCAGCGAGGTTGCGATTTTCATCCTTCGACATGTCTTCCGGCGGTGTTTTTGCTCTGGGCAACGAGATCTGGTTCGGAGCCCTCACCTTCATCACCGACGATTTTACCTGGCTCCAGGAAGCGCCTCTTGATGTCGAGGCGCTCCTGTTCTATGGGGCCGCGCACTTCTGCGCGAGTCCTTGCGGCGTGTTGCTACGACAGCCATCAACTCCTTACGCATCCGCTCCTCTCGCCATTCGCAGTCGCAAGCGGTCTGGTCGCTCACGACTCCAGCGTTGGGTCGAGCACGCAACGGCGTGTCAAACTTCTCCATAGATTGCAGCGCTCGAGCCTGCCGAGTCCCTTCATGGCATGTTCGAGTCGGATTCCGATCCGTCCGACGTGCCTTCCGAGTGCGAAAGCTGCGATCCTGTAGCAGCGGTCTTGATGGTGGGCTCTCATCAGAGTTCACCACCTGGCTTCAGCCGTGGCAAGCGCAAGGCTAGAGGTCCATCGAAAGAGCAGCCACACCGCGATGAGGAGGTTCTTCATACTCCCATTGTCGGTGCGACTGCCGAGGCCCAAGCTTTGGAGGCCGCACGCGTTCGTTTGGAAGAGCTCCAGGTAGAGATTGATGAGCGTGCTCGCCAGCACCCGCCACGCCCCAGTCGACGTCATCGACAACTGTTTCCGACTGGACCTCACGACGATGTTGAGGTATACCAAACTCATGTGCTAAATGTTGTTGCTGCTGCTAGGATAGCAGATTCCATTCAGCCGTCCCGATCAAAGGCTGGTAGAGGGCTGTTGCAGATCAGAGCACTGTTGGATGCAGCGTAGCGTCAGAATTCAGCAGTTTCTCAGTCCCGTAACAGGATATACAACAATTCACCCAAGGCGGAGACTGTTCAGTCGACACATAGCCCTGGATTGCCCTTGCATCGTCGAGGCGGCGGTTTTCGTGAAGGGCAAGATAGACATCAGCATTACCGCGAGGACCATCGTCAATGCCCACTCCTCCGTGGAGTGGTCCGTACGCGCCCCGGCGCCAGGACGAGAAGCACTCCTTCGGTGATGAGTGGGACACGCACTTTGACGCCCGTGCGTATATTGTTCAGAAGCGGATCAACAATAGCAGAGCCTACAGAGAAGGACATGACAAAGATGTACCGAGTGGAAGTTCAGCTTTGCTGTCTGGTCCTGAGTGTTTTAGCAGAGTTATACGTTCTATAGAGATTCCCCCCAACTTGAGAATGGCAGTGGGGATCAGAAAGTTTTTTGGTGAAACAAAGCCAGAGACTTGGTTAGATGATTACCGAGTGGCTGTGCAGATTGGCAGCGGAAATCACAATGTTGCAATGAAGCACCTGCCCCTCATGTTGGACGGTTCAGCTCGATCTTGGTTGAATCGTTTGGCTCCTTCCAGCATACATTGTTGGGAAGATCTTGCCCGAGTGTTTGTCCGGACCTTTGAGGGCACATGCAAGCGCCCGGCAGGTCTGGTTGACTTACAACACTACGTCCAGAAGCCCAACGAAACCTTAAGGGATTATATTCAGCGATGGTCCACCCTGCATCATATGGTGGAGAATGTGTCGGAACACCAGGCTTTTTGTGCTTTCAAGGCCGGTGTGAGATACGTGGAGTTGTACCTAAAGTTCGGGCGCACTGGTGATATTTCACTCGGCAAGATGATGGAAATTGCCACCCGGTATGCCAATGGCGAAGAAGAAGACCGCCTCCGTAGCGGCAAAGGAAAAACAGCTGCCAACGAGTCTGGCGGCGACAACAATCGGAAACAGAAGCGAAAGGCTGAAGACCCGGCTCCGGCAGAGGCAGCGGCACTGGTGACTCGGTCAAAGAACAAGGGCAAAGCTAAGGCTCAGTATGCCCCCAAGAAGTGGAAAGGTCAGTCAGGAACTGATATCATGGATCAGCCTTGTGTGATTCACACGAGGAAAGACGTAGAAGGCAACCTGATTTTGCCCAAGCACACCACTCGACAGTGTCGAACCCTTATCCAGCAATTCAAGGGAGACCAGTCGAGTGAGAAATCTCCTGAAAAGGGAGATGAAGATGAGGAAAAGGAAACATTCCTAGATGTCACTGCTACACTGGTGATCTTTGCTGATGTCGAGAGCAAGAGTCGTCTAAAAGTCATCAATAGAGAAATCAACATGGCTATGCCAGACACCCCCACCTACCTCAAATGGTCCCAATATGCTATCACATTCTACCAAACAGACCATCCTGCTCGTGTGGACACTCTCGGTCGACAGGCTCTGGTAGTTGATCCGGTGGTGCAGGGGACGCAAATCAGAAAGGTCCTCATGGACGGCGGCAACGGCCTAAACATTCTTTATGCGGATACCCTAAAAGGGATGGGCATTCCGATGTCCTGTCTGAGCGAGAGCTGCATGCAGTTTCATGGGGTCATCCCAGGAAGGAAGGCCAAGTCACTCGTCCAGATAGCACTGGATGTGACATTCGGGAATGACAAAAATTTCCAAAAAGAAAAGCTAACATTTGAAGTCGTGGATTTCAAGAGTGCTTACCACACCATTTTGGGTCAACCCACTTATGCACGTTTCATGGCCCGACCATGGTACGTGTATCTCAAGTTGAAAATGCTAGGCCCTAAGGGCGGGATCACGGTCACTGGCAATCGATAGCGGGCCGAAGAGTGTCTCCAGCAAGGCTCCAAGATCGCCGTCAACAGATGGCCATGGTCGAGCTGGAGGAATACAAGAAAACCACTGACCCTGCTGATTTGCTCCGCGCAAAGAAGCCGGCTTCCGAGTCGGCATTTCAGTTGGCAGGGGACGTGAAGAAGGTGCACATCCACCCGATGGATCCAACTGCTGCTCCGACGAATATCTCAACAACACTCGACAGTAAATAGGAAGCCGAGCTCATCCAGTTCCTCTGTGCGAACTGGGATATCTTTGCATGGAAGCCATCTGACATGTCGGGGATTCCTAGGGAGTTGTCTGAGCACCGTCTGCGAGTGGATCCGAAATCCAAGCCCGTTAGGGAGCATTTGCGTCGATCAACGGTGGAAAAGCGCAAGGCAATCGGAGAAGAAGTGGCTCGTCTCTTGCAAGCCAAGTTCCTTTGGGAGATTTACCACTCCGAGTGGCTCTCGAATGTTGTGATGATGCCAAAGAAAGATAATTGTTGCGCATGTGCATTGACTTCAAACATCTCAATAAGGTGTGCCCAAAAGACCATTTTCCACTCCCCCGCATAGATCAAATTGTTGACTCGACAACGGGGTGCGAGCGTTTATCATTTTTGGAAGCTTATTCTGGGTACCATCAAATCCGTCTGTATGGTCCGGACGAAATAAAGACAGCATTCTTCACCCCATTCGGGTGCTTTTGCTACATCACCATGCCTTTTGGTCTTAAGAATGCCGGTGGTACTTGTATGCACATGATTCAGAAATGTTTACTCGACCAGATCCCTCGGAATGTCAAGGCGTACATGGACGATATAGTGGTCAAGTCCCACAAAGGTTCTGACCTACTGGCTGACTTGGCCGAGGCATTCGCCAATCTGAGGCGATTCCACATAAAGCTGAATCCGGCCAAATGTACCTTCGGTGTCCCTGGCGGCAAGTTGCTCGGTTTTCTCGTTTCCGAGTGAGGAATTGATGTCAATACCGAGAAGATCAGCGCCATTACCCATATGAAGACTCCCGTGCGAGTGCACGACGTTCAGAAGCTCACAAGTTGCTTGACAGCATTGTGTCGATTCATTTCTCGTCTTGGTGAGAAGGCTCTGCCCTTATATCAGTTGATGAAGAAGTCCCAGACATTCGAATGGACTCCAGAAGTCGAAGCAGTGTTTGTTGAGCTCAAAGCCCTGCTCTCCACCCAGTCGGTGCTTGCCGCTCCTGCCAGCAAAGAGCCCTTGCTCCTGTACATCACGGCCAAAAATCAGGTCGTCAGTACAGTGCTGACTGTCGAGCGAGAAGGGGAGGGTAAAGCCTATAAAGTCCAATGGCCAGTTTATTATGTCTCAGAAGTATTGTCCCCCTCAAAGCAAACATATCCACACTATCAGAAGCTGGTGTATGGTATTTACCTGTCAGCAAAGAAGGTGGCGCATTATTTCCAAGATCATTCGATCTCAGTCGTCAGTGATGCTCCTTTATCTGAGATTTTCAATAATCACGACGCATCAGGTCGAGTGGCTAAATGGGAAATTGTGCTTGGACACTTTGACATCAGATTCGAGGCCAAGAAAGCAATCAAGTCCCAAGCGTTGGCAGATTTCATGGCCGAGTGGACTGAACAACAACAACCCATCCAAGTTCACTTGGCGCATTGGACAATGTTCTTCGACAACTCCAAAATATTGAATGGGTCCGGTGCTGGTGGTGTCTTGATATCTCCCAGAGGCGACAAGCTTAGCTATGTCTTGCAGATTCACTTTGATTCCTCCAACAATGAGGCAGAGTATGAAGCACTTTTGTATGGGTTGCGCATGGCTATCTCACTCGGTGTCAAGCGCCTGATGGTTTATGGAAACTCAGATTTCATGGTGAATTAGGTGATGAAAGAGTGGGATGTTAGAAACCCTGCTATGACTGGATACTGCAATGCGGTCCGGATGTTGGAGAAGAAATTTGAAGGCTTGGAACTTCATCATGTTCCCTGACTGAAAAATCAAGTGGCCGATGAGCTGTCCAAGATTGGTTCCACTCGACGGCCTGTCCCCAGCGGTGTGTTCCTGGAGCACTTGCACACTCCTTCGGTTCAAGAGGATCCCTTCAACAAAGAGCCCCCAGAATCTTTGAGCTCAACTGACTCGACTGAAGTCGATGTTCCTGCTGTGATTGACCTGGTCATGGAGATTCTGGTTATCACTCCCGACTGGACTGTGCCATACATTGCCTACATCCTCAGACAAGAGCTCCCTGAAGATGAAACAAAGGCTCGACAGATTGTGTGCAGGTCCAAGACTTTCACTGTGATGTGAGATCAGCTATTCAGAGAGAGTGTGACTAGTGTCACCCAGCGCTGCATTTCCCCTGAGGAAGGTCGGATGATTCTAGACGAAATCCACTTAGGAACTTGCGGACACCATGCGTCTTCGAGGGAGATCGTCGCTAAAGCATACCGATCCGGTTTTTACTATCCACGAGCTAATGAGATGGATAAGGACATCGTTGATCACTGTGAGGGCTGCCAGTTCTATGCGAATCTGTCGCACAAGCCGGCGTCTGCTCTAAAGACAATTCCTCTCGCCTGGCCGTTTGTGGTTTGGGGACTCGACATGGTTGGTCCCTTCCTATCCGGAAAAGGAGGATTCACTCACCTGTTGGTAGCAGTCGACAAATTCACCAAGTGTATTGAAGCCAAGCCCATCAAGAAGCTGAATTCCCGTACGGCGGTCACGTTCATGAGGGAGATCATTATCCGATACGGCATTCCGCACAGCATCATCACGGACAACGACACTAATTTTGACTCGGAAGAATTCAGGAGATTCTGTAACTCCCAAGGCACCCAAGTGGATTATGCTTTTGTTGCACATCCTCAAACCAATGGGCAAGTTGAGCGGGCTAATGGTCTCATTCTGCAAGGTTTGAAGCCTCGTCTCATGCGCGATTTGGATCATGCCACCGGTGCGTGGATAACTGAGCTGCCGTCTGTTTTGTGGGGATTGAGGACAATGCCTAATCGGTCGACTGGACGAACACCTTTCTTCCTTGTCTATGGTGTTGAAGCCATGTTGCCGAGTGACTTGGCCCAGAATTCTCCTTGAGTGGAGCTATATTCTGAGGCTAAAGCTGAATAGGCCAGACAGGATGGGGTAGATCTTCTGGAGGAGGAGCGAGAGATGGGTGTGATCTGGACCACTGCCTATCAGCAAGACCCGCGGCACTTCCATGCAAGGAATGTCAGGTGTCGAGCGTTCCATGATGGAGATTTGGTGCTCCGAGTGAATCAACACCGACCTCACAAGCTTGCTCCTGCATGCGAAGGCCCTTTTGTCGTCACTAAGGTGCTAAACAATGGAGCCTATCACCTGTATAATCTCATGAAACAGATAGATGAGCCATGAGCCTGGAATGTAGATCTGCTGTGGCATTTTTACACTTGAGACAAGAGTTTTCTGATGTAATAAGAATACTTCATCAATGCAATTCATGTTTCTATGATATATACTTTGTTGATTCCAACCGTGCGGTTACATTCTTGGGGATACTCCAAGTGATGAGCAATCCTCACACTCGGAGGCTTAGCTGCGGAACATGTTTCGCCTAAGTTAAAAAACCTGTCGGGTGGATAGCAGTCCATTCACTCGACAACTTAGCTGTGAATCGACATTTGCCTAAGTTCAAAAATACTCCGAGTGACGAGCAATCCTCACACTCGGGGGCTTAGCTACGAAACACGTTTTGCCTAAGTTAAAACCTCGTCGAGTGGATAGTAATCCATTCACTCGACAACTTAGCTGCAAATCAACATTCGCCTAAGTTCAAAAATACTCTGAGTGATGAGAAATCCTCACACTCGGGGGCTTAGCTGCGAAACATGTTTCGCCTAAGTTAAAAACCTCATCGAGTGGACAGTAATCCATTCACTTGACAACTTAGTTGTGAATCAACATTCGGCTAAGTTCAAAAATACTCGGAGTGATGAGCAATCCTCACACTCGGGGGCTAAGCTGCGAAACACGTTTCGCCTAAGTTACAAACCTCGTCGAGTGGATAGTAATCCATTCACTCGACAACTTAGCTACAATCGACATTTGCCTAAGTTCAAAAATACTCCGCGTGATGAGCAATCCTCACGCTCGGGGACTTAGCTGCTAAACACGTTTCGTCTAAGTTAAAAACCTTGTCGGGTGGATAGTAATCCATTCACTCGACAACTTAGCTGCAAATCGACATTCGCCTAAGATCAAAAATACTCCGAGCGATGAGTAATCCTCACACTCGAAGGCTTAGCTGCGAAGGCATTTTGCCTAAGTTAAAAACAAAATGAGTCGAACAAATGATTGAAAGCCAAAGCACGAGTAAAATCCGAAAGGTAAAACCGCGGATAAACGTCTTGTGGAAGCAAATGTACTCAAGCCTAAGGCTTGAATGATGTTTTAGGGGATACAGTTCCACTCGGCATACCGAGGCAAATTTAACAGTTTTTTCCAAAGACCCAAGTTTTTTAACAGGGGACGGTCTGGCGGGCTCGACAAAAGTGTCCAGGTCGATGCCGTCAGTGATTCTGGTAGCTGCCTCAATGAAGGTTTCCATGAAGTCCTCGAACTGGAGTTTGTTCGTGTTTACCACTTGGAGCTCCTTCAGCTTCTCCTCCCTCACGTCCCTACAATGGACCCTGACGAGTGACAACGCCATGTCGGCCCCGCAGCGAGCAGCAAATTTTTGCCAAGCTTGCACTCGACTGGGAAGTTCGTTCAGGCGAGCCATCATGGAGTTGACATCGAGCTGAAGAGTGTCCTCGGTCCATAGCTCCTTATCGATTCTTTCCATGGCAGATTTCAGTCGTGTGATGTAGGACTGGGCACCCTGGAGCCGAAAGTTGAGCCGCAGTATGTTCATCACCACCGCATCAGCAACCGGCGACTTGGTAGGGTCAAGCATGGGCTCAATCTCTTCTGTTTCCTTTTCAAAGTCCTGGCAGAATTCTGTTGAAGAAGGGGAAATAGGAAGAGAATCGGTGAACTACGACCCTCAATTTTGTTGCAAATGTCAGTCGACAAGAAATACTCACCGTCGAGCAGAAGATACATCTTCCTCGAGAATTCGCCCAGATGCTTCTCCAGGCCATTACCCCTCTTGGTTAGTTGCTTGGCCTTCTTGACATGGTCCGCACGCTCCTGCTTCAGCTTGGTGTTCTCGTCCTCCAGCTCCTTGGCGACCGCCAGATTTTGTTCTGCCGCTTCAGTCTTCTCCTTGGCTGCTCATTGAGCGTCAGCAAGCGCCTTGTCCTTCTCCTCCAGCGCCTTCTTCATGGAATCTAAAGAAATAACATTGTTGAGTCACGCTTGGAGTCGACATTTTCATTGCGTACGTCTGTTCGAGTGAGAGCACTCGGTTCAAAACATGGAGAGTGAAGAGGAGAATGCAGAAAATCAGCAGTAATTACCTCCCAAAGTCTTCATCTCAGCATGCACTCGCTCCAGAACATTGTTGGAGACCGCCAGATCGACTTGCAGCCAGTTCCTTTCCTCCTCCACGTCCTTATATTCTGTCCCAAGTTCACAAGCCCTCTGGAATCAACATAAAATAGAAATTCAATCGGCGAATGACGCTTGGGACAGTTGGCTGGGTATCGAACGCCAGTGAATGGCTATCTTAGGATAATTCAAGAAGAAAGTCCACTCGACATGTCAAGTGGCTCCGACGCTTCGCGCACCATAAACAAATTCAAAAGCTGTCTCTATTAAGACCCCTGCCGATGCAAGCACTCGACAGCGGTCTTGGGGACTACACCCATTGGGTGCACTAAGAGCGCCCCCACTGAGACGGTTAACTCTCGATCCATCGAGTAACTCGTCAGAAAAATATACACCCGACAAGGTTAGCCTTGTCACGACACTCGACCCGTCGAATGATGCACCTCCCTACTCTATGAAGTGCAGTTTATCCTTATGCAGCGTCATATCATGGTTTGCCAATAATATCCATGAAACCTGCAAGGTAGCTACGGAGTGGTGTGATTCAAGACAAAGTGTATCCTGTATACAATAGACTCTAAGACCCCTGCCGATGCAAGCACTCGACAGCGGTCTCGGGAACTACACCCAGTGGGTGCGCTAAGAGCGCCACCACTGAGATGGTTAACTCTCGATCCGTCGAGGAACTCGTTAGAAAAAATATACACTCGACAAGGTCAGCCCTGTCACGACACTCGACCCGTCGAATGACGCACCTCCCTACTCTATGAAGTGCAGTCTATCCTTATGCACCATCATATGATGGTTTGCCAATAATATCCACGAAACCAGCAAGGTAGATACAGAGTGGTGTGATTCAAGACGAAGTGTATCCTGTATACAATATACTCTAAGACCCCTGCCGATGCAAGCACTCGACAGCGGTCTCGGGTACTACACCCAGTGGGTGCGCTAAGAGCGCCCCCACTGAGACGGTTAACTCTCTATCCGTCGAGCAACTCGTTAGAAAATACACTCGACATGTTGAGTGACCCTAGTACCACTTGTACTATCAATCCCAGTCCTACTCGACTACAATCCGGTCTATTCAAGTGGGGAAAGTTCAAACATTCTAAAGCAACCACCCACTGGGTGTACAACAGCCAAGAGAAGACATGAATTTAATCGACAATGGACTTACAATCGAACTTACTCGGACATTGGTACGGAGGGCTATGCTGACGTCAAAAGCCAGTTTGCTGGCCTCGAATGCCTCCTTGGTTCTCAGCATGAGATGCTCCGCCTGAATCATGGCTTCCTTCGCAGCTCCAGTTTGATCTTCCGGGGTGCGATGCAGAGAGAAGGCCATCACAGGTGGGGTCGGCATGATTGCTAGGGCAGCTGAAGCAGTCTGAGGGGGTCCAGTTGGAGTCGATGTCAAAACGATCGAGGCGGCTGGAGGAGCATGCGACAAAGGTGCTGCAGGTTCAGCCCTGGGTTGTGTCGAGCCACCTCTCCCCTAGGAAGACTCTGCAGTCGAGCACTGAAGCACTTGTGTTGATGATGCCCTCCGGGTACGAGCGCGCGAAGTGTCCAGTTGCTCCTCGTCGTCCTCCACCTGAATGACCTCTGCAATGACAAGAGACAGTGTCGAGTCCCATCCGGACGAACCAACAACTTTCTTACCTCTATGAGAAGTGGTAGCATTAGCAGTGTCAACATCCATCGCTTTTCCTCCATCCCGATGAGGCGAGGTCACAGATGTAGCAGCTCTGACGGATTGAGTGGCATTTGGTTGGATACAACTCTAGACTTCAGTCGACAGAAAAAATTCGGAAATAAACACTTACGTGGAGACGACAGGTACGGCCACCCTAATGCGAGGCAGAGCTTTGCGACGCTTGGTGAGGGCTTGCTTGGGTTGCTTGGCCAGTATTTCACTCGACTCAACGATCGAAGGGTGGCTCCATTTCGGGTTCTTCTCACTAGGGCCCAGAGCCCTGTCCTCAACAGCTGCCGGATCCTGGCAGGCCTTGGTGCGACCTTCACGCCAGGGAGGCAACTCGACCTCTTCCTCTTTGCCTGAGTCTTCGTATTCGTCCTCGGTGTTGGAAAGACCGTCGTCGTCCATGCTATCGCCCTTGCTCACCACGCCGTCTTCCACATGGTTCCCGTTGGGAACGGGCGGGTGCATGTTCATCCACTCCTGCATGATTCAAGGGAGTAAGTCAGTTTATAAGTCAAAGTATCACTCGACAGTACAACATCAGTCGACACCTCACAACTCACCAGATTCTTCGGCGGGTTTTCGGTCAAGTAAGGTCGTACCCTCTTGGCTCCCAAAGGATTGTCGCAAGCTCCAGTGATGCTACGAAGCCACTGCTCAACAGTTTTCTATGGAACCTACTCTAGATGCGTCCTTGCCCTATCCTGTGGGCCTGCGTAGTGCCACATGGTGTGGTCTCTGGCTTGGAGTGGCTGAATGTGTCGAGCGAGGAACGTCTCCATCGAATACATTCCTGTCACTCCGCCCCAGATCAGTTGCACCATCGCTTCAACTAACATACCCACTTGGACATGCTCCTCTTCAGTCGCCCTCAGAGATTTGGGAACAGCGGGGTGGTCGGGTGTAAAGGCGGAAGTCCAGTCGACATGTTCGGTGATGCTACGTCTTTGCAGTAGAACCAAGTCGGCTGCCAGCCTCTACCAGACTCGGGAAAAGTCATGGCAGGGAAGGAACTACAAGCTCTTTTCTGAACCCCTAAACCTCCACCCAGCTGGAGCACGTGAGTCTTCCCATCGACGGGGAGGCCTTTCTTCATGGTCTGGGATCTGACTGTGAAGAGGTGCTTGAAGAACCCCCAATGGGGAGAGCAAACGAGGAAGCACTCGCATAAAGTGCCGAATGCAGACAGATAGGCGATGGTATTTGGCGAGAGGTGGTGCAGTTGAGCTCCGAAAAAGTCCAGAAATCCCCTAAAGAACGGGTGGGGAGGCATGGAAAAACCTCTTTTGACATGGGAGAGAAGAAGAATCCTCTCCCTGTTGCGTGGCTCCGGCTCGCGCTCCTCCCCCGACGACCTCCAAGTGCCATCCGTCACGAGCCCATTGGAGACAAGGCCCTCCATGTCCTCGCGAGTGACAACAGAGGGGAGAAAATCCCCCTGCATCCAACCCACCGACGCGGTGAACCGGGTGGTTGAGGGCTTCTTGCCCTTGAGCCTCGTCGCCCCCTTTTTCGCCCGCTCCAGCTTCTCCGTCATGTTCTTCATCGTCGATGGGGAGACTCTCGTCGAAGAGGATCAGAGTGGGGCGCCGGGAGCAAAGGAGGCGGAGGAAAAGAGAGACAGAACTGGCGGAAGTACTATGCGAACCGCAGCGCGGAAAGCTTTATATGCTGCCGAGTGTCTCACTGACCAGTGGACCCGTGAGGTTACCGCGCACGCCAATCACTGACGGCGCCCGATACGTGGTGATATGGCCGGCGTGAAAATCGAGGCGTCGTGCCTCCAGTTGCCCTGATCGTGGCGTCATCATCGCGCATGCGCGCTTCCCAAATTTTCGTATCCCAGAAAATTCGGGTCTGTCAGACCGACCCGTCGCCTCCCAAGATACTGTCAGTTCACTCGAAGCAAAACAAATGCTAAACAACCACTCGGGCACTTTTAAGGTTGAATGGATCCGGGCGAGGGAGAAGAATTCAATCAACGCAAGTTTCGTTGAAGCCCCGAATATCATTCGAAAGATTTTGCGTGTCGATCCTAAAATAACGCTAATGCCCAGTGTTCAATTGATGCAAGTTCCATGGAAATCCCAAATATCATTCATAGGATTTGATGCACTAACTCAAGGTCTACGTTGATACCTCCTTCCACCACTCAAACCGCGATCCATTCGGGGGCTAATGACGAGGATATATACCGAGGGTAGGGTCCTAGGCAAGGCCCACATACCCTACCTAAGGACACCACATGGGAGGACTTGAAGATCAAGCATGGACTTCCAAGTGGATCCCTAGAGACGTTCAAATTCACTCGACAGTAATCCACTCGGAGACTCCCGCTCTCACTCGGCAGTCGCGTGTCACTCGGAAGACCTCGCTTTCACTTGACGCCAAAAGACCAGGAGCCATCATCAAGAGCCCAACGGGTAGACGCTAGTTCAATGGTCATTAGTAGCTTTTATTACGTACGTTACCTGTAACGGCAGACTTTAAACCCCACGACGAGGCCCTTAGATGCGGGATAATTATGAGGGGCAGCAAACTCTATATAAGACGCCCCTCCCCTCCTGCACAAGGGTTCGCAACCATTGTAATCTCAATATTCCACACAACATAAGCTCCCGAGCACTAAGACGTAGGGCTATTACCTCCACGAGAGGGGCCTGAACTCATACATCCATGTGTACACCCTCGCCGTAGCTAGGACTCTGCCCTCTCCCTTCGTACCCCTACCATCTACTATCAGGCTCGTTCCCACGACATGGACAATATATGTCCATTGAGTTTTCCTGAATTTTCTCAAATATTTGCAAAGCATTTAAACAATTTTTCCCTATAAAAACCATTTCTGGTCTTAAGAAAAAGCCTTTAAATAAAATAGGAAAATAAACATTAAAATTAATATTTTGTGGTTTTGGGAAGTTATATATATTGGGTTTCAAATAAAGTATATGGGGGGAAAACAATCCACCCAAATTGAGGACTTGTAGTACAAACCTCAATTTCAGGGGGTTTTGAAAACCTAAATTAAATAAATGCTTTTTGCCAAAATAATATTTGATAAAAATAGTCTTAGGTCCTATACACATAGTATGATCATTGGACAAGGTTTTAGATCAAGGAAAAGAGTTTTGAGAGTAGGAGGGAGTTTATGAATATAGAGCACTAGCAAGCAATCAAACAAGCAAGCAAAAAGGACACAAGTCAAGCATTCGAATGCACACAAAAAGTTATAATTGGCCCTAATTTTTGAGCTATGTTAACTTAGTCATGAGGCAAAACAAAGTGTGTGACAGGTCCCCACGTGGGTCCCCTCACTTACTTCTTTAGCCGTGTCATCTCCTACCTCCATAAAAATCACCATAGCTATGTCTCTTGTGTTCTTGCTCACAAACCCATGAATTTTGTTCTCTTTGCTCGAAGATCCATTTGAAACCGTTTTGGGGGATTGCTTCTTGGTATGTGACTCCCCCATTGCTCCAATTAGTTTTGATTCGGTTGTTTATTTTCAGAATAATTAAATACTCTTGGTGCTGTTGTAGATGAGCTTGCATGTTGAATTCTTAGAGTCCTAAGTAGTTTGAATGCATAATATGGCCTCTAGTT
Source organism: Hordeum marinum (assembly GCA_022496015.1). Classification (NCBI taxonomy): domain Eukaryota; kingdom Viridiplantae; phylum Streptophyta; class Magnoliopsida; order Poales; family Poaceae; genus Hordeum; species Hordeum marinum. Next base: position 124,493,096 of record CM039673.1, on the reverse strand, counting down.
TCATGGTTTTGTAACATTAGATGTCCTCGTGCAAGGACTTAGGTGTGAGGCCATCGCCGACGGGTGGTGACTCAAAGAGATCGAACGAGAACGGGAGGTGGGTTTACCCAGGTTTGGCCCCTCTAGTGGAGGTAATAGCCTACGCCTTGCTTTGTATCTATATTGATTAAGATCTCAATTACAAGGATCCGAGATCGCTAACCTAGGATTCGAGGGTGTCTAAGTTGAGTGTTTCTGCCATATAGACTCGCCTTTATATACAGGTCGAGACTCTAGGGCTTACAACAGAGTCTAAGCCATGAAACGGCTTGTAAGCTAACATGTCTCTACTACATCTTGTCTCGCAAGTAAGGTGTCCATCGATTCCTTCTGCCTCATGGGCCTCAAGCCAACGATCCCTTTGCGCTTGGGCCGCCCAATGGCTTACCTAGAAATTCTTGTTGTCTTGTCTTCATGGTGCAACCCATCTGAATCTTGACTCCAGAGCCGCCACCTTATCGACCTGTCCCAACAGGGCGGGTCATACCACGAATCTATATCCCCGAAATTAGGCCCTAGATTGATTTGTATGCGTTCATGTCAATTTACCTTGTTCTCCTTTGGCGGCTTAACACCTATATTTCTTACGGTCTTAAAACGCCGGCTTGCAACACTTCTAGACTTGTCATTCTTCCAATGCTTATCTTTTAGTTACATCACCTTTTGCTGATCGTTGTTTTCTTCAGTCGTCATGGCCAATCTTTCGAAAACCGCACAAAATCTAGGTCGGTGTAAAAATCAAGGCGCACTTCTTGCCAGAACTTTACTATGACCGTTTCATCTTTTCATCGTGTTGCTTCGCTCTTTCCTTCATAAATAAGTCCAATGTGCCTCCTTCTAGTTCCTCCTTGTCTCAGCTTTGCCGTAGCACCACGAGCACCACCAGAGCCCTCTGTTCCGTCTACAACATTCCCGAACTTCTTCGCAATCGTCAGAGAAGGCATGACCATCTCCATTCCCATCGCAACAGAATCAGGTACCAACCTCTCCCTGTTAGGGTCCAATTCGTCTGTCGTTCATACCGAGTTCATCATGTTCATCAAATGCGTAGCCTATAGATTTATACATCCAACATGTTTCTCAATACCACATACCTTCTAGTTTGGTTTCCAATTTATTTTTCCCCAAAATAGATCTAGGAACAAGCCGCCAAGAATGTCTTTTGAACATAGTAGTCTCAACCCTTCCGTCCGCAAGAAAACATATTACCTCATTTTTCCTTCATTTTCTAGATCCGTTTCAAAAGAGAACTTTCATATGAAGCTGTTTATGAAACATTGCATTCCGTTAAGTTTTTGCCAAAATATGCTTCCTCCTTTCTTGATTTTGCTGGCTTAAATAACAAACTAGCTTAGGCGACTCAAATCCCACGCCGGCTTATTTTGTTCATTGACTTTGTAGTTGCTCCTTGACTCGCCATGGCACCCAAGAATTCCGAAGCTTGCAACTAGGCCAAGTCTAGAGAATATAAACTTACCTTATACAACCTTGTGGATCGAGGCCTTGTGCCGGGTCAGAAAATCATAAGATGGTGAGCTCCTGAAGAAGAGCCGTTTCCACAGCTGCAATAGGGAGAAGCCATTGTTTTTACTGATCACCTACGCAGAGGATTTCATCCCCCCAGTTCAAAGTTTTTTAGAGACCTTTTGCACTTCTTCGAGCTCATGCCCAAGGACATCAGCCCCAACTCCATGACCAACATATGTCAATTTCAGGTGTTATGTGAAGTGTTGTAGGACCTAAAGTATGTCTAGAGGGCGGTGATTAGACTACTTGACCAAATTAAAAATTTTGCCTATATCAATTTTAGGTTTGACAGTTTTTAGCATTTCATGTCAAGTCAAGTACACCTTAAACATGCAATCCTAAGAGTATATAGCAGCGGAAAGTAACAACAAGCATGTATAGAAGGGATAGGGTAGGAAGATCAAACACATTTGTAGACCCGATGATTTTTCCTGTGGTTCCGATAGGTGGTGCTATAGTACATCCACGTTTATGGAGTCTTCAACCCACCGAGGGTAACGATCACGAGAGTCCACGAAGGGCTCCACCCAAAAGGGTCCACGAAGTAGCAACCTTGACTATTCCATAACGGCTTCCGTCCACGAAGGACTAGCTTCACTATGGGTAGATCTTCATGAAGTAGGCGATCTCCTTGCCCTTACAAACTTCTTGGTTCACTCCAACACACAAAGTAGGAGGCTCCCAACCGACACCTAACCAATCTAGGAGGCACCACCCTCCAAAAGGTAATAGACTCGGCAATGACGATGAACTCCTTGCTCTTGTGCTTCAAGATGATAGACTCCTCATCACCCAATCACTCTCTCACAGATTTGGCATGGTGGAAGAGATGGGATTGGTGGAAAGCTACTTGGGGAGGCTAGAAATCAAGATCCATATGATTCGAGTGGAAGATCTTGTCCTCAACACAAGGGTAGGTGGTTCTCTCTCAGAAAATCTGATAGGATAGGTATGGAATAGTTCTGAGTGCTTCTCTTTTGAGTAGGTGGTGGTGAAGGGGTATATATAGGCATCCCCAAAAATCCAACCATTACACACAAAATGACCAACTCGGTGACACCGATGTGTTAGTCTCGGTGGTACCAAAGTGATCAAAAGGTGGCAACTTTTGAATGTCGTTAAAGCCGATATAGGAAACTCGGTTGCACCGATAAGGTGACCAACGGTCAGATTTCCAATCTCGGTGATGCCGATCCAACATTCTTGGTGGGACCGAAAATGTCAATTTGTGTAACAGAAAGTTGGCAACCTAAACTCGATGGCACCGGTATGGAATCGGTTACACCAAAGTGGCTAGGGTTTGGCTTGAGTCTGTTTAGGTTCTGGAATCGGTGGCACCGGTATGGGAAAGTTGGTTGCACCAATTTTGAGTGGTAGGTATAGAACAGACTTTGGTGGGAGAGTTTGTGGATGTTTTTGGCGACTATCACTTGTGCACGTTTGAGCATATTGTTCACCCAAAAAACCTTACCCCTTTTAATTGTATTGGCTTTCCTATGGACTCAAAGTGATTTCTCATAGAGTCCACTTGCTTGAAGCTTGGCCAACCTATTTCCTTGCATCTTGGGGTATATCCACAATCTCCTTTTGCCAATCCTATCATTGAACATTTCCTGAAATATAATTGGTGGAAACATTAGTTCAATGAGTTATATGTTGTTATTAATTACCAAAACCACCAAGGGAGAAAATGTGCTTTCAATCTCCCCCTTTTTGGTAATTGATGACAACATATAGATCAAAGCTTCGACATATGATAAATTCAATGAATATAATCGTCGCTTTGAGAGGTATGTGATAAGCAAGAGCTCCCCCTAAATTTGTGCATTATTTTGATTTTGCGTTTGAATGCAAATGCACAATCGATTAGGTATATGGGGTACTTCTTCCATGTCACATACAACTTGGTGGTGTGCGAGAATAATTTAGAATGAGTAACAATGCACAACACAATCAAGGAAAGGTGAATGATCATCTCATAAGCATTAAGATGATAGGAAATAGTTGCATCGCACATAACAACGTAAAATAGTAGCATAACACACATGATCACAAAAGTATCTCACATCAGACCAAAAGAACCATAATGTTTTGAAAAGCAATAAAACATCAAAACGCTCTCTCGCTCGAAGCATAAAGATCTATATACACTTCTCCCCCTTTGGAAACAAGTTACCAAAAAGTTCAAAGGCATACATCTAAGCATTCTTGGGCATATCTCCTCCGATTGTTGATGAATGAGTCGAGATGACAGCGTCGGCGAAGATCTCTGCAGATGTCGTGGATGGAGATGGAGTGGTCTCTGATGGAGCAGAAGCTGATGGAATTGATGGAGCTGGCATAGTGGCTGATCAGGCCTGAGTGGTGAACTGAGTGCCTGGCCTTAGAGGTGATTCATCCTCATCATCATCATCATCGTCATCATCTGAAGTAGAAGAGACCCAAGGGATGTGCATGGAGTCAACTTCCTTCCAAAGCTCTGTGACGGTCTTAGTCAGCCTGTCCAGCTTATCAGTAAGGGTCTTGATTCTGGTCTCAAAGATCCTGACAAGATTGTTTTGGTTGTCCAGAATCCCCTTAATGTCCTTCTGCATGCCCTGAACAGATGATATCAACAGATCCATTTGCTCGTTCCTGGATCTAGGGACCTGAGCACTAGTGGCTCTAACTGCCTCTGCTTCCTCCTGAGCTATAGCTGAAATGGGATGATCAACATCCATCGCCACAACATTGTCCTCGAGATCTGGCTATAGGGGCAAATGTCGATGATCTAGGGCAAAGATGTGCTTCTCCAGTCTTGAGTTGATGAGCATCTTGATGTAGGGTGCATAATAGCAGGAGCGCTTCTGGTCAGCAGTAACCCTCTTGATTGTCTCAACAATTAGATCCATGACTCTGATCCTCGTGTGTTTGTCAAGGTGGATCAACATGTTGATGGAGTGGCCTCGGATTATCTTGTCATCTCCTGACTTGGGCATCAAAGTATGCCTCACAATGGTGTTCATCGTGCAGAGGCCAGCCTGGAGAAAGTAGATGGATCCTAGCCTGTGAGACTTCACATTTGTAGCAACGATCTCCTTGTACATGTTAGTCATAGCATTGTGGCTAGCCTTGGATTCGGAGTAAACATCCAAGTCACCATCCTGTGCTTCAGGAACTCCTAAGATATCAGCCCATTCCTCAATAGTTGATTCGTACCTCCCACCTTCAGTCATCCACACAATTCTACCATCTCCATAGAAGTGTGTAGTGGAGTAGAATTGCATGATCATTTCATCATTCCAAGCTGTGAATTCTATGCCAATGAACTCATCCAGACCTATGAAGTGGATGTTGTCCTGAACACTTGGAAAGTAGTCCTCATTCTCCTTGATGAACTCCCAATCAACGTAACGCATATCACTGATAGTTGGACTCTTGTCAAAGAGCACAGTCTCCTACAAGTCATGTTGCTCCTTGGTATAGAACCTGTAGTCCACATCTGTTTTCTTCCTCTGGGCATATGGATCAGTAGCTCTCCATGCCCTCAATCCATAATCCTTCCTCTTCTTCATGTCCTTAGCTAGTGGGTAGCTGACATTGTGTACTAGAAGGTGTGGTCTGAGCTTCATTAGTGTTGTCAAGTCATCCACATCTTCAACTCTGGAAGCAGTTCCTTTGTTCTTCTTAGAAGCTGGAATCTGCCTAGTTGTCCTCTTAGGCTTCTCAGCAGCCTTCTTGGATGTGCTGCTCTTAGGCATAGCATCTGACATAAGTTTCTTTGCCTTCTTCTTGCGAGGAGCCTTTGTAGCTGGCTCATCCTCCTCTTCCTTAGCAGCACCACCAGATGCTTCCTCTAGATCTTCATACATGGAAGTAGGCCTGCTAGTCACATGAATCATCCTCTTCCTGGTCTTTTTCTCCCCTGCTTTCTTAGGCATAGCTCTCTTGGGGACTTCAAAAGAAATTATTACTCTGATAGTCTCATGAGCCTTCAAGGTAGAAGCAGGTGCATATATCTTGCTGACAACTCTTTGAGAGGAAGTAGCTTCAGTTGCTGACTTCTTGGCAGCCTTCTCTTGCTTCTTAGCAAGAATCTCTTTAGGGACAAAGTATAAATCCTCTTCATCTGAGTTCAACTTCTTCCTGGTTCTAATGGCAGCCTTGGGAAACCCATGAGAGGTGGGGGTGTCTGGGTCTGAGAAAGAACTAGCTTCTGGGCTTGTTCCAGAACTCATATCAACTCCCTGCTCTCGCACATTCTAACTATCTTCTGAGCCTGACATACTGACCCTGTGAGTAGAGTGTAGATGAGCAGAAGTAGATGAGTTATCACAAAATGAGGCTGGTTTTTGAAATTTGAGCAATGAAATTTCAAAAGTTTTGCAATATACCAAATACATATCGGTGCAGCCAAAAATAAATTTTCGGTGAGACCGAGACAAACTAAATCTTTAATAGGAACTTGGCAGCCTTTTCAGTTGGACCGAAAAGAGCTACTCGGTTCCACCGAGTCAGTTCTCACCGTCATAGAAGCATATCAGTGAGACTGATATTTTTGTTTCGGTTCCACCAAGAAATACCAGGCGGACGACAAAACCCTAGAAAATTCATCTAACTCGAGATTTTGCAGATCTTAAGTGGATGGATATATGAGCAAAGGGTGTAAAGATGATAATCAAGTATCTAATGCGCAAGAATCGGATGGGGGCGCACTAGAGATCAAATCCATACCCTAGCTTGGTGTGGATCCTCTACGGCGGCAACGATGGAGTAGATTTTGTCGACGGCAGCGATTCCCAGTGGCGGAGGAGCGCTGGAAGACAAGGCGACGACCAGGGGTCTCGAGGCGGTAGCTTAGGGTTCTGAGGCGTGACGTTGAAGATTGAATTTCAAAGCGTTGGGGTCCACATCAAATATACCCTTCACTGTCGGTGATACTGACTTTATGTTTTCGGTGTCACCAAGTTCTACAACTGTCAGCTGATAAGGAAACTCGGTGTAACCGAGAATATGAAATCGGCAGTACCGAGATTGAAAACCAGATCAACCCTAGGCAATCGGTGAGACCGAGATTGTGGTGTTGGTTCCACGGAGTTGCACTTGGGAGGTTTTAATGGTCAGTCCTTGTCGATACGGAACTCTGAGTGCTCCACACACAGAGGGATTGAAAAGCACTTGTTCAAATTTTGTGATGCAGCATGAATAGAATATGAGGTGAGAAAGTATAGATAGCTAAAGAGTGGTCCTAGGCATTCTTGTCCATCCAATTGGCAAAAGATAAATCAAAAGCCAAATAGCAACAATTGGATGTCCTTTAATGAGAAAATAAATGCAGACCAACATGCTCACATAATAAGGTCAAAAGAAATCATGACAAACATGCACAAACACTCTAGCATCTAACAAGCACTTGGGCGATGACGAAGTCATCTATATATGAGTATTTGACTTAGGAGCCAAGTAAGAGTACTTCATAATAGGTCATACTCATCGTTTAAGCACATGGGGTTACCACTTTTACATAAAGCATTTAATGTTGTCACACACTAAGAGATGCTTTGACTCAAGTCTTGAGAAAAGCTCCCCCTTAATGTTACATCCCCCCATAAGATGGATAACCTAACCTTGGATTTTGTCGATGAAGACTTCATGTTGGTGAGGTAGTTGTGGATGCTCAATGTTGATGAATATCACCAAGAGTTGGGAGCATCCTTGTTGTTTCTTTACTCCTCTCACCTACATGGGTTAGTCCTAACACACAAGAGACAAATACAAGGATATCTATGGACATGGAGTGCAAGCATATGTTGTGATGTCCACTGATTAGTTGATTACCTTGTCCCTTGCTTACGTTTGAGGGAATGTGTGACTCCTTAAACTATTGCATTGAGTTGATGTTGAGTGCAAAAAGTTCTTGCCAATAATGAATGTGAGTGAATTTCATTGGCGGAGTCACCCCTCAAGAACCTTCTAGTTCTTCTTCTTGGGGATCCACATCAAGTTGTTGGGGATCCTTGGTGTTGAAGTAGCCTTTGTAGTAGTTGAGCTTGAAGTAGCCTTGGGAACCCACTCCACCAAAGCTTGGGGTTCATCTTCATATGAGTCAATGTCCTCTTGAATCTTGTTCTTGCCCTTGAGGTTGTGGTCTTGTGGTGGAAGGTCATCTTGAGTGTTTGTCCCCTTGGGAAGAGTATTTTCATACTTCTCCTTTTGAGGAACAAACTTGGGCTTGGGATATTGACCTTCTTCCCACTCAACTCCATTAGCATTGAAGTAGCCAACACCACGATTCTTCTGGTATTCTCCGTGCTTGCGTACAATTTCCTCAAATTTCTTGCATCCCACAAGACTCTTGTAGATACCCTTTTCTATAATTCCTTTCAATGAAGCATTTTCTTGCTCAAGTGCAACTTAGCTAAGAGAATCATCATCAGTGGAATCAATAGAACTACTAGAAGCAACATCATTGGGTTTAGCATTTTTATTGTTGCTACTAGATGAAGACCTTTCTTGCCTTTGTTACTAGATTGCTTAGTTTTAACTTGAGGCATGAAAGTATACAAGAGTAGTCATTTGGCTAGATAAGATGAAGTCTTTTTTCGGAGATCATCATTGATAGCTTTGAGAAACTCATGCTCTTGCTGCAAGTTGAGCTTCTCAAAGTGTAGCTTCTCATGAGTTCTCACAAGCTCTCTATAATCTTCGAGAGTAGATTCATGAGCTAACTTAAGAGTGTTTAGTTCTTTAGTTAGTTGTTCTATTTTCATCTTATCATCAAATGACTCATCTTGACTAGCATGAGAATTACCAAATTCATTTTGATCAACATTACTAGTTTTATCACAAAGCAAATCATCTTCATCACTAGCAAAATCAAGATACTCGGGGTGTGATACCTTGGGGCCTTTAGCCATAAAGTAACTTCCACTCCCTTCGTTTGGTGAATCAAATAGATCGTAGGAGTTGGTAGTCACTAGAGCAATTCCGGCAACACCATCATCTTAACTATGGTCGGAGTCAGAGTGATAGCTTCTCTCAGAGTTGTTGTCAGAGTCGGAGCCCGAAACCCATTCACCAATATGAGCTTGATGTTTTCTTCTTGTATAGCTCTTGGTGTACTTGTCCTTCTTCTCTGAATCTGTACTTCTCCTTGAGTGTCTTCATTCATAACAATCATCTCTACTCCTTCTCTCTCTTTGTGGTGACTCATTTCTTGAGCTTCGTCTTCAAGGTGACTCTTCTCTTCTTTTGTAGGGAGCCGTGCACTCATTTGAGTAGTGTCCGGGCTTCCCACAATTGTAACAATTGCGGTCATGACTTGACGAATGCTTCTCTTCATATGTTGAGTTGGAGTTTCTTTCTTTGCCTCTATTCTTGTAGGACTTGTTGAATTTCTTGACCATGAGGCTTATCTCTTCATTGGTGACAAGGTTGTTGCTTGAAGTTGCAGGAGCATCACTTGTGGCTTTGTAAGCACCGCTAGACTTGTGATGAAGTTCTTCTTTATCTTTGAGTGTCATCTCATTAGCAACAATCCTTCCAATGACTTCCGTAGGCTTGAGATCTTTGTAGTTTGGCATCATTTGGATTAATGTACACACGGTGTCATATCTCTCATCCAAACCTCTAAGTATCTTCTTGATGATGAATTTGTCGGTCATTTCTTCGCTTTCTAAGACGACAATCTCATTGGTGATGAGAGCTAGCCTAGAGTACATCTCTACGACTCCTTCACCATCCTTTATCTTGAACTTGTCAAGCTGACCTTGAAGAACATGTAACTTGGATTCTCTCACGGACTCGGTTCCTTCGTTCATATCAACCAAAAGTATCCCAAATCTCTTTTGCATTCTCAAGACGGATGATTTTGTTGAATTCTTCGGGGCATAAGAAGTTGAAGAGAATGACTCCACAATACGAAGTAGGACGCTCCCAAGCGACACCTAACCAATCTATGAGGCACCACCCTCCAAAAGGTAATAGCCTCGATAATGCCGATGAACTCCTTGCTCTTGTGCTTCAAGATGATAGACTCCTCAGCACCCAATCACTCTCTCACAGATTTGGCATGGTGGAAGAGATGGGATTGGGGGAAAGCTACTTAGGGAGGCTAGAAATCAAGATCCATATGATTGGAGTGGAAGATCTTGACCTCAACACAAGGGTAGTTGGTTCTCTCTCAGAAAATCTGATAGGATAGGTATGGAATAGTTCTGAGTGCTTCTCTTTCGAGTAGGTGGTGGTGAAGGGGTATATATAGGCATCCCCAAAAATCCAACCGTTACACACAAAATGGCCAACTCGGTGACACCGATGTGTTAGTCTCGGTAGTACCGAAGTGATCAAAAGGTGGCAACTTTTGAATATCGGTAAAGCCGATATAGAAAACTCGGTTGCACCGATAAGGTGACCAACGGTCAGATTTCCAATCTCGGTGACGCCGATCAAACATTCTCAGTGGGATCGAAAATATGAATTTGTGTAGCAGAAAGTTGGCAACCTAAACTCGGTGGCACCGGTATGGAATCGGTTGCACCAAAGTGGCTAGGGTTTGGCTTGAGTCTGTCTAGGTTCTAGAATCGATGGCACCGGTATGGAAAGTTGGTTGCACCGATTTTGAGTGGTAGGTATAGAACAGACTTTGGTGGGAGAGTTTATGGATGTTTTTGGTGACTATCACTTGTGCACGTTTGATCATATTGTTCACCAACAAAACCTTACCCCCTTTTAATAGTATTGGCTTTCCTATGGACTCAAAGTGATTTCTCACAAATATAACATGTAGAGTCCTCTTGCTTGAAGCTTGGCCAACCTATTTCCTTGCATCTTGGGGTATGTCCATGATCTCCTTTTGTCAATCCTATCATCGAACATTTCCTGAAATATACTTGGTGGAAACATTAGTTCAATGACTTATATGTTGTTATTAATTACCAAAACCACCAAGGGAGCAAATTTGCTTTTAGTGTACCTCTAGATTGAGCCGTTCGTGACCATCTTCAGGGAACTTTTCTATATTAACCGCCCGAACAAGGTAAAGAATGGTTATGCCTAGGAACTTGGCGGGGTTTCTATTCAGAAGTAGAAGAATGTCGGCTTCCGTGAAGAAAAACTAGCGGGTCATCCCAAAGGATGCAACAAAACCTTGTTCTACTACAAGAACGCCGCACCAAAGGGAGAAAATCCCCTACTGGGTTTCAGACCGGAAAGGCTCAGGAACAAAGTAATATTTCCGGGTTGGCCAACTGATGAGGAAATCGATCCATCAGCTCCTCTCCACACAAAGTTGAGAGCCATGCCTGCACATGGTTTAACTAGAATTGATTTGATTCGCTGCCGGTTAAAATGGCAGATCCATCCTATTAGCGTGAGGGTCGTCTTGATGTGTGACTAATTAGGCGACTCGTCAGACCATCAACGATTTTCTCGCAAGGACCTGACTGATGATGCCCTTAACAGAGAAACAAAAAAAGATTCTTCTTTGATCCCAAGGAGCAATGCAGTGTCAGCGGATTGGGCCCATTTTATCTACTTAACGCGCCTCCTATGGTATTTTAACCTTTTATGGTGTCCTTCATTGTTTTACTCTGACGTGCCATATCTCACCACATGTTTTTGTAGGAGAAATCTCTTTGCTAGAAAGTCATCCCTCAAGCCCGTGCTCGTTCATCGGGTAAAAAAGACAACCCGACCGTTGTGTCGTCTTCTGAAGAAGAATCTAAGGTAGATACCGACTCTCTTGGTCGCCTAATTTTTGAGCTTGCTGATGCGCCTTGTTCCCAGGATGACTCGGAATCTAGCCAAGCCGGCAAAATTGAGGTAACTCCTATATCCATCAACTCATAAACATCTGTTCGTAAAAAACCAAAACGAGTCGTTCGGAATGTTAAATTGATTCACCCAAACGTTTACTTGGCTTCCGATTTCCTTTTGAAGACAACACAATTTGCTAGATCGTCCAAACATAAACTCTAGGTTGATTCGGACGATTCACAACATGGCTTGTCTGACGTGCCTCCAGCTCATAAACCGCGCTTCGATATGCCTCATAGTCCAACAAAATCTCACCCTAAAGCCGGCTTATTTAAACAACCTCTTAGTCCTTCGAATTCACTTTACGAGGCTTCCCCCTCATCCTCAGATGATTCAACGGCCATGCAGCTTCCTACATTTACTATCAACTATGGGTAAGTCTTCGAACTTACATTTGTCTGCTTATGTTAATCCCAAATCTTGAGCTATACTTTCCTTAGTATAATATTTAATCATTGTAACCATAGGGCAAAGGCCACCTCGTCAAAGATGGTCGGTGGATCATCCTCTGGTACTATAAACTGCAACACGCCAACCTTCTCACCAATGAGAATTGACCTTTGTACAAAGGAAGGTCCGGATAGGACTGCTGAAGCCGTAGATGACATTGAGATTCCTAGACCAGATGAGTTGGTTTTCATGGACATACAAAATGAGGCTCAGGACGCATCAGATGAGCCGTCTACTAGACCACCCAACCTGATTTGCTCTCCTCGTCCTACGGCTCATTTAGACGACCCTGAGAGTTTGATAGGGCAAGATAATCCAGATGTTATCATTGTGAAGTAAAATTATCAAGTTCCACTTGCATCCATGTGGTTGGCTAAAATCGTGGCCAAGGAAGAACAGGTTGATTTAAACAAAGGAAAAACAACTCTAGAGATTCCTGAATAGTTAGTGCTTGGTATTGAAGACTTACACCAGCAATTCTTAACTCGGATGTCTGAGAACCAGGCAATTGAAGTGAGTATGATAAATGCCAAGAAGGAGAAATGTGAGGTATACTTCCTTGTTTGGCCACTACCTATGTACTGTCATTAGCCTCCAAGAACCAATTTACTATGATAAACTGGGTCACGAAACACTCTGATATATAAATGTAGCCCCCAAGGGCCGACTTATCTCCATGAGATGAGTCGGGGCTTTATGTAATACTATAAAGAATTTGACCAGTAGCCTCGAAGGGCCGGCTCATCTTCATGAGATGAGTCGGGTCTTTTTAAGTAATACTTTGAAGAATTCAACTTGTAGCCCCCAAGGGCCGGCTCATCTTCATGAGATGAGCCAGGTCTTTACCATATCAGGCTTGATAAAACTGATATGCATTAGCCCCCAAGTGTCGATGATACTGCTTGTGGTTTTCTTGGGACTTGATAAAAAAGTATTCGCCGAAAGACTAATACTGCTTGTAGTGTGCGTAAAGCTATTAGTAAGGATGTCTTGCTCATATTTTATTCTCACATATTCCAGGAATATGTTGAGGATGCTAAATCGGTTGTTGTGAAGCTACATCAGCGGCTCAAGAAAGAGATGAAGCTAAAAACTGATGCTCAACTCATGGAGGATCATTTTGAGGAGTCTGCATGCTAAGCCAATGAGCGTTTGGAACAAGCCATAAAGTTGTTTTAAGATGTCAAGGATGCTCTTGCAAAAGATGCGGACAAAGCAGAAAATAAGTTTGAGCCATTGCAGGAAAAGTATGGCACACTCATGAAACAATTTAATGAACTGTTAACAGAATCTTTGGTGTGTGTTTTTCTTCCTTCTATACCGGCTTGTGATTGAATGACAGCTTATCAGCCTCTGCTCGTTTTCCAGGACGAACGAACCATAACCTTGTATCGCCCCCTATTGTGAAGTTGAAGGCCATTTTCTCCCACATAGAAACACTTTTAACCGGCTCTATATACTCCATCATGGCGGTGAAAAATCTGAAGCATCCTCCAATAAATTTCAAGGATATGTTGAAATAGCTTTCCACTGTTCCCCAACGGGTGACCGGGACCTGGAAATCAGGTGCTCAAGGAGGTGCTAACATGTCTCTAGATCGAGAAAAATCGTACATGCCTAAATAGGATGTGGAGATGCTACAAGGCAGCTTTCCTGAGATTAAACTTCATGTCTCCGCATACACCAAAGTAGATTATGTGAAGTGAATCACACATACACTTCATTTGGCGACTTTAATAGCTGACGAGAGATCTGACAAAATATTATGCCGCATATACCAGTGACAATGAACGTATCAACCCGCCCAAAGATGACCCGACAAAATTGATTCCCCCAAGAGACAAAGGATCTGTTGCCTCCAAAGCTGGTTCATCTTCTTCAACTGAGAAGACTTCAAATTTCTAGCCGTTGAACTCAATTCTATGGCAACACAAGGATCAATAGTTTGATGAGGATGACGAGATGATGGGTGATGACCCAAAGGTAGCTGATAAGAGGGTATGAAGGATGAACGATTCGCCATACCGGGTCAGCCCCCATGCACTTTAGAAAAAACTTTAGTATTTTGAAGCTCCTTTGCGGGCTTGTAATTGTGGTAGCTTTGAAACCTTGTTTGAATTTGTGGTTATGCCGTTGTGCATGTATGCATGTTTACTGGTGTTCAGTACTTTGAGCTATGTTGCCGAGACATGAGTTTACTCTTTCACTTCTATGCTTTAGTCTTTGTGCTCAAATAAGCATTGATCCAAGAATAAGACGGTAGTTTAGGTATGAACCAGACTGAAGGTAACGCTATGCCTAAAACTTCCAGTTGTTCATGTTTTGGGAATGGGGGTACCAGTCCTGCCCACCTGCGGCCCAGGGTTTGACCCACTTCGTTAGCCAAGCGAGGCCTGACACGACACCACTCAAGAAAAGGCCCTCGCGAGGATGCTGGGCTCGCGAGGAAGAGCGGCATCAAGGCTAGCAAGGACAGGCCTCCTTAGGCCCCTCCTAAGGGACGGAGATCTCTATGAAAGGTCCAGCCTCAGGAGTCAAGGGTGACCCAAGAAAGGACAGGCGGGCGCTAGGGCACCAGGAGGCATAGTTTCCTCTTTGGTGCAAAGGGAGCAAGGACATACGCGGGTTCCCAAAGCGCCGCCCAAAGGTTACCATTCCGGTGAAACAAGACCACGACCGCCAGCTCCGTAGGGCGGATGTCATCGCCGAGCCCACCACTTCATCACCATCAGCTACTTTGCCGGACATAGGTACTCCTGTCCCCCTTCAAAATTGGCCATTGTGGGTTCCCTTCCTGCCATTGAGATAAGGGAAGAGGACCCGGGCTGCCGCTATATATAGATGGGTCATGCTGTAGAGGAGGATGAAACTCTTGGCCATCCAACACTTAGCCACTCGATACACCACCACAAGGCAAGGAGCCAAGAACACAGCTTGAGCCCCCTCGCGAGGCTCAATAACACTGTACGAGTTCATCCACCACAACCTTCACGAGAGGCAATCCACAAAAGTAGGAGTAGGGTATTATGCTTCACAGGAACCCAAACCTAGGTAAATGGGCCGTGTTCATCTTCTTCCTCGCCATCGTGTGAGTCCGCTACAGTGTCCATCGAGTAGCAAGCTAGGTTGGGTGAGGCCGCGGGAAACCTTCACTCACGCCCCTGTGTTCGAACCTTAAGGATTTTGCGGAGCCCGAAATCCGACATTTGGGCCGCCAGGCAAGGGGCGTGTCAAAGCACCCTCTCTAGCCGACCCTCAACCCCTGATTCGGTGACTCCATGGCGGGCGAGAACGTTGGCACAGGCCGGCCCATTGTGCGCGGCGTCACTGAGGCGCGAGGGGCCGGCCGAGCAGTTTCCTGCATCGTCGGCGGGTCACAGACGCCCTCCTCGAGCCGTCAAGTCAAGCAGTTCCTCTGCCATGTTAGGGCGGTCCGACCACAGCCCGAGGTCACGCCACCTCGCGTGTGGCCGGAGATCGACATCACCTTCGGCCCTGATGACCACCCCAAGGCAACAACGGCCGTCGGGGCGCTCCCCATGCCGTGCATGCCTACTATAAGCAGCGTGGCCATCTCCGGGACTCTCATCGATGGCGGCGCCGAAATCAACGTCATCTCTGTGGAGGCCTTCAATTTGTCGCGGTTACCCTGCAGCTGGCTCACACCCTCGGGGACCTTCACCAAGGTGGTTGGAGGATCCGTCGCCCCCGAGGGACGTGTGCGTATCCCCGGCACCTTCGGCACCCGCTCCAACTTCCACACCGAGCAGGTCGACTTCGACGTCGCACACATCCACCTCCCATACAACACCATCCTTGGATACCCCGCGCTCGCCCAGTTCATGGCGGCGATGCACCCGGGCTACA
Source organism: Hordeum marinum (assembly GCA_022496015.1). NCBI lineage: Eukaryota > Viridiplantae > Streptophyta > Magnoliopsida > Poales > Poaceae > Hordeum > Hordeum marinum. Next base: position 124,477,418 of record CM039673.1, on the reverse strand, counting down.
ACGTTGTCAAGATGCCCCGGAGCGCCGGCATACTCACCATCCAGGGGAGCGTCAAGGACACGTCGCACGCCCTCGGGCACGCCTACAAGGCGGCGGCTGTGGCACGCCCTAGCGCCGGGGGCGTCATGCCAACCACCGAGGACTCAGGAGGTGTCATCGGCATCGCACCAGTAAAAAAGAAGCAGCTGTTTTGCCAGAGCCGGGTGGAGACAAAGAGGGTACCGCTAGATGAAGAAAACCCGGATCCTACTTTCACCATCGGCGCCAACCTGCCCCAGGGACAGTAGGAGGCACTGGTTGCGTTCCTCTGCACAAACAAGGACACATTCACATGGAGCGCTTCCGTCCTGGTGGGGGTCCCGAGGGACATGATCGAACACCACCTCAAGGTGTGCCCGAACGCCCGTCCGGTTAAGCAAAAGGCAAGGTGACAAGCACCGGAGAAGCAGGTGTTCATCGCTCAGGAGGTCGGTAAGTTGAAGGAGGCTGGGGTCATCCGGGAGCCACACTACCTGGAGTGGCTTGCCAACCCGGTGGTTGTCCCAAAGAATTGCGGGAGGAGCGTATGTGCATCGACTTCATGAGCCTCGATAAAGCTCGCCCCCAGGACCCATTTCCGCTGCCACGCATTGACCAGATCGAGGACTCCACCACGGAGTGCGACCTCCTCTACTTCCTAGACGCCTTCTCGGGCTACCACGAGATCAACATGGCAGTGGAGGATGTCGAGAAGACTGCTTTCCTCACCTCATGTGGGGTATTCTGTTACACATGCATGCACATCACCATGGGGCCACAACTCAAGAAAAATGTAGAAGCTTACGTTGATGATATTCGTTGTCAAGTCGAAGGAGGCTAAGAACCTGATCGAGGATTTGGAGGAGACGTTCACTAGCTTGACGGGTGTAAACTTGAAGCTCAACCCCGAGAAGTGCGTCTTCGGGGTCCCCTGAGGCAAGTTGCTTGGATTCCTGGTGTCGCAACGGGGAATCAAGGCAAATCCAGAGAAGATCAAAGCCATAAGCAAGATGAGCGCACCCTAGACCCTCAAGGAAATGCAGAAGTTGGCTGGTTGCATGACTTCCCTAGGGCTCTTCATCTCCAAGCTAGGTGAGCTGGCCCTGCCGTTCTTCAAAATCATGAAGAGAAAGGGGCCTGTTGAATGGACCCCGGAGGCGGACACCGCCTTTGAGGAACTCAAGCAATACCTCACGAGTCTGCCGGTGATGGTGGTGCCTCGCCCTCTCGAGCCACTGCTGCTATACCTGGCCGCCACCCCCACTCCGCCAGCACTGCATTAGTGGTGGTCAGGGAAGAGCGGACTAGCACCCATGTCACATCTCCAAGCATGGGTGGCCCCCCAGGCAAGGATCAAGGGGGCTCACATGATCCCGGGAAACACACTTCCCCCCACGATAGAGCTCCGGAAGCCATCGCGGCTCTGGAGGCCCCCGAAGCGCACGACCCTTATGAGGCCTCACCTGCTCCAATGGCCCTGAGGTGCCCAATCCTCATGAGTCCTGGCCGCACCAACAGCCCTCGGGGCGCCCAAGCCTCGCGAGCCTGCCGCGGGGCAAGACCCCATGGAGGACATCACCCACGTCGAACACCCGGTCTACTACATCAGCATGGTGCTGCAGGACGCATGCTCACGCTATCCCATGCAACATAAGATCCTTCTAGCGGTCCTCGTCGCTTCGAGAAAACTGCGCCACTACTTCTAGGGGCACCCCATCAAGGTCGTGTCCGCATACCCGCTAGAGAAGATCTTGCGCAACCCCAACGCTGCAGGAAGGGTTGCCGAGTGGAACATCGAGCTACAGGCCTTCAACATAGACTTCAGCACGACTAGGGTCATCAAGTGGGTGGCCCTGGCAAACATCATGGCGGAGTGGACAGACGCCCCCGACCGGGGGCTGGACGGGAGCCAATCCCTCACCCCTGGCGACGAGGCACCAGAAGGTTGGGCCATGCATTTCGCTGGAGCCTTCACGCACCTAGGGGCTGCGGCAAGAGTCATTCTCACCTCCCCGGAAGGAGACAAGCTCCGGTACACCATGCAACTGTGTTTCCAGCACGGGGATAAGGTCTCCTACAACATCGCGGAGTATGAGGGCCTCATTACGGGCCTCAAGGCAGCAGAGACCTTGGGGCTCCGGTGCCTTTCCATCATGTGCAACTCTTAGCTCCTCGTCAACTTCTCCAACAAAGAGTATACACCCAAGGATGAGCGTATGGAGGCATACTTGGAAGAGGTACGTAAGATCGAAAAACTTTCTTAGGGCTTGGGGTTGCAGCATGTCCCGCGCAGCGCAAGCAAGGAAACCGACGACATCGCCAAGAGGGCAGCGCGACGTGAGCCCCAGGAGACGGACGTCTTTGAGGAACGACCCTTCAAGCCCTCCGTAGCACCACCCTCCGAGGACTTGGCACCATCAAGCGGGGAGCTCCCCTTGGAGCCGCCCCTAGGGGCTCCGGACTATGGCCCGACCTTAGGGGCCTGACTTCTCCTGGCATTGGAGCCTCGGGCCGGTGGCTGGATGCAAGAGGTCAAGGCGTACTTGTAGCAAGGCACACTATTGGAAATGTAGGATTACGTGGAGCGTGTAGCACGGCAGGCCACGACCTACTTCCTGCAAGACAATGAGTTGTAGCATAGGCGCCCAAACGATGTCTCGCTGCGATGCGTCACCAAGGAACAAGGGTGCGAGCTGCTGGCGGACATCCACGGAGGGGACTACGGGCACCACTCCTCGTCGCGCACCCTTGCTGGGAAGGCATTCCTATTAGGTTTCTACTGGCCATCAACTCTCAATGACGCCATCAAGCTGGTCCAGTCTTGTGAAGCCTGTCAATTCCAGGCCAAGTAGATCCATCAGCCCGCCCAAGGTCTCCAGACCATTCCACTCTCCTAGCCCTTTGCTGTCTGGGGGCTAGACATACTGGGACCCTTGTCGTGGGTGGCGGGCGGATATCGTTACCTCTACGTCACCATCAACAAATTCACCAAGTGGGCCAAGGTGGAGTTGGTCCGTGCCATCCCAGCCTGGTCGGCCGTCAAGTTCATCAAGGGCATTATGAGCCGCTTCGGTGTCCCCAACCGCATCATCACTGACAACGATTCACAGTTTACAAGCAGCCTCTTCAAGTCTTATTGTGCTAACCTTGGAACGTAGATTTGCGCCTTAGTGGCTCAACCCGGCAGCAACGACCAAGCAGAGCGCACCAACGCGGAGGTCCTGTGAGGCCTCAAGACAAGCAGCTTCAATAAGAAACTTAAGGCTTGTGGCAGGAGCTGGGTCGATGATCTCTAGTCCGTGTTGTGATCCATCCGCACTACAGTGACCAAGCCCACCGGCAAAATCCCATTCTTCCTCGTGTACGGAGCCGAAGCCGTCCTCCCTCACGAAGTTAAGCACCGCTCTGCCTGAGTAATAGCATTCGACGAGGAGCGCCAGGATGTCGCACGGGAAACGTACCTATTAATTGGGGAGGAATCTCATTGCCAAGCCTCGCTAAAGTTGCTATCGTCACGTGGTGAATTTGATGGAGCTCTCAAAGAGCACTTTTCCTTTGATTTCTCGAGGAAAGCATCTCGTAGATCATTAGGATCTTCGTAGTATGCTCGGATGGCGCGACCAATATGTTGTTCGAAGTTGGAGCCCTAAGTATGCTTTCTCCACTTTTCGTGACTTGTGTGACGACCCAACATTCTCGAAGGCTATGGGTTGGGTTTGCCTTTAGTAGGACCAGGTGTATTGGGCATAGTTTTTCCAGTAGCCCATCGAGGACCATTCTAACGCGTGTTTGGGTTTTATTCCATTTCCCATAGGCTCGGGTGTGGCTGGCCGTCGCAGGGGCGTGCGTCTTCTCCGGATTCCTTTATGTTGTTCGGACTAGAATGGCTCCATGCTCATTCAGTATAATTGCCAAGTACTTTCCATGGCGCAATATTTGTGCACCATGTCCGACAGCTCAGTGAAGGTTTGAACTCAGCGTGGGACTAGGGCGTTGAGGATTCCTTTGTCATGAAAATTGTGTTGGAAGGCATTGATCATGTCCTGTTTGCTGCATCCCCTTGCTGTATTTTTCTTGAGAAGGAATCTGGCCGAAAAGTGATGAACTCATTCCCCCGACCGTTGTTTGATCTATTGCAGGCCCATTGAGCCAGACTCTTCAGCGTCTCTCAAATAGTGCTCGAGTTGGGTCGTGGGCGGGGAAGAATTTCGCATTCCCCTGGATGTAAATCCATGACTTCGGCAGCCACGTCTCGTGTTTGGGCGGGGTCTAACGCAACAGGATCGGGGTCCGAGGCCTCAATAGGACTTGTTAGCACTGGTCTCAATTTATGTACCAATTTATTCTCGGGACACACTCCAGCTTCTGGGTTCCTAGAAGGGCACGGATGATAGGCGATTGGGATGTAAACCGTTCTTAGATCTGGTGGCTGGAGCGGATAACCCCCGGCCGGACACTCGACAGTGGTGAAAAAATGCGTGATGGGTGGGGTGTGGATTTCCTGGTCATCGGATCTGAGTCCGACCTGATCATAGATCGTAGAGGTTGTCAACCATGTTCATGGCTTGGATCTCGCCGAGAAGCTCATGCAAGAGTGGGATCTCAACAGGATCCTCATTGTTCAAGTATTCCGAATCACTTCGCGACGCTACTCCCTCAGGATTGTTCGAAGAAGCGCCCGGGTTAAATTCGGATTGGGTAGATCGGAGCGTGCCAGATGGGCCAGGCTTGAGGGCCAGACCAGGGATGGTGATCACCCCGGTGTCGAGGCCTGTGGGTCCCGAATCTGGAGTCTTGGGGCCCGTGGGCTCTACGAAAATATCCTGGGGTTTTGTAAGATCTAGGTTCCCTTGGGGCTCGGATGTGAACTCAAGGCTCCCGAACCTAACTTCCCGTCCAGGGGTGAAACCTTCGACCCGGCCGAGGAGTCCGGTCGGATTGGTGTGATGAATGATGCCATCGAACACAATGACCTGCTCAGGGAGTAAGATACCCTTGCTGCAAATTTCTTCCATGATGATTGGATCCCCCATCGACCCTTCGGGCGATCTCATAGCAAAATACTCAATGAAAGCACAAATGTCGGTGTCAAAACCGGCAGATCTCAGGTAGGGGGTCCCGAGCTGTGGACATTAGATTGATGGGTAATAGGCGACGAAGTAGACAGTGTTTACGTAGGTTCGGGCCCTCATGAGGTGGTAAAACCATACGTCCTTCTTCATAATATTGATGTGTATGAGAATTACAAAGTTCATCTACCTCGAGATCGTCTAAGCTAAACCATAGATGAGTTCCCCCGTGCTCTACGAATGGGACCCTCCGATTTATATAGGCACTAGGGGTACCTAGGGTTACACACAACCGACCTTTAACAAGGGATGGATATGCAAATCCCATCTTTGGAACATGGAAACCACGCCATTCTTTAGGGATTTCATTCCTGGACATGGGATCGTTCATAGTTCGGCCTTTGACGGAGTAGCCCAACAGGTCGGCCCATGAGGAATGAGCCGACGGCCCAAGGACCCCTTACTCCCGGACTCCCTCATTCGCCTCGACACGGCGGAGCTTCATCCCAAAAGGTTAATTATGATTTTTTTTTCTAGGGTAAAACACACCATATAAGAGAAGGGGGTTGAGAGGCCTATTGGGGCCCCACAAGCCATCAGGGTGGGCCTAGGGGGGTGTGCGCACCCTGTTGGCTTGTGGCCAGCAGGTGGCCCCCTCTAGTATATTTTTGGCCAATAATTCTTAAATATTCCATAAAAATTCTTCGTGAAGTTTTAGGTCATTTGGACTCTGGTAAATTTTCTGCCCTTTTCTTGGTTTCCCAGTCCAGAATTCCAGTTTCCAGATTTTTTCCTCTTTGTGATGTACCTTCCATATTCAAAGAGAAAAGGCATAAGAAATGTATGATGATAGGGAATAATGGACAAGAATAGCATAAATACCAATAAGAAATCATCATGCAAAATTGACATATCAACTCCCCCAAGCATAGACCTCGCTTGTCTCAAGCGAAAGCCGAGCTCGAAAATAATGATAACGTGATTTGAGAGAGAAGATTCGATAAAAACAAAATACGAACAAGAGAGCATCACGAATATTAGCATAGCAACAAGTTTTCCGTCATATAGCTTATCATAAACAAGTAACTATCTACTCATAATTGAGGTAGTATGAAGCATAAACTTTATTGACAACCAACAAACAGTGTTATTAGTCATTGAGATAATCATTATTCAACATATTCAGGAGAAGAGTCTATGTAAGATCTTTTATTATAGCAAGATTACATACTCAACTATCATTTAATCTTCTATGATTGTTGACACTCATTGCATATTTTTGGAGCTAATGTTTCCGTTGGACACATAGGAAGCCGGGGGCTTCATTATCTTTGCCACCCAACTTATTTACCTCAAGGGTAATGTCAACAACAATGAGTCATGATCACCTACATTCAACTGGATATACTTGTCTGGATCTTTCCTCAACACATGATGCTTGCCGGCTAAAGTGTTAATAGGTAGGAACAAGGATAAATATCATTGACTCTTGCATGAAAATAAATGCTTTAAGAAGGTAAAAGATATGCCCTTCATAGAGGGAGGCACAGGTTGTCATGCACTTTTGTTTGTTTGGATGTGCAAACTCTTATTGCAAAGGAACGTCACTTTGTATTGCCCCTTGTGATTAGCACTCAGACCATGCTCAACCATCCCTTGGCACTTGAAGATCTCCTGCTCCACTACTGCAAGCCTCGCCTTCTCGCTCCCCTCCTTCTTAGGGCCTTGAAAATGTTGGATGTGGATCACCCCTCATGCATATCAATGGCTTGAGGGTGCTTCATCACCTCCAATAGGTAGGGGTTGATGACATTCTCGAAGAACTTGTCCTTGGAGGAGCTTGGCAACGTCATGCACCCACGTAAACATCACCTGCAAACAAATAACAAATACTTGCAACCCGACGCAAAAGAGAGGCTGTCAAGATCTCTACGGTAATAAGATGGATTAGGTAATGATAGTTTTGGCAAATAGATCTTGCAAGAACACAAACTAAAATTAATAAAGAAAAAGTGAAGAAAGGTATTTTTGTTTTTTTGGATTAATAGATCTGCAAACAAAAGATGCAAATAGTAGATCGGAAAGCAATATGTTGGAAAAGTAGACCCGGGGACCGTAAGTTTCACTAGTGGTTTCTCTCATGAGTATAGCGCACGGTGGGTGAACAAATTACTGTTGGGCAATTAATATAATATCAAATAATCATGAAGATATCCAGGAAATTATCATTATATAGGCATCATGTCCAAGATATGTAGACCGAAACGATTATGCATCTACTTCTATTACTCCACACATCGACCGCTATCCAGCATGCATCTAGCGTATTAAGTTCATGAAAAAATGGAGTAATGCAATAAGAACGGTGACATGATATAGACAAGATCTATTCATGTAGTAATAGACCCCATCTTGTTATCCTTAATGGAAACTATACATGTGTGTCTTGCTGCCCCTTCTATCACTCGGCAAGAATACCGTAAGATCAAACACATCAAAAAGCACCTCTTCCCATGGCAAGAAAAATCGATTTAGTCGGCCTAACTAAACCAAATATTTGAAGAAGAAATACGAGGCTATAAGTAATCATCCAAATAAGAGATCAAAGAAGACTCAAATCATATTCATGGATATAAACTGATCATGAACTCAAAATTCATCGGATCCCAACAAACACACCACAAAAGTCATTACATCAAATAGATCTCCAAGAGAATATTGTATTGAGAATCAAAAGAGAGAGAGGAAGCCATCTGGCTACTACCTATGTACCCATAGGTCTATGGTGGACTACTCACGCATCATCGGAGAGGCACTATGATGAAGATGAACCCCTCCGTTATGGTGTTAGATTGGATCTCAAGGTTCTGGAACTTGCAGTGGCTGGAATTGTGTTTCATTGACTCCTTTAGTGTTTTGTGATTTTCTAGGAATTTATAGGCTCGATAGTTAGTTGGGGACTCCCGAGGTGCCCACCCTCTACCAGGCTACGCCAGGGCCCTCTAGCGCGCCCTGGTGGAGGGTGGCCATGCACCTCTCTGGTGCTTGTCTGGCCCATCTTGGCTCTTCTGGTCCATAAAAATTCTCCAAAAACCCTCGTAGAATTTGGGCTCCGTTTGGTACTGATTTTCTGCGAAGTAAAAAATAAGCAAAAACAACAACTGGCACTTTGACACTATGCCAATAGGTTAGTCCCAAAATATGATATAAAGTTGCTATAAAATGATTGTAAAACATCCAAGATTGATAATATAACAACATGGAAGAAGCAAAACTTATAAATATGTTGGAGACGTATCAACATCCCAAAGCTTAATTCCTACTCGTCCTCGAGTAGGTAAATGATAAAAAACAGAATTTTTGACGTGGAGTACTGCCTAACATGTTCATCATATATTCTTTCTTTGTAGCATGGACATTTGGACTTTTGAGTAGTTCAAAGCAATAGTCTAGTTTTGACATGAAAACTTTAATACTCAAGCATATCAAGAAGCAACCAAGTCTTTCAAAATATCAACGCTAAAGCAAGCTATCCCTAGCCCATCATGCTCAATCATTGATCCATTCACATTACACACTCAAATATTAGCTATACCTAATTCTCAACTACAATCATAGTGCCTCCTAGTTGGTCCTTTACAAGAGATAATGGAGACTCAGATTAAAAAATAAAAATTGCATAAAGTAAATAGATAGGCCCTTCGCAGAGGGAAGTAGGGATTTGTAGAGGTGCCAGAGTTCAAGTGTTTAAATTAATATAGAAAAATATTTTGGGTGGCATGCCTTTTCTGTCAATGAAAACGACTGAGAGATTTCAATACCTTTCCACACTAGATACATCATAGGTGGTTCCCAAGTAGAAAATAAAGTTTATTCCTTTTTCCACCATACTTTCACTTTTCATGGCTAGTGATACGTCTCCAATGTATCTATAATTTTTGATTGTTCCATGCTATTATATTATCTATTTTGGATGGTTTATATGCATTAATATGCTATCTTATATTATTTTTGGGACTAACCTATTAACCTAGTGCCCGGTGCCAGTTTCTGTTTTTTCCTTGTTTTTGAGTATTGCAGAAAAGGAATATCAAACGGAGTCCAAATGGAATAAAATTTTATGATGATTTTTCTTGGACGAGAAGGAACCCACGAGACTTGAAGAAGAGGCCAGAAGATCTACGGGTGGGCCACAAGCCACCTAGGCGTGCCCTAGGGGAGGCGCCCCTGGCTTGTGGCCCCCCGTAGCTCCTCCAACCCTAATTCTTCCCCTATAAATTTAGGAATATTCCCCCAATAACGAAAAGAGGCACGATAATACTTTTTTGCTTCCGCAAGCCTTTGTTCCCGTTAGATCCCATCTTGGAGCCTTTTCTAGTAATCTGCTGGAGGGGGATTCGATCATAGAGGGCATCTACATCAATTCCATTGCCCTTCCAATGATGCAGGAGTAGTTCACCATGGTCCTTCGGGTCCATAGCTAGTATCTAGATGGCTTCTTCTCTCTCTACGTTCTTCAATACCAGGTTCTCCATGATCTTCATGGGGATCTATCCGATGTAATACTCTTTTGCGTTTTTTTTGTTGAGATCCGATGAATTGTGGGTTTATGATCAGATTATCTATGAATATTATTTGAATCTTCACTGAATTCTTATATGCATGATTTCATATCTTTGCAAGTCTCTTCGAGTTATTGGTTTGGTTTGGCCAACTAGATTGGTAATGCTTGCAATGGGAGAAGTGCTTAGTTTTGGGTTCAATCTTGCGTTTCCTCACCCAGTGACAAAGTAGGGGTAGCGAGGTACATATTTGTATTGTTGCCATCAAGGATAACAAGATGGGGTTTTCATCATATTGCTTGAGTTTACCACTTACATCATGTCATCTTACTTAATGTGTTACTCTGATCTTCATGAACTTAATACTCTAGATGTAGGCAGGAGTCGGTCGATGTGTGGAGTAATAGTAGTAGATGCAGAATCATTTTGGTCTAATTGACACAGACTTTATGCATATATGCATAATCATTGTAGCGACCTGACTCAAAATGAGTCAAGCCTCTGTGTTTTCTGTGCCATCCCTGGATCAGTATGCTGGCACACACAGTACATCAATGTATATATCAAAGTGCAATCACATGTAAATAACGTAAAACTGATATATACCTTAAAATAGCAGCGGATACAGTCAACGGGAGTGGAGTCCCAATAACACCAACGGCAAGTTGAGTGCGGACCGTAACCCTGAATCGTACTCTTACCCGTCGTAGAAGAGTATCTGCAACATAAGACGTTGCAGCCGTGTAGGTCAATACATTGAATGTACTGGCAAGATCACCATAGTAGAACAGAAAAATAAAGACTATTCTATATGCAAAGGCTTTGTGGCTCTGTGTCTGAGTTTTTGCGTAAAAGCTGATTTTATTTTCCTACAACAAAGGAATATCAGGAATTTCACTATCGAGTTACCTATCATGACATGGTTCCGCCAACCAATGTCTCAATGCCCATAAGTATCATAAGTTGCCCACAATTAGTTATCAGTCCAGTGTTGAGAGTTCAGAGATAGATCCAAGTCTAGAAGCTCAAATTGTCCGTAACCGGGGACACGGCTAATCGATTAGGTTTAACTCTGCAGAGTGTTGTGTACTTTACCCACAAGATTCTTTCCCTCCTGGTAAGTCCTCGCACTGCCTGGTGTTTGAGAACAGGATGAAAGAAACATGGTCTTTCAGAGTGCTTCCCTGACTGTCCGACAGTGCCCATCCCAATCCTAACGTCGGCTACATCTCGTAGCACTGCCCAGCAGACACAACAAAGATCAACCAAGCCAGGGCCCATAATGACTTGTGGCTACACAGGTAAGCTTCCGGGCATGAAGTATTCATCCTTCTCTTTGAGTCTGGGTGAAGCTTTCCGCAAGATGTCATGGCGCTTCTCCATGCATCCCGGCCATCCACTGGTTTCTCCAGGGATGCCCAATCAACCATCCTTCACATAGTAGTGTGTATTGAAAACTTGTCTTCTCGAGTCTTGAAGTCTTGAAGTCTTGAAGATGCAGGACTTGAAGATGTCTTCATGAAGTCGTCGTTTTGACGTGGAGTCCTTCTTCACACCACTCACGAACACTCATACCAGAACCCGTCTACGTTAGCATAGCATTGCACTAACTAGCGTTCCCGGGGCTTTAGTAACAAGTGGTGGGTTCCTACCTCATGCATTCTACTCAACTACAAGAGTTTCAATAACACTACGGGAACATGCAATAAAACATAGGTATGAAAAGATGGTCAAAGTGAACTTGCTTGTACTGTTGATGAAGATAAAGATCGCTCTCAAAAATAACTTGATAGACTATTCGTCACTCTCCGATGAAAATCTATATAGCAAACATTGCATTCATAAGCAATCATACTAGCAATCAATTCTAACAATCACAAGATAACACAAGAAACAAAACAACAAGGTTGATGAAGGCAATACTTAAGACAAAAGTTAAAATCAAGAAAGTTTTCATAAAAGCAACTAAAGTAGTTTTCCCCTAAAACAATTATTTTCAAATAGTAACAAACAATAACAAAGTAAAATACAACAAAAGGATTTTAGTAAATATTTTACTAGCAAAAGAATTACTTTTGAAAGACAACTAAAACTATGAAAACAACATTCTAACAACATGAGTGTTTGCCTAATGAATATAACTACAAGCACAACTATAAACTAAAAGAAAACATTTTGTAAAATAACTAAGTTAACAGAAAATAATTTACAAAAACCTTTATTACAAAACATAATTAGATCATCAAAAAGTTTTGTGAAAAGAGTTTCTATTAAATTAAACTGTTTTATAACACATTACCTAATGATAAAGAACATAGTTTTCCTATCATAATAGGGCAAAACTAAAGTATTTTTATTAATAAAACATTTCTTAACAGAAAAGAACTGGAAACTTTTTCTTGGAAATCAGAATTTTAATAATATAAAACTTTTTTAAAATTAACTATTACTAACTAGTCTGTTTTTATGAAACAATGCTTAGTTAAAAGTATAATGTTCCTATAACAACATAGTAATAAACTAAGCAAATTATTATTATTGTTTTAACAGTAAGTATAAATCCTAAATTTAGAACAACAAAACTAAATGAAATCTAAAACATAACATAAATCATATTCAGATTTTCAAAATAACTAAAGAAAAAAATTAAGCTAACTAAACAACATAGGAATTAAACGGAATCTGTTTTAGTTGAAAACAGTATTTTCAAATATTATAAAATTCTCAAACTCTTCCTAATGATAACTAATATCACTAGTGACAAGTAGCAAAAAGAATCAATCAAAAATACCTTTTAAAACTCAAGATATTCAGAAAACAAAATTTAAATCAAATCTGTTTAAATTCAAATTTAAATTTTTAAACATAGTCAAATTTGATATCTACAGAAACTAGATGAAATTTGTGATCTACTGCAAAAAGAATCAATTACAAACATTAAATAGTTTAAAATATATAAGGAAAATGATATCTAAACCTATTCTGGAAACAGAAATTAAAACAGAAAAGAAAAATTCGTTTCTAACGGTCAGGGGGCTACGTGGCATGCTCTAGTTCGTCCAGGTGGGCATGTGCTAGGGGTTTTCGGGCGGTCGACCGGTGCTTTAGAAGAAAACGGTTCGCGTTTAATAGGTTCTAATCTGGATCGTCAGATCTAGATCGGACGGGGGAGAGAGGTGGTGGAGCTCACCGCGGTGGTGGGTCGCCGGCGAGGGCTTCTCCGGCGAGGCCGAGGCGAAGTGGTCGACGTGGGCGGCGCTCCGGTGGTCCTCCGGCGACGGCGAGGGCACTAGTAGACGGCGGCAAGTACGGCGAGCACGGCGGTGGCGTCAGTGAGGCTCGGGGGCGTCGGAGTCGGTGGCGTCCGCAAGGAGAAAGGAAACAATTTCAACTTCACAATATCATTGTCCCCATATTTTTGCTTTTTCATATTGCATAATTCCATGAAGTCATTTAGATGGGACGCAGCATCCTCATTAGGAGTACCGGAAAATTGATCTTTCGTGACAAGATTCAACAAAGCAACATTAATATCACAAGACTCCGCACTAGTGGTGGGAGGAGAAATAGGAGTGCTAATAAAATAATAATAATTATTATTGGAAAAATCACACAACTTGGTGTTTTCTTTAGTCATCGTGACTATGCAAACAAGATTGCAAGCAAACAAGAGATCTGACGAGAAAAAGGCCAACAAAAAAGAGAGGGCGAATAAAATGGCAAATTTGTGAAGCGAGGGAGAGGAAAACGAGAGGCAAGTGGAAAATAATGTAATTGCAAGGACATGAGATTTGTGACTAGGAACCTGGTAGATGAGATTGCTTCCTCCTCGGCAACGACACGAGAAATTCCTTTGACATGGCTTGAGACTGTGGCGGTATTTCCCCAAAGAGGAAGGTATGATGCAGCACAACAACGGTAAGTAGTTCCCTCGGTTATGAAACCAAGGTATCAATCCGTAAAGGAAGATCATGCACCCACGTAAACATAACCTACACACAAATAACAAATACTTGCAACCCGATGCGAAAGAGAGGTTGTCAACCTCTCTACAGTAGTAAGATAGATTAGGCAATTATAGTTTTGGCAAATAGATCTTCCAAGAACACAAACTAAAAAAAATAAAAGAAATTGCAGAAAGGTATTTTTGGGTTATTTGGATTAATAGGTCTGAAAACAAAACATGCAAATAGTATATCGCAAAGCAATATGTTGGAAAAGTAGACTCGAGGGCCGTAGATTTCACTAGTGGCTTCTCTCATGAGTATAGTGCATGTGGGTGAAAAAATTACTATTGGGCAATTGATAGAAGATCAAATAATCATGACGATATCCAGGCAATAATCATTATATAGGCATCATGTCCAAGATATGTAGACCAAAACGATTCTGCATCTACTTCTATTACTCCACACATCGACCGCTGTCCAACATGCATCTAGTGTATTAACTTCATGGGAAAATGGAGTAATGCAATAAGAACAGTGACCTGATGTAGACAAGATCTATTCATGTAGGAATAGACCCCATCTTGTTATCCTTAATGGAAATGATACATGTGTGTCTTGCTGGCCCTTCTGTCACTAGGAAAGAACACCGCAAGATCGAACCCATCACAAAGCACCTCTTCCCATGGCAAGAAAAACCGATCTAGTCGGCCTAACTAAACAAAAGTTTTGAAGAAGAAATACGAGGCTATGAATAATCAAGCAAATAAGAGATCAAAGAAGACTTGAATCTGATTCATGGATAGAAACTGATCATGAACTCAAAATTCATCGGATCCCAACAAACATGCCGCAAATGTCATTACATTAAATAGATCTCCAAGAGACCATTATCGAGAATCCAAAGAGAGAGAGGAAGCCATCTAGCTACTGCCTACAGACCCATAGGTCTATGGTCGACTACTCACGCATCATCAGTGAGGCACCTATGATGAAGATGAACCCCTTTGTGATGGTGTTAGATTGGATCTCGAGGTTTTGGAACTTGCGGCGGCTAGAATTATGTTTCGTCGACTCCTTTAGGGTTTTCTAATTTTCTGGGAATTTATAGGATGAATAGTTGGTTGGGGGTATTCTTGAGGTGCCCACCCTCTACTAGGTCGTGCCAGGGGCCTCTGGCATGCCCTGGTGGTGGGTCGCCACCGTGGACCCCCTCTCTGGTGCTTTTTTGGCCCATCTTGGCTCTTCTGGTCCATAAAATTTCCCATAACGTTTGGTCTCTGTTTGGTACTAATTTTCTGCGAGGTAAAAAACAAGCAAAAATAGCAATTGACACTTTGGCACCATGTCAATAGGTTAGTCCCCAAAAATGATAGAAAGTTGATATAAAATGATTGTAATACATCCAAGATTGATAATATAACAACATGGAACAAGCAAAAATTATAGATACCTAGGAGATGTATCAAAGCTTACTTGCAAAAAATCTGAAACGAGAATTGTACAAAAGTACTAGTTAAGTTCATGCCATCTTTTTTCTTTTATTTTTTTGGCATTTTCATAAGCTTGTGCCATACATTCATGTAATGTGCTAATATCAAATAGCCTCTTCTCACTGGCATGTTTAAAGTCATAGTTAAGTTCTTTAATTTCCCAATAAGCTTTATGTTCTAACTCAAGAGGTAAACAACATGCTTTTCCATAGACCATTTTATAGGGGGATATTCCCATGGGATTTTTATAAGCAGTTTTATAAGTCCATAAAGCATCATCTAGTTTCTTAGACCAATTCTTTCTAGATGTATTAACAGTCTTTTGCAAAATTAATTGTATTTCTTGGTTTCTCAATTCAACTTGGACACTAGACTGAGGATGATAAGGTGATCTAATTCTATGGTCAACTTCATATTAGCTAGAAGTTTACGGAAAGCACCATGAATAATATGTGAACCACCATGAGTCATTAAATATCTAGCAACTTGAAACCTTGGGAAAATGATGTCTTTAAGCATTTTAATAGAAGTGTTATGATAAACACTACTAGTTGGAATAGCTTCTACCCAGTTAGTAACATAATCAAAAGTAACTAGAATATGAGTACATCCATTACAGGAAGGAAAAGGTTTCACATAATCAAATCCCCAAACATCAAATGGTTCGATAGGAAGTGAATAATTCATAGTAATTTCTTGACATCTACCAATGTTACCAATTATTTGACATTCATCGCAAGAAAGAACATACTTACGAGCATCTTCAAAAATAGTAGGACAATAAAAACCGGATTGTAATACCTTGTCTGCAGTTCTACCACCAGCACGGTGTCCTCTGTACGCCTTGCAGTGACACTTCCATAGGATCTATCCTTGATCATGCTCAGGTATACAATGTCTAATAACACCATCTACTCCTTCTTTATAAATATGTGGGTCATCCCAAAAGTAATGTCATAAATCCTAAAAGAATTTTTTCTTTTGTTGATAGGTGAATCTAGGAGGAATATATTTAGCAATAATGTAATTAGCATAATCTGCATACAAAGGAGTACTACATGAAGTGTTTAGAATAGCAAGTTGCTGATCAGGAGAATTATCATCAATAGGGAGTGGTTCATCAAGAACATTTTCCATCCTAGACAAATTATAGGCTATAGGGATTTCAGCTCCATTCCTATCAATGATATGCAAGTCAAATTACTGAAGTAAAAGCACCCACCTAATAAGTCTAGGCTTAGCATATTTCTTTTCCATAAGATATTTAGTGGCAGCATGATCAGTGTGAATAGTTACTTTGAAATGAACAATGTAAGGTCTAAACTTATCACATGCTAACACAACTACTAAAATTCCTTCTCAGTAGTTGCATAATTTCTTTGATAAGTGTCTAGGGTCTTACTAGCATAATGAATACCATTCAATTTGTTGTCTACTCTTTGCCCTAGAACAACACCAACAACATAATCACTTGCATCACACGTGATTTCAAATGGTAAATTCCAATCGGGTGATTGGACAATAGGTGTAGAAATAAAGGCTTTCTTAAGTATTTCAAAGGCTTCTACACAATCATCATCAAAACAAATGGGATATCTTTTTGAAGAAGATTAGTTAGTGGAATAGAAATCTTTGACAAATCTTTAATGAAACGCCTATAAAAACCAGCATGACCAAGGAAACTTCTTATACCTTTGATCTCTTTTGGACATGGCATTTTCTCTATTACATCAACTTTAGCTTTGTCCACCTTAGTGCCGCATTAAGAAATTTTATACCCAAGTACTATACCTTCATTCACCATAGTCTCCAACCTTAGTGGCACTTCTCCCAATTCAAGACAAGTTAGTTTCTTCACATCTCTACAAAATAACATAGTCTCCAACCTTGAATTCTCGCATTTGGATTAATTTGTCAGTCAATCTTTTAGGTTTTTCTGTAAATAACTTGACATTTTCATATCAAATGAGTTCTTTAACTAATGAGCCAATATCAAATGGGTTTAGGGTTCTCCATTATCTAATGAGCTAATATCAAATAACATCTTTTCACCGACAAGCTTGAAGTCATTATTGAGTTCTTTAACTGCCTAAAATGCTTTGTGTTCTAACTCTAGAGGCAAATGACAAGATTTCCGACATATCATCTTGTATGGTGACATACCCATAGGATTTTTATAAGTTGTTCTATAGGCCCAAAGTGCATCATCTAATTTCTTAGACCAATTCTTTTGAGACCTATTGACAGACTTTTGTAATATCGGTTTTGTTTCTCTATTGCTAAGTTCAACTTGACCACTAGATTGAGGATGATAGGGTGATGCAATTCTATAGTTAACATCATATTTAGCAAGCATTTTGCGGAAAGCCCCATGAATAAAATGTGAACCATCATCAGTCACTAGATATCTAGGGACTCCAAACCTTGGGAAAATAACTTCTGTAAGCATTTCAACAGAAATGTGATGATCAACACTACTAGTTGGAATGGCTTCTACCCACTCTGTGACATAATCAACAGCGACCAAAATATGAGTATATGCATTAGAGGAAGGAAAAGGTCCCATATAATCAAAATCCCCCAAACATCAAATGGTTCAAAAAAAACTGAATAATTCATAGGCATTTCCTGAAGTTTACCGATATTACCAATTCTTTGACATTCATCACAAGACAAGAAAAACTTATGGGCATCCTTGAAGAGAGTAGGCCAGTAAAAACTAGATTGTAATACCTCATGAGCAATTCTATCTCCCGCATGATGTCCTCCATAAGCTTCGGAATGCCATTTTTGTAGGATTTGTTCCTGTTCATGCTCACGTACACAACGTATAATAATACCATCAACTCCTTTATAAATGTGGGTCATCCTGAAAGTAGTGTCTTAAATCATAGAAGAATTTTTCTTTTGTTGGTATGTGAAACTAGGTGGTACATATTTTGCAACAATGTAATTAGCAAAATCAGCATACCACGGAGTGTTTCGAGAGATATTTATTGCAGCTAATTGTTCATCAGGGAAACTATCATCAATAGGTATTGGGTCATCAATAGTATTTTTTAACCTAGACAAGTTATCAGCTACAGGGTTCTCATCTCCTTTCCTATTAGTAATATGTAAATCAAATTCTTGAAGCAAGAGAACCCATCTAATGAGTCTAGGTTTAGTATCTTTATTTTCCATCAGATATTTATAGTAGGATGATCGGTGTTAACAATAACTTTAGAATCAACAATGTAAGATCTAAATTTATCACAAGCAAACACACCTTCTAAAAATTCCTTTTCAGTAGTAGCATAATTTCTCTGGGCATTATCTAGAGTTTTGCTAGCATAATGGATAACATTTAATTTCTTATCAACTCTTTGTCCTAGAATAGGGCCAACAACATAATCACTAGCATCACGCATAATTTCAAAAGGAAAGTTCCAATCAGGTGGTTGAACAATAGGTGAAGTGGTTAAGGCTTTCTTAAGAGTTTCAAAGGCTTCCACACAATCATCATAAAAACAAAGGGGATATCCTTTTGTAAAAGATTAGTAAGAGGCCTAGAATTTTTTGATAAATCTTTAATAAACCTCCTATAGAAACCAGCATGACCAAGAAAACTTTGAATGCCTTTGATATGTTTAGGACATGGCATTTTGTCAATTGCATCAACTTTAGCTTGGTCCACCTCAATACCTCGTTCGGAGATTTTATGCCCCAAGACAATACATTCATTAACCATTAAGTGGCACTTCTCCCAATTTAAGATGAGATTAGTTTGTTCACATCTCTGTAAAACAAGATAAGGTTGCTTAAGTAATCATCAAAAGAAGTTTCGTAAACGGAGAAATCATCCATGAAAACCTCCACAATCTTTTCACAAAAATCAGACAATATAGCAGTCATACATCTTTGAAAGGTAGGAGGTGCATTTCATAAACCAAAAGGCATACATCTATAGGCATAGGTTCCAAAAGGACAAGTAAAAGTGGTTTTCTCTTGATCAGATTGTGTGATGTCTACTATGCAACTTTCTTCTTGTAGACTCTTGTTGGGCCTCCAAGCAATTTTCTCTCAAGTGGATGACCTAAGGTTTATCAATCTGTGGGAGGTGTAGGATGAAGACGGTATCTCTCAAATAACCCTACAATCAAATACAAGAAACCTCTTGTGTCCCCAACACACCCAATACAATGGAAAATTGTATAGATGCACTAGTTTGGCGAAGAGATGGTGATACAAGTGCAATATGGATGATAGATATAGGTTTTTGTAATCTGAAAATATAAAACAACAAGGTAACAAGTAGTAAACAGCGAGCAAAACATTGTATAAATTCTTGGAAATAAGGCTTACGGTCCGTACTTTTTCTAGTGCAATCTCTCAACAATGCTAATATAATTGGACCACATAACCATCCCTCAACGTGCAACGAAGAATCACTCCAAAGTTCTTATTTAGCGGAGAACATAGGAAGAAATTGTTTGTAGGGTACAAAACCACCTTAAAGTTATCCTTTCTGATCGTTCTATCAAGAGTTCGTACTAACATAACCAAGTTACCCTTTTCGATCGATCTATCTAAGAGTTCGTACTAGAATAACACCATATGATACGCATCAACCAACTCTAATGTCACCTAGATACTCCAATGTCACCACAAGTATCCATGAGTTAATTATATGATACAAATCAAATAATTTAAGATTCATGATACTCAATCCAACACGAAGAACCTCAAAGAGTGCCCCAAGATTTCTATCGGAGAACATGGTATGAAAAAGTGCAATCAACCCCTATGCATAGATTACCAAGGTCACCGAAATCCGTAAGTTGACGCCATAACATATATCAAGTGAATCACTTGATTACCCCAATGTCCCTACGGGTATCCGCATGAAATACACATATCAAGTGCTCTCAAATCCATAAAAGTGTTCAATCCAACATAATGAAATCAGAAAGGGAAAACTCAACTCATCACAACAAGATAGAGAGGGGAAAACACTATGTGATCCAACTATATTTACAAAGCCCGTGATACATCAAGATCATGCTATCTCAAGAACAAGAGAGAGAGAGAGAGATTGAACATATAGCTACTGGTTCAAACCGTCAGCCCCGAGGGTGGACTACTCCCTCCTCATCATGGCCTTTGTCGGGGTGATGAAGATGGCCACCAAAGAAGATCTACCCTCTCTGATAGGGTAATTGAACGCCTCCAGATTTTTTTTGCCAATATAGAGAGTTGTGGCGGCAGAATAAGGAGTCTAGGGTTATTTCTAGTGGTTTCTATATTTATAGGATTTCTGATCATCGGTTTCATGCCAAGATGGGCCACGAGGTGAGCATGCTAAACCACGGCATGGTTTGGGGACCTGGCACGCCCTGGTGGAGGGTGTCATCCTCGCGACTCTTCTGGACCTCCCACAAAGCGTCTATTGCTTCTTTTGTTACAAAACAAATTGTCTAAAAGTTTTGGGAGATTCTGAGAACTTCCATTTTCTGCACAAAAACAACACCACGGTAGTTCCACTGAAAACATCGTCAGTCCGGGTTAGTTCTAAATAAATCATATAAAGTGCAACAAAACCAAATAAAAGTATTGTAAACACAGGTGAATATGGCATGAATACTTCATAAATTGTCGATACGTTGGAGATGTATCAACATCCTCAAGCTTAATTCCTACCCGTCCTCGAGTAGGTAAACGTAAAATAAATAATTTATGAAGTTTGAATGCTAGGATAGTGCATAAGTTTGATCAATGATAATTTAATCACTTTTCATAGCATCATAACAAAAATTCTTTCTCATAAAACTCGTCATGATAGCAACCAGTTTACATATTATGGTTCAAACAATGAATTCTCTTGAAACTTAAAAACCTATGTTATTAGTCACCAAACAACTGCAATTCAACTTATTCTCAATAAAGTCTAAGTAAGAGCTCCACATACTCAATCATCATATAGTCTTATATGATTGCTATTACTCAAAGCATATTTTTAGAACAAATGGCATCCATCGAACACATAGAAAGATAGGGGCTTAATGTTTCGCCTCCCAACATACTTGTCATAAAGATAATTGTCAACTATAATAAGTCATGATCTATTTGACTAGCCATATGTCCCTAGATCTTTCCCCACCACATGATTCTTGCCAACTAATAGACGTAGGTTGGAATATGAAGTTGACTCAACATGAAAAGTAAATAACATGAAAGTAAATAGGTTGTCCCTTCGCAGAGGGAAGCAGGGATTTGCCTATGTGCCAGAGCTCATTGTTTAAAACAGAGATGAATATAATTTTGAGAGGTGCACCCTTCCTATCAATGTTACGACCAAGAGTTATCAATATCTTCCATGTTAAACACATGAGCGGCGCCTCCCAACCGGTAAAAGTAAAGGTTTACTCCCCTCCACCAACAAACACACTCCATGGCTAGCCGAATCCAATGGTACCGTCCATACCAACAACATTCTTGGGGTAATTTTGTTTAATTATTTGCATTTTTTATTTCGGGACTGGGAATCCCTATTATCGCCCCTCTCGTGCAAGGATGAGTGAATAAACACTCATCATGAGAATAACCCGCTTAACATGGAAGATACTGGCCGCCCCCTGTCGCTCCATGAGTGGTCCAAGCACACAAAACAGATGTTGATTTGAAATTTTAGAGGTGGCACATGCATATTTACATGGAACGGCAAGGTAAAGCGCATATAGGTAGATATAGTGGACTCCCATAGCAAGAAACTGGGTTTAAGGGTTTTTGGATGCACAAGTAGTATCTCTACTTAGTATGAATTTTTGGCTAGCAAAAGGTTCTAAACAAGCACCACATGTTGGAGGACCCATAACAATATAACTTCTATGCGAATATACACAACCATAACTCATTATGTTGTCTTCCTTGTCAAACTTCAACTATTTTTCTCAAGTTTGAAAATAATTAATGGGTATTCACAATCATAGAAGATCTCCAATATAATATATTTGTATGTGAAAGTTCTCTTCCTTATACTAATCATTCACGAATTACTTCTATGACCAATATTGTGATTGTCAAATTTCAATAGATTTTACTTTCTAAACCAGATGTGAATACACTAATAAGAATAAATCACATTGATAATTTAATATTTATGATATTTCATTGATTCACAATTTACTCGTAGGATATAAGTGAAGCACAAGAGTAAACATCAAACTACTCTTAGAAGATATAAGTGAAGATCAATGAGTAGTCACACAATTCAGTAGCTATGTGAGAACTCTCTCTCTCTGTCTCTTCTAAAAACTTTCATATCTAAGTATTTTATTCAAACATAAGGCATACAAAAATGGCACTCCAAGAATAGCACACTACATGTTTACAAATAAAAATTTAGGCTCAACATAGGCTAACCGGTAATTGTTGATGAAGAGAGGTGGGATTGTAGCATCCCCAAGCTTAGATGCTTGAGACTTCTTTAAATATTTAATTGGGGTGCCTTTGGCATCCCCAAGCTTGAGATTTTTTATCTCATTCAATCCTCTCATATCACAGTTTCACCTATTCTCAAAAACTTCATCCACACAAAACTCGAAAAGGACTTGTGAGATAGGTTAGTACGCACAAAAATAAATCCACACTTCATGTACTGCCAAGACAATTTTCACAATAATTTTCAAACATCATATACTATTTTCTACCATTTCCATAATTTATATCTACCAATATAGGATATGGAAATTATAGGATAAGTAGATAACAAAAATATGACAGCAATCAGTCCAAACAAAACAGTCTGTAGGAATTTATTAAACCAATGTACTTATGTATTTTGAAAAATTATGAAAATTTATTAAGTGCTAAATAATTCATATGAAAACACCATGTAAAAATTTAAGAAACTTTACACGTTCATGTAAAATATGAAAACTCAAACAATACAGCAAAACTTTCTGTTTTTACACAGCACACACCAAAACATGCAATGGAGGCATCATAAGGCAATTATTGGAACTTTTTATTAAAAAAAAGATTATAAATAACATATAACAAAGTATAAGAAAATATAATGACCCTCCAAGCAAAACACATATCATGTGACGAATAAAAATATAGCTCCAAGTAAAATATATCGATAATGTTGGAGACGAAAGAGGGGATGCCTTCCGGGGCATCCCAAAGCTTAGACGCTTGAGTATTGCTTGAATATTACCTTGGGGATTCCTTGGTCATATCCAAGCTTAGGTCCTTTATTCTCCTTGTTCACCTCATATCCGTATCTCACCCAAAACTTTAAAACTTCAATCACACAAAACTTAACGGAACTTCATGAGATGGGTTAGTATAGTAAATATAGATGATTCACTTAGGTACTATCAAGACAAGTTTCATAATTGTTCTCACATAATACCTACTGTATTTCATCATTCCCAAAATTTATATAACCAAATATAAGCTATGGAAACACATGAAACAAGAAAACTATGCATGCAAAACAGAATCTGTCAAAAACATAACAGTCTAAAGATCTGTAGTATACACATACATACATGTCTCTAAAAATTCTGAAAACATAGGAAAACCTGAATAATTTGTATTTAAAGACTGTGTAAAAATTTCAGATTATTATCGCACTCAAGTAAAAAATTAAAATTCCTGTACTGGAGTCAAAAGTTTCTGTTTTGGTTCAGCATCAATCCTACTCATCTTGTGAGTTATCCCAAAGGCTTTACTTGGAAATTTATTGAAATAAAAGACACAAAAACATGATTAATACAGTATCTTAATCGTTTGAACATACAAAAACAGAAATTAAATGTGTTTGTTTGTCTCCCAACAAGCGCTTTTCTTTAAAGCCTTTAGCTAGGCATTATGATTTCAATCATGCTCGCATGAAAAGTAGTAATTGAAACATGCAAGAGAGCATCATGAATCTCATGAAAAGAACATTTATGTCTAACCCACTTCGTATTCATAGGTATTTTGTGAGCAAAAAATTTATGGGATCAAGAATCAACTATCATAGGAAGGCAAAACAAGCATAACTTCAAAACTTTGAACACATAGGGAGGAAACTTGATATTATTGCAATTGCTACAAGCATATGTTTCTCCCTCATAATAATTGTAAGTAGCATCATGAAGGATTCAACAATGTAACTATCACATAGAGCATACTTTTCATGATCTACAAGCATAGAAAATTTATCGCTCTCCATAGAAGCAAACTTCTTCTCATTCATAATAATGGATGCAAACTCAACAAAATAACTATCATGTGACACTTGATTGGCATAAGCACTTTGAATATTAAAATCATGATAAAAACTTTCATGGTTGTCATTACTATTTATATCATACATGTCATCACAATGCATCATAGCTAGGAGGCATGCCATCATCATAATAGTTTTGCTCATCAAAACATGGGGCACTAAAAATATCATCCTCATCAAACATAACATCCCCAAGCTTGTGGCTTTGCATATCATTAGCATCATGGATATTCAAAAAATCTATACTAACAATATTTCTATCATCCTCATCATTCAAGGAATTCTCATTAAGTATTTTCATAAATTCTTCCTCTACCAATTGAGCACAATTTTTCAAACCATCATTTTCACGAAAGACATGAAAGAGACGAAAAAATTGCTGCAACCTAAACTCCATTTTTTTCTACTTTTCTTTTATAAAACCAAACTAGTGAAAAACAAGAAACAAAAAGATTTGATTGCAATATCTAAATATATACCTTCAAGCACTAAACTCCCTGGCAACGATGCTAGAAAAGAGCTTAATGTCTACTATGCAACTTTATTCTTGTAAACTCTTGTTGGGCCTCCAAGCATAGAGTTTTGTAGGACAATAGCAATTTTCCCTCAACTAGATGACCTAAGGTTTATCAATCCATGGGAGGTGTAGGATGAAGATGGTACCTCTCAAACAACCCTGCAATCAAATACAAGAAATCTCTTGTGTCCCCAACACAACCAATACAATGGCAAATTGTATAGATGCACTAGTTTAGCGAAGAGATGTTCATACAAGTGCAATATGAATGATAGATATAGGTTTTTGTACTCCAAAAATATAAATACAACAAATTAACAAGTGGTGAACATCGAGCAAAATGTTGTATAAATGCTTGGAAATAAGGCCTACGGTCCATACTTTCGCTAGTGCAATCTCTCAACAATGCTAATATAATTGGATCACATAACCATCCCTCAACATGCAACAAAGAATCACTCCAAAGTTCTTATCTAACGAAGTACATAAGAAGAAATTGTTTGTAGGGTACGAAACCACCTTAAAGTTATCCTTTCTGATCGATCTATCAAGAGTTCGTACTAACTTACCAAGTTATACTTTGCGATCAATCTATCTAAGAGTTTGTAATAGAATAACAACATATGATATGCATCAACCAACTCTAATGTCACCTAAATACTCCAATGGCACCACAATTATCCATGAGTTAATTGTACGATACACATCAAACAATTTTGTATTCATAATACTCAATCCAACATGAAGAACCTCAAAGATTTACCCAAGATTTCTATCGGAGAACATGGTATGAAAACGTGCAATCAACCCCTATGCATAATTCCCATGGTCGCCAGATTCCGCAAGTTGACACCATAACATATATCAAGTGAATCACTTGAATACCCTAATGTCACTACGGGTATCTGCATGCAAGACACATATCAAGTACTCTCAAATCCATAAAAGTGTTCAATCCAACATAACAAAATCTCAAAGGGGAAACTCAACTCATCAAAACAAGATAGAGAGGGGAAAACACCATGTGATCCAACTTTATTAACAAAGCCCGTGATACATCAAGATCGTGCATCTCAAGAACACAAGAGAGAGAGATTGCACACATAGTGACTGGTACAAACTGTCGTCCCTGAGGGTAGATTACTCCCTCCTCATCATGGCCTCCGCTGGGACGATGAAGATGGCCATTGGAGATGATCTACCCTCTCCAACAGGTTACTAGAACGCTTCCTGATTGGTTTTTTGTTGATACAGAGAGTTGCGGCGGTAGAACGACGAGTCTAGGGTTATTTCTGATGGTTTCTATATTTATAGGATTTTTTAGTGCTGGTTTCACGCCAAGATGGGCCACGAGGTGAGCACACTCCACTAGGGTGCGGTTTTGGGGCTTGGCGTGCCCTGGTGGAATATGTCCAACTTGTGACTTTTTTGGGCCTCCCACAAAGCATCTAGTGGCTATTTTGTTCCAAAAATATCATCAAAAAGTTTCGGGAAATTCCGAGAACTTTCATTTTTTGCACAAAAACAACACCACGGTAGTTCTGCTAAAAACATCGTCAGTCCGGGTTAGTCCTAAATAAATCATATAAAGTGCATCAAAACTATATATAAGTATTGTAAACATAGGTGAATATTTCATGGATACTTCATGAATTATCGACAAGTTGAAGAGGTATCATTACGACACGGGTATTTGAGAGAATCCAGAGTATCCATCCAAGAAACAAAAGTGTGCGTGCTTAGATAATCTTTCTAGTATTTGATCAATGAAAGGAAGAAGGTAATGATCTCTTCTAGTAGATTTATTTAATTTTCCAAAATCAATTACCATTCTATATTAACGATGCTCACCCATCATTGTGGAGTAAGTTCATTTTTATCATTAGGAACAACAGTAATACCTCCTTTCTGAGGGACACAATGAACGGTACTCACCCATCTACTATCAACTATGGAATATATTATACCTACTTCCAGAAGCTTTAATATATCAGTTCTTACCACTTCTTTCATCTTGGGTTTCAATCGTCGTTGGTGATCAACAACGGGTTTGGCATCAGGTTCCATATTAATCTTGTGGTGACATAGAGTGGGACTAATGCCCTTAAGGTCATCAAGAGTATATCCAATAGCAGCTCGATGCTTCCTTCGAATTTTTAATAATATTTCTTGTTCATGTTCTGAATGGTTAGCACTAATAATAAGAGGATATATCTTTTTCACATCAAGATAAGCATACTTCATAGTGTTAGGCAATTGTTTTAATTCGAACACAGGATCACCTTTAGTTTGAGGAGGACATTCGAGAGTTTCAATAGGCAAGTTGTGTTTCAGTAGAGTTTGCTGTTCAAAGAAATTTGTATCTATTTCATTTCATTCACGCAAGTGCATATCATTTTCATGGTCTTGCAAATATTGTTCTAGTGGATCGATAGGAGGAACGACAATAGAAGCAAGACCAATTATTCCATCCTTACTAGGTAATTATCTATCACAAGGTTGTCTTATAAAATCAGAAAAATTAAACTCATGAGACACATCACAAACTCAACACTAGCGGTTTCCTTTTGACAATCAATGTTAGCATTAATAGTGTTCAAGAAAGGTCTGCCAAAGATAATTGGACAAAAGTCATCTTGTGGGGAACCAAGAACTAGAAAATGAGTAGGATAATTTATTTTCCCACACAAGACTTCAACATATCTAACAATCCCAAGTGGTGTTATGGTGTCTCTATTGGCAAGTTTAGTAGTAACATCAATATCTTCTATTTCAGCAGGTGCTATGTCGTGGGAATGAGCCTGACAGTAGATGGTAGGGGTATGAATGGAGAGGGTAGAGTCCTAGCTACGGCGAGGGTGTACACACGGATGTATGAGTTCAGGCCCCTCTCATGGAGGTAACAACCATATGTCTCAGTGCTTGGGAGCTTTATGTCGTGTGGAATGTTGAGATTACAATAGTTGCTAACCCTTGTGCAGGAGGGGAGGGGCGGCTTATATAGAGTTCGCTGCCCCTCATAATGGCCCCGCATCAAAGGGTCTGGTCGTGGGGTTTAAAGTCTGCCGTTACAGGTAACGTACGTAGTAAAAGCTATTAATGACCATTGAACCAGCGTTTTCCCGTTGGGCTCTTGATGATGGCTCCTGGTCTTCTAGCGTTGAGTGAAAGCGAGGTCTTCCGAGTGACACGCGACTACCGAGTGAGAGCGGGAGTCTACGAGTGGATTACTGTCGAGTGACTTTGAACGTCTCTAGGGATCCACTCGGAAGTTCATGCTTGATCTTCCAGTCCTCCCATGTAGTGTCCTTAGGTAGGGTATGTGGGCCGTGCCTAGGACCCTACCCTCAGTACATATCCTCGTCATTAGCCCCTGAATGGATTGGTGTTTGAGTGGTGGAAGGAGGTATCTACGTAGACCTTGAGTTAGTGCATGAGATCCTCCGAATGATATTTGTGATTTCCATGAAACTTGTGTCGATTGAACTCTGAGCATTAGCATTCATTCAGGATCAACATGCAAAATCTTCCGAATGATATTCGGGGCTTCAACAAAACTTGTGTCGATTAAATTCTTCTCCGCTCGCCCGGATCCATTCAGCCTTAAAGGTGTTCGAGTGGATGTTCAGCATTTGCTTTGGTCCGAGTGAGCTGGCAGTATCTTGGGAGGCGACGGGCCAGTCTGATAGACCCAGATTTTCCGGGATCCAAACATTTGGGAAGCACGCACGCCCACGCGATGATTACGCCACAATCAGGGCAAGTGGAGGTGCGACGCCTCGATTTTCACGTCGGTCGTATCGCCACATACCGAGCGCCGTCCGTGGTTGGCATGCGCGGTAACATCGCGGGTCCACTGGTCAGTGAGACACTCGGCAGCATATAAAGCCGTCAGCGTCGTGGTTTGGACAGTACCTCCACCAGTTA
This sequence comes from Hordeum marinum, assembly GCA_022496015.1. Taxonomy (NCBI): domain Eukaryota; kingdom Viridiplantae; phylum Streptophyta; class Magnoliopsida; order Poales; family Poaceae; genus Hordeum; species Hordeum marinum. The sequence goes on along the minus strand of CM039673.1, from coordinate 124,448,623 downwards.
TTTCTCTCTTATCCTCTGCCTCCTCCGCTCACAGTGCCCAACTCCAATCTCCCTCGACGAGAGCCGCCACGACGGAGATGAAGAATCCGATGGAGAAGCTAGATCGTGTGAAGAGGGGGGTGGCAAAGCTCAAGGGCAAGAAGCCCTCGACCGCCAGATTCACCACGCTGGCGGGCTAGGTGCAGGGGGATTGGCTCCCCTCACTCGTCACCCGCGAAGAGATGGAGTGCCTTGTGTCCGATGGGCTCATGGCGGACGGCGCCTGGAGGCTGCCGGGGGAGGAGCGCGAGCCGGAGCCACGCGACAAGGAGCGGGTTCTCCTTCTCTCCCATGTCGAGCGAGGTTTTTCTCTGCCGCCCTATCCATTCTTTAGGGGTTTCCTGAATTTTTTCGGTGCCCAACTGCACCACCTATCGCCCCAACACCATAGCTTAACTGTCTGCATTCATCACTCCGTGCGAATGTTTCCTGGGCTGTTCTCCCCATTGGGGACTGTTCAAACACCTCTTCATGGTCAAATCCCAAACCATGAAGAAAGCCCTCCCCGCTGACGGGAAGACCCACGTACTCCAGTTGTGCGGAGGGTTAGGAGTTCAGAAAAGAGCTCATAGCTCCTTCCCTGCCATGACCTTCCCAGAATCTGTAAGGGGTTGGCAGTCGACCTGGTTTTACTGCAAGGATGCAGCATCGCCAAATATGTCGACTGGCCTTCCCCCTATACACCCGACCGTCCAGCTGTTCCCAAGTCCCTGAAGGTGACTGAAGCGGAGCACGTCCAAGTGAGCATCCCGGTAGAAGCGGCGGTGCAACTGATCCGGGGCGGAGTGACTGGCATGGATCTGTTCGAGACGTTTCTAGGTCGATGCATCCAAGTGCTCCATGCTAGGGACCATACAATGTGGCATTATGCGGGCCCTGAGGACTCGACAAGGGCGCATCTTGAGGAAGTTCCTCAGAGAACTGTTGAGCAGTGGCTCCATAGCATCACCGGGGCCTGCGACAACCCCTTGGGAGCCGAGAGGATCCTGCCGTACTCGACCGAAAACCGGCCGAAGAACCTGGTGATTTGGGTGATGTCGACTAATCTATTGTACTATTGAGTGACATATCGAACTGACTTCTTTACTTGAATCATGCAGGAATGGACGCACATGCACTCGCTCGTTCCCAACGGCGTGGTGAGCGAAGGCGGCAGCATGGACGGCGACGGTTCTTCCAACTCCAAGGAAGAATACGAGGACTCCGGCGAGGAGGAAGAAGTCAAGTCACCTCCCCGCCGCGAAAGCCGCACCAAGTCCCGCCAAGACCCGTCGACCCTTGAGGACAGGGCTCCGGGCCCTAGTGAGAGGAATCTGAAGCGCAGCCGCCCCTCGACCACCGAGCCGAGCGAGAAACTGGCTAAGCAGCCCAAGTCAGCCGTCACCAAGCCTCGCTAGGCACTTCCTCGCATGAGGGTGGCCGTGCCTGTCGTCTCCACATAAGTATATATTTCCGTACTTGTTATGTCGACTGAAGTTCGGAGTTGTATTTGACCGAATGCCACTCAATTCGTGAAAGCTGCTACATCGGTGTCTTCGCCTCAGCGAGATGGAGAAGATGCAATGAACATCAACACTGCTGATGCAACCACTTCTCATAGAGGTTAGATATTTGTAGGTTCGTCCAAATGGGACTCGACATATGCATATGTTAACACCGCCGGTTATCGATGCAGAGGTCATTCAGATGGAGGACGACGAGGAGCGAGTGGACACTTCGCGCCTTCGCATCCAAGGAGCGTCGTCAGTGCAAGCACTTCAGCGGTCGACTGCAGAGTCTTCCCAAGGGGGAGGTGGCTGGACATAGCCTAGGGCTAAACCTGCAGTACCTTTGCCACGTGCTCCCCCAACCATCTCGAACGTTGTGGCGTTGACTCCAACTAGGCCCCCTTAGACTGCCTCAGCTGCTCCTGCGACCATGCCGACCCCACCTATGACGGCCTTCCCTCTGCATCGTACCCGGGAAGATCAAACCGGGGCTGTGAAGGAAGCCAGGATCCAGGCGGAGCTGCTTATGCTGAGGACCAAGGAGGCGTATGAGGCCAGCAAACTGGCTTTTGACGTCAGCGCAGCCCTCCGCACCAATGTCCGAGTAAGTTTGATTGTAAGTCCATTGTCGATTGAATTCTTGTCTTTTCTTGGCTGTTGTACACCCACTGGATGATTACCGTAGAATGTTGAACTTTCTCCACTCGAGTAGATCGGATCGTAGTCGAGTAGGATTGGGATTGATAGTACGCGTGGTACTTGTGTCACTCGACATGTCGAGTGTGTTTTCTGACGAGTTACTCGACGGATCAAGAATTAACCGTCTCAGTGGGGGTGCTCTTAGCACCCACTGGGTGTAGTCCCCGAGACCGCTGTCGAATGCTTGCATCGGCACGGGTCTTTAGAGTTTATTGTATATGGGATACATTTTGTATTTGGATCACACCACTCTGTAGATACCTTGCAGGTTTCATGGATATTATTAGCAAACCATGATATGACACTGGATAAGGATCGACTGCACTTCATAGAGTAGAGGGGGTGCATCACTCGACGGGTCGAGTGCCACGACAGGGCTGACCTTGTCGAATGTTTGAATAACCAATGGGGCATGCCAAGTGCACCCACTGGGTGTAGTCCCCGAGGCTACTATTCATCATAGACGATAAATAGTAGGCATGAAAACTTGTCGTACGCGTGGTACTAGTGTCACTCAATATGTTGAGTGTATTTTCTGACGAGTTACTCGACGGGTCGAGAGTTAACCGTCTCAGTGGGGTGCTCTTAGTGCACCCACTAGGTGTAGTCCCCGAGACCGCTGTCGAGTGCTTGCGCCGGCAGGGGTCTTTATAGAGAGATCTTTAAATTTGTTTATGGCGCACATAGCACCATGGCCACTCGACATGTCGAGTGGAATTTTTGCTTGAATTCTTCCAAGATGGTCATTCGCCGGTTGTAATAACTCAGTCGACTGTCCAGGAACCACTTGCTGATTGAACTCCTGTCTTTTGTTGGTTCCAGACGGCTTGCGAACATGGGACGTAGTACAAGGAGATGGATGAGGAGAGGAACCAGTTGAAGGTGGACCTGGCGGTTGCCAACGATGCCCTGGAGCGAGCACGTGCTGAGTTGAAGTCTCTGGGAGGTAATTATTGTCGACTGTCAGCATTCCCATGTTCACTTTTCATGTTTTGATCTGAGTGCTCTCACTCCAACAGACGTGCGCAATGAAAACCGTCGACTCCAAGCGCGACTCAACAATGTTGTTTCTTTAGATTCCATGAAGAAGGCACTAGAGGAGAAGGACAAAGCACTCGCCGATGCCCAACAGGTAGCCAGGGACAAAACTCAAGCTGTAGATCAGAAGGTGGCGGCCGCCCAGAAGCTGGAAGAGGAGAACACCAAACTCAAGCAGGAGCGCGCGGACCTCGTCAAAAGGGCCGAGTAGATGAACAAGAGGAGCAATGGCCTAGAGAAGCATTTGGGCGAGTTCTCAAGGAAGATGTATACTCTGCTCGATGGTAAGTATTTTTGTCGACTGAGCTTTGTAAAATCTTTGAGGGTCACAGTTCATCGATTCTCCTCCCATTCCTCATTCTTCAACAGAATTCTACCAAGACTTTGAGAAGGAGACAGAGGAGGTTGAGCCCAATCTGGATCCCACCAAGTTTCCTGTTGTAGACACGGTGGCCATGAACATGCTCTGACACAATTTCCAGCTCAAGGGCGTCCAGGCGTATCTTGTCCGACGGAAGTCTGCAATGGAGAGGATCGACAAGGAGCTATGGCCTGAGGACATCCTCCAGCTCGACCTCAATGCTATGATGGCTCGCCTGGACGAATTTCCAAGTCGAGTGCAGGCCTGGAAGAAATCTACCGCTCGTTGTGGGGCTAACGTGGCATTGTCACTCGTCAGGGTCCATTGCAGGGACGTGAATGAGGAGAGGCTGAAGGAGCTTCAGGTGGTCAACACGAAGAAACTCCAGTTTGAGCACCTCATGGAGACCTTCATCGAAGCAGCCACCAGAATCGCCAATGGCATCGACCTAGACACCTTCGTCGAGCCCGCCAGTCCGTCACCTCCTTGAAAAAGTTGTCTTTGAAAGAAATAGTTAAACTTGCCTCAGTATGCCGAGTGGATATGTATCGTTAAAAACTTCGTTCAGGCCTTGGGCCTGAGCACATTTGCTTCCATACGAAACATTTATCCATGGTTTACCCTTTGGATTTTATTCGTATTTGGCTTTCAATCGTCTGTTTAACTGAGTTTGTTTTTAACTTGGGCGAAGCATGTTTGTGGCTAAGCCCCCGAGTGTGAGGATTGCTCATCACTCGGAGTATTTTCGAACTTAGGCGAATGTCGATTCGCAGCTAAGCTATCGAGTGGATGGATTACTATCCACCTGACGAGGTTTTTAACTTAGGCAAAACGTGTTTCACAGCTAAGTCTTCGAGTGTGAGGATTGCTCATCACTCGAAGTATTTTTGAACTTAGGAAAATGTCGATTCGTAGCTAAGTTGTCGAGTGAATGGATTACTATCCACTCGACGAGGTTTTTAACTTAGGCAAAATGTGTTCGCAGCTAAGCCCCCTAGTGTGAGGATCGCTCATCACTCGGAGTATATTTGAACTTAGGCGAATGTCCATTCACATCTAAGTTGTCGAGTGAATGGATTACCATCTACTCGACGAGGTTTTTAACTTAGGTGAAACGTGTTTCGCAGCTAAGCCCCCAAGTGTGAGGATCACTCATCACTCAGAGTATTTTTGAACTTAGGCGAATGTCAATTCGCATCTAAGTTGTCGAGTGAATGGATTACCATCGCCTCGACGATTTTTTTTGAACCCAAGCGAAGTCGGATTCGCAAATAGGCCGTCGAGTGGATGGACTGCTATCCACCCGACAGGGTTTTTAACTTAGGAGAAACATGTTTCGCAGCGAAGCCCCCGAGTGTGAGGATTGCTCTACACTCGGAGTATCCCCAAGAATGTAACTGCACGGTTGGAATCGACGAAGTATTAATCGCAGAAACGCGAATTGCGTTGATGAAGTACTCTTATTACATCAGGAAACTCTTGTCTCAAGTGTAAAAATGTCGAAGCAGGTCTGCATTCCTGGCTCGTGGTTCATCCATCTGCTTCATGAGATTATAGAAGTGATAGGCTCCATTGTTTAGCACCTTAGTAACAACAAAAGGGCCTTCCCATGCAGGAGCAAGCTTGTGAGGTTGGTGCTGATTCACTCGGAGCACCAAATCTCCCTCGTGGAACGCTCGGCTTCTGACATTCCTTGCATGGAAGCGCCGTAGGTCTTGCTGATAGGCTGTGGTACGGATCAAAGCCATCTCACGCTCTTCCTCCAGAAGATCTACCCCATCCTGTGTGGCTTGTTCATCTTCAGCCTCAGAATATAGCTCTAGTCAAGGAGAATTGTGGGCCAAGTCACTCGACGGTATAGCTTCAGCACCATAGACAAGGAAGAAAGGAGTTCGTCCAGTAGACCAATTAGGCGTTGTCCTCAACCCCCACAAAACAGATGGCAGCTCAGTTACCCACACACCAGTAGCATGATCCAAATCACGCATGAGACGAGGCTTCAGACCTCGCAGAATGAGACCATTAGCTTGCTCAACTTGCCCATTGGTTTGAGGATGTGCAACGGAAGCGTAATCCACTTGGGTGCCTTGGGAGTTACAGAATCTCCTGAATTCTTCCGAGTCAAAATTAGTGTCGTTGTCCGTGATGATGCTGTGCGGGATGCCGTATCGGATAATGATCTCCCTCATGAACGTGATCGCCGTGCGGGAATTCAGCTTCTTGATGGGCTTGGCTTCAATCCACTTGGTGAATTTGTCGACTGCTACCAACAAATGGGTGAATCCTCCTTTTCCGGGTCGGAAGGGACCAACCATGTTGAGTCCCAAACCGCAAATGGCCAGACGAGTGGAATTGTCTTCAGAGCAGATGCTGGCTTGTGTGATAGATTTGCATAGAACTGGCAGCCCTCGTAGTGATCAATAATGTCCTTAGCCATCTCATTAGCTCGTGGCCAGTAAAAACCAGCTCGGTATGCTTTAGCGACGATCGCCCTTGAAGACGCATGGTGCCCGCAAGTTCCCGAGTGGATTTCGTCTAGAATCATTCGACCTTCTTTGGGGGAAATGCAGTGATGGGTGACACCAGTCACACACTCTTTGAATAGCTGATCTCCCATCACAGTGAAAGACTTGGACCTGCGCACAATCTGTCGAGCCTCTGATTTATCTTCAGGGAGCTCTTGTCTGAGGATATAGGAAATGTATGGCAAAGTCCAGTCGGGAATGATAACTAGCACCTCCATGACCAGGTCAATCACAGTAGGAACATCAACTTCAGTCGAGTCAGAAGAGCTTAAAGCTTGTGGGGGCTCTTTAGTGAAGGGATCCTCTTGAATCGAAGGAGTGTGCAAATGCTCCAGGAACACTCCCCTGGGGACAGGCCGTCGAGTGGAACCAATCTTGGACAACTGATCAACCACTTGATTTTTTCAGTCGAGGAACATGGTGAAGTTCCAGACCTTCAAATTTCTTCTCCAACTTCTGGACTGCATTGCCGTATCCAGTCATAGTAGGGTTTCTAACATCCCACTCTTTCATCACTTGATTCACCACAAGATCTGAGTCGACATAAACCATCAGGCGCTTGACGCCGAGTGAGATAGCCCTGCGCGCCCCATACAAAAGTGCTTCATACTCTGCCTCATTGTTGGAGGAATCAAAGTGAATTTGCAAGACATAGCTGAGCTTGTGCCTCTAGGGGTATCAAAACAACACCAGTACCGGACCCATTCAACATTTTGAAGTCGTTGAAGAACATTGTCCAATGCACCGAGTGAACTTGGATGGGTTGTTGCTGTTTAGTCCACTCGGGCATGAAATCTGCCAATGCTTGGGACTTGATTGCCTTCTTGGCCTCGAATCTGATGTCGAAGTGCCCAAGCTCAATTGCCCATTTAGCCACTCGACCTGATGCGTTGGGATTATTGAAAATCTCAGATAAAGGAGCATCACTCATGACTGAGATCGAATGGTCTTGGAAATAATGTGCCACCTTCTTTGCTGATAGGTAAATACCATACACCAGCTTCTGATAGTGTGGATAGCTTTGCTTCGAGGGGGACAAAACTTCCGAGACATAATAAACTGGCCCCTGGACTTTCTAGGCTTTACCTTCCTCTTCTCGCTCGACAGTCAGCACTGTACTGACGACCTGATTTGTGGCCACGATGTACAGGAGCAAGGGCTCTTTGCTGGTAGGAGTGGCAAGCACCGGCTTGGTGGAGAGCAGGCCTTTGAGCTCAACAAATGCTGCTTCAGCTTCAGGAGTCCATTCGAATGTGTCGGACTTCTTCATCAACGGATATTAGGGCAGAGCCTTCTCAGCAAGATGTGAAATGAACCGACTTAATGCTGCCAAGTAACCTGTGAGCTTCTTAATGTCGTGCACTCGCACGAGAGTCTTCATACGGGTAATGGCGCTGATCTTCTCGGGATTGACATCAATTCCTCGCTTGGAAATGAGAAAACCGAGCAACTTGCCGCCAGGACACCGAAGGTACATTTGGCCGGATTCAGCTTTATGTCGAATCACCTCAGATTGGCGAATGTCTCAGCCAAGTCAGCCAGCAGGTCGGAACCTTTCCAGGACTTGACAATCATATCGTCCATGTATGCCTCGACATTCCGAGGGATCTGGTCGAGTAAACATTTCTGAATCATGCGCATAAAACTAGCGTCGGCATTCTTAAGACCAAAAGGCATGGTGATGTAGGAAAAGCACCCAAACGGGGTGATGAAGGCTTTTTTTATTTCGTCCAGGTCATACAGATGGATCTGATGGTACCCATAATAGGCATCCAAAAATGATAAACGCTCGCACCCCGCTGTCGAGTAAACAATTTGATCTATGCGGGGGAGCGGAAAATGGTCTTTTGGGCACACCTTATTGAGATCTTTGAAGTCAATGCACATGCGCAACGACTTATCTTTCTTGGGCACCATCACAACATTCGAGAGCCACTCGGAGTGGTAAATCTCCCGAATAAACTTGGCTTGCAAGAGAGGGGCCACTTCTTCTCGATTGCCTTGCGCTTCTCCGCCACGGATCAACGCAAATGCTCCCTAACGGGCTTGGCCTTCGGATCCACTCGCAGACGATGGTCAACCAGCTCCCTGGGAATCCCCGGTATGTCAGCAGGCTTCCATGCAAAGATATCCCAGTTCTCACGGAGGAACTGGATGTGCTCGACTTCCTATTTACTGTCAAGTGTTGTTGAGATATTTGTCGGGGCAGCAATTGGATCTGTCGGGTCGATGTGAACCGTCTTCACTTCCCCTGCCAACTGAAATGCTGACTCGGAAGCCGGCTTTTTTGCGTGGAGCAAATCAGCAGGGTTAGCGGTTTTCTGGTACTCTTCTAGCTCGACCATGGACATCTGTTGGTCAGTGATCTTGGATCCTTGCTGGAGACACTCTTCAGCCCGCTGTCGATTGCCAGTGACCGTGATCACACCCTTAGGGCCTAGCATTTTCAACTTGAGATACACATAACATGGTTGGGCCATGAAACGTGCATAAGCAGGTCGACCCAAGATGGCGTGGTAAGCACTCTTGAAATCCACGACTTCAAATGTCAACTTTTCTTTTCGGAAATTTTTGCTATCTCCGAATGCCACATCCAATGCTATCTGGCCGAGTGACTTCGCCTTCTTTCCTAGGATGACCCCGTGAAACTGCATGCTACTCTCGCTCAGACGGGACATCAGAATGCCCATCCCTTTCAGGGTATCCGCATACAGAATGTTCAGGCTGTTGCCGCCGTCCATGAGGACCTTTCTGAGTCAAGTCCCCTGCACCACCAGATCGACTACTAGAGCCTGTCGACCGGGAGTGGCCACACGAGCAAGATGGTGTGTCTGGTTGAATGTGACAGCATATTGAGACCATTTGAGGTAGGTGGGGGTGTCTGGCAGAGCCATGTTAATTTCTCTGTTGATGACTTTCAGACGACTCTTGCTCTCGACATCAGCAAAGATCACTAATGTTGCAATGACATCTGGGAATGTTTCCTTTTCCTCATCTTCATCTTCTTTTTTAGGAGACTTCGCACTCGACTGGGCTCCCTTGAATTGCTGGATAAGGGTTCGACATTGTCGCGTGGTGTGCTTGGGCAAAATCAAGTTGCCCTCTACATCTTCCCTCGTGTGAATTACACACGGCTGATCCAAGATATCAGTTCCTCACTAACCTTTCCCCTTCTTGGGGGCATACTGAGCTTTGGCTTTGCCCTTGTTCTTCGACTGAGTCGCCATTGCTGTTGCCTCTGCCGGAGCCGGGTCTTCAGCCTTTTGCTTCTGTTTCCGATTGTTGCCGCCGCCAGACTTGTTAGCGACTGCTTTTCCTTTGCCGCTACGGAGGCGGTCTTCTTTCTCACCATTGGCGTAGTGAGTGGCAATTTCCATCATCTTGCCAAGTGAAATGTCACCAGTGCGCCCAAATTTCAGGTACAGCTCCTTGTATCTCACACCGGCCTTGAAAGCACAAACAGCCTAGTGTTCCGACACATTCTCCACCGTATGATGCGGGGTGGACCATCGCTGAATATAGTCTCTTAAAGTTTCATTGGGCTTCTAGACGCAGTGTTGTAAGTCGACCAGACCTGCGGGGCGCTTGCAAGTGCCCTCAAAGGTTTAGACAAACACTCAGGCAAGATCTTCCCAACAATGTATGCTGGAAGGAGCCAAACGATTCAACCAAGCTCGAGCTGAACCATCCAACATGAGGGGCAGGTGCTTCGTTGCGACATTGTCATTTCCGACGCCAATCTGCACAACCACTTGGTAATCATCTAACCAAGTCTCTGGTGTCGTTTCACTAGAAAACTTTCCGATCCCCGCCGCCATTTTGAAGTTGGGGGGAATCTCTACAGAACGTATAGCTCTGCTGAAACACTCTGGACCAGACACCACAGCTGAGCTTCCACTCAGAACATCTCTATCGAGTCCCTCTCTGTAGGCTCCACTCTTGTCGATCCTCTTCTGAACAAGATAGGTGCGGGCGTCAAAGTCCGCATCCCGTTCATCACCGATGAAGTGCCTGTCGCCCTGGCGTCGGGGCGCATATGGGCCACTCCGCGGAGGAGTGGGCACTCGACGGTGGTCTTCGCGGTGATGCTGATCTCTGTCTTGCCCTTCATGAAAACCTCCGCCTCGACGACGCAAGGGCGATCCAGGGCTATGTGCCGACTGAATGGTCTCTGCCCTGGTTGAATTGTTGTATATCTTGTGACGGGACTGAGAAACTGCTGACTTCTGACGTTATGCTGCATCCAACAGCGCTCTGATCTGCAACATCCCTCTACCAGTCTCTGACCGGAACGGCTGAATGGAATCTGCTATCCTAGTAGTAGTAGCAACACTAAGCACAGGAGTTCGGTATACCTCAATGCCAGCGTGAGATCCATTCAGAAACACCTGTCGATGACGTCGACTGGGGCGCGGTGGGTGCTGGCGGGCGTGCTCGTCGATCTCTGCGTGGAGCTCTTCCAGACGAATGTGCACGGCCTCCAAAGCTTGGTCCTCGGCAGTCGCACTGGCGATTGGGGTATGAAGGACCTCCTCATCACGACGCAACTGCACGTTCGACGGGCCTCCAGCCTCGCGCTTCTCGCGACCGAAGCCAGGCGGTGAACTCTGATGAGAGCCCGCCATCAAGACCTCCGCTGCGGGATCATAGCTTTCACACTCGAAAGGCACGTCGGACAGACCGGAATCCGACTCGAACACGCCATGAAGCAACTCGGTAGGCTCGAGCGCTGTAACCTACGAAGAAGCTTGATGCACCACTGCTTGTTTGACCCACCGCTGGGGCCGTGAGCGACCGGACCGCTTGCGACCGTGAACGGCGAGAGGAGCCGACACGTAGGGGGTCAACGGCTGATGCAGCAACACGCCACAGGGACTCGCACGGAAGTGCGCGGCCCCGCGGACCGGGAGCGCCTCGACATCGAGAGGCGCCTCCTGGAGCCACGCAAAATCGTCGGTGATGAAGGTGAGCGCTCCAAAACAGATCTCGTGGCCCAGACAAAAACACCACCGGAAGACATGTCGAAGGATGAAAATCGCAACCTTGCCGGAAGTCGCTTAGATGCCGGCCCCACGGTGGGCGCCAACTGTCGTGGGAATGAGCCTGACAGTAGATGGTAGGGGTACGAATGGAGAGGGCAGAGTCCTAGCTACGGCGAGGGTGTACACATGGATGTATGAGTTCAGGCCCCTCTCGTGGAGGTAACAGCCCTACGTCTCAGTGCTCGAGAACTTTATGTCGTGTGGAATGTTGAGATTACAATAGTTGCTAACCCTTGTGCAGGAGGGGAGGGGCGGCTTATTGATAGTTCGCTGCCCCTCATAATGGCCCCGCATCAAAGGGTCTGGTCGTGGGGTTTAAAGTCTGTCGTTACAGGTAACGTACGTAGTAAAAGCTATTAATGACCATTGAACCAGCATCTACCCGTTGGGCTCTTGATGATGGCTCCTGTTCTTCTGGCATCGAGTGAAAGCGAGGTCTTCCGAGTGACACGGGACTGCTAAGTGAGAGCGGGAGTTTCCGAGTTGATTACTGTCGAGTGACTTTGAACGTCTCTAGGGATTTACTCGGAAGTTCATGCTTGATCTTCAAGTCCTCCCATGTAGTGTCCTTAGGTAGGGTATGTGGGCCGTGCCTAGGAGCCTGCCCTAGGTACATATCCTCGTCATGCTATGTCATTCATATTTTTTTGATATAAATTAAAAGTAATAGCATAGCACCTAAATCACATAAGCCATGATGACAATGATCTCCTATTTTAACTGAGACAAAAGGTGAGCCAACTATAGGTCTATGTTTAGCTTTCTCATCGGGTTTAGCAATTGTAGGAGCTTCATCACAAAAGTAAATGACATGCCCATCAATATTTCCTACCAAGAGATCTTTAATCATAGCAATACTAGGTTATACCTTAATTTTTTAGAGGGCTTAGGTGGTCTAATATTACTCTTGTGAACCACAGTTGATACCTTAGCATGTTCCTTTATCCTAACAGGGAAAGGTGGTTTCTCAATATAAGAAGTAGGCACAACTGTATCAACATTGTAAACGATAGTTTCTTCTTCAGTTATGACTGGTTCTTTAATTTATTTTTTAATAGGGGGATTATATTTAAACCACTTCTCTTTAGGGAGATCAACATGAGAAGCAAATGATTCACACAAAGAGGCTACTATCTCAGAGTCAAGTGCATATTTGGTGCTAAACTTGTGAAGAGCATAGGTATTCATAAAAGATTTAACACAATCAAATTCAGGCTTAATACCTAACTCATTACCTTTGTCGAGTTCCCAATCTTCAGAGTTATGTTTAATTCTTTCCAAGAGATCCCACTTGAATTCAATAATCTTCTTCATAAAAGAACCAGTACAAGAAGTATCGAGCATGGTTTGATCATTATGAGAAAGCCGAGCATAAAAATTCTGAATAATAACTTCTCTCGGTATATCATGATTGGGGCATGAATATAACATTTACTTAAGCCTCCCCCAAGCTAGAGCGATTATTTCTCCTTCACATGCCAAAAATTATATATATAATCCCGATCACGATGAACTAGATACATAGGATAAAACTTTTGGTGGAATTCCAATTTCAACCGATTTCAGTTCCATGATCTAATATCATCACATATCCTATACCATGTCAATGGTTTTCCCTTAAAAGATAAAGGGGAAACCTTCTTCTTAACTTCATCTTTGTGTAAACCTGCAAGCTTAAATAGTCCACAAATTTCATCCACATGTATTGGGTGCATATCAGGATGTTCAGTTCCTTCTCCTGCATAAGGATTAGCTAGCACTTGTTCTAACAAACCTGAAGGAATTTCATAACCAATATTTTCAGTAGGTGCTGTAGGTTGAGAGGAAACTAAATGTGATTCCGGTCGAGTGAAGATATCCCAAACAAACCCCTCAAAGGATTGCTTTCCATAGTAACAAGTGACAATAAATTTTAGCACGTAGTATAAGTTTTTCCTTACCGATTTCCACTTACCAAGAGCGCCTCGCTCCCAGCAATGGCGCCAAAAAATAGTCTTGATGACCCAAAAGTGTAGGGGATCAATCATAGTCCTTTCTTTAAGTAAGAGTGTCGAACCCAAGGAGGAGCAAAAGGAAATGATAAGCGGTTTCAGCAAGGTGATTTCTGCAGGCACTGAAATTGTAAGTAGCAAGTAGTGTGATAGCAAGGTAATTTGTAACGAGCAAGTAATGGTAGCAATAGGTAAGGTGCAGCAAGGTAGACCAATCATTTTGTGGCAAAGGACAAGCTAAAACTATCTCTTATAATGACCAAAGTGTTCTTGAGGGTACACGGGAATTTCATCTAGTCACTTTCATCATGTTGGTTTGATTTGTGTTTGCTACTTTGATAATTTGATATGTGGGTGGACTGGTGCTAAGGTGTTTTTCTTACTTTAACTAACAACCTACTTATGATAAACCCCCTCGCAAGCATCCGCAACTATGAGAAAAGTATTAAGACAAAGTCTAACCATAAAATCAAACATGTGGACCTAAATTGGCCCCTTTCGAAGTAGCGCATAAACTAGGGTTTAAGCTTCTATGAATCTAGAAACCCATCATCTAATAACTACTCCACAATGCATTCCCTTAGGCCCAAGGATGGTGAAGTATCATGTAGTCAAGTTTCACATGATAACACTAAGGGAAACACAATATACATATCATCAAAATATCGAACAGATATCAAATTCACATGATTACTTGCAACATGACTTTTCCCGTGACCTCAAGAATGAAGGTAACTACTGTCAAACAATATTAATGCTCAAGATCATAGGGGTATTGAATAGCATAATGGATATGAACATATGATCTTCCACCAAACAAACCATATAGCAATCAACTACACAAGGTAATCGGCACTAGTAGTCACCCACAGGTACCAATCTGAGGTTTTGGACACAAGAGATGAACTAGGGTTTGAGAGGAGACGGTGACATTGCAGATGTTGATGAAGAATGGCCTCCCCAAGATTAGAGGGTTGTTGGTGATGAAGATGGCTTGGATTTCCCCCTCTAGAGGGAAGTTCCCTCGACAGTGTCGCTTCGCCGAAGGGCAAAACTGCTCCTGCCCAAGTTCCGCCTCAAGGTGGCGGCGCTTCATCACCAAAGTCTCCCCCTAATATTTTAAAGTTTTTTTGGGAATTTACACCAGAATATGGGCTCCTGAGGTGGGCATGGGTGAGCACCACCCACCAGGGCATGCTAGGGGGGCGTGGCGTGCCCTGGTATCTTGTGCTCACCAAGTGGCCCCCCTCCGGTAGTTTTCAGCTCCAGTATTTTTCATTTATTGTGTAAAAATTCTCCATAAAGTTTCAGGTCCATTGGGGAAGTGTAGAATAGGTATCTTTGAGATGCTTTTTTAGGTCCCGAATTCCAGCTGCCCGTATTCTCCCTCTTTGTGTAAAACCTTGCAAACTGTGAGAGAAAAGGCATTAGAATTACTCCCCAAAGCTTTATTATGGATGAAAACATTAGAAATAACAGTAGGAAAACATAATGCAAAATGGACGTATCAACTCCCTCAAGCTTAGACTTTGCTTGTCCTCAAGCTAAAGGCAATATCGAAGAACATGCCCACATGGTTTGCGAGTGAGGTGTTAATAAAACAAAATACGGACATAATAGCATCATGTTTATTATTATAATAGCAACAAACTTCAACATATAAATCTTTCACATGACTTTTATTTCATAATAACATCCTAAAACTTCGTATGAGCAAGTAACAATTCACCACAACGTGGAAGTATAAAGCATAAATCTTATTGGAAACCAACAAACTATGTTCTTAGTCAACTTTGCAACTACAATTCATCATATTTTTGGAAGGGTCTCATGTAGGAGCCTTTTGGGATGTCCACATACTCAACCATTATTTAATCTTCTATGATCGCTAACACTCACAACATACCCATGAGCAAAAAGTTTCAACTGGACACATAGAAAGATAAGGGCTTATAGTTTTTCCTCCCAACGTATTCACCTCAAGGGTGATGTCAACAATAATAACTTATGCTCACTCATATCCAACTGGATATATGTGCCTAAATATTTACTCACCACATGATGCTTGCAGTGGATAAAAATAAAAAAGGAATAAGTAAGAATACTTTGACTCTTGCATAAAAGTTAATACATAAAAGTAAAAGATAGGCCATTCGCACAGGGAAGCAGAGGTTGTCATGCGCTTTTTAGTTTGTATGCCAAATCCCTTAGCACAAAAGAATGCCATGTTGCATTTCCCCTTGTGATAGCAACCTTTATTATGAACTCCATCGCTTTTATTACTTTGCCATCACCAGTTGGTGCAACGCTCAATTTTCTCTTACACTAATTGATCCAACACTTTTAGAAGAAATTTTTATTGCCTTGATGCAATGATGACAACTTACTTGAAGGATCTTATTCAATCCATAGGTAGGTATGGTGGACACTCAAACATGAGTTTGGTTTTTGGGTTTTTGGATGCACAAGTAGTATCTCTACCTAGTGCAGAATTCTTGGCTAGCAAAGATATTGAGCAAGCACCACATATTGAAGGATCTATGACAATATAACTTCTATGTGAATATGAACAAGCATAAAACATTACGTTTTCTTCCTTGTCCAACGTCAACAATTTTGGCATATAATATTTAATGGGTGCTTGTAATCATAAAAGATGTCCATGATAGTGTATTTGCATGTGAATCTTATCTTCCCTAATTAATTCTTTCATGAATTGCATCATTTACTAATGCTATGTTTGTCAATCTCCAATAAATTTTACCACCTGTACTTTTCTTTATTGTGATGTCATTACTCACCATAAGATTAGCATATGATCTTTTTCATTTATTCTCTTTTATCAAGATTGCAATAAGAAAGTAAAGGGGCAAAAACTCAGACTAAACTTTATTATATAACTCTCATTTGATTACATAGATAGATAGATCACGAAACTAGCACTCAAAAATAGATCATACTAAACATTTATTCAACTAAATCATGAATATCTAAGTTTCAAAATAAAAGGCAAAAGTAAAACGTGATGGTGATACGATACTGGGGCACCTCCCTCAAGCTTGGATCAAGCCAAGGGGAGTGCCCATACCCGTGTACTCAAGTCTCCTTAGGAGCTTAAAAATGCAGGGGGTGATGAATAGCCCCTAGTGTTTTTCGATATTCGGATGTACTGAGGCTAAAGCTATTATCACATGGTTTGTACAAGTAAAAAATCCATCGTATGACACGGAATAACCTCTTTCAATTTTTTAGTATGACACTTATGCTCGGATTTGTAGACCGGTTCTCGCTTACTATGACGGTCAGTTTTCTTCTTTCTCCCATTAGGTGCTTGACGAGGCGATCTGGAAGCACAATCACAGTGGTTCTCCCTTTGCCCTTTTAGCCGAATGAGTGGAACGTAAGAGGGAAAACACAGGAGCTGGGCAACCCAACTATTGACCCAATACATAGTTCGGATCCAATGCATATAATGCAAAATCCAAGATGCCAAACACACAATCAACTGTGTCAAGGTGATGCTTACGGTGATATTTTCAATTCAATCCCCCGGTCTATTAGCCTGTTGCATCGTAATGTATAGCGAACAGTTTCGCAAGAAGCGTTGATGAGGGAAAACATAGTATGTAGCATAAAATACAGCGAAGAGGCCATGTATAATGGTCTTGTGTTTGCTCACTAATTCTTATAACTCAAATTGCCGAAGCAACTGTTTACAGGTATTTGAAGATGAAATATAAAGCTTACAGAGGATAGGTTGTACCGGTGGTCTTAGATGGGTGGCTTGACGTCCTCGATGTGCCATGTCGCCTGTCCACTCCTATGCCTCCAAGGGAGTTGCATTCCTTTAAGGGTGATTGGTGTCGGCGAGCGGATCTTGGGAAGAAGATCTTGAGAAGTAGCCAAAGTATGAATGAGCTTTATGCTTTAGCAGGTCCTTGAAGGTACGTGAGGTTTCTCCGAGGACATGTACTGGCAGTAGTTCAGTCTAGCCGAACACTTTCCCTTTGATAATTGTTCCCCACTGCTGCCCATGGAATATTGAGTGCAAAGTTGTGCCGTCTTGACATATGTTTGACAGGCGCTAGGGCTGTGAAGTCAGGAGCGTGTCCCTATTTTTGGGGAGAAGAAGATTCCAGGAGTTCGGACTGAGACCGAGCTCGTTTGTCAACCTTACGTGCCTTGATGGCAGACTTCGGTGTTGGCCGATCATCATCATAATGGAATTCAGCCACAAGGACCAATGCATGTTCCTAAGTTCGGAGGGAACGATGTGTGTTGCTGTTGACAGTAATGACCCCCTTGGAACCATGCATCTTGAGCTTGAGGTATGCATAGTGTGTGACGACGTTAAAGCGAGCGAACGCTGTGCGGCCCGGCAAGGCATGATAACCGCTACAAAAAGGGACAAAGTCGAAGATCAATTCCTCGCTCCGGAAGTTGTCTGGAAAACCGAACACTACTTCCAAGGTCACAGAGCCTGTGCACCGGGCTTTGACGCCTGGGATCACTCGTGTAAAGATAGTGTTGCTAAGTTTGATCCTTAATGGATATATACCCATCATTTTCATTGTGTTTGAGTAATTCAAATTGAGGCTACTCCTTCGTCCATTAGGACTTTAGTGAGCTGATACCCATCGATAATGGGGTCTAGGACGAGGAACGCCGAACCCCCATGACGGATACTGGTCGGATGGTCTCATTCAATCAAAGGTGATCGAGTACGCCGACCATGGGTTATACTTCAAGGCTACATGCTCTACAACAAAGACCTCATGATGGGCGCACTTCCTCTCCTTTTTGGGTATGTGAGTGGCATATATCATGTTCACAGTCTTTACCTCTGGAGGGAACTTATTCCTTCCTCCATTGCTCAGACCGCAGAGCTTGTCATCGTCCTTGATGTGTGGGCCCTTGCCTTGCTCTTCGGCTGCGAGTTTGCCATCTTGTTTGAACACCCAACAGTTATTGTTGGTGTGGGTGGCGGGCTTGTCTTGGGTGTCGTGGATTTGGCAAGTCCTCTCCATGATTTTGTCCAGCGTGGTAGGTTCGTCATGGTTGCCTTTAGAAGGCTTCTTCCGCAGCTCGGATCGGGGGTTGCGGAAACCGGTGTTAACGGTCGTGTCGTCGGCATCACTGTTTTGTGTCGGCGTTTACTTTTGTTGCGTCATGGTTTACCATTTCCATCCCGGACTTTAGAAGTGTCGGGGTTTTCGGGGTTGTGGCTTCGTCTAGCTAGCCAGTTATCCTCGCCCACGCAAAAGCGGGTCATGAGTGATGTAAGGGCGGACATGGTCCTAGGCTTGTCCTTCCCGAGCAGGCGGGCCATCCATTCGTCCCGAATATTGTGCCGGAAGGAGGCTATTGCCTCGGTGTCTGGGCAATCGACAATGTGGTTCTTCTTGGTCAAGATTCAATTCCAGAATTGTCGAGTCGATTCGCCTGCTTTCTGCACAACATTGCTTAGGTCAGAGGAGTCCGACAGCCATACATTGGTGCCCTAGAAGTTAGATCAGAAAGTGTCCTCGAGATCCTCCCAATTCCCGATAGAATTTTTAGGGAGGCTGTTTAACCAATCCCGAGATGGCGCCTTGAGTTTTAGGGGTAGATACTTGATGGCGTGGAGATCATCTCCTTGTGCCATATGAATGTGGAAGAGGAAATCCTCGATCCACACTGAAGAATTTTTGGGGAGGCTGTTTAACCAATCCCGAGCTGGCGCCTTGAGTTTTAGGGGTAGATACTTGATGGCGTGGAGATCATATCCTTGTGCCATGTGAATGTGGAAGAGGAAATCCTCGATCCACACTGATAGGTCAGTTGTCCCGTCGTATTACTCTATGTTCTCGGGTTTAAACCCTTCCGGGAACTAATGCTGCATCACCTCGTCGGTGAAGCCCAGTGGGTGGGCAGCGCCTCTAACATGGGCTATGTCACGCCATTAGTCGGCGCCTGATGTGGCCCGGTTTTGTTCCCGACCTCTATTGTTGTGGTCGAGCCAAGGACGGTATCTGTCCCGTCTATCGGGGGAGTACCCATTAGATCCATAGATGGATCTCGTGTGGCCTGTTCTATAATCCAGGTCGTGTCGTAGGTCGTACCTGTCCTCATGCTCTATTGGCTCTTTTCCCCTTCTGATGGGCATCGCCGGCCTATAACTGGCATCGCCAGCCGTCCTATCTTGTCCTCGGGGAGGGCGGTCCGGCTGGTCGTATGGAGTGTGCTTGGGAGACGGTGTATTAGGGACCTCGTCATCGAACTGCGGCAGCAGCCGTCGGCATGGAGACGGTGTATTAAGGACCTTGATGAAAAATTCCTCTTGACACGCCTTCAGGCCGATCTGGGCGTGGATTGGGTTGGGTCGTCAGTGATTTTCATTGATAGGATCTGATCTAGAGCTACATTGAGTGTCGAGAGCTCGCTTCGGTCAATCTGCCTAGAGCTTTTGGAGTTGACCTCCGATGCATCCCGCACAAGGAGTTTGTTCGGCAAGACCTAACCCTTGGCCATCTGGTACTATAACCAGATCCAGACTAAAATCCAGATCATCATCGGGGTCGATCCCGTAGGTGGGGTCAAAAGTGCAATCCGAAATCAAGGCCTCGGAGTCCTCGGGCGCGTCAGATGAGATTGCGAGCCCGGTGAGAAAAAGATCGCCCCGAGAGTCTATGGAGAACTCTAGGTTCCTGAATCTGACCTATTGATTAGGGGAGAATGTCACGACCTGGCCAAGACGGCCGGTTGGGTCAGGGTGCAACATGATGCTGCCGAAAGCGAAGAGCTATCCAGGGACAAAGGAGTCCATGTTGCGGACTTCCTCGCTAATGACTAAGCGAGCCATTGATTCCTTTGGCGATCATAGTGGAACTCTCAATAAAGCACCAATGTCGGTGTCAAAACCGAGGGTCCCGACCTATGTGTCTAGGATCGATGGTAACAAGGAACTAAGAAAACGATATTTACCCAGGTTAGGGCCCTCCTATGGAGGTAAAACCCTACGTACTACTCGATTATATTGATGTGTATGAAGGTTACAGAGTTGATCTACCTCGAGATCGAATAGCTAAAATTCTAGATGAGTTTCTCTATCCTACAATCTAAAACCCTCCCGGTTTATATAGACACCAGGGGGTACCTAGGGATTACACATGATTGGTCTCCTGCCAAGGATGAAGATGCCAATTTCCTCATCCTGACTTGGAGTGCACGATGCGCCTTCAAGACTTCTTTCTATAACACAGGGTCGTGGCATATCCGGCCCTTCCCACAATAGTCATAGAGCGGCCCACCAAGCCACCCAATTGGGAGATAAGCCAGCGGCCCCAGGACCCCTTGGTCAAGAACTCCCTCTAGCCTCCGCGTCTGGGCAATCGACAATCTGGTTCTTCTTGGTCAAGAACCGGTTCCATAATTGTCGAACCGACTAACCTGCTTTCGGGACAACATTGCTTAGGTCGGAAGAGTCCGACGTCCGTACATAGGTCCCCCGGAAGTTAGATCGGAAAGTTTCCTCGAGATCCTCCCAACTCCCGATAGAATTTCCAGGGAGGATTTTTAACCAGTGCCGAGCTAGCCCCTTGAGTTTTAGGGGCAGATACTTGATGGCGTGGAGATCATATCCTCATGTCATATGAATGTGGAGGAGGAAATCCTTGATCCATACTGTTGGGTCAGTTGTCTCATCGTATTGCTCTATGTTCATGGGTTTAAACCCTTCCGAGAACTGATGCTGCATCACCTCACGGAGAAGCACAGTGGGTGGGCAGCGCCTCTGACCCGGGCTATTTCATGCCGATAGTTGGTGCCTGATGTAGCCTGGTTTTGTTCCCGACCTCTGTTGTTGTGATCGAGCCAAGGCTGGTATCCGTCCCGTCTATCGGGGGAGTACCCTCTAGATCCGT
The DNA here is from genome assembly GCA_022496015.1 of Hordeum marinum. NCBI lineage: Eukaryota > Viridiplantae > Streptophyta > Magnoliopsida > Poales > Poaceae > Hordeum > Hordeum marinum. Next base: position 124,427,540 of record CM039673.1, on the reverse strand, counting down.
AGATGAATCTCGTGTGGCCTGTTCTATAATGCATGGCGTGTCACAGGTCTTCCCTGTCCTCAGGCTCTATTGGCTCTTTTCCCCTTTTGTGGGGCATCGCCGGCCTATAACTAGCGTCGCCAGCCATCCTATCTCGTCGTCAGGGAGGGCAGTCTGGCTGATCGTATGGATTGTGCTTGGGAGATGGTGTATTAGAGACCTCATCATTGAACTGCGGCAGCAACCGTCAGCGTGGATAGCTCTCCCCTAGGGCACCTATGCACATTCCATATGAAGCAAGGACTCCCTCAATAGTCTTTAACAGTTATTGTTGACATGGTTAGTTATGATCTTTTCTGAAAACCTGGGTGCTACTTAAGCATATATATGTGTGTGTGTAAACAAGAAAAAAGAGTTCGTAAAAGTTTTTCTTTCTCACTTTCAGTTTTTCAACTGAATTGCCTGAGGACAAGCAAGCGTTTAAGGTTGGGAATTTGATACATCTCCAACGTATCTACTTTTCCTAACACTTTTGCTCTTGGTTTGGACTCTAATTTACATGATTTGAATGAAACTAACCTGGATTGATGTTGTCTTCAGCACAACTACCATGGTGTTATCTTTGTGCAAAAATAAAAGTTCTCAGAATGGAGCAAAACATTTTGGAGATTTATTTTGGAATATTTAAGGAATTGTGGAGCCAGAAGATACCTGAGAGGGGGACCAGGGTGCCCACCCCCCACGAGGGGGCACCAAGCCCCCCAAACACGGCCCGGTGGAGGGTGGACACCTTGTGGGCCCCCAACCCTAGTTTCAACGCTATAAATTCACAATTCCTCGAAAAAATTAGAGAGAAGGTTTTACCTCGTTTAACGATAGAGAGCTGCCCCCACCTCTTGTTCTTCATCGGGAGGCCAGATCTGGAGTCCGTTTAGGGCTCCAAAGAGGGGAATCTTTGGCCTTCATCATCATCAACCCTTCTCCATCACCAATTCCATGATGCTCCCCATCGGGAGTGAGTAATTCCTTCGTAGGCTTTCTGGTCACTGAGGAGTTTGATGAGATTCATCATGTAATCGAGTCAGTTTTGTTATGGCTTGATCCCTAGTATCCACTATGTTCTAGGATTGATGTTGCTATGAATTTTCCGTGCTTAATGCTTGTCACTAGGGCCTGAGTGCCATGATTTCAGATCTGCACTATTTATGTTATCATCATTATATCTATGGTCTTGATCTGATCTTGCCTAGTCATATGCACCTATTATGTGTTATGATCCCTCAACCCCATAGTGACATCATTTTGGATACTTCACGCTGATGATCGTACTTTGAGGAGTTAATGTATTCACTAAGTGCTAATGCATTCCTCCGGTTCTCTATTAAAATGAGGCCTTAATATCCCTTAATTTCCTTATGGACCCCGCTACCACGGGAAGGTATGTTGGAAATATGCCCTAGAGGCAATAGTAAATTAGTTATTGCCATATTTCCTTGTTCATGATAATCGGGTATTATCCATGCTAGAATTGTATTGATCGGAAACTCATATACACGTGTGGATACATAGACAACACCATGTCCCTAGTATGCCACTAATAGACTAGCTCGTTCATCAAAGATGGTAAAGGTTTCCTAGCCATAGACATAAGATATCATTTTATTACGGGATCACATCAGTAGGATAATGCCACGGTATCACATCATTTGATTACGGGATGGTTGTCGTCGTTTTCTTACGACGGATGCCATGGGGTGGCTTATCATGAGTGGTTGGGGCCGAAGGACGCCGATGGGCTCTGGGTGCGAGATTGGGCACAAGCGGTGATGACACACGATGTACCTAGGTTCAGGGCCCTCCGGGGGAGGTAACACCCCTAGTCCTGCTTGGTCTAGTTGGATGGATGGGTACGTGTATAAGGATGCTCCCGGAGCTGTGTCTAGAGGAGGAAGAAGGAGCAGCCGACTCATCTTCGTCTGCTGCTAGAGGAGGGAATGAGAGTTCTCTGGGTGCGTATGTGAGACCATTCGTCCGTCCCCGTTGCATGGGGGGATCGAGGGGTTTTATAGGCCAACCCCCCGGCTCTTACAATATGTCATAAGTACAATGGTTGGGGGACCCGACTAGCAATCTCTCTGGCTGGCCAGAGGGTCCCGCCACTCGCGCCATCTTGTCATGGGTGGGGCCCGCCGGCCGAGCGGTCCCATCTCCTGTTGGGACCCGCCAGTCGGCTCTATGATTGGCCCTTTCCCACCTGCCGTGGCACGGGCCGCTTGGGGGGCGTCGTCTAGCGCCAGCCGTTCGAAGTCTCCGGTATGGCCGGCGGCACTATAGCCATGCCAGGGCAGGTAATCAAGTGACGAGGGCGTGCCGGCACTGTTCCCCCGCCTGGTCGCGCTCACCAAAGTCGGTGGCCAGGACTGTTGGATTGTAGCCATGCGTTGCGGTGCGTAAGCGGCCACTGTAGCCACAGGGCCACCCATCATGCCGGTCACGTCGTGTCATCGTACCTGCGTGCAGAGGGACGGGACGGGGCATGTCCATCCCGATGTCAATGGAAGAGCCGGCCCGTGGGCAGCCCGCCACGCCTAGCCGGCCAAGGGCCCAACCGGCTCCTTGACCAGACGGTCGGGGTGCCAGTCGGCACTGGCTTGCACTGAATGGCCTCCAGCCGGCCACAGTGAGGGGTACCTCGGCATCCTCCCCTTCGTAAAGTTGTGCGAGGGGTACCTCGGCATCCTCCCCTTCATCGAGTTCTTCAATGCCCTCTTCTATCTCAAGTCCTTGGAGAGCGACGCGTGTGGGGGCACGGTGGTGTGCTATCGCGGCATCGCTCGCTTTCCCCCTCTCTCTCTGATCGAGTCCGTCAAGGGGTGGCACCGATCGTTCTTCTACGTGAAGAACGTCGACCCGAGAACGGATTACATCCGGCTGCCGCCGTTCGAGGACAGGCAGTCCTCCCAACAGAACTGGCAGGGATGCGCCCCGTGCGGCGTGGCCTTGGACGGCTCACCCGGCTCTTGCAGTTGAAGAGCACCGAGGGGATGGTTGCCGCCAACCTCATGGCAGCCTTTGTCTCGCGCCGGGCGCCTCCCCTCTAGATGAGGCCGCATCGGATCTACGACATGTCCGACCGGCACGACCCCTGCCGATAGTCCACCGTCGAGCTGACGCCAGCTCAGGTGGCGAAGCGGGTGAACGCCCTCACCATGTTCAAGCTGAAGCCCGCCTCGTGGTCCTTTGGCATGGAGCCGTACGTTCGCATCAACCGGCCTCCCCTGGTATGTTTTTCCGTCGAGGCGGTTCTTTCTCGTTTGGTATTCCCCAGCCGGCGGTCGGCTAGAGAACTTACATTGAAGTGCTGACTGCAGCTGCTGGTGCGACAGAACACGTCGGACGACCCGCACCCGTAGATCTTTGAGGCGGAGCATGAGGACTCCGACTCTCGAGACTTCCAGATGGGAGGCCCTCGGAGGAAGGAGTGGACTCCTCTGGGGGGGCGACGAGCCGGCGGATCCGCGAGGCGGTGCTCCTGGCGGGGCCGGAGGGTCCGGTGCAGCCGGGGAACCCAGCGGAGCGGGTGAGTTCCCTCTTGCCCCCTCCATCCGGAACTAGACAGACGGCTATGATGATGATGACGATTTGATAATTCTAGACGGGCCTCCTCCCGCGGCACGCCAGGACCGTAGGAGCGAGGAGCGACCAGCTCGAGGCCTGGCAGCCGTACCGGCCGGCTGGGGGAAGAGGCTGGCTCTTAGGGGGGCAGCGGCCTCGCCACTCGGCCCGAAGCGGGTGAAGGTGGCCGCGTGGAAGCCACCGCCACGCGCCAAGCGGGCCCTACCCCTTGTTATCGCGTAAGTTCCGTATCTTTCTGTGAGTTTTTGCTTTCGCCTTGCGAGCCGGTTAACGATCGGTTTTTGGACGCTGCAGTGACCCCATCGAGCTCCAAGATGAGGAGCCGGCAGGGGAGACGACGGATGCCGCCAGCAGGCTGGCCCGTGAACACATGGCCACCCAGCAGGAGGAAAAGAGGAGGCTCGCGGAGCTGCGAGCCTCCCGGTCCGGCACGCGAGGAGGGGCCGCACACTTCGGGACCTCAAGCGGCCGGAGGCAGAGGGGGTCGGCAGACCCCCCACGGGCGATGAACTTAGGTAGGGAGTCCACCCGTATGTCGAGGCCTCCGTCAAGCAAGCCGCAGGGGGCGTCCATGGACTCGCCGGCACCTTCGCCCACGCAAGAAACGGCCCAGACGAGGGAGGCGACGATGGAGCCGGCTCCCGAGGCGACCCGGCCTGAGGTGCCGGAGGGAACCCCTCCTGCGGCCGAGCCGGCCCGGGTCGTGATGCTGGAGGTTTCGGTGGTCCCGGAGACGGCATCGGAGGCGTCGCCACAGGTGGCAGCCATGGAGGTGGAGGTACCTTCCGGCGCGACCGACGCACCAGAGCGGCCGGGAGAGGAGGCGGCTGTGGCACCGGGCACGAGGCCGGCGGGAGGCGACTCCCGACCCCTTGTCGTGATCAACCCGCCCCTGGTGGCTGGAGCCGCGGCAAGCCCAGGTGGCAGCGGCGGCCGAGCCCGGAGGGCCCTCTGGTCGATGCAGGAGGTCATCCGGGACTTGTAAGCGCTGGTGAGCGCGCCGGCCCTGCCGGCCCCCCAGGTAGTCGACCCGGTTCCGTCCTTCGCGGGCTTGGGCAGTGTCCTGGACCGGTGCCGGCAGGAGCTGGCCTGGTTTGTTGAGGCGGCAGATGCCTCCCTTCAGCGTGCATAGATGAGCCGACACTTTTGCCTTAGAGTATTCAGTGGGGGCACGCGAGCGCACCCACTAGGTGTAGCCCCCGAGATGCGGGCCGGCTGACCGGCTGACGGGTAGCCGGGCCGGATCTTCTTTGTGCATGTCTTGACCTTTGCCCCCCTTTCTTGCGACAGGAGGGATCTTCTCTCCGGCAGAAGTTGTTTGCGGAAGCGGTCGCCCTCCACAACCGTGGCAAACATGGGTTCTACCGCCTGGAGGAGGAGCTGGCACGCGTGCAAGGTAGGTTGCACTTTGTAGGAGCGGCATATTGCCCCCGAGAATCGGCTGATGTTGGTTGCCTCTTTCAGGCGAGCTGGCCACCCTCCGGGAGGAGAAGACCGGGCTCGTCACCAAACGGGACCGGCTGACGCGGGACATCTACGTGGCCGCACAGGACACGAACCGGCTGGCTGCGCTGCTAGTTGAGGGGGAGGCGGCCCGGGACCGGCTCAAGGCCGAGGCGCCAAAGGAGGTGGCGGCCCAGGAGGCGGCCGTCAAGGAGGCGGCTGACGCCGCCCTGAGGACCGTCGCCCTTCAAGGCAAGGTGACCCGCCTTGAGAAGACGCTTGAGGAGGTGAAGGGTTCCCTCGCCACCTCGGAGGCGGCCCGGAAATCGAAGTGCAAGGCAGCGCTCCACTTCGTCCTTGGGGTGGACGACGCGATCGAAGGTAGGTGCCAATCTTTCTCTTTCCCTAGCTGGTTGTTGTTCCCTTTGCCGTTTCTCGTGTTTCTTCTTGCTTTTTCTTTCCTTCTCTGCTCCTTCCTTCCAAGGCGTTTCCCGGAAACTCATCGCCGCGCTGCGCGTGCCATTGTGGAGCACCGGGAATACCTTCGGGAGTGCAGTCGCCCCATCGAGGAGCACGCCGCGTGGGACATGGATGAGATTGGATCGTCGTCGAGATGCGGATGACCCATCTTGAGCAGAGTGTGGAGCATCTCAAGACCGCCAGCAAGGAGGTCATCGCCGCACTGTGGTCGAGCCACGGGGGATCTACGACGCACCACGTGGCTCAGCGGCTGGAGCACGCCGTCTCCCACTTCAAGGCCTGGAAGGCATTGACCGCCCGAGCCGGGGCGTAGATGGCGCTCCGGTTCATGACGTCTTGGTATCGCGGCATGGACCTGGGCCGGCTGGCGACCATGCGGGACGTGCCGGCTGCAAAGCAGGAGGCCCGCGAGCTCGCCCTTGTCCAGTGGGCCCATGAGCTCGCGTCATATGGTGACGCGGACGAGTTCCTGCCGGCCCTTGGCGAGGATGCCGAGCCATTGCCTGAGGCCTCCTTCGGCATCCCTCAAGGCCCGACGGATGTAGAAGTCGCCGAGGAGAGCACCGACTTGAGCGGCAAGACGACCAAGACCGAGGAGCCCGCCTCGAAGGCCAAGGAGGCCGACCCAAAGACTGCAACCACCTCCGAGGCGACGATTGAGCTGCCTCGCGACGCGCCGGCTGGGAGCACGCCACCTGGTGACGAGTTGGTGGCCTAGCCCCTGGGCATCTTTTTTTCTTCTTTTTTCCCTGCATGTAAAAACTTGAATCCACCCACTTGGGGTGTTTGTGTAACGAATCGAATGCTGGCCGTGGGCCATTTTTTCCTTAATGCTTATGTCATGAATATTCTGTTGTGTTTGCCTTGTGAATCATGCCGCGTCGTTCTTATCCCTTTTCGTCCGCCTCGACTCTTTCCGTTTCTACTCCTTTTCCTCCTATGGTTTTTGGCCCCACCAGCCCGACAGCCGGGAGCCGATCTGTAGCTGGGTCGGGGCGTCCGCCTCAGGGAAGCCAGTTCAAAACATAGGAATCGCGAGGTTTTTTTGGGATAAGTAGAGTGGTAGAGACATGGTGAGGGTCCGGCTGGGCCCCGAAGGGGTCTCCCTTTGGTTAGATCTTTCGTGTGAGCGAAACCTTGCCGCCCCGGGGCCCCGTCAGCCAGACATCCGGGAGCCAGTTCTGTAGCTGGTAAGGGTGGGGAAGTTCGGCCGGCTCATGCTACTTAGCCGTTTTTCAGTGAGGCGCTTCTAGGCCCAGATGGCTGGCCCCCGGTCCCAGGAGCCAGGCCGGGAGCTGGTGAGTGTGGAACACTTTTGAGAGAAACAAAACGGGGCGCACCCCAAGAGCCGGCTTGGGGTGCCCATTGCATTCATAAGCCCAAAAGGACGGGGATACATACATACATTGATTCTCCTCAGCAGTAAAATAGGTGCAAGAGTGCTGCGTTCCATGGGCGCTCCGTTTCTTCACCAGAAGCATCTCTTTTGTGCTTCTGCGGCTTCTAGGCGTCTATCAGGTTCTACGCGTTGTTGCGTAGCGCCTTACTGATGATGAACGGACCCTCCCATGGGGAGGACAGCTTGTGCTGTCTGGCGGTTCACTGGATCCATCTGAGGACCAGGTCCCCCTCGTGGAACGAGAGTGGCCAGATCTACTTGCTGTGGTAGTGCCGGAGCTTTTGCTGGTAGATCGCTGTCCAGCTCAAGGCCAGTTCACGAGCTTCCTCGAGTAGATCGACGCCATCTTCTCTTGCCTCCTTTGCGTCCTTCTCCATGTATAGGGTGACCCGAGGCCAATCGAACTCAATGTCGGTGGGGATGATCGCTTCGGACCCGTACACGAGGAAGAAGGGAGTGTAGCCGGTTGACCGGTTTGGGGTGGTCCTGAGACTCCAAAGGACGGTCGGCAGCTCGTCGATCCAGCTGCCGACCAACCTTACCAGCGGCGTCACGAGACGGGGCTTGATGCCGGATAGGATGATGCCATTTGCCCTCTCCACCTGGCCGTTGGACAACGGATGAGCGACGAAGGCCAGGTCGACCCGGATTCCTTGCTTGGAGCAGAAACGCGTGAGGGCGCCCTTGGCAAAGTTCGTGCCATTTTCGGTGATGATGCTGTGGGGAACGCCGTAGCGTACTGTGATGTCGTCGATGAACCAGACGGCCGTGGGGCCGTCCAGCTTCTTTCTTGGTCGCGCCTCGATCCACTTGGTGAACTTGTCGATGGCCACCAGTAAGTGTGTCATGCCGTCTCGAGCGGTCTTGAATGGGCCCACCATGTCCAGCCCCAAATGGGGAAAGGCCACGAGCGGGGGATGGTTTGGAGGGCCGTTGCCGGCAGGTGGCTCTGCGCGCTGAAGTGTTGGCAGCCCTCGCACTCGTCGACCAATTTCTTGGCTGCGACGAGAGCCGCCGGCCAGAAGAAGCCATGGCAGAAAGCTTTGGCCACTAGGGTCCGGGAGGCGGCATGTTGCCCGCACTCGCCCTGATGAATGTCGAGGAGGATCTCCAGACCCTTTTCTGGCTCGACACATCACTGGAAGACGTCGGTGGTGCTACGGTGGACGAGCTTGTTTTTGATGATGCCATAGGCCGTGGCCTGGCGCTGGATTTTCCTAGCCAGAGCCTCGTGCGGAGGCAGCTCGCCTCGCAGAATGAACACTAAGATGGGTTGGGCCCACGAGGGGGGCGCGACGACGGCCGGCTCGGGAGCCCCCGGGACTGGTTGATCAGTCCTCGGGATTGGTTCGCCAGCTGCCGGGGCTGGCTCGGGAGCTCCCAAGGCTGGTTGGCCAGACCCGGGTTTGGCTCGCCGGCCCCCAAGACCGGCTGGCTGGTGATCACCATGACGGCCGTGCCACCGGGGCTGGCCGCCTCGGACACCGCCGGGTCGATTGGAGCCGGCTGGGCAGTCGACGATTCGAGGGCCAGCGGTGAAGTTGCCGGAGAGGTGTTCGGGGCCGTTGATGGGCCGGCGACACCCGCCGACATGAAGATTGACTCTGATTCAGGGGAAGGCTTGATTGACGGCTTGAGCAGTCGTTCGAGGGAGACGCCGTTTGGGATGGCCTGCCGGGTGGAGCCGATCTTCGCCAGCGCATCCGCCGCCTCATTGTCCGACCATGGGACGTGATGAAACTCACAACCCTCGAAGGAGAAGGTGAGTTGTTGAATGAGGAAGCGATAGCTGGCCATGTTGGCGTCCCTGGCGTCCCATTCGCTAGAGACTTGCTGCACCATGAGGTCGGAGTTGCCGAAGTAGAGGATGCGCTTGATGTCGATCTCCTTGGCAAGCCAGAGGCCATGGATGATGGCCTCGTACTCAGCCACATTGTTGGAAGCGGCGAAGTGGATCTATAGGGCATATTTGAGCGGATCAACTTTCGGGGAGGAGAGGACTATGCCGGCACCCAGGCCGGTCCTCATTTTCGAGCCGTCGAAGTGCATGTGCCAATGCATGGAGTCTGGGGGAGGCGGGACGAACTCCGTCTCCGCCCAGTCGACGAGGAAATCCGCCAACGCCTGTGACTTGATGGCGGTTCTTGGCTCGTACAGGATCTCATGGTCAGCGAGGGCGATGACCCACTTGGCGATCCGGCCGGTGGAGTCCCGGCCGCTCATGATCTCGTCAAGTGGGGTCGTGCTCACCACGATAATGGTATGCTCTAGGAAGTATTGCTTGACCTTCTTGGCGGCGAAGTATACGCCGTAGCACATCTTTTGATAGTGGGGGTAGTTCTGCTTGGACGCGGACAGGACCTCGCTGAGGTAGTAGACGGGTTGCTGGACCGGCAGGGACTTGCCCTCCTCCGGCCGCTCGACCACCAGAACGATGCTGATGACGCGGGTGGTCGCCGTGATGTAGGCGAGCAAGGGTTCCTTCTCAGCCGGCGTGGCTAAGATGGGCATGCGGGTGAGAGCCTTCTTGAGGCCGCGGAAGGCCTCGTCCACATTGTCAGACCAGTCGAAGGCGCCCGGCCTCCTGGTTTGCCCCGACTCGATCAGAGCCGTCTTGCGAAGGAGCCCGTAGAGGGGCAGGGCCTTCTCTCCAAGTCGGCTGATGAACCGGCTGAGTGAGGTGAGTCAGCCAGTGAACTTCTAGACGTCGTGAAGCCGGGTCAGTTTTGGCATGTGCTCGATCACGCTGGTCTTCTTGGGGTTAGCTTCGATGCCACGAGCGAACAGGAAGAAACCCAAGAGTTGTCCGGCAGGGACGCCGAAGACACACTTCTCCGGGTTGAGCTTGATCTTGTACTCGCGTAGGTTCGCGAAGGTCTCCCGAAGGTCGTCGAGGAGGCTGAAGTGCTTCTTGGTTTTGACGACAGCGTCGTCGACGTAGACGTGGACGTTCCTGCCTATCTGAGGCAGGAGGCACTTCTGCATGCATCGTTGGAAGGTGGCGCCAGCATTCTTCACGCCGAAGGACATGGTGATGTAGTAGTAGGCCTCGAAGGGCGTGATGAAGGAGCTCTCGAGCCGGTCTTTAGGATCTAGCTTGATCTGGTGGTAGCCTGAGTAGGCGTCCAGGAAGTACAGCAAGTCGCAGCCGGACGTGGAGTCGATGACTTGATCGATCCGCGGCAGGGCGAACGGGTCCTTGGGACATGCCTTGTTTAGGCTAGTGTAGTCGATGCACATGCGCTAGCTCTTGTTCTTCTTCAGTACCAGGACTGCGTTGGCCAGCCAGTCCAGGTGCAATACTTCCATGATGAACTCGGCTGCGAGCAGCCACGCGATCTCATCGCCTATAGTACACCGCTTCTCCTCAGAGAAGCGGTGCAGGGGTTGCTTGACCGGCTTGACGTACGGCTGGACGTGGAGTTTGTGCTCGGTGAACTTCCTCGGAATACCCAGCAGCAAAGATGCCCGATTCTCACGGAGGAAGTCGACGAGCTCGCCTTCCTATTTGCTGTCGAGGCGGGAGCCGATGGTGATGCATTGAGCCGGGTTGGCCGGGTCGAGCGGGATCTGCTTGGTGTCCTTGGACGGCTCGAAGGAGGCCTCGCCGGTGGATTGTGAGGGTGGAGCCGACACGGCCGGCTGGCTGGCAGCACGGGCCACGAGCCGGTCGAGCTGTCGTTTCTCCTCGGCGATCTCTAGGGCCTCGGCCAGCCGGCTGCCGTCTCGAGCGCATTCGAGCGACATCTTGTAGTCGCCCTTGATGGTGATGATCCCCTTTTGGACCGGCATCTTGAGCTTGAGGTAAGCATAACGGGGGACCGCCATGAAGCTGACAAGAGCTGGCCGGCCCAACAATGCGTGGTAGGGGCTCATGAGGTCCACGACCTCGTACAACACTGGCTCGCGGCGGAAATGGCTGGGTCCGCCAAAGAGGACGTCGAGCGTGATCTAGCCGACAGGGGAGCAAGACTTCCCAGGCACAATGCCATGTAAAACCGTCCGGCTCGCCTACAGGTCTTCTATCTTCAGCCCCATCTTATGCATCGTGTCGAGGTAGACAATGTTGATGTTACTGCCGCCATCTATCAGCACCTGCGAGAAGCGGCAGGCTTGCTCCTTGGTGGTGATGGTGGGGTCGAGGACCAAGGCGTAACTGTCGGGATTCGGCATCACGACAGGGTGTTCGGCCAGGTTCCAAGTGATCGGCTTCTCCGACCAGTGGAGAGTTGCCGGCATGGTGGCGTTCACCTCACGACGGAGCCGGCGCTGAACGTGTTTGCCCGTCTCTTCACTGGTGAAGACGACGTAGCAACCATCCTGGATGGGGAACTGGTCGATCAGGTGACCGTCATTCGGAGCCGTTGCCGGCGCCGGGGCGGCTGCTTGGGCCGGGGCCGGTGCGCGGGCTGGCGATGCAGGACGAGCCGGAAGGCCGTCCCCCCGGGCCAATCGCTGTGAGAAGCTGCACTGACGGAGTGTGTGCGTAGAGGGCTTGGCCCATGAATGGTTCTTGCAGGGGAGATCAAGCATTTGCTCGAAGGTGAGCTTCGGCTGCCAGGGAGCTTTACCGGTGCGCTAGCGCTGGTCGGGAGGCTAGGCAACTGGCTCCTGATCCTCGATGGTATTGACCTGCCGGCTCCCGTAGTGGGGATCCGGCTGGTCATTCTTGTGCTTGTAGTTCTGCGGCTACCGGTTGTCGGCAGCCGGCCGGGTCGTGGACGGCGTCATTGTTGCCTTGGTGGGCGGGGTCGTCTTGACCCGGATGGCCGAATCGGCCGTGGAATTTTTGTCCGCCTTGGTCATGATCTCGGCGAGCGTGGCCGGCTCGGAGCACAGGAGCTTGTGCTTGAGAGGGGTGTCGTCCCGGCAGCCCTTCATAAAGTACTGCATGACTTGGACCTCACGCACCCCCTCGAAGGAGTTGCGGAGCTCGGTCCATCGGGTGAGGTAGTCGCGCAGGGACTCGTCCGGCCCCAGAACACACATGGCGAATTCACGGGGGCGGCCGAGCCGCTTGTAGGTGCCGGTGAAGTTGCGGATGAAGGCCTCTTTGATGTCCGTCCAAGTGTTGATGCTGTCGGCCGCCAGGCTGTTGAGACAGGTGCGGGCCGAGCCGATCAGCATGAGGGGGGCGTAATGAACGGCTACGCGCTTATTCCCCCTGGCGATACCCACCGCGGTGGTGTAGTCGATCAGCCAGTCTTCGGGTTTGGCGGCCCCGTTGTATTTCGGGGTTTCCCTAGGGAGCGGGAAGCCGATTGGGAACGGCTCGGTGCGAATCCGGGGGCCAAAGCACGTCAGACCAATCGAGCCCTCCTCCTCGAGGAGGGCGGATGGCGCGAGCTTGTCGATGCGGTCATTCTCGCTGTGGGGGACGCGTGATCCGAGCCGAGGCGAGAGCTCGGGGCAGATGGCGGGTGGCGCCGACATGCCACGACTCACGCCGCGGAGGCGGCGTGTGCCCCTGGCTGCGCGAGCTGCCGGATGCCGGTGCTTCATGGCGGTGGCCGCTCCGAGGCGTCTCATTGGTGCGCTGGCTACTAAAAGCCGGCTGCTCACTCCCCGGCGTCTGGGAGGGCCGGGGGTTGTTCACTTTGGCCCGGTGGCCGGAAACACGAGGGGAGCAGGAGTACTGGGCTGTCTAGCGGCCAGCAGTTCCCATGCCCTCGCGTTTGGGCCGGGGGCCTTCGGTGGCGGCGCCGCCCTTTGCGAGCAGATGCTGCTGTGCGTGAGCAGCATCGATGAGCTCCTTGATTTGGCGCTCGTGGGCGGCATGCTCTTCGCCCTCCAAGGTAGCCAATTCCTCGTAGGACACCTTGAGATCCCGCAGGTTATCCGCGGGGGTGTCATAGACGGGCATTTTGCCGCCGAGGATTTCGGCGACCACGCGGCCGTGGTCGCGCACAGCCCCATGCCGGCTGGGCTCGGTGCCAGCCGGGGTGAGTCATAGGCGGAAGCGTACTCCCACTATGCCGCCTCCATGCGGCGCCGCGTGGCCACGAGGGTGGTGGCATCCTCGAACAGGATGCGGCGAGCCACCTCGAGATCGTCCGCGGCGGTGTCGGGGTTCGCCGTCGGGGTGATCGGAGTGCTCAAGCCCCGAACGGCCACACCAAGTGGGTCGGACATGCCGACACGGGCGGCGGCAGCGGTAACCACGACCCGTGCCCGTCCGGATGTGGTGGAGGAAGTGATGGCCATTGCCCCCATGCGATCATGGGACCCGCTGGTCTGAGCCGCAGCCAGTGCGCCTACTGCTGTGGGCGGGCCTGCGCAGACGAGCACCCCGCGGGATACTCGTCAGCGGCCGGAGCCTCAGCGAGGCTGAGCCTGCTGAAGCGCTCGGCAAGCATGTCGATGTCGGCCGCAAGGCCGACGGAGTTGCCCGCAGGGCGTGTTGAGGCAAGCCCCATGAGCTCCCCACGATTTCGCCAGGACGAGCGGTGACGGTGGGGAATAGTGAGGGGTCCCGCCCGGAGCATGAACACGGCCGGTGCCGCGTATGGCCTCACGGTGGGTGCCAATTGTCGTCGTTTTCTCATGACAGACGCCATGGGGTGGCTTATCGTGAGTGGTTGGGGCTAGAGGACGCCGACGGGCTCCGGGTGTGAGATTGGGCACAAGCGGTGATGACACACGATGTACCCAGGTTCAGGGCCCTCCGGGGGAGGTAACACCCCTAGTCCTGCTTCGTCGTGTTGGATGGATGGGTATGTGTACAAGGATGCTCCTGGAGCTGTGTCTAGAGGAGGAAGAAGGAGCACCCGACTAGTCTTCCTCTTCTACTACAGGAGGGAATGAGAGTTCTGTGGGTGCGTGTGTAAGACCATTCGTCCGTCCCTGTTGCATGGGGGCCCGGGGGGGGTTTATAGGCCAACCCCCCGGCTCTTACAATATGTCATAAGTACAATGGTGGGGGACCCGGCTGGCAATCTCTCCGGCTGGCCAGAGGGTCCGTCCGCTCGTGCCGTCTTGTCATGGGCGGGGCCTGCCGGCCGAGCGGTCCCATCTCATGTTGGGAACCGCCAACCGGCTCTGTGATTGGTCCTCTCCCAACTGCCGCGGCACGGGCCGCGCGGGCGGCGTCGTCTAGCGCCAGCCGGTCGAAGTCTCCGGTATGGCCGGCGGCACTGTAGCCATGCCGGGGCAGGTAATCATGTGGCGAGGGTGTGCTGGCACTATTCCCCCAACCGGTCGCTCTCATCAAAGTCAGCGGCCAGGACGGTTGGATTGTAGCCATGCACTGCGGTGCATAAATGGCCATTATAGCCACAGGGCTGCCCGTCGTTCCACTCACGTCGTGTCGTCGTACCCGCGCAGAGGGACGGGACGGGGCATGCCCGTCCCGATGTCAACGGAAGAGCCAGCCCGTGGGCAGCCGGCCACGCCCAGCCGACCGAGGGCCCAACCGGCTCCTTGACCAAACGACCGGGGCGCCAGCCGGCACTGGCTTGCACTGAACAGCCTCCAGCCGGCCATGGCTAGCCGGCCACGTGGTTTTCCTTCGAAGCAAAAGAGGGGGAAGACCCCGTTGCATTGGCCTACCTAGGGGTATAAACCCCGTCAATGGACAAGATCCAAACTATAAACATAGCATATGATCCTATCAGTTTTTTGCTATGGTTTTTTGCATCTCAAGTATCTATTCCTACGACCATGAGATCATGCAACTCACTGACACCGAAGGAGTACCTTGTGTGTATCAAATGTTGCAACGTAACTTGGTGAGTGTAAAGGTGCTCTACAGGTATCTCTAAGGGTATGTGTTGAGTGGGCATGGATCAAGACAGGGATTTGTTACTCCATGTGACGGAGAGGTATTTTAGGGCCCACTCGTTAATACAACATCACAATAAGCCTTGCAAGGAATGTGACTAAGTGTTAGCCTCGGGATCTTGTATTACGGAACGAGAAAAAAGACTTGCCGGTAAAAAGATTGAACTAGGTATATAGGTACCGACAATCGAATCTCATGCAACTAACATACCGAAGAACAAAGGGAACATCGTACGAGATTAACTGAATCCTTGACATAGAGGTTCAACCGAGAAAGATCTTCGTATAATATGTAGGAACCAATATGGGCATCCAGGTCCCGCTATTGGTTATTGGCCGTGGAGTTGTCTCGGTCATGTCTACATAGTTCTCGAACCCGCAGGGTCTGCACACTTATGGTTCGGTGACGTTTTTGGTATAGTAGAGTTATGTATGGTGGTGACCGAAGGTTGTTAGAAGTCTTGGATGGGATCCTGGATGTCACAAGGAGCTCCAAAATGGCCTCGGGTAAAGATTGATATATAGGAAGTCCTGTTTTGGTCAACGCAAAAGTTTTTGGGTACTTCGGTAGTGTACGAGGAGTGCCGGGAGGGTACCTGGGGCCATGTGGAGGGGTTTCTCGACCCAAAGGACCTCATGGGCTATGGGAGGAGTCAAACCAGGCCCTAGTGGGCTGACTGACCCCCCCCCCCCACACACTAAGGCCCATATGGCTAGGGGTGGGGAAAACCCAAAGGTGGAAAGGAGGAATCCTACTCCTAGTAGGACTGGAGTAGGAGTCCTCCACCTCCAATTTTGGCCAACCCTTGAGGGTTTGAGGCTGCCACCTCCTCTCCCTCCCTCCTATATATACTAGAGGATTTAGAGGGGAGAAAAACCCTAATTGTCATGTGCTCCCTCTACTTTATCTATATTGTATTTCCCCTGGTCTAGTTCGACGGTGCTTAGGCGAAACCCTGCCGGAATTGTTCCGCCACCATTGCTGCCAGGCCATGACGCTGTCGAAGAACTCATCTACCTCTCTGATCCCTCTTGCCGGATCAAGAAGGCATATATCGTCATCGAGTTGTACGTGTGCTTAACGTGGAGGCTTCATTCGTTCATCGCTCGATTGGAAGGACCGTGATCAGGATCGCGAGACGATTCGTGATCTGATCGCCGGATGGACCGTGATGGCATCGCGGGACAGATCATGCTTGGAACGTGAGAAGGATCATGATGGGAATGCGGGACGCTCGGCAATTTGGATCGCGAAGATGTTCAGCTACATCAATCACGTTTCTTAACGCTTCCCGCTTAGCGATCTACAAGGTATGTAAATCCACTCTCCCTCTCGTAGATGGTCATCACCATGGATACATCTTGCATGTGAGTAGGAATTTATTTGTTTCCCATGCAACGTTCCCCAACAGTAGTATCAGAGCTAGGTCCATGTGTAGATGAGATCACAAGTAGAACACAAAGGAATTTGTGGGCGTTGATGCTCAGATTGCTTCCTCCCTTGGTCGTGTTTTGATTCAATGGTATTGTGGGATGAAGCGTCCTAGACCAACCTTACTCATATGTTTAGGAGAGACTGGTTCCATCGACTGACGTGTAACTTTGTTGCACAACGATGGATGGCGGGTGTCTGTCTCTCCTACTCTAGTTGTATCAGATTCGACAATGGCGGTCCTTGAGAAGGTTGAATAGCAATTTGTGTATCACCCGTTGTGGTTTTTGCGTAGGTGAGAATTATTCTTGCAAGATAGTCGTAGCAGCCACATAAAACATTCAACAACTATTAGAGGACGTCTAACTTGTTTTTGCAGGGCATGTTGTGATTTTATATGGCCAATTACATGATGAGATACATGTGATGTATGATGTGATCATGTTTTTGTATAGAATATCACGACTTGCATGTCAATGAGTACGATATCCGGTAGGAGCCATAGGGTCGTCTTTAATTATTTTTGCCGTTTTTGCTTTACTTTATGGCTGTGAGTTATCAATAGTCGTGGAAGCAACAGTTGACGTGGCAAACCCGATGGCGACACATTGATGGAGATCAAGATGATGGAGATCATGGTGTCATGACGATGATGATGGAGATCATGCCAGTGCTTTGGAGATGAGGATCAAAAGCACACGTTCATGGCCATATCATGTCACTTAAGATTTTCCTGTGATGTTAATACTTTTATGCATCTTATTTTGCTTAGGACGACGGTAGCATTATAAGGTGTTCCCTCACTAAAATTTCAAGATAAATTATGTTCTCCCGAGTGTGCACCGTTGCGAAAGTTCGTGGTGTTGAGACACCACGTGATGATCGGGTGTGATAGACTCTACACTCACATACAACGGGTGCAAGCCCGTGTTGCACGTGCAGAACACTCGGGTTAAACTTCATGAGCCTAGCATGTAAAGACATGGCCTCCGAACACAAGAGACCAAAAGGTCGAACATGAGTCATATGGTAGATATGATCGACATGAAGATGTTCACCATTGAAACCACCTCAACTCTCATGATGATCGGACTTGAGTTGGTGAATTTGGATCATGTATCACTCAGTTGACCAGAGGGATGTCAATTTGAGTGGGAGTTCTTAAGTAATACGATTAATTGAACTCATTTGTCATGAACATAGTCTAAAGTTGTCTTTGCAAAGTTATGTTGTAGATCAATAGCTCGCGTTGTAGCTCCCCTATGTTTTGAAAGATAACGGTAGAAATTATGTGAACTAGGTCCGTGGTCAGAGGATTGTCCTCAGTTGCTGCACAGAAGGCTTATGTCCTTGATGCACCGCTCGGTGCACCACCCCCTCTAGCGTCGTCTGTGGATGTTGTGAACATCTCACAGGCACATTTTTTATGACTACTTGATAGTTCAGTGGGTCATGCATTATGGCTTAGAATTTAGGATTCAAATACATTTTGAACGTCACGAAGCATATGTGATGTTCCAAGGGCTGAAATTAGATTTTAGGCTCGTGCCCGTGTAAGAGGTATGAGACCTCAACAAGATTCCTTGCCTGCAACATGATGGAGAATAGCTCAATCGGTGAGCATATCCTCAGATTGTCTGGGTCCTACAATAGCTTGAATCGAGTGGGAATTGATCTTCCAGATAAGACAACAATTGATATGTTTCCCCAAGTCACTGTCACCAAGCTACTAGAGCTTCGTGATGAACTATGAACATACCAGGGATGGAAATGATGATCCGTGATCTATTCGAGATGTTCGACACCGCGATGGTAGAAATCAAGGAGCATCATGTGTTGATGGTTAGTAAAACCACTGGTTTCGAAAAGGGCAAGGGCAAGGAGGAAAAATTCCTAGATGGCAAGCCAGTTGCTGCTCCAGTGAAGAAATCGAAAGCTGAACCCAAACCCGAGACTAAGTGCTTCTATTATGAGGAGAGCGATTGCTAAAGCGGAACAACACTGGATACTTGGTAGATAAGAAGGCGGGCAACGTCGATAGAAGTATATTTGATATACTTATAATTAATGTGTATGTTGCTAATACTCATAGTAGCACCTGAGTATTAGATACCGGTTCGATTGCTAATGTTAGTAACTCCAAGTAAAACCTATGAAATAAACGGAGACTAGCTAAGGGTGAGGTGACGATGTGTGTTGGAAGTGTTTTCCAAGGTTGTTGTGATCACCGTCGCACGCTCTCTCTACCCTCGGGATTATTGATGAACCTAAATAAATGTTATTTGGTGTTTGCGTTGAGTATGAACGTGATTAGATCATGTTTATTGCAATACAGTTATTCATTTAAAGTTAGAAAATAATGGTTACTCTGTTTAGATGAATAATACCTTCAATGGTCATGCACCCAATGAGAATGGTTTATTGAATCTTGATCGTAGTAATACACATGTTCATAACATTGATGCCAAAAGATACAAAGTGAACAATGGTAATACCACATACTTGTGGCACTACCGGTAAATGTCATAGTGGTGTAAATCGCATGAAGAAACTCCATCCTAATGGATCTCATTCGATTTTGAATCGGTTGAGACATGCGGACCATGCCTCATGGGCAAGATGACTAAGACCCTGTTCGATATGATGGAGTGGGCAAGTAACTGATTAGAAATGATACATGTTGATGTATGCGATCCAGTGAGTGTTGTAGAGTGCAGTGGATATCGTTATTTTCTTAGCTTCACTGATGATTTGAGTATATTTACTTAATGAAACACAAGTCTGAAATGTTTTGAAAAATTCAACAAAATTCAGAGTGAAGTTTGAGATCATCGTGACAAGAAGATAAAAATGTCTACAATATGATCGTGGAGGTTAATACCCGAGTTACAAATTTGGTATACAACTTAAGACAATGTGAAAGTTGTTTCACAACTAACGCCGCCTAGAAGACCATAGTGTGATGGTGTGTTCGAACATCGTAGTCGTGCTTTATTGGATATGGCGTGTACTATGATGTCTCTTATCGTTTTTGCCACTATTGTTTTGAGTTTATGCATTAGAGACAACTATGGTTCGAGGCCATCACTAAGGTGATGGACTCAAAGGGGTTGGTTGGGACGAAGGACACGAGTTTACCCAGGTTTCGCCCCTCAAGAAGAGGTAAAAGCCTACATCCTGCTTGTATTGTACTGATTGGAGTATCGATTACAAGGGAGCGGATTTGCTTGACCTAGTTCTCGATTAGTTGGTTTTGACCTAAGTCACCCCGGGTCTTGCCTTTATATAGGAGGCCAAGACCGCGGATTATACAAGTCTCATACTGACTCTTACAACGTATCTGAGTCAATAACTATGTCGCCTTACCATCTTGGGCAAGCCGCCTCAGGACGGCTTACCTGCCCAAGTCTTCATGCCATCTTCCGTCTTGGCCTTGTCCTAGCCCATCTTGGTGAGCCGCCATACGACCAGGCTTACGTTGCTTGGCCCATCTGCCTTGGTTTGGATCATGAGCTGCCAAGTATGACCCGGCCCCACCTAGGTGGGTCTTACCACGGGTTATATCCCCAACATTAGGCCCTAGGTTGATTTGAGCTTGCTCATGTCAATCTTCCATTTTATTGGGCGACGAGTCTCACTCTTCATCACCTAAAAGTAAGATATGTAACCCGCCATGGCGTCATACCGGATATGCCAAAAAGATTCCCTGATGACTACAACGGATCTTTCATCATTAAACTGATGGCCCAAAAATTGAGGTGTCCGTCTCGGTCGGTCAGTTTTGGTCGCCTTGATTCTCGCACCTGTTTCCTCTTTCCAGCCTCTTAAATAGGACTGCGAAAGGTCCTTCTCATGTCCTCCGCTTCGTATGCCTCTTCTTCTTGCTCTCAACGCCGCCGCCCTCGAGCTCGCTTGCTCTGGTGAAGCTTCATTGCCATCGTCACCCTAGGCCGCTACATCAACCTAAACGGACCAGAGTATTGCCTGCGACCGCTGCATCATCTCCGGTACGTCTTTCTCCATCCCCTAGATCTATAGCTTAGGGTGACAAATCTATGGAGTTCTTCGGTTTGTTAGAGCGCAAGTTCTTCGTAATGCCAAACGACATATAGCCTAGTAGGTCTTGTAATGATCCTCTTCCCATTGCGGTAAACCATAGGAAATCACCAATAACCTAGTACAGATCTGTAGTTGCCTCCTTTTACTGTCCTCAAACTTTGCTAGTTCTTCCCTCAGATCGTCACTAGGTCTAAAATAAATCTATTTTTCTTCTGTCCGTAGATCTGTCACTACAAAGAAAATATGTGAATCATGTTTTCCACACTTAGCTGCATTCTGCTTCGTTGCCCTGCAAACTTAACCCATCATGTAACTTCCGGCTCTTGCCATGAACTACACCGGCGGCTTAGATTCGTAGAACTTACATTTCATCACCCGCCCATAGTTGTTTGTCACCTTCTAACAATCTGCGCAATGTTACTTTCCACAGTTTTAAGACACCATTATGCCTCGTGCATCATCTTCTTGTAACTGGGCCGGCTCCGTAGTCTGTGAGGCGATTTTGAAGGATTTCATAGACGCAGGGACCTTGCCAGCCAAAGATGTCATTGATTGGCGGGTTCCACGCAATGAGAAGAAACCCATCCCCCAAGAGGGCGAAGGAGTCATATTCGCAGACCACCTTGTACGCGGTTTCAGCCCGCCCGACTCTAAATTTTTCCGAGAAGTCCTTCATTTCTTCAAGCTGCATCCTCAAGATATAGCACCCGACTCCGTCTCAAACATATGCAACTTCCAAATTCTCTGTGAAGTTTACTTACAAGAAGAGCCGTTGGTTGACCTCTTCCGTGAGATCTTCTATGCAAACCGCCAGACAGAAGTAGCAGCTGGCCCAAGCTTGGAGCTCGGTGGAATCTCCATCCAAAGAAGACGGGATATGACCTTTCCGGCTGTTCGAATGCCAAGTCACCCCAAGTACTAGAACAAAACCTGGTTTTATTGCAAAGACACCTCTCCAGAGGGAGAATGACCATTGCCGGGTTATCGTCCGACCCGACTCCGCACCAATACTGAACTCCCGGACCGGATGTCAGCCTCCGAACGGGCGAAGTATGCTCCGGCTTACACCAAAATTAGAGCCCTCATGGCCAATGGTCTGACAGGGATGGATCTGACCCACTGCTAGATCTCTTGGAGAGTCATGCCTGTGAGCCGGAGAAGTCGTCTCATGTGTGAATACATGGGTGATGCCAATGACCCCCTCTACTTTAATCCTACCACGTTGTCAGAAGATAAGATTGTTGCTGCCATCAAAAGCCTTGTCCATGAGTCTCAAGGATCTTGCCGCGCCATTGGATTACCAGCCATTTGTGCCGCATGCCCAGCCCCAGATGTAAGGGCGAATCTCAATCTCCTTACGTCCATGTTACCTATTCATGTATGTCTGCAATCTTAACCTCTTCCGTCGGCTTTTACTTTCAAGCTAACTCCAGCTTCTGGAAGAAGAAATACGTTCCTCCTCCAAAAAAGTCTAAGGAGAAGAACGGTGGCCAAAAGAAGAAGACTGTACCTCAAGAGCAACCTGAGGTTGACGATTCAGAGGTAGACCTTGACTCTCTTGACCGTCCTACTATGCACCTTACTAACAATAATAACTTCACAGGACGAGACGGGGACAAGCCACGCCAACGCTCCTAAGGTAACCTATGTATCATCTGACACAGAACATCTTGCACCACAGAAGATACGGTGGGTCGTCCGAAAAGTCCCATTTTCTCATCCTCTTGCTTACTTAGACCCCAACTTTCTTTTGAAAAAGCAACAGCAACTCTCCCGACGCTAGACCCGAAGTGCCGGCTCTCAAGAACTAATGGCCGGGTTGTCTCACTCTCCGGTTCAACGGAATCGGCGGTTGAGGTATTTTTCTTACTTGGTTTAATTTTTTCAACCTTACCTTACAACTTTACTCTGTCTTCATAATGCTTTAACTGCTTTCAGGAATCGCCCCCTTCATCAGGCGACTCTACGGCAACCAAGCTTCCGCCTATGAAGATCAACCCAGAGTATGTGCTTTCATGCTTCCATCCTATCTTTGTTATCCTTGAACTTTATACGATAATGTTCTATGCTTTCCAGGGCTCAAGCAAAACGAAGGAAGACCATCGGGTCTACCTTGGCCCCCACTGCCCAAGAACCATAGGTTGCCAAGCCGGACTCTCTAGTTGCACAACCTGATCCTTCTGCTGTCTCAAAGGATGTGCTCGAAGATGCTCGTCGTTCTGTCGAGCCGGTGGCCCATGAGACTGCAACTAAGAGTCCTCCAAAGACCAACTCTAAGCCGCCAAGCCCTTCAACGGCCGTTGACGATTCAGATATTTCGGACGTCATCATTACCGGTACCGGTTTTCAAACTCCTCAAACTCGTGTGTTGACAAAGCACACTGAGAAAACTGAAGCCTCTGAGAAGCTGGATTTTGAGCTCCCCATGCTAGAGAAGTTAACTGCTGATGAGCTGCACGCTGATTATCTGAACCGCCTCTCCACAAGCCAGAACATGGAGCTCAAAATTGTTAATCTGATGAAGAGAAAATATGAGGTACTCCTTCCTTTCCCTATACCCTTATGTAGCCCCCAAGAGCCGGTTTAATATTTGTTAATTGTACACTGGGTCTTCCAATCCATGCCTTCAGTAGAACCACTTAGCCTGTAGCCCCCAAGTATCGGCTTATTATGTAAATGTTGAGCCGGTACTCAGTTTTAAGTAGTTGATCAAGTGTAGCCCCCAAGTTTGGGTCAGTATAGAAATAATGGATCGGAACTTCCGTGTAGACTGAACAAAGAGCCATATGTAGCCCCCAAGTGCCGGCTTATCTTTGACAAACATCAGCCGGAACTTCATTGTAATTGTAGAAAATGAGGTTGTAACCTCCAAGTGCCGGCTTAACTTGATGAAGATGAGCCGGAACTTACTTGTAGTCTTGGAGAACAAATAGACATTAGCCCCCAAGTGTCGAGTATATTGCTTGCAATCTGCTTGAGACATGCATTATATGTTGGAAATATGCCCTAGAGGCAATAATAAAATGGTTATTATTGTATTCCCTTGTTCATGATAATTGTCTATTGTTCATGCTATAATTATGTTAACCGGAAACCGTAATACATGTGTGAATACGTAGACCAGAACATGTCCCTAGTGAGCCTCTAGTTGACTAGCTCGTTGATCAATAGATAGTCACGGTTTCATGACCATGGACATTGGATGTCGTTGATAACGGGATCACATCATTACGATAATGATGTGATGGACAAGACCCAATCCTAAGCATAGCACAAGATCGTGTAGTTAGTTTGCTAAAGCTTTTCTAATGTCAAGTATTGTTTCCTTAGACCATGAGATTGTGCAACTCCCGGATACCGTAGGAATGCTTTGGGTGTGCCAACTGTCACAACGTAACTGGGTGGCTTTAAAGGTGCACTACGGGTATCTCCAAAAGTGTATGTTGGGTTGGCACGAATCGAGGCACGTGTGACGGAGAGGTATCTCTGGGCCCACTCGGTAAGACATCATCATAATGAGCTCAATGTAACTAAGGAGTTAGCCATGGGATGATGTGTTACCGAACAAGTAAAAGAGACTTTCCGGTAACGAGATTGAACAAGGTATAGGGATACCGACGATCGATTCTCGGGCAAGTATCATACCGATAGACAAAGGGAATTGTATACGGGATTGATTGAATCCCCGACATCGTGGTTCATCCGATGAGATCATCGTGGAGCATGTGGGAGCCAACATGGGTATCCAGATCCCGCTATTGGTTATTGACCAGAGAGGTGTCTCGGTCATGTCTACGTGCCTCCCGAACCCGTAGGGTCTACACACTTAAGGTTCGATGACGCTAGAGTTATAGGGACATAGTGTATGTGGTTACCGAAGGTTGTTCGGAGTCCCGGATGGGATCCCAGACGTCACGAGGAGCTCCAGAATGGTCCGGAGGTAAAGATTCATATATAGGAAGTGAGGTTTCGGTCAGAGGAAGTGTTTCGGGCGTCACCGGTAGTGTACTAGGACCACCGGAAGGGTTCCGGGGGTCCACCAGGAGGGGCCACCAGCACCAAAGGGCTGCTTGGGCCACAAGTGGGAGGGAACCTGCACCTAGGTGGGCTGGTGCGCCCCCCGCAAGGGGCCCAAGGAGCAGCAAGAGGTGGAAGGGGCCAAACCCTAGGGCAGATGGGCCCTAGGCCCATCTAGGGCGCCATCCCTCCCCTCTCCCACTCTGGCCGCTGGCCGGATTGCCATCTGGTGGCTGCCGCACCACCCTAGGGTGGAAACCCTAGGGCGCAGCCCTCCCTCCCCTCCTCCTACATATAGTGGGGGTTTTGGGGCTGCCATCGACACAGTTTTCTTCCTCCCTTGGCGCAGCCCTACTCCTCCCTCTCCTCGTCCTCCGTAGTGCTTAGCGAAGCTCTACCAGAGTACCACGCAGCTCCACTGTCACCATGCCATCGTGCTTCCGGAGCTCTTCCCCAACCTATCCTTCCTTCTTGCTGGATCAAGGCATAGGAGACGTCACCGGGCTGTACGTGTGTGGAACGCGGAGGCACCGTTGTTCGGCGCTGAGATTGGAGTCCACCGCGATCTGAATCGCTACGAGTACAACTCCACCAACCGTGTTCTTGTAACGCTTCCACTTAGCGATCTTCAAAGGTATGAAGATGCACTCTCCCCATACTCGTTGCTGGTTTCCCCATAGATAGATCTTGGTGAACACGTAGGATTTTTTTGGATTTACTACTACGTCTCCCAACAGTGGCATCATGAGCTAGGTCTATGCGTAGAATCTATGCATGAGTAGAACACAAAGCAGTTGTGGGCGTCGATCTTTTCAATTTGCTTACCACTACTAGTCTTATCTTGATTCGGCGGTATTGTGGGATGAAGCGGCCCGGACCAACTTTACACGTACACTTACGTGAGACCGGTTCCACCGCCTGACATGCACTTGTTGCATAAGGTGGCTAGCGGGTGTTTGTCTCTCCCACCTTAGTCGGATTGGATTCAATGAAATGGGTCCTTATGAAGGGTAAATAGCAATTGGCATATCACGTTGTGGTCTTGGCATAGGTAAGAAACGTTCTTTCTAGAAACCTATAGTAGCCACGTAAAAACTTGCAACTACAAATTAGAGGATGTCTAACTTGTTTTTGCAGCATATGCCTTGTGATGTGATATGGCCAAAAGGATGTGATGTGATGCATTGTGATGTATGAGTTTGATCATGTTCTTGTAATAGGATTCACGACTTGCATGTCGATGAGTATGACAACCGGAAGGAGCCATAGGACTTGTCTTATTTTATTGTATGACCTGCGTGTCTATGATAAACACCATGTAATTACTTTACTTTATTGCTAAACGTTAGCCATAGTAGTAGAAGTAATAGTTGGCAAGACAACTTCAGGAAGACACAATGATGGAGATCATGGTGTCGTGCCGGTGACAATGATGATCATGGTGCCCCAAAGATGGAGATCAAAGGAGCAAGATGATACTGGCCATATCATGTCACTATATTGATTGCATGTGATGTTTATCATGTTTACATCTTATTTGTTTAGAACGACGGTAGTAAATAAGATGATCTCTCAATAAAATTTCAAGAGATGTGTTCACCCTAACTGTGCACCGTTGCTAAGGATCGTTGTTCCAAAGCACCACGTGATGATCGGGTGTGATGGGTTCTAACGTTCGCATACAACGGGTGTAATCTAGATTTACACACGCAAAACACTTAGGTTGACTTGACGAGCCTAGCATGTACAGACATGGCCTCAGAACACGGAAGACCGAAAGGTTGAACATGAGTCGTATATAAGATATGATCAACATGGAGATGTTCACCATGGATGACTAGTCCGTCTCACGTGATGATCGGACACGGGCTAGTTGACATGGATCATGTATCACTTGGATGACTAGAGAGATGTCTATCTAAGTGGGAGTTCATTAAATAATTTGATTATGTGAACTTAATTATCATGAACTTAGTCTAAAATTGTATTTACAATCTATATTGTAGATCCAATGGCCAACACAAATGTCACCCTCAACTTCATCGCGTTCCTAGAGAAAACCAAGCTGAATGATGATGGAAGCAACTATGCGTACTGGGTACGTAGCTTGAGGATCATCCTCATAGCTTCCAAGAGATTGTATGTCCTTGATGCACCGCTAGGTGACCCACCCATTTTCCCAGCGGACCAAGACGTTACAAGCGCTTGGGAGTCGCGCTGTGATGATTACTCCCTTGTTCAGTGCGGCATGCTTTACAGTTTAGAACCAGGGCTCCAAAAGTGTTTTGAGCAACACGGAGCATATGAGATGTTCCAAGAGCTGAAATTGGTTTTCCAAGCTCATGCCCGGGTCGAGAGATATGACATCTCCGACAAGTTCTTCAGCTGTAAGATGGAGCAGAATAGTTCTGTCAGTGAGCACATACTCAAGATGTCTAGGTTGCACAACCGCTTGACTCAGATGGGAGTTAATCTCCCAGATGACTCGGTCATTGACCGAATCCTCCAGTCGCTTCCACCTAGCTACAAGAGCTTTGTGATGAACTACAACATGCAGGGTATGGAGAAGTCCATTCCTGAGTTGTACTCGATGTTGAAATCA
Source organism: Hordeum marinum (assembly GCA_022496015.1). Taxonomy (NCBI): domain Eukaryota; kingdom Viridiplantae; phylum Streptophyta; class Magnoliopsida; order Poales; family Poaceae; genus Hordeum; species Hordeum marinum. The sequence continues at coordinate 124,400,714 of CM039673.1, read as the reverse complement.
ACAGAGGTCGAGATCAAAAAGGAGCATCAAGTGTTGATGGTGAATAAGAAAACTAGTTTCAAGAAAGGCAAGGGTAAGAAGAACTGCAAGAAGGACGGCAAAGCTGTTGCCGTGCCCGGTAAGCAAGTTGTCGGGAAGAAGAACAAGAATGGACCCAAGCCTGAGACTGAGTGCTTTTATTGCAAGTGTACCGGTCACTGGAAGCGGAACTCCCCCATGTACTTAGCGGACAAGAAGGCCGACAACGTTAAAGGTATACGTGATATACTTGTTATTGATGTGTACCTAACCAGTGCTCGTAGTAGCTCCTGGGTATTTCATACCGGTGTAGTTGCTCATATTTGTAACTCCAAGAGGGAGCTGCGGAATAAGCGGAAGCTGGCAAAGGACAAGGTGACGATGCGCGTCGGGAATGGTTCCAAGGTCGATGTGATCACCGTCGGCACGCTACCTCTACATCTACCTTCGGGATTAGTGTTAAACCTCAATAATTGTTATTTAGTACCAGCTTTGAGCATGAACATTGTATCTGGATCTCGTTTGATGCGAGATGGCTACTCATTTAAATCTGAGAATAATGGTTGTTCTATTTATATGAGAGAAATGTTTTATGGTCATGCCCCATTGGTCAATGGTTTATTTTTGATGAATCTCGAATGTGATGTTACACATGTCCATAGTGTGAGTACCAAAAAGTGTAAGGTTGATAATGATAGTCCCACTTACATGTGGCACTGCCGCCTTGGTCATATTGGTATCAAACGCATGAAGAAGCTCCATGCCGATGGACTTTTGGAGTCTCTTGATTTCGAATCATTTGACACGTGCGAACCATGCCTCATGGGCAAGATGACCAAGACTCTGTTCTTCGGAACAATGGAGCGAGCAACTGACTTGTTGGAAATAATACATACCGATGTATGCGGTCCAATGAGCGTCGAGGCTCGCGGTGTCTACCGTTATGTTCTCACCCTGACTGATGACTTGAGCAGATATGGGTATGTCTACTTAATGAAACATAAGTCTGAAACCTTTGAAAGGTTCAAGGAATTTCAGAGTGAGGTAGCGAATCAACATGATAGGAAAATAAAGTGCCAACGATCTGATCGTGGCAGAGAATATTTAAGTCACGAGTTTGGCACGCACCTAAGGAAATGTGGAATTGTTTCACAACTCACGCTGCGTGGCACACCTCAGGGAAATGGTGTGTCTGAACGTCGTAATCGCACTCTATTGGATATGGTGCGATCTATGATGTCTCTTACCGACTTACCGCTATCATTTTGGGGATATGCATTAGAGACTGCCGCATTCACTTTAAATAGGGCACCGTCAAAATCCGTTGAGATGACACCGTATGAATTATGGTTTGTAAAGAAACCTAAGCTGTCATTTCTAAAAGTTTGGATATGCGATGCTTACATGAAGAAACTTCAACTTGAGAAGCTCGAACTCAAAGTGGGAAAGTGTGTCTTCATAGGATATCCCAAAGAGACTATTGGGTATACCTTCTACCTCAGATCCGAAGGCAAAGTCTTTGTTGCCAAGAATGGATCCTTTCTCGAGAAAGAGTTTATCTCGAAAGAAGTAAGTGGGAGGAAAATAGAACTTGATGAGGTAATTGTACCTCCACTCAAACCAGAGAGTAGCGTAGCATAGGAAGTTGTTTCTGTGGAGCCTACTCCGGCTGGAGAGGAATTTACTGATGATGATCATGAAACTTCAGATCAAGTTACTATTGAACGTCGAAGGTCCACCAGGACATGTTCCGCACCAGAGTGGTACGACAACCCTGTCCTGGAAATCATGTTGTTGGACAACGGTGAACCTTCGAACTATGAAGAAGCGATGGCGGACCCAGATTCCAACAAATGGCTTGAGGCCATGAAATCCGAGATAGGATCCATGTATGAGAACAAATTATGGACCTTTGTGGACTTGCTTGATGATAAGCGAGCCATTGAAAATAAATGGATCATTAAGAAGAACACTGACGCGGATGGTAATGTAACCGTCTATAAGGCTCGGCTTGTCGCTAAGGGTTATCGACAAGTTCAAGGAGTTGACTACGATGCTACTTTCTCACCCGTAGAGATCCTAAAGTCTGTCCGAATCATGTTATCAATTGCCGCATTTTATGATTATGAGATCTGGCAAATGGACGTCAAAACGGCATTCCTTAATGGCTTCCTCAAGGAAGAACTGTATATGATGCAGCCGGAAGGTTTTGTCGATCCTAAAGATGCTAACAAGTTATGCAAGGTCCAATGCTCCATCTATGGGCTGGTGCAAGCATCTCATAGTTGGAACATTCGCTTTAAAGAATTTCGGGTAAAAGAGACTTGCCGGTAACGAGATTGAACAAGGTATAGGGATACCGACGATCGAATCTCGAGAAAGTATCATACCGATTGACAAAGGGAATTGTATACGGGATTGATTGAATCCAGATCCCACTGTTGGTTATTGACCGGAGAGGTGTCTCACTCATGTCTACGTGTCTAGCGAACCCGTAGGGTCTACACACTTAAGGTTCGATGACGCTAGGGTTATAGGGAAATAGTGTACGTGGTTACCAAAGGTTGTTCGGAGTCCCAAATGAGATCTCGGACGTCACGAGGAGATTCGGAATGGTCCGGAGGTAAAGATTCATATATAGGAAGTGAGGTTTCAGTCACCGGAAGTGTTTCGGGCGTCACCGGTAGTGTATCGGGACCACCAAAAGGGTTTTGGGGGTCCACCGGGAGGGGCCACCGGCAACAGAGGGCTGCTTGGACCACAAGTGGGACGGAACCAGCCCCTAGGTGGGCTGGTGCACCCCCCACAAGGGGCCCAAGGCGCAGCAAGAGGTGGAAGGGTGCAAACCCTAGGGCAGATGGGCCCTAGGCCCATCTAGGGCGCTACCCCTCCCCTCTCCCACTCTGGCCGCCGGCCAGATTGCCATCTGGTGGCTGCCGCACCACCCTAGGTTGGAAACCCTAGGGCGCAGCCCTGACTCCCCTCCTCCTATATATAGTGGGGGTTTTGGGGCTGCCATCGACACATTTTTCTTCCTCCCTTTGCCCAGCCCTACTCCTCCCTCTCCGCGTCCTTCGTAGTGCTTAGCGAAGCTCTACCGGAGTACCACGCAGCTCCACTGTCACCATGCCGTCGTGCTACCAGAGATCTTCCGCAACCTCTCCTTCCTCCTTACTGGATCAAGGTGTAGGAGACGTCACCAGGCTGTACATGTGTTGAACGCGGAGGCACCGTTGTTCGGCGCTGAGATCGGAGTCCACCGCGATCTGAATCGCTACGAGTACAACTCCACCAACCGCGTTCTTGTAACGCTTCCACTTAGAAATCTTCAATGGTATGAAGATGCACTCTCCCCATACTTGTTGCTGGTTTCTCCATAGATAGATCTTGGTGAACACGTAGGAATAAAATTTATTTACTACTACATCTCCCAACATTATATTTGTTAACTTAACCATCTGGCAATATGTTATCCTGGCGACTTACCCCTCTTTTACTTTTTGTATGTCACAGGAAGCTTTAATCAATGTCGAGTCTGAACTGACCAGCTGAAAGAGCAATCTGGCCTCCCAGCAAGCCACGAGAACTGAAGCAGAGGAGAAGTGTCGACTTGCTGCCGAAGAGCTGACAAAAGCTAAATCCGAACTTGTTACTTTCAAAAAAGCTGCTGAGGAGGAGCAAACTGCTCTGGCCAAACATGCAGAGGACACTGATGAGCGACTCATGGTCATATCAGATGAGTTGCAATCCCTGAAGCACCATATCTCCAAGATGACATCTGCTATCTTTAGTAAGTACTAAAGACTCAATCAATCTTCTTGCTTGAAAAGTTACATAGGCGGCATATAACATAAAATTCATCTTGTGTAGGTCAAAGATGCCGTCAACTTGGTGCTGATAGCCTATTACAGTTGAAAGCCATCTATACTTTGTCAGAGCAATTGTATTGTGGTACCCTCTGCACTACTAGAGCTATGTTGAACAAAGAAAGCATCCCCAAGTTTATGAAAGGAGTCATAGAGATGCTGTCAACTCTGCCAAAGCAAATCAAAGAACTCAAAAAATCAGCCGCCAGGAAGGGTGCCATTGCAGCCATAAGTTGGGCTTTGGCCTTTGCCCTGGAGCTAACTCTTGAAGAGATGATGGATGGCTTTCCATAAAAGAAGGACGACGTCTCGGAATTCATAGAAGCCGAATATGCTCGTTGCATGAAGGCCTCCGGGGTCCTTGCTTCAGTGTTAGCAGAAGAAGTGAATCTATCAACATACCAGGCGGTTTACAACACTGAGAACAACCGAGTGCACGGCCCAACCTACGAGGCCAAGGATTTAACTTCTGCATGCCGTAAGCATCTCTTTGCTCCTGACATTGACCTGTCTCCCCTCTTTGAAGAGGCAAAATTTGAAGCTTTAACCAACTGCAAGTGGGACGTGGACAATCTCCAGATCGAGGAGGTTAAAGACCCACCACAAGATGACCCACCGTCCAGCTGATCAACTTGGCAATGCCATTATATAACCCGGCTTCATGACCTGCCAAAATTTTGGGTGGTGTAAAAAACTTTAAGTCCTGCTTTTTGAGATCTGCGGAGAGCGTTGTAATAGGCCTTTAGAAAAATCTTGTCTTACCTGAACTGTGCAATCGTGCATATAAGCAATCGCACGACTTTAACATGTTATAGCTGCCTTGTTCTTGAATTCATATGAGATGACATGGCGGCTCTTCTTAGAAAAACAGCCTGTGAGAGCAGAATACTTTCCGCACTGTTGGGAGGGTGGCTTAGAATAGTACAACCTAGAGATGTTGTATCTTTTATTTCTATTTTTTAATAAGTCATGTGCCAGTTCTTCTGGGTGGACTCGCTACTTAAAACTCCTTATTAGTACAGGGTCTCTATCAAGATTGGCCGTCAATTTGTTTGAACAGCTCAGGGTCTCTAAGCGAGATTAACTGATAGGAAGTGTAACGCCCCAAAAAGAGACACGACAGGGCATGAATACCCAGGTAGCCCATAGACTGCCTCTCACGTGACATAAATCCGTCATTTTAACCTTAAACAAAGCAGGGTCTTTAAAAGATTAAATGTCTAAGAGTACGAACGGGCCACATAGCGGGAGTCGGCAGTAGATGAGAGAGTTTATCCTTGCTTTCCGTAAGCCAGCCCTCACGTGACAAGAACCTCCGGTTTAACCTTAACTAGTACAGGGTCTCTATCGAGATTGGCCGTCAATTTCTTTGAACCGGCTCAGGGTCTCTAAGTGGGATTAACTGGCAAGAGTTCGGCGGGTCACATAGCGGAGCAGCATCAGTTTACAAGCAAGTTTAACCCGGTGGCTTAAGAGCCGATCAACAGGGTATGTAAGCTAAACCCGGTGGGTTGGAAGCCCCCAAATGACCTTGTTGATGGAATCAACTATTTGACTTAAGAGCCGATCAATAGGGTCTGATAAGCTAAACCCGGGGGGTTGGAAGCCCCCTAGATGACCTATTGACGGAGTCAACTTTTTGGCTTAAGAGCCGATCAATAGGGTCTGATAAGCTAAACCTGGCGGGTTGGAAGCCCCCTAGATGACCTGTTGACGGAGTGAACTTTTTGGCTTAAGAGTCGATCAATAGGGTCTAATAAGCTAAAACTGGTGGGTTGGAAGCCCCCTAGATGACCTGTTGACGGATTCAACTTTTTTGGCTTAAGAGTCGATCAATAGGGTCTGATAAGCTAAACCCGGCGAGTTGGAAGCCGCGTAGATGACCTGTTGATGGAGTCAACTTTTTGGCTTAAGAGCCGATCAATAGGGTCTGATAAGCTAAACCCGGCGTGTTGGAAGCCCCCTAGTTGACCTTTTTGCGCAAGCTGAGATATGCGAAACGACGGAGGCCCCGACTTGCAGGGATGCCAATTTTATTCATATATATATGATATTTACAATGATGGTGTACAATGTCAAGTCTCGACAACTTAGGTATAGTAAGGCCGTAGATGAGCTATGTTCCATGGATGATGGGTCTCCTTCCCAGAAGTGCTTGATCCGTCTCATATGTCAATGAGGTAATACCACCCATTGTTGAGATTTCTGCTGACCACGAAAGTTCCTTCCCATGGAGGGGATAACTTGTGTGCATCTGTCTGATCTTGAATCAACCGCAACACTAAGTCGCCTTCTTGTAATGTCCGACTCTTAACTCTGCGGCTATGATAGCGACACAGGTCTTGCTGATAAATCGCCGATCGAGCCGCCGCCAGATCATGCTTTTCTTCTGAGGCATCCAACGCATCTTGGTGTGCCGTTTCATTATCCACCTCAACGTAAGTCCCCACCCATGGAGAGTCATGACGTATATCGCTTGGTAACATGGCTTCTGCGCCATAAACCATGAAGAAAGGCGTATAGCCTGTTGATCTGTTGGGAGTAGTTTTGATGCTCCATAAGACAGATGGCAACTCCTCTACCCAACAAGCCGGTGTTCGCTGCAAAGGAACCATAAGCCGGGGTTTGATACCTCTCAAGATTTCCTGGTTAGCATGCTCTGCCTGACCATTTGATTGTGGATGAGCAACTGCAGAAACGTCAAGTCAGATGTGCTCACTTTCACAGAATGCTTGCATACCCCCCTTGGATAAGTTCGTACCACTATGTGTGATGATACTATGAGGGTAACCAAAGTGGTAGATCAGCTTTTTGACAAAGTGAACCGTCGTAGCCATGTCACACTTGCTGACCGGCTCGGCTTCTACCCACTTGGTAAATTTGTCCACAGCCACCAAGAGGTGGGTCTTCTTGTCCTTGGATCTCTTGAAAGGCCCGACCATATCAAGCCCCCAGACTGCAAACGGCCAAGTAATTGGAATCATGCGCAACCCCTGAGCCGGGACGTGAGCACGCTGACCGAACTTCTGACATCCATCGCACTTGCGAACCAAGTCTTCCGCATCCTTATGAGCCGTCAGCCAGAGGAAGCCATGTCGAAAAGCCTTGGCCACCAGAGATTTTGAGCCGGTGTGATGACCACAATTGCTAGCATGAGTTTCTTTAAAAAATTCCTTTCCTTCTTCAGGTGAGACACAACGTTGAAAGACGCTAGTGACGCTGCACTTATGTAACTCACCATTGATGATTGTCATAGACTTAAACCGCCTGATGAACTGCCTTGCCAGGTTTTCATCCTCAGGTAACTCGCGACGAATCAAATAGTCCACATAAGGCACAGTCTAGTCAAGAATAGCATGTAGAACCGCCACCAGCTGCCCCTCCGCGTCAGGTATAGCCAAGTCTTCCTCTGAAGGCAACTTAATTGACGGGTGATGTAGTACGTCTAAGAAAACATTAGGCGGCACCGGCTTATGCTAAGAGCCTAGTCTTGAGAGTGCATCGGTTGCCTCATTCTTGCGATGATCAACATGATCCACTTGATAACCCTTGAAATGACCAGCAATCATATCCACCGCCTGACGATAAGCCACCATCCGCGGGTCCTTGGAATACAAAGTGCCTGAAACTTGCTGGGCCATGAGGTCTGAGTCGCTAAGACACCTAACCCGGCTCAGGTTCATCTCCTTAGCCACCGGAGGACATGAAGCAGAGCTTTCGTACTCAGCTGCATTGTTAGTACAAGGAAACATCAACCTTAGCACGTAACAGAACTTGTCACCTTTGGGGGAGGTTAAGACAACCCCTGCCCCTAATCCTTCTAGTTGCCTGGATCCATCAAAGTGGATTGTCCAATATGTGTTATCCGGCTTTTCCTCGGGTGCCTGACACTCCGTCCAGTAGTTTATGAAATCCACTAAGGCTTGAGATTTGACCGCCGTGTGAGGCACGTATGTCAGATTAAGAGGTCCAAGCTCCAATGCCCACATAGCAATCCTGTCGGTGGCTTCTCTGTTTTGAACTATTCTCCCAACGGGGCAGAGCTAACCACTGTGATCACATGCCCCATGAAGTAATGCTTCAGCTTGCGATTGGCCATGAACACCCGATATACCAGCTTCTGCCAATGTGGATACCTCCGCTTGGACTCTGTCAGGACTTCACTAATATAATAAACCAGCCTCTGAACCGGATTTTCTTTCCCTGCCTCCTTACGCTCAATGACGATGGCGGTGTTGACTGCCCTGTTATTAGCCGTCTCAGTGCTCAAGCAAAGGTTCCTTCTCACCCAGAGCTTCTAAGACTGGCGGCACAGTGAGCTGTCTCTTGAGTGCCTCAAATGCCTCACCCACCGGCGTACTCTAGACAAAGTTGTCTGTCTTCTTCATCATCTAGTACAAAGGGATGGCCTTCTCACCAAGGTAGCTAATGAACTGGCTTAATGGAACGATCCATCCTGCCAGGCGCTGAACATCATTGATGCATGCTAGCTCAAAGAGGGAAGTGATAGCCTTAATTTTGTCTGGATTAGCCTGAATGCCATGCTCGGAGACTATAAATCCCAAGAGCTTGCCCAAAGGAACGCCAAAAACACACTTAGTCGGGTTAAGCATCATCTTGTAGACCCGTAAGTTGTCAAAGTTCTCCTTCAAGTCGTCAAGCAGAGTCTCCTTCTTCCTTTATTTAATCATGATATCATCCACATATGCATGAACGTTGCGCCCAATTTGACTGTGAAGACAGTTTTGTACACAACGCTGGTAAGTCGCCTGGGCACTCTTGAGCCCGAAAGGCATGTACACATAGCAGAAAGCACCAAAAGGCATGATGAAAGTTGTCTTCTCTTGGTCCTTGACTGCCATCTTGAGCTGATGATAACCAGAATAAGCATTCAGGAAGCATAAACTCTCACAACCCGCCGTTGCATCGATTATCTGGTCGATACGGGGGAGAATAAACGAGTCAGTCGGACAGGCCTTGTTAAGATCCGTGTAATCCACACACATACGCCACGTGTCGTTCTTCTTAAGCACTAGCACCGGATTAGCAAGCCACTCTGGGTGAAACACTTCAACGATGAAACCCGCCGCCAGGAGCTGGCCACCTCTTCCCCAATGGTCTTGCGCCTCCCTTCATTGAACCGCCATAAGAACTGTTTGGCCGGCTTAAATTTAGGATCCACATTAAGGTGGTGCTCAGTGAACTCTCTTGGTACACTCGGCATGTCAGACGGCTTCCATGCAAAGATGTCCCGATTCTCACTGATGAATTCGATGAGTGCGCTTTCCTATTTGGGATCCATATTGGCCCCAATAGTAAACTGCTGAGTGGAGTCACCCGAAGTAAAATCCACTACCTTGGTGTCATCCGCCGAAAACTTGAGGGGCGGCTCAGATTCTATGGTGGGCGTTTTGAGCGGATTCATGTCCTCCGGGTCAACATTTTCCTTATAAAACTTGAGCTCTGCTTCCGCGCAAATTGACTCCGCATAAGTTGCATCTCCTTCCTCACACTCAGTAGCCGTCTCCCGATCTCCATGTAGCGTAATCGTCCCATTTAAACCCAACATTTTGAGCAGTAAGTAGACATAACAAGGCCTAGCCATGAACTTGGCGTAAGCCGGACGTCCAAATAGGGCATGATATGGACTTTTGATCTTGACCACCTCAAAAGACAAGGTCTCCACCCTTTAATTGTATTCATCACCAAAGGCGACTTCCAAAGAGATCTTACCCACTGGATAAGCTGACTTGCCAGGCACCACACCATGAAAGACCGTCGAGGAAGGCCTAAGATCCTTATCAAGCAACTTCATCTGGCGGAAAGTGTAATAGTACACAATATTAATGCTTCTGCCACCATCCATAAGCACCTTAGTAAACACATACCCTCCCACTTGGGGGGCAACTACCAAAGCCAGCCGGTCCGGGTCGTCAACACGTGGCGGGTGATCCTCTCTGCTCCAAGTTATGTCATACTCGGACCACTTCAAGTATTATGGGAGAGCCGGTGTAATCGCATTAACTGCCCGCTTGCGCAACTTCTGATCTCGCCTCTTAAGGCTGGTTGTAAAAAGATGATACTGACCCGAGCTGAGCTACTTCAGATTACTCTGATACCCAGACTGCTTACCTTGCTACTGATTATTGCCACCAGATTGTTGTTGATGCCCTCCTTGGTTGCCCTGGCCCTGCTAGCCGGATCCTGAACCAGTAGAACCCGAGCCAGCTCGTGACCCGCCTGTCCCTGAGCCGCCTGGCGGTCCATCATCATTGTTGTTAGGCTGCCGCAAGCTGTAGTCCCAAAAGTTTTGCATAATGTGGCAATTCCTCCACGTGTGACCCGCTACCCAGTCAGGCCGACTGTGCTCTGGACAAGGCTTATTGAGCATCTCCTCCAAATTAAAAGGAGTTTTACCCTTATTAAAGGGTTGTCTGAAGTTCCGATTGCCCTTAGCACGATTGTTCCCGACACTGGCGTTGGCCACCAATTCTGACCCGCCATCTGGATTCTTCCTCTTGCCTTGGTTGCCACTACCTGCCACACCCTTGCCATTGTTATTCTTCTTGCCCTTACTAGGCTTCTCCTCATCAGAGCCCGGATCCCTCGTATTGTCAGAGTCTGCGTACTTTTTGAGAGCCACCATGAGCTCCCCCATGTCCTGACATGAGCACTTGCGCCGGCCAAGCTTCTCCTTCAGAGGCATAAAGTGGAAATTCTTCTCTAGAATAAAAACTGCTTGAGCCATCGTAATCTGTTCAAACGAGTGGATGATGGTTGAGACCCGCCAGACCCAATGATGAGCCGACTCATCCTCCTATTGCACACAATGATCCAAATCCATAATCGTCATAGGCTGCTTGCACGTTCCTTGGAAATTTTTGATGAACTTCACCTTTAACCCGACCCAGGAATCAATGGTGTTGGGCGGCAAGCCCTTTAACCATGTACGAGCTGTCCCTTCTAGCATCATGATACAATATTTGGCACATACTGCATCATTGACGTCTAACATTTCCATCGCCAGCTCATAGCTTTCAATCCATGCCCAGGAGGCAGGTCAGTAGTGTAATTTGGGACCTTGCGAGGGCCCTTGAAATCTTTCGGCAAACGCTCGTTCCGCAAAGTCGGTACTAAGCATGGCACTCCCACGGGCACGGTGGTTACTCCTACTCCCATCCGAGATGGAAGGTGCAGGTTCTTGTTGAGCCGCCACCGCCTCTTGCTGTACTCTCCCCCGATCCACCAGCGCCTGAGCATCCAAAGCCGCTTGATCATCTCGCGGCGGGCCCTGGTGCCGATCACTGCTAGACACCGCCGGCGACTCATAACACCGGCTGAAGCTGCAGCTGGGAATGGGGGTTGAATGTACGTGACTCCGGCTATAGGTGTACTTCTCCTGCTGGGCCATCGCCGTCTGTAGGTATCCAATAGCATTCCGCACCTCTTCTGCGAAGGGCACCTCGTCCAGGATTGGAATCGTACCAAGATGGGTTGCTGCCGCCACCATGTTCTCCGCCAGGTTTGAATAATGACCCGCCGGCGTTGGGAAAACCATTGGTGAGGCTTGGTTCCGTTGGGGCGGGTTAAGATCCTGCGGTCGAGCTGCTGGTGAACTCCCAGGTGCTTCCGCGGTCCGTCCTGTTCCCGACGTGTTAAAAAGATTCCTAGCCTCATATTCTTCCGCCAAGCGGGACTGATGCCTCATCCGCTGAACCACCACTCCCGATTGCTGCTCCAGCTCAAGGCAGAAAGTGTTCGCCCTAAAGTGCTCTGCCTTCGCATCCATCTAAGCCTTCAGCATGCTGATCCCTTGTTGGACTTCAGTCATCTGGTCCTTTATCCTTACGATCTCTATGTTCCGAGGGCTTGATTCTCTGCCGTGACCTCAGTTGCCATCAGGGTTGTAAGCTCATTCATCAAATCCATAAGAACTTGAGCCGCCGGCGGGTCGGCCCCCGACCCGGCTGCCCCAGCGGCTGTACTGCTCGGGCCCAGTGTTGAACCCGCCATGAAGACGGCCGCATGCATCGGTGGCCCATGGTCCTCCGGCTCATGATACTCCAACTAGGGGTAAAGCTTGTCATAGCCCCCAAGCCTGCCATCGTGAAGCGGGTAGATTGATTCCGTCTCTCCACTTGAACACTCATCCTCCGAATAGACGAGAGTTTCCTGTCACATGGAACTCTCAAGATCCATGCCCTGAGTGAAACTAGCGAAGACATGCTTCCTGCCCGGCTTAGCTCGGGAGGGTTGCACGTGCCGAGCGGGTTGCGCGTGCCGAGCCGGCTCGACGATGTTGGTGCAGACGTCCGGCTTGGGTGTACATCTGCTGACCTTGCTGATGAAGCCGTGTATTCCACCAAAAGGGACCCGGAAACCATACTCGATAGAGTCGGTCTCGGGGCCCCAGCCGGCGTCGTCGATGTAGAGCCGGCTACGGTGACTCTTGTTCATCCTGCCAACAACGCACCCCTCGGTCCCTAGTAGAGAGCCCTTTGAGAACTCAACACCTCCGAGCGCTAGCCCCACGGTGGGTGCCAACTGTCGTGGTTTTGTCACGGCAGATGTCCGAGGACTTAGGTTCGAGGCCATTGCTAAGGTGATGGACTCAAAAAGGTTGGTTGGGATGAAGGACACGAGTTTACCCAGGTTTGGTCCCTCAAGAAGAGGTAGAAGCCTACGTCCTGCTTGTATTGTATTGATTGGAGTATCGATTACAAGGGAGCGGATTCGCTTGACCTAGTTCTCGATTAGTTGGTTTCTGATCTAAGTCGCCCCAGGTCTCGCCTTTATATAGAAGGCCAAGACCGCGGGTTATAAAAGTCCCATACCGACTCTTACAACGTATATGAGTCTATCTCTTTGTCGCCTTACCATCTTGGGCAAGCCGCCTCCAGACGGCTTAACCGCCAAAGTCTTCATGCCATCTTCCGTCTAGGCCTTGTCCTGGCCCATCTTGGTAAGCCGCCATACGGCCAGGCTTACGTTGCTTGGCCCATCTGCCTTGGTCTGGATCATGAGCCGCCAGGTATAACCCGGCCCCACTTGGGCAGGTCTTACCACGGGGTTATATCCCTAACAGTATACAACTTAAGACAATGTGAAATTTGTTTCACAACTCATGCCACTTGGAACACCGTAGTTTGATGGTCTGTTCAAACATCGTAGTCACGCTTTATTGGATATGGCGTGTACTATGATATCTCTTATCATTTTTGCCACTATTGTTTCGAGGTTATGCACTAGAGATAACTACATTCACCTTAAATAGAGCACCATCTAAATTCCCTTGAGATGACACCGTATGGTTTGGCAGAACCCTAAGTTGTCATTTCTCAGAGTTTGGGAATACGATGCTTATGTCTGATAAGCTCGAACCCAAGGCGGAAAGGTGCATCTTCATAGAATACCCTAAGGAAACATTTAGGTATGCCTTCTATCTCAGATATGAGGGCAAAGTGTTTCTTGCTAAAAACGGGTCCTTTCTCGAGAAAATGGTTTCTCTCGAAAGAATTGAGTGGGAGGAAGATAGAACTTGATGAGGTTGTTGAACCTTTGTTTCAACCAGAGAGTAGTGCAGCGCAGAAAGTTGTTTCTGTGGAGCCTACATCAGTTGAAGAGGAAGTCAATGATGATGATCATGAAGCTTCGGATTAAGTTACTATCGAACCTCGTAGGTTGACAAGGGCATGTATTGCTCTTGAGTGTTATGATAACCCTGTCTTAGAGGTCATGTTGATGAACAACGATGAGCCTACGAGCTATGGAGAAGCGATGATGGGCCCGGATTCTAACAAATGTCTAGGAGCCATTTTAATCCGAGAAAGGATACATGTATGAAAACCAAGTATGGACTTTGGTAGACTTGTCCGTTGAATGGCAGGCCGTTGAGTACAAATGAAACTTTAAGAATAAGATAAACACTGATGGTAAATGTCACCATTTATAAAGCTCGACTTGTCGCAAATAAGTTTCCGACAAGTTCAAGGAGTTGACTACGATGAGAATTTCTCACCCGTAGCGATGCTACAGTTTGTTCGAATTATGTTAGCAGTTGCTGATTTTTCAATTATGAAATCTGGCAGATGGATGTCAAAACTTCGTTTCCTTGACGGTTTCCTTGAGGAAAGGTTGTATGCGATACAACCAGAAGGTTTTGTCGGTCATAAGGATGCTAAAAGGTATGCAAGCTCCAGCGATCCTTCTATGGGCTGGAGAAAGCATCTCAGAGTTGGAATATATGCTTTGATGGGGTGATCAAAGTTTTTGGGTTTATACAAAGTTTATGAGAAACTTGTATTTACAAGAAAGTGAATGTGAGCACTATATAATTTCTGATGAGTATATGTGGATCACATATTGTTGATTGGAAATGATGTAGAATTTTTGGAAAGCATAAAGGGTTGTTTGAAAGGAAATTTTTCAAAGTAAGACCTGGATAAAGCTACTTGAATATTGAGCATCGAGAATATATAGAGATAGATCAAGACGCCTGATAAGATTTTCAATGAGTACATACCTTGACAAGATTTTGAAAGAGTTCAAAATGGATCAGTCAAACAATGAGTTCTTTCCTGATTTGTAAGGTGTGGACTTGTGTAAGACTCAAAGCTCGACCACAACAGAATAAAGAGAAAGGATAAAGGTCGTACCCTATGCCTTAGACATAGGCTCTATATAGTATGTCATGATGTGTACTGCACCTAGTGTGTGCCTTCCCATAAGTCTGTCAAGGGGTACAAGAGTGATCCAGGAGTGGGTCCCTGGACAGCGATCAAAACTATCGTTAGTAACTAGAGGACTGAGAAAATATTTCTCGATTATGGAGGTGATAAAGAGCTCGTCATAAAGGGTTACGTTGATGCAAGCTTTAACACCAATTCGGATGACACTAAGTAGCAATCCGGATACGTATGGTGGAGCAATCATTTGGAATAGCTCCAAGTGTAGCATGGTAACAGTATCCATAGTATGGTATAGAGATTTGCAAAGTACACACGGATCTGAATGTCACAGACCCGTTGACTAAAACCTCTCTCACAAGCAAAACATGATCGAACCCCATAACTCATTGGGTGTGAGATTCATAACAATGTAAATCACATAGTTATGTGAGCTAGATTATTAACTCTAGTGCAAGTGGGATAGTGTTCTAAATATGCCCTCGAGGTAATAATAAATTAGTTATTATCATATTTCCTTGTTCATGATAATTGTTTATTATCCATGCTAGAATTGTATTGATCAGAAACTCAGATACATGTGTGGATACATAGACAACACCATGTCCCTTGTATGCCTCTAATAGACTAGCTTGTTGATAAAAGATGGCCAAGGTTTCCTAGCCATAGACAAGTGCTGTCATTTGATAACAGGATCTCATCATTAGGAGAATGATGTGATGGGCAAGATCCAAACTATGATCTTAGCAAATGATAGTGTCAGTTTATTGCTATAGTTTTCTGCATGTCAAGTATCCGTTCGTATGGCCATGAGATCATGCAACTCACTGACACCAGAGTAGTACCTTGTGTGTATCAAAATTCGTAGCTTAATTGGGTGACTATAAAGGAGCTCTACAGGTATCTCCAAGGGTGTTTGTTGAGTGGGCATATACCAAGACTGGGATTTGTTACTCCGTGTGACGGATAGGTATCTCAGGGCCCACACGACAATAAAACATCATAATAAGCCTTGCAAGCAATGTGACTAAGTGTTATCCATGGGTGAGTAAAGAGACTTGCCAGTAACGATATTGAACTAGGTATAGAGATACCGACGATCGAATCTCGGGCAAGTAACATACCAAAGAACAAAGGGAACAACGTACGGGATTAACTGAATCCTTGACATAGAGGTTCAACTGATAAAGATCTTCATAGAATATGTAGGAACCAATATGGGCATCCAGGTCCCGCTATTGGTTATTGACAGTGGAGTTGTCTCGGTCATGTCTACATAGTTCTCAAACCCGCAGGGTCTGCACACTTAAGGTTCGGTGACGTTTTCAGTATAGTAGAGTTATGTATGGTGGTGACCGAAGGTTGTTCGGAGTCTCAAATGATATCCTTTATGTCACGAGGAGCTCCGTAATGGTTCGGAGGTAACGATTGATATATAGGAAGTCCTGTTGTGGTCACCGGAAAAGTTTCGGGTACTTTAGTAGTGTACCGAGAGTGCCGGGAGGGTACCGGGGGCAATCTGGAGGGGTTTCTCGACCCATAGGACCTCATGGTATGTGGGAGGAGTAAAACAAGCCCCTAGTGGAAATTCCCATGCGGCTAGGGGTGGGAAAAACCCAAAGGTGGAAAGGTGGAAAGGGTTTCCAAGTGGATAGGAGGAATACTACACCTAGTAGGATTGGAGTAGGACTCCTCCACCTCCCATTTTGGCCAACCCTTGAGGGTTTGAGGCTGCCTCCTACCCTCCGTCATTCCTATATATACTAGAGTATTTAGATTAGCGAGAAAACCTAATTGCCACGTGTTCCCTCTACTTCATCTAGATCATTTTCTCCTCTAGTCTAGTTTGGTGGTGCTTAGGTGAAGCCCTATCAGAATAGTTCCACCACCATCGCTGCCACGCCATCACGCTGCCGGAGAACTCATATACCTCTCTGCTCCCTCTTGCTAGATCAAGAAGGCAGAGATCGCCATCGAGCTGTACGTGTGCTGAACGCGGAGGAGCATTCCGCTTGATGCTATATCGGAAGGACCGTGATCAAGATCGCGAGATGATTCGTGATTTGATCGCGGGACAGATCGTGATGGGAGCACGGGACGGGTCGTGAATGGAAGAAGGAAAGTGATGGGATCGCGAGACACTCGGCGATTTGGATCACGAAGATGTTTGACTACGTCAACCGTGTTTCTTAACGCTTCCCACTTAGCAATCTACAAGGGTATGTAGATCCACTCTCCCTCTCATAGATGCACATCACCATGGATAGATCTTGCGTGTGCGTAGGAAATTTTTTGTTTCACATGCAATTTTCCATAAGCACTTATGACTATCTATAGAGTACATTCCTCCATTATATTGACGAACTGAAGCTAGTTCTATGTCGCCCTACGTTATGACTATTATATGATGAATATCATCCACAAATATTCCAATATAGTCCCTACGATATTTTCCACTTATTGTTCTTGCTAAGTTACTACTGTTGCTTCTACTGTTACACTTGCTACAAAATCACTACTGCTATTGTTGCCGCTATTGTTACTATCACCACTACTACCAACCTATTATATTATTGTGCTACTGATTGCTTTGCTACAGATATTTATCTTCAAGTGTGATTGAATTGACAACTCAATTGCTAATACTCTCAAATATACTTTGGCTCCCCTTGTGTCGAATCTATAAACTTGGGTTGAATACTCTACCCTCGAAAACTTTTGTGATCCACTATAATTGTGGGTACATCTAGGCATGGGCAGCCCGACCCAGCGACCCGGCCTGAGCCCGGCCCGAAAAACCCGGGCCGGGTCGGGCCAGGCTTTGTGTTCGGGCCGGGCTCGGGCTTCAAAATCGGGCCCGGGAAGCATTTGGGGCCGGGCTCGGGCTTGTCAAAAATAGCGATTGACACGGAGGCCCGGCCCGGCCCGAAATTCACCTTTTAACCCCATTTGGGCCGGGCTCGGGCCTGAATTTTCATTTTTTTGGCCGGGCCGGGCCGGGCTCGGGCTTGGGATTTCCAGTTCGGGCTTTGTAAAGCCCGACCCGAAGCCCGGCCCGGCCCGGGGTATGCCAAGGTTTACTTGTGGGTTATCACTGGCACGCGACATGCCTCGGGCCATGCCTGGGCCTGGAGGCTGGGCACGCGGGCCGGCACGACACGACCCGTTTATTTTTTATCTATTTTATTTTTTTCTAATATATATATACTTAAAATACAGCCCAATGGGCCTAAATATGAGATCAACATGCTGAAAAAATGTAGCCCATCATACTAAACAAGCCAATGTGCTAATTGTTTAGTAATCAGGCCATGCCTGGGCCTGGAAGCGCAGCCCACGGGCTAGTACGGCATGGCACGTTTACTAAACGTGCCTGGGTGGGCCGTCCCATGCTGGGTCCGTTTATAGCGGGGTCATGACGTGTCGTGTCGGGCCGCCCCGTTTCGTCAGGTCTGGTCATACCCGACCTTGGCTGATCAATACGTCGTAGTCCTACCTAGGCTCAAAAGAGAGACCGAACACCGGTCTACATCCTAATTGTGAAGGTTTCATGGGACAATCGAACTTTGCAATCCTGCATGTTACGTGGATGGACGGTGTCTGTCCTAGCACCTCTTTATACAAAGACGGTGCTTACGCGGGCCACCTGGGCGCATGCTGCTCAACTGTGACATCTAAAGAAACATTTTCAGCAAGTTGATGACCCACTAGTGTAGGGGTTCAATTGTAGTCCTTTCGATAAGTAAGAGTGTCGAACCTAACGAGGAGCAGAAGGAAATGACAAGCAGTTTTCAGCAAGGTAGTTTCCGCAAGCACAAAAATTCGAGCAAGTAATGGTAAATAAAGTGCAGCAAGGTATCCCTATATTTTTGTGGTAAAGGATAGGCTAAAACGATCTCTTATAATAAGCAAAGTGTTCTTGAGGGTACACGAGAATTCGAGCTGCCGACATTCTCCCTCTTTGTGTAGACCTTCCATAATATGAGAGAAGATGCATTTGAGTTACTCCATAAAGCATTATTATGCATAAAAACATTATAAATAATAGTAAGAAATCATCATGCAAAATGGACGTATCAACTCCCCCAAGCTTAGACCTCGCTTGTCCTCAAATGAAAGCCAATATCGAAAAACATGTCCGCATGGTTTTTGAGAGAGTGAGGTGTTGATAAAAAATACGTACATAGTAACATCATGCTTATTATCATAATAGCAATAAACTTTATCTTAAGAATCTTTCATGTAACTTTTATTCTATAACATCATCATATAACTTCTTATGAACAACTAACAACTCATGACAACATAGAAGTATAAAGCATAAAACTTACTGGAAACCAACAAACTATGCTCTTAGTCAACTTTGCAACTACAATTCATCATAGTTTTAGGAAGGTTCTCTTGTCAGAGCCTTTTGCAATTCCACATACTCAAACATCATTTAATATTTTGTGATTTCTAACACTCACAACATAACCATGAGCAAAAAGTTTCAATCGGACACATAGAAAGATCGGGGCATATAGTTTCGCCTCCCAACGTATTCGCCTCAAGGGTGATGTCAACAATAATAACTCATGCTCACTCATATCCAACTGGGTATATGTGCCTAGATCTTTCCTTACCCCATGATGCTTGCTAAAAAAAAGAAAAAAGGAATTGGGTAGAATACTTTGACTCTTGCATAAAACTAAATACATAAAGGTAAAAGATAGGCCCTTCAGAGAGGGTAGCAGAGGTTGTCACGCACTTTTTAGTCTGTATGCCAAATTCCTTAGTGCAAAATAACGTCACGTTGTATTGCACCCTGTGATAGCAATATTTATTATCTAGTCCATCACTTTTATTACTATGCCATCACAAGTTCGTACAATGCTAAATTTTCTCTTACACTAATTGATCAAACACCTTTAGAAGCAATTTTTAATGCCTGAGTGCACCGGTGACAACTTACTTAAAGGATCTTATTCAATCCATAGGTAGGTACGGTGGACTCTCAAAACATGAGTTTGGGTTTGGGATTTTTGGATGCACAAGTAGTATCTCTACTTAGTGCCGATTTTTTGGATAGCAAAAATATTGAGAAAGCACCACATGTTGAAGGATCTATGACAATATAACTTCTATGTGCATATGAACAAACATAAATCATTATGTTGTCTTCCTTTTCCAACGTCAACAACTTTGGCATATAATATTTAATGAGGGCACACAATCATAAAAGATGGCCAAGATAGTGTATTTGCATGTCAATCTTATCTTCCCTAATTAATTCATTCCTGAGTTGCATCATTGACCAATGCTATGTTTATCAATCTCTTATAAATTTACCACTTATACTTTTCCTTATGTGATGTAATTACTCACCATAAGATTAACATATGATCATCTTTATTTATTTTCTTTTATTATGGTTGCAACAAGAAAGTAAAGAAGCAAGAACTCAAACTAAATTTTATTATATAACTCTCACTCGATTACATAAATAGATAGATCACGAAACTAGCACTCGGAAATAGATCATACTAAACTTTTATTCAACTAAATCATGAAAAAGCTAAGTCTCGAAATTAAAATTAAAGGTAAAAAGTGATGGTAATACGATATCGGAGCATCTCCCCCAAGCTTGTCTCAAGCCAAGGGGAGTGCTCATACCCATGTACTCAAACAACCTATGGTGGTGAAGATGAGAAAGGTTCTGGTGATGAAGAAGTAGTAGGTTTGTCTTGTAGCTTCCAGGGCAAGGGTTCACCATCAAAAGTTGATGCACGAGTCCCATGAGACATACAACAAGCAGCTAAACTCATACCTTTAAATCTTGCTTCATATTCAAAATGCTGATTTTGAAGATCATAAATTGGAATTTGCAGAAAGTTGATTTGCTCATTGAAGATGAAGACGATGTCCTTGATGAGCCCTTGAACATCTCAGATGTGGAGCACCCCTCACGCATGTCAATGGCTTGAGGATGCTTCATCACCTCTGACAAGTACGGATTGATGATCTTCTCAAAGAACTTGTCCTTGGGGGAACTTGGTGGAGCCATGAAGATCTCGATCTCACAAGAAACAACACGAAACAAGAAAAGAGAATATTTTCCGCAATACGGTGGTCAGAACAGTCGAGGATATATATAGATAATTTTTATTCTTGGGAAACAAGCATATGGAAGGAAAATGCAGTCTGGAAGGTTCCCGAGGAAGGCACAACCCACCAGGGCGCATTAGGGGGCCAGGCTCATCCTGGTGTATCGTGCTCACCTCAGTTGCTTTCCTATTTATTTCTTATTTTACTAATTTTTCTAATATTACAAAACTGACAGAAAATATTTTTGCAGATTATTCGTAGTCTGTTTACTTACCGTATCATGTAACTCTTCTTTTTCATGATTCTAGCACACATGCAAAAACTAATCATGATATCAGGATGGGAGGCACATAGATATAGAAATGAACCAATCATTGAACGATAAACCTTTTGATCAACCGGTTTGTCCTCCTTGGTAAGATCAACATGTCCACTAGTAGGCATAGGAGTTTTCATACCTTTACACTCTTTCATGTTGAATTTCTTGATCAAGTCCTTGGTGTCGGTGTCAAAACTGGCGGATCTCGGGTAGGGGATCCGGAGCTGTGAGAGTAGGATGGATGGTAACAAGGGACGAAGGAGACGTTGTTTACCCAGGTTCGGGCCCTCCTATGGAGGTAAAACCCTATGTCCTGCTCGATTGTACTAATGGTATGAAGGTTACAAAGTTGATCTACCTCAAGATCGAATAGCTAAAAGCCTAGATAAGTTTCTCTGTCCTACAATCTAAAACCCCTCGGCTTATATAGACGGCGTAGGTCGGTTGCACATCAAAGGGAAAACATGCCTATCTACTATACCAAACTTGGAAAACACGCCAAGGCTCCTGAGGCTTCCTCCCTAGAGATTGGTCCTTCGATCAATCCAATGCTCAGTAAGCACCCCATGAGTCCGTCCCATAAGAAATAGGCCAGCCATCCGAGGACCCTTAATCCAGGACTCCTTGAGTAGCCCCTGGACTAGCCTCCAATGCTGAGGTATACTATCCAGACAATCATACGCGTCAAAGTCTTTGGCTTGCGTGGCGAGTCCCTCTATCCCTTCTTCTTCAGCAACCATCCCATCATCGGTGAAATCTCAAACATCGAGCACTTGCGGTACCCATTGTAATAACCTTTAGAGCATATCGATCCTCGTGCGCCTAGGGGAGACAAGTGGCCCAGTAGATTTTTACAAGACTGCCCTTCCCACAAAGGAAGCACCACCTATTTAAACACACTGAATCGTAGACTTGGGCCACATCTCCCTCTTCTTCCCAATCAGAAAAAGCTTCAAGCGAGGGATCACCACAAAAACATGGCGAGCGGCCCTATCTCTTCCACGCGTCCTTACGGCTCTCGTCCCGGGGATTCGGCAAGCTGCTCCATTTCTCTCCTTTGTCTGCGCGACCTCAAGACCTAGGATTATCTCCCTTCCTCGGATCTAGTGGCTACACATGCCGGTTTGACCTCTTTTAATAATGAAGCCTTCATGGAGAACTTCCCTATCCCCACAAGGGAGAGCGGGTATGCTTCGTGCCCTTCCTCTTGCGAGGCCTAGGGTTCCCCATTCATCCCTTCCAGAGGTGATTATTGGAGTTCTATGGCATCCAGCTCCATCATCTCACCCCCAGGTCCATTCTGCACATCTCGGGCTTCTTTGCTCTATGTGAGATGGGATATGAGGCTCTTTTTGGACTACGGAGGAAGTACTTCTGTCTCGTCCCCCATACTTAGGGCGAGACAATTCGGGAAGTCGGAGGAGCCGAAGTATGCCACATTGCCAGGACGTGGTATCTAGTAGGGACGCTGAAGAAGTAGTACGAGAATAGTCATCAAAATGGTTTTATATTGAGGATGTCCCCCTATTCGATTCAGCTCGGAGGGGTCTGCCCAAATATTCCGACGCCCCTTTGAAGAAAAGGTACAACTGGCGACCGAAAAGTTCATCCCAAGAGGATGGCACCAAGGTGCAGCGCTTGGCCGCCCACGTGAGGCTACTGGCTCATCACAAGCTGACCATGATTGATGTAATGGCCGCCGCTATCACTCGATGTGTTTAGCCTCTCCAACAAATAATTCACCCTCTATGGCGTTACAACGGGACAAGTGACAACACTCGCTCCCGACAACTGGGCCCTGCTAATCAAGCGGCGTTGGTGGCCGCACTTGCTGACCTATACCAAGGGGAAAGGAAGAATTTTTTCGGCTGCCGGTTAAGGATGGTTACTCAAGCTACAACCCCATCAAATGGGTAAGCCTTTCGATCCTATGACCCGACTTTGGGCTTTTCATCAACCCCCCCCCCCCCCCCGCCCCCATTTTTAACCGGAGCTTTTAATCTGTGTGAACAGGAATGGAGGAGCTTTGCCAAGACTATCGATTGTCCGGCACCCTAACCAGAGGACTATGCTCGTGACAACGATTCAGGATTCCATGACGATCCGCAGTTGTCAATCAAGTTTGAAGACGGGTCTTTTACTAGGAGAGCCTCGATCACTTCAAGGTGGCTATCATAGATGATCATGCCGAATTACTCCCCTCCCCTATTACCAGCAACAACAAAAATTCTTCTCGTAAAAGGCAAGCGCTCTCCATCGACCTGAACACGCCAGCCTCAGCTCCCAAGCATCACCGGTCCGCGTGACAAACATCTGCTACGGCAGCAATGCCCGGACCGGGCATCAACAGGAATCCTTCAAGTGAACTGGCTGTGAGGACACCTCCGACCACTCGTTCAACCAAGAGGTACTTTGTTCGGTCACTTAATCTATTGTTATCATGATCGCCAAGACTTCATAGAGGATCTTATGCCGAAATATTCAGGAAGCAATTACAACTGTCTTTCGTCGAGAATGTTGCCGAGGTGCCTAGCAATACCCATGAGCCAAGATATTTTGCTCATGTTGAACCCGCCACGGATGCCCTTGTGATCAATCTGGTCCCCGAAGATTCCGGGGACGCAGTATCGGTCATCAAATCCGAGGTGGAGAGTGCGATGAATCACCGGCGGCGGCGGGAAGCACTAACCCACCAGGCATTCTCTGAGCAAGAATTTAACGTTCTTTGTTCAGAAGACGTGCATATCGGAGCTGCCTGAGCTGGGCTTGGGGAAGTAGTGAAGCTGATATCATCCAACCTAATGGTGAGTGATTGGTTTTAAGAATCCGGGCACACATGTAAACCCACTATCCCCTGACCCTTGAATTGGTCGATACGACCAAGTTAAGGATCCGCATAACATTTTGATGATATAGGCCTCAAGGCAACAGAATGAGAAATTAGCCATGTAATTGGAGGCGAGCCGAACACAGATGGAAGGCATGAAGGCCGAGCTGGAAGAAGTAAAGAATTTCACCCGGGAGGCGCATGGTAAGTATATCCATTCTGCCAATCTAAATATATAATCTCGTGCTGATGTGAGGGTACTTTGTAGCAGCTGAATCTATAGGACAACTTCAAAAGGATTAAGATGCAGCCCGAGAATCTCAGAGGTACACTGAGTCCCAGCATGAGGCCGGTTACCTTTCGTTGCAACGAAACCTTGAGGAGAAGAAATGCCTCCAGACGGAAATGAAGAAGTTAGCCGAAGAAATTGAGAGTTTAAAGACTCAATTGGCCTCAGCCCAAGAAGAGAACAAGAAATTGCAGAGGGGCATGTTCGGTAAGTGTGATTATAACATCTAAGGATAATTCTTATACATGAAGCATAATGGACATGCCATGTCTCATGTATACGTCTCCTAACCGGGCATCCTGAAGAAGAGATCGGATCCTACCGGGGAAGCGTTCTGAAGGAACTGTCCATCGTTCATGAGAGGACTCGAAAGGCTATGAGGAGCATGATAAAAGTGTTATGGCTTCCCGAGCAACCTCCAGAGGGGATGGCCGGACTGGCTGATTGGTTCAAGGGAGCCTGGAGTCGGTTCGAGTTATGGAATACATCGACCTGCCGGGAGGGAGCACGAGAGGCGTGGGCAATGATCAAGACATGGTATACCGGCCGTAATCCTGAGCATATGGCTTGGGTTGACCCAGTAGTGCCTGATGGGCAAGAAGTGCTACTTCATTTGGTGTACGACCAAGTGATGCCAGCCTCTCGTATCTCCTAGGAAGATTGCGCCCTGGATGCCTTAATAGACAATCTCGATCAGAAACCAAATGCATGATTGTATGTAACTATGTATTGATAATCAAAAAATTGCTCCGTCTGTTTTGTAAACTTTGTCTTAACCAGCCATCGGCTTCGACCTCCCGTGCTAAGACTTTGGGAGTGTTCCTTATAAAATATCCCTCGATAAGAGGGAATTGTATCGAGGAACCAGGCAATCCGGCCATTTGGTGCGAACAGACAAAAAGCGCACAGGGAGATATGTTATATTACTGCTTAGCGTAAGAAACATCTTCCGAAAAAATAGTACCTCTATCGGTACCTTCCTTCAGGCTACTAGGTAAATCGTAGGTAGTAAGGCCGTATACTGCTAGTATATGACTAATGGCTTTTGCGAGAAAAGAAGCCCAAATAATGGTGATCACAACCATAATTCTATTTGTTGCTCCTGTCATAGCCCACCAATTTTCAGCTCAAGATAGCTAGCTTTTGGCTTCACCCGTCTGAGGTATGTATCCAGATAACCCGGTCGTAACAATCGCAAAGGTGCTCCCTTTACCCTCTAGCAGAACAATCGGGAACGTAGAGGGTAAACACAGGAGTGAGGCAACCTTGCTTGGCAAAAATCTTATTTCGAATTGATGCATAGAATGGATCAAAACTCGACAAGGGAAACGTGCATAGACGATAAATGTGAATAGATGCTTAGAATATAAAATCGTCGGCTTCGAGAAGAAGCCCCGAGGTGTTGTGGTCGGATTTAACATTTGAGGATGTATGCCAAAAATATTAATACAAAATCGGTTTAGCCAAACATAGACTTGGGAAGAAAAATCTAAACCTGCCAAAAATCAAGATGGGAGGGAAAGAAAATAAAAAAGAAAGAAAAGAAAAAGGGGGGTAAAGAGTATGACGACACCGGTCTAGCCGAAGACGAGCTACGTTCCATGTGTTTGGTTCGAGGCAGTTATCTAACGGGTTTCGAAGACAGTAAGCCCCTCCTGCGAGTACTTCGTCAATTATGAAGGGACCCTCCCATTTGGGATTGAGTTTATGATTCTGCTTCTCCCAGAACCGTAAGATGAGTCCACCCACATTATATGCTTTTGCCCTGACCTCCCTACTATGGTAACGTCGGGGCTGCTGAGATAAAAAGTAGAATGTGCCCGAGCAATGTCGTGCTCTCCTTCTAAGGCGTCCAGGTCATCCTACCGATCTAACTCGGCCTCCTTTTCTTCGTACATGCGCACCCTTGGTGCGTCATGAATAATATCACAAGGAAGGACTGCTTCTGCCCCGTAGACAAGGAAGAATGGTGTGTATCCCATTGATCGATTCGGGGTTGTACGCAGGCCCCACAGAATGGAGTCGAGCTCCTCTAGCCAATGGCAGTCGGATTCATGCAGAGATCGGACCAAACATGGTTTAATACCACTCATGATGAGGTCGTTCGTCCACGGGTGATACACCGATGCGTAATCGAGCTTGATGCCCATTTTTGCGCACCAGTCTTTACTTCTTGGGTTGTGAAGTTGGATCCATTGTCCGCTATTATACTGTGCGGGACACCGTAGTGGTGTACCATGCCGGATATAAAGTAGATTACTGGTCCGGACTTGGCTGATTTGACAGGTTTTGCTTCTATCCATATGGTGAATTTGTCAACCGTGAACAATAGGTATTTATACTTCTTGGTCTCCCCTTTAATTGGTCTGACCATATCTAGCCCCCAGACCGCAAAAGGCCAGATAATCAGAATAGTCCGAAGTGCTATTGGGAGCATGATACTTTGATTTGCAAAAACTTGACATCCCACACACTGCTGGACAAGCGATCGGGCGTCCGCTCGAGCGGTGGGCTAGAAGAAACCAGCCCAAAAGGCCTTGCTTACTAAGGCCCTTGTCGTAGCGTGATGGCCGCCCATTCCTGCATGGACTTCGACCAAGAGTTGACGTCCTTCTTCCGCAGATATGCACCCTTGTATTACTTCGGTGGTGCTTTTCTTGTATAACTCTCCCTCGTGGAGTTTATAGGCCTTCGATCACCAAATTATGCATCGCGCCTCTATCTGATTGTTAGGGAGTTCTTTGCGAATAAGGTAGCGAAGGAAGGGTTCGGTCCGTGGCGCGATTACTGCCATGACCTCTTACGCCCTAATTAGTCCAAGGGTGTTTCGTCCATTATGGGGTCGTCAATGATTTGGTCGTCTGGTTCATTTATAGGGGGGACAACCTCTTCTGCGCTGATGAGTCTGACGCCCTTATTATCGTCCTACCAAACCACTGATGGTTTAAAGAGCCGTTCCAGGAAAGTGTTTTTGGGACAGGGTCGCATTTGGCCCCCATGCGAGCCAGTATGTCCGTGGCTTGGTTGTTGTCTCTAACGACATGATGGACTTCTAGCCCCTCGGACCGTGCGGATATCTTGAGGATGGTGTTTCTATATGTCACCATCTACGTATTATTGGCATTGAATTCGCCGTTGATTTGGGAGATGGCCAAGTTGGAGTCTCCCCGAACCTCTAGCTGTTGTATGCCCATTGAAGCTGCCATCCGAAGACCATGCAAAAGTGCATCGTATTCGGCTGCATTGTTGAAATCGGCATACATGATCTGCAACATGTATCGGACATTCTCGGCTATGGGGGATGTGAGAATAACTCCAGCCCTCAGTTCGGCCAACGTTTTGGATTCATCGAAGTACATCATCCAATGGGAATATGTACTATATTCCTTGGGGAACCGGGCCTTTGCCCATTTGGCGAGGAAATCTGCCAGCACCTGAAATTTAATAGCTCATCATGGCTTGTAGGCAATTTCAAAAGGAAGGAGCTCAATGGACCATTTGGCTATGCAGCTGGTGGCATCCCTGTTATTGATTATGTCGTTCGGGTGTACTTCGGATGACACCGTGACCGTACACTCTTGAAAGTAGTGTCTTAGTTTCCATGATGTCACAAATACTGTATAGGCTATCTTCTAGTAATGCGGGTATCTGGACTTGCACTGCATTAGTACTTCTGACACATAATAGACCGACTTCTTTATCCGGAATGTGTGTCCCTCCTCCTCTCTTTCAACGACGAGCACTGCGCTAACGACTTGGTTTGTGGCTGATATGTACAATAACATTGGTTTACTAGGGCCTGGCTGTCGAGACCCCAATCCTAAGTCATAAGAATCCATACTGTAACATATCACATCACTTTGCGGCCTCATGCACAGTAAGTTCCACGACTGCAGCCTTACCTTAGCCGGGACCGTTTGCGTCTTTTGGCTCACGTATGTGAACATGTCGCAGGCAATCAAACGACAGAGAACCCGGGCCGACATTACTAGTCATAGAACCCAAGTAGCACATTCATACGGAAACAGGCATACATAACCCAGCAATGCAGGTGTCGGCCTCAAGCGTGTAGCAAGCTACAGGGACTCCATTACGTCGTGAGACACGAATGCTATCACTGCACGTAGACGAGTCGTAGCAGGCTACAAGGACTCCATTACACTACGAGACATTTCCTCGAAGGGACAGACACAACAGCAAAGAAGGATACATGTCGGTCAATCAATGTGTCCGGAGCATTAGCAAGCTACCATGGCTCGGTGGAAGCTCAAAGAGGCAGCTTCCCGTAAAGAGTACTACTAAAGGCACATGACTAGGTGTCGGATCCCATACATACCGTTACACGTCACACGTACGCATGACATGCCCGATATGCATAGATACAACCACGGCATCACAACATAACCATACGACAACATGAATTTTATTTAAGAGGCTCAGATGAGGCTTGCATAATATGCTCTTACAGATAGGGGTCACATGACCTGACACTCAACTCATACAAACATGTTCATACAAACCAAGCGGAAGCATAAGCTGTCTGAGTACAAACAGATGAATGGGTAAAAAGGCACATGGCCTGACTATCTACAGCCCGCCACAGGGCAAAGGTCATAGCTGGGACACCAGCTATTCGGCATCGTCAACATCTAGAAAGAACCCACCTGATGGGTCCTGGGTCTCATCTGCAACATTTATTAAGCAAACGTGAATACAAACGTACTCAGCAAGTCTTTAAAACAGACCTAGTCTATTCATGCTCATGTATCAACACAGGGAGTGGTGGAGTTTATGCAGCAATGCCAGCTTTGACTCATGGCTAACCTACAGTACTCAATTTTAACTCTTTGTTTACATTTTAGATATCGCACACGAGTCCACCAACTCCATAGCAATACACCACCATGGATTCACTTCCCTCTCCTAGGAGAGTCCCATCCACGGTACTCACACTTGTTTTGATATTTTTATGACTATCCATTTGATTATCTATGAACAGCATAAGTTCTCCAAGTAGTCCATATCCGAGGACGCGGCTATTCGAATAGTTTCATACCCTGCAGGGGTGTACTTCTTCACACACGCTCCCGCCACTTATCGTTATGTGCTCATAAAACAATGCACCCGGAAACCTTCAAGCGGATGCCCGGCAAGGGAGTTGGCCACGACCGTCAATCGCATACAACCTCTAGTTGAGGCTATCGCCTATTTGAGACTGAACCCGCACGGAAGTCCGGCCGAAGTTTCCGCTACGGCCCCAAACGATGTGCGCGGGGTTCCCAAGCCCACCATTCGGGTGACCCTTGGTACACCGTGCCACTGCCTACCGCATCGTAACCCGCCCCTAGGGTCAGCGCTACGCACGGCCTCCATCATGCTATAAACACAACAAACTACTTGCAACTCCTGGACTAAGGACTAAGCGAATGATAAGTCGAGAGGGTCAATTAAGTATACCAACGTGTGGTAGTAACTAGTCTTGGATCACAAATGCGGAACTCAGTTCCTAAGAATGGTCCCAATGAGACAAACTGCTATGTACTCCTACATAGCCTCTCATCACTACCTTTACCAAATCGAGTTCATCATTATATCACCACATCAGAACAACATCATTTCACTCAGTTCATCACCGAGATGAATCATACCTGACCCAACTCTAAGAATAGCAAGCATAGCAGGCAAAGTAAGCTAAGCACATCATGGCACAAGCATCTACCAGGTATGCGAGGTTGCAAGGTTTGACTATTTACTGTGACAATGTCAGGTTATGCAGCAGAATAGGATCATCTACCATGTATGAATAACATGTGATCGACTATCCTAATGCAATAAACAAGAGCAGGAGCGAAAGAATAGGATGTTATCGGAATGATCAAAGGGGTTGCTTGCCTTGCTAGGTAGCGGAAAGGTTCTCTCCTTCGTCGGGATACTCGGCGGTATCCTCAGAAGCAGGGCCTACTGCAATGCAGATAAGAAGCATTCAATACACGCAAGTGCAAAAATATGATGCATGATCATGGCATTATAGCATGTATGGATGAGCTAATGCAACTAGTGTTCAAGTTAATTTGAAATGAGTTTGAATATAGGTTCAAAATTGGTCTTCATTTCAAATTCTATATATTAGCCTATTAGTAAATGTCCATGTCCACCCATTTAGATTGTTCTAACATGCATGACAACAGCACCATTGGATTCATTGGATTTTTCTGATAAATTTTCATATATAATTTATTTTCATCTGATTTACAGATAAATATATATGAATTTTTGAAGTTTTGAATAATTTCTGGAATTATTTTAAACTAGAAGTTGCTTTTATTGCATCAGCATGACATCACTATGACAGCCGCTGGTCAGCTGATCGGGCTAGAGTCAAACCTGACATGTGGAGACTACATGTCACTCACTCAATCACCTAATTAAAGAACTAAAACTAATCCTAACTAATTAACAGTTCTGGGTCCACATGTGAGTGACAGATTAGGTTAATTAAACTAACTAATTAATTTTCTTAATTAGGATTTCACTACAGGGGCTCGGCCCCACCTGCCAGCGACCCAGGGGTCAAACCCCTGACGGTCAGACAGGTTGACTCGCCGGTGTTGAGCCGCTAGCGACGACAGGGACGTCGGAGGGGGTCGGAATCCCTCCTCCGGTGACCAAATGGACGGCAGAGAGCGCTGGGAGAGCCTACGCTCGACCGCCCGTTGATCTAGCCCCAAACCAGAGGCTGGGGTGGTCGAGATCGACGCCGGCATCGAGGGCAGTAGCGGCCGGAGCTCGGGCAAGAAGGGTGCGGCGTCTACGGGGCATGGGAGAGAAGGGGGGAGAAGGGGAGGAGCACCAGCGGCTCACCGCGGTTCTAGCAGAGGCGACGGCGAGGTCGGAGGAGGTCCGAACGGGGCAGAATGTTGGGGCGGAGCTCCAGTGACCGTCGGGGAGGAACGGCAATGGCACGGTGTAGAGGGGCTCCCGGCGTCTTCTAGGGTCACGGGGAGGACGAGGGGGTAGCGGCGGTTCTCGGGGGCTACCTAGCGAGGCGAGGGGGTGGCTAGCGCGACGGCGGCGAGCTTGAGCAGAGCTCGGCTATGGCGGAGCAGGGGGAGAAAGAGAGCGACAGGGAGAGCTCGCAGGGGGAGAGGGAGAGGAGAAGGAGGCCACGGTGAGGGGACCTCGCGCTGGCGCCCTCCCTGTCCTCCAGGCCAGCAGCCAGGCAGGGAGGAGGTGGCCGGCGTGTGGCGACCATGCGCCGAGCGTCCTTTTGGCCGGAGGTGGAAGAAGACCAGTTCGCCCCTGGTGGGATGGGCTGGCTTCTTCCCTAGCCCAAGTAGGCTTTCCCCCCTTTTCTTTTCTTTTTCTTTTATGTTTTCTATTTTCTGTCATTTGTGTTATTTTAATTTCAGGCACATAAGCTATTTAAAATATCCCAAATATTTTATCTATTGAAGTTTGAATATTTCAAACTTTTCTCTAAAGTTTCAGGATATTTGAAAACTAAAATAATGATAAATACTTTATTTAATATTTTTAGAGGCTTTATCATTTATTTCTAAATTTCTTTAGGTGTTCAAATAATTAAAATGATCCCTGTTATAATCATGTCCAAATTTACCAGACATAGGGAACATTTTTAGTGGGCATTTTTTGATTTGTTGGATTTTCACCAAGTTTGAATTGTTTGGATTCAAAGTGAGCTTCGGGTTTCTTTTGTTCCCCATTTCATGTTGATGCAATAAGATGAAACATGATGCAAACACATGCTATCCTAGGACATCTAGCTAGGGATATGACAACTCACCCCCACTCAAAAGAATCTCGTCCCGAGATTTTGAAGTCATCAGGAAGAGCGCGGGGTACTCTAGTCGAAGACGATCTTCTCTTTCCCATGTGGCCTCCTTTTCAGAATGGTGTGACCGCTGAACCTAGAGAAACTTGATTTTCGACGCCGAGTGGGACGCTCAGCTTGATCAAGAATATGAATAGGGTATTCTCGATATGTAAGGTTATCTTGGAGATCAAGCGCTACGTGGTCTACCTCACGGACAGGGTCCGAGAAGCAACGCATGAGTTGCGAGACGTGGAAGACATCATGAACCTTGGAAATATGCGGCCGAAGTTCCAATTGGTAGGCAACCTCTCCTTGTTTAGCAAGAACGCGAAAGGGTCCACTGTAACGAGGAGCCAACTTGCCCTTGATACCGAATCGATGGGTACCCTTCAGAGGTGTAACCCGAAGATAAGCCTTCTCGTCAACTTCATAGGTCACAGCCTTATGATGGCGATCATATTGGCTCTCTTGACAGGATTGGGCTGTTTCAAATTTTCACGAATAATGCAAACTTGCTCCTCTGCATCCTAGATCATATCCAGGCCAAAGAGTTGCCTCTCTCTGGTTTCCGACCAGTTAAGAGGTGTTCGACACCTTCGTCCATAGAGAACTTCAAAAGGGGCTTTGCCCAAGCTTAATTGATAACTATTGTTATATGCGAACTCGACAAATGGAAGACATTTCTCCCAGTTCATATCGAAAGGTATAACACAAGCTCGGAGCATGTCTTCGAGGATCTAATTGACTCGCTCAACTTGACCACTTGATTGCGGGTGGAAAGCAGTGCTAAAGGATAGATGAGTCCCCATAGCGGTTTGAAAACTTTCCCAAAATCGGTAAGTGAAAATACTTCCACGGCTGAGTTAATCTCCAAAGGAACACCATGAAGAGAAACTATTCGAGAAACATACAATTCTGCTAGCTGGCTAGCAGTTATACTTTCACGAATAGGAAGAAAATGAGCCACTTTGGAAAGACGGTCAATGACCACAAATATAGCATTATTCCCTCTCTTAGTCCTGGGAAATCCGGTAATGAAATCCATACCGACTTTATCCCATTTCCATTCAGGAATAGCTAAAGGTTGAAGGGTGCCAGCAGGCCTTTGATGTTCTGCTTTCACGAGACGACAAACGTCACAGTTAGCAACGAACTGAGCAATTTCTCTCTTCATCCTAGTCCACCAGAACCTCTAGGGTAGATCCTGATACTTCTTGGTACTACCCGGATGAATTGAGAGGGGAGAATCATGAGCCTCATTAAGGATCAACTATCTTAAGCTTGTGCTCTTGGGAACCACCAACCGGTTCTGGAAGAACACAACACCTTCATCGTTCTTGGAGAAATCTTAGCGTTTCCGCTAGCAATATTCCCCTTGATCCGGGAAATACCCTTATCATATTTCTAGACAGCTACTATTTGATCCTTCAGATTAGGTTTCGCCACCAGGTTGGATAGGAATCCTTGAGGAACAAGGTGAAGGTTTAACTTCCGAAATTCCTCACGGCGAAGTGGTTGACCTTGTTGTAACATCAGATTGTTGCAATAAGACTTACGACTTAGTGCATCAGCCATGACATTGGCTTTCCCCGGGGTGTAAGTTATCCCTAAGTCGTGATCTATAATCAACTCTACCCACCATCTTTGCCTGAGATTCAAATCTGGCTGGGTGAATATATATATATATTAGACTTTGGTGATGAGTGTAAATTTCGCAACGATTACCCAGAAGGTAATGTCGCCAGGTTTTCAGTGCATGGACTACAGCTGCGAGCTCAAGATCATGTGTTGGATAACTATCCTCATGTGGATGCAACTGACGAGATGTGTATGCAATCATATGACGATCTTGCATGAGAATGCAACCTAATCCTTGTCGCAAGGCGTCGCAATAGATAACAAAGCCCTTAGAGAAATCAGGTCGCACCAGAACGGGAGCGGAGGTCAGTCATCTTTTCAACTCCTGAAAACTGTGCTCGCATTGTGGAGGCCACTCGAACTTTTTATCTTTCTTGAGGAGTTCAGTTAGAGGTTTTGCAACTTTGGAGAAATTCTCGACAAAGCGGCAACAATAGCTCGCTAAGACAAGGAAACTCAGAACTTGCTTAACCGATTCAGGTTGAGTCCAATCAAGGACGGCCTAAACTCTCTCGGGATTGACAACAATACCTTTACCAGATATCACGTGGCCAAGATAGGTCACTTCTGTCAACCAAAATTCACACTTGGAGAATTTGGCGTACAGGAGGTGCTCTCAAAGTTTCATCAATACCAGCCTTAGATGCTCGGCATGTTCTTGTTCGTTCTTGGAGTAGACGAGTATATCATCGAGGTAAACCACGACGAATTTATCTAGATACTCCATGAAGATCGAATTCATCAAGCGAGAGAAGGTGGCTAGGGCATTGGTTAAACTGAAGGACATGACGGTGTACTCGTATTGTCCATAACAAGTAACAAAAGCCGTTTTTGGATTGACCCCATTCCTAATTCTGATTTGATGGTATCCCAACCTCAAATCCATTTTGGAAAGGACAGAGGATCCAGCGAGTTGATCATACAAATCATTGATCTTGGGGAGCGGATACTTGTTCTTTATGGTGACCAGATTCACTGGCCGATAATCCACAACCATCCGATCCAAACCATCCTTCTTCTTGACGAAGAGGATGGGACAAGCTGAAGGAGAAGAACTGGGATGAATGAAACCTTTCTTCAAAGCCTCATCGAGTTGGATCTTAAGTTCAGCTAGTTCTAAGGGTGCCATCTTATAGGGTCTTCTAGCTATTGGGACAGTCCCTGGGATGAGCTCTATCACAAACTCAACATCTCTGACAAGAGGAATTCCTGGCAGTTCTTCTGGAAAGACATCCAGAAAGTCACGGACTACCGGAATATCTTCTAACTCTGGAAGAGGGCTAGCATTGAGGGAATAGAGTTGGCGCTTGGTTGTTCGAGTGGAGACATTAACTATCTCACCCGATGGGTGTGTAAGTTGAACATTCCTAGAATGAGTATCAATCTTGGCATAGTGGGCTTTCATCCAATCCATGCCTAGAATGATATTGATGTGCAAACACTTGAGGGCTATAAAAGATGCAGGAAGACTAGTCTATACACCAGAATCTCATTATCATGGCTCACTCTAGAAGTTTGCCATTTTGA
Organism: Hordeum marinum; assembly: GCA_022496015.1. Lineage (NCBI taxonomy): Eukaryota > Viridiplantae > Streptophyta > Magnoliopsida > Poales > Poaceae > Hordeum > Hordeum marinum. Next base: position 124,365,624 of record CM039673.1, on the reverse strand, counting down.
ACCCGGAGTCTGCACTACTAAAGGAGTAGGCATATCATAAAAAGACATGTTATGCAACTGTGCATAACTTTTTGAGATGAAAGAATGAGATGCCCCGGTATCAAATGAAACAGATGCTGGATGACTATTGAAAAGGAGCGTACCTAGTATAACATCAGGATCCTCAAGGGCTTCCTTGGCAAACACATAGTTCACTCGTCCATGAGTAGGAGCTGGCTTCACAAAGAAGGCTTTTCCTGGCTTTCCACGTCCAGCGGGCTTAGTATTATTCTAGGGATACTCACAAGAGTAGTGTCCTGGTTCTCCACACTTATAGCAAACCACAGTGGCACGGGGAGCAACATTGGCAGGCGGTCCTCCAAATGGTCTGACTGGAGGGTTGGGCTGAGCTGGGCAAGGCGCCTCGATGGATGGCCTCGCATTGTATCTTGGCGGCAGAGCTGCGTTGGGCACCCAGACCTGGCGTTTATTGGGGCCCGAGACAGATGCGGGGTTGAAGTCACGGTTGTGCTTTCTCGTGGCCTCATAATTAGTCTGTCCAGTCTTGGCATTGATAGCCTTGTTGACGAGAGCCTGGAAAGTGGTGCACTCATGCAGGCGCAGGTCTCGACGGAGCTCAAGATTAAGTTCCTTGCGGAACCTAGCCTGCTTCTTGGCATCAGTAGAAACTTCCTCAGGAGCATAGCGAGCAAGGTTTCCAAACTCATGACTATAAGCATCCACTGACAGTCTGCCCTGGGTGAAGGCACAAAATTCCTCTCTCTTACGATCCATCAGCCCTTCCGGGATGTGATGGGTACGAAATCCGGCACTGAACTCTGCCCAAGTTGGTGCGGGGCGTGCGGGACGCATGGCTTCAAACTTTTCCCACCGCAGATTGGCGGGTCCTTCCAGAAAGTAAGTTGCAAAGGACACCTTCTTGGCCTCGGTCACATTGGCAGCCCGGATCTTGCGATACATGCTAGTCAGCTAGTCATCCGCGTCGAGTGGGTCCGTCGAATGATGATACTTGGGTGGGCACAGTCTGATGAAATGACCAAGTGATACGCCATCATTGAGGTCATTGCAGGGAGCACGTGATGTGTTCTGCTCGATTCTTTCCAACAGCCTGTTGGTCTCCCTCTTGTTCCTTTCGGCTTCAAGCATTACTTCCGCCAAGGAAGGCGCATGTGGCAAATCCTCTTTCCTTGGCTGGCTTCCCTTGCCCTGCTCAGGGGCAGGCATGAGGTTATTCCTAGTTGCCACCATCCTGGAAAAACAAACCCACAGCTTAATCATAGGGGACAACAACTCTAAGACATGACATAAGGAATGTACTGGACAACATGGCATGCAGGGTAACACCAATCAACATGGTAAAATAACTACCATATGAACACCATGATTCATACACACCATGACATAGTTCAGTACAAGCCAAGCTGAAATACAACTACGGAGAGATGACACAACTCATCGGAGGCATTACAAGCTTCCTATACATTATCTATCTACACCTCCGGAGCTCAACTCTCAACCTCATCATATCCCACAAGACACGCAGGACTGTGGCGATACGATGACTACCAAACTAGAACTAGCATTCACGTACTCAAGCATTGCCATAGAATGCCTCATACAGGTTACCCCCATGACCCGGGAGCTGAACCTGATTATCTGGAAACACTCTAGCCTGTGATCCCTGGGAGCCATAAGGACACGGGTGTGGCCTTGATCCCCTTGTCGGCGGCAACAGTGGTCCTCGAAGAGGGATGATGCCTCCAATATCGGGCCAGTCTACGTGTTCTGGTAGATGAGTCCGCGATGGGGTCAGCATCTCCAAATCTCCATAGCCTGTCTGCATGACAGGTGCCAACTGCGTCAGGGCTGTCCAAAGACGTGCACGGGTGGCATAAAGCTCCATGTGAAGGGCATGTGCATCACGATCCCTGTTCTCCAACATTTGAGCGGTCACCTGCAGCCTAGGGTCCTCATGAGAATGAACATAGTAGACTGCACTAAGATAACCATCCTCTCCTCCCATAGAAGCAGGAACATAGCAGAACTCGGTGTTCTGAAGCAGACCATGGTGGAACCTCATGATAGTCAGCATGGTGTAAGCGGCCTCCTGAACTGCCATATCTATGGTGACACCTAATCCATAAGTCCAGTGAAGCGGCTCTGCAGCTCCAGGGTATGAAGGATAAATCTTGACGGTACACAGATACTGACTCTGGTTGAAATCTTGATACTGTTCCTCCACTGTGTACTCTAGGTACCAACAGTATCCAGCCTCCATCATTACTCTGACCAACATGGCCGTGTGACCTGGTACATCGATGCACCTGGTCAGACGGACCACCTGACGGGAAGCACGAGGGGGTATCTGAAATAGAGAATGATGCAAAGACATTAGAGACTAGCAGAAATTGGACAGCATAACGGCTGTAATTGCTCAAAAAGGATTTTGAGACAACTGCAAAAGATTGGAAAAGCATAACCACTCGACTTTCTAGACTCAAATCTCTTCTCCATCTGTTTGTCACACCAACAATACTTGAGTACACACATTCACTTGCAACAAGCTAGCTAGTGGTCCATGGTTAGTAACTCGGCATCGTAAGCAATGGATGAGTAGCCTAGTTCTTATCCCCGAAGAAAAGATGAGAATGACTCAGCATAGAATAACTTGGGAAGAGGAGTAAAAAGAGCCTTACGTTCCCTTCCACAATCAATTCCCCTACTTTTCTATAGTGTTTATAGACTTAACTTTGACCGGTTTGGCTTGGTAGTCCTACAGTCAGTCAGGCTCTGATACAAACACTGTCGGGACCCCAATCCTAAGTCATAAGAATCCAGACTATAACATATCACATCACTTTGCGGCCTCATGCATGGTAAGTTCCACGGCTGCAGCCTTACCTTAGCCAGGACCGTTTGCGTCGTTTGGCTCACGTATGTGAACATGTCGTTGGCAATCAAACGACAGCGAACCCGGGCCGACATAACTAATCATAGAACCCAAGCGGCACATCCGTATGGAAACAGGCATACATAACCCAGCAATGCAAGTGTCGGCCTCAAGCGTGTGTAGACGAGTCATAGCAAGCTACAGGGACTCCATTACATCGTGAGACACGCATGCCATCACTGCACATAGACGAGTCGTAGCATGCTATAGGGACTCCATTACACAGCGAGACATTTCCCCGAAGGGACAGACACAGCAGCAAAGAAGGATACATGCCGGTCAATCAATGTGTCCGGAGCAGTAGCAAGCTACCATGGCTCGATGGAAGCACAAAGAGGCAGTTTCCCGTAAAGAGTACTACTAAAGGCACACGACTAGGTGTCGGATCCCATACATACCGTTGCACGTCACACGTACGCACGACATGCTCGATATGCATAGATACAACCATGGCATCACAACATAACCATACGACAACATGATTTTTATTTAAGAGGCTCAGATAAGCCTTGCATAATATGTTCTTACAGATAGGGGTCACATGACCCGACACTCAAGTCATACAAACATGTTCATACAAACCAAGATGAAGCATAAGATGTCTGAGTACAAACAGATGAAAGGGTAAAAAGTCACATGGCCTGACTATCTACAGCCCGCCACAGGGCAAAGGTCATAGCTGGGACACCCACTATTCGGCATCGTCAACATCGAGAAAGAACCCACCTGATGGGTCCTGGGTCTCATCTGCAACATTTATTAAGCAAACGTGAGTACAAACATACTCAACAAGTCTTTAAAACAGACCTATTCTATTCATGCTCATGTATCAACATAGGGAGTGGTGGAGTTTATGCAGCAATGCCAGCTTTGACTCATGGCTAACCTACACTACTCAATTTTAACTCCTTGTTTACATTTTAGATATCGCACACGAGTCCACTAACTCCATAGCAATACACCACCATGGATTCACTTCCCTCTCCTGGGAGAGTGCCATCCACGGTAGTCACAGTTGTTTTGATATTTTTATGAGTATACATTTGATTATCTATGAACAACATAAGTTCTCCAAGTAGTCCATATCCGAGGACGCGGCTATTCGAATAGTTTCGTACCCCGCAAGTGTGTACTTCTTCACACACGCTCCCGCCACTTATCGTTGTGTGCTCATAAAACCATGCACCTCGGCAACCTTCAAGCGGATGCCCAGCAAGGTAGTCGGCCACGACCGTCAATCGCATCAGACCTGTAGTCCAAGCTATCGCCTATTTGAGACTGAATCCTCACGGAAGTCAGGCCGAAGTTTCCGCTACGGCGCCAAACGATGTGTGCAGGGTTCCCAAGCCCACCATTCGGGAGACCCTTGGTACACCGTGCCACTGCCTACCGCATCGTAACCCACCCCTAGGGTCAGCGCTACGCATGGCCTCCAGCATGCTATAAACACCAGAAACTACTTGCAACTCCTGGACTAAGGACTAAGCGAATGATAAGTCAAGAGGGTCAATTAAGTATCCCAACGTGTGGTAGTAACTAGTCTCGGATCACAAACGCGGAACTCAGTTCCTAAGAACGGTCCCAATGAGACAACCCGCTATGTACTCCTACATAGCCTCTCATCGCTACCTTTACCAAATCGAGTTCATCATTATATCACCACATCAGAACAACATCGTTTCACTCAGTTCATCACCGAGATGAATCATACCTGACCCAACTCTAAGAATAGCAAGCATAGCAGGCAAAGTAAGCTAAGGACATCATGGCACAAGCATCTACCAGGTATGCTAGGTTGCAAGGTTTGACTATTTACTGTGACAATGTCAGGTTATGCAGCAGAATAGGATCATCTACCGTGTATGAATAACATGTGATCGACTGTGCTAATGCAATAAACAAGAGCAGGACCGAGAGAGTAGGATGTTATTGGAATGATCAAAGGGGTTGCTTGCCTTGTTAGGTAGCGGAAAGGTTCTCTCCTTCGTCGGGATACTCGGGGGTATCCTCAGAAGCAGGGCCTACCGCAATGCAGATAAGAAGCATTCAATACACACAAGTGCAACAATATGATGCATGATCATGGCATGATAGCATGTACGGATGAGCTAATGCAACTATTGTTCAAGTTAATTTGAAATGAGTTTGAATATACGTTCAAAATTGTTCTTCATTTCAAATTCCATATATTAACCTATTAGTAAATTTCCATGCCCACCTATTTAGATTGTTCTAACATGCATGACAATATCTCCATTGGATTCATTGGATTTTTCTGATAAATTTTCATATATAAATTATTTTCATCTTATTTACAGATTAATTTATATGAATTTTTGATGTTTTGAATAATTTCTGGAATTATTTTTAAACTAGAAATATTTTTATTGCATCAGCATGACATCACAATGACATCACTATGCCAGAGTCAAACCTGACATGTGGGGACTACATGTCAGTGACTCAATCACCTAATTAAAGAATTAACATAATACTAACTAGTTAACAGTTCTGGGTCCACATGTTAGTTACATATTAGGTTAATTAAACTAACTAATTAATTTTCTTAATTACGATTTGACTACAGGGGCTCGGCCTCACCTGCCAGCGACCCAGGGGTCAAACTCCTGACGGTCAGATAGGTTGACTCGCCGGTGTTGAGCCGTCGCCAATGTCAGGGACGGTGGAGGGGGTTGGAATTCCTCCTCTGACGACCAAATGGACGGCGGAGAGCGCTGGGAGAGCCTACGCTCAACCGCGCGTCGATCTAGCCCCAAACCAGAGGCTGGGGAGCTCGGGCAAGAAGGGCGCAGCGTCTACGGGGCACGGGATAGAAGGGGGAGAAGGGGAGGAGCACCAGCGACTCACCGCGGTTCCAGTAGAGGCGACGGCGAGGTCGGAGGAGGTCCGGATGGGGCAGAATGTCGGGGCGGAGCTCCGGTGACCGGCGGGGAGGAACGGCGATGGCACGGCGTAGAGGGGCTCCCAGCGTATTCTAGGGTCAAGGGGAGGACGAGGGGGTAGCGGCGGTTCTCGAGGGCTACTAGCGAGGCGAGGGGCAGCTAGTACGACGGCGGCGAGCTCGAGCAGAGCTCGGCTATGGGAGAGCAGGGGGAGAAAGAGAGCGAGAGGGAGAGCTCGCAAGGGGAGAGGGAGAGGAGAAGGAGGCCACGGCGAGGGGGCCTCACAATGGCGCCCTCCCAGCCCTCCAGGCCATCAACCAGGCAGGGAGGAGGTGGCCGGCGTGTGGCGACCACGCGTCGGGCGTCCTTCTGGCCGGAGGTGGAAGAAGACCGGTTTGCCCCTGGTGGGCTGGGCCAGCTTCTTCCCTCGCCCAGGTAGGCTTTCCCTTTTTTCTTTTCTTTTTATTTCCTGTTTTCTATTTTCTGTCATTTGTGTTATTTAATTTCAGGCGCATAAGCTATTTAAAATATCCCAAATATTTTATCTATTGAAGTTTGAATATTTCAAACTTTTGTCTAAAGTTTTAGGATATTTGAAAACTAAAATAATGATAAATGATTTATTTAATATTTTCAAAGGCTTTATCATTTATTTCTAAATTGCTTTAGGTGTTCAAATAATTAAAATGATCCCTGTTATAATCATGTCCAAATTTACCAGACATAGGGAACATTTTTAGTGGGCATTTTGGATTTGATGAATTTTTACCAAGTTTGAATTGTTTGGATTCAAAGTGAGCTTGGCGTTTCGTTTGTTTCCTATTTCATGTTGATGCAATAAGATGAAACACGATGCAAACACATGCTATGCTAGGACAACTAGCTAGCGATATGACACTGGCGCTGTGAGTATGGGGTTGCTTGCCAGCAATGTTTTAATTTCTTCTAACGTAGCCGGTGCTTCATAGGTCCATTCAAAATTGTGGGTCCGTTTCAGCAACCTGTAGAGCGGTAAACCCTTTTCACGAAGGTGGGAGATAAAGCGGCTTAATGCCACCACAAAACCCACCAACCTCTGGAAATGCTTTAGCTCTGTGAGAATTGCAAGTTCCAATACGGCATGGATCTTAGCCGGATTCGCTTCTATTTCTCTATGGGAAATGATGAATCCGAGCAGTTTACCTGCTGGAACTGCATAGACACATTTCTCCGGATTGAGTCGTATATCATACTCACGTAAGCTGGCAAGGGTTTGCCTCAGGTCGTCAATCAACTGGCTGACGTGTTTGGTTTTGATAACCACATCGTCCATGTATGCCTCGACTGTTTTACCGACCTGTTTTGCGAGACAAGTCTGGATAATACGCTGGTATGTAGCCCCAAAGTTTTTAGCCAAAAAGGTATTGCATTGAAGCAGAATGGCCCGTAAGGGGTGATGAATGCGGTTGCGGCTTGATCAGATTCCTTCATTTTGATCTGATGGTATCCGGAAGAAGCATTGAGGGAACAGAATGAGTCATGTCTGGTTATGGCGTCAATAATCTGGTCTATGCGTGGTAAGGGAAAAGGGTCCTTAGGGCATGCCTTGTTGAGGTCCTTAAAGTCGAGACACAACCGCCAGGATTTGTCTCTCTTTGGTACCATCACCAGGTTTGCCAACCATTCAAGGTTCTTGATCTCCCATATGAATCCAGCCTCTAGCAATTTGGCTAATTCTTCAGCCATAGCTTGTCGTTTGGTCTCAAAAAAGCGGCGCAGAGTCTGTTTAACGGGCTTGAAGCCTGTGATGATGTCAAACTATGTTCTACTAGCCACCGTGGGATTCCTGACATATCTGAAGGATGTCAGGCGAAGATGTCCTAGTTTTCTCGTAAAAATGCTCGCAGCGCCTTGTCCACCATGGAGTCCAGCTGAGCTCCAATGGATGCTGTCTTATTGAGGTACATTGGGTGTACCTGAAATTTAACGATTTCATGTAGAGGTTTACAGGATGTGGGTTTAGGCCTTTTGCTAAGGATCACATCGTCCTTGTCTACTGTTGACCCGAGTGCGGTCAATTCCTCTGTAGCAAAGGTCTCAACTAGTGCCTCGAGGGCAAGCAATGTTGTTTTGTTTTCACCTCGAAGGGCTATATTCGGATCATTGGCGACTGTGATTACCCCTTGGGGCCTGGCATCTTGAGCTTCATATACCCATAATGTGGTATAGCCTGGAACTTTTTGAAGGCATCACGACCTAGCAAGGCATGGTAGCCACTGGGGAAGGGCACAATATGGAAGAGAATTTCCTCAGATCGCTAGTTTCCAGGCGTGCCGAACACTACGTACAGGGTGATACATCCTGAACAATGCGCCTCTTTCCCAGGAATGATCCCCTGAAATGTTGTGTTTCTATGCTCGATGCGAGATCAGTCAAACTGCATTTTTTCCAGGGTATATTCGTAGATAAGGTTTAAACCACTGCCGCCATCCACTAGCACTTTCTGCGGCTTGAAGCCATCGACGATGGGGTTTAAGACCAGTGTGGCCAGTGTATGACCGGGACGGACGGCTGGTTGGTTAGTATCTCCGAAGGTGATGGGTATGTCTGCCCATGAACTTGTTGCTGCCACATGATAGACCTGTTCGACTTCTCTAAGAGCTCTTTTCCTCCTGTTGCTTGAGGGGTACGTTTCGTAGATCGTCGGGACTTCGGCATTGTGTTCTGGTGGCGATGTGGAGCACCTGTTCGGAGGTAGTGCCACGAGGATGGCTTCGGGACTTTTTGCGACCTGCCTGACAACCCAGCAAGCTCTAAGGCTGTGAGTCGGGCTTCTGTTCAGCAATATAGATTGTATAGGGCATGGCCTATCCAATAGTCCGTCAAGGCAGTTCTGACCCCCATAGGGGGTCTATTTCTCTTTTCAGCGGGTTTTAGTTCGGCTAGCCTCTTCGGAGGTATCCTCTTTTTCCGATTTCCTCTAGGGTGTTCAGTAAAGAATAGTTCCGAAAGTAGTCGTTCGGCCTGCCAGGTGCTCTCCATGGCAAAGTATTTTTAGACCAAGTTTGACAGCTCGGTGAAGTCGTGAATGTGTCGACGAGCCAAGGCCTTGAGGATCCCTTCGACATGACAACTGCGATTGAAGATTGCCATTATCTCCTGGTCACTAGAACCTCATACTTTGTTTCTAGCAAGGAGGAGTCTAGCCCAAAAATTATGAATTGCCTCTCCTGGTAACTTTTTAACATCCCGTAAGTCCGAAGACTTGGACTCTCCTTTGATGCTTGAGTGCTCAACTTGGGTGGTGGGTGGGAAAAACTTTGGTTCTGCGCCATGATGTGAGTCCGAAAACACCGGTTCCGAGTTGCACGCTAGATCGGGGACCGATCCCGATTTATCTTCGGAGCGAACTCTAGGATATGAGTTACAAGCGAGGTCTCGATGATCAGAAATTAGGGTATAACCCGTTTTAATTTCCGGTCGTTTGGGGGACGAACCCCCAGTCTGACACTCGACGGTGGTGACTAAGTGAGTGATCGAGGGGGTGCGAATCTCCCTATCGTCAGGTTTAAGCCCAATCTGGTCATAGACCGAGGTCTGGTTCTCAGTCATACGCATAGTCTGAATCCGGTCAAATAGCTCGTTTAGGGACGAGGTGTCGGTAGGACACGTGTCGCTAGAGCATGCGGGGTCGGTCTACATCGTCGTTGTTCCGGAGTCGCTTCACAGCAAATCTGAGTCATGTTGATCGGATTTCGGGGTTCGCAAAACCCCAAGGTTCGAATAGAGGGGCGTGTACAAAGATCCCCCATAGCTTCACCCTGCTTAGCTCCCTACTCTATGGTTACTATGGCGAACTCGCATGATAATGAGGAAGAAGATGAAAACGGTGGTTTACCCAGGTTTGGGCTGCTGGGAAACGTAATACCCTACTCCTGGTTTTGTGGATGCCTCTCGGGGAGGTGTGGTGGATGAACTAGTACAGTGGATTTTGAGCCTCGCGAGGGTGCTCTAGTGGTGTTCTTGGCTCTCTGCCTTGTTTTGTGATTCGTCAAGTGGTTCCCACCCAGATGGTTTCATCGTCCTCGCCTACGGTGCGGCCTATCCTCTATATAAAGCAGTGGCCCGGGTCCTCTTACCTTATCACAAGTGCAGGAAGGGATCCCACAACGGACAAATTTGAAGAGGGACAGGAGTACATCCCCGCCCAATCAGAAGGTGGTCTTCGCTTGCAAAGTAGCTGTCGATGATGCCGAGGTGGGCTCGGCGATGACATTCGCCCTGCGGGGCTCGTGGTTGTGGTCTTGTTGCACTGGAATGGAAACCTTTGGGAGTTGGTTTGGGAATCTGTGTATGTCCCTGCTCCATTTGCAGCAAAGGGGAAATTGCACCGCCTAGCGCGCTGGCGCTCGCCTATCCTCTTTGACTCCTGAGGTCGGGTTCTGCATAGAGATCTTCGCTGCTCTAGAGAGGGCCTGAGGAAGCCCACCCTTGCTGGTCCTGGTGTCGTTCTTCCTCACGGGCTTGGGTCCTCGTGACGGCCTTGTCTTGAGTCAAGCCGCGCCAGGCCGTGTCTGGCTGATGAAGTTGGTCATGTCCTAGGTCGTAGGCAAGCAGATCTAGGTACCCTCGTTCCCCGAATGGAGATAGTAGCCCGCGAGCCCGAGGCGCTCTCGAGCTAGCTTCAGGGTGAATCCTTGAGGATGGCCTGAAGCACCGCAGGCCCCAAATGCCTGAGGGGCCAGGACTGGCGCGCGTCATGTGTTTGATGTCAGGCGTCCTTTCGGCCACCGCCCGAATCGAGAAAAGCCTGACTTCCAGTGCTGAGCCATACTGTTTTCCTCTTCTGCACGCCTGCTCTTACTCCCAGATCCCCGACCTTAGCATAGATCTCTCAAGATCCGGTGTCGCTCTGTCCTCCTTCTTGCTGCGTCGGCCCCGCGATCTTCCCAATGGCTCCCGACGGCAAGCCAAAGCCAGAGCTGAAAGCACATTTGCTCCCTTGGTGGTTTTGGTAATTAATAACAACATATAATTCATTGAACTAATGTTTCCACCAAGTATATTTCAGGAAATGTTCAATGATAGGATTGGCAAAAGGAGATTGTGGACATACCCCAAGATGCAAGGAAATAGGTTGGCCAAGCTTCAAGCAAGAGGACTCTACATTTTATATTTGTGAGAAATCACTTTGAGTCCATAAGAAAGCCAATACTATTAAAAGGGGGTAAGGTTTTGTTGGTGACCAATATGCTCAAATGTGCACAAATGATAGTCGCCAAAAACATCCACAAACTCTCCCACCAAAGTTTGTTCTATACCTAATAGTCAAAATCGGTGCAACCAACTTTCCTATACCGGTGCCACCGATTCCAGAACCTAGACAGACTCAGCCAAACCCTAGCCACTTCCTGTTATGCAAATTCACATTTTCGGTCCCACCGAGAATGTTGGATCGGCATCACCGAGATTGGAAATCTGACCATTGGTCACTGTTGGGGATATAACCCCGCAATATGACTCGCCCTGGAGGCTCCGGGTCATGTTGCTGGCTCGTGAGCCGGCCCAAGGGTGAGCCGTAAGACTGGTAGCCCAGGAAGACAGGTGGCTCAAGGTGTGGGCCGTACGACGGCCCGGATGGAGAAGACCCTGGCGTGTAAAGCCGTCTCAAAGACAGCTTGGACAAGAAGATAGAGAGAGACTCGGACATACAACAAGACTCAGTTAACAATTGTAACGACCCGGTGGTCCCGACCTCCTATATAAATGCAGACCCGGCGCGACTTAGAGGACAGGTTATCGAGAACTAGGTCAAGCTTCTAGCTCCTTGTAATCGATACACAAGCAATACAAACACATGCAGGACGTAGGCTATTACCTCGACTTGAGGGGCCGAACCTGGGTAAATCCGTGTCTTTCGTCCCGATCAACCCCTTTGAGTCCACCCCGTTAGCGATGGCCTCGAATCCGAGTACGTTCACCCGGACATCTGTCGTGATAAATCCACGACAGTTGGCGCCCACCGTGGGGCTAGTGCTCGGTGGTGTTGAGTTCTCAAAGGCCTCTCTCCCAGGGCTCGAGGGATACGTGGTTGGAAGGATGAGCAAGAGCCGCTGCGGCCGGCTCTACATCGACGACGCCGGCTAGGGGCTTGATGCTGATTCTATGGAGTATGGATTCCGGGTTCCGTTTGGCAGGATCCAGGTTGTCATTGGAAAGGTTGATGGATCTACACCCGGGCCGGACATCTGCAGCAACATGGTCGAGCCGGCTCGGCGACTCCAATGTGCGAGTGGTGTGCGTCCTGCCCGTGCCCATCTAGGTCAAAGGCATGTTCTCGTGGGCTTCACTCAAGGTATGGACCTGGAAGCATCCGGGTCACAGGGAACTCTTGTTTGCTCGGAAGATGAGTCCTCCAGTGAGGAGACAGAGTCAATGTATCAGCTCGGTAATGGTGGCCTTGGGGGATACTACGACACCTATTCTGAGGTAGAGGGCTTTGAGTCGGATGCTCCGAGACCCCCGGTTCATGCGGCGGTGTTCATGGCGGGATCGGCTCCAGCCGTCGGTGACACAGCTACAAGAGCCGCCACAGCGGGTGATAGCCCGCCGCCACCGGCTCAGGTTCTAGTGGAATTGCTGGATGAGCTTACAGCTCTCATGGCCACGGAAGTAACACCAAATAATCAAGCAGCCCGGAATCTAGAGGTGGCACGGATTAAGGGCCGGATGGCAGAGGAACGACAAAGGATGGCTGAGCTGAAGATCCGGATGGAGGAAGAAGCGGAGCGTATCAAGGAAGATGCTTTCCATCTGGAGCTGGAACAAAGGTCAACAGCCATGATGCACCGGAGGAGGCATCAATCCCGTCTGCTAGAACGTTACGAAGCAACAAACCTGTTTAATACCCCTGGTGTGGTACGGGTTACGGGCGCGCCGGAAAGCCGCCCGATGGAACGCCCGGCAACTCATCCACCCCAGCATAACCAAACCTCACCTAGAGCTTTTCCGACACCGGCGGGTCATTACTCTAACCCGGCCAAGAATATGGTGGCGGCGGCCACCCGGCTTGAGACGATTCCCATCCCAGATGAGGCACCCTTTGCGGAGGACGTGCGAAATGTCATTGGATATTTACAGACGGCCATGGCCTAGCAAGAGAGATATGCTCACAACCAGAGCCGGGTTCACTCTACCCCCTCCCCAGTCAAAGTTTCAACCGGCGCTACGAGTCGCTCGCGTGTTCCAGTAGTCATCCACGTCGTGGACCACCGGAGGACGAGCAGGCGGCTCTAGATGCACAAGCCCTCGCGGACCAAGCGAGGAACAGGCAAGAGGGGGAGATAGCGGCAACCCGTCCAGAGCCGGCGCTTTCCGTCTCAATGGGAGTAGTTAGTACTAGAGCCGTAGGGGTGCCATGTTTAACTCCGGCTCTGAGAAGTGAATGACTACCAAAAGATTTCAAGGGGCCTCGAAAGGTTCCGAATTACACAGCTGATCTACCCCCTGAGGCGTGGGTTGAGAGTTATGAGCTGGCCATGGAGATGCTGGATGTTAGTGAGGCGGTATGTGCAAAATATTTCATCATGATGCTCGAGGGTCCGGCTCGTACATGGCTGAAAGGTCTGCCGCCTAACACGATAAGTTCATGGGCGGAGCTGAGAGCGAAGTTTATTAAGAATTTCCAGGGGACCTGTAAGCAGCCTATGACCATTGTAGACTTGGACCATTGCATTCAATAGGAGAATGATTCATCCCATCATTGGGTTTGGCGGGTGTCGACCATTATTCATTCTTTGGAGTAGGTCACGGCGGCTCAAGCGGTGCTTATTCTGGAAACGGACTGTCATTTTGTTCCATTGAAACAGAAGCTCGGCCGGCTCAAGCGCACGTGTCAAGATATGGGAGAGCTCATGACGGCCCCGACAAAGTATGCCGACTCAGATAACACCAAGGATCCAGGCTCGGATGATGAGAAAGCCAATCAAGGGAAGAAGAACAATCAAGGGAAAGACTTTGTGAACAATGGGAATCAGAATAAGTGGAAGAGCGTTGATGGCGGGTCAGAGCTAGTGGCAAACAACAACACAGGACAGAGCCATCCCAAGGGGAACGGAAAATTCAGGCCGTTTCACCAAAGGAACAGAGGCACTTTCAATTTAGGAGAAGCGCTTAGGTGTAGCGACCCGACCTGAAAGGTCAAGTCTCCGGTGTTTCCGTACCATCCCAAGATCATGCTGGTACACACAGGGTACATCAATGTATATATCAAAGGGAAATCACACAGCATTATATTAATCAAAATCTCATATCAAGTCCTTTATTACAATAATATTACAATAAAGTGGCCAAAGGCCAACTCATGAGAATATCTAAATCTTGCGGAAGCGTCGACGGTAGATGAGTCCATCCGACTCCAAGGGCATCTCACTGAGCATAGAACGCGTCCTCACTCCTGGTCGGAAAAATACTCTGCAACATGATACGTTGCAGCCGTGTAGGTCAGCATATGGAATATGCCGGCAAAGTCACAAGAGAGGGGTGAAAATAATCAGCTAGTCTATATGCTTATATGGCAGGTGGTGGTGTAAGTTTTTGCGTAAAGCCAAGTTTTTCCTACATCAAGAGAGGGGCTAAGCAAAATATTACTAAGTTGGTTGATTAATGAGATGGTTCCACCAACCAGTTCTCATACCCAAAATTGTTAATACCCACATCATCATATTAATTGTGTTGAGAGTTCCGGAAGTTTCAATTCCTTTGGCTCAAGTCGTCCATGACCGTGGACACGGCTAATCGATTAGGTTTGAAATACTCTGCAGAGTTTTGCACACGTTCCCCACAAGATTTGGTCGCCTCCGTTTGATTTCTCGCACTTCAGGGTGTTTGAGAAACGGATGACCAAAACATGGTCTTCCAAAGGGTTTCCCTGCGACTCTGTCGGTGCCCATCCTTTCCTACCGTTCTTCTACCTCTCGTAGCACCGCCTGTCCAGGGTCACCACGATATCCAACCAAGCCAGAGCCCATAATGACTTGTGGCTGTGCAGGTAAGCCTTGGGTTTTAAAGCATCCATCCATCTCTTTGTGCCTGGGTGGACCTTTCCGCGTGAATACTGGCCATCTCCAGCATCACCTAGGCAAATCCACTGGTTTCTCCAGGGTGCCGTTCAACCATCATCCACCCAGATGTATGTTGAAAACTCGGAGTCTTAAATCTTGATCATTATGTAGGTCTTGAAATTATTAACTCTCTCAGCTCTCATGAATCACACAACCAACCCCGTCTACTAATAGCATAGCAAAAGGTAAAAACAACGTTTCCCGGGGCCAATGTGTCAAAGAGGTTGAGGGGGGGTACCTACCACATGATACTACAACAATGTAACCAAGTTTCCAACTAACCTATCTTGCATGCAATTGGGGAGATGGTAGAACTAATGCATATAAAACATGGGTAAAACATGATCAAAGTGACTTGCCTGATTAATGATCTTCGTACGTGAGTGACTCTAAGTAACAAGCTTCGCACTCCTGATAATCTAATGAAGCAAACAAACACTCAAATAAGCATACAACAAAATATTGTAACTCACAAACATCAACCAAGAACTAGTAAACAATCAAGACAAAACAATGCACAAATCTCAAGTAAGAAAACACACAAAGTTTTGTTTTCAAAAAGGTGAGAGGTGAAAACACTACTGACATAATGAAACCATTAGTATTATCTAAACATTAGTTGACAGAAAGAAAAACAATAAAATATTTTATTTATGAACAGAATAAAATCAATTTAAGTTTGTTGGGAAAACTTTAGTAAAGTTTGTAAAAGTTTTGATAAACACTATATGAATCAACTATAGTTATATTAACAAAAGAATGAAAAACTAAACTTATTATTTATTTGTAAAACATGTTCTTAACAGAAAATAATTTACAATTAAATCTGTCTTAGAAAACAGAATTAAAATATACAAACCTTTGTTTGAAAACAAAACTATTACTAGTTAGTTGTTTTAATCAAATTATGCCTATTTGAAAATAAGTTGTGATTCCTATGTTAAATAAAATTAAACTAAGCAAATTTATATTTTTATTAACAGTGAGTGAAAACACTAAATGTTTACTAACAGAACCTAATAAACAAATAAAACCAAATTCTAAATCAAACTAATTAAAATTAAGTATATAAAACTATATTGTAATACTAGGCAGATTCTGTTTTTGGTTAAAACATTAATCAAATATATCCTAAATATCTTCAAACTAAGCATGAAGGTAGTCCTAACTAATACCAAACAGTAGCAAAAAGATTCATATCAAAATCTATTTTCAAACTCTAGTTATTCAGATTTGAAGATTTTGAGCAAATTTGATTAAGTTCAAATTTTATAGTTCAAATTTGAAATTTGAAAGTACAGGGTGAAACTACATCAAAATTGTGAGCTATTGCAAAAAGAATCAACTCAAAACACTAAATAGATTAAAAGATATAAGCAAGACAAAATTTGAAAACATTGTGTTAATTAAAACAGAGAATGAAAAAAAAATCTGATTTGCGTCGGTCAGGGGGGCTACGTGGCACGATCCGATTGGCTAAGGAGGGTGTGCGTGCGAGAGCTACGGGCGGGCGACCGATCGGAAGAAGAACACGATTCGGACTTAAGTCCGTTCTAATCTCGGACGTTGGATTCGGATCGGAGGGAGGGGGTGCTCACAGGGTAAAGAGGTCGCCGGCGTCGGGGTACTCCGGCGAGTCCGGTAGCGGTGGATGCGACGGCGAGGTGCTCCGGTGGTCGGGGAAGACGGGGAAGTGGTCCGGGCGACGGCGACGGTTCTCCGGAGTCGATTGGTGGCGACGGTGGGGTGAACGGAGGTCGGAGGTGGTGGCTACGGTCGATGGCGAGCTTCGGTGTGGGAGTAGCTCCGGCGAGCAATTGACAGCGTTCCGGCGAGGGGGAAAGGGGGGGCTCGGGGTGAATGGATGCGGGGAAGTGGCCGGTACTTATAGGGCGCTCGAGGGGTGCGGGAGTTAAGAGGGGAGAGAGATCCGGCGAGGGGAAGAAACTGCCGGCGTCGGATCCGGCGAGCGCGGGGAGGGAGACGATGACCGTTCGGTGTAACGGTCGGTCGGGGGTGGGGCCCGGATGTCAGTGAGAGGGAGCGTGTCCGTTACGCGTCGGTCGGCCGGTTCGTAGTAAATGCGCGAAATAACTGTCGTGGGAAGGCCCGTTTAAATGCAAACCGTTACTGTTTTTCTTTAATATTTTTCCAGAGACATTCAAAAGCTTTTAAAGCATTCGAATCATCTCTAAATATAGGGGTATTATATATCGTAATTAACAGAATAATAAATGCTATTTAATGAACATTTTTATTCTGTCATTTGAGGACTTTTAAAAAAATATTATTTTCAGAAATTGCCTAATTGTTTTTAAATCCTTTTTGCAAATATTTTCAAAATAACCCCTGGTTATTTTTGTTCAAATAATTCACCAATTTGACCCTGGTGTGGAGTGTCATGTTACTCCTCTCTTATTTTGAACATTTAACCAAAAATTCAAATAGGGGAAAGCAACATAGGGAAAAGAGAAAGGACTTTCAGAAAATGAGAAAAGGCATTTCAACTAACACATAAAATCAAGAAATGATGATGATAGATGCATAGCTATTTCATAACATTCCAAAATGAAATTTTGGGATGTTACAAACCTATCCACCTTAAGATGAATCTCGCCCTCGAGATTCGGGTTGGCTAGAAAATAGGTGCGGATGGTCTCTACGAAGATCTTCTTCGCGTTCCCAGGTGGCTTCTTCCTCAGTATGGTGACTGGCTTGCTCGAGGATCTTGACTGGCTTCTCCTCGTAAGTCAGATCACTTTCAAGCTGTATGGCCCCTAGGGGCACTGTGTCTCGCAAAGGGATATCAGCCATCTCGGCATGACATTTCTTCAGCTGGGAAACATGGAACACATCATGAACCTCGGATAATCCTTCTGGCAATTCCAGTTTGTATGCAACTTCGCCTCTACGTTCAAGAATTTTGTAGGGGCCTATAAATCTGGGTGCTAATTTTCCTTTAGTACCAAATCTCTTGATTCCTCGAAGCGGGGATACACGAAGATATGCTCGGTCTCCCACTTCATATGTCACTTCTTTACGTTTGTTGTCAGCATAACTCTTCTGTCGGGATTGAGCTATCTTGAGTCTGTCATGTATCAACTTGACTTTATCCTCTGAATCTCGGATAAGGTCGGGACCAAAAAGTTGTCGGTCTCCAACACCATCCCACGTCAGTGGTGTTCTGCACCTCCTTCCGTATAAAGCTTCGAAAGGGGCCATCTTCAGACTCGTCTGATAACTGTTGTTGTATGAGAATTCTGCGTAAGGTAAGTTGTCATCCCAACTAGATCCATAATCTAACGCACAAGCTCTCAACATGTCTTCCAGAATCTCCTTGACTCTCTCAGTCTGTCCATCTGTCTGTGGATGAAAGGCTGTACTGAACTCTAGCCTTGTACCCAAAGTTTCATGTAACTGATGCCAAAACTTTGAGGTAAACTGTGTTCCTCTATCTGACACGATACTCCTTGGAACTCCATGCAAACATACGATTCTGGTCATATATATTTTGGCTAGCTTAGCACTGGTATAGGTGGTCTTTACCGGGATAAAATGAGCTACCTTGGTCAAGCGATCTATCACTACCCAGATGGAATCATAACCTGAACGGGTCCTGGGTAATCCTGTGATGAAATCCATACCAAGTTTTTCCCATTTCCACTCGGGTATCTGCAAAGGTTGGAGTAACCCTGCTGGTTTCTGATGTTCTGCCTTTACTCGCTGACAAACATCACATATGGCAACATGCTCTGCAATATCTTTCTTCATACCTGTCCACCAATCACTTTCTTTCAAATCCAGATACATCTTGGTATTGCCTGGGTGTATCGAGTAAGGTGAATCGTGGGCTTCCTGAAGTATCAACTTCCTGAGCTCTGGTTCATTGGGCACATAGATTCGGTTCTCAAACCACAAAGTTCCGTGTTCATCCTCACGAAAACCTTTAGCTTTACCATTTTCCATTCTCTGTTTAATCTCAACTATCTCCTTGTCCGATTTCTGGGCTTCACGAATTCTTTCGGTCAAGGTGGACTGAATTTCCAGTGTACCAACATATCCTCTTGGAACTATCTCTAGCTTGAGCTTTCTGAGATCATCGACTAACTCTTGGGGTAATCCTCCCGCTGTGAGTGTGTTCACATAAGTTTTCCGACTCAAGGCATCGGCTACAACATTAGCCTTACCTGGATGGTAGTGTAATCTCATGTCATAGTCCTTGATTAACTCTAACCATCTCCTCTGTCTAAGGTTCAACTCTTTCTGCGTGAAAATATATTCCAGGCTCTTATGGTCGGTGTAAACATCACAACTATTTCCGATAAGGAAATGTCTCCAAGTCTTGAGTGCGTGCACTACGGCTGCTAACTCCAAGTCATGGGTGGCATAATTTAACTCATGAGGTCGTAGCTGTCTGGAAGCATAGGCTACAACTTTTCCATCCTGCATAAGTACTCCTCCAAGTCCTTGACGTGAAGCATCACAATAAACTTGGAAATCCTTCCGAATATCGGGCAAAATCAATACTGGAGCTATGACCAAACGTTCCTTCAACTCCTGGAAACTGGCTTCACATTCCTCGGTCCAAACATGCTTGGATTCTTTCTTCAACAACTCTGTCATGGGTTTGGCAATCTTTGAGAAATTCTCAATGAATCTCCGGTAATAACCGGCAAGTCCGAGGAAACTGCGGATCTCCTTAACTGAGGTGGGTGACTTCCACTCGGTGACGGCATCAACCTTAGCGGGGTCTACGGCTATTCCTTCTCCGGAAATAACATGTCCAAGGAATCCGACTTCCGTCAACCAAAATTCACATTTGCTGAACTTGGCATATAACTGATGCTCTCTCAGCTTCTCCAGAACTAAACGCAAATGTTCCTTATGCTCTTCCTCGTTCTTGGAGAATATCAGAATGTCATCGACGAAAACCACGACAAACTAGTCCAAATATTCCATGAACACTTTGTTCATCAAATTCATGAAGTATGCAGGAGCATTGGTCAATCCAAAAGACATGACCGTATACTCATACAAGCCATACCTCGTGGTGAAAGCTGTTTTGGGTATATCCTGTTCACGAATTTTCAACTGGTGATGCCCTGATCGAAGATCGATCTTGGAGAATACTTTGGCTCCTACGAGCTGATCAAACAAATCATTAATCATCGGCAGAGGGTACTTGTTCTTGATAGTCACCTCGTTCAAGGCACGATAATCAACTACCATTCTCAAAGTTTTATCCTTCTTCTCCACCAAAAGAACTGGGGCTCCCCAAGGTGAAGAACTGGGGCGTATATAACCTTTGTCCAATAACTCCTTAATTTGCTTCTTGATTTCCAACAGATCATTTGCGGGCATCCGATAGGGTCTCTTGGAAATTGGGGCTGTCCCTGGCTGTAGCTCTATTAGGAACTCAATCTCCCTATCTGGTGGCATGCCTGGTAATTCTTCCGGAAATACATCTGGAAAGTCCTTTACCACAAGTACTTCCTCCTGAACAACTCCTGTGAGAGAATTTAACCGAGCACTCATACGTGTGCGTCGGGATACATACTTAATCCTCTTGTTCTCCGGAGTGGTGAGTGAAACAGACTTGCTGAGGCAATCAAGATTTCCTTCATACTTGGTCATCCAATCCATGCCTAGGATTACATCCAATCCTTGGGATTCTAAGACGATGAGGTCGGTGGGAAAAACATGGTTCCCTATATTGAGTTTCAAGGCATGGCATCCTATCCCTGCCATCATCATACCTCCTGGAGAACTGACCTTAATGGGCTGACTAAGGGTTTTGGTGGGCAAACCATACTTATCCACAACTACCCTTGATATGAATGAATGAGTTGCACCAGAATCAAAAAGTACTGTAACAGGACGTGAATGCAATAAAAACTTACCAACCACAGTCTCGGGTTGATCATAGACTTCTTCCACGTCGATGTGATTCACTTGAGCACGGGGAAATGGATTGGGCTTCTTAACTGCTGCATTGCCGTTGTTGTTGCCGTTTCCATTGCCTTGCTTGCTCTGGGGACACTCAGTAGCATAGTGCCCTGTCTTCTGACACTTGAAACAGGTGATGTGACTCAGATCCTTCTGAGCAGGAGCGTGACGGTGCTGGTTGTTGTTCCCATTCCCATTGTCACTCTTGAAGTTACCATGGTTGGGACGGTTGTTCCCATTTCCTCCATGATGGTGGCCTCCTTGGTTATGCACAGCATGAGTGTGCTTTCCAAACTTACTGTTTCCTGATCCGGTATTCCCGGAGTACGGGGAGTAACGAGGCTTCTGATGAGTTCCAGAGTTGAACTTCCCCTGAGTGTACTTCCGCTTGCGGTTTTCAATCTGCTGTTGTTTACCTTCCAAAATGAGGGCCTTGTCCACCAACTCTTGGTAGTTGTTGAAAGTAGCCACTACCAGCTGTATGCTCAACTCGTCGTTGAGTCCTTCCAAAAACTTTTCTTGCTTGGCTGCATCATCGGCCACATCTCCTGGGGCATAACGGGCCAACATGCTGAACTCTTCCACATATTGGGCCACAGAGCGATTACCCTGGCGCAAGTTGCGAAACTCGCGCTTCTTCAGACTCATGGCTCCAGCTGAAACATGAGCGGCGCAGAAAGCAAGCTTGAACTGCTCCCAAGTCACATCTGCAATAGGATAAGTGGTGGTGTAGTTCTCCCACCATGAAGCTGCTGGTCCTTCCAGTTGATGTGCGGCAAATCGCACTTTCTCAGCGTCAGTGCATCCAGCGGTGATCAGCTCTCTATCCATCTTGCGGAGCCAGTCATCTGCCACAATGGGCTCAGTGCTGCTGGAGAAAGTTGGAGGGTTCAACCTCAGAAAACGGGTGAGATTGTCAGTCTGGGGTGGATGGTGGTTGTTGTTGTTCTGGTTGTTGGTCTGATTCTGAATCAATAACTGCATCAGTGCATTCTGTTGCTGAAGGAGTTGAGTGAGTTCTGGTGGGAAAGTGAAGTCGCTCTCACGTCGTGGAGGCATCTTGCTGTTTTCAGAGGGATGAGAATTAGAATAGAACAAGGGTCTAGAAGAAATTCACTACCCATATGCAATGCAACAAACATAACACACCAAACACTCATTCATTTATTCAATCAACGTCAAACATCGGAAATACAATCTCAGACAAACTAAACATCGACCAACGCATTAACGACGAAAATAAAAGATACATTGGAGGGCATAACTAAGGTTCTCCTCAAAAGTGCATAGTCGTAGGTCCTCCGGTGGTGCTTTCCTCATAGTCTTCATCGTCGCTGATGAAGGGTGCCATGTCTCCTTCGGGGTGAAGGTTTTCCCCCATGTCTAGCTGCTCCTCCAGAGTTGCGATGCGTGCATTCTGCTCATCAATCCTCTCTAGGAAGTCCTTCACTTCATGCTCGTGTTCATAGTTGGCCTCTCGTAGATCAGTTTCAAGGTCCAGCTCGCGGTTCATCAGATTCTTGATAGTCTTTGTATCAGCACGAACTCGAAGCTCCATAGTCCTGATGTGAGTCTCCAAGGTCTGGATATAGGAAATAGTGGTGTCTGCAGTGGGAGGAGTTATGATGTTTCCATTGGCATCTCTGCGACAAACCATGCTGAGTCCTGGTGAAATGGTTCCACCTCTGTATTTCTCCTGAATACTTCCAAGGGCACGATGAATGGCCATGTCTCTTCCAAGTATCCAACTGGGTGCCACGAACTTGAGGTCGATGGGTTCCTTCCGGTTCCCAAAAGTCTTCCCTGGAATATGCACCTCGATCCTGTAGCGTCCATCTTGGGGAAATGACATGATAGGTATCCCGGTGATGCTCGGCAAAGCAATCCTTACGTCCTTGACGATCCTCATCAGCTCCTTACCAAAGGGCATCGTTGCGTCAGGCTGGCAAAACTCCGTGATCATCACTGGGATGAAGGTGGCCATCTATAAATTTTGAAATAATCGGAGAGGAGTCAGAAACGAATAGATGAGAGTATAAGATATTTAAAGACAAAAAGAAACAATCCTAAGGCTTTCCAATCCTAGAGGTTACGTCCTACGGTCAGCGTGTGCTCTGATACCATTTCTGTAGCGACCCGACCTGAAAGGTCAAGTCTCCGGTGTTTCCGTACCATCCCAAGATCATGCTGGTACACACACGGTACATCAATGTATATATCAAAGGGAAATCACACAGCATTATATTAATCGAAATCTCATATCGAGTCCTTTATTACAATAATATTACAATAAAGTGGCCAAAGGCCAACTCATGAGAATATCTAAATCTTGCGGAAGCGTCGACGGTAGATGAGTCCATCCGACTCCAAGGGCATCTCACTGAGCATAGAACGCGTCCTCACTCCTGGTCGGAAAAATACTCTGCAACATGATACGTTGCAGCCGTGTAGGTCAGCATATGGAATATGCCGGCAAAGTCACAAGAGAGGGGTGAAAATAATCAGCTAGTCTATATGCTTATATGGTAGGTGGTGGTGTAAGTTTTTGCGTAAAGCCAAGTTTTTCCTACATCAATAGAGGGGCTAAGCAAAATATTACTAAGTTGGTTGATTAATGAGATGGTTCCACCAACCAGTTCTCATACCCAAAATTGTTAATACCCACATCATCATATTAATTGTGTTGAGAGTTCCGGAAGTTTCAACTCCTTTGGCTCAAGTCGTCCATGACCGTGGACACGGCTAATCGATTAGGTTTGAAATACTCTGCAGAGTTTTGCACACGTTCCCCACAAGATTTGGACGCCTCCGTTTGATTTCTTGCACTTCAGGGTGTTTGAGAAACGGATGACCAAAACATGGTCTTCCAAAGGGTTTCCCTGCGACTCTGTCGGTGCCCATCCTTTCCTACCATTCTTCTACCTCTCGTAGCACCGCCTGTCCAGGGTCACCACGATATCCAACCAAGCCAGAGCCCATAATGACTTGTGGCTGTGCAGGTAAGCCTTGGGTTTTAAAGCATCCATCCATCTCTTTGTGCCTGGGTGGACCTTTCCGCGTGAATACTGGCCATCTCCAGCATCACCTAGGCAAATCCACTGGTTTCTCCAGGGTGCCGTTCAACCATCATCCACCCAGAGGTATGTTGAAAACTCGGAGTCTTAAATCTTGATCATTATGTAGGTCTTGAAATTATTAACTCTCTCAGCTCTCATGAATCACACAACCAACCCCGTCTACTAATAGCATAGCAAAAGGTAAAAACAACGTTTCCCGGGGCCAATGTGTCAAAGAGGTTGAGGGGGGGTACCTACCACATGATACTACAACAATGTACCCAAGTTTCCAACTAACCTATATTGCATGCAATTGGGGAGATGGTAGAACTAATGCATATAAAACATGGGTAAAACATGATCAAAGTGACTTGCCTGATTGATGATCTTCGTACGTGAGTGACTCTAAGTAACAAGCTTCGCACTCCGGATAATCTAATGAAGCAAACAAACACTCAAATAAGCATACAACAAAATATTGTAACTCACAAACATCAACCAAGAACTAGTAAACAATCAAGACAAAACAATGCACAAATCTCAAGTAAGAAAACACACAAAGTTTTGTTTTCAAAAAGGTGAGAGGTGAAAACACTACTGACATAATGAAACCATTAGTATTATCTAAACATTAGTTGACAGAAAGAAAAACAATAAAATATTTTATTTATGAACAGAATAAAATCAATTTAAGTTTGTTGGGAAAACTTTAGTAAAGTTTGTAAAAGTTTTGATAAACACTATATGAATCAACTATAGTTATATTAACAAAAGAATGAAAAACTAAACTTATTATTTATTTGTAAAACATGTTCTTAACAGAAAATAATTTACAATTAAATCTGTCTTAGAAAACAGAATTAAAATATACAAACCTTTGTTTGAAAACAAAACTATTACTAGTTAGTTGTTTTAATCAAATTATGCCTATTTGAAAATAAGTTGTGATTCCTATGTTAAATAAAATTAAACTAAGCAAATTTATATTTTTATTAACAGTGAGTGAAAACACTAAATGTTTACTAACAGAACCTAATAAACAAATAAAACCAAATTCTAAATCAAACTAATTAAAATTAAGTATATAAAACTATATTGTAATACTAGGCAGATTCTGTTTTTGGTTAAAACATTAATCAAATATATCCTAAATATCTTCAAACTAAGCATGAAGGTAGTCCTAACTAATACCAAACAGTAGCAAAAAGATTCATATCAAAATCTATTTTCAAACTCTAGTTATTTAGATTTGAAGATTTTGAGCAAATTTGATTAAGTTCAAATTTTATAGTTCAAATTTGAAATTTGAAAGTACAGGGTGAAACTACATCAAAATTGTGAGCTATTGCAAAAAGAATCAACTCAAAACACTAAATACATTAAAATATATAAGCAAAACAAACTTTGAAAACATTGTGTTAATTAAAACAGAGAATGAAAAAAAAATCTGATTTGCGTCGGTCAGGGTGGCTACGTGGCACGATCCGATTGGCTAAGGAGGGTGTGCGTGCGAGAGCTACGGGCGGGCGACCGATCGGAAGAAGAAAACGATTCGGACTTAAGTCCGTTCTAATCTCGGACGTTGGATTCGGATCGGAGGGAGGGGGTGCTCACAGGGTAAAGAGGTCACCGGCGTCGGGGTACTCCGGCAAGTCCGGTAGCGGTGGATGCGACGGCGAGGTGCTCCGGTGGTTGGGGAAGACTGGGAAGTGGTCCGGGCGACGGCGACGGTTCTCCGGAGTCGATTGGTGGCGACGGTGGGGTGAACGGAGGTCGGAGGTGGTGGCTACGGTCGATGGCGAGCTTCGGTGTGGGAGTAGCTCCGGCGAGCAATTGACAGCGTTCCGGCAAGGGGGAAAAGGGGGGCTCGGGGTGAATGGATGCGGGGAAGTGGCCGGTACTTATAGGGCGCTCGAGGGGTGCGGGAGTTAAGAGGGGAGAGAGATCCGGCGAGGGGAAGAAACTGCCGGCGTCGGATCCGGCGAGCGCGGGGAGGGAGACGATGACCTTTCGGTGTAACGGTCGGTCGGGGGTGGGGCCCGGATGTCAGTGAGAGGGAGCGCGTCCGTTACGCGTCGGTCGGCCGGTTCGTAGTAAATGCGCGAAATAACTGTCGTGGGCCGGCCCGTTTAAATGCAAACCGTTACTGTTTTTCTTTAATATTTTTCCAGAGACATTCAAAAGCTTTTAAAGCATTCAAATCGTCTCTAAATATAGGTGTATTATATATCAAAATTAACAGAATAATAAATGCTATTTAATGAACATTTTTATTCTGTCATTTGAAGAATTTTGAAAAAATATTATTTTCAGAAATTGCCTAATTGTTTTTAAATCCTTTTTGCAAATATTTTCAAAATAACCCCTGGTTATTTTTGTTCAAATAATTCACCAATTTGACCCTGGTGTGGAGTGTCATGTTACTCCTCTCTTATTTTGAAAATTTAACCAAAAATTCACATAGGGGAAAGCAACATAGGGAAAAGAGAAAGGACTTTCAGAAAATCAGAAAAGGCATTTCAACTAACACATAAAATCAAGCAATGATGATGATAGATGCATAGCTATTTCATAACATTCCAAAATGAAATTTTGGGATGTTACATTAGGAAGCCTTGTCCGGAGCACAGCACGCCTGACAAGCCGGCGTTGCATGTGTGGGGTGATTGTTTTATCATGCAGAGATTCAAAAACCAGCATTCTCAACCGCGTAATAACCAGGGCGGTGGCCCGCCTGGCGGCTCAGGGCACGGCGGATCAGGGGTTGGATTCGGTGCCGGCGGTTCAGGAGCCGGGCATCCGGGTCAGAATAACCAAGGGGGGCACCAGCAGCATCCTGGCAACAACAGCAATAACAACAATCAACAGCAACGCAATCAATCCGGGTTTCAAAGTAACCCGAAGCAACTCAGTTCTGGACAATATCACGTGTTCATGACCGGTCACAGTAAATGAGACGAGAAGTTGCGGAGGCGAGCGGTTAATGCAGTTGCTCCGGCTCTCCCGCGGTACTTACCATGGTCTGAGTATGACATAATGTGGAGCCGAGAGGATCATCCGCCGCGGGTAGATGATCCGGGCCGGCTGGCTTTAGTTGTGGCCCCTCATGTGAATGGCTATATGGTGAACAAGGTGCTCATGGATGGAGGCAGCAGTATCAACATCCTTTATTATGACACTTTCCGGTGGATGAAGTTGCTTGACAAAGACCTTACACCTTCCTCCACCGTCTTTCATGGTGTGGTCCCGGGTAAGTCGTCATACCTGGTGGGCCGGATTTCTTTGGAAGTGGCTTTTGGCGATGAGTATAATTACAGGGTGGAGTCCTTGTGGTTTGAGGTGGTTAAAATCAAAAGTCGCTATAATGAAATGTTTGGGAGGCCGGCTTATGCCAAATTTATGGCTAGGCCTTGCTATGTTTATTTACAACTCAAAATGCCCAGCTTAAATGGGACAATTACCATTCACGGTAATCGGAAAACATCTCTTGAGTGTGAGGAAGGAGATGTGGCATATGCAGAGTCTAGTTGTGCCCAGGAGGAGCTGAAATTCTACAAGGAGAACGTTGACCTGGAGGATATGACCCCGCTGAATAAGCCTACTATGGAAAGTTGAACCGCCACTCAAGTTTTCAGCGGATGATACCAAGGCAGTAGATTTCAATTTGGGTGACTCATCCAAGCAGTTCATCATTGGGGCTCGCATGGATCCCAAATAGGAAAGCGCGCTCATCGAATTCATCCGTGAGAATCGGGACATCTTTGCATGGAAACCTTCTGACATGCTGGCTGTACCGAGAGAGTTCGCTGAGCACAACCTTAATGTGGATCCGAAGTTTAAGCCAATTAAACAGTTTCTACGACGGTTCAACGAAGAGAGACATAAAGCTATTGGGGAGGAAGTTGCCTGGCTCTTGGCTGCAGGCTTTATAGTGGAAGTTTTTCACCCGGAGTGGTTGGCTAACCCGATGCTAGTGCTCAAAAAGAATGGCACCTGGCACATGTATATAGATTACACGGACCTTAACAAGGCTTGCCCGGCTAACCCTTTTGCACTCCCTCATATCGATCAGATTATTGATGCTACATCCGGGTGTGAAAGCTTATGCTTCCTGGATGCATATTCAGGGTATCATCAGATCAAGATGGCAATGAAAGATCAGGAGAAGACAACGTTTATTACACCCTTTGCGGTGTTCTGCTACGTCTCCATGCCTTTCGGGCTCAAGAGTGCCCAAGCAACTTACCAACGATGTGTGCAGAACTGCCTTCACAGTCAGATTGGCCGAAATGTTCATGCTTACGTACACGACATCGTGGTTAAATCCAGAAAGAAGGAAACTCTCCTAGAGGATCGGAAGGAAACTTTTGACAATCTCCGAGTCTACAAGATGATGCTTAACCCGATGAAGTGTGTTTTTGGTGTTCTAGCAGGAAAGCTTTTGGGTTTCTTGGTCTCTGAGCGGGGCATCGAGGCTAACCTAGATAAAATTAAGGCTATCACTTCTTTAGGAGACCCGACGTGCATTAATGACGTTCAGCGCCTTGCAGGACGGATTGCTGCATTGAGCCGGTTCATAAGCAGGCTTGGGGAGAAGGCCATTCCCTTGTACCAGATGATGAAGAAGACAGAAAAGTTTAAGTGGAGCAAGGCAGCGGCTGAAGCACTTGAAGCTCTTAAAAAACAGTTGACTGAGCCGCCAGTGTTAGCCGCTCTGGCTGAGAAAGAGTCGTTACTCCTTTATGTGGCGGCTAACAACAGAGCGGTCAGTGTAGCAATTGTGGTTGAGCGCAATGAGGCAAGGAAGGAATATCCTATGCAAAGGCCGGTTCATTACATCAGTGAAGTTTTGGCAGAGTCTAAGCAGAGGTATCCGCATTGGCAGAAGCTGGTATACAGAGTTTTCATGGCTAACCGCAAGTTAAAACACTACTTTTTGGGGCACCAGATAACCGTGGTCAGTTCTGCCCCGTTGGGAGATATCATTCAAAATAGAGAAGCCACAGGGAGGATTGCCAAGTGGGCCTTAGAGCTGGGTCCTCTTAACATCAAATATGTTCCTCGTACAGCAATAAAGTCTCAAGCTTTGGTGGATTTCATAAATGATTGGACAGAATGTCAAGCACCCGAAGAGAAGCCGGATAACACATATTGGACTATACACTTTGATGGGTCCAAGCAGCTAGAGGGGTCCGGTGCAGGGGTTGTTCTCACCTCCCCGAAGGTTGACAAGTTTTGTTATGTGCTCCGGTTAATGTTTCCTTGTACTAATAATGCAGCTGAGTATGAGGCACTACTCCATGGTCTCAAAGTCGCTAAAGAGATGAACTTAAGCGGGGTCAGATGTTTAGGCGACTTAGATCTTGTGGCTCAGCAAGTTTCAAGTACTTGGGACTCCAAGGATCCGCAGATGGCGGCTTATCGACAGGCGGTTGATATCATTGCCGGTCACTTCAAGGGGTACTAGGTGGATCATATTGATCGTCGCAGGAATGAGGCGGCTGATGCCTTATCACGGTTAGGTTCTCAACGAAAGCCGGTACCACCTAATGTTTTTCTGGACGTATTGCATCATCCGACTGTCAAGATACCCTCTGAGGAGGATCTGGCTATTCCTGACCCGGAAGCGGAATTGGTGGCAGCTCTGCATGCCATCCCAGACTGGACTATTCCTTATTTGGCATATCTGACACACGGCGAGTTGCCTCAGGAGGAGGATCTGGCCAGGAAGATCACCCGACATTCTAAGTCTATGACGATTCTCAATGATGAGTTACATAAGTGTAGTGTGACGGGTGTCTTTCAGCGCTGCGTCTCAATAGAGGAGGGCCGATAGATCTTGAGTGAAATTCATGCTAGCGACTGTGGACATCATGCCGGGTCAAAATCTTTAGTGGCCAAGCCTTTTCGACATGGACTTTTCTGGTTGACGGCTCACAAGGATGCAGAAGATTTAGTCCGTAAGTGTGACGGCTGTCAGAAGTTTGGCCGGCGTGCTCACATTCCGGCTCAAGAGTTGAGGATGATACCAATCACTTGGCCGTTTGCAGTCTGCTGATTGATAAATTTACTAAGTGGGTAGAGGCAGAGCCGGTCAACAAATGTGACACGGCTACAACGGTTCAATTTATTAAGAAGCTAATCTATCGCTTTGGTTACCCACATAGTATCATTACAGACAATGGAACAAATCTATCCAAAGGAGCTATGAAAACGTTCTATGAGAAGGAGCATATCCGGTTTGATGTTTCAGCCGTGGCACATCCACAGTCTAATGGTCAAGCGGAGCGAGCCAATCAAGAAATTTGAAGAGGAGCCAAACCATGTCTCATGGTTCTTTTGAAGCGGACACCTGAATGTTGGGTTGAGGAGTTGCCTTCCGTCTTATGGAGCATCAGAACTACCGCTAATAGAGCTACAGGTTTCACACCTTTCTTCATGGTGTATGGTGCTAAGGCGGTTCTACCTAGCGATATCCGGCTCGACTCAGCAAGGGTGGCGGCTTATGTTGAGACGGACAATGAGGTAGCACGCCAAGATGCGTTGGACACCTTGGATGAAGCACGAGAGTTAGCAGCAGCCAGGTCGGCAATTTATCAACTAGACCTGCGACGCTATCATAGCCGCAGGGTGAAGACCCGGACGTTCCAGGAAGGTGACCTGGTGCTCCAGTTGATTCAAGACCAATCTGGAATGCATAAGTTATCTCCACCATGGGAGTGGCCTTTTGTGATCAGCAGAAACCTTAACAATGGGTCATATTACCTCATTGATATCCGAGATGAGTCAGAAACCGCGGGTCAAGAGACGTTGCGGCCATGGAATATCGCACATCTGCGACCATACTTTACTTAGCAGGCGTCGAAAGCCGCTATCATTGTATATATCATGTTTACATGAGTAAAGCTAGCATCCCCGCAAAGACTAGGGCCTCTGCTCTGATATATGTCTTTGTGCAATCAAGATGAAAAAAATTCCGGCTCAAAAATTTTAGTTGAAGTGGTTTGTTCGCCGTCAAAACGGCTGATCTATCATCCAGCTTTATGCCCTATCAAGCGCTGTTGCAGGGAGGCTTCTTGCCTTCGGGTGTAGCTTACATCTCCCCTGCACAGTCTGTTTTTATGCTGTTGCAAGGAGGCTTCTTGCCTTTGGGTATAGCTTACATCTCACTTGCACAGCCGGCGTTATGCTCAATTAAGCACGGTTGCAAAGAGGCTTCTTGCCTTCGGGTATAGCTTAGATCTCCTTTGCACAACCAGCTATTATTAAACTGTTACAAGGAGGCTTCTTGCCTTCGGGTATAGCTTACATCTCCCTTGCATAGTTGGCTTTATGCCTAGTTTGGTTACATTAGGCGCTATTGTTGATGGAGGCTTCTTACCTTTGGTATAGCTTACATTACCCTAAGACAACAGCGTGTACACCAAATTCCAGTTGTTTATCAACCGCGGCCATCGAAGGGGGCTTCTTACCGACGGGTTCGCTTATCTCACCCTAATGACCGGCTTTATGCCACTTCCAGTTACTTATTAACCACGGTTGACGAAGGGGGCTTCTTACCGACGGGTTCGCTTATCTTACCCTAACAACCGACGTTTACACCAAAACTCCGTTGCTTATCAACTGTAGCTGTTGAAAGAGGCTTCTTGCCTTCAGGTATAGCTTACATCTCCTTTCAACATCCGGCTTTATGCCACTTCCGGTTACTTATTAACCGCGGTTGTCGAAGGGGGCTCCTTACCGACGGGTTCGCTTATCTCACCCTAACAACCGGCGTTTACGCCAAAACTTAGTTGCTTATCAACTGTAGCTGTTGAAAGAGGCTTCTTGCCTTCGGGTATAGCTTACATCTCCTTTCAACAGCCGGCTTTATGTCGTCTCAGGCTAGTTATCAGCCGCGGTTGTCGATGGAGGCTTCTTGCCTTGGGGTATAGTTTACATGTCCCATCGACAGCCGGCGTTCACGCATACAACATTTGCTGTTAAAAGGAGGCTTCTTACCGTCAGGTATAGCTTACATTACCCTTCATACAGCCGGCTTTAGGCCGCTTCCGGTTCATCAATAGCCGTAGTTGTCGATAGAGGCTTCTTACCATCAGGTATAGCTTACATTATCCTAAGACAACCGGCTCCTTAATGGATTAATCCGACAAGAGCCAGAGCCATGTTGCTCCAGTTGACAAAATTCAAGTTTTCAAAGATATTATCCGGCTCTAATCTTCTGGAGAAGGAAGGACGTATTCAAAGACACAACACCCCTCATCAGAAAAACTAAAGGTATATTTATGCAAAGGAGCGAGCAATCAATAGAGAGCCGGCAATACATAAAGTTGAAATAGAGAGATGAAAATATATACAACCGGCAATGGCAGGGTCATCCTTACTCTATTACAAAAACTACTCTCAGAAGGACCAAAAGGCATTGCCAAGTTTCAACCGCTCATGGCGGGTCATTACATGAGTCAGTACATGAGTCTGTGCTCAGAAAGATTAAAAGAACAGATTTCAATTATTGGCCGGCTCACCCCGCTCCGGTTCTTCCGCTAGCTTTATCTGGAGATTTCCCAATTCCCAATTACAGTCAGCCATAGCAGCGAAAGACCCTTCAAGGAAAGGGGATGTGTCAAGCTCACAAGGGAAGAGGTCCTTACTGTCGGCGGGTGTCAGATCCTTCCACTCGAAGAGAGGCCTGCGGATCCTCTTCTCCTCTGCGTCATAAGCCGCCTGATAGGTGTTCAAGTCAGCTTCATCCGCCAGCACAGAGGCCAGATAACGCGACTCTTTGACACACCGGATGTAATCTTCTTCGGTGAACTCTGACCATCATGTTTTTTGGACGGGTAACTATCCATAATTTCAGTCGGCGTTAGATCGAGGGCGAAGGCCAGAGCCCGGCTCAATCCAGTGACGGCTCCTTGGTGGAAGGCGGACTTCTTCAGCTCCTCTATTTGCTTGGGCATTGTGGGGAAGAGTTCCAAGACACATTTCAGAGCGGTGGGGATCTTCTCCTTGTATTGAACCGTCTTAATCGTGAAAATAGCGCCACAATAAAGCTGTTCTGCAAAGGTGTAAATAGCCTTCAGGGGTAAAAGGCTATCTGAAACCAATTGCCGGCTTCTGGGCCTGTATAGGTCAAACAAAGCAAGTTGAGTCGCCATCACAACAGATAAATGAGATGTGCTGGAAACATGAAGTGAGTAAGAACTTACCAAAGAGAGCGGCTGCCATCTTGGTTATATGACGCTTTAGGCCTTGAAGCTCATCCGCCACGGCTATCAGCCGCTGGTCGGCGTCATCCGCTCGCTTGGTCAACACAACTTTCTCTAACTCAGTAGATTCCTTTAGAGAAGCAAGCTCCACCTTAATATGGACCAGCTCTTCAGACAACAGCCGACACTTTTCGTCAGAGACGCTGCGGGCCTCTTGTTGAGCCGCTAGGTTTGCCTTCATATCACACAATTGAGAACCGACTTCATTTAAAGCTTCCTATAATACATCAAAATACATGATAAGTTTCCAAAATACAGGACAAGTGTTAAAAGCAAATTTATGCAAGTCTCAAATAGATTGCAAGCAATATATTTGACACTTGGGGGCTAATGTATATTTGATCTTTCAGCATGCAGCGCAGTTCCGGCTCATCTTCTTCGAAGTTAAACCGGAACTTGGGGGCTACACTATGGCTCTTCAAATTACTTCTAATAGAAGATCCGACTCAACTTTATCAAGCTTAAGACGGCCCGTGGGGGCTACGACTAGCGGTTTAAGTTATCTAAAGGAAGATCCGACTCAATTTTGGCAAATTATGCCGACTCTAGGGGACAATGCCTATGAATATTTTCTAACAGAAAGTTAAACAAAGACCCGGTTCAACAATTGAGTACATTGAACCGGCCCTTGGGGGCTAAGCAAGGGTATGGCAACAACAAGAGTACCTCATATTTTGTCTTCATTAAAGAGACCAGCCGAAGTTCCAGATCCCGGCTGGTGGTAACCCGGTTTATATACCTGGCGTGGAGCTCCTCGGCTGTCATCTTTTCGTACGAAGAGTCAAAGTTTAGATTCTTCGAGGCCTCAGCCAGCTCTGTATGCTTGGTCAACACATGAGCCGGAGGAGTTTGATGGCCAGACTCGGTGATAACAACATCTGGAGTTTCAGGGGTCTTGGCAGGAGTCGCCTTGAAGGAGCCCTTGGAGGGATCTCCATGATGACATCGACAGCAGCCGGTTCTGTGGAGGCAGCTGGTGGATTTTCTTCTGCTTCAGCCTCCTCCGGTTGTTCGAGCTCTGGCTCTTGGATAACAGGGCCAGGGGAGGGCTTGTTAGTCTTGCGACGCCTGGCTTGAGCACTACAAAATAGAAGGATCGGCAGTCAAAGATGTTGCTATCATATTAAAGAGCCGAATGTCCGGATATCATAGTAAGGAATGCTTACAGCGGATTGATCTTGGGCGGTGGTAGAACTGATGCCGAAGAGTCGCCGGAGGAAGGGGATTTCTAAAAAGAATAAAACAGAAAGATGAGAAGTGACAAGTTTATAAAGGAAAGTCACAGGAAAAGTAGAGACATAAACCTCTGCGGGGCGTTTCTTTGGAGCCGGAGAATTCGGTAACCCGGGCACAAGCTCAGTAGAGCCGGTGCTTCGAGTCTGTCGACGCTCGGCCTGCTGTTGCTTTTTCAAGAGAAAATCGGGAGCCACGTAAGCAAGAGGGTGAGAAAGAGGAACTTTTCTGATAACCCACCGCGGCTCTCGAGGGACGAAACATTCTGAGCCGGAAGAAACTTAATTTACCTCAGGAGCGTTGGCGCGGCTGGTTTCCACTTCATCCTGCGAGTAAAACAAGCATTAGTGAAGAAGGAAGGTGAAAGATCAAGCAAAGCAATTAAATTATTACCTCTGAGCTAGATGATGGCGGAGGGTCAAACAAATTCTCTTGCGGGGCATCTTTTTTAGCCCTCTTGGTCGCGACTTCTTCCTGGATTTCTTTGGAGGGGCAACATATTCCTTCTTCCAGAAGTCAGAGTTGGCCTATAGGAATGACCCGGAGAATGAATAACAAATCAACAAAGTACAAGAAACATCTAAGAGACGGATGGGAAGAGATTAACTTACATCGGGGGCCGGATTGTTGACGTAGAAAGGCGCCAGGCCGATGGCACTACATGAGCCAGAGGCTTCGTGGACAAGGCTCCAGATGGTAGTGGTAATATCATCCTCTATCAGTGTTGACTCGCTGAAGCACAACGAGCTATCATATTTGCCTTCATACTCGCACATAAGCGACCTCTGCGGCTTAAAGGCATGATCCGCCAGGAAATCCAGCAGCGGATCAAATCCAATCCTATTAAACTGTTGGCCAGGAGCGCTTTGATCTTGGCATGGAACGGCTCGTATCTGGCATGCTCTAAGGCTGAGAGCCAGCCGAGAAGCTCTATGTCTGTCCTAAGCCGGGAGGGGCGGTAACCCGCGAACGAGTGCTCTTTCTTAAGAGAGGTCTCTTGGCAGTAGAACCACGTCTTATTCCAGTCCTTTGGATGACTCGACATTGGAGTGGCAAGAAAGATGATGTCTCGGCGGCGTTGAATAGAAATTCCGCCGAGCTCCAGGCTCGGACCACCCTTCATTTCAATTTGGCGGTTGGCATAGAAGAACTCTCGAAAGAACCCCACGGACGGCTTAGTTTGCAGATAAGCTTCGTAGAGAACTTGGAAGTTGTAGATGTTTGAGACGGAGTTGGGTGCCGAGTCTTGAGGATGCAGCTTGTAGAAATGAAGAACATCCCGAAAAAACTTAGAGCCGGGCGGCACGAACCCTCGCTCGATTTGATCAGTGAAGACTACTATCTCTCCTTTTTGGGGAGAAGGCCGGATCTCTTTACCCGGAACTCGCCAATTGAGGACCTCTTTGGGAGGGAGAGTACCCGCTTCAACATAACCTGCTAAGTACACCTCAGTAACGCAAGAACCAACCCAGTTGCATGAGTTGGACGCACGAGACATATTGGCGGCTTAAATATTGTGCAAGGTAAAGGGCGTGATGAGTCAAGCGCAAGCAAATATTTATGACGTCTTACAGGTTTAAAGGGTTCTACGGATAATGTGGAAAGACCCGGTTGATGAGAGCCGGAGAAGCTTGGCGACTCAACAGAGGAAAGGAAGATTGAAAATTGGCTAAGTCCAAAAAAGAGATTCAGCAAACTACTACTATGGCTACGGATCTACAAAAGCAGAGAAAAGGATTTTAATCCTGACCTAGCGATGAACAGCGGAAGAAAAGAAAAGGAACCGAGGCCATCGCGGTCCATGCATTATGTGCGGCTGGCCCGCACGCGGAGGCGAGGCGAGAGCGCAATCTAAAGGCGCCAATGGCATCGAGATATACTTGTGGTGGTGGTAGCGGAGCCCGAGCGGCGGCGGCGGAGCCCCTGGTGAAACCCTACTACGGTGGTGGGCGATTAAGAAGAAGGAGAACTCACCGGAGATGTCACGGCGGAGGCGGAAGGTCTTTGGTACGAATTAGGGTGATGCAGCGGCCTAGTCGGTGTAGATGCGAAGACGACGCCGGATGACGAGGATGCTGGAGCAGTGGCGACTGGAAGAAGAAGAAGAGGCACGAGTGGGAGGATGAAAAGCTTCGACCCGCACGAGTCATATTTAAAGAAGGAATGAGGAAGGCGCGAAAATCTAGGCGACGACAACGTTTGACCGAGGCGGACGCCTCGATTCTCGGGATGACAGTTAATGAAAGATTCGGTGGTACGTCAGCAGATCTCATGACGTCATGCCGGGTCATTTCCGGGCGACTCGCCAAAATCAAAAGAGAAGAATGAAGTGAGCAAGCTCAATTCAACATGTTGCCTAATGTTGGGGATATAACCCTGCAATATGACCCGCCCTGGAGGCTCCGGGTCATGTTGCTGGCTCGTGAGCCGGCCCAAGGGTGAGCCGTAAGACTGGTGGCCCAGGAAGACAGGCGGCTCAAGGTGTGGGCCGTACGACGGCCCGGACTGAGAAGACTCGGGCATGTAAAGCCATCTCAAAGACAGCTTGGACAAGAAGATAGAGAGAGACTCGGACATACAACAAGACTCGGTTAACAATTGTAACGACCCGGTGGTCCTGACCTCCAATATAAAGGCAGACTCGGGGCGACTTAGAGGACAGGTTATCGAGAACTAGGTCAAGCTTCTAGCTCCTTGTAATCGATACACAAACAATACAAACACAAGCAGTACGTAAGCTATTACCTCGACTTGAGGGGCCGAACCTGGGTAAATCCGTGTCTTTCGTCCCGATCAACCCCTTTGAGTCCACCCCGTTAGCGATGGCCTCGAATCAGAGTCCGTTCACCCAGACATCTGCCATGATAAATCCACGACAGTCACCTTATCGGTGCAACCGAGTTTCCTATATTAGTCTCACCGAGATTCAAAAGTTGCCACATTTTGGTCACTTCGGTACCACCGAGATTAACACATCGGTGTCACCAAGTTGGTCATTTTTTGTGTAACGGTTGGATTTTTGGGGATTCCTATATATATCCCTTCACCACCACCTCCTTGAAAGAGAAGCACTCAGAACTATTCCATACCTATCCTATCAGTTTTCTGAGACAGAACCACCTACCCTTGTGTTGAGGTCAATATCTTCCACTCCAAGCATATGGATCTTGATTTCTAGACTCCCCAAGTAACTTTCCACCAATCCCATCTCTTCCACCATGCCAAATTTGTGAGAGAGTGATTGGGTGCGGAGGAGCCTATCATCTTGAAGCACAAAAGCAAGGAGTTCATCGTCATTACCGAGCCTATTACCTTTTGGAGGGTGGTGCCTCCTAGATTGGTTAGGTGTCACTTGGGAGCCTCCTACTTCGTGTTGTGGAGTTAACCAAGAAGTTTGTAAGGGCAAGGAGATCGCCTACTTTGTGAAGATCTACCCATAGTGAGGCTAGTACTTCATGGACAGAAGCTGTTATGGAATAGTCAAGGTTGCTACTTTGTGGAACCTTTTGGGTGGAGCCCTCCGTGGACACGCGCGACCGTTACCCTCCGTGGGTTGAAGACTCCATAAATGTGGATGTACGATAGCGCCACCTATCGGAACCACGGGAAAAATCATCGTGTCTACAACTGCGTTTGATCTTCCTACCCTATCCCTTCTATACATGCTTGTTGTTACTTTCTGCTGCTATATACTCTTAGACTTGCATGTGTAGGTTGTGCTTGACTTGCCATGAAATGCTAAAAACTGTCAACCCTAAAAATTGGTATAGGCAAAACTTTTATTTGGT
This sequence comes from Hordeum marinum, assembly GCA_022496015.1. Lineage (NCBI taxonomy): Eukaryota > Viridiplantae > Streptophyta > Magnoliopsida > Poales > Poaceae > Hordeum > Hordeum marinum. The sequence goes on along the minus strand of CM039673.1, from coordinate 124,327,378 downwards.
CAAGTAGTCTAATCACCCGCTCTAGACATACTTTCGTTCCTACAAGTGGTATCAGAGCTTTGGTCTCCATTGCATAGGTCTCACAACCTAGGAGAGTATGGCGTCTAGTGAGGGAAGTTATCACCATAGAGGTTCGTACTTTGATGGCACTAATTTTGCTAGTTGGAAGCACAAAATAAAAATGCATATTCTTGGTCATAACCCCGCCATTTGGGCTGTTGTTCCTCTTGGCTTGCAAGGTGAGTTCTTTGCAGATGGACGAGAACCGGATCGCAAAGCGACCGCGGATGAGTTGAAGGTGCTGCAACTCAATGCTCAAGCATGCAACATTCTCTTCAACTGCTTATGCCCCGAAAAATTCAACAAAATCAGTCGTCTTGAGAATGCAAAAGAGATTTGGGATACTTTGGTTGATATGCATGAAGGAACTGAGTCCGTGAGAGAATCCAAGTTAGATGCTCTTCAAGGTCAGGTTGACAAGTTCAAGATGAAGGATGGTGAAGGAGTCGCAGAGATGTACTCTAGGCTAGCTCTCATCACCAATGAGATTCCCGGCTTAGGAAGCGAAGAAATGACCGACAAATTCATCATCAAGAAGATACTTAGAGCTTTGGATGAGAGATACGACGCCGTGTGCACATTTATCCAAATGATGCCAAACTACAAAGATCTCAAGCCTGCGGAAGTCATTGGAAGGATTGTTGCTCATGAGATGACACTCAAAGATAAGGAAGAACTTCATCACAAGTCTAGCGGTGCTTACAAAGCCACAAGTGATGCTCCCGCAACTTCAAACAACAACCTTGTCACCAATGAAGAGATAAGCCTCATGGTCAAGAAATTCAACAAGTTCTACAAGAATAGAGGCAAAGAAAGAAACTCCAACTCAAGATACGATGAGAAGCGTTCGTCAAGTCGTGACTGCAATTGCTACAATTGTGGGAAGCCCAGACACTACTCAAATGAGTGTACGGCTCCCTAAAAAAGAAGAGTATTGTCACCTCGAAGATGAAGCTCAAGGAATTAATCACCACAAAGAGATAGAAGGAGTAGAGATGATCGTTATGAACAAAGACACTCAAGGAGAAGTAGAGATTCGGAGAAGAAGGACAAGTACACCAAGAGCTACACAAGAAAAAACATCAAGCTCATATTGGTGAATGGGTTTCCAGCTTTGACTCCGACAACAACTCTGAGAGAAGCTATCACTCCGACTCCGACTATATACAAGATGATGGCGTTGCCGGAATTGCTCTAGTGAATACCAACTCCTACGATCTATTTGATTCACCAAACGAAGGGAGTGGAAATTGCTTCATGGCTAAAGGCCCCAAGGTATCACACCCCGATTATCTTGATTTTGATAGTACTGAAGATAATTTGCTTTGTGAAGATGATTTTCTTTGTGACGATAACATGCTTTGTGATAAAACTAGTGATGTTGACCAAAATGAACTTGATAATTCTCATGCTAGTCAAGATGAGTCATTCCATGATGATAAGATGAAAGTAGAACAACTAACTAAAGAACTAAACACTCTTAAGTTAGCTCATGAATCTACTCTCGAAGATCATAGAGAGCTTGTGAGAACTCATGAGAAGCTACGCTTCGAGAAGCTCAACTTGGAGCAAGAGCATGAGTTTCTCAAAGCTATCAATGACGATCTCTGAAAGAAGACTTTGCCTTATCTTGCCAAACGACTACTCTTGTCTACTTTCATGCCTCAAAGTTAAAACTAAGCAATCTAGTAACAAAGGCAAGAAAGGTTCTTCATCTAGTAGCAACAATAAAAATGCTAAACCCAAAGATGTTGCTTCTAGTAGTTCTATTGATTCCACTAATGATGATTCTCTTAGCCAAGTTACACTTGAGCAAGAAAATGCTTTATTGAAGGAATTATAGAAAAAGGTATCTATAAGAGTCTTGCCGGATGTAAGCAATTTGAGGAAATTGTACGCAAGCACGAAGGATACCGGAAGAATCGTGGTGTTGGCTACTTCAACGCTAATGGAGTTGAGTGGGAAGAAGGTCAATATCCCAAGCCCAAGTTTGTTCCTAAAAAGGAGAAGTATGAAAATACTCTTCCCAAGGGGACAAACACTCAAGATGACCTTCCACCACATGACCACAAGCTCAAGGGCAAGCACAAGCTTCTAGAGGACATTGACTCATATGAAGATGAACCCCTAGCTTTGGTGGAGTGGGCTCCCAAGGCTACTTCAAGCTCAACTACTACAAAGGCTACTTCAACACTAAGGATCTCCATCAACTTGATGTGGGTCCCCAAGAAGAAGAACTAGTAAGTTCTTGAGGGGTGACTCCGCCAATGAAATTCACTCATATTCATTATTGGCAAGGACTTTTTGCACTCAACATCAACTCAATGCAATAGTTCAAGGAGTCACACATTCCCTCAAAGGTAAGCAAGGGTCCAGGTATCAACTAATGAATGGACATCATAACATATGCTTTGCCCTCCATGTCCATAGAAATCCTTGTATTTTTTTCTTGTGTGTTGGGACTAACCCATGTAGGTGAGAGGAGTAGGGAAACAACAAGGATGCTCTCAACTCTTCGTGATCTTCATGAACATTGAGCATCCACAACTACCTCACCAACATAAAGTCTTCATCGACAAAACCCAAGGTTAGTTTATACCTCTTATGGGGGCATGTCACATTAAGGGGGAGCTTTACTCTAAGACTTGAGTCAAAGCATCTCTTAGTCTGTGACAACATTAAATGCTTTATGTAAAAGTGGTAACCCCACTTGTGCTTAAACGATGAGTTTGACCTATGATCAAGTACTCTTACTTGGCTCCTAAGTCAAATACTCATATATAGATGACTTCGTCATCGCCCAAGTGCTTCTTAGGTGCTAGTGTGTTTGTGCATGTTTGTCATGATTTATTTTGACATCTTATTGAGTGAGCATGTTGCTCTGCATTTATTTTCTCATTCGAGGACATCCAACTTATTTCTATTTGGTTATTAATTTTCTCTTTTGCCAGTTGGATGGACAAAAATGCCTAGGACCACTCTTTAGCTATCTATAATTTCTCACCTCATATTCCATTCATGCTGCATCACAAAATTTGAACAAGTGCTTTTCGATCCCTCTGTGTGTGCAGCACTCAGAGTTCCATATCGACAAGGACTAACCATTAAAACCTCCCAAGTGCATCTCGGTGGAACCAACCCCGCAATCTCGGTCTCACCGAATGCCTAGGGTTGATCTAGTTTTTCAATCTCGGTACTACCGATTTCATATTCTCGGTTACACCGAGTTTCCCTGCCAGCTGACAGTTGTGGAACTCGCTGACACCAAAAACATAAAATCGGTATCATCGATAGTGGAGGGTATATATGATGTGACCCTGATGCTTTGAAATTCTATCTTCAAACGTCACGCCTCAGAACCCTAACTACAACCTCGAGACCCCTGGTCGTCACCCTTGTCTTCCTACGCTCCTCCGCCGTTGGGAATCGCCGCCGTCGATGAAATCTGCTCCATCATCGCCGCCGTAGCGGATCCGCACCAAGTTAGGGTACAGATTCAAGATCCTTTGTGCTCCCTTCTGATTCTTGTGCATTGGATTTGATTTTATCTATAAGCCACTCATTGCATGTATTCCTATCCATGAAGAAATCCCATAGGCTAGCGAACCATTGATTTTCTAGGGTTTTGCCTTCCGCCCGACGCAACTCGGTAGAACCGAATCAAGAAAATCGGTACCACCGATTTTCGTTTCTGTGTTGCTGAGAACCGTCTCGGTGAAACCGAGCACCCCTTTTCGGTCTCACCAAAAAGGGTGCCAAGTTTCTATTAAAAGGGACAGTTAGTCTTGGTGTCACCGAAAATTTTGCTTCGGCCTTACCGATTTGTTTCTGACACAATGCAAAACTTTAAAAAAAACTTGTTCAAAATTTCAAAAACCAACTAATAATTTTGTGATGACTCATCTACTTCTGCTCATCTATATTCCATTCACAGGGTCAGTATGTTAGATGCAGAGGACAGTCAGAACTTGCTAGAGCAGGGTGCTGACATGAGTTTAGGCACAAGCCGAGAGTCCAGTTCATTTTCAGATCCAGGCACCCCCAGCTCCCATGGGTTTCCCAAAGCTGCTACAAGGACCATAAAGAAGCAGAATTCTGATGAAGAAGATTCATACTTCGTTCTAGAAGAGATTCTTGCTAAGAAGCAAGAGCAAGCTGCTAAGAAGTCTGCTACTAAAGCCACTTCTTCTAGGAGAGTTGTCAGCAAGATCTATGCACCTACTTCAACCTTCAAGTCTCATGAGACTGCCAGAGCAACTATTTCAGTTGAGGTCCCCAAGAAAGCTATGCCTAAGAAGGCAGGAGAGAAGAAAGCAAGAAAGAGGGTTATTCATGTTATTGGCAGAAAAACCTCCATGTATGAGGATCCTGAAGAAGCTGCTGATGCTGATGTTGAAGAGGAGGAAGAGCATGTTGATAAGGCCCCTCCCAAGAAAAAGAAAAAGAAGCTTATGGCTGATGCTATGCCAAAGTCTAGCACATCCAAGAAGGCTGCTGCTGAAAAGCCTAAGAGGACATCCAGGCAGATTCCAGCTTTTGAGAAGAACAAAGGGACTGCTTCCAAAACTGAAGATGATGATGACTTGACAACTTTGATGAAGCTCAATCCACATCTTCCAGTACACAATGCCAGCTACCCACTAGCTAATGATATGAAGAAGATGAAGGATTCAGGACTGAGAGCATGGAGAGCTATAGATCCATATGCCTAGAGGAAGAAGACAGCTATGGACTACAGATTCTATACCAAAGAGCAACAGGATTTCTATGAGACTGTGCTTTTTGACAAGAGTCCAACTATGAGTGATAGGCGATATGTTGATTGGAAATTCATTACGGAGAATGAGGACTACTTTCCAAGTGTCCAAGACAATTTCCACTCCATAGGTTTGGATGAGTTTGTTGGCAGAGAATTCACTACTTGGAACGATGAGATGATCATGCAATTCTACTCACTGCACATTTCTATGAGATGGTAGAATTGTATGGATGACTAAAGGTGCAAGGTATGAATCGACTGTTGAAGAATGGGCTTCTATCTTAGGAGTTCCTGAAGCACAGGATGGTGACTTGGATGTATACTCAGAATCCAAGGCGAGCCACAATGCTATGGCAAATATGTACAAGGAGATCCCTACTGCCAATGTGAAGTCTCACAGGCTAGGATCTATCTACTTTATTCAGGCTGGCCTACGCACAATGAACACTATTCCGAGGCATACTTTGATGCCCAAGTCAGGAGATGACAAGATGATCCGAGGCCACTCCATCAATATGTTGATCCACCTTGACAGACACAGCAGGATCAGAGTCATGGATTTGATTGTTGAGACAATCAAGAGAGTTGCTGCTGACCAGAAGCACTCTTGCTGTTATGCACCCTACATCTAGATGGTTATCAATTCAAAGTTTGAGAAGCACATTTTTGCTCTAGATCATCCACATTTACCCTTACATCCAGATCTTGAGGACAATGTTGTGGTGATGGATGCTGATCATCCCACTTCAGCTACAGCTCGGGCAGAAGCAGAGGCAGTTAGAGCCACTAGTGCTCAAGTCCCTAGATCCAGGAATGAGAAAATGGATTTGTTGATATCATCAGTTTAGGGTATGCAGAAGGACATTAAGGGGATTCTGGACAACCAGAACAGTCTTGTTAGGATCTTTGAAACTACGATCAAGACCCTTAATGATAAGGTGGATAGGCTGACTAAGACAGTCAGAGAGCTCCAGAAGGAAGTTGACTCAGTGCCACTTCCTCACACCACTTCTTCTTCAGATGATGAGGAGGAGGATGAATCACCTCTCAGGACAGGCACACAGTTTGCTACCCAGGCTAGATCAACCACTATGCTAGCTTCAGACTTGAGGCCCTCTTCATCAGCTCCTGCTGCTGTCACCTCAGCTCCTGCTCCATCTGCTCCAATTCCTGTAGCTACCACTCCAACTCCATCCATGACATCTGCAAAGATCTTCGCTGACACTGTTCTCTCGACTCCTTCATCAACAACCGGAGGAGAACAACCCAAGAACGTTTAGATGTATGCCTTTGAACTTTTTGGTAACTTCTTGCCAAAGGGGGGGGAAGTGTATATAGATCTTTAGGATTTGAGCGAGAGAGGGTTTTGGTGTTTGTTGCTTTTCAAAACATTTGGTCTTTTGTTATGCTACTATTTTACGCTTTATGTGTGATGCAACTATTTCCTATCATCTTAATGCTTATGAGATGATCATTCACCTTTGCTTGATTGTGTTGTGCTTTGTATTCATTCTAATTATTCTGGCACACCACCAAGTTGTATGTGACATGGAAGAAGTGCCCCATATACCTAATCGATTGTGCATTTGCATTCAAACGCAAATTCAAAATAATGCACAAATTTAGGGGGAGCTCTTGCTTATCACATACCTCTCAAAGCGACAATTATATTCATTGATTTTATCATATGTTGAAGATTTGATCTATATGTTGTCATCAATTACCAAAAAGGGGGAAATTGAAAGCACATTTGCTCCGTTGGTGGTTTTGGTAATTAATAACAACATATAATTCATTGAACTAATCTTTCCACTGAGTATATTTCAGGAAATGTTCAATGATAGGATTGGCAGAAGGAGATTGTGGACATACCCCAAGATGCAAGGAAATAGGTTGGCCAAGCTTCAATCAAGAGGACTCTACATTTTATATTTGTGAGAAATCACTTTGAGTCCATAGGAAAGCCGATACTATGAAAAGGGGGTAAGGTTTTGTGGGTGAACAACATGCTAAAACATGCACAAGTGATAGTCGCCAAAAACATCCACAAACTCTCCCACCAAAGTTTGTTCTATACCTAACACTCAAAATCGGTGCAACCAACTTTCCCATACCAGTGCCACCGATTCCAGAACCTAGACAGACTCAGCCAAACCCTAGCCACTTCGGTGCAACCGATTCCATACCGGTGCCACCGAGTTTAGGTTACCAACTTTTTGTTACGCAAATTCACATTTTCGGTCCCACCGAGAATGTTGGATCGGTGTCACCGAGATTGGAAATCTGACCGTTGGTCACCTTATCGATGCAACCGAGTTTCCTATATCGGTCTTACCAGGATTCAAATGTTGCCACCGTTTGGTCACTTCGGTACCACCGAGATTAACACATCGGTGTCACCGAGTTGGTCATTTTGTGTGTAACGGTTGGATTTTTGGGGATGCCTATATATACCCCTTCACCACCACCTACTCGAAAGAGAAGCACTCAGAACTATTCCATACCTATCCTATCAGTTTTCTGAGAGAGAACCACCTACCCTTGTGTTGAGGTCAAGATCTTCCACTCCAATCATATGGATCTTGATTTCTAGCCTCCCCATGTAGCTTTCCACCAATCCCATCTCTTCCACCATGCCAAATCTGTGAGAGAGTGATTGGGTGCTGAGGAGTCTATCATCTTGAAGAACAAGAGAAAGGAGTTCATCGTCATTACCGAGCCTATTACCTTTTGGAGGGTGGTGCCTCCTAGATTGGTTAGGTGTCGCTTGGGAGCCTCCTACTTCGTGTTGTGGAGTTAACCAAGAAGTTTGTAAGGGCAAGGAGATCGCCTACTTTGTGAAGATCTACCCATAGTGAGGCTAGTCCTTTATGGACAGAAGCCGTTATGGAATAGTCAAGGTTGCTACTTTGTGGACCCTTTTGGGTGGAGCCCTCCGTGGACACGCGTGACCGTTACCCTTCATGGGTTGAAGACTCCATAAATGTGGATGTACGATAGCGCCACCTATCGGAACCACGGGAAAAATCATCATGTCTACAACTGCGTTTGATCTTCCTACCCTATCCCTTCTATACATGCTTGTTGTTACTTTCTGCTGCTATATACTCTTAGACTTGCATGTGTAGGCTGTACTTGACTTGCCATGAAATGCTAAAAACTGTCAACCCATGGGGAGGCTCCTCGAAGAAACATCCCTCGTCCAGGTCGGCATATCCCTTGTTCCTTCATAGCGTCTTTGTTGGGCTTGTCCCACCTTTCTCCGCATTCCTCACCGCAATCCTCGACCACTATGGGATTCAAGCCCTTCATCTTCAACCCAACTCCATCCTGCTCTTGTCCGTCTTCGCCTTTTACTGCGAGGCTTTAGGGCATGAAGCCTTCGATGGCCCTCTTCCAACACATCTTTAGCTTGCGCGTGCACGACGACGCTCAACGGTTGTCGTGCGTCTCCTTCGTCATGGTCCAGAGCGGTAACATGCTCTTAAAGGCTAGGAAGAAGGTGGAGAACTTCCGGCACCGTTGGGTCTTCATGGATCTTGGTAGCTCCAACCCCCGCTTCGAGCTGCCAAAGGGGTTGCCGAAGAATACCCCCGCATGGAGCTCCACGAAGTTTTCTAACCCTCGAGGCAAACCCGTCCTGGAGCGGATTTTGAGTGACATCAGTGCCATAAAGGTGACTGGGGGGGTGATAGTGAAGGAGTTCTTGACGGAGTGCCTAGCGCCCCTCCAATCTCACTCTAGGCCCATGTGGGACTATCAGGGTAGCGGCGACATCCTTATGCTTCAGTCCACATGCATAAACCTGAGGAATTGAGTAGGGCTGTGGCAACCCTACTCAACGGCGACCCCGGCGATCTCCCCGATGCCTACTCCCTGCTGTATGCTACCTCTTGAGCTTCCATTGGTTTTCCATTGAAGAGGAAAGGGTGATGCAGAGAAGTAGATAAGTATTTCCCTCAGTTGTTGAGAACCAAGGTATCAATACAGTAGGAGGAACAAGCAAGTTAGCAATGGTTCCACCTACACAAACAATCAAACTCTTGCACCCAATGCTATAAAGGGGTTGTCAATCCCTTCACGGTTATTTGCAAGGATTAGATCTGATAGAGATAGATGTAAAAGATTGCGGGAAAGTAAAAAAGGTAAATAAGTTGCAGCAAGGTATTTTTGGTATTTTTGGTTTATAGATCTGAATATATATTATGGAAAGTAGACCCGGGGGCCATAGGTTTCACTAGAGGCTTCTCTCTTGAAGAAAAATAACACGGTGGGTGAACAAATTACTGTCAAGCAATTGATAGAAAAGCGAATAATTATAAAGATATCCAATGCAATGATTATGCATATAGGCATCATGTCCTTGTCAAGTAGACCGAAACGATTCTGCATCTACTACAATTACTCCACACATCGACCAACTCCTGCGTGCATGTAGAGTATTAAGTTCATGAAGAACAGAGTAATGCATTTCCTAAGATGGCTCAATGTAGAGGGATAAACTCGAGCAATATGATGAAGACCCCATCTTGTTACCCTTGATGGCAACAATACAATACGTGCCTCGCTACCCCTACTTTGTCACTGGGTGAGGACACCGCAAGATTGAACCCAAAACTAAGCACTTCTCCCATTGCAAGAATTACCAATCTAGTTGGCCAAACCAAACCAATAACTCGAAGAGACTTGCAAAGATATGAAATCACACATATAAGAATTCAGAAAAGACTCAAATAATATTCATGGATAATCTGAACATAAACCCACAATTCATCGGATCTCGACAAACACACTGCAAAAGAGTATTACATTGGATAAATCTCCATGAAGATCATGAAGAACATGGTATTGAAACACAAAGAGAGAGAAGAAGCCATCTAGATACTAGATATGGACCCATAGGTATGTGATGGACTACTCACGCATCATCGGAGGGGTAATGGAGTTGATGTAGTTGCCCTCCATGGTCGGATCCCCTTCGGCAGATTACCGGAAAAGGCTCCTAGATTGGATCTGTCGGGAATGGAGGCTTCTGTTAGCGGAAAAGTATTTTTGTCGCTCTCTCTAGTATTGGGGGAATATTTGGGTATTTGTAGATAGAGATTAGGTCTAGGAGACCTGCGAGGAGGTGGCAAGCCTACCAAGCACGGCCAGGGGGGTGGCCATGCCCCCTGGCTTGTGACCTCCTGGCAAAGTCCTTGCCTTGCACTCCAACCCTGGTAGATCTCTTTCGTTCCAGAAAAAATGATTCCGGAGATTTTATTCTGTTTGGACTCCGTCTAATATTCCATAACTGTAATACTCAAAAACAAGGGGAAAAAATAGTAACTGGCACTAGGCTCTAGATTAATAGGTTAGTCCCAAAAATAATAGAAAATAGCATATTAATGGATATAAAACATCCAAAACAGATAATATAATAGCATGATATCATCAAAAATTATAGATATGTTGGAGAAGTATCATTGTACCCTCGCGATGACGTGGCCGGCTTGGTCGCCAAGATGTCTGTCTTCAACGAACTCGGGCTCTCCCCACTTGAGGGCCTTGGCTCCCCGGTGATGGTGTCCTTCGGTGACACCACGGGCGGAGAGGATTCGGATAAGACAGTGGACGATGACCTGGTGGGGGCGTCTCCCCGGTCGCTGATCATGCCCTTGCACGATCTTGAGGATGACAACGATGTTGGTGAAGCTTCTGCGTAGGCTCTCTGCGTCCCGCCAAGGTCCCCGGGGGGCTCGGGCCAGCTCCTCGTGCCACACGGCCCACCTGCCTGGTGACCTCCGGAAGCACGGAGCAGTGTCTCCTCCGGTGTGCCTTGCCTTTGCAGGCATGGTGGTTGAGGTGCCGGCCTCGCCCCCGCCCGGATCGCAGATCGCAGGCTAGGTGGACGAGGCTGGGGCCAGGGCGATCCCATAGCGGCTGCTCTGGCATATAGTGCCCCTGCTCCACGGCATGGTGGTGCCCTCACCGAGAGAGGCGAGGGCGCCGTCGTCGTCGCCGGAGTGCAGAGTACGAGGAAGTGGGTTGACATTGAGGAGTAAGTAACCTGGTCTGGCCTTGCGTGCCTGTCGGTAACTTGTATGCTAATGATTCTTCCTTTGCCTGGTAATAGGAACGCCGCCACGCTGAAGATGAGGAGGAAGAAGGCAGGCGTCAAGCCGAAGGCGTCTTTCGATGCTCCGCATGCTCTTGTCGTCCCGCCGTCGCCTGACGAGGCGCCTGCGGGCGAGGGGGTGGAGTCTCATGAGGCGACCCTCTTGGTCACCGTCGTGGAGCCCCCCAGGACCCCAATGTTTGTTGGCATGGTCGCTCCTGCCCTTGAGGGTGTGTCAATGCCGTTGTCAGAGGGCCTGCTCCAGAGGGCCGGCCGTCTTCATCCATGTTTCCCTTGCTCGCTCTGCAGCCTCCAGAGCCTCATGCCCCTCGTGTTGTTGTCTCCCGAGGGACGTCTCCTGCGATCACGCAGGCGACTCCTCCGGAGGAGGCCTTGGTGCTTTCATCGCGCGGCCTTGACATCCTAGACGGGGACTTCATCGCTCTGGGTCAAGTTCGGGACGCCCTCGCGGGTTGTGACGATCGCCTCGTGAGTGGGCCCCTAGGGCTCCTCTTTGGGTGGCTCTGGGCCGACGCCTCTATCGTGACGGTCTGGGGCCAGGCCGAGGTCGCGGTGGTGAAGAGCGAGAAGGAGGCCACGTTGGCCAGCGCGGCCCTCGAGGCGGCGCTGGCTGACTCGGCGTCTGTTGTAGATGCTCGTGATGAGGTAGAGTCCTGCTTGAGGGTTCTTCAAGAAGAGAAGTCCTTGCTTGAGGAACAACTGCGTCAGCAGGGGGAGACCCTCAAGACCTGCAAGTCCCAGCTCGCAGACTAGGACTCCGAGCTGTCCTAGGCGACGGCCGACTGTGTCATAGCGCGAGAGCGCCTAGACGCGTGGGAAAAGGAGGTTGCCCTGGAAAAGGCCCGGCTCGAAACCACGGAAAAGGCTCTAGCCGTGGCCAAAGAGAAAAAGGCCATGGAGCTTAGCGCCCTTCCCCCGATCGATCTCAGGCTTCGCCAAGCGCTCCACTCCCTCTATCGGGAAGGGTTTGAGGAACCCCTGGTGACTCCGGAGAGTGTCTTTGTGGAGCTCGCTTCGAAGCTTGTCGAGGCGCTGGAGATTGCCATTGCCAACGTGGAGAGGGTCTTGGAGAGCGAGTGTCGTGACCTCTTTTCAGAGGCCGCGACGCGCGTCTTCAGCCACCTTCACCTTCGTGAGCCAGGGTTTGACTTTGACTCTATGATCTGCCAGGTCTCCCCCGAGGTCCGCAGCAGCATTGTGGAGGCAGTGAAGGGCTCCATGGAGGCGCTAGTGAAGAAGCTCACCCGCATCACCGTTCCTCCGCCTCCTGAAGCTATCGGGGTTAGTGGTGAAAAATATGACGCCAACGATGTCGACGACAAGTTCCCTATGGACAGGATGAGTGGCGGCGAAGGCTCCTCCTGATTCTCCTTCCTTGTTTCCTTCTTGCAACGTTCTTCGTGCCTCGCGGAGGCGTTAAACTTGTTTGTATTCACAAAAAACTTTTAATGCTTGTAATAATTGTTGAACTGTGTCATTGCCCTCTTCGCCTTGTTTCCTTCTTGCTTGTTGTGATGCTCTGCGTCAGCAGGGCCCGGCCCCGCGCATACCTTAGCCGCCATTGGGCCGTCCAGATCACCAAGGACAATTCCAAGGGGTGAGGGGCTACATGGCCACTAAGGCTCCTGAGGCGCGATGCTCAGGAGTCCCCCTTGACGTACGAGCAGCCCTCATGAAGGGAACATGGTGAAGATAGGTTTGACTTGAAAATTTCAAACACCTTGCACTCTGCGTCGGCAGGGCCCGACCCCATGCATACCTCAGCCGCCATTGGACCATCCAGATCACCAAGGACGGTTGCAAGGGGTGAGGGGCTATGTGGCTAGTGAGTCTCCTATGTCATGATGCTCAGGAGTCCCCCTTGACGTACGAGCTCCAACGTCCTCCTAACTTGGAAATTTTGAACACCTTGCACTATACGTCGGTAGGGCACGACCCCGCGCATACCTCAGAAGTCGTTGGGCCCCCTGGATCACCTAGGACGGTTCCAAGGGGTGAGGGGCTACGTGGCGAGTGAGGCTCCTGAGTCATGATGCTCCGGAGTCCCCCTTGACATACGAGCTCTAGCGTCCTCCTTAAGGGTTTTGAGCGCATTGAGCTCTGCGTCGGCAAGGCCTGGCCCTGCGCAGACCTCAACCATCGCTGGGATGTCCAGATCACCAAGGACGGTTCCAAGGGGTGAGGGGCTACGTGGCTAGTGAGACTCCTAAGTCGCGATGCTCAGGAGTCCCTCTTGACATACGAGGGACTCCCATACCTTTCCTCGCCGACTTTTCCTGAGAGGGGCGCGTGAAGACCAGGTTTGGCAGACCTGGGAAGGTGGCGCGTACCAGGCCCGGCCCGGTAGTTGCCCCCATGCAGCCCCCTCACCCGAACATCTCGGGGAATGCAACAAAACGGGGCTGCAAGGAGCTTTCCTAAGGTTGGATGCAGCCATAGGGGCACCCTCAGTTGTTTATCCCCAGCACAGGGCATAGGGCTTCGCCATTGCATGGGCATAGTCATTGGTGGACCATGTTGTCCGCCAGCACGGAGTTGTGGCTTCCACGTTGCATGGGCATAGTCATTGGTGGACCGTGTTGTCCGCCAGCACGGAGCTGTGGATTCCACATTACGTGGGAAAGAACCCCTCCACGTCCTTGGGGGGCTCCAGGCGTGTAGAGCCCATTGAGTTCATACGCATGGCTGGCATGGTAGAACTAGGAGGTGTATCTGGGAGATCACGAGGGCACTTTGGCCTCGCGAGATCCCTACCTCAAATGTTGTTTGTGCCTGGGTCTTCTTGTAGGAACCCCTTAGCGTCCTCGGGGGCTCCGGCTGTGTACAACCCATTGAGTTCGTACGTGTGGCTGGCATGGTAGAACTGGAATGTGTATCTGGGAGCTCACGAGGGCGCTTTGGCCTCGTGAGGTCCCTACCTCAAAAGCGGTTTGTGTCTGGGTCTTCTTGTAGATAACGCCGTCCGAGGTCCTACAAATTTTATAGAAGCATGCACCGAATGTCCTCCCTAGGGCCATCACATGATAGGGCCAAGCACCACTGACCCCAGCAGATGACGTGAACTGGTATGGTGGCTGTTTTGAGGAAAGATATATGGTGGCTGTTTTGAGGAAGGTATATGGTTTCTGTTTTGAGGAAGGTATATGGTGGCTTTTTTGAGGAAGGTCTTTGTTGTACCGGCGAAATTTGCGCGGTACTAGAGAGGCTAGCAAAGGTGGAAGGGTGAGAGTGCGTATAATCCATGGACTCAACATTAGTCATAAAGAACTCACATACTTATTGCAAAAGTCTATTAGTCACTGAAGCAAAGTATTAAATGCATACTCCTAGGGGAGAGGTTGGTAGGAGTTAACCATCGCGTGCTCCCGACCCTCACACAAAGGTCGACAATATATAAGTAAGTCATGCTCCAACTTCCTTACATAACGGTTCACCATACGTGCATGCTACTGGAATCACAAACCTTTACACAAGTATTTTTAACAAATCACAATTACTTCCACTCTTAACATTACCATCTTTGTATCTCAAAACTTTATGCAAGGAATCAAACTTCTCATAATATCCAATGCACTTAATATGGAAGTTTTTATTATATCCCTTTTGGATGCCTATCATATTAGGACTAAATTCATAACCTAGACCAATTACCATGCAATTTAGAGACTCTCAAAAGAATATAAGAGAGGTATGAGAGTTCAAGTATTTCTATAAAATGCAAACACCACTTGCTCTCAAAAATATAAGTGAAGCACATAGAGCAGAATTGCCTAACTCAAAAGATACAAGTCAAGCACATAGAGCATTCTAACAAATTCACGATTCAGCGTGTCCTTCTCAAACAATGTGTGAATCAAGTATGATTGTGGCAAACTAACAAGCAAATACTCATATCATACAATACGCTTCAAGCAAAACACATATCATGTGGTGAAAAAATATAGCCTCAACTAAATTTACCCATGGATTGAAGACGAAAGAGGGGATGCCTTCCGGGGCATACCCAAGCATAGGCTCTTTGGAATTCTTGAATATGACTTGGGGTGCCTTGGGAATCCCCAATCTTAGGCTCTTGCCACTCCTTATTCCATAGTACATCAAATCTTTACCCAAAACTTGAAAACTTCACAATACAAAACTTAACAGAAAACTTGTGAGATCCGTTAGTATAAGAAAATAAATCACCACTTTAGGTACTGTTGTGAACTCATTATTTATTTATCTTGGTGTTATAACTACTGTATTCTAACTTCTCCATGGTTCATACCCCATGGTACAACCCAAAGATTCATCAAAATATTCAAACAACTCAAAGAAAACAGAATCTGTCAAAAACAGAACAGTCTGTACCAATCTGAAAACTTCGTATAACTCTTTAACTCAAACAATTCTGAAAAAATAGGAAAACCTGTACAAGTTGTATATCAATCTTTTGTAAAAAATTCAGACTCATTCGACGCTTTGAAAAGTTTAGAAAATTCCTGGACTGAGCGCAAAAGTTTCTGTTTTTTAGCAAGATCAAATCAACAAACACCATAGATCACCCCAAAGGTTTTACTTGGCTCAAACACTAATCAAAACACCAAAACATAATTACTACAGAAGTAATAATGTGGGTAACACTCAAAAACAGAAGCAAAAATAGAACACAAAAATAAAATTGGGTTGCCTCCCAACAAGCGCTATTGTTTAACTCCCCTAGCTAGGCAAAACACAAAAGATCTAGGTATTGTCATCTTTGGTAAGTAATCCAAACTTGATCAAACCGTCAAAAGCTTTTATAACTAGGTCTATCCTTTCCTTTATTTCTTTCCTAGTAGATGAACTTAAATCATGAAAAGGGCTTTGGCTAGTAATTTTAACATTCATAAATCCATAGTCCAGATCATCGCCATAGATATCATCGTACAAAACACGTATCTTATTTTTAATGGGTTCCTTAACCATATTTTCAAGACAATCATCCTTATATCCTACTAAAATTCCCCTTGTAATCCAATATAATTCCTCATAGGTCTCAAGATACAAGGCTTGAGATACTTCCGCATGGGGAACTCTTCACCTAAGATTTTCACTATAAGATTGATAGTATCTAGCTTCTAGACTACGCAAAGTTTCTTTATCATGGAGAATTTCGTCAATTGGAGGGTGTTCAACATCTTAATCATAGAAAGCAAAAAATCTCCTTAGCTTCTTGTATGATGAAATCAAATTCTTGCATAAGGATGATAGTAGCAATCTTCTTGGCCTTAGGATGATTAATATTGGAAAGTTCGTAAAATACTTTTTTGCAAAGCGGGATGGATGTGCACAAATTTTCATTCCAATTTTTCAATGAGCATGACAATAGCGTCCTCATAACTATTTGTGCTAAGAAGAATAGATCTCTTACCCATAGGTATTGACCCTGTATAATCAAAGAAATCTTGAATAACACTCTTCCCAATAATATTTCCATCTCCCACTTGAAATTTTTTTAGCTTTATAATTAGGAGGAGATTTAGTTTCATGATCTAGAGAGCAAGATTCAAATTTTCTTCAAGATTAGTACTAGCAATACCCTCTATATTTTCAATGATAACCTTCCCCGCTTCAGACATGGTGGCAAGGCAAGCAAGGCAAGCAATCAAGCACACAAGCAAGCAAAAGGCAAACGAAAAGGCGAACAGAATAAGGGCAAATGAAAAGGAAAATCTTTTTGGTATTTTCTGAAAATCATTTTAGAAGTGGGGGATAGGAAAACGAGAGGCAAATGGCAAATAATGTAAATGCAAGAGATGAGTTTGTGATGAGTACTTGATAGGCTTGAGGTAGATCTCCCCAGCAACACTGCCAGAAATTGGCAAGTTGATAGGAGAGATCTTGTCTTGACTTGCTATGTATCCTCCCTGGCAATGGCGCCAGAAATCCTTCTTACTACCTCTTGAGCTTGCGTTGGTTTTCCCTGGAAGAGGAAAGGTTGATGCAGCGAAGTAGATAAGTATTTCCCTCAGTTGTTGAGAACCAAGGTATCAATCCAGTAGGAGGAACAAGAAAGTCACCAATGGATGCACCTACACAAACAATCAAACTCTTCCACCCAATGCTATAAAGGGGTTGGCAATCCCTTCACGGTTATTTGCAAGGATTAGATCCGATAGAGATAGATGTAAATGAGAATGGAAAGTCAAAGGTAAATAAATTACAGCAAAGTATTTTTGGTATTTTTGGTTTATAGATCTGAAAATATATTATGGAAAGTAGACCCGGGGGGCATAGGTTTCACTAGAGGCTTCTCTCTTGAAGGAAAATATCATGGTGGGTAAACTAATTACTGTCAAGCAATTGATAGAAAATCGAATAATCATGTAGATATCCAAGGAAATGATCATGCATATAGGCATCACATCCGTAACAAGTAGACCGAAACGATTTCGCATCTACTACTATTACTCCACACATTGACCGACTCCTGCCTGCATTTAGAGTATTTAGTTCATGAAGAACAGAGTAACGCGTTAAGAAAGATGACATGATGTAGAGGGATAAACTCAAGCAATATGATGAAAACCCCATCTTGTTACCCTTGATGGCAACAATACAATACGTGCCTCGCTACCCCTACTATGTCACCGGGTGAGGACACCTTTAGATTGAACCCAAAACCAAGCACTTCTCCCATTGCAAGAATTACCAATCTAGTTGGCCAAACCAAACCAATAACTCAAAGAGACTTACAAGGATATGAAATCATGCATATAAGAATTCAAAGAAGATTCAAATAAGATTCATGGATAATCTGAACATAAACCCACAATTCATCTGATCTTGACAAACACACCACAAAAGAGGATTACATCAGATAGATCACCATGAAGATCATGAAGAACATGGTATTAAACATCAAAGAGAGAGAAGAAGCCATGTATCTACTAGCTATGGACCCGCAGGTCTGTGGTGGACTACTCACACATCATCAGAGGGGCACTGCAGTTGATGTAGATGCCCTCCATGATTGAAACCCCCTCCGGCAAATTACCGAAAAAGTCTCCAAGATTGGACCTCTTAGGAACGGAGGCTTCTGAGGCGGAAAAGTATTTGCGTCGCTCGTTCTGATGTTGGGGGAATATTTGGGAATTTATAGGCCAAAGACTACGGTTAGGAGACCTGCCGGGAGACGGCAAGCCTTCTAGGCGCAGCTAGGGGGGCCCGCGCCTAGCAGGCTTGTGTCTCCCTGGCAGGTTTCCTGCCATGCACTCCAAGCCTGGTTGATTTGTTTCCTTCTAGAAAAATTCCTTCCGAAGGTTTTATTCCGTTTGGACTCCGTTTATTATTCCATATCTGCAAAACTCAAAAACAAGGAAAAAATAGAAACTAGCACTAGGCTCTAGATTAATAGGTTAGTCCCAAAAATAATATAAAATAACATATTAATGCATATAAAACATCCAAAACAGATAATATAATAGAATGTCATCATCAAAAATTATAGATACGTTGGAGACATATCAGAGCATAGTTCGTCGTTCATGGCGAGCTCTTCTTTCATCTTGAGATATGTGATGCCATCGGTGAAAGCGGAGATGATATCCTCATTTGACGCCTTCGGGACCTTGAGGCGCGTAGTTGTGAAGTGTTGTATGAACTTGTGTAGGGTCTCTCCATCCTGCTGCTTCACATGCCATAGGTCATTCACGGTGAGCGCACGGTTGCGGGTACCTTGGAAGTTGGCGACGAACCGCTTGCATAGGTCGTCCCAGGAGGTGATGGTCCCCTCCGGGAGGTTAAGGAGCTAGGAGAGCGTGCCGCCCTAGAGCGCCACGGGGAACCAGCATGCCATCACCTTGTCGTCTCCATCGACCGCACGGATGCTCAGTGAGTAGAGCTGTAGGAACTCGGCAGGATCCGGGGTGCCATCGTTGCGAGGGGGTAGATCGGGTTTGAACTTCCAGGGCCATGTAGTTGGATAGAGCTCCAGCACGATTGCGAGACAAACCACCGGCTCGATGGGTGCTGCTGCATGTGTGGGCGGTGCCCGGTCTTGACGCTCCTCGGGGTCTGTCCCGAGTGGTGCCTGGTCACGACACTGGTTCGACAGCGCGGGGAGCGCACACCGCGTCGACGCGCAGCCAGGGCACCACCTGGCAGCTTACTTCGTCTCTTGCCCTTGCCCGCAGCCCACAGGGTTGGTCGCGCGGGCGTGCTTCATGCCTGGGCTCGGGGTCGACGTCATGTTACGGAGGAGGTAGCGGCGCATCTTGGGCCACGTCGTCCGCCAGGGAAGGCCGGGGTCGAAACGAGTAGGAGAGCGTTAAAGCATCGCCAGCAGCAATGACAAGCTCCGTGATGTGCCGAAGCCAGTCGTCGTAGCGGTTGGGGTGGGGTGGTAGCCAAGCAGCTCGTTCGCCAAGGCGAGTGCGCCCGATCCGCGCGCCGGCCCCAGGGCGGATGTCGGAGGACTACCCGGTAGCTAGGATGATCGACAGAGTGGTGTTGTGGCCATCGCGCACGGTAACTGGCCGAGAGGAGTCTTGTTGTTCATGGGCAATCGGGCCCGTGGCGGCATTGTCCACATGCGAGGGCGACTGGCACACGCCAACGTGGCCCACGGGTGCTGTCTAGGCAGCACGGCGCTTGGCGCGGGCTCGGCTGGCGTTAGACATCAGAGCAGCGAGGTGTGAGAAGATCTTGGCTCAAGGAAGACTTCGACACGCCCCTACCTGGCACGCCAAATGTTGGATTTCGGGCTCCACAAAACCTTCAAGGTTCGAACACAGGGGCGTGTGCGAAGATCGCCCACAGCTTCACCCTACTTAGCTCGCTACTCGATGGTTACTACGGCAAACTCGCACGATGACGTGGAAGAAGATGAGCATGATGGTTTACCCAGGTTCGGGCCGCTGGGAAGCATAATACCCTACTCCTGCTTTGGTGGATTGCCACTCGGGGAGGTGTGGTGGATGAACTATTATAGTAGTTTTTGAGTCTCGTGAAGGTCCTCTAGTGGTGTTCTTCGCTCTTCGCCTTGTCGTGTGATTCGTTGAGTGGTTCCCTCCCGAATGGTTTTGTCGTCCTCACCTACGGTGCGGCCTGTCCTCTATATATAGAAGTGGACCGGGTCCTCTTCCCTTATCACAATGGCAAGAAAGGATCCCACAACGGCCAAATTTGAAGGTGTATAGGAGTACATCCCCGCCCTGTCCAAAGATGGTCTTCGCCTGCATGGCTCGTGGTCGTGGTCTTGTCGAACTACAATGGAAACCTTTGGGAGGCACTTTGGGAACCCACGTATGTCCCTGCTCCCTTGCACCAAAGGGGAAACTACACCGCTTGACGCGCTGGCGCCCGCCTGTCCTTCCCTGCGTCATCTTTGACTCCTGAGGCCGGGTTCTGCATTGAGATCTCCGCTTCTTCGGAGGGGGCCTGAGGAAGCCCACCCTTGCTGGTAATGGTGTCATTCTTCCTTGCGAGCCTGGGGTCCTCGCGAGGGCCTTGTCTTGAGTGGAGCCACGCCAGGCCGTGCTTGGCTGATGAGGTGGGCCATGTCCTATGCCGTAGGTAGGCAGCTCTGGGTACCCCCGTTCCCAGAATGCCGGCAATGTTCGACCGTAGCAGATTCGGGCACAACGACTGGATTGGGCGTTCTAGACAGCCCGAGGGTGAAGACCACCTCAGAGGTGGGGTTCGATGTCCTCGGCGCCAAGGCGTCGGGATCTATGGGATCCTCCATGAGAGCTGAGGGTTCCATAAAGACAAGCTCTCCCCGTGAATGAGCGACGAACTCTAAGGTTCCAAATCTGATATTTTGATTGGGGGCTAAGCCTCCGATCTGGCCAAGATGGCCGGTCGGGTTGACATGCGACAAGACGTCACCGCCTGTGAAGATCTGACCAGGGATGCGGACATCCTGGTTGCAAATCTCATTGCTTATGACAAGACGAGCCATCGATTCCTTTGAAGATCATAGGGGAACTCTCAATGAAAGCACCAATGTCGGTTTCAAAACCGGCAGATCTCAGGTAGGCGGTCCCAAGCTGTGAGACTAGGATTGATGGTAACAAGGGATGAAGGAGATGATGTTTACCCAGGTTCGGGCCCTCCTATGGAGGTAAAATCCTACATCCTGCTCGATTATATTGATGATATGAACGTTACAGAGTTGATCTACCTCGAGATCGAATAGCTAAAACCCTAGATCAGTTTTTCTGCCCTACAATCTAAAACCCCTCAGCTTATATAGACGTCGTAGGTCGGTTGCACATCAAAGGAAAAAACATGCCTATCTACTATACCAAACTTGGAAAACAAGCCACGACTCCTGAGGCTTCCTCCCTGGCGACGAGGCCTTCGGTCAATCCAATGCTTAGTAAGCGGCCCATTAGTCCGGCCCATAAGAAATAGGCCGGACATCCAGGACTCTCTCGCTTGGTCTACTTGGTTTCAGAGATGAAAGTTCCTTTTCTCGTTTTCTTGATTTGCAAACCAAGGAAAAATTTCAACTCACGCATCATGGACAACTCATACTTCTCGGACATCAACCTTCCAAATTTCTCACTAAATTCTGGGTTAGTAGATCCAAAGATAATATCATCCACATAAGTTAGTACACAAATAATTAAGCATTAACTATCTTAGTGAATAAGGTTGCGTCAATTTTACCAATATCAAAACCCTTTTCAAGAAGAAACTTCGTTAGGCAGTTACACCAAGCACGAGGGGCTTGCTTAAGTCCATAAAGAGCTTTACGAAGCTTGTAAACATGGTTGGGTTTCCTAGGATTCACAAAACCAGGGGGTTGCTTCACATAGACTTATTCCTCAATCTCCCCATTTGGAAATGCACTTTTAATATCCATTTGGTAAAGAGTGATGTCATGATGATTCACATAAGCATGCAACATACTAATAGCTTCAAGTCTATCAATGAGGGCATAGGTCTCACCGTAGTCCATAACTTCGACTTGCGTGTACCCTTGCGCCACGAGATGTGCCTTGTTGCGAATGATTTGACTGTCTTCATCTTCCTTGTTTTGAAACAACCATTTGGTCTCGATGATGTTTTGCTCGTCCTTGCGTTTCTCCACAGGTGTCCATACTTTGTACGTCTCGAAATTGTGAAGATCTTCATGCATTGCATTCACCCAATCCGGATCTTCGAGCACTTCTTCCACCTTCATAGGCTCAATAGTCAATACTAGAGATGAATGAGTAGTGTTCACAAAAGTTAGCTAAGTGGGTTTTAGAGTGAGTGATTCTCCCGGTTTGAATGTCACTGTAGATTTGTTCAAAGGGATGATTCTTGTTCACTCTTGCTCGAACTTGAGGTAGATTTTGCTTGTTGGATGGTGGATCTTCCTCATCATCATCTTCTTCTACATTGTTGTTGTTGAAGGTGTCGTCTCCTTGAGGTGGTGGTTAAGGTGGTTGAGGTGGATCATCATGATGTACTTCTTCCTCCTCTTTATCTCGTCAGGTATCTATTGTGTATGCTTCCATGTCATGATGAGGTTCACCTTGACGTCAAGTGGGAGCTTCCACTTGGGTTGATGAGGTACTTTCCTTCACCTCGATGGGACAAATCTTGCCAATGCACAAGCCTTGGATAGCTTTTGGCAGTTCTCTATCTCCTACATCATTTTGCAATTGTTCGACTTGTAAACCATTAGATTCATCAAACTTCACATCTACCGTCTATTCAACTTTTCGAGTGAAGTTCTTGTAGACACGGTAAGTGTGAGGGTTTGATATGTAATCGAGTAGGAAACCTTCATGAGATTTGGGAGAAAATTTAGAACGACGATGCTTATCAAGAATGTAACACTTGGATCCGAATACCCGAAAGTATCCAACTTCGGGTTTGTTACCGGTGAGCAGCTCATATGTTGTTTTTTCGAGAAACTTGTGAAGATAGAGCCGTATCGTGGCTCGATAGGCCGTTTCCATGGCTTCCACCCAAAAGTGCCTTGGCGTCTTGTATTCGTCGAGAATCGTTCTTGCCGTTTCAATAAGAGTTCGGTTCTTCCTCTCAACAACTCCATTTTGTTGAGGCGTGTACATAGCCGAGAACTCATGTAGAATCCCTTCTTCGTCAAGAAAGGTATACACATTTGTGTTCTTGAACTCCGATCTGTTGTTGCTCTGAAGTTTCTTGATCTTCACTTCAAACTGATTTTGAGCTTTGCAAGCGAAGTTCTTGAAGATCTTTTGCACCTGCGACTTATCATCAAGAAAGAATACCCACGTAAATCCGGAAAAATCATAAACTTTAACTAGACCAAAGGAATTTCCTCCGAGGCTCTTTTAAGCATTGGGACCAAAAAGATCCATATGAAGCAACTCGAGTGGTCTCCTAGTAGTCATGATATTCTTTACGGGATGACTTCCACCTACTTGCTTTCTGTCTTGACAAACACTACAAAGTCTATCTTTGTCAAAGATAACATCTTTAACACCAAGAATATGATCATCTTTGATGAACTTGTCTAGATTACGCATACCAACATGTCCTAATCTTCTATGCCAAACTTTAGAAGATTTTGCAATAAGACAAGTGTGAGGTTTGGATCTCTTAGTGAAATCAACAATGTATGGATCATGTATACGAAAATTGGTAAATACCATGCTATTGTTATCTTGACGAAACGGTCAGCAATCTACTTTGGTAAATAACACATTAAAATCGAAGTCGACAAGTCTAGATACGGAAAGAAGATTGTAGCCAAGGATTCAACAAGCATGATATTTTGAATACAACTATCATGAGATATGACCACCTGACCTAGACCAAGTACCTTACCCTTGGAGTTGTCTCCAAAAGTTACATACCTTCGTGGTCCATGGTTCCGTGTGATTTCTTGAAACATGTCTCTATGTCCAGTCATATGATCTGTGCATCCACTATCAAGAACCCATTCCTTTCCTCCGGCCATGTAAACCTTGAAATTTTCCATGAGACTTAGACTCTTCATAGTCTTCTCACACTCGATCTCAAATAACTCATCTTCTTCATAAGAGACAAGAGATTTGTTAGGATTGTGATAATGGCAATGCTCAAGCTTATGAATGCAAATGGCTTCAAATATAATGTTATTTATGTTAGTGACATATCCTTTAGCACGCATGAGGTCTCGAAGCTCAAATAAGCATTTGTCCAAGTTAGAATGACTAGACTTCATAATGTGAAATGCTATAGCTTTATGAAGAATTTCATCAAGATTACTTAATGAATAACTTGGATATCGTTTCTCCAAATCATTCCATAAAGTGTAAGCACATTCCAAATTCTTCATTTGATCAAACACAAATCTAGGCAATCCTTTGATAATGAGATTAATAGTTCTAAGATTGTGAAGCATATCAATTTCCTCTTCGTGTGTGGGATGTAAGGGATCAATAGGAGGTACATAGAACATCTTGACAAACTAGCTCAAATGGAATTCATTGAACAACTCAAGCATCTCATATTTCCATTTCCTATAGTACTCTCCATCGAGAACAAGCACTCTACAACTAATAGTCCCCAAACTAGACACAACGATCTTCCTCCATGGTGATGAAACCAAAGCTATGGAGACCAAAGCTTTGATACCAATTGAGGGGATTGATCTCCTTGCCCATACAAACTTCCTTGTTCAACTCTACTACACAAAGTAGGAGGCTCCCAAGAAACACCTAACCAATCTAGGAGGCACCACCCTCCAAAAGGTAATAGGCTTGATAGTGATGATGAAATCCTTGCTCTTGTGCTTCAAGATGATAGACTCTTCAACACTCAATCACTCTCTCATAGATTTGCCTTGGTAGAAAGCAACTTTGGGAGGCTAGAAATGAAGATCCATATGGTTGTAGTGGATGATCTTGATCTCAACACAAGGGTAGGTGGTTCTCTCTCAAAAATATGGATATGGGAAGTGGGAACTGTTCTGAGAGCTTTTCTTTTGATTGGGATGTGGTGGAGGGGTATATATGCATCAACAAAAATCAAACCATTATACCATTATTTACCAACTCGGTGAAACCGAAGCAAAACTTGGTCGTACCGATTTGTTCAAAATATGGCAAGTTTACGAATCTCGGTGAGACCGATATATGATTCTCGGTAGTACCGATATGAGTGGTCAAGGGCAGTTTCCAAACGCGGTAAGACCGAACCATAAACATCGAAAATTCCGATTCTATAAATTGGTCATCCGAATCTTTGTCACCGAAACTCAGTTGCACCGATGTAGTACTTGGTTGTACCGAGAATCTAGGGTTTGGATAGGGCTCTGTCTGAGGAGAAAATCGGTAGGGCCGAGTGGGAAACTTGGTGGCACCAATTTTGTAGGCTAGGGTTTGGACAGAGTATTTTGTCAAAGAGCTTGTGGGTGTTTTTGTTTGCTAGCACTTGTGCATGTGGAGCAATTTTTTCACCTACATTATCTCACCCCCTCTTAATGTTATTGGCTTTCCTATGAACTCAAAGTGATTTTCTCACAAAGGAAAATGTAGAGTCTCCTTGCTTGAAGCTTTGCCAATTCTATTCCTTCCTCTTCCTCTTCTCCTTGTTGGGGAATCTCCTCACAACCTTTTGCCAAACACTGTTTGTGGACTAAACCTGAAATAAACTAGGTAGAACTATTAGCCCAAGAGACAATGTATGTTGTCATCAATTATCAAAACCACCAAGTGGGCATATGTGATTTCAAATACCTTGTGAACAGTTCTAACTCCCGCATGATGTCCTCCATAGACTTCAAAATGACATTTCCATAGGATTTGTTCCTGTTCATGCTCAGGTACACAAAGTCTAATAATACCATCTACTCCTTCTTTATAAAGATGTGGGTCCTCCCAAAAGTAATGTCTTAAATCACAGAAGAATTTTTTCTTTTGTTGGTATGTGAAACTAGGTGGTATATATTTAGCAACAATGTAGTTAGCATAATTAGCATACCATGGAGTGTTTTGAGAAACATTTATTGCCGCTAACTATTCATCAGGAAAACTATCATCAATAGGTAGTGGGTCATCAACACTATTTTCAAACCTAGACAAGTTATCAGCTCGAGGGTTCTCAGCTCCTTTCCTACCAGTGATATGTAAATAAAATTCTTGAAGCAAGAGAACCCACCTAATGAGTCTAGGTTTAGCATCTTTCTTTTCCACAAGATATTATATAGTGGCATGATCAGTGTGAACAATAACTTTGGAATCAACAATGTAAGAACTAAATTTATCACACACAGACACAAGTGCAAAAAAATCTTTTTTGCAGGTAGCATAATTTCTTTGGCCACTATCTAGAGTTTTGCTAGCATAATGGATAACATTTAATTTCTTATCAACTCTTTGTCCTAGAACAGCACCAACAACATAATCACTAGCATCACACATAATTTCAAAAGTCAAGTTCCAATCAGGTGGTTGAACAATAGGTGCAATAGTTAAGGCTTTCTTAAGAGTTTCAAAGGCTTCTACATAATCATCATCAAAAACAAAGGGAATATACTTTTGTAAAAGATTAGTAAGATGCCTAGAAATTTTGGAGAAGTCATTAATAAACCTCCTATTGAAACCAGCATGACTAAGGAAACTCCGAATACCTTTTAATATATTTGGGACATGGCATTTTCTCAATTGCTTCAACTTTAGCTTGATCCACCTCAACACCTCGTTCGGAGATATTATGCCCCAAGACAATGCCTTCATTAACCATAAAGTGGCACTTCTCCCAATTCAAGAAGATGTTAGTTTTTTCACATCTCTGCAAAACTCGATCGAGGTTGGTTAAGCAATCATTAAAAGAAGTTCCGTAAACGAAAAAATCATCCATGAAAACTTCCACAATCTTTTCACACAAAAGAGAAAATATAGTAGTCATACATCTTTGAAAGGTAGCAGGTGCATTGCATAAACCAAAAGGAATACGTCTATAAGCATAGGTTCCAAAAGGACAAGTAAATGTGGTTTTCTCTTGATCAAATTGTGACACATGTATTTGAGAAAAACCAGAATATCCATCCAGAAAACAAAAGTGTGTGTGTGCGTAGATAATGTTTCTAGAATTTGATCAATGAAAGGCAAAGGCTAATGATCTTTTCTAGTAGATTTATTTAGTTTTATAAAATAAATTACCATTCTATAGCCAGTGACGATTCTTTGTGGGATAAGTTCATTTTTATCATTATGAACAACAATAATAGCTCCCTTCTTAGGGATATACTGAACGGGACTTACCCATCGACTATCATCTATGGGATAGATTATACCTACTTCCAGAAGCTTTAATATTTCAGTTCTTACCACTTATTTCATCTTAGGATTCAATCGTTGTTGGTGATCAACAAAAGGTTTAGCATTAGGTTCCATATTAATCTTGTGCATACATAGAGTGGGACTAATGCCCTTAATATCATCAAGAGTATACCCAATAGTAGCCTGGTGCTTCCTCGGGATTTTTAAAAATCTTTCTTCTTCATCTTCTGAAAGGTTAACACTAATAATAACAGGATATATCTTTTTCCCATCAAGATTAGCATGCTTCAAAGTGTCAGGCAGTTGTTTTAATTCAAACACGGGATCTCCTTTAGGTGTAGGAGGACCTCCTAGAGTTTCAATAGGCAAGTTATGTTTTAGTAGAGGTTGTTGTTCAAAGAATTTTTTATCTATTTCATTTCCTTCATGCAATTGCATATCATTTTCATGGTCTAGCAGATATTATTCGAGTGGATCAGTAGGAGAAATGACAATAGAAGCAAGACCAATTATTTCATCCTTACTAGATAATTCTTTATTATAGGGTTGTCTACTAAACTTGGAAAACTTAAAATCATGAGACACATCACCAAACTCAACACTCATAGTTTCTTTTTGGCAATCTATCTTAGCATTAACAGTGTTCAAGAAAGGTCTACCAAAGATAATGGGACAAAAGTCATCTTGTGGGGAAGCGGGAACTAGAAAATCTGTAGGATATTTTATTTTCCCACACAAGAATTCAACATCTCTAAAAATCCAAAGTGGTGTGATGGTGTCTCTATTAGGAAGTTTAATAGTAAGATCAATGTCTTCTATTTCAGCAGGTGCACACACAGATCTATCCATGATGATGAGCATCTATGAGAGGGAGAGTGGATCTACGTACCCTTGTAGATCGCTAAGCGGGAAGCGTTAAGAAACACGGTTGGTGTAGTCGAATGTCTTTGCGATACAAATCGCCGAGCGTCCCGCGATCCAATCACGATCCGTCCCGATCAAGTACCGAACAGATGGCAGCTCCGCGTTCAGCACACGTACAACTTGATGATGATCTCTGCCTTCTTGATCCAGCAAGAGAGAGCAGAGAGGAAGAAGAGTTCTTCGGCAGCGTGACGGCACTCCGGCAATGGTGGTGGAGCTATTCTGGCAGGGCTTCGCCTAAGCACTGCAGAAATCCGATCTAGAGGAGAAACTATGGACTGGAGGAACGGGTAGCACGTGGCTGAAAATATAGTGCAAAACCCTAAAAACCACAAGTATATATAAGAGGGAGGGAGGAGAGGCCTTGGCGCAAGGTCCAAGTCCTCCTTGGTCGGCCGAAGTGGGGAGGAGAGGAGGACTCCTCCTCCAATCCTAGTAGGACTAGGATTCCTCCTTTTTTTGCTTTTTTCCACATTTTCCCTTTGTGCTTTTCTTCCCTAGACGCATGGGCCTTTTGTGGGAGTTCCACAATCCCAATAAGGGCTGGTATTCACTATCCCACATCCCATGAAGCCTCTTGGGTCGAAATACCCCTCCCGATGGTCTCCCGGTACACTACCAGCACTCCCGGTACACTACCGATGAGCCCGAAACTTTTCCGGCAACCAAAACAGGACTTCCTATATATGAATCTTTACCTCCAAACTATTCTGAAGCTCCTCGTGACGTCCGGGATCTCATACGGGACTCCTAACAACATTCGGTCACCACCATACATAACTCTATACTACCGAAACGTCACCAAACCTTAAGTGTGCAGACCCTGCGGGTTCGAGAACTATGTAGACATGACCGAGACATCTCTACGGTCAATAACCAATAGCGGGACCTGGATGCCCATATTGGTTCCGACATATTCTACGAAGATCTTTATCGGTCGAACCTCTATGTCAAGGATTCAGTTAATCCCGTATGATGTTCCCTTTGTTCTTCGGTATGTTACTTGCCCGAGATTCGATCGTCGGTATCTCCATACCTAGTTCAACCTCATTACCGGCTAATCTCTTTACTCATTCCATAATACAAGATCTCATGACTAACACTTAGTCACATTGCTTGCAAGGCTTTATTGTGATGTTGTATTACCGAGTGGGCCCTAAGATACCTCTCAGTCACACGGAGTAACAAATCCCAGTCTTGATCCATGCCAACTCAACAGACGCCCTCGGAGATACCTGTAGAGCACCTTTATAGTCACCCAGTTATGTTGCGACGTTTTATACAAACAAGGCACTCCTCCGGTGTCCGTGAGTTACATGATCTCATGGTCATAGGAACATATACTTGACATGCAGAAAATAGTAGCAATAAAGTGACACGATCATATGCTATGTTTGTAGTTTGGGTCTTGTCCATCACATCATTCTCCTAATGATGTGACCCTGTTATCAAATGACATCACATGTCAATGGCTAGGAAACCTTGACCATCTTTGATCAACGAGCTAGTTCACTAGAGGCATACTAGGGACATAGTATTGTCTATTTACCCACACATGTAATGTGTTTCCAATCAATACAATTATAGCATGGATAATAAACGATTATCATGAACAAGGAAATATAATAATAAACACTTTATTTATTGCCTCTAGGGCATATTTCCAACAGTCTCCCACTTGCACTAGAGTCAATAATCTAGTTCACATCACTATGTGATTTACATTGTAATGCATCGAACACCCATGCAGTTCTGGTGTTGATCATGTTTAGCCCTTGGAAAAGGTTTAGTCAATGGGTCTGCAACATTCAGATCCATGTGCACTTTGCAAATATTTATGTCCTTCTCCTCGATGTAATCGCAGATGGAGTTGAAGCGTCGCTTTATGTGTCTGGTCCTCTTGTGAAACCCTGGTTCCTTGGCCAGAGCAATGGCACCAATGTTGTCACAAAACAGGTTCATTGGATTCAATGCACTGGGCACTACTCCAAGATCTGTCATGAACTGCTTCATCCAGACACCTTCCTTCGCCGCCTCCGAGGCTGCGATGTACTCCGCTTCGCACGTAGAATCGGCTACCACGCTTTGCTTGGAACTGCACCAGCTTACCGCTCCCTCGTTGTGAATAAATACGAATCCGCTTTGTGACTTAGACTCATCCGGATCAATGTCAAAGCTTGCATCGACGTAACCCTTTATAACGAGCTCTTCATCACCTCCATAAACGAGAAACATTTCCTTAGTCCTTTTCAGGTACTTAAGGATATTCTTGACCGCTGCCTAGTGCTCCATTCCAGGATCACTTTGAAACCTTCCGGCCATACTTATGGCAAAGCTGACATCGGGTCTTGTGCACAACATTGCATACATGATAGGGCCTATGGCTGAAGCATAGGGGATGACACTCATCTTTTCTCTATCTTTTGCAGTCACTGGGCAGTGAGTCTTACTCAACTTCACACCTTGTAACACAGGCAAGAACCCCTTCTTGGACTGATCCATTTTGAACTTCTTCGAAACTTTATCAAGGTATGTGCTCTATGAAAGTGCTATTAAGCGTCTCGATCTATCTCTATAGATCTTATTGCCTAATATGAAAGCAGCTTCTCCTAGTGTCACATCCCTAGCTAAGTGTCCTAGTATAGCATGTGTTTGCATCATGTTTCATCTACTTGCATCAACATGAAATGGGGAACAAAAAGAAACCCCAAGCTCACTTTGAATCAAACCAATTCAAACTTGGTGAAAATTCAACAAATCCAAAATGGCCTTCAAAAATGTTCCCTAAGTCTGATAAAATTGGACATGATTATAACAGGGATCATTTTAGTTATTTGAACAATCAAAGTAATTCAAAAATAATTGATAAGGCCTCTGAAAATACTAAATAAAGCATTTATCATTATTTCAGTTTTCAAATATCCTCAAACTTTTCAGATAAGTTTGAAATATTCAAACATTAGTTTATCAAATACTTGAGATACTTTGCAAAGTCATTTTGTACCTGAAAAAGAATTAAACAAATGTCAGAATTAGAAAAGAAAATGGAATAAAGAAAAAAGAGGAAAAACCCACCTGCTTACCTGGTCCATTAGGGCCCCCCAGCCCACCAGGGGCACGGTCATCTTCTTCCTCCTGCCAGGAGGAGAAGCAGTTGCGTGTCGCCCCTGCAGCTAGCGGTGGCTGCGCTGGCCAGCTCCTCCTTGCCTGCCTGGCCGCCTCCTCGTCGCGCTGGTGAGAGGATAGGCTCGGCCATCGCTCCAGCTGCTTCCCCCTCGCCATTTCCCCCTCTTCCTCTCCTCTGCTCCCCTCCTCGCCGGACTGAAGCCGCCGGTGATTCGCCGTCCTCCCCGCATCCCCGACCTTGCTAAGGCGCTAGAAGCCTCTCCGGTGAGGCCCCGGACCGTTTCCCCCTGGTCTCGTCGATGTTCCCCTCCTCTAGCCCTGTCTGTCACTGAAGCCAAGAGGAGATCGCCGCCAGCCATGGCGTAGCCGTGGCCACAGTGGCCAAGCTCGCTCCTGGCCACGGGCTCGTGCTCGCAGCGCCTTCCGTAGCCCGTAGCCGCCCTCAGCTTCGCCTCTTGTAGCCTGTAGCACAGCAGCTACTCCTGCCCGAGCTCCAACAGCCTCCCATGTCGTCACCGTCATCGCTGCAGACCTCCCCGAGCCCCTAGGCTAGCCCCATTCGACGCGGATGTGCATGGGTGTTCTGTAGATGGTTTCGGCGCGCGAAACCATGCGGTGTGGCACGTTTCCGGCCAACTCCGGCGAGCGCCGCCGCTAGTTTGGTCGCCGCCGACCCCTCTCCGGTGGGTGCCGACGTGGCCGCCATTAGGGGCTAATCTTCCTTGATGAGCTAGCCCCTGCCACTGACAAGTGGGCCCCAGGGTGGGTCAAACCCCTGGTTAGCGCGGAGGTTAGGCCTGGGCCACTGACGTGCGGGCCCCGCACGTCAGGTTTGACCTGGCCTGGTCAGCTGACCAGCTGGCATCACGGTGACGTCAGGCTGACGTCATTTTTCTATTTTCTACTTTAAAAATAATTCCAAAAATTATTCAAAAAATCAAAAATTCATATAAATTAATTTTTAAGTCAGATGAAAATAATTTAAATATGAAAATTTATCAGAAAAATCCAATGAATCCAATGGTGCTATTGTCATGCATGTTAGAGCAATTTAAATAGGTGAATATTGACATCGACTAATAGGTTAGTATTTGGTAATTGAAATGAAGAAAAAATTTGAACCTATATTCAAATTCATTTCAAATCAACATGATCACTAGTTGCATTAGCTCATCCATACATGTTATCATGCCATGATCATGCATCATATTGTTGCACTTGCGTGTGTTGATTGTTTCTTATCCGCATTGTGGTAGGCCCTGCTCCTGAGGATACCTCTGAGTATCCCGACGAAGGAGAGAACCCTTCCGTTTCCGACCAAGGCAAACAACCCCTTTGAACATTCCGATAATATCCCACTCTATCGCTCCTGCTCTCATTTATTGCATTAGGACAACCGATCACATGTCAGTCATACACGGTAGATGATCCTATTCTGTTGCATAACATGACATTGTCACAGTAAATAGCTAAACCTTGCAACCTAGCATACCTGGTAGATGCTTGTGCCATGAGGTGCTTAGCTTACATTGCCTGCTATGCTTAGAGTTGTGTCAGGTCGGATTCATCTGGGTGATGAACTGAGTGAAACAATGTTGCCTGATGTGATGATGTTATGATGAACTCGATTTAGTAAAGGTAGCGATGAGAGGCTATGTAAGAGTACATAGTGGGTTGTCTCATTGGGACCATTCTTAGGAACTGAGTTCCGTGTTTGTGATCCAAGACAAGTTGCTACCACACATTGGGTTCCGGTAACTCGACCCCTCTCGACTTATCATTTTCTTAGTCCTGAGTCCTGGAGTTGCAAGTAGTTTCTTGTGTTTATAGCATGCTGGAGGACGTGCGTAGCGCTGACCCTAGGGGTGGGTTATGACGCGGTAGGCAGTGGCACGGTGTACCAAGGGTCACCCGAATGGTGGGCTTGGGAACCCTGTGCACATCGTATGGGGTCGTACCGGAAACTTTGGCCGGACTTCCGGACGGGTTCAGTCTCAAATAGGCGATAACATGGACTAGAGGACTTATGTTATTGACGGTTGTGGCCGACTCCCATGTTGGGCTTCCGCTTGAAGGTTGCCGAGGTGCATGGTTTTATGAGCACACAGCGATTGTTGCGAGAGCGTGTGTGAAGAAGTACACCCCTGCAGGGTATGAAACTATTCGAATAGCCGCATCCTCGGATATGGATTACTTGGAGAACTTATGTTGTTCATAAATAATCTAATGGATAATCATAAAAAATACCAAGACAAGTGTGAGTATCGTGGATGGCACTCTTCCAAGAGGGAAGTGAATCCATGTGGTGTATTGTTATGGAGTTAGTGGACTCGTGTGCGATATCTAAAATGTAAACAAAGAGTAAAAGTTGAGTAGTGTAGGTTAGCCATGAGTCAAAGCTGGCATTGCTGCATAACTCCACCCCCTCCTTTGTTGATACATGAGCATAGTTAGCCTAGCTCTGCTTTAAAGACTTGTTGAGTACATTTGTACTCATGTTTGCTTAATAAATGTTGCAGATGAGACCCAGGATCCTTCGGGTGGGTTCTTTCTAGATGTCGACGATGCCGAATAGCTGGTGTCCCAGCTACGACCTTTGCCCTGTGGCGGGCTATAGATAGTCAGGCCATGTGCCTTTTTACCCATTTCATCTGTCTGTACTTAGACAGCTTTATGCTTCCGCTTGGTTTGTATGAACATGTTTGTATGATTTGAGTGTCGGGTCATGTGACCGCTATTTGTAAGAACATATTATGCAAGGCTCATTTGAGCCTCTTACATAAAAGTCATGTTATTGTATGGTTATGTTGTGATGCCATGGTTGTATCTATGCATATCGGGCATGTCGTGCGCATGTGTGACGTGCAACAGTATGTATGGGATCCGACACCTAGTTGTGTGCCTTTAGTAGTACTCTTTACGGGAAACTGCCTCTTTGTGTTTCCACCGAGCCATGGTAGCTTGCTACTGCTCCGGACACATTGATTGACCGGCATGTATCCTTCTTTGCTGCTGTGTTTGTCCCTTCGGGGAAATGTCTCGCAGTGTAATGGAGTCCCTGTAGCCTGCTACGACTCGTCTACGTGCAGTGATGGCATTTATGTCTCACGGCGTAATGGAGTCCTTGTAGCTTGCTATGACTCGTCTACACACGCTTGAAGCCGACACCTGCATTGCTGGGTTACGTATGCCTGTTTCCGTACGGATGTGCCACTTGGGTTCTATGACTAGTCATGTCGGCCCGGGTACTCTGTCGTTTGATTGCCAGCGACATGTTCACATACGTGAGCCAAAGACGCAAACGGTCCCGGCTAAGGTAAGGCTGGAGCCGTGGAGCTTACCATGCGTGAGGCCGCAAAGGGATGTGATATGTTACAGTTTGGATCCATATGACTTAGGATCGGGGTCTCGACAGCGTTGGTATCAGAGCCTGACTGACTGTAGGACTACCAAGCCAAACTGGTCGAAGTTTAGTCTAGAAACACTATAGAAAAGTAGGGGAATTGATTGTGGAAGGGAACGTAAGGCTGTTTTTATTCCTCTTCCCAAGTTATTCTATGCTGAGTCATCCTCATCTTTTCTTCGGGGATAGGAACTAGGCTACTCATCCATTGCTTAGGATGCCGAGTTACTAACCATGGACCACTAGCTAGCTTGTTGTAAGTGAATGTGGGTATTCAAGTATTGTTGGTGTGACAAACAGATGGAGAAGAGATTTGAGTCTAGAAAGTCGAGTGGTTATGCTTTTACAATCTTTTGCAGTGGTCTCAAAATCCTTTTTGAGCAATTACAAAAGTTATGTTGTCCAATTTTTGCTAGAGTCTCTTATGTCTTTGCGTCATTCTTTGTTTCAGATGCCCCCTCGTCCTTCCCGTCAGGTGGTCCCTCTGACCAGGTGCATCGATGTACCGGGTCACACGGCCATGTTGGTCAGAGTCATGATGGAGGCTGGCTACTGTTGGTACCCGGAGTACACAGTGGAGGAACAGCATCAAGATTTCAACTAGAGTCAGTATCTGTGTACCGTCAAGATTTATCCTTCATACCCTGGAGCTGCAGAGCCGCTTCACTGGACTTATGGATTAGGTGCCACTGTGGTTTGCTATAAGTGTGGAGAACCAGGACACTACTCCCGTGAGTGTCCCCAGAATAATGTTAAGCCCGCTAGATGTGGAAAGCTAGGAAAAGCCTTCTTCGTGAAGCCAGCTCCTGCTCGTCGTCGAGTGAACTATGTGTCTGCTGAGGAAGCTCTTGAGGATCCCGATGTTATCCTAGGTATGCTCCTTGTTAATAGTCATCCAGCATCTGTTCTATTTGATACTGGTGCATCTCATTCCTTCATCTCGGAAAGTTATGCACAGTTGCATAACATGTCTTTCTGTGATATGCCTACTCCTTTAGTAGTGCAGACTTCGGGTTCAAAATGGCAAACTTCTAGAGTGAGCCATGATAATGAGATTTTGGTGAATAGATTAGTCTTCCTAGCATCTTTGATAGCCCTCAAGTCTTCGGACATCAATATAATTCTAGGTATGGATTGGATGAAAGCCCACTATGCCAAGATTGATACTCATTCTAGGAATGTTCAACTTACACATCCATCGGGTGAGATAGTTAATGTCTCCACTCAAACAACCAAGCGCCAACTCTATTCCCTCAATGCTAGCCCTCTTCCAGAGTTAGAAGATATTCCGGTAGTCCGTGACTTTCCGGATGTCTTTCCAGAAGAACTTCCAGGAATTCCTCCTGTCAAAGATGTTGAGTTTGTGATAGACCTCATCCCAGGGACTGTCCCAATAGCTAGAAGACCCTATAAGATGGCACCCTTAGAACTAGCCGAACTTAAGATCCAACTCGATGAGGATTTGAAGAAAGGTTTCATCCGTCCCAGTTCTTCTCCTTGGGCTTGTCCCATTCTCTTCGTCAAGAAGAAGGATGGTTCGGATCAGATGGTTGTGGATTATCGGCCAGTGAATCTGGTCACCATAAAGAACAAGTATCCGCTCGCCAGGATCAACGATTTGTATGATCAACTCGCTGGATCCTCTGTCTTTTCCAAAATGGATTTGAGGTTGGGATACCATCAAATCAGAATTAGGAACGGGGACATTCCAAAAACGGCTTTTGTTACCCGTTATGGCCAATACAAGTACACCGTCATGTCCTTCGGTTTAACCAATGCCACAGCCACCTTCTCTCACTTGATGAATTCGATCTTCATGGAGTATCTAGATAAATTCGTCATGGTTTACCTCCATGATATACTCATCTACTTGAAGAACGAACAAGAACATGTCGAGCATCTAAGGCTAGTATTGATCAAACTTCGAGAGCACCGCCTGTATGCCAAATTCTCCAAATGTGAATTTTGGTTGCCCGAAGTGACCTATCTAGGCCACGTGATTTCTGGTAAAGGTATTGTTGTCAATCCCGAGAGAGTTCAGGTTGTCCTTAATTGGACTCAACCTGAATCGGTTAAGCAAGTTCGTTGTTTCCTTGGCTTAGCGAGCTATTGTCACTGCTTTGTCGAGAATTTCTCCAAAGTTGCAAAACCTCTGACTGAACTCCTCAAGAAAGATAAAAAGTTCGAGTGGACGCCACAATGCGAGCATAGTTTTCAGGAGTTGAAGAGACGACTGACCTCTGCTCCCGTTCTGGTGCCACCTGATTTCTCTAAGGACTTTGTTATCTATTGTGACGCCTCGCGACAAGGATTAGGTTGCATTCTCATGCAAGATCGTCATGTGATTGCATACGCATCTCGACAGTTACGTCCACATGAGGATAATTATCCAACACATGATCTTGAGCTCGCAGCCATATTCCATGCACTGGTAACCTGGCGACATTATCTTCTGGGTAATCGTTGCAAAATTTTCACTGATCACCTAAGTCTAAAATATATATTCACCCAGCCAGATTTGAATCTCAGGCAAAGACGGTGGGTAGAGTTGAATACAGATTACGACTTAGGGATAACTTACACCCCAGGGAAAGCTAATGTCATGGCTGATGCACTAAGTCATAAGTCTTATTGTAACAACCTGATGTTACAACAAGGTTAACCAGTTCTCCATGAGGAATTTCGGAAGTTAAACCTTCACATTGTTCCTCGAGGATTCCTATCCAACCTGGTGGCGAAACCTACTCTTATGGATCAAATTTTAGAAGCCCAGAAGCATGATGCCGGGATATCTCGGATCAAGAAAAACATTAAGAAGGGCAATGTTAAATGCTTCTCGGAAGATGATCGAGGTGTTGTCTTCTTTGAGAACCATTTGGTGATCCCGAAGAAACAACATCTATGAACGTTGATCCTTAAAGAGGTTCATGATTCTCCTCTCACAATTCATCCAGGTAGTACCAAAATGTATCAGGACCTACGCCAGAGGTTCTGGTGGACTAGGATGAAAAGGGAAATTGCTCAGTTCGTTGCTAACTGCGATGTTTGTCGTCACGTGAAAGTAGAACATCAAAGGCCTGCTGGCATCCTTCAACCATTAGCTATTCCTGAATGGAAATGGGATAAAGTCGGTATGGATTTCATTACCAGATTTCCCAGGACTAAGAGAGGGAATAATGCTATATTTGTGGTCATTGACCGTCTTTCCAAAGTGGCTCATTTTCTTCCTGTTCGGGAAAAGATAATTGCTAGCTAGCTAGCGGAGTTGTATGTTTCTCGAATAGTTTCTCTTCAGGGTGTTCCTTTGGAAATTAACTCAGACCGTGGAAGTATCTTTACTTCCCGATTTTGGGAAAGTTTTCAACCACTATGGGGACTCATCTATCCTTTAGCACTGCTTTCCACCCGCAATCAAGTGGTCAAGTTGAGCGAGTCAATCAAATTCTTGAAGACATGCTCCGAGCTTGTGTTATATCTTTCGGTATGAACTAGGAGAAATGTCTTCCATTTGCCAAATTTTCTTATAACAATAGTTATCAATCAAGCTTGGGCAAAGCCCCTTTTGAAGTTCTCTATGGACGAAGCGGTCGAACACCTCTTAACTGGTCAAAAACCGGAGAGAGGCAACTCTTTGGTCCAGATATGATCCAGGATGCAGAGGAGCAAGTTCGCATTATTCGTGAAAAGTTGAAAACAGCCCAATCTCGTCAAAAGAGCCAATATGATCGCCATTATAAGGCTGTGACCTATGAAATTGACGAGAAGGCTTACCTTCGGGTTACACCTCTGAAGGGTACCCATCGATTCGGTATCAAGGGCAAGTTAGCTCCTCATTACATTGGACCTTTTCGCATTCTTGCTAAACGAGGAGAGGTTGCCTACCAATTGGAACTTCCGCCGCATCTCTCCAAGGTTCATGATGTCTTCCACGTCTCGCAACTCGGGCGTTGCTTCTCAGACCCTGTCCGTGAGGTAGACCACGTAGCGCTTGATCTCCAAGATAACCTCACATATCGAGAATACCCTGTTCGTGTTCTTGATCAAGCTGAGCGTACCACTCGGCGTCGGAACATCAAGTTTCTTAAGGTTCGGTGGTCACACCATTCGGAAAAGGAGGCGACATGGGAAAGAGAAGATCATCTTCAACTAGAGTACCCCGCGCTCTTCCCGACGACTTCAAAATCTCGGGACGAGATTATTTTGAGTGGGGGTGAGTTGTCACATCCCTAGCTAAGTGTCCTAGTATAGCATGTGGTTGCATCATGTTTCATCTACTTGCATCAACATGAAATGGGGAACAAAAAGAAACCCCAAGCTCACTTTGAATCAAACCAATTCAAACTTGGTGAAAATTCAAAAAATCCAAAATGGCCTTCAAAAATGTTCCGTAAGTCTGATAAAATTGGATGTGATTATAGCAGGGATCATTTTAATTATTTGAACAATCAAAGTAATTCAAAAATAATTGATAAGGCCTCTAAAATACTAAATAAAGCATTTATCATTATTTCAGTTTTCAAATATCCTGAAACTTCTCAGATAAGTTTGAAATATTCAAACTTTAGTTTATAAAATACTTGGGATATTTTGCAAAGTCATTTTGTACCTAAAAAAGAATTAAACAAATGTCAGAATTAGAAAAGAAAATGGAATAAAGAAAAAAGAGGAAGAAACCCACCTGCTTACCTGGCCCATTAGGCCCCCCAGCCCACCAGGGGCACGGTCATCTTCTTCCTCCTGCCAGGAGGAGAAGCAGCTGCATGCCGCCCCTGCAGCCAGTGGTGGCCGCGCTGGCCAGCTCCTCCCTGCCTGCTTGGCCGCCCCCTCATCACGCTGGCGAGAGGATAGGCTCGGCCGCCGCTCCAGCTGCTTCCCCCTCGCCATTTCCCCCTCTTCCTCTCCTTTGTTCCCCTCCTTGCCGGACTGAAGCCACCGGTGATTCGCCGTCCTCCCCGCGTCCCCGACCTCGCTAAGGCGCCAGAAGCCTCTCTGGTGAGGCCCCGGACAATTTCCCCCTGGTCTCGTCGCTGTTCCCCTTCTCTATCCATGTCTGTTGCTGAAGCCGAGAGGAGCTCGCCACCGGCCATGGCGTAGCCGTGGCCACAGCAGCCAAGGCTCGCTCCTAGCCACGGGCTCATGCTCGCAGCGCCTTCCGCAGCCTGTAGCCGCCCTCAGCTTCGCCTCTTGCAGCCTGTAGCGCAGCAGCTGCTCCTGTCCGAGCTTCGACGGCCGCCCATGTCGTCGTCGTCGTCGCTGCAGACCTCCCCGAGCCCCTAGGCTATCCCCATTCGACGCGGATGCGTGTGGGCGTTCTGTAGATGGTTTCGGCACGCGAAACCGTGCACTGTGGCACGTTTCTGGCCAACTCCGGCGAGCGCCGCCGCTAGTTTGGTCGTTGCCGACCCCTCCAGTGGGTGCCGACGTGGCCGCCATTAGGGGGCTAATCTTCCCTTATTAGCTAGCCCCTGCCAGTGACCAGTGGGCCCCAGGGTGGGTCAAACCCCTTGTCAGCACGGAGGTTAGGCCTGGGCCACTGACGTGCGGGCCCCGCACGTCAGGTTTGACCTGGCCTAGTCAGCTGACCAGCTGGTGTCACAGTGACGTCAGGCTGACGTCATTTTTCTATTTTCTAGTTTAAAAATAATTCTAGAAATTATTCAAAACTTCAAAAATTCATATAAATTAACCTGTAAGTCAGATGAAAATAATTTATATATGAAAATTTATCAGAAAAATCCAATGAAACCAATGGTGCTATTGCCATGCATGTTAGAGCAATTTAAATAGCTGAACATTGACATTAACTAATAGGTTAGTATTTGGTAATTGAAATGAAGAACAATTTTGAACCTATATTCAAATTCATTTCAAATCAACATGATCACTAGTTGCATTAGCTCATCCATACGTGTTATCATGCCATGATCATGCATAATATTGTTGCACTTGCGTGTGTTGATTGTTTCTTATCTGCATTGCTGTAGGCCCTGCTCCTGAGGATACCTCCGAGTATCCCGACGAAGGAGAGAACCCTTCCGTTTCCCAGCAAGGCAAGCAACCCCTATGAACATTCCGATAATATCCCACTCTCTCGCTCCTGCTCTCGTTTATTGCATTAGGACAACCGATCACATGTCAGTCATACACGGTAGATGATCCTATTCTGTTGCATAACCTGACATTGTCACAGTAAATAGCTAAACCTTGCAACCTAGCATACCTGGTAGATGCTTGTGCCATGATGTGCTTAGCTTACTTTGCCTCCTATGCTTGCTATGCTTAGAGTTGTGTCAGGTCGGATTCATCTGGGTGATGAACTGAGTGAAACAATGTTGCCTGATGTGATGATGTTATGATGAACTCGATTTGGTAAAGGTAGCGATGAGAGGATATGTAGGAGTACATAGCGGGTTGTCTCATTGGGACCGTTCTTAGGAACTGAGTTCCATGTTTGTGATCCAAGACTAGTTGCTACCACACAATGGGTTCCGATAACTCGACCCCTCTCGACTTATCATTCGCTTAGTCCTGAGTCTAGGAGTTGCAAGTAGTTTCTGGTGTTTATAGCATGTTGTAGGCCGTTCATAGCGCTGACCCTAGGGGTGGGTTACGACACGGTAGCCAGTGGCACGGTGTACCAAGGGTCACCCGAATGGTGGGCTTGGGAACCCTGCGCACATCGTTTGGGGTCGTAGCGGAAACTTCGGCCGGACTTCCGTGCGGGTTCAGTCTCAAATAGGCAATAACCTGGACTAGAGGTCTTATGTGATTGAGGGTCGTGGCCGACTCCCTCGCTGGGCTTCCACTTGAAGGTTGCCGAGGTGCATGGTTTTATGAGCACACAGCGATTAAGTGGCGAGAGCATGTGTGAAGAAGTACACCCCTGCAGGGTATGAAACTATTCGACTAGCCGCGTCCTCGGATATGGACTACTTGGAGAACTTATGTTGTTCATAGATAATCTAATGGATACTCATAAAAAATACCAAGACAAGTGTGAGTACTGTGGATGGCACTCTTCCAGGAGGGAAGTGAATCCATGGTGGTGTATTGTTATGTTGTTAGTGGACTTGTGTGCTATATCTAAAATGTAAACAAAGAGTAAAAGTTGAGTAGTGTAGGTTAGCCATGAGTCAAAGCTGGCATTGCTGCATAACTCCACCCCCTCCTTTGTTGATACACGAGAATAGTTAGCCTAGGTCTGCTTTAAAGACTTGTTGAGTACATTCGTACTCATGTTTGCTTAATAAATGTTGCAGATGAGACCCAGGACCCTTCGGGTGGGTTCTTTCTAGATGTCGACAATGCCGAATAGCTAGTGTCCCAGCTACGACCTTTGCCCTATGGCGGGCTATAGATAGTCAGGCCATGTGCCTTTTTACCCCTTTCATCTGTTTGTACTCAGACAGCTTTATGCTTCCGCTTGGTTTGTATGAACATGTTTGTATGATTGAGTGTCGGGTCATGTGACCCCTATCTGTAAGAACATATTATGCAAGGCTCATCTGAGCCACTTAAATAAAAGTCATGTTATTATATGGTTATGTTGTGATGCCATGGTTGTATCTATGCATATCGGGCATGTCGTGCGTACGTGTGACGTGCAACGGTATGTATGGGATCCGACACCTAGTTGTGTGCCTTTAGTAGTACTCTTTACGTGAAACTACCTCTTTGTGTTTCCACCGAGCCATGGTAGCTTGCTACTGCTTCGGACACATTGATTGACCGACATGTATCCTTCTTTGTTGTTGTGTCTGTGCCTTCGGGGAAATGTCTCACAGTGGAATGGAGTCCCTATAGCCTGCTACGACTCGTCTACGTGCAGTGATGGCATTTATGTCTCATGGCGTAATGGAGTCCTTGTAGCTTGCTATGACACATCTACACACGCTTGAGGCCGACACCTGCATTGCTGGGTTACGTATGTCTGTTTCCGTACGGATGTGCCACTTGGGTTCTATGACTAGTCATGTCGGCCCGGGTTCTCTGTCGTTTGATTGCCAGCGACATGTTCACATATGTGAGCCAAAAGACGCAAACGGTCCCGGCTAAGGTAAGGCTGCAGCCGTGGAGCTTACCGTGCGTGAGGCTGCAGAGGGATGTGATATGTTACCGTCTGGACTCATATGACTTAGGATCAGGGTCCCGACACCTAGGTCCTTCATTGAAAAACTCTTGTTCAAATATTCCTTCACGCTTTCCAGCATTTCTATATTGTTTCCAATCAGCAATATGTCATCCACATATAATATTAGAAACTCTATAGAGCTCCCACTCACTTTCTTGTAAATACAAGCTTCTCCATAAACTTGTATAAACTCAAACGCTTTGATCACCTCATCAACGCGCTTATTCCAACTCCGA
Source organism: Hordeum marinum (assembly GCA_022496015.1). Taxonomy (NCBI): domain Eukaryota; kingdom Viridiplantae; phylum Streptophyta; class Magnoliopsida; order Poales; family Poaceae; genus Hordeum; species Hordeum marinum. The sequence goes on along the minus strand of CM039673.1, from coordinate 124,284,407 downwards.
GATGCTTGCACCAGTCCATAAATGGATCGCTAGAGTTTGCAAACTTTGTCAGCATTCTCTGGATCGACAAAACCTTCTGGTTGCATCATATACAACTCTTCCTCAAGGAAACCGTTGAGGAACGTTGTTTTGACATCCATCTGCCAAGTTTCATAGTCAAAATAAGCAGCTATTGCCAACATGATTCTGACAGACTTAAGCATCGCTACGGGTGAGAATGTCTCATCATAGTCAACTCCTTGAACTTGTGAAAAACCCTGTGCCACAAGTCGAGCTTTATAGACGGTGACATTACCGTCCGCGTCTGTCTTCTTCTTAAAGATCCATTTGTTCTGAATGGCCTTTCGCCCTTCAGATAATACTTCCAAAGTCCATACTTTGTTTTGATACATGGATCCCATCTTGGATTTCATGGCCTCTAACCATTTCTCGGAATCCGGGCCCATCGCTGCTCCTCCATAGCTCGTAGGTTCATTGTTGTCCAACAACATGACCTCCAAGACAGGGTTGTCGTATCACTCAGGAGCAGTACGCGCCCTTGTCGACCTACGAGGTTCAATAGTAGCTTGATCCGAAGCTTCATGATCATCATCATTAACTTCCTCTTCTACCGTCGTAGGTTCCATAGAAACATCTTTCTGCGTTGCGCTACTTTCTGGTTGAAGTAAAGGTTCAATAACCTCATCAAGCTCTATTTTCCTCCCACTCAATTCTTTCGAGAGAAACTCTTTCTCAAGAAATGTTCCTTTCTTAGCGACAAACCCTTTGCCTTTGGATCTGAGATAGAAGGTATACCCGACCGTCTTTTTTGGGCATCCTATGAAGACGCATTTCTCCGCTTTGGGTTCCAGCTTTTCAGGCTGAAGCTTTTTGACATAAGCATCACATCCCCAAACTTTAAGAAACGACAAATTTGGCCTCTTGCCAAACCATAGTTCATATGGCGTCGTCTCAACAGATTTCGATGGTGCCCTATTTAAAGTGAATGCAGCTGTCTCTAATGCATAACCCCAAAATGACAGTGGCAAATCAGCAAGAGACATCATAGAACACACCATATCTAATAAGGTTTGATTACGACATTCGGACACACCATTACACTGTGGTGTTCCGGGCGGTGTCAACTCTGAAACAATTCCACACTGTCTTAAGTGACTGCCAAACTCATAACTCAGATATTCACCTCCTCGATCAGATCGCGGGAATTTAATCTTCTTGTTACGATGATTCTCAACTTCACTCTGAAATTGCTTGAACTTTTCAAATGTTTCAAACTTGTGTTTCATTAAGTAAATATACCCATATCTACTTAAGTCATCAGTGAAGGAGAGAAAATAATGATATCCACCACGCGCTGTGACATTCATTGGACCGCACACATCAGTATGTATGATTTCCAATAAGTCACTCGCCCGTTCCATTGTTCCAGAGAACGGCGTTTTAGTCATCTTGCCCATGAGGCATGGTTCACATGTGTCAAGTGATTCAAAATCAAGTGACTCCAAAAGTCCATCAGCATGGAGTTTCCTCATGCGTTTTACACCAATATGACCTAAACGGCAGTGCCACAAGAAAGTGGTACTATCATTATCTACTCTCCATCTTTTGGCATCAATGTTATGAACATGTGTGTCATCACTATCAAGATTCAATATGAATAAACCCCTAACATTGGGTGCATGACCATAAAAGATATTACTCATATAAAAAGAACAACCTTTATTCTCTGATTTAAATGAGTAACCGTCTCACAATAAACAAGATCCAAATATAATGTTCATGCTTAACGCAGACACTAAATAACAATTATTCAGGTTCATCACTAATCTCGATGGTAATCTAAGAGAGAGCGTGCCGACGGCGATCACATCAACCTTGGAACCATTTTCCATGCGCATCGTCACTTCGTCCTTTGCCAGCCTTCGTCTCTTCCATAGTTCCTTCTTTGAGTTGCAAATGTGAGCAACCGAACCGGTATCAAATACCCAGGCACTACTACGAGAGCTAGTAAGGTACACATCAATAACATGTATATCATATATACATTGTTTGTCGTTGGCCGCCTTCTTGTCAGCCAGGTACTTGGGGCAGTTCCTCTTCCAGTGACCAGTTCCCTTGCAATGAAAGCACTCAGTTTCTGCCTTAGGTCCATGCTTAGGCTTCTTTACAGGAGTAGCAACTACTTTGCCATCCTTCTTGGTTTTACCCTTCTTGCCCTTGCCCTTGCCATTTTTCTTGAAACTAGTGGTTCTATTGACCATCAACACTTGATGTTCTTTCTGGATTTCAGACTCAGCGACTTTCAGCATCGCAAACAGCTCGACGACTGACTTGTTCATCCCGTGCATGTTATAGTTCATCACAAAGCTCTTGTAACTAGGTGGCAGTGATTGAAGAACTCTGTCAGTGATCGCCTTTGGCAGAAGGGTAATTCCCAACTCTGCTAGATGATTTGAATACCCAGACATTCTGAGTATATGCTCACTGATAGACCCGTTCTCCTCCATTTTGCAAGCATAGAACTTATCAGAGGTCTCATACCTCTCGATCCGGGCATTCTTCTGAAAGATAAACTTCAACTCCTAGAACATCTCATATGCTCCATGACATTCAAAACATCTTTGAAGTCACAGTTCTAAGCCATACAATATTGCACACCAAACTATTTAGTAATCTCCAGTACGTGCCTCCCAAGCGTTCTTAACGTCTTCCGAGGTCATGCCTTCTGGTTGGTCACCAAGCGGTGCATCAAGGACATATGATTTCTGGAAAGCCGTGAGGATAATCCTCAGATTACGGGTCCAGTCAACAAAGTTATTTCCATCATCTTTCAACTTAGCTTTCTCTAGGAACGCATTAAAATTCAGGGGTGCTACTGCGCGAGCCATTTATCTACAACATAAATATGAAAAGGTTAATTAGACTATTGTTCAAGATAATGAGTTTAATTAATCAAATTACTAAAGCTCCCACTCAAATTGACATCCCTCGGGTTATCTGAGTGTCACATGATCCAAATTCACCAACTCAAGTCCGATCATCACGTGAGTTGAGGTGGCTTCAATGGTGAACATCATCATGTTGATCATATCTACTATATGACTCATGTTCGACCTTTCGGTCTCTTGTGTTCCGAGGCCATGTCTATACATGCTAGGGTCGTCAAGTTTAATCCGAGTGTTCTGCATGTGCAACACTAGCTTGCACCCGTTGTATGTGAACATAGAGTCTATCACACTCGATCATCACATGGTGTCTCGACACGACGAACTTTAGCAACAGTGCACACTCGGGGAGAACACAATTCATCTTGAAATTTAAGTGGGGCATCACCTTATAATGATACCGTCGTCCTAAGCAAAACAAGGTGCATAAAAGGATTAACATCACATGCAAATCATAAGTGACATGATATGGCCATGATCTTGTGTTTTTTATCTCCATCTAGAAAGCACCGACATGATCTCCATCGTCACCGGCACGACACCATGATCTCCATCATCTTGATCTCCATCAACGTGTCTCCATTGGGGTTTTCGCGCCCAACATGCTTCTACTACTATTGCTACCGTAGCGATAAAGTAAAGCATTACATAGCGCTTAATGATTGACACGCACGTCATACAATAATTAAATACAACCCTATGGCTCCTTCCAGTTGCCGTACTCATCGACATGCAAGTCGTGATAATCTATACATCACATGATCATCTCATACATAACATATATCACATCATGTAATTGGCCATATCACATCACAATATACCCTGCAAAAACAAGTTAGACGTCCTCTAATTGTTGTTGCATGTTTTACGTGGCTGCTACGGGTATCTAGCAAGAACAATTCTCATCTACGCAAAAACCACAACAGTGATACACTAGTTGCCTTTCAACCTTCTCAAGGACCGCCTTTGTCGAATCCGATCCAACTAAAGTGAGAGAAACTAGCACCCGCAAGCCATCTATGCAACAAGTTGCGGTTGAGGGAACTGGTCTCTCGTAAGCGTACGAGTAATGTTGGTCTGGGCCGCTTCATCTCACAATACCGCTGAACCAAAACACGACCAAGGGAGGAAGCAATCTAAGCATCAACGCCCACAAACTCTTTGTGTTCTACTCGAGATCTCATCTACACATAGACCTAGCTCATGATGCCACTATTGGGGAACGTTGCATGGGAAACAAAAAAATTCCTACGCACGCGCAGATCTATCCATGGTGATGAGCATCTATGAGAGGGAGAGTGGATCTACGTACCCTTGTAGATCGCTAAGTGGGAAGCGTTAAGAAATGCGGTTGGTGTAGTCGAACGTCTTGGCGATCCAAATCGCCGAGCGTCCCGCGATCCAATCACGATCCGTCCCGATCAAGTACCGAACGGACGGCACCTCCGCGTTCAGCACACGTATAGCTTGATGACGATCTCCGCCTTCTTGATCTAGGAAGAGGGAGCAGAGAGGAAGAATAGTTCTCCGGCAGCGTGACGACGCTCCGGCGATGGTGGTGGAGCTATTTCGGCAGGGCTTCGCCTAAGCACTGCAGAAATCCGATCTAGAGGAGAAACTATGCACTGGAGGAACGGGTAGCACATGGCTGAAAATCTAGTGCAAAACCCTAAAAACCACCAGTATATATAAGAGGGAGGGAGGAGAGGCCTTGGTGCAAGGGCCAAGTCCTCCTTGGTCGGCCTAAGTGGGGAGGAGAGGAGGACTCCTCCAATCCTAGTAGGACTAGGATTCCTCCTCTTTTGCCTTTTTTCCACCTTTTCCCTTTGGGCTTTTCTTCCCTAGCCGCATGGGCCTTGTGTGGGAGTTCCACCATCCCACTAAGGGCTGGTATTCACTCTCCCACAGACCATGAAGCCTCTTGGGTCGAAATACCCCTCCCGATGGTCTCCCGGTACACTACCGGCACTCCCGGTACACTCCCGGCACTCCCGGTACACTACCGATGAGCTCGAATCTTTTCCGACGACCAAAACAGGACTTCCTATATATGAATCTTTACCTCCTAACCATTTCGGAGCTCCTCATGACGTCCGGGATCTCATCCTGGACTCAGAACAACCTTCGGTCACCACCATACATAACTCTGTACTACCAAAATGTCACCAAACCTTAAGTGTGCAGACCCTGCGGGTTCGAGAACTATGTAGACATGACCGAGACACCTCTACGGTCAATAACCAATAGCGGGACCTAGATGCCCATATTGGTTCCTACATATTCTATGAAGATCTTTATCGGTCGAACCTCTATGTCAAGGATTCAGTTAATCCCGTATGATGTTCCCTTTGTTCTTCGGTATGTTACTTGCCCGAGATTCGATCGTTGGTATCTCCATACCTAGTTCAACCTCGTTACCAGCAAGTCTCTTTACTCATTCCATTATACAAGATCCCGTGACTAACACTTAGTCACATTTCTTGCAAGGCTTTATTGTGATGTTGTATTACCGAGTGGCCCCTGAGATACCTCTCCGTCACACGGAGTAACAAGTCCCAGTCTTGATCCATGCCAACTTAACAGACACCCTCGGAGATACCTGTAGAGCACCTTTATAGTCACCCATTTATGTGCGACGTTTGATACACACAAGGCACTCCTCCGGTGTCCGTGAGTTACATGATCTCATGGTCATAGGAACATATACTTGACATGAAGAAAACAGTAGCAATAAACTGACATGATCATATGCTATGTTTGTAGTTTGGGTCTTGTCCATCACATCATTCTCCTAATGATGTGACCCCATTATCAAATGACATCACATGTCAATGGCTAGGAAACCTTGACCATCTTTGATCAACGAGCTAGTTCACTGGAGGCATACTAGGGACATAGTGTTGTCTATTTACCCACACATGTAATGTGTTTCCAATCAATACAATTATAGCATGGATAATAAACGATTATCATGAACAAGTAGATATAATAATAAACACTTTATTTATTGCCTCTAGGGCATATTTCCCACAAGAATAACCAATACAAGAAGTTGCAAGCATGTCTCGATCATTATGAGAAAGTCGAGCATAATTTTTTGGAATAATAATTTGTCTCGAGAGGTCAAGATTGGGGGGTTGATATAGCATTTACTTAAGCCTCCCCCAGGCTAGAGCGATGCTTTCTCCTTCACGAGGCCAAATATATATATATATATATAATTCCGATCACGATGAACTAGATGCATATGATTAAACTTTTGGTGGAATTCCAATTTCAGTCGATTCCAATTCCATGATCCCATATCATCACATAGCCTATACCATGTCAATGCTTTTCCCTTCGAAGATAAAGGGAAACCTTCTTCTTAACTTCATCACGGGATAAACCTGCAAGCTTAAATAATCCAAAATTTCATCCACATGTATTAGGTGCATATCGGGATGTTCAGTTATGTCTCCTTCATAAGGATTAGCTAGCATTTGTTCTATCACACCGGAAGGAATTTCATAACCAATATCTCAGTAGGTGTAGTAGGTTGAGGGGCAACTAATCGTGGTTCCGGTCAGGGTGAAGATACCCCGAACAAACCCCTCGGAGGATTGTTCTCCATAGTAACAAGTGAAAATAAATTTCAGCATGTAGTATAGGTTTTTTCCTAACGAATTTCCACTTACTAAGAGTGCTTCAATCCCAGACAATGGCGCCAGAAAAGAGTCTTGATGACCCACAAGTGTAGGGGTCAATCGTAGTCTTGTCGATAAGTAAGAGTGTCGAACCCAACAAGGAGCAGAAGGAAATGACAAGCGGTTTTCAGCGGGGTAGTTTATGCAAGCTTGTAGGTAAAAGGTAATTTGATAACAAGATAATTGGCAATGAGCAAGTAACGGTAACGGTAAATAAAGTGCATCAAGGTATCCCAATCGTTTTGTGAAAAGGATGGGCCAAAATGATCTCTTATAATAAGAAAAGTGTTCTTGAGGGTACAAGGGAATTTCATCTAGTCACTTTCATCATGTTGGTTTGATTCATGCTCGCTACTTTGATAATTTGATATGTTGGTGGACCGGTGCTTGGGTGTTGTTCTTACTTGAACAACCTCCCACTTACGATTAGCGCCCTCGCAAGAATCTTGATATGTGGCTGGACTGGTGCTTGATTACTTGCAACTTGATGTCTCTCGTGACCTCAAGAACAAAGGTAACTACTCACAAATAATATTCATGCTCAAGATGAGAGGGGTATTGAATAACATAATGGATGTGAACATATAATCTTCCACCAAATAAACCATATAGTAATCAACTACGTAAAGTAATCAACACTACTAGTCACCCAGAGGTACCAATCTGAGGTTCCGGTACAAAGATTGAACACAAAGATGAACTAGGGTTTGACAGGAGATGGTGTGGTTGAAGATGTTGATGAATAATGGCCTCTCAAAGATGAGAGGGTTGTTGGTGATGACGATGGCTTCGATTTACCCCTCCGGGAGGGAAGTTCCCCCGGCAGAATCGCTCCGTCGGAGGGGCAAAGTGCTCCTGCCCAAGTTTCGCCTCGAGACGACGGCGTTCCATCCCGAAAGTCCTCATTTTTTTCTAGGTCAAAAGACCTTAAATACCAGAAGATGGGCACCGGAGGTGGTCCATCCTAAGCACAAAACACGAGGGCACGCCTGGGGGGCCTGGCGGTCCCTGGTGTCTTGTGCTCACCACGTGGCTCCCCTCCGATAGTTATTTCCTCCCATATGTATTATATATTCCGGAATAAACCTGCGTGAAGTTTCAACTCATTTGAAGATGTGCAGAATAGGTCTCTATGACATGCTTTTTTAGGTCCAGAATTCCAGCTACCGGTATTCTCCCTCTTTGTGTAAATCTTGCAAAATATGAGATAAAAGGCATTAGAATTACTCCATAAAGCATTATTATGCATAAACAATTATACATAATAGTAAGAAATCATGATACAAAATGGACGTATCAGTGGTCAGTGCGAAAAAGGCCAGAGGCCAACTCAGATCACATATCCAAACCCGTTAGTGTCTTGACTTTGTGCGGAGACGATCAGTGATCCACGCTCTGTGGTCCCGTCGCCCTGTCTCGAGGACTTACGGCAAGGACAAAGCATGCATGGTTGTGCCTAATAATTATTTCATGGGTGCCCTCCAGGCTAACCCAACTCTCAACAGACTGTCGGGAACTCAAGTCCACTTCGACCGGAGCGGTACCACCTGTCCCTTCAGTCCCACAATACCAACAAAAGGGGCAACACGTAAAAGTAACTGTTAGTCCTTGTCATCAAAGGGGTCCGAGGAATCACCCTTCATGGATTCCCACTCGATGTAATCATCAAGGTGAACTTGGAGGAATCACCCTCGATAAGTTCACGCTTGAGGGGCTGGACGATAGAGGCATCGTCGGAGGTGATGTAAGATGAACCACCCTCGGTAACCCACAACAGAATAGTTATGCTAGACACATATCATCAGGAGTGAAGTAGAAGCTATCACCCTCACACTCGATAGTAGCTCCGTAGAGTCATACAGCTAAGAGGTGCATGGTGATGTGTTGGTCTTGTCACGTCGATCCCCTGGATCGAATCTTCCAATAACAAAGCAGGGCAACAAGGACAAGGGGAATGGATCACGAATAGTTTACTTAACAATGAATACTAAGCATATGGGATAACAAGTAGGTACAATAGCAGGTTACAAAATCAGGTTATGCATCAGAATAAGAGCTATCTACAACGGTAGCAAAATCTAATGCAAGCATCAGAGAGAAAGAGTAGGCGATATCAGAATGATCAAAGGGGTTTGCTTGCCTGGTTGCTTGACACGCAAATACGGAACCTCGCAAGTGAAGTAGTCGATCACCAGATCAACATCGGTATCGGGGTCTACCGGGAAGAAGAAACGAAGGGGAAAACAAATAAATAACTTAGCAATCAAATGCAACAAAAAAGCAATGGCACGGCAAGATGTGTGGGTGAAATGCTCTAATGCATCCCTAAGCATTTTAATAGAAGGGGGAAGTATCTGGCGATATTTTCCCGGCTCCATGTATTTTTCGGACTAATGATCCTAAATCAAAATGTCCATGTTCATTATTTTAGAGGGGTGTGACATCTATGTGGATAGCGTATACGGATTTGTTATATTTTTCTGAGTAATTTTCATATATAAATAATTTTCATACGAGTTACAGATTATTTTATACGATTTTTCAAAGTTTTAATGATTTTATGAAATTACTGGATTTAATTTAATTCGTGAATACATTGATTTCTAAATGCTACGAGTACACAGAAGTGTACCCAGAGGTGTATGCTAGAGGATGGCAGGTGGGGCCCGAGGGGCCCAGTCAATTGCCTTGTCAGTAGTCAGCAGTTGACTGCTGACTGGTCAACCCTAACTTGTGGGTTCCACATGTCATAGAGAGACGGTAAACTAAAATTAAGTCATTAAAACAATGCACCTGGACCCACCTGTCATTGACTATTTAACTAACAATGGTTGAGTTTAAAATTTCGCCCAGCTATAGGTGACGCCAGTGGTGATTTGAACTCCTGCGTGCGCCGGCGAGTACAGAGGACGGCGGCGAGGACCGAACGGGCATCTCCGGCGACCAAACGGATGACGGAGACTACCGTTAGAACTGGTGCATCGGCGCGCATCTTGTGGTGTCGACAGTCCTAGTGGGGGCAACCTAAAGCGACATCGGTGACGACATTGGCGAAGACCGGAGTTCGGGTGGTGATGGCTTGGCGCTGCGAGGGGGAGGCAAGCCGCTCTGATGGCACAGACGGCGTTGTCCTGGGGCCCTGAGCACGTAGGGGTGCCTGGTTGGCTCGTAAGCAAGCGGCGACTACGGCGGAGAGCTTCACAGCAGCGGCCGAAGAAGCAGCAATGACAGGGGTAGCAGCGTGCGCGGGGCGGCTTAATTAGGAGAGGGGAAACGGAGAGGAGCTCACACGGAAGCAGAAGAGCAGCTCGGGAGGCCGGGGAAGAACTGACGGCGGAAATCAGGCGATGGCATCATGGTGGCCGTGGAGGAGGAAGGCGATGCGGGCGGCGTCGTGGTGACCTCCCGGATCCTATCCGATGGTGTAGGAAAATGAGACGACGGCGGGAAGGCCCCTGGACTATGAGGTGCACGATGGTCGCAGTTTTGACGACGGACATGGCGAGCGCGAGCTCGGGTGCCACCAAAACGAGGGGAGAGGGGGGAACGAGGGGAAAAGGAGCGGCTAGGATTCGCAGGGGATCCCGTGGAGATGCTCTTAATCTAAAGGGGGCCATGGGATGGCCGATGTGTGGAGATCCTCTCCATGGACGCGCTAGGGTCATCCACGCCATCCCTGTTGAACAGCGGGTGGAAGAAGAGGCGACGGTGGGTTGGGCCTCTCGTGTGCACTAGAGGCCCAGGTGAACAGGTAAGCTTTGTTCTTTTCTTTATTATTTTTCTGTTTTCTTTTTCAGCGGCAACCTTTTATTTTATTTAGCCATCAAATGACTTTTGTAAAATGTGGTACCTAGACACATAGTTAACTTGCAATATTTAGCACCGCTACAAAAAGTTTGGGAGGCAATTGAAATAGTTTGGATTTAAAAATGTGGGTACTAGACACATAGTTAAGTTGCAATATTTAAAAATGTTGTTTCAACACTGTTTTAATATTCTAGGGTCACTTATGGATAGTTGGTGATGTTATTTTCCTTAACATAATTGTAATTGGAATATTTGCAACCCAACCAACAATTTTGTTTGACAGTTTGAAGAAATAATTTATTTGACATTTTTTATATTTGAATTTGGCTTTGATTTTTATCAAGTGGCGATTTGGATAGTAATCATGATGACATGGCACCATTAGTGAGGAATTACTGTAGCATGACACTGGAGGTGTTACAAATCTCCTCCACTACAAGAAATCTTGTCCCAAGATTTTTAGAGGTAGAGAAGGGGGAAAGAATTGGTTTCGAAATTCTAACGAATCTACTTGTTCTTGGTTGCTCTTCTCGAAGAAGTTGATCCTTTTCATTGATGTCTTCAAGTCTCTATTTCAAGTCATCCTGATAAAGTTGTCATCCTTTCTTCAGGATCTTCATCATCCTACGAATGTGATAAGAGCGAAAACTCTGGAAGAGCGTATCTCCACAAAGTTGGGCATCTAGCGGTGAACTCAGGGAAGAAGACATAAATTATTTCTCGAGTTGTAACTCACGGAATTCACAGAAATTAATATGCGATGGCACAAAGGTTTCAAACGGGTATGCAATCATTTTCTCCCTAATCACAAGGTGAAAGGGTTCAGAGCAACGAAATTAAATATTGCGTCAAATACTAGAATAGATCATTTGTTGGTCGATGGCTCGGGAATTACATATGAAGCCAAGTGCAAAAGATACTTTGGAATCAAAGATGCACATGATAGTCAAGTTTCGATCTTGTGGAACTGCGAGTTATGGACCTACATGTGGGTTGAGAGTAGGAAGAGTGATGACATCTTGCATGGTTATGGTAGCAATACATGTCAGAGGATAGTTTGTTAGTTATGTTGGTAGAAACATCGGTACCAAGGGCCTGAAATGAGGTAGACCAATAAGCAAAGTTCTCTTCCATCGGTGGTTACCGAGATGTTATCAACAATAGTAATAGGGTCTTACTAACAGAGGGATACATCGAGGTGTTTACCTAAGCAGAGAACTGTTACTGCTTAGACCATACAAATTTCAAGAAAGGTTAAACGGACCAATGGAAAGGAAAATGTGATTATTTGATTAACCGAAATAATGGAAAGGAAAATGTGTTTATTAGATTAAACATACCAATGGAAATGAAAATGTGTTAAAACACAAGTACTAGGGTCATGCTTCAGGGTAGCATTGTGATACATCTCTATCGTATCTACTTTTCCAAACTCTTTTGCCCTTGTTTTGGACTCTAATTTGCATGTTTTGAATGGAACTAACCCGGACTGGTGCTGTTTTCAGCAGAATTGCCATGGTTTTATTTTTATGCAGAAATAGAAGTTCTCGGATTGATTTGAAAATTTATGGAGAATATTTTTGGAATTAATAAAAATAATGGCGAAAGAATCAACCAGTGGGGGGCACCCACAGGTGGGAAGCCTGCCAGACGCGGCCAACCCCCGGCCGCGCCTAGCAGGCTTGTGGGGCCCCAGCTACTCCACCGACCTCAATTCCACTCCTATATATATTCCTATTCACGGAGAAAAAAATTAGGGAGAAGAGTTCATCGCATTTTACGATACGGAGATGCAGCCACCTCCTGTTCTTCCTCGAGAGGCCAGATCTGGAGTCCGTTTTGGGCTCCGGAGAGGGGAAATCGACGCCATCGTCATCACCAACCATCCTTCATCACCAATTCCATGATGCTCTCTGCCATTCGTGAGTAATCCCATCGTAGACTTGCTGGACGGTCATGGGTTGGATGAGATCTATCAAGTAATCGAGTTAGTTTTGATAGGGTTTGATCCCTAGTATCCACTATGTTCTGAGATTGATGTTGCTATAACTTTGCTATGGTTAATGCTTGTCACTAGGGCCCGAGTGCCATGATTTCAGATCTGAACCTATTATGTTTTCATGAATATATATGTGTTCTTGATCCTATCATGCAAGTTGTAGATACCTATTACAAGTTATGATCCACATCCCCCCAGGGTGACAACAACTGGGATTCTTTCCGGTGATTACCGTAGTTTGAGGACTACATGTATTCACTAAGTGCTAATGCTTTGGTCTAGTTCTCTATTAAAAGGAGGCCTTAATATCCCTTAGTTCCCATTAGGACCCCGCTGCCCCGGGAGGGTAGGACAAGAGATGTCATGCAAGTTCTTTTCCATAAGCATGTATGACTATATACGGAATACATGCCTACGTTACATTGATGAATTTGAGCTAGTTCTCTGTCACCTTATGTTATAACTGTTGCATGATGAATGCCATCCGACATAATTATCCATCACTGATCCATTGCCTATGAGCTTTCCACATATTGATCCTTGCTAAGTTACTTTTCCATTGCTACTGTTACTTTCACTACAAAACGGCTACTGTCACTTTTGCCATCGTTACCGTTACTTCCATACTACTTTGCTACCGAATACTTTGTTGCAGATATTAAGTCTTTCAGGTGTGGTTTAATTGACAACCTGGCTGCAAATACTCGAGAATATTCTTTGGCTCCCCTTGTGTCGAATCAATAAATTTGGGTTGAATACTCTACCCTCGAAAACTGTTGTGCTCCTCTATGCTTTTGGGTTATCAAGACCTTTTTCTGGTGTTGTTGCCGGGGAGCATAGCTCTAATATCAAAGTCACTTGGGATTTATATCTATTGATCACTATGAAGAATCTGAAAGATCCAAAAACCAAGATCTATCCCTCTACTACAAGGGGAGGTAAGGAACTGTCATCTTGCTCTGCACTTGATTCACCTTCTGTTATGAGTAAGTTTGCGACACCACCACCTGCTAGTAATTTTGATATGTCGCAAGTAATTGATGATGCCACTTCTGCTATGCATGATGCTTATGATGATACTTTGCTTGATGATATTGTGCCACTAGGTGAATTTCTTGATGAACAAATTGCTAGAGCCAATGTTGAAAATTATGATACTTCTGAAACTGATGAAATTATTGAAACTGAACACTATGAGACACCTGCTAGACCTAGCTCTCCTAGATATGAATTGAATGATATTCCCTAGGGTTATGTTATGGAAAGAGAGGTATCTCGGGAGTTTCTTGCTTGTAAGGATAGATATGATGTTAGGAAATTGCTATGCAAGTGGAAAGAAAAATCTTTCAATGCTAGAATGAAATATGATCCTAAGTTTGCTACTTCACCTATCTTTGTTACTGATAAGCATTATGAATTCTCTATCGATCCTAAGTTAATTACTTTGGTTGAATGTGATCCTTTCCATGGTTATGCATCTGAAACTATTGTGGAACATCTCACTACATTGAATGATATAGCCACCCTATTTACTCATGAGGAAAAAATTCGTTATTACTATATTCTTAAGTTGTTTCCTTTCTCATTAAAGGGTGATGCTAAGATACGGTTCAATTCTCTTGCTCCTGGTTGTGTGCGTAGTCCCCAGGATATGATATATCACTCTTCTGAAAAATATTTTCCTGCCCATAAGAAACAAGTTGCCTTGCAGGAAATATTTAATTTTGTGCCAATTGAAGAAGAGAGTCTCCCACAAGCTTGGGGGAGGCTTCTCCAATTACTCAATGCTTTGCCTAATCATCCTCTCAAGAAAAATGAAATACTTGATATCTTTTATAATGGACTAACAGATGCTTCTAGGGACCACCTAGATAGTTGTGATGGTTGTGTTTTCCGGGAACAAACTGTTGAACAATCCAAAATACTATTGAATAATATATTGAGCAATGATCATGATTGGACTATTCCCAAACCACCTCCGAAGCCAACTCCAAAGAAAAGAGGTATTCTATTTCTAAATCCTAAAGATATGCAAGAGGCAAAGAAATCTATGAAAGAAAAAGGTATTAAAGCTGAAGATGTTAAGAATCTACCACGTATTGAAGAAATACATGGTCTTGATAACCCAACATAGGTAGTAGAGGTGAACTCTCCGCAGATTTGATGAAGGTGATATTCCTTATAATAAGTCTGCTAGCCAATGCTTGGAGGAGTTTGACAATTTTGTTGTTAAGCAAGAAAAATTTAATGCTTATGTTAGTAGACAATTGAAACATAATGCTTTCATGCTTTATCGCTTAGGTGATTATATGTGTAGAACTATCAATGATCTTAAACAGATTAGTAAACATGCTTTCATGGTAACTACTCAAGTAGAACAAGTACTCAAAGCTCAGAATGATTTTCTTAATGAGATGAATAGTAAGAACAATCATCATTCTATTAAAGTTGTGACTAGAGGTGGAAGAATGACTCGGGAACCTTTGTATCCTGAGGGCCACTATTGGGGATATAACCCCGCAATATGACCCGCCATTAAGGTTTCGGGTCACATTTATGGCTCGTGAGCCGGCCCAAGGATGAGCCGTAAAGTCTACGACCCAGGAAGATAAGCGACTCAAGGTGTGGGCCACAAGGTGGCCCGGATGGAGAAGACCCGGGCGTGTAAGCCGCTCGGGGGCAGCTTGGACAAGAAGATAGAGGAAGACTCGGATAGACAATGAGACTCAGTTAGACAATTGTAAAGACCCGTGGGCCCGACCTCCTATATAAAGGAAGACCCGGGGCGATTTAGAGATTAGGTGATCGAGAACTAGGTCAAGCTTTAGCTCCCTTGTAATCGATACAACAAGCAATACAAGAACAAGTAGGACGTAGGCTATTACCTCAACTTGAGGGGCCAAACCTGGGTAAACTCATGTCCTTCGTCCCAATCAACCCCTTTGAGTCCATCACATTAGCGATGGCCTCAAATCCAAGTCCGTTCACCCGGACATCTTCCGTGATAAATCCACGACAGTTGGCGCCCACCGTGGGGCTTGCGCTTGGTGGTGTTGAGTTCTCAAAGGGCTCTCTCCCAGGGCTCGAGGGATACGTGGTCAGAAGGATGACCAAGAGTCGCCGCGGCCGGTTCTACATCGACGATGCCGGCTGAGGGCTTGACGCCGAGTCCGTGGAGTATGGATTCCAGGTTCCGTTTGGCGGGATCCACGTTTTCATCGGAAGAGCTGATGGATCTACATCCGGGCCGGACGTCTGCACCAACATCATCGAGCCAGCTCGGCGTCTCCAATCTGCAAGTAACGTGCGGCCTGCCTACGCCAATCCGGGTCAGAGTTATGTCTTTGTAGGCTTCACTCAAGGTATGGATCTGGAAGCATCTGGGTCACAGGAAACCCTTGTTTATTCAGAAGATGAATCTTCAAGTGGAGAAACAGAATCAGTGTACCAGCTCCGCAACGGTGGCCTTGGGGGCTACGACGATGCATATCGTGAGTCAGATGGCTTTGAGTCGGATGTTATGAAACCTCCGGTTCATGTGGCGGTGTTCATGGTGGGATCATCCCCAGCCGCAAGTAACGCAGCCGCGGGAGCCGCCACTTCGGGTGATAACCCGCCGGCGGCGGCTCAAGTTCTTGTGGAGCTGATGGATGAACTTGCGGCTCTCATGGCCACTGAAGTCACACTAGATAATCAAGCAGCTCGAAATCTAGAGATTGCAAGGATCAAGGGCCGGATGGCATAGGAACGACAAAGGATGGCTGAGCTGAAGGTCTAGATGGAAGAAGAGGCAGAACGTATCAAGACAGATGCTTTCCGTCTAGGGCTGGAGCAAATGACAGCAGCGGCGATACACCGGAGGAGGCATCTGTCCCGTCTACCAGAGCGTTATGAAGCAAGGAACCTCTTTAATACCCCTGGCACGGGGCGAGCCGCAGGCGCGCCCGAGAGCCGCCCAACGGAACAGCCGGAGACTCATCCGACCCAATGTAACCAAGCTTCACCTGGGGGCTTTCCAACATCGGCAGGTCATTATTCTAACCCGGCCGAGAATATGGTAGCAGCTACCACCCGGCTTGAGACGATCCCTATCCCGGATGAAGCACCCTTTGTAGAGGATGTGCGGAATGCCATCGGGTACTTGCAGACGGCCATGGCCCAGCAGGAGAGATACGCTCATAGCCGGAGTCGCGTCCATTCAACCCCTCTTCCTAGCCAAAGTTTTAGCCGACGCTACGAGTCACCAGCAGGTTCCAGCAGCAACCATCATAGAGAGATTCCAACGGGTCACCGACCGTGAAGAGATACACAAGCATGTGTAAACCATGCGGGAAGCCCGCAAGAGGCGCTAGCTAGGCCGGCTTACCAAGAGCCCGGGCATTCCGTTTCTGTAGGGGCAGGAGTAACCCCCAGGATGGGAGGGCTGCCGTGTCTATCGCCGGCCCTCCGGAGTGAGAGGTTGCCGAAAGACTTCAAAGGTCCCCGCAAGGTCCCAAATTACACCGCTGATTTACCCCTAGAGGCCTGGGTGGAAATCTATGAACTGGCCATGGAGATGCTGGATGTTAGTGAGGCGGTTTATGCCAAGTATTTCGTCATGATGCTTGAAGGCCCGGCTTGTACATGGCTAAATGGGTTACCACCTAATACCATCAATTCATGGGCAGAGCTTAGGGCTCGATTCATTAAACTTTCAAGGGACGTGCAAGCAGCCTATGACTATTGTGGATCTTGATCACTGTGTCCAATAGGAGAGTGAGTCGGCTCATCATTGGGTATGGCGGGTCTCGACAATTATTCACTCATCAGAGCAGATCACGGTGGCTCAAGCGGTGTTGATCTTAGAGAAGAACTGCCACTTTATTCCTCTAAAGCAGAAACTTGGTCGGCTCAAGCGTACGTGCCAGGACATGAGAGAGCTCATGACGGCTCTCACGAAATACGCCAACTCAGACAACACGAAGGATCTGGGTTCTGATGAGGAAACGGCTATTCAAGGCAAGAAGGGCAACCAAGGCAAGGGTGCGGTAACCAATGGTAGCCAGAGTAAGCGCAAGAATCCAAAAGAAGGATCAGAGCTGGTGGCTAACACAAATGCCTAGCAGAATCATCCCAAGGGCAACAGGAGGTTTGGACCGCCCTCGGGCAGGGATAATTTTTCCTCAAACATGGAAGAATTGCTTAGGCGACCTTGTCCGACTCACAGTTTTCCTGATAGGCCGGCAAATCATACATGGGAGAGTTGTTCTTTTATGCAGAAGTTCAAGCAGTATGTCACACAACCTAACCATCGCGGTGGCGGCCCGCCAGGCGGCCCAAGACATGGCAGGTCAGGAGCCGGATTTGGTTCTGGCGGTTCAGCATCCGGTCATCCGGGTCAAGATACTCACGGGGGACAGTAGCTGCGCACTGGTAATAATAATCAACAACAGCAGCAACAGAGGAATCAGTCCGGTTTTCAGAGTAACCCGAAGTAGCTCAGCTCTGGGCAGTACCACGTCTTCACGACTAGCCTCAATACACGGGACCAGAAGTTGCGAAAACGGGCGGTCAATGTGGTTACGCCGGCTCTTCCACAGTATCTAAAGTGGTCTCAATATGACATAACATGGAGCCGTGAAGATCACCCGCCACGCGTTGATGACCCGGGGCGGCTGGCTTTGCTTGTAGCCCCCCAAGTGGGTGGATATATGTTAAACAAGGTGATCATGGATGGCGGCAGCAGCATAAACATCCTTTATTGTGACACCTTCCGGCGGATGAAGTTGCTCGACAAGGACTTAAAACCTTCGTCCATTGTTTTTCATGGTGTGGTGCCGGGTAAGTCGGCGCATCCGGTGGGCAGGATTTCTTTGGAAGTGGCTTTTGGCGATGAATACAACTACAGAGTGGAGTCCTTATGGTTTGAGGTGGTTAAGATCAAGAGCCCTTATCATGCCTTGTTTGGACGGCCAACTTATGCTAAGTTCATGGCTCGGCCCTACTATGTTTACTTACATCTCAAGATGCCCGGCTTAAACGGTACCATCACCGTTCATGGTAACCGAAACACGGCTATTGAGTGTGAAGAAGGAGATGCGGCTTACGCAGAGTCCAGTTGCGCCCCGAAGGAGCTTAAGTTTTATAATGAGAATGTTGATCCGGAGGATATGACCCCCCTGAAAAAGCCAACCACGGCGGTTGAGCCGCCCCTCAAGTTTTCAGCAGATGATACCAAGGCAGTAGATTTCAATCCGGGCGACTCATCTAAGTAGTTCATCATTGGAGCTCATATGGATCCCAAATAGGAAAGCCCGCTCATCGAATTCATCCGTGAGAATCGGGACATCTTTGCATGGAAGCCCTCTGACATGCCAAATGTACCAAGAGAATTCGCTGAGCACAACCTTAATGTGGATCCAAAGTTTAAGCCGATCAAACAGTTTCTGCGGCGGTTCAATGAGGAGAGACGCAAGGCTATTGGGGAAGAAGTTGCCCGGCTCTTGGCTGCAGGTTTTATTGTTGAAGTTTTTCACCCAGAATGGTTGGCTAACCCAGTGTTGGTGCTTAAAAAGAACGGCACATGGCGTATGTGTGTGGATTATACGGACCTTAACAAGGCTTGTCCGGCTAATCCCTTTGCCCTCCCACATATTGATCAGATCATTGATGCTACAGCAGGATGTGAAAGCTTATGCTTCCTGGATGCTTATTCCGGTTATCAACAGATCAAGATGGCAGTGAAAGACCAGGAGAAGACGGCGTTCATTACACCCTTTGGGGCATTCTGTTATGTCTCTATGCCTTTCGGGCTCAAGAGTGCCCAGGCGACTTATCAACGGTGCGTACAGAACTGCCTTCATAGTCAAATTGGCCGTAATGTTCATGCTTATGTGGACGACATCGTAGTCAAATCTAGAAAGAAGGAAACTCTTTTGGAGGACCTAAAGGAAAGCTTTGACAATCTCCGGGTCTACAAGATGATGCTTAACCCGACCAAGTGTCTCTTTGGGCTTCCAGCAGGAAAGCTTTTGGGTTTCTTGGTCTCTGAGCGTGGCATCGAGGCTAACCCGAATAAAATCAAGGCTATTACTTCTCTAGGAGAGCCGGCGTGCATTAATGATGTTCAGCGCCTGGTAGGGCGGATTGCTGCGTTGAGCCGGTTCATAAGCCGCCTCTAAGAGAAGGCTATTCCTTTATATCAGATGATGAAGAAGACAGACAAGTTTGTGTGGAGCAAAGCGGCGGGTGAAGCACTTGAGGCTCTTAAGAAACAGCTGACTGAGCCGCCAGTGTTAGCCGCTCCGACTGAGAAAGAACTGTTGCTCCTTTATGTGGCGGCTAACAACAGGGCAGTCAACGTTGCAATTGTGGTCAAGTGCAAGGAGGCTAGGAAGGAGTATCCCGTGCAATGGCCAGTTCATTATATCAGTGAGGTCCTAGCAGAATCTAAGCAAAGATATCCGCATTCTTAGAGGCTGGTATATGGAGTTTTCATGGCTAACCGCAAGTTAAAACACTACTTTCTAGGGCACCAGATAATTGTGGTCAGTTCTGCTCCATTGGGGGATATTATCCAGAACAGAGAAGCCACAGGAAGGATTGCTAAATGGGCGTTAGAGCTGGGACCTCTTAATTTAAAGTATGTTCCTCGCACGACGATCAAATCCCAAGCTTTGGTGGATTTCATAAATGATTGGACAGAGTTTCAACTCCCAAAGAAAAGCCGGATAACACATACTAGACTATACTGTTTGATGGATCCAAGCAGTTAGAGGGGTCCGGAGCGGGGGTTGTTCTGACATCCCCCAAGAGTGATAAGTTTTGTTATGTGCTCTGGCTGATGTTCCCCTACACTAACAATGCGGCTGAGTACGAGGCTTTGCTTCATGGTCTTAGATTAGCCAAGAAGATGAATTTGAGCTGGGTCAGGTGTTTGGGCAACTCAGATCTAGTGGCTCAGCTAGTTTCTGGCACTTGGGACTCCAAAGACCCGCGGATGGCGGCTTATAGGCAGGCGGTTGATATTATTGCGGGTCACTTCAAAGGGTATCAGGTAGATCACATTGATCGTCGCAAGAACGAGGCGGCTGATGCTTTATCACGGCTAGGTCCCCGACGTAAGCCGGTGCCGCCTAATGTCTTTCTGGACGTCTTACACCATCTGACTGTCACGATACCTTCAGAGGAAGATTTGGCTGTTCCTGACCCGGAGGCAGAATTGGTGGCGGCTCTGCACGCTATCCCCGATTGGACGATTCCTTATTTGGCCTATTTGACCCGGGGCGAGTTACCTGAGGATGAAGACCTGGCCAGAGAGATCACCCGACGCTCTAAGTCCATGACGATAGTTAATGGTGAGTTACATAAATGCAGTGTAACAGGGGTTTTTCAATGTTGTGTTTCACCAGAGGAGGGACGACAGATCTTGAGTGAAATTCATGCTGGTGATTGTGGACACCACGTCGGCTCGAAATCTTTGGTGGCCAAGGCTTTCCGGCACGGGTTCTTCTGGTTAACGGCTCACAAGGATGCAGAGGATTTAGTCCGCAAGTGTGACGGTTGTCAGAAATTTTGTTGGCATGCTCATGTTCCAGCTCAAGAACTGAGGATGATACCAATCACTTGGCCGTTTGCGGTCTGGGGGCTGGACATGGTCGGGCCCTTCAAGAGATCCAAGGACAAGAAAACGCACCTCCTGGTGGCAGTTGACAAATTTACCAAGTGGGTAGAGGCAGAGCCGGTCAGCAAATGTGATGCGGCTACAGCGGTTCTATTTATTAAGAAGCTGATCTACCATTTTGGTTACCCGCACAACATCATTACTGACAATGGTACAAATCTATCCAAGGGGGCTATGAAGAAATTCTGTGACGAAGAGCATATCCGGCTTGACATTTCAGCCGTGGCACATCCACAGTCCAATGGTCAAGCTGAGCGCACCAATCAGGAAATTCTAAGAGGGATTAAACCGCGGCTTATGGTTCTTTTGCAGCAAATGCCCGGGTGTTGGGTCAAAGAATTACCCTCCATCTTATGGAGCAGCAGAACCACCCCTAACAGGTCCACGGGTTTCATGCCCTTCTTTATGGTGTATGGCGCCGAGGCCGTCTTACCCAGCGACATCCGGCATGACTCGCCAAGGGTGGCGGCTTACATTGAGACATACAACGAGACGACACGCCAAGACGCATTGGATTCTTTGGAAGAGGCACGAGAGTTAGCCGCGTCCCGATCGGCGATTTATCAACAAGACCTGCGCCGCTATCACAGCCGCAGGGTCAAGACCTGGACATTCCAAGAGGGCGACTTGGTGCTCCGGCTGATTCAGGACCAAAAAAGTATGCATAAGTTGTCACCTCCACGGGAAGGACCCTTTGTGGTCAGCAGAAATCTCAACAACGGGTCATATTATCTCATTGATATTCGAAACGACTCAGATACGGCGGGTCAGGAGACCCATCGTCCAAGGAACATCGCGCATCTCCGGCCCTATTTCACTTAAAGGGTATCGAGACCCACCATTGTACACTATCATTGTATATATCATAGATGTATAAATAAAGAAGCCTCTGCTGTTTCATGCATCCTCATATGGGAAAAGATTACACGGTATTTCGGTTGATGCATCAACTGAGATTGGCAAACGGCAGTAGATGCCTATCAGCCAGGCGTTATGCCGCAAAATCCCGGCTCAAGAAAATGAGTCGCGGCACCAGGCATTACGCCACAAAATCCTGGCTCAGGAAAATGAGTCGCGGCACCAGGCTTTATGCCACAAAACAAAAAACGGCTCAGGAAAATGAGTCGTGGCGAGGGCGGCTTCTTACCTCCGAGTACAACTTCTAACGCCTATCCGTCGGCGGGTCACACCCGTATTGCTGAGGGGGGCTTCTTACCTCCGAGTACAGCTTCTAATGCCTATTAGCCGGCGTAAGGCCATGTAAAAACAGCTAAGGAAAATTAGTTGCGGTGAACGGCGGCTTCTTACCTTCGGGTACAGCTTCTAACGCCTATTAGCTGTTCTTATAAAAATCCGGCTAAGGAAAATTAGTCACAGCGAGGGCGGCTTCTTACCTTCGGGTACAACTTCTAATGCTTATCCGCCCGCGTTTACGCCATATTATTACCTCCGGGTGTATCTTCTAAAATGCCTCATCGTCCAGGCTTTACGCCATCTCCGGCTGACCAGATTAGCCGTAATTACCAAAAAGGGAGTCACCACCTTCGGGTGTAGCTTACCTAATCTTGGCTGCAGGTGTCTTCTATGATGACAAGGCAAGTCTAAATGATTCAAAGCATACAAAGACAAATGGCAGTCAAAAACCGGATCATCTTATAAAAACATCATGACAAGTTTCAGACAAGTTTCATCTAGCTATTACACTCCCAGAGGAGATAAAAATTTTAGACAAGTTTTTCAGCCGTTACACGGCGGGTTAAGCTAGTACAAGTTCTTAAAGCAGAAGTTAATTAGCTGACGGGTCATCCTGCGCCGGCTATTCTGTGGCCCTGATCTGGAGGTTGTCCAAATCCCAATTGCAGTTCGTTAGAGCCACAAAAGAGCCTTCGAAATAAGGTGACGGGTCAAGATCTGGAGCAAAGAGGTCCTTACTCTGAGCAGGCATCAAGTCTTTGCACTCATACAAAGGACCGCGGACTCTTTTCTACTTCGGGTCATAGGCTGCTTGATAAGTTGACAGATCAACCTCCTCCGCCAAGACAGAAGCTAACACCCGGGACTCCTTCATGCACCGGCTATAGTGAGCGTCAGTAAACTCTGAGTCGTCATCTTTTCTTGAAGGGAATCCCTCCGTCGTCTCGGCGGCTGTTAGGCCTGGAGCAAAGGCTAAAGCCCGGCTGATGCCCGCAGTGGCCCCTTGGCGGGTGGCTAATTTCTTGAGTTCGGCGATCTGTTCCGGCATGGTGGAGAAGAGCTCTAAGACACCCCTGAGAGTCGCCGGAATTTTATCCTTATATTGCACGGCCTTGATAGTGCAGATTGCACCACAGTACAATTGCTCAGTTAAGGTATAGATGGCCTTCAACGACAGCAGGCTATCAGAAGCCAACTGCCGGCTCCTATGACCTGTATAAACCGAACAATTCAGATGAGTCGCTAGTCTAAGTAAAGATGAAGCCATTTGAAACACAAACTTGCCAGAAGCTTACCAAAGAGGGCAGCTGACATCTTGCTTATGTGGCGCTTCAAGCCTTGGAGTTCACCCGCCACAGCTATCGGCCGCTGGTCGGCGTCATCCGCCCGTTGGGTCAAAGCCGTCTTCTCAGATTCAGTTGACTCCTTAAGAGGAGCAAAATCGTCCTTGGTTGTGGCCAGCTCTTTAGAGAGAAGCCGGCACTTTTCATCGGCGATGCTGCGGGCTTCTTGTTGAGCCGCCGGGTTGGTCTTCAGGTCCATCAACTGCGACCCGACTTCATTTAAGGCTTCTTGTGACATATCAAAAAATAGAATAAGTCACCGGATTGGAAATCGTATCAAATGATGAAGGTTAAAGACAAAGTTATACAAGTCTCAAGCAGATTGCAAGCAATATGTTTGACATTTGGGGGCTAATGTATGTTTCATCTTCGAGAAATCAGTACAGTTCCGGCTCATATTCATCAAAGTTAATCCAGAACTTGGGGGCTACAATATGTCTCTTCAAATTGACTTATACTAAAAGCTTCGACTTAACGTTATCAAGTTTGAGTCGGCCCTTGGGGGCTACAAGTGGTTCTTCAGGTTATCTACATTAAAGCTCCGACTCAACTTTATCAAGTTTGAGTCAGCCCTTGGGGGCAATAGATTTGGATTTTCTACAGAGGATCAGAAAAGACTCGGTGCAACTCTTAATCTAAAATTTAACCGGCCCTTGGGGGCTAAGTAAGGTTACAGCAAGAGGAGGAGTACCTCATATTTTAGCTTCATCAAGTTGACCAGCCGAAGTTCTAGATCTCGGCTGGTGGAAAGCCGGTTCGTATACCCGGCGTGGAGTTCTCCGGCCGTCATTTTCTCAAAAGAATAGTTGAAGTCCAGCTTCTGGGAGGCCTCGGCCGACTCTTTATGCCTGGTCAACAAGTGAGCCGAAGGAGACTGAGGAGCAGAACTGGTGATCGCGACTTCCGGAGTTGCAGTGGTCTTGGAAGGACTTGGCGGTTTCGAAGGACTCCTTAGAGGGCTCTCCGGGATGATATCTTCAGTAGACGGCTCAGTGGAGGCAATTGGTGGATCTACATCGGTTGTGGCTCCTCCGGTTGTTCTTGCTCCGGCTCTTGAGCATCAAGGCCGGGGGAGGGTTTGTTTCTCTTCCGACGCTTGTCTTGAGCACTGCAAGATAGAAAGATCACAATCTAAAGGATATTACTACCCTACAAAGAACCGGATGTTATAGTGGAAAAACACTTACAGCGGGTTGATCTTGGGAGGCGGCAGAGCGGTCGCCGAAGAGTCGCCGGAAGAGGGCGATTTCTGAGATAAAATTTAAGAAAGATGAGACAGCACCATGGTTATAAAGAGAAATGAATCAAACAGGAACACATACCTCTATGGGGCGTTTCTTCAGAGCCGGTGAGTTCGGCAAGCCCAACATAAGCTCAGTGGAGCCGATGCTCCGGGTCTGGCGACGTTCAGCCTGTTGTCGCTTTTTCAAAACAAAGTCGGGAGCCAGGTAAGCGAGAGGATGAGAAAGAGGAACTTTTCTGGTAACCCGCCGCGGCTTTCGGGGGACAAAATACTCTGAGCCGGAAGAAACATAGTTTACCTCAGGGGCATTGGCGCGGCTGGTCTCCACATCATCCTGTGGGTAAAACAAGCATTGGTAAAACAAGAAGGCAAAATATCAAGCAGACAATTAAAATCTTACCTGTGAGCTGGATGATGGTGGCAAGTCGAACCACTCCTCTCGCGGGGCATCTTTCTTTGGCTTCTTGGTTGGGGCCTTCTTCTTGAGCTTCTTCGAAGGAGGGACGTACTCCTTCTTCCAGAAATTAGAGTCGACCTGCGAAAATAAACCGGAGAAGAGTAATAGATCAGCAAGGTACAAACAAAAATCCAAGAGACGGATGGAAAGAAATTGACTTACATCTGGAGCTGGATTGTTGATGCTAAAAGGCGCCAGGCCAATGGCGCTGCATGAGACGGAGGCTTCATGGACAAGGCTCCGGATGATAGTGGTGATGTCATCCTCTGTCAGGGTTGATTGACTGAAGCATAAGGAGCTGTCATACTTGCCTTCATATTCACACATAAGCCGGCTTCTACAACTTAAGGGCATGATCCGCCATGAAATCCAGCAGCGGATCAAATCCAATCCAGTTAAACCATTGGCCATGAGTTCCTTGATCTTGGCATGAGCCGGCTCATACCTGGCATGTTCCGAAGCTGAGAGCCGACCAGGAAGTTCTGAATCTGTCCTGAGCCGGGAGGGACGATAACCTGGCAATGGGCGTTCATTCTCAGGAGAGATGTCCTTGCAGTAGAACCAAGTCTTGTTCCAATCCTTCGGATGACTCTGCATCTGCGTAGCCGGAAAGATAATGTCTCTGCGTCGTTGAATGGAAATACCGCCAAGCTCCAGTCTCGGACCGCCTTTCATTTTGGTTTGGCGGTTGGCATAGAAGAACTCTCGAAACAAACCCACAGATGGCTTGATTTGCAGGTAGACTTCGCAGAGCACTTGGAAATTTCATATGTTTGAAACGGAGTTGGGGGCCAAGTCTTGAGGGTGAAGCTTGTATAAGTGGAGAACATCACGGAAGAATTTCGAGCCAGGTGGCATGAATCCTCACTCGATATGGTCAGAGAAAACTACTACCTCTCCTTTTTGGGGAGAGGGCCGTGTTTCGTCACCCAGAACCGGCCAATGAAGGACCTCCTTGGAAGGAAGAGTGCCCGCGCCAACAAAATCCGTTAAGTACTCTTCTGTGATGCAAGACCCGACCCAGTTGCATGAGTTGGAGGCGCAAGACATACTGGGGGCTTAAAGACTGTGCAAAATTAAATACGCGGCGAGTTAAGAGCAAGCAGATATCTGTGACGGCTTACAAATTTAAGGGCTCTACAGATAATGTGCCATGATCCGTCTAATGAGAGCCGGAAAGGCATGGCGGATCAACAAGGAAAGGAGGGTGAAAATCGGCTAGGTCCTGAAAACAGGTTTCACAAACTACCACTGCAATTACGGATCTACAAAAGCAGGAAGAAATGTTCTTATTTTCGACCTAGCGATGAACAGGTGAAGCAGAAGAAAGAAAACAAAGCCGCGATGGATCCGCACATTGCATACGGCCACCCCGTATGCGGCAGCGTGGCAGAGACACGCGTTAAAGGCGTCAACAATGTCGGGAGTACACCGATGATGGTGCTGGCGAAGCCCGAGCGCCGGCGCCGGAGCTTCCACAAACCCTACTACAGCGGCGATGGATCTAAGGAGGAGCTTGGGCTTACCGATGATGGAGCAATGGACGCGGAAGAAACTCTGGATCGACACAGGTTGATGCAGCGGCCTAGTTGATGACGATGCGAAGACGGCGCCGGAGCAGGGAGTGCTAGAGCGGAGACGACGAGAGGAAGACGATGAATGGTGAGCAGGAGAAGGAAAGTTTCCACCCGCATTTGGTCTTATTTAAAGAGAAGACAAGGCGGGCGCGAAAATCTAGGCAACGGAAACCATTTGACCAAGGTGGACGCCTCAATTTTTGGGCTGACCATTTAATAAAAGATTCGGTGGCACGTCAGCGGATCTCTCTCACAGGGACTATGTGACATCACGCCGGGTCATCACCGGGCGACTCGCCGAAGAGCAGAAGAAAGGGATGAAATGAGAAAGCTCAATTCAACCTGGGGCCTAATGTTGGGGATATAACCCCGCAATATGACCCGCCATTAAGGTTCCGAGTCACATTGATGGCTCGTGAGCCAGCCCAAGGATGAGCCGTAAAGTCTACGGCCCAGGAAGATAAGCGGCTCAAGGTGTGGGCCGCAAGGTGGCCCGGACGGAGAATACCCGGGCGTGTAAGCCGCTCAGGGACAGCTTGGACAAGAAGATAGAGGAAGACTCAGATAGACAGTGAGACTCGGTTAGACAATTGTAAAGACCCATGGTCCTGACCTCCTATATAAAGGCAAACCTAGGGCGATTTAGAGATCAGGTTATCGAGAACTAGGTCAAGCTTTAGCTCCCTTGTAATCGATACAACAAGCAATACAAGAACAAGTAGGACGTAGGCTATTACCTCGACTTGAGGGGCCGAACCTGGGTAAACTCGTGTCCTTAGTCCCAATAAACCCCTTTGAGTCCATCACGTTAGCGATGGCCTCGAATCCAAGTTCGTTCACCCGGACATCTGTCGTGATAAATCCACGACAGCCACCCTAAGAGAATTGAGCAAGATTCTCAAAGGAGTAATATTGATGCACCTAGTCGCTCCAGTAATAAGAGGAACAAGGATGATGACAGAGCTTTGCATGCTGCTAGTGAACCTGTTATAGATACACCTGAAAACCCAAATGATATTTCCGTTTCTGATGATGAGACCCAATCAGGTGATGAACATGAGCCTAGTGATAATATTAATGATGTTCATGTTGATGCTCAACCTAGTAATGATAATGATGTGGAGATTGAACGTGTTGTTGATCATGATAACCCACAACCTAAGAATAAAAGATATGACAAAAGATTTTCTTGCTAGGATGCATGGTAAAGGAAGAGAACCATGGGTTCAGAAACCGTCCAAGAAAAAGGATGTGGAGGATTTTGAGCGCTTTGTTGAAATGCTTAGACCTGTCTTTTTGCGTATGCATATGACTGATATTCTGAAAATGTCTCCTTATGCTAAGTATATGAAAGATATCGTGACCAAGAAAAGGAAGATACCGGAAGCTGAAATTTCCACCATGCTTGCTAATTATACTTTTAAGGGTGGAGTACCCAAGAAATTAGGAGATCCAGGAATACCAACTATACTATGCTCTATTAAAGGGAATTATGTTAAAACTGCTTTATGTGATTTGGGAGCTGGTGTTAGTGTTATGCCTTTCTCTTTATATCGTAGACTTCATTTGAATAAGTTGACACCTACTGAAATCTGTTTGCAAATGGCTGATAAATCAGCTGCTCTACCTATCAGTATTT
Organism: Hordeum marinum; assembly: GCA_022496015.1. Taxonomy (NCBI): domain Eukaryota; kingdom Viridiplantae; phylum Streptophyta; class Magnoliopsida; order Poales; family Poaceae; genus Hordeum; species Hordeum marinum. Next base: position 124,255,855 of record CM039673.1, on the reverse strand, counting down.
GTGAGGATGTACGTGTCGTGGACGCAAATGCTACTATCCTAACGGACTTTGTTATTCTTGATATTCCCGAGGACGATAGTATGTTGATCATCCTTGGTAGACCCTTTTTGAATACTGCAGGGACTGTTATTGATTGCAACAAGGGAAATGTCACTTTTTAGATTAATGGTAATGAGCATATGGTACACTTTCCGAAGAAACGACCTCAAGTTCATATTATCAACTCCATTGAAAAAATTCCAATGATTATTATTGGAGACATTGAATTCCCTCTTCCTACTATCAAGAAGAAATATGATATACTTATTGTTGGGGACATGCATATCCCCATTGAGGTAACTTAGTGTTATTCGAAAATTCTCCGGTTTCATGTTATTCAAAAGAAGTTTGTTAATAAGACTTGATCAACCTTATTGATGGATTCCTTTGGATGAGCATGAGATGGTTGAATTTAGAAACACAACTTTCTATACCCAACCTTTATTCTCTGTTAGTTAGATTAAATTAAGTAAAACTGTTATTATTTTTCTATTTTCTGAGTTTTCCGTGCAATAGAAAAATGACATGGAAATAAAAGTTCTTCAAATGCCCTGAAAATGTAGTATGATTTTTTCTGGAATATTTAAAAATATCTGACACTAAGCACACTGCAGGGGGCTCCACCAGTGGGTCACAAGCCCACAAGGCACGGCCACACCCCTGGTCGCGCCTAGCAGGCTTGTGGGTCCCATGTGGCCACCCTCCACTTATTCCAGCACCCATACACTTCATCTTCCTCCAGAAAAAATCCCACCATTGATCAAACCCGTGTTCTAGCTCATTTTGCTGCCGTTTTCGATCTTCTTGTGCAAAGCTTCATTCGCAAAACTGTTTTGGGAGATTGTTCTTTGGTATGTGATTCCTCCAATGGTCCAATTAGTTTTTGTTCTAGTGCTGTATATATTGCAAAATTTTGCTACTGTGGTGACCTTGTTCTTGAGCTTGCATGTCAAATTTGTATGGTCCCAAGTAGTTTTGATGCATGATATAGCCTCTAGGCACTTGTGGGAGTAGTTGCTATGAGTTTTGTTCAACCTTATTTTGGTTCACTAAGAATTTCAGAATTTCTTCAGAGAAAGAAATGCTGAGGAGATTGTTAAGAGGCTCTTCAAGACAGAGTTCTAAGGAAGGAGAAAATGAGATGAGGGAGAAACCCAAGTAAAATGTTCCTCGCATCGCAGAAGTTCGACCATGTGAATGTCCATGTGACACATTATTGAAGGCAATCGACATTTATGAAGATTTTTATTATTTGGGTGAGAATGCAGGCATCACTAACTTCCACAACGATAAGTGTGACCAGTACCTCTTGCTCACGAATACCTTTGTGCAAAATTTTCAATTTCATGTTAGGGAAGACCCTCCTACAATAGAATTTCACTTATATGATGTGCCTAAGAAAATGAACCTTTATGATTTTTGCAAAGTTTGCAAAATAGCCTATGAGGGCAGCATCAGGGAACCACGTCCTAGAGACATGGAAGATTTTATTGCCGCAGTCACTGTAGGGGAAGAGAGAGGTGTGTCAAAGGTAAGAGCAGCTAGTTTACATTTTCCTGTGCTATGCTATTACTCATTATTTGTGGGAAGATGTCTAGTTGGTCGCTGGGAGAGTGGAGGACTTAGTGCCCTTGACCTCGCCATTCTGCGCCATGCTTTATTTGCTGATAGAACCTTTAGTCTGGGCGCTATGGTGGCCCAACGGTTGAACACCAACCGTTCGAGGGGGACCATATTCGGAGGTATCTATGCATCTCGTCTGGCCAAACATTTTGAGATACCCATTAGGCTTAACGAGGAAGATGAGAGGCTGCTACCCTCCAAGTTCTTCGATTATGACCATATGGAAACACATGATGTTATTAAGAAAAATGATGATAGGAGGCTGCTTTATAACATTGTTTTTAGCCAGGGTACTTGTGAGATTATTACTCTTCCTGCTTCTTATTTGTTGGATATTCACTCGGGCAGGTACACCAATATGCCGAGAGACATTTACAGATATTAGGGTGTGACACAACCCCTAGCTCCAGAACCGGCACCGACCCTTGATCCGTTCCCGGAGCCAGTTTTTCAGTGGGAGCCGCAGGAGTTCACCAACCAATGGAACTCTGAGGATGCTCCTCAGTATTCGGGAGAGAGCTCTTTCCATTGATGGGCCTAGACCAACTTAGGCCAAGAGCCTAAGCTTGGGGGAGTACGTATTTCCCACCGACTTTACATTCATGCTCTCACACTCATCTTTAGTAGTCGGTGTCCATACTCTTTCATTTTACCATCCATGATAGTTTATTTCCTTGTTTCACTTTTTTCTTGCGATTTTAATTAACTTTGAAAAAAAAATATTTCTAGCTTTACCTTCTATTTTCTTAGTTGTAGCATTACAAGGAAACACAAAAGGATTTTTCGTTCTTCTTTTGCTTGTTGGGGGCTTTCCCATGTAAATAGTTTATTTTTTTCTCGTTCTTGTTTTGATTTTTCTTTCTTTGGGTCGTAAGGAGAAGACCACAATGAAAATGTCGAGTGGATCTCATATGCATTATTGTTTACCTATTAGAGAGCCCATATTACCTTGTCTTCTCCTTTGAGTTATTGTTTGCAGATTCCAGCTTAGTCCAATGCACGTGCACTCTTATTATTATCCACACCATTCGGTCGTGCAAGTGAAAGGCGATAATGACGATATTTGATGAAAATATTGAGATGGAGAAAAGCTGGTATGAACTCGACCTATCTTGCTTTTGTAAATATGATTAGCTCATTGTTCTGAATTCAGTTCATTATGGGCGAAACATATTTGCAACGACAATTAGAGATTATAGTTACTCATGCCATGCTTAATTAGCTAAGAGTGGATAATGGTTTGTCTTGGCTTCCAACATGCATACTAAAATGGTTGTGATGTAGTATGATGGGATGGTATCCTCCTCTGAATGATTCAAGTGGCTCAACTTGGCACATGTTCATGCATGTAGTTGAAACAAAATCAACATACCTCTATGATATTTATGTTCATAGTGATTTATATCCTACTCATGCTTGCATTCAATGTTGGTTAATCTCAAAGCATGTTGATGACTGTGTCACTCTCTAGTTGGTCGCTCTTCAGTCTTTTGCTAGCCTTCACTTGTACTAAGCGGGAATACTGCTTGTGCATCCAATTCCTCAAACCCAAAGTTGTGACATATGAGTCCACCATACCTGCCTATATGCGGTATTTACATGCCTTTACAAGTAAATTTGCATGTTCCAAACTCTAAACCTTCAAATAAACATTCTGTTTTGTATGCCCAAATCGCTCATGTGGTGACTGGGGCTGTCAGTATTTTCCATGCTAGGTGGGTTATTCTCACAATATGTGTTGATTCACTATCATTCACGAGAAAGTGGCTGGTAATCGGGATGCCCAGTTCCATGCTCGAAATAAAAGCAAAATCTAATTAAACAAAACTCCCCTAGATTGTATTTGTATGGACGGTACCCGTGGATTTGGCTTGCCATGGAGTGTGATTGATTGGTGGAGGGGGAGTAAAAACCTTATCATTCTGTTTGGGAACCGCCTATATTGTATCTAGCATGGAATATGTTGAAAACCTCTTGGTTGTTATGCGAGCAAGGAAAGCATACCTCTCAAAAATATTATTAGTCATCTCTGTTTGAAAATTCAAGCTCTGGCACCTCTGCAAATCAATGCTTCCCTCTGCGAAGGGCCTTTCTATTTACTTTATTGTTGAGTCATTCCGTTCTCATAAAAGGCACCAGTTAGAGAGCACCACCATCATTTATATGATTTGCTGTTAATTGATATTGAGTATGAGCATGACTGGATCTCTCTCACCGTGAATTACAATGTCTAGTCAATCCTTGTTCTTTCGAGGTGCTCTGCATTTATGTTTTGCGGTCTCAGAAAGGGTTAGCTAGATATCATTTCATCATATGGTATCATGGTTGTTTTAATAAAAGTGTTGTCATCCAAGAATTATTATTATTGCTTGCTAGTTGATTAGGTCATTGATATGAGTAAATGTGAGACCTAAATGTTATTGTGAACGTGGTTAGTCCATGATCTTTGCTGAAAATTTGAACACCAGTTAGGCATACTTACAACAACAAGATCAAATAAAGTTTGTAAAAGTTTTTCTTTGTCACTTTCAGTTTATCAATTGAATTGCTTGAGGACAAGCATGTAGGAGATATGCCCTAGAGGCAATAGTAAATGTTATTGATTATCTCCCTGTTCATAATTATGTTTATGTTCCATGCTATAACTACAATGATTCTCGAGTCTACAAATAAAACGAGGCTTGGAGGGAAACTCATGTGCACGTGTGGGATAATAAATGGTAAAATGTATTCCTAGTCTGGCCTCTAAGACTGGCTCAAGTATTGCATGATGATCCTGTTTTCCTGATCATGGGCATGGCTATGCCGGCAATTTTGAGGGCACAATGTTAGAAGAACATTTGTGTTGAAACGACCCAAATTAATGTTATGCTATGAGATACATTCGTCATAAGTTAATGGTTAATAACACAGAGAAGTTAATGTTTGCATAATTCCTTAGACCATGAGAGTATCGAGTTTCTTCATGCTTGCTTCATGAACTTTGGGGTTTGTTAAACGTCATCTGTAAATGGGTGGCTATTACGGCGGCTTACGGGTTCATGGAAAAGTAAGTGAAGTAACTTGATAGCTCAATATTGGGATTTGCTCCTCCGACGATGGAGAGATATCTCTGGGCCCTCTCAGTGTTACGGTATCCATCATCGTCTGGCCAGACACTTTGCGATTTGATCACGGGGATGCCGGAACACGGGAACGAGAAAAGAGAACAATACCGATAACGAGGTAACTGGCATAGTGGACAAGTTGTTGATCCATGGGGATGCCAACATGTCTCACCTCGGGTATTTGTAACATATCGCGAAGCAACAGGAATAGCACACGTCAACTGGAGGTTCACTCGAATATTTATTCGTGTGGGTATAGGGATCGATATGGGTGTCCACGGCTCCGATGTTGATCATTGATCGGAAGGGGTTCCGGGTCATGTCTATGCTTCACCGAACCTATAGGGTCACACGCTTAAGGGTCATCTATCTGTTGAATACTAGACAGGGAGTCTGAGAGAAAATCACCGAAAAGTTTCGGACACCGGAAAAGTTTCGGACAGTAGAAAAGTTCCGTAGACAGGTCACCGGAACAATTTCGGTGAAACTGAAAAGTTGTTTCAGAGGATACCATAAAGTCAAATTGGTTTTGGCACATGCCTGATAATTCTTGGAGGGTGCCAGAATCATTCTGGAAACTTCTGGGAATTTTCCGGAAGAATAACCAGAAATGTTCCGGAGCTGCCGGAACCGCTTCAGATTCTTTTCGCAGATGAAAATCACTATTCCGGAATTGTTCCGGATCGTATTGAAAATTATCTTAGTGGGTGCTAGAAATGTTCTAAGCCCACATAAATATTTTTAGTTCGAACGGACGCTGAAAAATGTCGCCGTGAATAGTGAAAGTGCTTTTTGGACTACTTTATGGAAAGCCACCTTTTGGGGCTTTGCTCCAAAAGATCTTGGGGATGACATGGATGGATTGGAGCCATTTTTGGGGCCCCACATGAGGGTGTGGCCGTGGACTCCTTCATGGAGTCCCTCTTGTTCCTTGGTTTCACTTTTATGCCCTTGTGGAAGGACTTCATTCATGTGCATTTTGGGTTTTATTGTAAAACCACCCTACCCCTTGGTTTTCCTATAAATAGAGGAGATGTGGGATGCCATTTGATCATCCTTGTGCTCTCATACACATGCTTTGCTTTGCAAGCTCTCTCTCTCCCTCCAGCGAAATAGTTTCGTAGAGCCGAAAGGCTGTCTGGGTTCCGGCAGGAACTAGTTCTGGACGGCGAAGCCCTGCCGGATAGATGACACCGTATGTGTGCAACTCTGTAGAGAGATCGTAGTTTCGGTCTTAGTTCGAGAGTGCCTCCCGAAGGGCTGTCTGTGTGACCGTCCAAGTTTTGGAGGTCCTCCCGAAGGGCTGTCCGAGTGACAGTCCGAGTTTCGGAGGTCCTCCCGAAGGGCTGTCCGCGACACCGTCCGGGGGGCTATGCGACCGCCTCCCGGAGGGCTGTCCGCAGGGCAGATGAGGGTATACATCCTCGCGGTTGGGAGGTTGTAAAATCCTAGCTGCGGGGATCTGCACCGCCGTTCGTCATCGACTCTACTTCCGCTGCGCTTCGAGTCGGTACGGATCAGATCAAACCTTGTATGCAGTCTCCATAGTGGTCCTGGGCTGGTGCGTAGGTCGGAATTTTTTTTGTTTTCTGTCGCGTTCCCCAACAGTGGCATCAAGAGCCAGGCTATGAGTAGATGCATGTTATGATCTAGAATACATGAGATGTATGGGTATTGCATAGTATAATTTTGTAGTAGATGAGATCTATTGCTGAAAATTATTTGTGCGGGTAGCAGATGAAATCTGTTACCCGATGTTCCTATTGCTTCCCATGAATTTGCGTAGTCCATATCTTGACGGAATGGTGGAATCTTACAAAGTTCTGACAATCCGCGATCCTTTCATGCTGCTCCTGAGTATGCTGATTGACAGATCAACGAAGTGCTAACAGTTCTTTGGGTTCCACCATAGTCAAAAGAAATATGGATGTTTCGCAGACGAAAGGGCAATGCAGATGTGATCTGCACGGGGGTCACGCATATGACGAAGTTTAGTATGGGGCTCGAGATTTTATTATCTCGTGTTTCATACACCCTGGAAAATTAATCTAGCAACTTGAATTATCATACTTGATGATGGACGTTGGTAGATTCGGTTTGTTTCGAAACCTTAGAAGCCACGTAAAACAAGTTTTTGCATGGACCGATTAGAGGCGTCTAACTTGGTTTTGCAGGATGGTTTGCATGTGCATGTGATGTGGTATAGCAATGTTCATAATAATTTGATTATGTATGAGATGACTATATGATGTAAATTGATTAACATGACCTGTGTGTCATGATTCGACATGATGGCTGGAGCCATATGATTGCACTTTAATGACCTGCGTGTCAACCTTATGTAATGCACTTATTTTATTAAGCTATAGAGATAGCAATATTATTTGGTGCATCAACAAGGTGGTGGCAATCTTCGCAAAGGTGAACACCGACGCGAATGCCGAAGACGAAGGAATGAAAGACTTCTCCGTCAGAAAGGGCTATACCATATCACGCTATTATGAATTGCCTGAGATGTTTATCCCTCTTGATGCACCCTTCTTGATTGCGGGGTAGTCGCTTTTTATTAGGGTGATCTCTCACAAAATATCAAGTAGTTAGTGTTCTCCCAAGTGTAGCACCGTCACGGCACCTATCTCTTCGGGGTATCACATGGTTACATGGGTACGAACGATTAGAGAAGTGTGAGGCGGGTGAGTTGAGACCTCGCAGTGGGATCACTTGGTTGTCTTGACGTTCAGGCACGAAAGTCATGAGCTGGGAACACATGCATCGAAAGATGAACAAGAGTCACATAGAGATGTGATTGGCAAGTTGGCCTACCGATTGCAATTCTCGTCACTTGAGATGGATACATCCTTGGCGTTGAATTGTAATATGGATCTTGAATCACTCACAATCAATTATGAGAGATATTGATTTGAGTGGGAGCTCACTGTAGAATTAACTTGTTTTAATTCTCAGTGCAATTAATTTTGAACAATGTCTAAGTGTGATTTGCATAATAGTTGTAGGATAATGGCTCGCGTTTCCACCTTCCCTATTAAAATTGAATAAGCTGTTAAATATCTGGTTAAAACTTTACGGTTGGTAACGTAATGTGAGGATTGTCCTCAAGAGTGCCGAGAAAGACTTGTCCTATCGCATGCTTTCGGTATTCTCCCGCTAATGCTATGGATGATATGACTCCCGTCCTTCGATCCAAAAGCTAAAATTCCATTTCGGTCAAGTGAAATATGTTTGCTTCCATGAGACCCGAACTTCGAAAGTTTGGATAGTTATGTGATATTCATGGAATCTGAAAATCATTTTCAGAGACAGACAAAGTCTAAAAAGATATAAGATATCCAAAGCAATGTTTGTTTGCAAACTATTAGTAAAGGAGTTTACTATGCATTAGACTGATAAGAGAGGGATCCAGGAGAACGCCTGTCATATGATGAAAGGTGAATAAAACAACAACTTAAAGAGAAAGGAAGTGTTCGAAGGGTGTCAGTGAGACTTTCACGCCTAGGAAGTCTGGGGCTAATGCCACTCTTAAGTTGGGTGCTTCTTCTGAGAGTAGGAGAAATACTGAAAGTTAAACTATTAGAAGTATAATGGCAAAAGGAAAGAAGAATGGAATATCCAGCTCATGTATGAATGTCATACAAGTTTTTGATGTATAGAAGGCTGGTCAAAGATATAGTTCTTGGGAATTATGGTTAAACATGTTAATCATTAATTCTTGGGTACTATGAGTTGGTCACAAAGATACCTGCTCGATTGCATTCTGTTGCAACTCGATGTAAGAACTACTATGGCCTGAAAGACTAGCCAGAAATATGAGGCTTAGATACACGCAGGGAACATAGTAAATGTTACTATGCCTTCCATCGGTGTATTCCCTATGTATTAAGTTTCATAATTCATTTTAGAGTTTCACACTCTAGCCCTTTGCATAAGGTATCTTGCAAGAAGGTTGTTCATAAGAGAACTTTTCATGTTCGGTGTTATGAATAACATAAGGGCCATATTTTCATTATGAATGAGACGTATGTTATGAATATTGATAATAATACATTACCTCTGGGTTTATTTTCATAGTTCATTTTAGAGTTGCATACACTCTAGCCCATTGCACAATGTTTGTTGCAAAAGATTTGTTCATAAAAACAACAATTGTTGTTCAGTATTATGAATAACATGAAGGGCCATGCTTCCATCCTAATGGGATGTATGTTATGAATACTGATGGAAATATGATATATCCATAACACTGACGCTAAATGTCGCAAGACTAAAAGAATACCACATATGTGTGGCACTGCATTTGGTCACATTGGAGAAACCTGCATGGAAAATTCCATTATGATGGATTTTGAAGTCGTTTGATTTTGAATCATATGACACTTGCAACTTTCCTCCAAACGGTGAAGTGACTGAAATACCGTTCACAGGCAATAAGGAACGAGCAAAGAACTTATCAGTGATCATACATTTGATGTATGTAGTCCGATAAATGTTGTTGCAAACAGTGGATTTGTCTACCTTCAAAAATGACTCAAGTAGATATATGGATATTTACTTGATGAGACGTAAGTCTGGATCTTTTGAAATCATTCGAAAGGTTTTAAAAATTGAAGTAGAAGTTATTGTACCAAGAAAATTATGTTTCTGCAATTTGATTGCGAAAAGGAATATTTGAGTTACAAGTTTAGCGAATGTCTGATGAGTTGTGAAAAGAGTTTCATAACTTGCACCTCCCGGAACACTACTCCAAAGTGGAAAGTCCGTGAAGATGTAATCGAACCATTTATGACATGGTAAGATCAAAGATGACATAAATAGATTTGCCATTATCCCTTTTATAGAGTGATGCTTTAGAGACTGCGGCTTTTACACTGAAAAGAGATCCATTAGGTCTGTTGAAATGACGCCATGGTATGGTACGCCCAACCATGTTATATCTTTTCTTAACATTTGGAATATGGGGCTTGTGTAAAAGGTTACAAACCTATTCCAAATCAGACAAGTACTACTTTGTATGGTTATCCCAAGTCATTGGGTATTCCCCCACCACTATACCGAGGCAAAGGGTTTTGCCACAAAACGGTATGTTTTTAAAGAGAATAGTTCTTACAAAAGGTGAGTGGGAGGACAGTGCAACTCGATGAGATAACCAGTATCTTCGTCATCGGTTCAAAGGAAAGAAACCCTGGAAGTGATTCCGTTGTTTCCTACTACGACTGATACGTAAGTCTCTACAATAAAATGTATGGACTTCGGTCGAATGTGCAGCTGAACCACGTAGGCAAAGCTCGTGCAAACCTATCAGGTGCGCAAAGGAGATATTGTTGTTGGACAACAGTATACCTACAATACACAAGGAAGCATTGATGGGCCCTGACTCCGGGATTGGCTAAATGCCAATACAATCTGAGATAGTTTCCATATATGTGATTCAAGATTAAAACCTTGATACACCTTTCAGAGGACTTAGAGTCTAACGAATATTTATGGAACTAAAAACTGATACGGATAAAAATGTTTTATCCATAAAGCTCGACTTGTTGAAATAACAAGTTCAAGGAGTTGGCTACGATGAGGTTGTTTCATCGTAGCGATGCTTAAGGTCGGTTCGGGTTGAACTAGCAATTAATACATATATCAATCATGAGATATGAAACATGGATGACAAAAGGATTTCCATCTGATGTAAATGAAACCTAGGACTTGTATGTGATACAGTCCAAAGTAATTTGTCGATCCAGAGGATGCTAGTAAGTATGCAAACTTCAGAGTTCCAGCGATGGACAGAAGAGAGCAAAGTGGAGTTGGAATCTTCGTTTTTGATGGAATGGTCAAAGGGGTTTGACTTCATCAAATGGGTATCGAAGATGCTTGTGATTCAAGAAAGTAAGTGAGAGCATAATACTATTTCTAAAAACCTTGTGTAATTGACACATTGTTAATTGGAAATAAATTTCTTGACACGAATTAGGACTTCATTTGAAAATAGTTTTTTCCATGAAGTGCTTAGTCTAAATAGCCTCAATATTAGGCATGATGATCTATGGAGATAGATTTACCTAATGGGGCTAAGCAATGAATACATATTGACAAGGTGCTAAAACCTTTTAGCATTTAAAAGGCCAAGGAGTGATTCTTGCCGAAGTCACATGGAAAGAGTTTTTGCAAGACTCAGTGTCCCAAAACACTGATGAGTGAAATACATGATGGAGATTCCACACACTCTTGTGTTTGGATTAATCATGTATTCCATGGTATGTAAAGCAACCAGATATGTCCGATACTCCCAAGTTGTTGCGAGTATAGATACAAAAGTGATCAACGCACTGATCATGGGACAATAGTGAAAGATGTCATTAAGTACTAGAGTAGTGCTGATGACATGTTTCTCGCAAGCAGAGATTATGAAGTGCTCGTTGTAAGAAATTACATCGATATAGTCTCAATCAATGCTCCATGCGATTTTCGATCTAAGTTAAGGGTTTTGTGTAATACACAACATGGTGGCACGGTAGTTGGAAATTGTTCCAAACAAGATACTGTGGCGAATTCTATAACAAAGGCTAAGTATGTTGACGCTTTGGAAGCGACAAATAAGTTGTTGAATCATATAGTTCATTCATGAACTTAGTATGGTTCCAAGATGGTTTTGGTCTATGAGACACTATTGTAGATAGTTGCTCCATAGCTCAGTCTGAGGAATCGGGTTTCGACAAATGATTCACACATATGAAAAGCCAAGTTCACACAAAATACGAATTTTGTGATAGCGTGAAAACGCGAGGATATGCATAGTTACACACGGAGCTGAAGTTGTCAGATCCGTTGGACATCAGGCTATACCACAAGCAAAGCATATTTTACACCAGTATGCCATAGGTGTAAAGTGCATTAGCATTGACTAGATTATTGACTCTAGTGCAAGTGGGAGTCTGTAGGAGATATGCCCTAGAGGCAATAATAAATGTTATTGATTATCTCCCTGTTCATAATTATGTTTATGTTCCATGCTATAACTGCAATGATTCTCGAGTCTACAAATAAAACGAGGCTTGGAGGGAAACTCATGTGCACGTGTGGGATAATAAATGGTAAAATGTATTCCTAGTCTGGCCTCTAAGACTGGCTCAAGTATTGCATGATGATCCTGTTTTCCTGATCATGGGCATGACTATGCCGGCAATTTTGAGGGCACAATGTTAGAAGAACATTTGTGTTGAAACGACCCAAATTAATGTTATGCTATGAGATACATTCGTCATAACTTAATGGTTAATAACACAGAGAAGTTAATGTTTGCATAATTCCTTAGACCATGAGAGTATCGAGTTTCTTCATGCTTGCTTCATGAACTTTGGGGTTTGTTAAACGTCATCCGTAAATGGGTGGCTATTACGGCGGCTTACGGGTTCATGGAAAAGTAAGTGAAGTAACTTGATAGCTCAATATTGGGATTTGCTCCTCCGATGATGGAGAGATATCTCTGGGCCCTCTCGGTGTTACGGTATCCATCATCGTCTGGCTAGACATTTTGCGATTTGATCACGGGGATGCCGGAACACGGGAACGAGAAAAGAGAACAATACCGATAACGAGGTAACTGGCATAGTGGACAAGTTGTTGATCCATGGGGATTCCAACATGTCTCACCTCGGGTATTTGTAACATATCGCGAAGCAACAGGAATAGCACACGTCAACTGGAGGTTCACTCGAATATTTATTCGTGTGGGTATAGGGATCGATATGGGTGTCCACGGCTCCGATGTTGATCATTGATCGGAAGGGGTTCCGGGTCATGTCTATGCTTCACCGAACCTATAGGGTCACACGCTTAAGGGTCATCTATCTGTTGAATACTAGACAGGGAGTCTGAGAGAAAATCACCGAAAAGTTTCGGACACCGGAAAAGTTTCGGACAGTAGAAAAGTTCCGTAGACAGGTCACCGGAACAATTTCGGTGAAACTGAAAAGTTGTTTCAGAGGATACCATAAAGTCAAATTGGTTTTGGCACATGCCTGATAATTCTTGGAGGGTGCCAGAATCATTCTGGAAACTTCTAGGAATTTTCCGGAAGAATAACCGGAAATGTTCCGGAGCTGCCGGAACCGCTTCAGATGCTTTTCGCAGATGAAAATCACTATTCCGGAATTGTTCCGGATCGTATTGAAAATTATTTTAGTGCTTGCTAGAAATGTTCTAAGCCCACATAAATATTTTTAGTTCGAACGGACGCTGAAAAATGTCGCCATGAATAGTGAAAGTGCTTTTTGGACTACTTTATGGAAAGCCACCTTTTGGGGCTTTGCTCCAAAAGATCTTGGGGATGACATGGATGGATTGGAGCCATTTTTGGGGCCCCACATGAGGGTGTGGCCGTGGACTCCTTCATGGAGTCCCTCTTGTTCCTTGGTTTCACTTTTATGCCCTTGTGGAAGGACTTCATTCATGTGCATTTTGGGTTTTATTGTAAAACCACCCTACCCCTTGGTTTTCCTATAAATAGAGGAGATGTGGGCTTCCATTTGATCATCCTTGTGCTCTCATACACATGCTTTGCTTTGCAAGCTCTCTCTCTCCCTCCCAGCGAAATAGTTTCGTAGAGCCGAAAGGCTGTCTGGGTTCCGGCAGGAACTAGTTCTGGACGGCGAAGCCCTGCTGGATAGATGACACCGTATGTGTGCAACTCTATAGAGAGATTGTAGTTTCGGTCTTAGTTCGAGAGTGCCTCCCGAAGGGCTGTCTGTGTGACCGTCCAAGTTTTGGAGGTCCTCCCGAAGGGCTGTCCGAGTCACAGTCCAAGTTTCGGAGGTCCTCCCGAAGGGCTGTCCGCGACACCGTCCGGGGGGCTATGCGACTGCCTCCCGGAGGGCTGTCCGCAGGGCAGATGAGGGTATACATCCTCGCGGTTGGGAGGTTGTAAAATCCTAGCTGCGGGGATCTGCACCGCCGTTCGTCATCGACTCTACTTCCGCTGCGCTTCGAGTCGATACGGATCAGATCAAACCTTGTATGCAGTCTCCATAGTGGTCCTGGGCTGGTGCGTAGGTCGGAATTTTTTTTGTTTTCTGTCGCGTTCCCCAACAAAGCAATGGGTTAAGCTTGGGGGAGTTGATACGTCTCCATCGTATCAACTTTTCCAAACTCTTTTGCCCTTGTTTTGGACTCTAATTTGCATGATTTGAATGGAACTAACCCGGACATATGTTGTTTTTAGCAGAATTGCCATGATGTTATTTTTATATAGAAATAAAAGTTATTGGATTGACCTCAAAATTTATAGAGAATATTTTTGTAACTAATAAAAAATATTGGCGAAAGAATCAACCAAAGGGGGGGGCACCCACAGGTGGCAAGCCTGCCAGGCGCGACCACCCCCTGGCCTTGCCTAGCAGGCTAGTGGGGGCCCTGCTGCTCCACGGACCTCAATTCCACTCCTATATATTCCTATACGCAGAGAACAAATCAGGGAGGAGAGTTCATCGTGTTTTACGATACGGAGCCACCGCCACCTCCTGCTCTTCCTCGGGAGGCCAGATCTGGAGTCCGTTTTAGGCTCCGGAGAGGGGAAATCGACGCCATCGTCATCACCAACCATCCTTCATCACCAATTCCATGATGCTCTCTGCGTTCGTGAGTAATCCCATCGTAGGCTTGCTGGACGGTGATGGGTTGGATGAGATTTATCATTTAATCGAGTTAGTTTTGATAGGGTTTGGTCCCTTGCATCCACTATGTTCTGAGATTGATGTTGCTATGACTTTGCTATGCTTAATGCTTGTCACTAGGGCCCGAGTGCCATGATTTTAGATCTGAACCTATTATGTTTTCATGAATATATATGTGTTCTTTATCCTATCTTGCAAGTTGTAGACACCTATTACGGGTTATGATCCGCATCCCCCAGGGTGAGAACAACTGGGATTCTTTTCGGTGATTACCGTAGTTTGAGGAGTTCATGTATTCACTAAGTGCTAATGTTTTGGTTTAGTTCTCTATTAAAAGGAGGCCTTAATATCTCTTTGTTTCCATTAGGACCCCACTGCGACGGGAGGGTAGGACAAAAGATGTCATGCAAGTTCTTTTCCATAAGCACGTATGAGTATATACGGAATACATGCCTACATTACATTGATGAATTGGAGCTAGTTTTGTGTCACCTTATGTTATAACTATTGCATGATGAATGCCATCCTACGTAATTATCCATCACTGATCCATTGCCTACGAGCTTTCCACATATTGATCCTTGCTAAGTTACTTTTCTGTTGCTACTATTACTTTCACTACAAAACTGCTACTATCACTTTTTCCATCGTTACCGTTATTTCCATACTACTTTTATATTGTATACTTTGCTGCGGATATTAAGTATTTCAGGTGTGGTTGAATTGACAACTTGGCTGCGAGTACTCGAGAATATTCTTTGGCTCCCCTTGTGTCGAATCAATAAATTTGGGTTGAATACTCTACCCTCAAAAACTGTTGCGATCCCCTATACTTGTGGGTTATCACATTGACATGGTCACCAAGTAAAGATTGGACCCTGGGAACACAAATGATCCATCAGAAACAACTTACAAAATGAGTAATACGATTTTTCCATGGAAGAGTGGCAAATCTTGCTAAACAAGATATTATTACAATAGGTCCCCGGCCAGGTGTGCTAGCCACAACATCACCTTGCCGAGTAACATAGAGACCAATGTTATAATTCTAGGGGAGATATTCCAACCATCATATCTTCCCGAGATTCAGCTCTGGTTGGTGTTAGGATATCTCATACTTAGGCTTTTTGGGAAAGGAGGGTTGCAACACAAATCGATGAGACGACATTGCAAGATTGTCGGAAAATGAACATAGAAGCAAGCTCCAAAACTACAGCTGGATTGCAAGACACACGTGATCACACTGTTGAAGACAATCGTGACCACATGGAATTCTTACAACAAAATGAAACCGAGTTAAGGTTGGGAACCATCATTGAGAATATCAAAGTCCTTGTGTAAGTTAAGATTAGCTCTTACAAAGAACCTCTTTTTCCATGAACAAAACAACCAGTGGTTTGGTGTGTTAGGAAATTAATATGGAGTGAAGGTAGAAAATCTTCAAACCATATAATACTTCGCACATGCATGAATGATTTGCGATGATCCCAGAGGAAGCAAACAAAACTTTCTCATATTTACGACGGCAAAACTGCACGTGAACTTAGAGAAAAACACTTCTTTTAGCAAACATATTCTTCATGAGCTAGGCACAAAGATAATGCCTTCAATAGTTCCCAATACTAGCTTAAATGTTCATTATGAACCACTGACAAGATGACAATGTGGCCGATGGGCTCAACAACAATTTATCAAGATTCCCATATACATGGATTTCCACCATTAAGTGAACAAGGTGATAGTATTTGCTATATCAAATGATATAATGACGAATGTTTGAGGAAAACACCCACAATTAAAAAATGATCAAAAGGTGCAACCAGTAATCTGGGCTAAGTAGCCAGACCAAATTTTGAATGGTGATTCAACAACCAACACACTAAGAATGGACTTATTGTTCATTAACTTCACGGCCATAGGGCTGCCATGCTAGACGTGTTGAATTTACACATCGCAGTCCATTTGTTAGCATTCCAGTTGCAAATAGACGGGGACCAAGAAATGAATGGAGATGGCGAGAAGTATCACTGGTATCATTAATTCTTAAGAGGTGGTGAAATTCTTATGACATCCTTGACATGCGATATGGCGATATGCCAAGGTAGAAGGAAACATAAGTTGGATACCAAGGAACTCAAGGTGCAACACAAAACATGAACAAGTTTGTGTTGGAGGGAAGGCAATAATGTTGTCGATGATACGCCAAGGTAGAAGGGAACATAAGTTGGATACCAAGGAACTCAAGGAGCAAGGATGGTATTTCACATCATGAATTCGGGGGGAAATGTAGATGGTGATCATGGCACATTTGTCAAAAAGTTTCATGAAGATGTAACCGATCAATGACAACATCAAGCAAATGAATGGTAAAGCCAAAGCTTGCCAGAACCACAGATAATATTGTTGTCTCACAGTCAAAATTGCCTTTAAAGACAACCAACATGATGTTGAAAGCTCGACATAACTTGGCCCACTGTCGGGTTTGTGCTCTGGGTATGAAGAATTAGGTAGCACAAACAAATTTTAGTATGACGATGATGATGTAGCCAACCAGCTAGGAATGGCATGATTGAGTACAAACTCTTAAGCAAGGAAGATTACTAATACTTAACGAATCCCAGTGCAGACTCGATTCACTTATCGGTGTTCTCGAGTGACAAACAACTCAGAACCCGGGGGAAAACTAAAACTGGTGAGAGGTAATACTTGATGAAGAACTCATAAGAAACAACACAGTTCCATGATATTCTCGAGATACCAGAGGTAATACTTGAAGGCATAACACAATAGAGGTTGGAGTGGTGTATTGATCTGCACAAGACATGTGCTTTATCTTGCCACAAAAATGTAATCAAAGGAAAACGATATGGTCATAACCACCATTGGAAATGACCAAATTACAGATACAAGATAAACTTATATCACGGGGATAAATATTTTTACGAGAAGCTTCAATGATATCATCTACATCATTTCCATGGGCATGAACACAAGGTGCAAGGTCGACTCCCACTTCTTTAAGGCATAAACTTTCATTCACTTCTCATTTTTCGTAGAAGTTGTAATTCTGAAATTTTTATATGGCAAAACACCAGAAGAGTAAGACTCGTGAAAACTCTCAGGTTCACATGGATTAGGGAAGTCATAAGTTCAACCCATGGGTGCACTTTAGGAACATATACCACAAACTTCAAGATAAATTAACACATTCTTGAAATAGAGCCTGGCTGACAAAAGCATAGGATGCCACTTATCAGAGGGAGAAGACATAATTTACCAAAGGCATTGTGTATCAGGGGAAGAAGTCACAAGAATTTTGAATGTGAAGGCCACTGTCAGATAATAATCCAACAAAGGATTTGGCGGTCCACAAAGGATCTGATGTGAGTATAGGTACTCAATCAGACGAAGAAAGCATGCAAAGGCATCAATTCATAGATGTATCTGAATAATTAGATGCTTAAATACAAACAAATTTTGATTTCTAGATCGGTGTATCAGAATCATATGCTCTGGTCATATATGAGTAAGTTGGATAGTCTTAGATGGACAATAAATCAAGGTTCAAATTGCCGAGAACCAGCTCAAGTTTGGAAGACATCTGAGTCGGAAAGATAATTTATAAGGGTCAACTAATGATTGCATGCATTCGCACACACTAAGTCATTAGGCTCAAAATGGCAATGGCAATGGGTGTCAATGAAGACGGCTAGACATATTGAATTTACCATAATGCAAGCAGGTAAGGAAGGTCAAGAGAAATAGGCCACTGAGGATTTCGGAAGGTCGAATAGACATGACAACTCAGGATCAACGAATCCCCACTAAATGTGAGGAATTATTTGCAGGTGTATTCATGCGACTAGAACTGTTGGGTAGTGCCACAAGGGATAATTAAAAAGTCGGAGGATAATTCGATGCATCTTGTAATAACAAGAGCAACTGGGAATCACTATGAGCGACAGGTGTATGTAGTAATCCGTAGGGGATGACGGTGGAAGGTAATCCCGAAAGCGATGAGCACAAGTTCTCGAGAGAACATCAGAGGGGCTCTCCAGGAGGAAGTAGTTATGAGAACCACCTAAGATAGAGTTATCAAATCATTAAACCCCAAAAGAAGAGAGATCAGAACCTGGAGTAAAGAAGAGGAATAAAAGATCATAATCCCAACCATTTGAGATGTGGGCTACTACCTCTTGAGCTTGAGTTTGTTTTCCCTTGAAGAGGAAAGGGTGATGCAGCAAAGTAGATAAGTATTTCCCTCAGTTAAATTGAGAACCAAGGTATCAATACAATAGGAGGAACAAGCAAGTCACCAATGGATGCACCTACACAAACAATCAAACTGTTGCACCCAATGCTATAAAGGGGTTGTCAATCCCATCACGGTTATTTGCAAGGATTAGATCTGATAGAGATAGATGCAAACGAAAACGGAAAGTAAAATATAAGTAAATTGCAGCAAAGTATTTTTCGTATTTTTGGTTTATAGATCTAAAAATATATTATGGAAAGTAGACCCGGGGACCATAGATTTCACAAGAGGCTTCTCTCTTAAAGGAAAATATCATGGTGGGTAAACAAATTACTATTAAGCAATTGATAGAAAAGCGAATAATCATGTAGATATCCAAGGCAATGATCATGCATATAGGAATCACGTCCGTGTCAACTAGACCGAAATGATTCTGCATCTACTACTATTACTCCACACATCGACCGACTATTGCCCGCATCTAGAGTATTAAGTTCATGAAGAACAGAGTAACGCATTAAGTAAGATGACATGATGTAGAGGGATAAACTCAAGCAATATGATGAAAAACCCATCTTGTTACCCTTGATGGCAACAATACAATATGTGCCTCGCTACCCCTACTATGTCATTGGGTGAGGACATCGCAAGATTGAACCCAAAACCAAGCACTTCTCCCATAGCAAGAAAACCAATCTAGTTCGCCAAACAAAACCAATAACTCGAAGAGACTTGCAAGGATATGAAATCATGCATATAAGAATTCAAAGAGGATTCAAATAAGATTCATGGATAATCTAAACATAAACCCAAAATTCATCAGATCTTGAAAAACACACCACAAACGTGTATTACATCGGATAGATCTCCATGAAGATCATGAAGATCATGGTATTGAAGGTCAAAGAGAGAGAGAGAGAGAAGAAGCCATCTAGCTACTAGCTATGGACCCGTAGGTCTATGGTGGACTACTCACGCATCATCGGAGGGGCAATGGAGTTGATGTAGATGCCCTCCGTGATCGAAACCTCGTCCGGCAGATTACCGGAAAAGGCTCCAAGATTGGATCTCCCGGGAACAGAGGCTTTTGGCAGCGGAAAAGTATTTGCATGGCTCCCTCTGGTGTTGGGGGATATTTGAGTATTTATAGGACAAATAATACGGTTAGGAGACCTTCGAGGAGACGGCAAGCCTACCAAACGCGGCCAGGGGGATGGTCGCACCTACCAGGCTTGTGATCTCCTGGTAGATCCCCTGGCGGGCACTCCAAGTCTCATGTATCTCTTTCCTTCCAGAAAAAATCATTCCGAAGGTTTTATTCCGTTTGAACTCCGTTTAATATTCCATATCTACAAAACTCAAAAACAAGGAAAAAACATAAACGGGCACTAGGCTCTAGATTAATAGGTTAGACCCAAAAATAATATAAAATAGCATATTAATGCATATAAAACATCCAAAATAAATAATATAATAGCATGACATCATCAAAAATTATAGATACCTTGGAGACATATCATAATCCCCAACCTTAATTCCTACTCGTCCTCGAGTAGGTAAATGATAAAAACATAAATTGGATGTGGACTGCTACCTAACATATTTATCCATGTAATATTATTTATTGTGGCATGAATATTCAGATCCGTAAGACTCAAAAAAAGTTTAATATTGACATAAAAATAATAATAATCCAAGCATACTAGCAAAGCAATTGTATCTCTTCAAAATATAATGGCAAAAGAAAGTTATCCCTACAATATCATATGGTCTGGCTATGCTCCATCTTCCCCACACAAAATATTTATATCATGCACAACCCCGATGACAAGTCAAGCAATTCTTTTCACACTTTTACTTTCTCAAACTTTTTCAACTCTCACGCAATACATGAGTGTGAGTCATGGATATAGCACTATAGGTGGAATAGAATATGGTGGAGGTTGTCAAGGAAAGGGAGAAGATAGTCTCACATCAACTAGGCGTATCAACGGGCCATGGAGATGCCCATCAATAGATATCAATGTGAGTGAGTAGGGATTGCCATGCAACGGATGTACTAGAGCTATAAGTGTATGAAACCTCAATAGGAAATTAAGTGGGTGTGCATCCAACTTGCTTGCTCATGAAGACCTAGGGCAATTTGAGGAAGCCCATTATTGGAATATAGAAGCCAAGTTATAAAGAGAAAAATTCCCACTAGTATATGAAAGTGACAAAATAGGAGACTCTCTATCATGAAGATCATGGTGCTACTTTGAAGCACAAGTGTGGAAAAAGATAGTAGCAATGTCCCTTCTCTCTTTTCTCTTTTTTTTCATTTTTAATTTTTTTGCTGGGCATCTAAGGCCTCTTTTGGGCTTCGCTGGCCTCTTTTATTTTTATAAAGTACGGAATCTCATCCCCACTTGTGAGGGAATCATAGCTTCCATCATTTCCTCACATGGGACATTCTCTAATAATGGTAATCATCACACTTTTATTTACTTACAACTCAAAGGAAAATTACAACTTGATACCTATGACAAAATATGACTCTATATGCAATATGGAAGTGATGGTGCATGTCATAAAAGGAAACGGTGGAAGTTGCATGGCAATATATCTTCGAAGGGCTATGGAAATTCTATAATAGGAAGGTATGGTGGATGTTTTTGAGGAAGTTATATGGTGGCTGTTTTGAGGAAGGTATATGGTGGTGGTTTTGTGGAAGGTATATTTGTTGTACCAGCAAAAGTTACGCGGTACTAGAGAGCCTAGCAAAGGTGGAAGGGTGAGAGTACATATAATCCATGGACTCAACATTAGTCATAAAGAACTCACATACTTATTGCAAAAGTCTATTATTCATTGAAGCAAAGTATAAAACACATGCTTCTAGGGGAGAGGTTGGTAGGAGTTAACCATCGCACGCTCCTGACCCTCACACAAAGGTCGACAATCTATAAACAAATCATGCTCCGACTTCCTTACATAACGGTTCACCATACGTGCATGCTACAGAAATCACAAACCTTTACACAAGTATTTTTAGCAAATAACAATTACTTCCTAACATGACTCTTAACAGTATCATCTTTATATATCAAAACTTTATGCAAGGAATCAAACTTCTCATGGTATTCAATGCACTTAATATGGAAGTTTTTATTATATGCCTCTTGGATGCCTATCATATTAGGACTAAATTCATAACCTAGACCAATTACCATGTTGTTTAGAGACTCTCAAAATAATATAAGTGAGGTACAAGAGTACAAATATCTCTATAAAATGCAAACACCACCATGCTCTAAAAAATATAAGTGAAGCACATAGAGCAAAATTGCCTATCTCAAAGATATAAGTGAAGCACATAGAGTATTCTAATAAATTCATGATTCAGCATGTGTCTCTCAAAATATGTGTGCAGCAAGTATGATTGGGTCAAACTAAGCAGAAAACACACATATCATACAAGACGCTCCAAGCAAAACACATATCATGTGGTGAATAAAAATATAGCCTCAAGTAAATTTATCGTTGGATTTAAGAGGAAACAGGGGATGACTTCCGGGGCATCCCCAAGCTTAGGCTCTTTGGCATCCTTTAATATGACTTGGGTTGCCTTGGGCATCCCCAATATTAGGCTCTTGCCACTCCTTATTCCATAGTCCATCAAATCTTTACCCAAAACTTGAAAACTTCACAACACAAAACTTAACAGAAAACTCGTGAGATCCGTTAGTATAAGAAAATAAATCACCACTTGAGGTATTGTTGTGAACTCATTCTTTATTTATATTGGTGTTATTGTTGGGTAACGTTGCATGGGAAACAAAAAATTTCCTACGCACACGCAAGATCTATCCATGGTGATGAGCATCTACGAGAGGGACAGTGGATCTACGTACCCTTGTAGATCGCTAAGCGGGAAGCGTTAAGAAATGCGGTTGGTGTAGTCGAACGTCTTCGCGATCCAAATCGCAGAGTGTCCCGTGATCTCATCACGATCCGTCCTGCGATCCAATCACAATCCGTCCCGTGAACTTCATCATGATCCATCCCGCGATCTCATCACGATCCGTCCCGCGAACTCATCACGATCCGTCTCGCGATCTTGATCACGGTCCTTCTGATCTAGTGCCGAACGGACGACACCTCCGCGTTCAGCACACGTACTGCTCGATGACGATCTCCGCCTTTTTGATCCAGCAAGAGGGAGCGGAGAGGTAGAAGAGTTCTCCGGCAGCGTGACGGTGCTGCGGCGATGGTGGTGGAACTATTCCGGTAGGACTTCGCCTAAGCACCGCAGAAAACCGATCAAGAGGAGAAGCTATGCACTAGAGGAATGGGCAGCACGTGGCTAAAAATTCTGTGCAAAAACCCTAAAACCTACAGTATATATAAGAGGAGAGGAGGAGAGGCCTTGGAAAAAGGGCCAAGGCCTCCTTGCTTCGGCCGAAGGAGAGAGGGAGAGGTGGAGTCCACCTCCAATCCTCGTAGGACTAGGATTCACCCTATTTTGCCCCTTTTCCACTTTTCTCTTAGGCCTTTTTCCTCCAGCCGCATGGGCCTCTTATGGATGTTCCACCAGCCCACTAAGGGCTGGTTTACACCCTCCTACAGCCCATGTAGCCTCTTGGGTCAAAATACCCCTCCCGGTGGCCTCCCGGTACACTACCGGCACTCCCGATACAGTACCGATGAGCCCGAAACTTTTCCGGTGACCAAAACAGGACTTCCTATATATCAATATTTACCTCTGACCATTCCGAAGCTCCTCGTGACATCTGGGATCTCATACGGGACTCCGAACAACCTTTGGTCACCAGCATACATAACTCTATACTACCGAAACGTCACCAAACCTTAAGTGTGCAGACCCTGCGGGTTCGAGAACTATGTAGACATGACCGAGACACCTCTACGGTGAATAAACAATAGCGGGACCTGGATGCCCGTATTGCTTCCTACATATTCTACGAAGATCTTTATCGGTCGAACCTCTATGTCAAGGATTCAGTTAATCCCGTATGATGCTCCCTTTTTTCTTCGGTATGTTACTTGCACGAGATTCAATCGTCGGTATCTCCATACCTAGTTCAACCTCGTTTCCGGCAAGTCTCTTTACTCGTTCTATAATAAAAATCCCATGACTAACACTTAGTCACATTGCTTGCAAGGCTTGTTGTGATGTTGTATTACCGAGTGGGCCCTAAGATACCTCTCCGTCACACGGAGTAACAAATCCGAGTCTTGATCCATGCCAACTCAACAGACACCCTCGGAGATACCTATAGAGCACCTTTATAGTCACCCAGTTACATTGCAACGTTTGATACACACAAGGCACTCCTCCGGTATTTGTGAGTTGCATGATCTCATGGTCATAGGAACATATACTTGACATGCAGAAAACAATAGCAATAAACTGACACGATCATATGCTACGTTTCTAGTTTGGGTCTTGTCCATCACACCATTCTCCTAATGATGTGATCCCGTTTATCAAATGACATATCATGTCCATGGCTAGGAAACCTTAACCATCTTTGATCAACGAGCTAGTCTATTAGAGGCATACTAGGGACATGGTTTTGTCTATGTATCCACACATGCATCTAAGTCTCCGATCAATACAATTATAGCATGGATAATAAACGATTATCATGAGCAAGGAAATATGATAATGACTATTTTATTATTGCCTCTAGGGCATATTTCCAACATTTATACCTACTATAATATAACTTCTCCATGGTTCATACCCCATGATACAACCCATAGATTCATCAAAACAGGCAAACAACTCAAAGAAAACAGAATCTGTCAAAAACAGAAGTGTCTGTAGTAATCTGAAAACTTTGTATACTTATGTGACTAAAATAATTCTGAAAAAATAGGAAAACGTATTAAATTTATATATTAAATTTGTGTAAAAGTTTCATACTCATTTGACACTCTGAAAAAATTATAAAATTCCTGGACTGAGTGCAAAAGTTTCTGTTTTTCAACAAGATTAAATCAATAACTACCATAGATCACCCCAAAGGTTTTACTTGGCTCAAAAACTAATTAAAACACCAAAACACAATTACTACAGAAGTAATAATGTGGGAGGCACTCAAAAACAGAAGCAAAAACAGAACACAAAAAACAAAATTGGGTTGCCTCCCAACAAGCGCTATTGTTTAACGCCCCTAGCTAGGCAAAATGCAATAGATCTAGGTATTCTCATAATTGTAAGGGAGATCATCCATACTCATCTCATACCACCTTCTTTCAGGAGAAAGGTTCCTTTGTGGCAAGCAAAAATAATCAAAAGGGCTAAATATTAATAGGATAAGGATCCTTAAAATCAAGTGCGGGAGGGATAGGTTCCTCCTTTGGTCCCCTATAGTGTATAATCAATTCATCAATATAAGCTTTCCTTTGAGTGAAGGTCATAAGCCTTTTTATCAGAATGAACTCTAATACGTTGTTTTGTATAGCAAAATTATCATTGAGCTCAGATATCTTATCAAGCAAAACCTCGTTAGGGACCCTTTTTCTCAAATTTTCATTATAAGCAACATAATTCGGAGATTGTAATCTCATTATCTCCTCTTGATTAAAAAGGATCTCCTCAATGGGGGGACATCCACCATTAATTTTGTAGTGAGAAAAAATTTCACTAGCCTCTTTCATGATAAATCTAAACTCATGGGCTAGGAATATATTGGTGGCACGCTTAACGGAAGAATGCTGATATTAGAGAACTCTATAAAACTCATTTGTATGCAAGGGTGCATATGAATGAATTGACTCTCAAGTTCAATTATTAACAAAGTTATACATGCGCAAGACTATTGGTTTTATTGGGAATGGAACCTCCTAAGGTAGGAAGCGTTCCCGCACAAGTAAAAAACTCTTGAATAACACCTTTTCCAATTATATTACCACTACCTATGCGGATTTTTTTGTATGAATAATAGTAGGTTCTTCTTGAGGGTTGTTATTAGCAAGATCAAATTCCCATCAAGATTATTACTATCCTTTTCATTGAAAGTCTCCCTAGATTCCGACATGGTGGCAATAAGCAATCAAGCACACAAGCAAACAAAGGAAAACGTAAGAAGGGCGAATAAAAAGGCAAATCTTTTTGGTATTTCCTGAAAATCGTTTTAGAAGTGGGGGAGAGGCAAACAAGAGGAAAATGGCAAATAATGTAAATGCAAGAGATGAGTTTGTGATGGGTACTTGGTAGGCTTGATGCTTCACTTGCTATGTATCCTCCCTGGCAACAGCGCCAGAAATCCTTCTTGCTACCTCTTGTGCTTGTGTTAGTTTTCCCTTGAAGAGGAAAGGATGATGCAGCGAAGTAGATAAGTATTTCCCTTGGTTGATGAGAACCAAGGTATCAATCCATTAGGAGGAACAAGCAAGTCACCACTGGATGCACCTACACAAACAATCAAACTTTTGCACCCAACGCTATAAAGGGGTTGTCAATCCCTTCACGGTTATTTGCAAGGAGTAGATCCGATAGAGATAGATGAAAACAAAAACGGAAAGTAAAATATAAGTAAATTGCAGCAAAGTATTTTTGGTATTTTTGGTTTATAGATCTGAAAATATATTATGGAAAGTAGACCCGGGGACCATAGATTTCACAAGAGGCTTGTCTCTTGAAGGAAAATATCATGGTGGGTAAACAAATTACTGTCAAGCAATTTATAGAAAAGCAAATAATCATGTAGATATCCAAGGCAATGAGCATGCATATAGGCATCACATCCGTGTCAAGTAGACCGAAACGATTCTACATCTACTACTATTACTCCACACATCGACCGACTCCTGCCTGCATCTAGAGTATCAAGTTCATGAAGAACAGAGTAATGCATTAAGTAAGATGACATGATGTAGAGGGATAAAATCAAGCAATATGATGAAAAACACATCTTTTTACCCTTGATGGCAACAATACAATACGTGCCTCACTACCCCTACTATGTCACTGGGTGAGGACACCACAAGATTGAACCCAAAACCAAGCACTTCTCCTATTGCAAGAATTACCAATCTAGTTGGCCAAACCAAACCAATAACTCGAAGAGACTTGCAAGGATATGAAATCATGCATATAAGATTTGGGAGAGGATTCAAATAATATTCATGGATAATCTGAACATAAAACCACAATTCATTGGATCTTGACAAACACACCACAAAAGAGTATTACATCGGATAGATCTCCATGAAGATCATGTACAACATGGTAATGAAGATCAAAGAATGAGAGAGAAAGAGAGAGAAAGAGAGAATAAGCCATCTAGCTACTAGCTATGGACCCGTAAGTCTGTGGTGGACTACTCACACATCATTGAAGGGGCAATGGAGTTGATGTAGATGCCCTCCATGATCGAAACCCCCTCCGGCAGATTACCGGAAAAGGCTCCAAGATTGGATCTCTCGGGAATGTAGGCTTTTGGCAGCGAGAAAGTATTTGCGTAGCTCCCTTTGGTATTGGGGGATATTTGGGTATTTATAGGACAAAGAATAGGCTTATGAGACCTGCCAGGAGACGGCAAGCCTGCCAGGCGCAGTTAGGGGGGTGGCCACGCCTACCAGGCTTGTGATCTCATGGTAGATCCCCTGCCATGCACTCCAAGTCTTGTGGATCTCATTCCTTCCAGAAAAAATAATTCCGAAGGTTTTATTCCGTTTGGACTCGGTTTAATATTCCATATCTCCGAAACTCAAAAACAAGAAAAAAACATAAACTGGCACTAGGCTCTAGATTAATAGGTTAGTCCAAATAATAATATAAAATAGCATATTAATGCATATAAAACATCCAAAACAGATAATATAATAGCATGACATCATCAAAAATTATAGATACGTTGGAGACGTATCAGCATCCCCAAGCTTAATTCCTACTCGTCCTCGAGTAAGTAAATGATAAAAACATAATTTTGGATGTGGAGTGCTACCTAACATATTTATCCATGTAATATTATTTATTGTGGCATGAATATTCAGATCCATAAGACTCAAAACAAGAGCTTAATATTGACATAAAAATAATGATATTTCAAGCATACTAGCAAAGCAATTGTATCGCTTCAAAATATAATGTCAAAACAAAGTAATCCCTACAATATCATATGGTCTGGCTATGCTCCATCTTCCCCACACAAAATATTTATATCATGCACAACCCCGATGACAAGTCAACAATTGTTTTCACACTTTTACTTTCTCAAACTTTTAAACTCTCACGCAATACATGAGCGTGAGCCATGGATATAGCACTATAGGTGGAATAGAATATGGTGGAGGTTGTCAAGGAAAGGGAGAAGATAGTCTCACATCAACTAGGCATATCAACGGTCCATGGAGATGCCCATCAATAGATATCAATGTGAGTGAGCAGGGATTGCCATGCAACGAATGCACTAGAGGTGTAAGTGTATGAAATCTCAAGAGGAAACCAAGTGGGTGTGCATCCAACTTGCTTGCTCATGAAGACCTAGGGAAATTTGATGAAGCCCATCATTGGAATATGCAATCCAAGTTATATAAAGAAAAATTCCCACTAGTATATGAAAGTGACAAAATAGGAGACTCTCTATCATGAAGATCATGGTGCTACTTTGAAGCACAAGTGTGGAAAAGGATAGTGGCAATGTCCCTTCTCTCTTTTCTCTCTTTTTATTTACTTTTTTCATTTTTTGTTGGGCATCTAAGGCCTCTTTTTTGGGCTTCTCTAGCCTCTTTTATTTTTCATAAAGTCCGAAATCTCATCCCCACTTGTGAGGGAATCATAGCTTCCATCATCCTTTCCTCACATGGGACATTCTCTAATAATGGTAATCATCACACTTTTATTTACTTACAACCCAAAGGAAAATTACAACTTGATACCTATGACAAAATATGACTCTATATGCAATATGGAAGTGATGGTGCATGTCATAAAAGGAAACGGTGGAAGTTGCATGGCAATATATCTTCGAAGGGCTATGGAAATTCTATAATAGGAAGGTATGGTGGATGTTTTTGAGGAAGGTATATGGTGGCTGTTTTGAGGAAGGAATATGGTGGTTGTTTTGTGGAAGGTATATTTGTTGTGCCAGCAAAAGTTACGCGGTACTAGAGAGCCTAGCAAAGGTGGAAGGGTGAGAGTACATATAATCCATGGACTCAACATTAGTCATAAAGAACTCACATACTTATTGCAAAAGTCTATTATTCATTGAAGCAAAGTATAAAACACATGCTTCTAGGGGAGAGGTTGGTAGGAGTTAACCATCGCACGCTCCTGACCCTCACACAAAGGTCGACAATCTATACACAAATCATGCTCCGACTTCCTTACATAACGGTTCACCATACGTGCATGCTACAGAAATCACAAACCTTTACACAAGTATTTTTAGCAAATAACAATTACTTCCTAACATGACTCTTAACAGTATCATCTTTATATATCAAAACTTTATGCAAGGAATCAAACTTCTCATGGTATTCAATGCACTTAATATGGAAGTTTTTATTATATGCCTCTTGGATGCCTATCATATTAGGACTAAATTCATAACCTAGACCAATTACCATGTTGTTTAGAGACTCTCGAAATAATATAAGTGAGGTACAAGAGTACAAATATCTCTATAAAATGCAAACACCACCATGCTCTAAAAAATATAAGTGAAGCACATAGAGCAAAATTGCCTATCTCAAAGATATAAGTGAAGCACATAGAGTATTCTAATAAATTCATGATTCAGTGTCTCTCTCTCAAAAGATGTGTGCAGCAAGGATGATTGTGTCAAACTAAGAAGCTTCTGGTGGTAGAAAAGTATTTGTGTGGCTCCCTCTGGTGTTGGGGGAATATTTGGGTATTTATAGGACAAAGAATAGGGTTAGGAGACCTGCGAGGAGACGGCAAGCCTGCCAGGCGCGCCCAGGGGGGTGGTCGCGCCTACTAGGCTTGTGATCTCCTGGTAGATCCCCTGGCATGCACTCCAAGTCTCATGGATCTCTTTCCTTCGAGGAAAAATCATTCCGAAGGTTTTATTCCGTTTGGACTCCGTCTAATATTCCATATCTGCAAAACTCAAAGACAAGGAAAAAACAGAAACTAGCACTAGGCTCTAGATTAATAGGTTAGTCCCAAAAATAATATGAAATAACATATTAATGCATATAAAATATCAAAAACAAATAATATAATAGCATGACATCATCAAAAATTATAGATACATTGGAGACATATCATGGGT
This sequence comes from Hordeum marinum, assembly GCA_022496015.1. Taxonomy (NCBI): domain Eukaryota; kingdom Viridiplantae; phylum Streptophyta; class Magnoliopsida; order Poales; family Poaceae; genus Hordeum; species Hordeum marinum. The sequence goes on along the minus strand of CM039673.1, from coordinate 124,225,896 downwards.
CCGTGAGCCACACAACAATGTTGGTAAAAGTTTTTTCAATGACTAGACTCAACTTCGACCAACGAGTTTGAAAGGAGCTTCCTACAGGTATTCGGCTCTGATACCAAATTGTGACGCCTCCATTTTGATCGTATGCTAATCATACACGCAAATGCGCACGATCAAGATTAGGTACTCACGGGAAGATATCACAACACAACTCTAGACACAAATTAAAGTCATAAAAGCTTTATAAGCTAAGGGCCTCGAGGGCTCGAATACATAGGCTTGAGTAGAAACGAGTCAGCGGAAGTAATAATATATGTGTACAAACATAATTAAACAAGTTTTCCTTAAGAAGGCTAGCACAAACATCAACATCGAATCAAAAATGCAAGGCCTCCTGCCTGGGAGCCTCCTATCCTACTGCTGGTCGGGGGCAGCCTCCACGTAGTAGTCGGATCCATCGGTGGGGTAGTAGTCATGGGCGGGATCATACGACTCCTGGGCTCCATCATCTAATTGCAGTAACGTATCAAGGGAAAAAGGGGAGAAAAGCAATTGTGAGTAGCCATCCAAAGTACTCGCAAGACTTATATTAGATCTATACTAGAATATGTGTTAGTATTAAAGGAATGGGGATATATCTGTTGGGGAACATAGTAACAACTTAAAAAAATCCTATGTGTCACCAAGATATATCTAGGAGATGCTAGCAACGAGAGAGAGGGAGTGCATCTTCATACCCTTGAAGATCGCTAAGCGAAAGCATTGCAAAGAACGCGGTTGATGTAGTAGTACTCACGGCGATTAAAATCGCAGAAGATCCGATCCAAGCGCCAAACAAAAGGTGCCTCCGCGTTTAACACACGCACAGCCCGGGGACATCTCCTCCTTCTTGATCTAGCAAGGGGGGAGGAGAAGTTCAGGGAGAGCTCCAATAGCACGACGGCGTGGTGGTGGTGGAGATCGTGGTTCTTCGGCAGAGCTTTGCTAAGCGCTACGGAGGAGGAGGAGGTGTAGGAGGGGGAAGGCCTGCACCAGGGGAAGGGGTGCAGGTGTGACAGCCCAAGTGCTGTCCCTACCTTCTATGGCATATCTCTTGTATGAACCTTGTTGTCATGAGAGTAATGCAATGATTTTGCATCTTGTCATGCATGCTTGTTCTTGCATTCATGCATCATGCATCATAGCATCCATCATGCCATGTCTTTGCTTGTTGTGGTTGAGTGTGCCTTGTGTTGTGTTGGTGTGATGTGGCCTTGTGTGATGTGGTTGGAGTTATGTGGTGCATCTCCTTCCATACCCCCTCTTTTTCCCTTTTCAAACAAACCCTTCTAATACCCTTTTTCTTCATGTTATTATTATCAACAGATTTAACTTGCTTTAAAAATTGTTTAAAAAGTTCAAGTGTTAGCCTAAAATGTTTTGAGAATGGAGAATTGGTCTTTTGTTGTTTTGAGATTTTATGTTTTGGAGTTTCTAAATAACAGGGGGACTGTCTATTTTAAAAGTATTTAAATTAATTGTCCTAAAAATCATTTTGATATTTTTAGTAAATAGTGCATTTTATTTCCATTGTCAAAGTATTTTTGTTCTGCACAACAATCATTTATTATTCTACTCTGGTTTTTTCTTGAATTGTAGTGATTTGAAAAATATTTTAACTTCTCTGTTTTATTTAGAGCGCCAGGGTGGGCCTTGCCTTCCTGCGGCCCAGCCCACTCAGGGGAACGGCCGCCTGCTCCATTCGTCGTCTCCGTCAGGGAGCAGAGAGAGCGCCTCTGCCGTCCCCTTTTCCGTCGCCCGTCGCCGTCAGCCTCGGGGGTATTTAAACCCCCTTGGCGTGTGTGCCCCCTCCGCTAGGGTTCCTCTCTCCCCTCGCGCCGCTGCAGCTCCCTTCTCTCTCTCCATCTCCCTCCTTTCTCTCCTCTTTTCCCTCTATGAGTTAAGTTCAGTGAGTGCAGAGACTTTCAGAGAGAGACCGCCGGTCGCCGTCGCCGCATCTCCGGTGTGCCTTGTCCCTTGTGGGCATGGCATGGATCTCGGGGATCCTCCCCGCGTTCAGTTCCCGCTGCTAGGAGCCCCGGAGAGGCACCGCAGCGACGGCTCCATCTTCGTCTTTGCCGAAGACGTCCGCTCCGTCGTCTTCTTCCCCTGCTTCGACTCCGGCGCGTCTCCGCCCCCCCCCCCCTCTGTCGTCGTCTTCGCCTATGATTTTCCCGTGGTGAGCAGCTGGTCCTCCGCCATGCCCCCCTCTGTCCCGATGCATGCGCGAGCTCTTCGTGCCCGACAAGCCCGTGCTAGTTTCCGCCAAAGCTTCGCTGTAGTTGTAGGTGTCGTTGCCTTGGGTGCTCGTCGGAGTTAGATGTGGGTATGCGCTCCCCCGTAGATGCAGCTTCCTTTGCTCCGTTTCCCCCTGCCGCTAGTGCCGTGTGCTTGCCAGAATTGCCTGCCGCCTTGCCTCTGTTGCCGCCGCCGCTGTAGTTCAGTTTTGTCAGTTATATGTGCTTGTGTGTGTATTAGTGAGCAGGTGCCCCTCTCCTGTTAACTACTGCGTCGATAGCCTAGTGGCAACCGGCTCGGGAAACGACCAGGAGGTCGAGGGTTCGAACCCGAACCCCTCCCCTTTTTTTGTTGTTTTTCTTTCCTTTTTTTCTTCCTTTCTTTTCTGATGTGGTACATATGTGTGTGTAGATGAAAAATACCTGCATGTTTGTTTTTCTTTTCTGTTTATATGTGAGAGTGTGTGTAGGTGGTGTATGTGTAGGTGTGTAGTGCATGTCCGTGTGCAGTTATGCATGTGTGTAGTGAGAGTGTGTGTGAGTGTGTAGTCATATGCATATGCATATGCATATATGCCTTGTGTAGTCATATGCATATGCATATGCATATATGCCTTGTGCATATATGTGTGCATATGTGTGTGGATGAACACCCACACACACATGAGCATGTGTGTGAGTGTGAGTGGCCATGTGCACTTGTGCATGTGAAGTGGTGTGTGTGTGCTTATATGCATTATCATATATGGGCATGTGAGTGTGTGGTGGATGAACACCCCCCTCTTATGTGGTATGTTCATGAGTGTTTGTGCTCATATGCCCTTAGGCATATGGAGCATGTGTGTGTATGCTATGTAGTGGTGTGTGTAGAGTGTATGTGTGTGTGTGACAAGTGGGTCCTTTCCCCACTTGCCATACCCTTTGTTGTTTATGCATGTTTGTAGGTTTCTTAGAACATTTCCATGTTAAACTAAGTTTCCAAATCTGGTTATGTCCATTTATGCTCATGTCCATTTAGAGTAAGTTTTAACTTATAAGAGAGTGGATGGTTGGTTGCTAGTATATTGTGCCATGTTGCTTCACATGAACATATGTGTGTGACACATGTTTTTGGGGTAAAAAGAGCCAAGGAATCCATTGGTGCTTTCAGATTTCACTTTTGAGCAAGTTTGTAAAACTGTCATTTTCTGCTGTGAAGCTACTTTGTCATTTTTGCGTGATTTAATCCATGCTTGCTTTGGGGCATGTGCCAACATGGAAATGCTAGTGTTTTATATCTAATATGCCATGGTATTTTTGTTTAACATGATAATCACCCATATAAGTATGAAACATGCTGCAAAGTAGCTAACTTGATGTTTCTGTTTTCACCATGCTAAATATTTCTAAGTTTGAGAATCTTCTGTTATTTTTATGCCATGAAGAGTGGATGTCATCTTGTAATAAGTTGATAATTATCTCATCCTTAGAGCTAGTATTTTGTAGTAGATGTTGTCTACTACCACCCTGTTAATTTTCATGTCAAGAGGTGGTCTCTAACACCTTTAACTTCTGTTGTCAACATGCTACCAAATTAACTCAGATTCCAGAAAACTATTATTTTCACTAAGTCCCTTAAAACTGTTTCATCATGCCAACTTGATATCTTCATGATTATTGATGTGTGCCTCCTTTGCAGATTGTGTAGTTGGATAATTTGACAAGCATGTTACGTAGTTTCTGTCAATACCATTGATTGTGTAGGATTCATGTGGCTCAAGTTGTGGGATGTGAAAGTTGCTATGTTGCTGTTTTGTGGCAGATTGCTTGTTTTAGTGTTTTGTGACTTGTGGGAGTTATACTCCATGGAATTGATTGATCTTTGGCTCTATTGTGGTTTGTTTTTCATTACCTAACCAGTGGCTACCTTGGAATGCCAATAATTAGCCCATGGCCTTGTTGTCTTGTGTTTTGCCTTCGTACCTTGTCGTGAGCGTATCGTGAGAACCGTAATTCCGTTACTTGCGTTATTTATATGCATTTCTATCTATTTTGTGTGATGCATCCATATTTGCCATGTTCATGCATGTATAAATAACTTAACACGAGGTTCTATTCAGATTCATTAATAACCAATCCTTGCATGTGAAACATGACTAGTTTTGGAATGCCATGTTTAATTCTTCATAAATGAATCGTGCATCATCTTGGTTGTGCATTGCACCTTGGTTGGATGTTTATTGTTGCTGTTTATATTGGGTAGATGCGAGTGTTGATACTGAGTATGAGGACCCAGGGGAGTACCACTACGAGGATCCCGCTACTTGTTCCGCTGAAGAACCAACAGGCAAGATGATCATACCCGGATCGCCATACTATTTTCGCTTGCTAGTTACTCGCTCTTATCGTTACAATTGTGCTACCTACCACTTGAATATCAGCCTCCTAATTTCCATGATAGCCTCTAATCCTCCACCTCCTAGCAAACCTTTGATTGGCTAAGTTACCGCTGCTCAGCCCCTCTTATAGCATTCTTAGTTGCAGGTTCAGATTGTTCCATGTGATAACATGGATTTGGCATATCACAATATTATCTGTTATTTAATTTAATGCACTTATATATCTTGGTATTGGTGGAAGGCTTGGCCTTTTGCTAGGTGTTTTGTTCTGCTGTTACCGCCATAGTTCTTGTTACCGGTGTTATGTTTTCCATATTTTGCGCTCCTAACATGCTCGGGGTTGTCATGGGGACCCCCTTGTTTATTCGGTTGAGATTAAAACTTGTCTGGCAAGACCCAACATTGGTACTACATTTGCTTAATAACTTAATAAATTTGCATAGGGCTTTGCAACCCCATGGATAATTAATCAACCCCCGGGCCAGTGCACCACATGAGTGTTGGTCCAACCCAGAGAAGCTTATTAACACCGCCCGGGGTAACTTGGTGATTGGCGTGGTAACCATCGCTCATCCGTCATGTCCTGAGAACGAGATACACGTCTCTTATCGTGTTCGTCGATATGTCGGGAGGTCTTGCTGGATTTGTTTTACCTTTATCGAGTGTCTTGCGTGTGGATACTTACTTTCTTCGGGTTATCTCGAGGTGTTGGAATTCCTTTGGATTTACCTATCATGATCACGAGATCCGTGGTCGAGGCTATTCCCGCGGACTGTGGTTATTTGTAATGGACTAGTTGGAGCACCCCTGCAAGGATAAATCTTTTCGAGAAGCCGTGCCCACGGTTATGTGGCAACTTGGATATTTGTTTAACACCCGGTTATAGTTAACTTGAAGTAATCTCTAATTAAAATACACCAACTGTGTGAGTAACCATGATCGTCTCTGCTCGTGAACATGATCCGAGAGAGAACACGGTGGGGTTATGATTGACGTAAGTACGTGTTCAGGATGTCATAGAGATCATACTAGATTCAATCGTTCATAATGGGCCACTCATATTTATTTTCATGTTGTGTAAGTGTAGCCACTATATATGCTTAGTGCTACTGCAAACTAAACACATACCCCTTTCCAACCTTAAGCTTGAATAGTCTCGGTACCCGGGCGCTTGATTGGTGAGTCCTTGTGGCTCACAGATTACTACAATAGTCCAGGTACAGGTACAGATGAGTTCGTGCAGGATGATCTGACCCAGCTCTAGTGGGATTATGATGAGGAGAGAGGTAGGATGTACGTAACTTATCCAGACGAGTAGGGGCCCGTGGTCGTGATCTTTGGGATAGCGAGATAGTATCAGTTGCATCTGTTTTATCGTTTGATTTTGTCCGTAGCCGGACCCTGTCTTCATCTTGATGATTTGAACTCTGTGTGGAATTGTAATTTAGTATGTGGTGAGTGTAAGCCAACTTGTATTGTCATCTCTTCTGTAATGTATGATGCAATGATTCTATACTTGCGAACGGCAAGATGCGCCTCTATCCCATGCGAGGCCCTCGTGCCTTAAAATGGATAGGCGCGCATCTTGGGCGTGACAAGTTGGTATTCAGAGTCATACGACCATAGGAGCCTTTGCTTGATCGAACTTGGCCGAGTCGAGTCTAGTAAAAACTATTTTGAGTTTAGTTATATCGGAGAGTAGGATTCTTTTTACTCCTCTTCTCTGCTCTGGTGAGGTATTTGACTTAGGATTTTTGATTCTACTCCTCTTCCGGCTCAAAAAAAATTTAGGATCACGCTGGTATTTTGGAGTCTATGTGATACCGATGTGACAAGGTTCTGTCTTGGTTCCTCCTGTCTGACTTAATTTCTTCCGGGGAGTCGAGCTCCAGGGAATATTGGCACATTGTTATCATTCAGCTTCCTTGAAATCTCAGGACGGAGAATGTTCGGAATTACTTCAATACTTGTCATGGTGAGATAAGGTCGGAGTCACCCAGTACTGGGGAGGCGTCCGGGGTACCACCATGGTTTAGTATCGTTGTGAGTTCGAGGATTCGAGTTAGATGAATTTGTGAAAGCCTCTAGTTATGTGTTGAAGGATGGATACAGTTGGGGTGTAGGATTGCTAGTAGTGTGAGATATTTCCTCCTTGTATCCCCCCCCACTGGATTGCATAACCAGAAAGTTTTCGGAAGTTCTTAGGTGGGAAATCTTGTAGCTATCTAGGATCATCTTCTTCAGATGTATGTGGGCATATACATTTGTCCGAGCACTTAGCTCAATACTTTTGTGTTATTGCAAGTGGCTTCTTATATCTGATGATGTTATCATAAACCGAAGAAGCATTCTTACTAATTTTTTAGTAGGAAGGTTGTGTTGTTATTTGTTCAATTTCTTTCAAGCATTTGATTCAGCTTTTGAATTCATCTTATCAATGAGGTGCTGATGCGTTTTGTCCATCTTCAGGATGGCTCCACCAACTCACAACAATCTGGGCCGTGGTGAGGAGCAGACTGATGTTCCACCACCACCCTCGCTTCCGTCGCCACCACCTCCTCCTCCTCCTCCAGAAGCTTGGCAAGCTTTGTGTCCGCAACCAATGTGAACACTCAGATGTTGCTCAGGCTGTTGCAAGAAAGGGAGCAGGGTTAGCAAGGTTTTCAAGGGAATTTTCAGAATCAACCTTAGTTTGCGACACTCAATCAGTTCCTTGCCAACCAGCCCAAGTCTTTCACCTATTGTGAGCAGCCTTTTGATGCTGATGATTGGCTCTATGATATGAGTAAGCATTTTGAGTGCAGCAATGTCAGGCCAGAGGACTTTGTCAGATTTGCATCATTCCAGCTCAAGGGTCAAGCAGCTGATTGGTGGCAGCAGTACAAGGATTCCAAGGGCGATCGTGTTGTTACTTGGGATGATTTCCGTCGTGACTTCAGGGCTCATTACATTCCGACAAGCTTTGTCGAGGAGATGCATGAGAAATTCAGGCACCTAAAGCAGGAAAGCAAGTCTGTCTATCAGTACAACATCGAGTTCAAGAATCTAGCCCGCTATGCTAAGCAAGATGTTCCAGATGACAAGGCTATGATCTATCAGTTCAAAGGTGGCCTCAAGGATGAGCTTCTACCAGGCCTAGTTCTTCAAGATCCTCATGAATTTGCTCAGTTCTACAACATGGCTTTGAAGGTCGAGGCAACTCATCTCAAGTTGGAGAACTCAAGGAAGCGTTCAAGGGATTCTTATTCGTCTTCTTCCAGCTCTCAGATGGTTCCCAAGCAGCAAAAGTATTGGGTGCCAAATCATCCTTCGTTTCGTCCTCCTCAGCAGCAGAAGCAGTTCAGTGGTCGTGGTTCTTACCACCCACCCAACCCAGGATTTCAGCAGAGACCCTAGGCGTCCAAGGCAGTTCTTGTTCCTCCTCCAGGCAATGTTCGTCCGCTTTCTAAGGTGACTTGTCACAAGTGTGGCCAGAAGGGTCACTATGCAAACAAGTGCAACCAGCGGCGTCTTCCGCCTCCTCCTCATGTCAAGCCTCCAGGCAATGCTATGGTGAAGCATAATCCCAAGTAATTCGGGTGAATATGGTGAATGCAGCTGAAGCAGAGCAGTCTCATGATGTGATTATGGGTAATCTCTCAGTTAATTCTATTCCTGCAAAAGTGTTATTTGATTCTAGTGCATCGCATTCATTCATATCCAAGCCTTTTGACGCTATGCATGAGTTTTCAGTGGAGAATTTAGCTAGTCCTTTTCGTGTGGTCTCTCCGGGCATGCGCATGAGTTCGCATATGATTGTTTCGGATGCTTCTATCAAGATGGGCAATTATTCTTTTCTGGCTTCTCCCATTGTTCTCGGTAATTCTGACATTGATCTCATTTTGGGCATGGACTTCCTGGCTATGAATAAAGCTCATATTGATTGCCAATCAAAAGAAGTCAAGTTGACTCATCCTTCAGAAGATGTGATTATTTTCGCGGCTCGTGATGACACAATCCGTCTCTTTGCTCTTAATGAGAAGGGTCAAATCTCGGCAATTTCTCAAATTTTGGTGGTGAATGAGTATGAAGATGTCTTTCCAGAAGAATTGCCAGGAATGCCTCCGCACCGACCAGTCAAGTTCGTGATTGATCTCGAGCCTGAAACTGAACCGGTTTGAAAGCGCCCATATAAACATGTCCCCGAAGAGATGAAAGAGTTGAAGAAGCAGCTAGATGAGCAAGAACGTCTGGGCCTGATCATACCAAGTTCTTCTCCATGGGGTTGTGGTGTTTTCTTTGTCAAGAAGAAAGATGGCACGGATCGTCTTTGTGTCGACTACCGTCCATTGAACAAAAAGACAATCAGAAACAAGTACCCACTTCCCAACATGAACGAGTTGTTTGAGCAACTGAAAGATGCCAAGGTTTTCTTGAAGCTTGATCTTCGCATGGGTTATCATCAGATTCGCATTCGTGAAGAAGACATTCCCAAGACCGCTTTCAGGACGAGTTTTGGCTCTTATGAGTACACCGTCATGTCATTTGGTCTTGCTAATGCTCCTCCAACCTTCTCAAGAATGATGAACTTCATTTTCTCTCCTTTCAAGAATGAGTTTGTCTTGGTCTATCTAGATAATATCCTTGTCTTCTCGAACACAGAAGAAGAGCATGCTGAGCATCTCCGCCTTGTGCTTGACAAGTTAAGGGAGCATCGATTCTATGCCAAGTTTTCCAAGTGTGAGTTTTGGCTCAATGAAGTGGTGTACCTTGGGCATGTGATCTCTGCCAAGGGAATTAAAGTGCACCCTTAGAAAGTTGAGGCAATCTTGAAGTGGGAACCTCCTCAGAATGTGAAGCAGCTTCGGAGTTTCCTCGGGCTTGCTAGTTATTGCATAAGATTCATGGAGAACTTCTCTCAAATTGCTAAGACTCTGTCCAATCTCCTTCAGAAGAGTGTCAAGTATGTTTGGTCTCCTGAGTGTGATGTGGCATTCAATATGCTCAAGCAGAGACTGACTTCAACTCTAGTTCTTGTTCCTCCTGAGCAGTCAAAGCCTTTCCAAGTCTTCTGTGATGCTTCTCTCCAAGGTCTTGGTGGTGTTCTCATGCAAGACAAGAAGATTGTTGCTTATACCTCACGTCAGTTGAAGCCTGCCGAGAAGAACTACCCCACTCATGATCTCGAGTTGGCGGTAGTTGTGCATGCTCTAATGACTTGGAGGCATTTATTTTGGGTAGACTAGTTGAGGTGTACACCGATCACAAGAGCTTGAAGTACATTTTCACTCAACCCAATCTCAATCTTCGACAGTCTCGTTGGGTGGAAATGCTTGAGGACTTCAATCCAAGCATTGAGTATACTCCTGGGAAAGCAAATGTCATTACAAACGCGCTCAGCTGTAAGGCATACTGCAATAGTCTCAACTTGAAGCCTCTTCAACCCGAGCTTTGTGAAGCCTTCCGCAAGCTCATCCTTCAGATAATTCCACAAGGATTTCTTGCCAATCTTCAAGTCTCTCCGACTCTGGAAGATCAGGTTCACCAAGTGCAGCTTCTTGATGCTATGGTGAAGAAAGTGAAGAAAGTTGTGGCCAAGAGCATTCCGAAGTATAAGTGCTTTCGCGTTGATGACAAAGATACCTTGTTCTTTGAGGACCGTCTTGTGGTTCCAAAAGGTGATCTCAGAAAGGTTATCATGGACGAAGCACACAATTCTAATATATCCATTCATCCAGGTAGTTCCAAGATGTATCAGGATCTCAAGCAAACCTTCTGGTGGACTCGCATGAAACGTGCAATTGCTCAGTTTGTGAACGAGTGTGATGTTTGTCGCAGAGTGAAGGCGAAGCATCAACGTCCAGCAAGTCTCCTTCAGCCTTTGCCTATCCTAGAGTGGAAATTTGATCATGTGGAGATGGATTTTGTCACTGGGTTTCCCAAGTACAAGTGAGGCAACGATGCCATATTTGTGGTTATCGACAAGCTGTCAAAAGTTGCTCATTTCCTGCTAGTCAAGGAATCTATCTCGGCAGCTCAGCTTGCAGAGTTGTATACGTCAAGGATAGTATCTTTGCATGGTATTCCTCAGCTCATCTCATCTGACTGTGGAAGCCTCTTTACTTCCAAGTTTTGGGAGTCCTTCCAGACTGCTATGGGTACCAAGATCCGTTTCAGCACTGTGTTCCATCCGCAGACAAGTGGTCAAGTTGAGAGAGTCAATCAGATCCTTGAAGATATGCTCAGAGCCTGTGTGATTTCGTTTGGCATGAAATGGGAAGACTGCCTTCCATATGCTGAATTCTCATACAACAACAACTTTCAAGCTAGCTCAGGCAAGGCCCCATTCGAGATTCTCTACGGCAGAAAGTGTCGTACCCCACTTAACTGGTTTGAAACCAGTGAGCGTCAGATATTGGGCAATGACATGATCACTGAAGCAGAAGAAATGTGCCATGTCATTCATGAGAACCTCAAAGCATCTTAGTCCCGATAGAAGAGCTATTACGATAGAAAACATCGGGATGTTTCCTTTCAAGTGGATGAGCTACTCTATCTCAAAGTCTCTCCCATGAAGAGCACTCAGCGGTTTGGAATTAAAGGGAAGCTAGCTCCTTGTTTTGTTGGTCCTTTCAAAGTTGTTGGCAAGAGAGGTGGTCTTGCATATCAACTAGAGCTTCCTCCAAATTTCGCGAACGTGCACGATGTCTTCCATGTTTCTCAGCTCCGGAGATGCTTCAAGACTCCTGAGCGAACCATTGACCTCCAAGACATCGATCTCCAAGAAGACCTCTCTTATCGTGAGCATCCAGTTGCAATTCTCGAAGAAACTGAGCATAAGACTCGCAACAAGTCTATCAAGTTCCTCAAGGTGAAGTGGTCTCATCATTCTGACAAAGAAGCTACTTGGGAACGCGAGGACCTTCTCCGTTCCGAATTTCCAGACTTATTTTGTTCCTAGATCTCGGGTCGAGATCCTCTTCTAGTGTGGGAGAGTTGTGACAGCCCAAGTGTTGTCCCTACCTTCTATGGCATATCTCTTGTATGAACCTTGTTGTCATGAGAGTAATGCAACGATTTTGCATCTTGTCATGCATGTCTTGTTCTTGCGTTCATGCATCATGCATCATAGCATCCATCATGCCATGTCTTTGCTTGTTGTGGTTGAGTGTGCCTTGTGTTGTGTTGGTGTGATGTGGCCTTGTGTGATGTGGTTGGAGTTATGTGGTGCATCTCCTTCCTTTCCCCCTCTTTTTCCCTTTTCAAACAAACCCTTCCAATACCCTTTTTTCATGTTATTATTATCAACAGATTTAACTTGCTTTAAAAAAATTAAAAAGTTCAAGTGTTAGCCTAAAATGTTTTGAGCATGTGAGAATTGGTCTTTTGTTGTTTTGAGCTTTTATGTTTTGGAGTTTCTAAATAACAAGGGGCTGTCTATTTTAAAAGTATTTAAATTAATTGTCCTAAAAACCATTTTGATATTTTTAGTAAATAGTGCATTTTGTTTCCATTGTCAAAGTATTTTTGTTCTGCACAAAAATCATTTATTCTACTCTGGGTTTTTTTCTTGAATCGTTGTGATTTAAAAATATTTTAACTTCTCTATTTTATTTAGAGCGCCAGTGTGGGCCTTGCCTTCCCGCGGCTCAGCCCACTCAGGGGAACGGCCACCTGCTCGGTTCGTCGTCTTCGTCAGGGAGCAGAGAGAGAGCGCCTCCGTCGTCCCCATTTCCGTCGCTCGTCACCATCAGCCTCGGGGGTATTTAAACCCCCTCGGCGTGTGTGCCCCCTCTGCTAGGGTTCTTCTCTCCCCTCGCGCCGCCGCAGCTCCCTTCTCTCTCTCCATCTCCCACCTTCCTCTCCTCTTTTCCCTCTGTTAGGTAAGTTCAGTGAGTGCAGAGAGTTTCAGAGAGAGACTGCCGGTCGCCGTCGCCGCGTCTCCGGTGGGCCTTGTCCCCGGTGGTCATGGCATGGAGCTCGGGGATCCTCCCCGCGTTCAATTACCGCCGCTAGGAGCCCTGAAGAGGCTCCACAGCGACGGCCCCGTCTTCGTATTCGCTAGAGACGTCCGCTATGTCATCTTCTTCCCCTGCTTCGACTCCGGCGCGTCTCCGACCCCCCTTCATCGTCGTCTTCGCCTATGGCAGCCCCGTGGTGAGCACCTGGTCCTCTGCCGTGCCCCCCTCTGTCCTGATGCATGTGCGAGCTCGTCGTGCCCGATGAGCCCGTGCTAGTTTATGCCGAAGCTTCGCTGTAGTTGCAGGTGTCGTTGCCTTGGGTGCTCGTCGGAGTTAGATGTGGGGATGCGCTCCCCCATTGATGCAGCTTTCCCTGCTCCATTTCTCCCCGCCGATAGTGTCGTGTGCACGCCGGAATTGCCTGCCGCCTTGCCTCTGTCATCGCCGCCGCGGTAGTTCAGTTCCGTCAGTTATATGTGCTTGTGTGTGTATTAGTGAGCAGGTGCCCCTCTCCTGTTAACTAGTGCGTCGATAGCCTAGTGGCAACTGGCTCGGGAAACGACCAGGAGGTCGAGGGTTCGAACACGAACCCCTCCCCTTTTTTGTTGTTGTTTTTCTTTCCTTTTATTTTCTTCCTTTCTTTTGTGATGTGGTATGTGTGTGTAGATGAAAAATACCTGCATGTTTGTTTTTCTTTTCTGTTTATATGTGAGAGTGTGAGTAGGTGGTGTATGTGTAGGTGTGTAGTGCATGTGTGTGTGCACTTATGCATGTGTGTAGTGAGAGTGTGTGTGAGTGTGTAGTCATATGCATATGCATATGCATATATGCCTTGTGCATATATGTGTGTGGATGAACACCCACACACACATGAGCATGTGTGTGACTGTGAGTGGCCATGTGCACTTGTGCATGTGAGGTGGTGTGTGTGTGCCTATATGCATTATGCATATATGGGCATGTGAGTGTGTGGTGGATGAACACCCCCCTCTTAGGTGGTATGTTCATGAGTGTTTGTGCTAATATGCCCTTAGGCATATGGAGCATGTGTGTGTATGCTATGTAGTGGTGTGTGTAGAGTGTATGTGTGTGTGACAAGTGGGTCCTTTTCCCCACTTGCCATACCCTTTGTTGTTTATGAATGTTTGTAGGTTTGTTAGATCATTTATATGTTAAACTAAGTTTCCAAATCTGGTTATGTCCATTTATGCTCATGTCCATTTAGAGTAAGTTTTAACTTATAAGAGAGTGGATGGTTGGTTGCTAGTATATTGTGCCATGTTGCTTCACATGAACATATGAGTATGACACATGTTTTTGGGGTAGAAAGAGCCAAGGAATCCATTCGTGCTTTCAGATTTCACTTTTGAGCAAGTTTATAAAACTGTCATTTTCTGCTGTGAAGCTACTTTGTCATTTTTGCATGATTTAATCCATGCTTGCTTTGGGGCATGTGCCAACATGGAAATGCTAGTGTTTTATATCTAATATGCCATGGTATTTTTTTTAACATGATAATCACCCATATAAGTGGGAAACGTGCTGCAAAGTCTGAGAATCTGCGGTTATTTTTATGCCATGAAGAGTGGATGTCATCTTGTAATATGTTGAGAATTAGCTCATGCCCAGTGCTAGATGTTGTCTACTACCATCCTATTAATTTTCATGCCAAGAGGTGGTATCTAACACCTTTAACTTCTGTTGTCAACATGCTACCAGATTAAATCAGATTCCAGAAAACTGTTATTTTCACCAAGTCCCTGAAAATTGTTTCATCATGCCAACTTGATAGCTTCATGCTTATTTATGTGTGCCTCCTTTGCAGATTGTGTAGTTGGATAATTTGACAAGCATGTTACGTAGTTTCTGTCAATACCTTTTTTGTTGCTGTAGGATTCCTGTAGCTCAAGTTGTGGGATGTGAAAGTTGCTACGTTGTTGTTTTGTGGCAGATTGCTTGTTTTAGTGTTTTGTGACTTGTGGGAGTTATACTCCATGGAATTGATTGATATTTGTCTCTATTGTGGTTGGTTTTTCATTTCTTAACCAGTGGCTACCTTGGAATGCCAATAATTATCCCATGGCCTTGTTGTCTTGTGTTTTGCCTTTGTACCTTGTCGTGATCGTATCGTGAGAACCGTAACTCCGTTTCTTGCATTCTTTATATGCATTTCTATTGATTTTGCATGATGAATCCATATTTTCCATGTTCATGCATGTATAAATAACTTAACATGAGGTTTTGTCCAGATTCATTAATAACCAATCCTTGCATGTGAAACATGACTAGTTTTGGATTGCCATGTTTAATTCTTCATAAATGAATCATGCATCATCTTGGTTGTGCATTGAACCTTGGTTGGATGTTTATTATTGCTGTTTATCTTGGGTAGATGCGAGTGTTGATACTGAGTATGAGGACCCAAGGGAGTACCACTACGAGGATCCCGCTACTTGTTCCGCTAAAGAACCAACAGGCAAGATGATCGTACCCGGATCCCGACACTATTTTTGCTTGCTAGTTACTCGCTCTTATCTTTACAATTGCGCTACCTACCACTTGAAAATCAGCCTCCTAATTGCCATGATAGCCTCTAACCCTCCACCTTCTAGCAAACCTTTGATTGACTAAGTTACCGCTGCTCAGCCCCTCTTATAGCATTCTTAGTTGCAGGTTCAGGTTGTTCCTTGTGATAACATGGATTTGTCATATCACAATATTATCTGTTATTTAATTTAATGCACTTATATATCTTGGTATTGGTGGAAGGCTTGGCCTTTTGCTAGGTGTTTTGTTCCGCTGTTACCGTCATAGTTCTTGTTACCAGTGTTATGTTTTCCATATTTTGCGCTCCCAACACGCTCGGGGTTGTTATGGGGACCCCCTTGTTTATTCGGTTGAGATTAAAACTTGTCTGGCAAGACGCAACATTGGTACTACATTTGCTTAATAACTTAATAAATTTGGATAGGGCTTTGCAACCCCGTGGATAATTACTCAACCCCCGGGCTCCTCATGAGTGTTGGTCCAACCCAGAGCAGCTTATTAACGCCGCCTGGGGCAACTCGGTGATTGGCGTGGTAACCATCGCTCATCCGTCGTGTCCTGAGAACGAGATACGCGGCTCTTATCGGGTTCGTCGACACATTGGGAGGTCTTGCTGGATTTGTTTTACCTTTATCGAGTGTCTTGCATGTGGAGTCTGAATTTCTTCGGATTATCT
Source organism: Hordeum marinum (assembly GCA_022496015.1). Taxonomy (NCBI): domain Eukaryota; kingdom Viridiplantae; phylum Streptophyta; class Magnoliopsida; order Poales; family Poaceae; genus Hordeum; species Hordeum marinum. Next base: position 124,210,091 of record CM039673.1, on the reverse strand, counting down.
CGAGGTGTTGGAATTCCTTTGGAGTTACCTATGATGATCACGAGATTCGTGGTCGAGGCTATTCCCGCGGAGTGTGGTTATTTGTGATGGACTAGTTGGAGCACCCCTGCAAGGATAAATCTTTTCGAGAAGCCATGCCCGTGGTTATGTGGCAACTTGGATATTTGTTTAACACCCGGTTATAGTTAACTTGAAGTAAACTCTAATTAAAATACACCAACTATGTGAGTAACCGTGATCGTCTCTGCTCGTGAACATGATCCGAGAGAGAACACGATGGGGTTATGATTGACGTATGTAAGTGTTCAGGATCTCATAGAGATCATACTAGATTCGATCGTTCATCGTAGGCCACTCATATTTATTTTCATGTTGCGTAAGTGTAGCCACCATATATGCTTAGTGCTGCTGCAAACTAAACACATACCCCTTTCCAACCTTAAGATTGAATAGTCTCGGTACCCAGGCGCTTGATTGATGTGTCCTTGTGGCTCATAGATTACTACAACACTCCAGGTACAGGTACAGATGAGTTCGTGTAGGATGATCTGACCCAGCTCCAATGGGAATATGATGAGGAGAGAGGCAGGATGTACGTGACTTATCCAGACGAGTAGGGGGCCATGGTCGTGATCTTTGGGATAGCGAGATAGTATCATTTGCATCTATTTTATCGTTTGATTTTGTCTGTAGCCGGACCCTGTCTTCATCTTGATAGGCGCACATCTTGGGCGTGACAGAAGGGAAGAGGTGGCCGGCCCCCTTAGATCCATCTAGAGGGGGGCGGCGGCCAAGGGGGAAGACTTGCCCCCCAAGTTAGGTGGGAGGCGCCCCCACCCCCTAGGGTTTATAACCCTAGGCGCCTTGGGCCCTTGGGGGCGCACCAGCCCACTAAGGGGATGGTTCCCAGCACTTCAGCCCACTAAGTGGGAGACTGTTGGAAATATGCCCTAGAGGCAATAATAAATTAGTTATTATCATATTTCCTTGTTCTCGAACCCGCGGGGTCTGCACACTTAAGGTTTGGTGACGTTTCGGTAGTATAGAGTTATGTATGGTGGTGACCGAAGGTTGTTTAGAGTCCCGGATGAGATCCCGGACGTCACAAGGAGCTCCGGAATGGTCTGGAGGTAAAGATTCATATATAGGAAGTCCCAGTTTGGTCACCGGAAAAGTTTCGGGCTCATCGGTAGTGTACCGGGAGTGCCGGTAGTGTACCGGGAGACCACCGGGAGGGGTATTTCGACCCAAGAGGCTTCATGGGCTGTGGGAGAGTAAATACAAGCCTTTTGTGGACTGGTGGAAGTCCCACAAAAGGCCCATGCGGCTGGGAGAAAAATCCCAAAGGGAAAAAGGTGGAAAAAGGCCGAAAAAAAGAGGAATCCTAGTCCTACTAGGATTGGAGGAGGAGTCCTCCTCTCCTCCCCACTTTGGTCGACCCAAGGGCTGGTTTTTTGGCAGCCAAGACTCCTCCTCCTCTCCTCCTATATATACTAGAGGATTTTAGGGTTTTGGCACAGAATTTTCAGTCACGTGCTACCCGTTCCTCTAGTGCATAGTTTCTCCTCTAGATCGGTTTTCTGCAGTGCCTAGGCGAAGCCCTGCCGGAATTGCTCCACCACCATCGCCGGAGCACCGTCACGCTGCCGGTGAACTCTTCTTCCTCTCCACTTCCTCTTGCTGGATCAAGACAGTGGAGATCGTCATCAAGCTGCACGTGTGCTGAACGCGGAGGTGTCGTCCGTTCGGCGCTAGATCGGAAGGACCGTGATCAAGATCGCGAGATGGTTCATGACGAGTTCGCGCGACGGATCGTGATGAGTTCGCGGGACGGATCGTGATGAGTTCACGGGACAGATCATGATGAGATCACGGGACGCTCGGCGATTTGGATCGCGAAGACGTTCGACTACACCAACCGCGTTTCTTAACGCTTCCCGCTTAGCGATCTACAAGGGTATGTAGATCCACTCTCCCTCTCATAGATGCTCATCACCATGGATAGATCTTGCGTGTGCGTAGGAAAATTTTTGTTTCCCATGCAACGTTCCCCAACAGTGGCATCATGAGCTAGGTCTATGTGTAGATGAGATCTCGAGTAGAACACAAAGAGTTTGTGGGCGTTGATGCTTATATTGCTTCCTCCCTTGGTCGGATTTTGGTTCAGTGGTATTGTGAGATGAAGCGTCCCGGACCAACATTACTCGTACGCTTACGAGAGACCGGTTCCCTCGAGCGCAACTTGTTGCATAGATGGCTTGCGGGTGCCAGTTTCTCTCACTTTAGTTGGATCGGATTCGACAAAGGCGGTCCTTGAGAAGGTTGAAAAGCAAATTATGTATCAGCGTTGTGGTTTATGCGTAGGTGAGAATCGTTCTTGCTAGAAACCCATAGCAGCCACGTAAAACATGCAACAACAATTAGAGGACGTCTAACTTGTTTTTGCAGGGTATGTTGTGATGTGATATGGCCAATTACATGATGTGATATATGTGATGTATGAGATGATCATGTGATGTATAGATTATCACGACTTGCATGTCGATGAGTACGGCAACCGGCAGGAGCCATAGGGTTGTCTTTAATTATTGTATGACCTGCATGTCAATCATTAAGCGCTATGTAATGCTTTACTTTATCGCTAAACGGTAGCAATGGTAGTAGAAGCATGGTGGTCGTGACAACCCCGATGGCGACACGTTGATGGAGATCAAGATGATGGAGATCATGGTGTCTTGCCGGTGACGATGGAGATCATGCCGGTGCTTTCAAGATGGAGATCAAAAGCACAAGTTCATGGCCATATCATGTCACTTGTGATTACATGTGATGTTAATCCTTTTATGCACCTTGTTTTGCTTAGGATGACGGTAGCATTATAAGGTGATCCCTCACTTAAATTTCAAGATGAATTGTGTTCTCCCCGAGTGTGCACCGTTGCGAAAGTTCGTTGTGTTGAGACACCACGTGATGATCGGGTGTGATACACTCTACGTTCACATACAACGGGTGCAAGCCAGTGTTGCACATGAGGAACACTCGGGTTAAAATTGACGAGCCTAGCATGTACAGACATGGCCTCGGAACACAAGAGACCGAAAGGTCGAACATGAGTCATATAGTAGATATGATGAACATAATGATGTTCACCATTGTAACCACCTCAACTCACGTGATGATCGGACTTGAGTTGGTGAATTTGGATCATGTATCACTCGAATCACCGGAGGGATGTCAATTTGAGTGGGAGTTCTTAAGTAATATGATTAATTGAACTCATTATCATGAACATAGTCAGTAGTGCCTTTGCAAATTATGTTGTAGATTACTTGCTCGCGCTATAGCTCCCTTGAATTTTTATATGTTCCTAGAGAAATAGAGTTGAAAGATGATGGTAGCAATATTGCAGATTGGATCCGTGATCTGAGGATTGTCCTCGTTGCTGCACAGAAGGTTTATGTCCATAATGCACCGCTCGGTGCGCCAACCCCTCTAGCGTTGTTTGTAGATGTTGTGAACATCTGACGGGTACGTGCTGATGACTACTTGATAGTTTAGTGTGTCATGCATTACGGCTTAGAATTGAGGCTTCGAAACGTTTTGAACATCACGGAACATATGAGATGTTCTAAGAGATGAAATTAGGATCTCAGGCTCATGCCCGTGTTGTGAGATATGAGATCTCCAACAAGATTCTTTGCCTGCAAGATGAACGAGAATAGCTCAATCGTTGAGCATGTGCTCAGATTGTCTGGGTGCTACAATCGCTTGAATCGAGTGGGAGTTCATCTTCCAGATAAGATAGTGATTGATATAGTTTTCCAAGTCACTTTCACTAAGCTACTAGAACTTGGTGATGAACTATTGAATGCCAGGGATAGAATTAATGATCCCTGAGCTGTTCGCGATGTTTGACACCACGAAGGTAGAAATCAAGAAGGAGCATCAAGTGTTGATGGTTAGTATAACCACTAGTTTCGAGAAGGGCAAGGGCAAGGAGGGAAACTTCATGGATGGCAAGTCAGTTGCTTCTCTAGTGAAGCAACCCAAAGTTGAACCCAAACCCGAGACTATGTGCTTCAATTATGAGGAGAAAGGTCGTTGAAGCGGAACAACCCTAAATACTTGGTAGATAAGAAGGCTGGCAACATAGACAGAAGTATATTTGATATATGTGTTATTTATGTGTACCTTGCTAGTACTCCAAGTAGCACCAGGGTATTGGATACCGGTTTGGTTGCTAAATGTTAGTAACTCAAAACAAAAGCTACGGAATAAACGGAGCACTAAGCTAAGGGTGAGGTGACGATGTGTGTTGGAAATGTTTCCAAGGTTGATGAGATCAACATCCCACGCTCTTTCTACCTTCAGGATTAGTCCCGAACCTAAATAAATGTTATTTGGTGTTTTGCGTTGAGCATGAACATGATCAGATCATGTTTATTGCAATACGGTTATTCATTTAAGTTAGAGAATAATGGTTATTCTGTTTACCTGAATAATACCTTCAATGGTCATGCACCCAGTGAGAATGGTTTGTTGAAATCTTGATCGTAGTAATACACATGTTCATATCATTGATGTTAAAAGATACAAAGTTAATAATGATAGTACCACATGCTTGTGGCACTGCCGCTAAATGTCACATTGGAATAAAGCGCATGAAGAAACTCCATGCTAATGGATCTTTGGACTCATTCGATTTTGAATCGGTTGAGACATGTGAACCATGCCTCTTGGGCAAGATGACTAAAAAAACCTATTGGATGGAGCGGGCAAGTGATTCATTGGAAATGATAGATGTTGATGGATGCAATCCAGTGAGTCTTGTAGCATGCAGTGGATATCGTTATTTTCTTACCTTCACTGATGATTTAAGTAGATATAGTGTATATCTAATTAATGAAACACAAGTCTGAATCGTTTGAAAAGTTCAAGCAAATTCAGAGTGAAGTTTAAGATCATAGTGACAAGAAGATAAAAGTATCTGCGATATGATCGTGGAGGTGAATATCTGAGTTATGAGTTTGGCATACAACTTTAGACAATGTGAAAGTTGTTTCACAACACACGCCACCTGGAACACCATAGTGTGATGGTATGTCCGAACGTCATAGTCATGCTCTATTGGATATGGTGCATGTTATGATGTCTCTTATCATTTTGCTACTATAATTTTGGGGTTGTGCATTAGAGACAACTACATTCACTTTAAATAGGGCACCATTTAAAGCCGTTGAGATGACACCATGTGGACTATGGTTTGATAGAAACATAAGCTGTCATTTCTTAATGTTTGGGGCTGTGACGCTTGTGTGGAAAAAGTTTTCACCTAATGAGCTCGAACCCAAAGTGGACAAATGCATCTTCATAGAATACCCTAAGAACAGTTGGGTGAACCTTCTATCTCAGATCCAAGCATAAAATGTTTGTTGCTAAACCTGGGTCCTTTCTTGAGAAAGGGTTTCTCTTGAAAGAGTTGAGTGGGAGGAGGATAGAACTTGATGAGGTTGTTGAAACCTCTGCTTCAACCAGAAAGTAGCGCAGCATAGAAAGATGTTTCTATGAAGCCTACGTCAGTTGAAGAGGAAGTTAATGATGATGATCATGAAAGCTTCGGATCAAGTTACTATCGACCTACGAGGAAATTAGAGCTTGATGAGGTTATTGAACCTTTACTTCAACCAGAGAGTAGTGCAGCGCAGGAAGTTGTTTCTGTGAAGCCTATGTTAGTTGAAGAGGAAGTTAATGATGATGATCATGAAGCTTCGGATCAAGTTACTATCAAACCTCGTAGGGCGACAAGGATGTATACTGCTATTGAGCGGTACGACAACCCTGTCTTGGAGGTCATGTTGTTGGACAACGATGAGCCTACAAACTATGGAGAAGCGATGATGGGCCCGAAAACCAACAAGTGGTTAGAGGCCATGAAATCCGAGAAAGGATCCATGTATGAAAACCAAGTATAGACTTTGGTGGACTTGCTCGTTGGACGGCAGGTCGTTAATTACAAATGGATCTTTAAAATGAAGACATACGCTGATGGTAAATGTTACCATTTGTAAAGCTCGACTTGTTGCAAAGTACTTTTTGACAAGTTCAAGGAGTTGACTGCGATGAGACTTTCTCACTCGTAGCGATGCTAAAGTCTGTTGGAATTATGTTAGCAGTTGCTGCATTTTTCAATTATGAAATCTGGCGGATGGATGCCAAAACATCGTTTCCTTCCTTAAGGAAAGGTTGTATGAGATGCAACCAGAAGGTTTTGTCAGTCCTAAGGATGCTAAAAGGTGTGTGAGCTTCAGTGATTCTACTATGAACTAAAGCAAGCATCTCGGAGTTGGAATATACACTTTGATGAGGTGATCAAAGTTTTGAGTCTATACAAAGTTTATGAGAAACTTGTATTTACAATAAAGTGAGTGGGAGCATTATAGAGTTCGTCGTAAAGAGTCACGTCGATGCAAGCTTTAAACACCAATCCGGATGACTCGTAGTAGCAATCTGGATACGTATAGCGGAGCAGCCATTTGGAATAGTACCAAGTGGAGTGTGGTAGCAGTGTTTACGGTTTGACATAGAAATTTGCAAAGTACACACGGATCTGAATGTCGTGGACCCGTTGACTATAAGACCTCTGTCACATGCAAAGCATGATCGAGCCCCAGAACTCATTGGGTGTTAGATTCATAACAATGCGAATCACATGGTGATGTGAACTAGATTATTGACTCTAGTGCAAGTGGGAGACTGTTGGAAATATGCCCTAGAGGCAATAATAAATTAGTTATTATCATATTTCCTTGTTCATGATAATCGTTTATTATCCATGCTATAAATTGTATTGATCGGAGACTTAGATGCATGTGTGGATACATAGACAAAACCATGTCCCTAGTATGCCTCTAATGGACTAGCTCGTTGATCAAAGACGGTTAAGGTTTCCTAGCCATGGACATGAGATGTCATTTGATAACGGGATCACATCATTAGGAGAATGATGTGATGGACAAGACCCAAACTACAAACGTAGCATATGATCGTGTCAGTTTATTGCAACTGTTTTCTGCATGTCAAGTATATGTTCCTATGACCATGAGATCATGCAACTCACGGACATCGGAGGAGTGACTTGTGTGTATCAAACGTCGCAACGTAACTGGGTGACTATAAAGGTGCTCTACAGGTATCTCCGAGGGTGTCTGTTGAGTTGGCATGGATCAAGACTGGGATTTGTTACTCCGTGTGACGGAGAGGTATCTCGGGGCCCACTCGGTAATACAACATCACAATGAGCCTTGCAAGCAATGTGGCTAATTGTTAGTTGCGGGATATTGTATTACAGAATGAGTAAAGAGACTTGCCGGTAACGAGGTTGAACTAGGTATGGAGATACCGACGATCGAATCTCGGGCAAGTAACATCCGAAGAACAAAGGGAACATCATACGGGATTAACTGGATCCTTGACATAGAGGTTCGACCGACAAAGATCTTTGTAGAATATGTAGGAACCAATGTGAACATCCATATCCCACCATTGGTTATTGACCGTAGAGGTGTCTCGGTCATGTCTACATAGTTCTCGAACCCACAGGGTCTGCACACTTAAGGTTTGGTGACATTTCGGTAGTATAGAGTTATGTATGGTGGTGACCGAAGGTTGTTTGGAGTCCCGGATGAGATCCCGGATGTCACGAGGAGCTCCAGAATGGTTCGAAGGTAAAGATTCATATATAGGAAGTCCCAGTTTGGTCACCGGAAAAGTTTCGGGCTCATCGGTAGTGTACCGGGAGTGCCGGTAGTGTACCGGGAGACCACCGGGAGGGGTATTTCGACCCAAGAGGCTTCATGGGCTGTGGGAGAGTAAATACAAGCCTTTTGTGGGCAGGAAGTCCCACACAAGGCCCATGCGGCTGCGAGAAAAATCCCAAAGGGAAAAAGGTGGAAAAAGGCCAAAAAAAGGAGGAATCCTAGTCCTACTAGGATTGGAGGAGGAGTCCTCCTCTCCTCCCCACTTTGGTCGACCCAAGGGCTGGTTTTTTTGGCAGACAAGACTCCTCCTCCTCTACTCCTATATATACTAGAGTATTTTAGGGTTTTGGCACAGAATTTTCAGCCACGTGCTACCCGTTCCTCTAGTGCATAGTTTCTCCTCTAGATCGGGTTTCTGCAGTGCTTAGGCGAAGCCCTGCCGGAATTGCTCCACCACCATCGCCGGAGCACCGTCACGCTGCTGGTGAACTCTTCTTCCTCTCCACTTCCTCTTGCTGGATCAAGACGGTGGAGATCTTCATCAAGCTGCACGTGTGCTGAACGCGGAGGTGCCGTCCGTTCGGCGCTAGATCGGAAGGACCGTGATCAAGATCGCGAGACGGTTCGTGACGAGTTCGCGGGACGGATCGTGATGAGTTCGCGGGACGGATCGTGATGAGTTCACGGGACGGATCGTGATGAGATCGCGGGATGCTCGGCGATTTGGATCATGAAGACGTTCGACTACACCAACCGCATTTCTTAACGCTTCCCGCCTAGCGATCTACAAGGGTATGTAGATCCACTCTCCCTCTCGTAGCTACTCATCACCATGGATAGATCTTGCATGTGCGTAGGAAAATTTTGTTTCCCATGCAACTTTCCCCAACAGGAATCACTCCTAGGTCGGTAATGAACTCCTTCATCCAGACTCCTTCCTACGCTGCTTCCAAAGCAGCTATGTACTCCGCTTTACATGTAGATGCCACCACGATGCTTTGCTTGCAACTGCACCAGCAGACTGCCCCACCATTCAAAATATACATGTATCTGGTTTGTGACTTGGAGTCATCTGGATCTGTGTCGAAGCTAGCATCGACGTAACCATTTACGACGAGCTCTTCGGCACCTCCATAAACGAGAAACATATCCTTAGTCCTTTTCAGGTAATTAAGGATATTCTTGACCGCTTGAAAGCACATTTGCTCCCTTGGTGGTTTTGGTAATTAATAACAATATATAAGTCATTGAACTAATGTTTTCACCAAGTATATTTCAGGGAAAGTTCAATGATGGGAATGGCTAAAAGATTGTGGAATTACCCCAAGATTCAAGGAAATAGGTCGGCCAACCTTCAAGCAATAGGACTCTACATTTTACATTTGTGAGAAATCACTTTGAGTCTATAGGAAAGCCAATACTATGAAAAGGGGATAAAGTTTTGATGGTGAACAATATGCTCGAACGTGCACAAGTGACAGTCACCAAAACATCCACACACTCTCCCACCAAAGTCTGTCCTAAGCCAAATATGCAAAATCGATGCAACCAACATTCCTATCCGAGTGCCACCGAGTTCTGAACCCTAGACAGACTCAGCCAAACCCTAAGACTTCATTGCAGCCGACACTGTACTCGGTGCCACCGAGTTGGGTTGCCAACTTTCTGTTATGCAAGTTCTCATTTTCGGTCCGACCGAGAATGGTGAATCGGCGTCACCGAGATTGGTAAATCTGACCGTTGATCACCTTGTCGGTGCAACCGAGAATTGTATATCGGTCCCTCCAAGATTCAAAAGTTGCCACTTTTAGTCACTTAGGTACCATCAATATTTACACATCGGTGTCACTGAGTCTGACTTATTGTGTGTAATGGTTGGATTTTTGGGGATGCCTATATATACCCCGTCACCACCACCCACTCGAAAGAGAAGCACTCAGAACTATTCCATACCTATCCTACTCAGTTTTCTAAGAGAGAACCACCTACCCTTGTGTTGAGGTCAAGATCTTCCACTCCAACCATATGGATCTTGATTTCTAGCCTCCCCAAGTTGCTTTCCACCAATCCCATCTCTTCTACCAAGCCAAATCTATGAGCGAGAGATTGTGTGTTGAGGAGTCTATCATCTTGAAGCACAAGAGCAAGGAGTTCATCATCATTACCGAGCCTATTACCTTTTGGAGGGTAGTGCCACCTAGATTGGTTAGGTGTCGATTGCGAGCCTCCTACTTCGTGTTGTGTACTGAACCAAGAAGTTTGTAAGGGCAAGGAGATCGCCTACTTCGTGAAGATCTACCCATAGTGAGGCTAGTCCTTCGTGGACGAATGCCGCATGGAATAGTCAAGGTTACTTCTTCGTGAAACACTCCGTGGGTAGAGCCCTCCGTGGACTCTCGCGCCCGTTACGCTCTATGGGTTCAAGACTCCATGAACGTGGACGTACGATAGCACCACCTATCGGAACCATAGGAAAAATCATTGTGTCATCACTTGTGTTTGCATTCCTAACCCTCTCTTTACTTACATGTGCATTGTCTTTACTTTCCGCTGCTACACTCCTAGACATTCATGTGTAGGGTGTTACTTGATATGCTATGAATGCTAAAACTTGCCAAGAATTAAAATTGGGGAAAAGGAAAAACTTTTATTTGGTCAAGTAGTCTAATCACCCCCCTCTAGACCTACTTTCAATCCTACAAGTGGTATCAGAGCTTTGGTCTCCATTGCATTGGCTTCACAACCTAGGAGAAGTATGGCATCTAGTGAAGGAAATTATCACCGTAGAGGTCCGTACTTTGATGGCAATAATTTTTCTAGTTGGAAGCATAAAATCAAAATGCATTTGCTTGGTCTTAATCCTGCCATTTGGGCTATTGTTCGTGTTGGCTTGCAAGGTGAATTCTTTGTGGATGGAAAGGAACTGGATCGTGAAGCGTCAGCGGATGAATTGAAGATGTTGCAACTCAATGCTCAAGCATGTGACATACTCTTCAACTGCTTTTTTCCTAAAGAATTGAACAAAATCAGCCATCTTGAACATGCAAAAGAGATTTGGGATACTTTGGTTGATATGCACGAATGAACTGAGTTCGTGAGAGAATCCAAGTTAGATGTTCTTCAAGGTCAACTTGACAAGTTCAAGATGAAGGATGGTGAAGGAGTCGCTGAAATGTACTCTAGGCTAGCTCTCATCACAAATAAGATTGCCCGCTTAGGAAGCAAAGAAATGACTGACAAGTTCATCATCAAGAAGATACTTCGAGTTTTGGATGAGAGATATGACACCGTGCGCACATTGATCCAAATGATGCCCAACTACAAAGATCTCAAACCAACGGAAGTAATTAGTAGAATTGTTGCTCATGAGATGACACTCAAAGACAAGGAAGACCTTCATCACAAGTCTAGCGGTGCTTACAAAGCCACAAGTGATTCTCCCTCTACCTCAAGCGACAACCTTGTCACAAATGAAGAGATAAGCCTCATGGTTAAGAAATTCAACAAGTTCTACAAGAATAGAAGATAAGATCGCAGCTCCAACTCAAGATATGAAGAGAAGCGTTCGTCAAGTCATGACCGAAACTGCTACAATTGTGGAAATCCCGGACACTACTCAAATGAGTGATCGGCTCCCTACAAACAAAGAGAAGAGTCACCAAGAAGACGAAGCTCAAGAGATGAATCACCTCAAAGAGAGAGAAGGAGTAGAGATGATTGTTATGAACGAAGACCCTCAAGGAGAAGTAGGGACTTGGAGAAGAAGGACAAGCACACCAAGAGCTACTCAAGAAGAAAGCATCAAGCTCATGTTGGTGAATGGTTTCCGGCTCTGACTCCGACAACCACTCCGAGAGAAGCTATCACTCCAACTCCGACTATAGTCAAGATGATGGTGTTGCCGGAAATGCACTAGTGACAACCAACTCCTATGATCTATTTGATTCACCAAATGAAGGAGGCGGAATTTGCTTCATGGCTAAATGCCCAAAGGTATCTCACCCCGAATATCTTGATTTCGATAGTGATGAAGATGATTTGCTTTACGATGATGACTTGTTATGTGATAAAACTAGTGATCATAATGAACTTGATATTTCTCATACTAGTCAAGATAAGTCAATTGATGATGATAAGATGAAAATAGAAGAACTAACTAAAGAACTCAACACTCTTAAGTTAGCTCATGAATCTACTCTTGAAGATCATAGAGAGATTGTAAGAACTCATGAGAAGCTACGCTTCAAGAAGCTCAATTTGGAGCAAAAACATGAATTTCTTAAAGCTATAAATGACGATCTCTGAAAGAAGACTTCATCTTGTCTACATTCATGCCACAAGTCAAATCTAAGAAAACTAGTAACAAAGGAAAGAAGGAATCTTCATCTAGTAGCAACAATAAAAATGCTAAACCCAATGATGTTGCTCCTAGTAGTTCTATTGATTCCACTAATGATGATTCTCTTAGACAAGTTACACTTGAGAAATAAAATTCTTTATTGAAAGGAATTACAGATAAAGGTATCTACAAGAGTCTTGAAGGGTATAAACAATTTGATGAGATTGTACGCAAGCATGGAGGATACCGGAAGAATCGCGGTGTTGGCTACTTCAACGCAAATGGAGTTGAATGGGAAGAAGGTACATATCCGAATCCCAATTTTGTTCCTCAAAAGGAGAAGTATGAAAATACTCTTCCCAAGGGGACAAACACTCAAGATGACCTTCCACCACAAGACACCAAACTCAAGGGCAAGAACCAGCTCTAAGAGGACTTTGACTCTTATGAAGATGAATCCCAAGCTTTGGTGAAGTGGGTTCCCAAGGCTACTACAAGCTCGACTTCTACAAGTGCTACTTCAACACCAAGGATCCCCATCAACTTGATGTGGATTCCCAAGCAGAAGAACTAGAGAGTTCTTGAGGGGTGACTCGGCCAATGAAACTCACTCACATTTATTATTGGCGAGATCTATTTGCAATCAACATCAACTGTATGCAATAGATCAAGGAGTCACACATTCCCTCAAAGGTAAGCAAGGGACAAGGTAATCAACAAGTCAATGGACATCATTACACATACTTTGCACTCCATGTCCATAGATATCCTTGTATTTGTCTCTTGTGTGTTGGGACTAACCCATGTAGATGAGAACAGTAAGGAAACAACAAGGATACTCCCAACTCTTGCTGATCTTCATCAACCTTGAGCATCCACCACTACCTCACCAACATGAAGTCTTTATCGACAAAACCCAAGGTTAGTTTATCCCTCTTATGGGGGGATGTCACATCAAGGGGGAGCTTTACTCTAAGACTTGAGTGAAAGCATCTCTTAGTATGTGACAACATTAAATGCTTTATGTAAAAGTGGTAACCCCTCTTGTGCTTAAACGATGAGTATGACCTATGATCAAGTACTCTTACTTGGCTCCTAAGTAAAATACTCATATATAGATGACTCTGTCGTTGCCCAAGTGCTTGTTAGATACGAGAGTGTTTGTGCATGTTTGCCATGATTTCATTTGACATCTTATTGTGTGAGCATGTTGGTCTGCATTTATTTACTCATTCGAGGATATCCAATTGTTTCTATTTGGCTTTTGATTTATCTTTTGCCAATTGGATATACAAGAATGCCTAGGACCACTTCCTTAGATATATATGCTTTCTCGCCTCATACTACATTCAGGCTGCATCACAAAATTTGAACAAGTGCTTTTCCATCCCTTTGTGTGTGGAGCACTCGGAGTTCCGTGTCGACAAGGACTGACCATTAAAACCTCCCAAGTGCATCTCGATGGAACCAACTACAAATTCTCGGTCTCACCGAATGCCTAGGGTTGATCTACTTTTTCAATCTCGGTACCACCGATTCCATTTTCTTGGTTACACCGAGTGTCCCTGTTAGCTGACAGTTGAGGCACTCGATGACACCGAAAACTTAGAATCGGTGTCACCGACAGTGGTGGGTATAAAGGCTGTGGACCCCGACGCTTTGAACTCCTATCTCATTCGTCGCGCTCCAAAACCCTAAGTTGTCGTTCCAAAGACCCCTGGCCGTCGCCCTTGTCTCCCCGCGCTCCTCTGCCGCTGGGAATCGCCGTCGCCGACGAATTCCTCTCCCTCGTCGCCACTGTAGAGGATCTGCGCCAAGCTAGGGTACGGATTCAATCTCTATTGCGCTCCTCGTACGATTCTTGCGCATTAGGTCCTTGTTTATCATTGATACACCCTTTGCACATGTTTGCATCCTCTCAAAACACTGAAGTCTCGCGAAAGATGATTTTTCTAGGGTTTTGCCGTCCGCTCGATAAATCTCTACGGAACCAAAACGGACATATCGGTCTCACCGATGTGGATTTTTGTGGGGCAGAGAACTGACTCGGTGGAACCAAGTACCACTTTTCGATCCGACCGAAAAGGGTGCCAAGTTTCGGTTAGTGAGTCAGTCAGTCTCAGCGTCACCGATATTTATTTGACAAAATGCAAAATCTTGAAAATGCATTGTTCAAATTTCAAAAACCAGCCTCATTTTGTGATGACTCATCTACTTCTGCTCTCCTATAGTCTATTCACAGGGTCAGTATGTCAGAGACACACAAAATTTGGCAGAGCAGGGAGTTGACATGAGTTCTGGCACAAGCCCTGAGCCCAGTTCTTTCTCAGATCCAGGCACCCCCAGCTCTCATGGGTTGCCCAAGGCTACCACCAGGACCAGGAAGAAGCTCAATTCTGATGAAGAAGATTCAGATTTCATTCCTGAGGAGATTCTTGCTAAGAAGCAAGAAAAGTCTGCCAAGAAGTCAGCATCTGAAGCTACTTCTTCCCGGAGAGTTGCCAGCAAAGTTTATGCACCTGCTGAAACTTTCAAAGCACATGAGAAAGTGCTAGGGCAACTGTGTCAGTTGAGTTCCCCAGGAAAGCTTTGCCTAAGAAGGCAGGGGAGAAAAAGTCCAGGAAGAGGATTGTCCATGTGATTGGCAGCCCTACCTCTATGTTTGAATATCCAGAGGAGGCTGCTGGTGCTGATGCTGAGCAGGAGGAGGAAGAACATGTTGAGATTGCACATCCCAAGAAGAAAGCCAAGAATCTTATGGTTGATGCTATGCCAAAGACTGGCACCTCCAAGGGCACCAAGCCTACTTCCAAGAAAGTTGTTGCACGGAAGTCCAAGAGAACTACCAAAGACATCCCAGCTTTAGACAAGAACAAAGGGATTGCCTCTCGAGTGTAAGATGATGATGACTTTACTACTTTGATGAAGCTCAGACCACATCTTCTAGTGCATGATGCTAGCCACTTAGTTGCTCAGGACATGAAGAAGAGGAAAGACTCAGGATTGAGAGCCTGGAGAGCCATAGATCCTTATGCTCAGAGGAGGAAAACTGTCATTGACTACAAGTTTTACACAAGAGAGCAATAGGATTTTTATGAGACCCTGCTGCTTGTCAAGAGCCCAGCTGTTAGCGACACGAGGTATGTCGATTGGAAGTTCATCAAAGATAATGTGGACTATTTACCGAGTGTCCAAGACAACTTCCATTGCATTGGTCTAGATAAGTTCATTGGCAGAGAGCTTACTGCATGCAACGACGAGATGATCATGCAATTCTACTCCACTGCTCATTTCTACGGAGATGGTAGAATTGTATGGATGACTAAAGGTGCTAGATATGAATTCACTGTTGAGGAATGGGCTGCTCTTCTGGAAGTTCCAGAAGCTCAAGAAGGAGATCTGGATGTATACTCTGAACCCAAGGCAAGTCGCAATGCCATGAAAGACATGTATACTCCTATCCCCACAGGCAAGGTGCAATCACACAAGCTAGGATCCATCTATTATCTGCAAGCAGGCGTCCGGACTATAAACACTATTCTCAAGCATACCTTGATGCCTAAGTTAGGAGATGATAAGATGATCCGAGGCTAGTCCATCAACATGTTGATCCACCTTGACAGGAACACCAGGATTAGAGTAATGGATTTGATTGTTGAGACAATAAAAAGGGTTGTTGTTGACCAGAAGCGCTCTTGTTGTTATGCACCCTACATCCAGTTGCTCATCAACTCTCAGCTGGAGAAGCACATTTTTGCTCTTGATCCTCCACATCTGCCCCTATAGCCAGAGTCCGAAGATAATGTTGTGGTGATGAACCCAGATCATCCCACATCTGCTACAACACATGCAGAGGCAGAAGTTGTTCGAGTCGCTAGTGCTCAATCCCCCAGATCCAGGAACAAGCAAATGGATCTTCTGATCATAGCTGTCCAGGGCATGCAGAAGGATATCAAGGGGATTCTGGAGAACCAGAACAGCCTTGTGAGGATCTTTGAGTCAAGGATCAAGGTTCTTGGTGATAAGGTGGACAAGGTCACAAAGACAGTGATAGATCTCTAGAAGGAAGTTGACTCCATGCACATCCCTCGTGTCTCTTCTACTTCTTCTCATGATGATGATGACGAGGATGAATCACCTCTCGGTCCAGGCACCCAGTTCACCACTAAGATGAGATTAGCCATAGTGCCTGCACCAGAATCGAGGCCCTCTTCATCAGCACCTGCTACTGTCAGCATAGCTCCTGCTCCATCAGCTCTTGTTCCTCTAGTATCCACTCCAGCTTATCAACGACATCTACAGAGATCTTCGCCGACGTCATACTCTCGACTTCTTCATCAACAACCGAAGGAGATCAGCCCAAGAACGATTAGATAGATACCTTTGAACTTTTTGGTAACTTTTTGCCAAAGGGGGAGAAGTGTATATAGATCAATAGGCTTCGAGAGAGAGAGAGAGCATTTGGTATTTTGTTTCTTTTTCAAAAACAATTGCTTTTGGTTGTCGTGATACTCTTTTGTCTTGCTTGTGATACACGCTTGATGATATTTGATCATACGCTTTAATGTGTGATGCTACTATTTCCTATCATCTTAATGCTTATGTGATGATCATTCATCTTTGGTTGATTGTGTTGTGCTATGATATTCATTCCAATTACTCTCGCACACCACCAAGTGGTATGTGACATGTAAGAAGTGACCCATGTACCTAATCGATTGTGCATTTGCATTCAAAAGCAAATTTAAAATTAATGCACAAATTTAGGGGGAGCTCTTGCCTTTCACATACTTCTCAAAGCGACGATTATATTCCATGATTATATCTTTATCGAAGCTTTTATCTATATGTTGTCATCAATTACCAAAAAGGAGGAAACTGAAAGCACATTTGCTCCCTTGGTGTTTTGGTAATTAATAACAACATATAATTCATTGAAGTAATGTTTTCACCAAGTATATTTCTGGGAAACTTTAATGATGGGAATGGCTAAAAGATTGTGGAATTACCCCAAGATTCAAGGAAATAGGTTGGCCAAGCTTCAAGCAAGAGGACTCTACATTTTACATTTGTGAGAAATCACTTTGAGTCTATAGGAAAGCCAATACTATGAAAAGGGGGTAAAGTTTTGATGGTGCACATATGCTCAAATGTACACAAGTGACAGTCACCAAAACATCCACACACTCTCCCACCAAAGTCTGTCCTCAGCCAAATATGCAAAATCGGTGCAACCAACATTCCTATCCTGGTGCCACCGAGTTCCAAACCCTAGACAGACTCGGCCAAACCCTAACACTTCGGTGCAGCTGACACTGCATTCGGTGCCACCGAGTTGGGTTGTCAACTTTCTATTATGCAAGTTCTCATTTTTGGTCCGATTGAGAATGGTGAATCGACGTCACCGAGATTGGTAAATCTGACCATTGATCACCTTGTCGGTGCAACCGAGAATTGTATATGGGTCCCTCCAAGATTCAAAAGTTGCCACTATTAGTCACTTAGGTACCACCAAGATTTACACATCGGTGTCAACGAGTCTGAATTATTGTGTGTAATGGTTGGATTTTTGGGGATGCCTATATATACCCCTTCACCACCACCCACTCGAAAGAGAAGCACTCAAAACTATTCCATACCTATCCTACTCAATTTTCTGAGAGAGAACCACCTACCCTTGTGTTGAGGTCAAGATCTTCCACTCCAACCATATGGATCTTGATTTCTAGCCTCACCAAGTTGCTTTCCACCAATCCCATCTCTTCTACCAAGCCAAATCTATGAGAGAGAGATTGTGTGTTGAGGAGTCTATCATCTTGAAGCACAAGAGAAAGGAGTTCATCGTCATTACCCAGCCTATTACCTTTTGGAGGGTGGTGCCTCCTAGATTGGTTAGGGGTCGCTTGGGAGCCTCCTACTTCGTGTTGTGGAGTGAACCAAGAACTTTGTAAGGGCAAGGAGATCACCTACTTCGTGAGGATCTACCCATAGTGAGGCTACTCCTTCGTGGACGGAAGCCACATGGAATAGTCAAGGTTGCTTCTTCGTGGAACCTCCGTGGGTAGAACCCTCCGTGGACTCTCGCGATCGTTACCCTCTGTGGGTTGAAGACTCCATGAACGTGGACGTACGATAGCACCACCTATCGGAACCACGGGAAAAATCATCGTGTAATCACTTGTGTTTGCATTCCTAACCCTCTATTTACTTACATGTGCAATGTCTTTACTTTCCGCTGCTACACTCTTAGACATTCATGTGTAGGGTGTTACTTGATATGCTATGAATGCTAAAACTTGCCAAGAATTAAAATTGGGAAAAAGGCAAAACTTTTATTTGGTCAAGTAGTCTAATCACCCCCTCTAGACCTACTTTCGATCCTACACTGCTATCGAGTGTTCCATTCCAGGATCACTTTGGTACCTCCCTACCAAACATATGGCAAGGTTCACATCAGGTTTGGTACATAGCATGGCATACATAATAGAGCCTTTGGGTGAGGCATAGGTGATGACACTTATCTTTTCTCTATCTTATGCCGAGGTCGGGCATTGAGCTATGCTCAATCTCACACCTTGCAATACAGGCAAGAACCCCTTCTTGGACTGATCCATATTGAACTTCTTCAATCTTGTCAAGGTATGTGCTTTGTGAAAGACCAATGAGGCATCTCGATCTATCTCTATAGATCTTGATGCCTAATATGTAAGCAGCTTCTCCAAGGTCCTTCATTGAATAACTCTTATTCAAGTAGGCCTTTACACTTTCCAAAAGTTCTATATCAGTTCCCATCAACAATATGTCATCCACATATAAAATGAGAAATGCTACATAGCTCCCACTCACTTTCTTGTAAATACAGGCTTCTCCATAAGTATGTATAAACCCAAACACTTTCATCACCTCATCAAAGCAAATGTTCCAACTCCGAGATGCTTACACCAGCCCATAGATGGAGCGCTGGAGCTTGCATACCTTGTCAGGATTCTTAGGATCGGTAAAACATTCCGGCTGCATCATATACAATTCTTCCTTAAGGAAACCATTAAGAAATGCCGTTTTGATGTCCATTTGCCAGATCTCATAATCATAAAATGCAGCAACTACTAACATGATTCGAACGTACTTCAGCATCGCTACGGGTGAGAAGGTCTCATCGTAGTCAACTCCTTGAACTTGTTAGTAACCCTTAGCGACAAGCCGAGCCTTATAGACAGTCACATTACCATCCGCGTCAGTCTTCTTCTTACAGATCCATTTATTTTCTATGGCTTGCAGATCATTGGGTGAGTCCACCAAAGTCCACACTTTGTTCTCATACATGGATCCTTGTCGTGGTTTTGTCATGGCAGATGCCACAGGTAGGCTTATCGAGAGGGGCCGAAGGATGTCGTCGGGCTCCGGGAGCGGGATTAGGCACAAGCGGTGGAGGACACACGATGTACCCAGGTTCGGGGCCCTCCGTGGGAGGTAACACCCCTAGTCCTACTAGGTCTAGTTGAGACAATGGTTGGGTTACAATGGCGCTCCTTGAGCTGTATGAATCGTGGAGGAAGAAGGAGCTAGCCTGCTCTTCTGCCTCCCTACGTGCGTGTGTATGGAGTGGACGTGGAGGGAACTCAGAGATCAGCCGACCCCTTGCATGGGGGTGGCCTGGGGGGTTTTATAGGCCAACCCCCTAGATTACAATACACATAGAAGGTCAAAGGGGGGGCCCAGCCGGCAGCCTCTCTGGCCGGCTGCGGGGGCCACCAGCTGTGGGGTCTTATCGCCGGTAGGTCCAGCCGGCTGAAGGGTCCCGTCAGGAACCGGCGGGGCCCGTGTGGCGGGTCCCGACGCCGGTCACGTCACGGCATGGGCCACCCCTTGTGGCGTCGTCTTGCGGCGGCCAGCCACCCTGTAGCCATGTCGGGGCAGGTAATGGAGTGGTTGGGGCGTTCCGGCACTGTTGGGAGCCCAGTCACCGTCCGCCAGGGTCAGAGGCCCTGACGCCTTCACTGTGGCCATACCGGCGCTGACCCCCGATGGGATGGGGGCCACTGTTCCCATACATGCCCTGACGACGGTATCCAATGCGCGACCAGCTAGGGGGCCAGGCGGCAACGCCCCCAGCTGGCCGGTGTGTCGTAACCGGCGGGGCGTAGCCGGCGGGCCGCTTCTGGCAGGGCGTAGCCGGACTGCAGGGGGAGGTGGCCTGCCCTTCGGTTACATTAGAAGGCTGGAGAAAGGGGGCGCTTGAGGCTACCCCGGGGTCATCCCCCCGTCAGTAGTCCCCGAAGCCGGGGAGGACCCGCCGACGAGCCATGGCAGTCCTCGCCGGCTTGAAGATCGTTCTTGCGCCGCGGGCTGCCTTGAGAGTCGAGCGAAGCCAGCAAGCGACGGCCGGCTCCACAGTCGGCCGATGCTTCGCGCGCCGCCTCGGGTTCCTCACCGGGTAGAGGAGACGTGCCACGCGTTAGAAAAGACCGGGCGGCGGGGCAGGCCCTCCACGACTGCAGCCTCGGCCCGCGCGCGGGGATCCTTTATGGCGCGGGGCGGACGGTTGGCGCTCCCGTGCGCCACGATCTCCACCCCGCATGCCGTGGGAATCGTGGGGGTCGTGCGCAATGAATCCGGCCCCCACGATTACCCGCGCAGGGCTTAAATGTCGAGAGGGGGGAGGCAGAGCAGCCCGTATGCTCCCCCCTGCCGTCGCATCGCCTTCGTCGTCTTCCTTCCCCCGTCATGAGAGAGAGCGAGAGCAGAGAGCAGGAAGCCAGGACACACGAGCAGGCCGTGCCGCCGTCCGCCGCCGAGCACCCACGCCCATTGTCGCGACCGCATGCCCCCTCGAAGGCCATGTTGGGCAAGGGTGCATGGGACGACAGCGACGTGGATGAAACCTTCATCGGGCACCTCCGCCACCGTCGCAAGCTCCCGGCGGAGGAGCACTTGGAGGCATGCCCAGACGGTCCGGAGAACTCCCCGGCACCGTGGGAGGGCGAGGTGGTTTTCTTCGCCGATCACTTCCTCCGCGGGCTCGGGCTGCCGGCGAGCGCCTTCTTCCGCCGCTTCCTGACGCGGTTCGGCCTGCAGCCGCACCACCTCGCCCCCAACACCGTCTTGCAGCTGGCGGCATTCGTCACCCTTTGCAAGGGGTACTTGGGGGTTGCGCCGAGGCTTGACCTCTAGTGCCGGCTCTTCTTCCTCAAGCGACAGATGGCAAAGGATCCGGTGACGAAACAGATGGTGATGACTGCCTGTGGAGGCTCCCTAATCCATATCCGCAAGGGGACCGGCTTCCCGAAACTCCCGCTGCACGAGTCGGTGAAGCGCTGGCAGCGGGGGTTCTTCTACGTGAACAACGCGAAGCCGGAGGAGGACTACATCAACCTCCCCGACTTCGCCAACCACCCGCCGACCGCGATGCTGAACTGGCGGGCGGTTGCGCCTCCGGCGCCCGATACGGCGGACCAACTCTGCGAGCGCCTTCTCGTGATGACCGGGTCGGAGGGGCTAAAGGCCACAGATCTACTGGCCGCGATGGTGGCACGCCGGGTGCAGCCGCTGCAGCGCTGGCCGCACCTCATCTGCCAGATGGGGGGACGCCATGACCCCTGTCGGCTCTCCAGCAAGGAGATGAAACCGGCCTACATGGCGAGGAGGGTCAACGCCATCTCGATGGCGAAGATGGCGGAGGGCGAATGGCAATGGGGGAAAACCCCATACAGCCAGAGCCGCCCGGCACCGCGGGTAAGTGTCTAGCCGCCTCCTCCCCTCCATCTTCTTTCAGAGGCAGTACCCCTCCCCCCTATAGTTTGACAGCGCACCACCAGGCCCGCCCGCAGCTTTACCCGTTGCTGCAGAACTACGGGGAGCCGACCCTCGACACGGCAGAGTCAGACCCCGAGGAGGTCGAGGATGTCGACGACGTGGAGCCAGCTGACTCCGAGCGAGCCGGAGCGTCCGGAGCTTGGAGGGACCGTGCGGGTGAACGCCTAGAGGGCCTCCGTGGCACGTGCCAACGCGGGCATGGCGCTCCGCATTGCCAAGTCGTGGTACCCCGAGCTGGACTTGGGTTTGCTCATGGCCCAGTGTGCCGGCACTGACGCTGAGTTGGAGGCGGTGGCCGACGAGATGCTGGTGAGGGCGAGCGACCTCGCGTCCTTCACCGCATGGGACGAGTACGTCCCGGAGCACGGGGCGGATGGCGTGGTGGTCCCGGAGGACCGGTACAGGCTCGCCCTGGACGACCCGGAGGGGAGTGCCACCAAGACGGACGATGGAGAGTCCGACACCGACGACTATGCTGAGTCTGAGCCAGCTCCGGATGCGGGAGCGAGGGCTTCTACCTCAGCCGCCCCAGAGGCGCCAGCCTCGGAGGCGCCAGCACCGCCGACTCCAAAGGCGTCAGCGCCGGAGGAGGGCCGGCCCGAAGCTGCCATCACTTAGGACTTTCTTTCCTGCATTTTTGTTTTAGACTAGAATTCCACCCACTAGGGGTGTATATGTAATGAACTCGTGGCCGTGGGTCTTTTATTGTTATGACTTATGCCATTTGCTCTTACAAAAGAAAGTGTGTGCCGGCTCTTCTTTCGCCTTTTGCCTTTTGGCTTGTGTTTGCGCGCCAGGATTCCTTCCGGCTTCCGCCCCGCTTGCCAGCCAGTCGGGAGCCGGTATGGGACAGGGACAGGGCTTCACCCTTGGGGAAAAACAGTAGGCTCTTAGAGTCAACCGGCTAGGGCT
This sequence comes from Hordeum marinum, assembly GCA_022496015.1. NCBI lineage: Eukaryota > Viridiplantae > Streptophyta > Magnoliopsida > Poales > Poaceae > Hordeum > Hordeum marinum. Next base: position 124,187,270 of record CM039673.1, on the reverse strand, counting down.
AGGTTGAGCCAGCAGAGGCCGGTTACTAGGATTAACATAGCTCGACTGGGCCGGGCCGGCTACCACGCGCGTCGGCTGACCTTCGTGTGAGAAGTTCCGTCGTACCCCGTGGTCCCTTCAGCCGGATAGCCGGGAGCCGGTCTATAGCTGGTTAGGGGAGGGAAGGCGAAGGGTTGCTCGCTCACATTATTTGTCTGCCTCGGCGGGGAGTCGGGCGTGCCCTCGGGCCCGGGAGCCAGACCCGGTTGACGTGCCTTAAATAAAAGGAAAACTTTGGAGGAATCGAAAAGGGACATGCCCCAAGTGCCGGCTTGGGGCCCCCATTGCATTCATAAGTCCGAAAGGGGAAGGATACATACAATGGTTTTTAGCAATAAAATGGACGGAGGAGCGCCGCGTTCCACGGGCGCTCCGTCTCCTCGCCAGAGGCGTCTCTCTTGCGCTTCTACGGCTTCTGGGCGTCTATTAGAAAGTACGCGTCGTTGTGCAGCGCCCGGCTGATGATGAATGGGCCCTCCCATGGGGAGGACAGCTTGTGCTGGCCGATGGTTCATTGGATCCGCCTGAGCACCAAGTCTCCTTCGCGGAAGGAGAGCGGCCGGATCCACTTACTGTGGTAATGCCGGAGCTTCTGCTGGTAGATGGCTGTCCCTCTCAAGGCCAGCTCGCGGGCCTCCTCGAGGAGGTCAACGCTGTCTTCCCTTGCCTCCCTCGCATCCTTCTTGGTTTACAAGGTAACCTGAGGCGAATCGAACTCGATGTCGGTGGGGATGATCGCCTCGGACCCGTAAACGAGAAAGAACGGAGTGTAGCTGGTTGACCGGTTGGGCGTGGTCCGGAGGCTCCAAAGGACAGCCGGCAGCTCCTCGACCCAATAGCTGGCTGACCGGACCAGTGGTGTCACGAGCTGGGGCTTGATGCCGGATAGGAGCAGGCCGTTTGCCCGCTCAACCTGGCCGTTTGACTACGGGTGGGCGATGGATGCCAGGTCGAGCCGGATGCCCCGCCTCGAGCAGAAACGTGCTAGCGCGCCCTTGGCGAAGTTCATGCCGTTGTCGGTGATGATGCTGTGGGGGACACCGTAGCATACCGTAATGTCTTCGATGAACCGGACGGCCATGGGGCCGTCCAATTTCTTGATTGGCCGGGCTTCGATCCACTTGGTGAACTTGTCGACGGCTACCAGCAAATGTGTCATGCCGCCTCATGCGGTCTTGAAGGGTCCCACCATGTCCAGACCCCAGACGGCGAAGGGCCACGAAAGGGGGATGATCTCGAGAGCGCTAGCCAGAAGATGGCTCTGTGTGCTGAAGCGTTGGCAGCCCTTGCACTTGTCAACCAGTTCCTTGGCCGCCTCCAGAGCAGTCGACCAGTAGAAATCGTGATGGAATGCTTTGGCCACCAAAGACCTGGAGGCGGCATGATGCCCGCACTCGCCCTGGTGGATGTCGAGGAGGATTTCTTGCCCTTTCTCCAGCTCGACGCAGTGTTGGAAGACGCTGGTGGTGCTACGATGAACCAACTCGCGGTTGATGATGTTGTAGGCCGGGGCCCGGCACTGAATTTGCCTTGCAATGGCCTCATTGGAGGGGAGCTCACCGCGCTAGAGGAACGCCAAGATGGGCTAGGCCCATGAGGGAGCCGAGACAGGGGCCAGCTCAGCCCCCGGGACCGGCTTGCCAGCTCCTGGGAGTGAGGCGGCAGCAGGAGCGTCGACCGTCATCATGACGGCAATGGAACCGATGCCGGCATGCGTAGACGTGGCCGGCTCAATTGCCGTGGCGGTCGGCGCCGGCCCGGCAGCTAGTGGTGATGGAGCCGGCAGAGCTGCCGTAGCCGGCGGGGCCGGTTGGGCAGTCGGTTGTGCCGAGGTGTCGGCCACGTTCACCGATACGAAGACAGACTCCGATTCGGGAGAAGGCTTGATCGAAGGCTTCAGCAGCTTCTCGAGGGAGATGTCGGCTGGGATGGCCTGCCGGGTGGAGCCGATCTTGGCCAGCGTGTCGGCCGCCTCGTTGTCCACACGGGGGATGTGGTGGAACTCGCAGCCCTCGAAGGAGTCGATGAGCTGCTGGACGAGGAAGCGGTAGCTGGCCATATTGGTGTCCCTGACGTCCCATTCGCCAGAGACCTGTTGCACCACAAGGTTGGAGTCGCCGAAGCAAATGATGCGCTGGATGCTGATCTCCTTGGCAAGCCGGAGGCCATGGACGAGGGCCTCATATTCGGCCACATTGTTAGAGGCAGCAAAGTGGATCTGGAGGGCGTAGCGGAGCTGGTCTCCTCTGGGAGAAGACAAGACGATGCCGGCTCCCAGGCCGGCTCGCATCTTCGAGCCGTCGAAGTGCATGCACGAGTGCATGGAGTCTGGCGGAGGCGGCACGAACTGGGTTTCGGCCCAGTCGACGAGGAAGTCGGCCATTGCCTCGGATTTGATGGCAGTGCGCGGCTCATACCGTATTTCGTAGTCGGCCAGGGTGATGGCCCATTTGGCGATCCGGCCGGTGGCGTCCCGGCCGGCCATGATTTCGTCCAGCGGCACTGTGCTCATGAAGGTGATGACGTGCTCCTGGAAGTACTGCTTGATCTTCTGGGCGGCAAAGTATACGCCGTAGCACATCTTCTGGTAGTGGGGGTAGTTTTGCTTGGAGGCGGAGAGGACCTCGCTGAGGTCGTAGACGGGACGCTGCGTCGGCAGCGCCTTGCCTTCCTCCGGCCGCTCCACCACCAGGACGACACTGATGACGCATGTGGTCGTCGCAATGTAGGCGAGCAAAGGCTCCTTGTCAGCCGGTGCGGCCAAGATGGGCGCGCTGGTGAGAGCCTGCTTGAGGCCGCGGAACGCCGCGTCTGCCTCGTCGGACCAGTCGAATAGGGCCGGCTTCTTCGAGAGGTCCCAGCCCGGCTCGACCAGGGCCGACTTGTGTAGGAGCCCGTAGAGGGGCAAGGCCTTCTCGCCCAGCCGGCTGATGAACCAACTGAGGGAGGCAAGGTAGCCGGTGAACTTCTAGACGTCGCGGAGCCGGACCGGCTTGGGCATGTGCTCGATCGCCCGGATCTTCTCGGGGTTAGCTTCGATGTCGCGGGCAGACACGAAGAAACCCAGGAGCTGGCCGGCTGGGACACCGAAGACACACTTCTTTGGGTTGAGCTTGATCTTGTATTCGCGCAAGTTGGCGAACGTCCCCCGGAGGTCGTCGAGGAGGCTGAAATGCTTCTTGGATTTGACGACGATGTCGTCCATGTAGACGTGGACATTCCTGCCTATCTGAGGCAGGAGGCACTTCTGCATGCAACGCTGGAAGGTAGCGCCTACATTCTTCAGGCCGAAGGACATGGTGATGTAGTAGTAGGCCCCGAAGGGGGTGACGAAGGAGGTCTTGAGCCGATCAGCTGGGTCTAGCTTTATCTGGAGGTAGACGGAGTAGGTGTCCAGGAAAGACAACAGATCGCAGACGGCCATGGAGTCGATTACTTGATCGATCCGTGGCAGGGCGAATGGGTCCTTGGGCACGCCTTGTTCAGGCTTGTGTAGTCGATACACATGCGCCAGGTCTTGTTTTTCTTCAGCACCAGGACTGGGTTGGCTAGCCAGTCCGGGTGGAACACCTCCATGATGAAGCCGGTTGCGAGCAGCCGGGAGATCTCTTCTCCTATAGTACGCCGCTTCTCCTCGGAGAAACGACGCAGGGGTTGATTGACCAGCTTCGCATCCGGCCATACGTGTAGCTTTTGCTCGGCGAACTTCCTCGGAACACCCGGCATGTCCTTGGGGACCATGCAAAGATGTCCCGATTCTCACGGAGGAAGTCGACGAGCTCGCTTTCCTATTTGTTGTCGAGGCGAGATCCGATGGTCACGCACTGGATGGGGTTGGCCAGATCGAGTGGCACCTGCTTGGTGTCCTTGGACGGCTGGAACAAGCCTTTCCCGACCGATTGGGACGGAGGGGGCGGCACGGCCGGTTGGGCAGAGGCAAGGGCCACCAGCCAGTCGAGCTAGCGCTTCTCCTCGGCTATTTCTAAGGCCCTCTCGCATGCATGCCATTGACATCTGGTATTTGCCGGCGACGGTGATGATGCCCTCAGGACCCGGCATCTTGAGCTTGAGGTAGACATAATGGGGGATCGCCATGAACTTGACAAGAGCCGGCAGGCCCAGTAACGCGTGGTAGGGACTGTCGAGGTCCATTACCTCAAACAAGACCGACTCGCAGCGGAAATGACTGGCGTCACCGAAGAGGACATCGAGCTTGATCTTGCCGACAGGGGTGCAGGACTTTCCCGGCACGATGTCGTGGAAGACAGTTCGACTTGTTTTCAGATCCTCCACCTTGAGCCCCAGCTTGAGCAGGGTGTCGATGTAGAGGATGTTGATGCTGCTGCCTCCATCGATCAACACGCATGAGAAGCGGCACGAGCGTTTCTCGGAGGCGATGGTAGGGTCGAGGACGAGGGCGTAGCTGCCAGGGTTCGGCATCACGGTCGGGTGGTCCGCCCAGCTCCAGGTGACCGGCTTCTCGGACCAGTGTATGAGCTGGGGAGTCGCGGGCATGGTGGCATTCACCTCGCGATGGAGCCGGCGCTGGGCGTGCTTGTCCATCTCTTCACTAGTGAAGACGACGTAGCAGTCGTCATGTTCGGGAAACCGGTCGTGCAGCCAGCTGTCGTTCCGAGCTGGGGCCAGGTCCGCCTGACCCGAACCGGGAGCCCGAGCCCGAGCCAGGTCTGCTGCCGGAGCGCGGGCTGGCTGCGCAGGGGGAGCCGGGAGGCCGTCCCCCCGGGCCAATCGCTGTGAGAAGTTGCACTGCCGGAGCGTGTGCGTGGCCGGCTTGGCACCAGAGTGGTTTTTGCAATGGAGGTCAAGCATTTGCTCAAAAGTCAGCTTGGGCTGCCAGGAGGCCTTGCCGGTGCGCTGGCGCTGACCGGAGGCCTGGCCAGCCAGCTGCTCCTCCTTGATGGAGGCGACCTGCCGGCTCCCGTAGCGGGAGTCGGGCTGGTCATTCTTGCGCTTGCCGTTCTGCTACTGCCGGTTGTCGGCCGCCACCCGCAGCGCGGCGGGGGGCGTAGCCGGCTTGGCTGGTGCCTTAGCCCTCATCCTCATCGAGGAATCATCCGTGGCATATTTGTCCGCTTTGGACATCAGGTCCGCCAGGGAGGTTGGCTCGGAGCAGAAGAGCTTGTGCCTTTGATGAAGTACTGGATGGCCTGTACCTCGTGTACTCCTTCGCAGGAGTTGCGGAGCTCGGTCCAGCGCATGAGGTAGTCGCGGAGGGGCTCTTCCGGCCCCTGGACGCACATGGCCAGCTCGCAGGGCCGGCCAGGCCGTTTTTAGGTGCCGGTGAAGTTGCGGACGAAGGCCTCCTCGAAGTATGTCCAAGTGTTGACGCTGCCGGCAGCCAGGCTGTTCAGCCAGGTGCGGCCGAGCCGATTAACGTGAGGGGGGCGTAGCAGACGGCTACGTGCTTGTTCCCCCTGGCGATGCCAACGACGGTGGTGTAGTCGATCAGCCAGTCCTCCGGCTTGGCAGCCCCGGTATACTTCAGGGTGTCGCGGGGGAGTGTGAAGCCGGGCGGAAAAGGCTCGTCGCGGATCTGTGGACCGAAGCAGGTCGGGCCAATCGAGCCCTCCTCCTCGAGGAGAGCCGACTGCGCCAGCCGGTCAAGACGGAGTCGGGCGTCGTTGTCGCTGTGGGGGATGCGCGGTCCGAGCCGGGCTACAAGCTCGAGGCGGACGGCCGGTGGGATGGACCGCGCGGGTTCCTGCCGCGGAGGTAGAGTATGCCCACGGGTGCGCCGGTTGCCGCCAGCCAGCGCCTCGTCGCGGCGATGGCTGCCAGTCGGATTGTTGCTATGTCGGCTGTTCATAGTCGGTTGCTCGCTTCCGCGTGACGGGCGGCGCTGAGCATTGCTCCCCCGGGCGTTCCGGCCGGAGGGACGAGGGGTGCTGGAGTGCTGAGCCGGCCGGCGGTCAGCAGCCCCAGTGTCCTCGCCCTCGGGATGGGGAAACTCCGAGACGGCCCCACCGGGGGTGAGGACGACCTATTGCACGTTGGCGGTGTCGATGAGGTCCTTGATGTGCCGCTCGCGTGCGGCCTGCTCCTCGCCCTCCAAGGTTGCCAAATCCTGGTAGGCAACCTTGGAGGCGCGCAGGTTGGCCACGGGGGTGTCGTAGACGGGGAAGCGGCCGTCGAGGATTTCTACGACCACGCGGCCGCATTCTCGCATAGCACCATGCCGACTGAGCTCGGGGCCAGCCGGGGTGAGACTGTACGCGGAGTTGTATTCCCACTGCGCGGCCTCCATCCGGCGTTGCTCGGCAATGAGGGCGCTGGCGTCTTCGAACAGCAGGCGACGGGCCGCCTCCAGCTTGGCTCTAGTGGTGGCCGGGTCCACCGTCATAGCGATAGGAGCGCCCAGACCCCGGAGGGTGGCGGCAAGTCGGTTGGAAGTGTCGGCGCGACCGGCGGCTGCGTCGGCCTCGGCCGCCCGCACACGGCCCAAAGTGGTGGAGGATACGGTGACCATCACTCCCACACGGGTGTGGGGGCCGATGGTCTCGCCCGTGGTGAGCGCGCCCACGGACGAGGGAGGGTCGGTGCAGTCGAACACCCAACTAGGGTACTCGTCGGCCTCCGGTTCTTTGGCGAGGCTCAGCTTGCTGAACCGCCCAGCGAGCACGGCAACGTCGAGCACGAGGTCACGGCCGGGGCATTCATCAGAGATGCCGGCCGTGTTGCCCACAAGGCCCGTCGGAGCAAGCCCCACGAGCACGCGGTTCCGCCCAAACGCGAGGCGGTCGAGGGAGGTGATGAAGGGTCCCGCCCGGAGCGTGACTCCGGTCGGCGCCGCGGACAGCCCCACGGTGGGCGCCAACTGTCGTGGTTTCGTCACGACAGATGCCATAGGTAGGCTTATCGAGAGGGGCTGAAGGACGTCGGTGGGCTCTGGGAGCGGGATTAGGCACAAGCGGTGGGGGACACACGATGTACCCAGGTTCAGGGCCCTCCATGGGAGGTAACACCCCTAGTCCTGCTAGGTCTAGTTGAGACAATGGTCGGGTTACAATGGCGCTCCTTGAGCTGTATGGATCATGGAGGAAGAAGGAGCTAGCCTGCTCTTCTGCCTCCCTACGTGCGTGTGTATGGAGTGGACATGGAGGGAACTCAGAGATCATCCAACCCCTTGCATGGGGGTGGTTCGGGGGGTTTTATGGGCCACCCCCCGGATACAATACAAATAGAAGGTCAAAGGGGGCCCGAGCCGGCAGCCTCTCTGGCCGGCTGCGGGGGCCGCCGGCTATGGGGTCTTGTCGCTGGTAGGTCCCGCCGGCTGAAGGGTCCTGTCAGGAACCGGTGGGGCCCGCACGGCGGGGCCTGACGCCGGTCACGTCACGGCACGGGCCGCCCCTTGTGGCGTCGTCTTGCGACTGCCGGCCGGGGGCAGTGGTACGGCCGGTGACCCTGTAGCCATGCCGAGGCAGGTAATGGAGTGGTTGGGGCGTGTCGGCACTGTTGGGAGCCCGGTCACCGTCCGCCAGGGTCAGAGGCCCTGACGCCTTCACTGTGGCCATACCGGCGCTGACCCCCGATGGGATGGGGGCCACTGTTGCCATGCATGCCCTAACGACAGTATCCAATGCGTGACTGGCTGGGGCGCCAGGCGGCAACGCCCCTAGCTGGCCGGCGCGTCGTAACCGGCGCGTCGTAGCCGGCGGGCCGCTTCTGGCAGGGCGTAGCCGGACTGCAGGGGGAGGCGGCCCGCCCTTCGGTTGCGTTAGAAGGCTGGAGAAAGGGGGCGCTTGAGGCTATCCCGGGGTCATCCCCCCGTCAATCCTATCTCGGATTTCATGGCTTCAAGCCGTTTGTTGTAATCTAGGCCCGCCATGGCTTCTTCATAGTTCGAGGGTTCACCGTTGTCTAACAGCATGATTTCCAGGACAGGGTTGTCGTACCACTCTGGTGTGGAACGTGTCCTCGTGGACCTACGAAGTTCAGTAGTAAATTGGTCAGAAGTTTCATGATCATCATCATTAACTTCCTCTCTAGTCGGTGCAGGCACCACAAAAACACTCTCTTGCGCTGCGCTACTTTCCGGTTCGAGAGGGGATACAATTACCTCATCAAGTTCTACTTTCCTCCCACTTACTTCTTTCGAGAGAAACTCTTTCTCTAGAAAGGATCCATTCTTGGCAACAAAGATCTTGCCTTCAGATCTGACGTAGAAGGTATACCCAATAGTTTCCTTGGGCTAACCTATGAAGACGCACTTTTCTGATTCGGATTCGAGGTTTTCAGGTTGAAGTTTCTTGACATAAGCATCATATCCCCAAACTTTCAGAAACGACAGCTTAGGTTTCTTCCCAAACCATAATTCATACAGTGTTGTCTCAACGAATTTAGATGGTGCCCTATTAGAAGTGAATGCGGCAGTCTCTAATGCATATCCCCAAAATGATAGCGGTAAATCAGTAAGAGACATCGTAGATCGCACCATATCCAATAGAGTGCGATTATGATGTTCGGACACACCATTACGCTGAGGTGTGCCAGGCGGCATGAGTTGTGAAACAATTCCACATTTCCTTAAGTGTGTGCCAAACTCGTGACTCAAATATTCTCCTCCACGATCAGATCGTAAGAACTTTATTTTCTTGTCACATTGATTCTCTACCTCACTCTGAAATTCCTTGAACTTTTCAAAGGTCTCAGACTTGTGTTTCATCAAGTAGACATACCCATATCTGCTTAAATCATCAGTGAGGGTGAGAACATAACGATAGCCACCACGAGCCTCAATGTTCATCGGTCCATAGACATCGGTATGTATGATTTCCAACAAGCTGGTTGCTCGCTCCCTTGTTCGGGACAACGGAGTCTTAGTCATCTTGCCCATGAGGCATGGTTCGCACGTGTCAAATGATTCATAATCAAGAGACTCCAAAAGTCCATCTGCATGGAGTTTCTTCATGTGTTTGACACCAATAAGACCAAAGCGGCAGTGCCCCAAGTATGTGGGACTATCATTATCAACCTTACATCGTTTGGTATTCACACTATGAATATGTGTAACATCACGTTCGAGATTCAATAAAAATAAACCATTGACCAGGGGATGACCACAAAACATATCTCTCATATAAATGGAACAACCATTATTCTCGGATTTAAATGAGTAGCCATCTCGCATCAAACGAGATCCGGATACAATGTTCATGCTCAAAGCTGGTACTAAATAACAATTATTGAGGTTTAAAACTAACCCCGAAGGTAGATGTAGAGGTAGAGTGCCGATGGCGATCACATCGACCTTGGAACCATTCCCGACGCGCATCGTCACCTCGTCCTTTGCCAGTCTCCGCTTATTCCGCAACTCCTGTTTTGAGTTACAAATGTGAGCAACCGCACCGGTATCAAATACCTAGGAGCTACTACGAGCGCTGGTAAGGTACACATCAATAACATGTATACCATATATACCTTTGACATTGCCGGCCTTCTTATCCACTAAGGACTTGGGGTAGTTCCGCTTCCAGTTATCGGTTCCCTTGCAATAAAAGCACTCAGTCATGGGCTTAGGTCCATTCTTGGGCCTGTTCCCGACAACTGATTTACCGGGTGCGGCAACTGCTTTGCCGTCCTTCTTGAAGTTCTTCTTAACCTTGCCTTTCTTGAAACTAGTTGTCTTATTCACCATCAACACTTGATTTTCCTTTTTGATTTCCACCTCCGCTGATTTCAGCATCGAATATAACTCAGGAACGGACTTCTCCATCCCTTGCATATTGTAGTTCATCACAAAGCTCTTGTAGCTAGGTGGAAGCGACTGGAGGATTCTGTCAATAACAGAGTCATCCGAAAGATTAACTCCCAGCTGAGACAAGCGGTTGTGCAACCTAGACATTTTGAGTATGTGCTCGCTGACAGAACTATTTTCCTCCATCTTACAACTGAATAACTTGTCGGAGACTTCATATCTCTCGACCTGGGCATAATCTTGGAAAACCATTCTCAGCTCTTGGAACATATCATATGCTCCGTGTTGCTCAAAACGCTTTTGGAGCCCCGGTTCTAAGTTGTAAACCATGTTGCACTGAACCAGGGAGTAATCATCACTACGTGACAGCCAGACGTTCATAAACTCTTGAGTTGTTGGGAAAACGGGTGCGTTACCTAGCGGTGCATCAAGGACATATAATTTCTTGGAAGCTATGAGGATGATCCTCAAGTTACGGACCCAGTCCATATAGTTGCTTCCATCGTCTTTCAACTTGGTTTTCTCTAGGAATGCATTGAAGTTGAAGGCAACATTAGCATGGGCCATTGGATCTACAAGATAGATTGTAAAGGCAATTTTAGACTAAGTTCATGATAATTAAGTTCATCTAATCAAATTATTTAATGAACTCCCACTCATATATACATCCCTCTAGTCATCTAAGTGATACATGATCCACATCAACTAGGCCGTGTCCGATCATCACGTGAGACGAACTAGTTATCAATGGTGAACATCTCTCATGTTTGACCTTTCAGTCTCTCATGTTCCGGGGCCATGTCTGTACATGCTAGGCTCGTCAAGTCAACCTAAGTGTTTCGCGTGTGTAAATCTGGCTTACACCCGTTGTATGCGAATGTTAGAATCTATCACACCCCATCATCTCATGGTGTTTCGAAACAACGATCCTTCGCAACGGTGCACACTTAGGGGGAACACATTTCTTAAAATTTTAGTGAGGGATCATCTTATTTATGCTACCGTCGTTCTAAGCAAATAAGATGTAAGAACATGATAAACATCACATGAAAATCATAGTGACATGATATGGCCAATATCATCTTGCGCCTTTGATCTCCATCTTCGGGGCGCGGCATGATCACCATCGTCACCGAAATGACACCATGATCTCCATCATCATGATCTCCATCATCGTGTCTTCATGAAGTTGTCTTGCCAACTATTACTTCTACTACTATGGCTAACGGTTAGCAATAAAGTAAAGTACTTACATGGCATTTTTGATTGACACACAGGTCATACGATAAATTAAGACAAGTCCTATGGCTCCTGTCGGTTGTCATACTCATCGACATGCAAGTCGTGATTCCTATTACAAGAACATGATCAATCTCATACATCACATATATTTCATCACATCCTTTTGGCCATATCACATCACATAGCATACCCTACAAAAACAAGTTAGACGTTCTCTAATTGTTGTTGCAAGTTTTACGTGACTGTTATGGGTTTCTAGCAAGAACGTTTCTTACCTATGCAAAAGCCACAACGATGATATGCCAATTTCTATTTACCCTTCATAAGGACCCTCTTCATCGAATCCGATCTGACTAAAGTGGGAGAGACAGACACCCGCAAGCCACCTTATGCAACAAATGCATGTCAGGCGGTGGAACCTGTCTCACGTAAGCATACATGTAAAGTTAGTCCGGGCCGCTTCATCCCATAATGCCGCCGAATCAAGATAGGACTAGTAACAGCAAGCAAATTGACCAAATCATCACCCACAACTACTTGTGTTTTACTCGTGCATAGAATCTACGCATAGACCTAGATCTGATACCACTGTTCGGGAACATAGTAGCAATTCAAAAAAATTCCTACATGTCACCAAGATCAATCTAGGAGAAGCTAGCAACGAGAGAGAGAGAGTGCATCTTCATACCCTTGAAGATCGCTAAGCGGAAGCGTTGCAAGGAACGCGGTTGATGGAGTCGTACTCGCGGCGATTCAAATCGCGGAAGATCATATCCAAGCACCGAAATTATGGTGCCTCCATGTTCAACACACGTACAGCCCGGGGACGTCTCCTCCTTCTTGATCTAGCAAGGGGGAACCGAAATCTTTCCGGTGACTGAAACTGGACTTCCCATATATAAATCTTCACCTCTGGACCATTCTGTAACTCCTCGTGACATCTAGGATCTCATCTGAGGCTCCGAACAGCTTTTGGTAACCACATACAATTCCCGTTACAACTCTAGCGTCACCGAACCTTAAGTGTGTAGACCCTACGGGTTCGGGAACCATGCAGTCATGACCGAGACACCTCTCCGGACAATAACCAATAGTGGGATCTAGATACCCATATTGGCTCCCACATGTTCCACGATGATCTCATCGGATGAACCATGATGTTGGGGATTCAATTAATCTCCTATACAATTCCTTTTGTCCATTGGTCTGTTACTTGCCCAAGATTCGATCGTCGGTATCCCTATACCTTGTTCAATCTCGTTACCGGCAAGTCTCTTTACTCATTTTGTAACACATGATCCTATGACTAACTCCTTAGTCACATTGATCTCATTAAGATGATGTATTACCGAGTGGGCCCAAAGATACCTCTCCGTCACACGGAGTGACAAATCCCAGTCTCTACTTGTGCCAACCCAACAGACACTTTTGGAGACACCTGTAGTGCACCTTTATAGTCACCCAGTTACTTGTGATGTTTGATACAGCCAAACCATTCCTACGGTATCCAGGAGTTTCACAATCTCATGGTCTAAGGAAATGATACTTGACATTAGAAAAGCTCTAGCAGACGAACTACACGATCTTGTGTTATGCTTAGGATTGGGTCTTTTGTCCATCACATCATTCTGCTAATGATGTGATCCCGTTATCAACGACATCCAATGTCCATGGCCAGGAAACCAAGACCATCTATTGATCAATGAGCTAGTCAACTAGAGGCTCACTAGGGACTTGGTGTGGTCTATGTATTCACACATGTATTGCGGTTTCCAGCTAATACAATTATAGCATGAACAATAGACAATTATCATGAACAATTATATATAATAATAATCATTTTATTATTGCCTCTAGGGCATATTTCCAACAATATCTTTGGGCTGACTACAGAAATTCCGGAACAGAGGGGGAAGACCTACCCTAACGAATACTAGCATCTTCAACATCTTGCAGCATTAGAAGAGTATATATTAGCATATTACAAGTAACAAGTTTATTTAGTAACGCCCAGAGATTCTTCCTCAACTCCCTCAGAGAAAGCAATCCCGGAGCCAACATTTCCATTTAGTGTCATAGTATCCAATTCTAGTTGTAAAAGATCAGGATATTTTCCAAGCGTCCATTATCATGGACACAGCTATTCGAATAGATATACTTCCGTGTAGGCGGGCACAAACTTACCTAGCACACTCGATTAACTCTGGATGGACACAATTTTCTTGGCCATACCTGGCCTCGGCCGATTAATATGTCGTAGTCCTACCTAGGCTCAACAGAGAGGCCAAACGCTGGTCTACATCCTAATTGCAAACAGGTCATGGGCCAATCGCCCTTTGCAATCCTGTGCGTTACATGGACGAACGATGTTAGTCCTGGCACCTCTTTATACAAAGACGATGCTTATGCGGGCCACTCGAGCACGTCTGCTCAACTGTGATATCTAAGAAGCTTCCAGGCGAATGTACAATATAGAGTGCCCATACTTATTCCCGCGTGGTTGTAAGTGCAAAAAATGCCAGAGGCTTACTCAGATCACATATCCAAACCCATTAGTGTCTTGACTTTGTGCGGAGACGATTAGTGATCCGCGCTCTGTGGTCATGTCACCCTTTGCAAAGCATAACCGGACGTGCCTCGTAATTATTTCACGGGTGCCCTCCATGCCAACCCAACTCCCAACAGGTTGTCAAGAACTCAAGTCCACCTCAACCGGGGCGGTACCGCCTGTCCCTTCAATCCCACAATACCAGCAAAAGGGGCAACAGGTAAAGGTAACTGTGAGTCCTTGTTATCAAGGGGGAATTCGAGGAAACACCCTTGATGGATTCCCACTCGATGTAGTTATCAAGGTGAACTTGGAGGAATCACCCTCAATAAGTTCATGCTTGAGGGGCTGCATGATAGAGGCATCGTCGGAGGTGGTGTAAGAGGAATCACCCTCGGTAATCCACAACAGACTAGTTACGCTACACATAGATATCATCAGGAGTGAAGTAGGATCTATCACCCTCGGCACTCCAAAGTAGCTCTGCAGAGTCATACAACTAAGGGGTGTGCGGTGATGTGTCGGTCTTGTTGCGTCGATCCCGTGGATTGACCCTTCCGATAATAAAGTGGGGCAACAAGGACAAGGGGAATGGATCAATGATGGTTTACTTCACAATCGATACTAACCATATGGGACAACAAGTAGGTAACAATAGCAGGTTACAAAATAAGGCTATGCATCAGAATAGGAGCTATCTACAACATTTGCAAAATCTAATGCAAGCACGAGAGAGAAAGAGTAGGCGATATCGGAATAATCAAGGGGTTTTGCTTGCCTGGTTGCTTGGCAGGCAAATACGAAACCTTGCCGGTGAAGTAGCCGATCACTAGATCAACATAAGTCTTGGGGTCTACCGGGAAGAAGTAACCGAGGGGGAAACAAATAAATAACGGAGCAATCAAATGCAACATAAATGCAATGGCACGGCAATATATGTGGGTGACATGTGCTAATGCATCCCTAAGCATTTTAATAGAAAAGGGATATCTAGCGATGTTTTCCCGGCTCTAGGTATTTTTCGGACAGATGATCCTAAAGCAAAATGTCCATGTTCATTATTTTAGAGGGGTGCGACAACTATGTGGATAGTATATTAGGATTCTGTATATATATATATATATTTAGCAATTTTCATATATAAATTATTTTCATACGAGTTACGGATTATTTTATATGATTTTTTAAAGTTTTGATGATTTTATGAAATTACTGAATTTAATTTAATTTGAGAATATATTAATTACTGATTGCTATGGTACACAAAAGTGTACCCAGAGGCTTATGCTAGAGGATGGCAGGTGGGGCCCGTGGGGCCCAGTCAATTGCCTTGTCAGTAGTCAACAGTTGACTGTTGACTGGTCAACACTGACCAGTGGGGTCCACGTGTCACAGACAGAGGGTTAAACTAAAATCAATTTGTTAAAACAATGCACTTGGACCCACCTGTCATTGACTATTTAACTAACAGAGGTTAAATTTAAACAGAGATTAATTAAGTGATGGGGCCTGTTCTTAGTGGCCTGGGTTCTTAACTAAACCATGGTTAGAAACTAATCTAATGACCTTGACGCACGGGGCCCTAATGTTAGTGTCTTTGGGGGTGGTTTAAACTCCTGCATGCGCCAGCGAGTACAAAGGACGTCTGCAAGGACCAAACGAGCATCTCCGGCGACCAAACGGACGACGGAGACCACCATTCGAACTGGCGCATCGGCGCGCATCTAGTGGTGCCGGAAGTCCTAGTGGGGGCAACCTAAAGCGATGATGGCGATGACATTAGCGGAGGCCGGAGTTCGGGTGGTGATAGCTTGGCACTGCGAGTGTGAGGCAAGCCGCTCTGAGGGCACAGACGGCACCGTCACAGGGTGTTGAGCACGCAGGGGTGCTTGGTTGGATCGTAAGCAAGCGGCGGCTATGGCAGTGAGCTTCATAGGACCAGTTCGTTTTTCCAGCTTATCTATTGTACAGTACGTGCAAAGTCTGTAATGCCCTTCTTTACCACGGTTGTCTCAACAAAAGCATGGGTAGAAAGATCTTGTGCAAAATTAGCATACCATATCATAGCAAATTGTGCAAAACCACCACATCCATATCTAGTACTACAAATTGTGTAGGGTCAAAACATCCATATCATAGCAAATCTAGCTGAAATTTTTGGGAGAAATAAAAACAGAGGAGGTGGAACGGGGGTCCTTCGCCGGACAAGGAGGAGTGGAGAGGGAACGGGGGTCCTTCGCCTGCCTGGGGCGTCGGCCGCCGTGTGCTGCCGTCTGCCAGACTGGAGCACCGGCCGGACCACCCACCCTACTATGACGCCATGGGACACAGGAGGGAGGAGAGAGGGGGCGGCCTAGGGTTAGCAGGAGCAACGACGGGGGCGGGGCCTAGTTGCCGGCCATGTCGCCGGAGATGGCTACGTCGAGGACGAGCTGAGCCGAAGGCCGCCGCTGGCGGCGGCGGTGGCGTTGAGAGGAACCCTAGCGAGAGGGGGTTTCGGGGGAGCGAGAGCGAGAGGGGTGGGGGTCGAGCGAGCAGGTCGAGCAAGCGGCGTGGGGGTTGAGCGGGACGCGGGGGCTGCCAGGGCCAGTTTCACTGTAATTTGATTAAAAAACAGGGTCCCTTCCCTATACCCCTTCGGGGGTTAAGTGAAAAGCTACGGGAAGCTCCTCACCCCTAGCTTATTTTCATTGTGAAGAGAAGAGAGGTGGAAATAAGCTAAGCTAGCTTATGAAAAACGAGTTCTTTTGCACTTTTAGCTTATTTTGACAATAAGCTCAAATAAGTTGGAAAAGAACTGGCCCATAGTGGAGTCTGGAGCAGCAGTAATGGTAGGGGTAGCAGCGGGCCTGGGCGGCTTAATTAGGAGATGGGAAACGGAGGGGAGCTCGCAGCAAAGCGGAAGAGCAGCTCAGGGAGGCCGAGGAGGAGCTAGCGGCGGCGAATCAGGCGATGGCTCGGTGCCCGTGGAGGAGGAAGGCAATGTGGGCATCATTGTGGTGGCCTCCCGGCTTCGATCCATTGGTGTAGGCGAAGGAGACAATGACGGGGAGGCTCCTGGATATCTCCTCGGACAATGAGGCGCACGGTGTCCGTAGTTGCGACGACGGGCATGGCGAGCACAAGCTCGAGTACCGCAAAAAAAGAGGAGATGGGGGAACGAGGGGTAAAGTAGTGGCTAGGGTTCGCCGGGGATTGCGAAGTGATGCTCTTAACCTCAAGCAGGCCTTAGGATGGCCGACACGTGGAGATCCTCGCCATGTACGCTCTCGGGTCGTCCACGCCATCCCTATTGAATAGGGGGGGTTGAAGAAGGGGCAATGGTGGGATGGGTCTCTCGTGTGCATTAGAGGCCCAGGTGAACACGTAAGCTTTGTTATTTTCTTTATTATTTTTCTAGTTATTTTACAATACCAACTTTTTATTTTATTTAGCCATCAAATGGGTTTTGAAAAATGTGGGTCCTCGACACATAGTTAACTTGCAATATTTAGCACTGCTACAAAAAGTTTGGGAGGCAATTGAAATAGTTTGGATTTTTCATAAATGGAAAGACATTTAAAAATGTTGATTCAACACATTTTAATATGCTAGGGTCACTTATGGACTCTTGGTGATGTTATTTTCCTTAACATAATTGGACTTGGAATATTTGCAACCCAACCAACAATTTGTGGATAGTTTGAAGAAATAATTTATCCGAATTTATTTTAAATTTGAATTTGGCTTTGATTTTTATCAAGTGACAATTTGCATAGTAATCATGCTGACATGGCATCATTAGTGGGAATTACTGTAGCATGACACTAGGGTTGTTACAAGAAGCCATTATGGGGTCGTATGCTTGCAGTGCCCCCAGACCTGATGGCCTCTCATTTCTCTTTTATCAACGGTTCTAGAAATTTATCAAGAGGGACTTTATGGCCCTGGTTCGAGACTTTGAAAATGGTTCTTTACACATACAATGCCTAAACTACTCTTTTGTTACCCTAATCCCCAAAGAAGCAGACGCCAGACATATGAAGAAATTTAGACATATCAATTTAAGCAACTATTCGGTGAAAATTCTCAGCACGGCCATCACCAACAGAGTCTCTCCGCTTGGTTATAGGCTGTTGTCACCTTGCCAAACGACATTCGTTCATGGACGCTTAATTCTTGAAAGTGTTTTCATAGAACATGAGGCGATCCACGAGGTGCATAGATCTACAAACCCTGGTGTTGTCCTAAAATTAGACTACGAAAAAATGTATGATAGGGTGAACTAGGATTTCCTTTTGGAAATGTTGGTGTCTAGAGTGTTCAAAAACAAATGGATAAGTTAGATTTTTTCCATACTCTGACAAAGTTCTTTTGCTGTCAAGGTTAATGACACTGTGGGCCCATATTTTGTGGGTGGAAAAGGTCTAAAGCAAGGAGACACATCCTCTCCCGTGATGTTTAACTTGGTGGCAGATGTGTTTTCACGCATGCTTGCCAAAGCGACGAGAGAAAAATCATTGCAGGGATTATTTCAAATGCGATCCCAAATAGTTTGATCAGTCTGCAATATGCAGATGATAGGATCCTATTTTTAGATCCAAACCTTGAGTACGCTAAAAACCTTAAATGGTTGCTGGCTTCCTTATCTCTCTCACATAGAAATTAACTATGAAAAATGTGAACTTTTTGCGATCAATTTAGGGGAAGATGAGGTTTAAATGCTTTCTCAAATCTTTTGTTGTAAAGTTGGGGATTTCCACTCGAAATACTTGGGAGTGCCACTCACTGCCTGAAATTAAGAAGGGAAGATATACAATCTATTATTAGCAAAAAAATATTTGTGGGTGGAGAGGCAGATTACTTAGTTATGAGGCCAAGCTAATTCTGCTACAGACTTGCATTGCAAGCATCCCTATGTGCTTACTACCCGTGATCAAATTTCCTAAGTGGGCAATTAAATCCATAACATCACAGATGTCCCATTTCTTCTGGGGCAACATGGGATATGTACACAAATACCACCTTGCCAATTGGGGCTTGGTTTTCCAGAAGGAAGCTTTTGGAGGACTCAGAGTTATTAACCTAAGAGAGTTTAATGTGGCCTTGCTTGCTTCCTGGTCAAAAAGATGCTTGCAAGATGTGAAGAAACCTTGGATGACCATAATTAACTACAAGTATAATATCAAGGCCCCCAATGTCCTTTGGTCTAGGGACAGGGTGGGATCACCCTTCCGGAAGGGGGTCACCTGGGCCCTTGCGGGGGCTCGTCCTTTCTATAGATGGAGCCTGGGAAACGGGGTTCAGATTGGTTTTTGGCATGATATTTGGGTGGGACAAACCACCTTAAAAACATAGTTCTCAGAGATCTTTGAGATCTGCCATCAAAATAAAAGTACTGTTGCTCAAGTTTGGGATGGTGAGGTGCTAAGACTGACATTTAGGAGAAGAGTAGATGAAAAATTCATGAAAATTTGGCAAGAGATTCTGTTGACAATTGCCAACCACATTCCTAATGATGAAGATGATGAACCTATATGGATGTTGGAGCATAAGGGTATATACTCTGTCAAGTCATTTTATAACATCATTAACTAGGGAGGGGTTTCTACCCCTATATGAAAAAACTTCTGGAAAACTAATGTTCCTCATAGATACCAAGCCTTTATTTGGTTGTCATATCACAATAAGATTCTTACCATGGTTAATTGGGGGAAGAGACAACAAGTAGATGATGAAACCTTTTTATATTGCAATGAAAAGAAAAATGTGCACCGCCTTCTCTTTGACTGCATTGTTGCTAAAAACCAGTTGGCAGGATATTGCTGAAATGTATAATTTTGCTCAACCTATCAATATGACTGAGTACTCTACTCTATGGAATTATAATAATAATAAAATTGTAGTTAATATTCCTTGTGTGGCTACCATTTGGAGCATATGGTGTATGCTTAACCAAATGTGCTTTCGGGGCATGCCATGGACAAGTACTCACGTTATCCTGGGGATGATCAGCCCCTTTCTACACCAATGGAAGATCATGTGCAAGGGAGATCAATTTGTCCTGCTATGTAGTTGTCTCCGACTCCTGGACCACCGAAGAGGAGAACTGCTGTGCATTGCCTGGAGATGAAGACTCAAGCTGGCGAGATGGCTGGAGTACAAGTCTGCTTCCTCAGGGCACATCCTGGCTGAATGGCCGCCCCCTAGTCTCAAGTTCGCTTACATCCGCCTCTTCGTTTTTCAGCTAGTTTCATCAGCTCTAGGTTCTTTTTAAAATTCATGGCTGCTGGGATGTTGGCATTGCTGAACTCCTGCCTTGTACTAGATGATCAATACTTGTGACACCCTTGGCTGTTAGGGTAGATGTTTAGGCTTTCGAATTTATGCTCGGACAACTCTATGCTCCGTTTTATGCAATAAAATGGAGTGGGGGAACCCCTTTTGATCAAAAAAAGTTGTAAGCTCTGTCTCACCGGATATGAAACAAATGAGCACCTCGCGTGGGAATGCTTTTTCTCTTGTGATGTCTGGGACATTATCACCACCTGGCTATCCATTCCCCATGGCGTGACACCTATTTTCTCCACCTTTAAGGAGTGGTGGAACTCCAATACCCATTGGTGCAATGTGGTTGCTCGCATGAGGTTTGGTGAAGCAACCACATACATGCTTGGGAATGTTTGGAAGGAGTGGAACAAACGAATCTTGAATGATGTCTCACGTTCGGTGCTGGATGTGGCTTATCTAGGTATGAAGGACTTGAACTAAGTGTGAATGGCACTTGCGTAGTTGCCCTTTTGGCATTGTAATGTAATTTGTTGGGCTAGATTTGCAGCATGTAAAAAACTCTTGTACATTTTTCCCTTTCCCCTTCTATATGAACTGGGGAGAACACGAACCATCCTGTGGTTGGATGTTTAGGAGGACAGTGATACCCCCTTTCCACTAGATTTCGAGTCCTAGACATGACATTGGTGCTCGCATTTTCTAGATTTATTCTAGGCCTTCCGATGATGTGCGTTTAGTGAAGGCGTTCGCGTTAAGTACGAAGGTGTACATGACGACTTCGTCAATCTCAAGGGGCGTGTTTGGCAGCAGTTTTGGTACAGACTGGCTCAACGAAGCCTATCTCACCAGAGGCTGGGTGAGGAAACACAGGCTAAAGACTAACATCTGCACATTGTTTGGCTGCCCGCATCTAAGCTTCTCGCATTACGGGAGCAATTTTGGCATAGTGTTTGGTTGCCTCCACTCACGCAACTACACATTGTTCGGTTGTATACACGAGATATGATTAAGAGTTAACACTTACACTTAACACACATAGTTACACCGTGCCTCACGACTGCAGTGGACGGTGACCGCGGCGTCGCGTCCGACACGACGAGCTCGGAGTCTCGGGGGAGTGTTCTTGTCAGCGCCGAGGCGAACTAGTTGCTAGCGTCGGGGCCTCGGAGAAAGTCCGTGCGGAGGAGGGTTGAGGCAGAGGGCAAGGGAGGAGTAATGTAGTGTGTGTTGGATGATGGAAAGTGTGGTGGACAATAACCGTGGCGCCGCGTCCAACATGATGAGCACGGAGTATCGGATGAACGTTCATGTCGACGCCGCGTCGAACTAGTTGCTAGCATCGCCGACTCAGAGAAAGTTCATGCGAAGGAACGCTGAGGCAGAGGACGGGGAAGGAGAAATGCACTACGTGTCGGACCATGGCGACTGGGATGGACGATGGTCGTTGCGCAGCGTCTTACACAACGTGCACGAAGTCGTGCGTGAGCAAACCCGTCGACGGCGCGGCAAACTAGTTGCTAGCCTCGTCGTCACAAAGAAAGTCTGCACGAAGACAGTGGACAGAGGAGGAGAAATGCAGTGCTCGCGTCATAGCAGCATTAGTGCAGTAAGGCGAGAGAGAGAGAGAGAGGAGGCCAAGATGACCGACGTCGGAAACGATGGGAGTGTAGTTGGATGCGGGCAAGGAGATCAAGAGGAACGGCGCCGACGTCAAAAGGGACGAATAGAAGGGCTCTGAGACAAAGGACATAGGAGAAGAAATACAATGTGCGCGTAATTCTGACATCAGTGCAGTGGAACTACGTGATGAAGCTGTCGGTCAAAGAAATTTCAAACGGTTCGATCGTACACGACAAATTTGATAAAATTCGTCCAAAATAGCTACAAGCCTGAACACAAATTTGAGCATTTATGATCGACGAAACTACTAACCGGTCATAAAAATAGAACCGTAATATTGATGTGCATCTTTTTCGTGTAGAGATTATTTCGAATCGAAACACCGTTGTGTAGATTAGAGGGGAGAAGGAAGAAAGGAGATTAGGGAGTAGCTTAGTGAAGGTAGAATAAAAAGCACATACAAAGCTCGCATCCCTCCAGACTCCTCTCGTGTAAGGACCCCACCCATGTGTGTTCGTTGTGGCTCAGCTCAACGTGGCTTGCAAGAAACTGTCAATCTGAGCGTGCCCAACGAGCCAGCCCACGGGTGTTTTAGTTTCGTGCGGTGCAGGCCCAACAATGAACACATGAAACCAAACAACCTAGTTTCTTTTCACGCGAGTCTGATTGGGACTAATGCATGCAACCAAATACGTCGAAAATGATGTGTCGGTTTCTTCTTTCGAATATGCTCATAGAAGTAAGATGTGTGTATATACATAACTGACTACGTATGCGTCTGTACTGTGTTTAACAAAAAGAAAAACACTCGTCTTTAACGTTGAAATAAGAAACATAAAATATAGGGCAACACTGGGCGCCGACGCGCCGGCCGAATGTTTCGGCCGCCTGATCTGCTATGCGACACCGTCAGATCGGAGCTCCTCTGCATTTTTTTTACCTTGTCCTCGTCTCCCCGAGCGCTCGCCACGCCGACTGCCCGTTGGGGCTGCCCGTGCGCCGGCACTCAGCTCGCCCCGGCCCCTGGTTGGAGCTTCATGGATGCAACTCGTCCTGACCGCTCGCCGCCTCGGCCGCCCGTCGAAGCACCATGGATGCAGCTTCGCGACTCAGCTCGTCCCGACCGCTTGCCGCCCCGGCCGCTGTCGGGGCCGCCCCGCGCTTCGGAACTCAGCTCGCCCCGACCGTTCGCTGCCCCCGCCACTCGTCGAAGCGCCATGGATGCAGCTCCGCCTCACTGATGATTGGTTCCAGCAAAAAACAAAGATGCCCCGTTGTAGCATTTTCCCGTGTCGTTCGTAGAAAATAAAGACAACGGTTGCAGCAAAAAAATCCATCGACGTCGCCATTGTAGCAAAAATGTGAATCGGACGTAGCTTCCATGGTTGCCGGTTGTAGCAAAAATCACATCATCGTCGTTGTTAGGCCGCATCATCATCATGTGGTTGCAGCTACAAAGACCAAAAAAGGCTACAACCGCTGACATGAAAAGCTTCAACCGGCTATGAAAAAAAGTTTTAATTCATGCACGGACGAAAAACTATGACGACCAAAAAGAAAGGTTACAACCGCTGTCAGAAAAGCTTGGTCTGGCTACGAAAAAAGCTTCATACGGCCATGAAAAAAGTTTCAACTGTGAAGTCGGAAGCCAGGAATAACGGACTAAAAGCTGCAACCGGCGGTTACAAAAGCTACAACCAGCATTGAAAAAAGCTTCAAACTTATTGTCTTAGCTGCGACCATGGACGACGGCGAGGAGCGGAGGCGGTGACGAGGGGAGATGATGCGGCCATGGTGGCCATGAGCTGGAACCGGCTGGCGGGTGAGCTGCAGTCTATGACAGAAGCATGGAACGGCCGATGGATGAGCATGGTCGGCACAGGTGGCCGGCGAGCAGGAGCGACGGAACGGCAGCAACGACGGCGGTCGGCGGCATGATGAGCTTGTAGTGGTTCGTGAGTAGCGACGAGGAGAGAGAAAACGTGGTTGTGGAGTCCCGGCTGAAGGTAGAAGAAAAAGAAATGGATAAGGATAGAAGAGAAAAGATTGTGCGAGGCCCATCATATACACATGTTTTGCTTTGGGAGTGTTTTCGTGGACGTTGGGACCAACGCAGCGTACGATCCGGCCGAACGATTCGATCGGCGCACCGACCCCAAACAATCCCTTAAAATATATACTGCTCCCTTTGTCTCATAATATAAAAACATTTTTATATTAAAAATATTAAAATATTTTTATATTATGAGACGGAAAGAATAGCATCGTAGTACTTGCCTCATGGCGCACCACCACCGCCGTTTGCCGCACGTAAATTAGCATTTTCCTTTTCTTTTGTGAGACGCACGTACGATTCACGATAGCCCTGGCACCATGTTTTCTTTCCGCGGATAAATTAGAGCTTTTATTCACATAGCCCAGGCACCATGTATATATATATTTTTTTTTTTGCGGAAGGCACCAGGTACACCTGCAAGCGCGCGTGGCGGGTCTTAATGCATTCGTTATAAATAACCGTATCTTAAAGGAAATCTCAAGACACGACCGCCCATGCGGTTTGGCGACGTGCTCCGTAGCCGAGAGCCTCGACCCATATGCGCTGCAGCTGCATGCTCACCGTCGATGGCACGTTGCCTTCAGGGTTCAGGCGATCAAATGCCCGGGAATTGCACCGCACCGGTCGGCTGGATTCCGTCGCTTTCAGGTTATGGATGTAGCCCTCCGTGGCGCCTAGGAGTGCTTTCATTACCGGAGTGGAGGTGAATCGCGCCAACAACACGCGATCTTTCCTTTGGAAGATCTCGCAGGATCTCCGGCTCTGCGCTTCCGCCGACGGCGAGCACGTGGTAGGCGTGTCATAGCCAATGGCGGGGCCACTTTCATCTGTTCCCTTTAATCTAAATTAATTGATGGTTTTTTTTAGTACTCCATTCGTTTTAAAATAAGTTTTTTTAAACGGGGCAAAAGATTTTTTATTTTCATTGATTAAAAAAAATTGCCTGATTAATTGGCGAAAAACCGGACTAAAACCGATACAACTCAACCCATATGTCATGGCACCACCGACCGACCTGGTCACCGACATGGAACACAAAGCTGCAAAGAAGAAAGGCATCCGCAAAGGAGTCGCAAGCGTCATCCTCATCACCGGTTGCCTCGAACGAACGACTCCGACTTCATCATAAAGCTCCAACCTCGAAGTCAGCCCGCAAACAGCTGCGTAGAAGCCACGACGGCACATTCCACATGATGACCACACGCGCAAGCAACCACCAGCTCCGGCTTTGACGACGAGCCTCACCAGAGAAATATGCAGGACTTGCACCGATCGTGCCATCCACAAATGACCACCAGCTCCTACTTTGATGACGTGCCTCACCAGCGAAATAAGTGACTTACATTTGTACTAACTTTAATATGTATAACTTTGTTGGGTGCAAGCCTCTAACGTGGATAGTTTTATATTTTATTTTGGAATGCTCTAATGTCGGATCAGCCACTAGAGCCATGTTGGACAGCAATCCTCGCATTTCAAGCACAATTCCAACCTTCAAATTATGTTATAATTAAATATAAATTCTCCTTTCGTCTTAAAATAAGTGTCTCAACCTCAATAATTCTTTCGTTCCCATATACAAGGCCACTTGGGTTTTCATGTCAAATTTTAATTTATGATTTTGGTCAACACAATAACGATTATATGTCATAATAAATATATCATCAAAAAGTTCTTTGAAATAGCATGCAAGGACATAGTTTTTGTGGCATATAACACAAATTTTGTTGATAAATTTAATGGTCAGAGTTGAACATAAAAATATGAAATGGTCTTGTATAAAAGAATGAAAAAATATACAAAACTGTATTAAGTTTGAGACACTTATTTTAAAATAAAAAATACTTCTTTATATTAAAATATGAGACACTTTTGCAGTTTAGATAAGTACTCTCTCTGTACCTAGATAGTTGTAGTTGAAGAGAACTACAAAGGGACTATTTGTTAATGTATGGGGATTGGGCCAAAGGAGCCCCTTGATTTATTTTTCCGTGGGAGAAGAGTTCGAGCCAATATTGGCCACCCAAAAACCCTCCACCTTTTTTATTTGTGGGAGAGAGTGGATTGATGATGAGACGATGTCCATGGACGGAAACAAGCATGTCACGACTTACTTTCTTGGAGAAAAGACTAATCGGGAGCATTATCAGCACGAGCATGCGATTCTGCGAGATCTTTGCCGTCGCTCTCTCAGTCTCACCCACACCTGAAGATTGCTCCAATCATGAGACGATGACCCCCACTTACCCCTGGTTTCCAACCAGGTTCCATCTCTATTAGTGGCATAAACTATACCACCCACAGCACTGAGCACAGTTTCTTTCCATTCAGGGAAAGTGCATGCATGCACGCGCCTCGGCCCTGTCACGTCACAGATATTTTTTTCTCCTTCGTCGGAAAAGCGAGATATTATATGAGAACGAACATGGCACGCAGGGAGGGGCCTGGAATCATGCCCCCACCCATTACCCACCCCATCTTCTTGTCGTGGCTACCGAATTTCTCCGAGCATTGTATGGGTGAGCGCACTTTGAAGAGATGAGATAGCAGATGGTACGTACGTATGTAGTCTAGAAACAGAGTAAAGGAAAACAGAAAAATCAGGGAGGAGCATCTTCGGTCAGGTTGACAAAACCCAGGGTCCATCTTCAGCTTGACGAACTCCAGAGTCCATCTTCTAGAAACTTCTTCGGCGCCGCTGCATGCAGATTTTGCCCAGGTTGAAGAATTTTCTGTACGTCAACGGCATCCTGATGTCTGGCTCAGAGTATATATAACCAACTAAATGAACCAAATAACGGCTTGTACCAGAAGTCCACAACTACTGCTTGCTGGTACGCGGGTCCTCACTTCACAGTGTCGCAGTTTGCAACCCTGACTCTGCTGGCTCCCTGCACATAGCGGCAACCTGCCTGAACAGCTGACCCTACCTGAAGACGAACCAGCCAGGGCATCCACGGTAATTTTCACGGCGCAACGTTGCCCCCGTCCACATGTCAAAGAATGTCAGCAGATTAGAACATGCATTAGTGTCTCACCCGACGTCGACACATAGCGACTGGCTTAATAACACACGAAGATCATGACACATCATTGGTAAGACGCTTGTAACCGTGAAGGTGCAGCACAATGCATGCACGGGTCACGAGTTGTGTGGCGCTCAGGCTAGTTAGTTTGTTGCTTTCATTAGAATTAGATCGTTACGCTCACGCCATTTCACTCTTGCGCTGGCCAGCAACAGAGTTAATCGATCAACAAAAGTGGACAAAGGTTTCACGGATTCAAAAATATTCAAAATCTCACTGCTAATTTCCTTGACGCACGACACGACTACGACATGACAGTTGATAGCTCACAATCACAGACACCGGATGCTTCTTCCGAACAAAAACACGCTACTAAAACTCTCCATCTAGAAGACCAAAATTACCCTACCAAGACGGCATGCATGAATGCTTGCTGGCCTCGAGCAGGAGTAACCCATGGCTACACTCCTGCGTTGGCCACACAAGACAGAGCTAGCTAGCCAGCCGTGCATGGAGATGACCAAAAAGTAGACCCTGGTACGCTAGCCTCCAACGGCTCTTTAATACTGTAAATAGGCAATAAAGCAAGTAGCGCTGGCGCCGCCGACAGGCTAGCTAGGTAACGTAGACGGCGGCGGCGCCATGCAGCTCTGGCCCTAGCGAGCGACGGCCTTGCAGACCAGCGGCGTGGCCATCTCCAGTGACATCTTGAGGCGCTCTGACAGGTCGACGCCCCCCGAGGTCGCCGGAGCCCACTCGAACCGGTGCAGCAGCTGCGCGAGCCAGAGGTGGACGGTGGCGAGGGCCAGCATCTTGCCGGGGCACACGCGCCGCCCGGCGCCGAACGGGGCCAGGCGGAGGTCGCTGCCCAGCACGCTCACGTCCTCCTCCATGAACCGCTCCGGCCGGAATAGCCCCGGCTCGGGCCACACCGCCGCGTCGTGCGCGATGGCCCACATGTTAACCATCGCCGTCGTGCCGGCCGGGACGAGGTGGCCGCCGACGTGCGCGTCGTGCACGGCCAGCCGCGCCCACGACAAGAGCGGGCCCGGCGGGTGCATGCGCAGCGTCTCCTTGACGATGCACTGGATGTAGGGGAGCCTCGCCACGTCCTCGTCCGTTACGGCCCTGCCCCGGCCCACCACGGCGTCCAGCTCCGCCCGGGCCTTCGACTGGATCTCCGGGTGCAGCACCATCCTCGCCATGATCCACTCCATCAAGATCGCCACCGTGTCCGTCCCTCTAAAGATCATCTCCTGAAACGTACAATCCGTATTAACAAACGCATGAGGACGACTTGAATGCAATCAGTCGTACTCTGGATCTTTTTGTCGGTATGCTTGTAGAGTACAGAGTTTCGCCGAGCCTTACCCAAAGAGCGGCGATCATGTCGGACTGTGACATCTTGTCTTCTCCGTCGAGGCCGAGGAGCACATCCACGAAGTCGCCGGATAGCTCATTCGCAACGCCTGTTGCACTGGCGCGCCTCGCCTTGTGCTCCTGTATGATGTTGCCGACGTACGCCTCCACCTGCCGAACTAACCTGTTGCACCGGCGGCGCACGCCCTGGAGATCGAGCCACTTGAGGAATGGCACGTGATCTGCCCAGTTGAACGTGCCGAGGAGGTCGTACCCTTCGTTTACCATCTCCTCCACGAGGGCGCCTTCTTGGCTTGTGAAGTCGTCGTATCGCTTGCCGAAGACGACGGCCATCACGTGGTTGAGGGACGCCGCGTGCAGGAACCTCCGAGGAGCGACCTCGCCGTTGCGGGCCATGAGGGAGGCGACGTCGCCGAGCATGCGCTCCCCGATAGAGGAGCGGTGGGGTGCGGAGGCCGCCACGCGGCGCGGGCCGAAGAGGTGCGCCGCGGCGAGACGGCGGAGTGCACGCCAGTGCGCGTCGCCCGACGGGGCGAAACCCATGGCGCGGTGGAAGAGGAGGTGGCGCGCCGCGTCCTTCACCGGCCGGTCGCCGAACGCGGGGTTTATGAGTATCTCACGGGCCGTATCTTGCCGGCTCGACACGACGACGCGGGTGAGGCCGACGGAGAAGGACATCAATGCCGCGCCGCCATGGACAGAGCGGGACAGCGCCTCCATGACGCGGTGCGCCACGGGGCTGGAGAGCGCGGTCACCACGCCCGGTGGGCCTGGCGGCGGGCGGCGGCAGAGAGACAGGGCCCACGCCGGACCGCCCGGTGTGAGCCACAGGAGGGAGGCGGCGAGGAGGAGCACTGCGAGCAGGGGTGGGAGCAGGGTGGTAGCCGGGAGGAGGAGCAGGAGGAGGGAGTCTTCCGGGCCGGTAGCCATGGAAAGATCCATCGTGGTCGTGGTGCTCGGCGTGGGATTCTTGAGAAGTTTCTTGGAAGGAAATGGTTCGAAGGTGAGACTGATATGAGAAGACGAGTGGGCGTTTAAATAGGAGAGCTGGGCCTTCCGAATAAATTGTTTTCTACGCTCTCCTTTCGTAAACATAACGCTTAGACTTCAATAGCGCTTTAAAATACGTATTATAAACATTCATATTTAATACGTATTAAAATCTCTAAAAAAGGTTTATATTTCAAAACGGAGTGAGCACTACCCAAAAATAGGGGTTAATTTTGAGAAAAGTATACTTTTTGTCCCTCAATTCTTCGCTGAGTTTAGTTTTCGTCCCTCAACTCTAAAATCGGACAAAGTTCATCCCAAACTCTCGAAACCGGTCATTTTTCGTCCCTGCGACTGAGTCAACTCGGTTTTGACCATGTGCGAACAATACATACGATGAACAGTAAATTCGAAAAAATAGCAAAAAAATAAAAAAATTCTGAAATTTTATGATATCAAAGATACTTAGGTGCGCCACGTGCGTGCAAATTTTTGTCATGTCTAGAAGTTCAAGTAGCTCGCAGCAAAAAAAACAGAAGTAATTCTACTCTGAAAATGAACAGTAAATTCAAAAAAATAGAAAACAAGTCAAAAAAATTGAATTTTCTTTTACCTTCGAAGATGCTCTGGTGGGCAAGGTGCGTGCAAATTTTCGTGATAAAATAAGATCCGAGGGTTTGGAAACCACCCGAAGCGGCACGCACACATACGCTATTTTTTTTTATTGGCACGACCTTCTTGGATGTCATTTGACCACGAAAATATGTACGCACATTGCACAACCGAGGATCTTCGAAACCAAAAAAGTTCAGAATTTTTTTATTTTGTTAGCTATTTTTTCGAATTTACTGTTCACTTTCAGAGTAGATTTACTTTTGCTTTTTTTTGCTGCGATCTCCTCGAACTTCCAAACATGACAAAAATTTGCATGCACATGGCGCACCTGAGTATCTTCGATGTCATAAAATTTTAGATTTTTTTTTTCAAATTTACTGTTCATCGTATGTACTATTCACACATGGTCAAAACCGGGTTGACTCAGTCGCAGGGACAAAAAATGACTGGTTTTGAGAGTTCAGAGTGCACTCTGTCCGGTTTTAGAGTTGAGAGACTAAAACTAAACTCAGAGTTGAGAGACGAAAGGTATGCTTTTCTCGTTAATTTTCTTAATTACCAATTGTTTTAGTACAACCGTGTAACTAGCAATTACATCTACAGAAAAATGAACAGAATTTTGGCAAAGGGCGTGGCCTTTCAAAATCATGCCAATGGTCACTAAGACCATGCACAAATGCAAAGTGTTTAGATGGATGTTTAGAAAAATGAATGCATGGTAAAGCTTGAGCTTTTAAAAAAGAAAGGAAGAAAAGGACATGATTCGCTAGAAAAACAATTTGGTGTGAGTATTTCATTCTCATCCAAAGGCATCCTCTTACCCTGTTCCTTGTCTAGTTGTTCTTCGACCCGTTCGATCTAGACTGGCCGAACCATCTATTATGGGCGACGTGCTCAAATAGACTAGTGTTGAGGGCCAGAACTGAAGGGCGGCGTCACTGCAACGGATAACATGATCGCTTACAATTAGGATAGATAGGTTGGATAGTGGCAGAGTAGTCCATATGTGTGTGTTGACATTCTGGATGAGTTGTAACAAAATTTTGCTTCTTGGCCTCGATCTCGATACGACATTCTGAAGTATCCTTGAAAAAAATTGGCCACCCATTGCAGGCTGGACTCTTGCGCACGTCTTACTGCCCTCGTTAGGCGTGTTGATGCAGTTTCACCGCCGCTCCCGACTTAGGCCCGGAGCTCCACGTTGCCTCGTCCTCACCAAGAAAATTGGGTGATACATTTTTCATTCAGACAACTTACCAATAGCGAAAACAAGAAAAAACATTTAAAAATCAATGGTATGCATACAAGAGCGGAAGATCGAGTCAAACAAATTGATTTAAAATGTCATAGATCACCTTGTTTTGACAATTTCATATGAATCACAAACAAAAGGCAGCCTGAAATGAAATTAAACATCGTGTGCACATAATTTCTTGCTATTAAAATTACGTGAAACAGTTTTTTGGTAAAAAGATTGTGCAAAACGTAATAGGATATTACAAAAATGACACACACGCACGCACACACGGGTTCATATTCTAGAGGAGGGGCGGTGCAAAAAAGGGTTTTCGTTATCTTTGGACATATACATAGGTAGCCACCACATGTCAATTAATGTTCATTAACCGCAAAAAACATGTTATAGAACACATTTGTGCACACAAAACAAATATGACAGATTTCATCTTTTACCCATTGCCTTTTAATTTATCAATCAGTGGCTTAGTTACAAATTGTACAAAAAATGTTCTGGGTGGTCGGCAAACTTAAAGCATCACATTAATAAATTTACTTCCGTAAGGAAAATACCCCCCTAACTTAGCACATTCCGCATCACATCGAGCTGGCCCAACGTAGGAGGGGAGAATGATTGTTTTGTTTTGCGTATATAAAACAATGAAAATAGCTACCCATACGAACCGTAACATCGCCATGCTAAAAAAGGTGACAAGTATCAGTCGTGTGTGAGCTGCATGCAGAGTTGGTGCTCGGCCAATTAATAGACACGATCGTGCGATTTAACTGTGCCTTAAGATTTGCCACACCACCACGCGCGATGAACTGAAAAAACGAAATTGCCTTGCAAATATCGTTTGGGTCGAATTGCTGGACACTTAACTATCATAAATCACGGCAAGTAACGCCTCCTATGAATATGATTCCCTCTGGAGTTAACCACCCGGTCCGGCCCATTGCCGCCGTGAAGTGCCCTAGCAATGCCCCCAAATCGCGGCACGTTACGCCTGCCGGCGACCGTGCTAATTAAAAGGTGATCAATTCTGTCTCAAAACAAAGATTTCTTGACGAAGGTCATCAATTTTATGGGCCACCATGCGTGAACGGAAACCAGCCGTGTGCCATGGATCCGTTCGTAGCTTAGACTTTTCCGTTCTTTTAACGACGCGTCTTGATGGTTGATGCAGTTAATTTCGATTCACCTTTTTTCCGGCCTACTACGTAGCCTGGTCCATCGTCCGAGGACGTCTAGCCGACGGCCGTAGCTGCCGATGCGCCGCACGGAGCGCAGGACGTGTGCCAGTGCGCGAACCGTCCGGTTGGAAAGTGCATGCAGCAGCAGGGATACGCGAATTAACTACGGCGTGGCCCCGAGTGCAGCACACTGATTTGAAAAATACTTTTGAGAGTGTTTCAATCGTGCCCGTGAACGACGTGGGCAGTTCACAGAGATCCTAGATGGAGTAGGCGTTGGCGGCTTGGGGGGCTGGAGCTACGCAGCTAGCTACTGGATTGGCTGTTGATGCATGCACGGTGGTCCGGGTGTCTGACAAGGCGATCCAGTGGGAAAGACGCGCCCACTGGGACGCCGGAGCGCCGCAAGTGCGTTTAGCGCAGGCGCAGGAGTATACCGCCGGCGCCTCGCGGGAAAAAAAGCTAGTGGCTAAGGAAGATGCACGCGAGTTAGAGCATCTCCGGCCGTTCGGTCTCTAAGGACGCGTTTGATTAGTTTGTGCTACAATACCTATGTTGCATACGTATCTCCAGCCAGCCTGATTCTTCATATACAACCTCATATACAGTAGATATAATCTGTTTGGTTGCCTGCATCGCATGAAGTGGCATTTACCCCGGCTGTTTGGTTCCTGTTTTTGTGTTGAGGATGTGAACAGATGCAAACTTGTGTTGTTTGGTTGCAAACAGCGTTTGTTTTCTGTTCATCCCATTCAAATATGGTGTCCTTACCACCACATGATCAGCACAAAGCAAGCAACGGGAATCACAGCAAACTACTCAGATTAACAACAATCTACTTAGATTAAACAAAGCAACCAACGGAAATAACAACAACAACAAACTTAGATTAACAGCAGGGGCATCCTCCTTCCCTGGTCGACGCTAGGGTGCCGCTCCTGGCCAAAATATTAACATGTTCACAGCACAAGTACCATAAGTTCTAGCGAGAAAACATAACAAGTTCAACACTGACACTATCGTGGATTTATCACGACAGATATCCGGGTGAACGGACTTGGATTCGAGGCCATCGCTAACGGGGTGGACTCAAAGGGGTTAGTTGGGACGAAAGACACAGATTTACCCAGGTTCGGCCCCTCAAGTTGAGGTAATAGCCTACGTCCTGCTTGTGTTTGTATTACTTATATATCGATTACAAGGAGCTAGAAGCCTGACCTAGTTCTCGATCACCTCTCCCCTAAGTCGCCCCGGATCTGCCTTTATATAAGAGGTCAGGACCACCGGGTCGTTACAATGGCTAACCGAGTCTTACTGTATCTCCGAGTCTCTCTCTATCTTCTTGCCCAAGGTGTCTTTGTGACGGCTTACACGCCTGGGTCTTCTCTGTCCGGGCCGTCATACGGCCCACACCTTGAGCTGCCTATCTTTCTGGGCCACCAGTCTCACGGCTCACCCTTGGGCCGACTCACGAGCCAACAACATAACCCGGAGCCTCCAGGGCGGGTCATACCGTGGGGTTATATCCCCAACATTAGGCCCCAGGTTGAATTGAGCTTGCTCACTTCATCCTTCTCTTCCGATTTTGGTGAGTCGCCCGGAAATGACCTGGCGTGACGTCATGAGATCTTGCTGACGTACCACCGAATCTTTCATTAACTGTCATCCCGAGAATCGAGGCGTCCGCCTCGGTCAAATGGTGTCGTCGCCTTGATTTTCGTGCCTTCCTTAATCCCTTTTTAAATATGACCCGTGCGGGTCGGAGTTTTCCATCCTCCCGCTCGTGCCTCTTCTTCTTCTTCTTCTTCCTGTCGCCACCGCTCCAGCGTCCTCGTCGTCCGGCACCGTTTTTGCATCTGCACCGACCGGGCCGCTGCATCACCCTGATACGGACCAGATTTCTTCCGCTGCCGCCGCAACATCTCCGGTGAGTTCTCCTTCTTCTTTAGACTGCCAACCGCCGTAGCAGGGTTCCACCATAGCAGGGTTCCGCCGTAGCAGGGTCCCGCCGCCGCCGCTCGGGCTCCGGCACCGCCACCGCGAGTATATCTCGACGCCGTTGTCGCCTTTAGATCACGCTCTCGCCCCGCGGCCACGCGCGGGCCGGCCGCGCGTAATGCGTGGACCGCGATAGCTCCGCTCCATTTTCTTTCCTTCTGCTGTTCATCGCTAGGTCTGGATTTAAATCCTTTTTTGCCGCTTTTGTAGATCCGTAGCCATGGTAATAGTTTGCGGAATCTGTTTTTTAGGACTTAGCCGATTTTTCAATCTTCCTTTCCTCTGCTGAGTCGCTAAGTTTCTCTGGCTCTCATCAACCGGGTCTTTCCACTTTATCCGTAGAACCCTTAAACTTTTAAGCCGTCAAAAATATTTGCTTGCGCTTTGACTCATCATGCCTTTTACCTTGCACAACACTTAAGCCGCCAATATGTCTCGTGCGTCCAACTCATGCAACTGGGTTGGTTCTTGCGTTACGGAGGAGTACTTAGCAGGTTACATTGAAGCGGGTACTCTCCCTCCCAAAGAGGTTCTCAATTGGCGGGTTCCAGGTGACGAGACTCGGCCTTCTCCCCAAAAAGGAGAGATAGTAGTCTTCGCTGATCACATCGAGCGAGGGTTCGTGCCGCCCGGCTCTAAGTTTTTCCGGGATGTCCTTCATTTTTACAAGCTGCATCCTCAAGATTTGGCACCCAACTCCGTCTCAAACATCTGCAACTTTCAAATTCTCTGCGAGGCTTATCTGCAAACTAAGCCGTCCATGGGTTTCTTTCGAGAGTTCTTCTATGCCAACCGCCAAACAGAAATGAAGGGTGGTCCGAGTCTGGAGCTGGGCGGCATTTCTATTCAACGCTGCCGAGACATCATCTTTCCTGCTACTCCAATGCCGAGCCACCCGAAAGATTGGAATAAGACATGGTTCTATTGCCCAGAGACCTCTCCTGAGAAAGAGCACTCATTGGCGGGTTACCGCCCCTCCTGGCTTAGGACAGACACAAAGCTTCCCGACCGGCTCTCAGCCTCGGAGCGTGCCAGATACGAGCCGTTTCACGCCAAGATCAAGGCGCTCCTGGCCAACGGCTTAATAGGATTGGATTTGATCCGCTACTGGATCTCCTGGCGGATCATGCCTTTAAGCCGCAGAGGTCGGCTTATGTGCGAGTATGAAGGCAAATATGACAGCTCGTTGTGCTTCAACGAATCAACACTGTCAGAGGATGATATTACCACTACCATCCGGAGCCTTGTCCACGAGGCTTCCGCCTCATGCAGTGCCATCGGCCTGGCGCCTTTCTGCGTCAATAACCCAACTCCCGATGTAAGTTAATCTCTTCCCATCCGCCTCTTAGATGTTGTTTGTACCTTGTTAATTTTGTTATTCATTCTCCGGGTCATTCCTATAGGCCGGCTTAGACTTCTGGAAGAAGGAATATGTTGCCCCTCCCAAGAAATCCAAGAAGAAGGTCGTGACCAAGAGGGCTAAAAAAGATGCCCCGCAAGAGAATTTGCTTGACCCGCCACCATCATCCAGCTCAGAGGTAATATTTTAACTGCTTTGTTCGATCTTTTACCTTCCTGCTTTATTAATGCTTGTTTACTCGCAGGATGAGGTGGAAACCAGCCGTGCCAATGCTCCTGAGGTAAATTACATTTCTTCCGGCTCAGAATGTTTCGTCCCCCGAAAGCCGTGGCGGGTTATCAGAAAAGTTCCTCTTTCTCACCCTCTTGCTTATCTGGCTCCCGATTTTCTCTTGAAAAAGCAACAACAAGCCGAGCATCGACATACTCGAAGCACCAGCTCTACTGAGCTCATGTCCGGGTTACCAAACTCTCCGGCTCCAAAGAAACGTCCCGCCGAAGTTTAAGTCTCTACTTTTCCTTTTAACTTTCCTTTGTAAACTTGACACTTTCTTCACCTTTCTATTTTATTCTTTTTAGAAATCACCTTCCTCCGGTGACTCTTCGGCATCAATTCTACCACCGCCCAAGATCAATCCGCTGTAAGCATTTCTTACTATGATATCCGGACATCCGGTCTCTTAATATGATAGCAACGTCTTCAACTGCTGATCCTTCTATTTTGCAGTGCTCAAGCTAAACGTCGCAAGACCAACAAGCCCTCCTTCGGCCCAGTTATCCAAGAGTCTGAGCCCGAACAAACGGAGGAGGCTGAAGCAGAAGAAAATCCACCAGCTGCCTCTACAGAGCCGACCGCTGCTGATATCATCATGGAGAGCCCTCCAAGGGCTCCTTCAAAACCGGCGACTCCTACCAAGATCCCTGAAACTCCAGATGTTGTTATCACCGGGTCTGGTCATCAAACTCCTCCGGCTCATGTGTTGAACAAGCATACAGAGCCGTCTGAAGCCTCAAAGAAGCTGAACTTTGACTCTTCATGCGAGAAGATGACAGTCGAAGAGCTTCACGCGGGTACATAAACTGGGTTACCACCAACCGGGATCTGGAACATCGGCTGGTCTCTTTAATGAAGACAAAATATGAGGTACCTTTCCTTCTTACCATATCCTTCCTTAGCCCCCAAGAGCCGGTTTAACGTACTCAATCGTTGAACCGGGTCTTCGTTGAATTTTCTGTTAGAACAAATGCATAGTCATTGTCCCCTAGAGTCGGCTTAATTTGCCAAAGTTGAATCGGATCCTCCTTTAGATAACTTAAAATGCCATTCGTAGCCCCCAAGGGGCGGCTCAAGCTTGATGAAGTTGAGTCGGATCTTCTATTTAGGAGTAAATCAAAGAGCTATAGTGTAGCCCCCAAGTTCCGGTTTAACTCCGGAGAAGATGAGCCGGAATTGCACTGCATACTGAAAGATCAAATATACATTAGCCCCCGAGTGTCAAATATATTGCTTGCAATCTGTTTGAGACTTGCATAAATTTGCTTTTAATACTCGTCCTGTATTTTGGTGACTTATCCTGTATTTTGATGTCTTATAGGAAGCTTTAAATGAAGCCAGCTCTCAATTGTCTGATTTGAAGGCAAATTTAGCGGCTCAACAAGAGGCCCGTAGCATCTCTGACGAAAAGTGACGGTTGCTGTCTAAAGAGCTGGTCCATATTAAGGCAGAGCTTGCTTCTTTAAAAGAATCTACTGAGTTGGAGAAAGCCGCGTTGACCAAACGAGCAGATGACGCCGACCAGTAGCTGACAGCCGTGGCGGATGAGCTTCAAGGCCTAAAGTGTCATATAACCAAGATGGCAGCCGCTCTCTTTGGTAAGTTCTTACTCACTTCATGTTTCCAGCATGTCTCATTCATCTGTTGTGATGGCGACTCATATTGCTTTGTTTGACATTTACAGGCCCTAGAAGCCGGCAATTGGTTGCAGATAGCCTTTTACCCCTGAAGGCTATTTACACCTTTGCAGAGCAGCTTTATTGCGACGCTATTTTCATGATTAAGACGGTTCAATACAAGGAGAAGATCCCCACCGCTCTGAAAGGTGTCTTGGAACTCTTCTCCACAATGCCCAAGTAGATAGAAGAACTGAAGAAGTCCGCCTTCCGCCAAGGAGCCGTTGCTGGATTGAGCCGGGCTCTGGCCTTCGCCCCCGAGCTAACGCCGGCTGAAATGATGGATGGTTACCCATCCAAAAAAGATGACGGCTCAGAATTCACCGAGGAAGATTACATCCGGTGTGTCAAAGAGTCGCGTTATCTGGCCTCTGTACTAGCGGACGAAGCTGACTTGAGCACTTATCAGGCGGCTTATGACGCAGAGGAGAAGAGGATCCGCGGGCCTCTCTACGAGTGGAAGGATCTGACACCCGCCCGCAGTAAGGACCTCTTCCCTTGTGAGCTTGACGCGTCCCCTTTCCTTGAAGGGTCTTTTGCTGCTCTGTCTGACTGTAATTGGGAATTGGGAAATCTCTAGATAAAGCCAGCGGAAGAGCCAGAGCGGGATGAGCCGGCCAATAACTGAAATTTGTTCTTTTAACCTTTCTGAGCGTAGACTCATGTACTGATCTATGTAATGACCCGCCTATGAGCGGTTGAAACTTGGCAATACCTTTTGCTTCTTCTGAGAGTAGCTTTTGTAACAGAGTAAGGATGATCCTGCCGTTTGCCGGCTGTATATATTTTCATCTCTCTGTGTGCACTTTCCTTCTCTCTGTGTTTCAATTTAACGCATTGCCGGCTCTCTATTGATACACCTTGAGCTTTTCTGATGAGGGGTGTCTATCTTTGAAGACGTCATTCCTTCTCCAAAATATTAGAGCCGGATAATATCTTTGAAAACTCAAATTTTGTCAACCGGAGCAACATGGCTCCGATTCTTGTTGGATGAATCCATTAACGAGCCGGTTGTCTTAGGATAATGTAAGCTATACCTGATGGTAAGAAGCCTCTATCGACAACTGCGGCTATTGATGAACCGGAAGCGGTTTAAAGCCGGCTGTATGAAGGGTAATGTAAGCTATACCTAACGGTAAGAAGCCTCTTTTTAACAGCAAATGTTGTATGTGCGAACACCGGCTGTTGATGGGAGATGTAAGCTATACCTTAAGGCAAGAAGCCTCCATCGACAGCCGCGGCTAATAATTAGCCTGAGACGGCATAAAGCCAGCTGTTTGAAAGGAGATGTAAGCTATACAAGAAGGTAAGAAGCCTCTTTCAACAGCTACAGTTGATAAGCAACTGGGGTTTGGCGTAAATGCCGGTTGTTAGGGTGAGATAAGCGAACCCGTCGGTAAGAATCCCCCTTCGACAACCGTGGTTAATAAGTAACCGGAAGTGGCATAAAGCCGGCCATTAGGGTGAGATAAGCGATACCCGTCGGTAAGAAGCCCCCTTCGATGGCCGCAGTTGATAAGCAACTGGAATTTGGTGTACACGCTGTTGTCTTAGGGTCATGTAAGCTATACCAAAGGTAAGAAGCCTCCATCAACAACATCATTTAATGTAACCAAACTAGGCATAAAGCCAACTATGCAAGGGAGATGTAAGCTATACCCGGAGGCAAGAAGCCTCCTTGCAACGGTTTAATAACAGCTGGCTGTGCAAAGGAGATGTAAGCTATACCCGAAGGTAAGAACCCTCTTTACAACAATGCTTAATTGGGCATAACGCCGGTTGTGCAAGGGAGATGTGAGCTATACCCGAAGGCAAGAAGTCTCCTTGCAACAGCGTAAAAGCAGACTGTGCAGGGGAGATGTGAGCTATACCTGAAGGCAAGAAGCCTCCCTGCAACAGTGCTTGATAGGGCATAAAGCCGGATCAGCCGTTTTGACGGCGAACAAACCACTTTAACTCAAATTTTTGAGCCAGAAAAATTTCATCTTGATTGAACAAAGGTATACATAAGAGCAGAGGCCCCAGTCTTTGTGGGGATGCTAGCTTTTACTCATGTAAGCATGATATATACAATGATAGTGGATTTCAATGCCTGCTAAGTAAATTATGGTCGCAAATGTACGATATTCCATGGCCGCAACGTCTCTTGACCCGCGGTTTCCGACTCATCTCGGATATCAATGAGGTAATATGACCCATTATTAAGGTTTTTGCTGATCGCAAAAGGCCCCTCCCATGGTGGAGATAACTTATGCATTCCAGATTGGTCTTGAATCAATCGGAGCACCAGGTCACCCTCCTGGAATGTCCGGGTCCTCACCCTGCGGCTATGATAGCGTCATAGGTCTTGTTGATAAATTGCCGACCTGGCTGCTGCTAACTCTCGTGCTTCATCCAAGGCGTCCAACGCATCTTGGCGTGCTACCTCATTGTCTGTCTCAACATAAGCCGCCACCCTTGGTGAGTCGTGCCGGATATCGCTGGGTAGAACCGCCTCACCACCATACACCATGAAGAAAGGCGTGAAACCTGTAGATCTGTTAGGGGTAGTACTGATGCTCCATAAGACGGAAGGCAACTCCTCAACTCAACATCCGGGTGTCCGCTTCAAAGGGACCATGAGCCATGGTTTAACACCTCTTAAAATTTCCTGATTTGCTCGCTCCGCCTGACCATTAGACTGTGGATGTGCCACGGCTGAAACATCAAGCCGGATATGCTCCTTCTCACAGAATGGTTTCATAGTTCCTTTGGATAGATTTGTTCCATTGTCCGTAATGATACTGTGCGGGTAACCAAA
The DNA here is from genome assembly GCA_022496015.1 of Hordeum marinum. Classification (NCBI taxonomy): domain Eukaryota; kingdom Viridiplantae; phylum Streptophyta; class Magnoliopsida; order Poales; family Poaceae; genus Hordeum; species Hordeum marinum. The sequence continues at coordinate 124,147,232 of CM039673.1, read as the reverse complement.
GCGATAGATCAGCTTCTTAATAAACTGAACCGCTGTAGCCGCGTCACATTTACTGACCGGCTCTGCTTCTACCCACTTAGTAAATTTATCAATTGCCACTAGAAGGTGTGTTTTCTTATCCTTGGATCTCTTGAAGGGTCCTACCATATCAAGCCCCCAGACCGCAAACGGCCAAGTGATTGGTATCATCCTCAACTCTTGAGCCGGAATGTGAGCACGCCGACCAAACTTCTGACAACCGCTACACTTACGGACCAAATCTTCTACATCTTTGTGATCCGTCAACCAGAAAAACCCATGTCGAAAAGCCTTGTCCACTAAAGATTTTGACCCGGCATGATGTCCATAGTCGCCAGCATGAATTTCACTCAAGATCTGCCGGGCCTCCTCTGGTTAGACGCAACGCTAAAAGACACCCGTCACACTACACTTATGTAACTCTCCATTGATAATCGTCATAGACTTAGAATGCCGGGTGATCTTCCTGGCCAGACCCTCCTCCTAAGGTAACTCGCCATGTGTCAGATACGCCAGATAAGGCATAGTCCAGTCTGGGATGGCATGTAGAGCCGCCACCAATTCCGCTTCCGGGTCAGGAATAGCGAGATCCTCCTCAGAGGGTATCTTGACAGTCGGATGATGCAATACATCCAAAAAAACATTAGGTGGTACCGGATTTCGTTGAGAACCTAACCATGATAAAGCATCAGCTGCCTCATTCCTGCGACGATCAATATGATCCACCTGGTACCCCTTGAAATGACCGGCAATGATATCAACCGCCTGTCGGTAAGCCGCCATCTGCGGATCCTTGGAGTCCCAAGTACCTGAAACTTGCTGAGCCACAAGATCTGAGTTGCCTAAACATCTGACCCGACTTAAATTCATCTCTTTAGCGACTCTGAGACCATGGAGTAGTGCCTCATACTCAGCTGCATTATTAGTACAAGGGAACATTAACCGGAGCACATAACAAAACTTATCACCCTTGGGGGAGGTGAGAACAACTCCTGCACCGGACCCCTCTAGCTGCTTGGACCCATCAAAGTGTATAGTCCAATACGTGTTATCCGGATTCTCTTCGGGGGCTTGACATTCTGTCCAATCATTTATGAAATCCACCAAAGATTGAGACTTAATTGATGTACGAGGAACATATTTGATGTTAAGAGGACCCAGCTCTAAGGCCTACTTGGCAATCCTCCTTGTAGCTTCTCTATTTTGAATAATATCTCCCAACGGGGCGGAACTGACCACTGTTATCTAGTGCCCCAAAAAGTAGTGTTTTAACTTGCGGTTGGCCATGAAAACTCCATACACTAACTTCTGCCAATGCGGATACCTCTGCTTAGACTCTGCCAAAACTTCACTGATGTAATAAACCGGCCTTTGCACAGGATACTCCTTCCCTGCCTCCTTGCACTCAACCACAATTGCTACACTAACCGCTCTGTTGTTAGCCGTCACATAAAGGAGCAACGGCTCTTTCTCAATCGGAGCGACTAATACTGGCGGCTCAGTCAACTGGTTTTTAAGAGCTTCAAGTGCTTCAGCCGCTGCTTTGCTCCACTCAAACTTGTCTATCTTTTTCATCATCTGGTATAAGGGAATGGCTTTCTCCCCAAGCCGGCTTATGAAGCGGCTCAACGCAACAATCCGTCCTGCCAGCCGCTGAACGTCATTAATGCACGTCGGCTCTTCTAAAGAAGTGATAGCCTTAATTTTATCTGGGTTAGCCTCGATGCCCCTCTCAGAGACCAAGAAACCCAAAAGCTTTCCTGCTGGAACACCAAAGACACACTTCGTCGGGTTAAGCATCATCTTATAGACCCGGAGGTTGTCAAAGGTTTCTTTCAGATCCTCTAGGAGAGTTTCCTTCTTTCTGAATTTAACCACAATGTCGTCTACGTAAGCATGAACATTTTGGACAATCTAACTGTGAAGGCAGTTCTGCACACATCATTGGTAAGTCGCCTGGGCACTCTTGAGCCTGAAAGGCATGGAGACGTAGCAGAACGCCCCAAAAGGTGTAATAAACACCGTCTTCTCCTGATCTTTCGTTGCCATCTTGATCTGATGATATCCTGAATATGCATCCAGGAAGCATAAACTTTCACATCCGGCTGTAGCATCAATAATCTGATCGATACGAGGGAGTGCAAAAGGGTCAGCCGGGCAAGCCTTGTTAAGGTTCGTGTAATCTATACACATACGCCAGGTGCCGTTGTTTTTGAGCACTAGCACCGGGTTAGCCAACCACTCCGGGTGAAAAACTTCCACTATAAAGCCTGCAGCCAAGAGCCGGGCAACTTCCTCCCCAATAGCTTTACGTCTCTCTTCGTTGAACCGTCATAGAAACTGTTTGATTGGCTTAAAATTTGGATCCACATTAAGATTGTGCTCAGCGAACTCTCTCGGTACACCCGGCATATCAGAAGGATTCCATGCAAAGATGTCCCGATTCTCACGGATGAATTCGATGAGCGCGCTTTCCTATTTGGGATCCATGTGAGCCCCAATGATGAACTGCTTGGATGAATCGCCCGGATTGAAATCTACTGCCTTGGTATCATCCGCTGAAAACTTGAGTGGCGGCTCAACTTCTATAGTGGGCTTCTTCAGCGGGGTCATATCCTTCGGGTCACCGTTTTCCTTGTAGAATTTCAGCTCCTCCTGAGCACAACTGGACTTTGCATACGCCGCATCTCCTTCCTCACACTCGAGAGCCATTTTCCTATTACCGTGAACGGTAATTGTACCATTTAAGCCGGGCATCTTGAGTTGAAAATAAACATAGCAAGGCCTAGCCATAAATTTGGCATAAGCCGGCCTCCCAAACAACGCATTATAGGGACTTTTGATTTTGACCACCTCGAACCACAAGGACTCCACCCTGTAATTATACTCATTGCCAAAAGCTACTTCTAACGAAATCCGGCCCACCGGGTATGCCGACTTACCCGGGACCACACCATGAAAGACGGTGGAGGAAGGTTTAAGGTCTTTGTCAAGCAACTTCATCTGTCGGAAAGTGTCATAGTAAAGGATGTTGATGCTGCTACCTCCGTCCATAAGCACTTTATTCACCATATAGCCATTACCTGAGGGGCCAGAACCAGAGCCAGCCGGCCCAGGTCATTTACCCGTGGCGGGTGATCCTCCCGGCTCCACATTATGTTATACTTAGACCACGGTAAATATCGCGGGAGAGCCGGAGCAACTGCATTAACCGCTCGCCTCCGCAACTTCTCATCTCGTTTATTGTGACCGGTCATGAATACATGATACGGTCCAGAACTGCTTCGGGTTACTCTGAAACCCGGACTGATTGCGCTGTTGCTGATGGTTGTTATTGCTGTTGTTGCCAGGATGCTGTTGGTGCCCCCCTTGGTTATTTTGACCCGGATGCTCGTTTCCTGAACCGCTGGCGCCGAATCCAGCCCCTGATCCGCCGTGCCCTGAGCCGCCAGGCGGGCTACCGCCCTGATTATTACGCGGCTGGGAATGCTGGTTTTTGAATCTCTGCATGATAAAGCAATCACCCCACGCATGCAACGCCGGCTTGTCAGGCGTGCTCTGCTCCGGACAAGGCTTCCTAAGCGCTTCTTCTAAATTGAAAGGGCCTCTGTTCCTTTGGTGAAACGGCCTGAATTTTCCATTCCCCTTGGGATGGTTCTGTCCTGCGTTGGTATTTGCCACTAGCTCTGACCCGCCATCGGCGTTCTTCCGCTTATTCTGATTCCCATTGTTCACAAAACCTTTTCCTTGATTGTTTTTCTTCCCTTGATTGGCTTTCTCATCATCCAAGCCTGGATCCTTGGTGTTATCTGAGTTGGCAAACTTTATCAAGGCCGTCATGAGCTCTCCCATATCCTGACACGTGTGCTTGAGCCGGCCGAGCTTTTCTTTCAATGGAACAAAATGACAGTTCTTTTCTAGAATAAGCACCGCTTGAGCCGCCGTGATCTGCTCCGAAGAGTGGATAATGGTCGACACCCGTCGGACCCAATGATGGGCCGACTCATTCTCCTGTTGAACACAATGGTCCAAGTCGACAATGGTCATAGGCTGCTTACAGGTCCCCTAGAAATTCTTAATAAACTTCGCTCTTAGCTCCGCCCATGAGCTTATCATGTTAGGCGGCAGACCTTTTAGCCATGTATGAGCCAGACCCTCAAGCATCATGATGAAATATTTTGCACATACCGCCTCATTGACATCCAGCATCTCCATGGCCAGCTCATAACTCTCAACCCACACCTCAGGGGGTAGATCAGCTGTGTAATTCAGAACCTTTCGAGGCCCCTTGAAATCTTTCGGTAGTCGTTCACTTCTCAGAGCCGGAGTTAAACATGGCACCCCTACGGCTCTGGTACTAACTACCCCCATTGAGACGGAAAGCGCCGGCTCTGGACGGGTTGCCGCTATCTCCGCCTCTCGCCTGTCTCTCGCCTGGTCCGCAAGGGCTTGTGCATCTAGAGCCGCCCGCTCGTCCTCCGGTGGTCCACGACATGGACGACTGCTGGAACACGCCGGCGACTCGTAGTGCCGGCTGAAACTTCGACTGGGGAGGGGGTGGAGTGAACCCGGCTTCGGCTGTGAGCATACCTCTCTTGCTGGGCCATGGTCGTCTGTAAATATCCAATGGCGTTTCGCACATCCTCCGCAAAGGGTGCTTCATCTGGGATGGGAATCGTCTCAAGCCGGGCGGCCGCTGCCACCATGTTCTCGGCCGGGTTAGAGTAATGACCTGCCGGTGTTGGAAAAGTTCTAGGTGAGATTTGGTTATGCTGGGGTGGATGAGTCGCCGGGCGTTCCACCAGGCGGCTTTCTGGTGCGCCCGTTGCCCGCCCCGCACTAGGGGTGTTAAATAGGTTCCTCGCTTTGTAACGTTTCGGCAGACGGGATTGATGCCTCCTCCGGTGCACCGCGGCTGCTGACCTTTGCTCCAGCTCCAGATGGAAAGCATCGGCTTTGATACGCTCCGCTTCTTCCTCCATCCGGATCTTTAGCTCGGCCATCCTTTGTCGTTCCTCTGCCATTCGGCCCTTGATCTGTGCCACCTCTGTATTCCTGGCTACTTGATTATCCGGTGTACTTCTATGGCCATGAGAGCTGTAAGTTCGTCCATTAATTCCACTAGAACCTGAGCCGACGGCGGCGGGCTATCACCCGCTGCGGCGGCTCCCGCAGCCGTGTCACCGGCGGCTGAAGCCGATCCTGCCATGAACACTGCCGCATGAACCGGGGGTCTTGGAGTACCCGACTCAAAGCCCTCTACCTTAGAATAGGTGTCACAGTAGCCCCCAAGACCACCGTTACTGAGCCGATACACTGACTCTGTCTCCCCACTAAAGGACTCATCTTTCGAGCAAACGAGAGTTCCCTGTGACCCGGACACTTCTAGGTCCATGCCTAGAGTGAAGCCCACGAGAACATGCTTTTGACCCGAATGGGCACGGGCAGGCCGTACACCACTCGCCGATTAGAGACGCCGAGCCGGCTCGGCGATGTTGGTGCAGATGTCCGGCTCGGGTGTAGATCCATCAACCTTTCCAATGAAAACCTGGATCCCGCCAAACGGAACCCGAAATCCATACTCCATAGAATCAGCGTCAAGCCCCCAGCCGGCATCGTCGATGTAAAGCCGGCCGTGGCAACTCTTGCTCATCCTTCCAACCATGTATCCTTCGAGCCCTGGGAGAGAGCCCTTTGAGAACTCAACATCACCAAGCGCTGGCCACACGGTGGGCTCCAACTATCGTGGATTTATCACGGCAGATGTCCGGGTGAACGGACTTGGATTCGAGGCCATCGCTAACGGGGTGGACTCAAAGGGGTTAGTTGGGACGAAAGACACGGATTTACCCAGTCTCGGCCCCTCAAGTCGAGGTAATAGCCTACATCCTGCTTGTGTTTGTATTACTTGTATATCGATTACAAGGAGCTAGAAGCCTGACCTAGTTCTCGATCACCTCTCCCCTAAGTCGCCCCGGGTCTGCCTTTATATAAGAGGTCAAGACCACCGGGTCGTTACAATGGCTAACCGAGTCTTACTGTATCTCCGAGTCTCTCTCTATCTTCTTGCCCAAGGTGTCTTTGTGATGGCTTACACGCCTGGGTCTTCTCTGTCCGGGCCGTCATACGGTCCACACCTTGAGTTGCCTATCTTTCTGGGCCACCAGTCTCACGGCTCACCCTTGGGCCGGCTCACGAGCCAACAACATAACCCGGAGCTTCCAGGGCGGGTCATACCGTGGGGTTATATCCCCAACAGACACCTAAGTTAACTACATTGCATGCTCAATGTTACCAACGTAGCTGTGCTTGCTGGAATGAAACCTGCACATGATCGAGGAGTTGTGGTCGTAGATTTGGACCTTCGGGCCGAGTCCTGAGATGCGCAAAACGATGAGGTCATCGGGAACGATCCGGTGGCGGTGGCAGAAGTAGTTCCAGCCCCGACCAAGCACCATGTGTCCCTCGAAGTTTTGGACCTGCACCCAGAACTTGCACCACTTGTTTGCCGAGAGGTTGACCACGTGCGGGAGCCGCCTAATGACCAACCACTCGTTCATCACCTCCGCGAACTTGCAAGGGATGCCAAGAATGGTGAGGTCTTCAGCGTCCTTGATCTGTTGGTATAAGCGCAGCGGCTCCCGACCCCCCTCCTCGTGACCGGTCCTTGGAGATCATCCCCTTGAATGAGGCAGACTCATGAAAGTGACCCTGCCAGGCAGGTCCACCCTCTTGAGCCACCTGTTCGTGGGGATGAGATCCTCGACGGCCTCAGCTCTGACCACCACCTGAGCTCCTCCACCCGCCACGTCCCAGTTAGTCTTCATTATCTTGTTAGGTAAGATGGCAAGTATTAGAGGTGCTTGCAAAATGAACAACCACTGACCAGTGGCATTAGCACTTCTGCAAATGCCACTGATCAGTTGCACTAGCACACCACCATTTGGCACTGATCAGAGACATTTGCCCAAGAGCAAATGCCACTGATCAGTGCACAAACTCTTTGCCAAATGCCACTTATCAATGGCACTTGCTCTTGAGCAAATGCCACTGATCAGTTGCACTAGCACAACAACATTTGGCATTGATCAGAGACATTTGCCCAAGAGCAAATTCCACTGATCAGTGCACAAACTCTTTGTCAAGTGCCACTTATCAATGGCACTTGCTCTTGAGCAAATGCCCCTGATCAGTGGCATCTTGTCTTCTGCAACTGCCATTGATCATTGCACTATCCTAAGCATGGAAACATCTAAAAATAGCACCCATGTGCACCCATGCACATTTGGCAGCATCCAAAAATGGTCCTACTACATGCACGTATAACAATCTAGAGCATGAAACAAACCCTAGCTTGAACATGTATGTAGCAACTTGAACAACAACATGAGCATGATCCTAGCTTAAACATGAACATGCCATTTGCATAAACACAGATCGTAGCAAGATCCTAGCAAGACACTAGCACTAGCATAAGAACATTATCCTAGAATATGTACTGTAGCAAACAAGAACAGATCGGTCGGATTCGATTCGATTGGGATCGAATCGAATCAGATCTACTCGAATCCTACAAAAACAGTAGCACATGCCTAAGAAATAAACCCCTCGTCTACATATACGAGCAAGCATTGGGATTCTTTGACTCACCGGAGCTTGCGCAGTCGCAGCGAATCGAGGCCAAGGTGAAAACCCCGACAGGAAGGAGAGGGGTGGCGGAGCAGAGGAGGAGCCGGCCCTGGCGATGGCCAGCGACATCGGCCCCGTGCTCATGGCCACGCTGGAGGTCGAGGAGGATGGATGTCACGCCCAAGATGCGCGCCTATCCATTTTTAAGACATGAGGGCCTCACAAGGAATAGAGGCGCATCTTGCCGTTAGCAAGTACAGTATCATCACATCATACAATACGGAAAAGATGAGTATACAAGATTGGCTTACACTCGCCACATGCTAAATTACAATCCACTCAGAGTTCAAATCATCAAGATGAAGACAGGGTCTGACTACGGACGAAATCAAACGATAAAAACAAATGCAATGATACTATCTCGCTATCCCAAAGATCATGACCATGGTCCTCTACTCATCCGGGTAAGTCACATACATCCTGCCTCTTTCCTCATCATATTCCCACTTGAGCTAGGTAAGATCATCCTGCACGTACTCATCTGTACCTGTACCTGGAGGGTTGTAGTAATCTGTGAGCCATAAGGACTCAACAATCAAGCGCCCGGGTACCGAGACTATTCAAGCTTAAAGGTTGGGATGGGGAAAGTCTTTAGTTTGCAGCAACACCAAGCATTTATGGTGGCTAACTTACGTAACAAGAATGTAAATGTGAGTGGCCTACGATGAGCGATCGAATCTCGCATAATCTCTATGAGATCCTGAACACTTACTTACGTCAATCATAACCCCAACGTGTTCTCTCTCGGATGATGTTCACGAGCAAAGACGATCATGGTTACTCACACAGTTGGTGTATTTTAATTGGAATTTACTTCAAGTTTACTATAACCAGGTGTTAAGCAAATATCCAAGTTGCCACATAACCACAGGCACGGCTTTCCGAAAGATTTAATCCTACAGGGGTGCTCCAACTAATCCATCACAAATTAACCACACTCCGCGGGAATAGCCTCGACCATGGATCTCGTGATCATCATAGGTAATTCCAAAGGAATTCCAACACCTCGAGTAAACCCAAAGAAAGTCAGAGTCCACACGCAAGACATTCGATAAAGGTAAACAAATCTAGCAAGACCTCCTGACGTGTCAACAAACCCGATAAGAGCTGTGTATCTCGTTCTCAGGACACGATGGATAAGCGACGCATACGGAGGCCTGATAGAAATCTCCCAAGTTGCCCTGGGTTGGCCCCGCACAGTGCTCTAGTTTGGACCAACACTCATGAGGAGCACTGGCCCGGGGGTTGATAAAATTATCCATGGGGTTGCAAGGCCCTATGCAAGTTTTATTAAGTTATTAGCAAATGTAGTACCAAAGTTGGGTCTTGCCAGACAAGTTTTAATCTAAACTGAATGAACAAGGGGGTCCCCATAACAACCCCGAGCATGTTAGGAGCGCAAAATATGGAAAACATAACACCGGTAACCAGGAACTAATGGCGGTAACAGCGGAACAAATCACTTAGCAAAAGGCCAAGCCTTCCACCAATAACAAGATATATATGTGCATTAAATTAAATGACAGATAATATGGTGATATCCAAATCCATGTTATCACATGGAACAACCTGCACCCGCAACTAAGAATGCTATAAGAGGGGCTGAGCAACGGTAACTTAGCCAATCAAAGGTTTGCTAGGATGTGGAGGTTAGAGGCAGTCATAGCAATTAGGAGACTGATATCAGGTGGTAGGTACCGCAATTGTAACGATAAGAGCGAGAAACTAGCAAGCAAAAATAGTATCGGGATCCGGGTACGGTCATCTTGCCTGTTGGTTCTTCGGCGGAACAAGTAGCGGGATCCTCGTAGTCGTACTCTCCTGGGTCCTCGTACTCAGTATCGACACTCATGTCTACCCAAGAGAAAAAGCAACAATAAACATCCAACCAAGGTGCAATGCACAAACAACATGATGCATGATCCATTTAGAAGAATTTAACATGGCAATCCAAAATTAGTCACGTTTCACATGCAAAGTTTGTTTATTAATGAATCTGGACAGAACCTCATGTTAAGTTATTTAGACATGAATTATCAGGGCAAATATGTATGCATCATGCCAAATCGATAGAAATGCATATAAAGAACGCAAGAAACGGAGTTACGGTTCTCACGATACGCTCACGACAAGGTACGGAGGCAAATACACAAGACCATCAAGGCATGGGCTAATTCCTGGCAATCCAAGGTAGCCACTGGATAGGTTATGAAAAATCACTCATAATAGACTCAAAGATCAATCAATTCCATGGAGTATATCTCCCACAAGTCACAAAACAAATAAACTCACAATCTGCCACAAAACAGCAACATAGCAGCTACTACAGCTCACAACCTGAGCTACAGGAACCCTACAGCCACAAACAAGCCATTGAAAGAATCTACTCAACACACACATCAACTTATAAAACTACACAATCAGCAAAGGAGGCACACATCAATAAGCATGAAGCAATCAAGTTGACATGATGAAACAGTTTTCTCGGACTTAGTGAAAATTCCAGTTTTCTAGAACCTGAGATTATAAAGTAGCAAGTTGACAGCAGTAGTTAAATATGCTAGAGAGCTCCTATTGGCATGAAAATTAACAGGACCGTATTAGACAACATCTACTTCAAATAACTGGCACTGAGCATGAGCAAATTCACAACATGTTGATAGATGGCACCCACTCTACATGGCATAAAAATAACAGCAGATTCTCAGACTTCGTAGTTTTTAGCATGCTGAAACAGAAACATTAAGTTGGTCACTTTGCAGCATGTTTCACACTTATATGGGTGATTCTCATATTAAACAAAAATACCATGGTATGCTAGATACAAAATACTGGCACTTCCTAGTTGGCACATGTCCCAAAGCAAGCATGGATTAAATCATGCAAAAATGACAAAATGGCATCTCAGCTAAAATGACAGATTTATGAACTTGCTCAAAAGTGAAATCTGAGAGTTCCAATGGATTCGTTGCCTCTTCCTACCCCAAAACCATGGGTCATACTCATATGATCATGTGAAACACCAAGGCACACTTAAATAGCAAATCTACCACCTACTCTTCATGGCATAACTTACTCTAATAGGAAAAGCACATAAATGGATATGAGCATGTATGGAAACTTATCTAAAAATGGAAATAATATGACAAAACCTACATGACAAGAATATATCAACAAAGGGGTATGACAAGTGGGAAAACCCACTAGTCCCCTACACACACACAAGTGCACAAGGCACTTCACTCATGACACCACTCATGTGGGTGGGTGGTCATCCATCACATATACATACATATATGCTCAATGCATGTATGCATGTGCATATGTAAATGATCACACACACACACACACTCTCACACACCCACCACAAACAATTGCATGTATACCACAAAGATATACACACACACACACTCTCTCAACAACATACATACACACAAGTTGGTACACACACACTAAGCATACACATGGCAAGCACTTGCATAGTGCACCAAACCACACATACCACAACCACATGCATATATACACTTGGGTATACACACACACTAGCACACACATGCATAAGTGCATGAACACATGCACCTACATATCACAACACACACCACCTACACACACTCATGTGTGTATGCATAGCATACACACACAACACACACAACACACACACCACCTACACATATGTGTGTGTATGTATAACATACACACACACTCTCATTACACCTACACCCTACACACAATACATCTACTCAAAAGAAGAACAGAAAAAGAAACCCTACACATGCTGGTTACCATCCAAACACATACATACATATAAAAGAGCAAAAACAAAAGAAAACAAAAGAAAGGGAAATCACAAAAAAATGGGGGAGCTTGGGCTCGAACCCAGGACCTGATGGTCACCTCTCCCGAACACAACCACTCTGCTACGTGCTCGATCGACAACAGAGTAGGGGCTCTGCCTATCTAATACATGCGCACACGACAACCTAACTGACGAAACTGAACCCACGCGACAACGGCGACAGGCAAACTGTGGCGGCAAACTCCGGCGATCCATGGCAGATTCGGCGGCGCAAGTGGCTCCCACGCACAATGGGTCATCCACGGCTCCATTCCCCTGCTCACCTTGCGGTGAGGAGGACAGAGGCGAGCGGCAGGTGCTCGTCTTGCTACCTGCGGCGACAAATACGGCGGCGACCACCTAATGAGCTACGCGCGGTGGAAAGGGATACGGGGACAGGCGGCTCACCTGGGGGAAGGCATCGACGAGACGGTCACGACGGAGTCGACGGAGGGGAAGAAGATGGCCGGATACGACGCAGGGAAGAATACGACAGAGTGGGGACTTCCGGCGACGACGGGGCGGTCGGTACAGAGCTCCTCCGGGGCCCCTAGCAGCGGGAATGGAACGCCGGGAGAACCCCCGAGCTCCACGCCATCACCACCAAGGACGCGGCCCACCGGAGACGCGACAACGACGACCAATGGACTCAACTGAAACTCTCTGAAAGGACGTGGATGTCGCCTAGAGGGGGGGTGAATAGGCGCTTTAAAATAATTACGGTTTAGGATTGAACAAATGCGGAATAAAACTATCGTTTAATTAGTCAAGCAAAAAACCTAAAACAACTAGGCTCACCTATGTGCACCAACAACTTATGCTAAGCAATATAGACAACTAAGTGATAGCAAGATATATAACAAGAAACAATATGGCTATCACAAAGTAAAGTGCATAAGTAAAGGGGATCGGGTAAGAGATAACCGAGGCACGCGAAGACGATGATGTATCCCGAAGTTCACACCCTTGCAGATGCTAATCTCCGTTCAGAGCGGTGTGGAGGCACAATGCTCCCCAAGAAGCCACTAGGGCCACCATAATCTCCTCACGCCCTCGCACAATGCAAGATGTCATGATTCCACTAAGGTACCCTTGAGGGTGGTCACCGAACCCGTACAAACAAGGTTGGGGCAATCTCCACAACTTGATTGGAGGCTCCCAACGATACCACGAAGCTTCACCACAATGCATTGTGGCTCCGAGGTGACCTCAAATGCTCGGGGCAATCTCCACAACCTAATTGGAGACCCCGAAGCTTGCCCGGAGCTTTGCACCACAATGATTGAGCTCCGAGGCACCACCAACCGTCTAGGGAGCCAAAGCACCCAAGAGGAACAAGCTCTAGGGTGCTCAAACACCCAAGAGTAATAGCTTCTCAACTTCTCACTTCCATGTATCACCGTGGAGAACTCAAACCTATGCACCAAATGCAATGGCAAGGGCACACGGAGTGCCCAAGTCCTTCTCTCCCAAATCCCACCAAAGCAACTAATGCTAGGGAGGGAAATGAGAGGAAGAACAAAGAAGAACACGAAGAACTCCAAGATCTAGATCCAAGGGTTTCCCCTCACTTAGAGGAGAAAGTGATTGGTGGAAATGTGGATCTAGATCTCCTCTCTCTTTTCCCTCAAGAACTAGCAAGAATCATTGGAGGTATTGAGAGTTAGCAAGCTTGAAGAAGGTCAACAATAGGGGAAGAACACGAGCTCAAGAGATGAGGTCCATTGGACAAGAAGACCCCCTTTTATAGGTGGGGAAAATCCAACCGTTATCCTCACAGCCCGCACAAAGCGGTACTACTGCTAGGGCGGTAGTACCCCTTTGATAAACAACACCGAGGAGGCAAAAAGCCAGTAGAACCACCGGAGCGGTACTACCGCTCGTCCTCACGGTACTACCGCTATGGGTAGCGGTACTACTGCTTGCGAGCAGTACTAAAAAATTACATCCATGCCTACCACGGCTGTAAATAACACGAGATTTTGGTCTGGAGCGGTAGTACCGCTCCGGAGTGGTAGTAAAAAATTACATCCACTCTAGCCGCGGTAGTACCGCTGCAGCCTTTTAAGAACACCAAAACTGCCACAACTTTTGCAAACGGACTCCGAATTCAATGAAACAAAGTTTGTTGGAAAGCTAACGACATGGGATAACACAATATTGATTGAAATATCAATAAGAAGCAAATGAGGAAAGTCCCATAAGAAAATGGTGAGAACCCTTCCTCGAATAAGACCGGTAAAACTTCCAACACCGAAAATGCAATAGACGAAGCATATGAAATCCGTTTTCGATGAACTAGAGCTTGTCACGAAGATAACCACAAGCTCAAGAACCCACATACAGAAAAGCCAACCAAGAACCAAGAAATATGATGATGCCAAGACTGCAATGGTTTGAGCTCTCAACGAACGATACGATCAAGCTACTCACTTGAGAGCCCCCCTGATAGTACGGCAGTCGATCCTATAACCCGGTCTCTCAAATACCACCATGAGGCCGGTAAAATAGAAAACCCTATCAAGGTCAAACCTTAGCCTTGCGCATAGTCCACTTGAGATAGATGATGACGATCTTGACTTCCTCAAGATGGACCACCTTTCTTGATTGTGTTGGCTTGATGAAGACTAGATGATTGCTCCCCCATACTCCACTATGGGTGAGCCACTCTTCGGCACATTCACAAGTCCATTGTCAACACAATGAACGGCGAGCCTCAAGTATCATCTCTCTGTGATGCTTCACTTGATCTTGCACATCGCAACCTTGATGACGATCTCCACTTGATGTCATCTTCCATGGGATGTATGGGATCTGCCTCTTGATGCAAGCCCATGGAAATATACCTAACCCCACAAAGAACTCTCATGTAGACCATGCGTTAGTACACAAAGCGTAATGGACAATGCTTACCACACCATGGGATCACTTGATCCCTCTCAGTACATCTTGTACGCTTTGTGTGTTGATCAACTTGATTCACTTTTTTGACTTAGTATTGATCAACCTTGTATCTTAGCTTCTCTCTTCATAAAGATGATGTCTTGAAGGTAAACATGAATGCTTACACAATCTTCTTCTTCAAGACATGCTTGCAATAAGCTCAACTCCCACATGAGCAATCTTTTGATAAACCTTGAATACCACCTTGGTCACCATATAAACTCCTTGAAACCCAACAGATGGACTTCAAGAAGTGCCTATGGACAAATCCTTCCAATATAACTCAAGGAAACCAATAGTCCATAGGGGTGTCATCAATTACCCAAAACCACACATGGAGAAATGTGCTCTTACACTCTCTGAACCTCTCAGAATCTCACCTGGTAGGGGGAAACAAGAGAGGAGGAAGAGAGATGGAGGGGAAGAAGAGAGCTACGGTGGCGGCTGGGAGAAGCAGAACCCTAGGCGAGGGGCACGCACGTCGAGGGCTTATATGGGCAACGGTGACGGAAAGGCGACGGCGGACACGGCTCTCACTCTCTGAACCCGACGGAGCAGGTGACCATCCATCGAGCGGGCTGGGCCGCGGGAAGGCCCATACTGTGCACTCTCTCTCCCAAAACAAATCAGGAAGGGTTTTTCTCATTTTAAAAATGCATCCACATTAAAAATAATCCTAGAGAAAAATAAAATACTTTAGTGCAAAACCAAAATATTTTTGTAAAGAAAATAATGTGCACTATTTAATAAAATTATCAAGTTGATTTATTGAGCAAGTAATTTTAATACTTTAATAAAAGGCAGCTCCTGTTTAATTAAAACACAAAACAACCAAACCCCAACCATCAAAAGAATCACACTCTAAATTAATAAGATAATTAGGGCTACCTCTTGAACATTTTTTAAACAATTTGAAAAGCAACTTAATTCTGCTCATAAATAATATGAAGAGAAGGGGGGGGGGTGGAAGGAGATGTTTGATAGAGAATAGAGAGGGGAAGAAGAAGAGGTTGTACACATCAACTCCAACCACACTCAACACCACCACAACACAAGGCACCTCACAATACCACATCATTCAAGGACACAAGAAAACAAGCAAGGCATGATGAATGCTATGGTGGATGATATGATGCATGAATGCAAAACAACACATGGGACAAGGTGTAATTCATAACAAAGCTCATGCCACAAGGTTCATACAATGGGTTACATGCCATAAAAGGTAGGGACGACACTTGGGCTGTCACAACTCTCCCACACTACAAGAGGATCTCGACCCGAGATCTAGGAACGAAAGAAGTCTGGAAATTCGGAACGGAGAAGGTCCTCGCGTTCCCAAGTAGCTTCTTTGTCGGAATGATGAGACCACTTCACCTTGAGGAATTTGATAGACTTGTTGCGAGTCTTACGCTCAGTTTCTTCAAGGATTGCAACTGGGTGCTCACGATAAGAGAGATCTTCTTGGAGATCGATGTCTTGGAGGTCAATGGTTCGCTCAAGAGTCTTGAAGCATTTCTGGAGCTGAGAAACATGGAAGACATCGTGCACGTTCGCGAAATTTGGAGGAAGCTCTAGTTGATATGCAAGACCACCTCTCTTGCCAACAAATTTGAAAGGACCAACAAAGCGAGGAGCTAGCTTCCCTTTAATTCCAAACCGCTGAGTGCCCTTCATGGGAGAGACTCTGAGATAGACTAGATCATCCACTTGGAAGGAAACATCCCGATGTTTGTTATCGTAATAACTCTTCTATCGGGACTGAGCTACTTTGAGGTCTCACAAATGACATGGAACATTTCTTCTGCTTCAATGATCATGTCATTGCCCAAAATCTGATGCTCACCGGTTTCAGACCAGTTAAGTGGGGTACGACCGTTTTTGCCGTAGAGAATCTCGAAAGGGGCCTTGCCTGAACTAGCTTGAAAGCTATTGTTGTATGAGAATTCAGCATATGGAAGGCAGTCTTCCCACTTCACGCCGAATGAAATCACACAGGCTCTGAGCATACCTTCGAGGATCTGATTGACTCTCTCAGCTTGACAACTTGTCTGCGGATGGAACGCAGTGCTGAAACGGATCTTGGTACCCATAGCAGTATGGAAGGACTCCCAAAACTTGGAAGTAAATAGGCTTCCACGGTCAGAAGAGATGAGCTGAGGAATACCATGCAAAGACACTATCCTTGACGTATACAACTCTGCAAGCTGAGCTGCCGAGATAGATTCTTTGACTGGCAGGAAATGAGCAACTTTTGACAGCTTGTCGATAACCACAAAGATGGCATCGTTGCCTCTCTTGGACTTGGGAAACCTAGTTACGAAATCCATCTCCACATGATCGAATTTCCACTCTGGGATAGGCAAAGGCTGAAGAAGCCTTCTGGATGTTGATGCTCTGCCTTCACTCTGCGACAAACATCACACTCGTTCACGAACTGAGCAATCTCACGTTTCGTGTGAGTCCACCAAAAGGTTTGCTTGAGATCCTGATACATCTTTGAACTGCCTGGATGAATGGATAGAAGAGAATTGTGTGCTTCGTCCATGATAACCTTTTTGAGATCACCTTTTGGAACCACAAGACGGTCCTCAAAGAACAAGGTATCTTTGTCACCAACACGAAAGCACTTATACTTTGGAATGCTCTTGGCCACACCTTTCTTCACTTGCTTCACCATAGCATCAAGAAGCTGCGCTTGGTGAACCTGATCTTCCAGAGTCGGAGAAACTTGAAGACTCGCAAGAAATCCTTGCGGAATCATCTGAAGGTTGAGCTTGCGGAAGGCTTCACAAAGCTCGGGCTGAAGAGGCTTCAGAATGAAACCATTACAGTACGTCTTACGGCTGAGCGCGTCTGCAATGACATTTGCTTTCCCAGGAGTATACTCAATTCTTGGATTGAAGTCCTCAAGCATTTCCACCCAACGAGACTGCCAAGGATTGAGATTGGGTTGAGTGAAAATGTACTTCAAGCTCTTGTGATCGGTGTATACCTCAACTGGTCTACCCAACAACAAATGCCTCCATGTCATTAGAGCATGGACAACTGCCGCCAACTCAAGATCATGAGTGGGGTAGTTCTTCTCAGAAGGCTTCAACTGACGCGAGGTATAAGCAACAATCTTCTTGTCTTGCATGAGAACACCACTAAGACCTTGGAGAGAAGCATCACAGAAAACTTGGAAAGGCTTAGACTGCTCAGGAGGAACAAGAACTGGAGCTGAAGTCAGTCTCTGCTTGAGCGTATTGAATGCCACATCACACTCAAGAGACCAAACAAACTTGACACTCTTCTGGAGGAGATTGGGCAGAGGCTTAGCAATTTGAGATAAGTTCTCCACGAATCTTCTCCAATAGCTAGCAAGCCCGAGGAAACTCCGAAGCTGCTTCACATTCTGAGGAGGTTCCCACTTCAAGATTGCCTCTACTTTCTCAGGGTGCACTTTAATTCCCTCGGTAGAGATGACATGCCCGAGGTACACCACTTCATTGAGCCAGAACTCACACTTGGAAAACTTGGCATAGAACCTATGTTCCCTTAACTTGTCAAGCACAAGGCGGAGATGCTCTGCATGGTCTTCTTCTGTCTCTGAGAACACAAGGATATCATCTAGATAGACCAAGACGAACTCATTCTTGAAAGGAGAGAAGATGAAATTCATCATTCTTGAGAAGGTTGGAGGAGCATTCGCAAGACCAAATGACATGACGGTCTACTCATAAGAGCCAAAACTCGTCCTGAAAGCGGTCTTAGGAATGTCTTCTTCGCGAATGCGAATATGATGATAACACATGCGAAGATCAAGCTTCGAGAAAACTTTGGCACCTTTCAGTTGTTCAAACAATTCATTGATGTTGGGAAGTGGGTACTTGTTTCTGATTGTCTTCTTGTTCAATGGACAGTAGTCAACACAAGGACGATCCGTGCCATCTTTCTTCTTGACAAGAAAAACACCACAACCCCATGGAGAAGAACTTGGTTTGATCAGACCCAGACATTCTTGCTCATCTAGTTGCTTCTTCAACTCTTTCAGCTCTTCGGGGCCAAGTTTATACGGGCGCTTGCAGATCGGTTTAGTTCCGGGCTCGAGATCAATCACGAACTCGACTGGCCGGTGCGGAGGCATTCTTGGCAATTCTTTTGGAAAGACATCTTCATACTCACAAACCACCAGAATTTGAGAAATCGCCGAGATTTCACCCTTCTCATTTAGAGCGAAGAGACGGATTGTGTCATCGCGAGCCACGAAAATAATCACGTCTTCTGAAGGATGAGTCAGCTTGACTTCTTTTGCTTTGCAATCAATATGAGCCTTATTCATAGCCAGGAAGTCCATGCCCAAAATGAGATCAATGTCGGAATTACCGAGAACCATAGGGGAAGCCAGAAAAGAATAATTGCCCATCTTGATAGAAACATCCGGAACCACCTTGTTAGCGCTCATGAGAGTGCCGAGCGAAACAACACGCAAAGCCTTACTCAAATAATCAGAATCAAAATCATGCTTGACGAAAAATGCTTTAGACATGAATGAATGCGATGCTCCAGAAACAAACAAAACTTTTGCAGGAAAATCATTAACTGAGAGATTACCCATAATCACATCATTGGACTGATCTGCTTTAGCTGCATTCACCATATTCACTCTTGCGGTCTTGGGATTATGCTTCACCATAGCATTGCCTGGAGGTTTGACAGGAGGAGGAGGTGGAAGACACCGCTGGTTGCACTTGTTTGCATAGTGACTCTTCTGGCCACACTTGTGACAACTCACCTCAGAAAGCGGACGAACATTGCCTGGAGGAGGAACAAGAACAGCCTTGGACGCCTGGGGTCTCTGCTGGAATCCTGGGTTGGGTGGGTGGGAAGAACCACGACCACCAAACTGCTTCTGCTGCTGAGGAGGACAAAACGGAAGAGGATTTGGTGCCCAATACTTTTGCTGCTTGGAAACCATCTGAGAGCTGGAAGAAGAAGAATATGAATCCCTTGAATGCTTCTTGGAGTTCTCCAACTTGAGCTGCGCTGCTTCAACCTTCAAAGCCATGTTGTAGAACTGATTGAACTCCCGAGGATCTTGAAGAACTAGGCCTGGCAGAAGCTCTGAATTGAGACCACCTCTGAATTGATAGATCATAGCCTTGTCATCTGGAACATCTTGCTTAGCATAACGGGCTAGATTCTAGAACTCGACGTTGTACTGATAGACAAACTTGCTTCCCTGCTTCAGGTGCCTGAACTTCTCACGCATCTCCTCGACAAAGCTTGTCGGAATGTAATGAGCCCTGAAGTCATGACGGAAATCATCCCAAGTAACAACACGATCACCCCTGGAATCCTTGTACTGCTGCCACCAATCAGCTGCTTGAACCTTGAGCTAGAATGATGCAAACCTGATAAAGTCCTCTCGCCTGACATTGCTACACTCAAAATGCTTACTCATATCATGAAGCCAATCATCAACATCAAGAGGCTTCTCACAACAGGTGAAAGACTTGGGCTGGTTGGCAAGGAACTGATTGAGTGTCGCAAATTGAAGCTGATTCTGAAAATTCCCTTGAAAACCTTGCTGGCCCTGCTCCCTTTCTTGCAACAACCTGAGCAACATCTGAGTGTTCGCATTGGTTGCGGCCATCACATCTTGCCAAGCTTCTGGAGGAGGAGGCGGAGGAGGCGGTGGCGGGGGTGGTGGTGGAACATCAGTCTGCTCCTCATCACGACCTGGATTGTTGCGAGTTGATGGAGCCATCCTGAAGATGGACAACACGCATTAGCACCTCATTGATAAGATGAATTCAAAGATGAATCAAATGCTTGAAAGAAATTGAACAAATAACAACACAACCTTCCTACTAAGCGCTCGGAACAAATGTACATGCCCACATACATCTGAAGAAGATGATCCTAGATGACTACAAGATTTCCCACCTATGAACTTCCGAAAACTTTCTGGTTATGCAATCCGGTGTGGGGGATACAAGGAGGAAATATCTCACACAACTAGCAATCCTACACCCCAACTGTATCCATCCTTCAACACATAACCAGAGGCTTTCGCAAACTCATCTAATCTCGAATCCTCGAACTCACAACGATACTAAACCATGGTGGTACCCCGGACGCCTCCCCAGTGCTGGGTGACTCCGACCTTATCTCACCACGATAAGTATTGAAGTAATTTTGAACACTCTCTGTCCTGAGATATCAAGGAAGCTGAATGATAACGATGTGCCAACATTCCCTGGAGCTCGACTCCCCGGAAGAAATCAAGTGAAACAGGAGGCACCAAGACATAACCCTATCACATCGGCATCATATAGACTCCAAAATACCCGCGTGATCCTAATTTTTTTTGAGCGAGAAGAGGTGTAGAATGAAAATTCCTAAGTCGAATACCTCACCAGAGCATAGAAGAGGAGTAAAAAGAATCCTACTCTCCGATATAACTAGACTCAAAATAGTTTTTCACTAGACACAACTCGGCCAAGTTCGAACAAGCAAAGGCTCCTACGGTCGTATGGCTCTGAATACCAACTTGTCACGCCCAAGATGCACGCCTATCCATTTTTAAGACACGAGGGCCTCACAAGGGATAGAGGCGCATCTCGTCGTTAGCAAGTACAATATCATCACATCATACAATACTGAAAAGATGAGTATACAAGATTGTCTTACACTCGCCACATGCTAAATTACAATCCACTTAGAGTTCAAATCATCAAGATGAAGACAGGGTCCGACTACGGACGAAATCAAACGATAAAAACAGATGCAATGATACTATCTCGCTATCCCAAAGATCACGACCATGGTCCTCTACTCATCCGGGTAAGTCACATACATCCTGCCTCTTTCCTCATCATATTCCCAGTGGAGTTGGGTAAGATCATCCTGCACGTACTCATCTGTACCTGTACTTGGGGGGTTGTAGTAATCTGTGAGCCATAAGGACTCAGCAATCAAGCGCTTGGGTACCGAGACTATTCAAGCTTAAAGGTTGGGATGGGGAAAGTCTTTAGTTTGCAGCACCACCAACCATTTATGGTGGCTAACTTACGTAACAAGAATGTAAATGTGAGTGGCCTACGATGAGCGATCGAATCTAGCATAATCTCTATGAGATCCTGAACACTTACTTACGTCAATCATAACCCCACCGCGTTCTCTCTTGGATCATGTTCACGAGCAGAGACGATCACGGTTACTCACACAGTTGGTGTATTTTAATTGGAATTTACTTCAAGTTTACTATAACCGGGTGTTAAGCAAATATCCAAGTTTCCACATAACCATGTGTTGGAAATATGCCCTAGAGGCAATAAATAAAATGTTTATTATTATATTTCCTTGTTCATGATAATCGTTTATTATCCATGCTATAATTGTATTGATTGGAAACACATTACAAGTGTGGGTAAATAGACAACACTTTGTCCCTAGTATGCCTCTAGTGAACTAGCTCGTTGATCAAAGATGGTCAAGGTTTCCTAGCCATTGACATGTGATGTCATTTGATAACGAGATCACATCATTAGGAGAATGATGTGATGGACAAGACCCAAACTACAAATGTAGCATATGATCGTGTCAGTTTATTGCTACTGTTTTCTGCATGTCAAGTATCGGTTCCTATGACCATGAGATCATGCAACTCACTGACACCGGAGGAGTGCCTTGTGTGTATCAAACGTTGCAACGTAACTGGGTGACTATAAAGGTACTCTACAGGTATCTCTGAGGGTGTCTGTTGGGTTGGCATGGATCAAGACTTGCATTTGTTACTCCGTGTGACAGAGAGGTGTCTCGGTGCCCACTCGGCAATACAACATCACAACAAGCCTTGCAAGCAATGTGACTAAGTGTTAGTCATGGGATCTTGTATTACATAATGAGTAAAGAGACTTGCCGATAACGAGGTTGAACTAGGTATGGAGATACCGACGATCAAATCTCGGGCAAGTAACATACCGAAGAACAAAAGGAACATCATACGGGATTAACTGAATCCTTGACATAGAGGTTCGACCGATAAAGATCTTTGTAGAATATGTAGGAATCAATATGGGCATCTAGGTCCTGCTATTTTTTATTGACCATAGAGGTGTCTCGGTCATGTCTACATAGTTCTCGAACCCGCAGGGTCTGCACACTTTAGGTTCGGTGATGTTTCGGTAGTATAGAGTTATGTATGGTGGTGACCGAAGGTTGTTCAGAGTCCTGGATGAGATCTCGGGCATCACGAGAAGCTTAGGAATGGTTCGGAGTAAAGATTGATATATAGGAAGTCCTATTTTGGTTGCCGGAAAAGTTTCGGGCTAATCGGTAGTGTACCGGGAGTGACGGGAGGGTGGAGAGGTGGAAAGAGTTTCCAAGTGGAAAGGAGGAATCCTACTCCTAATAGGATTGCAGTAGGACTCCTCCACCTCCAATTTCGGCCAGGTTTGAGGCTGCCTCCTCCCCTCCCTCCGTCCTATATATACTAGAGGATTTACAGGGAAGAACTAACCCTAATTGCCACGTGCTGCCCTCTTCTTCCTCTAGATCGTTTTCTCCTCTAGATCGGATTTCTGCAGTGCTTAGGCGAAGCCCTGCTAGAATAGCTCTACCACCATCGCCGGAGTGCCGTCACGCTGCCGGAGAACTCTTATTCCTCTCTGCTCCCTCTTGCTGGATCAAGACAGCGGAGATTGTCATCAAGCTGTACGTGTGCTGAATGCGGAGGCGCCATCCGTTCGGCACTAGATCGGAAGGACCGTGATCAAGATTGCGAGACGGATCGTGATGAGTTCGCGGGACGGATCGTGATGAGTTCACGGGACGGATCGTGATGAGTTTGCGGAACGGACCGTGATGAGTTCGCGGGACAGATCGTGATTGGATCGCGGGACGGATAGTGACAAGATCACGAAACGCTCGGCGATTTGGATCGCGAAGACGTTCGACTACACCAACCACGTTTCTTAACGCTTCCCGCTTAGCGATCTACAAGGGTATGTAGATCCACTCTCCCTCTCGTAGATGCTCATCACCATGGATAGGTCTTGCGTGAACGTAGGAAAATTTTGTTTCCCATGCGACGTTCCCCAACAGTAGAACACAAAGAGTTTGTGGGCGTTGATGCTTAGATTGCTTCCTCCCTTGGTCGTGTTTTGGTTCAGCAATATTGTGAGATGAAGCGGCCCGGGCCAACATTACTCGTACGCTTACGAGAGACCGGTTCTCTTAACCGCAACTTGTTGCATAGATGTCTTGCGGGTACCAGTTTCTCTCACTTTAGTTGGATCGGATTCGATAAAGGCGGTCCTTGAGAAGGTTGAAAAGCAACTAGTGTATCACCGTTGTGGTTTTTGCATAGATGAGAATTGTTCTTGCTAGATACCCATAGCAGCCACGTAAAACATGCAACAACAATTAGAGGACGTCTAACTTGTTTTTGCAGGGTATGTTGTGATGTGATATGGACAATTACATGATGTGATATATGTGATGTATGAGATGATCATGTGATGTATAGATTATCACGACTTGCATGTCGATGAGTACGGAAACTAGCAGGAGCCATAGGGTTGTCTTTAATTATTGTATGACCTATGTGTCAAT
This sequence comes from Hordeum marinum, assembly GCA_022496015.1. Lineage (NCBI taxonomy): Eukaryota > Viridiplantae > Streptophyta > Magnoliopsida > Poales > Poaceae > Hordeum > Hordeum marinum. Next base: position 124,123,144 of record CM039673.1, on the reverse strand, counting down.
CATTAAGCGCTATGTAATGCTTTACTTTATCGATAAATGGTAGCAATAGTAGTACAAGCATGATGGGCGCGGCAACCCCCATGGCGACACGTTGATGGAGATCAAGATGATGGAGATCATGGTGTCGTGTCGGTGATGATGGAGATCATGCCGGTGCTTTCAAGATGGAGATCAAAAGCACAAGTTCATGGCCATATCATGTCACTTATGATTTGCATGTGATGTTAATCCTTTTATGCACCTTGTTTTGCTTAGGATGACAGTAGCATTATAACATGACCCCTCACTTAATTTCAAGATAAATTGTGTTCTCCCCGAGTGTGCACCGTTGTGAAAGTTCGTCGTGTCGAGAAACCACGTGATGATCGGGTGTGATAGACTCTACGTTCACATACAACGGGTGCAAGCCAGTGTTGCACATGCAGAACACTCGGGTTAAACTTGACGAGCCTAGCATGTACAGACATGGCCTCAGAACACAAGAGACCGAAATGTCAAACATGAGTCATATAGTAGATATGATCAACATGATGATGTTCACCATTGAAACCACCTCAACTCACGTGATGATCGGACTTGAGTTGGTGAATTTGGATCATGTATCACTCAAATGACCAGAGGGATGTCAATTTGAGTGGGAGTTCTTAAGTAATATGATTAATTGAACTCATTATCGTGAACATAGTCGGTAGTGTCTTTGCAAAATTATGTTGTAGATTACTAGCTCGCGCTGTAGCTCCCTTGAATTTTTATATGTTCCTAGAGAAATAGAGTTGAAAGATGATGGTAGCAATATTGCAGACTGCATCCGTGATCTGAGGATTGTCCTCGTTGCTGCACAGAAGGCTTATGTCCTTAATGCACCGCTCGGTGCGCCAACCACTCTAGCGTCGTTTGTAGATGTTGTGAACATCTGACAGGCATGTTCTGATGACTTCTTGATAGTTTAGTGCATCATGCATTATGGCTTAGAATTCAGGCTCCGACATGTTTTGAACGTCACGGAACATATGAGATGTTCTAAGAGCTGAAATTAGGATCTCAGGCTCGTGCCCGTGTTGCAAGATATGAGATCTCCAACAAGATTCTTTGCCTGCAAGATTAAGGAGAATAGCTCAATCGTTGAGCATGTGCTCAGATTGTTTGAGTGCTACAATCGCTTGAATCGAGTGGGAGTTGATCTTCTAGATAAGATAAAGATTGATATAGTTCTCCAAGTCACTGTCACTAAGCTACTAGAACTTCGTGATGAACTATAAAACGCCAGCGATAAAAATTATGATCCCTGAGCTGTTCGCGATGTTTCACACCGCAAAGGTAGAAATCAAGAAGGAGCATCAAGTGTTGATAGTTAGTCAAACCACTAGTTTCGAGAAGGGCAAGAGCAAGGAGGGAAACTTCATGGATAGCAGTCAGTTGCTGCTCCAGTGAAGCAACCCAAAGTTGAACCCAAACCCGAGACTAAGTGCTTCAATTATGAGGAGAAGCGGTCGCTGAAGCGGAACAACCCTAGATACTTGGTAGATAAGAAGACTGACAACATCGATAGAAGTATATTTGATATACGTGTTATTGATGTGTACCTTGCTAGTACTCCTAGTAGCACCTAGGTATTGGATACCGGTTCGGTTACTAAATGTTAGTAACTCGAAATAAAAGCTACGGAATGAACGGAGAACTAGCTAAGGGTGAGGTGACGATGCGTGATGGAAATGTTTCCAAGGTTGATGTGATCAACATCACACGCTCTCTCTACCTTCAGGATTAGTGACGAACCTAAATAAATGTTATTTGGTGTTTTACTCCGAGCATGAACGTGATCAGATTGTGTTTATTGCAACACGGTTATTCATTTAAGTTAGAGAATAATGGTTATTGTGCTTACATGAATAATACCTTCAATGGCCATGCACCCAGTGAGAATGGTTTGCTGAATCTTGATCATAGTAATACACATGTTCATAACATTGATGCCAAAAGATACAAAGTTAATAATAATAGTACCACATACTTGTGGCACTGCCGCTAAATGTCATATTGGTATACAACGCATGAAGAAACTCCATGCTGATGCATCTTTGGACTCATTCGATTTCGAATCAATTGAGACATGCGAACCATGCCTCTTGGTCAAGATGACTAAGGACCCCGTTTTCTAGGTGGATGGAGCGGGCAAGTGATTTATTGGAGATGATATATGTTGATGTATGTGATCCAATGAGTCTTGTAGCGTGCGGTGGATATCATTATTTTCTTACCTTCACTGATGATTTGAGTAGATATAGTATATATTTACTTAATAAAACACAAGTCTGAATCGTTTGAAAGGTTCAAGCAAATTCAGAGTGAAGTTTAAGATCATCGTGACAAGAAGATAAACATATCTGCGATATGATCGTGGAGGTGAATATCTGAGTTACAAGTTTGGCATACAACTTTAGACAATGTGAAAGTTGTATCACAACTCACGCCACCTGGAACACCATAGTGTGATGGTGTGTCCGAATATCATAGTCATGCTCTATTGGATATGGTGCGTGCTATGATGTCTTTTATCATTTTGCTACTATAATTTTGGGGTTATGCATTAGAGACAACTACATTCACTTTAAATAGGGCACCATATAAATCCGTTGAGATGACACCGTGTGAATTATGGTTTGATAGAAACCCAAGATGTCATTTCTTAATGTTTGGGGCTGCGAAGCTTGTGTGGAAAAATGTTTTCACCTAATGAGCTCGAACCCAAAGCGGACAAATGCATCTTCATAGATTACCCTAAGAACAGTTGGGTGAACCTTCTATCTCAGATCCAAGCATAAAGTGTTTGTTTATAAAACGGGTCCTTTCCCGAGAAAAAGTTTCTCTCGAAAGAATTGAATGGGAGGAAGATAGAACTTAATGAGGTTGTTGAACCTTTGTTCAACCAGAGAGTAGCGCAGCGCAGGAAGATGTTTCTGTGAAGCGTGCGTTAGTTGAAGAGGAAGTTAATGATGATGATCATGAAGCTTCAGATCAAGTTACTATCGAACCTCATAGGTCGACAAGGATGTGTACTGCTCCTGAGCGGTACGACAACCCTGTCTTGGAGGTCATGTTGTTGGACAATGATGAAGTTACGAGCTATGGAGAAGCGATGATGGGCCCGGATTCCGACAAATGGTTAGAGGCCATGAAATATGAGAAAGGATCCGTATATGAAAACCATGTATAGACTTTGGAAGACTTGCTCGTTGGACGGCAGGTCGTTGAGTACCAATGGATCTTTAAAATGAAGACAGACGCTGATGGTGAATGTCACCATTTATAATGCTCAACTTGTCGCAAAGAAGTTTCCGGCAAGTTCAAGGAGTTGACTGTGATGAGACTTTCTCACTCGTAGCAATGCTAAAGTCTGTTGGAATTATGTTAGCAGTTGTTGCATTTTTCAATTATGAAATCTGGCAGATGGATGCCAAAACATCGTTTCCTTCCTTGAGGAAAGGTTGAATGAGATACAACCAGAAGGTTCTGTCAGTCCTGAGGATGCTAGAAGGTGTGCAAGCTTTAGTGATCCTTCTATGGACTGAAGCAAGCATCTCAGAGTTGGAATATACACTTTGATGAGGTGATCAAAGTTTTTGAGTCTATACAAAGTTTATGAGAAACTTGTATTTACAATAAAGTGAGTGGGAGCACTATAGAGTTTCTGGTAAGCATATGTGGTTGATATATTGTTGATCGGAAATGATGTTGAATTTTTGGAAAGCATAAATGGTTGTTTGAAAAGAGTTTTTTTAAAGGAAGACCTGGATAAAGCTACCTAATTGTTGAACATCAAGATCTATAGAGATAGATCAAGGTGTTTGATAAGACTTTCAATGAGTACATACCTTGACAAGATTTTGAAAGAGTTCAAAATGGATCAGTCAGAGAAAGAGTTCTCACCTGATTTGTAAGATGTGAAGTTGAGTGAGACTCAAATCTCGACAATGGCAGAAGAAAGAGAAAGGACGAACATCATCCCCTATGCCTTAGCCATAGGCTCTATATTATGCCATGCTGTGTACCGCACCTGGTGTGTGCTTTGCCATGAGTCTGTCAAGGGGTACAAAAGTGATCCAGAAGTGGATCACCGGATAGCGGTCAAGATTATCCTTAGTAACTAAAAGACTAAGGAGATGTTTCTCGATTATGGAGGTGACAAAGATTTCGTCGTAAAGAGTTACATCGATGCAAGCTTTAACACCAATCTGGATGACTCGTAGTAGCAATCTGGATATGTATAATGGAGCAGCCATTTGGAATAGTACCAAGTGGAGTGTAGTAGCAGTGTTTACGGTTTGACATAGAGATTTGCAAAGAACACACGGATTTGAATGTCGCAGACCCGTTGACTATAAGACCTCTCTCACATGCAAAGCATGATCGAGCCCCAGAACTCATTGGGTGTTAGATTCATAACAATGCGAATCACATGGTGATGTGAATTAGATTATTGACTCTAGTGCAAGTGGGAGACTGTTGGAAATATGCCCTAGAGGCAATAATAAAATGTTTATTATTATATTTCCTTGTTCATGATAATCGTTTATTATCCATGCTATAATTGTATTGATTGGAAACACATTACATGTGTGGGTAAATAGACAACACTTTGTCCCTAGTATGCCTCTAGTGAACTAGCTCGTTGATCAAAGATGGTCAAGGTTTCCTAGCCATTGACATGTGATGTCATTTGATAACGAGATCACATCATTAGGAGAATGATGTGATGGAAAATACCGAAACTACAAACGTAGCATATAACCGTGTCAGTTTATTGCTACTGTTTTCTGCATGTCAAGTATCTGTTCCTATGACCATGAGATCATGCAACTCACTGACACCGGAGGAGTGCCTTGTGTGTATCAAACGTCGCAACGTAACTGGGTGACTATAAAGGTACTCTACTAGTATCTCCGAGGATGTCTGCTGGGTTGGCATCGATCAAGACTTGGATTTGTTACTCCGTGTGACGGAGAGGTATCTCAGGGCCCACTCGGCAATACAACATCACAACAAGCCTTGCAAGCAATGTGACTATGTGTTAGTCACGGGATCTTGTATTACGGAACGAGTAAAGAGACTTGCCGATAACGAGGTTGAATTAGGTATGGAGATACCGACGATCGAATCTCGAGCAAGTAACATACCGAAGAACAAAAGGAACATCATACGGGTTTAACAGAATCCTTGACATAGAGGTTCGACCGATAAAGATCTTCATAGAATATGTAGGAATCAATATGGGCATCCAGGTCCCGCTATTGGTTATTGACCGTAGAGGTGTCTCGGCCATGTCTACATAGTTCTCGAACCCGCAAGGTCTACACACTTTAGGTTCGGTGATGTTTCGGTAGTATAGAGTTATGTATGGTGGTGACCGAAGGTTTTTCGGAGTCCCGTATGAGATCTTGGACATCACGAGGAGCCCCAGAATGGTTCGGAGGTAAAGATTGATATATAGGAAGTCCTATTTTGATCACCGGAAAAGTTTCGGGCTCATCGGTAGTGTACCGGGAGTGCCGGGAGGGTACCGGAGGACCATCGGGAGGGGTGTCACGCCCCGAGGGGCCTCATGTGCTGTTGGAGGAGACAAACCAGCCCCTGGTGGGATGGATGAAGCCTCCACTAAAGCCCATGAGGTTTGAGAAGAAAAAAAATCCAAAGATGGAGAGGTGGAAAGAGTTTCCAAGTGGAAAGGAGGAATCCTACTCCTAAGAGGATTAGAGTAGGACTCCTCCACCTCCAATTTTGGCCAGGTTTGAGGCTGCCTCCTCCCCTCCCTCCCTCCTATATATACTAGAGGATTTAGAGAGAAGAGCTAACCCTAATTGCCACGTGCTGCCCTCTTCTTCCTCTAGATCGTTTTCTCCTCTAGATCGGATTTCTGCAGTGCTTAGGCGAAACCCTGCCGGAATAGCTCCACCACCATCGCCGGAGCACCGTCACGCTGCCGGAGAACTCTTATTACTCTCTACTCCCTCTTGCTGGATCAAGACGGTGGAGATCGTCATCAAGCTGTACGTGTGCTGAACGCCGAGGTGCCGTCCGTTCGACGCTAGATCGAAAGGACCGTGATCAAGATCGCGAGACGGATCGTGATGAGTTCGCGAGACGGATCGTGATGAGTTTGCGGGATCGATCGTGATGAGTTCGCGGAACGGATCGTGATGAGTTCGCGGGACGGATCATGATTGGATCGCGGGACGGATCGTGACAAGATCGCGGAATGCTCGGCGATTTGGATCGCGAAGACGTTTGACTACACCAACCGCGTTTCTTAACGCTTCCCGCTTAGCGATCTACAAGGGTATGTAGATCCACTCTCCCTCTCGTAGATTCTCATCACCATGGATAGGTCTTGCGTGAATGTAGGAAAATTTTGTTTCCCATGCGATCTTCCCTAACACCGCGGGCATGGCTTTCCGAAAGATTTAACCCTGTAGGGGTGCTCCAACTAATCCATCACAAATTAACCACACTCCACGGGAATAGCCTCGACCACGGATCTCGTGATCATCATAGGTAATTCCAAGGGAATACCAACACCTCGAGTAAACCCGAAGAAAGTCAGAGTCCACACGCAAGATATTCGATAAAGGTAACACAAATCCAGCAAGACCTCCCGACGTGTCGACAAACCCGATAAGAGCCGCGTATCTCGTTCTCAGGACACGACAGATAAGCGATGCGTACGGAGGCCTGATAGAAATCTCCCAATTTGCCCTGGGTTGGCCCCACATAGTGCTGTAGTTTGGACCAACACTCATGAGGAGCACTGGCCCAGGGCTTGATAATATTATCCATGGGGTTGCAAGGCCCTATGCAAGTTTTATTAAGTTATTAGCAAATGTAGTACCGAAGTTGGGTCTTGCCAGACAAGTTGCAATCTCAACTGAATGAACAAGGGGGTCCCCATAACAACCCCGAGCATGTTAGGAGCGCAAAATATGGAAAACATAACACCGGTAACCAGGAACTAATGGCGGTAACATCGGAACAAATCACTTAGCAAAAGGCCAAGACTTCCACCAATACCAAGATATATATGTGCATTAAATTAAATGACAGATAATATGGTGATATCCAAATCCATGTTATCACATGGAACAACCTGCACCTGCAACTAAGAATGCTATAAGAGGGGCTATGCAGTGGTAACTTAGCCAATCAAAGGTTTGCTAGGATGTGGAGGTTAGAGGCTGTCATAGCAATTAGGAGGCTGATATCAGGTGGTAGGTAGCACAATTGTAATGATAAGAGCGAGAAACTAGCAAGCAAAAATAGTATCGGGATCCGGGTACGATCATCTTCCCTGTTGGTTCTTCGGCGGAACAAGTAGTGGGATCCTCGTAGTGGTACTCTCCTGGGTCCTCATACTCAGTATCGACACTCGCGTCTACCTAAGAGAAAAAGCAACAATAAACATCCAACCAAGGTGCAATGCACAAACAACATGATGCATGATCCATTTAGAAGAATTTAACATGGCAATCCAAAACTAGTCACGTTTCACATGCAAAGTTTGTTTATTAATGAATCTGGACAGAACCTCATGTTAAGTTATTTAGACTTGCATTATCAGGGCAAATATGGATGCATCATGCCAAATCGATAGAAATGCATATAAAGAACGCAAGAAACGGAGTTACGGTTCTCAGGATACGCTCACGATAAGGTACGGAGGCAAATACACAAGACCACCAAGGCATGAGCTAATTCTTGGCAATCCAAGGTAGCCACTGGATAGGTTATGAAAAATCACTCACAATAGACTCAAAGATCAATAAATTCCATGGACTATAGCTCCCACAAGTCACAAAACAAATAAACTCACAATCTGCCACAAAACAGCAACATAGCAACTACTACAGCTCACAACCTGAGCTACAGGAACCCTACAGCCACAAACAAGGCATTGACAGAATCTACTGAACACACACGTCAACTTATCCAACTACACAAGCTGCAAAGGAGGCACACATCAATAAGCATGAAGCAATCAAGTTGACATGATGAAACAATTTTCTCAAACTTGGTGAAAATTCCAGTTTTCTGGAACTTGAGATTATAAAGTTCCAAGTTGACAGTAGTAGTTAAATATGCTAGAGAGCTCCTATTGGCATGAAAATTAACAGGACGGTATTAGACAACATCTACTTCAAATAACTAGCACTGAGCATGAGTAAATTCACAACATGTTGATAGATGGCACCCACTCTACATGGCATAAAAATAATAGCAGATTCTCAGACTGTAATTTTTAGCATGCTGAAACAAAAACATTAAGTTGGTCACTTTGCAGCATGTTTCCCACTTATATTGGTGATTATCATATTAAATAAAAATACCATGGCATACTAGATACAAAATACTAGCACTTCCTAGTTGGCACATGTCCCAAAGCAAGCATGGATTAAATCATGCAAAAATGACAAAATGGCATCTCAGCAAAAATGACAGATTTATGAACTTTTTTCAAAAGTGAAATCTGAGAGTTCCGATGGATTCGTTGGCTCTTCCTACCCCAAAACCATGGGTCATACTCATATGCTCATGTGAAAGACCAAGGCGCACTCAAATAGCAAATCTACCACCTACTCTTCATGGCATAACTTACTCTAATAGGTAAAGCACATAAATGGATATGAGGATGTATGGAAACTTAGCTAAGAATGGAAATGAGATGACAAAACCTACATGAGAATCATATATCAACAAAGGGGTATGACAAGTGGGAAAACCCACTAGTCCCCTACACACACACAAGTGCACAAGGCACTTCACTCGTGACACCACTCATGTGTGTGGGAAGTCATCCATCACATATACATACATATATGCTCAATGCATGTATGCATGTGCATATGTAAATGATCACACACTCACACACACACACTCACACACCCACCACAAACACTTGCATGTATACCACAAAGATATACACACACACCCTCAACAACATACATACACACAAGTTGGTACACACACACTAAGCATACACATGGAAAGCACTTGCATAGTGCACCACACCACACATACCACAACCACATGCATATATACACTTGGGTATACACACACACTAGCACACACATGCATAAGTGCATGAACACATGCACCTACGCATCACAACACACACCACCTACACACACTCATGTGTGTATGCATAGCATACACACACAACACACACAACACACACACCACCTACACATATGTGTGTGTATGTATAACATACACACACACTCTCATTACACCTACACCCTACACACAATACATCTACTCAAAAGAAGAACAGAAAAAGAAACCCTACACATGCTGGTTACCATCCAAACACATACATACATATAAAAGAGCAAAAACAAAAGAAAACAAAAGAAAGGAAAAACACAAAATATGGGGGACCTGATGGTCACCTCTCCCGAACCCAACCACTCTGCTACACGCTCGATCGACAACAGAGTAGGGGCTCTGCCTATCTAATACACACGCACACGACAACCTAACTGACGAAACTGAACCCACACGACAACGGCGACAAGCAAACTGCGGCGGCAAACTGCGGCGATCCAAGGCAGATCCGACGGCGCAAGTGGCTCCCACACACAATGGGTCATCCACGACTCCATTCCCCTGCTCACCTTGCGGTGAGGAGGACAGAGGCGAGCGATAGGTGCTCGTCTTGCTACCGGTGGCGACAGACGCGGCGGCGACCACCTAACAAGCTACGCGCGGAGGAAAGGGATACAGGGACCGGTGGCTCACCTTGGGGGAAGGCGACGACGAGTCGATCACGATGGAGTTGACGGAGGGGAAGAAGAAGGCCGGAGACGACGTAGGGAAGAAGACGACAGAGAGGGGACTTCTGGCGACGACGGGGTGGTCGTTGCAGAGCTCCTCCGGGGCCCCTAGCGGCGGGAATGGAACGCCGGGAGAACCCCCGAGCTCCAAACCATCACCACCAAGGACGCGGCCCACCAGAGACGCGGGGACGACGACGATGACGACCGACGGACTCAACTAAACCTCTCTGAACCTCTTAGAATCTTACCTGGCAGGGGGAAAGAAAAGAGGAGGAAGAGAGATGGAGGGGAAGAAGAGAGCTGCAACAGCGGTTGGGAGAAGCGGAACCCTAGGCGAGGGGCATGCACGTCGAGGGCTTATATGGGCGATGGGACAGACAACAATGGCGAAGGAAAGGCGACGGTGGACGCGGCTCTCACTCTCTAAACCTGACGGAGCAGGTGACCATCCACCGAGCAGGCTGGGCCGCGGGAAGGCCCATACTGCGCACTCTCTCTCCCAAAACAAATCAGGAAGGGTTTTTCTCATTTTAAAAATGCATCCACATTAAAAATAATCCCAGAGCAAAATAAAAGACTTTAGTGCAAAACCAAAAAATTTTGTAAAGAAAATAATGTACACTATTTAATAAAATTACCAAGTTGATTTATTGAGTAAGTAATTTTAATACTTTAATAAAAGGAAGCTCCTGTTTAGTTAAAACACAAAACAACCAAACCGCAACCATCAAAAGAATCACACTCTAAATTAAGAAGATAATTAGGGCTACCTCTTGAACATTTTTTAAACAATTTAAAAAGAAACTTAATTATGCTCATAAATAATATGAAGAGAAGGGGGGGGGGGTGGAAGGAGATGTTTTATAGAGAATAGAGAGGGGAAGAAGAAGAGGTTGCACACATCACCTCGAATCACACTCAACACCACCACAACACAAGGCACCTCACAATACCACATCATTCAAGGACACAAGAAAACAAGCAAGGCATGATGAATGCTATGGTGGATGATATGATGCATGAATGCAAAACAACACATGGGACAAGGTGCAATTCATAACAAATCTCATGACACAAGGTTCATACAATGGGTTACATGCCATAAAAGGTAGGGACAACACTTGGGCTGTCACAATGGCCCACCGACAGGAGAAAACACTTGGACGGGGGTCAAGAAAACCCCCTGTCCAATGGGGTTCCCAGAAGTGGCGGCTCCGTGGACGGGGCCGGCCGAGCCCAGGACCACGAGGTCCGGAACTGGCGGCAGAGCAGGAACGGCCGACACCGCATTGGCTGACCCTCGTGGTGGCCGACAGCAGATGGGGGATGGCGCTCGCAGCACCGACGCCAGGTCCATGCCCGGGTACACGAGCCCGACCACCCAACAGTTCTGGATGCTAGCGATGCACCTGTCGACGGGGGTCTGAGGACGACGCGGCGGTGGGCGAGGCAGAGCTATCAGAGGAGAGGAGAGGAGAGGAGAGGGAGGGGCGGTGAGGTAGAGAGGTGGGAACAGTGCCGGGGCGGTGACAGGAGAGTGGGAGGGGAGTTATGTGATGTCCCCTCCATCTCCCGCGCTCCTCGAGGCATGCAACCTCCTTGCACGCGTGGCCGCGCCCAGCCAGGCTCGCGAGAAACTGCCGTTTCCGCCGGGCCAGGCTCAGGCCCGCTTTAAAGTTCGCGTGGGCCACGAATTGCATGTAGCCCAGCCAACCAAACAGGCCACACACATCCCGCGCGGGCCTGGTTGGGCTTCATGCGGGCAACCAAACACACCCTAAGGGTCTGAAATAGCGTCTCTTTGGAGCCAAACCGATGTTACAATCATCCTAGAGAGATTCGGGTTACCAGACGCCCTCAAAGGTCGCCCCCAGACGCCGTTTTTCAAACAAAAATGATTCAAATTTGTACGAATTTAAGGCGAATTTGGACGAAACTTAGGCGAATTCATTAAAATTTGTACAAACTTAAACAAATTACATAAAATCGTACTACACTACGTCGCCACCATCACCGTTCTGCTACCCCTAGCCTAGTTCATGACGAGGAGCTGGTAGAAGGTGGTGTAGTCACTGCCGTCGTCGTCGTCGTTACCGCCGCCGTTGCCATTGCCGTTCTGCGTGCCGCCGTCCTTGCTGCAACCCTGCCCTGCGTCGCTGATGTAGGTGGGGGCATGCTACCTCTTGAGCGTGCGTTGGTTTTCCCTTGAAGAGGAAAGGGTGATGCAGCGAAGTAGATAAGTATTTCCCTCAGTTGTTGAGAACCAAGGTATCAATCCAGTTGGAGGAACAAGCAAGTCACCAATGGTTGCACCTACTCAAACAATCAAACTCTTGCACCCAACGCTATAAAGGGGTTGTCAATCCCTTCATGATTATTTTCAAAGATTAGATCTGATAGATATAGAGGTAAACACGAACTAAAAGTAAAAGGTAAATAAATTGTAACAAAGTATTTTTGGTTTATAGATCTGAAAGTATATTATGGAAAGTAGACCCGGGGGCCATATGTTTCACTAGAGGCTTCTCTCTTGAAGGCAAATATCATGGTGGGTAAACAAATTACTGTCAAGCAATTGATAGAAAAGCGAATAATCATGTAGTTATCAAAGGCAATGATCATGCATATAGGCATCACGTCCGTGTCAAGTAGACCGAAAGGATTCTGCATCTACTACTATTTCTCCCCACATCGACCGACTCCTTCCTGCATCTAGAGTATTAAGTTCATGAAGAACAGAGTAACGCATTAAGAAAGATGACATGATGTAGAGGGATAAACTCAAGCAATATGATGAAAACCCCATATTGTTACCCTTGATGGCAACAATACAATACGTGCCTTGCTACCCCTACTATGTCATTGGGTGAGGACACCGCAAGATTGAACCCAAAACCAATCACTTCTCCCATTGCAAGAATTACCAATGTAGTTGGCCAAACCAATAACTCTAAGAGACTTGCAAGGATATGAAATCATGCAAATAAGAATTCAGAGGAGATTCAAATAAGATTCATAGATAATCTGTACATAAACTCACAATTCATTAGATCTTGACAAACACACCACAAAAGAGGATTACATCGGAAGATCATGAAGAACATGGTATTGAAGATCAAAGAGAGAGAAGAAGCCATCTAGCTACTAGCTATAGACCCGTAGGTCTGTGGTGGACTACTCACGCATCATCGGAGGGGCAGTGGAGTTGATGTAGATGCCCTCCGTGATCGAAACCCCCTCCGGTAGATTATCGAAAAAGGCTCCAAGATTGGATCTCTCGAGAACGGAGGCTTCCCGCGACAGAGAAGTATTTGCATGGCTCTTTTTGGTGTTAGGGGAATATTTGGGAATTTATAGGCCAAGAATTAGGGTTAGGAGACCTGCCGGGAGGCAACAAGCCTGCTAGGCGTAGCTAGGAGGTCCCACGTCTAGCAGGCTTGTGACTCCCTGGCACCTCCCCCGCCATGCACTCCAAGCTTGATCGATTTGTTTCCTTCCAAAAAAATTCCTTCCGAAGGTTTTATTCTATTTGGACTCCGTTTAATATTCCATGTCTGCAAAACTCAAAAACAAGGAAAAACAGAAACTGGCACTAGGCTCTAGATTAATAGGTTAGTCCCAAAAATAATATAAAATAGCAAATTAATGCATATAAAACATCCAAAACAGATAATATAATAGCATGCCACCATAAAAAATTATAGACATGTTGGAGACGTATTAGGGCACTCTGTGCTGGCGGCTACTTGTCGTCGGAGAGGACGATGACTCCGACCTCTTCACGGCGGTGGCGTTCAGCGATCTCTTCCAGAGCGCCACGCTAGTGTGCCATCTCCTCCCGGACGTAGTCGTCGTGCGACCACTGCAGGTCGGTGTCGAGGTCGGCGGCCGTCCAGCAGGGGGTGGTGTCGGCAACGTACCTCTCCTTGGTTCGCACCTCCTCCAGTAGGGACGCCTCGATCCACACGATCTCATCACAGTGTTCCATGGTGGATGGCGGAGGGTGGACGGGGACACTGCCGGTGCTCAGACTCCAAGCACCCGGCGTGCGCATGTCTGCAGCGCCGGATAGTCGGCCTCGTGGAGGGCGTAGGTCTCCCACTTGTGCAGCGAGCGACGGCCGAAGCCGTTAGCGCCCACTCATCTCTGGGGAACCTCTTGGCCATTGGGGGAGGGAAGGGGGGGAGTGGGTTTCCGACGACAGCGCGTCTGTGGGCGAGGGAGTGCTTGTGGCCACCGTCGAGGGAGTTGGCTTTTATAGCAGCCGGTGGGGCCGCGTGGCAGGAGGGTGCGGGACACGCATTGGCGCGTCTTCACTATGCCGCCTGTGAGAAATCGGTGGAAGGCTGACCGGCGGCAGCCTTTGCATTGATTCCTGCGGGAAACCAAGGCGATGAGGACGATGAAGCGCCCGGTCACTGACGCGGCGTGTCCATGCGATTTCATGCTAAAAACGTTCCCCCAAGGCCCTAGGCACCCCAACGTGCCGGGTTCGTCCTTGGTCTGCTGGCTCCAATTTTGGCCCTAACTGGTGAAAATTGGGCTCCTAGGGGCGCGACTATGCCGTTTTTCGTGTGCTGGAGATAAATAAGGGCCTTGGGGGTTGTTGTGTGTGTAGGGGTTGGGAGGCAAGCGAAGATGCTCTTAATGACAAGGTAATCAGTTTGGTGAGACTATCCAGAGCGAGAAGCAACTTAGACCAGTATCAACATCTAAATCCCGCGCCTATTCGTCTCAAACCTTTGAACAGGCTGTCCGGTCACTAACCTGTCATAAAAAATCGATTCGAACGGACGTCCTAAACGACACTTAAACACCCGTGCTGACCCTTACCCCTCATATCCGTCTTAAATGTAGGACGAATATAACATGACTCGGGCGCATCGGCTACGTGAGTTCGGCCCACCGCCGGCCCACCCCGAGCCCACAAAATCCCTCGTCCAGGAAGAAACTGTAGCTCACTCCGCTTTGTTTCGCTCCCCGACGCTTCCATTTTCCCAACGCGTACAATCCCTAGCAGAGAAAAGCATATCCAACACTGGCACCCACTCCGACGGTAGCACCAAAGACAAGCTCGAGATGGTGCTCTATATCGCGCTCGAGCGCTCGCGGGTCGATTTGTCGGCAGCTCCGGGTCCGCTGCAACATCACGTGTCACCCGGTGCCACAACGCTGACCCTTCCCGCCCTGCGCACGTATCCGTGAGGCCTGGACGATCTGATCCTCCCGCCCGATGACCTCCTCCACCTCCGGTTGCTTCTCCGCGCGGGCAGTGGTGGGTCCTAGTGCCGTTCTATCGACGTTGCAGATGAGTACTCTGGAGCCAAAGGCACGTGTCGCCCACCGCGAGAGGCAGAGGGCATGGGAAATGGGGGCCGGGTCCGCTGCGGCTGCGCAGTCTACCCACCATCGCCGCATGATGCCGGTCCCCCCGCGATGGGGAGCGTCTCCTCGAGTGGGTGTGTCACTGTACACTTACTAGGCGTAGACAGAGGCCCAACGGCTCCGGAGGATCAATGCCAAGCAGCTCTGACTCAACATTGAGCAATCTGAGCAAGAGGAAGTAGAGACAAAGGCGAAGGTGGTCGAGCTCAAGCGCAAGCAAGACCGCATTGTACGACGCTTGCAAGGCTCCATAGTCATCTCCGATTCCTCCTCTGACGATGCATCTGACAACTCATATGTTGACCTACCTTTTGCCATGGATACCTACAGTTGCGTCGACGACTGCAAGGGCAAAGGGCCGGCAAAGAAGTGGTGAAGCTCACCCTCTCTTGTTTATAATCTAGTTCTAGTATGTAGTTACGATATGTCGGATCATTGAACTTTGTGACTTATGCCCGTTTGGTGATCTTTTGGTGATGTTTATGTAAATTATGCCTGTTTGGTATCACTATATATGATCGTTTCCTATCGATTTTGATCGATTGGTGATCTACATAGTATGCTGCATGAATTTGTATGGATATAGGGTTCGGATTATGAGATACATGGGTATGGAGGCACTGATTTAGGGAGTTCGTAATCAATGTCCGCGGGCGTGCACGGGCGCATCACTTGACGTATAAGGGGCCGGATTTGGCAAGTCCAGTTGTAGATGCTCTAACTGACTATTATTCCTCTGATATAATTTTGATTAATTTGAATGTATGGTTAAATGTATACTCCATATTCTTTGCATATATGGTAACTCTGGTGGTCACAACTTTTCAAGTTAGAATTTTTTCCAAATCATGAGAACTTATGGGTGCCACATGTGCCATAGAGAAATTAGTTTTAAGACACTCTGGCCTTAAAAATTCTAAATGAGACACTCATTCTTTCTTGAACACATTCAAAAGATATCTATGGATTATTGACCATTATTTGAGATTATTTAGATACTTTATGGTATTCATATACACATTTTAAGTGTGTCTCTTATAACACACAACCATGATCTTACACAATATGCACAACTTATTAAAGTAAGAGCCAATTATCTTGTGCGCATAATAAACCCATTCGAATGGACTATGTCGTTTAACTCATTTCATGAGCATTCTAAATTGCTGATACGTCCATTTTGCATCATGCTTTTATATTGATATTTATTGCATTATGGGCTGTTATTACACGTTATGGTACAATTTTATGCCTTTTCTCTCTTATTTTACAACGTTTACATGAAGAGAGAGAATGTCGGCAGCTGGAATTATGGACTCGGAAAGGAGCAACTCTGAGATACCTATTGTGTACAACTCCAAAAGTCCTGAAAATTTACGGAGAATTATCTTGGAATATACAAAAAATACTTGGCGAAACAGATACCAGAGGGGGCCGACCAGGAGGTGACAAGCCTGCCAGGCGCGGCCACCCCCTGGCCGTGCCTAGCAGGCTTGTGGCCCACCTGGCTGGCCCCCAACGCCCATCTTCTCATATATGTCGGGTTTTGACCTGGAAAAAAAAATTCAAGAGAGAGGTTTCGGGACGAAGTGCCTTCGTCTCAAGGCGGAACTTGGACATAATGTGAAGCCCGGGACCGACGCTCCAGAAGATTCTAGAAGATTCCCCTTTTATTTCCGTTCTCGTCTGTGTTTTGTCCGGGTGTTGCATTCATCATCGCATAATTCGCATCAAAGCATTCCCGTAGTGCACCTTTATAGCCACCCAGTTACGTTGTGACGTTTGGCACACCCAAAGCATTCCTACGGTATCCGGGAGTTGCACAATCTCATGGTCTAAGGAAACGATACTTGACATTGAAAAGCTTTAGCAAACGAACTACACGATCTTGTGCTATGCTTAGGATTGGGTCTTGTCCATCACATCATTCTCCTAATGATGTGATCCCGTTATCAACGACATCCAATGTCCATGGTCATGAAACCGTGACCATATATTGATCAACGAGCTAGACAACTAGAGGCTCACTAGGGACTTGTTGTGTTCTATGTATTGACACATGTATTACGGTTTCCGGTTAACACAATCATAGCATGAACAATAGACAATTATCATGAACTAGGAAATACAATAATAACCATTTTATTATTGCCTCTAGGGCATATTTCCAACAGTCTCCCACTCGCACTAGAGTCAATAATCTAGTTACATTGTGATGAATCGAACACCCATAGCAATCTGGTGTTGATCATGTTTTGCTCGTGAGAGAGGTTTAGTCAACGGATCTGCGACATTCAGATCCGTATGCACTTTACAAATATCTATATCTCCCTCCTGAATGTAATCACGAATGGAGTTGAAGCGGCGCTTGATGTGTCTTGTCTTCTTGTGAAACCTGGGCTCCTTAGCAAGGGCAATAGCTCTAGTGTTGTCACAGATAGAGTCATCGGGCCCGACGCACTTGGAATTACTCCTAGGTCGGTGATGAACTCCTTCATCCAGACTCCTTCCTTTGCTGCTTCCGAAGCAGCTATGTACTCCGCTTCACATGTAGATGCTGCCACGACGCTTTGCTTGCTGCTGCACCAGCTGACTGCCCCTCTGTTCAAACCATACACGTATCCGGTTTGCGACTTGGAGTCGTCCGGATCTGTGTCAAAGCTAGCATCGACGTAACCCTTTACGACGAGCTCTTCGGCACCTCCATATATGAGAAACATGTCCTTCGTCCTTTTCAGGTACTTCAGGATATTCTTGACCGCTGTCTAGTGTTCCGCTCTGGGATCACTTTGGTACCTCCCTACCAAACTTATGGCAAGGTTCACATCAGGTCTGGTACATAGCATGGCATACATAATAGAGCCTATGGCTGAAGTATAGGGGATGGCACTCATCTCTTCTCTATCCTTTTGTCGTGGTCGGGCATTGAGTCGTACTCAATCTCACACCTTGTAACATAGGCAAGAACCCCTTCTTGGACTGATCCATATTGAACTTCTTCAATATCTTTTCAAGGTATGTGCTTTGTGAAAGACCTATGAGGCGTCTCGATCTATCTCTGTAGATCTTAATACCTAATATGTAAGCAACTTGTCCAAGGTCCTTCATTGAAAAACACTTATTCAAGTAGGCCTTTACACTTTCCAAGAGTTCTATATCATTTCCCATTATCAGTATGTCATCCACATATAATACGAGAAATGCTACAGAGCTCCCACTCTCTTTCTTGTAAATACAGGGTTCTCCATAAACCTGTACAAACCCAAACGCTTTAATCGCTTCTTTAAAGCGAATGTTCCAACTCCGAGATGCTTGCACCAGCCCATAGATGGAGCGCTGGACCTTGCATAGCATGTTAGCATCTTTAGGATCGACAAAACCTTCCGGCTGCATCATATACAGTTCTTCCTTGAGGAAGCCATTAAGGAATGCCGTTTTGACATCCATTTGCCAGATCTCATAATCATAAAATGCGGCAATTGATAACATGATTCGGACAGACTTCAGCATCGCTACGGGTGAGAAAGTCTCATCGTAGTCAACTCCTTGAACTTGTCGATAACCCTTAGCGACAAGCCGAGCCTTATAGACGGTCACATTACCATCCGCGTCAGTCTTCTTCTTAAAAATCCATTTATTTTCAATGGCTCGCTTATCATCAGGCAAGTCCACCAAAGTCCATACTTTGTTCTCATACATGGATCCTATCTCGGATTTCATGGCCTCAAGCCATTTGTTGGAATCCGGGCCCGCCATCGCTTCTTCATAGTTTGAAGGTTCACCGTTGTCCAACAACATGATCTCCAGGACAGGGTTGCCGTACCACTCTGGTGCGGAACGTGTCCTAGTGGACCTTCGACGTTCAATAGTAACTTGATCTGAAGTTTCATGATCATCATGATTAACTTCCTCTCCAGCCGGTGCAGGCTCCAAAAAAACAACTTCCTGTGCTGCGCTACTCTCCGGTTCGAGTGGAGTTACAATTACCTCATCAAGTTCTATTTTCCTCCCACTTACTTCTTTCGAGAGAAACTCTTTCGTGAGAAAGGATCCATTCTTGGCAACATATACTTTGCCTTCGGATCTGAGGTAGAAGGTATACCCAATAGTCTCTTTGGGATATCCTATGAAGACACACTTTTCCGCTTTGGGTTCGAGCTTCTCAGGTTGAAGTTTCTTCACATAAGCATCGCATCCCCAAACTTTTAGAAACGACAGCTTAGGTTTCTTTCCAAACCATAATTCATACGGTGTCGTTTCAACGGATTTTGACGGTGCCCTATTTAAAGTGAATGTGGCAGTCTCTAATGCATATCCCAAAAATGATAGCGGTAAGTCGGTAAGAGACATCATAGATCGTACCATATCTAATAGAGTGCGATTACGACGTTCAGACACACCATTTCGCTGAGGTGTGCCAGGCAGCATGAGTTGTCAAACAATTCCACATTTCCTTAGGTGCGTGCCAAACTCGTGACTTAAATATTCTCCACCACGATCAGACCGCATGCACTTTATTTTCCTGTCACGTTTATTCTTTACCTCACTCTGAACTTCCTTGAACCTTTCAAAAGTTTCAGACTTATGTTTCATTAAGTAGACATACCCATATCTACTCAAGTCATCAGTGAGGGTGAGAACATAACGGTAGCCACCACGAGCCTCAACACTCATTGGAACGCATACATGGTATGTATTATTTCCATCAAGTCAGTTGCTCACTCCATTGTTTCGAAGAACAGAGTCTTGGTCATCTTGCCCATGAGGCATGGTTCGCATGTGTCTAATGATTCGAAATCAAGAGACTCCAAAAGTCCATCAGTATGGAGCTTCTTCATGCGTTTGACACCAATATGACCAAGGCGGCAGTGCCACATGTAAGTGGGACTATCGTTATCAACGTTACACTTTTTGGTACTCACACTATGGACATGTGTAACATCACGTTCGAGATTCATCAAAAATAAACCATTGACCAGCGGGGCATGACCATAAAACATTTCTTTCATATAAATAGAACAACCATTATTCTCAGATTTAAATGAGTAGCCATCTCGCATCAAGCGAGATCCAGATACAATGTTCATGCTCAAAGCTGGTACTAAATAACAATTATTAAGGTTTAACACTAATCCCGAAGGTAGATGTAGAGGTAGCGTGCCGACGGCGATCACATCGACCTTGGAACCATTCCCGACGCGCATCGTCACCTCGTCCTTTGCCAGCCTCCGCTTATTCCGCAGCTCCTGCTTGGAGTTACAAATGTGAGCAACTTCACCGGTATCAAATACCCAGGAGCTACTACGAGCGCTGGTTAGGTACACATCAATAACAAGTATATCACATATACCTTTAATGTTGCCGTCCTTCTTATCCTCTAAGTACTTGGGGCAGTTCCGCTTCCAGTGACCGGTACCCTTGCAATAAAAACACTCAGTCTCAGGCTTGGGTCCATTCTGGTTCTTCTTCTCAGCAACTTGCTTACCGGGCGCGGCTACAGCTTTGCCGTCCTTCTTGAAGTTCTTCTTACCCTTGACTTTCTTGAAACTAGTGGTCTTATTTACCATCAACACTTGATGCTCCTTTTTGATCTCGGCCTCTGCTGATTTCAGCATCGAGTACAACTCAGGAATGGACTTCTCCATCCCTTGCATGTTGTAGTTCATCACAAAGCTCTTGTAGCTGGTGGAAGCGACTGGAGGATTCTGTCAATGACCGAGTCATCCGGGAGATTAACTCCCAGCCGAGTCAAGCGGTTGTGTAGCTCAGACATCTTGAGGTTGTGCTCACTAACAGAACTATTCTCCTCCATCTTACAGCTGAAGAACTTGTCGGAGACGTCATCTCTCTCGACCCGGGCATGAGCTTGGAAAACCAGTTTCAGCTCTTGGAACATCTCATATGCTCCGTGTTGCTCAAAACGCTTTTGGAGCCCCGGTTCTAAACTGTAAAGCATGCCGCACTGAACAAGGGAGTAATCATCGCAGCGAGAATGCCAAGCGTTCACAACGTCTTGCCCTGCTGGGAGAAGGGGTGGGTCACCTAGTGGTGCATCAAGGACATACAATTTCTTGGAAGCTATGAGGATGATCCTCAAGCCATGGACCCAGTCCGCATAGTTGCTTCCATCATCTTTCAGCTTGTTTTTCTCTAGGACGCATTGAAATTGAGGGTGACATTCGCGTTGGCCATTTGATCTACAATATAGATTGTAAAGATAATTTTAGACTATGTTCATGATAATTAAGTTCACATAATCAAATTATTTAATGAACTCCCACTTAGATAGACATCTCTCTAGTCATCTAAGTGACACATGATCCATGTCAACTAGCCCGTGTCCGATCATCACGTGAGACGGACTAGTCATCCATGGTGAACATCTCCATGTTGATCGTATCTTCTTTACGACTCATGTTCGACCTTTCGGTCTTTCGTGTTCCGAGGCCATGTCTGTACATGCTAGGCTCGTCAAGTCAACCTAAGTGTATCACGTGTGTAAATCTAGCTTAGACCCGTTGTATGCGAATGTTAGAACCTATCACACCCGATCATCATGTGGTGCTTCGGAACGACGATCCTTAGCAATGGTGCACAGTTAGGGTGAACACTTCTCTTGAAATTTTATTGAGAGGTCATCTTATTTACTACCGTCGTTCTAAGCAAATAAGATGTAAACATGATAAACATCACATGCAATCAATATAGTGACATGATATGGCCAATATCATCTTGCTCCTTTGATCTCCATCTTCGGGGCACCATGATCATCACTGTCACCGGCACGACACCATGATCTCCATCATCATGATCTCCAGCATTGTGTCTTCATGAAGTTGTCTCACTAACTATTACTTCTACTACTAAAGCTAACGTTTAGCAATAAAGTAAAGTAATTACATGGCGTTTATGATTGACATGCAGGTCATACAATAAAATAAGACAACTCCTATGGCTCTTGCCGGTTGTCATACTCATCGACATACAATCAAAATTTTCCTACGTATCACCAAGATCTATCTGTGGAGAAACCAGCAATGAGTGGGGAGAGATTGCATCTTCATACCTTTGAAGATTGCTAAGCGTAAGCATTACAAGAACGCGGTTGGTGGAGTCATACTCGCAGCGATTCAGATTGCGGTGGATTCCGATCTCAGCACCGAACAACGGCGCCTCCGCATTCAATAAACGTGCAGCCCGGTGGCGTCTCCTACGCCTTGATCCAGCAAGGAGGAAGGAGAGGTTGAGGGAGAGCTCCGGCAGCACGACAGCGTGGCGACGGTGGAGCTACGTGGACTCCGGTAGGGCTTCGCCAAGCGCTACGGAGAACGAGGAAGAGGAAGGGTAGGGCTGCATGCCGAGAGAGAGAAGTTGTGTCTCAAATCAGCCCAAACCCTTGCATATATATAGGAGGAGGGAGAGGGAGGGCTGCCTTGACCCCTCCTCCAAGAGGAGAGGTTCGGCCGACCCTAGGGGAAGAGTCCACCTCCCACAAGGGAGGTGGATCTCCTCTTTTTCAAACTCCTTTGCCCTATCTCCTTATCTCCAGCCGCATGGGCCTTTCTAGAAGGTCTTGGCCAGCCCAAAAAGGGCTGGCACACCTCTTATAAGGGCCCACGAAGTTCCATGGTCGTCACACCCCTCCTGGGGGTCCTCCGGCACCCTCCCGGCACTCCCGGTACACTACCGATGAGCCCGAAAACTTTGCGATGACCAAAACTGCACTTCCTATATATCAATCTTTACCTCCGGACCATTCCGGAGCTCCTCATGACGTCCGGGATCTCATTCGGGACTCCGAACAACTTTCGGTAACCACATACAACATTTCCCTATAACCCTAGCATCATCGAACCTTAAGTGTGTAGACCCTACGGGTTCGGGATACACGTAGACATGACCGAGACACCTCTCTGGTCAATAAGCAACAGCGGGATATCGATACCCATGTTGGCTCCCACATGCTCCACGATGATCTCATCGGATGAACCACGATGTCGGGGATTCAATCAACCCCGTACACAATTCCCTTTGTCTATCGGTATGATACTTGCCCGAGATTCGATCGTCGGTATCCCTATACCTTTTTCAATCTCGTTAATGGCAAGTCTCTTTACTCATTCCGTAATACATCATCCCGTGGCTAACTCCTTAGTCACATTGAGCTCATTATGACGATGTCTTACCGAGTGGGCCCAGAGATACCTCTTCGTCACAGAGAGTGACAAATCCCAGTCTCGATTCGTGCCAACCCAACAGACACTTTTGGAGATACCCATAGTGCACCTTTATAGCCACCCAGTTACGTTGTGACGTTTTGCACACCCAAAGCATTCCTACGCTATCCGAGAGTTGAACAATCTCATGGTCTAAGGAAACAATACTTGACATTGAAAAGCTTCAGCAAACGAACTACACGATCTTGTGCTATGCTTAGGATTGGGTCTTGTCCATCACATCATTCTCCTAATGATGTGATCCCGTTATCAACGACATCCAATGTCCATGGTCATGAAACCATGACCATCTATTGATCAACGAGCTAGCCAACTAGAGGCTCACTAGGGACTTGTTGTGTTCTATGTATTGACACATGTATTATGGTTTTCGGTTAACACAATTATAGCATGAACAATAGACAACTGTCATGAACTAGGAAATACAATAATAACTATTTTATTATTGCCTCTAGGGCATATTTCCAACACTTTTAACATGAAAAATGGTTAGATTAATGTGTAGATTATCGATATGTCATTTTCACCCATGCCTAAAGTATTTAACATGCCATTTTGTGGTGTTTGGCATTTTTGACATGATTATTGCATTATCATAATTATTTAACCGTGCATCGAAATTAATAATGTCACATATTAAAAATGTTCATCTCATTGGCATCGAATTTTCATGCATTATAAAAATTGTCGGCATCATGTTTGCATTTATTTTACTTAAATGAATTTCTATAATGTGATTAGGCCTAATACTCGCATAATTAATTGTGATTAATTTTCTACATGAACCTATGCATATTATATATGTTTTTGGGGTAGAAAAATCCATGTGATTTATATGTGCATTTAGTTTTGCCATTTGAGCATGTTTGCGTGCATGTCATTTATGCCATGATGCCCTTTTGTCATTTTCGTGTGATTTAATCCATGCATGATATGAATTAATTTTCAACATGAGAAATGCCCTTGGATATGTTTCCTAGCCCATGGATATTTTGCTTGTCATAGAAATGCATGTTTAGGTATTGTTTTGTTGTTGTCAACTTGCTATAAAATACTGCTGTTTTGAGATGCTAAAATATTTCTAAGTCTGGAATCTGTAATATTTGTTGCTGTCTTGCCATGTGATTTGCTAGTGATCTAGAACCCTTTTGTGGTAGGTGTAATGGAGTTATTTGTAGTTGACATTGTCCTTTAATATGCTGTCAAGTTTCATGCCATTATATGCCCTGTAGCATATAGTTTCACTGCTGTCAATATGCCTTCGTGATCAAAACTGCACTGTCTAAAACTGCTATTTTCACCAAGTCTGAAACTCTTTTCAAGTAGCCTTCTTGTGAGCTTCCTACCAAGTGATCCATGCATGTTTTGAATATGATATGTGTAGATGAAATGAAGTGGATGTTGTATGCTAGACCCATGCTTAGTTTGTGCATTTTAGGATCTTGTAGCTTGTTGTTTTCGTGAGTGCAAAATGACTATCTTGCTGTTTTTGGCAGATTTCAACTAAAATTTGTTTCGTTGATGGTGGTTGAACCATAGCTCCGTTTTGAACATGTTGCATATGAAACTTGCTTAGAATCTCATGGAGTTTCGTAATAACTTGCTGCATTCATGATTTGAAATGTTTGTGATGGTATTTTCCATGCATTTGCATTCATGAAAAGTGCATCTTGTGTTGCTCATATCTTTTAGACCGTAGCTCCGTTTGAAATGTTCTATATATGTAAATCGACTAGAATGATGTGTATAATGTCATGGTATGATTTATTCTGTTGTTTAACAAATATAAAATATGATTAGTTCAGATCTGGACCAATTTCGAAATTAACATATGAGGTTGTTTCGGAAATACTATAAGTTATTTCCGACCTCATTTAAGATGCCTAGATAGATAGTTTACTTATGCTTCACCTCTTTCCATGACTAACAACATTTAACATTGTTGTGTACCTAAACGGGAACGAACAAAATAATTTGAACGTGGAGTTTCGTCAATATGTAACCCGTTGCATATTGAGCTTCCCTTTAATGTGTAGTAGTTGTTTGACTTGAATTGTCATGCCTTGCATCATTAAAAACCAGACATGCATCATATTTGTTTGCGCATCATGTCATACATATGTTGTGGTGTATCTTGTGTTGATTGTTTGTTCGGATTGCTTCTTCTCGATAGAGTTGTGAAAGCGTTCGGAGTGTGAGGATTCGTTCGACTACGTTGTCTCGTCTTCTTCATGGATTCGTTCTTCTTCCGAGCGGGATCTCAGGGAAGATGACTCATTTCCTTGGATACCATTACTATCATTGCCATGCTAGTTGTCTCGTCTTTATATCGCTATGTCACGCTACCAACCACTTGTTTGATAAGCCTCCCAACATTGCCATGAAAAGCCTCTAACCCGCCACCGTGCCAGCAAACAGTTGTTTGGCTATGTTACCGCTTGCTCAGCCCTTCTTATAGCGTTTCTAGCTGCAGGTGCAATTGCTTACATGTGTCAACATGGGCATTCTTTTGTTATATCACAATATTGCTGCTATTTAATTTAATGCACATATATACTCGGTAAAGGTGGAAGGCTTGGCCTTATGGTCGGTGTTTTGTTCCACTCTTGCCGCCCCTAGTTACTTGTGCACCGGTGTTATGTTCCATAATTTAGTGCTCTTAACATGCTGGGGGTTGTTATGGGGACCCCCTTGATTTTCGGGTTAGAATAAAGCTTGTCTGGCAAGGCCCAACATTGGTACTACATTTGCCTAATAATTAATAAAATTGCATAGGGACCCACCGGCACCCGCGGATAATTAATCAACCCCCGGGCTAGTGCTCCTCATGAGTGTTGGTCCAAAATAGAGCACTTTGCGGGGCCAACCCGGGGCAACTCGGGAGATTTCTATCAGGCCACTGTACGCGTCGCTCATCTACCGTGCCCTGAGAACGAGATACGCGGCTCCTATCGGGATTGTCAGCACGTCGAGCGGCCTTGCTGGATTTGTTTTACCTTTCTCGAACGTCTTGTGTGAGGAACCCTGATTTTCTTCGGGCTATCTCAAGGTGTTGGATTTCCTTTGGAATTGCCTAGGAAGATCACGAGATCCGTGGTTGAGGTTATTCCCACTAAGTGTGGTTTATTTGTGATTGTTGAGTTGGAGCACCCCTGCAGGGTTAAATCTTTTCGAGAAGCCGTGCCCGCGGTTATGTGGCAAACTTGGATACTTTGTTTCATACCCGGTCATAGCAAACTTGAAGTAAACTCTAATAAAATACACCAACTATGTGCGTAACCATGACTGTCTCTTCTCGTGAGTCCTTATCCGAAAGAGAACAGGGTGGGGTTATGATTGACGTAAGTAGGTGTTTAGTATCAGTTAGTGATCATTGCTAGTTCACGTCCGTTATGCGTAGACCACCATACTTTACTTTCTGTACTCGTAAGTTAGCTAGTCAAATAAATGCTTAGTCACTTGCTGCAGCCTCACCACTTAACCATAGCTTACCTTTTAAGCTTTAATAGTCTTGATACCCTTGGAAATGAGATTGCTGGGTCCCTGTGGCTCATAGATTACTACAACAACAGTTGCAGGTACAGGTAATGCGATGATTTGCCGTGAGTGCATTGCTTGATTTGACTTGGAGTTCTTCTTCTTCTTCTTCTTCTTCTTCAATCTTCGATGGGTTCCAGGCGGCAGCCTGGGATAGCAAGGGTGGATGTCATTTTATCGTTTGATTTCGTCAGTAGCCGGACCCTGCTCTTATGTATGATGTTTGAGATGTTATTGTATTGATGTGACTCTGATGTAGCTTGTGGCGAGTGTAATCCAATTCCATATACTCATCTCTTCTGTACATGTACTTGTAATGATATCCATTCTTGCGAACGCGTCGAGATGCGCTTCTATCCCTTCGAGGCCCTGGTGCCAAAATAAGGATAGGACCGCATCTTGGGCGTGACAAGTTGGTATCACAGCCTGTACCGACCTAGGAGCCCCCTTGATTGATCGAACTTGGCCGAGTCGAGTCTAGAATAAAACTATTTTGAGTCCAGTTATATCAGAGAGTAGGATTCTTTTTACTCCTCTTCTATGCTCTGGTGAGGTATTCGACTTAGGAATTTTGATTCTGCTTCTCTTCTCGCTCAAATTTTTTTAGGATCACGCGGGTATTTTGGAAACTATATGATACCGATGTGACGGAGTTCTGTCTTGGTGCCTCCTGTCTGACTTGATTTCTTCCGGGGAGTTGAGGTCCGAGGGATTCTTGACACATCATTATCATTCAGCTTCCTTGATATCTCAGGACGGAGGATGTTTGAAATTGCTTCAATACTTATCGTGGTGAGATAAGGTCGGAGTCACCCAGTACTAGGGGAGGCGTCCAGGGTACCACCATAGTTTAGTATTGTTGTGAGTTCGTGGATTCGAGATTAGACGAGTTTGCGGAGTTTCTTGAATTATGGTGTGGAAGGTTGCGGGTGCAGTTGCAGTTGATTACTTAGGGTAGGTTCCTGGGCCCGCAACCCGAATCACATAAACAAGAAAGTTTTCGGAAGTTCTTAGGTGGGAATTCAATTAGTTACCTAGGATTATCTTTCCAACAAGTGCATAGTGGGTATGTATTTGTTCTGGCTTGTTTCGTAAGCCTCATCCTTCGTTATGTTGTGAATACGGTAATTTGAGTTGCTTTGATGTCAAGTGGTGATTTCATATCTTTCCTAAGTAGTGTTCTCATATTTCTGTGGGATTGCTAATTCTTGTGCTTAATCAAGTTATCATATAAATTCTTTTCCTACCGGTGCGCTTCTCTTCAAGATAATTCTATCATCTCCAATTTGCAAGATCATTACTCTTATTTCGTTTCGGATTTGTCTCATCTGTTCCAAGTTTTCTTTGTTTTTCCCACCCTCCCGCCCTTTTTCTTTAATGCTTAAATTCTCTTTCAAGTGTCTTCTATTCTTGTAATGCTTCCGCTATCTTTTCTTCCATTTTGTATCCTGTGATTCTTGTGAATATTCTCAAGAGTTTCATTTCAAGATCTATCCTCATATTCCTTGTTCTCGTTGTTATTCTTCTCCGGTGATTCTTTATGAAGATGCTCAGTGCTCAAGGTATCATTTATTAGGATTCATCTTTGTTTCTTTCCGGTGGATTCAAGTAAAGTTTTTGGTGTTCATCATATCATTTTCATTCTCATTTGCTCTCCCATGTTGGAATTCTTTTTCAAGCCTTTCTTGCTTATTCATTTCTCTTTTCTTCCGGAGTGTTGCAGATATCCCAGAAGACTTTCATTTCCATTCATATCTTCTTAAATTATTTCTAGGGTCTCATATCATCAAGCTCTTAATTTGCACCGGTGCAATATCTCTTTTAGTCAATTGTTTCAACGGCGGTTTCTTTTGAGTGGGCCCATAACCCAGAGGTTTTTCCCAGGATCATACCTGACTCTTCTATTCTTCCGGAGATGTTCTCAAGTTCTCTTCAAATATGACGTAAGAATGAATTTCATCAGTCATATGCCTTCTTGAAGATCGCTTCTAAATCATTTCCATTGTTGGCTCAACCTTTTCGTTATTCATTGTTCTGGACTGTCTCAGTAATTCGTGTTGTTGTTCTCGTCATCATTCTCTGCTTGAAGACCGAAGGAGAGTTTCTCTTAAATCATTGTTCATTCTTTCAAAGATTCATGGTTTCAGCTGGTTGCTATCATCTCAAATTGTTGTGATCTTGAGAATTCCTCCCATATCTATCTGGTGCATTCAGTATTGTTTTCATTTCTTGATCCTCTAAATGCCATCATTTTATAAGATTTCTTCGTTCTCAGCTTTCAACTGTCGTGCTCAAATTCTTCTCTATTGTTGTCCTTTCGTTCGTATCTCAATGATTCCTGTGCCTTTTTCATTTTCTATTAGGCAAATCTTGATCTCTTCATTCTCATGTGTCCTCTTTAGTTTCCAATTCTTTCTGGTGCCTTGTGAAGTCTTCTATTAGGTGGATCATGCTCTCTTCATTCTCATTCATTTGTATTATCCTCTTTAGTTTCTATTCTTACCGGTGTTCTCATGCAAGACTTCTTCAAATTGTGATCTATCTCTCTCTCTCCTCAATTCTTTGCAAGAAGAATAAGTGGTGTGCGAAATCCGTTGCTTGTCATCAATTTAACTTGATGAAGGATAGTCATATCATAATTCTTATTCTTGTTTCATCCAAGTGATTTCAATCCTTCTACCGGAGTTGTTCATGATGTCAAATTCCTTATCCCAAGTGGTCATCTTTCTTTTCCGGAGTTCCTAGTTTTTCTCAAGCATCAAGTCCCGAAGCATCATCTTATTCATAGCATGGCCTCAATCTTGTTCTTTTTCCATCCTTCAATTCTTTTATCATCCTATCGTTTCAGAGTTCTCTCGGAGGTTCTTCATGGTGGTTCATCAAGAATCCTTTCATTTTCAAGTGTTCTTCAAGATTCTTGTTGGAAGTGCTCAAGTGTTCTTATCTTGGATGTCTAAATTCAATTCCTTCTTCATTGTCTTTTGAGGTGGTGTTATTAATTCTTTACTATGAAGAGTCTCGAAGGAAAATTCTCAAGAATAAGATAAGTAAACCCATCATTCATTTCTCGGAGTTATCTTGGGTTTTATTTCACCTTAAGCATTTCCTAAGGATTGTTGCTATCATGGTGTCATAAATGATTCAAGCTTTCTCCTCCTCTTCTTGGTGAAAGAAGTTTTGCAAATCCATGTTGCTCTCAAGCATTCAATTGTTTCTGTTGTGGCAGGTTGTCACCTCATAATTTGGAGATGTTGACTTGAAGCCCACAACAAGCCTTTCTTTATTTGTTGATTCTCCATCAACTCCGTTCAACCATGCTTCTCAAATTCATTGGTGGTAGAAGTTGTCATTTTTCTTCTTAGTTCTCTTCTTCCCAATGATCTAACTTCTATTCTTTTGTTCTGGAGGCCTTGTGTTGTTTCTCTCTTCAATCCATCATCTTGTTTATCTACATCATGTTCTTTCTTTGCTTATTCATTTAACCGGAGTGCTATCAAATCTTTTCATGTTCCTTCCATCTTATGAAAGTTTGATTCTATTCCAATCAAAGTTTGGTGTCTCTTTCAATTTCTTTCCATCATATCTAATTTTTCCTCACTTCCTACCGAAGTGTTGCCGAAATTTCTTATGAATTCTTGCTTGTTCCCATGTTATTCTTCATCTCTTCCAACCTTCATCATGATTGGTTTCACTTGTTTGTCTAAGAAGCAACTAAGTTTTACCTCTTGCTCTTTCTCTTCCCCTTTTCATTCTAGATCTCGGGACGAGATCCTCGTGTAGTGGAGGAGAGTTGTGACAGCCCGGGACCGATGCTCCAGAAGATTCCAAAATATTTCCCTTTTATTTCCATTCTCGTGTGTGTTTTGTCTGGGTGTTGCATTCATCATCGCATCATTCGCATCATCTGCATAGCATCGTCACCCATTTTCGAAAACTTGCATTCGTTCGTAGTCGCCGATTCTCTCCATTCTTACCATTGCCCGTTTCGAGACCAACCACACATGCACGCGCCCGCGACATCATTTGAATAAAACCGTTTTTAAGTGCGCACAAAATATTCTCGGATTGAGTTGAAACTTGGCGTGCGGTCTTGATATAGTCTAGGTAGACCCCCTGTCGAATTTCGTCGCGTTCTGAGTTCATTTGATACCCCGTGGGTCACTCGTAGCAGTGCGATTATCGGTTTATCGGACATTTGTCGGTGTTTTATAAACTTCTTGTCATGGGCCGCAACTCCCCTCTCTTCCCCTCGCAATCCATCTGCACAGTCACCGTAACCCCCCCTCCGCTTCCGGACCGTCGAATCGACATCCGGCGGTCCGAAAACGGATAGGAACTGCTAACCCTAGCCCCGAAAACCTATATATAGCCCCCTCCCCCTTCCTAATTGGGCAGCCAACCCTAATCCCTCCTAGAATCCCATGCCAAACCAAGCCCGTCTCCCTCCTCCAGCCGTCAGGCCCGGCGAAGCCCATCTGGGCCCACCCAGGCCCGAATCAGCCCGAGCTTCCCGAGCTCCTCCCATGGCGCAGGGCTCCCAAGCTCCTCCCGAGCTCATCCCTCCTGCCAGCCTCGCTGCCGCAGCGGCCACAGCTCGCCGGAACCAGCAGCCCCTCGCCGAATCTCCTCCCTCTACCCTCTTCCTCCCTTCTCCTTCCTCCTCTCGCTCACCTCTCCCTCTCCCATCCAGCAGGTCGCCGCCGCGCCCCGAAGCCGCCGCCGCCTCCCCAACGGCCCAACCGCCTCCTGCCCCAGCCGGCCCAAGATGGCCCATGGGTGAGCCAGCCCAGCCCCCCATGCGATTTCTTTTTCTTGCGTTAGGCCCATTATAGATTAGTCCCTGTTTTATTTTGCTAATAACTTTTAATCCGGACCTCGCTTGTAAAAACTTTTAACATGAAAAATGGGTAGATTAATGTGTAGATTATTGATATGTCATTTTCACCCATGCCTAAAGTATTTAACATGCCATTTTCTGGTGTTTGGCATTTTTGACATGATTATTGCATTATCATAATTATTTAACCGTGCATCGAAATTAATAAAATCACATATTAAAAATGTTCATCTCATTGGCATCGCATTTTCATGAATGATAAAAGTTATCGGCATCATGTTTGCATTTATTTTGCATAAATGAATTGCTATAACGTGATTAGGCCTAATACTCGCATAATTAATTGTGATTAATTTTCTACATGAACCTATGCATATTGTATATGTTTTCGGGGTAGAAAAATCCATGTGATTTATCTGTGCAGTTAGTTTTGCCATTTGAGCATGTTTGCGTGCATGTCATTTATGTCGTGATGCCCTTTTGTCATTTTCGTGTGATTTAATCCATGCATGATATGAATTAATTTTCAACATGAGAAATGCCCTTGGATATGTGTCCTAGCCCATGGACATTTGGCTTGTCATAGAAATGCATGTTTAGGTGTTGTTTTGTTGTTGTCAACTTGCTAATAAATACTGTTGTTTTGAGATGCTAAACTATTTCCAAGTCTGGAATCTGTAATATTTTGTTGTTGTCTTGCCATGTGATTTGCTAGTGATCTAGAACCCTTTTGTGGTAGGTGTAATGGAGTTATTGGTAGTTGATATTGTCATTTAATATGCTGTCAAGTTTCATGCCATTATATTCCATGTAGCATATAGTTTCACTGCTGTCAATATGCCTTCGAGATAAAAACTGCAGTGTCTAAAACTGCTATTTTCACTAAGTCCGAAACTGGTTTCAAGTAGCCTTCTTGTGAGCTTCCTACCAAGTGATCCATGCATGTTTTGAATATGATATGTGTCGATGAAATTAAGTGGATGTTGAATGCCAGCCCCATGCTTAGTTTGTGCATTTTAGGATCTTGTAGCTTGTTGTTTTCATGAGTGCAAAATGACTATCTTGCTGTTTTTGGCAGATTTCAACTAAAACTTGTTTCGTTGATGGTGGTTGAACCGTAGCTCCGTTTTGAACATGTTGCATATGAAAATTGCTTAGAATCTCATGGAGTTTCATAATAACTTGC
Organism: Hordeum marinum; assembly: GCA_022496015.1. NCBI lineage: Eukaryota > Viridiplantae > Streptophyta > Magnoliopsida > Poales > Poaceae > Hordeum > Hordeum marinum. The sequence goes on along the minus strand of CM039673.1, from coordinate 124,090,138 downwards.
TGCATCCATGATGTGAAATGTTTGTGATGGTATTTTTCATGCATTTGCATTCATGACAAGTGCATCTTGTGTTGCTCATATCTTTTAGACCGTAGCTCCGTTTGAGATGTTCTATATATGTAAATCGACTAGAATGACGTGTAGAATGTCATGGTATGATTTATTCTGTTGTTTAACAAATATAAAATATGATTATTTCAGATCTGGACCAATTTCGAAATTAACATATGTGGTCGTTTCGGAAATACTATAAGTTGTTTCTGACCTCATTTAAGATGCCTAGATAGATAGTTTACTTATGTTTCACCTCTTGCCATGCCTAACAACATTTAACGTTGTTGTGTACCTAAACGGGAACGAACTAAATAATTTGAACGTGGAGTTTCGTCAATATGCAACCCGTTGCATATTGAGCTTCCCTTTAATGTGTAGTAGTTGTTTGACGTGAATTGTCATGCCTTGCATCTTTAAAAACCAGACATGCATCATATTTGTTTGCGCATCATGTCATGCATATGTTGTGGTGTATCTTGTGTTGATTGTTTGTTCGGATTGCTTCTTCTCGATAGAGTTTCGAAAGCGTTCGGAGTGTGAGGATTCATTCGACTACGTTGGCTCGTCTTCTTCATGGATTCGTTTTTCTTCCGAGCGGGATCTCAGGCAAGATGACTCATTTCCTTGGAAACCATTACTATCATCGCCATGCTAGTTGTCTCGTCTTTATATCACTATGTCGCGCTACCTACCACTTGTTTGATAAGCCTCCCAACATTGACATGAAAAGCCTCTAACCCTCCATCGTCCCAGCAAACAGTTGTTTGGCTATTTTACCGCTTGCTCAACCCTTCTTATAGCGTTTCTAGCTGCAGGTGCAATTGCTTCCATGTGTCAACATGGACATTCTTTTGTTATATCACAATATTGCTGCTATTTAATTTAATGCACATATATACTTGGTAAAGGTGGAAGGCTTGGCCTTATGCTCGGTGTTTTGTTCCACTCTTGCCGCCCCTAGTTACTTGTGCACCGGTGTTATGTTCCATAAATGAGTGCTCCTAACATGCTCGTGGTTGTTATGGGGACCCCCTTGATTTTCGGGTTAGAATAAAGCTTGTCTGCCAAGGCCCAACATTGGTACTACATTTGCCTAATAATTAATAAAATTACATAGGGACCCGCCGGCACCCGCGGATAATTAATCAACCCCCGGTCCAGTGCTCCTCATGAGTGTTGGTCCAAAATAGAGCACTGTGCGGGGCCAACCCGGGGCAACTCGGGAGATTTCTATCAGGCCACTGTATGCGTCGCTCATCTGCCGTGCCCTGAGAATGAGATACGTGGCCCCTATCGGGATTGTCAGCACGTCGGGCGGCCTTGCTGGAATTGTTTTACCTTTCTCGAACGTCTTGTGTGAGGAACTCTGATTTTCTTCGGGCTATCTCGAGGTGTTGGATTTCCTTTGGAATTGCCTAGGAAGATCACGAGATCCGTGGTTGAGGTTATCCCCGCTAAGTGTGGTTAATTTGTGATGGATGAGTTGGAGCACCCCTGCAGGGTTAAATCTTTTCGAGAAGCCGTGCCCACGGTTATGTGGCAAACTTGGATACTTTGTTTAACACCCGGTCGTAGCAAACTTGAAGTAAAGTCTAATAAAATACACCAACTGTGTGCGTAACCATGACTGTCTCTTCTCGTGAGTCCTTATCCGAAATAGAACATGGTGGGGTTATGATTGACGTAAGTAGGTATTTAGGATCAGTTAGTGATCATTGCTAGTTCATGTCCATTATGCGTAGACCACCATACTTTACTTTCTGTACTCATAAGAGCCACTCAAATAAATGCTTAGTCGCTTGCTGCAGCCTCACCACTTAACCATAGCTTACCTATTAAGCTTTAATAGTCTTGATACCCTTGGAAATGAGATTGCTGAGTCCCGGTGGCTCACAGATTACTACAACAACAGTTGCAGGTACAGGTAATGCGATGATTTGCCATGAGCGTGTTGCTTGATTTGACTTGGAGTTCTTCTTCTTCTTATTCTTCTTCTTCTTCTTCTTCTTCAATCTTGGATGGGTTCCAGGCGGCAGCCTGTGATAACAAGGGTGGATGTCATTTTATCATTTGATTTCGTCCGTAGCCGGACCCTACTCTTATGTATGATGTTTGAGATGTTATTGCATTGATGTGACTCTGATGTAGCTTGTGGCGAGTGTAAGACAATTCCATATACTCATCTCTTCTGTACATGTACTTGTAATGATATCCATTCTTGCGAACGCGTCGAGATGCGCTTCTATCCCTGTCGAGGCCCTCGTGCCAAAATAAGTATATGGCCGCATCTTGGGCGTGACACATAACCAATCTAGATCTCCAGCAGGGCTGTTCTGCTGGGGAAAGTTCCCTCCCGGAGGGGGAAATCAAAGCCATCGTCACCACCAAAAATCCTCTCATTGATAGGGGGTCAATCTCCATCAACATCTTCACCAGCACCATCTCATCTCCAAGCCCTAGTTCATCTCTTGTATCCGATCTTTGTCTCAAACCTGAGATTGGTACGTGTGGGTTGCTAGTAGTGTTGATTACTCCTTGTAGTTGACGCTAGTTGGTTTACTTGGTGGAAGATCATATGTTCAGATCCTTTATGATAATTAATAATCCTATGATTATGAACATGAACATGTTTTGTGAGTAGTTACGTTTGTTCCTGAGGACATGGGATAAGTCTTGTTATAAGTAATCATGTAAATTTGGTATTCATTCGATATTTTGATGAGATGTATGTTGTATCTCCTCTAGTGGTGCTATGTGAATGTCGACTACATAACACTTCACCATTATTTGGGCCTAGGGTAAGGCCTTGGGAAGTAATAAGCATATGATGGGTTGCTTGAGTGACAAAAGCTTAAACCCTAGTTTATGTGTTGCTTCGTAAGGGGCTGATATGGATCCATATGTTTCATGCTATGGTAAGGTTTAACTTAATTCTTTTTTCGTAATTGTGGATGCTTGCGATAGGGGTTAATCATAAGTGAGAGGTTTTTCCATGTAAGGGCAGCACCCAAGCACCGGTCCACCCGCATATCAAATTATCAAAGTAACGAACGTGAATAAAATGAGCATGATGAAAACTAGCTTGACATAAATTCCCATGTGTCCTCAGGAGCGCTTTGCTTTCTATACGAGTTTGTCCAGGCATGTCCTTTTCTAAAAAAAGTATTGGGCTACCTTGCTGCCACTTTTCTACACTTGTTACTTGTTACTCGTTACAAATTATCTTATCACAAAACTATCTGTTACCGATAATTTCAGTGCTTGCAGAGAATACCTTACTGGAAATAGTTTGTCATTTCCTTCTATACCTGTGGGTCATCAATTGCATTTAGTGCTTTATGTACTAGCTCAGAATTGGTTAGCTAAATTTCTTATCAAAGATAGCCAAATTAATTACATGACCACACTTATAGAATTTTAATTTACCTGCCTCTTGCTGGACAGATATGGTATTACACAATGTAAATATGATCTAAATCACACTGACTGCATATCATACTATTTTTCACATGTAGTAAGTGCATGGAAAACATCAAAGTATTTCCAATATGCGATAATTTGGTTACATACTATATCACCACTCGACACTTCAACATACATCAATCTGCCCTCACGGAAAATTAGAATTGTTGGAAATATGCCCTAGAGGCAATAATAAATTAGTTATTATCATATTTCCTTGTTCATGATAATCGTTTATTATCCATGCTATAATTTTATTGATCGGCGACTTAGATGCATGTGTGGATACATAGACAAAACCATGTCCCTAGTATGCCTCTAATAGACTATCTCGTTGATCAAAGATGGTTAAGGTTTCCTAGCCTTTGACATGAGATGTCATTTTATAATGGGATCACATCATTAGGAGAATGATGGGATGGACAAGACCCAAACTACAAACGTAGCATATGATCGTGTCAGTTTAATGCTACTGTTTTCTGCATGTCAAGTATCTTTTCCTATGACCATGAGATCATGCAACTCACTGACACTGGATGAGTGCCTTGTGTGTATCAAATGTCGCAACGTAACTGGGTGACTATAAAGGTACTCTACAGGTATCTCCGAGGGTGTCTGTTGGGTTGGCAAGGATCAAGACTGGGATTTGTTACTCCGTGTGACGGAGAGGTATCTCCGGGCTCACTCGATAATACAACATTACCACAAGCCTTGCAAGCAATGTGATTAAGTGTTAGTCATGGGATTCTATATTACGGAACGAGTAAAGAGACTTGCCGGTAACGAGGTTGAACTAGGTATGGAGATACCGACGATCGAATCTCGGGCAAGTAAACATACCGAAGAACAAAGCGAACATCATACGGGATTAACCGAATCCTTGACATAGAGGTTCGACCCATAAAGATCTTCGTAGAATATGTAGGAACCAATATGGGCATCCAGGTCCTGCTATTGGTTATTGACCATAGAGGGGTACCGGTCATGTCTACATAGTTCTCGAACCCGCAGGGTCTGCACACTTAAGGTTCGGTGACGTTTCGGTAGTATAGAGTTATCTATGGTGGTGATCGAAGGTTGTTCGGAGTCCCGGATGAGATCCTGGACGTCACGAGGAGCTCCAGAATGGTCCGAAGGTAAAGATTGATATATAGGAAGTCCCATCTTGGTCGCCGAAAAAGTTTCGGGCTAGTTGGTAATGTATCGGAGTGCCGGTAGTGTACCGAGAGACCACCGGGAGGGGTATTTCGTCCCAAGAGGCTTCATGAGCTGTGGGAGATTAAATACCAGCATTTTGTGGGCTGGTGGAAGTCCCACACAAGGCTCATGCGACTGGGAGAAAATGCGCAAAGGGAAAAAGGTGGAAAAAGGCAAAAAAAAGGAGGAATCCTAGTCCTACTAGGATTGGAGGAGGAGTCCTCCTCTCCTCCCCACTTTGGCCGACCCAAGGGCTGGATTTTTGGCATCCAAGCCTCCTCCTCCTCTCCTCCTATATATACTAGAGGATTTTAGGGTTTTGGCACAGAATTTTCAGCCACGTGCTACCCGTTCCTCTAGTGCATAGTTTCTCCTCTAGATCGGTTTTCTGCAGTGCTTAGGCGAAGCCCTTCCGGAATAGCTCCACCACCATCGCCGCAGCACCGTCACGCTTCCGGAGAACCCTTCTACCTCTCCACTCCCTCTTGATGGATCAAGAAGGCGGAGATCATCATCAAGCTATACGTGTGTTGATCGCGGAGGTGTCGTCCGCTCGGCGCTAGACCGGAAGGACCGTGACGAGATCGCGGGACGGATCGTGATGAGATCTCGGGAAGGATCGTGATGAGTTCGCGGGACGGATCGTGATGAGATCATGGGACGGATCGTGATGAGTTCGCATGACGCATCATGATTGGATCACGGGACAAATCGTGATGAGATCGCGGGACGCTCGGCGATTTGGATCGCGAAGACGTTCAACTACACCAAACGCGTTTCTTAACGCTTCCCGCTTAGCAATCTACAAGGGTATGTAGATCAACTCTCTCTCTTGTAGATGCTCATCATCATGGATAGATCTTGCATGTGCATAGGAATTTTTTTGTTTCCCATGCAACGTTCCCCAACAGTGGTATCAGAGCTAGGTCTATGTGTAGATGAGATCTCGAGTAGAACACAAAGAGTTTGTGGGCGTTGATGCTTATATTGCTTCCTCCCTTGGTCGGATTTTGGTTCAGCGGTATTCTGAGATGAAGCGGCCCGGACCAACATTACTCGTACGCTTATGAGAGACCGGTTCCCTCGACCGCTAGTTGTTGCATAGATGGCTTGCGGGTGCCAGTTTCTCTCACTTTAGTTGGATCGGATTCGACAAAGGCGGTCCTTGAGAAGGTTGAAAAGCAACTAGTGTATCACCGTTGTGGTTTTTGTGTAGATGAGAATTGTTCTTGCTAGATACCCGTAGCAGCCACGTAAAAACATGCAACAACAATTAGAGGACGTCTAACTTGTTTTTGCAGGGTATGTTGTGATATGATATGGCCAATTACATGATGTGATATATGTGATGTACGAGATGATCATGTGATGTATAGATTATCACGACTTGCATGTCGAGGAGTACGGCAACCGGCAGGAGCCATAGGGTTGTCTTTAATTATTGTATGACCCGCGTGTCAATCATTAAGAGCTATGTAATGCTTTACTCTATCGCTAAACGGTAGCAATAGTAGTAGAAGCATGTTGGGCGCGACAACCCCGATGCCGACATGTTGATGGAGATCAAGATGATGGAGATCATGGTGTCATGCCGGTGACGATGGAGATCATGCCGGTGCTTTCATGATGTAGATCAAAAGCACTAGTTCATGGCCATATCATGTCACTTATGATTTGCATGTGATGTTAATCCTTTTATGCACCTTGTTTTGCTTAGGACAACAGTAGCATTATAAGGTGATCCCTCACTTAATTTCAAGATAAATTGTGTTCTCCTCGAGTGTGCACCATTGCAAAAGTTCTTCGTGTCGAGACACCACATGATGATCGGGTGTGATAGACTCTACATTCACATACAACGGGTGCAAGCCAGTGTTGCACATGCAGAACACTCGGGTTAAACTTGACAAGCCTAGCATGTACAGACATGGCCTTGGAACACAAGAGACCGAAAGGTCGAACATGAGTCATATAGTAGATATCATCAACATGATGATGTTCACCATTGTAACCACCTCAACTCACGTGATGATCGGATTTGAGTTGGTGAATTTGAATCATGTATCACTCGAATGACCGGAGGGATGTCAATTTGAGTGGGAGTTCTTAAGTAATATGATTAATTGAACTCATTATCATGAACATAGTCAGTAGTGTCTTTGCAAATTATGTTGTAGATTACTTGCTCGCACTGTAGGTCCCTTGAATTTTTTTATGTTCCTAGAGAAATAGAGTTGAAAGATGATGGTAGCAGTATTGCGGACTGGCTCGATCTGAGGATTGTCCTCGTTGCTACACAGAAGGCTTATGTCCTTAATGCACCGCTCGGTGCGCCAACCCCTTTAGCGCCGTCTGTGGATGTTGTGAACATCTGACAGGCACGTTCTGATGACTACTTGATAGTTTAGTGCGTCATGCATTGTCTGGGTGCTACAATCGCTTGAATCGAGTGGGAGTTGATCTTCCAGATAAGATAGTGATTTATATAGTTCTCCAACTCACTGTCACTAAGCTACTAGAACTTGGTGATGAACTATAAAATGCGAGGGATAGAAATAATGATCCCTGAGCTGTTCGCGATGTTTGACACCACGAAGGTAGAAATCAAGAAGGAGCGTCAAGTGTTGATGGTTAGTCAAACCACTAGTTTCGAGAAGGGCAAGATCAAGGAGGGAAACTTCATGGATAGCAAGTAAGTTGCTGCTCTTGTGAAGCAACCCAAAGTTGAACTCAAACCTGAGACTAAGTGCTTCGATTATGAGGAGAGCGTTCGCTGAAGCGGAACAACCCTAGATACTTGGTAGATAAGAAGGCTGGCAACGTCAACAGAAGTATATTTGATATACGTGTTATTGATGTGTACCTTGCTAGTACTCCTAGTAGCACCTGGGTATTGGGTACCGGTTCGGTTGCTAAATGTTAGTAACTCGGAATAAAAACTACGGAATAAACGGAGAACTAGCTAAGGGTGAGGTGACGATGTGTGTTGGAAGTGTTTCCATGGTTGATGTGATCGACATCGCACGCTCTCTCTACCTTCGGGATTAGTAACAAACCTAAATATGTGTTATTTGGTATTTTGCATTGAGCATGAACGTGATGAGATCGTGTTTATTGCAATACTGTTATTCATTTAAGTTAGAGAATAATGGTTATTCTATTTACATGAATAATACCTTCAATGGTCATGCACCCAGTGAGAATGGTTTGTTGAATCTTGATCGTAGTAATACACATGTTCATAACATTGATGACAAAAGATGCAAAGTTAATAATGATAGTACCACATACTTGTGGCACTGCCGCTAAATGTCATATTGGTATAAAACGCATGAAGAAACTCCATGCTGATGGATCTTTGGACTCTTTCGATTTTGAATCGGTTGAGACATGCGAACCATGCCTCTTGGTCAAAGATGACTAAGGACTCCGTTTTCTGGTTTGACGGAGCGGGCAAGTGATTTATTGGAAATGATACATGTTGATGTATGCAAACCAATGAGTCTTGTAGTGTGTGGTGGATATCGTTATTTTCTTACCTCCACTGATGATTTTGGTAGATATAGTGTATGTTTACTTAATGAAACTCAAGTCTGAATCGTTTGAAAAGTTCAAGCAAATTCAGAGTGAAGTTTAAGATCATCGTGACAAGAAGATAAAAATATCTGCAATATGATCATGGAGGTGAATATCTGAGTTACGAGTTTGGCATACAACTTTAGACAATGTGAAAGTTGTTTCACAACACACGCCACCTGGAACACCATAGTGTGATGGTATGTCTGAACGTCATAGTCGTGCTCTATTGGATATGGTGCATGTTATGATGTCTCTTATCGTTTGGCTACTATAATTTTGGGGTTGTGCATTAGAGACAACTACATTCAACTTAAATAGGGCACCATCTAAATCCATTGAGATGACACCGTGTGAATTATGGTTTGATAGAAACCTAAGCCGTCATTTCTTGATGTTTGGGGCTGCGACGCTTGTGTGGAAAATATTTTCACCTAATGAGCTCGAACCCAGAGCGGACAAATGCATCTTCGTAGAATACCCTAAGAACAGTTGGGTGAACCTTCTATCTCAGATCCAAGCATAAAGTGTTTGTTGGTAAAACGGGCCCTTTCCCGAGAAAAAGTTTCTCTCGAAAGAATTGAGTGGGAGGAATATATAACTTGATGAGGTTGTTGAACCTTTGTTTCAACCAGAGAGTAGCGCAACGCAGAAAGATGTTTCTGTGGAACCTACGTCAGTTGAAGAGGAAGTAAATGATGATGATCATGAAGCTTCAGATCAAGTTACTGTCGAACCTCGTAGGTCGACAAGGATGTGTACTGCTCCTGAGCGGTACGACAACCCTGTCTTGGAGGTCATGTTGTTGGACAACAATGAACCTACGAGCTGTGGAGAAGCGATGATGGGCCCGGATTCCGACAAATGGTTAGAGGCCATGGAATCCGAGAAACGATCCATATATGAAAACCAAGTATAGACTTTGGTAGACTTGATCGTTGGACGGCAGGTCGTTGAATACAAATGGATCTTTAAAATGAAGACAGATGCTGATGGTGAGTGTCACCATTTATAAAGCTCGACTTGTCGCAAAGAAGTTTCCGGCAAGTTCAAGGAGTTGACTGTGATGAGACTTTCTCTCGTAGCGATGCTAAAGTCTGTAAGAATTATTTTAGCAGTTGCTGCATTTTTCAATTATGAAATCTGGAAGATGGATGCCAAAAAATCGTTTCCTTTCTTGAGGAAAGGTTGTATGTGATACAACCAGAAGGTTTTGTCAGTCCTAAGGATGCTAAAAGGTGTGCAAGCTTCAGTGATCCTTCTATGAACTGAAGCAAGCATCTCGGAGTTGGAATATACACTTTGATGAGGTGATTAAAGATTTTGAGTCTATACAAAGTTTACGAGAAACTTGTATTTACAATAAAGTGAGTGAGAGCACTATAGAGTTTCTGATAAGCATATGTGGTTGACATATTGTTGAACAGAAATGATATAGAATTTCTGGAAAGCATAAAGGGTTGTTTGAAAAGAGTTTTTCAAAGGAAGACCTGGATAAAGCTACCTAATTGTTGAGCATCAAGATCTATAGAGATAGATAAAGATATTTGATGAGACTTTCAATGAGTACATACCTTAACAAGATTTTGAATGAGTACAAAATGGATCAGTCAGAGAAAGAGTTCTTGCCTAATTTGTAAGGTATAAAGTTGAGTAAGACTCAATGCCCAGTGACTACAGAAGATAGAGAAAAGATGAGTGTCATCCCCTATGCTTCAGCCATAGGCTCTATCATGTATGCAATGTTGTGCACAAGATCCGATGTCAGCCTTGCCATAAGTATGGCCGGAAGGTTTCAAAGTGATCCTGGAATGGAGCACTGGACAACGGTCAAGATTATCCTTAGTAACTAAAAGACTAAGGAGATGTTTCTCGATTATGGAGGTGATAAAGAGTTCGTCGTAAAGAGTCACGTCGATGCAAGCTTTAACCCCAATCCGGATGACTCGTAGTAGCAATCTGGATACGTATAGTGGAGCAGCCATTTGGAATAGTAGCAAGTGGAGTGTGGTAGCAGTGTTTACGGTTTGACATAGAAATTTGCAAAGTACATACGGATCTGAATGTCGCAGACCCGTTGACTATAAGACCTCTCTCACTTGCAAAGCATGATCGAGCCCCAGAACTCATTGGGTGTTAGATTCATAACAATGCAAATCACATGGTGATGTGAACTAGATTATTAACTCTAGTGCAAGTGGGAGACTGTTGGAAATATGCCCTAGAGGCAATAATAAATTAGTTATTATCCTATTTCCTTGTTCATGATAATCGTTTATTATCCGTGCTATAATTGTATTGATCGGAGAGTTAGATGCATGTGTGGATACATAGACAAAACCATGTCCCTAGTATGCCTCTAATAGACTAGCTCGTTGATCAAAGATGGTTACGGTTTCCTAGCCATTTACATGAGATGTCATTTGATAACGGGATCACATCATTAGGAGAATGATGGGATGGACAAGACCCAAACTACAAACGTAGCATATGATCGTGTCAGTTTAATGCTACTGTTTTTTGCATGTCAAGTATCTGTTCCTATGACCATGAGATCATGCAACTCACTGACACCGGAGGAGTGCCCTGTGTGTATCAAACGTTGCAACGTAACTGGGTGACTATAAAGGTACTCTACAGGTATCTTCGAGGGTGTCTGTTGGGTTGCCATGGATCAAGATTGGGATTTGTTACTCCGTGTGACGGAGAGGTATCTCAAGGCCCACTCGGTAATACAACATCACAACAAGCCTGGCAAGCAATGTGACTAAATGTTAGTCATGGGATCTTGTATTACGGAACGATTAAAGAGACTTTCCGGTAACGAGGTTGAACTAGGTATGGAGATACCGACGATCGAATCTCGGGCAAGTAAACATACCGAAGAACAAAGGGAACATCATACGGGATTAACTGAATCCTTGACATAGAGGTTCGACCGATAAAGATCTTCGTAGAATATGTAGGAACCAATATGGGCATCCAGGTCCCGCTATTGGTTATTGACCATAGAGGTGTCTCGTTCATGTCTACATAGTTCTCGAACCCGCAGGGTCTGCACACTTAAGGTTCGGTGATGTTTCGGTAGTATAGAGTTATGTATAGTGGTGACCGAAGGTTGTTCGGAGTCTTGGATGAGATCCGGACGTCACGAGGAGCTCCGGAATGGTCCGGAGGTAAAGATTGATATATAGGAAGTCCCATTTTGGTTGCCGGAAAAGTTTTGGGCTAATCAGTAATGTATCGGGAGTGCCGGTAGTGTACCGGGAGACCATCAGGAGGGGTATTTTGACCCAAGAGGCTTCATGGGCTGTGGGAGAGTAAATAACAGGCTTTGGTGGGCAGGTGGAAGTCCCACAAAAGGCCCATGCATCAGGGAGAAAAATCCCAAAGGGGAAAAGGTGGAAAAAGGAAAAAAAAAGGAGGAATCCTAGTCCTAGGATTGGAGGAGTCCTCCTCCTCTCCTCCCCACTTTGGCAGACCCAAGGGCTGGCTTTTGGGCAGCCAAGCCTCCTCCTCCTTGCCTCCTATATATACTAGAGTTTTTTAGGGTTTTGGCACAGAATTTTCAACCACGTGCTACCCGTTCCTCTAGTGCATAGTTTCTCCTCTAGATCGGTTTTTGTAGTGCTTAGGCGAAGCCCTGCCGGAATAGCTCCACCACCATCGCCGCAGCGCCGTCACACTGCCAGAGAACTCTTCTACCTCTTTTCTCCCTCTTGCTGGATCAAGAAGGCGGAGATCGTCATGAAGCTGTACGTGTGCTGAACGCGGAGGTGCCGTCCGTTCGTCGCTAGATCGGAAGGACCGTGACGAGATCGCGGGACGGATTGTGATGAGATCGCGGGACGGATCGTGATGATTTTGCAGGACGGATCGTGATGAGATCGTGGGATGGATCGTGATGAGTTCGCGGGATGCATCGTGATTGGATCGCGGGATTGATCGTGATGAGATCGCGGGACGCTCGGCGATTTGGATCGCGAAGACGTTTGACTACACCAACCGTGTTTCTTAACGCTTCCCGCTTAGCGATTTACAAGGGTATGTAGATCCAGTCTCCCTCTCGTAGATGCTCATCACCATGGATAGATCTTGCGTGTGCGTAAATTTTTTTTTGTTTCCCATGCAACGTTCCCCAACAAGAATCTATCTGAGGAATAACAATTTATCCGCCAATCTTAAATAATACATAGTTCATATGTTGATTGCATCACGAATAACGACATTTTTCAGCATTAAGGGGATATAGGTACCAGAAAGATTGTCAAGAAATAAATTGAAAATGGTATTGAAATTTAATTCTTATGTTTGTTGGAAGTATGCCCTAGAGGCCATAATATTATATTATTATATTTCCATATTTTATAATTAAGAGTTTATATTCTATGCTATAACTGTTATGATTCTCGAATATGCGATTCAGAGGAAAATGTTGGAAATATGCCCTAGAGGCAATAATAAATTGGTTATTATCATATTTCCTTGTTCATGATAATCGCTTATTTTCCATGCTATAATTGTATTGATCGAAAACTTAGATACATGTGTGGATACATAGACAACACCGTGTCCCTAGTGTGCCTCTAATAGACTAGCTCATTGATCAAAGATGGTCAAGGTTTCCTAGCCATGGACATGAGATGTCATTGGATAACGGGATCTCATCATTAGGAGAATAATGTGATGGACAAGACCCAAACTACAAATATGGCATATGATCGTGTCAGTTTATTGCTATTGTTTTCTACATGTCAAGTATTTGTTCCTATAACCATGAGATCATGCAACTCACTGACACTGGAGGAGTACCTTCTGTGTATCAAACATTGCAATGTAAATGGGTGACTATAAAGGTACTCTATAGGTATCTCCGAGGGTGTCTGTTGGGTTGGCACGGATCAAGACTGGGATTTGTTACTCCGTGTAACGGAGAAGTATCTCAGGGACCACTCAGTAATACAACATCACAATAAGCCTTGCAAGCAATGTGACTAAGTGTTAGCCACGGGATCTTGTATTACGGAAACGAGTAAAGAGACTTGCCAGTAACAAGGTTGAACTAGGTTTGGAGATACCGATGATCGAATCTCGGGCAAGTAACATACCGAAGAACAAAGGGAACAACAGACGAGATTAATTGAATCCTTGACATAGAGGTTCGACCGATAAAGATCTTCGTAGAATATGTAGGAACCAATATGGGCATCCAGGTCCTGCTATTGGTTATTAACCGTAGAGGTGTCTCGGTCATGTCTACATAGTTTTCGAACCCGTAGGGTCTGCACACTTAAGGTTCGGTGACGTTTCGGTAGTATAGACTTATGTATGGTGGTGACCGAAGGTTTTTCGGAGTCCCGGATGAGATCACGGACATCAGGAGGAGCTCTGGAATGGTCCAGAGGTAAAGATTGATATATAAGAAGTCCTGTTTTTGTCACCGAAAAGTTTCGGGCTCATCCGTAGTGTATCGAGAGTGTCGAGAGGGTACCGGGGGACAATCGGGAGGGGTGTCTCAACCCAAGAGGCTACATGGGCTGTGGGAGGAGGTAAACCAGCCCCTGGTGGGCTGGCCGAAGCCTCTTCTAAGTGCCCATGCGGCTGAGTGGTTTGAGAAGGGAAAAAATCCAAAGGTGGAGAGGTGGAAAGAGTTTCCAAGTGGAAAGGAGGAATCCTATTCCTAATAGAATTTGAGTAGGACTCCTCCACCTCCCATTTCGACCAAACCTTGAGGGTTTGAGGCTGCCTCCTCCCCTCCCTCCCTCCTATATATACTAGAGGATTTAGAGGGCAAAGCTAACCCTAATAGCCACGTGCTACCTCTCCTCTAGATCGCAGTTTCTCCTCTAGATCGATTTTCATCGGTGCTTAGGCGAAGCCCTGCTGGAATAGCTACACCATCATCGCCGCAATGCCGTCGCACTGCTGGAGAAATCATCTACCTCTCCTCTCCCTCTTGCAGGATCAAGAAGGCGGAGATCGTCATCGAGCTGTATGTGTGCTAAACGCGGAGGTGTTGTCGGTTCGGCGCTAGATCGGAAGGACCGTGATCAAGGTCGCGAGACTATTCGTGATTGGATCGCGGGACGGATCGTGATGTGATCGCGTGACGGATCGTGATTGGATCGCGATGGGATCATGGGACGCTCGGCGATTTGGATCGCGAAGACGTTCGACTACATCAACCGCGTTTCTTAACGCTCCCCACTTAGCGATCTACAAGGGTATGTAGATCCGCTCTCCCTCTCGTAGATGCTCATCACCATGGATAGATCTTCTGTGTGCGTAGGAATTTTTTTGTTTCCCATGCAAATTTCCCCAATAGTGGCATCATGAGCTAGGTCTATGTGTACATGAGATCTCGAGTAGAACACAAAGAGTTTGTGGGCGTTGATGCTTAGATTGCTTCCTCCCTTGGTCGTGTTTTGGTTCAGCGGTATTGTGGGATGAAGCGACCCGGACCAACCTTACTCGTACGCTTACGAGAGACCTGTTCCATCGACTGATGTGTAACTTCGTTGCACAAAGATGGCTGGCGGGTGTCTGTTTCTCCTACTTTAGTTGGATCGGATTCGACTAAGGCGGTCCTTGAGAAGGTTGAAAAGCAACTTATGGATCACCGTTGTGGTTTATGCGTAGGTGAGAATTGGTCTTGCTAGATACCCGTAGCAGCCACGTAAAACATGCAACAACAATTAGAGGATGTCTAACTTGTTTTTGTAGGGTATGTTGTGATGTGATATGGCTAATTACATGATGAGATATATGTGATGTATGAGATGATCATGTGTTGTATAGAATATCACGACTTGCATGTCGATGAGTATGGCAACCGACAGGGGCCATAGGGTTGTCTTTAATTATTGTATGACCTCCGTGTCAATCATTAAGCGCTATGTAATGCTTTACTTTATTGCTAAATGGTAGCAATAGTAGTAGAAGCATGGTGGGCGCGACAACCCCGATGGCGACACGTTGATGGATATCAAGCTGATGGAGATCATGGTGTCGTGCCGGTGACGATGGAGATCATGCCAGTGCTTTCAAGATGGAGATCAAAAGCACAAGTTTATGGCCATATCATGTCACTTAAGATTTGCATGTGATGTTAATACTTTTATGCACCTTGTTTTGCTTAGGATGATGGTAGCATTATAAGGTGATCCCTCACTTAATTTCAAGATAAATTTTGTTCTCCCCGAGTGTGCACTATTGCGAAAGTTCGTCGTGTCGAGACACCACGTGATGATCAGGTGTGATAGACTCTACATTCACATACAACGGGTGCAAGGCAGTGTTGCACATGCAGAACACTCGGGTTAAACTTGACGAGCCTAGCATGTACAGACATGGCCTCAGAACACAAGAGAGCGAAAGGTCGAACATGAGTCATATAGAAGATATGATCAACATGATGATGTTCACCATTGAAACCACCTCAACTCACATGATGATCGGACTTGAGTTGGTGAATTTGGATCATGTATCACTCGAATGACTGGAGGGATGTCAATTTGAGTGGGAGTTCTTCAGGAATATGATTAATTGAACTCATTATCATGAACATAGTCAGTAGTGTCTTTGCAAATTATGTTGTAGATTACTTGCTCGTGCTGTAGCTCCCTTGAATTTTTATATGTTCCGAGAGAAATAGAGTTGAAATATGATGGTAGCAATATTGCGGACTGGGTCCGTAATCTAAGGATTGTCCTCATTACTGCATAGAAGGCTTATGTCCTTAATGCACCGCTCGGTGCGCCAACCCCTCTAGCGTCATCTATAGATGTTGCGAACATCTGACAGGCACGTTCTGGTGACTACTTGATAGTTTAATGTGTCATGCTTTATGGCTTAGAATTGAGGCTCCGAAACGTTTCGAACGTCACGGAACATATGAGATATTCCAAGAGCTGAAATTAGGATCTCAGGCTCATGCCCGTGTTGCGAGATATGAGATCTCCAACAAGATTATTTGCCTGCAAGGTGAAAGAGAATAGCTCAATGATTGAGCATGTGCTCATATTGTATGGGTGCTACAATCGCTTGAATCGAGTGGGAGTTGATCTTCCAGATAAGATAGTGATTGATATAGTTCTCCCAAGTCACTGTCACTAAGCTACTAGAACTTGGTGATGAACTATAAAATGCTAGGAATAGAAATAATGATCCCTGAGCTGTTCGGGATGTTTGACACCGTGAAGGTATAAATCAAGAAGGAGCGTCAAGTGTTGATGGTTAGTAAAACCACTAGTTTCGAGAAGGGCAAGGGCAAGGAGGGAAACCTCATGGAGACTAGTCAGTTGCAGTTCCAGTGAAGTAACCTAAAGTTGAACCCAAACCCAAGACTAAGTGCTTCGATTATGAGGTGAGTGGTCGCTAAAGCGGAACAACCCTAGATACTTGGTAGATAAGAAGGCTGGCAACATCGACAAAAGTATATTTGATATACGTGTTATTGATGTGTACCTTTCTAGTACTCCTAGTAGCACCTGGATATTAGATACCGGTTCGGTTGCTAAATGTTAGTAACTCGAAATAAAAGCTACGGAATAAATGGAGAACTAGCTAAGGGTGAGGTGATGATGTGTGTTGGAAATGTTTCCAAGGTTGATGTGATCAACATTGCGCGCTCTCTCTACCTTCGGGATTAGTGACGAACCTAAATAAATGTTATTTGGTGTTTTGCGTTGAGCATGAACGTGATTAGATTGTGTTTATTGCGCACGGTTATTCATTTAAGTTAGAGAATATTGGTTATTCTATTTACATGAATAATACCTTCAATGGTCATGCACCCAGTGAGAATGGTTTGTTCAATCTTGATCGTAGTAATACACATGTTCATAACATTGTTGCCAAAAGATACAAAGTTAATAACGATAGTACCACATACTTGCGGCACTGCCGCTAAATGTCATATTGGTATAAAGCGCATGAAAAACTCCATGCTGATGGATCTTTGGACTCATTCGATTTCGAATCGGTTGAGACATGCGAACCATGCCTCTTGGGCAAGATGACTAAGTATCCTGTTTTCCGGATTGATGGAGCGGGCAAGTGATTTATTGGAAATGATACATTTTGATGTTTGCAATCCAATGAGTTTTGTAGCGTGCGGTGGATATCGTTATTTTCTTAACCTCACTGATGATTTGAGTAGATATAGTGTATATTTACTTAATCAAACACAAGTCTGAATCGTTTGAAAGGTTCAAGCAAATTCAGAGTGAAGTTTAAGATCATCGTGACAAGAAGATAAAAATGTCAGCGATACGATCGTGGAAGTGAATATCTGAGTTACGAGTTTGGCATACAACTTTAGACAATGTGAAAGTTGTTTCACAACTCACGCCACCTGGAACACCATAGTGTGATGGTGTGTCCGAATGTCATAGTCGTGCTCTATTGGATATGGTGCGTGCTATGATGTCTCTTATCGTTTGGCCACTATCATTTTTGGGGTTATGCATTAGAGACAACTACATTCACTTTAAAAGGGGCACCATCCAAATCCGTTGCGATGACACCATTTGGTTTGGCACAAACCTAAAGTTTTCATTTAGTAGAGTTTGGGAATATGACACTTATGTCTGATAAGCTCGAACCCAAAGCGGACAAATGCATCTTCACAGAATACCCTACGAACAGTTGGGTGAACCTTCTATCTCAGATCCAAGCATAAAGTGTTTGTTTGTAAAACTGGATTCTTTCTCGAGAAAAAGTTTCTCTCAAAAGAATTGAGTGGGAGGAAGATGGAACTTGATGAGGTAATTGAACCTTTGTTTCAACCAGAGAGTAGCGCAGCACAGGAAGATGTTTCTATGAAGACTACGTTAGTTGGAGAGGAAGTTAATGATGATGATCATGAAGCTTCAGATCAAGTTACTATCAAACCTCGTAGGTCGACAAGGACGTGTACTGCTCCTGAGTGGTATGACAACCCTGTCTTTGAGGTCATGTTGTTGGACAACGATGAACCTACGAGCTATGGAGAAGCGATGATGGGCCCCAAATCCGAGAAATGGTTAGAGGCCATGAAATCCGAGAACGGATCCATGTATGAAAACCAATTATAGACTTTGGTAGACTTTCTCGTTGGAAGGGAGGTTGTCGAGTACAAATGGACCATTAAAATGAAGACAGACGCTGATGATAAATGTCATAATTTATAAAGCTCGACTTGTCGCAAAGAAGTTTCCGACAAAGTTAACTGTGATGATACTTTCTCACTCGTAGCGATGCTAAAGTCTGTTGGAATTATGTTAGCAGTTGCTGCATTTTCCAATTATGAAATCTGGCAGATGTATATCAGAACATTGTTTCCTTAACGGTTTACTTGAGGAAAGGTTGTATGTGATACAACCAGAAGGTTTTGTCAATCCTAAAGGATGCAAAAAGGTGTGCGAGCTCCAGCAATCCTTCTATGGACTGGAGCAAGCATCTCAGAGTTCGAATATACACTTCGATGAGGTGATCAAAGTTTTTGAATCTATGCAAAGTTTATGATAAACTTGTATTTACAATAAAGTGAGTGGGAGCACTATAGAGTTTCTGATAAGCATATGTGGTTGACATATTGTTGATCGGAAATGATGTAGAATTTCTGGAAAGCATAAAGGGTTGTTTGAAAGGAGTTTTCCAAAGGAAGACCTGGATAAAGCTACCTAATTGTTGAGCATCAAGATCTATAGAGATAGATCAAGATGCTTGATGAGACTTTGAATGAGTACATACCTTGACAAGATTTTGAAAGAGTTCAAAATGGATCAGTCAGAGAGAAGTGTTCTCGCCTGCTTTGTAAGGTGTGAAGTTGAGTGAGACTCAAAGCTTGACCATGGCAGAAGAAAGAGAAAGGAGGAATGTCGTCCCCTATGCCTTAGCCATAGGCTCTGTATAGTATGCCATGCTGTGTACCGCACCTGTGTGTGCCTTGCCATGAGTCCGTCAAGGGGTACAAGAGTGATCTAGAAGTGGATCACTGGACAGCGGTCAATATTATCCTTAGTGACTAAAAGACTAAGGAAATGTTTCTCGATAATGGAGGTGATAAAGGGTTCGTCGTAAAGAGTTACATCCATGCAAGCTTTAACACTAATCTGGATGACTCTTAGTAGCAATCCGGATACTATAGTGGAGCAGCCATTTGGAACAGATCCAAGTTGAGTGTGGAAGTAGTGTCTATAGTATGACATAGAGATTTGCAAAGTACACATGGATCTGAATGTCGCAGACCCATTAACTAAAAGACCTCTCTCACATGCAAAGCATGATCGAGCCCAAGAACTCATTGGGTGTTAGATTCATAACAATGCGAATCACATGGTGATGTGAACTAGATTATTGACTCTAGTGCAAGTGGGAGACTGTTGGAAATATGCCCTAGAGGCAATATAAAATTGGTTATTATCATATTTCCTTGTTCATGTTAAAAGTTTATTATCCATGCTATAACTGTGTTGATAGAAAACTTAGATACATGTGTGGATACATAGACAACACCGTGTCCCTAGTGTGCCTCTAATAGACTAGCTCATTGATCAAAGATGGTCAAGGTTTCCTAGCCATGGACATGAGATGTCATTTGATAACGGGATCACATCATTAGGAGAATAATGTGATGGACAAGACCCAAACTACAAACATAGCATATGATCGTGTCAGTTTATTGCTATTGTTTTCTACATGTCAAGTATTTGTTCCTATAACCATGAGATCATGCAACTCACTGACACCGGAGGAGTACCTTCTGTGTATCAAACATTGCAATGTAAATGGGTGACTATAAAGTTACTCTA
Organism: Hordeum marinum; assembly: GCA_022496015.1. NCBI lineage: Eukaryota > Viridiplantae > Streptophyta > Magnoliopsida > Poales > Poaceae > Hordeum > Hordeum marinum. The sequence goes on along the minus strand of CM039673.1, from coordinate 124,070,054 downwards.
TAGGTATCTCCGAGGGTGTCTGTTGGGTTGGCACAGATCAAGACTGGGATTTGTTACTCCGTGTAACGGAGAAGTATCTCAGGGACCACTCAGTAATACAACATCACAATAAGCCTTGCAAGCAATGTGACTAAGTGTTAGCCACGGGATCTTGTATTACGGAAACGAGTAAAGAGTCTTGCCAGTAACGAGGTTGAACTAGGTTTGGAGATACCGATGATCGAATCTCGGGCAAGTAACATACCGAAGAACAAAGGGAACATCATACAGGATTAATTGAATCCTTGATATAGAGGTTCGACCGATAAAGATCTTCATAGAATATGTAGGAACCAATATGGGCATCCAGGTGCCGCTATTGGTTATTGACTGTAGAGGTGTCTCGGTCATGTCTACATAGTTCTCGAACCTGCAGGGCCTGCACACTTAAGGTTCAGTGACGTTTCGATAGTACAGAGTTATGTATGGTGGTGACCGAAGGTTGTTCGGAGTCCCGGATGAGATCTCGGACGTCACGAGGAGCTCCGGAATGGTTCGGAGGTAAAGATTGATATGTAGGAAGTCCTATTTTTGTCACCAGAAATTTTCGGGCTCATCGATAGTGTATCGAGAGTGCCGGGAGGGTACCGGGGGACCATTGTAGCGACCCGACCTGAAAGGTCGAATCTCCGGTGTTTCCGTACCATCCCAAGATCATGCTGGTACACACACAGTACATCAATGTATATATCAAAGGGAAATCATACAACATTTGTTAATCGTAAATCTCATATCGAGTCCTTTATTACAATAAAGATTACAATAAAGTGGCTGAAGGCCAACTCATGAGAATATGTAAATCTAGCGGAAGCATCGAAGGTAGATGAGTCCATCTGACTCCAAGGGCATCTCACCGAGCGTAGAGCGTATCCTCACTCGTGGTCGGAAAAGTATTCTGCAACATGATACGTTGCAGCCGTATAGGTCAGCATATTGAATATGCCGGCAAAGTCACAAGTGAGGGGTGAAAAGATAATCATCTAATCTATATGCATATATGGCAGGTGGGGTAGTAAGTTTTTGAGTAAAGCCAATTTTTCCTACAACAAGAGAGGGCTAAGCAAAATTATTACTAAGTTGGTTGACTAATGAGATGGTTCCACCAACCAATTCTCATACCCAAGTTATTAATACCCACATCATCATATTAATTGTGTTGAGGGTTCCGGAAGTTTCAGTTCCTTTGGCTCAAGTCGTCCATGACCGTGGACACGGCTAATCGATTAGGTTTGAGTACTCTGTAGAGTTTTGCACACGTTCCCCACAAGATTTGGTCGCCTCCGTTTGATTTTTCTCGCACTTCAGGGTGTTTGAGAAACGGATGACCAAAACATGGTCTTCCAAAGGGTTTCCCTGCGACTCTGCCGGTGCCCATCCTTTCCTACCGTTCTTCTACCTCTCGTAGCACCGCCTGTCCAGGGTCACCACGATATCCAACCAAGCCAGAGCCCATAATGACTTGTGGCTGTGCAGGTAAGCCTTGGGTCTTGAAGCATCCATCCATCTCTTTGTGCCTGGGTGGACCTTTCCGCATGAATACTGGCACATCTCCAGCATCATCTAGGCTAACCACTGGTTTCTCCAAGGCGCCGTTCAACCATCATCCACCCAGAGGTATGTTGAAAAGTTGGAAACCTTGAAGTCTTGGTCATAGTAGGTCTTGAAGTTATTATCTCACACTCTCATGAATCACACATCCAACCCCGTCTACTAATAGCATAGCAAAATGTAAAACAATGTTTCCCGGGGCCACTGTGTCAAAGGGTTGAGGGGTACCTACCACATGATACTACAACAAGTAACCAAGTTTCCAATTTACCTACTTTGCATGCAATTGGGGTGATGGAAGAACTAATGCAATAAAACATAGGTGTACATGATCAAAGTGACTTGCCTGATTGACGATCTTCATACTCGAGGGACTCTAGGTAACAAGCTTCGCACTCCGGATGATCAAACGAATCAAACAAGAGCACTCAATAAGCATACAAACAAATAATGTAACTCCCAAAATCAGTAATGAAGTAGAATCATTCAAGACAAGACAAGGCACAATCACAAGAAATCAACACATAGTTTTGTTTTCTAAAAGTTGGTGGGTAAACCACTATTAACTAAATAAAACTATTTGTATTAACAAAACAATAGTTGACAGCAAGGAAACAATAAAATGTTTTATTAATAAACAGAATAAAATCCATAAAAACTCTTGTGAAAGAAAAAACTACTGAAGTTAAGTTGTTTTTATAAACTCTACTACATGAAATGGGCTTGAGTTTCCTAACAAAAAGAGTGAACTAAACTATATTTTTATTAACAAAACATTTATCTTAACAAAAAAGAATTCACTAAAACTTTTCTTAGAAAACAGAATTTAAAACTTTGTTAAAAGAAACTATTACTAACTAGTTTGTTTTAATCAAATTATACCTAGTTGAAAAGGAGTTGAGATTCCTATATAAAACTAAGCAAAAATATATTTTTATTAACATCAAGTAAAACACCTAGTGTTTAAGCAACAGAACCTACTAAAACAAATTATAACTAAATCTGATTTAAACTAACTAAAAACTAAATTAACTAAACTATACTAACCACTAGGCAGATTTTGTTTATAGCTAAAACACTAAACAAATCCATCCTAAAAATTCTCAAACTAAGCATGGTGATAGTCCTCACTAATAGCAAACAGTGGCAAAAAGATTCATACAAAAATCTATTTTTAAACTCTAGTTATTCAGATTTTAGTAATTTGAGCAAATTTGATTAAATTCAAATTTAAATTCTAAGACTACAGGGTGAAACTACATGAAGTATGTGACCTAATGCAAAAAAGAATTAAATTAAAACACTAAATAGTTTAAAAGATATAAGCAAAACAAAATCAAAAAACCTTCTGTTAACTAAAAACAAAACAGAAGATAAACGAAATCCTAACGATTGGCCAAGGCTACGTGGCGGCTTCCTATTGGGTGCTAGCACAGGCGCGCGGGAGTTTGCGGCGGTCGACCGAAGCTTAGAAGAAAATGGTTCGCATTATAAATCTTCTAATCCGAAGCGTTGCCTACTCATCCGACGGTCTAGGGGAGTCCAGTGACTTACAAGGGGGGAAGGAGGTCTCCGGCGAGGACGGCGGCGGCCGGTGGTCGGAGGTGGTCGGGGAAGGCGCTCCGGTGGTCGAGGGAGGCGACCGAGGGCTTCAATCGACAGTGGCGGTGCTCCGGCATGTACTGGTGGCTTCGGACGGGCGAGGGGACAAGGGAGGCGACGGGCAGGTGCGGTGGAGGGTTTCGGCTGGTAGGAACTCCGGCGAGGATGCGTGGGCGTTCTGGCGCAGGGGGGAGAGAGGTTCGGAGGGGGATGGAGCGCGGAGAGGCGCCGCTCTTATATAGGGCCGCGGGTGGGGGTCCAGGAAGGAAGGAGAGCGAGATCCGACGAGGGGAGAGATCACCGGCGAGGGTTCGGGCGCGAGGTGAGTGATGACCGCGCGGGGTCAGCGGGCGGTCGGGGTGGGGCCTGCAGTCGGTGAGAGGGGAGGGGTTTGCGGGGCGTCGGCCGGCCAGTAATTAGGCAAGTCAGATCGGGCTTTAATAGCACACGGGCCGGCCGGGCTTTAATACCTTTAAAAACTTTCCTATTTTTCAAATTAACAGCGAGATAAATTGCCTTTAATGCATACAATATAATTCCAAATATAGGAGTATTATATATATCAAAATTAACAGAATAATAAATTCCATTTATTGAACATTTTTATTCTGTCATTTGAATACGTAAAAAAAATTATTTTCAGAAATTGCCTATTTGGTTTTAAAACCTTTTTGCAAATATTTTTCAAAATACCCCATGGTTCTTATTGTTCAAATATATCACCAAGATGACCCTGGTGTGGAGTGTCATGTTACTCCCCTCTTATTTTGAAGTTTTTCCAAGGTTTTCAAATAGGTGAAAGCAACATAGGGGAAGTAGAAAGGGGCTTTCAGAAAGTCAGAAGAAGCATTTCAACAATTTCATACATTCAAGCAATGATTATGATGATGCATAGCTATATTTCATAACATTCCAAAATGGAATTTTGGGATATTACAACCATCGGGAGGGGTGTGTCGACCCAAGAAGCTACATGGGCTGTGGGAGGAGGTAAACCAGCCCCTGGTGGGCTGGACGAAGCCACCTCTAGGGGCCCATGCGGCTGGAGTGGTTTGAGAAGGAAAAAAAATCCAAAGGTGGAGAGGTGGAAAGAGTTTCTGCAACATCCCAAAATTCCATTTTGGAATGTTATGAAATATAGCTATGCATCCATCATCATCATTGCTTGAATACATGTATTGCTGAAATGCCCATTCTAAATTTCTGAAAGCCCTTTCTATTTTCAATATGTTGCTTTCACCTATTTGAAAATCTTGGTAAAAGGTTCAAATAAGAGGGGAGGAATATGACACTCCACACCAAGACCCATTTGGTGATCTACTTGAACAAAAATGACCAGGAGTTATTTTGAAAATATTTGCAAAAAAATGATTTAAAAACAATTAGGCAATTTCTGAAAATATTATTTGTTTCAAAGTGTTCAAATGACAGAATAAAAATGTTCAATAAATGGAATTTATTATTCTGTTAATTTTGATATATAATACTCCTATTGTTAAAAATGTTTTGAGTGCTTTTAAAGACGTTTTACTACTCTGGTTAATAAAAAGAGTAACGATTTTAGTATTAAACGGGCCGGCCCACGGCAGTTACTCGCGAACTTAATACGAGCCGGCCGACCGACGCGTAGTCCTCGCTCCCTCTCTCTCTCTGACACTGAGTCCCACCCCGACCGACCGTTCGCCCCGCGCGGTCGCCTTCTACCTCCCGCGCGTGCCGCCGCCGGCAGTTTCTTCCCCCCGGATCTCTCTCCTCTCTCCTCCCCCGCACCCCCGAGCATCCTATAAGTAGCGTTGCCCCTCCTCTCTCCATTCCCCCCGAGCCCCCTCTCTCCCTCGCCGAGGCGCTGCCAAATTCCTCGCCGGAGTTGCTTCCACCATCGGAGCTCCCATCGCCCGTAGCCATCGCCTCGGTCATCCTCGCCCCTCTCCGACACCACCAATCGGCACCAGAGGACCTCCTCCGGCGTCTGAGCCCGTCCGCGCTCCGTTTCGACCACCGGAGCAACCTCCGGCGGCGTCCTCGACCACCAGCCGTCGTCACCATCGCCGGAGTCCACCTCCCCCTCCGTTAAAATCTTCGAGCTCACCCCCTCCCTCCGATCCAGACGCAACGGCTAGGATTAGAACCCTTAATCCCCGAATCGTTTTCCTATTCGGTCCGGTCAACCGCCCGCAACCATCCAACGCACGTGCTAGCCAGCCAATAGGATAGTGCCACGTCACCCCTGGCCATCCAGTAGATATTTCACCCTTTTCTGATTTTGTTGAGAAAACAGAACCTGTTCTGATTTTGTTTTGTGAATAACTTTTAATTTGTTTAGTGTTTAGAATTGATTCTTTTTGCATTAGCTCACATATTCCATCTAGTTTCACCCTGTAGCTTTAGATTTCAAATTTGAACTATAAAATTTGAATTTAATCAAATTTTCTCAAATCACTCAAATCTGAATAACTAGAGTTTGAAAATAGATTTTGATATGAATCTTTTTGCTACTGTTTGGTATTAGTTAGTACTACCTTCATGCTTTGTTTCAGAATTTTTAGGATGATTTTTCTTAGTGTTTTATCTATAAAAAGAATATGCCTAGTATTATAGTATAGTTTTATTTACTTAGTTTTAGTTAGTTTAACTTAGATTTAGTTTTATTTGTTTAATAGGTTCTGTTAGTTAAACTTTAGGTGTTTTACTTATGTTAATAAAAATATAAATTTGCTTAGTTTGTTTCTTTATTAACATAGGAATCTCAACACATTTTTCAAATAGGTTTAATTTGAACTAAAACAACTAGTTAGTAATAGTTTTCTTTCAACAAAGTTTTATATAATTTAATTTTGTTTTCTAAGACAAGTTTATTTGTAAATTCTTCCCTGTTAAGAACATGTTTTGTTAATAAATAATAAGTTTTGTTTTGCTCTTTTGTTAGTAAAACTATAGTTGTATCATGTAGTGTTTATCAAAACTTTCAAAAACATTACTAATAGTTTTCCCAACAAACTTAATTTGGTTTTATTCTGTTTCTTAATAAAATATTTTATTGTTTTCTTGCTGTCAACTATTGTTTTGGTTAATACCAATAGTTTCATTATGTTAGTAGTGTTTTATCAATCATCTTCTAGAATACAAAACTTTGTGTGTTTTCTTGCTTGTGATTTTTGTGCATTGTTTTGTCTTGATTGTTTACTAGTTCTTGGTTGATGGTTGTGAGTTACAATATTTTGTTGTATGCTTATTTGAGTGCACTTGTTTGCTTTGTTAGATTATCCGGAGTGCGAAGCTTGTTACTTAGAGTCACCCGCGTACGAAGATCATCAATCAGGCAAGTCACTTTGATCATGTTTACCCATGTTTTATATGCATTAGTTCTACCATCTTCCCCAATTGCATGCAAGATAGGTTAGTTGGAAACTTGGTGACATTGTAGTAGTATCATGTGGTAGGTACCCCCTGAAACTCTTGGACACATTGGCCCCGGGAAACGTTGTTTTACTTTTTGCTATGCTATTAGTAGACGGGGTTGGTTGTGTGATTCATGAGAGTTGAGAGAGTTAATAATTTCAAGACATACATAATGATAAAGATTTCAAGACTCCGAGTTTTCAACATACCTCTGGGTGGATGATGGTTGAACGGCACCCTGGAGAAACCAGTGGATTTTCCTAGGTGATGCTGGAGATGGCCAGTATTCACGCGGAAAGGTCCACCCAGGCACAAAGAGAAGGATGGGTGCTTCAAGACCCAAGGCTTACCTGCACAGCCACAAGTCATTATGTGCTCTGGCTTGGTTGGATATCGTGGTGACCCTGGACAGGCGGTGCTACGAGATGTAGAAGAACGGTAGGAAAGGATGGGCACCGACAGAGTCGCAGGGAAACCCTTTGGAAGACCATGTTTTTGTCATCCGTTTCTCAAACACCCTGAAGTGCGAGAAATTAAACGGAGGCGACCAAATCTTGTGGGGAACGTGTGCAAAACTCTGCAGAGTACTCAAACCTAATCGATTAGCCGTGTCCACGGTCATGGATGACTTGAGCCAAAGGAACTGAAACATTCGGAACTCTCAACACAATTAATATGATGATGTGGGTATTAACAATTTGGGTATGAGAATTGGTTGGTGGAACCATCTCATTAATCAACCAACTTAGTAATATTTTTGCTTAGCCCTCTCTTGATGTAGGAAAAATTGGCTTTACGCAAAAACTTACCACCCCACCTGCCATATAAGCATGTAGACTAGATGATTATCTTTTCACCCCTCTTTTGTGACTTTGCCGGCATATTCCATATGCTGACCTACATGGCTGCAACGTATCATGTTGCAGAGTACTTTTCCGACCAGGAGTGAGGACACGTTCTACGCTCGGTGAGATGCCCTTGGAGTGAGATGGACTCATCTACCTTCGACGCTTCCGCAAGATTTAGATATTCTCATGAGTTGGCTTTCAGCCACTTTATTGTAATTTTATTGTAATAAAGAACTCGATATGAGATTTCGATTAATATAATGTTGTGTGATTTCCCTTTGATACATACATTGATGTACCGTGTGTGTACCAGCATGATCTTGGGATGGTACGGAAACACCGGAGATTCGACCTTTCAGGTCGGGTCGCTACAGAAATGGTATCAGAGCACACGCCGACCGTAGGACGTAACCTCTAGGATTGGAAAGCCTTAGGATTGTATCTCTTTGTCTTTAAAATTCTTATACTCTCATCTACTCATTTCTGATTTCTCTCCAGTTATTTCAAAATTTATAGATGGCCACCTTCATCCCAGTGTTGATCACGGAGTTTTGCCAGCCTGACGCAACGATGCCTTTTGGTAAGGAGCTGATGAGGATCGTCAAGGACATGAGGATTGCTTTGCCGAGCATCACCGGGACTCCTATCATGTCATTTCCACAAGATGGACGCTACAGGATAGAGCTGCACATCCCAGGGAAGATCTTTGGGAATCGGAAGGAACCCATCGACTTCAAGTTTGTGGCACCCAGCTGGATACTTGGAAGAGACATGGCCATTCATCGTGCCCTTGGACGTATTCAGGAGGAATACAGAGGTGGAACCATTTCACCAGGACTCAACATGGTTTGCCGCAGAGATGCCCATGGCAACATCATCACCAACCCCACTGGAGACTCCACCATGTCATATATCCAGACCCTGGAGACGCACATCAGGACTCTGGAGCTTCGAGTTCGTGCTGATACGAAGACAATCAAGAATCTGATGAACCGCGAGATTGACCTCGAAGCTAACTTACGGGAAGCCGAGTACGAGCATGAGTATGAGGTGAATGATTTCTTAGAGAGGATCGACAAGCTGAATACTCGCATCGCCACTCTGGAGGAACAGATGGACATGGGTGAAAATCTTCATCCTAAAGGAGAGTTGGCTCCTTTCATCAGCGATGATGATGACTATGAGGAGAGCACCACTGGAGGAGACTTAGTCACCATGCACTTCTGAGGAAAACTTTAGTTATGCCCTCCATGTATCTTTTATTTTCAACGTTAAGAGCGTAGGTTGATGTGTAGTTTGATTGAGACTTGTATTCCCGATGTTTTGACATTGATTGAATAAATGAATGAGTGTTTGGTGTGATATGTTTGTTGCATTGCATATGGGTAGTGAATTTCTCCTTTTAGGCCCTTGTTCTATTCTAATTCTCACCCCTTTGGAAACAACAAGATGCCTCCACGACGTGAGTCCGACTTCACCTTCCCGCCGGAACTCACGCAACTCCTTCAGCAGCAGAATGCACTGATGCAGCTATTGATCCAGAATCAGACCAACAACCAGAACAACAACCACCACCATCCACCCCAGGCTGACAATCTCACCCGTTTTCTGAGGTTGAATCCTCCAACTTTCTCCAGCAGCACTGAGCCCATTGTGGCAGATGACTGGCTCCGTAAGATGGAGAGAGAACTCGTCACCGTTGGATGTACTAACGCTGAGAAGGTGCGCTTTGCCGCACATCAACTGGATGGACCAGCAGCTTCATTGTGGGAGAACTACACCACCACATATCCTATTGCTGATATAACTTGGGAGCAGTTCCAGCAAGCTTTCCGCACCGCACATGTTTCAGCTGGAGCCATGAGTCTGAAGAAGCGCGAGTTTCGCAACTTGCGCCAGGGAAATCGCTCTGTGGCCCAGTACGTGGATGACTTCAGCACATTGGCACGTTATGCACCAGGAGACGTGGCCGATGATGCGGCCAAGCAAGAGAAGTTTCTGGAAGGACTCAACGATGAGTTGAGCATGCAGCTGGTAGTGGCTACTTTCAACAACTACCAAGAGCTGGTGGACAAGGCCCTCATCTTGGAGGGAAAGCAGCAGCAAATTGAGAACCGCAAGAGGAAGTACACTCAGGGCAAGTTTAACTCTGGAGCTCATCAGAAGCCCCGCTACTCCCCGTACTCAGGGAATACTGGATCAGGAACCGGTAAGTTTGGAAGGCACGCTCATGCCGTGCACAACCATGGAGGCCACAACCATGGAGGAAATGGGAATGCCCGTCCCAACCATGGCAATTTCAAGACTCACAATGGGAATGGGAACAACAACCAGCACCGTCACGATCCTACTTAGAAGGATCTGAGCCACATCACCTATTTCAAGTGCCAGAAGACAGGGCACTATGCTACTGAGTGTCCCCAGAGCAAGCAGGGAAATGGAAACGGCAACTCCACAGCCAAGAAGCCAAATCCGTTTCCTCGTGCCCAGGTGAACCACCTCGACGTGGAAGAAATCTATGATCAACCCGAGACTGTGGTTGGTAAGTTTTTATTGCATTCACGTCCAGTTACAGTACTTTTTGATTCCGGTGCAAGTCATTCATTCATATCAAGGGTAGTTGTGGATAAATATGGTTTGCCCACCAAAACCCTTAGACAGCCCATTAAGGTCAGTTCCCCAGGAGGTATGATGATGGCAGGAATAAGATGCCATGCCTTGAAACTCAATATAGGAAACCATGTTTTTCCCACCGACCTCATCGTCTTAGAATCCCAGGGATTGGATGTAATCCTAGGAATGGATTGGATGACCAAGTATGAAGGAAATCTTGATTGTCCCAGCAAGTCTGTTTCACTCACCACCCCGGAAAACAAGAGGATTAAGTATGTATCCCGACGCACCCAGATGAGTGCTCGATTAAATCCCCTCACAGGAGTTGTTCAGGAGGATGTACCTGTGGTAAAAGACTTTCTGGATGTATTTCCGAAAGAATTACCAGGCATGCCACCAGATAGGGAGATTGAGTTCCTAATAGAGCTACAGCCAGGGACAGCCCCAATTTCCAAGAGACCCTATCGGATGCCCGCAAATGATTTAGTGGAAATCAAGAAGCAGATTAAGGAGCTATTGGACAAGGGATATATTCGCCCAAGTTCATCACCTTGGGGAGCCCCAGTTCTTTTGGTGGAGAAGAAGGATAAAACCTTGAGAATGGTAGTCGATTATCGTGCCTTGAACGAGGTGACTATCAAGAACAAGTACCCTCTGCCGATGATTAATGACTTGTTTGATCAGCTAGTAGGTGCCAAAGTATTCTCTAAGATCGATCTTCGATCAGGGTATCATCAACTGAAGATTCGTGAACAAGATATACCCAAAACAGCTTTCACCACAAGGTATGGCTTGTACGAGTATACAGTCATGTCCTTTGGTTTGACTAATGCTCCTACCTACTTCATGAATTTGATGAACAAAGTGTTTATGGAATATTTGGACAAGTTTGTCGTGGTGTTCATCGATGACATTTTGATATTTTCCAAGAACGAGGAAGAACACAAGGAACATTTGCGTTTAGTTCTGGAGAAGCTGAGAGAGCATCAATTATATGCCAAGTTCAGCAAATGTGAATTTTGGTTGACGGAAGTCAGATTCCTTGGACATGTTATTTCTAGAGAAGGAATAGCCGTAGACCCCGCTAAGGTTGAAGCCGTCACCGAGTGGAAGTCACCCACCTCAGTTAAGGAGATCCGCAGTTTTCTCGGACTTGCCGGATATTACCGGAGATTCATTGAGAATTTCTCAAAGATAGCCAAGCCTATGACAGAGTTGTTGAAGAAAGAAAGTTACTGGTGGACAGGTATGAAGAAGGATATTGCGGAACACGTTGCAATATGTGATGTTTGTCAGCGAGTAAAGTCGGAACATCAGAAACCAGCAGGGTTACTCCAACCTTTGCCGATACCCGAGTGGAAATGGGAAAAGCTTGGTATGGACTTCATCACAGGACTACCTAGGACTCTTTCAGGTTATGATTCCATCTGGGTAGTGGTTGATCGCTTGACCAAGGTGGCTCATTTCATTCTAGTGAAAACCACCTATACCAGCGCTAAGGTAGCCAAGATATATATGACCAGGATCGTATGTCTGCATGGAGTTCCAAGGAGTATCGTGTCAGATAGAGGAACACAATTTACCTCAAAGTTTTGGCAAAAATTACATGAAACTTTGGGTACAAGGCTGGAGTTCAGTACAACTTTTCATCCGCAGACAGATGGACAGACTGAGAGAGTCAACCAGATTCTAGAAGACATGTTGAGAGCTTGTGCGCTAGATTATGGATCTAGTTGGGATGACAACTTACCTTACGTAGAATTCTCGTACAAAAACAGTTATCAGACCAGTCTGAAGATGGCCCCTTCCGAAGCTTTATATGGAAGGAGGTGCAGAACGCCACTGACGTGGGATGGTGTTGGAGACTGAAAACTTTTTGGTCCTGACCTTATCCGAGATTCTGAAGAGAAAGTCAATTTGATTCGCGACAGACTCAAGATAGCTCAATCTCGACAGAAGATTTATGCTGACAGCAAACGTAAAGAAGTGACCTATGAAGTGGGAGACCGAGCATATCTTCGTGTGTCCCCGCTTCGAGGAATCAAAAGGTTTGGTGTTAAAGGAAAGTTAGCACCCAGATTCATAGGCCCCTACAAAATTCTTGAACGTAGAGGCGAAGTTGCATACAAGATGGAATTGCCGGAAGGATTATCCGGAGTTCATGATGTTTTCCATGTTTCCCAGTTGAAGAAATGTCATGCTGAGATGGCTGATATTCCTTTGAGAGACACAGTGCCCCTAGAGGCCATACAACTTGACAAAGATCTGACCTACGAGGAGAAGCCTGTCAAAATCCTCGAGACTGCCAACAGAGTTACCCGCAGCAGGATCATCAAGTTCTGTAAGGTTTTGTGGAGTCACCACACCGAGGAAGAAGCCACTTGGGAACGCGAAGAAGATCTTCGTAGAGACCACCCGCACCTATTTTCTAGCCAACCCAAATCTCGAGGGCGAGATTCATCTTAAGTTGGGTAGGTTTGTAACATCCCAAAATTCCATTTTGGAATGTTATGAAATATAGCTATGCATCCATCATCATCATTGCTTGAATACATGTATTGCTGAAATGCCCTTTCTAAATTTCTGAAAGCCCTTTCTATTTTCAATATGTTGCTTTCACCTATTTGAAAATCTTGGTAAAAGGTTCAAATAAGAGGGGAGGAATATGACACTCCACACCAAGACCCATTTGGTGATCTATTTGAACAAAAATAACCAGGAGTTATTTTGAAAATATTTGCAAAAAAATGATTTAAAAACAATTAGGCAATTTCTGAAAATATTATTTTTTTCAAAGTGTTCAAATGACAGAATAAAAATGTTCAATAAATGGAATTTATTATTCTGTTAATTTTGATATATAATACTCCTATTGTTAAAAATGTTTTTAATGCTTTTAAAGACGTTTTACTACTCTGGTTAATAAAAAGAGTAACGATTTTAGTATTAAACGGGCCGGCCCACGGCAGTTACTCGCGAAATTAATACGAGCCGGCCGACCGACGCGCAGTCCTCGCTCCCTCTCTCTTTGACACTGGGTCCCACCCCGACCGACCGTTCGCCCCGCGCGATCGCCTTCTTCCTCCCGCGCGCGCCGCCATCGGCAGTTTCTTCCCCCCGGATCTCTCTCCTCTCTCCTCCCCCGCACCCCCGAGCATCCTATAAGTCGCGTTGCCCCTCCTCTCTCCATTCCCCCCCGAGCCCCCTCTCTCCCTCGCCGAGGCACTGCCAAATTCCTCGCCGGAGTTGCTTCCACCACCGGAGCTCCCATCGTCTGTAGCCATCGCCTCGGTCATCCTCGCCCCTCTCCGACACCACCAATCGGCACCAGAGGACCTCCTCCGCCGTCTGAGCCCGTCCGTGCTCCGTTTCGACCACCGGATCCACCTCCGGCGGCGTCCTCGACCACCGGCCGTCGTCACCATCGCCGGAGTCCACCTCCCCCTCCGGTAAAATCTTCGAGCTCACCCCCTCCCTCCGATCCAGACGCAACGGCTAGGATTAGAACCCTTAATCCCCGAATCGTTTTCCTATTCGGTCCGGTCGACCGCCCGCAACCATCCAACGCACGCGCTAGCCAGCCAATAGGATAGTGCCACGTCACCCCTGGCCGTCCGGTAGATATTTCACCCTTTTCTGATTTTGTTTAGAAAACAGAACCTGTTCTGATTTTGTTTTGTGAATAACTTTTAATCTGTTTACTGTTTAGAGTTGATTCTTTTTGCATTAGCTCACATATTCCATATAATTTCACCCTGTAGCTTTAGATTTCAAATTTGAACTATAAAATTTGAATTTAATCAAATTTGCTCAAATCACTCAAATCTGAATAACTAGAGTTTGAAAATAGATTTTGATATGAATCTTTTTGCTACTGTTTGGTATTAGTTAGGACTACCTTCATGCTTAGTTTCAGAATTTTTAGGATGATTTTTCTTAGTGTTTTATCTATAAACAGAAACTGCCTAGTATTATAGTATAGTTTTATTTACTTAGTTTTAGTTAGTTTAACTTAGATTTAGTTTTATTTGTTTAATAGGTTCTGTTAGTTAAACTTTAGGTGTTTTACTTATGTTAATAAAAATATAAATTTGCTTAGTTTGTTTCTTTATTAACATAGGAATCTCAACACATTTTTCAAATAGGTTTAATTTGAACTAAAACAACTAGTTAGTAATAGTTTTCTTTCAACAAAGTTTTATATAATTTAATTTTGTTTTCTAAGACAAGTTTATTTGTAAATTCTTCCCTGTTAAGAACATGTTTTGTTAATAAATAATAAGTTTTGTTTTGCTCTTTTGTTAGTAAAACTATAGTTGTTTCATATAGTGTTTATCAAAACTTTCAAAAACTTTAATAAAGTTTTCCCAACAAACTTAATTTGGTTTTATTCTGTTTATTAATAAAATATTTTATTGTTTTCTTGCTGTCAACTATTGGTTTGGTTAATACCAATAGTTTCATTATGTTAGTAGTGTTTTATCAGTCATCTTTTAGAAAACAAAACTTTGTGTGTTTTCTTGCTTGTGATTTTTGTGCATTGTTTTGTCTTGATTGTTTACTAGTTCTTGGTTGATGGTTGTGAGTTACAATATTTTTTTGTATGCTTATTTGAGTACTCTTGTTTGCTTCGTTAGATTATCCGTAGTGCGAACCTTGTTACTTAGAGTCACTCGCGTACGAAGATCATCAATCAGGCAAGTCACTTTGATCATGTTTACCCATGTTTTATATGCATTAGTTCTACCATCTTCCCCAATTGCATGCAAGATAGGTTAGTTGGAAACTTGATTACATTGTAGTAGTATCATGTGGTAGGTACCCCCTCAAACTCTTTGACACATTGGCCCCGGGAAACGTTGTTTTACTTTTTGCTATGCTATTAGTAGACGGGGTTGGTTGTGTGATTCATGAGAGTTGAGAGAGTTAATAATTTCAAGACCTACATAATGATCAAGATTTCAAGACTCCGAGTTTTCAACATACCTCTGGGTGGATGATGGTTGAACGGCACCCTGGAGAAACCAGTGGATTTGCCTAGGTGATGCTGGAGATGGCCAGTATTCACGCGGAAAGGTCCACCCAGGCACAAAGAGATGGATGGGTGCTTCAAGACCCAAGGCTTACCTGCACAGCCACAAGTCATTATGGGCTCTGGCTTGGTTGGATATCGTGGTGACCCTGGACAGGCGGTGCTATGAGATGTAGAAGAACGGTAGGAAAGGATGGGCACCGACAGAGTCGCAGGGAAACCCTTTGGAACACCATGTTTTGGTCATCCGTTTCTCAAACACCCTGAAGTGCGAGAAATTAAACGGAGGCGACCAAATATTGTGGGGAACATGTGCAAAACTCTGCAGAGTACTCAAACCTAATCGATTAGCCGTGTCCATTGTCATGGACGACTTGAGCTAAAGGAACTGAAACATTCGGAACTCTCAACACAATTAATATGATGATGTGGGTATTAACAATTTGGGTATGAGAATTGGTTGGTGGAACCATCTCATTAATCAACCAACTTAGTAATATTTTTGCTTAGCCCTCTCTTGATGTAGGAAAAATTGGCTTTACGCAAAAACTTACCACCCCACCTTCCATATAAGCATGTAGACTAGATGATTATCTTTTCACCCCTCTTTTGTGACTTTGCCGGCATATTCCATATGCTGACCTACACGGCTGCAACGTATCATGTTGCAGAGTACTTTTCCGACCAGGAGTGAGGACACGTTCTACGCTCGGTGAGATGCCCTTGGAGTGAGATGGACTCATCTACCTTTGACGCTTCCGCAAGATTTAGATATTCTCATGAGTTGGCTTTCAGCCACTATATTTTAATTTTTATTGTAATAAAGGACTCGATATGAGATTTCGATTAATATAATGCTGTGTGATTTCCCTTTGATAGATACATTGATGTACCGTGTGTGTACCAGCATGATCTTGGGATGGTACGGAAACACCGGAGATTCGACCTTTCAGGTCGGGTCGCTACAGTTTCCAAGTGGAAAAGAGGAATCCTACTCCTAATAGGATGGGAGTAGGACTCCTGCACCTCCAATTTCGACCAAACCTTGAGGGTTTGAGGCTGCCTCCTCCCCTCCCTCCCTCCTATATATACTAGAGGATTTAGAGGGAAAAGCTAACCCTAATAGCCACGTGCTACCTCTCCTCTTGATCACAGTTTCTCCTCTAGATCGGTTTTCAAGGAGCTTAGGCGAAACCATGCTGGAATAGCTCCACCATCATCGCCACAATGCCGTCGCGCTGCTGGAGAACTCATCTACCTCTCTGCTCCCTCTTTCTTGATCAACAAGGCGGAGATCGTCATCGAGCTGTACGTGTGCTGAACGTGGAGGTGCCATCCGTTCGGCGCTAGATCGGAAGGACTATGATCAAGATCGCGAGACGATTCGTGATTGGATCGCGGGACGGATCGTGATGAGATCGTGGGACGGATCATGATTGGATCGCGAGATGGATCGTGATGGGATTGCGGGATGCTTGGCGATTTGGATTGCGAAGACGTTTGACTACATCAACCACGTTTCTTAACGCTTCCCGCTTAGCGTTCTGCAAGGGCATGTAGATCCACTCTCCCTCTCGTAGATGCTCATCACCATGGATGGATCTTTCGTGTGTGTAGGAATTTTTTGTTTCCCATGCAACGTTCCCCAACAGAAAACTCATATGCACGTATGGAATGATAAATGGTAAAATGAATGACACCTAGTCTTGCCTCTATGACTGGTTCAAGTGATGTTAGTGATCATGTTGTGTGGATCCTTTGGTATCGTTAAGTGTAAGGATAGTCCTAAAACAACATTGAGAGTATGAAATTAGAAGAACGATCATATAGAATTGACCCAAACTTGTCTGTTATACTTTGAGATAATATCGTCTGAAATCAATTGTTATAATATAACATGTGTTTTATGTTCCATAGACCATGAGAGTATCATAGTCACTTCTTGCCGAACGATGAGGTTTGGGGTTGCTCAAACGTCATATGTAACTAGCTTGACAAAAATTCCCATGTGTCCCCGGGAGCGCTTTGCTTTATATACGAGTTTGTCCAGGCCTGTCCTTTTCTACAAAAAGGATTTGGGCTACATTGCTGCACGTTTGCTACACTTGTTACTTGTTACTCTTTACAAATTATCTTATCACAAAACTATCTGTTACCGATAATTTTAGTGCTTGCAGAGAATACCTTACTGGAAATTGTTTGTCATTTCCTTCTGCTCCTCGTTGGGTTTGACACTCTTACTTATAGAAAGGACTATGATAGGTCCCCTATACTTGTGGGTCATCAAGATTCTTTTCTATCGCCATTGCCAGGGAGTGAAGCGCCTTTGGTAAGTGGAATCTGGTAAGGAAAAATTTATATAGTGTGCTGAAATTTACCGTTACTTGTTACTATGGAAAGTAATCGTTTGAGGGGCTTGTTCGGGGTATCTTTACCTCGAACGGAAACACAAAGAGTTCTCCCTCAACTTACTGAACCTACTGAAAATATTTATTATGAAATTCCTTCGGTTATGAGAGAGAAACTGATGGCTAATACTTATGGAGGAGATGGAACACTACATCCTGATTTACATCTAATCTATGTGGATGAAGTTTGTGGATTATTTAAGCTTGCAGGTCTGCCCAAGGATCACATTAATAAGAAGGTCTTTCCTCTATATTTGAAGGAGAAGTCATTGACATGGTATAGGCTATGTGATGATATTGTATCATGGAGCTACAACCGATTGAAAATGAAATTTCATCAGAAGTTCTAAACTATGCATCTAGTTCATTGTGATCGGAATTATATTTATAACTTTTGGCCTCGTGAAGGAGTAAGAATTGCTCAAGCTTGGGGAGGCTAAAGTCAATGTCATATTCATGCCCCAATCATGAGCTCTCAAGATAAATTATTATTCAGAATTTTTATGCTCAACTTTCTCGTAATGATCAATCCATGCTCGATACTTCTTGTGATGGTTCCTATATGAAGAAAGATATTGATTTCAAATGGGATTTATTGGAAAGAATTAAATGAAACTCTGAATATTGGTAACTCAACGAAGTTAAGGAGTCAGGTATGAACCTTAAGTTTGATTGTGTTAAATCCTTCGTAGACACCGATGCTTTTCGTGAATTTAGCACTAAATATGGACTTGACCCTGATATAGTAGCTTCTGTTTGTGAATATTTTGCTCCTCATGTTGATCGCCCTAAGGAGAAGTGGTTTAAATATCATCCTCCCATTGAAGTGAAAGTTGTTGAACCTATTGAAGTTGAAGAGAAAACTATTACTTATAATGTTGATCCTGTTATTCCCACCGCTTACGTTAAAACATCACCTTTCCCTGTTAGGATAAAGGAACATGCTAAAGCTTCAATTGTGGTTCGTAAGAGCTGTGCTAGAACACCTACACCCCCTGAGAAAATTAAAGTTGAACCTAGTATTGCTATGGTTAAGGATCTCTTGGTTCACAATATTGATGGGAAGGTTATTCAATTTTGTGATGAAGCCGCTAGAATTGCTAAACCTGATGCTAAATATAAACATGGAACCATTGTTGGCACGCCTGTTATTTGATATGGTTGCTAGTGCGAGTGCAATTCCATTTTCCTTATATAAAGAGATTATGAATGATATTGCACCAGCTGAGTTAGAAGAAATTGATGTTACAATTAAGCTTGCTAATAGAGACACTATATCACTAGTTGGGATTATAAGAGATGTTGAAGTCTTGTGTGGGAAAATAAAATATCCCACTAATTTTCTTGTTCTTCGCTCCCCACAAGATGAGTTTTGTCCCATTATATTTGGTAGACCCTTCTTGAATACTGTTAATGCCAGGATAGTCTGTGAGAAGGGAACTGTTACTGTAAGTTTTGGGGATATGTCTCATGAGTTTCATATCTCTAAATTTCATAGACAACCCCATGATAAAGAATTGCCTAGTAAAGAGAAATTGTTGTTCTTGCTTCTATTGCTGTTCCTCCTACTTGTCCTTTAGAGCAATATTTGCTAGACCATGAAAATAACATGCATATGAATGAAAGAAATGAGATAGATAGGATTTTCTTTGATCAACATCCTATTCTGAAACACAACTTGCCTATTGAAATACTTGGGGATCCTACTCCACCCAAGGGTGATCCCGTGTTTGAGCTTAAACAATTACCAGATACTCTGAAATATGATTATCTTCATGAAAAGAAGATATACCCTGTTATTATTAGTGCTAGCCTTTTAGAGGATGAAGAACATAGATTATTGAGAACTCCGAGGAAGCACCGTGCTGCTATTGGATATACTCTTGATGATCTTAAGGACATTAGTCCCACTCTATGTGCACAAAATTAAAATGGAGCCTGATGCTAAACCAGTCGTTGATCACCAATGACGGTTGAATCCTAAATTGAAGGAAGTGGTAAGAAATGAAATATTAAAGCTTCTGGAGGCATGTATCATTTACCCTATTGCTAATACTAGATGGGTTGGTCCCGTTCATTGTGTTCCTAAGAAAGGAGGTATTACCATAGTTCCTAATGATAAAAATGAATTGATCCTACAGAGAGTTGTTACATGATATAGAATGGTAACTGATTTTAGGAAATTGAATAAAGATACTAGGAAAGATCATTACCCTCTGCCTTTTATTGATCAAATGATAGAAAGATTATCCGAACACATGCATTTCTACTTTCTAGATGGTTATTTCGGTTTCTCTCAAATACCTGTGTCAAAAGAGGACCAAGAGGAGACCACCTTTACTTGCCCTTTTGGTACCTTTGCTTATAGACGTATGACTTTTGGTTTATGAAATGCACCTGCTACCTTTGAAAGATGCATGAATGCTATATTCTCCGATTTTTGTGAAAGGATTGTTGAGGTTTTCATGGATGATTTTTCCGTTTACGGAACTTCTTTTGATGATTGTTTGAGCAACCATGATCGAGTATTATAGAGATGTGAAGAAACTAATCTTGTCTTGAATTGGGAGAAGTGACACTTTATGGTGAATGAAGGCATTGTCTTGGGACATAAAATTTCCGAAAGAGGTATTGAAGTTGACAAAGCTAAAGTTGATGCTATTGAAAAATGTCGTGTCCTACAGATATCAAAGGTATAGTAAGTTTGCTTGGTCATGCTGGTTTCTATAGGAGATTTATTAAAGACTGCTCTAAGATTTATAGGCTGCTCACTAATCTCTTGCAAAAAGATGTTCCATTCATTTTTGATGATGATTGTGTAGAAGCTTTTGAAATTCTTAAGAATGCCTTGATTTCTGCACCTCTTGTTCAACCAGCGGATTGGAACCTACCCTTTGAAATTATGTGTGATGCTAGTGACGATGCCGTTGGTGCTGTCCTAGGACAAAGAGTTGATAAGAAATTAAATGTTATTCATTATGCTAGCAAAACTCTAGACAGTGCTCAAAGAAACTATGCTACCACTTAAAAGGAATTTTTAGCAGTTGTGTTCGCTTGTGATAAGTTCAGACCCTATATTGTTCATTCCAAAGTAAGTGTTCACATTGATCATGCTGCTATTAAATATCTTATGGAAAAGAAGGATGCTAAACCTGGACTTATCAGATGGATTCTTCTGCTACAAGAATTTGATTTGCATCTTGTTGATAAAAAGGGTGCTGATAACCCCGTCGCAGATAACTTGTCTAGGTTAGGGAATGTTCTTGATGACCCACTACCTATTGATGATAGCTTTACTGATGAACAATTGTCTATCATAAATGCTTCTCGTAATGCTCCTTGGCATGTTGATTATGCTAATTACATCGTCTCTAAATTTATACCGCCTGGTTTCACATACCAATAAAAGAAAAGGTTTTTCTATGATTTAAGACATTACTTCTTGGATGACCCACAACTTTATAAAGAAGGAGTATATGGTGTTATTAGACGTTGTGTACCTGAGCGTGAACAGGAACAAATCCTACAGAAGTGTCATTCCGAGGCCTACGGAGGACACCACGCTGGAGATAGAACTACACACAAGGCATTACAATCTGGTTTTTATTGGCCTACTCTCTTCAAGGATGCTCGTAAGTTTTTGTTGGGGATATAACCCTATGGTGAGAACCGCCCAGGTGGGGCCGGGTCATACCTGGCTGCTCATGGGCCAAACCAAGGATGGGCCTCGAGACATAAGCCTAGACGTATGGCGGCTCACCAAGATGGGCCAAGGCGAGGCCCAGACAAGGAAGGCATGAAGACCCGGGCGGATAAGCCGCCCGGAGACGGCTTTCTCAAGAAGGCAAGACGACATAGAGATAGAGTCAGACACATTGTAAGAGTGAGTATGAGACTCGTGTAACCCGTGGTCTTGACCTCCTTTATAAGGGAGAGACCCGGGGCGACTTAGGCAGAAACCAATCGATCGAGAGCGAGGTCAAGCGAATCCGCTCCCTTGTAATAGATACTCCAATCAATACAAGGCAAGAAGGACGTAGGCTTTTACCTCATCTCGAGGGGCCGAACCTGGGTAAACTCGTGTCCTTCGTCCCAACCAACCCCATTGAGTCCATCACCTTAGCGATGGCCTCAAACATAAGTCCTCGGACATCTGCCATGACAAAACCACGATAGTTGGCGCCCACCGTGGGGCTAGCGCTCAGTGGTGTTGAGTTCTCAAAGGGCTCTCTTCCAAGGATCAAGGGATACGTGATCGTAAAAATGATAAAAAGTCACCGCGGCCGGCTCTATATCGATGACGCCGACTAGGGTCCTGAGGCCGATTCTATGGAGTACGGGTTTCGGGTTCCCTTCGACGGAATCCATGTCTTCATCGGTAAGGTCGGCGGATCTACACCCGGGCCAGATGTCTGCACCAACATCATCGAACCGGCTCGGCGCACGCAACCCGACCGACGCGTGCAACCCGTCGGTGCTGATCCGGGCAGGAAGCATGTCTTCGTTGGCTTCACTCAAGGTATGGATCTTGAGGCTTCTATGTTGCAGGAGACTCTCATTTGTTCAGAGGATGGATCTTCGAGCGGAGAGGCAAAATCAATCTACCAACTTCACGATGGCAGGCTCGAGGGCTACGACGAGCTTTACCCCGAGTTAGAGCGGTCTGAGCTGGACGATCATGGGCCGCCAACTTATGCGGCCGTGTTCATGGCGGGAACAAAGCCGGGCCTAAGCAGTGCAGCCGACGGGGCGGCAGACACGAGGGCTGACCCGCTGCCATCTCAGGTTCTTCTGGATCTGATGAACAAGCTCACAACCCTGATGGCGACTGAAGTCACGCCTGAGAATCAAGCCGCCCGAAACCTGGAGAGCAGAAGACTAAAGGACCAGATGGAGGAAGTTCAACAGGGGATCGACGCGTTAAAGGCCCAGATGGACGCGGAGGCAGAGCGCCTTAAGATGGATGCTTTCCGCCTTGAGCTAGAGCAACAGTCGGTGGCCGCGATGCGGCAGATGAGGCATCAGTACCGCCTACTAGAACAATATGAGGAAAGAAAACTTTTTAACACGCCAGGAATGGGTCGGACAACGGAAGCACCTGGAAGTCGGCCGGCGGCTCGGCAGCAGCTTAACCCGCCTCGACGGAACCAGACCTCACCAATGGCTTTCCCAATGGTGACAGGTCACTATTCAAACCCGGTAGAGAATATGGTGGCGGCGGCAACCCGGCTTGGAACAATCACTATTCCTGATGAGGCGCCTTTCGTAGAAGAGGTGCAGAACGCTATTGGTTACCTACAAACAGCGATGGCCCAGTAAGATAAGTATACCTACAGCCAGAGTCATGTGCATTCAGCCCCATTCCCAGCCACAGCTTCAGCCGGCGTTATGAGTCGCCGGCGGTTTCTAGCGGTGATTGGCATCGAGGCCCACCGCGAGACGACCAGACGACTTTGGATGCACATGCGCTCCTAGATCGAGCGAGGGCACATCGAGAGGCGGCTGCTCTGGCAGCGGTGGATCATCAAGAGCATGCGCCTTCCGTCTCAGTTGCAGCAGGAGTAACCACTAGAGCCGTGGGAGTACCATGCTTGGTGGCGGCTCTGCAGAACGAGCGTCTATCGAAGGACTTCAAAGACCCTCGCAAGGTCCCGAATTACACTGCTGACCTGCCCCCGGAGGCTTGGATTGAAAGCTGTGAGCTAGCCATGGAGATGTTGGACGTCAGTGACGCAGTGTGCGCGAAATATTTTATCATGGTGCTAGAAGGGCCGGCTCGCACGTGGTTGAAGGGTTTGCCACCTAGTACTATCAATTCTTGGGCTGAGTTAAAAGCGAAGTTCATCAAAAACTTTCGAGGAACGTGCAAGCAGCCCATAACGATTGTGGATTTGGATCACAGTGTACAGCAGGAAAATGAGTTGGCTCATCACGGGGTCCGGCGAGTTTCGACCATCATCCACTCGTCCGAGCAGATTACGGCGGCTCAAGCAGTCTTGATTCAGGAAAAGAATTGCCACTTTACGCCTTTGAAGCAAAAGCTCGGGCGGCTCAAGCGCACATGTCAAGACATGGGGGAGCTCATGGCGTCTCTCACGAAGTATGCTGACTCTAATAATATGAAGGATCCGGGATCTGATTAGGATAAGCCTGGTCAGAGTAAGAAGAATAGCAATGACAAGGGTGCGGCAGGCAATGGTAACCAAGGCAACAGAAAGAACCCGGACGGTGGGTCAGAACTGGTGGCCAACGCCAGCACCGGCAACAATTGTGCTAAGGGCAACAGGAAGTTCAAGCAGCCTTTTAATATGGGCAAAACTCCTTTTAATTTGGAGGAGATGCTCAATAAACCATGTCCGGAGCACAGTCGGCCCGACAGACGGCGGGTCACACGTGGGTTAATTTCCATGTTATGCAAAAGTTCAAGGACTACACCTTACGACAACATCACAACGATGGTGGCCCGCCTAGTGGCTCAGGACCCGGCGGGTTAGGAGCCGGGTTTGGGTCCGGCTGCTCAGGATCCGGCCATCACGGCCAGGGTAACCAAGGAGGACATCATCCGCACTCCGGTGGCAACAATCAGCAACAGAATAACCAGTCTGGATATCAGAGTAATCCAAAGCAGCTCATCTCGGGTCAGTATCATGTTTTTACGACCAGCCTCGATAGGTGAGATCGGAAGTTGCGCAATCGGGCGATTAATGCGATCACGACGGCTCTACCACAATACTTGAAGTGGTTTGAGTATGATATAACCTGGAGCCGGGAGGATCACTTGCCGCGTGTTGATGACCCGGGACGGCTAGCATTGCTAGTTGCTCCCCAAGTTGGAGGCTATGTGTTTACCAAGGTGCTTATGGATGGTCGCAGTAGCATCAATATTTTGTACTACGACATTTTCCGCCAGATGAAGTTACTGGATAAGGATCTTAAACCGTCCTCAACAGTTTTTCACGGTGTGGTGCCTGGCAATTCAGCTTATCTAGTGGGGAGGATCTCTTTGGAAGTCGCCTTTGGTGATGAACACAACTATAGGGTGGAGACCTTGTGTTTTGAGGTGGTCAAGATCAAAAGTCCATATCATGCTCTGTTTGGATGTCCGGCTTACGCCAAATTCATGGCTAGGCCTTGTTAGTACTTGCACCTCAAGATGTCGGGCCTAATGGGTATGATTACGGTGCATGGTGATCGAGAGACGGCTATTGAGTGTGAGCAAGGAGATGCAGCTTATACAGAGTCCAGTTGTGCTAAGGCGGAGCTCAAGTTTTACAAGGAAAATGTTGATCCGGAGGACATGACTCCACTGAAAAAGCCGACCACAGAGGTTGAGCCGCCCCTCAAATTTTCGGCAGATGATACCAAATTGGTGGATTTCACTCCAGGCGACTCATCTTAGTAGTTCACTATTGGAGCTAATATGGATCCCAAATAGGAAAGCACGCTCATCGAATTCATCCGTGAGAATCGGGACATCTTCGCGTGGAAACGTTCTGACATTCCGGGTGTACCGAGAGAGTTCGCTGAGCACCACCTTAATGTGGATCCTAAGTTTAAACCAGTCAAGCAGTTTCTATGGCGATTCAATGAGGAGATACGCAAGGCTATTGGGGAAGAGGTAGCCTGGCTTCTGGTGGCGGGTTCCATCATCGAGGTCTTTCACCCAGTGTGGCTTGCTAACCCGGTGCTAGTATTCAAGAAAAATGGCACATGGCGTATGTGTGTGGACTACACGGATCTTAACAAGGCCTGTCCGGATGACCCATTTGCTCTCCCTCGTATTGAATAGATCATTGATGCAACTGTGGGTTGTTAGAGTTTATGCTTCCTAGATGCTTATTCTGGTTATCATCAGATCAAGATGGTAGTCAAGGACCAAGAGAAGACGACTTTCATCACGCCTTTCGGTGCTTTCTGCTTTGTGTCCATGCCTTTCGGTCTCAAGAGTGCCCAGGCAACTTATCAGCGTTGTGTATAGAACTGTCTGCACAACCAAATTGGGCACAACGTTCATGCATATGTGGATGATATTGTGATCAAGTCAAGGAAGAAGGAGACTCTGTTTGATGACCTGGAGGAGACTTTTGAAAACTCACGGGTTTACAAGATGATGCCTAACCCGGCTAAGTGTGTCTTTGGCGCTCTGATAGGCAAACTTTTGGGATTTCTAGTCTCTGAGCATGGCATTGAAGCTAACCCGGATAAAATCAAGGCTATCACCTCCCTGTCTGAGCGAGCATGCATCAATGATGTTTAGTGCCTGGCGGTATGGATTGCGGCGTTAAGCCGGTTTATAAGCCGCCTTGGTGAGAAGGCCAACCCTTTACACCAGATGATGAAAAAGACGGACAACTTTGTCTGGAGTATGACAACGGGTGAAGAATTTGAGGCACTCAAGAAACAGCTCTTTGAGCCACCGATCTGAGCCGCTACGGTTGAGAAAGAACCCCTGCTCCTATACGTGATGGCTAATAACAGGGATGTCAACACTAAAATCATTGTTGAGTGTAAGGAGGCGGGGAAGGAATATCCGGTTCAGAGACTGGTTAACTTTACTATATCAGTGAGGTCCCGATAGAATCCAAGCAGAGGTATCCACATTGGCAAAAGCTGGTGTATGGGGTGTTCATTGCCAATCACAAACTTAAGCACTATTTCCTGGGGCATCAGATTACAGTGGTTAGCTCCGCCCCATTGCGAGATATAATTCAAAAAAATGAAGCTACTGGCAGGATTGCTAAGTGGGCATTGGAGCTTGGACCTCTCAATTTGAAATGCATACCTCGCACGGTGGTCAAGTCTCAAGCCTTAGTGGATTTCATAAATGACTGGACCGAGTGTCACGAACCCGAGGAAAAGCCAAATAATACATACTAGACAATCCACTTTGATGGATCCAGGCAACTGGAAGGATCAGGAGCAGGGGTTGTTTTAACTTCCCCCAAAGGTGATAAGTTCTGCTATGTGCTAAGGTTGATGTTTCCTTGTACTAACAATGCAGCTGAGTATGAAGCTCTGCTTCATGGCCTCCGGGTGGCTAAGGAGATGAACCTGAGCCGGGTTAGATGCTTCGGCGACTCAGACCTTGTAGCCCAGCAAGTTTTAGGCCCTTGGGATTCCAAGGACCCGCGGATGGTGGCTTATCGTCAGGTGGTGGATGTCATCGCTGGTCACTTCAAGGGTTATCAGGTCGATCATATTGATCGTCGTAGGAATGAGGCAGCTGACACCCTATCAAGGCTGGGTTCTCAACGTAAGCCCGTGCCGCCTAACGTTTTCTTAGATGTATTACGTCACCTGTCAGTTAAGTTACCTTCAGATGAAGACTTGGCTATCCCTGACCCGGAAGGACAGCTGGTGCCGGCTCTACATGCTATTTCTGAATGGACTGTGCCTTATTTGGTGTACTTGACTCGTGGCGAGTTACCTGATGACGAAAATTTCGCCAGACAGATCACCTGGTGGTCTAAGTCTATGACAATAGTCAATCGTGAGTTACATAAGTGCAGTGTCACTGGCGTCTTTCAATGTTGCATCTCACCTGAACCGGGCAAGGAAATCTTTAATGAAATTCATGCTGGTGATTGTGGTCACCATGCCGGCTCTAAATCTCTGGTGGCCAAGGCCTTTCGACATGGTTTCTTCTGGCTAACGGCTCATACGGATGCGGAAGACTTGGTTCGCAAGTGCAATGGATGTCAAAAGTTTGGCTGGCGTGCTCATGTCCCGGCTCAAGATCTGCGCATGATTCCAATTATTTGGCCGTTTGTGGTCTAGGGGCTTGATATGGTCGGGCCTTTCAAGAGATCCAAGGACAAGAAGACCCACCTCTTGGTGGCGGTTGACAAATTTACCAAGTGGGTAGAAGCTGAGCCGGTTGGCAAGTGTGACATGGCTACGGCGTTTCAGTTTATTAAGAAGCTGATCTACCATTTTGGTTACCCTCACAGTATCATCACAGATAATGGTACGAATTTATCGAAGGGGGCTATTGAAGCATTGTGTGAAAGTGAACACATCAGACTTGATGTTTCTGCGGTTGCTCATCCATAGTCAAACGGTCAGGCAGAGCGCACTAACCAAGAAATCTTGAGAGGTATCAAGCCCCGGCTTATGGTTCCTTTGCAGAGAATGCCGGGTTGTTGGGTGGAGGATTTGCCGTCCGTCTTATGGAGCATCATAACCACCCCCACTAGATCAACAAGTTATACACCTTTCTTCATGGTTTACGATGCGTAAGCCGTGTTACCAAGCGATATTTGTCATGACTCGCCATGAGTGGCGGCTTACGTTGAGGAGGACAATGAAACGGCGCGTCAAGATGCGTTGGATGCCTTGGAGGAAGAATGTGATCTGGCGGCAGCTCGATCGGTGATTTATCAGCAAGACCCGCGTCGCTATCATAGCCGTAGAGTCAAGAGTCGGACGTTTCAAGAAGGCGACTTAGTGCTGCGGTTGATTCAAGATTAGACAGACGCACACAAGTTATCCCCTCCATGGGAAGGGCCTGTCGTGGTCAGTATAAATCTCCACAATGGGTCGTATTACCTTATTGACATCCGAGATGACTCAAACACTTCTGGGCACGAGACCCACCGGCCGTGGAACATAGCGCAAATCTACAGCCTTATTATACTTAAGTTGTCAAGACTTGACATTGTACACCTTCATTGTACATATCATATATATATAACTATATATATATATATATATATATATAACTTGGCATCCGTGCAAGCCGGGGCCTCTGCCGTTTCACATATCTCAGTATGTGCAAAAAGGTCAATCAGGGGGCTTCCAACCCACCGGGTTTAGCTTATTAGACCCTATTGATCGGCTCTCAAGCCAAAATAGTTGACTTCGTCAACATGATCGTCCAGGGGGCTTCCAACCCACCGGTTTTAGATTATCACACCCTATCGGTCGGCTCTTAAGCCAAACAGTTAACTCCGTCAACAAAGGTCACTTGGGGGCTTCCAACCTGCCGGGTTTAGCTTACACATCCTCTTGATCGGGTCTTAAGCCAAACAGGGTTAAACCTGCTTGTAGGCTGATGCTGCTCCGCTAGGTGACCCGCCGAACTCTTACCAGTTAATCTCGCCTGGAGACCCTGAGCCAGCTCAAAGAAATTGACGACCAATCGCGATAGAGACCTTGCACTGGTTCAAGGTTAAAACGGCGACTCTTGTCATGTGACGGCCGGCTTACGGAAAGCAAGGATAAACTCTCCCATCTATTGCCGACTCTCCGCTATGTGGCCCATTTATACTCTTAGTCAGTTAATCTTTTAAAGACCCTGCACTGTTTAAGGTTAAAACGGCGGAATGTCACGTGAGAGGTTGTTTATGGGCTACCAGGGTACTCATGCCCTGTCGAGTCTCTTCTGGGACTTTACACTTCCTGTCAGTTAATCTCGCTTAGAGACCCTGAGCCGCTCAAAGGAATTGACGGCCAATCTCAATAGAGACCCTGTACTGTTAAGGAGTTTTAAGTAGCGAGTCAACCCAGAAGAACCGGCACATGAGTTAACAAAAAAGTCAAGAAATATATAGCATCTTTGGGTTGCGCTATCCTAAGATGCCCTCCTAACAATGCGAAGATTATTCGATTCTCACAGGTTGGTTAATTACCAAGAGCCGCCACAACATCTTGTATGAGTTGAAGGCACAAGGCATATGTAATATGTTAAGCCGGATAATTTCATATGTGCACGATGGCACAGTTTAGGCAAAAACAAAGTTTACTACAAGACTATTACAATCCTCTCTATGGAGCTCAAAAGTGAGGACTCAAAGTTTTTTACATCACCCTATGACGGGTCAGAAGGCCGGATCATCCATGACGTTACCAAGGTCGTCAGTTGGATGGCGAGTCACCCTACGGCGGGTATGCAACCTCCATGATCTAGAGATTGTCCATGTCCCAGTTGCAGTTGGTTAAAGCCGCAAAGTTTGCCTCTTCAAAGAGGGGGGACGGGTCAAGATCAGGAGCAAAGAGGTGCTTATGGCGTGCAGGCATTAAGTCCTTGGCCTCAAAGGTTGGGCCACGTTCTCTCTTCTTCTTGGCATTGTAAGCCATTTGGTATGATGACAGATCCACTTCTTCTGCTAATACTGATGCGAGGACTCTGGAAGCCTTCATGCAATGAGCATAGTCAGCCTCCGTGAATTCTGAGCCGTCATCCTTCTTTGATGGAAACCCGTCCATCATGTCTTTGGGTGTCAGCTCTGGGGTGAAAGCTAAAGCCCGACTTATGGCTGCGATGGCTCCTTTTCTGGCGGCTGATTTTTTGAGCTCCTGGATTTGTTTAGGCAGGGTGGATAGCAACTCTATGACTCCCTTCATAGTTGAGGGAAAACTATCTTTATAGAGCACCGCCTTGATTGTGCAGAGAGCTCCGCAATACAGTTGCTCCGTTAAAGTGTAGACGGATTTCAATGGCAACATGCTATCAATAGCAAGTTGACGGCTCCTTGGAACTGCATAAGACGGAATTTTGGGTATAAGTCGCTAGCGTAAGTACTCACACAAGAGTATTGGCTAAATATTTAGTACTTACCAAAGATGGCGGTAGACATCTTAGCAATGTGGCGCTTCAAGGCGTGTAACTCATCGGACACAACCACGAGCCGCTGGTTAGCGTCATCTCCTCGTTGAGCCAGGGCGGTTTGTTCTGTCTCAACAGATTTTTTGAAAGCGACGAAGTCAGCTGTCACTTTTGTAAGTTCTTCAGTGGCGAGCCGATACTTCTCATCTACTTCGCTTCAGGTGGCTTGCTGAGTGGCTAGATTGCTCCTTAAGCCGGTCACTTCAGACTCGGCCTCATTTAACGCTTCGTGGGACATATAAGAAAGCAAAATGAGGGCTAAGTCGCCAGGATGGTATATTATCAGATAATGAAGATTCCGACAATATAATGCAAGTCTCAAGCAGATTGCAAGCAATATGCTCGACACTTGGGGGCTAATGTCTATTTGTTCTCCAAGGCTACAAGGAAGCTCCGGCTCATCTTCATTGAAGTTAAGCCGGCCCTTGGGGGATATATATGGCTCTTTGCTCTATTTACAAGGAAGCTCCGGCTCATCTTCATCAAAGTTAAGCCGGCCCTTGGGGGCTACATATGGCTCTTTGCTCTATTTACAAGGAAGCTCCGGCTCATCTTCATCAAAGTTTAGATGGCCCTTGGGGACTACATATGGCTCTCTGATCTATCTATACCAAAGTTCCGGTTCATCTTCATCAAGTTAGGCCAGCCCTTGGGGACTACATCTGGATCTCTGATCTATCTATACCAAAGTTCCGGCTCATCTTTCATCAAGTTAAGCCGGCCCTTCGGGGCTACAAATGGTTTTTTTTGAAAAATATACTTATGCACTAAAGCATTGACTCAATATTTAGGTCTTAAGCCGATAAATGAGGGCTACAAGCTAAGTGTTTTCTATTTATAACAAGACTAAAAGACCGGGTTTACCATTAGTAAATACTAAACCGGCTCTTGGGGGCTACATAAGGCTATAAGGAAAAGAGAGCAAGAGTACCTCATATTTTTTCTTCATCAAGCTAACAAGCTTCAGCTCCATGTTTCGGCTGGTGGAGAGGCGGTTCAGATAACCAGCATGCAGCTCATCAGTAGTTAACTTCTCTAGTGCGGGGAGTTCAAAATCCATCTTCTCGGAGGATTTAGGCTTCTCAGTGTGCTTTTTCAACACATGAACTTGAGGAGTGTGGAAGCCTGTACCACTAATGGTGGCGTTCGGAGTAACCGAATCGTCAAGAGCTATTGAAGGGTGTGGCGTCTTAGAGTTCGTCCTTGGAGGACTCTCAGGAATCATGTCATGGGCCACTGGCTCGGCAGAACGATGAGCGTCTTCAGGCACATCCTTGGAGAACAGAGGAAACGCGAGTTTACTCTAAATCTAGCTGCGAACAGAGGAACTAGCAATGTTTGAAGACAGTGAAAAAGGGTAACTACAGATCTGTGTTGTGCTATTATTGACTTCCTACGATCTGCCGCAATGGAAAAAGGGGAATTATCAAGTCCATTGATCTACATATAATCTGACATTGCGAAGAGCTCGTGTTCTAGCGGGCGGAAGAACTCCATGAATATCCTACCGAAAGCTGCAGATCTAGGAGTGGAGAAAACCTTACTGGAGGTGACGCGACGGGCGTGGGCGGTGCTCTGGTCCACTCAGTTGATCCAGCAGGCTCGGGTGACGATGGAGTGGAAGCCTCACCGGAACAAGGAAACTCTAGAGCAACGCCATCGGGAGGAAGAAGAAGAGGTGCGAGCGGAAGAAGAAATGAAAACCTCCCTTCACAGTCCTATTTAAGAGGCAAAAAGTGGAAACGGGCGCGAGAATCCAAGCGACATAAGTCAATTGACCGAGATGGACGCCTCGATTTTCGGGCCATCAGTTTAATAGTGGAAAGATTCATTGTGGTCATCAAGGAATCTTTTTGATATATCTGGTATGACATCACAATGGGTTATTTTATCTTACTTTCAGGTGATAATGAGCGAGACTCGTTGCTAAGAGAGACGGCAAGATGAAATGAGTAAGCTCAATTCAACCTGGGGCCTAATGTTGGGGATATAACCCCGTGGTGAGAACCGCCCAAGTCGGGTCGGGTCATACTTGGAGGCTCATGGGCCAAACCAAGGATGGGCCTCGAGACATAAGCCTAGACATATGGAGGCTCACCAAGATGGGCCAAGGCAAGGCCTAGACAAGGAAGGCATGAAGACCCGTGCGGATAAGCCGCCCGGAGACAGCTTGCTCACGAAGTCAAGGAGACATATAGATAGAGTCAGACACGTTGTAAGAGTCGGTATGAGACTCGTGTAACCTGTGGTCTGGACCTCCTTTATAAGGGTGAGACCCAGGGCGACTTAGACAGAAACCAATCGATCGAGAGCTACATCAAGCAAATCCGCTCCCTTGTAATCGTTTCTCCAATCAATACAACACAAGCAGGACATAGGCTTTTACCTTCTCTCGAGGGGCCAAACCTGGGTAAACTTGTGTCCTTCGTCCCAACCAACCCCCTTGAGTCCTTCACCTTAGCGATGGCCTCAAACATAAGTCCTCGGACATCTGCCGTGACAAAACCACGACAGTTTGTCTTGTCATGTGATGAATGTCAAAGAATTGGCAATATTAGTAGACGTGAGAAAATGCCTATGAATTACTCTCTTGTTATTAAATCATCTGATGTTTGTTTTGATTATATGTGGCCTTTTCCAACGTCCAACGGGCATACTCATATTTTAGTTGCTGTTAGTTATGTTACTAAGTGGGTAGAAGTTATTACAACTA
Organism: Hordeum marinum; assembly: GCA_022496015.1. Taxonomy (NCBI): domain Eukaryota; kingdom Viridiplantae; phylum Streptophyta; class Magnoliopsida; order Poales; family Poaceae; genus Hordeum; species Hordeum marinum. The sequence goes on along the minus strand of CM039673.1, from coordinate 124,037,245 downwards.
GTAGTGTTGATCATAACACCTCTATTAAGATGCTTGAAGAAGTTATTTTCCCTAGATTTGGAGTCCCAAGATATTTAATGACCGATGTGGTTCACATTTTATTCATGGTGATTTCCGTAAATTGCTTGCTAAGTATGATGTTAACCATAGAATTGCATCTCCTTATCATCCTCAATCTAGTGGCCAAGTAGAATTAAGAAATAGAGAAATTAAGTTGATCTTGCAAAAGACTGTTGATAGATCTGGGAAGAATTGGTCTAAGAAACTTGATGATGCATTATGGGCTTATAGAACTGCTTCCAAGAATCCTATGGGTATATCTCCGTATAAAATGGTTTATGGTAAAGCATGTCACTTACCTCTAGAGGTAGAGCACAAAGCTTATTGGGCAATCAAAGAGCTCAACTATGATTTCAAAGTTGCTGGTGAGAATAGGTCATTTGATATTAGCTCACTTGATGAATGGAGAACCCAGGCCTATGAGAATGATAAGTTGTTTAAAGAAAAAGTTAAGAGATGGCATGATAAAAGGATACAAAAGGGTGAATTCAATGTAGGTTGATATGTCTCCAACGTATCTATAACTTTTGATGATGGCATGCTATTATATTATCTATTTTGGATGTTTTATATGAATTAATATGCTATTTGATATTATTTTTCGGACTGAGCTATTAATCTAGAGCCAGGTGCCAGTTTCTGTTTTTTCCTTGTTTTTGAGTTTTGCAGATGTGGAATATTAAATGGAGTCTAAACGGAATGAAACCTGTGGAAGGAATTTTTCTGGAAGGAAACAAGTCATCCAAGCTTGGAGTGCACGTCAAGGGAGGTGCCAGGGCGCCACAAGCCTACTAGGCGCAGACCCCCTGGCCGCGCCTAGCAGGCTTGTCACCTACTGGCAGGTCTCCTAACCCTAATTTTAGCTTATAAATACCCGAGCATTCCCTCAACATCAAAAAGAGCCATGCAAATACTTTTCTGTCGCCGGAAGCCTCCGTTCCCGAGAGATCCAATCTTGGAGCCTTTTCCGATAATCTGCCAGAGGGGGTTTCGATCACAGAGAGCATCTACATCAACTCCATTGCCCCTCCGATGATGCGTGAGTAGTCCAACACAGACCTACGGGTCCATATCTAGTAGATATATGGCTTGTTCTCTCTCTTTGATCTTCAATACCATGTTCTTCATGATCTTGATGGAGATCTATCCGATGTAATCCTCTTTTGTGTTGTGTTTGTCAAGATCCGATGAATTGTGAGTTTATGTTCAGATTATCCATGAATCTTATTTGAATCTCCTATGATTTCTTATATGCATGATTTCATATCCTTGCAAGTCTCTTCGAGTTATTGGTTTGGTTTGGCCAACTAGATTGGTAATTCTTGCAATGGGAGAAGTGCTTGGGTTTGGGTTCAATCTTGCGGTGTCCTCACCCAGTGACAAAGTAGGGGTAGCGAGGCACGTATTGTATTGTTACCATCAAGGGTAACAAGATGGGGTTTTCATGATATTGATTGAGTTTATCCCTCTACATCATGTCATCTTTCCTAATGCGTTACTGTGTTCTTCATGAACTTAATACACTAGATGCAGGCAGGAGTCGGTCGATGTGTGGAGTAATAGTAGTAGATGCAGAATCGTTTCAGTCTATTTGATACGGACGTGACGCCTATATGCATGATCATTGCCTTGGATAACTACAGGATTATTCGCTTTTCTATCAATTGCTTGGTAGTAATTTGTTTACCCGCCATGATATTTGCCTTCAAGAGAGAAGCCTCTAGTGAAACCTATGGCCCCCGGGTCTATTTTCCATCATATATTTTCAGATATATACTTGCTGCAATTTAATTACCTTTTACTTTCCGCACTCGTTACATCTATCTCTATCGAATCTAATCCTTGCAAATAGCCGTGAAGGGATTGACAACCCCTTTACAGCGTTGGGTGCAAGAGTTTGATTATTTGTGTAGGTGCATCCATTGGTGACTTGCTTGTTCCTCCTACTGTATTGATACCTTGGTTCTCAACAACTGAGGGAAATAATTATCTACTTTGCTGCATCACCCTTTCCTCTTCAAGGGAAAACCAATGCATGCTCAAGAGGTAGCAAGAAGGATTTCTCGTGCCGTTGCCGAGGAGGATACATAGCAAGTCAAGACAAGAACTCTCTCGTCAACTTGCCAATTTTTAGCACCATTGCTGGGGGATACACATCAAGCCTACCGAGTACCCATCACAAACTCATCCCTTGCATTTACTTTATTTGCCATATGCCTCTCGTTTTCCTCCCCCCCCCCCAATTCTAAAATGATTTTCAGAAAATACCAAAAATATTTGCCTTTTTATTAGCCCTTCTTTCGGTTGCCTTTTGTTTGCTTCTGTGATAGTTCATTTTGTTGGGGAATGTTTCTTGGGAATTTTTTCCTACGCACATGCAAGATCTATCCATGGTGATGAGCATCTACGAGAGGGAGAGTGGATCTACATACCCTTGTAGATCGCTAAGCGGGAAGCGTTAAGAAACGCGGTTGATGTAGTCGAACGTCTTTGGGATCCAAATCGCCGAGCGTCCTGCGATCCCATCGCGATCCGTCCCACGATCCAATCATGATCCGTCCCGCGATCTCATCACGATCCGTCCCGCGATCCAATCATGAATCGTCTCGCGATCTTGTTCACGGTCCTTCTGATCTAGCGCCAAACTGACGACACCTCCGTGTTCATCACACGTACAGCTTGATGATCATCTCTGCCTTCTTGATCCAGCAGGAGGGAGCGGAGAGGTAGACGAGTTCTCCGGCAGCGCGACGGTGTCGCGACGATGGTGGTGGAGTAATTCCAGCAGGGCTTCGCCTAAACACCGCTGAAACCGATCTAGAGGACAAACTATGAACTAGAGGAGAGGCAGCACGTGGCTTAGGGTTTCTTGATGTATCCCAAGTTCTAGCCTCGCCCCTTTATTTATATGCTGAGCCCGGGGGTCGAAACTTGGAGAAAAATGCTCCTCAAGGTCGGTTTGCCCGCAAGGCAAGATCCTCCTCAGACACTAGGACCAGACGCCAAGGTCCTCAGCGTCTGGCCCCAAACACCAGGGTCCGTGGCGTCTGGCCCATTGCCTACGCAAAATACCTTTTGCACCTTGCTAAAGCCTCATGGGCTTTACCCATTGTCCCAAATAAAGTGTCCTTGTACCCCGAACATTTCGGGAAACATCTGAAACTATTTCCAGTAAATTCCGGAACCCTTTCGGAGACCAAACACTGTTATCCCATATATCAATCTTTAATTTCGGACCATTCCGGAGCTCCTTGTGACGTCCGATCTCATCCGGGACTCCAAACAACCTTCGGTCACCACCATACATAACTCTATACTACCGAAATGTCATCGAACCTTAAATGTGCAGACCCTGCGGGTTCGAGAAGTATGTAGACATGACCGAGACACCTCTACGGTCAACAACCAATAGCGGGACCTGGATGCCCATATTGGTTCCTACATATTGTACAAAGATCTTCATCGGTCGAACCTCAATGTCAAGGATTCAGTTAATCCTGTATGATGTTCCCTTTGTTCTTCGGTATGTTACTTGCCCGAGATTCGATCGTCGGTATCTCCATACCTAGTTCAATCTCGTTATCGGCAAGTCTCTTTACTCATTCCGTAATACAAGAGCCTGTGGCTAACCCTTTAGTCACATTGCTTGCAAGGTTTATAGTGATGTCGTATTACCGAGTGGGCCCTGAGATACCTCTCCGTCACACGGAGTAACAAATCCCAGTGTTGATACATGCCAACCCAACAGACACCCTCGGAGATACCTGTAGACCACCTTTATAGTCACCCAGTTACGTTGCGACATTTGATACACACAAGGCGCTCCTCCGGTGTCAGTGAGTTGCATGATCTCATGGTCATAGGAACAGATACTTGACATGCAGAAAACTGTAGCAGTAAATTGACACGATCATATGCTATGTTTATAGTTTGGGTCTTGTCCGTCACATCATTCTCCTAATGATGTGACCCCGTTATCAAATGACATCTCATGTCCATGGCTAGGAAACCTTAACCATCTTTGATCAATGAGCTAGTCCATCATAGGCATACTAGGGACATGGTGTTGTCTATGTATCCACACATGCATCTGAGTTTCTGATCAATACAATTCTAGCATGGATAATAAAAGATTATCATGAAGAAGGAAATATGATAATAAGTAATTTATTATTGCCTCTAGGGCATATTTCCAATAGTCTCCACTTGCACTAGAGTCAATAATCTAGTTGACATCGCCATGTGTTTCTCATTGTTATGAATCTAACACCAAATGAGTTCTAGGGCTCAATCATGCTTTGTATGTGAGAGAGGTCTTTTAGTCAACGGGTCTGCGATATTCAGAGTCGTGTGTACTTTACAAATCTCTATGTCATACTGTAAATACTACTACTCCACTATACGTACCTGGATTGCTACTAAGAGTCATCCGGATTGGTGTTAAGCTTTCATCGACGTAACTCTTTATCACCTCCATAATAGAGAAACATCTCCTTAGTCCTCTAGTTAATAAGGATAATTTTGACCGTTGTCCAGTGATCCACTCCTGGATCACTCTTATACCCCTTGAGGGACTCATGGCAAGGCACACACAGGTGCGGTACATAGCATGACATAATATAGAGCCTATGGCTAAGGCATAGGGAACGACCTTCGTCCTTTCTCTTCCTTCTGCCGTGGTCGAGCTTTGAGTCTCACTCAACACCACACGTTACAAATCAGGCCAGAACTCCTTCTTTGATTGATTCATTTTGAACTCTTTCAAAATCTTGTCTAGGTATGTACTCATTGAAAGTTTCATCAAGCATCTTGATCTATCTCTATATATCTTGATGCCCAAAAATTAGGTAGCTTCATCCAGGTTTTCCTTTGAAAAAGCTTTTCCAAACAACCGTTTATGCTTTCCAGAAATTCTGCATCATTTCCCATAAATAATATGTCAACCACATATACTTATCAGAAATTCTATAGTGCTCCCACTCACTTTATTGCAAATACAAGTTTCTAATAAACTTCGTATAGACTCAAAAACATTGATCACCTCATCAAAGCGTATATTCCAACTCCAAGATGCTCGCTCCAGCCTGTAGAAGGATCACTGGAGCTTGCACACCTTTTAGCATCCTTAGGACTGACAAAACCTTCTTGTTGTATCTCATACAACCTTTCCTCAAGAAAGGAAACGATGTTTTGACATCCATCTGTCAAATTTAATAATTGAAAAACGCAACAACTACTAACATAATTCCAACAAACTTTAGCATCCCTACGAGTGAGAAAGTCTCATCGTAGTCAAATCCTTGAACTTGGCGGAAACTTATTTCCGACAAGTCGAGCTTTATAAATGGTGACATATTCCATCAATGTTTGTCTTCATCTTGCAAGTCCATTTGTACTCAACGACCTGCCGTCCAACGGGCAAGTCTACCAAAGTCTTTTTGGGGAACGTCGCATGGGAAACAAAAAATTTCCTATGTTCACGCAAGACCTATCCATGGTGATGAGCATCTACGAGAGGGAGAGTGGATCTACATACCCTTGTAGATCGCTAAGCGGGAAGCGTTAAGAAACGCGGTTGGTGTAGTCAAACGTCTTCACGACCTAAATCGCCGAGCGTCCCGAGATCTCATCATGATCTGTCCCATGATACAATCACGATCCATCCCACGAACTCATCACGATCCGTCCCGTGAACTCATCACGATGCGTCTTGCGATATTGATCACTGTCCTTCTGATCTAGCGCCAAACGGACGACACTTCCACGTTCAGCACACGTACAGCTCGATGATGATCTCCGCCTTCTTGATCCAGCAAGAGGGAGCGGACAGGTAGACGAGTTCTCCTGCAGCGTGATGGCGCTGCGGTGATTGTGGTGGAGCAATTCCGGCAGGGCTTCACCAAGCACTACAGAAAACCGATCTAGAGGAGAAATTGTGCACTAGAGGAACGGGTAGCACGTGGCTGAAACTTGTGCAAAAACCCTAAAACCACCAGTATATATAGGAGGGAGGGAGAAGAGGCCTTGGCGCAAGGGCCAAGCCTCCTTTGGTTCAGCCGAAGTGGGGAGGAGAGGAGGACTCCTCCTCCAATCCTAGTAGGACTAGGATTCCTCCCCTTTTGCCTTTTTTCCACTTTTCCCTTTGGGATTTTCTTTCCCTAGCTGCATGGGCCTTGTGTGGGACTTCCAACAGCCCACTAAGGGCTGGTATTCACTCTCCCACAGCCCATGAAGCTTCTTGGGTCGAAATACCCCTCGCGGTGGTCTCCCGGTACACTACCGACACTCCCGGTACACTACTAATGAGCCCGAAAATTTTCCAGCGACCAAAACAGGACTACCTATATATGAATCTTTACCTCCAGACCATTTCGGAGCTCCTCGTGACGTCCGGGATCTCATCCGGGACTCCGAACAACCTTCAATCACCACCATGCATAACTCTATATTATCGAAACGTCACCAAACCTTCAGATGCAGACCCTGTGGGTTTGAGAACTATGTAGACATGACCGAGACATCTCTACGGTCAATAACCAATAGCAGGACCTGGATGCCCATATTGGTTCCTACATATTCTACGAAGATCTTTATCGGTCGAACCTCTTTGTCAAGGATTCAGTTAATCCCGTATGAGGTTCCCTTTGTTCTTCAGTATGTTACTTGCCCAAGATTCGATCGTTGGTATCTCCATACCTAGTTCAACCTCGTTACCGGCAAGTCCCTTTACTCGTTCCGTAATACAATATCCCATGACTAATACTTAGTCACATTGCTTGCAAGGCTTATTGTGATGTTGTATTACCGAGTGGGCCCTGAGATACCTCTCCGTCACACGGAGTAACAAATCCCAGTCTTGATCCATGCCAACCCAACAGACACTCTCGGAGATACCTGTAGAGCATCTTTATAGTCACCCAGTTACGTTGCGACATTTGATACATATAAGGTACTCCTACGATGTCAGTGAGTTGCATGATCTCATGGTTACAGGAACATATACTTGACATGCAGAAAACAGTAGCAATAAACTGACACGATCATATGCTATGTTTGTAGTTTGGGTCTTGTCCATCACATCATTCTGCTAATGATGAGATCCCGTTACCAAATGACATCTCATGTACATGACTAGGAAACCATAGCCATCTTTGATCCACGAGCTAGTCTATTAGAGGCATACTAGGGACATGGTGTTGTCTATGTATCCACACATGTATCTTAGTTTCCGATTCACACAATTATAGCATGGATAATAAACAATTATAGCATGCATAATAAACAGTTATCATGAACAAGGAAATATGATAATAAATAATTTATTATTGCCTCTAGGGCATATTTCCAACAGTCTCCCACTTGCACTAGAGTCAATAATCTAGTTCACATCACCATGTGATTCGCATTGTTATGAATCTAACACCCAATGAGTTCTGGGCTCGATCATGCTTTGCATGTGAGAGAGGTCTTATAGTCAACGGGTCTGCGACATTTCGATCTGTATGTATAGTGCAAATCTCTATGTCAAACTTGAAACACTGCTACCACACTCCACTTGGTACTATTCCAAATGGCTGCTCCACTATATGTATCCGGATTGCTACTAAGAGTCATCCAGATTAGTGTTAAAGCTTGCATCGACGTAAGTCTTTAGGACAGACCCTTTATCACCTCCATAATCAAGAAACGTTTCCTTAGTCTTTAAGTCACTAAGGATAATATTGACCGTTGTCCAGTGATCCACTCCTGGATCACTCTTGTACCCCTTGACGGACTCATGGCAAGACACACACAGGTGTGGTACACAGCATGGCATACTATACAGAGCCTATGGATAAGGCATAGGGGACGACATTCGTCCTTTCTCTTCCTTCTGCCGTGGTCGAGCTTTGAGTCTCACTCAACACCACACGTTACAAATCAGGCCAAAACTCCTTCTTTGATTGATCCATTTTGAACTCTTTCAAAATCTTGTCTAGGTATGTACTCATTGAAAGTTTCGTCAACCATCTTGATCTATCTCTATAGATCTTGATGCCCAAAAATTAGGTAGCTTCATCCAGGTTTTCCTTTGAAAAAGCTTTTTTAAACAACCATTTATGCTTTCCAGAAATTCTGCATCATTTCCCATAAATAATATGTCAACCACATATACTTATCAGAAATTCTATAGTGCTCCCACTAACTTTATTGTAAATACAAGTTTCTCATGAACTTCGTATAGACTCAAAAACATTGATCACCTCATCAAAGCGTATATTCCAACTCTGAGATGCTCGCTCCAGCCTATAGAAGGATCACTGGAGCTTGCACACCTTTTAGCATCCTTAGGACTGACAAAACCTTCTTGTTGTATCTCATACAAGCTTTCCTCAAGAAAGGAAACGATGTTTTGACATCCATCTGTCAAATTTAATAATTGAAAAACGCAACAACTACTAACATAATTCCAACATACTTTAGCATCCCTACGAGTGAGAAAGTCTCATCGTAGTCAAATCCTTGAACTTGGCGGAAACTTATTTCCAACAAGTCGAGCTTTATAAATGGTGACATTTTCCATCAATGTCTGTCTTCATCTTGCAGGTCCATTTGTACTCAATGACCTGCCGCCCAACGGGCAAGTCTACCAAAGTCTTGTTGGCGAACGTCGCATGGGAAACAAAAATTTTCCTATGTTCACGCAAGACCTATCCATGGTGATGAGCATCTACGAGAGGGAGAGTGGATCTACATACCCTTGTAGATCGCTAAGCGGGAAGCGTTAAGAAACGCGGTTGGTGTAGTCGAACGTCTTCGCGATCGAAATCGCAGAGCATCCCGCGATCTCATCACGATCCGTCCCGCAATCCAATCACGATCCATCCCACGAACTCATCACGATCCGTCCCGTGAACTCATCACGATCCGTCTCACGATCTTGATCATGGTCCTTCCGATCTAGCGCCGAACGGACGGCACTTCCGCGTTCAACACACGTACAGCTCGATGACAATCTCTGCCTTCTTGATCCAGCAAGAGGGAGCGGACAGCTAGATGAGTTCTCCGGCAGCTTGACGGCGCTGCGGCGATGGTGGTGGAGCAATTCCGGCAGGGCTGCGCCAAGCACTACAGAAAACCGATCTAGAGGAGAAACTGTGCACTAGAGGAACGGGTAGCACATGGCTGAAAGTCTTGTGAAAACCCCCTAAAACCACCAGTATATATAGGAGGGAGGGAGAAGAGGCCTTGGCGCAAGGGCCAAGCCTCCTTTGGTTCGGCTGAAGTGGGGAGGAGAGGAGGACTCCTCCAATCCTAGTAGGACTAGGATTCCTCCCCTATTGCCTTTTTTCCACTTTTCCCTTTGGGCTTTTCTTTCCCTAGCCGCATGGGCCTTGTGTGGGACTTCCAACAGCCCACTAAGGGCTGGTATTCACCCCCCCATAGCCCATGAAGCCTCTTGGGTCGAAATACCCCTCCCGGTGGTCTCCCGGTACACTACCGACACTCCCGATACCCTACTGATGAGCCCGAAAATGTTCCAGCAACCAAAACAGGACTACCTATATATGAATGTTTACCTCCAGACCATTTCGGAGCTCCTCATGACGTCCAAGATCTCATCTGGGACTGTGAACAACCTTCGCTCACCACCATGCATAACTCTATACTACCGAAACGTCACCAAACCTTTAGGTGCAGACCCTGCGGGTTCGAGAACTATGTAGACATGACCGAGACATCTCTACGGTCAATAACCAATAGCAGGACCTGGATGCCCATATTGGTTCCTACATATTCTACGAAGATCTTTATCGGTCGAACCTTTATGTCAAGGATTCAGTTAATCCCGTATGACGTTCCCTTTGTTCTTCGGTATGTTACTTTCCCGAGATTCGATCGTTGGTATCTCCATACCTAGTTCAACCTTGTTACCGGCAAGTCTCTTTACTCGTTCTGTAATACAAGATCCCGTGACTAATACTTAGTCACATTTCTTGCAAGGCTTATTGTGATGTTTTATTACCGAGTGGGCCCTGAGATACCTCTCCGTCACATGGAGTAAGAAATCCCAGTCTTGATCCATGCCAACCCAACAGACACCCTCGTCGATACCTATAGAGCATCTTTATAGTCACCCAGTTATGTTGCGACAATTGATACACATAAGGTACTCCTACGATGTCAGTGAGTTGCATGATCTCATGGTTATATGAACATATACTTGACATGCAGAAAACAGTAGCAATAAACTGACACGATCATATGCTATGTTTGTAGTTTGGGTCTTGTCCATCACATCATTCTCCTAATGATGAGATCCTGTTACCAAATGACATCTCATGTACATGACTAGGAAACCATAGCCATCTTTGATCCACGAGCTAGTCTATTAGAGGCATACTAGGGACATGGTGTTGTCTATGTATCCACACATGTATCTGAGTTTCCGATCAACACAATTATAGCATGGATAATAAACGATTATCATGAAAAAGGAAATATGATAATAACTAATTTATTATTGCCTCTAGGGCATATTTCCATCAATATGGCCATGAACTTGTGCTTTTGATCTCTATCTTGAAAGCACCGGCATGATCTCCATCGTCAGCGGCATGACACCATGATCTCCATCATCTTGATCTCCATCAACGTATCGCCATCAGGGTTGTCGCGCCCATCATGCTTGTACTACTATTGCTACCATTTAGCAATAAATTAAAGCATTACATAGAGCTTAATGATTGAAACGCAGGTCATACAATAATTAAAGACAACCTATGGCTCCTGCCGGTTGCCGTACTCATCGACATGCAAGTCGTGATATTCTATACAACACATGATCATCTCATACATCACATATATCACATCATGTAATTAGCCATATCACATCACAACATACCCTGCAAAAATAAGTTAGACGTCCTCTAATTGTTGTTGCATGTTTTATGTGGCAGCTACGGGTATCTAGCAAGAACAATTCTCATCTATGCAAAAACCACAACAGTGATACACTAGTTGCTTTTCAACCTTCTCAAGGACCGCCTTTGTCGAATCCGATCCAACTAAAGTGAGAGAAACTGGCACCCGCAAGCCATCTATGCAATAAGTTGCGGTTGAGGGAACCGGTCTCTCATAAGCGTACGAGTAATGTTGGTCTGGGCGCTTCATCTCACAATACCGCTGAACCAAAACACGACCATGGGAGGAAGCAATCTAAGCATCAACGCCCACAAACTCTTTGTGTTCTACTCGAGATCTCATCTACACATAGACCTAGCTCATGATGCCACTGTTGGGGAACGTTGCATGGGAAACAAAAAATTTCCTACGTTCATGCAAGACCTATCCATGGTGATGAGCATCTACGAGAGGGAGAGTGGATCTACATACCCTTGTAGATCGCTAAACGGGAAGCGTTAAGAAACGCGGTTGGTGTAGTCGAACGTCTTCGTGATCCAAATCACGGAGCGTCCCGCGATCTCATCAAGATCTATCCCGCGATCCAATCACGATCTGTCCAGCGAACTCATCATGATCCGTCCCGCGATCTTGATCACGGTCCTTCTGATCTAGTGCCGAACGGACGGCACCTCCGCATTCAGCACACGTACAGCTCGATGACGATCTCCGCCTTCTTGATACAGCAAGAGGGAGCAGAGAGGTAGACGAGTTCTCTGGCAGCGTGACGGCACTGCGGCGATGGTGGTGGAGCAATTCCGGCAGGGCTTCGCCAAGCACTACAGAAAACAGATCTAGAGGAGAAATTGTGCACTAGAGGAACGGGTAGCACGTGGTTGAAAATCTTGTGCAAAAACTCTAAAACCACCAGTATATATAGGAGGGAGGGAGAAGAGGCCTTGGCACAAGGGCCAAGCCTCCTTTGGTTCGGCCGAAGTGGGGAGGAGTGGAGGACTCCTCCAATCCTAGTAGGACTAGGATTCCTCCCCTTTTGCCTTTTTTCCACTTTTCCCTTTGGGCTTTTCTTTCCCTAGCCGCATGGGCCGTGTGTGGGACTTCCAAAAGCCCACTAAGGGCTGGTATTCACTATCCCACAGACCATGAAGCCTCTTGGGTCGAAATACCCCTCCCGGTGGTCTCCCGGTACACTACCGACACTCCCGGTACACTACTGATGAGCCCGAAAATTTTCCAGCAACCAAAACAGGACTACCTATATATGAATCTTTACCTCCAGACCATTTCGGAGCTCCTCGTGACGTCCGGGATCTCATCTGGGACTCCGAACAACCTTCGGTCACCACCATGCATAACTCTATACTACCGAAACGTCACCAAACCTTCAGGTGCAGACCCTGCGGGTTCAAGAACTATGTAGACATGACCGAGACATCTCTATGGTCAATAACCAACAGAAGGACCTAGATGCCCATATTGGTTCCTACATATTCTACGAAGATCTTTATCGGTCGAACCTCTATGTCAAGGATTCAGTTAATCCCGTATGTTGTTCCCTTTATTCTTTGGTATGTTACTTTTCCGAGACTCGATCGTTGGTATCTCCATACCTAGTTCAACCTTGTTACCGACAAATCTCTTTACTCATTCCGTAATACAAGATCCCATGACTAACACTTAGTCACATTGTTTGCAAGGCTTATTGTGATGTTGTATTACCGAGTGGGCCCTGAGATACCTCTCCGTCACACGGAGTAACAAATCCCAGTCTTGATCCATGCCAACCCAACAAACACCCTCGGAGATACCTGTAGAGCATCTTTATAGTCACCCAGTTACATTGCGACGTTTGATACACACAAGGTACTCCTCCGATGTCAGTGAGTTGCATGATCTCATGGTCATAGGAACAGATACTTGACATGCAGAAAACAATAGCAATAAACTGACACGTCATATGCTACATTTGTAGTTTGGGTCTTGTCCATAAAATCATTCTCCTAATGATGAGATCCCGTTACCAAATGACATCTCATGTCCATGACTAGGAAACCATAGCCATCTTTGATCAACGAGCTAGTCTATTAGAGGCATACTAGGGACATGGTGTTTTCTATGTATCCACACATGTATCTGAGTTTCCGATCAACACAATTATAGCATGGATAATAAACGATCATCATGAACAAGGAAATATGATAATAACTAATTTATTATTGCCTCTAGGTCATATTTCCAACAAGTCTATACTTTGTTTTCATACGTGGATCCTTTCTCGGATTTCATGGCCTCTAACCATTTGTCGGAATCCGGGCCCACCATCGCTTCTCCATAGCTCATAGGTTCATTGTTGTCCAACAACATGACCTCTAAGACAGGGTTCTCGTGCCACTTAGGAGCAGTACGTATCCTTGTAGACCTACGAGGTTTGATAGTTACTTCACACAAAGATTCATGATCATCATCATTAACTTCCTCTTCAACTAACGTAGGCTCCACACAAACATCTTTCTATGCTGTGCTACTTTCTGGTTGAAACAAAGGTTCAATAACCTCATCAAGTTCTATCTTCCTCCCACTCAATTCTTTCGAGAGAAACTCTTTCTCGAGAAAGTACCCGTTTTTAGCAACAAACACTTTGTGCTCGGATCTGAGATAGAAGGTATATGTGATATCCCAAGTGTTGCCCTACCTTTTATGGCATGTAACCTATGTGGATCTTGTGTCATGTGATGAATGTATTTGAGTTTCTACTTGCCATGTCTCTGTGTCATGCAATCTTGCATCATGCATTATCTCATTCATCATCATGTCATGCATTGAATGTGGTGTGCTTCTTGACCTTGTTGTGATTGAGTGGTCTTGTGGATCTTTGTTATTGAGTGGGGATCAACTTCTTCCCCCCTATCTTATTACTTCAAAACAAACCCAACCTATAACCTTTTATTTCTGTTTTCATTAATCAACATAATTAACCATGTGTGTTGTTCTTTTGATGTGTTGAACCATATGATGTTGGGGTTTTAAAATAAGAGAGGGCTGTTTTATTATTGTATTAAAATATACTTGCTTCAGAAATCCTCTTGTTGATTTTATTAAATAGGTCTCATTTTCTTTTAGACAAATGCATTTTTTGTTTTATCAAAAATCCTTTTTATTTTCCTCTGTTTTTTTTTCTTATCTAGCTATTTTTATTTAATGAAAACCCTCATGGCTTTCTTTGTCTGAGAGATAGTGAGTTGCTGGGCTTTCTTTTCCCTGGTGGCCCATCCTGCTAGCGAAGCCAGCCCAGCCCCACGCCTGACGGAGACCTGCCCGCCGTCTCCTTCCTCCGTTAGGGTTCAGAGAGAGTGTGCGAGCGCCCGAGGTCACGAACGTTGAGGAGCACCATCTGGCCCTCCCTTTTTAAAGGCCTCGACGTGCGTGCACCCCCCTAGGGTTCCTCTTTCTCCCTCCAGCCGCAACCACCTCCATCTCCCTCTCCATTCCTCACCTCCTTCCCCTTCTTTCTCTGTCAGGTAAGCTTTAGAGAGTGTTTTAGAGAGGGTCAGTGAGGTCACCAGTCGTTGTCGTCGTCGCCGTCCTCCTCGTGTCTCCGGTGGGTCTCCTCCGCGCCCGACATGTCGTGGCCGCTGCGGATCGTCCCCGCGTTCTGTTCCCCTGTTAAAGCGCCACGGGAAGCTCCAAGGTGTCGGCTTCTTCCTCACTGTCGCCGCGCGCTCGGAGCTCGCCGCTGGTCTTCTTCCCCTTCGTAGCCGCCGCATCTTCATGCTTCTTCTTCCTCTTCGTTGCTCTCCAAGCCACTCTCGTCCTCCCCTCGGTGAGCCCGCATCCCCGCTGCGTATCTTCCCACGTAGGCCGTGCTCGTCGCCGTAGCCTGCACCTCGCTGCCGTCTGCCAAGGCAGGGCCTTGAGGGCCGTTGCCTCCAACCCCTCGTCGCGAGACGAGCAGAGGATGGATAACAATAACATCCCGCATCCCCGTCGAGCTTTCCCCTCGCCAGAGATGCCGCATTGTCGCCGGATGCCGCCGCCGCGTTCCTCTGTCGCCGGAGGTGTTTTTCTCGTCAGTTTCGTCAGATAGGAGGGGATAGAAGTACTAGTTGTTCTACTCCTCCTTCCTGTCGTGAGCCGTGGCGTGGCGCAGTGGTAGCGCATCGGGGAAACAACCAACAGGTCGGGGGTTCGAATCCCAGCCTCCCCTCGGTGGTTTCTTTTTTTCTGATTGGCCGGATGCGCTGTTGTGTTTGTGTGGATCCGGTGTGAGGACCGGATCCCGTGCTTGTGTTGTGTGTATGTGAGGATCTGTTGCGGCCACAAGCTAGATCTCGTGTGGCTATGTTAAGTGTGTGTATGTGCTAGCGTGTGGCAGGATTCCCTGTGGCCAGCTGGGATCTGATGTGTATGTGTGTGTGTGTGACAAGTGGGCCCATGCCCCACTTGTCATACACTATCTCTTTCGGTTTCATTGTTTTAATTGATTTATTAGGGTATTTCCATCTATAGTAATATTTCCAATCTGGACATGTGCATTTTTGATCATGTGCAATTATAGTAACTTTTCATTTATATGATTGTTGGGTTTTTTATCTAACTAGAGTTTTGCCTTGATGCTCCATGTGAATATATGAGTATGACATATGATTTTGGGGTAGAATCAACCAAGGAATCCATTGGTGTGACTTGTTTGGGCATTTGAGCAAGGTTGAAAAAATGTCATTTTGTCTCAAAGTGCCATTTTATCATTTTTGTTACATTTAATCCATGCAAGCTATGATATTTGTGCCAACATGAATATGGTAGTCTTTGGTGAGTAGAATGCCATGGTACTTATCTTTGTCATGTTAAACTTGCATATGAGTGGGAATCATGCTCTAAAGTAGCCACTAAAATATTGCTATTTCAAACTTGCTAAATATTTCCAAGTCTGGGAATCTATTATTATTTTTATGCCATGAAGATATTGCCATCTACAATCCTGTTAATTTCCATGCCATGAGGTGGTCTCTATCACCATTAGTTTCTGCTGTCAACTTGCCATCAACTTAACTGAGATTCTAGAAAACTTGTATTTTCTCTAAGTCCCAGAAATCTGTTTCATCATGCCAACTTTGTGGGCTTCATGCTTATTGATGTGTGCCTCCTTTCTAGATTGTGTAGTTGGATAATTTGTAAGCATGTTATTTATTTTCTGTTAATGCCTTGTTTATGGTTGTAGGCTTCTTGTAGCTCAAGTCATTGGCTGTGAAAGTTGCTATGTTGCTGTTTCGTGGCAGATTGTTTGTTTTAGTGTTTTATGACTTGTGGGAGTTATACTCCATGGAATTGCTTGATATTTGTCTCTATTGTGGTTGGTTTTTCATTGCCTAACTAGTGGCTACCTTGGAATGCCAAGGAATAAAACATGGACTTCTTGTGTTGTGTTTTGCCTTTGTATCTTGTCGTGAGCGTAGCGTGAGAACCGTAACTCTGTTTCCTACGTTCTACATATGCATTTGTATCTTTTTTTGCATGATGAATCCATATTTGCCATGTTCATGCATGTATAAATAACTTAACATAAGGTTCTGTCCAGATTCTTAAATAACTAATCCATTGCATGTGAAACATGACTAGTTAGGATTGCCATGCTAAATTCTTCAAATAAACCATGCATCATTCTTGTTTGGGCATTGCAGCTTGGTTGCTTGTTTATTCTTGCTATTTCTTTTGGGTAGACGCAAACGTTGAACCTGAGTATGAAGATCCAGGAGAGTACCACTACAAGGATCCCGCTACTTGTCCCACTGAAGAACCAACATGCAAGATGATCGTACCCGGATCCCGATACTATTTTCGCTTTCTAGTTGTATCGCTCTTATCGTTACTATCGTGCTACCTACCACTTGAATGTCAAGCCTCCTATTTGCCATGATAGCCTCTAAACCTCCACATCCTAGCAAACCTTTAATTGGCTAAGTTACCGCTGTTCAGCCCCTCTTATAGCATTCTAGTTGTAGGTGCAAGTTGTTTTCCATGTGATAACATGGATATATGGCATACCACAATATCATCTGTTATTTAATTTAATGTACATATACATCTAGTATTGGTGGAAGGCTTGGCCTTTAGCTAGGTGTTTTGTTCCACTGTTACCGCCATAGTTTTCTAGTTACCGGTGTTATGTTTCCATACGTTGTGCTCCTAACATGCTCGGGGTTGTTATGGGGACCCCTTGTTTATTCGGTTAAGATTAAAACTTGTCTAGCACTACCCAACATTGGTACTACATTTGCTTAACAACTTAATAAAACTGCATAGGGCTTTGCAACCCCGTGGATTAATCAACAACCTGGGCCAACGCTCCTCATGAGTGTTGGTCCAAACTGGGCGATGTCCGGCGCCCCCTGGTCACCTGGGGTTTTAGCCAACCTGATGTCTTGCCCATCTGGTAGTGCCCTGATACAGACATTCGTGCGGCTCCTATTGGGATCTGGCCTGCCGGGCGGTCTTGCTGGACTTGTTTTACCTTTATCGAGTGTCTTGCGTGAGGGGCTCCGACTTTCTTCGGGCTATCTCGAGGTGTTGGAATTCCTTTGGAGTTGCCTAGGATGATCACGAGATCCGTGGTCGGGGCTATTCCCATGGGGTGTGGTTAATTTATGATGGACTAGTTGGAGCACCCCTGCAGGGTTAAAACTTTCGGAAAGCCATGCCCGCGGTTATGTGGCGACTTGGATATTTGTTTAACACCCGGTTATAGTTAACTTGAAGTAAACTCTAATAAAATACACCAACTGTGTGAGTAACCGTGATCGTCTCTGCTCGTGAACATGAACCGAGAGAGAACACAGTGGGGTTATGATTGACGCAAGTAGGTGTTCAGGATCTCATAGAGGTCATTCTAGTTTTGATCGTTTATCGTAGACCACATATTTACTTTCATGTTTCATAGGATTAGCCACCATATATGCTTAGTGCTGCTGCAAACTATGATGTATGATGTATTGATGCTATACTTGCGAACGACGAGATGTGCCTCTATCCCTGTCGAGGCCCCCGTGCCTTAATATGGATAGGCATGCATCTTAGGCGTGACAAGTTGGTATTCAGAGCCATACGACCATAGGATCCCTTTGCTTGATCGAACTTGGCCAAGTCGAGTCTAGTAAAACTATTTTGAGTCTAGTTATATCGGAGAGCGGGATTCTTTTTACTCCTCTTCTATGCTCTCGTGAGGTACTCGACTTAGGAATTTTTATTCTACTCCTCTTCTTGCTCAAATTTTTTTTAGGATCACGCGGGTATCTTGGAGTCTATATGATACCGATGTGACAGAGTTCTGTCTTGGGGCCTCCTGTTTGATTGATTTCTTCCGGGGAGTCGCGGTCCAGGGAATTCTTGGCACATTGTTGTCATTCAACTTCCTTGATATCTTAGGACGGAGGGTGATCGGAATTACTTCAATACTTGTCGTCGTGAGATAAGGTCGGAGTCACCCAGTATTGGGGAGGCGTCCGGGGTACCACCATTGTTTAGTACCATTGTGCTTTCGAGGATTCGAGTTAGATGGATTTGCGAAAGCCTCTGGTTATGTGTTGAAGGATGGATACAGTTGGGGTGTAGGTTTGCTAGTTGTGTGAGATATTTCCTCCTTGTATCCCCCACACCGGATTGCATAACCAGAAAGTTTTTGGCATTTCTTAGGTGGGAACTCTTGTAGTTATCTAGGATCATCTTCTTCAGATATATGTGGGCATATACATTTGTTCCGAGCAACATTAGCTCAATACTTTTGTGTTATTGCAAGTGGCTTCTAATATCTGATGACGTTATCGCAAAACCGAAGAAAGCACTCTTCTTAATTTTTTAGCAGGAAGGCTGTGATGTTATTTGTGCAATTCTTTCAAGCATTTGAATCGGCTATTGAATTCATCTTATCAATGAGGTGCTGATGTTATTATCAATCTTCAGGATGACTCCACCAACTCGTGGGAATCTGGGTCATGGTGAGGAGCAGGCTGATGTTCCACCCCCACCGCCTCCTCCTCCAGAAGCTTGGCAAGCTGTGATGGCCGCAACCAATGCGAACACTCAGATGTTACTCAGGCTGTTGCAAGAAAGAGATCAGGGTCAGCAAGGCTTTCAAGGGAATTTTCAGAACCAACCTCAGTTTGCGACGCTCAATGTGTTCCTTGCCAACCAGCCCAAGTCTTTCACCTGTTGTGAGCAGCCTTTTGATGCTCATGATTGGCTCTGTGACATGAGTAAGCATTTTGAGTGCAGCAATGTCAGACCAGAGGACTTTGTCAGATTTGCCTTGTTCCAGCTCAAGGGTCAGGTAGCTGATTGGTGGCAGAAGTACAAGGATTCCAGGGGAGATCGTGTTGTTACTTGGGACGATTTCTGTCGTGACTTCAGGGCCCATTACATTCTGACAAGCTTTTTCGAGGAGATGCGTGAGAAGTTCGGGCACCTAAAGCAGGGGAGCAAGTCTGTCTATCAGTACAACATCGATTTCCAGAATGTGGCGTGCTATGCTAAGCAAGATGTTCCAGATGACAAGGCGATGATCTATCAGTTCAGAGGTGGTCTCAAGGATGAGCTTTGCTAGGTCTAGTCCTTCAAGAGCCTCGTGAGTTTGATCGGTTCTACAACATGGCTTTGAAGGTCAAGGCAACTCATCTCAAGTTGGAGAACTCAAGGAAGCGTTCAAGGGATTCATATTCTGCTTCTTCCAGCTCTCAAATGGTTCCCAAGTAGCAGAAATATAGGGTGCCTAATCCTCCTCCGTTTCGTCCTCCTTAGCAGGAGAAGTAGTTCGGTGGCCGTGGTTCTTCCCACCCACCCAACCCAGGATATCGGCAGAGACCCCAGGCATCCAAGTCAGCTTTTGTTCCTCCTCCAGGCAACTTTCGTCTGCTATCTGAGGTTACTTGTCACAAGTGTTGTCGAAAGGGTCACTACTCAAACAAGTGCAACAACCAGCGGCGTCTTCCGCCTCCTCCTCCAGCCAGGCCTCCAGGAAATGCAATGGTGAAGCATAATCCCTAGTCAGCAAGGGTGAACATGGTGAATGCAGCTGACGCAGAGTAGCCTCATGATCTGATTATGGGTAATCTGTCAGTCAATTATTTTCCTGCAAAAGTTTTGTTTGACACTAGTGCATCACATTCATTCATTTCAAAACCTTTTGCAACCAAGCATCATTTGCATCATGAGCAGTTTTTCAAGCCTTTGTCAGTTGTTTCCTCGGGTGTTTTCATGCATGCAAAGATGGTAGTTCCGGATGCTTCTATCAAGATGGGCAGCTATTCTTTTCTGGCTTCTCCAATTGTTGTTGGTAATTCCGATATTGATCTCATTTTGGGCATGGATTTCCTGGATATGAATAAGGCTTATGTTGATTGTCAAGCAAAAGAAGTCAAGCTAACTCATCCTTCAGAAGAAATGATTATTTTCGTGGCTCCTGATGACACAATCCGTCTCTTTGCTCTTAATGAGAAGGGTGAAATCTCGGCTATTTCTCAAATTCCGGTGGTTTTTGAGTATGAAGATGTCTTTCCAGAAGAAATGCTAGGAATGCCTCCGCACCGGCAAGTCGAGTTTGTGATTGACCACGAGCCCGGAACTGAACCGGTTTGCAAGCGCCCTTATAAACTTGTCCCCAAAGAGGTGAAAGAGTTGAAGAAGCAGCTGGATGAACAAGAACATCTGGGTCTGATCAGACCAAGTTCTTCTCCATGGGGTTGTGGTGTTTTGTTTGTCAAGAAGAATGATGGCACGGACCGGCTTTGTGTCGATTACCATCCAGTGAACAAGAAGACAATCAGAAACAAGTACCCACTTCCCAACATCAATGAGTTGTTTGAACAATTGAAAGGTGCCAAGGTTTTCTCGAAGCTTGATCTTCGTGTGGGCTATCATCAGATTCGCATTCGGGAAGAAGATATTCCAAAGACCGCTTTCGAGGCGAGTTTTGGCTCTTATGAGTACACTGTCATGTCGTTTGGTCTTGCCAATGCTCCTCCAACCTTCTCAAGAATGATGAACTTCATTTTCTCTCCTTTCAAGAATGAGTTCGTCTTGGTCTATTTGGATGATATCCTTGTGTTCTCGGAGACAGAAGAAGAGCATGCAGAGCATCTCCGCCTTGTGATTGACAAGTTCAGAGAGCATCGATTCTATGCCAAGATTTCCAAGTGTGAGTTTTGGCTCAATGAAGTGGTGTACCTTGGGCATGTGATCTCTGTCGAGGGCATTAAAGTGCACCCTAAGAAAGTTGAGGCAATCTTGAAGTGGGAGCCTCCTCAGAATGTGAAGCAGCTTCGGAGCTTCCTCGGGCTTGCTAGTTATTGCAGAAGATTCATGGAGAACTTCTCTCAAATTGCTAAGCCTCTGTCTAATCTCGTCCAGAAGAATGTCAAGTATGTTTGGTCTCCTGAGTGTGATGTGGCGTTCAATACGCTCAAGCAGAGACTGACTTCAGCTCCAGTTCTTGTTCCTCCCAAGCAGTCAAAGCCTTTCCAAATTTTCTGGGATGCTTCTCTCCAAGGTCTTGGTGGTGTTCTCATGCAAGATAAGAAGATTGTTGCTTATACATTGCATCAGTTGAAGCCTGCCGAGAAGACCTACTCCACTCACGATCTTGAGTTGGTGGCAGTTGTGCATGCTCTGATGACTTGGAGGCATTTGTTGTTGGGTAGACCAGTTGAGGTGTACACCGATCACAAGAGCTTGAAGTACATTTTCACTCAACCCAAATCTTAATCTTCGGCAGTCTCGTTGGGTGGGAATGCTTGAGGACTTCAATCCAAGCATTGAGTATACTCCTGGAAAAGCAAATGTCATTCTAGACGCGCTTAGCCGAAAGGCGTACTGCAACAGTCTCATTCTAAAGCCTCTTCAACCCGAGCTTTGTGAAGACTTACGCAAGATCAACCTTCAAATGATTCCGCAAGGATTTCTTCTCAATCTTCATGTCTCTCTGACTCTAGAAGATCAGGTTCACCAAGCTCCACTTCTTGACGCTATGGTGAAGAAAGTGAAGAAAGGTGTGGCCAAGGGCATTTAGAAGTATAAGTGCTTTCGAGTTGATGAAAAAGATACCTTGTTCATTGAGGACCGTCTGTTGGTTCCCAAAGGTGATCTCAGGAAGGTTATCATGGACAACGCACACAATTCTCTTCTATCCATTCATCTAGGCAGTTCCAAGATGTATCAGGATCTCAAGCAAACCTTCTGCTGGACTCGCATGAAACGTGAAATTGCTCATTTCGTGAACGAGTGTGATGTTTGTCGCAGAGTGAAGGTGGAACATCAACGTCTAGTAGGTCTTCTTCAGCCTTTGCCTATCCCAGAGTGGAAATTCCATCATGTGGAGATGGATTTTGTCATTGGGTTTCCCAAGTCAAAGAGAGGCAATGATGTCAACTTTGTGGTTATCGACAAGCTGACCAAAGTTGCTCATTTCCTTCCAGTCAAAGAATCTATCTTGGCAGCTCAGCTTGCAGAGTTCTATATGTCAAGGATATTTTCTTTGCATGGTATTCCTCATCTCATCTCATCGGACCGTGGAAGCCTCTTTACTTCCAAGTTTTGGGAGTCCTACCAGACTGCTATGGGTACCAAGATCCGTTTGAACATTGCATTCCATCCACAGACGAGTGGTCAAGTTGAGAGAGTCAATCAGAGCCTGTGTGATTTCATTCGACCTGAAATGGGAAGAATGCCTTCCATACGCTGAATTCTCATACAATAATAGCTTTCAGGCTAGCTTAGGCAAGGCCCCTTTCGAGATTCTCTACGGCAGGAAGTGTCGTACCCCGCTTAACTGGTCTGAAACCTGTGAGCGTCAGATTTTGGGCAATGACATGATCACCAAAGCAGAACAGATGTGCCGTGTCATTCGTGAGAACCTCAAAGCAGCTCAAGCCCGACAGAAGAGTTATTACGCTAACAAACATCGGGATGTTTCCTTTCAAGTTGATGATCTAGTCTGTCTCAGAGTCTCTCCCATGAAGGGCACTCAACGGTTTGGAATTAAAGGGAAGCTAGCTCCTCACTTTGTTGGTCCTTTCAGAGTTGTTGGCAAGAGAGGTGACCTTGCATATCAACTAGAGCTTCCTCCAAACTTCACAAATGTGCATGAGGTCTTCCATGTCTCTCAGCTCCGTAGGTGCTTCAAGACTCCCGAGCATACCATTGCCTTCCAAGACATTGATCTCCAAGAAGACCTATCTTATCGTGAGCATCCAGTGGCTATTCTCGAAGAAACTGAGTGTAAGAATCGCATCAAATCAATCAAGTTCCTCAAGGTGAAGTGGTCTCATCATTCTAACAAAGAAACTACTTGGGAACATGAGGACCTTCTCCTTTCCGAATTTCCAGAGTTCTTTCATTCCTAGATCTCGGGTCAAGATCCTCTTGTAGTGTGGGAGAGTTGTGATAGCCCAAGTGCTGCCCCTACCTTTTATGGCATGTAACATATGTTGATGTTCTGTCATGTGATGAATGTATTTGAGTTTCTCCTTGACATGTCCTTGTCTCATGCATTCTTGCATCATGCATCATCACATTCATCATCATGTCATGCATTGAATGTGGTGTGCTTCTTGACCTTGTTGTGATTGAGTGGTCTTGTGGATGTTTGTGATTGAGTGGGCATCAACTTCTTCCCCCCTCTATTATTACTTCAAAGCAAACCCAACCTATAACCTTTTATTCCTATTATCACTAATCAACAGAATTAACTTGCTGATAAAATTGTTAAAAATTGCTCATGAGGTAACCAATATTTATTTGAGCCCATGTGTGTTGTTCTTTTGATGTGTTGAACCATATGATGTTGGGGTTTTAAAATAACAAAGGGCTGTTTTATTATTGTATTAAAATATACTTGCTTCAAAATCCTCTTGTTGATTTTATTAAATAGGTCTCATTTTCTTTTAGACAAAAGCATTTTTTGTTTTATCAAAAATCCTTTTTATTTTCCTCTGTTTTTTTCTTATCTAGCTGTTTTTATTTAATGAAAACCTTGATGGTTTTCTTTGTGTGAGAGATAGTGAGTTGTTGGGCTTTATTTTCCCTGGTGGCCCATCTCGCTAGGGAAGCTAGCCCAGCCCAGCGCCTGACGGAGACCTGCTCACCGTCTCCTTCCTCCGTCAGGGTTCAAAGAGAGTGTGCGAGCGCTCGAGGTCACGGACGTCGAGGAGTGCCATCTGGCCCACCCTTTTAAAAGGCCTCGGCGTGCACACACACCCCTAGGGGTCCTCTTTCTCCCTCCAGCCACCACCGCTTCCATCTCCCTCTCAATTCCTCTCCTCCTTCCCCTTCTTTCTCTGTCAGGTAAGCCTCAGAGAGTGTTTCAGAGAGGGTCAGTGAGGTCGTCGGTCATTGTCGCCTTCATCCTCGCGTCTCCGGTGGGTCTCCTCTGCGTCCGACATGTCGTGGCGGCCACGGATCGTCCCCGCATTCTGTTCCCGCCATTAAAGTGCCACGGGAAGCTACAAGGCGTCGGCTTCTTCCTCGCTGTCGCCGCGCGCCCGGAGCATGCCGCCGGTCTTCTTCCCCTTTGTCGCTGCCGCATCTTTGCGCTTATTCTTCCTCTTTGTCGTGCTCCAAGCCGTTGCCGTCCTCCCCTCGGCGAGCCCGTGTCCCTGCTGCGTATCTTCCCGCGTAGGCCGTGCTCGTCGCCGTAGCTTGCTCATCGCCCCCGTCTGCCAAGGAAGGGCCTTGAGGGCCACTGCCTCCGCCCCCTCCGCGCGAGACGAGCAGGGGATGGATCCCAGTAGCATCCCGCATCCCCTCCGGGCTTTCCCCTCACCAGAGATGCCGCGTAGTCGTCGGATGCCGGCACCGCGTTCCTCTATCGCTGGAGGTGCTTTTCTCGCCAGTTTTGTTAGATAGGCGCGGACAGAAGTACTAATTGTTCTCCTCCTCCTTCCTATCATGAGCCGTGGCATGGCGCAGTGGTAGCGCGTCGAGGAAACGACCAACAGGTCGAGGTTCGAATCCTAGCCTCCCTCGGTGGTTTCTGTTTTTCCTCATTGGCCGGATGCGCTGTTGTGTTTGTGGATCCAGTGTGAGGACCGGATCCCATTCGTGTGTTGTGTGTACGTGTGGATCTGGTGCGGCCACAACCCAGATCCCGTGTGGCTATGTTGAGTGTGTGTGTGTACTAGCGTGTGACAGGATTCCCTGTGGCCAGCTGGAATCTGATGTGTATGTGTGTGTGTGCTTGTGATGCGTGTGTGTGTGTTGAGTGTGTGTGTGTGTGACAAGTGGGCCCATCCCCACTTGTCATACACTATCTCTTTTGGTTTTATAGTTTTAATTGATTTATTAGGGTATTTCCATATATAGAAATATTTCCAATCTAGGCATGTGAATTTTTGATCATGTGCAATTATAGTAACTTTTCACTTATAGGATTGTTGGGGTTTTATCTAACTAGAGTTTTGCCTTGATGCACCATGTGAATATATGAGTATGACAGATGATTTTGGGGTAGAATCAACCAAGGAATCCATTGATGTGACTTGTTTTGGCATTTGAGAAAGTTTGACATGATGTCATTTTGTCTCAAAGTGCTATTTTGTAATTTTTGTTACATTTAATCCATGCATGCTACGATATTTGTGCCAACATGAATATGGTAGTCTTTGGTGAGTAGAATGCCATGGTATTTATCTTTGTCATGTAAAACTTGCATATGAGTGGTAATCGTGCTCTAAAGTAGCCACTAAAATATTGTTGTTTCAAACTTGCTAAATATTTCTAAGTCTGAGAATCTGTTATTATTTTTATGCCATGAAGAATAGATGGTATCTTTGATATGTTGTGAATTAGCTCAAGCTTAGTGCTAGTGATTTGATGTAGAGGTTGCCCTCTACCATCGTGTTAATTTTCATGCCATGAGGAGGTCTCTATCACCATTAGTTTCTGCTGTCAACTTGCCATTAGCTTAACTCAGATTCCAGAAAACTGGTATTTTCTCTAAGTCCCAGAAATTTGTTTTATCATGCCAACTTGTGGACTTCATGCTTATTTATGTGTGCCTCCATTCCAGATTCTGTAGTTGGATAATTTGATTAGCATGTTATGTAGTTTCTGCAATGCCTTGTTTGCGGTTGGTGGCTTCCTGTTCCTCAAGTTATTGGCTGTGAAAGTTGCTATGTTGCTATTTTGTGGCAGATTGTTTGTTTTAGTGTTTTGTGGCTTGTGGGAGTTATACTCCATGGAATTGCTTGATATTTGGCTCTACTGTGGTTGGTTTTTCATCGTCGAACCAGGCTACCTTGGAATGCCAAAGAATAGCCCATGGACTTCTTGTCTTGTGTTTTGCCTTCGTATCTTGTCGTGAGCGTAGCGTGAGAACTGTAACTCCATTTGCTACGTTCTATATATGCATTTGTATCATTTTTGTATGATGCATCCATATTTACCATGTTCATGCATGTCTAAATAACTTAACATAAAGTTTTGTCCAGATTCTTGAATAACTAATCCATTGCATGTGAAACATGACTAGTTAGGATTGCCATGCTAAATTCATCAAATAAACCATGCATCATTATTGTTTGTTCACTAAACATTGGTTGCTTGTTTATTCTTGCTGTTTCTTTTGGGTAGACGCCAACGTTGAACCTGAGTACGAAGATCCCGGAGAGTACCACTACGAGGATCCAGCTACTTGTCCCTCTAAAGAACCAACAGGCAAGATGATCGTACTCGGATCCCGATACTATTTTCGCTTGCTAGTTGTTATCGTGCTACCTACCACTTGAATGTCAAGCCTCCTATTTGCCATCATAGCCTCTAACCCTCCACATCCTAGCAAACCTTTGATTGCCTAAGTTACCGCTGCTCAGCCCCTCTTATAGCATTCTAGTTGCAGGTGCGGGTTGTTTTCCATGTGATAACATGTATATCTGGCATATCACAATATTATTTGTTATTTAATTTAATGCACATATGCATTTGGTATTGGTGGAAGGCTTGGACTTTTGCTAGGTGTTTTGTTCTACTGTTACCGCCATAGTTTTCTTGTTACCGCCATACTTTGCGCTCTTAACATGCTCGGGGTTGTTATGGGGACCTCCTTGTTTATTCGGTTAAGTTTAAAACTTGTATGGCAAGACCCAACATTGGAACTACATTTGCTTAACAACTTAATAAAACTGCATAGGGCTTTGCAACCTCGTGGATTAATCAACAACCCGGGCCAGTGCTCCATATGAGTGTTGGTCCAAATTAGGCGATGTCCGGCGCCCCCTGGTCACCTGGGGTTTAAGACAACCCGACATCTTGTCCATATGGTAGTAGCCTGATACAGAGATATGCGCGACTCCTATTGGGATCTAGCCTGCTGGGTGGTCTTGCTGGACTTGTTTTACCTTTATCAAGTGTCTTGCGTGAGGGGCTCCGACTTTCTTCGGGCTATCTCGAGGTGTTGGAATTCCTTTGGAGTTGCCTAGGATGATCACGAGATCCATGGTCGAGGCTATTCCCGTCGGGTGTGGTTAATTTATGATGGACTAGTTGGAGCACCCCTACAGGGTTAAAACTTTCAGAAAGCCGTGCCCGCGGTTATGTGGCAACTTGGATATTTGTTTAACACCCGGTTATAGTTAACTTGAAGTAAACTCTAGTAAAATAAACCAACTATGTGAGTAACCATGATCGTCTCTACTCGTGAACATGAACCAAGAGAGAACTCGGTGGGGTTATGATTGACGTAAGTAGGTGTTCAGGATCTCATAGAGGTCATTCTAGTTTCAATCGTTCATCGTAGACCACATATTTACTTTCATGTTTCGTAAGATTAGCCACCATAAATGCTTAGTGTTGCTGCAAACTGAACACATACCCCATCCCAACCTATAAGCTTGAATAGTCTCGGTACCCGGGCACAAGATTGTTGAGTCCTCGTGGCTCACAGATTACTACAACAATCCAGGTGTAGGTACAAATGAGATCGTGCAAGATGATGTGATGCAACTCCAGTGGGAGTATGACGAGGAGCATGGCAGGATGTACGTGACTTATCCAGACGTGTAGAGGGCCATGGTCGTGATCTTCAGGGCTAGCAACCTAGTGTCATTGCATCTTCATTTTATCGTTTGTTTTCGTTCGTCGACGGACCCTATCTTGGATTGATGCGTGAACTCTTTGATGTGGAATTGTAATTTAGCAGGTGGCGAGTGTAAGCAAACTCATATACTCATGTCTTCCTGAATGTATGATGTAATGATGATGTACTTGCGAAAGATGAGATGCACCTCTATCCCTGTCGAGGCTCCCGTGCCTTAATATGGATAGGCTCGCATCTTGGGCGTGAGAAGTTGGTATTCACAGCCATACGACCATAGGAGCCCTCTGCTTGATTGAACTTGGCCGAGTCGAGTCTAGTAAAACTATCTTGACTCTAGTTATATCAGAGAGTAGGATTCTTTTTACTCCTCTTATATGCTCTTGTGAGGAATTCGACTTAGGAATTTTGATTCTACTCCTCTTCTCGCTCAAAAAAAATTTAGGATCACATGGGTATTTTGGATTCTATATGATACCGATGTGACGGAGTTCTATCTTGGTGCGTGCTGTCTAACTTGATTTCTTCCGGGGAGTCGAGCTCTAGGGAATTCTTGGCACATTGTTATCATTCAGCTTCCTTGATATCTCAGGATGGAGAGTGTTCGGAATTACTTCAATACTTGTCATGGTGAGATAAGGTCGGAGTCACCCAGTACTAGGGAGTCGTCCTTGGTACCACCTTGGTTTATCAGCGTTGTGCTTTTGAGGATTCGAGTTATATGGATTTGCGAAAGCCTCTGGTTTTGTGTTGAAGGACGGATACAGTTGGGGTGTAGGTTTTTTTGGGGATATAACCCCACGGTGAGACCCGCCCCAAGGGCTCTGGGTCACACTAGGTGGCTCGTACACCAGCCCAAGAGTGGGCTGTGAGGACTTAAGCCCAAGACGTTTGGCGGCTTGACAAGATGGGCCGGAACATGGACCGGATGGAGAAGACCCGGGCGGGTAAGCCGCCCGGAGACAACTTGGTCAGGATGGCAAGATAAGGTAGAGATAGACTCAGACACGTAGTGAGAGTCGGTTGCAACTTGTATGACCCGTGGTCTTGACCTCCTATATAAAGGCAAGACCCGGGGCGACTTAGAGATGAGACTATCGAGAACTAGGACAAGCAATACTCCCTTGTAATCGTTATACCAAGCAATACGAACACAAGCAGGACGTAGGCTATTACCTCTACTTGAGGGGCCGAACCTAGTAAACTCATGTCCTTCGTCCCAATCAACCCCTTTGAGTCCATCACCTTCGCGATGGCCTCGAATCCAAGTCCGTTGACCCGGACATTTGCCGTGAGAAAAACACGACAGTTGGCGCCCACCGCAAGGCCTGCACTCGGTGGTGTTGAGTTCTCAAAGGGTTCTCTCCCAGGGCTCGAGGGATACGTGGTCGGAAGGATGAACAAGAGTCACTGCGACCGGCTCTACATCAACGACGCCGGCTGGGGTCTTGATGCCAGCTCTGTGGAATATGGATTCCGGGTTCCTTTCGGTGGGATCCACGTCTTCATCGGCAAGATCGACGGATCTACGCCCGGGTCGGATGTCTGCACCGACATCGTCGAGCCGGACCGTCACGTGCAACGCACCCGTGATGTGCGGCGCACCCGTGTTAACCCGGGCTGGAAGCACGTCTTCGTGAGCTTCACTCAAGGTATGGATTTGGAAGCTTCGTGTCACAGGAAACTCTTGTCTATTCACAGGACAGATCTTCAAGCGGGGAAACGAAGTCGATCTACCAGCTTCGCAACTATGGGCTTGGGGGCTACGACGAGCTTTACCCTGAGTCGGATCGTTCTGAGCCAGACGATCTTGGGCCGCCGGTTCATGCAGTCGTGTTCATGGTGGGGTTGGCCCTAGGTGCGAACAGCACAACCGCTGGAGCAACAACCTCGGGGGCTGACCCGCCACCGCCGGCTCAAGTTCTTATGGATCTGATGAACGAGCTTGCAGCCCTGATGGCCACTGAAGTTACACCAGATAACCAAGCCGCTCGAAACTTAGAGATTGTGAGGCTCAAGGACTTGATGGCGGAGGAGCAACAGAGGATAGCTGAGCTAAAGGTTCAGATGGAGGAAGAGGCAGAACGCATTAAGACGGATGCCTTCCGCCATGGGCTAGAATAGCAATCGGCGGCTGCGGTGCATCGGATGAGGCACCAATCCCGCTTACCAGAACATTATGAAGCTAGGAATCTCTTTAATACACCAAGAACAGGACGGGCAGTGGATGCACCTGGAAGCCGGTCGGTGGCTCGACCACAGCTTAACCCGGCGCGACGAAACCAGGCCTCACCAGTGGTCTTTCCAACGCCGGCGGGTCATTATTCCAACCCGGCAGAGAACATGGTGGCCGTGGCCACCCGGCTCGAAACAATCCCTATTCGAGATGAAGCGCCTTTTGCGGAAGAGGTACGGAACGCCATTGGATACCTTCAGATGACGATGGCCCAGGAGGAGAAGTATGCTTACAGCCGGAGCCGCGTTCATTCAACCCCGTTCCCCAGCCGCAGCTTTAGCCGGCACTATGAATCGCCGGTTTCCAGCAGCGGTCGGCACAGAGGGCCTCTGGGGGACGATTAGGCGGCTCTAGATGCGCAAGCGCTCATAAACCGGGCAAGAAACCAGCAAGAGGCGGCAGCCTTGGCCACGGCAGCTCACCAAGAGCCCACGCCCTCCGTATTAGTAGGAGCGGGAGTGACCACCAGGGCTGT
The DNA here is from genome assembly GCA_022496015.1 of Hordeum marinum. Lineage (NCBI taxonomy): Eukaryota > Viridiplantae > Streptophyta > Magnoliopsida > Poales > Poaceae > Hordeum > Hordeum marinum. The sequence goes on along the minus strand of CM039673.1, from coordinate 124,006,501 downwards.
GGGAGTGCCATGCCTAAAACCGGCTCTGCGAAGTGAGCTGTTGCTGAAGGATTTCAAAGGATTTCTCAAGGTCCCGAATTATACTGCCGACTTACCTCCGGAGGCCTGGATCAAAAGTTATGAGATGGCTATGGAGATGTTGGATGTCAGCGAGGCGGTGTGTGCTAAATACTTCATCATGATGCTTGAAGGTCCTGCTCACATGTGGTTAAAGGGTTTGGCACCCAATACCAACAATTCATGGGCAGAGTTGAGGGCAAGGTTCATCAAAAACTTTCAAGGGATATGCAAACAGCCTATGACTATTGTGGATCTTGATCATTGCGTCCAGCAGGAGAATGAGTCGGCTCATCATTGGGTCCGATGGGTGTCGACCATCATCCACTCATCTGAACAGATCACAGCGGCTCAGGCGATGCTGATCCAAGAAAAGAACTGCCACTTAATCCCTCTGAAGCAGGATCTTGGCCGGCTCAAGCGTACGTGTCAGGACATGGGAGAACTCATGACGGCTCTCACAAAGTACGCTGACTCTGATAACACGAAGGATCCAGGCTCTGATGAGGAGAAGGCCGGCCAAGGTAAGAGGAGCAACCCAGGCAAGGGTGCGGCAAACAATGGTAACCAGAGCAAGCAGAAAAACCCGGATGGCAGGTCAGAACTGGTGGCCAATGCGAGCACCGATCAGAATCGTCCTAAGGGCAATGGGAAGTTCAGACCGCCTTTTAACAAAAATAGGACTCCTTTCAATTTGGATGAAATGCTCAAAAAACTCTGTCCGGAGCAGAGCCGGCCCGATATACCTGCGGTGCAGACATGGGGTGATTGCCATATCATGCAAAAGTTCAAGAATTACAACATTCAGAAACACAACCACCGTGGAGGTGGCCCGCCCGGTGGCTCAGGACCAGGCGGGTCAGGAGCCGGATTTGGATTCGGCGGCTCAGGGTCCGGTCATCATGGTCAGGGCAATCAATGAGGGCATCCACAACACTCTGGTAACAACAATCAGCAATAGCATAATCAATCTAGCTATCAGAGTAATCCAAATCATCTTAGTTCGGTCCAGTATCATGTCTTTACGACCAGCCTTAACAAGCGGAATCAGAAATTCCGCAAGCGAGCGGTTAATGCAGTCGCACCGGCTCTACTGCATACCTAAAGTGGTCTGAGTATGACATAACATTGAGCCAGGAGGATCACCAGCCGCGTGTTGATGACCCAGGGCGGCTAGCCCTAGTGGTTGTCCCCCAAGTGGGAGTATATATGGTGAATAAGGTGCTTATGGATGGTGGTAGTAGCATCAACATCCTGTATTATGATACCTTCCAGCGGATGAAGCTACTTGATAAATACCTTAAACGCTCGTCAACCGTTTTTCATGGTGTAGTACCGGGAAAGTCAGCTTACCCGGTGGGTAGGATTTCTTTGGAAGTCGCCTTTGGTGACGAGTACAACTACAAGGTGGAGTCTTTGTGGTTTGAGGTAATCAAGATCAAGAGCCCTTATCATCCATTGTTTGGGTGACCGGCTTATGCTAAGTTCATGGCTAGGCCCTGTTATGTCTACTTACAGCTCAAGATGCCTTGCTTGAAAGGCACGATTACTGTTCATGGTGATCGGAATATGGCTATTGAGTGCGAGGAAGGAGATGCGGCTTACGCGGAATCCAGTTGTGCTTAGGCGGAACTCGAGATCTATAAGGAGAATGTTGACCCAGAGGATATGACCCCGCTGAAAAAGCCTACGACGGAGGTTGAGCTGCCCCTCAAATTTTCGGCGGATGATACCAAGGCGATAGATTTCACTTTGCGCGACTCATCCAAGCAGTTCATAATTGGGGCCTACATGGATCCCAAATAAGAAAGCGCGCTCATCAAATTCATCCGTGAGAATCGGGACATCTTTGCATGGAAACCTTCTGACATGCCTGGTGTATCGAGAGAGTTCGCTGAGCACAATCTTAATGTGGATCCTAAGTTCAAACATGTCAAGCAATTTCTATGGCTGTTCAATGAGGAGAGACGCAAGGCCATTGGGGAAGAGGTTGCCCGGCTCTTAGCGGCAGGCTTCATCGTCGAGGTCTTTCACCCGGTGTGGCTTGCTAACCCAGTGCTTGTGCTCAAGAAGAAAGACACGTGGCATATGTGTGTGGACTATACAGATCTTCACAAGGCTTGTCCGACTGATCCTTTTTCTCCCCCTCGTATTGATCAAATCATTGATGTTACGACGGGTTGCGAAAGTTTATGCTTCTTGGATGCTTATTCGGGATATCATCAGATCAAGATGGCAGTTAAGGACCAAGAGAAGATGACTTTCATCACGCCTTTTGGAGCCTTCTGCTATGTGTCTATGCCTTTTGGTCTCAAGAGTGCCCAGGCGACTTATCAGAGCTATGTGCAAAATTGTCTTCACAGTCAGATCGGACGCAACGTTCATGCTTATGTCCGATACATTGTGATCAAATCAAGGAAGAAGGAGACCCTTCTTGACGAGTTAAGGGAAGCCTTTGACAATCTACGGATCTATAAGATGATGCTTAACCCGGCAAAGTGTGTCTTTGGTGTTACGGCTAGCAAGCTCTTGGGATTTCTGGTTTCTGAGCGTGGCATTGAAGATAACCCGGATAAGATCAAGGCTATCACCTCTCTGGCTGAGTCGGCTTGTATCAATGATGTCCAACGTCTGGCAGGGCAAATCGCCGCGTTGATCCGGTTCATAAGCCGCCTTGGTGAGTAAGCTATCCCTCTATATCAGATGATGAAAAATACGGACAATTTTGTCTGGAGTACGGCGGCAGGTGAAGCGTTTGAGGCGCTCAAGAAGCAACTCACTGAGCCGCCGGTATTAGCCGCTCCGGCTAAGAAAGAGCCTTTGCTCCTATATGTGGCAGCTAACAACCGGGCAGTCAGCGCTGCAATTGTGGTCGAGCATAAGGAAGCTGGGAAGGAATATCCGGTTTAGAGGCCGGTTTATTATATCAACGAGGTCCTGACAAAGTCCAAGCAGAGATATCCGCATTGGCAGAAGCTAGTGTATGGGGTGTTCATGGCGAACCGCAAGTTAAAGCATTACTTCTTAGGGCACTAGATCACCGTGGTCAGCTATGCTCCGTTAGGGGGCATAATTCAAAACAGAGAAGCCACTGGTAGAATTGCTAAGTGGGCATCTGAGCTGGGACCTCTCAATCTGAAATACGTACCTCGTACGGCTATCAAATGTCAAGTCCCTGTGGATTTCATAAACGACTAGACAGAGTGTCAAGCGCCCGAGGAAAGCCGGATAACACATACTGGACTATACACTTTGATGGATCCAAGCAGCTGGAAGGGTCAGGGGCAGGAGTTGTTTTAACATCTCCCAAAGGTGATAAGTTCTGTTATGTGCTCCGGCTGATGTTCCCTTGCACCAATAATGTGGCTGAATACTAAGCCCTGCTTCATGGCCTCAAAGTAGCTAAGGAGATGAATTTAAGCCAGGTAAGGTGCTTTGGTGACTCAGATCTTGTGGCTCAGCAAGTTTCATGCACTTAGGACTCCAGGGATCCACGGATGGCGGCTTATCGTCAGGCGGTGGACGTCATTGCTGGTCACTTCAAGGGCTATCAGGTGGATCACATTGATTGTCACAGGAATGAGGCGGCTGATGCCCTATCAAGGTTAGGCTGTTAGCAAAAGCCGGTGCCGCCCAATATCTTTCTGGACATCTTACATCACCCAACTTTCATTACCGTCAAAGGAAGATTTTGCTGTTCCCGGCCCGGAGGGACAGTTGGTGGCAGCTCTACATGCTATTCCGGATTGGACTGTGCCTCACTTGGCGTATTTGACTCGGGGCGAGTAACCTGATGATGAAAATCTGGCTAGGCAGATCACCCGGCGGTCTAAGTCCATGACAATAGTTAATGGTGAGTTGCACAAGTGCAGCGTCACCGAGGTGTTTCAACGTTGTGTCTCACCAGAAGAGGGTAAGGAAATCTTGAATGAAATTCACGCTGGAGATTGCGGACATCACGCCGGCTCAAAATCTCTGGTGGCCAAGGCTTTCTGGCACGGTTTCTTCTGGTTGATGGCTCACAAGGATGTAGAGGATCTGGTCCGCAAGTGTGACGGCTGTCAAAAGTTCGGCCAGCGTGCTCATGTTCCAGCTCAAGAATTGCGCATGATACCAATTACTTGGTCGTTTGCAGTCTGGGGGCTTGACATGGCCGGGCCTTTCAAGAGATCCAAGGATAAGAAAACACACCTCTTGGTGGTGGTTGATAAGTTCACCAAGTGGGTGGAGGCTGAGCCGGTCAGCAAGTGTGACGCGGCTATGGCAGTTCAGTTTCTTAAGAAGCTGATCTACTGTTTTGGTTACCCTCACAGCATTATCATGGACAATGGCACAAACTTGTACAAGGGGGCTATGAAAAAATTCTGCGACCTGGAGCACATCCGGCTTGATGTTTCGGCTGCTGCTCATCCACAGTCCAACAGTTAGGCGGAGCGTGCTAATCAAGAAATCTTGAGAGGTATCAAGTCGCGGCTTATGGTTCCTTTACAACGGACGCCGGGTTGTTGGGTGGAAGAGTTGTCATCCGCCTTATGGAGCATCAGAACTACCCCCAACAGATCCATAGGGTATACACCTTTCTTCATGGTTTACGATGCAGAGGTCGTATTACCAAGTGACATCCGGCATAACTCGCCACGAGTGGCGGCTTATGTTGAGACGGACAATGAGACGGTGCATCAAGACGCGTTGGATGCTTTGGAGGAGGAACGAGAACTGGCTGCTACTCGTTCGGCGATCTATGAGCAAGACCTGCGCTGCTATCATAGCCGCAGGGTCAAGACCCGGACGTTTCAAGAAGGCGACTTAGTGTTGTGGCCGATTCAAGACCATACAATTATGCATAAGTTATCTCCTCCATGGGAAGGACCTTTCATGGTCAGCAGAAATCTCAACAACGGCTCGTATTATCTCATTGACATTCGGGACGACTTAGATACCTCGGGGCAGGAGACCCGCCGGCCGTGGAACATAGCACATCTGTGGCCTTATTATACCTGAGTTGTTGAGACTCGACATTGTACGCTATCATTGTACATATCATATTTATATATGAATAAAGTAGCATCCCTGCAAGCTGGGGCCTCTGCCATTTCACGTATCTTCATCCATGCAAGAAAGATCCACAAACATGGCTGTCGAAGGAGGCTTCCCACCTCCGGGTGTAGCTTATCTAACCCTAACAGCCGTCTCTTATGCCAAAAAAGTTGACAAGTCAACTTGGTTGTCAAAGGGGGCTTCCCACCTTCGGGTGTAGCTTATATAACCCTAACAACCGGCTCTCAAGCCAAAAATGTTGACAAGTCAACATAGCTATCGAAGGGGGCTTCCCACCTCCCGGTGTAGTTTATCTAACCCTAACAGCCGGCTCTTATGCCAAAAAAGTTGACAAGTCAACTTGGTTATCGAAGGGGGCTTCCCACCTTTGGGTGTAGCTTATCTAACCCTAACAATCAGCTCTCAAGCCAAAAATGTTGACAAGTCAACTACTACAGGAATCGGGCACTTTTCCGCCAGCCATCCTGGTCAGCGAAGGCATGCATACCGGACGGCAAAGGCTTCGCCGTTCGCCAGCAGATGACCAACCGTCCGGCTGAATAAGCCACGGCAAAGGGCGCTTTGTCATCTGCTGGCCGACAGCAAATACCTTTGCCTCTTTGTCGTCTACCAGCGGACGGCAAAGGCCATGGACGGCACACGTGGCAACTTAGGTCTGTTAAGAGCTTAACGGTGTGCTTTGTCGTCCGCTGGCAGACGACAAAGACTTTAGTTCTTTGTCATCTGCGAGAGGATGGCAAAGCACCTGTTTCCTTGCTGGCATAGGTGGGTTCTTTGCTGTTTGCTGGCACACTACAAAGAACCTCAAGTCTTTGCCGTCTGTCAATGGATGGCAAAGAACCCACCTAGGACATCCTAGTGCTACCCTAGGTTGCATAGGTAGCTGCCACGTGGCAGCTTTGCCGTCCGCTAGTTGACGGCAAAGACCACTGTCGTCTGCCAACAGATGGCAAAGTGTCTATATAGCCCCTGTTTTTTCTCAAAATCATTCAATTTGACAGAATTTCACATATATATCCAACATATCAACAATACAAGTTTCCAACAAGCATACCAACAATAAGTTCCAACAAGCATACCAACAATAAGTTCCAACAACATATCCGACATACAAGTTTCCAACAACATATCCAACATACAATGGTTTCGAACAACATATCCATACATACATATCCAAAACAAGTTTCCAACAAGTTTCCATAAACAAAAAGGAAGCACAAGTAGAAGAGTACACTCCAGCAATGCAAGTGTCCTCATCTATAGCAAATCTGCAAATTAGGAAAGATGAAAGTTAGAAGAAGAAGAAGACTAGCTAGAAGAGAAAGAAGGAAAAGAAGAAGAAAAAGAAGAAGAAGAAGAAGTGGAATTTATCGTCTCTTTGTTTTTCTCCTCTCCTCTACTCTTCTCCAAGGTAGTAATGCCGTTTTCTAGCTAACTAAGCATATCAAGTCATTTTGGAGGAAAAAATGCTAAGTATAGGTCATTTTATAGCTATCCTAGGTAGAATATATCATTTTGCAGGTAAGTAAGGTTATTATGTCATTTTTGAGGAAAATAAGCTAAGTATAGGTCATTTTGGAGATAAACCAAGGTTATTATGCCATTTTTTTTACCTAAGTGAGCTAATTATGTAATAAATGAACTAGCTAAGCTAATTATAGATCATTATTGAGCTATCCTAGGTAGTTATGCCATTTTGTACCTAAGTGAGCTAATTATGTCATAATGAACTAGCTAAGCTAGCTATAGATCATTATTGAGCTATCCTAGGTAGTTATACCATTTTCTAACTAACTAAGCATATCAAGTCATTTTGGAGGAAAAAATGCTAAGTATAGGTCATTTTATAGCTATCCTAGGTAGAATATATCATTCTGGAGGTAAGTAAGGTTGTTATGTCATTTTTGAGGAAAATAAGCTAAGTATAGGTCATTTGGAGCTAAACCAAGGTTATGAAGCCATTTTTTACCTAGGTGAGCTAATTATGTCATAAATGAACTAGCTAAGCTAATTATAGATCATTATTGAGCTATCCTAGGTAGTTATGCCATTTTGTACCTAAGTGAGCTAATTATGTCATAAATGAACTAGCTAAGCTAACTATAGATCATTATAGAGCTATCCTAGGTAGTTATGCCATTTTCTAGCTAACTAAGCATATCAAGTCATTTTGGAGGAAAAAATGATAAGTATAGGTCATTTTATAGCTATCCTAGGTACAATATATCATTTTGGAGGTAAGTAAGGTTATTATGTCATTTTTGAGAAAAATAAGCTAAGTACATGTCATTTTGGAGCTAAACCAAGGTTATTATGCCATTTTTTTACCTAAGTGAGCTAATTATGTCATAAATACACTAGATAAGCTAATTATAGATCATTATAGAGCTATCCTAGGTAGTTATGCCATTTTGTACCTAAGTGAGCTAATTATGTTATAAATGAACTATCTAAGCTAGCTATAGATCATTATTGAGCTATCCTAGGTAGTTATGCCATTTTCTAGCTAACTAAGCATATCAAGTCATTTTGGAGGAAAAAATGCTAAGTATAGGTCATTTTATAGCTATGCTAGGTAGAATATATCATTTTGGAGGTAAGTAAGTGTTGGGGAACGTCGCATGGGAAACAAAAATTTTCCTACGCACACGCAAACCTATCCATGGTGATAAGCATCTACGAGAGGGAGAGTGGATCTACATACCCTTGTAGATCGCTAAGTGGGAAGCGTTAAGAAACGCGGTTGGTGTAGTCGAACATCTTCGCGATCCAAATCGCCGAGCGTCCCGCGATCTCATCACGATCCGTCCCGCGATCCAATCATGATCCGTCCCGTGAACTCATCATGATCCGTCCCGCGACCTCATCACGATCCGTCTCACGATCTTGATCACGATCTGTCCCGCGAACTCATCACGATCCGTTCCGCGATCTCATCACGAACTGTCTCGCGATCTCGATCACGGTCCTTCCGATCTAGCGCCGAACGGACGGCACCTCCGCGTTCAGCACACGTGCAGCTTGATGACGATCTCCACCGTCTCGATCCAGCGAGAGGAGGTGGAGAGGAGAGAGAGTTCACCGGCAGCGTGACGGCGCTCCGGTGATGGTGGTGGTGTGATTCCGGCAGGGCTTTGCCTAAGCGCTGCGGAAAACCGATCTAGAGGAGAAACTGTGCACCGGTGAAACGGGTAGCACGTGGCCGGAAATTCTGTCCAAAAACCACCCAATCCACTAGTATATATAGGAGGAGAGGAGAGGAGAGGCAGCCAAGGCCTTTGGGTCGGCCGAAATAGGAGGTGGGAGCAATCCTACTTCACCTCCAATCCTAGTTGGAGTAGGATTGCCTCCTATTGGCTGATTTTCCACTTTTTGCTTTAGGACTTTCTCTCCTGCGCCATGGGCCTTTGTGGCTGTTTTCCCAGCCCACTAAGGGATGGTTATTATTCTCCCACAGCCCATGGACCTCTTGGGGTCGAAATACCCCTCCCGGAGGTCGTCCGGTACACTACCGGCACTCCCGGTACAATACCGATACTCCCGGTACACTACCGATGAGCCCGAAACTTTTCCGGAAACCAAACTGGGACTTCCTATATATGAATCTTTACCTCCGGACCATTCTGGAGCTCCTCGTGACGTCCGGGATCTCATCTGGTACTCCGAACAACCTTCGGTCACCACCATACATAACTCTACACTACCGAAACGTCACCGAACCTTAAGTGTGCAGACCCTGCGGGTTCGAGAACTATGTAGACATGACCGAGACACCTCTATGGTCAATAACCAATGGCGGGACCTGGACGTCTACATTGGTTCCTACATATTCTACGACATCTTTATCGGTCGAACCTCTATGTCAAGGATTCAGTTAATCCCGTATATCGTTCCCTTTGTTCTTCGGTATGTTACTTGCCCGAGATTCGATCGTCGGTATCTCCATACCTAGTTCAACCTCGTTACCAGCAAGTCTCTTTACTCGTTCCGTAATACAAGATCCCGCAACTAACAATTAGTCACATTGCTTGCAAGGCTTATTGTGATGTTGCATTACCGAGTGGGCCCCGAGATACCTCTCCGTTACATGGAGTAACAAATCCCAGTCTCGATCCATGCCAACTCAACAGACACCATCGGAGATACCTGTAGAGCACCTTTATAGTCACCCAGTTACATTGCGACGTTTGATACACAGAAGGCACTCCTCCGATATCCGTGAGTTGCATGATCTCATGGTCATAGGAACATATACTTGACATGCAGAAAACAGTAGCAATAAACTGATACGATCATATGCTATGTTTGTAGTTTGGGTCTTATCCATCACATCATTCTCCTAATGATGTGATCCCGTTATCAAATGACATCTCATGTCCATGGCTAGGAAACCTTAACCATCCTTTGATCAACGAGCTAGTCCATTAGAGGCATACTAGGGACATGGTTTTGTCTATGTATCCACACATGCATTTAAGTCTCTGATCAATACAATTATAGCATGGATAATAAACGATTATCATGAACAAGGAAATATGATAATAACTAATTTATTATTGGCTCTAGGGCATATTTCCAACAGTAAGGTTATTATGTCATTTTTGAGGAAAATAAGCTACGTATAGGTCATTTTGGAGCTAAGTAGGTCATTTCTTAAGCTAAGTATGCATTTGTTAATGAAAACACTTGGCAAAACTTAACATCATCACGGAGGTGAAGGACCGGTAGGGTTTGCGCCAGGGTGAGACGTAGAAGGACCGGTCGGGGTTGCAGCAGACGCAGAAGGATCAGTCGATGCTTGTCGGGAGGCACGTTGCACCAAAGATCATTTGCAATGTCTCCTTAGCATGATGAAACTCAAATGTGAATACTAGTAACTAATGACCATTCAAACGAAACTCACTGTGGGTGCTATAGCAATATGGGGCATCGACGGAGGGGTCTGACCATTGTTCTGGCACACGGTCTGCACATTTTGCTTTCACGAGTCATTCATATTAGTTAGTGATGAAACAAACATTACGTGCATGATTTGGCTAATATGTAGGAGAAACTTACCACGAGGAGCTCGTATAGGCCCTGGTGAGACGTGTCGTTCCGGTTCCTCTCCTCCTCCAACAGCCTAGCCGTCCTCTCCTCCATGTCCCTCTCCCTCTGTGCCGCCTGCCTGTTTGCCTCCGCCAGAAGCTCTTGGGACCTAGCCTCAATGGCAAGCTCCATTGGCCGTGGACGAGGCCTTATCTTAGGATCAGAGCTCGTCTGGCGCTTCTTGATCTCCAGGAGAGTTCTAGAACAACGTATCAGTCCATCTCCAATGGCTATCGAGCCATGGGGCCTCCCGCCACCAGATATCATCGGGAGCTCTTGATCAAAAGGACTCTAGCTTGGGTTGAAGTCCTCCCCTTTCCTCGCCTTCCCCTCATCTCTATACCTCATGAACTTGTTGTGGGAGGAGATGTTGTTGAAGCTCTCTGGATGATCGAGGTCATCCTTAGAGAATGCCTTGGCCTTCTTGTACGAGGCAGTATGGGCCATGGCATAGAGGTCAAATAGAGGTGGCACCTCCTTCTTGTTTTCTCGCACCTAAAAGAGAGGAACAAAATATTAGTTAAGCGCTCAAGCTAGCATGAAGAATGAAATTGCATGAATCATGAAGCAAACCACATACCCAGTTATCCCCGAACTCAAACAGGTTGGTGCTCCCTTTATGGTGTGGCACACCTCTCATTTGGGCACGCTTATCCTTGGCATTGTTGTATTCGGCTAGCCATTCGGGGGAGCACCACTCACCCACCAATGCCTCCCAACAGTCCATCCTATCCGCACACCATTTCGGGGGCACCTTAGTTAGACAAGAGAAATTTCAGCGCTACGCCTACGAATCAAATCAAAGAAACTAAGTACAAGGCCTTAAGAATAGGTAATTACCTTCATTAACTTCTCCTTACTTAGATAATTTTTGCGGCACTTCCTCTTGGCCCTCTTAATGTTAGTCGAGGCGTAGTAGTCTCGAATAGCCTGCAACCGAGCTTCGTGCCGTAAGTTCTGAAGTAGGTGCTTGCACTCGGCTTCGAGAACAACAGCCGCTTTCGCCTCGTCTTCCTCAAGACACCCGTAGAAGGTCTGCAATCAAACAAGACAACACTAGTTAGTACAATCACTAGGTGTTGTTGATTTTTAATTCTGTAAAGGAGAAATTACCCAAAAGCGACGGATCACAATGTCAGCCACCGTCTCGCATAAGACACCGTCGACCATCTCCTCCGGTGGGGCCGGGGAAGCCATGTACTGCTCCCAGGTCAATGCTACCTGTGGAGCCTCACCCTCACCGGGCAACTGGACCTTCCCCGGGAAGTGGTGCCGGAGAAGCACACCAAGGACCTGGTTGGGCCTGCGGACACCACACTCGTATTTCCAACCCCTGCAGTATGACAAGGCCAACACATTAGATATTAAATTGAAGAAACATGAAGGCAAAAGCTTAAAAAAGAGTAAATGCACTTACTTCTCTGCATTAGGTGCAATCAACCACCTCTGCTCGTGGGTCGTCGGCACGGGCGGGAGCTTTGTACAACCATGCTGGTAGACCTTCTTGCCCTCCTCAACCAGCTCGCCCTCGCTATAGATGTCCTCACACAAGTTGTCCTTGCCACCATCAGCATGGCCACTAGCCTCCGGAGTCACGTGGGACGAAGACTTTGGGACCCGAGTCTCCTAGGACAAAGACTCTAGGACCGGAGTCTCCTGGGACGAAGGCTCGGTGACCCGAGGCTCGTCGACCCGAGGCTCGTGGACCGGAGTCCAAGACGGGTCCAAGTTAGATGGGTTCACCTGAGATGGAGCACTCCCGTGGTCGGGAGAATCAGCTAGGGGTGGTGGCTAGGAAGGCGCAACAGCCTTCCTACCTCTAGCACCTCTCTTCATCTTCCCCCAACCTCTATTGGTCGAAGAAGAAGTGCCCACCGGTGTCGACATGCAGTGTACCAGCGCTCTCCGGAGTTGTTGGGGTGGAATAATAGCACCCCTCCCAGCACGCACCGAGGAAGGAGGCTCAGTTCGATCAACATAAAATAATTGAAACCTAATAACATGAACTAATTAATAATACTAATTGAATACCTCACATTAAAAATATTAATCTTCATCGTCTATATATGCTTCGGGATCAATAAATGCATAATCATCATCACTATCAGTAATGACGTGCTCATCAGCATCATCAATAAATGCATCAACATGTGGAAGGCCTCTATTTAATCGGTCAGCATTGTCAGGTCATCCGCAGCAGTAACCTCTGCTTCTTCCGTCTCTTCTTGTTCTGGCTCACGGGTGAAGTCGGGTTCACTGTCGCTGTCGACCTGAATGTTCTGGGGTGAAGTAGAGCGGTTCTTGAAACGTTTTTTGGAAACACGTGTTTCTTGGAAGAATTCTCCTTCATATGTGTCTAGGTTAATGTGAGGTTCATAATCATCTTCATTGATGGGAGGTGGTCTAAAATGTGGCGGCACATCATAAACGACATCCCAACCTTTCAAATTTGGATCCGTTTGGCAGGCCCATGGTAGATAGAAAACTTTGGTCGCCATTTGAGCCGTAATATAGACATCAGGAACATCTAAATGGGTGCTTTGTTTGATTTCGACTAGCCCTATATGTTCATGAGTCCTTCTAGTCTCCTTCGGCTGGAACCAATAACATTTGAAGACTACGACTTTTGGTGGGTTTTCACCAAATAATGTAAGTTCATAAATTGCTTGAACTCTTCCATAATACTCGACCCCTCCTTCGCCGATAGTAGAGACACAAAAAATTGTAGACTTTTGGTCGGCCATAGATAGCTCTTTGCCAAAAGTATGAAAGCGATACCGGTTGATGTCGTATTTGTCAAATGAACGGACCTTATAGTCAAAACCATTAGTGACTTGTCTCAATTCGGAGTCCATAGACTCGGCATTAGCATACAAGTTTAATACGAAAGGATTGTTGCATTAGCAGCAAACTAGGCAAAGAAATGAAATCATCTAATTAATGGAAGTTACCGTTTGCTTGAACCAAGAGATGAAACCGGTATAGCCGCCTCCATGCTTTGCCAGAAGCTCATACTCTTCGATGGAATCCTTTTGGATCACCACTCCATCCGAGAATTTGGTGACGTATCGACTATATCACATATCCGGGAATAAGAGCATTTCAAAGGAATTAGAAGTTGCGAAACAATGTACCAAGAACTTACTCGATGTATGGACACACTTCTGTTAGGTTGTTGAAGATATACAATGAAATGGTCCGCCATTCTTTGACATCCAACGCTATTGATTTCGAAGCACCGGCTGGTGCGAGCTTCCCTTTGAATAGGCTGAGGTTGGATCGACCTTTTTCACGGTCGCCATCATTGTACCGAGGCTTCAGATTATGCAAATGACGATTCTTGGCTTTGTAGTGTGCTGTCACGAAGTTTGCCGCCTCCTCAGTAATGAATGCCTCGGCTATCGATGCTTCAACTCTACGTTTATTTTTACATTTTGTTCGAAGCGTCTTCTACATCCTCTCAGTTGCGAAGCACCAACGATTTTGCACGCCCCCCCCCAATCTTGCCTCGATCGGGAGATGCAAAATCAAATGCTACATTGGATTAAAGAAGCCCGGTGGAAAGATCTTTTCAAACTTGCAAATCAACTCTGACGCCAACTCTTCCAGTTCGTCTAGCACGTCAAGCGATAGTTTTTCGCACAAAGAGAACGGAAGAAATAGCTCAGCTCTGCCAGTACTAGCCATTCATCCTCAGGGATAAAGCCACGCAACATCACCGGCATTACCCGCTCAATCCATATGTGCCAATCATGAATCTTGAGACCAAATATTTTCAATTTGTCAAGACTTGCTCCCCTCTTTAGATTCGCTGCGTACCCATCAGGGAACATTAACTGCATTTTCACCAACAAGATCATTCCCTCATAGCTGGCCTTCCAAGATTGAACCATGCCTTTGGCTTCCTCCAGTTCTTCTTTCCTTTCGGTTGTCAAATGTTTTGTAACGGTCTATCACATAGAGCCTCCTGGTCGACTCTAGCCTTAGGATTATCATTTGACTTCCCCTCTATGCCGAACAATATACCAAAAAGGGCCTCTGTGATATTCTTTTCAATGTGCATCACGTCGATGTTGTGTCGACAAAGGAGGTCTTTAAAGTAAGGCAGATCCCACAAACATATCTTGTGAGTCCAGGCGTGTTCTGTATTATACCCTTTCAAATACCCTGGACGATGTGGATCTGGCTCGAGATCGTTTATCTGATCCAGGATCTGTTGGCCTGTCAACGCAGGTGGTGTAGTGTTTTTGACAACTCTACCTTTGATGAAATTCTTCTTGTCTTTTTCTAAACTTATGGTCAGGATCCAGGAACTATCTATGCATGTCGAAGCAAGAAAACTTGCGACCCGCCTCCAACCAACGGAACTGAAGAGCTTCCTTGCATGTGGGGCACGGAAACCTTCCATGCACACACCAGCCAACTAATAGCGCATACACCGGCAAGTCATGTGACGAGTACATGTACCACACATGCATTTTGAAGTTCTTTTTGGTAGTGGCGTTGTATGTCTTGATCCCATTATCCCAGGCTTCTTGCAATTCATCCTTAAGCGGCTGCATTTACACATTCATATTCTTCCTCAGATATTTGGGCCTTGGAATTATCAACGTCAGCAAAATGTTCTTTCTTTTCATAATCTCTTCGGGGGGAGATTGAGTGGAATGACAAATACAGGCCAACAACTGTATTGTGCTACCGTCATACCATACACATTGAACCCATCTGTGCTGATGGCAACTCGAGGATGCCTTGGATATGCCGCTTTATCCTTATGTAATGCATCGAAGTGCTTCCACGCAAAAGCATCTGAAGTGTGTCCCAACATCGGATTCCCATCTGCATCTAGTTTTGTTCTTTTGCCCAATTTATGCCACGTCATCTGTCTGGCTGTCTCTTGAAGTCTTGGTATGATTGGCAGATACCGAAGAACATTAATGGGGATTTTGGTCTGAATCTTTTCACCCATACCGTTGTCTACCAGAACATACCTGGAAGCATTGCAAATGGGGCAATAGTTCAAGCCTGCATACTCAAGCCTAAATAAGGCACATCCATTCTCATAGGCATCTATCTTCTCATAGGGCATCTTAAGCGCACGTAGGATTCTGTCCGACTGGTACACGTTTGTTTGCAATACATGGCCTTTGGGTAGAAAGCACCAAATATCATCATCATCGCGTCGTAGCATTCTCTGCCCAGGTTGAACTGAGCCTTCAGAGCAATTACTTGCGCGATGGCATCCATATGACAAAGCTCAGTGTGCTGGTGCAGAGGACGTTTTGAAGACTCCAACATTTCATAAAAGGCCTTTGCAGATTCCTCCATCTCATCGTCCGAATCCCGAGCATCATCAAAGTCTTGCACCATGTCTTCGATCCCGGTACCATGCTCGTCAGTGTGATGACGAACCACCTCAACTCTGGCATGTTGGGCAGACTCACCATGAAATGTCTAGACTGTATAATTAGGCGTAAAACCCCACTTCTACAGGTGTTTGATCATTTCAAACTCTGGCTTCTTCTTAAAGTTGTCGCAATCGACACAAGGGAACCAAGTTGTTTTCTGTCCATTTGCAAATGCGACTCTCACAAACTCCTTGGTTTTTGTTATCCATTCACGGGTCATGTCTTTATGACTTGTGTGACCGGTGTACATCTACCCATGATCACTCATCTTGCCTAGATACTGGACACATAGAAAATATATACATAATTCAGCAAAACATATTCATCAGTTAATAGAGTTTGTCAGTTTCATTACGTCGATGCAACCTAGACGCTACTAGGTAAAGATAGGTCCTAATCCCACCGGAGTATGTGTACATTGGGTTCGTTTTCCCATGCTCCGCTCCAGATCTGACGCACAATTTCGGCAGCACCTCCCCACTGTTCTCCTGATACACGTCTCGGCAATAAGCAGAGAGGATGTGTACCCGAAGAACAACAGGGAGGCACTGACGAAATTCTGCATCGGATCCGGAGTAGAGCATATGGGAAAATGAACCCAATCTACACATACTCGGGCTGTCCATGGATAACGTTGGACAATTCGAAAGAATCATGATTATAAATATGCTAATGAATGCATATTTATAGATGTAACCCTTTCAAATGGGAGACGCATAGTGGTCACACATACTGATGACTGAAGACACCTATAGCTAGCAAGTTTCATCGGCACGAAGACCAGAACAGAGGAAATGAAGGGGGTAGGAGGAGATGTCATTTGTGCTCACCCACAAACGCAGGGGCAGAGCTCATCGAATGCACAAGGAGGTTGTCGTACACCAGAACCTTGCAGCAACGAAACATCTGCACATTTAAATCCACCTGATCAACATAAATATGATCCTTGAATAAAGGCATGTATGGCTTGAGCGAGTCATGATTGGCACGGGGTTAGG
This sequence comes from Hordeum marinum, assembly GCA_022496015.1. NCBI lineage: Eukaryota > Viridiplantae > Streptophyta > Magnoliopsida > Poales > Poaceae > Hordeum > Hordeum marinum. The sequence goes on along the minus strand of CM039673.1, from coordinate 123,989,892 downwards.
GTGCTATGTCGGGGTCGCGGTGTCGGGGTGTCGTGTCAGGGTCGGGGTGTGAGGGAGTCATGTCGGGGTCAGGGGGTCGGGGTGTCGGGGTCGGGATGGCAAATCCTCAACCCCTTGACCCCTCGGCGACCCCTGACCCCTGGAAACCTTTTCCCCTTGACCCTTGACCCCTCGACACCTTGATCCTCGACCCCTAGACCCTTGACTCCTTTTCCCCTCGATCCTCGACCCCTAGACCACTCAATGACCCTCTTTTCCCTCGGCGACCCTCTTTTTCTACTTTTCCTACTTCTTTTTTTCATCTTCTACTTCTACTTTTTTTCATCTTCTTCGTCTTTCTTCTTCTTCTTCTTCGTCTATTCTTCTCCTCCTCCTCCTCCTCCTCCTCTTCATCATCATCATCATCATCATCATCTTCTTCTTCTTCTTCTTCTTCTTTATTTTCCTTTTTCCTCTCCATCTTATTCTTCTTCTTCCTTCTTTTCATTCTTACTCTTGTGTTCTTTTTGTTCTTCATTTTTCTTATTTTCCTTTTCCTCTCCACTTCTACTTTTTATTCCTTTCTTATTTTTTTCATCTCACAAAATTTACTAATAACCTAAAATATGACTAACCTAAAATCTACTAACCTAAAATATGACTAACCTAAAATCTACTAACCTAAAATATGAATAAATATAAAAAACTAACCTACAATCTACTAACCAAAAATCTACTAACCTAAAAAAAAGCAACTAACCTAAATTACTAAGAGTACAACCTAAATCAACTAACCTAAAGTACGAACAGTACAACCTAAATCAAAAAACAGCAAGATAAAATAAAAGAAAAAAGCGGAAGAACCTCACCAGGGGGCGGCTGGACAGAGTGCCGCTAGGCGGCGGGGGGCGGCTGGATGGAGAGGGGCTGGGCGGCGGGGGGCAGAGCGGCGGCGGGTGGCGGGGCACCACGGCGGTGAGGTGGCCATACGGCCTGGGTGGGGCGCCGGGGCGGCGGGGCGGCCGCAAGGCCTGGGCAAGGCACTGGGGCGGCGAGGCGGCCTTGGGGGTCGGGGGCGGTGGGGGTTAGGGGCAGCGGGGACGGTGGGGGTCGGCGGCAGGGGTAGCTCGGGCATAGGGACGGCACGGGTGAGGTGAGGGCAGAGAGACAAAGGGGAGAGAGACAAGGGTGGGGCGCAGGCGCTGGCCGGTTTTTGTTAGGTCAAAGCTCTCTACCGTTAGGTTCGCCACTTTCTTTGTCGTCTGCTAGCAGACGACAAAGTAGCTTTGCCGTCTACTAGCAGACGGCAAAGAAAGTGGCCGTTAGGTTGTTCTCGTTAGTGGGCCACCCTCCCTCTTTGCCGTTTGCTAGCTGAAGGCAAAGCTTCTATGCCATCCGCTAGCAGACGGCAAAGAGCTGGCTGACAGCAAACATGATCTTTGCCGTCAGCTCTTTGTTTGTCGTCAGTTTTCTGTAAGCTAATGGCAAAGACCTTCTTTGCCGTCAGCTAGCTGACGGCAAAGATCTTGATTCCAGTAGTGAACATAGCTGTCGAAGGGGGCTTCCCACCTCCGGGTGTAGCTTATCTAACCCTAACAGCCGACTCTTAAGCCAAAAAAGTTGACAAGTCAACATTGGTTGTCGAAGGGGGCTTCCCACCTCCGGGTGTATCTTATCTAACCCTAACAACCGGATCTCAAGCCAAAAAATGTTGACAAGTCAACATAGCTGTCGAAGGTGGCTTCTTACCCTTCGGGTATAGCTTATCTAACCCTAACAGCTGGCTCTTAAAGCCAAAAAATGTTGACAAGTCAACATAACCATCCAGAGGGCTTCCCACCCTACGGGTGTAGCTTATCAAACCCTATCGGTCGGCTCTCAAGCCAAAAAAGTTGACTCTCTCAACACGTTAGGAAGATATAACATCTTTGGGTTGTGATTTTCAGCCGCCCTCCTAACAATATAAAGAGACATCTATTCTTACAGGAAATTAAGCTGCCAAAAGCCAGTAAAGCACCCAAGGAGAAGCACAAGAAAAGATGACATATATATGTTGAGCCGGACTACTTCATGTATGCATGATGGCACAATTCAAGCAAAACCAAAGTTACTACAGTTGATGACAACTGCTCTCTGTGGAGCCCAAAAATATCTCAAAGTTTTTACACCGCTCATGGCGGGTCACAAGAGCCGGCTATCAATGGCTTTTATGACTCCTTTAGCTAGCCGGTGGGTTTCCCTGCTCCGGGTATTCAACCTCCTTGATCTGAAGACGGTCCAAGTCCCAGTTGCAGTGAGTTAAAGCTGCAAAGTTACCTTCCTCAAAGAAGGGTGATGGGTCAAATTCAGAATAAAAAATATGCTTACTACAGGCGGGTGTCAGATCCTTGGACTCAAAGAGGGGGCCACAGATCCTTTTCTGATCTGCGTTGCAAGCCGCCTGGTAAGTCGACAGATTGACCTCTTCTGCTAAAACGGAGGCCAGGACTATGGAATACTTCACACACCGGGCATAGTTAGCGTCCGTAATTTTGGAGCCATCATCCTTTTTGGAGGGAAACCCATCCATCATATCAGCCGGAGTTAAGTCGGGGGCAAAAGCTAGTGCCTGGCTTATAGCTGCGATCGCCCTGACGGGTGGCTGATCTCTTCAACTCGACAATTTGCTTTGGCAGCATGGACAGAAGCTCTAAGACCCCTTTGAGAGTTCAAGGTATAACATCCTTGTATTGTATAGCTTTGATTGTACACATAGCGTCGCAATAAAGATGCTCTATCAGGGTATACATGGCCTTCAGGGGAAGCAAACTGTTGGAGGCAAGTTGGCAGCTCCTAGGACCTGCATAAGACGGATGCCTTGTTACGAGTCTCTAGCACAAGTACAATATACAAATTGAGTCAAGTTATCAAATACTTACCAAAGATGGCGGCTGTCATCATCTTGATGTGGCGTGTCAAGGACTGCAGCTCATCGGATACAATCATAAGTCACTGATCAGCATCATCCACCCGTTTAGTCAAGGCGACTTGTTCAGCTTTAGCAGATTCCTTGAAGGTTGTGAAGTCGGCCTTCATTTTGGTCAGTTCTTCAGAAAGGAGTCGTCATTTCTCATCAGCTTCACTCTGGGCGGCTTGCAGCGTGGCTAGATTGTTTTTTAAGTTGGACACTTCTGACCCGACTTCGTTTAAAGCTTCTTACGACATATCAAAGCATGGAATGAGCCGACAGGAGGAGAAGTTTTAAAAAAATTCAGAAAATCTCAAACAGATTGCAAGCAATATGTGTGACACTTGGGGGCTAATGTGTATTTGATCTCCTAGATTAAAGGTAGTTCCGAATCATCTTTATCAAGTTAACTCAGAACTTGGGTGCTACACACTGGTTTTTTCAGGCTGTTCATCACGAAAGTCCCGACTCAACTTTGGAAAAGATTGAGCCGGCCCATAGGGGCTTCAATTTGCTCTATTATCTATCTTCTATAAAGCTCCGGTTCAATGTTATCAACTTTGAGCCGGCCCTTGGGGGCTAACAACGATGGTTTGAGATTACCTCTAAGTAAGTTGAGGCCTACATGCTAAATATTTCTACTTCTACCAAGATTGAAGAGATGGATTATCATCAGCAAATATTAACCCGGCTCTTGGGGGCTGTGTAAGGATATAAGGAGAAAAAGAATACCTCGTATTTCTTCTTCATTAAGTTAACAAGATTGAGATCCAGATCTCGGCTTCTAGATAGCCGGTTCATAAGCCAGCATGAAGTTCGTCAGTTGTCATTTTCTTGAGGGCGGGGATCTCAAACTCCAACTGCTTGGAACCTTTAGCCATCTCACTATGCTTTGTCAGCACGTGAGGTGGAGGAGATTGGAAGACGGCGCCGTTAATCAGGACGTCCGGAGCAGTGGTGTCATCAGCAGCCTTGGCAGGGTTTGAGGGCTTGGAATGGTCCTTCTGCGGACTCTCTGGAGTAATATCAGCTCCTGGCTCTGCAGAAGCCGCTGAGGGATTTGCATCTAGCATAGGAGCGTCCGGCTTGGCAAGCTCTAGTTCTTGAGCGGTAGGGCCAGGGGAGGACTTGTTGGTCTTCCTTCGCTTAGCTTGAGCCCTGGAAAAGCATAAAAGTCAGAGCCCAAGGTTTACAACCGCCAAAGAGTCGAACGTAAGGCTTGAAACACTCGTACAATGGGTTAATCTTTGGAGGCGGCAGAGGAGTGGCCGTAGAGTCGCCGAACAAAGGCGATGATCACTGAAAGGCAGTTCAGATAACGTAAGGAAATGTTGGAATTACAAAGGAAGAGCTAGTAAAATCAAGCAGAGAAGAAACACATACCTCTGCGGGACGCTTCTTCTGAGCCGGGGAGTTAGGTAACCCGGACATAAGATCGGTAGAGCCGGCGCTCCGAGTCTGGCATCGGTCGGCTTGCTATTGCTTTTTCAAAAGAAATTAGGGGTCCAAGTAAGCAAGAGGATGAGAAAGGGGAACTTTTCAACCGACCCACCGTATCTTCCGGGGTACAAAATATTCTGAGTTGGACGAAATATAAGTTACCTCAGGGGCGTTGGCGCGACTCATCTCTGCCTCGTCCTATGAATGGCTATGATCAGTAAGGAGAATAAAGAGGTGGCAAAAAGTAGTCGAATTATACCTCTGAGCCATCTGATTCTGGCGGTTCAAACCATTCTTCTTGAGGAGTGGTCTTCTTCGTCCTCTTGGCCACGACATTCTTCTTTGTTTTCTTCAGAGGAGGAACATATTTTTCTTTCAGAAGTCGAAGTCAGCCTGAAAAGATAAGCCGGCAAGTAGTGAGGAATTGCCAAGACATAGGTAAATAAAGAGAAGAGACTATGAATAGTCGCCTTACATCTGGGACCGGGTTAATGACACAGAAAGGTGTCAGCCCAATGGCACTGCAAGCTCCTGAAGTCTCGTGGACAAGACTCCGTATGACAGTTGTAATATCATCTTTTGTTAATGTCGTCCGGCTGAAGCAAAGGGAATCATCGTACTGGCCCGGATATTCGCACATAAGGCGATTTCTCCGGCTTAAGGGCATAATCCTCCAAGAGATCCAGCAGCGGATCAAATCCAAACCTGTCAGTCCGTTGGCCATGAGGGCTTTAATCTTGGCGTGAGCCGGCTCGTGCTTCACCCGTCCAGCAGTTGACAGCCGGCTGGAAAGCTCGGAGGTTGTCTTGAGCCGAGATGGGCGGTAACCCAGCAGTTGATGTTCACCCTCTGGGGAGGTATCTTTACAATAAAACCAAGTCTTATTCCAATCTTTTGGGTGACTCGGCATCTGAACACCGGAAAAGTTATGTGTCGGCACCTCTGAATTGAAATCCCGCCGAGTTCTAAGCTTGGGCCGGCCTTCACTTCGGTCTAGAGGTTTGCGTAAAAGAACTACCGGAAGAGACCAACAAACGGTTCAGCTTGCAGATAGACTTCGCTGAACACTTGGAAGTTACATATGTTGGAGACATAATTGGGGGCAAGGTCTTGAGGGCGCAGCTTGTAAAAGTGAAGAACATCCTAGAAGAATTTTGAGCCGGGGGGTATGAACCCACGTTCGATGTGATCTGAAAATACCACTACTTTGCCCTCCTGAGGAATGGGCTTCAGTTCATTGCCCGGAACCCGCCAATGGATGACATCCTTGGCGGGAAGGGTGCCCGCGTGTACAAAGTCCATCAGGAACTCTTTAGTGATGCAAGAGCCGCCCCAATTGCATGAGTTGGATGCACGAGACATGGTGGCGGTTTAAAACTGTGCAAGGTAACAATGTACGGCGAGTCAGAGAACGGCCGACCTCTACGGGCGGTTAAAATCTTAAGATCTTAAGATTGAGTCGCCAGGATCTGGTTGGTGAGAGCCGGAACTACATGGCGGGTCAAGTTTATGAGAAGACAGCAAAATTTGGCTAAGTGCAGAAAACAGGTTTCACAAAGTATCTCTAAGACTACGGATCTAGAAAACAAAGGGAAATAGTTTTATTTCAAACCTAGAGACGAACAGTCAAAAGATGAAAGTTTGAAAATAACAGGCGGAGCCGTTACAGATCTGTGCTGTGCTACTATCGATTTCCTACAAAACGCCGCATTTGGGACAGGATATTACCGGGTTCGTATGGACTAACCATGGTCGGCATTGAAAGAGGCTCGAGTTCTAAGCGGTAGGAGAGCTCCATGAAACCCTACCGAAATGGCTACAGATCTAGGGGAAGAAGAACTCACCAGAGACAGCACGGCGGACGCGGGCAAAACTCTAGAACGAACAGGTCGATGCAGCGGCCTCGACGATGACGGCATGGAGGCAGCACTGGAGCGAAGTGTGCTAGAGCGGCAGCGCTGGAAGGAGGAAGATGAAGAGCGAGCAGGAAGGAAGGCAAGAGCCACCCCTCGCGGTCCTATTTAATAGGAAAAGGTGGAAACTGGCATGAAAATCCAGGCGACGGATGTCGTTTGACCGAGGCAGAGGCCTCAATTACCGAACCATCCATTTAATAAGGGAAGATTCGCTGTAGACGTCAGAGGATCTTTCTGACAGGTTTGACATGACGTCATGGCGGGTTATAATTTACTTTCAGGTGACTGCAGAGAGAATCGTCGATGATTAAGAAGGAGGCTGAAGTGAGCAAGCTCAAATCAACCTGGGGCCTAGTGTTGGGGATATAACCCCACGGTGATACCCGCCCCAAGGGCTCCGGGTCACACTAGGCAGCTCGTACACCAGCCCAAGAGTGGGCTGTGAAGACTTAATCCCAAGACGTTTGGCGGCTTGACAAGATGCGACGGAACATGTACCAGATGGAGAAGACACTGGAGGGTAAGCTGCCCGGAGACAACTAGGTCAGGAAGGCACGATAAGGTAGAGATAGACTCAGACACGTGGTGAGAGTCGGTTGCAACTTGTATGACCCGTGGTCTTGACCTCCTATATAAAGGCGAGACCCGGGGCGACTTAAATATTAGACTATCGAGAACTAGGACAAGTAATAGCTCCCTTGTAATTGTTATACCAAGCAATACGAACACAAGCAGGACGTAGGCTATTACCTCTACTTGAGGGGCTGAACCTGGGTAAACTCGTGTCCTTCGTCCCAATCAACCCCTTTGAGTCCATCACCTTCGCGATGGCCTCGAATCCAAGTCCGTTGACCCGGACATCTGCCGTGAGAAAACCACGACAGGTTTGCTAGTTGTGTGAGATATTTCCTCCTTGTATCCCCCACACCGGATTGCATAACCAGAAAGTATTCGGAAGTTCTTAGGTGGGAACTCTTGTAGTTATCTAGGATCATCTTCTTCAGATGTATGTGGGCATATACATTTGTTCCGAGAAACATTAGCTCAATACTTTTGTGTTATTGCGAGTGGCTTCTAATATATGATGATGTAATCGCAAAACCAAAGAAAGCATTCTTACTAATTTTTCAGTAGGAAGACTGTGATGTTATTTGTGCAATTCTTTCAAGCATTAGCTATTGAATTCATCTTAGCAATGAGGTTTTGATGTTCTTATCCATGTTCAGGATGGCTCCACCAACTCGCGGGAATATGGGTCGTGGTGAGGAGCAGGCTGATGTTCCACCCCCACCGCCTCCTCCTCCAGAAGCTTGGCAAGCTATGATGGTCGCAACCAATGCGAACACTCAGATGTTGCTGAGGTTGTTGCAAGAAAGAGATGAGGGTCAGCAAGGCTTTCAAGGGAATTTTCAGAACCAACCTCAGTTTACGATGCTCAATCAGTTCCTTGCCAACCAACCCAAGTCTTTCACCTGTTGTGAGCAGCCTTTTGATGGTGATGATTGGCTCCATGACATGAGTAAGCATTTTGAGTGTAGCAATGTCAAACTAGAGGCCTTTGTCAGATTGGCCTCGTTCCAGCTCAAGGGTCAAGCAGCTGATTGGTGGCAGCAGTACAAGGATTCCAGGGGCGATCGTGTTGTTACTTGGGACAATTTCTGTCGTGACTTCAGGGCCCATTACATTCTGACAAGATTTTTCTAGGAGATGCATGAGAAGTTTAGGCACCTAAAGCAGGGGAGCAAGTCTGTCTATCAGTACACCATCGAGTTCTAGAATTTGGCCCACTATGCTAAGCAAGATGTTCCAGATGACAAGGCGATGATCTATCAGTTCAGAGGTGGTCTCAAGGATGAGCTTTTGCCAAGTCTAGTCCTTCAAGAGCCTCATGAGTTTGATCATTTCTACAACATGGCTTTGAAGGTCGAGGCAACTCAGCTCAAGTTGGAGAACTCAAGGAAGCATTCAAGGGATTCATATTCTTCTTCTTCTAGCTCTCAGATGGTTCCTAAGAAGCAAAAATATTGGGTGCCTAATCCTCCTCCATTTCGTCCTCCTCAACAGGAGAAGAAGTTCGGTGGCCGTGGTTCTTCCCACCCACCCAACCCAGGATATCAGCACAGAACCTAGGCATCCAAGTCACCTTTTGTTCCTCCTCGAGGCAACTTTCATCCGCTATCTGAGGTTACTTGTTACAAGTGTGGTCAGAAGGGTCACTACTCAAACAAGTGCAACAACCAGCGGTGTCTTCCGCCTCCTCCTCTAGTCAGGCCTCCAGGAAATGCAATGGTGAAGCATAATCCCAAGTCAACAAGGGTGAACATGGTGAATGCAGCTGAAGCAGAGCAGCCTCATGATATGATTATGGGTAATCTCTCAGTCAATTCTTTTTCTGCAAAACTTTTGTTTGACACTGGTGCATCGCATTCATTCATTTCAAAACCTTTTGCAACCAAGCATCATTTGCATCATGAGCAGTTGTCCAAGCCTTTCTCAGTTGTTTCCCCGGGTGTTTTCATGCATGCAAAGATGGTAGTTCCAGATGTTTCTATCAAGATGGGCAGCTATTCTTTTTTGGCTTCTCCAATTGTGCTCGGTAATTCCGATATTGATCTCACTTCGGGCATGGACTTCCTACTATGAATAAGTCTTATGTTGATTGTCAAGCAAAAGAAGTCAAGCTGACTCATCCTTCAGAAGATGTGATTATTTTCGCGGCTTGCGATGACACAATCCATCTCTTTGCTCTTAATGAGAAGGGTGAAATCTCGGCTCTTTCTCAAATTCCGGTGGTTTGTGAGTATGAAGATGTCTTTCCATAAGAATTGCCAGGAATGCCTTCACACCGGCCATTCGGGTTCGTGATTGACCTCGAGCCCGGAACTCAACCGGTTTGCAAGCGCCCTTATAAACTTGGCCCCGAAGAGCTGAAAGAGTTGAAGAAGCAGCTGGATGAACAAGAACGTCTGGGTCTGATCAGACCAAGTTCTTCTCCATGGGGTTGTGGTGTTTTGTTTGTCAAGAAGAAGGATGGCACGGACCGGCTTTGTGTTGATTACTGTCCATTGAACAAGAAGACAATAAGAAACAAGTACCCACTTCCCAACATAATTGAGTTGTTTGAACAACTGAAAGGTGCCAAGGTTTTCTCGAAGCTTGATCTTCGCATTGGCTATCATCAGATTTGCATTCGGGAAGAAGATATTCCAAAGACTGCTTCCAAAACGAGTTTTGGCTCTTATGAGTACACCATCATGTCATTTGGTCTTGCTAATGCTCCTCCAACCTTCTCAAGAATGATGACTTCATTTTCTTTCCTTTCAAGAATGAGTTCGTCTTGGTCTATTTGGATGATATCCTTGTGTTCTCGGAGACAAAAGAAGAGCATGCAGAGCATCTCCGCCTTGTGCTTGACAAGTTAAGAGAGCATCGATTCTATGCCAAGTTTTCCAGGTGTGAGTTTTGTCTCAATGAAGTGGTGTACCTTGGGCATGTGATCTCTGCCGAGGACATTAAAGTGCACCCTGAGAAAGTTGAGGCAATCTTGAAGTGGGAGCCTCCTCAGAATGTGAAGCAGCTTTGGAGCTTCCTCAGGCTTGCTAGTTATTGCAGAAGATTCATGGAGAACTTCTCTAAAATTGCTAAGACTTTGTCTAATCTTGTACAGAAGAATGTCTAGTATGTTTGGTATCCTGAGTGTGATGTGGCGTTCAATACGCTCAAGCAGAGACTGACTTCAGCTCTAGTTCTTGTTCCTCCCGAGCAGTCAAAGCCTTTCCAAGTTTTCTGTGATGCTTCTCTCCAAGGTCTTGGTGGTGTTCTCATGCAAGATAAGAAGATTGTTGCTTATACCTCGCGTCAGTTGAAGCCTGCTGAGAAGACCTACCCACTCATGATCTTGAGTTGGTGGTGGTTGTGCATGCTCTGATGACTTGGAGGCATTTGTTGTTGGGTAGACCAGTTGAGGTGTACACCGATCACAAGAGCTTGAAGTACATTTTCACTCAACCCAATCTTAATCTTTGACAGTCTCGTTGGGTGGAAATGCTTGAGGACTTCAATCCAAGCATTGAGTATACTCTTGGAAAAGCAAATGTCATTGTAGACACGCTCAGCCGAAAGGCGTACTGCAACAGTCTCGTTCTGAAGCCTCTTCAACCCGAGCTTTGTGAAGCCTTCCGCAAGCTCAACCTTCAAATGATTCCGCAAGGATTTCTTGTCAATCTTCAAGTCTCTCCGACTATGGAAGATCAGGTTCACCAAGCTCAACTTCTTGACGCTATGGTGAAGAAAGTGAAGAAAGGTGTGGCCAAGGGCATTCCGAAGTATAAGTGCTTTCGAGTTGATGACAAAGATACCTTGTTCTTTGAGGACCGTCTAGTGGTTCCTAAAGGTAATCTCAGGAAGGTTATCGTGGACGAAGCACACAATTCTTTTCTATCCATTCATCAAGGCAGTTCCAAGATGTATCAAGATCTCAAGCAAACCATCTGGTGGACTCGCATGAAATGTGAAATTGCTCAGTTCGTGAATGAGTGTGATGTTTGTCGCAGAGTGAAGGCAAAACATCAACGTACAATAGGTGTTCTTCAGCCTTTGCCTATCCCAAAATGGAAATTCGATCATGTGGAGATGGATTTCATCACTGGGTTTCCCAAGTCCAAGAGAGGCAACGATGCCATCTTTGTGGTTATCGACAAGCTGACCAGACTTGCTATCTCAGCAGCTCAGCTTGCAGAATTGTATACGTCAAGGATAGTTTCTTTGCATGGTATTCCTCAGCTCATCTCATCTGACCATGGAAGCCTCTTTACTTCCAAGTTTTGGGAGTCCTTCCAGACTGCTATGGGTACCAAGATCTGATTAGCATTGCATTCCATCCACGGACAAGTGGTCAAGTTGAGAGAGTCAATCAGATCCTTGAAGACATGCTCAGAGCCTGTGTGATTTCGTTCGGCATGAAATGGGAAGACTGCCTTCCATACACTAAATTCCCATACAACAATAGCTTTCAGTCTAGCTCAGGCAAGGCCCCTTTCGAGATTCTCTACGGCAGGAAGTGTCGTACCCTGCTTAACTGGTCTGAAACTGACGAGTGTCAGATTTTGGGCAATGACATGATCACCGAAGCAAAAGAGATGCGCCGTGTCATTCATGAGAACCTCAAAGCAGCTCAATCCCGATAGAAGAGTTATTACGATAACAAACATCGGGATGTTTCCTTTCAAGTTGATGATCTAGTCTATCTCAGAGTCTCTCCCATGAAGGGCACTCAGCGGTTTGGAATTAAAGGGAAGCTAGCTCCTCACTTTGTTGGTCCTTTCAGAGTTGTTGGCAAGAGAGGTGCACTTGCATATCAACTAGAGCTTCGTACAAACTTTGCAAATGTGCATGATGTCTTCCATGCCTCCCAGCTCCGGAGGTGCTTCAAGACTCCCGAGCGTACCATTGCCCTCCAAGACATTGATCTCCAAGAAGACCTCTCTTATCATGAGCATCCAATGGCTATTCTCGAAGAAACTGAGCGTAAGACTCGCAGCAAATCAATCAAGTTCCTCAAGGTGAAGTGGTCTCATCATTCTGACAAAGAAGCTACTTGGGAATGTGAGGACCTTCTCCGTTCCAAATTTCCAGAGTTCTTTCGTTCCTAGATCTCGGGTCGAGATCCTCTTGTAGTGTGGGAGAGATGTGACAGCCCAAGTGCTGCCCCTACCTTTTATGGCATGTAACCTATGTGGATCTTGTGTCATGTGATGAATGTATTTGAGTTTCTCCTTGCCATGTCTTTGTCTCCTGCATTCTTGCATCATGCATCATCTCATTCATCATCATGTCATGCATTGAATGTGGTGTGCTTCTTGACCTTGTTGTGATTGAGTGGTCTTGTGGATGTTTGTGATTGAGTGGGCATCAACTTCTTCCCCCCCTCTCTTATTACTTCAAAACAAACCCAACCTATAACCTTTTATTCCTATTATCATTAATCAACAGAATTAACTTGCTAATAAAATTGTTAAAAAATGTTCATGAGGTACCAAATATTTATTTGAGCCCATGTGTTGTTCTTTTGATGTGTTGAACCATATGATGTTGAGGTTTTAAAATAACAGAGGGCTGTTTTATTATTGTATTAAATATTCTTGCTTCAAAAATACTCTTGTTGATTTTATTAAATAGGTCTCATTTTCTTTTAGACAAAAGCATTTTTTGTTTTATCAAAAATCCTTTTTATTTTCCTCTGGTTTTTTTTCTTTTCTAGATGTTTTTATTTAATGAAAACCCTCTTGGTTTTCTTTGTCTGAGAGAGAGTGACTTGCTCGGCTTTCTTTTCCCTGGTGGCCCATCTCGCTAGCGCAGCCAGCCCAGCCCCACGGTAGACGGAGACCTGCCCGCCATCTCCTTCCTCCGTCAGGGTTCAGAGAGAGTGTGCGAGCGCCCGAGGTCCAGATCATCGAGGAGCGCCGTCTAACCCTCCCTTTTAGAACGCCTCGGCGTGCATGCACCCCCTAGGGTTCCTCTTTGTCCCTCCAGCCGCCGCCACTTCCATCTCCCTCTCCATTCCTCTCCTCCTTCGCCTTCCTTCTCTGTCAGGTAAGCTTCAGAGTGTGTTTCAGAGAGGGTCGGTGAGATCGCCAGTCGTCGTTGCCATCCTCCTCGTGTATCCAATGGGTCTCCTGCGTGCCCGACATGTCATGGCGGCCGCGGATTATCCCTGCACTCTGTTCTTGCCGTTAAAGCGTCGCGGGAAGCTCTAAGGCGTCAGCTTCTTCCTCACTGTCACTACGTGCCCGAAGCTTGCCGCCGGTCTTCTTCCCCTTCATCGTCACCATGTTTTCGCGCTTCTTCTTCCTCTTCATCCTGCTCCAAGCCGTTGTCGTCCTCCCCTCGGTGAGCCCGCATCCCTGCTGCCTGTCTTCCCGCGTAGGCCGTGCTCATTGCCGTAGCCTTCTCGTCGCTGCCGTCTGCCAAGGCAGGGCCTTGAGGGCCGCTGCCTCCGCCCCCTCGTCACGAGACGAGCAGGGGATGGATCCCAGTAGCATCCCGCATCCCCGCCGAGCTTTCCCCTCGCCAAAGATGCCGCATAGTCGTCGGATGCCGCCGCCGCGTTCCTCTATCGCCGGAGGTGTTTTTCTCGTTAGTGTCGTCAGATAAGCGCGGACAGAAGGACTAGTTGTTCTCCTCCTCCTTCCTGTCGTGAGCCGTGGCATTGCACAGTGGTAGCACGTTGGGGTAACGACCAACGGGTCAGGTGTTCAAATCCCAGCCTCCCCTCGGTGGTTTCCTTTTTTTCTGATTGACCGGATGCGCTGTTGTGTGTGTGGATCCGGTGTGAGGACCGGATCCCGTGCATGTGTTGTGTGTATGTGAGGATCTGGTGCGGCCCATGACCCACTTGTCATACACTATCTCTTTTGGTTTTATTGTTTTAATTGATTCATGAGGGTATTTACATCTATAGTAATATTTCCAATCTGGACATGTGCATTTTTGATCATGTGCAATTATAGTAAGTTTTCACATATAGGATTGTTGGGGTTTTATCTAACTAGAGTTTTGCCTTGATGCTCCATGAGAATATATGAGTATGACATATGATTTTGGGGTAGAATAAACCAAGAAATCCATTGGTGTGACTTGTTTGGGAATTTGAGAAAGTTTGAAAAAATGTCATTTTGTCTCAAAGTACCATTTTGTCATTTTTGTTACATTTAATCCATGCATGCTATGATATTTGTGCCAACATGAATATGGTAGTCTTTGGTGAGTAGAATGCCATGGTATTTATTTTTGTCATGTTAAACTTGCATATGAGTGGGAATCATGCTCTAAAGTAGCCACAAAAATATTGTTGTTTCAAATTTGCTAAATATTTCTAAGTTTGTGAATCTATTATTATTTTTATGCCATGAAGAGTGGATGCTATCTTGTGATATGTTGTGAATTAGCTCAAGCTCGGTGCTAGTGATTTGATGTAGAGGATGCCTTCTACCATCCTGTTAATTTTGATGCCATGAGATGGTCTCTATCAAGATTAGTTTCTGCTGTCAACTTGCCGTCATCTTAATTCAGATTCCAGAAAACTGGTATTTTCTCCAAGTCCCAGAAATCTGTTTCATCATGCCAACTTGTGGGCTTCATGCTTATTGATGTGTGCCTTCATTCCAGATTGTGTAGTTGGATAATTTGATAAGCATGTTATGTAGTTTCTGTCAATGCCTTGTTTGTGGTTGGAGGCTTCCTGCAGCTCAAGTTATTGGCTATGAAAGTTGCTATGTTGCTATTTTGTGGCAGATTGTTTGTTTTAGTGTTTTGTGACTTGTGGGAATTATACTCCATGGAATTGCCTAATATTTGGCTATATTGTGGTTGGTTTTTCATTGCCTAACCAATGGCTACCTTGGAATGCCAAGGAATAGCCCATGGACTTCTTGTCTTGTGTTTTGCCTTCGTAACTTGTCGTGAGCGTAGCGAGAGAACCGTAACTCCGTTTCCTATGTTCTACATATGCATTTGTATCGTTTTTGCATGATGCATCTATATTTACCATGTTCATGCATGTCTAAATAACTTAACATAAGGTTCTGTCCAGATTCTTAAATAACTAATCCATTGCATGTGAACACATGACTAGTTAGGATTGCCATGCTAAATTCTTCAAATAAACCATGCATCATTCTTGTTTGTGCATTGCACCTTGGTTGCTTGTTTATTCTTGCTGTTTATTTTGGGTAGACGCGAACGTTGAACCTGAGTACGAAGATCCAGGAGAGTACCAGGATCCCGCTACTTGTCCCTTTGAAGAACCAACAGGCAAGATGATCATACCCGGATCCCGATAGTATTTTCGCTTGCTAGTTGCCTCGCTCTTATCGTTACTATCGCACTACCTACCTCTTGAATGTCAAGCCTCCTATTTGCCATGATAGCCTCTAACCCTCCACATCCTAGTAAACCTTTGATTGGCTAAGTTACCGCTGGTCAGCCCCTCTTATAGTGTTCTAGTTGTAGGTGAAGGTTGTTTTCCATGTGATAAGATGGATATCTGGCATATCACAATATTATCAGTTATTTAATTTAATGCACATACACATCTGGTATTGGTGGAAGGCTTGGCCTTTTGCTAGGTGTTTTGTTTTGCTGTTACCGTCATAGTTTTCTTGTTACCGATGTTATGTTTCCATACTTTGCACTCCTAACATGCTCGGGGTTGTTATGGGGACCCCCTTGTTTATCAGGTTAAGATTAAAACTTATCTGGCAAGACCCAACATTGGTACTACATTTTCTTAACAACTTAATAAAACTGCATAGGGCTTTGCAACCCCGTGGATTCATCAACAACCCGGGCCAGTGCTCCTCATGAGTGTTGGTCCAAACTGGGCGATGTCCGGCACCCCCTGATCACCTGGGCTTTCAGCCAACCCAACGTCTTGCCCATCTGGCAGTGCCCTGATATAGAGATACGCGCGGCTCCTATTGGGATCTGGCCTGCTAGGCGGTCTTGCTAGACTTGGTTTACCTTTATCGAGTGTCTTGCGTGAGGGGCTCCAAATTTCTTTGGGCTATCTCTAGGTGTTGGAATTCCTTTGGAGTTGCCTAGGATGATCACGAGATCCGTTGTCGAGGCTATTCCCATGAGGTGTGGTTGATTTATGATGGACTAGTTGGAGCACCCCTCCAGGGTTAAAACTTTTGGAAAGCAGTGCCCGCACTTATGTGGCAACTTGGATATTTGTTTAACACCCGGTTATAGTTAACTTGAAGTAAACTCTAATAAAATACACCAACTGTGTGAGTAATCGTGATCGTCTCTGCTCGTGAACATGAACAGAGAGAGAACACGGTGGGGTTATGATTGACGTAAGTAGGTTTACAGGATCTCATAGAGGTCATTCTAGTTTCGATCGTTTATTGTAGACCACATATTTACTTTCATGTTTCATAAGATTAGCCACCATAAATGCTTAGTGTTGCTTCAAACTGAACACATACCCCATCCCAACCTATAAGCTTGAATAGTCTCAGTACCCGGGTGCGAGATTGCTGAGTCCTTGTGCAAGATTACTACAACACTCCAGGTGCAAGTACAGATGACATCGTGCAAGATGATGTGACGCAGCTCTAGTGTGAGTTTGACGAGGAGCGTGGCAGGATGTACGTGACATATCCAGACAAGTAGAGGACCGTGGTCGTGATCTTCAGGGCTAGCAAGCCAGTGTCTTTGCATCTTCATTTTATCGTTTGTTTTCGTCCATAGTCAGACCCTATCTTGGATTGATGCTTGAACTCTTTGATGTGGAATTGTAATTTAGCATGTGGCGAGTGTAAGGCAACTCATATACTCATATCTTCCTAAATGTATTATGTAATGATGTTGTACTTGCAAACGACGATATGCGCCTCTATCCCCGTTGAGGCCACCGTGCCTTAATATGGATAGGCGCACATCTTGGGCGTGATAGTATACCCAACTATTCCTAGGGTATTCCATGAAGATGCATTTGTCCGCTTTGGGTTCGAGCTTATTAGGTGAAAACCTTTTTCACATAACCGTCGCAGCCCCAAACATAAAGAAATGACAGCTTAGGTTTCTATCCAACCATAATTCATAGGGTGTCATCTCAATGGATTTAGATGGTGACCTATTTAAAGTGAATGTAGTTGTCTCTAACGCATAACCCCAAAATGCTAGTGGAAAAATGATAAGACACATCATAGTATGCACTATATCCAATAGAGCATGACTATGACGTTCGAACACACCATCACACTATGGTGTTCCAGGTGGCGTGAGTTGTGAAACAACTTTCACATTGTCTAAAGTTGTATACCAAACTCGTAACTCAGATATTCACCTCCACGATCATATCGCAGACATTTTTATCTTCTTGTCACGGTGATCTTAAACTTCACTCTGAATTTGCTTGAATTTTTCAAACGATTCAAACTTGTGTTTCATTAAGTAAATATACACTATTATCTACTCAAACAATCAGTGAAGGTAAGAAAATAATGATATCCACCACACCCTACAAGACTAATTGGAATGCATACATCAACATGTATCATTTCCAATAATCACTTGCCTGTTCCATCAAACCGGAAAATGGGGTCCTTAGTCATCTTGCCCAAGAGGCATGGTTCACATGTCTCAACCGATTCGAAATCGAATGAGTCCAAAGATCCATCAACATTGAGTTTCTTCATGCGATTTATACCAATATGACATTTAGCGGTAGTGCCACAAGTATGTGGTACTACCATTATTAACTTTGTATCTTTTGGCATTAATGTTATGAACATGTGTATTACTATGGTCAAGATTCAACAAACCATTCTCACTGGGTGCATGACCATTGAAGGTATTATTCATGTAAACAGAATAACCATTATTCTCTAACTTAAATGAATAACCGTGTTGCAATAAACATGATATAATCATGTTCATGCTTAACGCAAACACCAAATAACATTTATTTAGGTTTGTCACTAATCCCGAAGGTAGGGAGATTGTGCGATGTTGATCACATCAACCTTGGAAACATTTCCAACACACATCGTCACGTCACACTTAGCTAGTCTCAGTTTATTCCGTAGCTTTTACTTCGAGTTATTAACATTTAGCAACCGAACGGTATCCAATACCCAGGTGCTACTACAAGTACTAGCAAGTTACACATCAATAACATGTATATCAAATATACTTCTGTCGACGTTGCCAGCCTTCTTAATTATCTACCAAGTATCTAGGGTTGTTCCGCTTCAGCGACCGCTCTCCTCATAATAGAAGCACTTAGTCTCGGGTTTGGGTTCAACTTTGGGTTGCTTCACTAGAGCAGCAACTGACTTGCCATGCATGAAGTTTCCCTCCTTGCCCTTGCCCTTCTCGAAACTAGTGGTTTTAGTAACCATCAACACTTGATGCTCCTTCTTGATTTCTACCTTCGCGGTGTCAAACATCGCGAACAGCTCATGGATCATTATTTCCATCCCTGGCATAATTGTAGTTCATCACGAAGTTGTAGTAGCTTAGTGATAGTGACTTAGAGAACTATATCAATCACTATCTTATTTGGAAGATCAACTCCCACTCGATTCAAGCAATTGTAGCACCCAGAAAATCTGAGCACATGCTCAACGATTGAGCTATTCTCCTTCATCTTGCAGGTAAAGAATCTTGTTGGAGATCTCATATCTCACAACACGGGCACGAGCCTAAGATCCCAATTTCAGCTCTTAGAACATCTCATATGTTCCATGATGTTCAAAATGTTTTTGGAGCCTCAATTCTAAGCCGTAAAGCATGACACACACTAAACTATCAAGTAGTCATCGGAACGTGCCTGTTAGATGTTCACAACATCTACAGACGACGCTAGAGGGGGTGGCGCACCGAGCGGTGCATTAGGGACATAAGCCTTTTGTGTAGCAATGAGGACAATCCTCAGATCACGGACCCAGTCCGCAATATTGCCACCATCATATTTCAACTCTATTTCTCTAGGAACATATAAACATTCAAGGGAGCTATAGTGTGAGCTAGTAATCTACAACATAATTTCCAAAGACACTACTGACTATGTTCATGATAATGAGTTCAATTAATTATATTACTTAAGAACTCCCACTCAAATTGACATCCCTCCGGTCATTCGAGTGATACATGATCCAAATTCACCAACTCAAGTCCGATCATCATGTGAGTTGAGGTGGCTTCAATGGTGAACATCATCATGTTGATCATATCTACTATATGACTCATGTTTGACCTTTTGGTCTCTTGTGTTCCGAGGCCATGTCTGTACATGCTAGGCTCGTCAAGTTTAACCCGAGTGTTCTGCATGTGTAAAACTGGCTTGCACCCGTTGTATGTGAACTTAGACTCTATCACACCCAATCATCACGTGGTGTCTCGACACGACGAACTTTCGCAACGGTGCACACTCGGGGAGAACACAATTTATCTTGAAATTAAGTGAGTGATCACCTTATAATGCTACCGTCATCCTAAACAAAACAAGGTGCATAAAAGGATTAACATCACATGCAAATCCTAAGTGACATGACATGGCCATGAACTTGTGCGTTTGATCTCCAGCTTGAAAGCACCGGCATGATCTCCATCGTCACCGGCATGACACCATGATCTCCATCATCTTGATCTCCATCAACGTGTCGCCATCGGGGTTGTCGCGCCCACCATGCTTCTACTACTATTGCTACCGTTTAGCAATAAAGTAGAGCATTACATTGCGCTTAATGATTGACACGCAGGTCATACAATACTTAAAGACAACACTATGGCTCCTGCCGGTTGCCATACTCATTGACATTTAAGTCGTGATATTCTATACAACACATGATCATCTCATACATCACATATATCTCATCATGTACTTGGCCATATCACATCACAACATACCCTGCAAAAACAAGTTAGATGTCCTCTAATTGTTGTTGCATGTTTTAGGTGGCTGCTACGGGTATCTAGCAAGAACAATTCTCACCAACGCAAAACCACAACGGTGATACATAAGTTGCTTTTCAACCTTCTCAAGGATCGCCTTTGTCGAATCCGATCCAATAAAGTAGGAGAAACAGACACCCGCTAGCCACCTTTGTGCAAGGAAGTTACACGTCAGTCAATGGAACCGGTCTCTCGTAAGCGTACAAGTAAGGTTGGTCCGGGCCGCTTCATCCCACAATACCGCTGAACCAAAACACGGCCAAGGGAGGAAGCAATCTAAGCTCAACGCCCACAAACTCTTTGTGTTCTAATTGAGATCTCATCTACATATAGACCTAGCTCATGATGCCATAGTTGGGGAACATTGCATGGGAAACAAAAAAATTCGTACGCACACGCAATATCTATCCATGGTGATGAGCATCTACGAGAGGGAGAGTGGATCTACATACCCTTGTAGATCGCTAAGCAGGAAGCGTTAAGAAATGTGGTTGACGTAGTCGAATGTCTTCGCGATCCAAATCGCCGAGCGTCCCGCGATCCAATCACGATCTGTCCCTCGATCTCATCACAATCTGTCCCGTGATCCAATCACGAATTGTCTCGCGATCTTTATCACGGTCCTTCCGATCTAGCGCCGAACGGATGGCACCTCCGCATTCCACACACGTATAGCTTGATGACGATCTCTTCCTTGTTGATCCAGCAAGAGGGAGCAGAGAGGTAGACGAGTTCTCCGGCAGCACGACGATATCGCGACAATGGTGGTGGAGTAATTCCAGCAGGGCTTCGCCTAAGCATCGCTGAAACCGATCTAGAGGAGAAACTACAAACTAGAGGAGAGGCAGCATGTGGCTTAGGGTTTCTTGATGTATCCCAAGTGCTAGCCTTGCCCCTTTATTTATATACTGAGCCCTGTGGTCGAAACTTGGAGAAAATCCTCCGCAAGGTCGGTTTGCCTACAAGGCAAGAGTCCTACTCGGACTCCAGGACCAGACACCAAGGTCCTCGGTGTCTGACCCCAGACGTCAGGGTCCCTGGCGTCTGGCCCCTGGCCTCTGCAAAACACCTTTTACACCTTCCTAAAGCCTCATGGGATTTACCCCTTGGCCCAAATAAAGTTTCCTTGTACCCCGAACATTTCGGGAAACATCCGAAACTATTTCTGGTGAATTCTCGAACCCTTCTAGAGACCAAACACTATTATCCCATATATCAATCTTTCCCTACGGATCGTTCTAGAGCTCCTCGTGATGTCCGGAATCTCATCCGGGACTCCGAACAACCTTAGGTCACCACCATAC
The DNA here is from genome assembly GCA_022496015.1 of Hordeum marinum. Taxonomy (NCBI): domain Eukaryota; kingdom Viridiplantae; phylum Streptophyta; class Magnoliopsida; order Poales; family Poaceae; genus Hordeum; species Hordeum marinum. The sequence continues at coordinate 123,968,839 of CM039673.1, read as the reverse complement.
ATAACTCTATACTACTGAAACTTAATCAAACCTTAAATGTGCAGACCCCACATGTTTGAGAACTATCTAGACATGACCGAGACAACTCTATGGTCAATAACCAATAGCGGGACCTGGATGCCCATATTGGTTCCTACATATTCTATGAAGATCTTAATCGGTCGAACCTCTATGTCAAGGATTCAGTTAATCCCGGATGTTGTTCCCTTTGTTCTTCGATATGTTACTTGCCCGAGATTCGATTGTTGGTATCTCCATACCTAGTTCAATCTCGTTACCGGCAAGTCTCTTTACTCGTTCTGTAATACAAGATCCCATGGCTAACTCTTTAGTCACACTGCTTGCAAGGATTATAGCGATGTTGTATTATCGAGTGGGCCCTGAGATACCTCTCCGTCACACGGAGTAACAAATCCCAGTCTTGATCCATGCCAACCCAATAGACACCCTCGGAGATACCTGTAGAGCACCTTTATAGTCACCAAGTTACGTTGCAGCGTTTGATACACACAAGGCACTCCTCCGGTGTCAGTGAGTTGCACGATCTCATGGTCATAGGAACAGATACTTGACATGCAGAAAACTGTAGCAATAAATTGACACGATCATATGCTACGTTTATAGTTTGGGTCTTGTCCATCACATCATTCTCCTAATTATGTGACGCCGTTATCAAATGACATATCATGTCCATGGCTAGGAAACCTTAACCATCTTTGATCAATTTGCTAGTCCATCAGAGGCATACTAGGGACATGGTGTTGTCCATGTATCCACACATGTATCTGAGTTTCCGATCAATGCAAGTCTAGCATGAATAATAAACTATATCATGAACAAGGAAATATGATAATAACTAATTTATTATTGCCTCTAGGGCATATTTCCAACACATTTGTCTTTATGGCTCCACCAAATGATTTTAATCCTTATCTTAGGAAGTTTTTAGACATTGAGGACAATGCTAAAAAATTCATGTTCCTTCAGTTTGACCAAGGAAATCGATGATATGTCTAAAGAGTTTTTTGGATTGAAATCTCAGTTTGCTCATCTTGAAGATTTAGTAGGCCAGATTTCTCATAAACAAGCTACCTTAGTCAATTAGATGGCTGCTAAGCCAGAATCTTTTAATGTTGATGAAGATATTAAAGCGATTGATGTGACTCCTATTGAATCTTTGTTTTCCAATATAAATCTTGATAATGGTGGGACTGGAGTTAAGTCAACTTTAGTTAAAAGGCGTCCTAATGATTTGGTGTCTATAGATCGTAATGCTAAGATTGATAAAAGTGGGATTGAAGAGGTTAGAACTTTTAATAACAATGGACCCACTCTTTTGGATTTCAAGGACTTTAATTATAATAGCTGTATTTCCTTGATTCAATCCATGTTAAATTCTCCTCATGCTTATAGTCATAATAAGTCTTTTACTAAACATATAGTTGATGCTATGATGAAATCTTTTGAAGAAAAACTTCAGCTAGAAGTTTCTATTCCTAGAAAGATTCATGATGAGTGGGAACCTACTATTAAGATTAAAATCAAAGATTATGAGTGTGATGCTTTGTGTTATTTGGGTGCTAGTGTTTCCACAATTCCGAAAACTTTATGTGATGTGCTAGGTCACCATGATCTTGATGATTGCTCTCTAAATTTGCATCTTGTGGATTCCACTATTAAGAAACCTATGGGAAGGATTAATGATGTTCTTATTGTTGCTAATAGGAATTATGTGCTCGTAGATTTCATTGTTCTCGATATAGATTGCAATCCTACAGGTCCTATTATTCTTGGTAGACCTTTCCTTAGAAATATTGGTGCAAGTATTGACATGAAAGAAGGAAACGTTAGATTTCAATTTCCATTAAGGAAAGTCATGGAACACTTTCCTAGAAAAAACTAAGATTGCCCTATGAATCTATTATGACAGCTCCTTTTGGATTGCATACCAAAGATGACAATACCTAGATCTATTGTGTTCTGCTTAGCTAGGGGCGTTAAACTATAGCACTTGTTGGGAGGCAACCCAATTTTATCTTGTGTTCTGTTTTTTGCTTCTATTTTTCAGTGTTTCCCAATTTATTACTTCTGTAGTAATTGTGTTTTGGTGTTTTAATTAGTGTTTCATCCAAGTAAAACCTTTGGGGTGATCTATGGTAGTTCTTGATTTGATCTTGTTGAAAAATAGAAACTTTTGCGCTCAGTCCAGGAATTTTCTATTTTTCTCAGAGCATCAAATTGATCTGCAATTTTTACACACGATTGATATATAAATTTCCCAGGTGATCATATTTTTTAAGAATTTTTGGAGTTACAGAAGTATACGAAGATCCAGATTGCTACACACCGTCCTGTTTTTGACAAATTGTGTTTTCCTTGAGTTGTTTGCCTATTTGGATGAATAAATGGGTTGTATCATGTGGTATGAGCCATGGGGAAGTTAGATTACAGTAGATATAACACCAATATAAATAAAGAATGAGTTCACAAAAATGCATAAAGTGGTGATTTATTTTCTTATACTAACGGATCTCACGAGTTTTCTATTAAGTTTTGTGTTGTGAAGTTTTCATGTTTTGGGTAAAGATTGGATGGACTATGAAATAAGGAGTGGCAAGAGCCTAAGCTTGGGGATGCTGTAGGATCGAGAGAGGGGTGTCTAGAGCGGGATGAATAGACTACTAGCAGAAGTTTAAAACCTAACCTTTTCCCAAGTTAATTGGTTGGCAGATTTTAACTATTGTAGCAAGTCTAGCAAGTCTAACAGCCCTACACATGCATGTCTACAAATATGGCAGCAGAAAGTATAGACATTGCACATGTCAGAAGAGATGGGGTAGGAAGATCAAACGCAATGGGAGACATAAGGATTTTTCCCATGGTTCCGATAGGTGGTGCTATCGTGCGTCCACGTTCATGCAGTCTTCAACCCACGAAGGGTAACGTTCGCGAGAGTCCACGGGGGGGCTCTACCCACGGAGGGTTCCACGAAGAAGCAACCTTGACTATTCCATGCGGATTCCGTCCATGAAGGACTAGCCTCACTATGGGTAGATCTTCACGAAGTAGGCGATGTCCGAGCCCTTACAAACTTCTTGGTTCACTCCACAACATGAAGTAGGAGGCTCCCAAGCGACACCTAACCAATCTAGGAGGCACCACCCTCCAAAAGGTAATAGACTCAGTAATGACGATGAACTCCTTTCTCTTGTGCTTCAAGATGATAGACTCCTCAACACACAATCACTCTCTCACAGATTTTGCTTGATAGAAGAGATGGGATTGGTGGAAAGCAACTCGGGGAGGCTAGAAATCAAGATCCATATGGTTGGAGTGGAAGATCTTGACCTCAACACAAGGGTAGGTGGTTATCTCTCATAAAACTGAGTAGGATAGGTATGGAATAGCTCTGAGTGGTTCTCTATCGAGTGGGTGGTGGTGAAGGGGTATATATAGGCATCCCCAAAAATCCAACCATTACACACAATAAGTCAGACTCGGTGACACCGATGTGTAAATCTCGGTGGTACCGAAGTGACCAAAAGTGACAACTTTTGAATCTCGGAGGGACCGATATACAATTCTATGTTGCACCGACAAGGTGACCAACGGTCAGATTTACCAATCTCAGTGATGCTGATTCACCATTTTTGGTCGGACCGAGTGCAGTGTCGGCTTGACCATTGTGTTAGGGTTTGGCTGAGTCTGTCTAGGGTTTGGAATCGGCGGCATCGGGATAGGAATGTTGGTTGCACCGATTTTGCATATTTGGCTTAGGACTGACTTTGGTGGGGAAGTTTGTGGATGTTTTGGTGACTTTCACTTGTGCACATTTGAGCATATTGTTCACCATCAAAACTTTACCCCCTTTTAATAGTATTGGTTTTCCTATGGACTCAAAGTGATTTCTCAGAAATGTAAAACGTAGAGTCCTCTTGCTTGAAGCTTGGCCAACCTATTCCCTTGAATCTTGGGATAATTCCACAATCTCCTCAATCCTTTTGCCAACTCAACTCTCCGTGGACTATTATCTGAAATACACTAGATAGAAGTGTTAGTCCAAGAGACCATGTACGTTGTCATGAATTATCAAAACCACCAAGGGAGCATGTTGTGCTTTCAGATGCGCAAGGCACCCCAAGTCATATTCAAGGATGCCAAAGAGCCTGAGCTTGGGGATGCCCCGGAAGGCATCCCCTCTTTCCTCTTCAATCCATCAGTAAATTTACTTGAGGCTATATTTTTATTCACCACATGGTATGTGTTTCGCTTGGAGCGTCTTGTATGATATGAGTCTTTGCTTGTTAGTTTCCCACAATCATCCTTGCTGCACACATCTTGTGAGAGAGACACGCTGAATCATGAATTTACTACAATACTCTATGTGCTTCACTTATATCTTTTGCGTTGGGCAATTTTACTCTATGTGATTCACTTATATCTTTTAGAGGACGGTGGTGTTTTCATTTTATATAAATACTTGAACTCTCGTACCTCACTTATACTATTTTGAGAGTTTCTAAAAACAGCATGGTAATTGTTTTAGGTTATGAATTTAGTCCAAATATTATAGGCATGCAAAAGGGATATAATAAAAACTTCCATATTAAGTACATTGATTATTTTTGAGAAGTTTGAATCCTTGCATAAAGTTTTGAGATATAAGGATGGTAATGTTAAGAGACATGTTAGGAAGTAAATTGTGATTTGGTAAAAATACTTGTGTAAGGTTTGTGATTCCCATATCATGCTCATATGGTGAACTGCAATGTAAGGAAGTCGGAGCATGACTTGTTTATAGATTGTCAACCTTTGTGTGAGGGCAGGGGGCGCAAAATGGTTAACTCCTACCAACCTCCCCCTAGGAGCATGTGTTTAATTCTTTGCTTCAATTACTAATAGAATTTTGCAATAAGTATGTGAGTTCTTTATGACTAATTTTGAGTCCATGTATTATACGAACTCTCACCCTTTCACTTTTTCTGGCCTTTCTAGTACCGCGCAACTTTTGTCGGTGCAACAAACACTTTCCTAAAAATAGCCACCACATACCTTCCTCAAAATAGCCACCATATATCTTTACTTAAAGCAGACACCATACCTACCTATTATGGCATTTCCATACCCATTCCGAGATATATTGCCATGCAACTTTCACCGTTTCCTTTTATGACATGCACCATCATTTCCATATTGCATATGGAGTCATATTTCATAGGTATCGAGTTGTAATTTTCCTTTTGAGTTGTAAGTAAATAAAAGTGTAATGGATTTCATTATAGAGCATGTCCCATGTGAGGAAAGGATGACGGAAGCTATGATTCCCTTACTAGTACAGCATGTTTGGTTGGGGGTAATTAGAGTCACGGAATGGGAATTAAAAGGGTACTAGACATTAAGTCTATTGTTTGGTTAGGGGAATTGGGAATTTATAAAGGAATAGGCATGGGACTTGAGACTCCAACTCCCACCGTTTTATTAACAGGGGAGGGGTGGGAGTTGGAGGGAATTGTTTAAGGGAATCAATCTTAACCCTTCATCATAACTTATGTTCACTTCCCTGGTCTTGTCCCTCATCAATTCCCATGAACAAAACAAGGGTATACAAATTCTCCCCAAATTCCCACACATAATTCCTATCATGTGCCAAACAAGGGACTGTGAATAAAATGACTTATCCCATGTGTACTCTCAATACAACTCCCAACATTAAACTCCCATTCCTCTTCCCAAATATTGCCAAACACGCAAGTAGGGATGAGAATCCGGACTTTATGAAAAATAAAAGAGGCCAGCTAAGCCCAAATAAAAAAAGATGAATAAAAGAGGCATTAGATGCCCAAAAAAAATGAGCGAAAAGAGACAAGGGACATTGCTACCACCTTTTTCCACACTTGTGCTTCAAAGTAGCACCATGATCTTCATGATAGAGAGTCTCCTGTTTTGTCACTTTCATATAGCTAGTGGAATTTTTCTTCAAGAGGCACGTGCACTTAGTTTCTTTTTGAGATTTAATACACTTATAGCTCTAGTGCATCCGTTGCATGGAAATACCTACTCACTCACATTGATATCTATTGATGGGCATCTCCGAAGCCCGTTGATACGCCTAGTTGATGTGAGACTATCTTCTCCCTTCCCTTAACAACCTCCGCCATATCTATTCCACCTATAGTGCTATATCCATGGCTCGCTCTCATGTATTGCATGAGAGTTGAAAAGGTTTGAGAAAATAAAGGTTTGAAAACAATTGCTTGACCTTTCATCGGGGTTGTGCATGATATGAATACTTTGTGTGGGGAAGATGGAGCATAGCCAGACCATATGATATTGTAGGGATAACTTTCTTTTGCCATTATATTTTGAAGAGATATAATTGCTTTGCTAGTATGCTTGAAATGTTATTGTTTCTATATCAATATTAAGCTTTTGTTTTGAGCCTTACACATCTGAATATTCATGCCACAATAAAGAATATTACTTGGATAAATATGTTAGGTAGCACTCCACATCAAAAATTCTGTTTTCATCATTTACCTACTCGAGGACGAGCAGGAATTAAGCTTAGGGATGCTGATACGTCTCCAACATATCTATACTTTTTGATGATGGCATGCTATTATATTATCTGTTTTGGATGTTTTATATGCATTAATATGCTAACCTACTCGAGGACGAGCAGAAATTAAGCTTGGGGATGCTGATACGTCTCCAACGTATCTATAATTTTTATCGATGGCATGATATTATATTATCTATTTTGGATGTTTTATATGCATTAATATGCTATTTTATATTATTTTTTGGACTGAACTATTAATCTAGAACTATTATTTTTCCTTGTTTTTGAGTTTTCCAGATATGGAATATTAAACAGAGTCCAAACGGAATAAAACCACGAAAGGAATTTTTCTGGAAGGAAACAAGTCATCGAAGCTTCGAGTGCACGCCACGGGAGGTGCCAGGGCACCACAAGCCTACTAGGTGTGCCCCTTGGCAGCGCCTAGCAGGCTTGTTGCCTCCTGGCATGTCTCCCAACCCTAATTCTTGGCCTGTAAATACCCAAATATTGCCCCAACATAAAAATGAGCCACACAAATACTTTTCCGCCGACGGAAGCCACCATTCCCGAGAGGTCCAATCTTGGAGCCTTTTCCACTAATCTGCCGGAGGGGTTTTTGATCACGCAGGGCATCTACATCAACTCCATTGCCCCTCCTATGATGCGTGAGTAGTCCACCATAGACCTACGGGTCCATAGCTAGTAGCTAGATGGCTTCTTCTCTCTCTTTGATCTTCAATACCATGTTCTTCATGATCTTCATGGAGATCTATCTGATGTAATCCTCTTTTGTGGTGTGTTTGTCATGATTAGATGAATTGTGAGTTTATGTTCAGATTATCCATGAATCTTATTTGAATATCCTCTGAATTCTTATATGCATGATTTCATATCCTTGCAAGTCTCTTCGAGTTATTAGTTTGGTTTGGCCAACTAGATTGCTAATTCTTGCAATGGGAGAAGTGCTTGGTTTTTGGTTCAATCTTCCAGTGTCCTCACCCAGTGACAAAGTAGGGGTAGCGAGGCACATATTGTATCGTTGCCATCAAGGGTTCAATCTTGCGGTGTCCTGATCGAGTGATAAAGTAGGGGTAGTGGGGCACGTATTGTATTGTTGCCATCAAGGGTAACAAGATGGGGTTTTCGTCATATTTCTTGAGTTTATCCCTCTACATCATGTCATCTTTCCTAATGCATTACTCTGTTTTTCATGAACTTAATACCCTAGATGCAGGCAGGAGTCGATCGATGTGTGGAGTGATAGTAGTAGATGCAGAATCGTTTTGGTCTACTTGATATGGACGTGATGCATATATGCATGATCATTGCCTTGGATAACTACATGATTATTTGCTTTTCTATCAATTGCTTGACAGTAATTTGTTTACCCACCATGATATTTGCCTTCAAGAGATAAGCCTCTAGTGAAACCTATGGTTCCCGGGTCTATTTTCCATCATATATTGTTAGATATATACTCGTCACATCTATCTCTATTGGATCTAATCCTTGCAAATAATCGTGAAGGGATTGGCAACCCCTATCTAGCGTTGGGTGCAACAGTTTGATTATTTGTGTAGGTGCATTCATTGGTTACTTGCTGAGGGAAATATTTATCTACTTCACTGCATCACCCTTTCCTCTTCAAGGGAAAACCAACGCATGCTCAAGAGGTAGCATAGGTGATCATGTCTTGTTATACCATTCTCGGTTAAGATTTTTTGTAGAAAAACTTCTCTCTATTTGGGAAGGGCCTTATATTGTTGAGGAATTATATCATTCTGGTGCCATCAAGATCAACAACGCCGAAGGCACAAATCTGAAGGTGGTAAACGGGCAAACAATAAAACATTATATTTCAGGTACTCCCATTAATGTTGAGACCAATGTTATTAATACCATAACCCGAGAAGAGCATATTAGGGAGACCTATCGGAACGTTTCAAACTTTGAAAATGAATAGGTACGTGGTATGATAAGTAAACCGACTGCAAAACTTGCCCAATAGCAATTTTACTCAGTTTTGGAATATTTAAAAATTTAGGAAAATAAAAAGTAGTCCGAAGGACGCACGGGGAAGTGATAAGCCTGCTAGGCACGGCCACCCCCTGGCCGCGCCTAGGGAGCTTGTCACCACCCTGTGTGCCCCCTGGACTCCGTTTTATTGTGGAACACCCCTTCGGGTCGGCAAAAATTCATTATATAATCTCCCGAAGGTTTCGACTTTCATATCACGACAATACCTCCTGTTTTCGTTTGAGTTGTTTCTATAGCAGATTTAGAGCAAGATGTTGTCCCAAGAGTCTGATGGGGAGATTTACATATCGCACTATCTTGCCAATCCCAAGCTCTATGAGGACCTAGATCCTTATGGATTATTCTCGGAGGAGGAACAAGAAGACAAGTACCAAGAAGAAAGCTCAGATGAAGAGGAGACTCCTATGCCTCAACTGAGAGACATGCATGTGGAGTTTAGGAAATCAAGCCTCCCAAACGCAAGAAGAAAACCTAAAGTTCTATTTATCCCTTCTCATTTTCTACACGAGAGTAAAGAAGAATTATGTCAAAGGATATTGAAGCTCGAGCAGGAATTAGATGACCTGAGGGAAAAAATCATTCTTGAGAGGAAATTGAACAAGCTTCCAGCCTCATCAACAACTCCAACCACATGGGTATGGGCACTCCCCTTGGCTTGTGCAAATATTGGGGGAGGTGCCTAGTATCGTATCACCATCACACCTTTTTAGTTTTTGTTTTTTCTTGTTTTTCTTAGTTCTATCCTTTTTGATTTTGTTTTGATCTAGTAGAATAAAAGTTTTAGTATGATCTACCTTTTAGTTTTTGCTTATGCTCCCCTGATGTAAGCAAGTCCGAGAGTTATATAATAAAAAGTAGTTTTGATGAGAGGGCTTTGCTAGATTACTATGCTCTTGAGAGTAATGAATAAAGAATAATAGAATAAAAGCAAAGAGTATGCATAAGGATCTTCTGGGGGTGATGACTTCACATATAAAAAGTATCTCGATTGAAATTTGTTGCGAGTTAGCAAACATAGTAATTGGTCATTGGTGCAATTGGAAAGGAAGTGGTAAAGAAAGAGAGATTTGCATATAAATACATTATCTTGGACATCTTTTATGATTCTGACCACTCATTAAAATATTACATGCTAAGAAGTTGACGTTGGACAAGGAAGACAACGTAATGGGTTATGTTTGCTTGCCACCGGATAGAAGTTATATGGTTTTAGATCCTTCAACATGCAGTGCTTGCTCCCACCTCATATTAGCCAAAACTTCCGCACCAAGTAGAGATACTACTTCTGCATCCAAACACCTCAACCCAATTTTTCCATGAGAGTCCACCATACCTACCTATGGATTGAATAAGATCCTTCAAGTAAGTTCTCATCGGTGCAAAAGGCAATAAAAATTGCTCCTAAATACGTGTGATCTTTTATTGTAAGGCAAATAAGCGTTGTACGAACTTGTGATAGTAAAGAAATAAAAGCGACAGACTGCATAATAAAGGTTGATATCGCAAAGGGAAATACAACGCAGCGTTCCTCTACACTAAGAGTTTGTGCATCCAAAAACAAAAGGCGCATGACAACCTCTACTTCCCTCTGCGAAGGGCCTAGCTGTTACTTTTACTTTTTAGTACTTACCTTTATGCAAGAGCCATGGTGGTCTTCACCACTTCCTATATTCTGTCTCTCTTGGCAAGCATTATGTGTTGGGGAATGCTCTAGACCCATATATCCACTCGGATGTGGGTGATCATGAGTTATTATTGTTGACATCACCCTTGAGGTGAATAGTTGGGAGGCAAAACTATAAGCACCTATCTTTTTCTGCGTCCGAGTGAAGCTTTGATCTCATGGGTACCGCGTGAGTGTTAGCAATTGTAAAAGACTAGAAGATGATTGAGTATGTCGATTTGCTTTACAAGCTCTTATATTGACTCTTTCCGATGTTATGATAAATTGCCAATTGCTTCAATGACTAAGATCATAGTTTGTTGGTTGTCAATAGAGTTCTTGGTTCATACTTTATCTTGTGAATGAATTGTTGCTCTACCATAAGAGATCTTACGCAATAAGTATTGTTGTTCTAAAGATGTTCATGATGCCCTCATGTCCGTATTTTATTTTATCGACACCTCTATCTCTAAACATGTGGACATAATTATCAATTTCGACATTCGCTTGAGGGCAAGCGAGGTCTAAGCTTGGGGGAGTTGATACGTCCATTTTGCATCATGCTTTTGTATTGATATTTATTGCATTATGGGATTTTATTACACGTTATGGTACAATCCTTATGCCTTTTCTCTCTTATTTTACAAGGTTTACATGAAGAGGGAGAATGCCGGCAGCTGAAATTCTGGACTAGGAAAGGAGCAAATCTGAGATACCTATGTTGCTCAACTCCCAAAGTCCTGAAAATTTACGGAGAATTATTTTGGAATATATAAAAAATATTGGGTGAAACAGATACCAGAGTGGGGCCACCAGGAGGTGCCAAGCCTGGTAGGTGCGGCCACCCCCCTGGTCGCGCCTAGCAGGCTTGTGGCCCATCTGGCTGGCCCCCGACGCCCACCTTCTCCTATATGTTCGGTTTTGACCTGGAAAAATCAAGAGAGAGGGTTGTTCTGCCGGGGAAACTTCCCTCTCGGAGGGGGAAATCGAAGCCATCGTCATCACCAACGATCCTCTTTTTGAGAGGGGGTCAATATCCATCAACATCTTTACCAACACCATCTCATCTCCAAACCGTAGTTCATCTCTTATATCCAATCTTTGTCTCAAACCTCAGATTGGTACTTGTGGGTTGCTAGTAGTGTTAATTACTCCTTGTAGTTGATGTTAGTTGGTTTACTTGGTGGAAGATCATATGTTCAAATCCTTTATGATAATTAATACTCCTCTGATTATGAACATGAACATGTTTTGTGAGTAGTTACATTTGTTCCCGAGGACATGGGATAAGTCTTATTATAATTAATCATGTGAATTTGGTATTCGCTCGATATTTTGATGAGATGTATGTTGTCTCTCCTCTAGTGGTGTTATGTGAATGTTGACTACATAACACTTCACCATTATTTGGGCCTAGGGGAAGGCATTGGGAAGTAATAAGTAGATGATGGGTTGCTAGAGTGACAAAAGCTTAAACCCTAGTTTATGTGTTGCTTCGTAACGGGTTGATTTGGATCCATATGTTTCATGCTATGGTTAGGTTTACCTTAATTCTTCTTTCGTAGTTACGGATGCTTGCGATAGGGGTTAATCATAAGTGGGAGGTTTGTCCAAGTAAGGGCAGCACCCAAGCACCGGTCCACCCACATATCAAATTATCAAAGTAACAAACGTGAATCAAATGAGCATGCTGAAAACTAGCTTGACAGAAATTCCCATGTGTCCTCGGGAGCGCTTTGCTTTATATATGAGTTTGTCCAGGCCTGTACTTTTCTACAAAAAGGATTGGGCTACCTTGCTGCACCTTTGCTACCCATGTTACTTGTTACTCATTACAAATTATCTTATCACAAAACTATCTGTTACCGATAATTTCAGTGGTTGAAGAGAATACCTTACTGGAAACCGTTTGTCATTTGCTTCTCCTCCTTGTTGGGTTCACCACTCTTACTAATCGAAAGGACTATGATAGATCCCCTATACTTGTGGGTCATCAATTGCATTTAGTGCTTTATGTACACGCTCAGAATTTTTTAGCTAAATTTCTTATCAAATATAGCCAAATTAATTACATGACCACTCTTGTAGAATTTTAATTTACCTGCCTCTTGCTGAACATATACGGTCTTACACAGTGTAAGTACGATCTAAATCATACTGACTACATATCATACTATCTTTCACATGTAGTAAGTGTATGGAAAACATCAAAGTATTTCTAATATGCGATAATTTGGTTACATACTATATCACCACTTGGCACTCCAACATACATCAATGTGCCTCACAAAAAATTAGAATCTATGTGAGGAATAACAATTTATCCGTCAATTATAAATAATTCATAGTTCGTATGTTGATTGCATCAGCAATAAGGACATTTTTGAGCATTAAGGGGAGATAGGTACTAGAAAGAATGTAGAGAAATAAATTTAAAATGGTATTGACATTTAATCCTTATGTTTCTTGTAAATATGCCATAGAGGCAATAATATTATATTATTATATTTCCATATTTTATAATTAAGAGTTTATATTATATGTTATAACTGCTATGATTCTGGAATATGTGATTCAGTGGCAAACTCATATGCACATATGGAATTATAAATGGTAAAAGAATGACACCAAGTCTTGCCTCTATGACTGGCTCAAGTGTTGTCAGTGATCATGTTTTGTGGATCTTTTGGTATGGTTAAGTGTAAGGATAGTCCTAAAACAACATTGAGAGTATGAAATTAGAAGAACGATCATATAGAATCGACCCAAACATTTCTGTTATACTTTGAGATAATATCGTCTGAAATCAATTGTTATAATATAACATGTGTTTTATGTTCCTTAGACCATGAGAGTATCATAGTCACTTCTTGCCAAACGATGAGCTTTGGGGTTTCTCAAAAGTCATATGTAACTAGCTGATCATAACGACAACTTACAACTTAATTGGATAGTTTGACAAGGGACTAGATAGCTCGAGAGTGGAATTTACTCCTCCAACGATGGAGATATATTCTTAGGTCCTGCTGCCTCTTGAGCATGCATTGGTTTTCCCTTGAAGAGAAAAGGGTGATGTAGCAAAGTAGATAAGTATTTCCCTCAGTTTTTGAGAACGAAGGTATCAATCCAGTAGGAGGAACAAGCAAGTCACCAATGGATGCACCTACACAAATAATCAAACTCTTGCACCCAACGCTATAAAGGGGTTGTCAATCCCTTCACGGTTATTTGCAAGGATTAGATCCGATAGAGGTAGATGTAACGAGTGCAGAAAGTAAAAGATAAATAAATTGCAGCAAGTATAGATCTGAAAATATATGATGGAAAATAGACCCAGGGGCCATAGGTTTCACTAGAGGCTTCTCTCTTGAAGGCAAATATCACTATGGGTAAACAAATTACTCTCAAGCAATTGATATAAAAGCGAATAATCATGTAGTTAACCAAGGCAATGATCATGCATATAGGCACGAAATTCGTATCACGTAGACCTAAACGATTCTGCATCTACTACTATTACTCCACACATGGACCGACTCCTGCCTGCATCTAGAGTATTAAGTTCATGAAGAACAGACTAACACATTAAGAAAGATGACATGATGTAGAGGGATAAACTGAAGCAATATGATGAAAACCCCATCTTGTTACCCTTGATGGCAACAATACAATACGTGCCCCACTACCCCTACTTTATCACTCGATCAGGACACCGCAAGATTGAACCCAAAACCAAGCACTTCTCCCATTGCAAGAATTACCAATCTAGTTGGCCAAACCAAACCAATAGCGTGAAGAGACTTGCAAGGATATGAAATCATGCATATAAGAAATCAGAGGAGATTCAAATAAGATTCATGGATAATCTGAACATAAACTCACAATTCATCGGATCTTGACAAACACACCACAAAATAGGCTTACATCGGATAGATATCCATGAAGATAAATGAAGAACATGGTATTAAAGATCAAAGAGAGAGAAGAAGCCATCTATCTACTAGCTATGGACCCATAGGTGTATGGTGGACTACTCACGCATCATCGGAGGGGCAATGGAGTTGATGTAGATACCCTCCATGATCGAAACTCCCTCCGACAGATTACCGGAAAAGGCTCCAAGATTGGATCTCTCGGGAACGGAGGCTTCCGGCGGCGAAAATGTATTTGCGTGGCTCTTTTTGGTGTTGGGGAATATTTGGGAATTTATAGGCCAAAGATTAGGGTTAGGAGACCTGTCGGGAGGCGACAAGCCTGCTAGGCGTGACCAGGGGGGCCCATGCCTAGTAGACTTGTGGCTCCCTGGCACCTCCCCTGCCATGCACTCCAAGCTTGATCGATTTGTTTCCTTCCAAAAAATTCGTTCCGAAGATTTTATTCCGTTTGGACTCTGTTTAATATCCCATATTCGCAAAACTCAAAAACAAGGGGAAAAAACAAAAACTAGCACTAGGCTCTAGATTAATAGGTTAGTCCCAAAAATAATATAAAATACCATATTAATGCATATAAAACATCCAAAACAGATAATATAATAGCATGCCATCATAAAAAATTATAGATACGTTGGATACATATCAACATCCCCAAGCTTAATTTGTGCTCGTCCTCGAGTAGGTAAATGATAAAAATAGAATTTTCTATGTGGAGTGCTACCTAACATATTTATCCATGTAATATTCTTTACTGTGGCATGAATATTCAGATCCGTAAGACTCAAAAAAAAATCTTAATATTGATATAAAAACAATAACAATTCAAGCATACTAGCAAAGCAATTGTATCTCTTCAAAATATAATGGCAAAATAAAGTTATCCCTACAATATCATATGGTCTTTCTATGCTCCATCTTCCTCACACAAAGTATTTATATCATGCACAACCCCGATGAGAAGTCAAGCAATTATTTTCACACCTTTATTTTCTCAAACTTTTTCAACTCTCACGGAATACATGAGCGTGAGCCATGGATATAGCATTATAGGTGGAATACAATGTCGTGGAGGTTGTCAAGGAAAGGGAGAAGATAGTCTCACATGACCTAGGCTTATCAACGGGCTATGGAGATGCCCATCAATAGATATCAATGTGTGTGATTAGGGATTGCAATGCAACGGATGAACTAGAGCTATAAGTGTATGAAAGCTCAAAAAGAAACTAAGTGGACGTGCATCAACAAGAAAAATTCCACTAGCTATATGAAAGTGACAAAATAGGAGAGTCTCTATAGTGAAGATCATGGTTCTGCTTTGACGCACAAGTGTGGCAATATGTTAGTAGCAATGTCCCTTCTCTATTTTCTTTCAGTTTTTTGTTGAGAATCGAAGGCCTCTTTTATTCTATTTTTTTATTTGGGCTTCGCTGAACTCTTTTATTTTTCATAAAGTCTAGACTCTCATCCCTACTAATAAGGGAATCATAGCTTCCATCATCCTTTCCTCGCATGGGACATGCTCTATAATGAAAATCATCACACTTTTATTTACTTACAACTCAAAAGGAAAATTACAACTCGGAACCTATGACAAAATATGACTCTATATGCAATATGGAAGTGATAGTGCATGTCATAAAAGGAAACGATGGAACTTGCATGGCAATATATCTCAAAATGGCTATGTAAATGCCATAATAGGTAGGTATGGTGGCTGTTTTGAGGAAAGATATATGGTGGCTGTTTTGAGGAAGGTATATGGTGGCTGTTTTGAGGAAGGTATTTGTTGCACCGGCGAAAGTTGCGCGGTACTGGAAAGGCTAGCAAAAGTGGAAGGGTGAGAGTGCGTATAATCCATCGACTCAACATTAGTCATAAAGAACTCACACACTTATTGCAAAAGTCTATTAGTCATTGAAGCAAAGCATTAAACACATGCTCCTAGGGGGGAGGTTGGTAGCAGTTAACCATCACGTGCCCCCAACCCTCACACAAAGGTCGACAATCTATAAACAAGTCATGCTCCGACTTCCTTACATAGCGGTTCACCATACGTGCATGCTACGGGAATCACAAACCTTTACACAAGTATTTTTTACCAAATCACAATTTACTTCCTAACATGTCTCCTAACATTACCATCTTTATATCTCAAAACTTTATGCAAGGAATCAAACTTCTCATAAATACTCAATGCACTTAATATGGAAGTTTTTATTATATCCCTTTTGGATGCCTATCATATTAGGAATAAATTCATAAGCTAGACCAATTACCATGATATTTTTAGAAAATCTCAAAATAATATAAGTGAGGTACAAGAGTTCAAGTATTTCTATAAAATGAAAACACCACCATGCTCTACAAGATATAAGTGAAGCATATAGATCAAAATTGCACAACTCAAAAGATATAAGTGAAGCACAAAGAGTATTCTAACAAATACACGATTAAGCGTCTCTCTCTCTCTCAAAAGATCTGTGCAGCAAGGATTATTGTGGCAAACTAACAAGCAAATACTCCTATCATACAAGACGCTCCAAGCAAAACACATATCATGTGGTGAATAAAAATATAGCCTCAAGTGAATTTACCGATGGATTGAAGACGAAAGAGGGGATGCCTTTTGGGACATCCCAAAGCTTAGGCTCTTTGGAATACTTGAATATAATTTGGGGTGCCTTGTTAATCCCCAAGCTTATGCTCTTGCCACTCCTTATTCCATAGTCCATCAATATTTTACCCAAAACATGAAAACTTCACAACACAAAACATAACAGAAAACTTGTGACATCCATTAGTATAAGAAAATAAATCACCACTTTACGTATTGTTGTGAACTCACTATTTATTTATATTGGTGTTATACCTACTGTAATATAACTTCTCCATGGCTCATTCCACATGATACCACCCAAAGGTTGATCAAAATAGGCAAAGAACTCAAAGAAAACAGAATCTGTCAAAAACAGAACAGTCTGTAGCAAACTAAAAACTTCGTATACTTGTGTTACTCAAAAAATTCTGAAACATTAGTAAAATCTATTAAATTTATATATAAATATTTTTTAAAAATTTAATACTCATTCGACGCTCTGAAAAATTATAAAATTCCAGGACTGAGCGCAAAAGTTTCTGTTTTTCAGCAAGATCAAATCAGCAACTACCATAGATCACCCCAAAGGTTTTACTTGGCTCAAACACTAATTAAAAAACCTACACAGAATTACTAAAGAAGTATTAATGTAGTAAACACTCAAATACATAAGCAAAAACAGAACACAAAATAAAATTGGGTTGCCTGCCAACAAGCGCTATTGTTTAACGCCCCTAGCTAGGCAAAACGCAATAGATCTAGGTATTGTCATCTTTGGTATGCAATCCAAAAGTAGCTCTCATAATAGATTCATAAGGAAATCTTATTTTCTTTCTAGTAAAGTGTTCCATTACTTTCCTTAATGGAAATTGCAATATTATGTTTCCTTCTTTCATGTCAATAATTGCACCAATTGTTCTAAGGAAAGGTCTACCAAGAATAATAGGACATGTAGGATTGCAATCTATATAAAGAAAAATGAAATCTATGGGCACATAATTCATATTTTCAACAATAATAACATCATTAATCCTTCCCATAGGTTTCTTAATAGTGCAGTCCACAAGATGCAAATTTAGAGAGCAATCATCCAGATCATGGTAACCTAGCACATCACATAAAGTTTTCGGAATCGTGGAAACACTAGCACCCAAATAACACAAAGAACGGCACTCATAATATTTGATTTTAACCTTGATAGTATGTTCCCACTCATCATGAAGCTTTCTAGGTATAGAAACTTCTAACTCAAGTTTTTGTTCAAAAGATTTCATCATAGCATCAATTATATGTTTAGTAAAAGCCTTATTTTGACTATAAGCATGAGGAGAATTCATCATGGATTGCAACAAGTAAATACAATCAATCAAAGAGCAACTATAATAATTAAAGTCTTTGAAATCCAACAGAGTGGGTTCATTGCTATTTAAAGTTTTGACCTCTTCAATCCCACTTTTATCAATCTTAGCATTAAGATCTATAGACTCTGAATCATTGGGACGCCTTTTAACTAAAGTTGACTTATATCCAGTCCCATAATTATCAATATTTATATTGGAAAACAAAGATTCAATAGGAGTCACATCAATCACTTTAAGATCTTCATCATTATTATCACGAGAAAACACTTTTTCAAGCCATTCACGCTTATCACGTATTCTAGCGGTTCTTTCCTTACTTTCATCAATAGAAATTCTCATAGCTTTTAAAGAATCATTAATACCATGCTTGGGTGGAGTAGATATAACTTTCAAATAATCAATCTCAAGAGAAATTCTATCAACGTTCCTAACCAAATCATCAATCTTGAGCACTTTTTCTTCAATAGAAGCATTAAAAACTTTTTGCGAACCAATAAAATATTTAAAAATATTCTCAAGATCAGAGGGAATATTATTATAATTTCCATAAGAATTTTTGTAGGAATGACAATAATTATTAGGCGAATTACTAGGAAACGGCCTAGGGTTGAAATTACCTCTATACGCATTGTTACCAAAATTGTTCCTACCAATAAAATTCACATCCATAGATGCATTATTATTTCCAATCAAAGAAGACATAGGCATATCATTAGGATCAATAGGAGCACTCTTACTGGCAAACAATTTCATTAATTCATCCAACTTTCACTCAAAGTATTTATTTCTTCAATAGCATGCACTTTTTACTAGTAGGAGATCTTTCGGTATGCCATTGAGAGTAGTTTGTCATGATATTATCTAGGAGTTTAGTAGCTTATCCTAATGTGATTTCCATGAAAGTACTACCCGTGGCTGAATCTAAAAGATTTCTTGATGCAAAATTCAATCCCCCATAATTTTTTTGTATAATCATCTATAAACTCAAACCATGTGCGGGGCAATTCCTAATCATTAATTTCACCCTCTCCTATGATTGTGCAACATGCTCATGATCAAGTTGCTTAAAATTCATTATATCATTCCTAAGGGAGATGATCTTAGCGGGACGAAAGTACTTGTAAATAAAAGCATCTTTACACTCATTCCAAGAATCAATACTATTTGCAGGCAAAGATGAAAACGAAGTTTTAGCACGATCTTGTAGTGAGAACGGAAATAACTTCAGTTTAACAATATCATTATCCACATATTTTGTCGGGAGAAACGACACCTATGGGATAGGAGGGATCCCTTTACGGTTCGGCACGGAAGAAGGCTCGCACAAAGAGCGGATCAGATGACTAGTGCGCGGGAATTTACCCAGGTTCGGGCTGCAAAGATGCGAAAAACCCTACTCTTGCTTGGTTGTATTGGGTGGATTCTAGCTTAGGTTTTGGGAGCACTACCGTACATAGCTGCTACTAATGCAGAATGAGCTAGAGGAGCTCCATAAGTCTAGGAGTCCGAAAAGGTCGAAAAGTCCTCTACAGTAACGCCTTGGGCCTCCTTTTATAGTCTCGAAGGGGTCACCAACAATGGCGAACAATACGTACATGGGGTGTATAGTGCTACAATGTTATCATACCTAACACTAATGATGCGAGACACACACATCTAATGCTCCGTCAGGCGTCCCTGACCGTCTGCGGGCATCGGCACCGCTTAGCCTCTCCATCGCCGGTGTCTCCACACGTGCCCAGGCAAGGAGACACCTGGCCTCTGCATTGGCGGGGACTTGCCGGGGCTTCACCTTGCCTGGGCTTCGCCTCTGTGGTGGCAGGAAGGCGGGGCCTTGTCGCGGCTTTGCCTTTGTGCTGTCAGGAATGCAGGGCCTTGCCGGGTGCACTTCTTGCGGGGGCTCCGTAGGCCATCACGGCAAGATCTTGCCCGGGTCCTAGCCTTCGGTCTTCAGTCTATCGAATTGAATGCTTCCTTGATGTTGTTGTATTTTGTTCTTAGTTGCTCCCTGGCAAGCCTTGTCGCTGGTATGGCTATGACTGTCCGTGCACAAGTTCGGGGTATTAAAAAGCCCATACTTTAGTACCCCGACAGGAGCCCCGGGCCTGGGCCATACATGGTGCGAGGCATTGTTGGGATAGGCTCAAACAATGCACGAGCACGTGTGGTAGGGATTAACTGTTGTTGCAACCATTCCGCTTACTGCGTCTCCCCACGATGCACGTTAAGTGCGTGACCTGGGGGTACGTGCGCGGAATGGTAATAATTATTTGCATGGCTGCGTCAGGCCATTTCCGCCACACGCGCCGCATGCATAGCGGGTAGGCACCAATGGGCGCCCGTGACTTAAAGTCCTGGCTGTGGCAAAAACTTCAGCACCGTGGATTGGAGCAATGGGGCAATTGTTGTTTGCCCCGTGATCATGGGCGACGCTATTGGAGGAGGTGGGCGGCGACCCTTGGAGCGGGAGAGAGCCAGCCCCCATGCTCCCCCTATAAATTGAGGGCTTGCGAGGGGGATGCTCATCCATCCTTCCTTCCTCATCGAATGCAAACATCCAGGGCTCGCCCTTCTGCCTTTTCCAAACCTTGAGTGGCACCCGCCCTTAGCCATGACTAGGGGGCGAGGGCAGCCACCATCCTCCACACCAAGGAGGAGTTCTTGTCTGGATCATTCCACCGCTTCCTCTGCAGAGGCGGAGGGTGATCCGGGTGTTCGCGGCAGGAGAGGCGTGAGGGGCCTTGGTCGTCGTGGAGGCCAAGGCCGGGGGAGGCGGAGTGCTGCTCCATCTCCCCCTCCAACACCAGGCCCCTTCCTCGAAGAAACCCATTTGAGGGGACGATGTTGGATTTCATCCTCAAATTGCGTGGTCCCCTTTGAGGCCATCTGTGCCATCCTCACCCTTTCGCCAAGGCGATGGAGGCCGACGAACCGCCTGCCTTGTGGTTACGGGCGCATGGCTTCTCCAATGGTGCCACGCGGGTGGACGTCGAGTATATGGAGAGCCGCGTCATGTTCTTTAGGCATGGTTTGAAATCCTTCACCCGCGCCCACAACCTCCAGGATAGGCATGTACTTCATTTCAAAATGACGGAGTCCAGTCTCCTCTCCTTCAAAATTTATGGGCGCTTAGGCATCCGTCTCAGCTGCTGCAAAGAGAGCTCGAGCAGAGCCAAAGGTTCCTCCTCGAGGGACAGTGATGAGGAGAACAATGGTGAAGACGATGACGATGAGTCCGGTCTTCGGGCCATCAAGTCAGAATACGACGACCCGGACTCGAACTGACCATTGGCAGCACCATCACCATGAGCCTCACGCCTCTCCCCCTCCCGGCAGGACGATCTTGCCGGGGGTCCTTGTCCCAGGCGCTGCCTCACATTACTAGGGAAAAGCCTATCAGTAGTGCAGGTTTTATGTATATCAGTAGCGCGGGCACCGACGCTACTGATACGGCGCGATTGCTAACCTTTAGCAGTAGCGCTTGTTCGCCCGCGCTACTGCTATACATACGTAGCAACAGCGAGCTCCAATAAGGGCGCTACTACTAATATCTATAGCGCCTTGTATTATACCGTGCTACTGGTAATGGCATGCTGCTGCTAACTTTACTCCACGTGCTACTGCTAACTTTATTAGTTTCTGATTTTTTTTTCTGCATATTTGTTTTGTATTTGAATAGGATTTATACAAGAATCGTTAGCACATACAAATGTCATCATCATACACATACAAATGGCTGCAAGACCACGAATGTAATCATAGCATATACATAAAAATAGTCTCATCAAATCATGTTATCATCATAATCATCATCCAACACAAAGTGGTCTCTCATCATCATCTCGAAAATAGCGATACAAGTCTCGAGTACTTGCAAGTACATCGAGAAGAGCTATCACTATGAGTGAGAGCAAAACTATGTAGTACATGAGGCGGCGGTTATGAGCCCTCTCTCGCACTAGCATGAGCCTCCACACGTAACTAGCTTTTGCTTCTTGTCTGCTTTTGAAGCCTTTATGGCTGGCACCCAAGACCCCCTCCACTTGCACCCGACACTTGGACCACTCGTTGTATACTCCTGGAATCTTTCCTTTGTACACGACATAGCACCGGTACTTCGCCATCAAGAATCTAGGTACCTGTTAGAGATGCATCTTCATCAAGAGAATGTACAATCATATGCAACAAAATATACTTGAGAAACACAAAAAAGAAAGGGTTAGCAACTAGATGCAACATATGGTAAACATAAATAATCAACGCAGTTTCATCGTACGCGAACTAATTAACTAGAGGTACGCAGGTCATCGTACCCAAACTAACAAAGTAGCATTACGCAAGTTCGGTAGGGACCGTGGACATCACAAAGTTTCATCGCTACAGAAAGTATATACAAGTTCAATCGACACATATCATCATCATCGGCATCATAAATCACTAGAACTTCCATCCTTCCAAATCATCAAGGATGGACCCTAGCTTCTTGAATGACGTGAGGTCATGACGTTGCATGCCTATGATATAGGGCCGTGGTGGAACATCCCCTTCACTTTAATGACTTCTTTCATGATGATCTTTGCAATGTCCCTCTGGATGCGAAAGAAGTCATCTTTAAGTTTATAATCCGCTTCTCCTTGAGATTCTACCCACTTCCGGATATGATCATCATTTCTGGTTGTCATGCGAATCTTTTGGTGATCCATTCTGAACTCCATCATGAGATGGAGGAGGTAGAATCCATCGTTCATACTTGATTTTGGGACATGGATGCAACAAAAGTTGGTTTTATGCGAGAACCGGTCTTGTGGTTCCTTTATTTCCTGATCTGCATGTTGCCACCCCTGAAGCTGAAGCCTTGGAGAGCATCATCTAGAATATTCATTACGTGAGTGTAGTCCTTCTTCTCATTGTTTCTGGTAGGGTCCAAATACACGACGTGGGAGACTCGTGGGTAAAGAACGATAAGGACGGCGCGACCGTTCCTGTGGGAAAAAACACCTCAAATTATTCTCCATATGAGCGAGAAGGAATGATTGAAATGTACGAAAAGGTTGTCCAATATTGACTTACTTTGGATGATAAGGCAGGAGGACAATTTCCTGGTCCTTATTCTGTACCATAAAGTTTTCGAGGTACTCCCTAGCAGTTTTACGCTCAAAGTCGCCGAGACTCAAGAAGGACTCGTGCATGTAGTTTGGATCCGCCACACAGATTTGCGAGACTTCTTTTCTCTTCATGACGGAGCTCATATGTAGCGCAAAAAGGCGGACGATTGTATAATCGAGCCGCCTTGTCAGAAACATCTCAAAGATATGATCAAACCGCAGGAAGAACACCTTCGCGGGTCGTGTGTCGATGTAGCACTTCCCCTCAGGCACACGAGCCGCGTATGTCGGATATCCTGGGTCCTTTGAGGCTAGTAGGCTTTTCTTAGTCGACATCACATGGTTGTGCAGTCTCCTGAGATCCCCTAATATTGCCTCCAGCGGTTTCGGCGGTAGCATCAGCTGGCCCATGACATGGAACATGGCCGCACCTTTGACGCGTACAGGCTCTTCAAAATCCGCTGTCTTGCTGCTATGTGCTCTGGCTTGTTCGTACGCAACTGAGCCTTTCTTCCCCGGTCTCTTCCCCTTTGTCTTGGGCTGACCTTCTGGACGCTTCCTTAAACCCTACCCCAGTGTTGTCGGGCTAAGCACTATACCCCCGGCTAGTTTAGCTGTGTTGAGGCGGCATCTTCAGGCGTGTCCTGTGAGGATTGCGTGAAGAGAGACTTCTTGCAATCCCTGCTAGGACATTCCTGCCCGGGCAGATCATCCATATCCTCATTAGCATGCTGATAGCCTGAGTCATCATATGGCTAACTCATCATATCTAAGTCACCGTCACATCATCCATTCTTTAACAGAAATCCTGGGGCTAATGAGCACAAGGGCCATTTACTAGGAATTTAATATCCTGGAAAACCGGCCCTGACAGTAGGAGAGTCCAACTCCTTCCCCTTTGTTCGGTGCCCTAAGGAGGCTTTCCATCCTTGGTGGATGCCTCTTGATAATCCCCAAGTGCAAGGAATCATCGTAGCAATTCCCAAAGGTGGAAGTGATAAGCATGGAGTGTCGAACCCATAAGGAGCTCAAGGTAAGATCAATATTCTCTCAAGCCCTATCTACCACTGATACGACTCTACGTACATCTAACGTTTGCTTCCCACTAGAAACACGAAATAAAACTATGTTGTGGGTATGAAGAGGATAGCTTTGCATGATATCAGAGAACAAAAATATTAAAATAGGTGTTGTTAACATAAAGTTAGAATATATTACTATATATTATAAATAGCGAGTGTGGAATAATGATGGATCGGTGTGCGGAATTATCCTAGGCAATTGTTAAAAAGATAGGTAATCATTATTGCAATTTTATATGAGGGAGAGGCATAAGATAGCATAATTTCTCCAACTGGGTCGTATGCACTTATGATTGGAACTCTATCCAGCATCTGCAACTACTAAAGATCATTAAGGCAAAACCCAACCATAGCATTAAAGTATCAAGTCCCCTTTTTCCCATACGCAACAACCCCCTTACTCGGGTTTAAGCTGCTGTCACTGTAGCAACCCACTATAAGCGAATCATGAATGTATTGCAACACCATACAACGAGAATCCTTCATGTGTGCACGGCACGGAAGGCACCATAGGACAACACCTAAATAAAACATACAAGTCAAACCAATCTAGATCATCAATCAACCCAAAAGACAAAAGAAATCAACTCAAAACATCATAGGATGGAAAAACATCATTGGATCATAATATGTGGCATAAAACACCATGTTCAAGTAGGGGATTATAGCGGGGTGTTGGAGAGTGGACCGCTTAAAAGAGATGAGGAAGGTGATGAAGATGGTGATGTTGGTGAAGACAATCACCACGGCGATGGTTCCCCCGACGGCACTCTAGCACCACCGAGAGAGAGAGAGAGTGGTGTGCTTCCTCCTCCATGGTCTCCCCATAGATGGGGAGAGGTTCTCCCTCTGGTCCTTGGCCTCCATGGTGATGATGGCCCCCTCTGGCTTCCTCCTCCATGGCCTCCATGGTGATGATAGCCCCCTCTAGGTGGGTGCAGGAGAGGTCCTAGATTGATTTTTCGTGGTTACAGAGGCTTGTGGCAGTGGAAATTATGATCTAAGGTTCTTTCTGAGGGTTTTGGTATTTATAGGAATTTTTGGCGTCGGTCTCACGTCAAGGGGTGCTCGAGGAGTCCACAAGTCGGGAGCACCCTCCCGGGGGGGAGTAGGGCGAGCCCCTTGGCATGTGGCCTCCATGGTCACTTCCTGGCCCAACTCCGGTGCTTCGGGGGTCTCTTTTGGTCCATAAAAAATCACCGTAAATTTTCAGCCCATTCTGAGTACTTTTATTTCTGCACAAAAAAATGACACCATGGTAGTTCTGCTGAAAACGGCGTTAGTTTGGGTTAGTTCTAATAAAATCATACCAAAATCATATAAAGTTATTGTAAGCATGGCATGAATACTTCATAAATTATAGATACGTTGGAGACGTATCAGCATCCCCAAGCTTAATTCTTGATCGCCCTCGAGTAGGTAAATGATAAAAGAAATAATTTATGAAGTGTGAATGCAAGCAAGTGCACAAGTTTGATCAATGATAATTCCAATCACTTTTTCTAGCATCAATATAATCCCTAAACAGTAGCTCATCTCATAAAACTTCTCATGATCAAGTAACAAGCTATTCACATGTTAAAGTATAGACCAGAAAGTTTCTTGAAAACTAACAAACCATATTCCTAGTCATCGAACAATTGCAATTCATGTTATTTTTAGGAAGGGTCTATGTAAGAGATTTCATTTAGAAAATTCAACATACTCAACTATCATATAGTCTTCCATGATTATTGACACTGAAAGCATATTTTTAGAACAAATAGCATCCATCAAACAAAGAGAAAAATAGGGGCTTAATGTTTCGCCTCCCAACTTATTTATCATATAGATAATTGTCAACAATAATAATTCATGATCAAATATATTTGTATGTATATATATGCCTAGATCATTCCCCAACACATGACGCTTGCCAAGAGAAAAAGGCAAAATATAGGAAGTGGTGAAGATCGCCATGACTCTTGCATAAAACTAAGTACCAGAAAGTAAAAGATAGGCCCATCGTAGAGGGAAGCAGAGGTTGTCATGCGCTTTTTGTTTTTGGATGTGCAAACCCTTAATGCAAAGGAATGTCACGTTGTATTGCCCTTTGTGATAGCAACCTTTATTATGCAGTCCGTTGCTTTTATTTCTTTAGCATCACAAGGTCGTACAACACTTATTTTCCCTTACAATAAAAGATCATACGTATTTAGGAGCAATTTTTATTGCTTTTTAAACTGATGACAACTTACTTGAAGGATCTTACTCAATCCATAGGTAGGTATAGTGGACTCTCATGGCAAAACTAGTTTAAGGGTGTTTGGATGCACAAGTAGTATTTCTACTTGGTGCGGAAGTTTTGACTAGTATGACGTGGAAGCAAGCACCACATGTTGGAGGATCCATAACAATATAACTTCTATACAAATATACCCAAACATAACTCATTAAGTTGTCTTCCTTGTCCAATTTCAACTAATTTTATCGAGTTTGAAAACAATTAGTGATCTCACAACCATAGAAGATGTCCAAGATAGTATATTTATATGTGGAATCTCTTTTCCTTCAATATTGGTTCATTAATTGACATAATAATTATAGGTGGTATAATTATAGGTGTTTGCTAACTTTCAATAAATTATACCACTTATAATTATTATGTGTAAATCCATTACTCCCCATGGGATAAGTATATGAAGCATATTCTATTTCAGATTTATGATATTCAATTCATTCAACCATTTACTCATAGGATATAAGTGAAGCACGAGAGTGAATGACAAACTACACCAAAAAGATATAAGTGAAGATCAATGCGTAGTCAATTAGTTAAATATCCATGTGAGGACTCTCTCTCATATTAAAAATTTCAGACCTAATGATTTTATTGAAACAGCAAAACAAAATAAAATGATATTCCAAGGATAGCACATATCGTGTGAAGAAGCAAAAACTTAGCTTCAACCGATACTAACCGATAATTGTTGAGGAAGAAAGGTGGGATGCCTACCGGGGCATCCCCAAACTTAGATGCTCGAGACTTATTGAAATATTAATGAGGGATGACTAGGGCATCTCTAAGCTTGATCTCTTGTGTCTCCTTAATTCCTGTCATATCACGGTTTTCCTAAATCTCAAAAACTTCATACACCCAAAACTCAACAAGAACTCATGAGATAAGTTAGAATAAATCAACGCATAACCTTATCATTAACTACTGTAGCAAATCACTAAAATTATTATATGACATTGCATAATAAATTCCTCTGCATATTTAATACTTCCATCCTCAAATGGAATCATTAAACAAGCCAACATATGCAAACAATGCAAACATAACATCAATCTTCCTAAACAGAATAGTCTATAAAGAATGCAACAAGATCCATACATAATTAAATCCAAAATTCTGAAACTTTACCACACTGTAGAGAATTTCTAAGAGCATTATGTGTCCAAATTTCAACATTTTATGACATATTGACTATTCTAGGGAATTTTTGCACTAACAGCAAACTTTCTGTTTTGAAACAGCAACTCGTATACTAGCAAATTGAGCATGGTGCAGGATACCCTTGACAATTTTATTGAAATAAAAGATGCAAAACATTAATCTAAATAACATAAAGCAAATCCTAACAAAATTTAATGACGCTCCAAGCAAAACACATATCATGTGACGAATAAAAATATAGCTCCAAGTGAGGTTACCGATCAGACGAAAGAGGGGATGCCTTCTGGTGCATCCACAAGCTTAGTTGCTTGGATATTCCTTGAATATTACCTTGGGGTGCCTTAGGCATCCCCAATATTAGGGTCTTGCCACTCCTTATTCTCCTTATATTGATATCTCACCCAAAACTTGAAAACTTCAATCACACAAAACTTAACGGAACTTCCTGAGATGGGTTAGTATGATACAGAGCAAATCATCCACTTAGGTGTTGTCAAATACAAGATCCATAATTTTTATCGCAGAATGTATACTGCAACTTATCGGTTCCACAATTTATATCACTTAATATAATCCAAGGAAATGCTAAAACAAGCAAACTATGCAAACGAGGCAGATTCTGTCAAAAACAGAATAGTTTGTAATGATCTGAACAATTACCATACTTATGCAGCCCCAAAAATTCTGAACAATTAGTAATACCTAGGAAATTTGTATATCCATCATGTGTAAGAAATTCAGAAGCTTTTGACTCCCTAGTGAATTTAAAAAATTCTGGACTGGGAACCAAAGTTTCTGTTTTTGCACAGAATCAAGTCAACTATCAACCACATCATTCCAAAGGCATTACTTGGCACTTTATTAAAATAAAACATATAAAACATAGTTACTACAGTAGCATAATCATCATAACACACAAAAACAGTAGGGGTAAATATTGGGTTGTCTCCCAGGAAGCGCTTTTCTTTAATGCCTTTTTAGCTAGGCATGACATTTTAAGGATACTCTTCCAAGCCTAATTCTGATGATAATTTTATTCATACTTTGAAATATATAAGTAAAGTTCATAGAGCATTCTACAATTAATATAGATTAACCAATATCCAATCTCAAAATATATAAGTGAAGCACATGAAGCATTCTATAAAGCCATGCTCAAGAGATTTAAGTGAAGCACAAAGAGCATTCTACAAAGCCATACTCAAAAGATTTAAGTGAAGCGCATGAAGCATTCTACAAATCAATTAAGGACTATCTCATACTATAATGGTTCATAAAGGAAAATTAAAACACTAATGACGCATATCATGTGAACAAAACAAAAACCGAGATATACCGATAATTGTTGAAGAGTAAAGATGGGATGCCTTCCGGGGCATCCCCAAGCTTAGATGCTTGAATCTCATTGAAATATTTACTTGGGGTTCCTTGGTCATCCCCAATCTTTAACTCTTGTCTCTCCGTAATCTTCTTATATCGATACCTTCTCGATCTTCGAACACTACATCCACACAAAACTAAACAAAACCCTCGTGAGATTCATTAGTATAATAAAGCAAATTACTACCTTTACGTACTATTGTAAACTCATTCCAATTTCATATTAGCATTATATCTACTGTATTCCAACTTCACCATAGTTCATACCCCCCGATACAACCCATAGATTCATCAAAATAACTGAACAACACATAGAAAACAGAATCTGTCAAAAACAGGACAGTCTGTAGCATTCTGGAAACTTCGTATACTTTTGTAACTCAAAACAATCTGAAAAATTAGGAAAAAATAAAAACAATTATGTATAAGTACTGTGTAAAATTTTCAACAACTTTTGACATTTCAGCAAGAAACGTAAATTCACATACTACATCCAAAGTTTCTGTTTTTGCACTGCACAAACCAAACAAGCATTCTAATCATCCTAAAAGCAAATCTTGGCACGTTATTTTTATAATACAACGGATATATACAATCAGATAATTATTTTTGAGAAGATTTCATGAAAAATTCTACATTGTTTCCATGAGCATGAACACAAGTGTTCAAGGTCGACCCTCACTTCTCCAATGCACAACTGTCCAACCACTTCTATTTTTCAAAAACTTCTTAGGCATAAGAGGCAAGTAATTATTTTTGTATTTTTCATTATCATTTTTTGTTTGTTACACCCACAAATAAAGAAAGAAAAAAGGGAAAAAATCTACTTAGTGAAGAAAGCAAACAATCACACACGAGAATATCAACCTCACGCTATTGTTCCCCGACAACGGCGCTAGAAAAGAGCTTGATAATCCCCAAGTGCAAGGAATCATCGTACAAATTTCCAAAGGTGGAAGTGGTAAGTATGGAGTGTCGAACCCACAAGGAGATAAAGGTAAGATCAATATTCTCTCAAGTCTTATCTCCCATTGATACGACTCTACGTACAATGAACGTTTGCTTCCATCTAGAAACGTGAAATAAAACTATGTTGTGGGTATGAAGAGGATAGCTTTGCATGATATTGAAGAACTAAAATATTAAAATAAGTGTTATTAACATAAAGTTAGGATATATTACTATGGCCTGTTTGATAGCTCCCCAACTCATGTGTATCTGCAAATCCCACGTCTCGTTTCCATCTCTAGCTTCTGATGCGAGCACTAGCGATCAAAAATACGTTTGGCTCCTTGCTCTAGCTTCTCGTGCATGCCAGCTGCCCAACCTGCCTAAACGGGCTGGAGACCAACTGGTGTAAGAGGTAACATGGCCTTAGGGCCTAGTCAAACACATTAGCAGGGGCGAGATAGAAGTAGTGAACCAGTACGTCAGCCCCTCGAGTCACTTAGCATTGGCATCTACTTGTAAATAACGTTAACTCTAGCTTCTCCCGATTCCCGGATCATGCAAACTGTCGCTCCGCGTTTTTGTACGTGCGTGCCGCCTCAATCCGGGAAGCCAGCTTCTCAGAGCAGGGCCATTCGGGCCAGCTTCACTAATAGATTTGCGGAAGCTGGGAGTTGGAGAGCTAGCGAACAGGCCCTATATATTATAAATAGCGAGTGTGGAATAATGATGGATCGGTGTGCGGAAATATCCTAGGCAATTGTTAACAAGATCGATAATCATTATTGCAATTTTATATGAGGAAGAGGCATAAGCTAACATACTTTCTCTATTTGGATCATATCCACTTATGATTGGAACTCTAGCAAGCATCCGCAACTACTAAAGATCATTAAGGTAAAACCCAACCATAGCATTAAAGTATCAAGTCCCCTTTTTCCCATACGCAACAATCCCCTTACTCGGGTTTAAGCTTCTGTCACTCTAGCAATCCACTATAAGCGAATCATGAACGTATTGCAACACCCTACAACGGGAATCCTTCACATGTGCGCGGCACGGAAGGCACCATATGACAGCACTTAAATAAAACATACAAGTTAAACCAATCTAGATCATCAATCAACCCAAAAGACAAAAGAAATCTAGTCAAAACATCGTAGGATGGCAACACATCATTGGATCATAATATTTGGCATAAAACACCATGTTCAAGTAGGGGATTACAGCGGGGTGTGGGAGAGTGGACCGCTTAAAAGAGACGAGGAAGGTGATGAAGATGGTGAAGATGATCATCGCGGCGATGGTTCCCCCGGCGGCACTCTAGCGCCACCGAGAGAGAGAGAGAGAGGGATGTTCTTCCTCCTCCATCCCCCCTATATGGGGAGAGGTTCTCCCTATGGTCCTTGGCCTCCATGGTGATGATGGCCCCTCCTTCTTCCTCGTCCATGGCCTCCATTATGATGATGGCCCCCTCCGACAGGGTGCTAGAGAGGGCCAAGATTGATTTTTCATGGCTACAGAGGCGGAACTTCTGATCTAGGGTTCTTTCTAGGGGTTTTGGTGTTTATAGGAATTTTTGGCGGCGGCCTCACGTCAAGGGGGTGCTCGAGGAGTCCACAAGCTAGGAGCACCCTCCAGGGGGGGTGATACGTCTCCAACTTATCTATAAATTTTGATGATGGCATGGTATTATATTATCTGTTTTGGATGTTTTATATGCATTAATATGCTATTTTATATTATTTTTGGGACTAACCTATTAATGCAGAGCCAAGTGCCAGTTTCTGTTTTTTTCTTGTTTTTGAGTTTTGCATATATAGAATATTAAACGGACTCCAAACGGAATAAAACCTTCGGAAGGAATTTTTCTGGAAGGAAACCAGTCATCCAACCTTGGAGTGTATGTCAGGGGAGGTGCCAAGGCGCCACAAGCCTGCTAGGTTCGCCCCCTGGCCGCGCCTAGCAGGCTTGTCATTCCCTAGCAGGTCTACTAACCCTAATTCTTGTCCTATAAATACCCAAATATTCCCCCAACATCTCAACAAGCCACGAAATACTTTCCCGTCGTCGGAAGCCTCTGTTCCGAAAAGACCCAATCTTAGAGCCTTCTCCAGAAATCTACCGGGCAGGGAATTGATCACGGAGGGCATCTACATCAACTCCATTGTCCCTCCGATGATGTATGAGTAGTCCACCACAGACCTATGGGTCCATAGCTAGTAACTAGATGGTTCTTATCTCTTTGATCTTCAATACCATGTTCTTCATGATCTTCATGGAGATCTATTTGATGTAATCTTCTTTTGTCGTGTGTTTGTCAAGATCCGATGAATTGTGAGTTTATGCAAACATTATCCATGAATGTTATTTGAATCTTGTCTGATTTCTTATATGCATGATTTCATATCGTTGCAAGTCTCTTCGAGTTATTGGTTTGGTTTGGCCAACTAGATTGGTAATTCTTGCAATGGGAGAAGTGCTTGGTTTTGGGTTCAATCTTGTGGTGTCCTCACCCACTGACAAAGTAGGGGTAGCGAGGCACATAGTGTATTATTGCCATCAAGGGTAACAAGATGGGGTTTTCATCATATTGCTTGTGTTTACCCCTCTACGTCATGTCATCTTTCTTAATGCGTTACTCTATTCTTCATGAACTTAATACTCTAGATGCAGGCAGGAGTCGGTCGATGTGTGGAGTAATAGTAGTAGATGCAGAATCGTTTCGGTCTACTTGTCACAAACGTGATGCCTATATGCATGATCATTGCCTTGGATAACTACATGATTATTTGCATTTCTATCAATTGCTTGACAGTAATTTGTTTACCCACCATTATATTTGCCTTCAAAAGAGAAGCCTCTAGTGAAACCTGTGGCCCCCGAGTCTATTTTGCATCATATATTTTCAGATCTATACTTGCTGCAATTTATTTACCTTTTACTTTCCGCACTCGTTACATCTATCTCTATCGGATCTAATCCTTGCAAATAACCGTGAAGGGGCTGACAACCCCTCTATAGCATTGGGTGCAAGAGTTTGATTATTTGTGTAGGTGCATCCATTGCTGACTTTCTTGTTCCTCCTACAAGATTGATACCTTGGTTCTCAAAAACTGAGGGAAATACTTATCTACTTCGCTGCATCAACCTTTCCTCTTCAAGGGGAAACCAACACATGCTCAAGAGGTAGAAAGAAGGATTTTTGGCGCCGTTGCCAGGGAGAATATACATCAAGCCTACCAAGTTCACATCACAAACTCATCTCTTGCATTTACTTTATTTTCCATTTGCCTCTCGTTTTCCTCTTTGCCACTTCTAAAACGATTTTCAGAAAATACCAAAAAGATTTGCCTTTTTGTTCGCCCTTATTTCGTTTGCCTTTGGTTTGCTTGAACTCATGGCTAGTATTACTATATAACTAATACTACCGAGTATGAGGTTCTTGATTTTAAGCAAAGGGAGGGAGAAAACTTAAAAGATGATTGGTATAGAATTTGCAATTCTCAAAATAGATCTATTTGTAAGCAATGAACTATCGTTCTCCTTCGCAATTTTTACGTGGGCATCACTCCTTGGAATAGATATGTTCTAGATACCATGATGGGAGGGATTTTTTGGGAATTCATACCTTTGACTCCTATAGTTCCATGATAAATTTGTTTGGATCACCCCCAATCATGGTTAATGGGACTATTTTAACTCTGGAACATGTGATGCAAAGGCTTGATATTATTGAAAAATGGGTTGCCACCGTTGAGCTCATTGAAAACTTGGATAAAAAGAATCATAATCACATTACTCAGTATGTATCTAAAGTATGAGTTACCTTAAAAAATCTTAAAGAAAAGGAACCCATAGTTAATGAAAAATTGGAACAAGATTCCTCTAGAATTGGCAAGCTAGAGGACATTATTACCAACTTGGGATCCGCTTTTTCTTTAGTACAAACCCCTCCAACTCCTTCGCCTCCTAGGGTTGCCAAGTTTGTTTATGTTCCTAAACATAAGGGTGAAACTTCTAGTAAAGACGAAGATCTTAAGACGATAAGTATTCACCCCAAACTTTCTCAATATTATTAAGGAACCAATTGCCACCATTGAATCTCTTGATTTTTTACCTAGGAGTATTATCATTGATAGGAACAACGGGCCTCCTAGGGCTTATAAGTGTGCAATTGAGGAGTTACATACCAAACATGACAATACCTAGATCTATTGTGTTTTGCCTAGCTAGGGGCGTTAAACAATAGCGCTTGTTGGGAGGCAACCCAATTTTATTTTTCTGTTATGTTTTTGGGTGTTTACCACATTATTAATTCTGTATTAATTGTGTTCTGGTGTTTTAACTAGTGTTTGATCCAAGTAAAACCTTTAGGGTGATCTATGGTAGTTGTTGATTTGATCTTGCTGAAAAACTGAAACTTTTGCGCTCAGTCCAGGAATTTTCTAATTTTTTCAGAGCATAGAATTGATCTAAATTTTTACACAAGATTTATATATAAAGTTTACAGGTTTTAATAATTTTTCATAATTTATTGAGTTACATAAGTATACGAAGTTTTCAATTTTATACAGACTGTTCTGTTTCTAACAGATTCTGTTTTCTTTGAGTTGTTTGCCTATTTTGATGAATATATGGGTTGTATCATGTGGTATGAGCCATGGAGAAGTTAGATTACAGTAGGTATAACACCAATATAAATAAAGAATTAGTTCACAACAGTACCTAAAGAGGTGATTTATTTTCTTATACTAACGGATCTCACGAGTTTTCTGTTAAGTTTTGTGTTGTGAAGTTTTCATGTTTTGGGTAAAGATTGGATGGACTATGGAATAAGGACTGGCAAGAGCCTAAGCTGGGGTATTCCCAAGGCACCCCAAGTTATATTCAAGGATGCCAAAAATCCTATGCTTGGGGATGCCCCATAAGGCATCACCTCTTTCGTCTTCAATTCATCGGTAAATTTACTTGAGGATATATTTTTATTCACCACATGATATGTGTTTTTCTTGGAGCGTCTTGTATGATATGAGTATTTGCTTGTTAGTTTGTCACAATCATCCTTGCTACACACATCTTTTGAGAGAGACACACTGAATCGGTAATTTTTTAGAATACTCTTTGTGCTTCACTTATATCTTTTGAGTTGGGCAATTTTGCTCTATATGCTTCACTTATATCTTTTAGAGCACGGTGGTATTTTCGTTGTATAGAAATACTTGAACTCTCGTACCTCACTTATACAATTTTGAGAGTTCTAAAAATAGCATGGTAATTGGTCTAGGTTGTGAATTTAGTCCTAATATGATAGGCATCCAAAAGGGATATAATAGAAACTTCCATATTAAGTGCATTGAGTATTTATGAGAAGTTTGATTCCTTGCATAAAGTTTTGAGATATAAAGATGGTAATGTTAAGAGACATGTTAGGAAGTAAATTGTTATTTGGTAAAAATACTTGTGTAAAGGTTTGTGATTCCCGTAGCATGCACATATGGTGAACCGCTATGTAAGGAAGTCGGAGCATGACTTGTTTACAGATTGTCAACCTTTGTGTGAGGGTCGGGGGCGTGCGATGGTTAACTCCTACCAACCTCCCCTAGGAGCATGCATTTAATGAGTTGATTCAATGAATAATATAATTTTGCAATAATTATGTGAGTTATTTATGACTAATGTTGAGTCCATGGATTATACGCACTCTCACCCTTCCACTTTTGCTAGCCTTTCTAGTACCGCGCAACTTTCGCCGGTGCAACAAACACCTTCCTCAAAACAGCCACCATATACCTTTCTCAAAACAGACACCATATATATTTCCTCAAAACAGCCACCATACCTACCTATTATGGCATTTCCATAGCCATCCCGAGATATATTGCCATCCAACTTCCACCGTTTCCTTTTATGACATGCACACCATCACTTCCATATTGCATATAAAGTCATATTTTGTCATAGGTATCGAGTTGTTTCTTTTGAGTACTAGGTAAATAAAATTGTGATTATTTTCATTATAGAGCTTGTGCCATGTGAGGATAGGATGATGGAAGCTATGATTCCCTTATTAGTAGGGATGAGAGTCCGGACTTTATGAAAAATAAAAGAGGCTAGTGAAGCCCAAATAAAAAAATAGAAATGAATAAAAGAGGCCTTAGATGCCCAAAAAAATGCGAGAAAAGAGAGAAGGGACATTTCTACTACCTTTTTCCACACTTTTGCTTCGAAGTAGCACCATGATCTTCATGTTAGAGAGTCTCCTATTTTGTCACTTTCATTTACTAGTGGGAATTTTTCTTATAGAACTTGGCTTGTATATTCCGATGATGTGCTTACTCAAATTGCCCTAGATCTTCATGAGCAAGCAAGTTGGATGCACCCCCACTTAGTTTCTTTTTTAGCTTTCATACACTTATAGCTCTAGTGCATCCGTTGCATGGCAATCCCGACTCAGTCACATTGATATCTATTGATGGGCATCTCCATAGCCCGTTGATACGCCTAGTTGTTGTGAGACTATCTTCTCCCTTTTCCTTGACAACCTCCACCATATTGTATTCCACCTATAGTGCTATCTCCATGGCTCGCGCTCATGTATTGCGTGAGAGTTGAAAGTTTTTGAGAAAATGGGTGTGAAAACAATTGCTTGACTTTTCATTAGGGTTGTGCATGATGTAAATACTTTGTGTGGGGAAGATAGAGCATAGCCAAACCATATGATATTGTAGGGATAACTTTCTTTTGCCATTATATTTTGAAGAGAGACAATTGCTTTGCTAGTATGCTTGAAATGTTATTCTTTCTATATCAATATTAAGATTTTTATGGATCTGAATATTCATGCCACAATAAACAATATTACTTGGATAAATATGTTCGGTAGCACTCCACATAAAAAATTCTATTTTTATCATTTACCTAATCGTGGACAAGCAGGAATTAAGCTTGGGGATGTTGATACGTCTCCAACGTATCTACAATTTTTGATGATGGCATGCTATTATATTATTATTTTTGGATGTTTTATATGCATTAATATGCTATTTTATATTATTTTTGGGACTAACTTGTTAATCTAGAGCCAAGTGCCAGTTTATGTTTTTTCCTTGTTTTTGAGTTCTGCAGATATGGAATATTGAACGGAGTCCAAACGGAATAAAACCTTCGGAAGGAATTTTTCTGGAAGGAAACCAGTCATCCAAGCTTGGAGTGCATGTCAGGGGAGGTGCCAAGGCGCCCCAAGCCTGCTAGGCGCGGGCCCCCTTGGCCATGCCTAGCAGGCTTGTCGTTTCCTGGAAGGTCTCCTAACCCTAATTCTTGGCCAATAAATACCCAAATATTCCCCCAACATCAGAACAAGCCACGAAAATACTTTTCTACCACCAGAAGCCTCCGTTCGCGAGAGATCCAATCTTGGAGCCTTCTCCGGTAATCTACCGGAGGGGGAATCGATCATGGACAACACCTACATCAACTCCATCGCCCATCCGATGATGCGTGAGTAGTCCACAACAGAACTACGGGTCCATAGCTAGTAGCTAGATGGCTTATTCTCTCTCTTTGATCTTCAATACCATGTCCTTCATGATCTTCATGGATATCTATTCAATGTAATCTTCTTTTGTGGTGTGTTTTTCATGATCCGATGAATTGTGAGTTTATGTTCAGATTATCCATGAATCTTATTTGAATCTCCTCTGATTTCTTATATGCATGATTTCATATCCTTGCAAGTCTCTTCGAGTTATTGGTTTGGTTTGGCCAACTAGATTGGTAATTCTTGCAATGGGATAAGTGCTTGGTTTTGGGTTCAATCTTGCAGTGTCCTCACCCAGTGACAAAGTAGGGGTAGCGAGGCACGTATTGTATTGTTGCCATCAAGGGTAACAAGATGGGGTTTTCATCATATTGCTTGAGTTTATCCCTCTACATCATGTCATCTTTCTTAATGCGTTACTTTGTTCTTCATGAACTTAATACTCTAGATGCAGGCAGGAGTCGGTCGATGTGTGGAGTAATAGTAGTAGATGCAGAATCGTTTTGGTCTACTTGTCACGGATGCGATGCCTATATATATGATCATTGCCTTGGATAACTACATGATTATTTGCTTTCCTATCAATTGCTTGACAGTAATTTGTTTAACCACCATGACATTTGCCTTCAAGAGAGAAGCCTCTAGTGAAACCTATGGCCCCTAGGTCTATTTTCCATCATATATTTTTAGATCTATACTTGCTGCAATTTATTTACCTTTTACTTTACGCACTTGTTATATCTATCTTTATCGGATCTAATCCTTACAAATAACCGTGAAGGGATTGACAACCCCTTTATAGCGTTGGGTGTAAGAGTTTGATTATTTCTATAGGTGCATTCATTGGTGGCTTGCTTGTTCCTCTTACTGGATTGATACCTTGGTTCTCAAAAACTTAGGGAAATACTTATCTATTTTGTTGCATCACCCTTTCCTCTTCAAGGGAAAACCAACGCATCCTCAAGAGGTAGCAGGCGGGTAGGGCGTGCCCCTTGGCTTGTGGCCTCCTTGCTCACTTCCTGGCCCAGCTCTGGTTCTTAGGGGTCTCTTTTGGTCCATAAAAATCACCGTAAATTTTCAGCCCATTCTGAGAACTTTTATTTCTGCACACAAAAACGACACCATGGCAGTTGTGATGAAAACAACGTCAGTCCGGGTTAGTTCTAATAAAATCATACCAAAATCATATAAAATGATTGTAAACATGGCATGCATACTTCAAAAATTATAGATATGTTGGAGACGTATCACCTCTCCCTTCCCCTCTAGCCTATATATACTTATGGTATCAACTCTATTGGAATACACAAGTTTTGGAGCCTCAAGTTCTTCTAGTTCTAGTTCTAGTTGTTCCTAGTTGACTAATTAGAGCCAGATCTAGTTCCTCTAACCCTCATAATTAGAAGCCTATTGTGCTTCTAATATTCTCCCTCTAAATCTCTGACGGTAATTACTCTCGATGGTGAAGCGCTACCGGATCGTGAAGACCGTACGCTTGCAACCAAATAGAGAGGCCATGCTTTCGGTCTTCAGTTCGAAGGATCGTTCGTGGGCGGTACATGGGATCATTCATCTATGGTTCGAGGGACTCCAAGTACGATCTACATCATCATGCTCTTCTTCCGTTGCAACTCAGTGCTGTAACGATCGTGATCCCAACCATTATCGTATCTTCATAGTGTTCCTAGTTGATTGTAGGACGATTTTCATTCTTTCAACTACATTTCCCAACAGTGGCATCATGAGCGGCTCTATGAGTAGATATGGTACGCCCATTTTTCGTCATGATTTCCTACTGTTATTTATAATTTTTTATGCATATTAATGCTTTATGGAGTAATTCTAATGCCTTTTCTCTCATAAAATGCAAGGTTTGAATAAAGAGAGGGAATGCCGGCAGCTGGAGTTCTGGACCTAAAAAAGCATATCAGAGATATTGATTCTGCACCTCTTCAAATGAGATGGAACTTTCCGAAGAATTATTTTGGAATATATAAAAAAATAATGGAGAAAATAACTACCGGAGGGGGGCCACCTGGTGATCACAAGATACCAGGCGCACCCTGGTGGGTTGTGCTCAGCCCGTCGCACCACCGGTGCCCATCTTCTTGTATTTAAGGTGTTTTGACCTGGAAAAAATAAGGAGATGACTTTTGGGATGAAACGCTGCCGTCACGAGGCGGAACTTGGGCAGGAGCACTTTTGCCCTCTGGTGGAGCGATTCCGCCGGAGGGGGGAAGTCGAAGCCATCGTCATCACCAACATCCCTCTCGTCTTTGGGAGGCCATTCTTCATCAACATCTTCAGCAACACCATCTCCTCTCAAACCCTAGTTCATCTCTTGTGTTCAATATTTGTACCGGAACCTCAGATGGGTACCTGTGGGTTACTAGTAGTGTTGATTACATTACGTAGTTTACTTGGTGGAAGATTATATGTTCAGATCCATTATGCTATTTAATACCCCTCCGATCTTGAACATGAATAAGAAAGACTAGTGAGATCTGTTAGTATAATAAGGAAATTTCTACTTCAAGTATTGTTCCAAACCCATCATATTTTATATTTTCAATATCCTTGTTGTATTATAAATTTTCTATGGCTTACACCACCAAGAAAATAGATAGTTTCATCAAAACAAACAAAACAATGCATCAAAAACAGAATATTTCTTAAACGGGACAATATGTAGTAATCTGAACTTTGACCATACTTATGTAACTCCAAAAATTCAGAAATATTTGGACGAAATAAAAAAATTGTATAGTAATACTGTTTAAAAAATTCGGAAGTTTTCGACGTTGTGGTAAAAAATGAAAATTCACGCACGACATCTAAAGTTTCTGTTTTTACACCGCACATACTAACAAGCAATCTAATCATCCTAAAGGCAAATCTTGGCACAGTAATGTTATAATACAATGGCTTTGTACAAGGGGATAATTATTTTTGCTGGAAAAGTTTCCGTGATTGAAGACTCAGAAAGTTTCCATGGGCATGAACAAAATTTCAAGGACGTCCCCCAATTCAACGATGTTCATCATCTCTCTCACTTTCACCTTTCCTTTTATGAAGTTTTAGGTCCCCCTCTATATATTTTTTGTTTTGAAACTTTATAAAAGCACACAACATAATAAAACGACTCTCTAAAACTTCCGGGTTGTCTCACTGGCAGTGCTTTCTTTAAAGCCATTAAGATAGACATAAATTGCACAAGTAATGGATCCACCCGGATCCCAAGGTATATGAAAGCCAATTTTAATTAACAATGACGTGTAATTTAGTAGTGAGAAAAAAGTTATATATATCATGTTACAATGAAGTCTAACTCTCTTCCTATGCATTGGCATGTCATACAAGAACAATTCATGCACATCAAGTAAATGCCAATACATAGCATAAGCAGGTTCTTGCAATTTTATCGTATTGGAAACATAAACAGGTGGATATGTAGTTCCTCTCTCATAATAATTGCAAGTAGGAGCAGCAAGAAAATGTATATTATATTCATCAAAATCATCATGTGTAGTATCAAAAGGCAACCCATCAATATAATCCTTAATAAGTGCAAACTTCTTCGATATAGTGTAGTTTGGAGAATTCAAAAAGATAATAGGACTATCATGTGTGGGTGCAATAGTAGCAATTTCATGTTTAACATAAGGAACTATAGCAAGTTCATCTTCATAAGCATAATTCATATTGGCATCTTGGGCAGAAGCATAGCAAGCATCAAGTTCATCAAAAAGGGATATTTCAAACAAAACCAAGGGATCATACCAATCATCATAGCATTCATACTTCCGTATGTGCAAAGGGTAATTAAACAATGTATTAATTGAAGAGTTAATGTCACTAGAAGGTGGGCACGTGTGATCAATCGGCTCTTCCCCCTTTTGTTCTTCGCTCTCTTCCTCATCTTTTTCATCTAATGAGCTCAGAATATCAGCAACTTCCTCTTCCGTAGATTCCTGCGAAATATTAGTTTCTTCCAAGGCAACCTTCATTCTTTCAATAAATTCTTTAACATAAGCATTAGAAGCATATTTTTCATAGCAATATTTAAGTAAGGCAAAAAACAGATTTGTAAAAAGGAGCATCATACTTTTCAATCAAAGAAGCAATTTCATAGGCACCCTTAAAAGCAACAAATTCTTCAATTTGATCAAAATAAAAATAAAAATAGGCCTCCTTGGCATAAGAAGATAGTATTTCATTATCATTCAACACACATTGGTAGGGAAGGTGTTTTTAGTTTCTTCAGAACAACAACTAAATCATAAATTTCACATAGATTCCAAGCATAACAACACAAAGTATTAATTTGATGCCACAAGAGTTTCCCTTTTTGAGATATGCGGTGTCACACATAATGAGCATGCTCATTTAATGATTTTCCCTCAACTAAGCTAGTTGGGTTTTCAGCATGAGCACAAAGGGATCGAATATGATCCAAGTAATATTTTTCAGTAGTACGGAACACTAGTGGTTCCTCAACTTTTGGAGCAGCAAGTACATCTATTTTTTGGTATTTTGCATTTCCTACCATATCTAGAGATAGAAAACAACTAATAACAGAAAATAATAATTACTTAGTGATAATGCAAAAAAGCACACACGAGAACATTCACCCCACGCTATTACTCCCTGGCAATGGCGCCAGAAAAAGGTCTTGATAACCCACAAGTGTAGGGGATCGTCTATAGCCTTTTTTGATAAGTAAGAATGTCGAACCCAACGGCGATCTAAATGTAGAACAAATATTCCCTAAAGTTCTATCGACCACTGATACAACTCTACGCACGCTAATGCTTGCTTTACCCAGATCAAGTATGAAACTACTTTGCGGGAATAAAACTGGAAGTACTTTGCAAGATAATAAAGAACGTGGAAATAAAAGTTAGGTGATGTTTTAATAGAAGAACAATAAAAGTAAATAGTTTCATAGAAAGCTTTTTGTGTAACGCAAGAGAAAGATTGTCCATATGCAATTGCCCTGGTGGGTGGGGGGGATGTGATCCTCCGTTTGCGTTGATTTCTCTTCTCAAATTCAAAAAATATTCCAAAAAAAAAACTTCGTAAATTTTTATCACGTTTGGTATGGAATTTCTGCGAAACAAAAAACACACACGAAAAAAAGAACTAGCACTGGGCACTAGATCAACAGGTCAATCCAATAAATCTTATAAGTTTTTGCCAAAAGTATGTGAAAGTTTTATAATATTGGCATGAAACAATCAAAAATTATAGATATGATGGAGACGTATCACCTAGCATTGCGTGGTCTTCCTCCTTGGATCGATACCTTGGTTCCATAACTGAGATAAATACTTACCGTAGCTATGCTGCATCATCCCTTCCTTTTTGAGGAAATATCGACGCAGTCTCAAGACAAGTCAAAGGAATTTCTAGCGCTATTGCCGGGGAGGAGGTGCTTAAGTAGTCTCTCTTCAGCGTGCCAATCTCTGGCGCCACGGAGGCATCATCAACATCTATCAGGTTCCTAATCACAAATCTCATCTCCTTGCAATTTACATTATTTGCCATTTGCCTCTCGTTTTCATCTCCCCCACTTCACAAAAAATGCCATTTTATTCGCCCTCTTTTTTTCATTTGCCCTTTTGCTTGTTTGCTATGTTTGCTTGTGTTGCCATGTGCCTTCTATTTGCTTGCATCTTTGCTTGCTAAAAATCTATTGATATGGATGTTCATCCAATTGCCAATCTTTTCAAAAGGCCAAATTATGATTGACCAATTGCTAGTGAGTTGAGTGCACTTGTTTCTCTCTATAAAGTTTTGTTTGGAAATCATGAATCTGAATATTTTGATGTGTTGAAAGAAGAAATTTATAAGGTGATTCATGACAACTCCTTGGTTGAAAAGCATGTTTGCAATGATGTTACTATAAATTCTATTAATGTCAATTACGTTAATGATATGCAAAACTTCAAGCTTGGGGATGGTAATTTTGTCATGTCCACTTCTTATTGCAATGATCATGATTAGGGTGATAATGCTTCTTATGATCTTGAAAATGTATTTAAGCGTCATGTTGAATATGTTATTGATAATAATGTTTGCAATAGTATCGAAAGTGAGTTTGTAAGAGCATCAACTTTAGGTAAAAAGAATCTCATATATTTGGAGAGTGTTCAGTCTTATCAATTTTTTGATAAAAGTGGGTTTGGAGAGGTCATAACTTTAGTTGAAAATAATCCCACTATTTTGGAAGATGATAAAACTTTATGCATGTTGATCATAAAGAGAGTATTGTTTATGATAGATATATTGTTGAATTTGATTATGATCCTACATGTAATTATTATGATAGAGGAAATCATGGTTGTAGAAATTTTCATGATACTAAATTACCTCTCTTCATGTTGAGATTGCTATTGTCTCTTTCTTCTTCCTTCCATATGCTAGTTTTTGCTTGCCTTGATAATTTGTTTGCTTATAAAATTCCTATGCATAGGAAGTATGTTAGACTTAAGTGTGTTTTCATATGCTTCATGATGCTCTCTTTGTGTTGCTATTATTATCTATCACGAGGGCATCATTGAAATCTCAGGCCTATCTTAATGGCTATAAAGAAAGTGCTTGTTGGGAGGCAACCCAATGAATAAATTATTATTTTACCTTTTTCTTTCTGTTCTTGAGTGTTTACACAATTATGCCTCCATTATGATTGTGTTTTTATTTTTTATTTAGTGTTTGTGCCAAGTAAATCCTTTAGAATGATTCATAAGATGAGTAGAAACAATGCTGGATCTAAAACAAAAACTTTGACTCTAGTGCACAAATTTTCATTTTTTTACTAGAGCATGATAATGAGCTGAAATTTTAACACAGTGTTTCTATACAAATATTTCACGTTTCCTAATGTTGCATAATTTGTAGAGTTATAGAAGTATGGTTAGAGTACATATTACTACAGACTATTTTGTTTGAGAGAGATTTTGTTTTCATTGCATTGTGTGCTTATTTTGATGAGTCTATGGCTTGTATTGCAGGGTATAAGTCATGGTAAAGTTAGAATATAGTAGATATAATTCAATAATAAAATATGAATGAGTTTGAAACAACACTTAGAGTGGGAATTTGCTTTATTATACTAACAAATCTCATGAGGATTTTGTTAAGTTTTGTGTGATTGAAGTTTTCAAGTTTTGAGTGAGATCACGATGGATGAAGGAATAAGGATTAAGAAGAGCCTAAGCTTGGGGATGACCATGGCACCCCAAGGTATCATACAAAGAGGAACAAGCA
The DNA here is from genome assembly GCA_022496015.1 of Hordeum marinum. NCBI lineage: Eukaryota > Viridiplantae > Streptophyta > Magnoliopsida > Poales > Poaceae > Hordeum > Hordeum marinum. Next base: position 123,923,922 of record CM039673.1, on the reverse strand, counting down.
ACTAAGCTTGGGGGTGCCCCGAGTGGCATCCCCTCTTTCTTCTAATGACCATCGATATTTTACTTGGAGCTATATTTTTATTCGTCACATATCATGAGTTTTGCTTGGAGCGTCTTGTATTATATGAGTCTTTGCTTGATTTGCTTTTTTAATTTTGTCACAATATCCTTGCTGGACACACCTATTTGAGAGAGCCAAAATCATGCTATGATTTGTTAGAATTGCTCTCTGTGCTTAACTTATATTTGACATATGGAATTGCTCTAGTGCTTCACTTATATAGTTTTGAGCATGACATGCTTTTACATGTTTGAAGAAATGCTCTAATGCTTCACTAAGAATAATTTTCGAGTTAGTAAACTTTGAAGAAGTTCTCTCATGCATCACTTATACTATTTTGAGAGATGAAACTTTTATGATCATGTTCTTCACTTAAATTTATTTGAGCTTGTCAAAATCAATGGCAATATATGAAACTAGTCTCAAAGTAATAGATATTAAAGAGGGATAAAATAAAAACTTTCATGAAGATCATTGGACAAATTAAACTTAATTCCTTGTAATAGTTTTGAGATATTATGATAGTAACATGCAAGTTATGTTGGTGAGTAATTATGCTTAGTAAGAATATTGGTGTTAAGGTTTGTGATTCCCTATGCAGGCACGAAAGTCAATAGTTGTGCAATGAAATAACATCCTACTTATGGTGCATCATTCGGTGTTGGTTATGCTTAATGCTCACTTATGTGGATTTTCATTTCTTGGTTGGTTGCCTATCAGTCTATTTGTTGGCCTCCACTTGTACTAAGTAGAAATACTACTTGTGCATCCAAAATCCTTAAACCCAGTTTTTTCATATGAGTCCACCATACCTACCTATATGTGGTATTTCCATGTCGTTCCAAGAAAATTTGTATGTGCCATCTCTAATTTTCAAAATGAATTTTCCTTTTTGTGTGCTCGTACCTCTCATGAAGAGGTAGGGTGACAAATATTTTTCCATGATAGATGTGTTATTATGAAGATGACTATTTATTCACTTGTCATTGCACAAGAGTATTGCGGTAATAGGGATGCCATGTCCCGAAATGAAAAAAGAATTTTACTTTATGTTGTCAAATAATAAATTCCTTGGAAAGTGTTGGTATGGAAGGGAACTGTGGATTTGGCTAGCCATGGATTTTGAAAGAATGGTATTAAAAGCAATAAACTGTATTTTTTGTTTGGGAACTTTTATTGAAATCTCTCAGTCGTTTTCTTTGACAGAAAAGGTGTGCCACCCAAAATATTTTTCTCTAGCAATTTAAACCTTGAGCTCTGGCACCTCTACAAATCCCTACTTCCCTCTACAAAGGGCCTATCTATTTACATTATGTAATTTTTATTTTTACTTGAGTCTCTATCTTCTCCTATAAATCCCTAACTACAGGGCACTATGATCGACCTTGAGCATTAGGTGTACCTAATATTTGAGTGTGTTTCATGAATGGGTCAATGATTGAGCATGATGGGATAGGGATAACTTTCTTTAGTGTTGATAGTTTGGTAGACATGGTTGGTTGTTGATATGCTTGAGTATTGAAGTCTTCATGTCAAAACTAGACTATTGCTTTGAACCATCTAAAAGTCCTAATGTCCATGCTACAAAACAAAATAATATGTGATGAACATTTTAGGCAGCATTCCACATCAAAAATTATGTTTTTATCATTTACCCACTCGAGGACGAGTAGGAATTAAGCTTGAGGATGCTGATATGTCTCCAATATATCTATAATTTTTTATGGTTCCATGTTGTTATATTATCAATCTTGGATATTTTACAGTCATTTTACAACAACTTTATATCATTTTTTGGCACTAACCTATTAACTTAGTGCAAGTGTCACTTGTTGTTTTTTGCTTGTTTTTTTACTATGCAAAATATTAGTACCAAACAAAGCCCAAACATCATTAAACTTTTTGGAGATTTATTTTGGGCCAGAAGACATCTAGTGGGCCAAAGAAGTGCCAGAGAGGAAGGCCGGAGAGTGAACAAGACACCAGGGCAAGCCAGAGGCCCCTAGCACAACCTGGTATATCATGCCCACCTCGGGATGCCTCTCCATCGCCTATCAACTCTATAAATACACAAATATTCCAAAAACCCTAGGGGAGTCGATGAAACACAATTCCATTCGCCGTAAATTCCAGAACTGTGAGATCCAATATAACACCATCACAGAGGGGTGGATCATCTTCATGGGTGCCTCTCCGATGATGCGTGAGTAGTCCACCATAGACCTACGGGTCCATACGCAGTAGCTAGATGGCTTTCTCCCTCTCTTTTGATTCTCAATACAATGGTCTCTTGGAGATCTATTTGATGTAATGACTTTTTGTGGTGTGTTTGTAGGGATCCGATGAATTTTGAGTTCATGATCAGTTTTTATCCATGAATATTATTTGAGTCTTCTTTGATCTCTTATATGCATGATTACTTATAGCCTCGTATTTCTTATTCAAATCTTTGGTTTAGTTAGTCTAACTAGACCGATTTTTTTGCCATGGGAAGAGGTGCTTTGTGATGGGTTCGATCTTGCGGTGTCCTTTCCGAGTGACAAAAGGGGCAGCAAGGCACACATGTATCGTAGCTGTTAAGGATAACAAGATGAGGTCTGTTACTACATGAATAGATCTTGTCTACATCATGTCACCATTCTTATTACATTACTGTGTTTTTCCATGAACTTAATACACTAGATGCATGCTGGATAGCGGTCGATGTGTGGAGTGATAGTAGTAGATGCAGCATCCTTTCGGTCTACTTATCTTGGACATGATGTGTAGCGTCCTGACTCAAACGAGTCAAGCCTCTGTGTGTCAGTGCCATCCCTGGATTAGTATGCTGGCACACACAACACATCAATGTATACATCAAAGTGCAATCACATGTAAATAACGTAAAACTGATATATATATATATATCTTAAATCTCAACAGAAATAGTCAAGAGGAGTGGAGTCCCAATAAACACCAACGACAGGTTGAGTATAGACCGTAACCCTAAATCATAAACTTACTCGTCATACAAATATTCCTACAACATGAGACGTTGCAGCCGTGTAGGTTAATACATTGAATGTACCAACAAGATCACCATAGAATAAAGTGATAAAGACTATTCAATATGCAAAAGGCTTTGTGGCTCTGTGTTTGAGTTTTTGAAGAAAAGCTGGTTTTATTATCCCTACAACAAAGGAGTCAAACGTAATATCACTACAAAAGTTGGTTGTTAATGAGATGGTTCCACCAACCAATTCTCATATCCCAAAATAACTAATAGACCCACTCATCATAATTGATTAATTGTATTGAGACTGGCTGGTAGTATCATCTATGGTGCTCATGTTGTCCGTAACCGGGGACACGACTAATCAATAAGATTTAACACTATGTAGAGATTTATATACTATACCCGCTAGATTCGATCCCTCCTATTATGTTCTCGCACTGCATGGTGTTTGAAAATGGGACGATCGGAACATGGTCTTCCAAAGCGATCATCCGAAAGAAATTTAGTGCCCATCCAATCCTACCGTTCTTCTACATCTGCTAGCAATCTGACCAACCAGAGTCACGAGTAATGTCGTGGTTTTATCACGGCAGATGTCCGAGGACTTGTGTTCGAGGCCATCGCTAAGGTGCTGGACTCAAAGGGGTTGGTTGGGACGAAGGACACGAGTTTACCCAGGTTTGGTCCCTTGAGAGGAGGTAAAAGCCTACGCCCTGCTTGTGTTGTATTGATTGGAATATCGATTACAAGGGAGCGGATTCGCTTGACCTAGCTCTCGATTAGTAGGTCTCTGTCTAAGTCGCCCCGGGTCTCGCCTTTATATAGGAGGTCAAGACCACGGGTTATACAAGTCTCATACCGACTCTTACAACGTATTTGACTCTATCTTCTATGTCCTCTTGCCTTCCTGGGCAAGCCGTCTTCGGGCGGCTTAAACTGCCCGGGTCTTCATGCCTTCTCTTATCTAGGCTTCACCCTGGCCCATCTTGGCAAGCCGCCATATGACTTAGGCTTACATCTCTAGGCCCGTCTGCCTTGGTTTGGGGTATGAGCCGCCAGGTATGACCTGGTCCCACCTGGGCGGGTCTCACCACGGGGTTATATCCCCAACATAAGGCCCCAGGTTGATTTGAGCTTGCTCATGTCAATCGTCCATTTGCTTGGTGGCGAGTCTCACTCTTCATCATCTAAAAGTAAGAAATGTAACCCTCCGTGACGTCATATTGGATATGCCAAAAAGATTCCCTCACGACCACAACGGATCTTTCATCATTAAACTAAGGGCCCAAAAATCGAGGCGTCCGTCTCGGTCAGTCAATTTTGGCCGCCTTGATTCCCACGCCCGTTTCCTCTTTCTAGCCTCTTAAATAGGAACGCGAAGGGCTCTTTTCATTTACTCCGCCACCTGCGCCTCTTCTTCTTCCTCTTGACGCTGTTGCTCCAGAGCCTCCTCGCTCCGGTGAAGCTTCAACGTCGTCGCCGCCTTGGGCCGCTGCATCGACCTGAACGGACCGAAGCATCACACGCGCCCATCGCGTCACCTCCGGTACGTCCTTCTCCATCCCCTAGATCTATAGCTTAGGGTAGTGAATCCATGGAGTTCTTCCGTCCGCTAGAACACGAGTTCTTCGTAATGCCAAATGACATATAGATCAGGAAACCTTATAATGACCCTGTTTCCATTGCGGTAAATCATAGGAAATCAATAATAGCGCAATACAGATCCGTAGTTGCCTCCTTTTACTATCTTCGAACGTTTGCCAGTTCCTCCGTTCATCGTTAGGTTTAGAATAAACCTGCTTTTTTCTCTGTTTGTAGATCCGCACTTATATAGATAGCATGTGAAACCTGTTTTCCACACTTAATAGCATTTGCTTCGTCGCCCTGCAAACTTAACTCGCCATTAAACTTCCGGCTCTCGCCACAAACTGCTCCTGGCGGCTTAGCTTCATAGAGCTTAGATTTCATCAGCCACCCTTAGTTGTTTGTCCCCTTCTAACTCGCCATGCACTGTAACTTTCCACAACTTTAAGACGCCATTATGCCTCGTGCGTCCAATTCCTATAACTGGGTCGGCTCTGCCGTTACTGAAGAGTTTCTGAAGGACTTCATAGACGCACGGACCTTACCAGCCAAAAATGTCATCCATTGACGGGTTCCAGGCAATGAGAAGAAACCCATTCCAAAAGAGGGCGAAGTAGTCATATTCGCTGATCACCTTGTTCGGGGTTTCAGCCCGGCCGGCTCTAAATTTTTCCGAGACGTCCTTCATTTCCTTTAAGCTACGCCCTCAAGAGATTGCCTCAAACTCCGTCTCAAACGTGTGCAACTTCCAAATGCTCTACGAAGTTTACTTACAAGAAGAGCCATCGGTTGATCTCTTTCGTGAGTTCTTTTATGCAAACCGCCAGACAGAAGTGGCAGCTGGCCCAAGCTTGGAGCTTGACGGGATCTCCATTCAAAGAAGACGGGACATGACTTTCCTGGCTGTTCGAATGCCAAGTCATCCCAAGGATTGGAACAAAACCTAGTTTTATTGCAAAGACACTACTCCAGAGGGAGAACGTCCGTTGTCGGGTTAGCATCCGACCCAGCCCAAGACCACAACTGAACTCCCTGAACGGATGTCAGCTTCTGAATGAGCGAAGTATGCTCCGGCTTATGCCAAAATTAAAGCCCTCATGGACAACGGTCTGACCAGGATTGATCTAACCCACTGTTGGGTCTCGTGGCGAGTCATGCCTCTGAGCCGGAGAAACCGCCTCATGTGTGAATATATGGGTGAGGCCAACGACCCCCTCTCCTTTAATCCTACCATGTTGTCAGAAGAAAACATCATTGCCGTCGTCAAGAGCCTTATCCATGAATCTCAAGATTCTTGCCACACCATTGGGTTATCACCCTTCTACGTTGCAAACCCGGATCTAGATGTAAGGGCGACTCTCAATCTTCTGAGTTTTGTGTTAGCTATCTATGTATGTTTTGCAATCTTTTAATTGCTTTCGGCGGCTTTGATTCCAAGCTAACCCCAGCTTCTAGAAAAAGAAATATGTTCCTCCTCCGAAGAAGTTACAGGAAAAGGCCGTCGGCCGAAAGAAGAAGCCTGCACCTCAAGAACAACCTGAGGCTGACGACTCTGAGGTAGAACTTGACTCTCTTGGTCGTCTCTTCATACACCTTATTGACAATAATAATTCCCAGGACAAAACAGAAACAAGCCACGCCAACGTTCTTGAGGTAACTTATGTCTAATCTGACTTAGAACATCTTGCACCATAGAAGATATGGCGGGTCGTCCGAAAGGTCCCATTTTCTCATCCTATTGCTTACTTAGACCCCAACTTTCTTTTGAAAAAGCAACATCAACTCTCTCGACGCCAGACCCGGAGCACCGGCTCTGAAGACCTTATGATCGGGTTATCTCACTCTCTAGTTCAACGGAAACAGCCGGCTAAGGTATTTGTTTCACTTGGCTTAAATTTGTCAATCTTGACTTACAACTTTACTCTGTCTTTATAATGCTTTAATTGCTTTAAGGAATCACCCCCTTCTTCAGGCGAATCTACGGCAACCAAGTTGCCGCCTCTGAAGATCAACCCAGAGTACGTGCTTTCATATTTGCATCCTATCCTTTGTCATCCCTTGGATTATAAATAATAACTTTCTATGCTTTCCAGGGCTCAAGCAAAGCGACGGAAAACCGTCGGGTCTACCTCGGCCCCCACTGCTCAAGAACCGGAGGCTGCCAAGCCAGTCTCTCCGGTTGCACATACTAATCCTTCTGCTGCCTCAAAGGATGCACCCGAAGACGCTCGTCATTCTGCCGAGCCGGCGGCCCATGAGACAGGCACTGATAGCCCTACGAGGACCAATTCTAAGCCACCGAGCCCTTCAACGGCCGTTGACAACTTGGATACTCCAGACGTCATCATTACTGGCACCAGCTTTCAAAGCCCTCAACCTTGTGTGCCGACAAAGCACACTGAGAAAACTGAAGCCTTTGACAAATTGGATTTTGAGCTCCCCGTGCTAGAGAAGTAGACTGCTGATGAACTACATGCTGGTTATCTGAACCGCCTCTCCACAAGCCGGAACATGGAGCTCAAGCTTGTTAACTTGATGAAGAAAAAATATGAGGTACCTCTTCCTTTCCTTATCTCCTTATATAGCCCCCAAGAGCCGGTTTAATATTTGATAATGTTAAACTGGGTCTTCCAATCCATGCTTGACACAAACCCACTTAGCCTATATCCCCCAAGTATCGCCTTACAATGGAAATATTGAGCCGGTACTTTAGTGTTTAAGCAGTTGATCAATTGTAGCCCCTAAGTTCAGTCAGTATAGGAATAATGGGCCTGAACTTCCCTGTAGATATGAATAAGAAGCCATATGTAGCCCCCAAGTGCCGGCTTATCTTTGACAAATATGAGCCGGAACTTCATTGTAGTAGAGAACAAAGAGCCAAGTGTAGCCCCCAAGTGCCTGCTTAACTTGATGAAGATCAGCCGGAACTTATTTGTAGCCTTGGAGAGCAAATTAGACATTAGCCCCCAAGTGTCAAGTATATTGCTTGCAATGTGCTTGAGACTTGCATTATATTTTTTAACTTAACCCTCTGACGACATGTTACCCTGGCGACTTACCTTTCTTTTACCTTTTGTTTGTCATAGGAAGCTTTAAACAATGTTGAGTCTGAACTGACCGGCTTGAAGAGCAATCTGGCCTCCCAGGAAGCCGCTAGGAGTGTAACAGAAGAGAAGTGTCGGCTTGCAGCCTAAAAGCTTGTAAAAATTAAAGTTGATTTCGCCGCCTTCAGGAAAGCTGCTAAGATGGAGAAAACTGCCATGGCTCAACATGCTGATGATGCTGACCAGCGGCTCATGGAGGTATCCGATGAACTGCACGCCCTGAAGCGCCATATTGCAAAGATGACTATGGCTATCTTTGGTAAATAATAAATACTTTAGCCAATATCCTTCAGTGAAGACTTATACAAGCGGCTCATAACCAAAACTCCATCTTATGCAGGTCCAAGGAGACGTCAACTCGCCGATGATAGCCTATTGTCGCTGAAAGCCATCTACACACTATGAGAACAGCTGCACTTCGAAAGTCTCTACACCATCAAAGCGATGCTTAATAAAGAGAGTATCCCCCAGTCCATGAAGGGAGTCATAGAAATGTTGTCCACCCTGCCCAAGCAAGTCCAGGAGCTCAAGAAATCAGCCGCCAGAAAAGGAGCCATTGCAGCAATAAGTCGGGCTTTAGCCTTTGCCCGAGAGCTAACTCCTGAAGAGATGATGGACAGGTTTCCATCAAAGAAGGATGATGGCTCAGAGTTCATAGAAGCCGACTATGCTCGTTGCATGAAGGCCTCCAGAGTTCTTGCATTAGTATTAGCAGAAGAAGTGAACTTGTCAACATATATGGCGGCTTACAATGCCGAGAACAAGCGAGTGCGCGACCCAACCTTCGAGGCCACGGATTTAATTCCTACATGTCGTAAGCACTTCTTTGCTCCTCATCAGCACCCGTCTCACCTCTTTGAAGAGGCAAACTTTGAATCTTTAACCAACTGCAACTGGGACGTGGACAATCTCCCGATCGAGGAGGTCGAAGACCCGGCACAGGGTGACCCGCCGTCCAGCTGATCTATTTGATAATGCGATGGATAATCCGGCTCTCATGACCTGCTGGACTTTGGGGCGTGTAAAAAACTTTAAGTCATTGCTTTTGAGCTTTGTGGAGAGCATTGTAATAGGCCTTTAGTAAAAACTTTGTCTTGCCTGAACTATGCTATCGTGCACATAGGAAATCACACTGCTTTAACATACTATGTCCGCCTTGTGCTTTGATTCATACCAGATTTCGTGGCGGCTCCACTTGAGATAACCAACCCGTGGAAACAGAATATGTTCCATACTGTCTAGTAGGGCAGCGTAAAACAGCACAACCCGGAGATGTTATATCTTTCCTAATTTGTTTTTTTGAAAAAAAGTTGAACTCATGTGCCAGTTCTTCTGGGTGGACTTGCTAATTAAAACTCCTAATCAGTAGATGGTCTCTATCGAGATTGGCCGTCAATTTCTTAGAACGGCTCAGGGTCTATAAGCGAGACTAACTGATAGGAAGTGTAGCATCCCAGAAAGAGACACGGCAGGGCATGAGTACCCTAGTAACTCATAAACTACCTCTCACGTGACATAAATCCGTCGTTTTAACCTTAAACACTGCAGGGTCTTTAAAAGATTAACTATCTAAGAGTATGAATGGGCCACATAGCGGAGAGTCGACAGTAGATGAGAGAGTTTATCCTCGCTTTCCGTAAGCCGGCCCTCATGTGACAAGAACCGCCGGTTTAACCTTAACCAGTACGGGGTCTCTAACGAGATTGGCCATCAATTTCTTGGAACCGGCTCAGGGTCTCTAAGCGAGATTAACTGGTAAGAGTTCGGTGGGTCACCTAGTGGAGTAGCAAGTTGCAAATGGGCAGATTTAAATCTGTTGGCTTAAGAGCCGATCAAGAGGGTATGTAAGCTAAACCTAGTGGGTTGGAAGCCCCCAAATGACCTTTGTTGACGAAATCAACTGTTTGTCTTGAGAGCCGATCGATAGGGTGTGATAAGCTAAACCCGGCAGGTTGGAAGCCCCCTAGATGACCTTGTTGACCGAGTCAACTATTTGGCTTAAGAGCCGACCAATAGGGTCTGATAAGCTTGAGATATGCGAAACGATAGAGGCCCCGGCTTGCAGGGATGCCAACTTTATTCATATATATATATATATATGATATGTACAATGATGGTGTACAATGTGAAGTCTCAACGACTCAGGTATAGTAAGGCCGTAGATGCGCTATGTTCCACGGTCGGCGGGTCTCCTGCCCAAAAGTGCTTGAGTCGTCTCGGACGTCGATGAGGTAATATGACCCGTTGTTGTGATTTTTGCTGACCATGAAAGGCCCTTCCCCTGGAGGGGACAACTTGTGTGCATTTGTCTGATCTTGAATCAACCGCAACACTAAGTCGCCTTCTTGAAACGTCCGGGTCATAACTCTGTGGCTATGGTAGCGACGCAGGTCTTGCTGATAGATTGCCAATCGAGCTGCCGTCAGATCAGTTCTTCCTCCAAGGCATCCAACGCATCTCGGCATGTTGTTTCGTTATCCTCCTCAATGTAAGCCGCCACCTGTGGCGAGTCATGACGGATATCGCTTGTTAACACGGCTTCTACGCCATAAACCATGAAGAAAGGTGTATAACATGTTGATCTGTTGGGAGTGGTTCTGATGTTCCATAAGACGGACTACAACTCCTCTACCCAACAACCTGGCGTGCGCTGCAAAGGAACCATAATCCGGTGTTTGATACCCCTCAAGATTTCCTGGTAAGCACGTTCTGCCTGACCATTTGACTGTGGATCAGCCACCGCAGAAACATCAAGTCGGATGTGCTCACTTTCATAGAACGCTCGCATAGCCCACTTGCATAAGTTCGTACCATTATTTATGATGATACTGTGAGGTTAACTGAAGCGGTAGATCAACTTCTTAATAAATTGGACCGCCGTAGACACGTCACACTTGCTGACCGGCTCAGATTCTACCCACTTGGTAAATTTGTCCACCGCCACAAAGAGGTGGGTCTTTGTGTCCTTGGATCTCTTGAAAGGCCCGACCATATCGAGCCCCTAGACTGTAAACGGCCAAGAAATTGGAATCATGCACAACTCTTGAGCTAGGACGTGAGCACGCCGGCCAAACTTTTGACATCCATCACATTTGCGGACCAAATCCTCTACATCCTTATGAGCCATCAGCCAGAAAAAGCGATGTCAAAAAGCCTTGGCCACCAGAGATTTTGAGCCGGTGTGGTGACCGCAATCGCCAGCATGAATTTCATTCAAGATTTCCTTGCCTTCTTTGGGTGAGACCCAACGCTGAAACACGCCAGTGACGCTGCACTTATGTAACTCACCATTGATTATCGTCATAGACTTAGACCGCCTGGTGATCTGTCTAGCTAGATTTTGATCATCAGGTAACTCACCGCGAGTCAAGTACGTGTTAGGACCCCGATCCTAAGTCATATGAATCCAGACTGTAACATATCACATCACTTTGCGTCCTCACGCATGGCAAATTCCATGGCTGCAGCCTTACCTTAGCCAGGACCGTTTGCGTCTTTTGGCACACGTATGTGAACATGTCACTCGCAATCACACAACAGAGAACCCGGGCCGACATTACTAGTCATAGAACCCAAGTGGCACATCCGTACGGAAACAGGCATACGTAACCCAGCAATGCAGGTGTCGGCCTCAAGCGTGTGTAGATGAGTCATAGCAAGCTACAAGGACACCATTATGTTGTGAGACATAAATGCCATCACTGCATGTAGGCGAGTTGTAACAGGCTATAGGGACTCCATTACACTGCGAGACATTTCCCCAAAGGGACAGACACAACAGAAAAGAAGGATACATGTCGGTCAATCAATGTGTCCGGAGCAGTAGCAAGCTACCATGGCTCGGTGGAAGCACAAAGAGGCAGTTTCCCGTAAAGAGTACTACTAAAGGCACACGACTAGGTTTCAGATCCCATACGTATCGTTGCACGTCACACGTATGCACGACATGCCCGATATGCATAGATACAACCATGGCATCACAACATAACCATACAACAGCATGACTTTTATTTAATAGGCTCAGACGAGCCTTGCATAATATGTTCTTACAGATAGGGGTGACATAACCCGACACTCAAGTCATACAAACAAGTTCATAAAAACCAAGCGGAAGCTTAAGCTGTCTGAGTACAAACAGATGAAAGGGGTAAAAAGGCACATGGCCTAACTATCTACAGCCCGCCACACGGCATAAGGTCGTAGCTGGGACACCAGCTATTCGGCATCGTCGACATCTAGAAAGAACCCACCCGACGGGTCCTGGGTCTCATCTGCAACATTTATTAACCAAACATGAGTACAAACGTACTCACCAGGTCTTTAACAGACCTAGTCTAATCATGCTCACCTTTCAACAAGGGAAGTGGTGGAGTTTATGCAGCAATGCCAGCTTTGACTCATGGCTAACCTGCACTACTCAAATTTTAACTCTTTGTTACAATTTTAGATATCGCACACGAGTCCACCAACTTCATAGTAATACACCACCATGGATTCACTTCCCTCTCCTGGGAGAGTGCCATCCACGGTACTCACACTAGTCTTGATATTTTTATGAGTATCCATTTGATTATCTATGAACAGCATAGTTCTCAAAGTAGTCCATATCCAAGGACGCGGCTATTAGAATAGTTTCATACCCTACAGGGGTGTACTTCTTCACACACGCTCTTGCCACTTATCGTTGTGTGCTCATAAAACCATGCACCTCGGCAACCTTCAAGCGGATGCCCAGCGAGGGAGCCGGCCACGACCGTCAATCACATAAGACCTCTAGTCCAGGCTATCGCCTATTTGAGACTGAACCCGCACGGAAGTACGGCCGAAGTTTCCGCTACGACCCCAAACGATGTGCGCAGGGCTCCCAAGACCACCATTCGGGTGACCCTTGGTACACCATGCCACTGCCTACCACGTCATAACCCACCGCTAGGGTCAGCGCTACGCATGGCCTCCAGCATGCTATAATCACCAGAAACTACTTGCAACGCCTGGACCAAGGACTAAGCGACTGATAAGTCGAGAGGGGTCAAGTTACCGGAACCCAATGTGTGGTAGTAACTAGTCTTGGCTCACAAACACGGAACTCGGTTCCTAAGAACGGTCCCAATGAGACAACCCGCTATGTACTCCTACATAGCCTCTCATCGCTACCTTTACCAAATCGGGTTCATCATAAGATCATCACATCAGAACAACATTGTTTCACTCAGTTCATCACCCAGATGAATCAGACCTGACACAACTCTAAGCATATCAAGCAAAGTAAGCTAAGCACATCATGGCACAAGCATCTACCAGGTATGCTAGGTTGCAAGGTTTATCTATTTACTGTGACAATGACAGGTCATGCAGCAGATTAGGGTTATCTATCGTGTATAACTGACATGTGGTCGATTGTCCTAATGCAATAAACAAGAGCAGGAGCGAGAGAGTGGGATATTATCGGAATGATCAAAGGGGTTGCTTGCCTTGCTGGGTAGCGGGAAGGTTCTCTCCTTCGTTGGAATACTTGGAGGTATCCTCGGAAGCAGGGCCTACCGCAATGTAGATAAGAAACAATCAATACACGCAAGTGCAACAATATGATGCATGATCATGGCATGATAGCATGTGTGGATGAGCTAATGCAACTAGTGTTCATGTTGATTTGAAATGAATTTGAATATAGGTTCAAAATTATTCTTCATTTCAAATTCCATATACTAACCTATTGATAAATGTCCATGTTCATCTACATAGGTTGCTCTAACATGCATGTTAATAGCATCATTGGATTCATTAGATTTTTCTGATAAATTTTCATATATAAATTATTTTCATCTGATTTACAAATTAATTTATATGAATTTTTGAAGTTTTAAATAATTTGTGGAATTATTTTTAAACTAGAAAATAGAATTATGACATCAGCCTGACGTCACAATGACGTCAGCTGGTCGGCTGACCAGGTCAGAGTCAAACCTGACATGTGGGGACCACATGTTAGTAACTCAATCACTTAACTGAATACTTAAAACTAATCCTAGTTAATTAGTATTTGTGGAGCCACTGGTCAGTGACTAATTAGGTTAATTAACTTAATTAATTATTTTTTCTTAATCTAACTTAATTAGAGGGTCGGGCCCACTTGCCTGTTGACCTGGGGTCAAACCCCCGTGGTCAACTCCGGCAAGACCCACCGGCATTGAGCCGCCGGTGGCTCCAGAGATGGCGGAGGGGCTCGGGATCCTCCTTCGGTGACCAAAAGGACGGCGGAGAGCACCAAACGGACCTATGCTCACGCGCGCGTCCATCCCGACACCTCCCAGGAGCTGAGATGGTCGGAATCGACGCCGGCGGCGAGCTTGGCAGCTGCCGGAGCTCTGGCGAGCACAAGCCCGTCGAACCAGGGCGCAACACGACTTCTACTTGGTACCTACAGCCTCTACGCAGCCTCACGAACACGACGGTGGCCTCTGATGGACCAGCTGGTCACCGGAGCCTGGCCGGTGTCGAGCTCGAGCGGCGAGGCACCTCGGACCTTGATGGAATCCGGCGCTAGGGCACGAAAACAAAGGGGGGAGGAGGGGGGAAAGATCCAGGGACTCATGATGGTTGCAGAGACGTCAAGAGCGGGCTCGAGGAAGGTCTGCAACGGCGCCAGGCTCCACTTCCTTGCCGGCGGTCGGAGGTTGAAGACGACGGCGATGCAGTGATAGGGAGCTCCCGGCGGTGCGTGGCTCAGCGAGAAGGAAGAGGGGATCTAGGCGGAGCCTTTGGTGGGCTCAGAAGGGTGCGGGGGCGGCTAAAACGGCGGTGCTACGGTGGCGAGCAGCTCGGCCATGGTGGAGTAGAGGAGGGGAAAAGAGAGGCAGGAGAGAGAGAGAGGGATCGATTGGCACGGCTCTAGGAGCTTATCCCCGTCGCGCTAGCGAGGGGGAAGTAGGCAGGCAACTGCTGGCGTGGAGGCACGGCAGCGCGCGCACGCCGGCCACACGACCGTCCTCCTCGCCGCCAGTAGGACGATGACCTCCTAGGCCAGGTGGGCCGGCCTGGCATGGGCTTGTTTCTCCTGTTTTTTCGTTATTTCATTTCTTTTCTAATTTCTGACATTTTTTACTTCTTTTTCAGGTACAAAATGACTTTGCAAAATATCCCAAGTATTTTTATAATGTAGTTTGAATATTTCAAACTTATCTAAAAAGTTTCAGGATATTTTGAAAACAAAAGTAATGGTAATGCTTTATTTGGCATTTTCAAGAGCTTTAACATTTATTTTTAAATTGTTTTGGATGTTCAAATATGTAAAATGGTCCCTGTTATAATCATGTCCAAATTTATCAGACATAAGGAACATTTTTAAAGAGCATTTTGGATTTGTTGAATTGTCACCAACTTTGAATTGTTTTGATTCAATGTGATCTTGGGATTTCTTCAACTTCCCATTTCAAGTTGATGCCAAATTGAAACATGATGCAAACATATGTTGTTCCTATGACTTCTAGCTAGGGATGTGACAACTCACCCCCACTCAAAAGAATCTCGTCCCGAGATTTTGATGTCGTCGGGAAGAGCGCGAGGTACTCTAGTCGAAGATGATCTTCTCTTTCCCATGTGGCCTCCTTTTCAGAATGGTGTGACCACTGAACCTTGAGAAACCTGATGTTCCGACGCCGAGTGGTACGCTCAGCTTGATCAAGAATACGAATAGGGTATTCTCGATATGTAAGGTTATCTTGGAGATCAAGCGCTTCGTGGTCTACTTCACGGACAAGGTCCGAGAAGCAACGCCTGAGTTGCGAGACGAGGAAGACATCATGAACCTTGGAAAGATGCGGCGGAAGTTCCAATTGGTAGGCAACCTCTCCTCGTTTAGCAAGAATGCGAAAAGGTCCAATGTAACGAGGAGCCAACTTGCCCTTGATACCGAATCGATGGGTACCCTTCAGAGGTGTAACCTGAAGGTAAGCCTTCTCATCAACTTCATAGGTCACAGCCTTATGATGGTGATCATATTGGCACTGTTGACGAGTTTGGGTTGTTTTCATCTTTTCACGAATAATGCGAACTTGCTCCTCTGCATCCTGGATCATATCCGGGCCAAAGAGTTGCCTCTCTCCGGTTTCTGACCAGTTAAGAGGTGTTCGACACCTTCGTCCATAGAGAACTTCAAAAGGGGCTTTGCCCAAGCTTGATTGATAACTATTGTTATAAGAAAATTCGGCGAATGGAAGACATTTCTCCCAGTTCATATAGAAAGATATAACACAAGCTCGGAGCATGTCTTCGAGGATTTGATTGACTCACTCAACTTGACCACTTGATTGCGGGTGGAAAGCAGTGCTAAAGGATAGATGAGTCCCCATAGCGGTTTGAAAACTTTCCCAAAATCGGGAAGTAAAGATACTTCCACGGTCTGAGTTAATCTCCAAAGGAACACCATGAAGAGAAACTATTCGAGAAACATACAACTCCGCTAGCTGGCTAGCAGTTATACTCTCCAGAACAGGAAGAAAATGAGCCACTTTGGAAAGGCGGTCGATGACCACAAAGATAGCATTATTCCCTCTCTTAGCCTTGGGAAATCCGGTAATAAAATCCATACCCACTTTATCCCATTTCCATTCAGGAATAACTAAAGGTTGAAGGGTGCCAGCAGGCCTTTGATGTTCTGCTTTCACGTGAGAACAAACGTCACAGTTAGCGATGAACTGAGCAATTTCTCTCTTCATCCTAGTCCACCAAAACCTCTGGCGTAGGTCCTGATACATCTTGGTACTACCCGGATGAATTGAGAGGGGAGAATCATGAGCCTCCTTAAGGATTAACTGTCGTAGATGTTGCTTCTTCGGGATCACCAAACGGTTCTTAAAGAAGACAACACCCCGATCATCTTCCGAGAAGCATCTAACATTACCCTTCTTAATGTTTTTCTTGATCCGAGATATCCCGGCATCATGCTTCTGGGCTTCTATAATTTGATCCGTAAGTGTAGGTTTCGCCACCAAGTTGGATAGGAATCCTTGAGGAACAAGGTGAAGGTTCAACTTCCAAAATTCCTCATGGAGAAGTGGTTGACCTTGTTGTAACATCAGATTGTTACAATAAGACTTATGACTTAGTGCATCAGCCATAACATTGGCTTTCCCCGGGGTGTAAGTTATCCCTAAGTCGTAATCTGTAATCAACTCTACCCATCGTCTTTGCCTGAGATTCAAATCCGGCTAGGTGAAGATATATTTTAGACTTTGGTGATCAGTGTAAATTTCGCAACGATTACCCAGAAGGTAGTGTCGCCTTGTTTTTAGTGCATGGACTACAGCTGCAAGCTCAAGATCATGTGTTGGATAATTATCCTCATGTGGACACAACTGTCGAGAAGCGTATGCAATCACATGACGATCTTGCATGACAATGCAACCTAATCCTTGTCACGAGGTGTCGCAGTAGATAACAAAGTCCTTAGAGAAGTTTGGTGGCACCAGAACGGGAGCAGAGGTCAGCCGTCTTTTCAACTCCTGAAAACTGTGCTCGCATTGTGGGGTCCACTCGAACTTTTTATCTTTCTTGAGGAGTTCAGTCAGAGGTTTCGCAAACTTGGAGAAGTTCTCAACAAAGCGGCGACAATAGCTCGCTAACCCAAGGAAACTCTGAACTTGCTTATCCGATTCAGGTTGAGTCCAATCAAGGATGGCCTGAACTCTCTCGGGATTGACAGCAATACCTTTACCAGATATAACATGGCCCAGATAGGTCACTTCTGGCAACCAAAATTCACACTTAAAGAATTTGGCATACAGACGGTGCTCTCAAAGTTGTATCAATACCAGCCTTAGATGCTCGGCATGTTCTTGTTGGTTCCTCGAGTAGATGAGTATATCTTCGAGGTAAACCACGATGAATTTATCTAAATACTCCATGAAGATTGAATTCATCAAATGAGAGAAGGTGGTTGGGGCATTGGTTAAACCGAAGGACATGACGGTGTACTCGTATTGGCCATAACGAGTCATAAAAGCTGTTTTTGGAATGTCCCCGTTCCTAATTCTGATTTGATGGTATCCCAACCTCAAATCCATTTTGGAAAAGACAGAGGATCCAGTGAGTTAATCATACAAATCATTGATCCTGGGGAGTGGATACTTGTTCTTTATGGTGACCAGATTCACTGGTCGATAATCCACAACCATCTGATTCGATCCATCCTTCTTCTTGACGAAGAGAACGGGACAAGCCCAAGGATAAGAGCTGGGAGGGATGAAACCTTTCTTCAAAGCCTCATCAAATTGGATCTTAAGTTTGGCTAGTTCTAAGGGTGCCATCTTATAGGGTCTTCTGGCTATTGGGACAGTCCCTGGAACGAGCTCTATCACAAACTCAACATCTCTGACAGGAGGAATTCCTGGCAGTTCTTCTAGAAAGACATCCGGAAAGTCACGGACTCCCGGAATATCTTCTAACTCTTGAAGGGGGCTAGCATTGAGGGAGTAGAGTTGGCGCTTGGTTGTTCGAGTGGAGACATTAACTATCTCACCCGATGGATGTGTAAGTTGAACATTCCTAGTGTGAGTATCAATCTTAGCATAGTGGGCTTTCATCCAATCCATGCCTAGAATGATATTGATGTCCGAAGACTTGAGGTCTATCAAAGATGCTAGGAAGACTAGCCTATCCACCAGAATCTCATTTTCTAGAAGTTTGCCATTTTGAACCAGGAGTTTGAACTACTAAAGGAGTAGGCATATCACAAAAAGACATGTTATGCAACTGTGCATAACTTTCTGAGATGAAAGAATGAGATGCCCCAGTATCAAATAGAACAGAAGCTGGATGAGTATTGACAAGGAGCATACCTAGGATAACATCGGGATCCTCAAGGGCTTCCTCAGCAGACACATAGTTCACTCGTCCACGAGCAGGAGCTGGCTTCACATAAAAGGCATTTCCTGGCTTTCCATGTCTAGCGGGCTTAGCATTATTCTGGGGACACTCACGGGAGTAGTGTCCCGGTTCTCCGCATTTGTAGCAAACCACGGTGGTACGGGGTGCAACATTTGTAGGCGGCCCTCCAAATGGCCTGACTGGAGGATTGGGCTGAGCTGGGCGAGGCGCTTGGAAGGATGGCCTCGCATTGTATCTCGGCGGCAGGGCTGCGTTGGGCACCCAGACCCGGCGTTTATTGGGGCCCGAGCCAGATGCGGGGCTGAAGTCACGGTTGTACTTTCTCGTGGCCTCATAATCAGTCTGTCCAGTCTCGGCATTGATAGCCTTGTTGACGAGAGCCTGGAAAGTGGTGCACTCATGCAGGCGCAGGTCTCGACGGAGCTCAGGATTAAGTCCCTTGCGGAACCTAGCCTGCTTCTTGGCATCAGTAGCAACTTCCTCAGGAGCATAGCGAGCAAGGTTTCCATACTCACGACTATAGGCATCCACTGACAGTCTGCCCTGGGTGAAGGCATAGAATTCCTCTCTCTTACGATCCATCAGCCCTTCTGGGATGTGATGGGTACGAAATGCGGCACTGAATACTGTCCAAGTTGGTGCGGGGCCTGCGGGACGCATGGCTTCAAAAATTTTCCACCACAGATTGGCGGGTCCTTCCAGAAAGTAAGTTGCAAAGGTCACCTTGTTGGCCTTGGACACATTGGCAGCCCAGATCTTGTGGTACATGCTAGTCAGCCAGTCATCCGCGTCGAGTGGGTCGACCAAATGATGATACTTGGGTGGGCACAGTCTGATGAAATCACCGAGTGACACGCCATCATTGAGATCATTGCGGGGAGCACGTGATGTGTTCTGCTCAATTCGCTCCAATAGCCTATTGGTCTCTCTCTTGTTCCTTTCGGCTTCAAGCATCACTTCTGCTAGAGAAGGCGCATGTGGCAGAGCCTCTTGCCTTGGCTGGCTTCCCTCGCCCTGCTCAGGGGCAGGCACGGGGTTATTCCTAGTTGCCACCTTCCTGGGAAAACAAGCCCACAGCTTAATCATAGGGGACAACAACTCTAAGACATGAGATAAGGAATGTACTGGACAACATGGCATGCAGGGTAAACACCAATCAACATGGTAAAACAACTACCATATGAACACCATGATTCATACAAACCATGACATAGTTCAGTACAAGCCAAGCTGAAATACAACTATGAAGAGATGACACAACTCATCGAAGGCATTACAAGATTCCTATACATTATCTATCTACACCTCCAGAACTCAACTCTCAACCTCATCATATCCCACAAGACACGCAGGACTGTGGCGATACGATTACTACCATACTAGAACTAACATCCACGTACTCAAGCATCGCCGTAGAATGCCTCATACAGGTTACCCCCATGACCCGGGAGCTGAATCTGAGAATCTGGGAACACTCTAGCCTGTGATCCCTGGGAAATGTAAGCTCACGGATGTGGCCTTGGTCCCCTTGTTGGTGGCAATAGTAGTCCTCGAAGAGGGGTGATGCCTCCAACATCAGGCCAGTCTATGTGTGCTGGCAGATGAGTCCGCAATGGGGTCAGCATCTCCAAATCTCCATAGCATGTTTGCACGACAGGTCCCAACTGCGTCAGGGTTTTCCAAAGACATGCACGGGTGGCATAAAGCTCCATGCAAAGGGCACATGCATCATGATCCCTGTTCTCCAACATGTGAGCGGTCACCTGCAGCCTAGGATCCTCATGGGAATGATCATAGTAGGCTGCACTAAGATAACCATCCTCTCCTCCCATAGAAGCAGGAACATAACAAAACTCTGTGTTCTGAAGCAGACCATGGTGAAATCTCATGATAGTCAGCATGGTGTAAGCGGCCTCCTGAACTGCCATATCTATGGTGACACCTAATCCATAAGTCCAGTGAAGCGGCTCTACATCTCCAGGATATGAAGGATAAATCTTGATGGTACACAGATACTGACTCTGGTTGAAATCTCGATATTGTTCCTCCACTGTGTACTCTGGGTACCAACGGTAACCAGCCTCCATCATAACTCTAACCAACATGGCCGTGTGACCCGGTACATCGGTGCACCTGGTCACACGGACCACCTGACGGGAAGGACGAGGGGCCATCTGAAACAGAGAATGATGCAAAGACATTAGAGACTCTAGCAGAAATTGGACAGCATAACAGCTATAATTGCTCAAGAAGGATTTTGAGACAACTGCAAAAGATTGGAAAAGCATAACCACTCGACTTTCTAGACTCAAATCTCTTCTCCATATGTTTGTCACACCAACAA
This sequence comes from Hordeum marinum, assembly GCA_022496015.1. Taxonomy (NCBI): domain Eukaryota; kingdom Viridiplantae; phylum Streptophyta; class Magnoliopsida; order Poales; family Poaceae; genus Hordeum; species Hordeum marinum. Next base: position 123,902,951 of record CM039673.1, on the reverse strand, counting down.
TACTTGAGTACCCACATTCACTTGCAAACAAGCTAGCTAGTGATCCATGGTTAGTAACTCGGCATCCTAAGCAATGGATGAGAAGCCTAGTTCTTATCCCCGTGGAAAAGATGAGAATGACTCAGAATAGAATAACTTGGGAAGAGGAGTAAAAAGAGCCTTACGTTCCCTTCCACAATCAATTCCCCTACTTTTCTATAGTGTTTCTAGACTCAACTTCGACCAGTTTGGCTTGGTAGTCCTACAATCAGTCAGGCTCTGATACCAACACTGTCGGGACCCCGATCTTAAGTCATATGAATCCAGACTGTAACATATCACATCACTTTCCGGCCTCACGCACGGTAAGTTCCACGGCTATAGCCTTACCTTAGCCGGGACCGTTTGCGTCTTTTGGCACACGTATGTGAACATGTCGCTGGCAATCACACAACGGAGAACCCGAGACAACATTACTAGTCATAGAACCCAAGTGGCACATCCGTACGGAAACAGGCATACGTAACCCAGCAATGCAGGTGTCGGCCTCAAGCGTGTGTAGACGAGTCATAGCAAGCTACAAGGACTCCATTACGCCATGAGACATAAATGCCATCACTGCACGTAGACTAGTCATAACAGGCTACAGGGACTCCATTACACTGTGAGACATTTCCCCGAAGGGACAGACACAATAGTAAAGAAGGATACATGTCGGTCAATCAATGTGTCCGGAGCAGTAGCAAGCTACCATGGCTCGGTGGAAGCACAAAGAGGCAGTTTCCCATAAAGAGTACTACTAAAGGCACACGACTAGGTGTTGGATCCCATACATACCATTGCACGTCACACGTACGCATGACATGCCCGATATGCATAGATACAACCATGGTATCACAACATAACCATACAACAACATGACTTTTATTTAAGAGGCTTAGACGAGCCTTGCATAATAGGTTCTTAAAGATAGGGGTCACATAACCCGACACTCAAGTCATACAAACAAGTTCATAAAAAACAAGCGGAAGCTTAAGCTGTCTGAGTACAGACAGATGAAAGGGGTAAAAAGGCACATGGCCTAACTATCTACAGCCCGCCACACGACATAAGGTCGTAGCTGAGACACCAGCTATTCGGCATCGTCGACATCCAGAATGAACCCACCCGATGGGTCCTGGGTCTCATCTGCAACATTTATTAAGCAAAGGTGAGTACAAACGTACTCACCAAGTCTTTAAAACAGACCTAGTCTAATCATGCTCATGTATCAACAAGGGAAGTGGTGGAGTTTATGCAGCAATGCCAGCTTTGACTCATGGCCAACCTGCACTACTCAAATTTTAACTATTTGTTACAATTTTAGATATCGCACACGAGTCCACCAACTTCATAGTAATACACCACCATGGATTCACTTCCCTCTCCTGGGAGAGTGCCATCCACGGTACTCACACTTGTCTTGATATTTTTATGAGTGTCCATTTGATTATTTATGAACAACATAGTTCTCCAAGTCGTCCATATCCGAGCACGCGGCTATTCCAATAGTTTCATACCCTGCAGGGGTGTACTTCTTCACACACGCTCTCGCCACTTATCGATGTGTGCTCATAAAACTTTGCACTTCGGCAACCTTCAAGCGGATGCCCAGCGAGGGAGTCATCCATGACCGTCAATCACATAAGACCTCTAGTCCACGCTATCGCCTATTTGAGATTGAACCCGCACGGAAGTCCGGCCGAAGTTTCCGCTACGGCCCCAAATGATGTACGCAGGGTTCCCAAGCCCACCATTCGGGTGACCCTTGGTACACCGTGCCACTGCCTACCGCGTCATAACCCACCCCTAGGGTCAGCAATACGCACGGCCTCCAGCATGCTATAAACACCAGAAACTACTTGCAACTCCTGGACCAAGGACTAAGCGACTGATATGTGAAGAGGGGTCGAGTTACCGGAACCCAATGTGTGGTAGTAACTAGTCTTGGATCACAAACATGGAACTCAGTTCCTAAGAACGGTCCCAATGAGACAACCCGCTATGTAATCCTACATAGCCTCTCATCGCTACCTTTACCAAATCGGGTTCATCATAAGATCATCACATCAGAACAACATTGTTTCGCTCAGTTCAACACCCAGATGAATCAGACCTGACACAAGCATAGCAAGCATAGCAGGCAAAGTAAGCTAAGCACATCATGGCACAAGCATCTACCAGGTATGCTAGGTTGCAAGGTTTAGCTATTTACTGTGACAGTGGCAGGTCATGCAGCAGATTTGGGTCATCTACCGTGTATAACTGACATGTGGTCGATTGTCCTAATGCAATAAACAAGAGCAGGAGCGAGAGAGTGGGATATTATCGGAAGTATCAAAGGGGTTTCTTGCCTTGCTGGGTAGCGGGAAGGTTCTCTCCTTCATTGGAATACTCGGAGGTATCCTTGGAATCAGGGCCTACCGCAATGCAGATAAGAAAGAATCAATACACGCAAGTGCAACAATATGATGCATGATCATGGCATCATAGCATGTGTGGATGAGCTAGTGCAACTAGTGTTCATGTTGATTTGAAATAAATTTAAATATAGTTTCACAATCGTTCTTCATTTCAAATTCCATATACTAACCTACTAATAAATGTCCATGGTCATCTACATAGGTTTCTCTAACATGCATGATAATAGCACAATTGGATTCATTGGATTTTTCTGATAAATTTTCATATATAAATTATTTTTCATGTGATTTATAGATTAATTTATATGAATTTTTTAAGTTTTAAATAATTTCCGGAATTATTTTTAAACTAGAAAATAGAATTATGACATCAGCCTGACGTCATAGTGACGTGAGCTGGTCGGCTGACCAGGCCAGAGTCAATCCTGACATGTGGGGACCACATGTCAGTGACTCAATCACTTAACTAAATAATTAAAACTAATCCTAATTAATTAGTATTTCTGGGCCCACTGGTCATTGACTAATTAGGTTAATTAATTAATTATTTATTTTTTCTTAATCTAACTTAATTAGAGGGTCGGGTCCACTTGCCAGTTGACCTGGGGTCAAACCCCTATGGTCAACTCCGGCAAGACCCACCGGCGTTGAGCCGCCGGTGGCTGTAGAGACGGTGGAGGGGATCGGGATCCCTCCTCCGGCGACCAAATGGACAGCGGTGGGCACCAAACGGACATATGCTCACGCGCGCGTCCATCCCAACACCTCCGAGGAGCTGAGATGGTCGGAATCGATGCCGGTGGCGAGCTTGGTGGCTTCCAGAGCTCGGACGAGCACGAGCCCGTCGAACCAGGGCACAACACGACCTCTACTTGGCACCTACGGCCTCTACGCAGCCTCACGAGCACCTGGTCACCGGAGCCTAGCCGACATCGAGCTCGAGCGGCAGGGCACCTTGGACCTCGATGGAATCCGGCGCTAGGGCACACAAACGAAGGGGGAAAGAGGGGGAAAGATTCAGGGGCTCACGGCGGTTGCAGAGACGTCAAGAGCAGGCTCGGGGAAGGTCTGTAACGGCGATATGCTCCACTTCCTTGCCGGTGGCCAGAGGTTGAAGACAACCGCGATGCAGCGATAGGGAGATCCTGGTGGTGCGTGGCTCGGCGAGAAGGAAGAGGGGATCTAAGCAGAGCCTTTGGTGGGCTCAGAAGGGCGCGGGGGCGGCTAAAACGGCGGCGATACAACGGCGAGCAACTCGGCCATGGTGGAGCAGAGGAGGGGAGAAAGAGAGGCGGGCGAGAGAGAGAGAGGGAGCAATGGGGACGACTCTAGGAGCTTATCCCTGTCGCACTAGCGAGGGGGAAGCAGGCAGGTAGCTGCCGGCGTGGAGGCACGGCAGCGCGCGCACGCCGGCCACACGCCCGTCCTCCTGGCCGGCAGATCGATGATGACCTCCTGGGCCAGGTGGGCTGGCCTGGCCTGGGCTTCTTTCTCCTTTTTTTCTTTATTTCATTTCTTTTCTAATTTTTGACATTTGTTTAATTCTTTTTCAGGTACAAAATGACTTTGCAAAAATATCCCAAGTATTTGCTATAATGTAGTTTGAATATTTCAAACTTATCTAAAAAGTTTCACGATATTTAGAAAACAAAAGTAATGATAATGCTTTATTTGGCATTTCCAGGAGCTTTAACATTTATTTTGAAATTGTTTTGGATGTTCAAATATGTAAAATGGTCCCTGTTATAATCATGTCCAAATTTATCAGACATAGGGAACATTTTTAAAGACCATTTCGGATTTGTTGAATTTTCACCAACTTTGAATTGTTTTGATTCAATGTGAGCTTGGGGTTTCTTGAACTTCCCATTTCAAGTTGATGCCAAATTGAAACATGATGCAAACATATGTTGTTCCTATGACTTCTAGCTAGGGATGTGACAGTACGCCATGTAAGGCACGGTCCAATTAGGAATAGCATGTAGAGCCGCCACCAGCTGCCCCTCCGGGCAGGTACGGCCAAATCTTCCTCTGAAGGTAACCTAACTGACGGGTGATGTAATACATCTAAGAAAACGTTAGGCAGCACGGGCTTATGTTGAGAACCCACCCTTGACAGGGCGTCAGCCGCCTCGTTCCTGTGACGATCAATATGATCCACCTGATAACCCTTGAAATGCCCAGCAATGACATCCACCGCCTGACGATAAGCCGCCATCCACGGGTCCTTGGAGTCCCAGGTGCCCGAAACTTGCTGGGCCACAAGGTCTGAGTCACCGAGACACCTAACCCAGCTCAGGTTCATCTCCTTAGCCACCCGGAGGCTATGAAGAAGAGCTTCGTACTCAGCTGCATTATTAGTACAAGGAAACATCAACCTTAACACGTAACAGAACTTGTCACCTTTGGGGGGAAGTGAAGACAACCTATCGTGGTTTTATCACGACAGATGTCCGAGGACTTATGTTCGAGGCCATCACTAAGGTGATGGACTCAAAGGGGTTGGTTGGGACGAAGGACACGAGTTTACCCAGGTTCGGCCCCTCGGGAGGAGGTAAAAGCCTATGCCCTGCTTGTGTTGTATTGATTGGAGTATCGATTACAAGGGAGCAGATTCGCTTGACCTAGTTCTCGATTGATCTGTCTTCATCTAAGTCGCCCCGGGTCTTTGCCTTTATATAGGAGGACAAGACCTGTAGCGACCCGACCTGAAAGGTCGTATCTCCGGTGTTTCCGTACCATCCCAAGATCATGCTGGTACACACACGGTACATCAATGTATATATCAAAGGGAAATCACACAGCATTAAAATAATCGAATTCTCATATCGAGTCCTTTATTACAATAAAGATTACAATAAAGTGGCTGAAGGCCAACTCATGAGAATAACTAAATCTTGCGGAAGCTTCAAGGTAGTTGAGTCCATCTGACTCCAAGGGCATCCCACCGAGTGTAGAGTGTAACCTCACTCCTGGTCGGAAAAATACTCTGCAACATGATACGTTGCAGCCGTATAGGTCAGCATATTGAATATGCCGGCAAAGTCACAAGAGAGGGGGGTAAAGTAATCATCTAGTCTATATGCAAATATGGCAGGTGGGGTAGTAAGTTTTTGCATAAAGCCAAATTTTTCCTACAACAAAAGAGGGCAAGGCATAATTACTACAATGTTGGTTGATTAATGAGATGGTTCCACCAACCAATTCTCATACCCAAGTTGACATTAATAACCCACATCAATATAATTATTTGTGTTAAGAGTTCCAGATAGTTTCAGTTCCTTTGGCTCAAACTGTCCAGGACCGTGGACACGGCTAATCGATTAGGTTTGAGTACTCTATAGAGTTTTGCACACGTTCCCCACAAGATTTGGTCGCCTCCGTTTGATTTCTCGCACTTCAGGGTGTTTGAGAAATGGATGACCAAAACATGGTCTTCTAAAGGGTTTCCCTACGACTCTGTCGGTGCCCATCCTTTCCTACCGTTCTTCTACATCTCGTAGCACCGCCTGTCCAGGGTCACCACGATATCCAGCCAAGCCAGAGCCCATAATGACTTGTGGCTGTGCAGGTAAGCCTTGGGTCTTGAAGCATCCATCCATCTCTTTGTGCCTGGGTGGACCTTTCCGCATGAATACTGGCACATCTCCAGCATCATCTACGCTAACCACTGGTTTCTCCAGGGCGCCGTTCAACCATCATCCACCCAGAGGTAAGTTGAAAACTTGAAGTCTTGAAGACTTGATCATCAGGTAGGTCTTGAAATTATTAACTCTCAACTCTCATGAATCACACAACCAACCCCGTCTACTAATAGCATAGCAAAAATGTAAAACCACGTTTCCCGGGGCCAATGTGTCAAAGGGGTTGAGGGGTACCTACCACATGATACTACAATAGTAACCAAGTTTCCAATTTACCTACTTTGCATGCAATTGGGGTGATGGAAGAACTAATGCAATAAAATATAGGTATACATGGTCAAAGTGACTTGCCTTGCTGATGATCCTCGTACTCGAGTGACTCTAGGTAACAAGCTTTGCACTCCGGATGATCTAACGAATCAAACAAGAGCACACCATAAGCATAAATACAAAACAAATCACACAATTCAGCAAGGTTAAACAAACAATACTAAAACCATTCAATAGTATCACTCAAGAGAAAGAAATCAAAATAAAAGATATTTTGACTCACAAAAATATTCTTAGTGTCAAAAACTTCTACTACTACTACTTTAAGACAAACAACCAAGCAATAGCTAGTAGAAAAGAAATAGTAAAGAAATCAATTTTAGTAAATAGAATCAAATTCACTAAAACTTTTGTGTAAAGAAACACTACTAAAATGAAAGTAACTAGAATGTTCCTATAACTTTGGAATAGGAAACCAAAACAATGATATTATTAACACTAATATTATTATCATCATCTTACTTAACAGAATTGAATTACTAAAATTATTTATTACAAAATCTATCTTAATCATCTAACTAATTTGTGAAAGCAAAACTAAATTGTTTTATAAACTATACCTAATGGAAAAGATATAAAGATTCCTATACAACATGGTATAAAACTAAACATCATTCTAAATATTAGCAAGTAATGTTACCTAAATGTTTGAAATAGGAGAAACTAATGAAAACTATTAACTAAGTTAAACTAATTCAGGTTCAAATCAAATTAAAATTAGGAAAACTAAACTACCTTAAGAATTAAACAGATTCTGTTTTTGTTAAAAACAGTAATTAAATTTATTCAAAAATTACTCAAATCATGTAGAATGATAGGTTTAACTAATACCAAACAGTGGCAAAAAGATTCACTCAAAAATATATTTTTAAACTATAGTTATATAGATTTTAGTAATTTGAACAAATTTGATTAGATTCAAAATTTAAAGCTCAAATTTAAAATCTAATCAGACACACATAAACTACATCAAATATGTGAACTAATGCGAAAAGAATCAACTAAAAAGACTAAGTAGTTTAAAATATATAAGTAAAACAAAAACAGAACACATTCCATTTTCTTAAAACAAAACAGAAAAGAAAAGAAAATCTAATGGACGGTCAGGGCTACGTGGCATCTTCCTATTGGCTGATAGAGCGTGCGTGCGGAAACTAGCGAGCGGTGGCCAAACTTTAGAGGAAAACGATTCGTGGTTTAACTGATCTAATCTCGATCGTAGGATCCAGATCTGAAGGTTGAGGAGGGTGGGGGTGCTCACAGCGGTGGTCGGGAAGATCTCCGGTGGCGTCGACGGCGGCCTGAAGCAGGAGGTGGTCGGGGGGTGCTCCAGTGGTTGGGGCGGCGTCCGAAGGCTCCAAATGGTGGCGGTGGATCTCCGGCGAGCTTTGGTGGTGTCGGAGAGGATAGAGGGCGACAGAGGCGATGGTCAGGTGCTTTGGAAGCTTCGGATGGGGATCCGAACTCCGGCGAGGGTGTGGGCAGCGCTCTAGCGAGGTAGAGTGGGGGCTCGGGGTGGAATGAGGAGCGGAGGGTCAGGGCTACTTATAGGGCCGGTGCGGTGGTCGGGGAAGGAAAGAGGAGGGAGATCCGGAGAGGAGTAATCGCCGGCGAGGTCTGTCCGGCGCGAGGCGGAAGGCGACCGCGGCGTCTTCGGGATCGGACGGTGGGGCCAGGGCGTCAGAGAGAGGGAGGGCGGCGTCAACACGTCGGTCGGTCGGCTCGGAGCGGTTTTGGCAATTAACTGCTGTGGGCCGGCCCGTTTAGGAATAAATTCGTTTCCTTTTTAATATCCAGAGCAGTAAAACTCCTTTAAAGGCATTCAAAACATTTCCAAATATAGGAAATATATATATCAAAATGATCAGGAGAGTTAATGTCATTTATTGAACATTTTTCCTCTGTCATTTGTATACTTTGAAAAAAAAAATCAGAAAATGCCTATTTGGTTTTAAAACCTTTTACAAATATTTTTCAAAAGACCCCCCTGTTTTTATTGTTCAAATATTTCACCAAGATGCCCCTGGTGTGGAGTGTCATGCTACTCCCCTCTTTCTTTGAACTTTTCCTGAGATTTTCAAATAGGTGAAATAAGAAAAGGGAAAGATGAAAGTGCATTTCAGAAATTCAAAAGAAACACTTCAACCATTATATTCATTCAAACAATATGATGATGATGCATAGCTATATTTCATAACATTCCAAAATGAAAGCCCTCTACACACTCTCAAAACAGCTGTACCAAAATCCATCTTATGCAGTCCCAAGGAGCCGTCAACTCGCCGTTGATAACTTATTGTTGCTGAAAGCCCTCTACACACTCTCAAAACAGCTGTACTGTGGAACGCTCTGCACCATCAAAGCGTTGCTTAACAAAGAGAGTACCCTCTAGTCCATGAAGGGAGTTACAAAAATGTTGTCCATCTTGCCCAAGCAACTCCAGGAGCTCAATAAAGCATCCACCAGAAAGGGAGCCATTGCGGCTATAACCCGGGCTTTAGCCTTCGCCCAGAGCTGACTCCTGAAGAAATGATGGATGGGTTTCCATCAAAGAAGGACGATGGCTGAGAGTTCATAGAAGCCGATTATGATCGTTGCATGAAGGCCTCCAGAGTCCTTGCATCATTATTAGCGGAAGAAGTGAACCTGTCAACATATCAGGCGGCTTACAATGTCGAGAACAAGCGAGTGCGTGGCCCGACTTTCGAGGCCACGGACTTAATTCCTGCATGCCATAAGCACTTATTTGCTCCTGATCTTGACCCGTCTCCCCTCTTTGAAGAGGCAACCTTTGAAGCTTTAACCAACTGCAACTGGGACGTCGACACTCTCTAGATCGAGGAGGTCGAAGACCCGGCGCAGGGTGACCCGCCATCCAGCTGATCCATTTTGACAATGCCATGGATAATTCGGCTCTCGTGACCCGCCAAACTTCGGGCGTGTAAAAAACTTTAAGTCATTTCTTTTGATCTCTGTGGAGAGCATTGAAATAGGTCTTGTAGTAAAACTTTGTCTTGTCTGAACTGTGCCATCGTGCACATAGGAAATCACACTGCTTTAACATATTGTGTCCACCTTGTGCTTCAACTCATATCAGATGTTGTGGTGGATCTTCTTGAGATAACCAACCTGTGGGAACATAATATGTTCCATATTGTTTAGTAGGGCGGTTTAGAACAACACAACCCGGAGATGTTATATCTTTTTGAAAAAAAATCGAATCTCATGTGCCGGTTCTTCTGGGTGGACTCTCTTATGAAAACTCCTAATCAGTACAGGGTCTCTATCGAGAGTGGCCATCCATTTTTTTAGAACGGCTCTGGGTCTCTAAGCAAGATTAACTGATAGGAAGTGTAGCGTCCCAGAGAGAGACAGGGCAGGGCATGAGTACCCTTGTAGCTCAAAAACTGCCTCTCACGTGACATAAATCCGCCGTTTTAACCTTAAACAGTTCAGGGTCTTTAAAAGATTGACTGTCTAAGAGTACGAACGGGCCACATAGCGGAGAGTCGGTAGTAGATGAGAGAGTTTATCCTCGCTTTCCGTAAGCCAGCCCTCACGTGACAAGAACCGTTGGTTTAACCTTAACCAGTATAGGGTCTCTAAAGAGATTGGCCGTCAACTTCTTTTAACCGGCTTAGGGTCTCTAAGCGAGATTAACTGGTAAGAGTTTGGCGGGTCACCTGGTGGAGCAGCAAGTTGCAAACGGGCAGGTTTAACTCTGTTGGCTTAAGAGACGATCAAGAGGGTTGGAAGCCCCCAAATGACCTTTGTTGACGAAATCAACTATTTGACTTAAGGGCCGATCGATTGGGTGTAATAAGCTAAACCAGAGGGTTGGAAGCCTCCTAGATGACCTTTATTAATGAAATCAACTATTTGGCTTAAGAGCCGATCGATAGGGTGTGATAAGCTAAACCCAGAGGGTTGGAAGCCCCCTAGATGACCTTTGTTGACGAAATCAACTGTTTGGCTTAAGAGGCAATCGATAGGGTGTGATAAGCTAAACCCAAAGGGTTGGAAGCCCCCTAGATGACCTTTGTTGACGAAATCAACTGTTTGTCTTAAGAGCCGATCGATAGGGTGTGATAAGCTAAACCCAGAGGGTTGGAAGCCCCCTAGACGACCTTTTTGCACAACTGAGATATGTGAAACGGCAAAGGCCCCGGTTTGCAGGGATGCCAACTTTATTCATATATATATATATGATATGTACAATGTCAAGTCTCAATGACTCAGGTATAATAAGGCCATAAATGAGCTATGTTCCAGGACCGGCGGGTCTCCTGCCTAGAGGTGCTTGAGTCGTCTCGGATGTCAATGAGGTAGTACGACCCGTTGTTGAGGTTTCTGCTGACCACGAAAGGCCCTTCCCATGGAGGGAACAACTTGTGTGCGTCTGTCTGATCTTGAATCAACCGCAGCAGTAAGTCGCCTTCTTGAAAGGTCCGGGTCTTAACTCTGTGGCTATGATAGCAACGCAGGTCTTGTTGATAAATCACCGACCAAGCCGCCGCCAGATCACGTTCTTCCTCCAAGGCATCCAGCCCGTCCTTACATGTTGTTTCATTGTCCGCCTCAACGTAAGCCGCCACCCATGGCGGGTCATGATGGATATCGCTTGGTAACACAGCTTTTGCGCCGTAAACCATGAAGAAAGGTGTATAACCTGTTGATCTATTGGGAGTGGTTCTGATGCTCCATAAGACGGATGGCAACTCCTCTACCCAACAACCCGACGTGTGCTGCAAAGGAACCATAAGCTAGGGTTTGATACCTCTCAAGATTTCCTAGTTAGCATGTTCTGCCTGACAATTTGATTGTGGATGATCCATCGCAGAAACATCAAGTCAGATGTGCTCACTTTCACAGAACGCTCACATAGCCCCCTTGGATAAGTTCGTACCATTATCGGTGATGATATTGTGAGGGTAACCAAAACGGTAGATCAACTTCTTAATAAATTGAACCGTCGTAGCTGCTTCACACTTACTGACCGGCTCAGCTTCTACCCACTTGGTAAATTTGTCCACCGCCACCAAGAGGTGGGTCTTCTTGTCCTTGGATCTCTTGAAAGTCCCGACCATATCAAGCCCCTAGACTGCAAACGGCCAACTAATTGGAATCATGCGCAATTCTTGAGCCGGGATGTGAGCATGCCGGCCAAACTTTTGACATCCATCACATTTGCAGACCAAATCCTCTGCATCCTTATGAGTCGTCAGCCAGAAGAAGCCATGTTGAAAAGCCTTGGCCACCAGAGATTTTGAGCCGGCGTGGTGACCACAATCGCGAGCATGAATTTCATTCAAGATTTCCTTGCCTTCTTCGGGTGACACACAACGCTGAAACGCGCCAGTGACACTGCACTTATGTAACTCGCCATTGATTATTGTCATAGACTTAGACCGCCTAGTGATCTGTCTGGAAAGACATTCATCATCAGGTAACTCGCCCCGAGTCAAGTACGCCAAGTAAGGCACAGTCCAATCAGGAACAGCATGTAGAGCCGCCACCAGCTGCCCTTCCGGGTCATGTACGGCCAAGTCTTCCTCTGAAGGTAACTTAACCGACATGTGATGTAATACATCAATAAAAATGTTAGGCGGTACCGTCTTACGCTAAGAACCTAGCCTTGACAGGGCGTCAGCCGCCTCATTCCTGCACGATCGATATGATCCACCTGATAACCCTTGAAACGACCAGCGATGACATCTACCGCCTGACGATAAGCCGCCATCCGTGGGTCCTTGGAATCCCAAGTGCTTGAAACTTGCTGGGCCACCAGGTATGAGTCACCGAGACACCTAACCCAGCTCAGGTTCATTTCCTTAGACACCCGTAGGCCATGAAGCGGAGCTTCGTACTCAGCTGCATTATTAGTACAAGGAAACATCAACCTTAACACGCAACCTTCCAGCTACATGGATCCATCAAAGTGTATTGTCCAATATGTGTTATCTGGCTTTTTCTCGGTTGCCTGGCACTCCGTCCAGTCGTTTATGAAAACCACCAGGGCTTGAGACTTGACCGTCGTGTGAGGCACATATTTCAGATTAAGAGGTCCAAGCTCCAATGCCCACTTAGCAATCATGCCAGTGGCCTCTCTGTTTTGAATTATATCTCCCAACAAGGCAGAGCTAACCACTATGATCTAGTGCCCCAGGAAGTAATGCTTTAGTTTGCGATTGGCCATGAATAATCCATATACTACCTTCTGCCAATGTGGATATCTCTGCTTGGACTCCATCAGGACTTCACTAATGTAACAAACCGGCCATTGAACCAGATATTCCTTTCTTGCCTCCTTACGCTCAACAATAATCGCGGTGTTGATTGCCCTGTTATTAGCAGCCACGTATAAGAGCAAAGGTTCCTTCTCAGCCGGAGCTACTAAAACTGGCGGCTCTATGAGCTGCCTCTTGAGGGCCTCAAATGCTTCACCCGCCACCGCACTCCAGACAAAGTTGTCTCTCTTCTTCATCATCTGATATAAAGGGATGGCCTTCTCACCAAGGCGGCTTATAAACCGGCTTAATGCAGCGATCCGTCTCGCCAGGCGCTGAACATCATTGACGCAGGCCGGCTCAGACATGGAAGTAATAGCCTTGATCTTATCTGGATTAGCCTTAGTGCCTCGCTCGGAAACTAGGAATCCCAAGAGCTTTCCTACAGGAACATCGAAGACACACTTAGCGGGTTAAGCATCATCTTGTAGACTCGTAAGTTGTCAAAGGTCTCCTTCAGGTCATCAAGCAAAGTCTCCTTCTTTCTGGATTTAATCACAATGTCATCCACGTATGCATGAACGTTGCATCCAATTTGGCCGTGGAGACAGTTCTGCACACAACGTTGGTAAGTCGCCCGGGCACTCTTGATCCCGAAAGGCATAGACACAGAGCAGAAGGCACCAAAAGGCATGATGAAAGCCGTCTTCTCTTGGTCCATGACCGCCATCTTGATTTGATGATATCCAGAATAAGCATCCTGGAAACATAAACTCTCACAACCCATTGTAGCATCAATGATATGGTCGATACGGGGGAGAGCAAACGGGTCAGCCGGACATGCTTTATTAAGATCTGTGTAAACCACACACATACGCCACGTGACACTCTTCTTAAGCACTAGCACCGGGTTAGCAAGCCACTCTGGGTGAAATACTTCAACGATGAAACCCGCCGCCAGGAGACGGGCCACCTCTTCCCTGATGTCCTTGTGTCTCTCTTCATTGAACCACCGTAGAAACTATTTAATCGGTTTAAATTTAGGATCCACATTAAGGTGGTGCTCAGCGAACTCTCTCAGTACACCCGACATGTCAGATGGTTTCTTTCGTGGTTTTGTCACGACAGATGTCCGAGGACTTATGTTCGAGGCCATCACTAAGGTGATGGACTCAAAGGGGTCTGTTGGGACGAAGGACACGAGTTTATGCAGGTTCGGCCCCTCGAGATGAGGTAAAAGCCTACGTCCTGCTTGTGTTGTATTGATTGGAGTATTGATTACAAGGGAGTGGATTCGCTTGACCTAGTTCTCGATCGATTGGTTTTTGTCTAAGTTTCCCCGGGTCTCGCCCTTATAAAGGAGGTCAAGACCACGGGTTACACAAGTCTCATACCGACTCTTACAACGTGTCCGACTCTATCTCTATGTTGTCTTGCCTTCCTGAGCAAGCCGTCTCCGGGCGGCTTATCCGCTCGGGTCTTCATGCCTTCCTTGTCTGAGCCTCGCCTTGGCCCATCTTGGTAAGCCGCTATACGTCTAGGCTTATGTCTCGAGGCCCATCCTTGGTCTGGCCCATGAGCCGCCAGCTGACACCCGGCCCCACCTGGGTGGGTCTCACTACGGGGCTATATCCCCAACATGAGGCCCCAGGTTTCATTGAGCTTACTCATTTCATCCTTCCATCTCTCTTGGCGGCGAGTAAGATAAAATAACCCGTCATGACGTCATACCGGATATATCAAAAGATTCCCTGATGACCACAACGGATCTTTCCACTCTTAAACTGATGGCCCGAAAATCGAGGCGTCCATCTTGGTCAATCAACTCATGTCGCCTCGATTTGCGTGCCCGTTTCCACTTTTTGCCTGTTAAATAGGACCGCGAAGGGAAGGTTTTCATTTCTTCCTCCGCTTGCGCCTCTTCTTCTTCCTCCCGACGCCGTCGCTCCAGAGTTTCCTTGCTCCGGTGAGGCTTCCACTCCATCGTCACCCCAGGCCGCTGCATCAACCTAATTGGACTAGAGCATCACCAGCGGCCGTCGCGTCATCTCCGGTAAGTTCTTCTCCACCACTAGATCTATAGCTTTCGGTAGGGTATTCATGGAGTTCCTCCGCCCGCTAGAACATGAGATCTTCTCAATGTCAGATAATATGTAGAACAGTGATCTTGATAATGCCCTTTTTTCCACTGTGATAGATCATTGGAAGTCAATAATAGCGCAACATAGATCCATAGTTGCCCCTTTTGCTGTCTTCAAACGCTGCTAGTTTCTCTGTTCGCTGCTAGGTTTATAATAAACCCGCTTTTTCTCTGTTTTCTACATCCATAATTCTATAGATAGCCTGTGAAACCTGTTTTCCACACTTAGTAACTTTTCTTTGTTTCCTTGCAAACTTAACTCGCCATTGAACTTCCGACTCTCGCCCAAACTACTCCTGTGACTTAGCTTTAGAGAACTTAGATTTCATCAGCCGTCTGTAGTCATCTGTCACCTTCTAACTCGCCACACATTGTTACCTTGCACAGCTTTAAGATGGCACCATGCCTCGTGTGTCCAATTCTTGTAACTGGGTCGGCTCTGCCGTTACCGAAGAGTTTTTGAAGGACTTCATACACACAGGGTCCTTACCATCCAAAGATGTCATCCATTGGTGGGTTCCAGGCAATGAAAAGAAACCTATTCCTCAAGAGGGCAAAGTAGTTGTTTTTGCGGATCACCTTGTACGCGATTTCAGCCCGCCCGGCTCAAAATTCTTCCGAGACGTCCTTCATTTCTTTAAATTGCGGCTCAAGACATCGCCCCAAACTCCGTCTCAAACATATGCACCTTCCAAATTCTCTGTGAAGATTACTTACAAGAAGAGTCGTCCATTGGTCTTTTCCGTGAGTTTTTCTACGCCAACCGCCAGACGGAGGTAAAAGCTTGTCCAAGCTTAGAGCTTGGCGGAATCTCAATTCAGAGAAGACGAGATGTGACCTTTCCGGCTGTTCGGATGCCAAGTCATCCCAAGGACTGGAATAAAACCTGGTTTTATTGCAAAGACACCTCTCCAGAGGGAGAGCATTCCTTGTCGGGTTATCGTCCAACCCTGCTCAAGACTACATCCAAGCTCCCTGACTGGCTATCGGCCTCTAAATGAGCGAAGTATGCTCTGGCTCACGCAAAAATCAAGGCCCTTATGGCCAACGGTCTTACAGGGATGGATCTGACCCGCTATTGGTTTTCTTAGAAAGTCGTGCCTCTAAGCTGGTGAAGCCGCCTCATGTGCGAGTATACGGGTGATGATAATGACTCCCTCTGCTTTAACCCTACCACGATGTCAGATAACATCGTGGCCGCCATCAAAAGCCTTGTTCATGAATCTGAAGGATCTTGCCGTGCCATTGGGTTAGCACCTTTCTACGCCGCAAACCCGGCCCCAAATGTAAGGGCGACTCTCGATCTCCTTACTTCCGCGTTAGCTATCCATATATACTTTGCAATCTTTTGAACTCTTTCGACGACTTTGACTTCAAGGCTAATTCCAGCTTCTAGAAAAAGAAATATGTCCCTCCTCCAAAGAAATCAAAGGAGAAAACCAACGGCAGAAAGAAGAAAACCGCACCTCAAGAACAACCGGAATCTGACGACTCAGAGGTAGAACTTGACTCTCTTGGTCGTCTCTTCATACACCTTATTGACAATGATAATTCTCAAGACAAAACGGAGACAAGCCGCGCCAACGTTCCTGAGGTAACTTATTTTTCATCTAATTCAGAACATCTTGCACCACTGAAGATACAACGGGTCATCCAAAAAGTCCCATTTTCTCATCCTCTTGCTTACTTAGACCCAAACTTTCTTTTGAAAAAGCAACAGCAAGTCTCCCTGCGTCAGACCTGGAGCACCGGATCTAACGACCTCATGACCGGGTTATCTCACTCTCAAGCTCAACGGAAACGGCTAGCTGAGATATTTGTTTTAGTTGGCTTAAGTTTGTCAACCTTGCCTTTATGATTTGCCCCTGTCTTACATTGCCTTAACTGTTTTCAGGAATCACCCCCTTCCTCGAGCGACTCTATAGCTACTTCTCTTCCGCCTCTGAAGATCAACCCAGAGTACGTGCCTTTCATGCTTGCATTCCATCCTTTGTTAGCCGTAAAATTTATACCATGACATTCTGTGTTTTCCAGGGCTCAAGCGAAATGAAGGAAGACCGGCGGGTCTACCCCTGCTCCCAAGGCTCGAGAGCCGGAGCCTGCCAAGACAGACTCTCCTGCAGCGCACGCTGATGCCTCTTTGGCCTCCAAGGATGCGCCTGAAGAAGCTCGTCATTCTGTCGAGCCGACGGCCCATGACATGATTCCTGAGAGTCCTCCGAGGACCAACTCTAAGCCGCCGAGCCCTTCAATGGCTATTGTCGATTCGGTTACTCCGGACGTCACCATCACTGGTGCTGACTTCCATACTCCTCAAGCTCATGTGTTGACAAAGCACACTGAGAATCCTGGAGCCTCCGAGAAGCTGGACTTTGAACTCCCCACGCTGGAGAAGTTAACTGTTGATGAGCCACACGCTGGCTATCTAAACCGCCTCTCCACCAGTTGGAACATGGAGGTCAAACTTGTTAGCTTGATGAAGAAAAAATATGAGGTACTCTTGCTCTCTTTTCCTTATACCCATATGTAGCCCCCAAGAGCTGGTTTAGTATTTACCAAAGGTAAACCGGGTCTTTGAGTCTTGCTATAAATATAAATACTTAGCCTGTAGCCCTCATTTATCGGCTTAAGACCTAAATATTGAGCCAATGCTTTAGTGCATAAGTAATTGTTCAAAGATCCATCCGTAGCCCCCAAGGGCCGGCTTAACTTGATGAAAGATGAGCCGGAACTTTGGTATAGATAGATCAGAGAGCCAGATATAATCCCCTAGGGCCGGCTTAAATTTGATGAAGATGAGCCAGAACTTCCTTGTAGATAGATCAAAGAGCCATGTGTAGCCCCCAAGGGCCGTCTTAACTTTGATGAAGATGAGCCAAAACTTCCTTGTAGATAGAGCAAAGAACCATGTGTAGCCCCCAAGGGCCAGCTTAACTTTGATGAAGATGAGCCGGAACTTCCTTGTATCCTTGGAGAACAAATAGACATTAGACCCCAAGTGTCGAGCATATTGCTTGCAATCTTCTTGAGACTTGAATTATATTGTCTGAATCTTCATCATCTGATAATATACTATCCTGACGACTTAGCCCTCATTTTACTTTTTATATTTCATAGGAAGCTTTAAACGAGGCCGAGTCTGAATTAACCGGGTTAAGGAGCAATCTGGCCACCTAGCAAGCCGCTCGAAGCGAAGCAGATGAAAAATATCGGCTCGCCGCTAAAGAACACACAAAAGTGAAAGCTGACTTCGCTGCTTTCAAAATATCTGCTGAGATAGAACAAACTGTCCTGGCTCAACGAGCAGATGATGCTGAACAGCGGCTCGTGGTTGTGTCCGATGAGTTACATGCCTTGAAGCGCCATATTGCCAAGATGTCTGCCGCCATCTTTGGTAAGTACTAAATATTTAGCCAATACTCTTGTGTGAGTACTTATGCTGGCGACTTATAACCAAAATTCCGTCTTATGCAGGTCCAAGGAGCCGTCAACTTGCTACTGATAGCTTGTTTCCATTGAAAGTCGTTTATACTTTAACGAAGTAACTATATTGCGGATCTCTCTGCACAATCAAGGCGGTGCTCTATAAAGATAGTGTTCCCTCAACTATGAAGGGAGTCACAGAGTTGCTATCCACCCTGCCTAAACAAATCCCGGAGCTCAAAATATCAGCCACCAGAAAAGGAGCCATCACAGCCATAAGCCGGGCTTTAGCTTTTTCCCTAGAGTTGACTCCCGAAGATATGATGGACGGGTTTCCATCAAAGAAGGATGACAACTCAGAGTTCACGGAGGCTGACTATGCTCGTTGCATGTAGGCTTCCAGAGTCCTCGTATCAGTGTTAGCAGAAGAAGTGAACCTGTCAACATACCAGGCGGCTTACAATGTTGAGCAGAAGAGAGTATGCGGCCCAACTTTTGAGGCCAAGGACTAAACGCCTACACGTCGTAAGCACCTCTTTGCTTCTAATCTTGACCCGTCCCCCCTCTTTGAAGAGACAAATTTTGCGGCTTTAACCAACTGCAACTGGGACATGGACAATCTCCAGATCATGGAGGTCGAAGACCCGCCATAGGGCGACCCGCCATCCAACTGACGACCTTGGTAACGCCGTGGATGATCCGGCCTTGTGACCCGCCGTAGGGCGATTTAAAAAACTTTGAGTCCTCACTTTTGAGCTCCGAAGAGAGCATTGTAATAGGCTTGTAGTAAACTTTGTCTTGCCTGAATTGTGCCATCGCGCACATATGAAATTGCCCGGCTGAACATATTACATTTGCCGTGTGCCTTCAACTCATACCAGATGTTGTGGCGGCTCTTGGTAATTAACCAACCTATGAGAATAGAATAATCTTCGCTTTGTTAGGAGGGTGGCTTAGCATAGCGCAACCCAAAGATGCTATATCTTTCCTGACTTGTTTTTTTAACTCATGTGTCGGTTCTTCTGGGTTGACTTGCCACTTAAAAGTCCTTTGCACTACAGGGTCTCAATCGAGATTGGCCATCAATTCCTTTAAGCGGCTCAGGGTCTCTAAGCGAGATTAACTGACAGGAAGTGTAACGTCCCAGAAGAGACTCGGCAGGGCATGAGTACCCTGGTAGCCCATAAACTGTCTCTCACGTGACATAAATTCGTCCTTTTAACCTTATACAGTGTAGGGTCTTTAAAAGATTAACTATCTAAGAGTACGAATGGGCCACATAGCGGGAGTCCGTAGTAGATGGGAGAGTTTATCCTTGCTTTCCGTAAGCCATCCCACACGTGACAAGAGCCGTCGTTTTAACCTTGAACCAGTACAGGGTCTCTATCAAGATTGGCTGTCAATTTCTTTGAGCCAGCTCAGGGTCTCCAGGCGAGATTAACTGGAAAGAGTTCGACGGGTCACCTAGCCGAGCAGCATCAGCTTACAGGCAGGTTTAACCCTATTTGGCTTAAGAGCCGATCAAGAGGGTGTGTATGCTAAACCTGGTGGGTTGGAAGCCCCCAAGTGACCTTTGTTGATGGAGTCAACTGTTTGGCTTAAGTGCTGACCGATAGGGTGTGATAAGCTAAACCCGGTGGGTTGGAAGCCCCCTAGACGATCATGTTGACGGAGTCAACTATTCGGCTTGAAAGTCGACCGATAGGGTGTGATAAGCTAAACCCGGTGGGTTGGAAGCCCCCTGATTGACCTTTTTGCGCAGACTGAGATATGCGAAACGGCAGAGGCCCTGGCTTGCAGGGATGCCAAATTTATTCATATATATATCATATGTACAATGAAGGTGTACAATGTCAAGTCTTGAAAACTCAAGTATAGTAAGGTCGTAGATGCGCTATGTTCCACGGCCGGCGGGTCTCCTACCCAGAAGTGCTTGAGTCGTCTCGGATGTCAATTAGGTAATACGACCCATTGTTGAGATTTCTGCTGACCACGAAAGGTCCTTCCCATGGAGGGGATTACTTGTGTGCATCCGTCTGATCTTGAATCAACCGCAACACTAAGTCGCCTTCTTGAAACGTCCGGGTCTTGACTCGACGGCTATGATAGCGATGCAAGTCTTGCTGATAAATCGTTGATAAGCCGCCGCCAGATCACATTCTTCTTCCAAGGCATCCAACGCGTCTTGACGCACCGTTTCATTGTCCGCTTCAACGTAAGCCGCCACTCGTGGCGAGTCATGACGGATATCGCCTGGTAACACGGCTTCTGCGCCGTAAACCACGAAGAAAGGTGTATAACCTGTTGATCTGTTGGGGGTGGTTCTGATACTACATAAGACGGACGGAAACTCCTCCACCCAACAACCTGGCGTTCGCTGCAAAGGAACCATAAGCGGGGTTTGATACCTCTCAAGATTTCCTGGTTAGCATGCTCTGCCTGACCATTTGACTGTGGATGAGCAACCGCGGAGACATCAAGTCAGATGTGTTCACTTTCACAAAACGCTCTCATAGCCTCCTTGGATAGGTTCGTACCATTATCAGTGATGATGCTGTGAGGGTAACCAAAATGGTAGTTCAGCTTTTTAATAAATTGAACCGCTATGGCCGCGTCGCACTTGCTGACCGGCTCAGCTTCTACCCACTTGGTAAATTTGTCAACTGCCACCAATAGGTGGGTCTTCTTATCCTCGGATCTCTTGAAAGGCCCGACCATATCAAGCCCCCAGACCACAAACGGCCAAGTAATTGGAGTCATGCGTAGCTCTTGGGCCGGGACATGAGCACGCCGGCCAAACTTTTGACATCCATCACACTTGAAAACCAAGTCTTCCACGTCCTTATGAGCCATTAGCCATAAGAAACCATGTCGAAAGGCCTTGGCCACCAGAGATTTTGAGCCGGCGTGATGACCACAATCACCATCATGAATTTCATTCAAGATTTATTTGCCCTCTTCAGGTGAAACACAATGTTGAAACACGCCAGTGACGCTACACTTATGTAACTCGCCATTGACTATTGTGATAGATTTAGACCGCCTGATGATTTGTCTGGCAAGATTTTCAACATCAGGTAACTCGCCGTGAGTCAAGTACGCCAAATAAGGCATAGTCTAGTCAGGAATTGCATGTAGAGCCGCCACCAGCTGTCCCTTCGGGTCTGGAATAGCCAAGTCTTCCTCTGAAGCTAACTTAACTGACGGGTGATGTAGTACGTCTAAGAAAATGTTAGGCGGCACCGGTTTACGTTGAGAACCCAGCGTTGATAGGGCGTCAGCCGCCTCGTTCCTGTGACGATCAATATGATCCACCTGATAACCCTTGAAGTAACCAGCGATGACATCCACCGCTTGACGATAAGCCGCCATCTGCGGGTCCTTGGAGTCCCAAGTGCCTGAGACCTGCAGGGCTACAAGATCTGAGTCGCCGAAGCATCTAACCCGGCTCAGTTTCATCTCCTTAGCCACCCGGAGGCCATGAAGCAGAGCTTCATACTCAGCTGCATTGTTAGTACAAGGAAACATCAACCTTAGCACATAACAAAACTTATCACCTTTGGGGGAAGTTAAGACAACCCCTGCCCGTGATCCTTCCAGTTGCCTGGATCCATCAAAGTGGATTGTCCAGTATGTGTTGTCCAGCTTCTCCTTAGGCGCCTGACACTCGGTCCAGTCATTTATGAAATTCACTAAAGCTTGAGACTTGACCATCGTGCGAGGTACGTATTTCAAATTGAGAGGTCCAAGCTCCAATGCCCACTTCGCAATCCTGCTAGTAGCTTCTCTATTTTGAATTATATCTCCCAATAGGGCAGAGCTAACCACTGTAATCTGGTGCCCCAGGAAATAGTGCTTTAGCTTGTGATTGGCCATGAACACCCCATACACCAGCTTCTGCCAATGTGGATACCTTTGCTTGGATTCTGCCAGGATCTCACTGATATAGTAAACCGGCCTCTGAACCGGATATTCCTTCCCTGCCTCCTTACGCTCGACAACGATTGCGGCGTTGACAGACCTGTTATTAGCCGCCATGTATAAGAGCAAGGGTTCTTTCTCCATCGGAGCGGCTAAGACCGGTGGCTCAGTGAGCTGTCTCTTGAGCGCCTCAAATGCTTCACCCGCCGCCGTACTCCTGACAAACTTGTCCGTCTTTTTCATCATCTGGTACAAAGGGATGGCCTTCTCACCAAGGCCGCTTATAAACCGGCTTAATGCTGCAATCCGTCCCGCCAGGCGCTGAACATCATTGATGCATGCTGGCTTAGACAGGGAGGTGATAGCCTTGATTTTATCCGGGCTAGCCTCAATGCCACACTCAGATACTAGTTATCCCAAGAGCTTGCCTGCTAGAACGCCAAAGACACACTTATCCGGGTTAAGCATCATCTTGTAGACCCATAAGTTGTCGTAAGTCTCCTTCAGGTCATCAAGCAGAGTTTCCTTCTTCCTTGACTTGATCACAATATCATCCATGTATGCTTGAACGTTGCGCACAATTTGGGTGTGAAGACAGTTTTATACCCAACGCTGGTAAGTCGCCTGGGCACTCTTGACCCCAAAAGGAATAGACACATAATAGAAGGCATCAAAAGGCGTGATGAAAGTCGTCTTCTCTTGGTCCTTGACTGCCATCTTGATCTGATGATATCCAGAATAAGCATCCAGGAAACATAAACTCTCACAACCCGCCGTTGCATCAATGATCTGGTCAATACGAGGGAGAGCAAACGGGTCAGCCGAACAGGCTTTGTTAAGATCCGTGTAGTCCACACACATACGCCATGTGTTGTTTTTCTTGAGTACTAGCACCGGGTTAGCAAGCTACTCCGGGTGAAAGACCTCGATGATGAAACCCGCCGCCAGAAGCCGGGCTACCTCTTCCCCAATGGCCTTGCGTCTCTGCTCATTGAACCGCCGTAGAAACTGCTTGACTAGTTTGAACTTAGGATCCACATTAAGGTAGTGCTCAACGAACTCTCTCGATACACCTGACATGTCAGAAGGTTTCCACACGAAGATGGCCTGATTCTCACGGATGAACTCGATGAGCGCGCTTTCCTATTTGGGATCCATATTAGCCCCGATAGTGAACTGCTGAGATGAGTCGCCCGGAGTGAAATCCACCAATTTGGTATCATCCGCCGAAAATTTGAGGGGCGGCTCAACCTCTATGGTGGGTTTTTTCAGCGGATTCATGTCCTCCAGGTCAACATTTTCCTTGTAAAACTTGAGCTCCGCCTTAGCACAACTGGACTCTGCATAAGCCGCGTCTCCTTCCTCACACCCTTTAGGCCCGGCATCTTGAGCTGCAAGTACACATAACAAGGCCTAGCCATGAATTTGGCATAAGCCGGATGTCCAAACAGAGCATGATACGGACTCTTGATCTTGACCACCTCAAAACACAAGGTCTCTACCATGTAGTTGTGTTCGTCACCGAAGGCGACTTCCAAAGAGATTCTCCCCACTTGATAAGCTGACTTGCCAGTCACCACGCCGTGAAAAACTATTGAGGACAGCTTAAGATCCTTATCAAGCAACTTCATCCGGCGGAAAGTGTCGTAGTAGAAAATATTGATGCTACTGCCACCATCCATAAGCACCTTGGTGAACACATAGCCTCCAACTTGGGGAGCAACTACCAACGCCAGCCGTCCTGGGTCATCAACACGCGGCGGGTGATCCTCCCGGCTCCAGGTTATATCATACTCAGACCACTTCAAGTATTGTGGTAGAGCCGGCATGATCGCATTAACCGTCCACTTGCGCAACTTCCGATCTTGCCTGTCAAGGCTGGTCGTAAAAACATGATACCGACCCGAGCTGAGCTGCTTTGGATTACTCTGATATCCAGACTGGTTATTCTGTTGCTGATTGTTGCCACCAGAGTGTGGATGATGTCCTTCCTGGTTTTCCTGGCCGTGATGGCCGAATCCTGAGCCGCCGGACCCAACCCGGCTCCTGACCCGCCTAGTCCTGAGCCGTCGGGTGGGCCACCATCGTTGTTATGCTATCGTAAGCTATAGTCTTAGAACTTTTGCATAATGTGGCAATTACCCCACGTGTGACCTGCCGGCCTGTCAGGCCGACTGTGCTCTAGACAAGGTTTATTGAGCATCTCCTCCAAATTAAAAGGAGTCTTACCCTTATTAAAAGGCTGCTTGAACTTCCTGTTGCCCTTAGCACGATTGTTGCTGGTGCTGGCATTGGCCACAAGTTCTGACCCACCGTCCGGGTTCTTCCTCTTTCCTTGGTTACCATTGCCTGCCGCACCCTTGCCATTGCTATTCTTTTTACTCTGACCAGGCTTCTCCTCATCAGAGCCCGGATCCTTCGTATTATCAAAGTCAGCATACTTCGTGAGAGACGCCATGAGCTCCCCCATGTCTTGACACGTGCGCTTGAGTCGGCCGAGCTTCTGCTTCAAAGGTGTAAAGTGGAAATCCTTCTCTAGAATCAAGACCGCTTGAGCCGTCGTAATCTGCTTAGACGAGTGGATGTTAGTCGAAACCCGCCGGACCCAGTGATGAGCCGACTCACTTTCCTGCTTTACATTGTGATCCAAATCCACAATTGTCCTGGGCTGCTTGCACATTCCTTGAAAGTTTTTTGATGAACTTCGCTTTTAACTCAGCCCAAGAATTGATGGTATTGGGTGGCAAATCCTTCAACCACGTGCGAGCCGGCCCTTCTAGCATCATGATAAAATATTTTGCGCACACTGCTTCATTGACGTCCAACATCTCCATGGCTAGCTCATAGCTTTCAATCCAAGCCTTCGGGGGCAGGGCAGCAGTGTAATTTGGGACCTTGCGAGGGCCCTTGAAGTCCTTCGGTAGACGCTCGTTCCGCAAAGCCGGCACCAAGCATGGTACTCACACGGCTCTGGTGGTTACTCCCGCTCCAACTGAAATGGAAGGCGCAGGCTCTTGATGAACCGCCCCTGCTAGAGCTGCCGCCTCACGTTGTGCCCTCGCCCGATCTACGAGCGCTTGAGCATTCGAAGCCGCCTGGTCGTCTTGCGGCGGGCCCCGGTGCCGATCACTGCTAGAAACTGCCGGCTACTCATAGCGCCGATTGAAGCTGTGGCTGGGGATGAGGGCTGAATGCGCGCGACTCCGGCTGTAAGTATATTTCTCTTGCTGGGCCATCGCTGTTTGTAGGTACCCAATAGCATTCCGCACCTCTTCTGTGAAAGGCGCCTCATTGGGAATAAGGATTGTTCCAAGCCGGGTTGCCGCCGCCACCATGTTCTCCGTCGGGTTTGAGTAGTGACCCGCCGGCGTTGGAAAAGCCATTGGTAAGGTCTGGTTCCGTTGGGGCGGGTTAAGCTGCTGCCGAGCCGCCGACCGACTTCTAGGTGCTTCCGTTGTCCGAGCCGCTCCTGGCGTGTTAAAAAGGTTTCTGGCCTCATATTGTTCTGGCAGGCGGGATGGATGCCTCATCCGCCACACCACGGCCGTCGACTGTTGTTCTAGCTCAAGCCTTTAACGCGTCGATCCCCTGTTGGACTTCCGCCATCTGGTCCTTCAGTCTTGTGATCTCCAGGTTACGGGCGGCTTGATTCTCAGGCGTGACTTCAGTCGCCATCAGAGTTGTGAGCTCATTCATCAGATCCAGAAGAACCTGAGCAGGCGGTGGGTCAACCCTCGTGTCTGTCGCCCCGGCGTCTGTACTGCTTGGGCCTAGTTATGTTCCCGCCATGAACACGGCCGCATGAGTCGGCGGCGCATGACCGTCCGGCTCAGAATGCTCCGACTCGGGGTAAATCTCGTCGTAGCCCTCGAGCTCGCCATCGTGAAGCTGGTAGATTGATTCCGCCTCTTTGCTTGAAGATCCATCCTCTGAACAGATAAGAGTCTCCTGCGACATAGAAGCCTCAAGATTCGTACCTTGAGTGAAGCCAACAAATACATGCTTCCTGCCTGGATTAGCACGGGCGGGTTGCACGCATCAGGCAGGTTGCGTGCGCCGAGCCGTCTCGACGATGTTGGTGCAAACGTCCAGCTCAGGAGTCGATCCGCCGAATTTGCCGATGAGGACGTGGATTCGCCAAAGGGAACCTGGAACCCGTACTAGACCGAGTCGGCCTCGGGACCCCAGTCGGCGTCGTCGATGTAGAGCCGGCCACGGCGACTTTTGTTCATCCTTCCGATCACGTATCCCTCAATCCCTAGAAGAGAGCCCTCTAAGAACTCAACACCACCAAGCGGTAGCCCCACGGTGGGTGCTAACTGTCATGGTTTTGTCATGGCAGATGTCCGAGGACTTATGTTCGAGGCCATCGCTAAGGTGATGGACTCAAAGGGGTTGGTTGGGACGTAGGACACGAGTTTAACCAGGTTCGGCCCCTCGAGATGAGGTAAAAGCCTACGTCATGCTTGTGTTGTATTGATTTGAGTATCGATTACAAGGGAGCGGATTCGCTTGACCTAGTTCTCGATTGATTGGTTTCTGTCTAAGTCGCCCCGGCTGTCGCCCTTATAAAGGAGGTCAAGACCACGGGTTACACAAGTATCATACCAACTCTTACAACGTGTCTGACTCTATCTCTATGTCGTCTTGCCTTCCTGAGCAAGCCGTCTCTGGGCGGCTTATCTGCCCGGGTCTTCATGCCTTCCTTGTCTGGGCCTCGCCTTGGCCCATCTTGGTAAGCCTTTATACGTCTAGGCTTATGTCTCGAGGCCCATCCTTGGTCTGGCCCATGAGCCGCCAGGTGAGACCCAGCCCCACCTGGGCGGGTCACACTACGCGGTTATATCCCCAACAGTTTCCATGCAAAGATGTCCGGATTCTCATGGATGAATTCGATGAGCGCGCTTTCCTATTTGGGATCCATATGGGCCCCAATAGTAAACTGCTGAGATGAGTCGCCCGGAGCAAAATCCACTAGCTTGGTGTCATCCGCCAAAAACTTGAGGGGCGGATCAGATTCTGTAGTTGTATTTTTGAGCAGAGTCATGTCCTCCGGGTCAACATTTTAATTATAGAATTTGAGCTCTGCTTCCGTGCAACTTGACTCTGCATAAGCTGTATCTCCTTCCTCACACTCAATAGCCGTCTCTCGATCACCGTGCACCATAATCGTTCCTTTTAGACCCGGCATCTTGAGCTGCAAGTACACATAACAAGGCCTAGCCATGAATTTGGCGTAAGCCAGATGTCCAAACAGAGCATGATACGGACTCTTGATCTTGACCACCTGAAATCACAAGGTCTCTACCCTGTAGTTGTATTCGTCACCGAAGGCGACTTCCAAAGAAATCCTCCCCACCATTGAGGAAGGCTTAGGATCGTTATCAAGCAACTTCATCTGGCGGATAGTGTCGTAATACAAAATATTTATGCTGCTGCCACCATCCATAAGCACCATCCATACAAAATACTCCAACTTGGGGGGCAACTACCAACGCCAGCCGCCCTGGGTTATCAACACGCGGCGGGTGATCCTCTCTGCACCAGGTTATGTCGTATTCTGACCACTTCAAGTATTGCGGGAGAGCCGGTGTGGCGGCATTGACCGCCCGCTTGCGCAACTTATGGTCTCGCCTATTAAGGTTGGTCGTAAAAACATGATACTGACCCGAGCTGAGCTGCTTCGGGTTACTCTGATACCCAAACTGGTTATTTTGCTACTAATTATTGCCACTGGATTGCTGATGATGCCCTCCTTGGCTGCCCTAGCCCTGGTAGCCGTACCCTGAACCGCCGGAACCGAAGCCGGCACCTGACCCGCCTGGCCCTGAGCCGCCTGGCGGGCTTCCGCCATTGTTGTTATGCTGCCGCACAATGTATTCCCAAAACTTGTGCATAATGTGGCAATTCCTCCATGAGTGATTTGCCACCTTATCGGGCCGGTTGTGCTCTAAACAAGGTTTATTAAGCATATAATCTAAATTAAAAGGAGTTTTACCCTTATTAAAGGGTTGTCTGAAGTTCCCATTGCCCTTAGCACGACTGTTCCCGGTGCTGGCGTTGGCCACCAATTCTGACCCGCCGTCCAGATTCTTCCTCTTGCCTTGATTGCCATTGCTTGCTGGACCCTTGCCATTGTAACTCTTTGTGCCCTGACTAGGATTCTCCTTGTTAGAGCCTGTATCCTTCGTATTGTCGGAGTCAGCATACTTCGTGAGAGCCACCATGAGCTCCCCCATGTATTGACACGAGCGCTTGAGCCGGCCAAGCTTCTGCTTCAGAGGCATAAAGTGGAAATTCTTCTTCAGAATCAAAACTGCTTGAGCCACCGTAATCTGCTCAGACAAGTGGATGATGGTTGAGACCCGTCGGACCCAATGATGAGCCGACTCGTTCTCCTGCTTCACGCAATGATCCAAATCCACAATCGTCATGGGCTGCTTGCATGTTCCCTAGAAATTTTTGATGAACTTCGCTTTTAACTAGGCCCACGAATTAACGGTGTTGGGTGGCAAGCCCTTCAACCATGTATGAGTCGGCCCTTCCAGCATCATGATAAAATACTTGGCACACATCGCGTCGTTGACGTCTAACATCTCCATTGCCAGCTCATAGCTCTCAATCCACGCCTCCGAAGGCAGGTCAGCAGTATAGTTTGGAACCTTGCGAGGGTCCTTGAAATCCTTCGGCAGACGTTCATTCCGTAAAGCCGGTGCCAAGCACGGCACTCCCACGGCCCTGGTTGTTACTCCTGCTCCTACTGAGATAGAAGGTGTCGGCTCTTGATGAGCCGCCGCCGCCAGAGTCGCTACCTCGCGCTGTACCCTTGCCTGGTCCACCAGTGCCTGAGCATCCAGAATCGCCTAATCATCTTGTGGTGGGTCCTGGTGTTGGTCACTACTAGAAACCGCCGGTGACTCATACTGTCGGCTGAAGCTGCGGCTAGGGATAGGGGTTGAGTGCACACGACTCCGACTGTAGGTGTATTTCTCCTGCTAGGCCATCGCCATCTGCAGGTATCCAATAGGGTTCCTCACCTCTTCTGCAAAGGGCGCCCCGTCCGAAATAGGAATCGTATCGAGCTAGGTTGCCGCCGCAACCATGTTCTCTATCGGCTTTGAATAGTGACCCGCCGGCATTGGGAAAGCCATTGGTGAGGGCTGGTTTCGTCAGGGCGGGTTAGGGCGCTGCTGTTGAGCCGCCGGCCGACTCTCTGGTACTACCGCAGTCCATCCCGACCCCGGTGTGTTAAAAAGATTCCTAGCCTCGAACTGTTCTAGTAAGCGGGACTGATGTCTCATCCGTTGAACTGCCGCCGCGGATTGCTGCTCTAGCTCAAGGTGGAAAGTGTTCGCCCTAAGGCATTCTGCCTTTGCGTCCATCTAGGCCTTAAGCACGCTGAACCCTTGCTGGACTTCAGTCATCTGGTCCTTTATCCTTGCAATCTCTGTGTTCCGGGCGGCTTGATTCTCTGGCGTGACCTCAGTTGCCATCAGGGATGTGAGCTCATTCATCAGATCTAGGAGAACTTGAGCCGGCGGCAGGTCAGCCCCCAACCCGGCTGACCCAGCGGCTATACTACTCGTGCCTCGTGCTGAAGCCATCATGAAGACGGCCGCATGCATCGGCGGCCCATAGTCCTCTGACTCATAACACTCCGACTCGGGGTAAATCTCGTCGTAGCCCCCGAGCCTGCCATTGTGAAGAGGGTAGATTGATTTTGTCTCTCCGCTCGAAGATTCATCCTCCGAACAAACGAGAGTTTCCTGTGACATGGACCCCTCTAGATCCACACCTTGAGTAAAGCCGACGAAGACATGCTTCCTGCCCGGGTTAACACGAGCGGGTTGCATGCATCGGGCAGGTTGTGTGCGCCGAGCCGGCTCGACGATGTTGGTGCAGACGTCCGGCCCGGGTGTAGATCCGCCGATCTTCCCGATGAAAATGTGGATTCTGCCAAAGGGGACTCGAAAGCCATACTCGACAGAGTCGGGCTCGGGGCCCTAGCCGGCATCATCGATGTAGAGCCGGCTGCGGCGACTCTCGCTCATCCTGCCGACAACGTATCCCTCGATCCCTGGAAGAGAGCCCTTTGAGAACTCAACACCACCGAGCGCTAGCCCCACGGTGGGCGCCAACTGTCGTGGTTTTATCGAGGCAGATGTCTGAGGACTTATGTTCGAGGCCATCGCTAAGGTGATGGACTCAAAGGGGTTGTTGGGACGAAGGACACGAGTTTACCAAGGTTAGGCCCCTTGGGAGGAGGTAAAAGCCTACGTCGTGCTTGTGTTGTATTGATTGGAGTATCGATTACAAGGGAGCGGATTCGCTTGACCTTGCTCGATTGATTTGTCTTTGTCTAAGTCGCACCGGGTCTCTGCCTTTATATAGGAGGCCAAGACCACGGGTTACAAGTCTCATACCGACTCCTACAACGTATCCGACTTTATCTCTATGTCACCTTGCCTTCTTGGGCAAGCTGTCTCGGGCGGCTTAACCGCCCGGGTCTTCATGCCTTCTTTCTCTGGGCCTTGCCTAAGCCCATCTTGATAAACCGCCATATGTATAGGCTTACCTTTCCAGGCCCATCTGCCTTGGTCTGGCCTTATGAGTCGCCAGGTTTAACCCGGCCCCACCTGGGCGGGTCTCACCGCGGGGTTATATCCCTAACACAGCCCCTGCCCCTGATCCTTCCAGCTGCCTTGATCCATCAAAGTGGATTGTCCAATACGTATTATCCGTCTTTTCTTCGGGCGCGTGACACTCCATCCAGTCATTTATGAAATCCACCAGGGCTTGAGACTTTACCGCTGTGCGAGGCACGTATTTCAGATTTAGAGGTCCAAGATCCAATGCCCACTTAGCAATCCTACCGGTGGGCTCTCTATTTTGAATTATGTCGCCCAACGGGGCAAAGCTAACCACTATGATCTGGTGCCCTAGGAAGTAATGCTTCAATTTACAATTGGCCATTAACACCCTAGATACCAGCTTCTGCCAATGTGGATACCTCTGCTTGGACTCTGTCAGGACTTCACTGATATGATAAACAGACCTTTGAACCAGATATTCCTTCCCTGCCTCCTTACGCTCAACAATGATCGCGGCGCTAACTGCCCTGTTATTAGCCGCCACGTATAGGAGCAAAGGTTATCTCTCATCCGGAGCCGCTAAGACCGGCGGCTCTGTGACCTGCCTCTTGAGGGCCTCAACCGCTTCACCCTCCATGCACTCCAGACAAAGTTGTCTATTTTCTTCATCATCTGGTACAAAGGGATGGCCTTCTCACCAAGGAGGCTTATGAACCGGCTTAACGCAGCGGTCCGTCTTGCCAGGCGCTGAACATCATTGATGCATGTCGGCTCAGACAGGAAAGTGATACCTTTGATCTTATCTGGATTAGCCTCAGTGCCATGCTTAGAGACTAGGAATCCCAAGAGCTTTCCTGCAGGAACACCAAAAACATACTTAACCGGGTTGAGCATCATCTTGTAGACCCGTAAGTTATCAAAAGTCTCCTTCAGGTCATCAAGCAGAGTCTCCTTCTTCGTGGACTAAATTACACTATCATCCACGTATGCATGAACGTTGCGCCCAATTTGGCTGTGAAGACAATTTTGCACACAACGTTGGTAAGTCGCCTGGGCACTCTTGATCCTTGACTACCATCTTAATCTGATGATAGCTAGAATAAGCATCCAGGAAACATAAACTCCCACAACCCGTCGTTGCATCGATGATCTGGTTAATGCGTGGGAGAGCAAACGGCTCAGCCGGATAGGCCTTGTTGAGATCCGTGTAATCCACACACATTCGCCACGTGCTGTTCTTCTTAAGCACTAGCACTGGGTTAGCAAGCCACTCTGGGTGAAATACCTCAACGATGAAACCCGCTGCTAGGAGCCAGGCCACCTCTTCCCCCATGGCCTTGCGCCTCTCTTCATTGAACCGCCGTAGGAACTATTTAATCGGTTTAAACTTAGGATCCACATTAAGGTGGTGCTCAGCACACTCTCTCGGTACACCCGACATGTCAGATGGCTTCCATGCAAAGATATCCCGATTCTCATGGATGAATTCGATGAGCGTGCTTTCCTATTTGGGATCCATATGGGCCCCAATAGTAAACTACTGAGATGAGTCACCCGGAGCAAAATCCACTAGCTTGGTGTCATCCGCCGAAAACTTGAGGGGCAGCTCAGATTCTGTGGTGGGCTTTTTGAGCGAAGCCATGTCCTCCGGGTCAACATTTTCCTTATAAAATTTAGCTCTGCTTCTACACAACTCGACTCTGCATAGGCTGCATCTCCTTCCTCACACTCAATAGCCGTCTCTCGATCACCATGCATCGTAATCGTTCCTTTTAGACCTGGCATCTTGAGCTACAAGTACACATAACAAGGCCTAGCCATGAACTTGGCGTAAGCCACACGTCGAAACAGAGCATGATACGGACTTTTGATCTTGACCACCTCAAAACATAAGGTCTCTACCCTGTAGTTGTATTCATTACCGAAGGCAACTTCCAAAGAAATCCTCCCCGCTAGATAAGCTGACTTGACATGCACCACACCGTGAAAGACTGTCGAGGAAGGCTTAAGATCCTTATCAAGCAACTTCATCCGGCGGAAAGTGTCGTAGTACAATATGTTGATGCTGCTGCCACCATCCATAAGCACTTTGGTAAACACGTATCCTCCGACTTGGGGGGCAACTACCAGCGCCAGCCGTCCCGGGTCATCAACACACGGTGGGTGATCCTCTCTGCTCCAGGTTATGTCGTACTCTGACCACTTCAAATATTGCGGGAGAGCCGGTGTGATGGCATTGACCGCCCGCTTGCGCAACTTCTCATCTCGCCTATTAAGCCCGGTTGTAAAAACATGATACTGACCCGAGCTAAGCTGCTTCGGGTTACTCTAATACCCAGACTGGTTATTTTGTTGCTGATTATTGCCACTGGATTGTTGATGATGCCCTCCTTGACTGCCCTGACCTTGGTAGCCGGATCCTGAACCGCCAGACCCCAGGCTAGTACCTGACCCGCCGAGCCCTAAGCCGCCTGGCGGGCCTCCACCATTGTTGTTATGCTGCCGCACACTGTAATCCCAAAAAATCATAATGTGGCAATTTCTCCACGAGTGATTCGCCACCTTATCGGGTCGGCTGTGCTCTGGACAAGGTTTATTGAGCATCTCCTCCAAATTAAAAGGAGTTTTACCCTTATGAAAGGGTTGTCTGAAGTTCCCGTTGCCCTTAGCACGATGGTTCTCGGCGCTAGTGTTGGCCACCAATTCTGACCCGCCATCTGGGTTCTTCCTTTTACTCTAGTTACCATTGCCTACCAGACCCTTGTCATTGTTACTCTTCTTGCTCTGACTAGGCTTCTCCTTGTCAGAGCCTGGATCCTTTGTATTGTCAGAGTCGGCGTACTTCGTGAGAGCCACCATGAGCTCCCCCATGTCCTGACATGAGCGCTTGAGCTGGCCAAGCTTCGGCTTTAGAGGCGTAAAGTGGCAATTCTTCTCCAGAATCAAAACTACTTGAGCCGTTGTAATCTGTTCAGACGAGTGGATGATGGTTGAGACCTGTCGGACCCAATGATGAGCCGACTCATTCTCCTTCTGCACACAATGATCCAAATCCACAATCGTCATGGGCTGCTTGCATGTTCCCTGGAAATTTTTGATGAACTTCACCTTTAACTCGGCCTAGGAATTAATGGTGTTGGGCGGCAAGCCCTTCAACCATGTACGAGCCGGCCCTTCCAGCATCATGATAAAATACTTGGCACATATTGCATCGTTGACGTCTAAAAGCTCCATCGCCAGCTCATAGCTCTCAATCCACGCCTCCGGGGGCAGGTCAGCAGTGTAATTTGGGACCATGCGAGGGCCCTTGAAATCCTTCAGCGGACGTTCATTCCGTAAAGTCGGCGCTAAGATGAGCCACCGCCGCTAGAGCCGCCATCTCATGCTATGCCCTTGCCCGGTCCACCAGTGTCTGAGCATCCAGAACCGCTTGACCGTCTCGTGGCAGGTTCCGGTGTCGGTCGCTGCTAGAAACCGCTGGTGACTCATAACACCGGCTGAAGTTGCGGCTGGGGATGAGGGTTGAGTGCACACGACTCCGGCTGTAGGTGCACTTCTCCTGTTGGGCCATCACCGTCTACAGGTATCCAATAGCGTTCCGCATCTGTTCTGCAAAGGGCGCCTCGTTCAGGATAGGAATCGTACCAAGATGGGTTGCCGCTGCCACCATGTTCTCTGCCGGGTTTGAATAGTGACCCATCGGTGTTGGAAAAGCCATTGGTGAGGGCTGGTACTGTCGGGGCTGGTTAGGGTGCTGTTGTCGAGCCGCCGGCCGACTCTCTAGTGCTTCCATGGTTCATACCGCCCCCGGCATGTTAAAAAGATTCCTGGCCTCGAACTGTTCCGGCAAGCGGGACTGATGTCTCATCCACTGAACCACCACCGCAGATTCCTGCTCCAGCTCAAGGTGAAAAGCGTTTGCCTTTAGGCGCTTTACCTCTGCGTCCATCTGGGCCTTCAACACACTGATACCTTGTTGGACTTCAGTCATATGGTCCTTTATCCTTGCGATCTCTGTGTTTTGGGCGGCTTGATTCTCTACCGTGACCTCAGTTGCCATCAGGGTTGTGAGCTCATTCATCAGATCCAGGAGAACTTGAGCCGGCGGCGGGTCAGCCCCTGACCCGGCTGCCCTAGCGGCTGTACTGCTCGTGCCTGGTGCTGAACCCGCCATGAAGACGGCTGCATGCATCGGCGGCCCATAGTCCTTCGACTCATGATACTCCAACTCGGGGTAAAGCTCTCCGTAGCCCCGGATCATGCCATCGTGAAGCGGGTAGATTGATTCCGTCTCTCCGCTTGAATATTCATCCTCCGAACAGACGAGAGTTTCCTGTGACATGGACCCCTCGAGATCCATACCCTGAGTGAAGCCGACGAAGACATGCTTCCGGCCCGGACTAGCCCGGATGGGTTGCACGCGTCGGGCGGGTTGTGCGTGCTGAGCCGGCTCGACGATGTTGGTGCAGATGTCCGGTCCGAGTGTAGATCCGCCGACCTTGTCGATGAAGACGTGGATTCCACCAAAGGGAACCCGGAATTTGTACTCGACAGAGTCGGCCTCGGGGCCCCAGCCGGCGTCGTTGATGTAGAGCCGGCCGCGAAGTCTTTCGTTCATCCGGTCAACCACGTACGCCTTGTTCCCTGGGAGAGAGCCCTTTGAGAACTCAACACCACTGAGCGCTAGCCCCACGGTGGGCGCCAACTAACATGGTTTTATCACTTCAGATGTCCAAGGACTTGTGTTCAAGGCCATCGCTAAGGTGATGGACTCAAAGGGGTTGGTTGGGACGAAGGACACGAGTTTACCCAGTTTCGGCCCCTTGAGAGGAGGTAAAAGCCTACGTCCTGCTTGTGTTGTATTGATTGGAGTATTGATTACAAGGGAGCGGATTCGCTTGACCTAGCTCTCGATTAGTAGGTCTCTGTCTAAGTCGTCCCGGGTCTCGCCTTTATATAGGAGGTAAAAACCATGGGTTACACAAGTCTCATACCGACTCTTACAACGTATCCGACTCTATCTTCTATGTTGTCTTGCCTTCCTGGGCAAGTCGTCTCTGGGCGGCTTAAACCGCCCGGGTCTTCATGCCTTCTCTCATTTGGGCTTCGCCCTGGCCCATCTTGGCAAGCCGCCATATGACTTAGGCTTACGTCTCTAGGCCCATCTGCCTTGGTCTGGGATATGAGCCACCAGGTATGACTCGGCCCCACCTGGGCGGGTCTCACCACGGGGTTATATCCCCAACAAGTAAGGTAACCAAGCATAGCCATATTGACTTGCGGTTGCACACGTAAGCTTTTCGGCTGTGAAGTATACATCCATCTCTTTGAGCCTGGGTGCCATTCCGTTTTACACTTTACCCACTAGATTCAATCCCTCCTGTTATGTCCTCACACTGCATGGTGTTTGAGAACGGGACGATCGAAACATGGTCTTCCAAAGCGATCATCCGAATTAAAGTCAGTGCCCATCCAATCCTACCATTCTTCTACATCTACTAGCAATCACACCAACCAAAGTCACGGCTACGGTCAACCTAGCCAAAGCCCATATTGACTTGCGGTTTCAGACATAAGCTTTCTGCCCTTGAAGTATCCATCCATCTCTTTGAGCCTGGGTGGCATTCCGTTGGGATGATCACAGGTAGATACCAGGATTCCCAGGCATAACCATGATGGATATCAGGCTGCCAGATGCATGTCCAATCCACCCAGAGGTGTATTGAGTCCTTGAATCCTTGAAGTCTTGATGATCATGTAGTTCTTGAAATAATTAACCTCACAACACTCCTGAATCTCACAACCAACCACGTCTACTAAAGCGCAGCAAATGTGAAGTAACATTCCTTCCCGCATAATGGTAACAGGGCATTGCGTTTCTCCTACCTCATGATAATACCACAAGTTCAAGCTCAATACCCTGCTGTATGTATGATGGAAAGATTGATTCTAATGCAAATAAAATGTAGGTAATGTAAGATGATCAAACTAAACTTGCATGTAGTGTCGATGAAGATAAATATCGCTCTCACAAATAACTTGATAAAACTATTCGCCACTCTGCGATGAAAATCTATATAATCAAACATTGCACTCATATAAGTAATCATACCAGCAATCAAAACTAACAATCAATAAGCCAAAACAAAAATTAAAACATACTTGTGTTATGATGAAGGAAATATTTAAGACAAAAGTTAAAACAACAAAACTTCATCAAAGCAACCAAGGGTAGTTTTCCCTAACCTATTTTCAATAGCAACAAAACATTACAAAGTAAAATCCAACAAAAGAATTTTAACAAATATTTTTACTAACAAAAAGAATTACTTTTGAAGAACAACTAAGAACTATGAAAACAACACCCTAAACAATATAAGTTTTCTAGCTAATAAAACTAACAAGAAAAACAAATAAAATACTAAAATAACAGAAAACAAAAATAAATAACAAATAAATCACAGAAAGTATTTTCTCATAAACCTTTATTTAAGAAAATGAACTAATTGACAAGCTTTTATTAAACACTTGTTATGACTCAAACAAAGTTAACCTAGAGTTAAACCACAAACAATTTCAACTTTAATACAATTTGTTTCTTGTCTAAACTAAAGTTAACAGAAAAATAAAAATAAAAAACAATTTGTAGAAAGTATTTTCAAATAGAAAATCAAACTCGCAATGAAATCAATTTGCAAGTTATAATTGAACTAGAATTGATTTCATGGAGTCAAAAATAATGAATAATAAATAATCTTTGTCAAAATACTACTGCTAACTAACAGAAAGCAGTGTAAAACTTGTCAACTAATATAAAGGAAAACAAATCAAAAACAATTAAAACAAAAGAAATAGAACCAAACCTAAAAAGAACTAAAACCAACTATGTTTTGCTAAATAACTAAATTTAAAATATTCTTAAAATTCTTGAATTCTACCTACTCATAAAGAAAGTCACTAGTGACTAGTAGCAAAAACAATCAATTAAAAACCTATTTTTAAACTCCAGATATTCTTAAAACAAGATTTGAACCAAATCCCTTTGAATTCATATTTAAAATATGCAAACATGGCAAACTTTATATCTACAGAAACCAGACAAAATTTGTGACACAATGCAAAAACTAATAACTCAAAAATAATTAAAAACATAAAAGATAAGGCAAAAACAAAATCAAAATCTATTATGTTTAAAATAGAAAAAGAAAAATCTAACCTAACGAATAGGTGTACACGTGGCTAATTCTTACTGGCTACGGGGTGTGCAAGCGCGGGCTAGACGAGCAGACGATCGCTAATTAAGAGAAAACATTTCTGCTAAAGTAAATAAAAGAAAAATCAGTCAGTTTATTTAAATAAACTGAAGGGGTACGCATGATTTTAATCTACGTCGTTGGGTTCACATGTGACGGTGGATAAGAGCTCCGGCGACTTACAAAGGAGGGGAGCTCCGACGAGGTGGCAACATCGACGGCGGCTTCGGTGCTGCTCGGAGATGGCGCTCCGGTGGTTGTCTGTGGCAGCTGAAGGGTCCATGCGAACGAGGCGAAGCTCTAGCGCTGTTCTACGTCATTGGTGGGGCTCGGGGATGACTGGGGCTGGCGTGGCAACGTCAGAGAGCTTCGGGTGGAGAGAAACTCTAGCGAGGTGGTGGATATGGTGTTTCGGCCAGGGGCTTTCGAGGTTTTGGTGATGAACGGGGTGCGTGGCGAGCATGGGTTCTTATAGGGGGCTCGGGGTGCAAAAATGGCAGGAGCGAGGGAGATCCTTGCGGAACCGGCGCGTTTCCGGCGAGGTGGGCTCGGGGGTGGGGAAAGGAACGAGATGAGCGCAGCAGGATTTAGTCGGGCAGTGAGACCCATTGGTCACAGAGAGAGGAGGGTCGACGTGTCGGTGGCCGATTCGGTCTGGATTTGGGATCGGGAGGAGATCGTCGGCCTGACTTACTAATGGTCCGATGCAGTGGCTTCCTAATAAAAGGAATTGCTTTCCTTTTTATACAAGCAGTAAAATAAAACAAAATAAAATAAAATAAATATAACTCCGAATATAGGAGTATTATATATCAAAAATTTCAGAAAAAGAAACTCTACAAGATGAACATATTTTCACTATCAAACAAAATTCTCACAAATTCAAATAATTCAAAGAGTGCTACTCTTGAGTTTAAAATGCAATAAAATATTTTCAAAATACCAAAATTATTTAAAATTCATTTTTCTCCTTTTTTCATTGAAGGTAATCATTTTACCCTATTTTCCATATATTTTATTTTTGGAGGAAAATAAATTTGAAAACCACTTCAAGAATGACTTTGAATTTCAAATTCAAATATTTTCCAAATAGTTTTCTTAGTTTTATAAAATCAAATATAATGACAATTGCCCTTGTTTTGGAGTGTCATATTTCTCCTCTCAAGATTTTGAATTTGGTAAAATGGATTTGAATTCATTCAAACTTTGAAATAGAACGCATTATCGAATGAATTCCAAGAAGAAAGTTTTTAGTAGTTTTCAAAATCAAAAATTTTAAATCCTTCATTTGAAGAAGTCATGTCATCTTCTCTCACTAATTTGAATTGGATGAATTTTAATTCAAAAGCAAAGGGGGGAAGTCATGTTATTCCCTCTCATTCAAAAGTTTCAAATTTCACTCAAATTCAATCACTCAATCAAACAATCAAGCATTCTAGTGACTAATTTAACATTATAAATTTTGGGTTGTTACAAACCTACCACACTTAAAATGATTCTCTTCCTCGAGATTCGAAAGGGCTAGAGGTTAGAGTTTGGGGGCCTCCTTACAATTCCATTGACCGAAAAGTGTGGAGGCTACCACACTTAAAATGAGAGTTACTGGTCCCTTAAAGTTATGCCATTTATATGGGGACTTCGGCAGTAGCTGTCTCTTTAAATTCTTCACATGAACTCCTTTGTTGATGCTCTTCCGTTATAGTTGCAATGTTTCCTTCAAAATCCAGTGTTCAATCGCTAATATAAAGTTCTTCCATCACTGGGTCTTCTTGGCTGGCAAGTCTCGTGACCATTCTAAACAACTTACCAATAATCTCAGGGTGGTCTACCATTTGTGGTTTTCCTATAGTGAAATGGGTCTTGGCTTCATCCTCATCGTAAAACTTCCTACGTGTGACAACTGCTGCCATGTACACGGGGTCTCGTCATACCATTATAAGGCTTAAACAAAAGCTTCAAAGATCGTCGTATCTTTACTATGGGTAAGTCTCTCATATTTACCATTCCAAATAGCAAGGTAATGATAAGAGTAAGTCGTCATGGTGATCAATCCACTCTGCACCGAGATCATTACCTTTTATAAGATTTAGTGAATCTCGTATCTCTAACTCTCGGGCGTTCTCACAAGCATTGCTGAATTTTCTCTTCTCCGCAAACGAAGTTCATTCTACAAAAGCCAAACAAAAGATCTATCGTTCCCCCACAACTATCAGGTTCTCGTATACTCCTAACAAATGTCTGTTGATCAAATCACAACCACTTCTATCATGATCTTGGGGTAACATTCAAATAGAATAATCCTGAGACTTACTCTTGATACACACTCCACATTGTGGAATTCATTTTCCTTTCCATTTGTCTGTTTACCAATACATGTGTTGATTCATTCATAAATCATATTCTACTCATTTTGAATCATTTATTACATCCTCAATAACTTCTCAAAACTCCAAATTTAGATGTACTTTATTACAAATGCTTCCATCCACATAGTTTGGTATGGTCAAGCATTACTTCCAACTTTATTCATTTGTCCACCATGGAGATATTTTAGTACCACTCGAACTTTGCGATGTCCTCCTTGAAATCATCCATCTTTTGCTTTATCATGGTGGACATGAGCTTCATCTCCATTATCTCTGTGTGCACCTCTCTTAGGTATTCCTAAGTATGACGGAGTCTTGCTTCAAGTATTTCTCCAATCTGACGTATGGCTTCCATGGAAGCTTCATGAACAACATCGAAGAATGTTGCTCGTGATACACAAGAGATGAAAAAATATTGCCCCATAGTCTTCGGCCAAACTCCTTTCACACAGTGTAGGTGTACCTCCACATACCAAAGTTCCACTCCATTTTCCACGAATGGGTAGCCTTTGTGGACTACATATCCTTCAATATGATGTGCCTCATCATATCCTTCAGGATTCTTGGGTATTCCTGATCACTAGTCAGGGTCATGATAGTCTCCAGGCCCTTGAGGAAAGACTCATAAAGGGTTGTCATTTGCAGATGTCAGAAAAGGATACTCAGAGTAATGTATGTATTCTTCTTGGATAAACATCCATATCATCCAAACCAAGCTTCAGTTTCACTTCCCAACATCTTACAGGGTATTTTCATCCTTAAAACAAAATGTAATGGGATATCCATTGACCATATTCTATTGTATCCTTTTACTTTAGCAAAATCCCAGTTTATGCATCAACAACTCACTTTCATTTAATTTTACCCTCATAAGTAGTTCAAAATAATTGCTAGCAACAGAAAAACATCATAGAGCTTTTCAGCATAGGACATATAAACTTTCATGCACTATTACAATCTTCGAGTCTTCAATTACAGAAATCATCTCACTTTACTTATGAAATTTCTTCCTACTACACCTATTATGATCATCAAAATCTCAACTACTCGGTTCCACCTTTCTTCTTGCCTGGACATTTGTTAGCATAATGTCTTGCTTCCCTGTAGTGAAAGCAAATGACTTCCGATAAGTCTCGCGGTTTCTTGATGATGACGTTTGCTCCTTGGGGTATCTGCTTCTTTTCCAGGCATTGGTCAGCATAGTGACCTAATTCCTTGCACCTAAACACATGATATGACTATGGTCCTTCTTTATAGGAATAGAGTCATTCTCGGGATGTCTTCGGTTTCTCTTCCTACACTTTCTTGTTGCGTTCAATCCCTCTATTTCACGTGGATCAAGCTCCACTTTTTATGTCGGGAAGTCTCCCAGATACTCTTGGCTTTCCTTCGTGTAATCCTGGAAAAATGTCCTTTTTCTCCACACGAGTAGCAGACATTGGGGAGGAATCTGGTTAAGCCTTGTCCATCGGGGTCTTCCAAATCTTCCTTCCTCATACGTTCTTGAAAAATCCCCTTGAATGTTTCCTTCATTGCTTCTTTCTGCTTCTTGATAACTTGTTTCACCTTGGGGTAAATGTGGCACTAAGGTGGATAGTGGGTGGTTCCTTCACACAAGAAACAAGTCACCTGACTAGTTGGGCATTCCTCGGCTAGATGATTTTCTTCACAATGAGGGCATCCATCCTTGTGTTCTTCTTGGGTGTGTCCTATTTCTCCATAGATCTTGCAAGCACAAAGCTTCTTTATAGGGCTACCACAGTGCTTCCGGATGAGACGAGATCTTAACAGAGTCTTCTTGAACTCCTCCTAGATTTTTGCTCCATTACATCCTTGTATGGCTTGATGCATTTTCCACCAAGTTGTAGAACTTTGGGTAAAGTACTAAAGAGCATATTGAACCTCATACTTCCTTGCAATCGAGTTGCTCCCGAAGTGATTCTCCATGTTTTGAATCCATACTTCTGCCTCCAGCTGGGTCATTGGTCCAGAGAATACTAGTCCATCTTGATTCACCATCTATTGGGCGCAAGGTTTTGGGGAATGAGATACGAAAGAGAGAGAGAGAGAGAGAGAGAGGGAGAGAAAGGAGGCAGATACACACCAATACAAATAATAGTTTTGAAATAGTTTTTTTATTTGTTGCTGTCGAAATAATACACACAAATGACAGCTCACAAATCATCATATCTAACGTGAGTATACAACATGGGTTTGGTCTTCTAGGGGAAGAAAAATCTTGGAATTTCTTCAGGGTCTTCAATTTTCTTTGGCTCTTTATAGTCTTTAGTTTTTTTTCTATAGCTCTTTCTATAGTGAAATCCAATTTTTTTTGTTTGAGTTGTCTTTAGTTGTCCGATATATTGTGCAGTTTGAAGTGACATTAGTTCATTCCTCTGAGTGGTCAAGGGGACAAGGGTATTGTCTAACTATTTGGGATAAGGGGATATTTGATAAAACTCAGAAGGATAAGAAGTAAAAGATCATTTTGAGAATAAAGTTTGAGAGATATCCTATCCTATGGGCTTTCCAGTTTCCAGGGTCACGTCCTACAATCGACACGTGCTCTGATACCATTTCTGTAGCATCCCGACTCAAAATGAGTCAAGCCTCTGTGTGTCAGTGCCATCCCTGGATTAGTATGTTGGCACACACAATACATCAATGTATATATCAAAGTGCAATCACATGTAAATAACATAAAACTGGTATATACCTCTTAAATCTCAGCGAAAATAGTCAACGGGAGTGGAGTTCCAGTAAACACCAATGACAGGTTGAGTGTAGACCATAACCCTAAATCGTACACTTAGTCATCGTAGAAATATTCCTGCAACATG
Source organism: Hordeum marinum (assembly GCA_022496015.1). Lineage (NCBI taxonomy): Eukaryota > Viridiplantae > Streptophyta > Magnoliopsida > Poales > Poaceae > Hordeum > Hordeum marinum. The sequence goes on along the minus strand of CM039673.1, from coordinate 123,859,775 downwards.
AGACGTTGTGGCCGTGTAGGTCAGTACATTGAATGTACCAGCAAGATCACCATAGAATAAAATGATAAAGACTATTCTATATGCAAAGGCTTTGTGGCTCTGTGTCTGAGTTTTTTCAAAAAAACTGGTTTTATTTTCCCTACCACAAAGGAGTCGAACGGAATATCACTACAAAAGTTGGTTGTTAATAAGATGGTTCCACCAACCAATTTTCATGTCCCAAAATAATTAATAGACCCACTCATCATAATTTATTAATTGTGTTGAGACTGGCTGATAGTATCATCTCCGGTGCTCATATTGTCCGTAACCGGCGACATGGCTAATCGATTAGATTTAACACTCTACAGTGGTTTGTACACTTTACCCGCTAGATTCGATCCCTCCTGTTATGTCCTCGCACTGCATGGTGTTTGAGAACGGGACGATCGAAACATGGTCTTCCAAAGTGATCATTCGGATTAATGTCAGTGCCCATCTAGTCCTACCGTTCTTCTACATCTGCTAGCAATCAGACCAACCAAAGTCACGACTACGGTCAACCTAGCCAGAGCCCATATTGACTTGAGGTTGCACACATAAGCTTTCCGCCCTTGAAGTATTCGTCCATCTCTTTGAGCCTGGGTGGCATTCCGTTGGGATGATCACAGGTAGATACCAGGATTCCCGGGCATAACCATGATAGATATCAGGCTGCCAGATGCATGTCCCATCCACCCAGAGGTTAGTGAGTCCTTGAAGTCTTGAAGTCTTGATCACCATGTAGGTCTTGAAATAGTTAACCTCACAACTCTCTTGAATCTCACAACCAACCCCATCTACTAAAGCGCAGAAAATGTGAAGTAACGTCCCTTCCCGGGCAATGGTAACTAGGTGTTGGGTTTCTCCTACCTCATGATACTACTACAAGTTCAAGCTCAATATCCTACTGGATGTATGACGGAAAGATTGATTCTAATGCAAATAAAACATAGGTAATGTAAGATGATCAAAGTGAACTTGTCTGTACTGTTGATGAAGATAAATATCGCTCTCAGAAATAACTTGATAGAACTATTTGTCACTCTCCGATGAAAAACTATATAATCAAACATTGCACTCATATAAGCAATCATACTAGCAATCAATACTAACAATCAATAAGACAAAAATTATAACACACTTGTGTTATGATGAATGAAATACTTAAGAAAAAAGTTAAAACAACAAAACTTCATCAAAACAACCAAGGGAAGTTTTCCCTAACCTGTTTTCAATAGCAACAAAACATTAGAAAGTAAAATCTAACAAAAGTATTTTACCAAATATTTTCACTAGCAAAAAGAATTAATTTTGAAGAACAACTAAGAACCAGGAAAACTATAAATTAAAAACAATATAAGTTTTCTAGGTAATAAACAAAACAAAAAAAATACTAAAATAACAGAAAACAAGAATAAAGAACAAATAAATAAAAAAAGTATTTTCTAATAAAGCTTTATTTAATAAAAGGAACTAATTGACAATCTTTTATTAAACACTTCTTATGACCCAAACAAAGTTAACCTAGAGTTAAACCACAAACAGTTTCAACTTTAATACAAATTTTTCCTGGTCTAAACTAAAGTTAAAAAATAAAATAATAAAACAATTTATAGAAAGTATTTTCAAATAGAAAATCAAACTAGCAATGAAATCAAATTGCAAGTTAAAGTTGAACTTGAATTGATTTCATGCATCAAAAATAATAAATAAAAATAATATTTGTTGAAATACTACTGCTAACTAAGATAAATCAAAGTAAAACTTGTCAACTAATACAAAAGGAAAAAGGAAAAAACAATTAAAACAACAGAAATAGAAACAAACCTAAAAAGAACTAAAAACAGACTCTGTTTTGCTAAATACCTAAATTTAAAATATTCTGAAAATTCACAAATTATACCTACTAATAAATAAAGTCACTAGTGACTAGTAGCAAAAATAATCAATTAAAAACCTATTTTTAAAATCAAGATATTCATAAAACAAGATTTGAATGAAATATGTGTGAATTCAAAATTAAAATATTCAAACATGGACAAACTTTATATCTACAGAAACTAGATAAAATTTGTGACACAATGCAAAAATAATCACGCAAAAATAATTAAAGATATAAAAGATAAGGCAAAAACAAAATCAGAATCTACTCTATTTAAAAAACAAAAAGGAAAAGAAAAATCTAACCTAACGAACAGGTGTACACATGGCTAATTCTTACTGGCTATGGGGTGTGCACGGGCGGGCTAAACGAGTAGACGATTGCTAATTAAGATAAAATGTTTTGGCTAAAGTAAATAAAAGAAAAACGGGTCGGTTTATTTAAATAAACCGAAGGGTTACGCGGGATTCTAATCTACACTGTTGGGTTTAGATGTGATGGTAGATGGGAGCTCTCGCGACATACAAAGGATGAGGAGCTCTGGTGATGTGGCGAAATCGACGACGTATTCGGTGGTGCTCGGGGGTGGCGCTCTGGTGGTCGTCTGCGGTAGCTGAAGGGTCTAGGCGAACAAGGCAAAGCTCCAGCGCCATTCTACGTCGTGTGTGAGGCTCGGGGATGAACGGGGCGAGCACGGCGACGTCGGAGAGCTTCGGGTGGAGGGAAAATCCGGTGAGGTGATGGATACGATGTTCTAGCGAGGGGCTTTCAGAGTTTTGGGTAGGAAAGGGATGCGGGACAAGCAGGGGTTCTTATAGGGGGCTCAGGGTGCAAAAAAGGCACGAGCAAGGGAGATCCTTGAGGATCTGGCGCGGTTCCGGAGAGGTGGGCTCAGCGTGGGGAAAGGAAGGAGATGAGTGCAGTGGGATTCGGTCAGGCAGTGGGACCCAGCGGTCATAGAGAGAGGCAGGCGATGCGTCGGTGGTCGATGCGGTTTGGATTCAGGATCGGGAGGAGATCGTGGGCCTGATTTACTAAAGGGCCGAAGCGATGGTTTCCTAATAAAAGGAATTACTTTCCTTTTTATAAAAGTGGTAAACTAAAACAAAGGAAAATAAAATAAATATAACTCCGAATATAGGATTATTATATATCAAAAAAATTAGAAAAAGAAACTCTGCAAGATGAACATATTCGAACTGTCAAACAAAATTCTCATAAATTCAAATAATTCAAACAATGCTACTCTTGAGTTTAAAATGCAATAAAATATTTGCAAAAATACCAAAATGATTTCAAATTCATATTTCTCCATTTTTCCATTGAAGGGAATCATTTTACCCTATTTTCCATATATTTTTATTTTTGGAGAAAAATAAATTTGAATACCACTTCAAGAATGACTTTGAATTTGAAATTCAAATATTTTCCAAATAATTTTCTAAGTGTTATAAATTCAAATATAATTCCAATTGCCCCTGATTTGGAGTGTCATATTGCTCCTCTCAAGATTCTAAGTTTGGGCAAATGGATTTGAATTCATTCAAACTTTGAAATAGAACCCATTATGGAATGAATTCCAAGAAGAAAGTTTTTAGTAGTTTTTAAAATCAAAAATTTCAAATCCTTTATTTGAAGAAGTCATGTCATCTTCTCTCACTGATTTGAATTGAATGAATTCAAATTCAAAAGTAAAGAGGGAAAGTCATGTTATTCCCTCTCATTCAAAAGTTTCAAATTTCATGCAAATTCAATCACTCAATCAAACAATCAATCATTCTAGTGATTAATTTAACATTCCAAATTTTGGGATGTTACATGATGCCTATATAATGATCATTGCCTTGGATATCGTCATGATTATTTGATCTTCTATCAATTGCCCAACAGTAATATGTTTACCCACCATGTGCTATACTCATGAAAGAGGCCACTAGTGAAACCAACGGCCCCCGGGTCTACTTTTCCACATATTGCTTTCCAATCTATCTTTTGTCGCTTTTGTTTTCAGATCTATTAATCCAAAAACCCAAAAATACCTTGCTGCACTTTTTATTTACTTCTTTTATTTTGTGTTCTTGTGAGATCTATTTGCCAAACCTTTTGCAATCTAATCTATCTTTTTACCGTTGAGAGATTGACAACCTCTCTTACGTGTCGGTTGTAAGTATTTGTTCTCTATGTGCACGTACCATTTACATAGCATTGCGTGATCTTCCTCCTTGGATCAATATCTTGGTTTCATAACTGAGGGAAATACTTACCGTAGCTGTGTTGCATCATCCCTTCCTCTTTGGGGAAATACCAACACAGTCTCAAGCCATGCCAGTAACTTTATTTAATTTTCTAAAATAAATTACCATTCTATAGTGAGTGACAATTCTCCGTGGGATAAGTTCATTTTTATCATTAGGAACAACAGTAATACCTCCCTCCTTAGGGACACAGTGAACGGGACTTACCCATCTACTATCAGCTATGGGATAGATTATACATGCTTCCAGAAGCTTTAATATTTTAGTTCTTACCACTTCTTTCATCTTAGAATTCAAGCGTTGTTGGTGATCAACAATGGGTTTAGCATTAGGTTCCCTATTGATCTTGTGCTGACATAGAGTGGGACTAATGCCCCTAAGATCATCAAGAGTATATCCAATAGTAGCCCGGTGCTTCCTTGGAATTTTTAATAATCTTTCTTCTTCATGTTCTAAAAGGTTACCTATAATAATAACAGGATATATCGTTTTCTCATCAAGATAAGCATACTTCAAAGTGTCGGGCAATTGTTTTAATTCAAACACAGGATCACCTTTAGGTTGAGGAGGACCTCCTAGAGTTTCAATTGGCAAATTGTGTTTTAGTAGAGGTTGTTGTTCAAAGAAATTTTTATCTATATCATTTCTTTCATGCAAGTGCATATCATTTTCATCACAACACTGACAGTTTCTTTTTGGTAGTACATCTTAGCAATAGCAGTGTTCAAGAAAGGTCTACCAAAGATAATGGGATAAAAATCATCTTGTGGGGAACCAAGAACTAGAAAATCAGTAGGATATTTTATTTTCCCAAACAAGACTTCAACATCTCTAACAATTCCAAGTGGTGTGATGGTGTCTCTATTAGCAAGTTTAACAGTAACATCAATGTCTTCTATTTTAGCAGGTGATATATCATTCATAATTTCACGCTATAGGGTAAAAGGAATAGCACTCACACTAGCACCCATATCACATAAGCCATGATAGCAATCATCTCCTATTTTAACTAAGATCACAAGCATGCCAACTACGGGTCTATGTCATCTTTTTCATCGGGTTTGGCAATTCTAGCAGCTTCATCATAGAAGTAAATAACATGCCCATCAATATTTCCTACCAAGAAATATTTAACCATAGCAACCCTAGGTTCTACTTTGAATTGTTCAGAAGGCTTAGGTGCTTTAATATTACTTTCGCGAACCACAGTTGATACCTTAGCATGTTCCTTTACCCTAACAGGGAAACATGGTTTTTTAATATAAGCAGTAGGCACAAGTGGATCAACATTGTAAATGATAGTTTCTTCTTTAGCTATGACCGGTTCTTTGATTTCTTTTTTAATAGGGGGATGATATTTAAACCACTTCTCCTTAGGGAGATCAACATGAGTAGCAAATGATTCACAAAAAGAGGCTACTATCTCAGAATCAAGTACATATTTAGTGCTAAACTTGTGAAAAGCATCGGTATTCATAAAACATTTAATACAATCAAACTCAAGCTTAATACCTCACTCATTACCTTCATCGAGTTCCCAATCTTCAGAGTTGTGTTTAATTCATTCTAATAGATCCCACCTGAATTCAATAGTCTTCTTCATAAAAGAACCAGTACAAGAAGTATCAAGCATGGATCGATCATTATGAGGAGGCCGAGCATAAAATTTTTGAATAATAATTTACCTCGAGAGATCATGATTGGGGCATGAATATAACATTGACTTAAGCCTACCCCAAGCTAGAGCGATGATTTCTCCTTCACGAGGCCAAAAATTATATATATAATTCTGGTCACGATGAACAAGAAGCATAGGATTAAACATTTGGTGGAATTCCAATTTCAATTGATTCTAGTTCCATGATTCAATATCATCACATAGCCTATACCATGCCAATGATTTTACCTTCAAAGATAAAGGTAAAAGCTTCTTCTCCACTTCACCTCCGGATAAACCTACACGCTTAAATAATCCACAAATTCCATCCACGTGTATTAGGTGCATATCAGGATGTTCAGTTCCGTCTCCTCCATAAGGATTAGCTAGAAGTTGTTCTATCATACCCGAAGGAATTTCATAACCAATATTTTCAGTAGGTGAACTAGGTTGAGGGGAAACTAATTGCGGTTTTGGTCGAGGTGAAGATACCCCGAACAAACCCCTCAAATGATTCTTTTACATAGTAGCAAGTGACAATAAATTTCAGCAGGTAGTATAAGTTTTTGCTTGGCGATTTCCTCTTAGCAAGATTGCTTCACTCCTCGGCAACGGCACCAGAAAATACTATTGCTGACCCACAAGTGTAGGGGGTCAATCGTAGTCCTTTCGATAAGTAAGAGTGTCGAACCCAACAAGGAGCAGAAGGAAATGACAAGCGTTTTTCAGCAAGGTAGTTTCTGCAAGCACTAAAATTGTAGGTAATAGGTAGTTTGATAACAAGATAATTGGTAACGGTAAATAAAGTGCAGCAAGGTAGCCCAATCCTTTTGTGGCAAAGGACAGGCCAAAACGATCTTTTATAGTAAGCAAAGTGTTCTTGAGGGTACACGGGAATTTCATCTAGTCACTTTCATCAGGTTGGTTTGATTTGTGTTCGCTACTTTGATAATTTGTATTGTGTGTGGACCGGTGCTTGGGTGTTGTTCTTACTTGAACAACCTCCCACTTATGATTAACCCCCTCGCAAGTATCCGCAACTACGAGAAAATTATTAAGATAAAATCTAACCATAGCATTAAACATGTGGATTCGAATCATCCCCTTATGAAGTAGCGCATAAACTAGAATTTAAGCTTCTGTCACTCTAGCAGCCCATCATCTAATAACTACTACACAATGCATTCCCTTAGGCCAATGATGGTGAAGTATCATGTAGTCGATGTTCACATGACGCCACTAAGGGAATCAAAACATACATATCATCAAAATATCGAACACATATCAAATACACATGATTACTTGCAACATGACTTCTCCCGTGACCTCAAGAACAAAGGTAAGTAGTCACAAATAATGTTCATGCTAAAGATCAGAGGGGTATTAAATAGCATAATGGATGTGAACATACAATCTTCCATCAAATGAACCATATAGTAATCAACTACACAAGGTAATCAATTTACTACTAGTCACCCACAAGTACCAATCTGAGGTTCCGGTACAAAGATTGAACACAAGAGATGAACTAGGGTTTTAGAGGAGATGGTGTTGTTGAAGATGTTTATGAAGAATGGCCTCCCAAAGATGGCATGGTTGTTGGTTATGACGATGGCTTCGATATCCCCCTCCGGGAGGGAAGTTCCCCCGGCGGAATTGCTCCACCAGAGGGGAAAAGTGCTCCTGCCCAAGTTCCACCTCGAGACAGCGGCATTCCATCCCAAAACTCCTCTCCTTATTTTTCTAGGTTAAAATACCTTATATACCAGAAGATGGGCACCGGAGGTGGCCCGTGATGAGCACAACCCACTAGGTGCCAACCTCCCTCCGATTGTTATTTGCTCCAATATTTATTATATATTCCAAAAAAAATCTCCGTGAAGTTTCATCTCATTTGAAGATGTGCACAATAGGTATCTCTGATATGTTTTTTCAGGTCCAGAATTCCATCCGCCGGTATTCTCCCTCTTTGTGCAAACCTTGTATATTATGAGAGAAAAGGCATTAGAATTACTCCATAAAGAATTATAATGCATAAAAAATTATAAATAACAATAGGAAATCGTGATGCAAAATGGACGTATCATTCTATTGTTATGTATCAATATGTGTAAAAGGCTAACAATTAGAGCGAGAAAATCAGTACAAAAACAGATAAAAGTGTGAAACTAATGATATATATTAATTGTTCAATAGATCATTGAATATATGGTACATATACAATATATATCATCACATATACGGGATGATAGTACCTAACTATTACGTACAATGAATAAAAACTAAACTAATAATAACCCCTCCTTGAGCAGGGAGCAGTAAAGCAGCATCCTCTCGCCATCAGCTCCTTGGTGCGCGGTGACTTCCAATGCGGAGGGAGTTCACCGCCTCTGTTTCCTCGCAACGCTTGATGTGCCGACTAGCTTCTTGCAGGCAGAGGCGCGCGACCATGCAGGACATTTCAATGGGCGCCCACCGGAGCTCTTTGGCGGCTGGACGCTCGAGCTTATCAGCCCACGCCCATGCAGTCGTATGGCACCTAGCACCTCTGACTTTCATTGTGTTGTACTGGTCATCTTCGTACACCTCCTCCACTCATCGACGCGCTTGCTGCCAAACCTCCAGGTCCTCCTTTTTCGATGCAGCACTATGGGCATTCCAAGCCGCGAGGTTCCTGGTGCGTGATACATCCATTTTGCATCATGAATTCTTATTACTATCTACTTCATTCTTATCCATTATTCCAAATTATTATACAATTCGTATGCCTTTCCCTCTGAATATGCAAGGTAAACCACAAGGAGGGAAATATCTGAAAACTAGAATTCTGGAGCAGAAAACCGAGAAAAGGGCAGAAAAATCACCATACTCCAAATGACCTGAAACTTCATGGTGAATATTTTTGGAGTATTTAATAATTGTTGGCATAAAAATATACCAAAGAGGGGTCACTAGAAGGCCACAAGCTAATAGGGCACCCCTTAGGGCTTGTAGGGCCCCTGTAGGGGGAGGCGCGCAACCATGATTTGAATGAAAGTAACCCGGACTGATGTTGTTTTCAGCAGAACTACCTTGGTGTTAGTTTTGTGCAGAAATAAAATTTCTTGTAATTGGACGAAACTTTTTGTGAATTATTTCTGGAATGTATGACGAATTATGGAGAGACATGTCGAGGGGGTGTGCCAGGGGGCACAAGCCAATGGGGCACCCCCTAGGGGCGCATCTTGATGGCTTGTGGGGCTCTCGTGGCCCCTCCAACCCTAATTCCAGTTAGATAAGATCACATCGCAGAGAGAAAATATTTATAGAAGATTTCATCGCATTTCACGAGATGGAGCCGCCGCCACCTCTTGTTCTTCCTCCAAAGAGCTGATCTGGAGCCTGTTTTGGGCTCCAAAGATGGGAAATCATCATCGTCGTCATCACCAACCCTTCTCCATCAACATCGCCATGATGCTCACCACCGAGAGTGAGTAATTTCTTTGTAGGCTTGCTGGACGGTGGTGGGATTGGATGAGATTGATCATGTAATCGAGTTAAGTTTGATAGGGATTGATCCCTAGTATCCACTATGTTTTGAGATTGACTTTCTTTGACTTCACTATTCTTAATGCTTGTCACTAGGGACCGAGTGCCATGATTTCAGATCTGAACCTATTATGTTTTCATGAATATAAGAGTGATTTGGATCCTATCTTGCAAGTTCTATGCACCTATTACGTGTCATGATCCGCATACCCCAAGGTGACAATAATTGGGATTCTTTCCGATGATTGTCGTAGTTTGAGGAGTTCATGTATTCACCATGTGCTAATGCTTTGTTATGGTTATATATTAAAAGGAGGCCTTAGTATCCCTTAGTTTCCAATAGGACCCTGCTGCCACGGGAGGGTAGGACAAAAGATGTCATGCAAGTTCTTATCGCAAGCATGCATGACTATATATGGAATACATGGCTACATTACATTGATGAATTGGAGCTTGTTCTAAGTCGCCCTAGTGTGTAACTGTTATATGATCAATGTCATCTTAATCATTATCCATCACCGATCCATGTGCCTACGCGTTACATATATTGAATCTTGCTAAGTTACTATTTCTACTGTCACGCCTGCTTCAAAACTGCTACTATCACTACTAGTATTACTTTTGCTACTACTATTTTTCGTGCTACTAAATCTTTCTGGCAGAGAGATATCCTAGGTGTGGTTGAATTGACAACTCAACTGTCAAGGCCAATAAATATTATGTGGCTCCCCTTGTGTCAAACCAATAAATTAGGGTGATACTACCCGTGAAGACTGTCGCGATCCCCTACACTTGTGGGTTATCACCAACGCTTCCTCCTTCGTGGGAATACCAATCTTCATCATCATCTTCACCAACACCATCTCATCCCCAACCCTTGTTCATCTCTTGTATTTAGTGTTTGTCCCAAAACCTCAGATTGGTACGTGTGGGTTACTAGTTGTGTTGATTAGATCTTGTAGTTGATTCTTGTTGGATTACTTGATGGAAGAAGTTACGTTCAGATCCTTAATTATTATTATTATACCTCTGATCTTGAATATGTTGATGAGGTGTGAGTAGTTACTATTGTTCCTGGGGACATGGGAGAAGTCTTGTTATAAGTAATCTTGTGAAGTTGGTATTCATTCTATATTTTGATGATATGTATGTTGTTACTTCTCTTAGTGGTGTCATGTGAACGTCGACTACATGACACTTCACCATGTTATGGTCCTAAGGGAAGTCATTGTGGCGTAACAAGTGGATGATGGGTTGCGAGAGTAACAGAAACTTAAACCCCAGTCTATGTGTTGCTTCATAAGGGGTTGATTTGGATCCACACGTTTCATGCTATGGTTAGATTTATCGTAATTCTCCTTTCGTAGTTGCAGATGCTTGCGATAGGGGGTAATCATAAGTAGGTCGTTATTTCAAGTAAGAACAACACCTTAGCACCAGTCCACCCACGTATCAAATTATCAAAGTAGCGAACGCGAACCAACTCAACATGATGAACATGACTAGAAAGAAATTCGCATGTGTCCTCGGGAGCACTTGCTTAATATAAGAGTACTTTCAGGCCTTCCTTTTGCAACAAAAAAGATTGGGCTACTTTATTGCACCTTTGTTACTATTGTCACCTGTTACTTGTTGCAAATTATCTTGCCACAAAACTATCTATTATTGTTACGCACATCACTTGCAGAGAATACCTTGCTAAAAATTGTTTGTCATTTCCTTCTACTCATCGTTGGGTTCGACACTCTTAGTTATCGAAAGGACTACGATTTATATCCTATACTTGTGGGCATCAAGACTCTTTTCTGGCACCGTTGTCGGGGAGTGAAGTGCCTTTGGTAAGTGGAAATTGGTAAGTAAACATTTTCTATATGTGCTGAAACTATATCTTGTCACTATGAACGGTCACCCTTTGAGTGGCTTGTTCGGGTCATCTTCGCCCCGAACGGAAGATGAGGAAGTTGTTCCTCAACCTACTCAACCTACTGAAAATATTTATTATGAGATTCCTTCGGGTATGCTTGAAAAACTGTTATCTAATCCATATGATGGTATGACTCATCCTGATTACCATTTGATATTCATCGATGAGGTTTGTGGATTATTTTAGCTTGTAGGTTTTTCTAGGGACAAAGTTAAGAAAAAAATCCCTTTATCTTTGGAGGGAAAAGCATTAATGTGGTATAGGATGTTGGATAATACTGAATCATGGAACTGGAATCGGTTGGAGCTAGAATTTCATCAGAAGTTTTATCCAATGCATCTAGTCCATCATTAACCGGAATTATATATATAATTTCTGTCCTCATGAAGGAGAAAGAATCGCTCAAGCTTGGGGGGCTTGAATTTATGATGCACACCTGCCCAAACCATGAGCTCTCAGGAGAAACGATTATACAAAAAATTTATGCTCGGCTTTCTCATGATGATTGATTACTATTGGATTCTTCTTCTGCTGGCTCATATATGAATAAAACTATTGAATTCAGACGTGATATTCTTGAAATAGTTAAACGGAACTCTGAAGATTGGAAGCTCTAGGAAGGTAAAGAGTGAGGTATAAATATTAATTTTGATTGTGTTAAATCTTTTATGGAAACTAATGACTTCCATGCGTTTAGCAATAAATATGGTCTTGACTTTGAAATAGTAGCTACTTTCTGTGACTTGTTATGAAGCTCTTCTTTGTCTTTGAGTGGCATCTCATGAGCAACAACCCTTCAAATGACTTCCGTAGGCTAGAGATCTTTGTAGTTTGGCATCATTTAGATCAATGTGCACACGGTGTCATACTTTCCATCCAAGGCTCTAAGGATCTTCTCGGTGATGAATTTGTTGGTCATCTCTTCACTTCCTAAACCGGCAATCTCATTTGTGATGAGAGCAAGCCTAGAGTACATTTCTGCGACTCCTTCACCATCCTTCATCTTGAACTTGTCAAGTTGAATTTGTCGCAAATCCTATTTAGATTCCCTAAAGGATTCGGTACCTTTGTACATATCCACCAAAGTATCCCAAATTTCCTTTGCATTCTCAAGGCAGCTAATATTGTTGAACTCTTTGGGGGCATAGGTAGTTGAATAGAATGTCGTATGCTTGAGTGTTGTATTGCAACATGTTCAATTCTTCCGCGGTAGCTTCATGATTCGGTTCCTTTCCATCACCAAATAATTCACCTTGCAATCCAACACGAACAATAGCCCAAACGGTGGGGATATGACCAAGAGTATGCATTTTCATTTTATGCTTCCAACTAGCAAAGTTTGTACCATCAAAATATGGACCTCTATGGTTATAGTTTCCCTCAATAGACGCCATACTCTCCAAGGTTGTGAAACCAATGCAATGGAGACCAAAACTCTAATGCCACTTGTAGGATCCTAAGGATGTCTAGAGGGGGGTTATTAGATGACTTGGCCAAATATAAACTTAGCCTTTTCCCAATTTTAATAGTTGGAAAGTTTTAGCAATTATACCAAGTCAAGCACACCCTACACATGCAAGTCTAAGAGTATAGCAGCGGAAAGTAAATACATGCACATGAAAGTATAGGGTATCTATAGGAAGATCAAATGCAAAGATGATGAGGAGATTTTTGTCATGGTTCTGATAGGTGGTGTTATCATATGTCCATGTTGATGGAGACTTCAAATCACGGAGAGTAACGGCCATGGGAGTCCACGAAGGGCTCCACCCACAAAGGGTCCATGGAGAAGCACCCTTGTCTACTCCATCATGGCTTACGTCCACGAAGGACTTTCCTCACTCAAGGTAGATCTTCATGAAGTAGTCAATCTCCTTGCCCTTAAAAACTTCTTGGTTCAACTCCACACAAAGTCGTGGGCTCCCAAGCGACACCTAACCAATCTAGGAGACACCACTCTCCAGAAGGTCATAGATGTGGTAAGTATGATGAACTCATTGCTCTTGTTCTTCAAAAGATAGCGTCCTCAATACTCAATCACTCTCTCATAGATTTGGCTTGGTAGAAGAGGTTGATTGGGTGGAAAGCAACTTGGGGAGGCTAGAAATCAAGATTCATATGGTTGGAGTGGAATATCTTGATCTCAACACATGAGTAGGTGGTTCTCTCTCAGAAGATGGATGGGACAGGTGTTGGTTTGGTCTGAGTGCTTCCTCTACGAATGAGAGGCAGGTGGAGGGTATATATATATATGCATCTCCAAACTCCAATCGTTACAACATTATTGCCCTCGGTGGAACCGAAGCAAAACCTTGGTTGCACCGACTAGTGCAAAATGGGGCAACTTTTGGCGTTTTGGTGAGACCGGTATATAGATCTCAGTGGATCCGATTTTGGCTAGCCTAGTCAGTTTCAACTTTCGGTGGCACCAATTCCTAAAACTCGGAAATTCCGATTTTTAGAAATGGGACAACAGAAAGTTTGCCACTGATTCCGGTTACACTGAAATGAGACTTGGTGGCACCAAGATACTAGGTTGTTGCTTTGGATTCGTCTAAGGAAAAACTCGGTAGGGCCGAAAGGAAAATACTAGTGGCGCCGAATTTGGACTTTAGGGTTTGGAAAGAATATTTGTGGGAGAATTTCATGAGTATTTTTGGTGGCTAATCTCTAAGCACTTGAGCAACTAGATCATCATAGACACCTCATCCCCTTTTAATACTATTGGCTTTCCTATGGACTCAAAATGTGATTTCTCACAAAATGCAAAAGTAGAGTCTTGAAGCTTGTTGCCAATAGATGTTCCTTGCATCTAGGGGGTCTCGTCATAATCCTTAGCCAATCCATTCATTGAACTTTTCCTGAAATATACTTGGTAGAATCATTAGTCCAATGAAATATATGTTGTTATTAATTACCAAAACCACCCAGGGAGAAGTTTTGCTTTCACATGCCCACTGTCAAACCAACAGAGTAGAATGCCATGTCTCCCAATGAGCAGTTGTTGTAGTATCTCGAGATATTATGCACAAAGGAGGGGGATGAGATTAGTGTTGGGTGTTGCATGCGTGGGTGACCCTCCCATGGTTTCCTTGCTTGTCGATCTGGTGGCCTCAATGATGACGTGCCTCGTACACACCCGTCCTCGGCATCTCCTGCTCTAACGCTAATGACCAGGAGGTCCTTGAGGTCGTCCATGATGTGTCCCCTGCCTGCATCGAGTTGGCTCCTACCACATGTTTGACATAATGCTTGCATCGGATCATCACCACCGACATCGTCAACAAGGGTCGTGGCGCACCTATGGCCACCTTCCTCGAACCTACGGTGTACATCAATGACACTATGCCCACCCCTATAATGGACAAACCAGACGACTGTGTCCCAGGCTATCAACATCATCGTGGATGCCAAATTTTCCACCCATGTACCTTCCATGCTCTTGAGGTACGGACCTGACATTGCCAACAACTAGGTAGGTGTTCCTATTGCGTCCTTTATTTAATTGGTCATGTGACTAGTGGAATCACTGCCTTCGGTTTCCCTCGTCCACGGTGATGACCAGGTGCAGCCAAAATGCACGCACAGAGCATCAACCACATGTCGTTCATCTTGTGATCGAGGGAAAATACTTACTCATGCCACCATTGCAAAAGGAAATTAAGCAGCAACCGTGGCCGCCCCCTATTCTAGTGCAAATTGTTGAGGAGGGTGTTGTTCTCTTCCATGGCATCCCTCATGGCCGTTTCACTAATAATTTTGGCTATGGATGGTGGCCATCTGACCACCATCCGGTTGCCTATAAAATAGAGCTTTCTTTTGTAGTACATCCGGATGGAGAACCATGCTTTAACCATGACTAGGACGTCTCGACGCGCACAAGGCACCAGGGGCTGCTGCTACGATGAACGCCATGGCCATCATTTTGGATGGATCTTGCTGATGTAAGCGAGATTTTCCAATCACTTGATATGGGTTTGACTAGTAGCACCTTCCCTATGGAATCATGTCAGGTTGGAGATCTTGTGGGGAATCATAGTGGACACAACATACGGATAATCTCTGTCGAGCTCTTGTACTTATGGTCTTTGTAACAGAATAGTGTTGGTTTCTGTCCCAGTATGCCATGGCCACCATTTGATTGCTATCCTAAAGATGTGATTCTGAAGCACACATTTCTGCTTCTGCAGGTTACATAGGTGATGCAGTATTTATCTCGTGATCAGAATTCTTGGAGAGCATCGTTGAGGCATTTCCAAGTCTGGGAGTGAAACCATGTTCTTATGAACTTTGTGATCAAGATGTACAACTGATGGTTGGGTTTAGTCAGAAAAAGTTTCCAGGAACCTACATGAGGATACTCCCAAGTTAGCTCATGGATGTGTTGCTGATGACTGATGCAAGGATACTCCCCGATCAACAATCTTCATGGAACATGTATAGTAGTATTTTGCTACATGAATAGCTCATGGTTGTGTTACTGACGAATCTAGATATACTTGGTGGCCACCGGACCATCAATGAAGAATGGGCAACAATATGCAAAAATTGTTACATCATGGTCCCTTTCTTGTTTTTCTAGTTTCCTCGGTTGAGCGACAACCATGGCCTTATGGGCAGCATGCTTCCTTGGTTTATACTGAGTCGAGACGCAATTGTTGTGAGGCCGGAACTGAGATAAGGGAATTGAACACTCCGTATATTTTTGCTATTTATTCTAAATAATTCCAATGGAAAGTTGCATGGTTACTTAGTTCTGAGACTAAACCCTCCCTTAAGCATAATTTCAGACTGGGAGGAACAAACTATATAGCATGAGCGATGTCACCGATGCAGCTGTGCTTGGAGCACCGGACCCTGTAGATATTGGACTTGTTGGCGTTGAAGATCTGCACCTTTAGCCCCCGGCTAGAAATCCTGAAGACTACAAGGTCGCAGGGGATGATCTTGTGCCGGGAGCAGAAGTCCTCCTAGCACCCCTTGAAGTACTACACCTGGACCCAAAACTCGCACCACTTGTTGGCGGAGAGGCTGACGACATGAAGAGGTCTAGTGACCAGCCATTGCTTCATCACTGACCTGAATTTAGGCGGGATGAGTAGGATGGTAATGTCCTCCTGGTCCCTGATCTGCACATAGAACCTGATAGGTTCTCGTGCACCCTCCTCGTGGCCGGTCCTCGGCCTCTTGCCAGCACCCAGCGGCATCCTCATGTAGTCCACCCTGCCAATGAGCATCACCCTCGCTAGCCACCGGTTCGGGGGGATGATGTACTCCGCCCCCTCTCCGCCGGCGATGACCTATGCACCACCACTGACTCTATCCCACTCCATCTTCATGATCTTGTCAGCAAGATGGACATTAGTTAGCACAACTTACAATGATCAATACTAACACATGATCACTACTAACGTCTGAATGTCATAAATCAATGATCAACAATAGAACTGATCAAAATCTAACAATGATCAATGCTAACAGTGATCAAAGCTACCCTGATGAGAGCTAGCAATGATTAGATCAAGCCAACACTCACATGACCTACTTTGATCATGTATGTCCTACTTGCACCTACTATTTTTGGCATTCAGTTATGTCCTACTTGCATGCCACATGCACTCGCGTACACATGCAACAAGAGCAAGATGAGCACTAAGAACTAACAACAACAACAATAGGACCAAGAGTAGCACTAAGAACTAACAACACTAGTAACGGCACTAAGACTAACCATGTGGCAATAAGAACTAATAATGTGGCACTACAAAGTAATAATGTGGCAGTAGAAACTTAATGTGGCACTAAGACTAACAATATGGCAGTAGAAAGTAACAATGTGCCACTAAGATGATGCAAAGTAACACTGCATTATGAGCAAACTAGCCATGTGGGATGAACATAGTACGCATGCACTCTAGTTCATCCCCAAAACATTGGATTCTTATCGAATCTGATTGAATCTAGTTAAATCGGATTGAACCCAGTCGAATTGGATCGAATCTGCTTGAATCTACTGTCCTAAAACACAGCTAGAATTGTCCTATGAAGCAAAGGGAGATTTCTAATAGTAGGTGTTGCCGACATAGTGTATGCTGGCCATAGAGAAAAACCCAATGGGAAGACGGGTCCTGGCACCGCCGATGAAGAGGACCCGACAATTCTGAGGGCCACGGCCGTGGACCTCGTCCTATGCCGGCTTGAAGATGACGCATGCGTCCTGGAACTCCCCTCCCCTTGCACCAGACGCATAGGATAAAACCCTCACATGGGGGTAAAAACACCCCCATAAGAGGGGCCGACAAAGGACGGTGTCGGTGGGCATTGGATCCTCGCCAGGTTTCCTTTGAAGGAGTAGATCACCGGCTTCGGTGGTGGAGTTGGAGCAATCGGCGCCGGCGCTGCATTGGCATGGGGCAGCAGCATGGTGCAGAAAGGGGGGCTCGCAGTGCCACCGGTAGATCTACTCTGGCTGAGGAGAGGCTGGCTACCCACCTCTCTCTGGCGGCCTTGCTGCCGGCGATGATCGGAGTGGGTGGGGCCTTGTGAGATGGTGGCCTTGCCGTCGGAAAAATCGAACGGGCGGTGAGAGGTGAGACGGAGGGAGTGAGTATGAACTGGCGAGGAAGGTGACGGGAGGGGCATGGGGGAGTTATGAGCCTTCGCGTCGTCTCCCGTGCTTCCCCACATGTGCAGGCGCTTGCCGTGTGTGGCTCGAGTCGGTGCAGGCGTACTTTAAGTACCGTGCAGGCCAATTGTTTCATTCGAGCCAGGTAACCAAATAGCTCAAAAACATGTTGAAATAAATTGATTTAGTCAAGATTATTTGGTTATGTACATGCGATGAATGTAGCTCTATCATTCTTTTTTTAGCTCGCCCACTAGTTTCGTTCAAGGAGCATTGTGGGGAGCCAATGTGAGGTTTGGGTGATCCATGTGCGTTGTTACCTACAGTGTTGTGTTTCATTAGTGCATCTCCAACGGTAACTCGTGAATTTCCTCCCACATCTGTCCGTGAACAGATATGGATATGGGGGGCCGCCATCCAGTTGTAGACACATACATTTTAACAACAACCGGAACCAACCACATGAAGTTCCTGCAAACCTAGCGAATTTGATATAAACACAGTGAGTTTCATTTAAACTAGAACAATTTGTACATAAAACCGGATGATATTTTGTCCGGTGAACTAAAAACCTTAAAATAAAACACTAAACTACCCTATACTTGAAGGTGACCTCGTAGGCCAAGTCGGGCTGGCCGACGGCTCCTCCTTCGTCGTTGTTGCTTGATGCGGCGTTGGAGTCATCCTTGTCGGGCTTTAGGCGACAGAAGGTTGAGGAGTCACGGCAGGGCTTCCCGGCAGCCACCCGATGCTCGCGGATGATCCTCTCTACTTCCTCATGCAACGTGCGTAGTGTCGGTATCAAAATCGGCGGATCTCACGTAGGGGTCCCGAACTGTGAGACTAGGATCGACGGTAACAGGAGACGAAGGGGACACGAGTTTACCCAGGTTCGGGCCCTCCTATGGAGGTAATACCCTACGTCCTGCTTGGTTATATTGATGATATGGGGGGTACATAGTTGATCTACCTCGAGATCGTATAGCTAACCCTAGATGAGTTGTTCTATGTCTACACCCTAAAATCCTCCAGCTTATATAGGTGTCGAGGATGCCTAGGGTTTACACATGGTCGGTTACATGTCGAAGAGATAAACATGCCTATTTACTACATCAAACGTGAAGCGCAAGTCGTGCATCCCGACGCTTCCATCCTAGAGACTGGGCCTTCAAATCTTTTGGTGTTCGGTAAGTAGCCCTCATAGTTCAGCCCATAACAATAGGTTGGCTATTTGAGGACCCCCTAATCCAGGACTCCCTTAGTAGCCCCCGAACTTGCCTCCAACGCCAAGGGTCTTTAGCTCCAATTGCTTCGCGAATAGAGTCTTTGGCTTGCGAGGTGAGTTCCTTCCTGCCGAACCATAGTTCGGCCTCCGATGACAAGTAGTTTCCCGCATAGTGGCACGTCCGAGAATTGTAAATTGGCTAGCTTTGAAGGCCAAACGTGAAGGGGTAAATAACGGCCCTCTGACGACCTTTCTGAAGAAAGGCTACGGCCCACCACGACTACTAGGCCAGTTGCATAGACTCGATTCGCGATTCGAGGCCATTTTAATCATCACGATCTCTCAATATACCGATCATGTCCCGTTTTATACGGGATATACTTAATCAAGCGCACGCAATGGCTCGCGCGTCTCGGGGACTGGAGGGATTCACGATGCAGCAAGGGGAGTCCAAATCGATAGGCCTCATAAAAAGAGAAGGAAAGCCCCAAAGGCTTTTCACGCTCTCCATTTGACTTCTCCGCCTCCCATTCCCTTGTGCCTCCGGAGAACAGATCTAGGTCTCTCCGACCCCACCTACTAGCTCAGCCATGGCGGGTTCCAACGGCCAGTAGGAAGCTTCCACGATCACCGACCGGGACATACTCGACCTCAAGAAGGCCAGATACCTCCCCGCCAACAGCCCTCACCGCGCAGCGAAGGAAGGCCAAGTGATCCCCACCCCCAAGCTAGGCGAGAGGTGGTGTTTATCCCCCACTTCATCCGGGGGCTGAGTTTTCCTCTCACCCCTTCGTTCGGGGGCTGATATTCTTCTACGGCCTCGACTTCCATGACCTCCCGCCGAACTCCATCATGCACATCTCGGCATTCATCCTCGTCTGTGAGGCCTTCCTGCACATCAGCCACACTTCGGGCTCTGGCTGCAGGTCTTCAACATCAAGCCCAAGTGCATCGGTGGCAAGCACGTAGATTGCGGTGGGGCCGTCATCAGCAGCCTCACCCACGTCGGGTGGCCATCGGGCACCCTCATCGACACCATCAAGGGGTGGCAAAAGGAGTGGTTCTACGTAACCGAACCTCAAGAAGAAGGTCAGCACCCCGCCACCGCATTCAGATCCGGTCCCCCGACCAGACTGGATTCATGGCTCGAAAAGGGCCTTGTCTGGGGACCGAGCAAGGAGCTGACCTACCTGCAGAAGCGCGTCCTCTCCTTGGTTAAGGAGGGAACCAAGTTGACCGATGTGGTCCAGGTGATGCTCCGAAGACGTATCCTCCCCTGCTAGCGCCGGGACACCCCCTGTGGGCTCGAGAACTCGAAGCCGAATCCATAGTCCGGAACCTCTTCCGCACTACACGGGAGAAGTTGTGGAAGGCACTCTTCAAATTAATGAAGAGCTGGCCATCCGAGGAGGAGGACAAGGGTCTGCACGCCGCCAAGCCCGATTCCGAGGTATGATATACCCTAGCTTGGTCGGCTTCATTACGGAGAAGATTCATAACCCCTTACCTAGTCTGTCTTTGTAGAGATGGCTGAAGAAAGCTGTCAACATTAACAGTCTGGCGCCTCAGCCTGAAGACGAGAGGACCGGGCTGTTAGCCAAAATGCTCGTGGTGAAGCCTTACGAGGCTCCTGCGAAAAAAGAGAAGAAGAAGAAGAAACCAGGCCAAGATGGCGTCTGCATCAAGAACCAGCCTGATTTCGCATCCGAGGATACCCCCGCCTCCTCAAATCGGGAGGAGGCTAAGGAGGAGGAGGAGGAGGCCGAGGTCGAGGGGGGAGGCAATCCCCCCCCCCCCCCCCGTGCCAAGAAGAGAGCAGCGTCTTAGGACACCCTAAAGCAGGTCGCCTCTCCTGCCCACAAAAGGGCATGACACACGCGGGTGGTCCTGTCCGACGATAGTTCGGACTCGGGCTCCGCGTCCGAAGACATCGAGGAGGTTCCATGAAGGATCCTATGATTCACGCCCCCCCCCCCATCCAGGTTTGGATCCAAAGACCCTCCTGTTCATTATGAATAGATTTAGAGTTTGCTAATACGCAGGTATTGGCCTTGTAGCCCCCCGTGCATTATCCCCACCAAGGTGATATCAGATGGGGAGACCCCGCCCGCCGAATTGGCAGAGACCAGCGATGCGTCAAATCCCGCCACTCCAGGCGCCGCGAAGGATGCCGTGGAGGTGTCTTCCTAGCCCACTCCTATGGAGGCGGACACTGGTGGCGAGGGAGATGGCACCATGGCCGAGGCTAACGCCTCGAACACTGAAGCAGGGGGGCAACACCCCGCCCGGATACCGAGGAGGTCGGACGAGAGGGCGCTTAGTCCCCTCCAAGAACATCTCCGGAGCGCACTATGCCTCCGGAGGCACCGGTCCAACCCATGGTGGGTGATCGGGGAGTCCAATCATCACCGGCACCACCGACGAATAGATGGTCGGCCATGGAGTAGGTTCTATCGAGCGCCTCCATCCCCGAGGATCACCGCACCCTTATGGGTGCGGTACTACAAAGCATCCAGTCCGTTGACAACGGACTAAAGGAGGCCTTCAAAGTCTCCTTATGGGTTTTCAAGTAAGTCACCCGATGTGTTTATTTTGCAAAGATTTTATTTATCCGCATTGTATACATGGCAGCCCCCGAGCCCTAGGTGAGGTGAAAAAGCTCGCCTAGGGGTCACATCTGAATCCAATACCGAACTAGATACACTTTAAGCATCCAGAATGTGAGAATAACTCGACATGTGATCGGATTGTCTATAATTCAGGATTTGAGAGCCCATGTAATGTAATAATTGTTTGTGTAATGCAGGCTTCATCATCGGCGGTGGCCATAAATGGCACCGAGCTGGAAGAGCTAAATCGGAAGCTGAAGCGCTCTAAAGACGAAGCTGAGGCCCTTAACCGAAGGCTCGATGAGGCTCAAGGTATGTCAAAACAGAATCTGAATGCCTTTGTCCGAGCTCTATAGTCTGAATACTATCAACGCAGCTTCTTTATATTGTGTAATGCATGCGCAACCTCGACGAATGAGGTGAAGAGGCTCAAGGCCGAGCTCCAACGCGTGAAGGATGAGACGGCCGCCGAGAGGGCGGCAGGAAATGGTTGTCGCCCTTTCCGTCATGCGGTCCACTAGTGGCAAGCATAAAGCTCGCATGGCAGAGGTCCAGCAGGAGCTCAAGGATGCCAGCGAAAGATGCGAGGCCTTGGAGCAGAAGAATAAGACGATCTCGATCAAATTGTCCACCATGTAAACCGAACTCCATAAGGAGCGGATGGACAGACGGTTCTAAGAGGAGCAAGTGCGCCAGGCCAAGGAAATAGCAGATGGTAAGCCATACTCACTAAAGTGCGTATTTGGGGATAGCAGATTTGCATTGCTTACCCGGGTGTGGAGATCCTCAGGCGCATCCTCCGACCTCTAAAAGAGCGTAGCGGACGCCAATCAACTGTTCGCCTCGCGGGGAGAAGGACATGACTCGGTTGTTCTGGGTGCAGTTCGGAGCCCCCGAGTGCTCTCCTCTTCTGGTGGAGCAGCTGAAACAGCTGATGGAGCTGCACCAGATGGTGGAGCCAGTGATGAAGGACCTGTCCATCCGCTTATGGCCCGGCGAGCCATTGCCCAGCGGCTACTTTGGCCTGGTGCAGAGGTTGATTGCTGCTTCGCCCCGCCTCGACACCGTCAAGCGCTCCTCCTGCATCGAAGGAGTCCGGATGGCCCTTGCCAAGGCCAAAGTGCACTAGCCGGGGCTAAATCCAATGGACGTAGCCACCGACCCGCCGCCACCCGGGAAGGAGCATCGACGCCCTGAGCTATACTTCGATGGAGTGATGGAGAGTGCTCGGGTGATAGTGTCACAGTGTTCGGGTGAAAAAAATGTTTGAATGAGCTTGTAACGTGTCCGAAGACTTGCGCTAAGTTTTAATGATATTAGTATTTTCTCTTATATGGTTTTGTATTCCTTTATAACTCCTATGTGGTTGTTTAATACTGAAAGATGCGAGTCGTCGGCTTCATCCCCCACATACATACTACATGGGGTGTCTATGCCAATGCATTATGTCCCTTAGCCGTATTATCGGAACCCGAAGGCGGTACTGTGCGGTAGACTAGGCAATCGGACTATAGTGCTTTATTTCTTTCACCTAGCCGTAGGGGCACGAAAAGGACTATAGTAAGCGTATGATTAGCCACCAAAGTGTTGTGATGCTCAGACGAACCGTGGCCGAAGCCGGTATCACAATGTCTGCACAAAGGGCAAATTCATCGTATAACACGGAATAACCGCGTACGAGGATTGAAGTATAACACTTCCAGCTCGGCGTTCCTAGATTGTATCGCGCATACTAAGACAGTCCGTTTTCGGCTTTCTCCCCTGAGGTGTTTGACCAGACTATCCGGAAGCACAATTGCAGGGGTGCTCCCTTTGCCCTTTTAGTAGAACGAGCAGAACATAAAGGAGCAAGCAGAGGAGCCGGGCAACCCAACTTATTAACCAAAGACATAGTTCGGAACCGATGCATATAAAGCAAATGCCAAGATGCCAAACACATGATAATAAGGTGATTTGTGTTTGAACTCGAGCCCCCGGTCTATTAGCCGGTTACCTCACGTCATACTGAATAGGTTCACGAGAAGAGGGAGAAAGAAGAAAAAATATGCGCCAAAAACAGGACAAATGAGGCGAACTTGCGCCACGCAATTTTGCATTTTCTCAAAAACTCTTATAACTCGGATTGTCGAAGCAACTGTTTACAGGTATGTGAAAGAAAATAAGAAATAAAATCATACAGGATTGTTGTACCAGGGGTCTTCAATTGGTAACCTAATGTCCTCGATATGCCCCCTTGCTAGTTGACTCCTCCTCTTAGATGCACCTTGATGGGTATTAGTGTTTGGCGGGCAGATTTTGCTAACAAAATCTTGAGAGGCCACCGAATTGTAGGTGAGCTTTACGCCACAGGCAGGTAGGAGCGCCTGCGTTTTGTCTGAAGACGTGTTGATGGTGGTAGGTCAGGCCAGCCAAACACCCATCTTTATTTCCCCATAGCTTCCCATGGAATCTTAAGTGTGAAGTTGTGCCTCCTCGACACATACTTTGCTGGTCCTGAGGTTGTGCAGTGGGGGGCGAGCCCCTATAGAGGGAAGGGGGAAGGATCTGAGTTTTTGGTCTGAAGCCGAACTCGCTTCCCAACCTTGTCTGCCTTTATGGCGGATGTCGGAACTTGTCGATCTTCTTTGTAGCTAAATTTGGCCGCTAGGGCCAGCGCATGTTCCTCATTTCTAAGGGAGTGCTCTATATTTCCATTGAAAGTAATGATCCCCTTGGGGCCCAGCATTTTGAGCTTGAGGTATGCGTAGTGTGGAACCACGTTGAAACGAGTGAACGATGTCCGCCCAAGCAGCGCGTGATAGCCGCTGCGGAAGGGCACAACGTCGAAGATCAAATCTTTGCTGCGAAAGTTGTCGGGCCAGCCGAACACAACTTCCAGAGTTACGGAGCCCGTGCATCGGGCCTCAACACCTGGGATCACTCCTTTGAAGGTAGTGCTACTGGGTTTAATCCTTGCCGGATCTATGCCCATCTTTTTCATTGTATGTGAGTAAATCAGGTTGAGGCTACTTCCTTCGTCCATTAGGACTTTTGTGAGGTGATACTCATCTATAATGGGGTCTAGGACGAGGGCCACTGAAACCCCATGGCGGATTGTAACGCCCAAGATGCGCGCCTATCCTTATTTAGGCACGGGGGCCACGACAGGGATAGAGGCGCATCTAGTCGTTTCGCAAGTACAGTAACATCGCATACATATATGAAGAGATAAGTATATGAGTTGGCTTACACTTGCCACAAGCTAAATTATAAGTCCACATAATTTATTCAAGAATCATACAGAAGACAGGGTTCGCCTATGAATGAAAACAAACGAAGAAAAGAAGCAATGAAACTGCCTTGGTAGCCCCAAAGATCACGACCAGGGCCTATCTACTCGTGTGGATATGTGACGCTCATTTTGCCATGTTCTTCATCATACTCCCACTAGAGCTGGGTCACGTTATCTGGCACGGTCTCATCTGCACCGGCACCTGTATTTATTGTAGTAATTTGTGAGCCACAAGGGACTCAGCAATCTTGTAACCCGGGTACCGAAACTATGTAAGCTTATTGGGTTGGATGGGGTGAGTGTTGAGTTTGCAGCAGCCCTAAGCATTGTACGGTGGCTAACCTATGAGAACATGAATGTAAATGTAGTGGACTACGAAAGACGATCGCGAACTACCATGATCACTAAGTGATCCTAAACACCTACTTACGTCAAACATAACCCTACCGTGTTCTCTCTCGGTTCATGTTCACGAGATTCCCACTTATATGAAAGTTCATCATGTGAAAAGAAAATATCATGGCATAATACTCATAAAACACTACCACTTCCATGTTGACACAATTATCATAGCATGCATGGATTAATTCTTACAAACATGACAAATGGCATATTGGGACAAAATGACATTTTGTAAGACTTGCTCAAATGACAAAACAAATTGCACCACTAGATTCCTGGGATTATTCTACCCCAAATCCATATATCACACTCATATATTGCAGTAGATAAAATGCACACAAATCTAAGTTACAAATCACTTCCATATCATCCCCTAATTATAAGTCAAAACTTTCCATAAATGCTCATGACAAAATTGTCTATGAACATAAATGGACATGTACTTAAAATGGAAATAATCAATTACCCAAACAAAACTAACAAAAAATAGAAAAGAAAATAAAAGGAGGGTCCCACCTGGCATGACACGAGGGCCCTCTATGTGGATGACAAGTGGGCCATGGGCCCACTGTCATACACACACACACACAAGGCACAACACACACACACAGATCCATCTGCCACAGTAGATCATCCTACCCTGGCACACGCTGGCACACACCACACAATAGCACGCACGCACACGGGATCCTACGTGGCCACACCAGATCCTGCGCCACACACTCACAATACACAACCAAAAAAGAAACCAAAAAGGGCCAGGGAGGAGATCGAACCCGCGACCTCCCGGTTACGCTGTGAGCGGGCGACCACTGGGCAAGCGCTAGGACTCTGCTAGAAGGGGGTGCAGGTCTTTTGACCTACCTCATGCGGCTGGGTCCCTTCTTCTACTGCTATAGAACACAATGGCGGCGACGGCGACCAACCCCGGCGACCTCCGGCGAGCATGACCACCGACGGGAGGAGCGGGTGCTGCGGGGGGCTCCATTCTCGCAGCAAGGGAGTGGCAGCGCAGCGGTTGGAGCAGGTCTCGAGATCGAGCGGAGCTCGGCTCAGGCCATGGTGATGCGGGCGGAGGCGAGGTGATGCATGAGCGCGGAGAGGCGATGCACGGGCGATGCGCAATGGACGAGCTGCTGTGCACGCAGGGCACGCACAAGACCAACCAAACGGAGGGGCCTCGCTATGATGAAGCGCGCAACTGAAGAAAAACCCGACCTTGCAGAGCATCGAGAACACGAGCATGGCATGGATGGATCTACGCGCACAAGCGGCTAACGTCAAGAGGGCGAGAGGAATGGCAGGAGGGATCATACCACCCTACCTAGGACATGAAGGGGTGGAGCAGGGCATGACGGGGCGATGGAGGCAAGCGGACGAAACCTGGTGCGTCACTGGTCCGAACTGAAGGAGAAGAAGAGGTCAATGTCATCGAAGCTCTCGGCCTTGGCGTTCCCTCGGACGACGGGGAATCAGATGGGCACAGGGGCACCCTTCCCGTGCACCAGCTCGACGGGGGCACGGCACGGAGGCTATCCCCAGGCACGAGCTGTTGCTCGGCCGGAGCACAGCAGGCGCGGCAACAGCATGGAGCGAAGCTAACTTACCTGGCGGCAGCGAGGCGAGGAGGAGGAAGGAATGGAGCGAGGGACACTAGGCTAGGTCTGGGACAAGATAAATACGAGTAGGGAGTTGCCGTTGGCCGTCAAATCAACAAGGACGGTGATGTGGACATCCTGGATGTCCTGCCGTACAGGAGGAGGACGACACGAATGCTAGGAGGCCGGCTGGGCTGTGGGAGCGCTCTGCTGGGCCTGAGGGAGCTTGTGGCCCAGGTTGACTCTGCTCCTCTCTTTCTCTCACAGCAAAACATACATTCTTTTTTTAACAATTTAAAACCAAATAAAAGCCCCACAACAGAAAGAAAAGGATTTGAAAAAAACGAAAATAATTTGGCACTAAAAATAATTGCAACCTATTTAAATAAAATGAACTAGCCATTTTTAGACAAAGTAAAATTAATTAATTTTATTAATAAAACTTGATGTTTTATTAGAGACAAAAATGTCATAAAATGCAACACATGGAAGAGCTCCTATACCCCACTCCAAACAAATAACTAAGGCACCAAAACATTTTAAAGATTAAAAGGGCATGTTAATTTTTTGACAAAAATAATTAGGAGCAAGAAGGGGATTTTAGAGTTGAAATGAAAGAGGGGGTTTATGGACAAGAAATGGGAGGAGGGCAACACACCAAGCACACATGCATTCCTCCACATACAAACCTCACCTCAATGTCACATCCATAATGCAAACAAGGCAAATAAATATTATGCAATATGATGACCATGATGCATGAATGACATGAAGCAAGTAGTAATCATTCAAACCACATGGCACCCATGGAGGTTCACAAGAGATACATGAGGAAAATGGTCTGGGTAGCACTTGGGCTGTTACAACTCTCCCACACTACAAGAGGATCTCGACCCGAGATCTAAGAATGAAAGAACTCTGGAAATTCGGAACGGAGAAGATCCTCACGTTCCCAAGTAGCTTCGTTGTCGGAATGATGAGACCACTTCACCTTGAGAAACTTGATTGACTTGTTGTGAGTCTTACGCTCAGTTTCTTCGAGAATATCAACTGGATGCTCACGATAAGATAGGTCTTCTTGGAGATCAATGTTTTGGAGGTCAATGGTACGCTCAGGAGTCTTGAAGCACCTCTGGAGCTGAGAGACATGGAAAACATCATGCACATTTGCGAAATTCGGAGGAAGCTCTAGTTGATAGGCAAGGTCACCTCTTTTGCCAACAACTCTCAAAAGGACCCACAAAACAAGGAGCTAGCTTCCCTTTAATTCCAAACCGCTGAGTGCCCTTCATGGGAGAAACTCTGAGATAGACAAGGTCATCAATTTGAAAGGAGACATCCCGATGTTTGTTATCATAATAACTCTTCTGTCGGGATTGAGCTTCTTTGAGGTTCTCACGAATGACATGGCACATCTCTTCTGCTTCAGTGATCATGTCATTGCCCAAAATTTGACGCTCACCGGTTTCAGACCAATTGAGCGGGGTACGGCACTTCCTATTGTAGAGAATCTTGAAAGGGGCCTTGCCTGAGCTAGCCTGAAAGTTGTTGTTGTATGAAAATTCAGCGTATGGAAGGCAGTCTTCCCATTTCATGCCGAAAGAGATCACACAGGCACTGAGCATGTCTTCAAGGATTTCATTGACTCTCTCAACTTGGCCACTAGATTGTGGGTGAAATGTCATGCTAAAACGGATCTTGGTACCCATAGTAGTCTGGAAGGACTCCCAAAACTTGGAAGTAAAGAGGCTTCCACGGTCAGAAGAAATGAGCTGAGGAATACCATGCAAAGAAACTATCCTTGACGTATACAACTCTGCTAGCTGAGCTACCGAGATAGATTCTTTGACCGGAAGGAAATGGGCAACTTTGGTCAGCTTGTCGATAACCACAAAGATGGCATTGTTGCCCCTCTTGGACTTAGGAAAACCAGTGACGAAATACATCTCTACATGATTGA
This sequence comes from Hordeum marinum, assembly GCA_022496015.1. Lineage (NCBI taxonomy): Eukaryota > Viridiplantae > Streptophyta > Magnoliopsida > Poales > Poaceae > Hordeum > Hordeum marinum. The sequence goes on along the minus strand of CM039673.1, from coordinate 123,830,818 downwards.
ATTTCCACTCTGGAATAGGCAAAGGCTGAAGGAGACCTGCTGGACATTGATGTTCCGCCTTCACTCTGCGACAAGCATCACACTCGTTCACGAACTGAGCAATTTCACGCTTCATGCGAGTCCACCAGAAGGTTTGCTTGAGGTCCTGATACATCTTGGAACTACCTGGATGAATGGATAGGAGAGAATTGTGTGCTTCGTCCATGATAACCTTCCTGAGATCACCTCTCGGAACCACTAGACGGTCCTTAAAGAACAAGGTATCTTTGTCATCAGCGCGAAAGCACTTATACTTCGGAATGCCCTTGGCCACACCTTTCTACACTTTCTTCACCATCGCATCAAGAAGTTGAGCTTGGTGAACCTGATCTTCCAAAGTCGGAGAGACTTGAAGATTTGCAAGGAATTCCTGCAGAATCATTTGAAGATTGAGCTTGCGAAAGGCTTCACAAAGCTTGGGTTGAAGAGGCTTCAGGATAAGACTGTTGCAGTACGCCTTTCGGCTGAGTGCTTCTGCAATGACATTTGCTTTTCCAGGAGTATACTCAATGCTTGGATTGAAGTCTTCAATCATTTCCACCCAACTAGACTGCCGAAGATTGAGATTGGGTTGAGTGAAAATGTACTTCAAGCTCTTGTGATTGGTGTACACCTCAACTGGTCTACCCAACAACAAATGCCTCCAAGTAATCAGAGCATGCACAACTACCGCCAACTCAAGATCATAAGTGGGGTAGTTCTTCTCAGTAGGCTTCAACTGACGCGAGGTATAAGCAACGATCTTCTTATCTTTCATGAGAACGCCACCAAGGCCTTGGAGAGAAGCATCACAGAAAACTTGGGAAGGCTTTGATTGCTCGGGAGGGACAAGAACTTGAGCTGAAGTCAGTATCTGCTTGAGCGTATTGAACGCCACATCACACTCAGTAGACCAACATACTTGACATTCTTCTGGAGGAGGTTGGACAGAGGCTTAGCAATTTGAGAGCAGTTCTCCACGAATCTTCTGCAGTAACTTGCAAGCCCGAGGAAGCTACGAAGCTGCTTGACATTTTGAGGAGGCTCCCACTTCAAGATTGCCTCAACTTTCTCAGGGTGCACTTTAATGCCCTCGGCAGAGATCACGTGCCCAAGGTACACCACTTCATTGAGCCAAAACTCACACTTGGAAAACTTTGCATAGAATCGATGTTCTCTTAGCTTGTCAAGCACAAGCCGGAGATGCTCTGCATGTCGTTCTTCAGTCTCCGAGAACACGAGGATATCATCCAGATACACCAAGACGAACTCATTCTTGAAAGGATAGAATATGAAGTTCATTATTCTGGAGAAGGTTGGGGGAGCATTGGCAAGACCAAATGACATAACATTGTACTCATAAGAGCCAAAACTCGTCCCGAAAGTAGTCTTTGGAATATCTTCTTCGAGAATGCAAATCTGATGATAGCCCATGCAAATATCAAGCTTCGAGAAAACCTTGGCACCTTTCAGTTGTTCAAACAACTCATTGATGTTGGGAAGTGGGTACTTGTTTCTAGTTGTCTTTTTATTCAATGGACGGTAATCGACACGAAGTCGGTCCATGCCATCCTTCTTCTTAACAAACAAAACACCACAATCCCATGGAGAAGAACTTGGTCTTCTCAAACCTAGACGTTCTTGTTCATCTAGCTGCTTCTTCAACTCCTTCAGCTCTTCGAGGCCAAGTTTATAAGGACGCTTGCAAACCAGTTCAGTTCTGGGCTCGAGGTCAATCACAAACTCGACTGGCTGGTGTGGAGGCATTCCTGGCAATTCTTCGGGAAAGACATCTTCATACTCACAAACCACTGGAATTTGAGAAATAGCCGAGATTTCACCCTTGTCATTAAGAGCAAAGAGACGAATCGTGTCATCACGAGCTGCGAAAATGATCACATCTTCTGAAGGGTGAGTCAATTTGACTTCTTTGGCTTGACAATCAACATACGTCTTCTTCATAGCCAGAAAGTCCATGCCAAGAATCAGATCAATATCGGAATTGCCAAGAACATAAGGAGAAGCCAAGAAGGAATAGTTGTCCATCTTGATAGAAACATCCGAAACTACTGAATTGGTTCTCGTCGAAGAACCTGTAGAAACAATACCCAATGGTCTATCCAAAGATGCCAAAGGGAAATCATGCTTTATGAAAAATGGCTTTGACATGAAACAATGTGATGCACTAGTATCAAACAACACTTTTGCAGGAAAAGAGTTAACCAAGAGATTACCCATGATCACTTGAGAAAAATCCTCTGCCTTGGTTGCGTTCACCATGTTCACCCTTGCTGACTTGGGATTATGCTTCACCATAGCATTGCCTGGAGGTCTGACTAGAGGAGGAGGCGGAAGACACCGCTGGTTGCACTTGTTTGAGTAGTGACCCTTCTGACCACACTTGTGACAAGTAACCTCTGAGTGGGGACGGAAGTTGCCTCGAGGAGGAACATTAGCTAACTTGGGTGCCTGGGGCCTCTGCTGATATCCTGGGTTGGGTGGGTGGAAGAACCACGACCACCGAACTGCTTCTGCTGCTGAGGAGAACGAAACGAAGGAGGAGGAGGAACCCAATATTTCTGCTGCTTAGGGACCATCTAAGAGCTGGAAGAAGAAGAATAGGAATCCTGGAACACTTTCTTGAGTTCTTTAACTTGAGCTGAGTTGCCTCGACCTTCAAAGCCATGTTGTAGAACTGATCAAACTCACGAGGCTCTTGAAGGACCAGATCCGGCAGAAGCTCATCCCTAAGACCACCTCTAAACTAATAAATCATGGACTTGTCGTCAGGAACATCTTGTTTAGCATAGCGGGCTAGATTCTGGAACTCGACGTTGTATTGGTAGACAGACTTGATTCCCTTCTTCAGGTGCCTGAACTTCTCACGCATCTCCTCGAGAAAGCTCGTCGGAATGTAATGGGCCCTGAAGTCACGACAGAAATCGTCCCAGGTGACAACACGGTCGCCCCTGGAGTCCTTGTATTGGTGTCACCTATCTGTTGCCTCACCCTTGAGCTGAAACAACGTGAACCTGACATAGTCCTCTAGTCTGAGATTGCTGAACTCAAAATGCTTACTCATGTCGTGGAGCCAATCATCTGCATCAAAAGGTTGCTCACAACAGGTGAAAGACTTGGGCTGGTTGGCAAGGAACTGGTTGAGTGTCGCGAATTGGGGCTGATTCTGAAAATTCCCTTGAAAACCTTGCTGACCCTGATCTCTTTCTGGCAACAGCCTGAGCAACATCTGAGTATTCGCATTGGTTGCGGCCATCACAGCTTGCCAAGCTTCTGGAGGAGGAGGCGGTGGTGGGGTGGTGGAGGATCAGACTGCCCCTCACGCCGACCCGGATTCCCGTGAGTTGGTGGAGCCATCCTGGAGATGGACAATAATATCAGCACATCATTGACAAAGATGCTTGGAATAAGCTGAATCAAATGACTAGAAAGAAATGGAATGGAATAACATAATAGCCTTCCTACTGAAAAATTAGTAAGAACGCCTTCTTCAGGTTTGCGATAACATCGTCAGATATTAGAAGCCACTTGCAATAACACAAAAGTATTGAGCTAAAGTTGCTCAAAACAAATGTATATGCCCTCATACATCTGAAGAAGATGATCCTAGATATCTAATTTAATTCCCACCTAAGAACTTCCGAAATCTTTCTGGTTATGCAATCTGGTGTTGGGGATACAAGGAGGAAAATATCTCACACAACTAACAAGTCCTACACCCCAACTATATCCATCCTTCAACACATAACCAGAGGCTTCGGAACTCCATCTATCTCGGATCCTCGAAAGCACAACGATACCTAACATGGTGGTACCCCGGACGCCTCCCCAGTACTGGGTGACTCCGACCTTATCTCACCACGACAATTATTGAAGCAATTCCGAACACCCTCCATCCTGAGATACTAAGAAAAATGAATGATAACGATGTGCCAAGAATTCCTTGGAGCTAAACTCCCAAGAAGAAATCAAGTCAGACAGGAGGCACCAAGATAGAACTCCGTCACATCGGCATCATATAGTTTCCAAAATACTCGCGTGATCCTAAAAAAATTGAGCGAGAAGAGGAGTAGAATCAAAATTCCTAAGTCGAATACCTCACCAGAGTATAGAAGAGGAGTAAAAAGAAACCTACTCTCCGATATAACTAGACTCAAAATAGTTTTTTTTCTATACTCGACTCGGCCAAGTTCGATCAAGCAAAGGGCTCCTATGGTCGTATGGCTCTGAATACCAACTTGTAACGCCCAAGATGCGCGCCTATCCTTATTTAGACACGGGGGGAGCGACAAGGATAGAGGCGCATCTAGTTGTTTCACAAGTATAGTAACATCGCATACATGTATGAAGAGATGAGTATATGAGTTGGCTTACACTCGCCACAAGCTAAATTACAAGTCCACACAATTTATTCAAGCATCATACAAAATACATGGTCCGGCTACGGACGAAAATAAACGAAGAAAAGAAGCAATGAAACTGCCTTGCTAGCCCCGAAGATCACGACCAAGGCCTCTCTACTCGTCTGGATATGTGACGTACATTCTGCCACGTTCTTCATCATACTCCCACTGGAGCTAGGTCACGTCATCTGGCATGGTCTCATCTGAACCTACACCTATATTTATTGTAGTAATCTGTGAGCCACACGGGACTCAACAATCTTGTAACCCGGGTACCAAAACTATGTAAGCTTATTGGGTTGGATGGGGTGAGTCTTGAGTTTGCAGTAGCACTAAGCATTGTATGGTGGCTAACTTACGAGAACATGAATGTAAATGTAGTGGACTACGAAAGACGATCATGAACTACCATGATCACTAAGTGATCCTGAACACCTACTTACGTTAAACATAACCCCACCATGTTCTCTCTCGATTCATGTTCACGACCAGAGACGATCACGGTTACGCACACAGTTGGTGTATTTTATTGGAGTTTACTTCAAGTTAACTATAACCAGGTGTTAAACAAAATATCCAAGATGCCACATAACCACGGGCATGGCTTTTTGAAAAGATTTAACCCTGCAGGGGTGCTCCAACTAATCCATCACAAATTAACCACACTCCGCGGGAATAACCTCGACCATGGATCTCGTGATCATCCTAGGCAATTCCAAAGGAAAATCGACACCTCGAGATAGCCCGAAAAAGATGAGTGTTCCTCAGGCAAGCCATTCGAGAAAGGTAAAACAAGTCCAGCAAGACCGCCCGACGTGTTGATGAACCCGATAAGATCCGCGTATCTCGTTCTTAGGACATGACAGATAAGCAAAGCGTACGGTGGCCTGATAGAAATCTCCTGAGTTGCCTCGGGTTGGCCCCACACGGTGCTCTAGTTTGGACCAACACTCATGAGGAGCACTGGCCCAGGTTGTTGATTAATTATCCACGGGGTTGCAAAGCCCTATGCAATTTTATTAAGTTGTTTAAGCAAATAGTACCAATGTTGGGTCTTGCCAGACAAGTTTTAATCTCAAATGAATAAACAAGGGGGTCCCCATAACAACCCCGAGCATGTTAGGAGCGCAAAATATGGAAACATAACACCGGTAACAATTAACTATGGCGGTAAAAGTGGAACAAAACACCGAGCAAAAGGCCAAGCCTTTCACCATACCAAGATATATATGTGCATTAAATTAAGTAGCAGTAAATATTGTGATATCTCCAGATATCCATGTTATCACATAGAAACAACATGCACCTGCATCTAAGAACGCTTTAAGAGGGGCTAAGCAGCGGTAACTTAGCCAAACAAGGTTTGCTAGGTAGTGAAGAGGTTAGAGGATATCATGGCAATGTAGGAGGCTTGACATTCAAGTGGTAGGTAGCGCATATGTAACGATAAGAGCGATACATCTAGCAAAGCAAAAATTGTGTCAGGATCTGGGTAAGGTCATCTTGTATGTTGGTTCTTCAGAGGGACAAAGAGCGGGGTCCTCGTAGTGGTACTCTCCTGGATCCTCGTACTCAGGTTCAACACTCGCGTCTACCCAAGAGAAACGGCAACAATAAACAACCAAACAAGGTGCAATGCACAAACAAGATGACGCATGATTCATTTGAAGTATTTAACATGGCAATCCTAAGCTAGTCATGTTTCCCATGCAATAGTTAAGTTATTTACAATTCTGGATAAAACCTCATGTTAAGTTGTTTGAGGATGCATGATCATGGAAAATATGGATGCTTCATGCAATATCGATGCAAATGCATATGTAAAACATAGGAAATGGAGTAACGGATTCATGCTACGCTCACGGCAAGGTACGAAGGCAAAATACGAGACGAGGAAGGCCATGGGCTATTCCTTGGTATTCCAAGGTAGCCATTGGTTAGGAAATGAAAAACCAACCACAATAGAGCCAAAGATCAAGCAAAACAATGGAACATAGCTCCCACAAGTCACAAAACACTACCACACACAATCTATCCCAAAACAGACACATAGCAACTTCCACAACAATTATCTAGAGCTACAGGATGTTTCCAACCTCAAAAAAAGCATTTACAGACACTACATAACATGCTTATCAAATCATCCAACTACACAAACTGAGAAGGAAGCACATATCACTAAGCAAGAAGCTCACAAGATGGCATGATGAAACAGATTCTAGGGACTTAGTGAAAACCACGGTTTTCTGGAATCTGAGTTAAGCTGATAGCAAGTTGACAGCAGAAAATAATGATGCTAGAGACCACCTCATCGCATGAAAATTAACAGGATGGTAGAGGACAATATCTACTACAAAACACTAGCACTGAGCTTGAGATAAAACACAACAGAGCACTTGGTAGCATCCACTCAACAGGGCATAAAAATAATAACAGATTCTCAAACTTAGAAATATTTAGCATGTTGAAATCAGCAACATTTTATTAGCCACTTTGGAGGAAGATTCCCACTTATATGCAAGTTCATTATGTCAAAAGAAAATACCATGGCATAATACTCATGAAACACTACCACTTTCATGTTGACACAATTATCATAGCATGCATGGATTAATTCTTACAAAAATGACAAAATGGCATATTGGGACAAAATGACATTTTGTATAACTTGCTCAAATAACAAAACAAATTGCACCACTGGATTCCTGGGATTTTTCTACGCCAAATCCATATATCACACTCATATATTGCAGTAGATAAAATGCACACATATCTAAGTTACAAATCACTTCAACATCATCCCCTAATTATATGTCAAAACTTGCCATAAATGCTCATGCCAAAATTGTCAATGAATAGAAATGGACATGTACTAAAAATGGAAATAATCAATTACCCAAGCAAAACTAACAGAAAAAATAAAATAGAAAAGAAAAGAAAAGGAGAGTCCCACCTAGCATGACACCAGGGCCCTCTATGTGGATGACAAGTGGGCCATGGGCCCACTATCATACACACACACACGCAGCACACACACACATAGGGCACAACACACACACACACACACATGGATCCATCTGCCATAGCAGATCATCCTGCCCTGGCACACGCTGGCACACACTACACAATAGCACGCATGCACACGGGATCCTACGTGGCAACACCAGATCCTGCGCCACACACTCACAATACACAATCCAAAAAGAAACCAAAAAGGGCCGGGGAGGGGAGCGAACCTGCGACCTCCCAGTTACGCTGCGAGTGGGCAACCACTAGGCTAGCGCTAGGACTTTGCTAGAAGGGGGGTGCGGGTCTTTTGACCTACCCCATGCGGCTGGCTCCCTTCTTCTACTTCTACAGAACACAACGGTGGCGACGGCGACCAACCCCGGCCACCTCCGACGATCACGACCACCGGCAGGAGCAGCGGGTGCTACGGGGGGTGCATTCCCGCGGCAAGGGAGCAGCGACGTAGCGGTTGGAGCAAGTCTCGAGCTCGAGCGGAGCTCGGCTCGGGCCATGGCGATGCGTGCGGAGGCGAGGCGATGCACAGGTGACGCACTATGGACGAGCTGATGTGCACGCAGGGCACACACACGACCAACCAAACGGAGGGGACTCGCTACGATGAAGCGCGCAACTGAAGAAAAACACGACCTTGCAGAGCACCGGGAACGCGAGCATGGCATGGATGGATCTACGCGCACAAGCGACTAACGTCGAGAGGGCGAGGGGGAATGGAAGGAGGGATCATACCACCCTACCTAGGACATGAATGGGCAGAGCAGGGCACGATGGGGCGATGGAGGTGAGCGGACGAAACCCGGTGCGTCACTGGTCTGAACTGAAGGAGAAGAAGAGGTCGAGGTCGTCGAAGCTCTCGGCCTTGGCGTTCCCTCGGATAACAGGGAAGCAGATGGAGCACGGGGGCACCCTTCCCACGCACCAGCTCGACGGGGGCACGGCACGGAGGCTATCCCCGGGCACGAGCTGTTGCTCGGCCGGAGCATGGCGGGCGCGGCAACGGCATGGAGCGAAGCTAACTTACCTGGCGGCGGCGAGGCGAGGAGGAAGAAATGGAGCGAGGGATGCTAGGGCTAGGTCTGGGACAAGATAAATACGAGCAGGGGGTTGCTGTCGACCATCAAATCAACAAGGACGGCGACGTGGACATCCTGGATGTCTGGTCATACAGGAGGAGGATGACACGAACGCTAGGAGGCCGGCTGGGCTGCAGGAGCACTCTGCTGGGTCTGAGGGACTTTGCGGTCCAGGTTGACTGTGCTCCTCTCTCTTTCTCTCACAGCAAAACATACATTCATTTTTAAAACAATTTAAACCAAATAAAATCCCCACAACAGAAAGAAAAGGATTTGAGAAAAACAAAAATACTTTGGCACTAAAAATAATTGCAACTTATTTAAATAAAATGAACTAGCCATTTTTAGACAAAGTAAAATTAATTGCTTTTATTAATAAAACTTGTTGTTTTATTAGAGACAAAAATGTCATAAAATGCAACACATGGAAGAGCTCCTATACCCCACTCCAAACAAATAACTAAGGCACCAGAACATTTTAAAAGATTAAAAGGGCAGGTTAATTTTTATGACAAAAATAATTAGGAGCAAGAAGGGTATTTTAGAGTTGAAATGAAAGGGGGGGTTTATGGACAAGAAATGGGAGGAGGAAAACACACCAAGCACACATGCATTCCTCCACATACAAACCTCACCTCAATGTCACATCCACAATGCAAACAAGGCAAATAAATATTATGCAATATGATGATCATGATGCATGAATGACATGAAGCAAGTAGTAATCATTCAAACCACATGGCACCCATGGAGGTTCACAAGAGATACCTGACCAAAATGGCAAGGGTAGCACTTGGGTTGTTACACGCATACTGGTCGGATGATCACGCCGATCAAAGGTGATCGGGTATGCTGACCATGGGTTGTACTTCGGGGCTACGGGTTCCACAGGGTAGACCTCCCGAAGGGCGCGCTTCCTCTCCTTCTTGGGTATATGGGTGGCATATATCGTGTTCACCGTTTTGACTTCGGGAGGGAATTTCTTCTGTCCGCCACCAATTGGACCCCGAGGCTCATGCTTGTCCTCGTTGCGAGAGCTTTTGCCTTGGTCTTTGGGTGGTATCTTGCCGGCCTGTTTAAACACACAGCAGTTGCGGTTTGTGTGGTTGGCGGGCTTTTCTGAAGTCCCATGGATTTGGCAAGGCCTTTCCATGATTTTCTCGAGCTGAGTGGGTCCGTCATGGTTTCCTTTAGGAGGCTTATTCCGCTGCCGGTCGGGAGTTGCGGAATCCGGTGTTTATAGTCGTATCATCGACATTGCTATTATTGTGTCGGCGCTTATTCTTATTGCGCTTTGGCTTTGAATTGCCGTCCCGGGCTTCAGGTGCGACGACATCTTCTGAATTGTGGCTGCGTCTAGCCATCCAATTGTCTTCGCCCGCGCAAAAGCGGGTCATGAGGGATGTAAGGGTGGACATGGTCTGAGGCTTGTCCTGGCCTAGCTAGCGGGCCAGCCATTGGTCCCGAATATTGTGCCGGAAGGAGGTTGTGGCCTCAGCATTCGGATAGTCGACGATTTGGTTCTTGTTAGTCAAGAACCGATTCCAGAATTGCCGAGCAGACTCGTCGGGCTTCTGGATGACGTTGCTGAGATCGGAAGAGTCTGGCAGGTGGACATAGGTTCCCCGGAAGTTAGAGCGGAACGCATCTTCCAGGTCTTCCGAGCATCCAATGGAGTTTTCGGGGAGGCTATTTAGCCAGTGCCGAGCTGGCCCCTTAAGTTTAAGAGGGAGGTATTTGATGGCATGGAGATCGTCTCCTCGTGCCATGTGGATATGGAGGAGGAAGTCCTCGATCCATACAGTTGGGTCAGTGGTCCCATCATACTTTTTCTATATTCACGGGTTTAAACCCCTTGAGGAACTGATGTCGCATTACCTCATCTGTGAAGCACAGTGGGTGAGCGGCGCCCCTGACCCGTGCTATGTCGCGCCTGTATTCGGCGTCTGTATGGGGTCGGTTACATTCCCAGGCTCTATTGTTTTGGTCGAACCATGGTCTGTATCTACCGCGTCTATCGGGCGACTACTCTCTGGATCCATAGATGGATCTTGTGCGGCCTGCTCTGTGATCCAGGTCATCTCACAGGTCGAACCTGTCATTGGGCTCTAATGGCTCCTTCCCCCGTCTTCGGGGCACTGCCGGTATATAACCGGCATCGTCAGCCGTCCTGTCCCGACCACGAGGGGGGCGATCCGGCTTGTCGTACGGAGTGCGGTTTGGAGACGGAGTATCAGTAAGTTCATCATTGAATTGCGGTAGCAGCCTTCTCTGAGGGTAGTTTTTGGGTTGGTTTGATAGAGAGGTGTCGTGTACTTCCTCTGCTGAGAGGACTTTTGCCCATCGATCATTGAGGTCGACCTGATCGGCTTTGAGCTGACATTCTTTAGCCTTTAGGCTGCGAGCCGTTGCTATGAGTCGTTGCCTGATTTCTTCCTAATCTTCGAGGTTATCAGGGATGTACAAGTCATCAGCCTCCGGTATATCTTCCTCCTCGACGGGGGGAAGGTAATCATCACCTTCGGAGTCATTGACGTTATCGGGGTTATTTAGGTCCTCAAGCCCTTCCGGACCCTCAAACGGGTGCTCGGGGATATCAGGATTTCCATGGTCGGCAAGGGTACCATCGTCCCCATTGCTGATAATAGCTTTTCTTCACTTTTTGCTTTTGGACCGCTTATGCAATCTCCGGCACCTTGATGGCGCATCGCCCGATTTATCGCCGTCGTTGTGAGGGGCGTTGTTGCCATTGGTGGCAGGAGTATCCACCATGTAGACGTCATATGTAGAAGTGGCGGTTCAACTCCCGGTGTTAATAGGTGTGGGAGCACGGTCCTCTTCATCCATGTATTCTGCATCTTCATCCATGTATCAAGTGGGTGGTGGGTGGGTCGAAAAATTTGTCCCTACCCGCATCGTAACCGAACTGAGCGTAGATCGGGGATGGATCGTTGGTGATCTTTATCGATGAGAATCGCTCCAGGTCCTCGTCGACCGTTGAGGGCCCGGTCGGATCTAGCTGTTCGGAACTCATGAAGTTAACCTCCATGACTTCCAAACATGGGGAGTGTTCGGCAAGAACACATGTCCGGTCGTCTGTCTTAATGGACAGACCGGGATAAGAGATTGGTTCATCACCATGGGTGACCCCATCGGCATGTCCGAAGAAGGGGCTCGAAGTTAAAGCCTCAAAGTCCTCGAGGGCTACAAGCAAAGCTGTGAGCCTGATTAGTGACAAGTCACCCCGAGAGTCGACGGAGAACTCTAAGTTTCCAAATCTGACCTCTCGATTATGGACGAAGTTCTCAACGCGGCCTAGATGGCCAGCGGAATCAGCATGCAGCACAACGCTGTCGAAGGCAAAGATCTGTCCAGGGACGAAAACATCCATGTTGCGGACCTCTTCGTTGATGACAAGGCGAGGCATCAATTCCATCTTGCTCATAGAGGAACTCTCAATGAAAGCACCAATGTCGGTGTCAAAACCGGCGGATCTTGGGTAGGGGGTCACGAACTGTGAGACTAGGATCGGCGGTAACAGGAGACGAAGGGGACACGAGTTTACCCAGGTTTGGGCCCTCCTATGGAGGTAATGCCCTACGTCCTGCTTGGTTGTATTGATGATATGGGGGGTTACAGAGTTGATCAACCTCGAGATCGTATTGCTAACCCTAGATGAGTTGCTCTATGTCTACACCCTAAAACCCTCCGGCTTATATAGGTGCCAAGGATGCCTAGGGTTTACACATGGTCGGTTACATGCCGAAGAGATAAACATGCCTATTTACTACATCAAACGTGAAGCGCAAGCCATGCATCCCGAAGCTTCCATCCTAGAGACTGGGCCTTCAAATCTTCCGGTGTTCAGTAAGTAGCCCTGATAGTATGGCCCATAACAATAGGTCGGCTATCCGAGGACCCCCTAATCCAAGACTCCCTCATGTAGTGTGGTCGCGGCCATCGAGGACGTGGGCTAAGGCAGCGCTGGCGGCGGCGATCTCGCTGAGATACCATTCCTCGTCGTATTTGGCCATCTCTTCGTCGGGACGGTGGAGATGACACTTGGTCGTCTCCGACATCGTCACGAAGCGGTCTAGTGCACAGGCGTACGCGAGGTCCGGATCTGCCGCGATGTGTGGAGGCAGGACATCGAAGTCCGCGAATTTGGACCGATGCACGGTGTTGTGCCTGTCCCGTCGGTGCTGCTCCCTGTCGGCATACTCCTGTGTCATCATGGTGCTCCAGGATGACGAACAACTGCCGCCGCTCCTTGACAACGCACCGGGGCGGCAAGCACCGCTCTTCCTTGACACGTCGGGAGGCGGAGGGACACGCTCATGCTTGACGAGTCGGGCAACGAAGAGAGTTGCTCTTCCCTCACGCGGCATCTGATTTGGACGTCATTGTTACGTGAAGGGGTTGCCATCTCCGGGTTCACGGGGGAGCGTCTTTCGTGAAGGAGTTGGGCCATTTGGGAGGACCACGGAGTGACAGAGCATCAACTCCATTTTCCCCTCCTGCTCCGCGTCGGTGCTGGCGTGTACCTAGCCCGCCACCGCTGACACGGACTACTACTGTTGTGGCGGCGGCTGGTCCTCATTGCCGTTGAAGGATATGACAATCTCCGCCTTCGTCGAGGAGCTACATGCCGATGAGGAGGATGACACCAGAGTTCGAGGGAGGCATCGCCACGATCTGCTCGAGCCCTCCCTAGAACAGCGGCCTGTCGGTGCCGACGCCCAGGACTTGCGCATCACTGGAGTTGTGAAGGGAGATGGGTCGAGAGAGGGGAGGAAGGGGAGGATAGAGTGTGATGTGGACATCACGGGAGCGCATCTAAAATAGTCGTGGCCAAGCCACGTGAAGGGTCTGTCAACCGCTTCAATGCGGCGCACCGGCCCGATTTGGTTCTTCGGGAATGTGCCGCATTAAAACGGTAGCTCCCAAGATGTCGCGTCGGTCAGTGCCACCCTCCTTCCCTCCGGTCACATCGCGGCATCAATGTCGTCCGCTGCGTGCTCTGGGTCGACATGAATGTGGCACGATAAGTGGTGCATGCATTGGAAGGAAAGCGCGGGAGAGGGTGGGGTTCCTACTCAAATGGTCACACAAGGTTCTAGACTCCTACTCAAATGAACTACTATGCCACTATTCTATGTGACAAGAAGAAAATCTTCGAGCACCACAACATTCCTCATGTGGACATGGAGTCAATTCCATCATTCACGCCGGTGTTCCAAGTTCTTCATGATGTTGGGCTTCTTCCCTTCTACGTAGATGTCTGTGACTGGAACAAGGAGTTGATTCTTCAATTCTATGCCACTCTATACATTAGTGGAAATTCTTTAGACATCAACTCCTAGGTCTTGGATTGGATGACCGGAACAACTCATTTCACTGCAAGCTCTTCTGAATTGCTTCAGTCTGTCCCAGTTCCAATTCCTTCAGATGAAGCCGCTGCCTATTCAATGATCCACCACTGCCAAATCAGATGATGAATGTGATGATGAAGAAATTAGCACCTACAAAGCCTTAAAGGACAACCTTTCTTGTGAAGGATTTGTTGTATGTACCTAGAACAGTCTATCGCATCCTCACTCACACCCTATGCCCTCAGAAGGGGAACAACTCTAAAGAAGAAGAAGTTGAAGGAATCATGAAGAACATGCTTTTCAACATCATTCATGGGATTCCCATCAATTTTCATGATTTCTTCATGAGGACTCTGGCTGATGCTGCTATGTCACCATTTGAGTTGAAGCCCTTTTCTCCCTGGATTATGCATTTCCTCAGAACAAAGTCTTCAAAGCACTTTGAGGCTGACTTCCAAAATCATTTCAGTTTTCTGCCCCCGATTGAAGTCCTCAAAAGCACAATTGATGAAGGAAAAGGCAAGGATGTCATTGATCAAGGCACTCGTCCATTGGATGGTCAGTTTTGTCAAGCAGCATCTTACTCCACCAATGATGACTCTGCAACACAGGACTCCTGTGCCAAAACCTCTGCACAAAAGCCTCATGCAACTGCTCCTCGTGTGATGACTGATCGTGAGCTTCTCTTAAGTCTTCATCAGAAAGTCGATCGAAATCACAAGTGGGTCAAGCGTCAACTTGGGTATACTGTGCAGAATATGACTGTGACGCAGAACACTGTCAAGAGGAACCACTACTATGCTCATGAAAACCTCAAGCGCTCTTGGGCTGTGCTAAATCACATCATGTCCTCAGAAGAATTGGATGAGCTGAACTTTGAAGAATATCCAGACTTTGCTCGTTGTCCTCAGAAGAAGTTCAAGAAAGTCCAAGTTCCTCTGATGGTCACCAGTTCCTATTCTTCATCTCACGAGCGCGAGGAAGATGAAGACATTGATGATACTGCTGCTAGACCTACATCAACAATCGACCCCGACAACGCTGGCGCTCCTTCTTCACCAACAAAATGAAATTCATCATGGGACGTTAGTCATCATTTTTTTCTTCCCTTTTGGTCCTCAATGACAAAGGGGGAGAAAATTTGAGTTAGTCTTCAAGCGGGTCTACATATATGGGCTATTTTTGTTTAAGTTGCAACTCTCGCTCTTCTGAAGTTTTTGGTTATTGAGTTGTAAACTTAAGTCCGATGGTGGTCTGACACTTTTGAACTATGTCCTCGCATGTTTATTTCCTCAAATACCTTAATGCATGCATGCTGAATTTCGTCAGACACCATTTTCCTCACGCATTTTAAATTCTTTATTTCGTATATTCAAATGCGTGTATGAATTACAAGATATAGGGAGAGTTCTCCATGTTTTGAACCTGCCATGTGCATTTGTAGCCCAAAGCAAATTCCTCAAATATGCACATCTTCAGGGGGAGTTCTTCTATATCTTGCAATCAAATTCCTCAAAATCTGTACTTTCACTTCATATGTTTATCCCCGTTGAAAACTTAACCTATTTGTCATCAATCACCAAAAGGGGGGAGATTGTTAGTGCATCTAGTGCCCCTTAGTGATTTTGGTGTATTGAAGACTTATAGGTTAAGGCACTAATGTGTTTGTGAGTGTACACGAGCTCTATAAGTCGATGAGGAGTTTGGTATAATCGTAGATTATCGACCCCTAAAAATGAATGTATTCAAGTGAAGACTTTGCTGAAGACTTTTTGAAGACTTTGGTGAAGACTTAGTGAAGACTTTGAAACTGAAGAAGTTGGTGTGACCTTGAAGATATGAATGAGGAATATGAAGCGTGAAGACTTTGTTTTCGTTGTGTCATTTCATTTATTTGTGTCATAGGAAACACCGTACTGTTAAAGGGGGTCGAGGTAATACTAAGGAAAATTTCCAACTGATGCTCAACTCCAAAATCCACAACCCATACAATCCTTCAAGTAAAGCCTTTGGAAATCTCTTACAGTTTAGACAAGTTTTTTCAGTGACAGAGACGAAGTTCTTCTGGTCTCTGAGGAAATTGTTCTGACTGAGGAGTTAGGATTTCGCCAGTGCGAATTGCCTACAAGTGAGGATTATGATAAGCTGAGGACTTTCATAGTTCGAAATTCTGACCGTTGTTGTGCTTAGCGCCAGCTAACCCCAGTCGTTCTTATCCACATAACGGTCATATCATTGGGGTCATTTATGACTTATCATGTCAGGTTGCACCCTGGCTATAAATAGCCAACCCCCACAACCACTAGCTGGTTGGCTGCTCCGAGAAAGAACTGACACTTGTCATTTGAGAGCAACCCATCCTCTGAGAACTTTGAGAGAAAATCATCAGTGAGGAAAAACCCACAACCAAACCATAAAACCCATAGTGATTGAGCATCACTGAAGAAATTCCTGTGTGGAACCGACGCTTGTTACCTTTGAGGACTGTGTATCCTCCAGACGGTTAGGCGTCATGGTCTAGTGCTCCTGCAGTCAATTGGGGACCACGAAGTGACCTTGGTCTAGAGCATCCAGCAGTAAATTGTGGATCGTCGGGTGACCAGTTTGTGAGGGTTTTGGAAGTCTACCCTGAAGACTTACCACGAGTGTTGGGCGAGGACTGTGTGACCTTAGCTCAAGGAGAATACGGTAAGGACTATGTGTCCTGGGACTGTGTGTCCTCTGGTTTAAATACCAGGCCGCTCCAAACCAGACGTACGACTGTCACAGCAGTTGGAACTGGGTCATCAAATCATTGTCTTCAACAAGCCATCTGGTTCTATTTCCTCAACCTTTCTATTCCTCATATATCTGTTGATGAAATTGATTGTTACAGTTGGAAGAATTTGACTGAAGACTTTCACAAATTCCTCACCTCAAATTCCTCAAGTTACCTTGTTCATCATTGCTTATCCTGTATCACGCTACTCTCTATTTATGCATGTTTCATTTAATCATGAAGACTATGTTGTCACTATGTTCCTCATGCACTTGAGTACTTATTCCGCTGCTAGTTATTCATCACATTTCAAATTCCTCAAAGTTGAAATTCCTCAAATGATGAATTTGTAAAAATCGCCTATTCACCCCCCCCCCTCTAGCCGATATAACGCACTTTCACTTTCAAAAATGTTTCTTAGGTCATCTTCAAAGCCGGCCCTCAGGCCACCCCTAAATGTTCAGATCGCGCGGTCCGTACATAATTTGTCATTCAACACGAGCATGCATCGATCCGCCGACCAGTCCAGATGCATTATTTCCATAAACCGAAGAAAAACTGGGAGGGGGGGTTGCGGCCGTCCGGACCGCTGCCACGCCCGCATCTGACTAAGTTGGCTCAAAGCCCCTCTCGCGCACGTGCGCTTTCCCGCACGAAGCTAGCTGCCCGCATTCATGCCGCTCTAGAGCGACTGCTCCGCATTGACGACAGTCCAGAGAGGAGGTGACCTCTCACTGGAGCCGCCATTGAAGAGGCTCGCCAGCCGAGGGCACCACCGCCATCATATCCTTTGTATCCCGTGTCCTTGGTATCCGCGCCTTTTCAATGATGGGGAGACGTTTCCTGGATGGGACGGAACGGATATCTATCACACTCGTTCAATGCCCGCTTGTTCGTTTGCCACCATTAAAGAGGCTCGCCAGCCTCCGAGAAACCAGCACTGGAACGCGCGCGTTGACGCACCCGGATGCTTGGCCTCACCCGCATTCACTATTTAAAGGCGGTCACAACCGGCTCATAGCACGCCACAAGCCATCTGCTCTACATCTTCCTCCCGCCCACCACATCTGCCATGACCGCGAGTGGGGACGCTCTGTTGGAGAGCCTGTCGACGAAGATGAACCACGAGGTGGTCACCCTAGTGGCCACCTAGCTGAGCCACCGTGCCATACGGATCGACGCCGGCATGCCGGCCAGCTCCCCCGAGTTCTCCGACGACGACGCCACCACGATGCAGACGGGCTCCGATGACGACTCAGCGTCGGCCCCATGCTGGTGCATGTCAACTTGACAATGGAGCAGAGGCAGGGGCACTTCAATACCGCCACAACGAAGGAGCAACCTGTGCAGGAGCCTATGTTAGTGTTTCGGCAGGCGCAGGAGGGACAAATGTGCAACTTGTTCTTCCTCGAGCAGCACCGGCTGGTGGAGGGCCAACTGCACGACGAGCGTGCGAACGAGGAGGCCATGGCGGCCATGCCCGCGGTTAACCCCAACTTTGCCGCCGAGCAACGGGCGCTCTACAAGGTCGCCCATGCTCAAGCGACCATTCACAACGCACGGCCGAGCACGGAGGCGGTGCTAGCTACGCATGTGATCGCGCACGAGAACGCCGCCAGTTGTGCGTCCTACGCCCCGTCAAACACTGTTTGGCCGCGTTGGCCCCTCTGTTTCCATCACGGAGCTCACGTCCACCGGCGACGGATAGGCCGTACACTCCGTCGAGGATGAGTAAGGAATGCGAGGTGAGAGTGCCTTGTGTGCTATGTGGGTCGGTCCACCTCCATGTTCTACTCTTCCTCGTCGGTGACCGCACCTTCACTTTACGGGTCTTGTCAACGCCGCTCATGAAGACAGCGGTTGCAGGACGGGATCGGCGGAATGGAACATCAAGGACTTTGACGCCATCGTGGTCTAGGTTTAGGTCCCCCCGCCTCCCATTTTTACAAAGAACGGTTTGAAATGTAATGAATGTACGCCGGTTTGTATGAATATCATTCGGTTTACATGAAATTCGTCTAGTTATTTTAAATCTAATTTAAAATATATGAGAATAGCACTGGATGACTAGTATTCACATCCGTATCTGCGGACTGATCCTCTATCCACGAACGAATGTGGCGTCTTGTTATTGGAATGTGGCGTCTTGTTATTGGAGATGCCATTACACGCTTCCCTTGGGTAAAGTTTTGTATAGCATGCAAGCATCTATAAAACTCTTTTACCATCAAAAAAAAACATCTATAAAGCTGAGCAAAATTATTGATATTTTGTCAGATTGCTTTTGTAAAAATATGATGCTTTAATAAATGTCTTTCTGCATTTTTGGTTATTCCATAGGAATGTCTATCTGAAAAAGACCAATCGTTTGCTCAGTGTGTTTTTTTTTCACGGTCACTAGCCTATTGTTAGCCTGAAAGGCATCGGGATATCATCCAGGAAAGGTCTATAAGCAATTGAGCATGGTGGCAGTTTTTACCAGGCACCATGCAACAAGCACAGAACAAGTTGGCGAGGCTGCGTCACCGGCCACGGGTGGTGATCGCAGGCGATTCGGCCGGTGGCCCATAAGAAGAGCCGAGGAAGAAGGGTTAGGCGCCGTAGGATCTTCATGAAACGGTTCAAAACAATAGTCAGGCGACTTACATGTAGCCACGCTCAAATGTTATCAATGATTCATCCAAACATAAGAGTAGGGCAAGCAAAAAAAACAGAAAAGCAGGTTTGACACGCCAAGGGGGGAGGCAAACAATGAATTAGGCACACCAACTTTTGAGATGAAGACGATTAGTTTGAAAGCGACAGGTTTTAGGCAAGCTGGCTTCCAAGCAGGAGGTCAGCCTGGACACAATGAACCATACAGACAGAGTACATCGACGCAGGTGGTAAACTGCTGAAACCAAACACTTCCCAGTTTTCACCACATGGATAACAGAGATACAGGCCAACTCATCGTTCATCAAGCAGCATCATTAACATCACTTTCCGCCAAACAAGTAGCCCAGGGACGAGCCACCGCCAGGAGCAGCATGAACCTTTGTTGAAGGACGGTCCTGAGAGGGTTTTCAAAAGAGTCGTCAGCAGGTGAAACAAGGCACACACGTTTCTCAGCGCCCATGGTAAACAAACACACACAAAAAAGAGCCCCAATCTTTAGAAGAGATGCCATGTACTTCAATACTCAAAAAACAAAATATTCAAGTAGGCTGAACAACAAGATGCTTTAGCAGCTACATTCCAGGGGGGAAATGAACCATCAGATTCTTATTATACTATTATAACTGTAGTAACAAATAACACAAAGCGAGATAAATTCTTGGTGGCTTAACATGAACCCACATAGGTAGTTCCGAAAACTGCACTGGGCAGAAGATTCTTCTAACAAAACAAATTAATTATGGAGAGGCTAACAGTGATTAAACTTGTGTCAATGGAAACTTCTGATATAATTCACCGATGAAATTTTAAGAGGGGGGAAATAGCTGGGACCAGAATGGGTTAATTACAAGGGGAAAAACTTACCGTAAGGAAGTTGCCAGTGTTCTGGCCATCTGCACGGTAATAGTTGTTCGCCCGGCTACCTGGAATGCCAGCTGGAACCTGCTTGGCTACATCAGCAGGTGCTGCTGCTGGTTTCTCAGCAGGTGGGGCCTTCGCAGCTGGTGCAGCAGCAGGCTTGGCAGGCTCACCATCTCCAAACAGGTAACCCAGAGAACTTTGACCACCACCAGCACTCCCGCCACGACTCATCTTGACTGCAAGATAGGTAAAGTGCAACATGAGTGAACAAGTTCAGCACGATTACATTTTAGAAACAGCAAATGAAATCATAAGGTATAAAAGCTTCCAAAATATTTCAGATCTCCAAGATAAACTACATAATCCAAGTGGTTTTGACAAATAGTCACTACAAAAATGTTGTCACTTAAAGAAATGTTAAAATAAAACACATTATGGGAGATTTACGAGCAGAGAAGACAGGAAAAGGCATGCATGCTGAACCAAGTCTTCAGACAAGAATGCTTGGTATGATTAAGTAACAAGTGCTGCTTAGACTGGATGTAAGTCAAACGGGGTCAGATATTATCACAAGCAACAAAGCATGCTTTCCATTAAAGCATATAATCTACAAAGGTTAGGTAAGATCAACTTCTGTGGAAAAAGAGAGATAAACTCTGAACATAAGGAAATATAGTTTGAGTATGGCCCTGAGAGAATATCTAACAGTTGCTTCTAATAAGAACATGGAACAAAGGGCACAGGGCAAAGGGCTTTTGAGTTTGCTTGCAGGAAATCTTGCTAAACATAATGGTGGGTACCAGTCAATACAGGAAAACCAGGAAAATGAAGCAATCCAGACCCAAAATATAACCCAACCCAGGGCAACTAATCAATGTCAAACATTAGATATCCACAATATTGTGTTTAGTGAAAACATTTAGATCTCTGTTGGAGGGCATGATCCATTTCTGAAGAGGAGATGATGACATTTCGAAACCTTAGGCCAGTTTTTTAAAACATCTAACCTACAACAATAGCTTATCACCAAGAAATTGTACTTAAATGACTTATGAAACCATGTTATTGATGTCAAGAGGAAATACTGCATTGTCAATAAAACCTTATATGGTTAAACCAATTACAACAACAAATATTTGACTGTGAAGATAAAAATAACAGGGCAACAGACGCCTCACTCCAAAGTGCTGCCAGGAAACACGGTTTAGAATTGAACTACACATTCATACAGACAATCAAGTTAAAAGAAACTCAAGGTCACTCAAGCAAGTTAAGATATTCGAAGATAAAAATCTCACTTAAATCGATCCCAGGATTGATTTTTCAATTGGATAGCCTGCACAACTCTGCAGTTTGGTGCCTTCCTGGACCACATTTCACAGTACATGTGCAGCCTAGCACTACAGCCAGGACCCAAGCATGTAACAGGCAAAATCCATACAGTAGGTTCAGTTTCAATCAGCATAAACAAGTATCATACCGATCCATTGCATATTTGTTGCCATTTAAGGATGCTTAGATGTTGGATCTAGTTACGGTGTTCAGCTTATTCCAGTTTCAGTTAAGTCAAGTTATCCCTTAGGTTTTACTAAGAAAAGTGATGGCAAGAGACGTTGCCTGCGATTAATCATTGGAACCAACCACAATACATCAAACAGGTCAGATTGGTTACCTGGAGTCCTACACCATACACAGGTTGGAACAATCCTAAGTTCCTAACATGGTACAACGACAACAAATCCATTTGAAATTCCGTTGTATATATTTCAAAAGCTTCTCCTGAATTGGCTGAGCACCTTGTGAACGTCAGCACTTTCCATCAAAACAAGATCATTCACCTATAAACGACAAAACACAGCTGCTATCACCACACGCCAGCACATCTGTTCTATGGTTTGTTATAGAATTGCCAGCATCCAACCTTCTCTTCACAAAACAGATGCAGGTCACAAGTCTGGCCGTCAGTTCCCCCGCACGAGTGAATCGGAAAGTGCAGTGACATTGCAACGACTACGAACCACATGCCCTAGAATCTTCAAATCCAGGTGATCACCCCTCACGGAGAAACTGCCGTGAGCGCGCAGGCTTTCCGCACCCAATTCCCCGAACTACAAGCCCGATCCCCACAAATCTAACATCGTTAAAAGTAAAATGGCCGCCGCTACCAGCAAATCAACGGCCCGCAAAAGTAATCAGGCGCAATTCCGACACACACGCATTCTATATCGACGGATCCTACACCATACGTGCACAGAAGCACACGATCCCCATCCCATTTCTGAGAGCCTGAGACCAGATCCAGAACTAAACATCTACCGGAAAAAAAAAACGGCGAGGGAGATCCGGCCCGCGGATCGCCGGACTACGCGGCGGGAACCAAGAGGGGGGATCTGGGGAGGAGGAGAGGGGAGGCGATTGGATACCTTAGATCGGGCGCCGACGAGGGGACGGGGACGAGGAGAAGGCAGGAGGAGGCGCTCGGAGTGGTGGGAGTGGTGGTGGGGAAGCGCTTGCGTTGTTGGTTTCCTTTATAGCGTGGGACTTTTGCAGGAAGGGGGTGGATCTTTTGCAGTTTGGTACTCGTGCACGGTCGTAATTCGGAGAAAAGATGGCCCTGGCAGTGAGAGCAGTTGGTGATTTGGTAAGACGTGATTTCTTTTAAGTGGTTGCACGATTGGATGGTGTCAGTGAACAATCCAGGGAATTGTCCAAATCAAATAGCTGGACAGAGGTTACGTCCCTTCTGTGACCGGCTACCATAGCTAGCTAAATCTTGATATTTGGGGAAATGTGTTATTTGGCATTTTAAGTTCGGAATGTCATAAATGTGCTCATATAGCATAGATAGTAGATGGCAAAAGGGAAAGCTAGAGAAAAAGACCACTACTGGATTTAAGCTCGCACATGAATTTAACCAAGGAAATGCGAAATTACCTCACGATGAAAGCATGCCCGATTTTGGTACGATTGCGCAATCCAGCGTGAACCCGTCTTGAGCCAGCATTGATCAACGGTTGTCATACTTTATCATACAGAAATCGTACTAATTATGTCGTATGTGAAGCAACGCTCAAGGAAATGTGGGCTATGTGTCACAAATGATTATACCATTGGATGTTTGAAAAGGTTTTTCCAGAGTAAAAAAAATAAGTTGCATGAATTATGTATTATGTTGATCTAATTGATGTTCAAAATTAAATTCCAAAAACGTATGAGCGCCTCCTAATCTTTTTTATTGTGGGTGCCTCCTAATCTAAAACAAGGGAAGTAATTTCTAAATATCCACCAAATTAGATCGTTTCATGTTTCAGAGTCGAGTGAAAATGACAAGTCATGCATGAACCACGAAGAGAAAAGGTAAATATCAGCCATGGGTTTATATTCTTGGTGAACCATTCATTGTCAAAAGATGATGAGTTCCAGCAAGAAGATATCGAAAAAGAGTTAGGCATATGGATTCACAAAGCTATGTGACCGAAATGATTAGGTTTTGAGGATATCATCTCTTTATGAATATAACAAGAGACGAAAGCAAATTCGTCAAAAAAGACGAAAGCGAAAGCAAACAGGGTCTTACAATGATGACGGATGAGGTAGGGTATGATGATTTTGACCTGAAACAGATAAATAAGAAACGTCGTAGAATACAGGTCATCAACATGTTTGATACATATACGTAGTCGTGACTACAAGATATATACTACGTTATAAATAGACGCTCGTTGCAACACAAAATAAACTTGACTTTTAACAAATAAACTTGATATTATATCAAATTAATTAACCATCAAATGGTTTCGAAATAAATCGCATCCAAGGATGTCACACATACAATCGGTGCCGACACCATGCCCACCAGACCCGTTACGCCGGGACCAATTAATTGCCCAATCATTGACGTTCTCTAAACTGCATATTTATATAGCCATTTCTACAATATTTCATGATCATACCAAACATACTAAGCGACATGGTTCTGAACAGAGAAAGAATATATCTTGATACCTAGCTTGACTACCCAACCTATACGAAAATCTTGTGACATATGGCTTATGACCTAACATTTTACGAGAGACTGCCGACGCTACCAATTGGCAATTGTACAATCCTCGAATGGATCGTGTGTGCGGTCAAAGTAAAAGGATGACGCGTTAAATAATTCCCCATCTCTCGCAGGACATATATGCAAAGAGACCAAATAAAAACAGTTTCCATGGCCTGTTGACCAAAGTCAGCGAAACGCAGGCCGCAGCGAGAGCACATGGACGCTGGTGTGTGCCTGTGTCTGTGTGGTGCGAGAGCGGCACAGGCAAAGCGCCTCTTGGGATGACACGGGCCGTTGATCGTCTTATTGACGGTCGAGATCGTGCGGCAGGGGGTAACCCGTCGGTGCGAGTCTCCTCCGTGCGGCCCTATCCGTCCGTGTGCATGTGACCCGTGGGCCCGGGGACAGCTACAGAATAACCACGCCAGAGATGGATGGGTCGTCCCTTTCCTTCCTCTGCCGATGGCCGTAGCCTAATCATACGCCAGCTGACTCCCCCACCTCTCTTAAGTTTAGTCTTAATCACATGAAGAAAAGGAAAGCACAGACCATTACGAAATGGGGTATTAAAAAATACGAGCCTGACAGAAAACTGCGCCTGCCTCTATTAATCATATGAAAAAGATGTAAAGCCTATCAGAATGATAGTGATATTAAGTTTACATAATAAAATGGTTGGTCCAAAAGAATTCTTAGTTGCATGAAAAAACAAGGCATCCCAGAACCACATTAGATGAATTACTAAAGGAATATGCCGTTGGAAAAGAAATACTATACTATATTTCTTAATCACATGAAAAGCAAAACATTCCATGCAAAAAAAAAAGCAAAATATTCTGCTTCGATTAGGCAAAAAGAAGCGATGATGAATAAAAGCAATTGTCAGCGGGGTCGTTCCCTTTCAGTATCTTTGAATCCCCATTTGCTAATTTAAGTTATTCTGGAATAGAAAGCGAGGTAAATTTCACCGGTTCGAGAGGCAAGAATTTGTCGAGTGTTGATCAACAATAGTCTCGCTAGTTTAACGATTTTTATGTTTCCATTCTTTGAGATAACTAGGGGTGTGGAATGGAATGGATGGCCAAATATCTAGTTTTTTTTCAAGCAAATGAATGATCATGAGTAAAAATATCCACTAACCAATAGGGGTATTATGTGTTGACCTAAGAATCTAGGAGGCCTGCTGTGCAGGTTCTAAGAAATGGAAATGTAAGAGTAGCCATGAAGTAGATTTTTAAGCTTTCAAATGAGGAGCGAGTATGGCGGATGCTACTTTGGAATAAGTATCTCCACACCAGGATGTTGTCGCAAGTGACCATGAAGGGAAGATAATTGGTTGAGAGACAATCGAGTATGCCATAAATTTTCAATGTTGTAAAACATTATTCAAGGAAAACGAATTTTGGTGCCGAAGTCATGGCTTTCATGTGTTGAACATAGGTTTTAGACGGGTATTGATAAGGGGGATGGACATGATGGCCCCAATTGATGCATCTTCTAATATTTATACACTTAACTATCGAGCGGGAAGAAATTTGTGGATGCCCCATCCTGAGTTCTCATGGTCATATCTATATGTGTAGTGATGATCAATGATAACCACTATTGTTTGCATGAAAATAAAGGTACCGTTGAATATAAAGATATTTATTTGCTACTAGTGTCGAGGGGTTGTTTTAATAAAGGATAACTTGACTAGCTACAATTGCAGAGACAATTTCATATGCTCATCGTAGGACCGATACTCTTGTGTCAAATAGGGTGCAACTAAACCTTGTGCGCTTACATGTCATCACTAAGTGTTGAGGATATACCCCACGGGTATGACTCACCCAATATATGACCCGTCGTACTGACACAACCCATGAAAGGATGCTCGCAGAAGACATAAGGCCCAAGGCCCAGAAGGCGGTTTAACTCAAGGCCGGCTCGACGACGTCATCGGGGTGGACGGCTTAAACATGAATACGTAAGGAGTCCTCTTTTCCTTGAGGAGCAAGGGAAGGAGGAGTTAGATTAGGTCACGGGTTGTTTTACGACCCAAACTTTGTTGTAAACTCGAGGCCTCCACCTATATATAAAGGGGAGCCCTTGAGATAGAAAGAAAAAGTAAGAAACAAATAAACCCTCGAGAACTAGGTTAGCGATTTCGCACCCTTGTAATTGAGATCATCAGCAATATACACAAAGCAGGACGTAGGCTATTACCTCCACCGAGAGGGACCGAACCTGGGTAAACTTGTCTCTCATTCCCGATCAACCCCTTTGAGTCGCCACCTAGCGGCGATGGCCTCACACTCAAGTTCTCCTATGAGAACATCTGTCGTGACAAAACCACAACAGTTGGCGCCCACCGTGGGGCTCCCTCCCGATGGAGTTGAGTTCCCAAAGGGAGCCCTTCCAGGGTTCGGGGAATACGCGGTTGGTCAGATGACCAAGAGTCGCCTCGGTAAGCTCTACATCGATGATTCAGGCTGGGGCCTTGAAGCCAGCTCAATCGAGTACAGGCACCGGGTCCCTTGGGTAACATCCACGTCTTCATCGACAAGATCGGCGCGCCAGGGCCCGAGTCGGACACCTGCACCG
Organism: Hordeum marinum; assembly: GCA_022496015.1. NCBI lineage: Eukaryota > Viridiplantae > Streptophyta > Magnoliopsida > Poales > Poaceae > Hordeum > Hordeum marinum. The sequence continues at coordinate 123,803,999 of CM039673.1, read as the reverse complement.
ACATCATCGAATCGGCTCGGCGCACGCAACCCGGACGGCGGCTTACCGGCCAACGCCACGTCTTCATTGGTTTCACACAAGGAATTCACCTTGGAGATGATGCGCCCAAAGCAGAGATACCTTCATCAACTCAGACGGTGACTTCTCGATAGGTGATACCGACTCAATCCGTCGACTTCTCGATGGTGGACTTAGGGGCTTCCCTAAAGAGGAACTCACCAGGGAGTCCTGTGAGTCGCCGCATCAAGTCGTTGTGTTCATGGTAGGCACGATGGCGGCTCACACTTCGGCAGTGGCGGGGGCGGCTGCCGGAACAGACCCGGCTGTAGGAGCCGCCGGGACCAGCAAGACGCCAGCTCAGGCTATGACAGACTTGATGACAGAGATGACCAAACTCTTGGAATCACGAGTCACCATGGAAAATCAAGCGGATCGCAATACTGCATTGACGACACTTTGCGGGCAGATGGCCAAGATTCAGGAGGAAATTGATGCTGAAAATACTCGTCTAGCAGAGCTTCGAGCCAATATCCAAGGCGAAGCTGAACGCTTGAAGGCAGAGGCCTTGCGGCTTGGTCTCCACTAGAACGCTTCTAACATGGTTCATCAGCGAAGGCGTTCGAGGCAACTTCCCGTTGAACTGCAACCTTCATGCTTGTTTACCACGCTTCAACCTATGCTGGCGGCGGGTCGGTCGCGTCCGGATCAGCTGAGAGAGCCATGCTAACAAACGCCGACTCAGATGCCGCCTCCATACATCCCCAGGACACTTCTCCAACCCGCGGACAACATGTTAGCGACAACCCAGAATCTTGAAGCACTTCCCATTCAAGGAGACTCGTCGATTAAGGTAGAGGCCAGAAACGCCAGCAAGATGCTTAAGACTGCGGTGAATCAGCAAGTGTAGTACTCATACAACCATGATCGGATGCATTCAACGCCCTACGCCAGTCGTAATAAGAGCCTACATGCAGAATCCTCGGTGGTCTCTAGCAATGGGCGAGAGAAGCCCACCCAAAACTCCCCCGTAAGGCCACTTTTGTCAGAAGCACGGGCTGTACACGCGGCCCAGGTGGAGGCAGGCGCAGCGACCGTGAGGGCAGGTCAGCAACCTCTCCCCCAACCCCAACCAACTGTTGGAAATATGCCCTAGAGGCAATAATAAATTAGTTATTATCATATTTCCTTGTTCATAATAATCTTTTCTTATCCATGCTAGAATTGTATTGATCAGAAACTCGGATACATGTGTGGATACATAGACAACACCATGTCCCTAGTATGCCTCTGATGGACTAGCTCGTTGATCAAAGATGGTTAAGGTTTCCTAGCCATGGACATGAGATGTCATTTGATAACGGGATCACATCATTAGGAGAATGATGTGATAGGCAAGACCCAAACTATAAACGTAGCATATGATCGTGTTAGTTTATTGCTACAGTTTTCTGCATGTCAAGTATCTGTTCCTATGACCATGAGATCATGCAACTCACTGACACCGGAGGAGTACCTTGTGTATATCAAATGTCGCAACGTAACTGGGTGACTATAAAGGTGCTCTATAGGTATCTCCGAGGGTGTCTGTTGGGTTGGCATGGATCAAGACTGGGATTTGTTACTCCGTGTGACGGAGAGGTATCTCAAGGCCCACTCGGTAATACAACATCACAACAAGCCTTGCAAGAAATGTGACTAAAGTGTTAGCCACGAAATCTTGTATTACGTTACAAGTAAAGAGACTTTTCGGTAACGAGATTGAACTAGGTATGGAGATGCCGACGATCGAATCTCGGGCAAGTAACATACCGAAGAACAAAGGGAACAACATACGGGATTAACTGAATCCTTGACATAGAGGTTCAACCGATAAATATCTTCGTAGAATATGTAGGAACCAATATGGACATCCAGGTCCCTCTATTGTTCATTGACCGTAGAGGTGTCTCAGTCAGGTCTACATAGTTCTCGAACTCGTAGGGTCTGCACACTTAAGGTTCGATGACATTTCGATAGTATAGAGTTATGTATGATGGTGAATGAAGGTTGTACGGAGTCCCGGATGAGACCCCGGACGTCACGAGGAGCTCTGAAATGGCCAGGAGGTAAAGATTGATACATAGGAAGTCCCATTTTGGTCGCCGAAAAAGTTTTGGGCTCATCTATAGTGTACCGGGAGTGCCGGGAGGGTACCAGGGGACCATCGGGAGGGGTGTCACACCCTGAGGGGCCTCATGGGCTTTGGGAGGAGAAAAACCAGCCCCTAGTGGGCTAGTCGAAGCCTCCACTAAAGCCCATGAGGTTTGAGAAGGAAAAAGACCAAAGGTGGAGAGGTGGAAAGGAGGAATCCTACTCCTAATAGGATTGGAGTAGGACTCCTCCACCTCCAATTTCGGCCAACTCTTGAGGGTTTGAGGCTGCCTCCTTCCCTCCCTCCCTCCTATATATACTAGAGGATTTAGAGAGGAAAGCTAACCCTAATAGCCACGTGCTACCTCTCCTCTAGATCGTAGTTTCTCCTCTAGATTGTTTCAGCGGTGCTTAGGCGAAGCCCTGCTGGAATTGTTCCACCACCATCGGAGCCACGCCGTCACGCTGCTAGAGAACCCATCTACCTCTACGCTCCCTCTTTCTAGATCAAGAAGGCGAAGATCGTCATCGAGCTGTACGTGTGTTGAACGCAGAGGTGTCGTCCATTCGGCGCTAGATCGGAAGGACCGTGATCAAGATCGCGAGACGAATCGTGATGGGATCGCGCGATGGATCATGATCGGATCGTGAGATGAACCGTGATGGGATCGTGGGACGCTCGGTGACTTGGATCAAGAATATGTTCGACTACATCAACCACGTTTCTTAACGCTTCCCGCTTAGCAATACACAAGGGTATGTAGATCCACTCTCCCTCTCGTAGATGCTCATCACCATGGATAGATCTTGCGTGTGTGTAGGAATTTTTTTGTTTCCCATGAAACATTCCCCAACAGTGGCATCATGTGCTAGGTCTATGTGTAGATGAGATCACGAGTAGAACACAAAGGAGTTTGTGGGCGTTGATGCTCAGATTGCTTCCTCCCTTGGTCTGTTTTTGGTTCAACGGTATTGTGGGATAAAGCGGCCCAGACCAACCTTACTCATACGCTTACGAGAGACCGGTTCCATCGACTGACATGTAACTTTGTTGCATAAAGATGGCTGGCGGGTGTTTGTCTCTCCTACTCTAGTTGGATCGGATTCGACGAAGGCAGTCCTTGAGAAGGTTGAATAGCAATTTGTGTATCACCGTTATGGTTTTTGCGTAGGTGAGAATTGTTCTTGCTAGGTACCCGTAGCAGCCATGTAAAATATGCAATAACAATTAGAGGACGTCTAACTTGTTTTTGCAGGGTATGTTGTGATGTGATATGGCCAATTACATGATGAGATATATGTGATGAATGAGATGATCATGTATTGTATAGAATATCACGACTTGCATGTCGATGAGTATGGAAACCGACAGGAGTCATAGGGTTGTCTTTAATTATTGTATGACCTGCATGTCAATCATTAAGCGCTATGTAATGCTTTACTTTATCACTAAGCGGTAGCAATAGTAGTAGAAGCATGGTGGGCGCGACAACCTCGATGGCGACACGATGATGGAGATCGTGATGATGGAGATCATGGTGTTTTGCTGGTGACGATGGAGATCATGCCGGTGCTTTCAAGATGATGGTAGCAATATTGCGGACTAGGTCCGTGATCTGAGGATTGTCCTCATTGCTGCACATAAGGCTTATGTCCTTAATGCACCACTCGGTGCGCCACCCCCTCTAGCATCGTCTGTAGATGTTGTGAACATTTGACAGGCATGATCCGATGACTACTTGATAGTTTAGTGCATCATGCATTACGACTTAGAATTGAGGCTCCAAAACGTTTCGAACGCCACGGAACATATAAGATGTTCTAAGAGCTGAAATTGGGATCTCATGCTCGTGCCCGTGTTGTGAGATATGAGATCTCCAACAAGATTATTTGCTTGCAATATGAAGGAGAATAGCTCAATCGTTGAGCATGTGCTTAGATTGTCTAGGTGCTACAATCGCTTGAATCGAGTGGGAGTTGATCTTCCAGATAAGAAAGTGAATGATATAGTTCTCCAAGTTACTGTCACTAAGCTACTAGAGCTTCGTGATGAACTATAAAATGCCAGGGATGGAAATAATGATCCCTGAGCTGTTCGCGGTGTTTGGCACCGCGAAGATAGAAATCAATAAGGAGCATCAAGTGTTGATGGTTAGTAAAACCACTAGTTTCGAGAAGGGCAAGAGCAAGGCGGGAAACTTCATGGATGGCAAGTCAATTGCGGCTCCAGTGAAGCAACCCAAAGTTGAACCCAAGCCCGAGACTAAGTGCTTCTATTATGAGCAGAACGGTCGCTGAAGCGGAACAACCCTCGATAGTTGGTAGATAAGAAGGCTGGCAACGTCGACAGAAGTATATTAGATATACGTATTATTGATGTGTACCTTTTTAGTACTCCTAGTAGCACCTGGGTATTGGATACCGGTTCGATTTCTAAACGTTGGTAACTCGAAATACAAGCTACGGAATAAACGGAGACTAGCTAAGTGTGAGGTGACGATGTGTGTTGGAAATGTTTACCAAGGTTGATATGATCAACATCGCACGCTCTCTCTACCTTCGGGATTAATGCCAAACCTAAATAAATGTTATTTGGTGTTTGCGTTAAGCATGAACATGATTAGATCGTGTTTATTGCAATACGATTATCATTAAGTGAGAGAATAATGGTTATTCTGTTTACATGAATAATACCTTCAATGGTCATGCACCCAATCAGAATGGTTTGTTGAATCTTGACCGTAATAATACACATGTTCATAACATTGATGCCAAAAGATGCAAAGTTAATAATGATAGTACCACATACCTGTGGCACTGCCGCTAAATGTCATATTGGTATAAATCGCATGAAGAAACTCCATGCTGATGGATCTTTGGACTCATTCGGTTTAGAATTGGTTGAGACATGCGGACCATGTCTCTTGTGCAAGATGACTAAAGACCCCGTTTTAGTATGATGGAGTGGGCTAGTAACTTATTGGAAATAATACATGTTGATGTATGCGATCCAATGAGTGTTGTAGCATGCAGTGGATAGCGTTATTTTCCTTACCTTCACTGATGATTTGAGTATATATGAGTATATTTGCTTAATGAAACACAAGTTTGAAATGTTTGAAATGTTCAAACAAATTCAAAGTGAAGTCTAAAGATCATCGTGACAAAAAGATAAAAATGTCCACGATATGATCGTGGAGGTGAATATCTGAGTTGCGAGTTTGGCATACAACTTTAGACAATGTGAAAGTTGTTTCACAACTCACGCCACCTGGAACACCATAGTGTGATGGTGTGCTTGAACGTCATAGTCATGCTCTATTGGACATGATGCGTACTATGATGTCTCTTATCGTTTTGCCACTATCGTTTTGGGGTTATGCATTAGAGACAACTACATTCACTTTAAATAGGTCACCATCTAAATCCGTTGAGATGACACCGTATGAATTATGGTTTGATAGAAACCTAAGCTATCATTTCTTAAATGTTTGGGGCTGCGACGCTTATGTGAAAAAAAGGTTTTCACCTAATGAGCTCGAACCCAAAGCGGACAAATGCATCTTCATGGAATACCCTAAGAACAATTAGGTATACCTTCTATCTCAGATCTGAGCACAAAGTGTTTGTTGCTAAAATGGGTCCTTTCTCGAGAAAGAGTTTCTCTCAAAAGAATTGAGTGGGAGGAATACATAACTTGTTGAGGTTGTTGAACCTTTGTTTCAGACATAGTGTAGCGCAACACAGAAAGATGTTTATGTGGAGCCTACGTCAGTTGAAGAGGAAGTTGATGATGATGATCATGAAGCATCGGATCAAGTTACTATCGAACCTCGTAGGTCGACAAGGACGCGTACTACTCCTGAGTGGTATGGCAACCCTGTCTTAGAGGTCATGTTGTTGGACAACGATGAACCTACGAACTATGGAGAAAGCGATGATGGGCCCGGATTCCGACAAATGGTTAGAGGCCATGAAATCCGAGAAAGGATCCATGTATGAAAACCAAGTATAGACTTTGGTAGACTTGCTCGTTGGACGGCAGGTCGTTGAGTACAAAATGGACCTTTAAGATCAAGACAGACGTTGATGGTAAATGTCACCATTTATAAAGCTCGACTTGTCACAAAGAAGTTTCCGACAAGTTCAAGGAGTTGACTGCGATGAGAGTTTCTTACTCGTAGTGATGCTAAAGTCTGTTGAAATTATGTTAGCAGTTGCTGCATTTTTCAATTATGAAATCTGGCAGATGGATGTCAAAACATCGTTTCCTTAACGGTTTACTTGAGGAAAGGTTGTATGTGATACAACTAGAAGGTTTTGTCAGTCCTAAGGATGCTAAAAGGTGTGCGAGCTCCAGCAATCCTTCTATGGGCTGGAGCATGCATCTCAGAGTTGGAATATACGCTTTGATGAGGTGATCAAAGTTTTTGAGTCTATACAAAGTTTATAAGAAACTTGTATTTACAATAAAGTGAGTGGGTGCACTATAGAATTTCTGATAAGCATATGTGGATGACATATTGTTGATCGGAAATGATGTAGAATTTCTAGAAAGCATAAAGGGTTGTTTGAAAAGAGTTTTTCAAAGGAAGACCTGGATAAAGCTACTTAATTGTTGGGCATCGAGATAGATCAAGACGTCTGATAAGACTTTCAATGAGTACATACCTTGATAAGATTTTGAAAGAGTTCAAAATGGACCAGTCAAAGAAAGAATTATTGCCTGATTTGTAAGGCGTGAAGTTGAGTGAGACTCAAAGTTCGATCACGGCAGAAGAAAGAGAAAGGACAAACGCTGTATCCTATGCCTTAGCCATAGGCTCTATATAGTATGCCATGCTGTGTACCGCACCTGTGTGTGCCTTGCCATAAGTCTCTCAAGGGGTACAAGAGTAATCCAGGAGTTGACGGGGATATACCCCGCGGCATGACCCGGCCTAGCGACTCACAGGAGACCTGATTAAGACATGACGTTTTATTGATGACCCGGCAGGTGGGTCACAGGACGACCAGGCCCAAGACCTGGCGTGTAAGCCAGTGCCAGGCGGCTCACAAGAGAAGGCCCAAAGGAGAAATGATTTCCTTAAAAGAGAAACAAGACCCGGAGTAGGATTCGTGAAAGAGTAGTCCCAGTCCTACTAGGAGTAGGACTCTACATGTAAACTTACCCCTTCCACCTATATAAGGAGGGGTAAGGCGCCCCTAGAGAGACAAGTTGAAGTCATTAGAGATAGACATATTAGAGGCTCTCGAGATTAGAGGTAGCGAGACAACACCCTTGTAACCGATAGATCTTACTCATCATCAATACCAGACAAGCAGGACGTAGGCTTTTACCTCCATCAGAGGGGCCGAACCTGGGTAAACCTCGCGTCTCTCGGTTCTGACCAACCCCTTCAAGCCGCCACATAGTTGCGCTTCTGCCCCGAACCTAAAATTCGTTCACCCGGACATCTGTCGTGACAAACCACGACAGTTGGCGCTCACCATGGGGCTCGCGCATGATGGTATTATTCTTGAAAGGAGCTCTTCAGGGATCGAGAGGCTCATGTTTGATTGGATGAAGAGGAATCGCCACGGAAGGATTTGCATCGACTTCGAGTTCGTGAATCGCGAAAAAGAAAAAAAAAGAGTCAACAACAACGTGAATCAAATCAGAGTCAGAAAGGTAACTTTGACGGCGGCGACATACATGCAACCTCCTGACATCGAGCAAAGGAGCACTCAGACTTAAACAGAGATGACTGCGAAGGAACATTGGGGACATCACATGTCGTGAAAACAAAAAGGAAATTCCATGCATTGGGGCAGCGAAAAGAAAGTTGGGTGTATGCATGCTCCTTGCGGGGGATAAATCCAGATCAATATAGGCGCCGCTACAGCTGCTATGCACTGACGTGTTGAAATCGGAGTTCTGTCACACGCACATACACAAAATAATAATTAGAGAGGATCAGGCCGCCAAGAATTCCGTCTCCGCCTAGAGTCGGCCTTGCCTGCTCGCATCCGCCATGGCTCTACCGCTGCACCTGCCTCTCCTGCCATGGCTCACTCCGCCACGGCCTCGCGCCCCCGTGGCTGCACCGCGAGCTGGCCGCGCCGTGCCCAGCGTGCGCCTCACTCCAATGTCACGCCTGCTCGTTCGGGTCCCGCCCGCGTGCTCCGCCTTGCCGCCTTGAGCCACAACCCCCATTGCCACGGTTTAACCTTGTCGTGCTCGCCCTAAGCCGCTGCGCGTCTGAGCCGCCCATCCACCTCCTCGCTTCGCCGTCGCGGCCTCACCCCATGCCATGGCCGGCTCAGCCACACCCCGCCCGTCATGCCATGTCCAGCCCGGCCTTGCCCTGCCCGCCGCGCCATGGCCGGCTCCGCCTCGTCCCCGCCGCACCTGCACCACAGCTGGCTTGGTCGCTGCCTTGCATCACCTGCCGACGCCTTGCCACGGCCGGCTTGGTCGTCGCCTCGCCTCGCCCATACTAACTTCGCCGCGCGCTGCTCCGCCCACCTCCAAAGCCACGGCCCCATCGAGCCACTGCACGCCTCGCCCCACTGGCCGGGTCGTTCTCGAGCGCTTGCTCTGCCCGACCGCTCCCCTGCCGCAGCTGCCGTGCCCCGTCTGCTGCTGCAACCATGACTCACCTCACCACATCCGCTTGCCCGTGAGCTGCTGCGGTCTCCGCCAACCATAACTCCAAAATCGAGTCCATCAAAAGAATCAGACACAGTGGATGTACTAGAAGCGAAAAGAAAAATAAAGGTCAAAGTGCTATTAGTAGTATTAACACGGAGATCAAGGATGGATGGATATAATATTTCACAAGGAAGGCCAGTACTTCTTTGGGAATACTACTTCTCTGTCCAAATAAAGATCAACACAGAAACAGTTGACCTTACTATTATATTTCTACGTCCACAATCATTTAAGAAAAACGTCCGCGTTCATCTGCAGAAATACCAGGTGTTATTTGCTCTTTCTGGTTTCAATACATATTATTTGTCCGAAAACAATTACTTTGTTTCCTGCAATATCTGTATGCAGGACAATTATTTAAGTGGCATGATACCATAGAGATGAAGTGCACGTCATCATTATTCTGTACTGAAGTTCGTCCGTGTTGCATGGCTCAAAGGACGCTAATGAGTCGCCGCCCTACGGTCCGATCTACATCAACTCACTGGTATTGTGCATGCTCACCCGCTGGTATAAGCCGCCCAATGGACGCGGCAAGCGGCCGCACCCGCGGTATGGTTTTCACCAACAACGCCACGACCGACTCACCGACCGCGCCAGCTTAACAACACCACGGCAACTCGCCGTCCATGCTGGTTTTCAAACATCACGGGCGACTCACCGTTTGCGTCGGCTTACAATGCCACGGTCGTCTCTCGCGATCGCGCCGGCTTACAACACTGTGACCGTCTCTCGCCATCCGCACCGGCTTACAACGCCGCAGCCGTCTCTCGCCATCCGTGCCGGCTTACAACGCCACGGCCGTCCCTCACCATCTGCGCTGGCTTACAACGCCGCGGCTGTCTCTCGCCATCCACGCCGGTTTACAATGTCGTGGCCGTCTCTCGCCATCCGCAGCGGCTTACAATGCCGTGGCCGTCTCTCGCCATCCACACCGGCCAACGGACGGTTCTGAATCGCTGCCTTGTGATACGACCTACATCAACATATCAGTGCGGTGCTCGCCTGTATGAGCCGCCCAACAGACGCGCGCAAGACGCCGCCCATAGCCTGATCTACATCAACATATTAGTGTGAGCCAGAACGAGCCGCCCAACGGACGCGTGCAAGATGCCGCCCACAATCTGATCTACATCAACATATTAGTGTGGTGCTCGCCTGTATGAGATGCCCAACGGACAGGCGCACAAGTCGTTGCCATTATAGTTTGCTCACTTGAACAACCAGTCAGGACGAACCGTCGACCGGATCATTGAAACAATTCATACGGGATCATCTATAACACGCCATGGTCAAACCTCAACCTTCAGTGGAGATTCTCAAGCCGCCTCTTTGAGTCAACTTAAGACTCGGGGGCTACAGACATGGCTCGACATATTTGGTCATTTTTTTCAACGAGAACCCCGGGACATTGCAAGAAAAGTTAAACCCAGTCCTGGGGGCTATTGTATTATTGGTGGAAGAATTTAAAAGTTGCCAAAGAGGACGAACCGCCGAGATACACCGTTCAGACATGGGTGCCCAAATATATTGCATCATCATAAAGTCACTTGGAGGCTTCTGTCGTTTCTTAATACAAGATGGTGACTTACAAGATGGTGCACAAGTTGATATCATCAACAAGGTCATCTAGGGGGCTTCCAACCCGCCGGATTTAGCTTATCAGAACCTATTGATCGGCTCTTAAGCCAAGAAAGTTGACTCCATCAACTGGTCATCTAGGGGGCTTCTAACCTGCCGGGTTTATCTTATCAGACCCTATTGATTGGCTCTTAAGCCAAAAAACTTGACTCCATCAACAGGTCATCTAGGGGGCTTCTAACCCGCCGGGTTTAGCTTATCAGACCCTATTGTTCGGCTCTTAAGCCAAAAAAGTTGACTCCGTCAACAAGGTCATTTGGGGGCTTCCAACCCACCGGGTTTAGCTTACATACCCTCTTGATCGGCTATTAAGCCACCGCAAGCTCGGGTTAAACCTGCCTGTAAGCTGATGCTGCTCCGCTATGTGACCCGTCGAACTCTTACCAGTTAATCTTGCTTAGAGACCCTGAGCCGGTTCAAAAAAATTGACGGCCAATCTCGATAGAGATCCTGTACTGGTTAAGGTTAAATCGGCGGTTCTTGTCACATGAGGGCCGGCTTACGGAAAGCGAGGATAAACTCTCTCATCTACTGCCGACTCTCCGCTATGTGGCCCGTCCGTACTCTTAGACAGTTAATCTTTTAAAGACCCTGCACTGTTTAAGGTTAAAACGATGGATTTATGTCATGTGAGAGGCAGTTTATGGGCTACCAGGGCACTCATGCCCTGTCGTGTCTCTTTCTGGGACGTTACACTTCTTGTCAGTTAATCTCGCTTAGAGACCCTAAGCCGCTCTAAGAAATTGACGGCCAATGTTGATAGAGACCCTGTACTGATAAGGAGTTTTAAGTATCGACTCCACCCAGAAGAATCGGCACATGAGTTATTGAAAAAGCAAGATCATCATGCATTACATCACATATTGCATCATACATTGCATCATACATTGCATCATATTCACATGTCATGCCGGCTTATCAAGCCGGGTCAGAGCAAGATTATGAAAGAAGGAGCAAGCCTATAACAGATTTTAACATCTCCGGGTTATGCTTTTTCAAGCCGCCCTTACAACAATGCAGAATATACTCTGTCTTGTTTATTTTTGCAGGTCTTGTCTCTTAAGACGAGCCACCGTTAAGTATGATGAAAGAACTTTTGCAGGAACAAATAGATCTTTGATAGCCAAAATGGCTAGATCTTCATCATGATTTTGTTGGAAATATGCCCTAGAGGCAATAATAAATTAGTTATTATCATATTTCCTTGTTCATGATAATCGTTTATTATCCATGCTATAATTGTATTGAATGGAAACACATTACATGTGTGGGTAAATAGACGACACTCTGTCCCTAGTATGCCTCTAGTGAACTAGCTCGTTGATCAAAGATGGTCAAGGTTTCCTAGCCATTGACATGTGATGTCATTTGATAATGGGATCACATCATTAGGAGAATGATGTGATGGACAAGACCCAAACTACAAACGTAGCATATGATCGTGTCAGTTTATTGCTACTGTTTTCTGCATGTCAAAGTATGTGTTCCTATGACCATGAGATCATGTAACTCACTGACATCGGAGGAGTAACTTGTGTGTATCAAACGTCACAACGTAACTGGGTGACTATAAAGATGCTCTACAGGTATCTCCGAGGGTGTCTGTTGAGTTGGCATGGACCAAGATTGGGATTTGTTACTCCGTGTGACGGAGAGGTATCTCAGGGCCCACTCGGTAATACAACATCACAATAAGCCTTGCAAGCAATGTGACTAAGTGTTAGTCATGGGATCTTGTATTACGGAACGAGTAAAGAGACTTGCCGGTAACGAGGTTGAACTAGGTATGGAGATACCGACGATCGAATCTCGGTCAAGTAACATACCGAAGAACAAAGGGAACATCATACGGGATTAACTGAATCCTTGACATAGAGGTTCATAGAATATGTAGGAACCAATGTGGACATCCAGGTCCCGCCATTGGTTATTGACCGTAGAGGTGTCTCGGTCATGTCTACATAGTTCTCGAACCCGCAAGGTCTGCACACTTAAGGATTAGTGACGTTTCGGTAGTATAGAGTTATGTATGATGGTGACCGAAGGTTGTTCGGAGTCCCAGATGAGATCCCGGGCGTCATGAGGAGCTCCAGAATGGTCCGGAGGTAAAGATTCATATATATGAAGTCCTATTTTGGTCGCCGGAAAAGTTTCGGGCTCATCGGTAGTGTACCGGGAGTGCCGGTAGTGTACCGGGGGACCATCGGGAGAGGTATTTCGACCCAAGAGGCTACATGGGATGTAGGAGGGTGGAAACCAGCCCTTAGTGGGCTGGTGGAAGTCCTCTAAGAGGCCCATGCGGCTGGACTTGAGAAAGAGAGAAAAAAGGCCAAGGTGGAAAGAGATTCCAAGTAGGAAAGGAGGAATCCTAGTCCTAATAGGATTGGAGGAGGATTCCTCCTCTCCTCCTTGCGCAAGGGCTGCCTTGTGCGCCAGCCCTCCTCCTCCCTCCCTCCTATATATACTGGTGGTATTGGGTGTTTTGCACTAGATTTTACAGCCACGTGCTACCCGTTCCACCGGTGCTCCTCTAGATCGGATTTCCGCAGTGCTTAGGCGAAGCCCTGCCGGAATTGCTCCACCACCATCACCGGAGCGCCGTCATGCTGCCGGTGAACTCTTCTTCCTCTCCACTTCCTCTTGCTGGATCAAGACGGTGGAGATCGTCATCAAGCTGCACGTGTGCTGAACGCGGAGGTGCCGTCCGTTCGGCGCTAGATCGGATGGACCGTGATCAAGATCGCGAGACGGTTCGTGATGAGTTTGCGGGATGGATCGTGATGAGATCGCGGGACGGATCATGATGAGATCGCGGGACTGATCATGATGAGTTTGCGGGACTGATCGTGATTGGATCGCGGGACGAATCGTGATGTGATCGCGGGACGCTCGGCGATTTGGATCGCGAAGATGTTCGACTACACCAACCACGTTTCTTAACGCTTCCCGCTTAGCGATCAACAAGGGTATGTAGATCCACTCTCCCTCTCATAGATGCTCATCACCATGGATAGATCTGCATGTGCGTAGGATTTTTTTTATTCCCATGCGACGTTCCCCAACAGTGGCATCATGAGCTAGGTCTATGTGTAGATGAGATCTCGAGTAGAACACAAAAGGTTTGTGGGCGTTGATGCTTAGATTGCTTCCTCCCTTGGTTGGATTTTGGTTCAGCGGTATTGTGAGATGAAGCGGCTCGGACCAACATTACTCATACGCTTACGAGAGACCGGTTCCCTTGACCGCAACTTGTTGCATAGATGGCTTGCGGGTGCCAGTTTCTCTCACTTTAGTTGGATCGGATTCGACAAAGGCGGTCCTTGAGAAGGTTGAAAAGCAACTAGTGTATCACCATTGTGGTTTTTGCGTAGATGAGAATTGTTCTTGCTAGATACCCGTAGCAGCCACGTAAAACATGCAACAACAATTAGAGGACGTCTAACTTGTTTTTGCAGGGTATGTTGTGATATGATATGGCCAATTACATGATGTGATATATGTGATGTATGAGATGATCATGTGATGTATAGATTATCACGACTTGCATGTCGATGAGTACGGCAACCGGCAGGAGCCATAGGGTTGTCTTTAATTATTGTATGACCCGCGTGTCAATCATTAAGCGCTATGTAATGCTTTACTTTATTGCTAAACGGTAGCAATAGTAGTAGAAGCATGGTGGGCGCGACAACCCCGATGGAGACACGTTGATGGAGATCAAGATGATGGAGATCATGGTGTCATGCTGGTGACAATGGAGATCATGCCGGTGCTTTCATGATGGAGATCAAAAGCACAAGTTCATGGCCATATCATGTCACTTATGATTTGCATGTGATGTTAATACTTTTATGCACCTTGTTTTCCTTAGGATGACGGTAGCATTATAAGGTGATCCCTCACTTAATTTCAAGATAAATTGTGTTCTCCCCGAGTGTGCACCATTGCGAAAGTTCGTCGTGTTGAGACACCACGTGATGATCAGGTGTGATAGACTCTACGTTCACATACAATGGGTGCAAGCCAGTGTTGCACATGCAGAACACTCGGGTTAAACTTGACGAGCCTAGCATGTACAGACATGGCCTCGGAACACAAGAGACCGAAAGGTCGAACATGAGTCATATAGTAGATATGATCAACATGATGATGTTCACCATTGTAACCACCTCAACTCACGTGATGATCGGACTTGAGTTGGTGAATTTGGATCATGTATCACTCGAATGACCGGAGGGATGTCAATTTGAGTGGGAGTTCTTAAGTAATATGATTAATTGAACTCATTATCATGAACATAGTCAGTAGTGTCTTTGCAAATTATGTTGTAGATTACTTGCTCGCGCTGTAGCTCCCTTGAATTTTTATATGTTCCTAGAGAAATAGAGTTGAAAGACGATGGTAGAAATATTGCGGATTGTCTCCGTGATCTGAGGATTGTCCTCATTGCTGCACAAAAGGCTTATGTCCTTAATGCACCGCTCGGTGTGCCAACCCCTCTAGCGTCGTCTGTAGATGTTGTGAACATCTGACAGGTACGTGCTGATGACTACTTGATAGTTTAGTGTGTCATGCATTACGGCTTAGAATTGAGGCTTCAAAACGTTTTGAACGTCACAAAACATATGAGATGTTCTAAGAGCTGAAATTAGTATCTCAGGCTCGTGCCCGTGTTGCGAGATATGAGATCTTCAACAAGATTCTTTGCCTGCAAGATGAATGAGAATAGCTCAATCGTTGAGCAAGTGCTCAGATTGTCTGGGTGCTACAATTGCTTGAATCGAGTGGGAGTTCATCTTCCAGATAAGATAGTGATTGATATAGTTCTCCAAGTCACTTTCACTAAGCTACTAGAACTTGGTGATGAACTATAAAATGCCAGGGATAGAATTAATGATCCTTGAGATGTTCTCTATGTTTGACACCGCGAAGGTAGAAATCAAGAAGGAGCATCAAGTGTTGATGGTTAGTATAACCACTAGTTTCGAGAAGGGCAAGGGCAATGTGGGAAACTTCATGGATGGCAAGTCAGTTGCTGCTCCAGTGAAACAACCCAAAGTTGAACCCAAACCCGAGACTAAGTGCTTCAATTATGAGGAGAGAGGTCGCTGAAGCGGAACAACCCTAGATACTTGGTAGATAAGAAGGCTAGCAACGTTGACAGAAGTATATTTGATATACGTGTTATTGATGTGTACCTTGCTTGTACTCCTAGTAGCACCTGGGTATTGGATACCGGTTCGGTTGCTAAATGTTAGTAACTCGAAATAAAAGCTATGGAATAAACGGAGAACTGGCTAAGTGTGAGGTGATGATGTGGTTTGGAAATGTTTCCAAGGTTGATGTGATCAACATCGCACACTCTCTCTACCTTCGAGATTCGTGACGAACCTAAATAAATGTTATTTGGTGTTTTTGCATTGAGCATGAACGTGATTAGATCATGTTCATTGCAACACGGTTATTCATTTAAGTTAGAGAATAATGGTTATTCTATTTACATGAATAATACCTTCAACGGTCATGCACCCAGTAAGAATGGTTTGTTGAAACTCGATCGTAGAAATACACATGTTCATAACATTGATGCTAAAGATATACAAAGTTAATAATAATAGTACCACATACTTGTGGCACTGCCGCTAAATGTCATATTGGTATAAAACGCATGAAGAAACTCCATGCTGATGGATCTTTGGACTCATTCAATCTCGAATCGGTTGAGACATGCAAACCATGCCTCTTGGTCAAGATGACTAAGGACCCTGTTTTCTGTTTTGATGAAGCGGGCAAGTGATTTATTGGAAATGATACATGTTGATTACCGGAAAAGGCTCCAAGATTGGATCTCTCGAGAACGGAGGCTTCTGGCAGCGGAAAAGTGTTTTCATGGCTCGTTCTGATAATGATGGAATATTTGGGAATTTATAGGCCGAAGATTAGGGTTAGGAGAGCGGCCGTGGGCCCACAAGCCCGCCTCGCGCGCCCTACCCCCCTGGGCACGCCCCTAGGGCTTGTGGCCCCATGGTGGATCCTCTACCTTGGTTCTCGAGTCTCCTGGTTTCCTTTCATTCCAGAAAAAATCATTCCGAAGGTTTTATTCCGTTTGTACTCGGTTTAATATTCCTTATCTACAAATCTCAAAACAAGAAAAAAACAAAAACTGGCACTAGGCTCTAGATTAATAGGTTAGTCCCAAAAATAATATAATATAGCATATTAATGCATATAAAACATCCAAAACAGATAATATAATAGCATGGAACAATAAAAAATTATAGATACGTTGGAGACATATCAGCATCCCCAAGCTTAATTCCTGCTCGTCCTCGAGTAGGTAAATGATAAAAACAGATTTTTTGATGTGGAATGCTACCTAACATATTTATCCATGTAATATTCTTTATTGTGGCATGAATATTCGTATCCGTAAGATTCAAAACAATAGTCTAATACTGACATAAAAACAGTAATACTTCGAGCACACCAACAAGGTAGTCGTGTCCTTTCGAAAAAACATGGCCTTAGAAAGTTATCCCTACAAAATCATATGGTCTGGCTATGCTCCATCTTCCCCACACAAAGTATCAAAATCATGCACAACCCCGATGAAAAAGTCAAGCAATGTTTCACACTTTTGGTGTTCTCAAACCTTTTCAACTCTCACGCAATACATGAGAGTGAGCCATGGATATAGAATTATAGGTGGAATAGAATATGGAGGAGGTGCAAGGAGAAAAAGGAGAAGATAGTCTCACATCAACTAGGCGTATCAACGGGCTATGGAGATGCCCATCAATAGATATCAATGTGAGTGAGTAGGGATTGCCATGCAACAAATGCACTTAAAGTTATAAGTGTATGAAAGCTCAAAAAGAAAACTAAGTGGTCATGCAAAATGAATATCCACTAGTTATATGAAAGTAACAAAATAGGAGACTCTCTATCATGAAGATCATGGTGCTACTTTGAAGCACAAGTGTGGAAAGAGGTAGTAGCAATTGTCCCTTCTCTCTTTCTCTCATATATTTTTTATTTCCCCCCTTTTTCCCTTTTCCCTTTTTTTTATTTTTTTGGTGGGCTTCTTTGGCCTCTTTTATTTTATTTTTGGGGCTTTGCTGGCCTCTTTTATTTTCTTGTAAAGTCCGGATAATCATCCCAACTCGTGAGGGAGTCATGGCTTCCATCATCCGTTTCTCTATGGGACAATGCTCTATTAATGAAAAATCATCACACTTTTATTTACTTATAACTCAAAAATGAAAATTACAACTCGATACCTATGACAAAGTATGACTCTATATGCAATATGAAGTGATGATGCAAGTCATGAAAAACTACATGGTGGAAGTTGCATGGCAATATATCTCGGAATGGCTATGCAAATGCCATAATTGGTAGGTATGGTGTCTGTTTTGAGGAATATATGGTGGCTATTTTGAGGAAGGAGGGTTTGCTGTACCGACGAAAGTTGCGCGGTACTAGAGAGGCTAGCAAAGATGGAAGGGTGAGAGTGCGTATAATCCATGGACTGAACATTAGTCATAAAGAACTCACATACTTATTGCAAAAGTCTATTAGTTATCAAACAAAACATTAGACGCATGCTCCTTGGGGAGAGGTTGGTATGAGTTTACCATCGCACGCTCCTGACCCTCACACAAAGGTCGACAATCATTAAACAAATCATGCTCCGACTTCATTACATAACGGTTCACCATACGTGCATGCTAAGGCGATCACAAGCTTTAACGCAAGTATCTCTTCCAATTCTCAACTACTCACTAGCATGACTCTCATATTACCATCTCTATTATCTCAAAACTATATGCAAGGAATCAAACTTCTTATAGTCTTTAATGCACTTAGTATGAAAGTTTTTATTATATCCCTCTTGGATGCCATTATATTAGGACTAAATTCATAACCTAAACAAATTACCATGCTGTTTTAAGAAACTCTCAAAATAATATAAGTGAGGAACGAGAGTTCAATAATTTCTATAAGATATAACACCACCATGCTCTATAAAGATATAAGTGAAGCACTAGAGCAACATTGCCTAGCTCAAAAGATATAAGTGAAGCAGATAGAGTATTCTAATAAATTCACGATTCAACGTCTCTCTCTCAAAATATGTGTGCAGAAAGGATGATTGTGGCAAACTAAAAAGCAAAGACTCGTATCATACAAGACTCTCCAAGCAAAACACATACCATGTGGTGAATAAAAATATAGCCTCAAGTAAATTTACCGATGGATTAAAGACGAAAGAGGGGATGCCTTCTGGGGCATCCCCAATCTTAGGCTTTTTGGTATCCTTGAATATGACTTGGGGTGCCTTGGGCACCCCCAAGCTTAGGCTCTTTCCACTCTTTATTCCATAGTCCATCAAATCTTCACCCATAACTTGAAAACTTCACAACACAAAACTCAACAGAAAACTCATGAGATCCGTTAGTATAAGAAAAATAAATCACCACTCTAGGTACTGTTCTGAACTCATTATTTATTTATATTTTTGTAATACCTACTGTATTGAAACTTTTCCATGATTCATACCCCTCGATACGACCCATATATACATCAAAATAAGCAAACAACACAAGGAAAACAGAATCTGTCAAAAACAGAACAGTTTGTAGCAATCTATAAAGTTCGAATATTTCTGGAACTCTAAAATTCTGAAAAATTAGGACAATCAGGGCAATTTGTATATCAATCTTGTGTAAAATTTCAGATCAATTCAACGCTCTCGAAAAATTAGAAAATTCCTGGCCTGAGCGCAAAAGTTTCTATTTTTCAGCAAGATCAAATCAACAACTACCATAGATCACCCAAAGGTTTTACTTGGATCAAACACTAATTAAAACACAAAAACACAATTACTACAGAAGTAATAATGTGCAAAACACACCAAAATAGAAGCAAAAATCATAAAGCAAAATAAAATTGGGTTGCCTCCCAACAAGCGCTATTGTTTAACGCCCCTAGCTAGGCAAAACGCAATAGATCTAGGTATTGGCATCTTTGGTATTGGCAACTTTTGTGAGGACCTTCTCAAATCCAGGAGGTTCCTTGGTTATATCAATAACCATACTTCTAGGCAAAATGTAAAAAAAATCTTTTGTAGCAATCGGTTCCCGAACAGTATCGATAAAGTTAGGGTGAACACTTATCGTCTTAAGTTCTTCGTCTCTTTTACTAGAGGATTCACCCTTATTCTTGGGAACATAAACAAACTTGACATCCTTAGAAAGAGGAAATTTAGGAGAGATTTGAATAGCGGCAAAAGTGGAACCCAAGTTGGTAATGATGTCCTCTAGCTTTCCTATTCTAGAGGAATCTTGGTCCAATTTTTCATTAACTATAGGTTCCTTTTCCCTTAGGGTTTTTAGAGTAACTCCTACCTTAGATCCATATTGAGTGATATGATTATGGATCTTTTTATCCAAGTTCTTAATGATCTCTATAGTAGCAACTTTATTTTCAATGATATCTAGCCTTCGCATAACATGTTCCAAAGTTAAGATTGTTTCATTAACCATGAAAGGGGGTGATCCTACCAAATTTATCATAGCAGGAATCAAAGGTATTGCTTCCCAAGAAATTTCCTCCCATAATGGTATCCAAAAAATATCTATTCCAATGAGAAACACCCACATAAAAATTGTGAAGGAGAACGGTAGTAGATTGCTTACGAATAGATCTATTTTGAGCATTGCAAATTCTATACCAAGCATCCTTTAAGTTTTCTCCCTACCTTTGCTTAAAATTAAGAACTTCTTTCTCGGGAGTAATAGCGATAGTAGCAAGGCTAGCCATGAGTTTGAGCGGTCTAACACACAAGCAAGCAAAGAGCAAACAAAAGAAGGGCGAATAAAAAGGCAAATCTTTTTGGTATTTTCTGAAAATCGTTTTAGAAGTGGGGGAGAGGAAAACGAGAGGCAAATGGCAAATAATGCAAATGCAAGATATGAGTTTGTGATGGGTACTTGGTAGGCTTGATGTAGATCTCCCCGGCAATGGCGCCAGAAATCCTTCTTGCTACTTCTCGAGCATGCGTTGGTTTCCGTGAAGAGGAACGGGTGATGCAGTAAAGTAGATAAGTATTTCCCTAAGTTGTTGAGAACCAAGGTATCAATCTAGTAGGATATACAAGCAAGTCCCCAATAGGTTTACCTACACAAAGAATCAAACTCTTGCACCCAACGCTATAAAAGGGTTGTCAATCCCTTTAAGGTTACTTGCAAGGATGAGATCTGATAGAGATAGAATGCTTGAACGGAAAGTAAGCCAAAAGGTAAAAATAATGCAGCAAAGTATTTTTGGTATTTTTGGTTTTAGATCTGAAAGTATAAGATGGAAAATAGATCCGAGGCCATAGGTTTCACTAGAGGCTTCTCTCATGATAGCAAGTATTACAGTGGGTGAACAAATTACTATCGAGCAATCGATAGAAAAGCGAATAGTTATGAAGATATCCAAGGCAATGATTATTCATATAGGCATCACGTCTGTGTGAAGTAGAACAAAATGATTCTGCATCTACTACTATTACTCCACACATCGACCGACTCCTGCCTGCATCTCGAGTATTAAGTTCATGAAGAACAGAGTAACACATTAGGTAAGATGACATGATGTAGAGGGATAAACTCAAGCAATATGATGAAAACCCCATCTTGTTATCCTTGATGGCAACAATACAATACGTGCCTCGCTACCCCTACTTTGTCATTGGGTGAGGACACCGCAAGATTGAACCCAAAACTAAGCACTTCTCCTGTTGCAAGAATTACCAATCTAGTTGGCCAAACCAAACCAATAAATCGAAGAGACTTGCAAAGATATGAAATCATGCATATAAGAATTCAGGAAAGACTCAAATAATATTCATGTATAATCTGAACATAAACCCACAATTCATCGGATCTCGACAAACACACTGCAAAAGAGTATTACATCGGATAGATCTTCATGAAGATCATGAAGAACATGGTATTGAAGAGCAAAGAGAGAGAAGAAGCCATCTAGCTACTATCTATGGACCCAAAGGTCTGTGGTGAACTACTCACACATCATCGGAGGGGCAATGGAGTTGATGTATATGCCCTCCGTGATCGAATCCCCCTCTGACAGATTATCGGAAAAGGCTCCAAGATTGGATCTCTCGGGAACGGAGGCTTCTGGCGGAGGAAAAGTGTTTTCGTGGCTTGTTCTGATAATGATGGAATATTTGGAAATTTATTGGTCAAAGATTAGGGTTAGGAGAGCGGCCGTTGGCCCACAAGCCTACCCGGTGCATCCTACCCCCCTGGGCACGCCCCTAGGGCTTGTGGCCCCACGGTGGCTCCTCTGCCTTGGTTCTCGAGTCTCCTGGTTTCGTTTTGTTCCAGAAAAAATAATTCCGAAGGTTTTATTCCATTTGGACTCCGTTTAATATTCCTTATCTGCAAATCTCAAAAACAAGAAAAAAAATAGAAACTCGCACTAGGCTCTAGATTAATAGGTTGGTCCCAAAAATAATGTAAAATAACATATTAATGCATATAAAACATCCAAAACAGATAATATAATAGCATGGAACAATCAAAAATTATAGATATGTTGGAGACGTATCACCAGGCAATGATCATTATATATGCATCACGTCCAAGATAAGTAGACCGAAATGATTCTACATCTACTTCTATTACTCCACACATCGATCGCTATCTAACATGCATCTAGTGTATTAAGTTCATGGAAAAATGGAGTAATGCAATAAGAATGATGACATGATGTAGACAAGATCTATTCATGTAGGAATAGACCCCATCTTATTATTCTTAATGGAAACTATACATGCATGTCTTGCTACCCCTTCTGTCACTAGGAAAGAACACCGCAAGATCGAACCCATCACAAAGCACCTCTTCCCATGGCAAGAAAAATCGATCTAGTTGGCCTAACTAAACCAAATATTCAAAGAATAAATACGAGGCTATAAGTAATCATGCAAATAAGACATCAAAGAAGACTCAAATCATATTCATGGATAGAAACTGATCATGAACTCAAAATTCATCAGATCCCAACAAACACACCGCAACAGTCATTACATCAAATGGATCTCCAAGAGACCATTGTATTGAGAATCATAGAGAGAGAGGAAGCCATCTTGATACTACCTACGGACCCTTAGGTCTATGGGGAACTACTCACGCGTCATCAGAGAGGCACCTATGATGAAGATGAACCCCTCCGCGATGGTGTTAGATTGGATCTCGAGGTTCTGGAACTTGCGGTGGCTGGAAGTACGTTTTGTTGACTCCTCTGGGGTTTTCCAAATATTTGCGAATTTATAGGGTGAACAGTCGGTTGAGGGGGGTCCCGAGGTGGGCCTCTCGCGCGACTTAGAACACCATAGAACAGTCGGTTGAGGGTGAACAGTCGACTCCTCCACCAGGCTACGCCAAGGGCCTCTCGCACGCCCTGGTGGAGGGTGGCCACCCCGGGCCCCCTATGATGGTGTTCCTTGGCCCATCCTGGCTCTTTTGGTCCATAAAAATTCTCCAAAAATTCCCGTAGAGTTTGGGCTCCGTTTGGTACTGATTTTTTGCGAAGTAAAAAAAAATCAATAGCGGCTACTGGCACTTTGGCACTATGTCAATAGATTAGTCTCAAAAAATGATATAAAGTTGCTATAAAATGATTTTAAAACATTCAATATTGATAATATAACAGCATGGAGCAAGAAAAAATTATAGATACGCTTGAGACGTATCAATACCCAGTACATCGGCAAGTCTATTTTGCGAGTGAAGTCTTGACTTTGTCCAAGCGGGGATATCCGCATTGGCAAAATTTGGTATTCGGCATTTTCATGGCAAGCCGAAAGTTAAAACACTACTTTTAGGAGCATCCAATTGTTGTCGCTTGTTCAACACCCCTTGGAGATATCATACAAAACCGGGAAGCCACTGGTCGAATTGCGACAAAGTAAGTACAGGCAATATGTTCAAACCCCGTCGTTTTACCCTTAGTAGCAACAATACAATACGTGTCTTGTCCCCTTCTATACTGGGAGATCAAGAATCCCACATGATAGAGAGAGGAGGAGGAGTCATAGGGAAGTGTCTAGAGTGAATTTAGAAAAGAAGTGATATAAACGTTGAGATCAGCGGAGACCCTATATTTTAACCAAAGTAGATCAGACTTAGTTCTATCTAGCCAAGATCAATGTGTGGGTATGATCTAGTTGAAGATGAAGTTGTTTCTCTCTTTCCAAATATTCCAGGCTGTGATGGTGAAGATCTCAAAGAAAAGCCTACCAGAATAGTTTTCCTTTGCCCGTTTTGTAGCCTCAATCCTAGAGGTTCGAGAAGTGTATGGTATACCAATTTTTGTCCAGCAATTTTGACTAAAAGGGCAAGAAAATATCAAATGTTCAATGGTCTCTTAATTCCCAAGCATGCGTAACACACATGTATCATTATTGGTCACCTGGAAGTGTCTTCTCTTGAAAATGTTCCTTGTGTTCAATTTGTCCACTGAAAGAAGCGACATGAAGACTTTTAGTTTCATTTGAAGTTTGGATTTTCAAATCCATTTAAAAGTCTCATCACATATGATGTCTCTATGGCCGTATATGTAGAATTTTTTGGCTAAGAGGAGAGGACCCTAAGGATATTTTGAGCGACCAAAAATTTCTTAATCATGTAATTGTTGCGTTCTAAAATTTTCAATAGCTTGTAGTTCATTGAGGGCCTCGGGTGAGAGTGGTAGATTGTATAATATGCTTGGATTAACGGCTTCATGGAAATACTGACTTAGATATCCGCATTCTTCGTAGATGGATAAAGGCATGTTTTCTTAGTCCACAAACATCTTCTTAGGATCTTATCAAATGTTTCAATGAATTTGACCGACAACTCAAAGGTACATGACACAAATGTGACCATGGATGAAATAAAAGAGTTAATCAATGTGATTTTCTAGCCATCACACATGAGGGACGTAGTACTAGAGACAGGCCGCACCACACGATCAACTAAAGGCATAAGATTTGTCATAGTGGGTTTAGTAGTACCCAATGGAAGTCCAATGTAGGTGAACGACAACGAACCCATAGAACAACAAAGGATATTAGCCAGATCAGCAGCCTTTCCATCAGCAGCGTTGATGGGAATGAGATTGGACTTTTGAAAAATTTATGTTGAGTTGAGTCCAGATAGCAAAATCATGAAGACCATTTTATATATTTGCAAGTTGAACCCGGCAAGCTGGCATACTTAAGATAGTATCGTCCGCGTACTTTATGATTGGATACGGGCCAAAACGATTGATCGGAAGTTGTAATCTACCTTCAGCATGCTCATTATTAATGATGGATTGCAGGAGGTCCACGGCTAATACAAAAGTAACAACAAAATTGGGTCGCCTTGACGTATGTCACGCTTGGAGTGAAAACTCTTCCTAGGAGTACCATTTAAAGAGCTGAAGAGTGACTAGAAGAAAGGATATCTTTTATCCATCATCTCCATCTGAGATCAAATCCCAAATTTTCCAACATCATGCTCAATTAAGTCGAACGCCTTTTCAAAATCCAACTTAAGTATGGACACTTCATTGCCAAATTTCTCACATTGTAATATATATTCAAACGCCTATGCTAGACAATCATTGATTGTTCTCCCTTTAATGAACCCGTATTGGTTTGCATGTAGCACCTTCAAGATCACTTTCTGGAGACGGTCAGCTAATAGTTTAGTCAAAAGCTTTAAGCAACAATTCTGCAAGGATATGGGACAATAACCGATTACTGAAGTGGGGTTGAGCTTCTTTGGAATAAGAGTGATCAAAGAAGCATTTAAGCAATCTAGCGTGATCGACCCCCTCCCAAAAGAAATTACATGAGTTATAAAAATCTGCTGCAATCAGATCCCCACACGTATTAAGAAACAACCATTAAATCCATCAGGCCTAGGGCCCTATCAACTGGCATTTTAGCCACCACAACATCGATCTCTTTCTTGGTAAATGGTTTAGATAAACCACCGAGATCACTTACAGATTTGACCAACCTATCCAGGTTGAATGTCATTTCATGCGTCACTGAAACACCAAGTCTTTATTTGAAGGCTTGGAAAAGAACCTGGGCTTTAGCTTCATGATCTTCAATTTAAGAACCACCCGGAAGTGACAAACATGCTACAGAATTTTGTCTATGTCGTTGTGTAGCCATGCGCTGATTTTTTTTCATATTTTCATCCCCTTCCTAAATGTACCTAATGGCGCAAAGTTTACACCAATATTTTTGCCTATAATACTGTAAACGGATTATGTGATCTTTCAAAATAAATTTGAAGTTCCATTCATGAGTGACAAGTGGTCTCAGTTCCTCCAGGCCATCCATGAAGGAAAGCACTTTGCGAGAATTATCCAGTAGCAAAGAAATCTTAGAAAGGCCTCTGCTCCATCTTTTAAGTACTCGCTGTAAATTTTTAAACTTTGCATTGAGCACCAACGCATCGTCATTGGAATTAATGCATAGTTGCCATGCGGATTTAACAGTATCTTTGAAGCCTGGGTGCAGTGGCCACAAGTTTTCAAAACGAAATACCTTAGATCGAGGGATGCTAGACTGAACGGAGACAAGGCAGGGAATGTGACCGGATACTGTTCATGGTAAAGCTTTGACAATTGTATTGGGATACGTCATAGTCTAGTGATTAGAGGTAAATAACCAGTCTATTTTCTCTAAGAGAGTTTCAGACTGCATATTGCTCCATGTATAAGAGGCACCCTTTAAAGGTAAATACACAAGGCATTGGGCATGAATAATATCGTTGAAAGTGATCGTATCATTGATATTACCTCCTAGGCGATTTTGGTTTTCAGCGGCACGAATGAAATTAAAGTCACCGACAAGCAGCCAATTATCATCATTGTCAGTAGCAAGACCATATAGCCAGTTAACGAAATTATCACATTCGATACCATCACACGACCCATATATACTAGTTACCGTCCACACATCGGATGAGAGCGTCGATCTAAATTTTTACACATGAGCCCATTGGTGAAATTCCACCGTAGTGGCAGAAAAAATGGCGCTATGCCAAATCACAATGAGACCACCAGAATTACGAACTGAAGGAACAAATGCAAACTTATCTAAACAACATGGAAAGAATTTATGGATGTAAAAATGATCAAAGTGTTCACGCTTTGTGTCTTGGATGTAGATTATCGAACAACCCGAATTATCAATAGTAGAGCACATACATGTTTATCATCGGAGCTAATACCACGAATATTCCAACATAAAAGGTTCCAAGATCGAAACTGAGAATTCATCAAATAAAGAACATGAAAAGGAGTCTAGGCGCAAAAATTGAACTGAATAACAATTCTTGATCAATAGTAAAGTTGTAGAGGGGCCAAGCAAACATTTATTAAAATACCCAACTCGAGCTTACTGAGCAGGGTCATCTTCATCAGAGGAGCTCTTCCCATTGGCTAGCAGACGATCCGTAGTGAGTTCCTCCGGGGAGATGCCACAAAGCCCATAACCCACCTGCTAAAGAGATGTGATTGGAGTCGAGCATCTACGTGAACATCAACATTATCATTATTATTCTCATTATCACTAGGTGAATGTTTAATACTAGATTGTGTCTCAACATCAGAAATAGAAACGTCATTATGATTCTCAGCAGGGTTTTGTATAATAGGTTCACTAGAAGCATGCAAAGTCCTATCATTTTCCTTTCCTTTTTCTTTTTAGATGGACTAGGTGCATCATCATTAATTTTCTAAGAAACTTGCTCTATTCTTTTAGGATGACCTTCAGGATAAAGAGGTTCCCGAGTCATTCTACCTCCTCTAGTCATTACTCTACCACCTTGGTCATCCATATTCTCATTTAATTCAGCAAGCAAATCATTTTGTGATTTAGAAACTTGGTCTAGGTGAGTATGAACCATGGAAGCATGTTTACCTAGACCTTTAACACCATTAGAAATTCTAAACATCAAGTCACTCAAGCGATCTATCATCATAGCATTACATCTTAATTGATCTTTGACATAATTATTGAAATGCTCTTGCTTAACGATGTAATTATTGAATTCATCCATGCATTGACTAGGAGTTTTCATATAAGGTATATCACTTGCATCAAATCTACGGAGATAATTTACCTCTACTACCCGTGTAGAGGTATTGAGTCCATATATTTCTTCAACAGGTGGTAGATTCTTGACATCTTCAGATTTAATACCTTTTTCTTTCATAGATCTCTTAGCTCCTTGCATATCTTTTGTACTGGGGAATAGAATACCTCTCTTATTTTGGATAGGTTTCGGCGGTGGTCCA
The DNA here is from genome assembly GCA_022496015.1 of Hordeum marinum. NCBI lineage: Eukaryota > Viridiplantae > Streptophyta > Magnoliopsida > Poales > Poaceae > Hordeum > Hordeum marinum. The sequence continues at coordinate 123,776,170 of CM039673.1, read as the reverse complement.
GGCAATGTCCAATTACCAGCATTTTGCAATATGTTACTCAATAATTCTCCAGCTTGTCCAACAGTTCGCTCCCTGAAAACACAACCATCACAACTACTATGTAGTCCCTAGAAGTATGTGTTAGTTCATTGTAAAAGATATGAAGTTTTTCAGTTTTCTCAAGAGGATGTTAGGCAAAGCACTGAGTAGCTGGAGAAGCCTCTCCCAAGCTTGAGGGAGAATCTCTTCTTCAATTTGCACAAAGCTAAATATTTCCTATAAAGCAGCTTGTTTTTTATGAGAAGGAAAATATTTTTCACCCAAGTAATTGTTGGTGTTCTGGGAACGGGGGTACCCAGACTTGCCTGCCTGCGGGACGGGACATGGCCCACTTCGTCAGCTAGACGCAACCTGGCGCGGCTCCGCTCAAGACAAGGCCCTCGCGAGGGCCCTAGGCTCGCGAGGAAGAACGACGCCAGTACCAGCAAGGATGGGCCTCCTCAGGCCCCCTCCGGAGCAATGGAGATCCCTATGCAGAACCCAGCCTCACGAGTTAAAGATGACGTAGGGAAGGACAGGCGGGCGCTAGCGCACCTGGCGGTGCAGTTTCCCCTTTGGTGCAAAGGGAGCAAGGACGTACGTGGGTTCTCGAAGCGCCGCCCAAAGGTTTCCATTCCGGTGCAACAAGGGAACAACCACGAGCCCCATAGGGCAGATGTCATTGCCGAACCCACCACTGCATCATCGAGAGCCGCTTTGCAGGTGAAGACCACCTTTGGACAGGGCGCGGATGTACTCGTGCCCCCCTTTAAATTTGGCAATTATGGGATCCCTTCCCTCCATTGTGATAAGGGAAGAGGACCCGGGCTGCCTCTATATATAGAGGCTAGGCCACATCATAGAGGGGGATCCGATCCGGGACTTAACCACTAAAACCACAAGACAAGGAGAGAACAAAGAACACCGCTTGAGCACCTCGCGAGACTCGAGCTCACTGTACTAGTTCATTCACCACACCTTCCCGAGAGGCAATCCACAAAAGCAGGAGTAGGGTATTACGCTTCACAGCGGCCCAAACCTGGGTAAACTACCGTGTTCATCTTCTTCCTCGTCATTGTGTGAGTTTGCCGTGATATTCATCGAGTAATGAGCTAGGCATGACGAGGCTGCAGGGGATCTTCGCACACACCCCTATGTTCGAACCTTGAGGGTTTTGCGGAGCCTGAAATCCGACATTTGGCGCGTTGGGTAGGGGGCGTGTCGAAGCCTCCCCTCTTGCAGCGACAGTCAAGCCCTGGTTCGGCAACCCCATGGCAGGCAAGATCCTCGACGGAAGCCAGACCCTCACCCCGGCAATGAGACACCTGAGGGATGGATCATGCACTTCGACGGAGCCTTCACGCGCATGGGAGCAGGGGCTGGGGTCGTGCTCACTTCCCCTGTAGGAGACAAGCTTAGGTACGCTATGCGGCTCTGTTTTCAGCATGGAGAGAAGGTCTCCAACAACATCGCAGAGTACGAGGGCCTCATCCCAGGCCTCAAGGTAGTGGCGGCCTTGGGGGTCCAGTGCCTCACCGTCATGGGTGACTCCCAGCTCCTCGTCAACTTCTCCAACAAAGAGTATACGCCCAAGGACGAGCATATGGATGCATACTTGGAAGAGGTACGTAAGATTGAAAAATGTTTTCAGGGCTTGGAGTTGCAACATATCTCGCATGGCACAAAAAAGGAGGCCGATGATATCACCAAAAGGGCGTCGCGACGCGAGCCTTAGGAGCCGGGCGTATTCAAGGAGCGTCTCTTCAAACCCGCTGTGGCACCACCCTCTCGGGACCTGGCGCCACGAAGTGAGGAGCTCCCACCACCACCGCCCTTGGGGGCTCTAGACTGTCGCCAATCCTCAGGAGCCCGACTGCTCCTCGCATTGGAGCCTCAGGACGGCGACTGGATGTAGGAGATCAGGGCCTACCTGCTCCACGGCGCGCTACCAGAAAAGGAGGAAGATGTAGAGCATGTGGTGCGGGAGGCCACGATTTACTGCTTGCAAGACGACGACTTGTACCGCAGGCACCTGAACAACGTCGCGTTGCAGTGCATTTCCAAGGAGCAAGGGTGCGAGCTGCTACCAGACATCCACGAAGGAGATTGCGGACACCACTCCTCGTCGCGCACCTTTGCAGGAAAGGTGTTTCGATCGGGCTTCTACTGGCCCTCAGCACTTAACAACGCCATCGAATTGGCCCGGTCTTGCGAAGCTTGCCAGTTCCATGCCAAGCAAATTCACCAGCCCGCCTAGGGCCTCCAGACCATTCCACTCTCCTGGTCCTTTGCGGTCTGGGGGCAGGACATACTAGGCCTTCCCCGTGGCCAGTGGGCGGGTACTGCTACCTCTACGTCGCCATCGACAAGGTCGCCAAGTGGGCGGAGGTGGAGCCAATGCATACCATCCCAGATGGATCGGCCGTCAAGTTCATCAAGGTCATCATGATCCGGTTCGGCGTCCCCAACCGTATCATCACCAACAATGGTTCGCAGTTCACAAGTAGCCTCTTCAAGACTTATTGCGCTAACATTGGAACACAGATTTGCTACGCCTATGTAGCCCACCCGAGGAGCGACGGCCAGGCAGAGCGCGCCAACGGGGAGGTCCTGCGAGGCCTCAAGAAAAGGAGCTTCAAGAAGAAACCGGAGGCTTGCGGCAGAGGCTGGGTCGATGAGCTCCAGTCCGTGTTGTGGTCCATCCGCACCACCGTGACTAAGCCCACCGACGAGACCCCATTCTTCCTCGTATATGGAGCCGAAGCCGTCCTCCCCCATGAGGTCAAGCACCACTCCCCGCGAGTCTTGGCATTCGACGAGGAGCGTCAGGACGTCGCGCGGGGAACCGTCCACTTGCCAGGGGAGGAAACTCGTCGCCAAGCCTCGCTCCGAGCTGCAAGGTATCAACAAGCGCTACAGCGCTACCACTACCATAATATTTGCTCCAGGACCCTCGAAGTAGGAGACCTCATCCTGAGGCGGGTTCTCTCCAAGGAGGGCTTGCACAAGCTCTCGCCCATGTGGGAGGGCCCGTTCAAGGTCGCTCATGTCTCCAGGCCTGGCGCCGTGCGCCTGGAGACTCAGGACGGGGTCCCCATCCAGAAGGCCTGGAACATCCAGCACCTCTGGAGGTTCTACCCGTGACACTCTCACATAATAATGAGCGGGCTGTATATGCCCAGAATGCCCCAAGGACGCGGAGGGGTTCCTCCCACGCAATGTGGCAGCCACAGCTCCGTGCTGGCGGAGAAGTCAACACTGCCCATCAATGGCTATGCCCATGCTACGTGGATGCCCTATGCTCAACACTGGGGGAAGACGAAGACTAGCTTAGGTGCCTGACGTGGCTTTTCTTTGCTCTTCTCATGTTTGAATTTGCCAACTTTCCTGGAACAAAACTCGGGGCTTTTTCCAAACCATGTTTTCAAGAAACGGGCATGGGATTTGTGTTCATCGCCATCTCTCATCTTGGGTTTTCTCTCTTCAGCACAGTCACTTGCCTGTTCTCCTTCCCCTTGCACCCTGTGAGCGGGGGCTGGGGCACAATGCTCATACCTCGCCAAGGCCTTGGCGCCCGGATTCTCGCATGGTACTCCCGGATGAGTTAGCAGGCGTGTGGTGCTCCATACCCGCTCGGGGCTCCATTCATGGTCCAACGCTTCATCTCAGCGCCTCGAGAGGCCCACCCCTCCCGGGGCAGGATTTTTTTCTTTGGAGCCGCTTGAGCGCCTAAGGGGGCTCCTGAGCAACGCGCCTTAGGAGCCTTATCAGTCATATAGCCACTCGACACCCTCGATGTCGTCCTTGGTCATCCGGTCGACATCGAGGGTGTCGGGGCCTCGCCTCGTAGTTGCATCCTCGGTGATCCGGTCGTACACTGCGATGGTAGGGAAATGTGTGGGACTGGGACCTGCCGACGTAGTGCTGCTTGAGTGTCAAAGGGGGCTCCTAAGCAACGCGCCTCAGGAGCCTTACCGGTCATATAGCCACTCAGCACCCTCAATGCCATCCTTGGTGATCCGGTCAACATCGTGGGTGTCGGGGCCTCGCCGCGTAGTTGCGGCCTTAGCCAGTCATACACTACGGTGGCAGGAAAATGTGCAGGACTAGGGCGTGCAGACATAGAGTGCCAAAAGGGCTCCCAACCTGCCTCACCTGCAAGAAGAAGAAGTCCACAGGACATCAGGACTCCCCAAGTGCCATAACAATGCCTCCCCTAGAGCCTATAACGAGCATGTCGAGCTAAGTACCCTAATCACAACCTGAAGGCCACCTTAATTAACGAAAACACAAATGCCAGGACATGTAATAGAAGCACGAATCAAAGAGGCAAGCGCCCAAATTCATTACATGCCCGCAGGGCCTCTCTGTATTTTTTGATTACAGGAACAGGAAAAGAAGGAAAAGCCCCCCCCGGGGGCTGCCGCTTCGGGAGCTCTGGGGCCCATGCACCAGCGCTCAGTCGGTGTCCTCCTCCTCCTTCACGGGCCCGTGGAGGAGCACCGACGCGGACGCTTCAGGAGCAGAGGAGCGACGCCGGGGTGGCTGGCTTCCCCCCGAGGTCCGGGCGTGCCGGTGTGGTGGTGCATCATGGCTGTTGTTGCTACTATCGCTGCTGCCGCTGCCGTTGCTCGGGCTCCCCTTGGAGGGGGTGTCACTACCGCTGGAGACGCGACGCCCGTCACGAAGGACAAGCTCATCTCCAAGATCGCCACAGCCGGCGTCCTCCGGGCAGTACCCCAGGCGCTCGCCCTCTCCCCCGAAGACCTTGACGAAGAGCGTCGCCACCCCGTCATATTTGAAGTGCAGGGTGCACCTCCCCACAACGCCACGGGAGTGGGCAAACGTCTGCCACCCACGGTTTAGGTACACATAACCCCTGGGGGTGACCTCGACCTCTACCCATGCCGCCGCGCTGCAGCAGCCGTCGACCTATAGCCTTAGGTCGTCGGCCCCCGACCAGCAGCGCCCCCGCGAAGGAGAGCGGGAGATGGAACCAGGTGGCCTCCGGCCTCTCCGCCCACACTACGAACTCCTGGGCCATATCGGCCGTATGGAGTCGTGGGCGTGGTCGCCAGGCCGCCACCACCGTCCTCCCACCGCGGGCGCCACCTCCTCGAATACCGCGGGTGCCCGCGCTGGTCGGAGCCACACCGCGACCACTAATGGTAACCCCGGTCCACGCAGGAGCACGAGCGCGTCCATGGGGAGCTGCCGCCGGCGTCGCGGCGTGCTTTCGAGGATGTCAACGGCCCCTCCTGGGGGGCGGTGAAGCAAGGCTCTCCTCGAGGGCCTTCCCCTTCTCGGTGGCGGAGTGCTTCCTCACTGGAGCCATGATTGGGAGAGCGGCAGCTTGGAAGTTGGGAAGCAAAGAGGACGAAGGTGTGTTGAGAGTTTTCTCGGCCTTGCCAGCTTATGTACTACCAAGGGCCAACCAGTACCCCCTCGCATCCCGGGAGGCGTGCAGCCTCCGAAGGGTCGCATCCGCGCGACCCAAGGGGAGAAGGCCGAGGCAGCAACATCATTCAAGGAAAGGTAATGATGGCTGGCATAGCACGCAGGGGTCACATCAGTTTGACTTGGGGCGGTTCCCGACACCTTCGAGGGGCGGGGGCGTCACCGCCCAGGCATTCGGCGCGTGTAAAGTCCAGCCCGCAAGCGACTGGGGCCACGGTCCATCCTCAAGGCTTTGCCTCGAAGCCAGCCTGGGCACGCCTTGGGCCCGAGGGCTGCTGTCTGTGTTCTAGGAATGGGGCTACCCAGACTTGCCTGCCTGCGGGCTGGGACATGGCCCACTATGTCAGCCAGACGTAGCCTAGTGCGGCTCCGCTCAAGACAAGGCCCTCACGAGGGCTCTAGGCTCGTGAGGAAGAATGATGCCAAGACCAGCAAGGATGGGCCTCATCAAGCCCCCTCTGGAGTAGCGGATATCCCTATGCTGAACCCAGCCTCAGGAGTCAAAGATGACGCAGGGAACGACAGGCGGGCGCCAGCGCGCCAGGCAGTGCAGTTTCCCCTTTGGTGCAAAGGGAGCAAGGACGTACGTGGGTTCTTGAAGCGCCACCCAAAGGTTTCCATTCCAGTGCAACAAGATCACGACCACGAGCCCCGCAGGGCAGATGTCATCGCCGAGCCCACCATTGCATCATCGACACCACTTTGCAAGAGAAGACCACCTTTGGACAGGGCGCGGATGTACTCCTGTCCCCCTTTAAATTTGGCCATTGTGGGATCCCTTCCCTCCATTGTGATAAGGGAAGAGGACCCGGGCCGCCTCTATATATAGAGGCTAGGCCACATCATAGAGGGGAATCCGATCCAGGACTTAGGCACTAAAACCACAAGACAAGGAGAGAACCAAGAACACCGCTTGAGCACCTCACGAGGCTCGAGCTCACTATACTAGTTCATTCACCACACCTCCCCGAGAGGCAATCCATCGAAGCAGGAGTAGGGTATTACGCTTCACAACGTCCCAAACCTGGGTAAACTGTTGTGTTCATCTTCTTCCTCGTCATCATGCGAGTTTGTCGTGATATTCATCAAGTAATGAGCTAGACAGGACAAGGCTATAGGGGATCTTCGCACACGCCCCTGTGTTCGAACCTTGAGGGTTTTTGGAGTCCGAAATCCGACAGTAATATATCATATCCTAGGGGCTACATACATAACCAGGAGCAAGAGTGAGGAACCACTCCTTAGCAATTCCTTTTAGAAAAAAAGGAAAAAGCTTAAGGATATAATAGTAGCGCATATTTTCCTCATGAGCAAATAAAGTGGCAATATCATTGAATTTAGTGAGGTGTCCCACAACAGTTTCAGTTTCATAGGCATGAAAAGGATCAGATTCTAATATAGTGATTAACTCAGGATCAACATAGGATTCATAATCCTTATCAGTAACACATATAGGAGAAGTAGCAAATTTAGGATCATGTTTCATTTTGTCCATCATAGATTTTTCTTTTAGTTTGCATAGTAATTTGCTCAAATTGTCCCTATCATTACAAGCAAGAAAGTCTCTAGCTACCTGCCCATCCATAACATAACCCTTGGGCACATCACACAATTCATATCTATTAGGGGAGCTAGGTAAAATAGGTGATTCAAAGTCTTCATAAGTTTCAACATTTTCAAGTTCTCTAGCTTTAGCAATATGAGCATCAAGTAATTCATTCAGTGGCACAACTTTAGTTTCATCAAGTGTAGCATTAGTATCATCATTAAATTCAGAAGTAGCGTCATCAAGTACACGTGACATATCAGAACGAGCAGCAAGTTGGGGTGTCATAAGCTAGTTCAAAATAGGAGGTGAATGAAAAGCAGATCTAGATGGCGGTTCTTTACCTCCCCTTGTCTTAGAGGGTATTATCTTGGTTCTAGTGTCCTTCAGATTCTTCATAGTGGAAATTGGATACCCTCAAGTGAACATAATGAATAGAGCCATGCTGATCGGCAACAGCGCCAGAAAAATGTCTTGATAACCCACAAGTATAGGGCATTGCAACAATCTTCGCATCTAGTATTACACCCTGGTTTATTTATTCAACACAGGGGAGCCAAAGAATATTTATCACTCTTAGAAGTTTATTTGTCAATTGAGCGACACCTGGGATATCTCTCTGCAACAAAGATTATAGTAGCACGGCAAAATAGCAGTAGTAACAGTGACAATAGCATCAACATTTTTGTAGTGATTGTAACGGTAGTAGTAGCAATAGTAAATCGGCAAGATTCAATATATGAAAAGCATAGGCACGTGGACTGGGGATGTATAATGATTTAGAAGGCATTAATCAGTAACAGTTACACACTAGAGCGACACAGAACTAGCTCCAACTCGTCAATATAATGTAGGCATGTATTTTGTATATAGTCAGACATGTTTGCGATAAGAACGTGTATGACATCTTTTGTCCTACCCTCCCGTGGCAGCGGGGTCCTAATGGAAACTAAGGGATATTAAGGCATCCTTTTAATAGAGAACCAAAACAAAGCATTAACACATGGTGAATACATGAACTCCTCAAACTATGGCAATCACTGGAAAGAATCTCAATTATTGTGACCTTGGGGGTATGCGAATCATGACACGTAATAGGTGCGTAGAAATTGAAAGATAGGATCTAAAGCACTCTCATATTAATAAAAACATAATAGGTTCAGATCTGAAATCATGGCACTCGGTCCCTAGTGACAAGCATTAAGCATAGCAAATTCATAGCAACATCAATCTTAGAACATAGTGGATACTAGGGATCAAGCGCTATCAAAATAACTCGATTACATGATCAATCTCATACAATCCCATCACTATGTAGCAAGCCTACAAAGCAATTACTCACTCTCAGCGGTGAGCATCGTTGCGGTTTTGATGAAGAAGGGTTGGTGATGACGACGGCGACGAATCCCCCTCTCCGAAGCCCTAAACAGACTCTGGATCAACCCTTGATACGTCTCCAACGTATCGATAATTTATGAAGTATTCATGCCATATTCACAAATGTTTACAATACTTTTATGTATCTTTGATACACTTTATATAATTTATTTAGAACTAACCCGGGCTGATGTTGTTTTCAGCAGAATTACCATGGTGTTGTTTTTGTGGAGAAAATGAAAGTTCTCGGAATCGCCCAAAATTTTTTGGTGATTTTTCCCGGAATGTATGAGCAACATTGGAGCATAGAACCACCGGAGAAGATCCACCTGTAGGCCACAAGCCAACATGGTGTAGAAAGTAAGGACAAGCATATAAGAGAGTAGAGATATGAAGATCAAACGCAAGTATAGACACGGAGACTTTTCCCGTGGTCCCGATAGGTGGCGCTACCGTACATCCACATTTATGGAGAGTTCAACCCACTAAGGGTAAAAGTTGTGAGAGTCCATGGAGGGATCCACCCATGAAAGGTTACATGAAGAAGCAACCTTGTCCATGATGGCCTACATCCATGGAGGACTAGCCATTGATGAGATTGTATAGATTACACATACCAACATGTCCTAGCCTTCTATACCAAGCCAACCTTTAGAAGATTTTGCAATGAGACAAGTACGAGGTTTGGATCTCTTAGTGAAATCAACGATGTATATATCATCTCTACGGAAATCGGTAAATACCATGCTATGATTGTCTTGACGAAACATTTGGCAATATACTTTGGTAAATAGCACATTAGAACTGAAGTCGACAAGTCTAGATACAAAAATAAGATTGTAGCCAAGGGATTCAACAAGCATGACATTTTGAATAGATCTATCATGAGATATGACCACCTTACCAAGGCCAAGTACCTTACCCTTGGAGTTGCCTCCAAAAGTCACTTACCTTCGCGGTTCATGGTTTGGTGTGATCTCTTGAAACATGTCTCTATCTCCGGTCATGTGATTGGTGAATACATTATCGAGAATCCATTCTTTTCCTCTAGACATGTAGTATTTGAAGTTTGCCATGGGACTTACACTCTTCATAGTATTCTCACACTCGATGTCGAACAACTCATCTTCATCATAGTAGCCATGTTCCACATTTTCATCATCAAGTGGATATCCTCGCCATAAGAGACATGAGATTCGTTAGGATTGTGATAATGACAATGTTCAAGTTTATGAATGCGAATGGCTTCAAAAATAATGTTATTTATGGTAGTGACATCTCCTTTAGCACGCATGAGGTCACTAAGCTCAAACAAGCATTTATGAAAATTGGGACCACTAGGCTTCATCTCATGAAAGGCAACAGCTTTATGAAGATTTTGTCAATAATACTCAATGAATAATTTGGATATTGTTTCTCCAAATCACTCCACAAAGTATAAGCACATTCAAAATTCTTCATTTGATCAAACACAATTCTAGGAAATCCTTTGATAATGAGATTAATAGTTCTAAGATTGCAAATAAGGACTCTTAACATACTTTCTTAAATGGATCAATGGGAGGTAAATAAGGACTCTTAACATACTTTCTTAAATGGAATTCATTGAATATCTCAAGCATCTCGTATTTCCATTGACTATAGTACTCCCCATCGAGAATAGGCACTCTACAACTAATACTCCCCAAACTAGACGCATCGATCTTCCTCCAATGGTGATTAGACCAAGGCTATGGAGACCAAAGCTCTGATACCAATTATGGAATCTGTTGGAAATATGCCCTAGAGGCAATACTAAATTAGTCATATTTCCTTATTCATGATAATCGTTTATTATCCATGCTATAATTGTGTTGATCAAAAACTCAGATACATGTGTGGATACATAGACAACACCATGTCCCTAGTATGCCTCTAATAGACTAGCTCGTTGATCAAAGATGGCTATGGTTTCCTAGTCATGGACATGAGATGTCATTTGGTAATGGGATCACATCATTAGGAGAATGATGTGATGGACAAGACCCAAACTACAAACGTAGCATATGATCGTGTCAGTTTATTGCTATTGTTTTCTGCATGTCAAGTATATGTTCCTATGACCCTGAGATCATGCAACTCACTAACACCGGAGGAGTACCTTGTGTGTATCAAACGTCGCAATGTAACTGGCTGACTATAAAGGTGCTCTACAGGTATCTCCGAGGGTGTCTATTGGGTTGGCATGGATCAAGACTGGGATTTGTTACTCCGTGTGACAGAGAGGTATCTCCGGGCCCACTCGGTAATACAACATCACAATAAGCCGTGCAAGCAATGTGACTAAGTGTTAGTCACAAGATCTTGTATTACAGAACGAGTAAAGAGACTTGCCGGTAATGAGGTTGAACTAGGTATGGAGATACCGACGATCGAATCTCGGGCAAGTAACATACCGAAGAACAAAGGGAACGTCATACGGGATTAACTGAATCCTTGACATAGAGGTTCGACCGATAAAGATCTTCGTAGAATATGTAGGAACCAATATGGGCATCCAGGTCCCGCTATTGGTTATTGATATATAGGAAGTCCTATTTTGGTCATCGGAAAAGTTTCGGGCTCATCAGTAGTGTACCGGGTGTGCCGGTAGTGTACCGGGAGACCATTGGGAGGGGTATTTCGACCCAAGAGGCTACATGGGCTGTTGGAGAGTGAATACCAGCCCTCAGTGGTCTGGTGGAAGTCTCACACAAGGCCCATGCGTCTGGGAGAGAAAACCCAAAGAGAAAAGGTGGAAAAAAGTTCAAATAGGGAGGAATCCTAGTCCTACTAGGATCGGAGGAGGAGTCCTCCTCTCCTCCTTGATTCGGCCGAACCAAGGGCTGGTCCCTTGAGGGCCAAGCCTCCTCCTCTCTTCCTCCTATATATACTAGAGGTTTTAGGGTTTTTGGCACTAGATTTTCAGCCACGTGCTACCCGTTCCTCTAGTGCATAGTTTCTTCTCTAGATCAATTTTCTGCAGTGCTTAGGCAAAGCCCTACTGGAATAGCTCCACCACCATTGCCGGAATGCCGTCGCGCTGCCGGAGAACTCATCTACCTCTCCGCTCCCTCTTGCTGGATCAAGAAGGCGGAGATCGTCATCGAGCTATACGTGTGCTGAACGCAGAGGTGCCGTCCGTTCGGCGGTAGATCGGAAGGACCGAGATCAAGATCGCAAGACGGATCGTGATGAGATCGCGGGATGGATCATGATGAGTTTGCGGGACGGATTGTGATTGGATCGTGGGACAGATCGTGATGAGATCGCGGGACGCTCGGTGATTTGGATCGCGAAGACGTTCGACTACACCAACCGCGTTTCTTAACGCTTCCCGCTTAGCGATCTACAAGGGTATGTAGATCCACTCTCCCTCTCGTAGATGCTCATCACCATGGATAGATCTTGCGTGCGTGTAGGATTTTTTTTGTTTCCCATGCGACATTCCTCAACAGTGGTAATAGAGCTAGGTCTATGTGTAGACGAGATCTCGAGTAGAACACAAAGAGTTTGTGGGCCTTGATGCTTAGATTGCTTCCTCCCTTGGTCATGTTTTGGTTCAACGGTATTGTGGGATGAAGCGGCCCGGACCGACATTACTCGTACGCTTATGAGAGACCGGTTCCCTTTACTGCAACTTGTTGCAAAAGATGGCTGGCAGGTGGCAGTTTCTCCTACTTTAGTTGTATCGGATTCGACAAAGGCGGTCCTTGAGAAGGTTGAAAAGAAACTTATGTGTCACCATTGTGGTTTATGCGTAGGTGAGACATGTTCTTGCTAGATACCCATAGCAGCCACGTAAAACATGCAACAACAATCAGATGACGTCTAACTTGGTTTTGCAGGGTATGTTGTGATGTGATATGGCCAATTACATGATTTGATATATGTGATGTATGAGATGATCATGTGTTGTATAGAATATCACGACTTGCATGTCAATGAGTACGGCAACCGGCAGGAGCCATAGGGTTGTATTTAATAATTGTATGACCTGCGTGTCAATCATTAAGCGCTATGTAATGCTTTACTTTATCGCTAAACGGTAGCAATAGTAGTACAAGCATGATGGGCGCGACAACCCCGATAGCGACACGTTGATGGAGATCAAGATGATGGAGATCATGGTGTCATGCCAGTGACGATGGAGATCATGTCGGTGCTTTCAAGATGGAGATCAAAAGCACAAGTTCATGGCCATATCATGTCACTTATGATTTGCATGTGATGTTAATCCTTTTATGCACCTTGTTTTGCTTAGGACGACGGTAGCATTATAAGGTGATCCCTCACTTAAATTTCAAGATGAATTTTGTTCTCCCCGAGTGTGCACCATTACGAAAGTTTGTCGTGTCGAGACCCCAAGTGATGATTGGGTGTGATAGACTCTACATTCACATACAACGGGTGCAAGCCAGTGTTGCACATGCAGAACACTCGAGTTAAACTTGACGAGCCTAGCATGTATAGACATGGCCTCAGAACACAAGAGACCGAAAGGTCGAACATGAGTCATATAGTAGATATGATCAACATGATGATGTTCACCATTGAAACCACCTCAACTCACGTGATGATCGGACTTGAGTTGGTCAATTTGGATCATGTATCACTTGAATGACCGGAGGGATGTCGATTTGAGTGGGAGTTCTTCAGTAATATGATTAATTGAACTCATTATCATGAACATAGTCAGTAGTGTCTTTGCAAATTATGTTGTAGATTACTTGCTCGCGCTGTAGCTCCCTTGAATTTTTATATCTTCCTAGAGTAATAGAGTTGAAAGATGATGGTAGCAATATTGCGTACTGGGTCTGTGATCTGAGGATTGTCCTCATTGCTGCATAGAAGGCTTATGTCCTTAATGCACTGCTCGGTGTGCCAACCCCTCTAGCGACGTCTGTAGATGTTGTGAACATCTAACAGGCGCGTTCCGATGACTACTTGATAGTTTAGTGCGTCATGCATCACGGCTTAGAATTCTGGCTCCAAAATGTTTTGAACGTTACGGAACATATGAGATGTTCTAAGAGCTGAAATTAGGATCTCAGGCTCGTGCCCGTGTTGCGAGATATGAGATCTCCAACAAGATTGTTTGCCTGCAAGATGAAGGAGAATAGCTCAATCGTTGAGCATGTGCTTAGATTGTTTGGGTGCTACAATCGCTTGAATCGAGTGGGAGTTGATCTTCCAGATAAGATAGTGATTGATATAGTTCTCCAAGTCAGTGTGACTAAGCTACTAGAACTTGGTGATGAACTATAAAATGCTAGGGATAGAAATAATGACCCTTGAGCTGTTCGCGATGTTTGACACCGCGAAGGTAGAAATCAAGAAGGAGCGTCAAGTGTTGATGGTTAGTAAAACCACTAGTTTCGAGAAGGGCAAGGGCAAGGAGGGAAACTTCATGGATGGCAAGTCAGTTGCTGCTCCAGTGAAGCAACCCAAAGTTGAACCCAAACCCGAGACTAAGTGCTTCGATTATGAGGAGAGCGGTCGCTGAAACGGAACAACCCTAGATACTTGGTAGATAAGAAGGCTGGCAACATCGATAGAAGTATATTTGATATACGTGTTAATGATGTGTACCTTGCGAGTACTCCTAGTAGCACCAGGGTATTGGATACCGGTTCGGTTGCTAAATATTAGTAACTCGAAATAAAAGCTACGAAATAAAAGAAGAACTAGCTAAGGATGAGGTGACGATGTGTGTTAGAAATATTTCCAAGGTTGATGTGATCAACATCGCACGCTCTCTCTACCTTCGGGATTAGTGACGAACCTAAATAAATATTATTTGGTGTTTTGCGTTGAGCATGAATGTGATTAGATCATGTTTATTGCAACACAGTTATTCATTTAAGTTAGAGAATAATGGTTATCCTGTTTACATGAATAATACCTTCAATGGTCATGCACCCAGTGAGAATGGTTTGTTGAATCTTGATCGTAGTAATACACATGTTCATAACATTGATGCCAAAAGGTACAAAGTTAATAAGGATAGTACCACATACTTGTGGCACTGCCACTAAATGACATATTGGTATAAAGCGCATGAAGAAACTCCATACTGATGGATCTTTGGACTCATTCAATTTTGAATCAGTTGAGACATGCGAACCATGCCTCTTGGGCAAGATGACTAAGGACCCCGTTTTCCGGATTGATGGAGAGGGTGAGTGATTTATTGGAAATGATACATGTTGATGTATGCAATCCAATGAGTCTTGTAGCGTGTGGTGGATATTGTTATTTTCTTACCTTCACTGATGATTTGAGTAGATATGGTGTATGTTTACTTAATGAAACACAAGTCTGAATCGTTTGAAAGGATCAAGAAAATTCAGAGTGAAGTTTAAGATCATCGTGATAAGAAGATAAAAATGTCTGCGATATGATCGTGGAGGTGAATATCTGAGTTATGAGTTTGGCATACAACTTTAGACAATGTGAAAGTTGTTTCACAACACACGCCACCTGGAACACCATAGTGTGATGGTGTGTCCGAACGTCATATCGTGCTCTATTGGATATGGCGCATGCTATGATGTCTCTTATCATTTTGTTACTATAATTTTGGGGTTATGCATTAGAGACAACTACATTCACTTTAGATAGGGCACCATCTAAATCCGTTGAGATGACACCGTGTGAATTATGGTTTGATAGAAACCTAAGTTTTCATTTCTTAATGTTTGGGGTTGCGACGCTTGTGTGGAAAATGTTTTCACCTAATGAGGTCGAACCCAAAGCGGACAAATGCATCTTCATAGAATACCCTAAGAACAGTTGGGTGAACCTTCTATCTCAGATCCAAGCATAAAATGTTTGTTGCTGAAACTAGGTCCTTTCTCGAGAAAAAGTTTCTCTCGAAAGAATTGAGTGGGAGGAATATAGAACTTGATGAGGTTGTTGAAACTTTGTTTCAACAAGAGAGTAGCGCAGCACAGAAAGATGTTTCTGTGAAGCCTACGTTAGTTGAAGAGGAAGTTAATGATGATGATCATGAAGCTTCCGATCAAGTTACTATCAAACCTCGTAGGTCGACAAGGACGTGTACTGCTCCTGAGTGGTACGACAACCCTGTCTTAGAGGTCATGTTGTTGGACAACGATGAACCTACAAGCTATGGAGAAGCAATGATGGGCTTGGATTCCGACAAATGGTTAGAGACCATGAAATCCGAGAAAGGATCCATGTATGAAACCAAGTATAGACTTTCGTAGACTTGCTCATTGAACGACATGTCGAGTACAAATGGACCTTTAAGATGAAGACAGACGTTGATGGTAAATGTCATCATTTATAAAGCTCGACTTGTTGCAAAGAAGTTTCCGACAAGTTCAATGAGTTGTCTGCGATGAGACTTTCTCACTCGTAGTGATGCTAAAGTCTGTTGGAATTATGTTAGCAGTTGCTGCATTTTTCAATTATGAAATCTGGCAGATGGATGTCAAAACATCGTTTCCTTAACGGTTTACTTGAGGAAAGGTTGTATGTGATACAACCAGAAGGTTTTGTCAGTCCTAAGGATGCTAAAAGGTGAGCAAGCTTCAGTGATCCTTTTATGGACTGAAGCAAGCATCTCGGAGTTGGAATATAGACTTTTATGAGGTGGTCAAAGTTTGTAGTTTATACAAAGTTTACGTGAAACTTGTATTTACAATAAAGTGAGTGGGAGCACTATGGAATTTCTGATAAGTATATGTGGATGACATATTGTTGATTGGAAATAATGTAGAATTTCTAGAAAGCATAAACTGTTGTTTGAAAAAGTGATTTTCAAAGGAAGACCTGGATAAAGCTACCTAATATTTGAGCATCAAGATTTATAGAGATATATCAAGATGTTTGATGAGACTTTCAATGAGTACATACCTTGACAAGATTTCAAAAGAGTTCAAAATGGATCAGTCAGAGAAAAAGTTCTCGCCTCATTTGTAAGGTGTGATGTTGAGTGAGACTCAAAGCTCCACCACGGCAGAAGAAAGAGAAAGGACGAACGTCGTCCCCTATGCCTTAGCCATATGCTCTGGATAGTATGCCATGCTATGTACCACACTTGTGTGTGCCTTGCCATGAGTCCATCAAGGGGTACAAGAGTGATCCAGGAGTGGATCACTGGACAACGGTCAAGATTATCCTTAGTAACTAAAAGACTATGGGGATGTTTCTCGATTATGGAGGTGATAAAGAGTTCGTCGTAAAGAGTTACGTCGATGCAAGCTTTAACACCAATCTGGATGACTCGTAGTGGCAATCTGGATACGTATAGTGGATCAGCTATTTGGAATAGTACCAAGTGGAGTGTGGTAGCAGTGCTTACAGTTTGACATAGAGATTTGCAAAGTACACACGGATCTGAATGTCGCAGACCCGTTGACTATAAGACCTCTCTCACATGCAAATCATGATCGATCCCCAGAACTCATTGGGTGTTAGATTCATAACAATGCGAATCACATGGTGATGTGAACTAGATTATTGACTCTAGTGCAAGTGGGAGACTGTTGGAAATATGCCCTAGAGGCAATAATAAATTAGTTATTATCATATTTCCTTGTTCATGATAATCGTTTATTATCCATGCTATAATTGTGTTGATCGAAAACTCAGATACATGTGTGGATACATAGACAACACCATGTCCCTAGCATGCCTCTAATAGACTAGCTCGTTGATCAAAGATGGCTATGGTTTCCTAGCCATGGACATAAGATGTCATTTGGTAACGGGATCACATCATTAGGAGAATGATGTGATGGACAAGACCCAAACTACAAACGTAGCATATGATCGTGTCAGTTTATTGCTACTGTTTTCTGCATGTCAAGTATATGTTCCTATGACCATGAGATCATGCAACTCACTGACACCGAAGGAGTACCTTGTATGTATCAAACATCGCAACGTAACTGGGTGACTATAAAGTGCTCTACAGGTATCTCCGAGGGTGTCTATTGGGTTGGCATGGATCAAGACTGGGATTTGTTACTCCGTGTGACGAAGAGGTATCTCAGGGCCCACTCGGTAATACAACATCACAAGAAGCCTTGCAAGCAATGTGACTAAGTGTTAGTCACGGGATCTTGTATTACGGGACGAGTAAAGAGACTTGCCGGTAATGAGGTTGAACTAGGTATGGAGATACCGATGATCGAATCTCGGGCAAGTAACATACCGAAGAACAAAGGGAACATCATACGTGATTAACTGAATCCTTGACATAGAGGTTCGACCGATAAAGATCTTCGTAGAATATGTAGGAACCAATATTGGCATCCAGGTCCCGCTATTGGTTATTGGCCATAGAGGTGTCTCGGTCATGTCTAGATAGTTCTCGAACCCGTAGGGTCTGTACACTTAAGGTTCAGTGACGTTTCAGTAGTATAGAGTTATGTATGGTGGTTACCGAATGTTGTTCGGAGTCCCGGATGAGATCCTGGATGTCACGAGGAGCTCCGGAATGGTCCAGTGGTAAAGATTGATATATAGGAAGTCCTATTTTGGTCACGGGAAAAGTTTTTGGCTCATCGGTAGTGTACCGGGAGTGCCGGTAGTGTATCGAGAGACCATCGGGAGGGGTATTTCGACCCAAGAGGCTACATGGTCTGTGCGAGAGTGAATACCAGCCCTTAGTGGGCTGGTTGAAGTCCCACACAAGGCCCATGCGCCTGGGAGAGAAAATCCAAAGAGAAAGGTGGAAAAAAGGCAAAATAGGGAGGAATCCTAGTCCTACTAGGATTGGAGGAGTCCTCTTCTCCTCCTTGATTCGGCCGAACCAAGGGCTGGTCCCTTGAGGTCCAAGCCTCCTCCTCTCTTCCTCCTATATATACTATAGGTTTAAGGGCTTTTGGCACTAGATTTTCAGCCACGTGCTACCCGTTCCTCTAGTGCATAGTTTCTCCTCTAGATCAATTTTCTGCAGTGCTTAGGCGAAGCCCTGCTGGAATAGCTCCACCACCATTGCCGCAACGCCATCGCGCTGCTGGAGAACTCATCTACCTCTGCGCTCCCTCTTGCTGGATCAAGAAGGCAGAGATCGTCATCGAGTTGTACGTGTGCTGAATGCGGAGGTGTCGTCCGTTCGACGCTAGATCGGAAGGACCATGATCAAGATCGCGAGACGGATCCTGATGAGATCGCGGGACGGATTGTGATGAGTTCACAGGATGGATCGTGATTGGATCGCGGGACAGATCGTGATGAGATCGCGGGACGCTTGGCGATTTGGATCGCGAAGACGTTTGACTACACCAACCGCGTTTCTTAACGCTTCCTGCTTAGCGATCTACAAGGGTATGTAGATCCACTCTCCCTCTCGTAGATGCTCATCACCATGGATAGATCTTGCATGCGCGTAGGAATTTTTTTGTTTCCCATGCGACGTTCCCCAACAGAATCACTAGAAGGGATGTCTAGAGGGGGGGGGGGGTGAATAGACTACTTGAAAAAATTTAAAACCTAACCTTTTCCCAAGTTAATTGGTTGTCAGATTTTTAGCAATTCTAACAAGTCTAGTGCACCCGACACATGCTTGTCAACCAGTATGGTAGTGGAAATTAAGTACAAGCATATGTAAGAGAGTAGACGTAGGAAGATCAAACACAATTGTATACATGAAGATTATTTCCATGGTTCCGATAGGTGGTGCTATCATACATCCACGTTTATGGAGACTTCAACCCACATAGGGTAACAGTCATGAGAGTCCATGGAGGGCTCCACCCACGGAGGGTACCACGAAAAAGCAACCATGTCTATACCATGATGGCCTACATCCACGGGGGACTAGCTTTACTTGGGGTAGATCTTCATGAAGTAGGCAATCTCCTTGCCCTTACGAACTTCTTGGTTCAACTCCACAACACATAGTAGGAGGCTCCCAAGCGACACTTAACCAATCTAGGAGGCACCACCCTCCAAACGGTAACAGATGCAGTAACAATGATGAACTCCTTGCTCTTGTGTTTCAAATGATAGACTCCTCACCACTCAATCACCCTCTCAGAGATTTGGCTTGGGTAGAAGAGACTGATTGGGTGGAAAGAAACTTGCGGAGGCTATAAATTAAGATCCATATGGTTGGAGTGGATGATCTTGACCTCAACACAAGGGTAGGTGGCTCTCTCTTAGAAAATTGGATATGGCAAATGTGGTTCTGTTCTGAGTGCTTCTCTTGCAAGTGGGATGTGGTGGAGGGGTATATATAGGCATCTCCAAAAATCCAACCGTTACAACATTATTGCCCAACTGAGTGAAACTGAAGTGAAAACTCGGTGCACCAACTAGTGCAAAATGTGGCAACTTTGGCGTTTTCGATGAGACCAATATAGGAATCTCGGTGGTACCGATATGAGTGGCCAAGGCAGTTACCCAACTCGGTGAGACCGATTCACAATTCTCAAAAATTCTGATTCTTGTAAATGAGTCACCAAGAAGTTGGTCACTGAACTCAGTTGCACCGATATGGGGAACTTGGTAGTACCGATATGTGGGTTTGGCAAAGGCTTTGTCTAGTGTTTTGACTCGGTGTAGCCGAATGGAAATTGTTGGTGGCACCGATTTTGAGTGGTAGGGTTTAAGATAGAATATTTGTGGGGGAGTTTGTGAATGATTTTGGTGGCTAACACTTGATCATTTTGACCATCTCATTCACTATTATTACCTCACCCCCTTTTAATAGTATTAGTTTTACTATAGACTCAAAATGATTTATCACAAAGTAAAACATAGAGTCTTCATGCTTGTAGTTTGGCCAATCATATTCCTTCCTCTTCTTCTTCTTCTTGGGGAATTCTCCTCACAATCTTTTGCCAACACTCTCTGTGGACTAAACCTTAAATAAACTAGATAGAGATATTAGTCTAAGAGACAATGTATGTTGTCATGAATTATCAAAACCACCTAGGGAGCATATGTGCGTTGAATCTCCCCCTTTTTGGTAATTCATGACAAAATGCAATAAAAGCTTCAAATTAATATATGCAAAGATATAATGAAGACTTTGAGAGACACATGACTAAGATATGCTCCCCCTAAAGTTGTGCAATCCTTTTAAAGGATAGTTGCTTTGGAATGCATGGACACACATTTAGTAGAAGCGATATGATGAGTCATGTGTATCTTGGCTATATGCATCAAGTATATATGAATGAAGTGTCTCCTTGTTCAAGACTTCACTCTTCCAAACAACATGTGCAAGAAGCAAGAGATCATCTTGACTAAGGATATGATGCATATACTTACCTTGAAGTTCTTGAGCATTCAAATAGTAGAAACACACTTGAGAAAAAAAATTAGGAAACACAAGAGTATTCTACTCATCCAAATGCAAAAGATCTCAAAATTACCAAGATATGGAGGACACATAGAAAATAATGTTTCTTAAGTTTGATATGTCTCCAAGATCATTTAGAGCTTTCTCCCTTGGATATGAAATTGTAAATCTTCCTCTCCCCTTGAATCTTAGCATGTAGATATTGGGAGGAGGTAGGGTCAGACAATTCTAACATGAGTAGGCAAATATAATAAAACATATTTTCTTTCCTTAAATGATAGAATAAGATTTAATATAATCCCCCCTTAAGTAGTGTTTCTCCCCTTATGGATAGGCACAAACTTTGGTATTCTCCCCCTTTAACTTATCTGAAAGCTTTTAAGATTTCTCGCCCTTTATCATAGGGATCCTTGAATAAATTGAATTTTTTCAAACTTTGACAAGGAACACTGAGATAGCAAAATTGGCAGCTCCGAGGTGAGATGGGTCGATGAAACGGAAGTGTGGTCTTGCAACCCATCTGCAATATCGGTGACACCGAGAATCTTGAGTCGGAGCTCCGAGGGCTAAACAGAAACTTGGCAACGTTTGTCAAAAGCATTTTTTAGAAAGTCTCAAACAATTCGAGAAAATTTGCAAGGAATTTTCAACTAGATGAGAATTGAGTGGTTCCAAGAAGGTGTGCAAATATAAGTTGAACCAAACAAGAGACTACATCTAGATGATGGTTGGTGACTACGTCACCTATATTAGAGTATGTTGACTTAGGATCCAAGCAACAATACTTGATCATAGGTCATACTCATCATTAAGCTCAAAATGGGATTACCATTTTCTGATTTAGCATTTTAGTGTTTCCATATCACTTGAGTGCTTTATCTCATGACTTGGAGTAAAGCTTTTCGAGGATATGAGCACATACCTTTAGTGATGTTGCTGACGTAGCATGTAGGAGAACTTGTTGTGGATACTCAAAATTGAAGGAGATCATCTTGAGTTGGGAGAAATCCTTGATCGTTTTGGTTCTATTTTCACCTAAATGGGTTAGTCATGCAAGGAAGAACATGATATACCCAAATGACATGATACCAATTGTGAATTAGCAATTGTGATCTTATGAAATATATGTCAAGGATATGTTTTGTGTTGTCTTCTTCCTTTCATCATCAAAGAAGGGTTGTGTATACTTGGCTATGACAAGATTTCTTATGATTTGAGTTATTGGCAATCTTGTGGAGTGTAGTTCTTCCAAGTTCCTACAAAAGGTTAGTTGCAATACAAGGGAGCATATATTTCCAAGATATAAGACTGTGTCGTATCAAGTGTATCATGGAATAGTCATGTAAGCCTATGCCCTTGCATGCAATTGAGTGAGTCTAGCTCAATTTTGAAGCATCAATGATGGTCAACTCACTCCTCAAGTGAGAAAACACCTTCTCATTAAGTGGCTTAGTAAAGATATCACCAGTTATTAGTAGGAACATGCTTGAGATTGATATCTCTTTTGGCAACATGATCAAAAATGAAATGATGTAGAAATTGAATATGCTTAGTTAGAGAGTGTTGCATGGGATTATGAGCAATTTTTATTGCACTCTCATTGTCACATAACAATGGTACATGTTTCACATGTATGCCATAATCCTTAAGAGTTTGAGTCATCCATAGCAATTGCGCACAACATGATCCGGCGATGATGTATTCTGCTTCGGAGGTATCTAGAGATACCGAGTTTATTTCTTGGATGACCAAGACACAAGAGATCTACCAAAAAATTGATAAGTACTTGAGGTATATTTTCTATCAACCTTATCTCCCACATAATCCGAGTCGGAATAGCCAACAAGGTTAAAAGAAGATCCCTTGGGATACCAAATGCCAAAGTTTGGTGTATGTATCAAGTACCTCACAATTATTTTCACGGCCATAAGATGGCACTCTTTAGGAACATCTTGATATCTAGCACACATACACACACTAAGCATGATATCGGGACGAGAGGCACATAGATATAGCAATGAACCAATCATTGATCGATAAACCTTTTGATCAACTGGTTTGTCCTCCTTTGTTAGGTCAACTGTATACTAGTAGGCATAGGAGTTTTCATACCTTTACGTTCTTGCATGTTGAACTTCTTGATCAAGTCCTTGGTGCACTTGGTTTGAGAGATGAAAGTTCCTTCTCTCGTTTGCTTGATTTGCAATCCAAGGAATTTTTTTATTTCACACATCATGGACATCTCATACTTCTCGGATATCAACCTTCCAAATTTCTCACTAAATTGTGGGTTAGTACATCCAATGATAATATCATCCACATAAATTTGCCACACAAATAATTCACCATTGACTCTCTTAGTGAATAAGGTTGCATCACTTTTACCAATCTCAAAACCCTTTTCAAGTAGAAACTTCGTTAGACATTTATACCAAGCACGAGGAGCTTTCTTAAGTCCATAAAGGGCTTTATGAAGCTTGTAAACATGGTTGGGTTTCTTAGGATTCACAAAACCGGGGGGTTTCTTAACATAGACTTCTTCCTCAATCTCCCCATTTAGAAATGCACTTTTAATGTCCATTTGGTAAAGTGTGATGTCACGGTGATTTGCATAAGAAAGTAATATACAAATAGATTCAAGTCTAGCAACGGGGGCATAGGTCTCACCATAGTCCATACCTTTGACCTGCGTGTATCCTTGCGCCACGAGACGTGCCTTGTTGCGAACGACTTGACCATCTTCGTCTTGCTTGTTCCAAAACATGCATTTGGTTTCGATGATGTTTTGCTCGTCTTTGGGCTTCTCCACAAGTGTACACACTTTGTTCTCTCGAATTTGTGTAGCTCCTCATGCATTGCATTCACCCAATCCGGATCTTTGAGCGCTTCTTCCACCTTCATAGGCTCAATACTAGAGATGAATAAGTAGTGTTCACAAAAGTTAGCTAAGTGGCTTTTAGAGCGAGTGATTCTCCTAGTTTGAATGTCACCGAAGATTTGCTCTAAGGTATGATTCTTGTTCACTGTTGCTCAAACTCAAGGTAGCTTTTGCTTGTTGGACAGCGAAGCTTCCTCATCATCATGTTCTTCTTCATTGTTGTTGTTGAAGGTGTCGTTTCCTTGAAGTGGTGGTGAAGGTGGTTGAGGTGGATCATCATGATGTACTTCTTACTCCTCTTGATCTTGTCATGTACCACTTGTGGATTCCTCCATGTCGTGTTGAGGTTCGCCTTGAAGCGAAGTAGGAGCTTCCACTTGGGTTAATGACGTACTTTCCTTCATCTCCATGACAAATCTTACCGATGAACAAGTCTCGGATAGCTTCTGATGGTTCGTTATCTCCTACATCATCGGCAATTGTTGCGAACCATTAGATTCATCAAACTTCACATCTACCGTCTCTTCAACTTTTTTAGTGAAGTTGTTATAGACATAGTAAGTGTGAGAGTTTGATCCATAACCGAGTAGGAAACCTTCATGAGATTTAGGAGAAAATTTAGAATGACGATGCTTATAAAGAATGTAACACTTCGATCCAAATACCCGAAAGTATCCAACTTGGGGCTTGTTACCGTTGAGTATCTCATATGTCGTTTTGCCGAGAAGCTTGTGAGAATAGACTCGGTTCATGGCATGATAAGCTGTCTCAACAACTTCCGCCCAAAAGTGTCTTGGCGTCTTGTATTCCCGAGCATCGTTCTTGTCATCTCTATAAGAGTTCAGTTCTTCCTCTCAACAACTCCATTTTGTTGAGCGTGTACATAGCTGAGAACTCATGTGAAATCCCTTCTTCGTCAAGAAAGGAATCCACATTCGTGTTCTTGAACTCTGATTCGTTGTTGCTCCAAACTTTCTGGATCTTCATCTTAAACTGATTTTGAGCTTTGCGAGCGAAGTTCTTGAAGATCTTTTGCAACTGTGACTTATCATCAAGAAAGAATACCCACGTAAATCTAGAAAAATCTTCAACTATAACTAGACCAAAGGAACTTCCAACGAGGCACTTGTAAGCATCGGGACCTAAAAGATCCATATGAAGCAACTCGAGTGGTCTCCTAGTAGTCATGATATTCTTTATGGGACGACTTCCACCTACTAGCTTTCCGGCTTGACAAGGACTACAAAGTCTATCTTTTTCAAAGATAACATCTTTAAGACCAAGTATATGGTCACCTTTGATGAGCTTGTCTAGATTACGCATACCAACATGTCCTAGCCTTCTATGCCAACGCCAACCTTTAGAAGATTTTGCAATGAGACAAGTACGAGGTTTAAATTTCTTAGTGAAAATAACGATGTATAGATCACCTCTATGGAAACCGGCAAAGACCATGCTATTATTGTCTTGATGAAACACTTGGCAATCTACTTTGGTAAATAGCACATTAAAACTAAAGTTGGAAAGTCTAGATACAGAAGGAAGATTGTAGCCAAGGGATTCAACAAGCATGACATTTTGAATAGAGCTATCATGAGATATGGCCACCTTACCAAGGCCAAGTACCTTACCCTTGGAGTTGCCTCCAAAAGTCACTTACCTTCGCGGTTCATGGTTTGGTGTGATCTCTTGAAACATGTCTCTATCTCCGGTCATGTGATTGGTGCATACATTATCAAGAATCCATTCTTTTCCTCTAGACATGTAGTATTTGAAGTTTTCCATGGGACTTACACTCTTCATAGTATTCTCACACTCGATGTCGAACAACTCATCTTCATCATAGTAGCCATGTTCCACATTTTCATCATCAAGTGGATATCCTCGCCATAAGAGACATGAGATTCGTTAGGATTGTGATAATGACAATGTTCAAGTTTATGAATGCGAATGGCTTCAAAAATAATGTTATTTATGGTAGTGTCATCTCCTTTAGCACGCATGAGGTCACTAAGCTCAAACAAGCATTTATGAAAATTGGGATCACTAGGCTTCATCTCATGAAAGGCAATAGCTTTATGAAGAGTTTCAATAATTTGGATAGCGTTTGTCCAAATCGTTCCACAATGTATAAGCACATTCAATATTCTTCATTTGATGAAACAAAATTCTAGGCAATCCTTTGATAATTGGATTAATAGTTCTAAGATTGCGAAGCATGTCAATTTCCTCTTCATATGTGGGATGTAAGGGATCAATGGGAGGTACATAGGGACTCTTAACATACTTGCTCAAATGGAATTCATTGAATAGATCAAGCATCTCGTATTTCCATTGTCTATAGTACTCCCCATCAAGGATAGGCACTCTACAACTGAGATTCCTCAAACTAGACACATCCATCTTCCTCCAATGGTGATTAGACCAAGGCTATGGAGACCAAAGCTCTGATACCAACTGTGGGATCACTAGAAGGGATGTCTAGAGGGGGTGAATAGACTACTTGAAAAAATTAAAAACCTAACATTTTCCCCAGTTAATTGGTTGGCAGATTTTAGCAATTCTAACAAGTCTAGTGCACCATACACATGCTAGTCAACAAGTATGGAAGCGGAAAGTAAGGACAAGTATATGTAAGAGAGTAGAGGTAGGAAGATCAAACACAATTGTAGTCATTAATATTTTTCCTATGGTTCCGATAGGTGGCGCTATCGTACATCCACGTTTATGGAGACCTCAACCCATGGAGGGTAACAATTGCGAGAGTCCACGGAGGGCTCCAATCATGAAGGGTTCCACGAAGAAGCAACCTTGTCTATACCATTATGGCCTACGTCGATGGAGGACTAGCCTTACTCGGGGTAGATCTTCACGAAGTAGGCGATCTCCTTGCCCTTAGAAACTTCCTTGTTCAACTCCACAACACGAAGTAGGAGGCTCCCAAGCGACAACTAACCAATCTAGGATGCACCACCCTCCAAAAGGTAATAGATACGGTAACAACGTTGAACTCCTTGCTCTTGTGTTTCAAATGATAGACTCCTCAACACTCAATCACTCTCTCACAGATTTGGCTTGGGTAGAAGAGATTGATTGGGTGGAAAGCAACTTGGGGAGGCTAGAAATCAAGATCCATATGGTCGGAGTGGATGATCTTGGCCTCAACACAAGGGTAGGTGGCTGTCTCTCAGAAAACTGGATATGGGAAGTGTGGGTCTGTTCTGAGTGCTTCTATTGTGAGTGGGATGTGGTGGAGGGGTATACATAGGCATCTCCAAAAATCCAACCGTCACAACATTATTGCCCAACTCGGTGAAATCAAAGTGAAAACTTGGTTGCACCAACTAGTGCAAAATGTGGCAACTTTGCGTTTTCAGTGAGATCGATATAGGAATCTCGGTGGTACTGATATGAGTGGACAAGGGCAGCTACGCAACCCAGTGAGACCGATTCACAGTTCTCCGAAATTCTAATTCTTGTAAATGAGTCACCAGGAAGTTGGTCACTCAACTCGGTTGCACCAATATGGGGAACTTGGTAGTACCGAGATGTGGGTTTGGCATAGGCTGTGTCTAGGGTTTTGACTCGGTGTAGCCAAAAGGAAATTATTGGTGGCACTGATTTTGAGTGGTAGGGTTTAAGACAAGATATTTGTGGGAGAGTTTGTGAATGATTTTGGTAGCTAACACTTGATCAGTTTGAGCATCTCATTCACCATTAGTACCTCACCCCCTTTTAATAGTATTGGCTTTCCTATGGACTCAAAGTGATTTCTCACAAAGTAATGTTGGAAATATTCCCTAGAGGCAATAATAAATTGGTTTATGAGGACATCCCTACTAATGTTACACCCACAACACCGACTTCTATACACAAATTGACCAATTACTAGAGCTTGCGCACGCCAATTGAATTACCAGGTACTTTCGTTTCTTGGAAATCTTTCTAATGTTCACGAACATATGATGCTGCCTAAATTAGATACTTTTGTTTTACTTATGAATGAAGGACCTAGCATGGATAAGAAGGATGACCATTGGAGCAGGATCAAGCATGGAGAAGAAGGTGCACGCGCGGGTAAGAACAATGGAGCTTCCAGTGATGATTTTCGCACTTTGAAGCCACCAGAATGGAAGCAAGAAGCCTTGGACGAAATATGCATGATGTCACTTTATAAAATTCGTCCATAGGCTAATATAGGTGCTGCGCCACCTTATTTTTGGGCCAGGCTCATGTAATTTCGAAATACCATATTATAGGTTGTTTTGTAAAGTCCGCATGTATGGGGAAACTGAGTTAGGGTTGGTTTCGGACCCCTCCTCCAAGGGGCCACGAATTCCCCTCTATTCCCCCATATATACAGCCCTTAGGGCTTCGTTTTAGGTTTGGGTTTTGTTTAGATTACAAGTTCGCCATAGCTGCAACTTCGCATTCTTCGCTTGTGTTCCAGGACCAGACAAAGGCATCATAGAACCCCACTTCATCAATAAACCTTTCCTCTTATATTCGCAATATCCATATTGCAATCTTAGTTTCTTGCTTGTTCTTCATTTGTGTACAGGAAATAGACCCTCGTGGTCAGGTTGATCGTGCTCCGGCATGGTCAATAACCTCTCGGAGTTGGTTTAGTGATTGCTAAGGCGCGATGTCATCACATGTTCATAGTCAGATCGTCAAAGTCTACTCCGCCAAAAACGATAGCCACCATATCATCGAAAGACAGGGACAACTTCACCTCTATCAAGTGGTATTAGATTTGTAGGTTGCTCGGTGAGATTTTACCAGTTTTTCGTAGTTAGATTGCATCTATTCTTCATACCTGAAGTCACGAAAAAGCCACAAAAAAATTAGGGTTAGATCTTCATATCCGAACCAATCTAAGCCTTTGCAATTTTCTGTTTGGTGTTTGCTTTGTTGAATTTGCAGTTGCATCATCTTGTCAGGTTGTTGGTCTTAGTGTCTAGTCCTTTAGAATTTTGAGTTCTGTTCACAGGTTGTCACGCCGCCTCTGCATCATCTTCAAAGCTGCCATATAGCACCACCATCATCATCGCTGACATATATCACTACCCACCATCATCATCTCCACTACCATATATCACCACCCACCATCATCATCTCCACTACCATGTATCACCACCCAATATATCCCTCTAATCCGAATTTGGTAGTTATTAGGTTTGTTTCACGATACTTTTGATTTCGGATTCGCATTTCCCTACCCGAGTAGGTCTTGGAAAAAAGGAGTCTGGCATGCTTTTCAGAGCACGTTTTGGCCCAAAATTTTCTCGGCTGAAAATATTTTTTCCCTATCTTGATTTTAGGTTCTCCGAAGCGCTTTGAGACACTTGCTATCATAGTGATTTTTGTCAAAATTTTTGGTTGTTGCAACCCCCGAATCGCTCTAGAAATAAAATTGGTCAAAAATTTCGTGCCTATCCTGCTTATACGAGCTGGGAAGAGTTTTGAGACACTCGCCATTATAGTGATTTTCCGAGCAAAAAAAAAAGAGCGCAAAAAAAGAGGCACAAAAAAAGATATTTTTCCAGAGTGTGCTCTTCCCTTTATTACGTGTAGCTTCGTGATTTTGTTGGTGTTTTAGGCTCGCATCTCTAGCACGTTCTAGCCTAGGACCAGCACAAGATCGTCGTTGAGCGTTTATTCAACTTTGCATCTCTGAATTGATTATTGCTGACCCTTTTTGCTACCATATTATAAGCCATCCCAGCTCCACATACATCTACGTCGTATGTTTGACACCACCTGGCAATCGCTCTATCCAAGCTTTGAGAGTTTTGACTACAACAGTTGTCGATCACCACCTGCTGTTGGGTAAGAACTCGTAAGAATTTGAGATTCGCTTGACGGATTTGTGACACACCACCACCGCCACTTCCCACTAGTCTGTAGGTTTCATATTCTTGTGTGTTTCCTCTTGCTACTAACCATGCCAGGATCACAAGACGACGAGATCGACTAGGAGAGCATGACCAACAAAGCGCTTCATGATAAATTTTAGCAAATGATGGCTGATCAGGTACAACACTTTGTGACCAACCTTGGAGAGGCCATGGATAAGCTAGATGGTTTTGAGAAGACATTCGACACCAAGATGGACGCCAAGTTCAATGAGGTGCTTGACCGGCTACCACCACCAGCTGCAGCTCATATCCCTCTCGAACGACGAGCATGACGTGTGCCTATTGGCCAAGTCTAACATACTAGTACGATTGATACTGCTGCTACTTCTGTGGCTATTGCTACTACTGTCATTGAGCAGGTTGAGGGTTATGATGGTGATTACAATGATGAGGGAGAGGTTGCTCCAGATCAGCCTCAGGGGCAACCACCAACACACACACACCAGGTCGTCCACATAGCTACAACCGTAACGGTAGGGCTGCACCACCCCCTCAGGTATGGGACCATGACCATCTCCCTAAACTTAAATTGAATATTCCAACATTTGAGGGTAGATATGGTCC
Organism: Hordeum marinum; assembly: GCA_022496015.1. Classification (NCBI taxonomy): domain Eukaryota; kingdom Viridiplantae; phylum Streptophyta; class Magnoliopsida; order Poales; family Poaceae; genus Hordeum; species Hordeum marinum. The sequence continues at coordinate 123,746,105 of CM039673.1, read as the reverse complement.
TGATATATATCTTACATGGGAGTTAGAAACAGAACGACATTTTACATGCTTACAATTCCCTAAGGATAGACGTATTGCTGCTGCTGTTTGTTCATTCACTAGTTTTGCTTGTGTTTGGTGGTCAGAAGATTGTAGAATACATCATGCTAATATTCCAACTAATTGGGCTTCTTTGAAAGGTGCTATGCGTAATCGCAGGGTTCCACCATATTATCAACGTGAATTGCTTCAAAATTTGCAGCATTTAAGACTAGAATTTTCTTTTGTAGAGGAATATTATCAGGAATTACAAACCAGCATGATTAGATGTGGTATTGTTGAGGAGAATGAAGCTATGCTTGCATTTTTATGGGTGGATTAAATCAAGAGATCCAGACTATTCTAGAGTATAAGGAGTATAACACTATCACTCGTTTATTCCATCTTGCTTGCAAATCTGAATGTGAAGTGCAGGATCGACAGGCAATGGCGAGAACTATTTTTTCTGTAGGTCGCTCTTCACCATGGACACCACATACCTCCTCTACTTCCGCACGTCCTGCTGCAGCACCACCTACTTCAACCTCCAACTCGAACCGAGATACCAGGAAAAAGGCCCCTACTCCACCCTCTGTGAAGACATCCACATGGCAAACACATGAGGTTATATGTCATCGTTGCAAGGGTGGAGGTCACTATGCGAGAGAATGCCCTTCCAAGTGTGTGATGATTATTACTGAGGATGGTGGATATGCGTCTGCTAGTGATTATGATGAGGAGACTTTGGCTCTCATTGTGAGTGAAGAACAGGGTGACGAGGATACAGAACAAGAGACACACTACATGGCTGATGATTACGCATACAGGTATGAAAGTTTAGTTGCTCAACGTGTTCTCAGTGTGCAGGTTACACAGGCTGAGCAAAATCAGAGGCACAACTTGTTCCACACAAAGGGAGTTGTGAAGGAGCGTTCTGTTCGCGTCATCATCGATGGGGGGAGTTGCAACAACTTGGCTAGCATGGACATGGTGGAGAAGGTGACTCTAACCACCAGACCACATCTTCATCCTTATTACAACCAATGGTTCAACAACAGTGGCAAGGTTAAGTTAGCACATACTGTTCGTGTGCATTTTAGCATTGCTACATATTCTGATTATGTTAATTGTGACGTGGTACCCATGCAAGCATGTTCTGTTTTACTTGGTAGACAATGGCTGTAACATCCCAAATTTTGGAATGTTATAATTAATATTAGAAGGAATGCTTGTTTGCTTGAGTGATTTAAATTGAGTGAAATTTGAAACTTTTTGAAAACTTTTGAATGAGAGGGAATAAAATGACTTTCCTATTTTCTTTTGAATTCAAATTCTTACTTTTCAAATCAGTGAGAGAAGATGACATGACTTCTTCAACATGAAAAGATTTGCAAAGGGAATTTGAAAACCATTTGAAAATTTCTCATATGGAGTTTCACCTTCATACTTGAATTCCCTACTTGAATTTGTAAGCATTCAAACCCCTTGACAAAGTTTTTGAGAGGAGTAATATGACACTCCAAACCAGGGGTATTTTTGTGAAGTTTTTGAACCATAAAACCCAAGGGGTTATTTGAAAAATATTTGCAAAAATAAATAAAGCCATTTAGGCATTTTCTGAAAATAATTTTTTTTAAGTATTCCATTTGGCCGTGGAAAAATGTCCATTAAATGGCATTTATTTCCCTGATCATTTTGATATATAAACCTTTTTTTGGGCTGGTTTTGAATGTCTTAATGTTATTTTTAATGCCCTGTATATTAATAAAGGAAAATAGTTAACGTGTAATTAAAGCCCCGGCCCACCTGCCCCCGATTCCTCCCCGAAACCTCTCCACATCGGCCACCGTTGAGCGCGCCCTCTCCCCCTCTCTCTCTGACACCCTGGCCCCACCGCCCGACCCCGCTAACCCCTCGGTCAACCCCCTCCTCTCGCCCCGAACCACGCCGGCGAGATCACCGCGCCGGAGATCCCTCTCCTTTTCCTTCCCCGACGCCCCGAGGCCACCTATAAGAACCCCTGCCTCTCCTCGACTCGCTCCGCCCATTTCCCCCTCGTCCGACCCCCTCCCCTCGCCGTAATAGCTCGCCGGAGCCCAAGCGCCGCCGCCGTACCTTTGCTCCCGTGCCACTCCACCCCGCCATCCCCGAGCCCCTCTAAGGCCACAGTCGACCTCGCCGCGCTCATACGCATCGTCTGGTGCACTCGCCCTTGCCGGAGACCCTCCAGAGCACCGTGCCGCCGCCACGCCGGAGCTCCGCCTCCACCCGAAGCTCCCGGAGCTCGTGCTGCTCACCACCGTCACCCCCTCGTCTCTACCTCGCCACCAACCACCCCCGGAGGTCCGCCGTCCCCGACCACCGGAGCGCCATTCCTATCACCCCCGCCTCCTCTGCCTCGCCGGAGCTAGCCACCCCTCTGTAAGTCATCGGCGACGCCATCCTCCGTTAGATCTCAATCCTAAGGCTAGGATTAGATCACTTAAACCCGAACCGTTTTCTTCTAAGGCTCGGCCGTCCGCTCGTTTCAGTCTAGCACGCACCCCTTCGTAGCTTATCAGAGCATGCCACGTCACCCCGTGTTCGTTAGTTTAGTTTTTTCTTTTTCTGTTTTTGTTTTAGAAAACAGAATAGGTTTTGATTTTGTTTTCTTTATATCTTTTATGTTTTTAATTATTTTTGATTGATTCTTTTTTGCATTGTGTCACAAATTTTATGTAGTTTCTGTAAATATCAGGTTTGACGAAATTTGAATAACTTAAAATTGATTTCAAACAGATTTGGTTCAAATCTTATTTTCTGAATATATTGAGTTTAAAAATATATTTTTAGTTGATTCTTTTTGATACTTGTCACTAGTGACCTTAATTATTAGTAGGTAGAGTTTGGAAATTTTTAGAATATTTTAGAATAGTATTTTCAACCAAAACAGGTTCTATTTAGTTCTTGTTAGGCTTATCTATATTTCTTTGGTTTTAAATTGTTTTAATTTATTTTTCTTTTTATATTAATTGATAGATTTTATAAAGTTTTATGTTAGTTAATAGTAACCCTTCAAAATAAATAATGTTTTATTAGTTGATTGCATGCAAAATTCAATTCTAGTTCAATTATAACTTGCAATTGGATTTTCATTTGCTATGTTGATCTTCTACTTTGAAAATAGTGTCCACAAATTGTTTTATAATTTTGATTTGCTGTTAGTCAAGGTCTAGACCAGAAACAATTTGTATTATAGTTGAGATTGTTTGTGGTTTAAGCCAAGGATGACCTTGTTTTATATCAAAAGAAGAATCTTTATAAAAGCTTTTCACTTAGTTCTTTTTGCAAAATAAAGATTTATGAGAAAATACTTTCTGTTAATTATTTGCTTTAAAATTTGTTTTTATTTTATTAACTTAGTGTTTTTCTTGCTGATATGTTCTAGTAGTTAAAAACTTAAGTTGCTAGAGTATTGTTCTCTTAGTTCCTAGTTGTTCTTCAAAAGTAATTCTTTTTTATAAGTAAAATATTATTAAACTACTTTTATTATATTTTACTTTGTTTTGAGTTTTTACTTTTGAAAATAGGATGTACTTGTAGAGAAGACCAACTTTGGTTGTGTTGATGAAGTTTTGTTAATTTTTGTCTTAAGTATTTCCTTCATCACAAATTTGTTGCTTTTGGTTGGTGTTACTTTTGTTGTTAGAATTGATTGCTAGTATGATTGCTTATAAGAATGAAATGCTTGATTATATAGATTTTCATCGGAGAGTGACGAATAGTCTATCAGTTATCTCTGAGAGCGATATTATTCTTCATCAACAGTATAGGCAAGTCACTTTGACCATGTATACCTATGTTTTATTGCATTAGTTCTTCCATATCCCCAATTGCATGCAAAGTAGGTAAATTGGAAACTTGGTTACTTGATGTAGTATCATGTGGTAGGCACCCCCTCAACCCTTTGACACATTGGCCCCGGGAAACGTTGATTTAATTTTGCTATGCTATTAGTAGACGGGGTTGGTTGTGTGATTCATGAGAGTTGTGAGTTAATAATTTCAAGACCTACAAGATGATCAAGTCTTCAAGACTCCAAGTTTTCAACATACCTCTAGGTGGATGATGGTTGAACGACGCCCTGGAGAAACCAGTGGTTAACCTAGGTGTTGCTGGGGAAGTGCCAGTATTCATGCGGAAAGGTCCACCCAGGCACAAAGAGATGGATGGATGCTTCAAGACCCAAGGCTTACCTGCACAGCCACAAGTCATTATGGGCTCTGGCTTGGTTGGATATCGTGGTGACCCTGGACAGGCGGTGCTACGAGATGTAGAAGAACGGTAGGAAAGGATGGGCACCGATAGAGTCTCAGGGAAACCCTTTAGAAGACCATGTTTTGGTCATCCGTTTCTCAAACACCCTGAAGTGCGAGAAATCAAACGGAGGCGATCAAATCTTGTGGGGAACGTGTGCAAAACTCTGTAGAGTACTCAAACCTAATCGGTTAGCCATGTCCATGGTCATGGACAACTTGAGCCAAAGGAACTGAAACTATCTAGAACTCTCAACACAATTAATTGTATTGATGTGGGTTTATTAATGTCAACTTGGGTATGAGAATTGGTTGGTGGAACCATCTCATTAATCAACCAACATTTTAAGGTATATATCTGTTTTACGTTAATTACATGTGATTGCACTTTGATATATACATTGATGTACTGTGTGTGCTAGCATACTGATCCAGGGATGGCACAGAAAACACAGAGGCTTGACTTGTTTTAAGTCGGGTCGCTATAATGGCAATTTGATAAAAAAAATTGTACACCATGGTAGGACAAATCAGTATACTCTTGTTCATAAGGATCAAAATATCACTTTGCTTCCTATGTCTCCTAAACATATTATGAAATATGACATTGCTAGAGCTAGTAAAGCAAAACCGGAGCAAAATAAGAGTGAAAATCAGATTGTAGCACAGGAATTTGAGCAACACCATAAGCCTAATAAACCACCATCTAGTGTTGCATCCGAAATGAAATTGAAGAGTGGATGTTTACTTGGTACTAAATCTGATGTTAATGATTTGGATGTTACTACATCTGTTTTCTATGCTTTTGTATGCAAAGAGGCATTATTTTCATTCGAGGACATGCCTCCCTCTTTGCCTCCTGTTGTCATTAACATTTTGCAGGAGTTCGCTGACGTCTTTCCACAAGACGTGCCACCGGGATTACCACCTATTAGTGGGATTGAGCTAGATTTACTTAATTCCTGGTGCATCGCTACCCAACCATGTGCCATACCGTACCAATCTAGAGGAGACAAAGGAGATTATGCGTCAAGTACAGGAGCTGCTCGACAAAGGTTATATACATGAATCCCTTAGTCCTCGTGTTGTTCCTATTATTCTAGTGCCTAAAAAGGATGGTACATCATGCATGTGTGTGGATTCTAGAGGCATTAATAATATTACTATTCGTTATCGTCATCCTATTCCTAGGCTAGATGATATGCTTGATGAATTAAGTGGCTCTACAATTTTCTCCAAAGTTGATTTGCGCAGTGGACACCATCAAATTCGTATGAAATTGGGAGATGAATGGAAAACAACATTTAAAACTAAGTTTGGATTATATGAGTGGTTAGTCATGCCTTTTGGGTTCACTAATGCACCTAGCACTTTCATGAGATTAATGAACGAGATTTTATGTGCTTTCATTGGACGATTTGTGGTAGTCTATTTTGATGATATACTGATTTATAGTAGATCTTTGGAGGAACATTTGGAACATTTACGTGATGTTATTATCGCTCTACGTGATGCACGTTTGTTTGGTAACCTTGGGAAGTGCACCTTTTGCATCGACCGAGTATCTTTTCTTGGCTATGTTGTTACTCCACAGGGAATTGAAGTTGATAAAGCCAAGATTGAAGCTATTGAGAGTTGGCTGCGGCCCAAAACGTTCACACAAGTGAGGAGTTTTCTTGGCCTTGCTGGTTTCTATAGGCGTTTTGTGAGAGATTTTAGCACCATTGCTACGCCTCTCAATGAGCTTACAAAGAAGGACGTGCCTTTTGCTTGGGGTACCGCACAAGAAGAAGCCTTCACGGTCTTGAAAGATAAGTTAACACATGCTCCTTTCCTCCAACTTCCCGATTTTAATAAGACTTTCGAGCTTGAATGTGATGCTAGTGGAATTGGATTAGGAGGTGTGTTATTACAAGATGGTAAACCTGTTGCGTACTTTTCTAAAAAATTGTGTGCGCCTAGTATGAATTATTCTACTTATGATAAGGAATTATATGCTCTTGTTCGGACTTTGGAAACATGGCAACATTATTTATGGCCCAAAGAATTTGTTATACATTCTGATCATGAATCTTTGAAAGATATTAAAAGTCAAGCAAAACTGAACCGTAGACATGCTAAATGGGTTGAATTCATTGAGACTTTCCCTTATGTCATTAAACACAAGAAGGGTAAACAAAATGTTATTGTTGATGCATTGTCTTGTCGTTATACTATGCTTTCACAACTTGACTTCAAAATATTTGGTTTGGAGACCATCAAAGATCAATATGTGCATGATGCTGATTTTAGAGATGTGTTGCAGAATTGTAAAGAAGGGAGAACATGGAACAAACTCGTCATTAATGATGGATTTGTATTTCGTGCTAACAAGCTATGCATTCTAGCTAGCTTCGTTCGTATTTTGTTGTTACATGAGGCGCATGGAGGAGGATTAACGGGACACTTTGGCGTGAAGAAGACGGAGGACTACTTTCTACACATTTCTTTTGTCCAAAGATGAGACGGGATGTTGAGCGTTTTGTTGCTCGCTGCACTACATGTCAAAAAGCTAAGTCACGACTCAATCCTCATAGTTTATATATGCCTTTGCCTGTACCTAGTGTTCCTTGGGAGGATATATCTATGGACTTTGTTTTAGGTTTACCTCAAACAAAGAAGGGGAGGGATAGCATATTTGTTGTCGTGGATAGATTTTTTAAAATGGCACACTGTATACCATGTCATAAAAGTGATGCTACTGCTAATGTTGCTGATTTGTTCTTTCGTGAAATTATTCGGTTGCATGGTGTGCCAAATACAATTGTTTCAGATCGTGATGCTAAATTTCTTAGCCACTCTTGGAGATGTTTATGGGCTAAGTTGGGGACTAAACTGCCGTTTAGTACTACATGTCATCCCCAAACTAATGGAAAAATTGAAGTAGTCAATGGATCATTGTCTACTATGCTTAGGGATGTCTTGAAGAATAACCTGAAAATGTGGGAAGAATGCTTGCCTCATATTGAATTTGCTTATAATCGTTCTCTGCATTCTACTACTAAAATGTGCCCTTTTGAAGTTGTGTATGGTTTCTTACCTCGTGCACCTATTGATTTGCTGCTTCTTCCATCTTTGGAGAAGGTTATTTTTGATGCTAAAGAACGTGTTGAATTGATATTAAAGATGCATGAGTTAACTAAGGAAAACATTGAGCGTATGAATGCTAAATACAAACTTGCTGGAGATAAGGGTAGAAAACATGTTATCTTTGCACATGGAGATCTTGTTTGGTTACATTTGTGTCAGGATAGACCTCCTAATTTGTGCAAGTCAAAGTTAATGCCACGTGCTGATGGTCCTTTTAAGGTGTTAGAGAAAATAAATGATAATGCATATAAACTTGAGTTGCCTGCAGAGTTTGGGGTTAGCCCCACTTTTAACATTGCAGATTTGAAGCCTTATTTGGGTGAGGAAGATGAGCTTCCGTCGAGGACGACTTTAGTTCAAGAAGGGAGGATAATGAGGACATCCCTAGTAATGTTACACCCACAACACCAACTGCTATACATACATGACCAATTACTAGAGCTCGCGCACGTCAATTGAATTACCAGGTACTTTTGTTTCTTGGAAATCCTTCTAATGTTCATGAACATATGATGTTTCCTAAATTAGATACTTTTGTTTTACTTATGAATGAAGGGCCTAGCATGGACAAGAAGGATAACCATTGGAGCGGGATCAAGCATGGAGAAGAAGGTGCATGCGTGGGAAAGAACAATGGAGATTCCAGTGATGATTTTCGCACTTTGAAGCCACGAGAATGGAAGCGGGAAGCCTTGGACGAAATATGCATGATGCTGATACGTCTCCGTTGTATCTATAATTTTTGATTGTTTCATGCCAATATTCTACAACTTTCATATACTTTTGGCAACTTTTTATACAATTTTTTGGGACTAACATATTGATCCAGTGCCTAGTGCCAATTCCAGTTTGTTGCATGTTTTTTGTTTTGCAGAAAATCCATATCAAACAAATTCCAAACGCGATAAAAACTTAGAGAGATTTTTTGGGAATATATGTGATTTTTGGGAAAAAGAATCAACAAGAGACGATCCCCGAGGATGTCACAAGCCTGCTAGGTGTGGCCCACCCCTGGCCGCACCCCGAGGGCTTGTGGCCACCCTTTAGGTCGGTTGGAGGTGTACTTTGGCCTCAAGAAAGATATTTTTATAAGGAAAATATCCTCAAAATTTCAGCCCGATCGGAGTTATGGATCTCTGGATATTTAAGAAACGTTGAAAGGCCAGAATCTGGGAGCGCAAAAATAGAAGGAAACAAAGAGAGAGATCCAATCTCGGAGGGGCTCTCGCCCCTCCGCTGCCATGGAGGCCATGGACCAGAGGGTAAACCATTCTCCCATCTAGGAGGAAGGTCAAGGAAGAAGAAGAAGGAGGGGGGCTCTCTCCCCCTCTCTCCCGGTGGCACCGGAACACCGCCGAGGCCATCATCGTGACGACAATCTACTCCAACAACTCTGCCATCTTTAGCAACACCTCCATCACCTTCCCCCATCTATATACAGCGGTCCACTCTTCCACAACCCGTTGTACCCTCTACTTGAACATGGTGCTTTATGCTTCATATTATTATCCAATGATGTGTTGCTATCCTATGATGTCTGAGTAGATCTATTTTGTCCTATTGGTTGATTGATGATCATGATTGGTTTGAGTTGCATGTTTTATTATTGGTGATGTCCTATGGTGCTCTCCTTGTCGCGCAAGCATGAGGGATCCCCGCTGTAGGTTTGAAATATGCTTATGATTCGCTTATTTTGGGTGGCGTGAGTGATAGAAACACATACCTGAGTAAGTATGTTGTTTGCGTATGGGAATAAAGAGGACTTGATACCTTATAATGCTATGGTTGTGTTTTACCTTAATGATCTTTAGTAGTTGCGGATGCTTGCTAGAGTTCCAATCATAAGTGTATATGATCCAAGTAGAGAAAGTATGTTAGCTTATGCCTCTCCCTCGTATAAAATTGCAATAATGATTACCGGTCTAGTTATCGATTGCCTAGGGACAATTCCGCAACTCCTACCACCACTTTTCCACACTCGTTAAACTAACTTAGTTTTTTTATTTATCTAAGCATCCCCTAGTTTTTATTTCTGTGCTCTTTATTATCTTGCAAACCTATCCTATCACACCTACAAAGTACTTCTAGTTTCATACTTGTTCTAGGTAAAGCGAACGTTAAGCGTGCGTAGAGTTGTATCGGTGGTCGATAGAACTTGAGGGAATATTTGTTCTACCTTTAGCTCCTCGTTGGGTTCGACACTCTTACTTATCAAAAGAGGCTACAACTAATCCCCTATACTTGTGGGTTATCAACACCTTTTTCTGGCGCCGTTGCCGGGGAGCAATAGCGTGGGGTGAGTATTCTCGTGTGTGCTTGTTTGCTTTATCACTAAGTAGATTTATTTCCTTTTAACTTGTTTTCTATCTTTAGTTATGGGCAGGAAATGCAAAATACCAAAAAAATAGCTGTACTTGCTGCTCCAAAAGTTGAGTAACCACTAGTGTTCCGTACCACCGAAGAATATTACTTGGGTCATCTTCGATCCACGTGTGCTCGTGCTGAAAACCCAACTAGCTTAGTTGAGAGAAAATCATTAAATGAGTATGCTCATTATATGTGACACCGCATATCTCAAAAAGGGAAACTCTTGTGGCATCAAATTAATACTTTGTGTTGCTATGCTTGGAATCTATGTGAAATTTATGATTTTACTTCTTGTTCTAAAGAAGCTAAAAAACACCTTCCCTACCAATGTGTGTTTAATTACAATGAAATATTATCTTCTTATGCCAAGGAGGCCTATTTCTATAATGATGTTGAACAAATTGAAGAATTTGTTGCTTTTAAGGGTGCCTATGAAATTGCTTCTTTCATTGAAAAGTATGATGCTACTCTTTACGAATCTGAAAATTTTGCCATACTTAAATATTGCTATGAAAACTATGCTTCTAATGCTTATGTTAAAGAGTTTATTGAAAGAATGACCGCTGCCTTGGAAGAGATTAATAGTTTGCAGGAATCTATGGAAGAAGAAATTGCTGAAACCATGAGCTCATTAGATGAAAAAGATGAGGAGGAGAGCGAAGAACAAAAGGAGGAAGAGCGGACTAGCTACCCGTGCCCACCTTCTAATGAGAGTAACTCTTCAACTCATAATTGTTTAATTTCCCTTCGTGCTTACAGAAGGATGTATGCTATGTTGATTGCTATGATCCCTTGGATTCATTTCAAATATCCCTTTTTGATGAAATTGATGCTTGCTATGCTTGTGGCCATGATGCCAATATGAATGATGCTTATGGAGATGAACTTGCTATACTTCCTTATGTTAAGAATGAAATTTTTGCTATTGCACTCACGCATGATAATCCTATTATCTTTTATTATCCCAACTACACTATATCGGAGAAGTTTGCACTTATTAAGGATTATATAGATGGGTTGCCTTTTACTATTACACATGATGATTTTGATAGATATAATATGCATGTGCTTGCTGCTCCTACTTGCAATTACTATGAGAGAGGAACTAAATCTCCACCTCTCTATGTTTCCAATATGATAAAATTGCAAGAAATTGTTTATACTATGCATTGGCCTTTACTTTGTGTGCATGAATTGTTCTTTTATGACATACCGATGCATAGGAAGAGAGTTAGACTTTGTTGTTGCATGATATATGTTACTTTGTTCTCAATATTAAATTACAAATCATTGTTAATTAAAATAGGCTTTGATATAAATTGGGATCCGGGTGGATCAATTACTTGAGCACTTTATGCCTAGCTTAATGGCTTTAAAGAAAGCGCTGCCAGGGAGACAACCCGGAAGTTTTAGAGAGTCATTTAATACTGTTGTGTGCTTTTATTAGTTTAAAAACAAAAAAATAAAGAGGGGAACCTAAAACTTTTTCAAAAAGAAAAGTGAAAGTGAGAGAGACGAGCATTGTGAAAGTGGGAGCTAGCCTTGAACTTTGTTCATGCCCATGGAAACCTTGTGAATCTTAATTACAGAAACTTTTCAACAAAAATAATTACACCCTTGTATAAATCAATTGTATTGTAAAAATAATGTGCCAAGATTTGCCTTTAGGATGATTAGATTGCTTGTTTGGTATGTGCAGTGCAAAAACAGAAACTTTCGTCGTAGTGTGTGAATTTACATTTTTTACTGAAATGTCAAAAGTTTCTGAATTTTTTACACATTACTGATATGAATTTTTTTCATTTTTTACTATTTTTTTGAGAATCTTTAGAGTTACAGAAGTATGGTGAATGTCTAGATTACTACAGACTGTCCTGTTTAAGACATATTCTGTTTTTTGATGCATTGTTTTGCTCGTTTTGATGAAACTATCGATTGTATCAGTGGTATAAGCCATGGAAAAATTATAATACAGTATCTACAATGCAAAAATAAAATATGAATTGGTTGGCAACAGTACATGAAGTTGTGATTTGCTTTATTATACTAACGGATCTCACGAGGGTTTTGTTAAGTTTTGTGTGATTGAAGTTTTCAAGTTTTGGGTGAGATCACGATGGATGAAGGAATAAGGAGTGGAAATAGACTAAGATTGGGGATGCCCGAGGCACCCTAAGGTAATATTCAAGGACTCCCAAGAAACTAAGCTTGGGGATGCCCCGGAAGGCATCCCCTCTTTCTTGTAACAACCATCGGTAATTTACTTGGAGCTATATTTTTATTCGTCACATGATATGCATAAATCTTGGAGCGTCGTGCGCTTTTTATTTTTATTTTAATAATGCAGCATGCTGGTATGAGAAAGTACATGGTTTATTTATAGAATTATTCATGCACTTCACTTATATCTTTTGAGGATGGCTTTATAGAATGCTTCATGTGCTTCACTTATATAATTTGAAGTTTAGATTGCCTGTTTCTCACACATAGGAAACCGCCATTTGTAGAATGCTCTTTTGCTTCACTTATATTTTTTAGAGCATGGACATATATTTTTGTAGAAAGAATTAAACTCTCATGCTTCATTTATATCTATTTAGAGAGTTAACAGGAGTTGGTCATTCACATGGTTAGTCATAAAATCCTACATAAAACTTGTAGATCACTGAATATGATATGTTTGATTCCTTGCAATAGTTTTGCAATATGAAGATGGTAATATGAGAGTCATGCTAGTGAGTAGTTGTGAATTGGAGAAATACACGTGTTGAAGTTTGTGATTCCCGTAGCATGCACGTATGGTGAACCGTTATGTAACGAAGTCGGAGCACGATTTGTTTAATGATTGTCAACCTTTGTATGAGGGTCGGGAGCACGCGATGGTTAACTCCTACCAACCTCTCCCCTAGGAGCATGCATCTAATGCTTTGTTTGATAACTAATAGACTTTTGCAATAAGTACATGAGTTCTTTATGACTAATGTTGAGTCCATGGATTATATGCACTCTCACCCTTCCACCTTTGCTAGCCTCTATAGTACCGCGCAACTTTAGCCAGTGCATGAAACCCACCTTCCTCAAAACAACCACCATACACTTTCCTCAAAACAGCCACCATACGTACCTATTATGGCATTTCCATAGCCATTCCGAGATATATTGCCATGCAACTTCCACTGTTCCGTTTAGTATGACATGCACCGTCATTTTCATATTGCTTTGCATGATCGTAAGACAGCTTGCATGATGTTTCCATGGCTTGTCTGTTTTTTGATGCCATTGGCTAGGCTAGATCGTTGCACATCCCGGTATCCTACCGGAAGCATTCATATAGAGTCATAGTTTTGTTCTAGGTATCGAGTTGTAAGTAAATAAAAGTGTGATGATTTTCATTATTAGAGCATTGTCCCATGTGAGAAAAGGATGATGGAAGCTATGAATCTCTCACAAGTTGGGATGAGTCTCCGGACTTTACAAAAAATAAAAGAGGCTAGCGAAGCCCAAAAAAATAAAAAAATTAGGCCAAATATGCCAACCAAAATAAATTAACAGGAAAAAAAGGGAAAAATAAAAAATGGGAGAAAGAGAGAAGGGAAAATTGCTACTATCTTTTTCCACACTTGTGCTTCAAAGTAGCACCATGGTCTTCATGATAGAGAGTCTCCTATTTTGTCACTTTCATATAACTAGTGAAATTTATTGCACAACCACTTACTTTTATTTTTGAGCTTTCATACACTTATAGCTCTAAGTGCATTCATTGCATGGCAATCCCTACTCACTCACATTGATATCTATTGATGGGCATCTCCATAGCCCGTTGATACGCCTAGTTCATGTGAGACTATCTTCTCCTTTTTCCTCATCACCTCCACCATATTCTATTCCACCTATAACGCTATATCCATGGCTCACGCTCATGTATTGCATGAGAGTTTAAAAGGTTTGAGAACATAAAAAGTGTGAAACAATTGCTTGACTTGTCATCGGGGTTGTGCATGATTTAGATACTTTGTGTGGGGAAGATGGAGCATAGCCAGACCATATGATTTTGTAGGTTAACCTTCTAAGGCCATGCTATTTTGAAAGGACACGATTGCATTGTTGGTGTGCTCGAAGTATTACTGTTTTTATGTCAATATAGACTATTGCTTTGAATCACTCGTATCTTAATATTCATGCCGTGATTAGATTATATGATCAAGATTATGCTAGGTAGCATTCCACGTCAAAAATTATCTTTTTTATCATTTACCTGCTTGAGGACGAGCAGGAATTAAGCCTTGGGATGCTGATACGTCTCCGTCGTATCTATTATTTTTTAAAATTTCATGCCAATATTCTACATCTTTAATATACTTTTGGCAACTTTTTATACTATTTTTTGGGACTAACATATTGATCCAGTGTCTAGTGCCAGTTCCTGTTTGTTGCATGTTTTTTGTTTCGTAGAAAATCCATATCAAAATCCAAACGTGTTAAAAACTTACGGAGATTTTTTGGAATACATGTGATTTTTGGGAAAAGAATCAACACGAGACAATGCATGAGGAGGTCACAAGCCTGCTAGGCGCGACCCACCCCCCTGGCCGCGACCTGAGGGCTTATGGCCACCCTTAGGTCGGTTGGAGGTGTCCTTTGGCCACACGAAAGATAATTTTATAAGGAAAATCCCCTCATAATTTCAGCCCGATCAGAGTTACGGATCTCCGGATATTTAAGAAACAATGAAAGGCCAGAATCTGGGAGCACAGAAACAGAAGGAAACAGAGAGAGAGAGATCCAATCTCGGAGGGGCTCTCGCCCCTCCGCTGCCATGGAGGCCATGGACCAGAGGGTAAACCCTTATCCCATCTAGGGGGAAGGTCAACAAAGAAGAAGAAGGAGGCGGGCTCTCTCCCCCTCTCTCCCGGTGGCACCGGAACGCCGCCGGGGCCATCATCGTGACGACAATCTACTCCAACAACTCCGCCATCTTCACCAACACCTCCATCACCTTCCCCCATCTATCTACAACGGTCCACTCTCCCACAACCCGCTGTACCCTCTACTTGAACATGGTGCTTTATGCTTCATATTATTATCCAATCATGTGTTGCCATCCTATGATGTCTGAGTAGATCTATTTTGTCATATTGGTTGACTGATGATCATGATTGGTTTGAGTTGCATGTTTTATTATTGGTGCTGTCCTATGGTGCTCTCCGTGTCACGCAAGCATGAGGGATCCCCGATGTAGGGTTTGCAATATGCTTATGATTCGCTTATGGTGGGTGGCGTGAGTGATAGAAACATAGACCCGAGTAAGTAAGTTGTTTGTGTATGGGAATAAAGTGGACTTGATACCTTATAATGCTATGGTTGGGTTTTACCTTAATGATCTTTAGTAGTTGGGGATGCTTGCTAGAGCTCCAATCATAAGTGCATATGATCCAAGTATAGAAAGTATGTTAGCTTATGCCTCTCCCTCATATAAAATTTTAATAATGATTACCGGTCTAGTTATCGATTTCTTAGGGACAATTCCGCAACTCCTACCACCACTTTTCCACACTCGTTAAACTAACTTAGTTGTTTCTTTATCTAAGCAGCCCCTAGTTTTTATTTCTGTGCTCTTTATTATCTTGCAAACCTATCCTATCACACCTACAAAGTACTTCTAGTTTCATACTTATTCTAGGTAAAGCGAACGTTAAGTGTGAGTAGAGTTGTATCGGTGGTCGATAGAACTTGAGGGAATATTTGTTCTACCTTTATCTCCTCGTTGGGTTCGACACTCTTACTTATCGAAAGAGGCTACAACTGATCCCCTATACTTGTGGGTTATCAGATGCCACTTTAAAAAATTCGTCCATAGGCTAATATAGGTGATACACCACCTTATTTTTGGGCCAGGCCCATGTAATTTCGAAATAACATATTATAGGCTGTTTTTTAGAGTCCGTATGTATGGGGAAACTGAGTTAGGGTCGGTTTCGGACCCCTCTTCCAAGGGCCACGAAATTCCCCTCTATCCCCCCATATATACAGCCCTTAGGGCGTCATTTTAGGTTTGGGTTTTGTTTAGATTACAAGTTCTCCATAGATGCAACTTCGCGTTCTTCATTTGTGTTCCACGACCAGACAAAGGCATCACAGAACCCCACTTCATCAATAAAGCTTTCCTTTTATATTCACAATATCCAGATTGCAATCTTAGTTTCTTGCCTGTTCTTCGTTTGCGTGCAGGAAATAAACCCTCGTGGTCATGTTGATCATGCTCCGGCATAGGCAATAACCTCTCGGAGTTGGTTTAGCGATTGCTAAGGCGCGACGTCATCACACGTTCGTAGTCGGATCCTCAAAGTCTATTCCACCAAAAACGATAGCCACCATCTCATCGAAAGATAGGGACAACTTCGCCTATATCATTGGTTATTATTATATTTCCTTGTTCATGATAATTGTTTATTATCCATGATATAATTGTATTGATTGGAAACTAAATACATGTGTGGGTATATAGACAACACAATGTCCCTAGTATGCCTTTAGTAGACTAGCTCGTTAATCAAAGATGGTCAAGGTTTCCTGGCCATGGACATGAGATGTCATTTGATAACGGGATCACATCATTAGGAGAATGATGTGATGGACAAGACCAAAACTATAAACATAGCATATAATCGTGCCAGTTTATTGCTATAGTTTTCTGCATGTCAAGTATATGTTCCTATGACCATGAGATCCTGCAACTCACTGACACCAGAGGGGTACCTTGTGTGTATCAAACGTCGCAACATAACTGGTGACTATAAAGGTGCTCTATAGGTATCTCTGAGGGTGTCTATTGGGTTGGCATGGATCAAGACTGGGATTTGTTACTCCATGTGACAGAGAGGTATCTCAGGGCCTACTTAGTAATATAACATCACTATAAGCCTTGCAAGCAATGTGACTAAAGAGTTAGCCATGGAATCTTGTATTACAGAATGAGTAAAGAAACTTGCCGATAATGAGATTGAACTAGGTATAGAGATACCGACGATCGAATCTCGGGCAAGTAACATACTGAAGAACAAAGGGAACATCATACGGGATTATCTGAATCCTTGACATAGAGGTTCAACCGATAAATATCTTCGTAGAATATGTAGGCGCCAATATGGGCATCTAGGTCTCGCTATTGGTTATTGACCATATAGGTGTCTTGGTCATGTCTACATAGTTCTCGAACCCGCAGGGTCTACACACTTAAGGTTCGGTGACGTTTCAGTAGTATCGATTTATATGTGTTGGTGACCGAAGGTTGTTCGGAGTCCCGGATGAGGTCCCGGAAGTTACGAGGAACTCCGGAATGGTTCGGAGGTGAAGATCGATATATAGTACGAAGGGAATCGGAGTCCGGAAGCGTTTCGGGGGTACTGGGTTGTGACCGGGAGTACCGAAAGGTGTTTCGGTGCCCCCTGACAACTGTTAGGGGACCTCATGGGCCAAGGGGAGGGGGCACACCATCCTACAAGGGGTCTGGGCACCACCCAAACGCTAGCCCACTTCAGCCAAGGGTGGGGGAGCCAATCTAAGGGGCTGCCACTAGGTAATGTGGGCCAAGCCACCCTAGGGTTTCCCTAGGGGCACCTCCCCCTTTGCCATGGCCGCCACTCTTAGATGGGATCTAGGGGCGCCCCCTCCTCCCTTCCCCCCTATATATATGTAGGGAGAGAGAGGGAAGCCGCACCCATCTATGCCTTTGTGCTGCCCTCCCTTTTCCTTGTTCTTCTTCTTCTCCGCGTAGTGCTTAGCAAAGCTCCGCTGAAATTCCTCCACCACCACCGCCGCCATGATGACGTGTCACCGGAGGAATTGAGCTACTACTTCACCATTTCTCACTGGATCGAGGAGGTGAAGACGTCATCGAGCCGCACGTGTGCTGAATGCGGAGGTGTCGCCTGTTCGGCACTGATCGGATTGGATCGCGATTGGATCGTGAAGAGTACGACTACATCAACCGCGTTATATATGCTTCCACTTAGCAATCTACAAGGGTATGTGGATCCACTCTCCCTCTCGTAGATGCTCATCACCATGGATAGATCTTGCGTGTGCGTACGAACTTTTTTGTTTCCCATGCAATGTTCCCTGACAGTTTTATCAGATCTAGGTTCATGTGTAGATGAGATCTCGAGTAGAACACAAAGGAGTTTGTGTGCGTTGATGCTCAGATTGCTTCGTCCATTGGTCGTGTTTTGATTCAGCGGTATTGTGGGATGAAGTGGCCCAGACCAACCTTAATCATACGCTTATGAGAGACCGGTTCCATCGATTGACATGTGACTTTGTTGCACAAAGATGGCTGGTGGGTGTCCGTCTCTCCTACTCTAGTTGGATTGGATTCGACAAAGGCAGTCCTTGATAAGGTTGAATAGCAACTTGTGTATCACCGCTGTGCTTTTTGCGTAGGTGAGAATTGTTCTTGTCAGATACCCGTAGCAGTCACGTAAAACATGCAACAACAATTAGAGGACGTCTAACTTGTTTTTGTAGGGTATGTTGTGATGTGATATGGCCAATTACATGATGAGATATATGTGATGTATGCGATGATCAAGTTTTGTATAGAATATCATGACTTGCATGTCGATGAGTACGTCAACCGGCAGGAGCCATAGGGTTGACTTTAATTATTGTATGACTTGGGTGTCAATCATTAAGCGCTATGTAATGCTTTACTTTATCACTAAGCGGTAGCAATAGTAGTAGAAGCATGGTGGGCGCGACAACCCCTATGGAGACAAGTTGATGGAGATTAATATGATGGAGATCAAGGTGTCATGCCGGTGACGATGGAGATCATGTCGATGCTTTAGAGATGAAGATCAAAAGCACAAGTTCATGGCCATATCACGTCACTTATGATTTGCATGTGATGTTAGTCCTTTTATGCACCTTGTTTTGCTTAGGAAAACGACAAAATTATAAGGTGATCCTCACTTAAATTTCAAGATAAATTGTGTTCTCCCCGAGTGTGCACTGTTGCGAAAGTTTGTCGTGTCGAGACACCACGTGATGATCGGGTGTGATAGACTCTACGTTCACATACAATGGTGCAAGCCAGTGTTGCACGTGCAGAACACTTGGGTTAAACTTGACGAGTCTAGCATTTATAGACATGGCCTCGGAACACAAGAGACCGAAATGTCGAACATGAGTCATATAGTAGATATGATCAACATAGCGATGTTCACCATTGAAACCACCTCATTTCACGTGATGATCGAACATGGGTTGGTGAATTTGGATTATGTGTCACTGGAATGACCCGAGGGATGTCAATTTGAGTGGGAGTTCTTAAGTAATATGATTAATAGAACTCATTTGTCATGAACATAGTCTAAAGTTGTCTTTGCAAAGCTATGTTGTAGATCGATAGCTCACGCTGTAGCTCCCCTGTGTTTTTAAATACGTTCCTAGAGAAAATAGAGTTGAAAGATAATGGTAGCAATTATGCGGACTAGGTCCGTGATCAGAGGATTGTCCTCAGTTTCTGCACAGAAGGCTTATGTCCTTGACGCACCGCTCAGTGCACCACCCCCTCAAGCGTCGTCTGTAGATGTTGTGAACATCTGACATGCACGTTTTGATGACTACTTAATAGTTGAGTGTGTCTTGCATTACATCTTAGAATTCAGGCTTCAAATATGTTTTGAACATCGTGGAGCATATGTGATGTTTGAAGAGTTGAAATTGGATCTCAGGCTCGTGCCCGTGTTGAGAGGTATGAGACCTCCAACAAGATTCTTTGCCTGCAATATGAAGGAGAATAGATCAATCAGTGAGCATGTGCTCAGATTTTCCAGGTGCTACAGTCACTTGAATCGAGTGGGAGTTAATCTTCGAAATAAGATAGTGATCAATATAGTTCTCCAAGTCACTGCCGCCAAGCTACAGGAGCTTCGTGATGCACTATAACACGCCAGGTATGGATAAGATGATCCCTAAGCTGTTCGCGATGTTTGACACCGTGAAGGTAGAAATCAAGAAGGAGCATCAATTGTTGATGGTTAAGTAAAACCACTTGTTTCAATAAGGGCAAGGGTAAGAAGGGAAAAACATCAGGAATGGCAAACCAGTTGCCGCTCTAGTGAAGAAATCCAAGGTTTAACCCAAACCCGAGACTAAGTGCTTCTATTATGAGGAGAACGGTCACTGAAGCGGAACAACCCTAGATACTTGGTAGATAAGAAGGTTGGGAACATCAACAGAAGTATATTTGATATATGTGCTATTGATGTGTACCTTGCTATTACTCCTAGTAGCACCTGGGTATTAGATACCGGTTCGGTTGCTAAATGTTAGTAACTCAATATAAAAGCTACGGAATAAACGGAGGCTAGCTAAGGGTGAGGTGACGATGAGTGTTGGAAGTGTTTCCAAGGTTGATGTGATCACCATCGCACGCTCTCTCTACCTTCGGGATTAGTGATGAACCTAAATAAATGTTATTTGGTGTTTACGTTGAGCACGAATGTGATTAGATCGTGTTTATTGCAATACGGTTATTCATTTAAGTTAGACAATAATGGTCATTCTATTTACATGAATAATACCTTCAATGGTCATGCACCCAATGAGAATGGTTTATTGAATCTTGATCGTTGTATTACACATGTTCATAACATTGATGCCAAAAGATACAAAGTTAATAATGATAGTACGACATACATGTGGCACTGCCGCTAAATGTCATATTGGTGTAAAGCGCATGAAGAAATTCCATGCTGATGGTTTTTTGGACTCGTTTGATTCCGAATCAGTTGAGGCATGCAGACCATGCCTCTTGGGCAAGATGACTGAAACCCCGTTTTCCGATATGATGGAGCGGGGAAGTGACCTATTGGAAATGATACGTGTTGATATATGCGGTCCAATGAGTGTTGTAGCGTGGGGTGGATATTGTTATTTTCTTACCTTCACTGATGATTTGAGTAGATATGGGCATATTTACTTAATGAAACACAAGTCTGAAATGTTTGAAAAGTTCAAGCAAATTAAGAGTGAAGTTTGAGATCATCGTGACAAGAAGATAAAAATGTCCATGATATGACCGTGGGGGTGAATATCTGAGTTACGAGTTTGGTATACAACTTAAGACAATGTGGAAGTTGTTTCACAACTCATGCCACCTGGAACACCATAGTGTGATGGTGTGTCCGAACGTCATAGTCGTGCTCTATTGGATATGGTGCGTACTATGATGTCTCTTATTGTTTTGCCACTATCATTTTGAGGTTATGCGTTAGAGACAACTACATTCACTTGAAATAGGGCACCATCTGAAATCACTGAGATGACACCGTATGAATTATGGTTTGGTAGAAACCTAAGCTATAATTTCTTAGAGTTTGGGAATGCGACGCTTATGTGTGATGAGCTCAAACCCAAAGCGAAAAGGTGCATGTTCATAGGAAACCCTAAGGAACGGTTGGGTATACCTTCTATCTCAGATCCAAGGGCAAAAGTGCTTGTTGCTAAAAACGGGTCCTTTATCAAGAAAGAGTTTCTCTCAAAGGAATTGAGTGGGAGGAAGATAGTACTTGATGAGGTTGTTGAATCTTTGTTTCAACCAGAGAGTAGCGCAGCACAAAAAGATGTTTCTGTGGAGCCTACGTCATTTGCAGAGAATGTTAATGATGATGATCATGAAGCTTCGAATCAAGTTACTATCGAACCTCGTAGGTCGACAAGGATGCATACTGCTCCTGAGTGGTACGACAACCCTGTCTTGGAGGTCATGTTGTTGGACAACGATGAACCTACGAACTATGGAGAAGCGATGATGGGCCCGGATTCCAACACATGGTTAGAGGCCATGAAATTCGAGAAAGGATCCATGTATGAAAACCAAGTATGGACTTTGGTAGACTTGCCCGTTGAACGGTAGGTCATTGAGTACAAATGGACCTTTAAGATGAAGACAGACGCTGATGGTGAATGTCACCATTTATAAAGCTTGATTTGTCGCAAAATGTTTCTGCCAGGTTCAAGGATTTGACTGTGATGAGACTTTCTCACCCGCAACGATGCTAAAAGTCTGTTGAAATTATGTTAGCAATTGCTGCATTTTTTGGTTATGATATTTGGCAGATGGATGTCAAAACATAGTTTCGTTGATGGTTTCCATGAGGAAAGGTTGTATGTGATACAACCAGAAAGTTTTTGTCACTCCTAAGGATGCTAAAAGGTGTGCAAGCTCCATCTATCCTTCTATGGGCTAGAGCCAGCATCTCGGAGTTTGAATATACGCTTTGATGAGGTGATCAAAGTTTGAGTTTGTACAAAGTTGATGAGAAACTTGTATTTACAAGAAAGTGAGTGGGAGCGCTATAGAATTTATGATTAGTATATGTGCTAGACATATTGTTGATCAGAAATGATGTAGAATTTCTAGAAAGCATAAATGGTTGTTTGAAAGGTGTTTTTCAAAGGAAGACCTGGATAAAGCTACTTAATTGTTGGGCATCGAGATCTATAGAGATAGATCAATAGCTTGATGAGACTTTCAATAAGTGCATACCTTGACAAGATTTTGAAAGAGTTCAAAATGGATCAGTCAAAGAAGGAGTTCTTGCCTGATTTGTAAGGTGTGAAGTTGAGTAAGACTCAAAGCTCGACCACAACAGAAGAAAGAGAAAAGTACGAAGGTTGACCCCTATGCCTTAGCCATAGGCTCTACATAGTATGCCATGTTGAGTACCGCACATGTGTGTGCCTTGCCATGAGTCTGTCAAGGGATACAAGAGTGGTCCAGGAGTGGATCACTGGACCGTGGTCAAAGTTATCCTTAATAACTAGAGGACTAAGGAAATATTTCTCGATTATGGAGGTGATAAAGAGTTCGTCGTAATGGGTTATGTCGATGCAAGCATTAACACCAATCCGGATGACTCTTAGTAGCAATCCGGATAAGTATAGTGGAGCAGCCATTTGGAATAGCTCCAAGTGGAGCGTGGTAGCAGTATCTGTAGTATGACATAGAGATTTTCAAAGTACACACGGATATGAATGTCGCAGATCCGTTGACTAAAACCTCTCTCAAATGTAAAACATGATCGAATCCCAAAACTAATTGGGTGTGAGATTCTTAACAATGTAAATCACATAGTGATGTGAGCTAGATCATTGACTCCAGTGCAAGTGGGAGACTATTGGAAATATGCCCTAGAGGCAATAATAAATTGGTTATTATTATATTTCCTTGTTCATGACAATCGTTTATTATCCATGCTATAACACATAGCATATGACCATGTCAGTTTATTGTTATAGTTTTTTGCATGTCAAGTATCTGTCCCTATGACCATGAGATCATGCAACTCACTGACACGGGAGGAGTACCTTGTGTGTATCAAATGTCGCAACGTAACTGGGTGACTATAAAGGTGCTCTACAGGTATCTCCAAGGGTGTCTGTTGGGTTGGCATGGATCAAGACTGGGATTTGTTACTCCATGTGATGGAGAGGTATATCAGGGCCCACTCGGTAATACAACATCACTATAAGCCTTGCAAGCAATCTGAGTAAATAGTTAGCCACGGGATCTTGTATTACAGAACGAGTAAAGAGACTGTCGGCAACGAGATTGAACTAGGTATAGAGATACCGACAATCGAATCTCGGGCAAGTAACATACCGAAGAACAAAGGGAACATCATACAGGATTATCTGAATCCTTGACATAGAGGTTCAACCGATAAAGATCTTCATAGAATATGTAGGAGCCAATATGGGCATCCAGGTCCTGCTATTGGTTATTGACCGTAGAGGTGTCTCGGTCATGTCTACATAGTTCTCGAACCCGTAGGGTCTGCACACTTAAGGTTCAGTGACGTTTCCGCAGTATTGAGTTATATGTGTTGGTGACCGAAGGTTGTTTGGAGTCCCAGATGAGATCCTGGACATGAAGAGGAACTCTGGAATGATCTGGAGGTGAAGATCGATATATAGGACGAAGGGAATCGGAGTCTAGAAGCATTCCGGGGGTACCGGGTTGTGACCGGGAGTACCGAAAGGTGTTTCGGGGGCCCCCGACAAGTGTTGGGGGCCTCATGGGACAAGGAGAGGGGGAACACCAGCCCACAAGGGCTCTAGGCGCCACCCAAACCCTATCCCACTTTGGCCAAGGGTGGGGGAGCCCATCTAAGGGGTTGCCACTTGGTAATTTGGGGGGCCGAGCCACCCTAGGGTTTCCCTAGGGGGCGCCTCCCCCTTTGCCTTGGCCGCCACTCCTAGATGGGGTCTAGGGGCGCCCCCTCCTCCATTCCCACGAGAGACAGGGCAGATGCACCCATCTATGCCTTGGTGCTGCCCTCCCTCTTACTTGTTCTTCTTCTTCTTCTCTGCATAGCACTTAGCGAAGCTCTGCTGAAATTCCTCCACCACCACCGCTGCCACGCTGTCGTGTCTCCGAAGGACTCGAGCTACTACTTCAACATCACTCACTGGATCGAGGAGGTGAAGACGTCATTGAGCTGCATGAGTGCAAAACGCGGAGGTGCCATCTGTTCGGCACTAGATCGGATTGGATCGCGATGGGATCGCGAAGAGTACGACTACATCAACCATGTTATATATGCTTCCGCTTAGCGATCTAAAAGGGTATGTGGATCTACTCTCCCTCTCGTAGATTCTCATCACCATGGATAGATCTTGCGCGTGCTAAGGAAATTTTTTGTTTCCCATGCAACGTTCCCCAACAAGTAAAACATAGAGTCTTCATGCTTGTAGCTTGGCCAATCCTATTCCTTTCTCTTCTTCTTGTTTTTGGGGAATTTGTCTCACAATCTTTTGCCAAGACTCTCTATGGACTAAACCTGAAATAAACTAGGTAGAGACATTAGTCCAAGAAACAATGTATTTTGTCATGAATTATCAAAACCACCAAGGGAGCATATGTGCTTTCACCGCGCCCTGATGGCTTGTGGGTCCCACATGGCTCCATTTAGCGTGATTCCAATGCCAAAATTTCCTATATATACAAAACCCTAAAAAATAAACAGAGACTCTCCGCTCCGCCGCCACAACTCTCTATATCGACGAAAAACCCATCTAGACCTTTCCAGTACCCTGTCGGAGGGGGGAAATCATCTCCGGTGGCCATGTTCATCATCCCTATGGAGGCCATGGTGAGTAGGGAGTAGTTCACCCTCGGGGCTTAGGGTATGTACCAGCAGCTATGTGTTTAATCTCTCTCTCTCCCATGTTCTCGAGATGGCACGATCTTGATGTATCACAGGCTTTGTTAATATAGTTGGATCATATGGTGTTCTTACCTTGTTATCTAGTTGTGATAAATTGAATCTTTCCCTTTGAAATCTCGTTATGTTGGATTGAATATTTTGGTTTGAGAACACTTGATGTACATCTTGCATGTGGATACCCATAGTGACAATGGGGTATTCTATTGATTCACTTGATATATGTTATGGCATCAACTTGCGGATTCCGGTGACCTTGGGGATCTATGCATAGGGGTTGATTGCATGTTTTTATACCATGTTCTCCCGCTAGAAAGAGTGCTCCTTGAAGTTCTTTGCGTTGGATTGAATACGATAGATCTGAAATTGTTTGATGCATGTCGCATAATTTACACACGGATACTTGAGGTGACATTGGAGTATCTAGGTGACATTAGGGTTGATTGATATGTATCATTGGTGTTATTTTAGTACGAACTCTAGGGCTGTTCCTGAAACTTATAGGAATGGGTCAAAATATTGAATAGAAAGAATAACTTTTAGGTGGTTCTACTACCTACACCAATTTCATCTTTGTTGCACGTTGAGGGATAGGAACTTTGGAGTGATTCTTTGTTGCACGCTGCTACCTCTTGAGCTTGTGTTGGTTTTTCCTTAAAGAGGAAAAGATGATGCAGCAAAGTAGATAAGTATTTCCTTTAGTTTATGAGAAATAAGGTATCAATCCAGTAGGAGGAACAAGCAATTCATCAATGGATGCACCTACACAAACAATCAAACTCTTGCACCCAACGCTATAAAGGGGTTGTCAATCCCTTCATGGATATTTGCAAGGATTAGATCTGATAGAGATAGACGTAAAAGATTGCGGAAAGTAAAAAGTAAATAAATTGTAGCAAGGTATTTTTGTTTTATATATCTGAAAATGTAATATGGAAAGTAGACCCGGTGCCATAGGTTTCACTAGAGGCTTCTCTCTTGAAGGAAAATAACATGGTGGGTGAACGAATTACTGTTGAGCAATTGATAGAAAAGCGAATAATTATGACAATATCCAACACAATGATTATGCATATAGGCATCATGTCTGTGTCAAGTAGACCGAAACGATTCTGCATCTACTACTATTACTCCACACATCGACTGACTCATGTCTGCATCTAGAGTATTAAGTTCATGAAGAACAGAGTAACGCATTAAGTAAGATGATATGATGTAGAGGGATAAACTCAAGCAATATGATGAAAACCACATCTTGTTAGCCTTGATGTCAACAATGCAATACGTGCCTCGCTACCCCTACTTTGTCACTGGGTGAGGACACCGCAAGATTGAACCCAAAAGTAAGCACTTCTCCCATTGCAAGAATTACCAATCTAGTTGGCCAAACCAAATCAATAACTCAAAGAGACTTGCAAAGATATGAAATCATGCATATAAGAATTCAGAGAAGAACCAAATAATATTCATAGATAAGATGATCATAAAACCCACAATTCATCGGATCTCGACAAACACACCACAAAAGAGTATTACGTTGGATAGATCTCCATGAAGATCATGAAGAACATGGTATTGAAGCACAAAGAGAGAGAAGAAGCCATCTAGCTACTAGCTATGGACCCGAAGGTCTGTGGTGAACTTCTCACGCATCATCGGAGGGGCAATGGAGTTGATGTAGATGCCCTCTGTGATCGAATCCCTCTCCGGCATATTACCAGAAAGGGCTCCAAGATTGGATCTCTCGGGAACGGAGGCTTTTGGCGGCGGAAAAGTATTTGCACGGCTCTTTTTGGTATTGGGGGAATATTTGGATATTTATAGGACGAAGATTAGGGTTAGGACTCCTGCCAGGGAGTCACAAGCCTGCCAGGCACGGCCAAGGGGGTGGCCGCGCCCCCTGGCTTGTGACCTCTTGGCAGGTCCCTTGCCTTGCACTCCAAGCCTAGTAGGTGTCTTCTCGTCCAGAAAAATCACCACAAAGATTTTATTCCGTTTGGTCTCCATTTAATATTCCTTATCTGCAATACTCAAAAACAAGGAAAAAATAGAAACTGGCACTAGGCTCTAGATTAATAGGTTAGTCCCAAAAATAATATAAAATAGCATATTAATGCATATAAAACATCCAAAAGAGATAATATAATAACATGGAACAATCAAAATTATAGATACGTTGGAGACGTATCACACGCTGAGGGATGATCATATGATTCAACTATGTTAGCATTGATTGTTCGGAAATTGCACTAGTGAAAGTATGAACCCTAGGCCTTATTTCCAAGCATTTATATAATGTTTTTCTCACTATTTTACACTTGCTACCTTGCTGTTTTTATATTTTCAGAGGACAAAAACCAATATCTACCATCCATATTGCACTTGTATCACCATCTCTTCGTCGAACTAGTGCACCTATACAATTTTCCATTGTATTGGGTGTGTTGGGGACATAAGATATTTCTTGTATTTGATTGCAGGGTTGTTTGAGAGAGACCATCTTCATCCTACACCTCCCACAAATTGATAAACCTAAGGCCACTTGAGGGAAAATGGCTACCGTCCTACAAAATTTTGCACTTGGAGGCCCAAGGGAAAAATTGCTACTATGCTACAAAACTCTGCGCTTGGAGGCCCAACATAGTCTACAAGAATAAAGTTGTGTAGTAGACATCAGCCCTCCCGAGGAAGAATAGGAGGTAGCGGCGGCTCTATTGTAAAACGTGATGAAAACTTCTCTCCATTTTTTCTCTGTATTTGTGAATTTATAGGACTGGAATTAGGGTCAGGAGAGCCACGTGGGCCTTGGAAGCTAACAATGCACGCCCAGGGGGTGGGTGCGCCCTGTTGGCTTGTGGCCCACATGAGGCCCCCTCTGACAGGTCTTCGCTCCATAATTCTTCATATGTTCTAGGAAAAATCCACAAAAAGTTTTGTCCGATTCCGAGAACTTTTATTTCTGCACAAAAATAACACCAAGGTAGTTCTGCTGAAAACAACATCGGTCGGGGTTAGTTTCATTCAAACCATGCAAATTAGAGTCCAAAACCATAGAAAGAGTATTTGGAAAAGTAGATACGTTTGAGACGTATCAATGCCAAAGCCATTGTAACATCCCAAATTTTGGAATGTTATAATAAATGTTAGAATGAATGCTTGTTTGCTTCAGGGATTGAAATTGAGTAAAAATTTGAAACTTTTGAAAACTTTTGAATGAGAGGGAATAAAATGACTTTCCCATGTGATTTGAATTTCATTTGAAAATATTTCAAATTCAGAAACTTTATGCAACTCAATGATTTTCATGAGAGAGGATAAAAGGACTTCTTCAAATTGTATGAAATATGAGTTGGAAGTTTAAAAGAAGGATATGAAAACTATTTGAGAAATTCTCATATGGAGTTTCACTTTCATATTTGAATTCCCTATTTGAATTTGTAAGCATTCAAACCCCTTGACAAAGTTTTTGAGAGGAGTAATATGACACTCCATACCAGGGTTATTTTTGTGAAGTATTTGAACCATAAAACCCATGGGGTTATTTGAAAAATATTTGCAAAAAGAAATAAATCTAATTGAGAATTTTCTGAAAAAAAACATTTTTAAATTTTTTTTATTTTGGCCATGAAAAAAATGTTCATGTTTTTGGAAATAATTTTCTGGTTATTTTGATATAACTTTTATTTATTCGTCCATTCTTTTTTTCTTTCTCATTATTTGAAAAAAAACTGCACAGCCCATGGGAGGCTGGGCCTCCCTCACGAGGTCCTCTTCCACCTCTCGTTCAACTGCTCCCAGATCGGGCTGCAACACCACCTCCGTGATCCTCGCACCCTGGTGCCCCCTTTCCTTCCTCCCCTCCCCGAGGAAGCTTCCTGTCACCCCCTACCTTCCTTTCTCCGCCTCCATTTGTATTGATGGCCATTGATGGTCGAGATCGCCACTGCAAAAAAATCCAGCCATGGCCGAAATTGCTCGCCTTGCCACCATGCACTCGGCCATCCTCCACCCTATATAAAGCCCCCTAGAGGTCCCTCTCATTTCACTCGGCCGATTTTTACCCTTGAGAGCCCAAACCATCCTCCCCATCCAAAGCAATTGCTCACCGGAGTTCGTCAACTCCGGCGGCTTCTCCACCGCCGTGTGAGGCACGGTTGGCCCTACCACGGCCTCTCCCGAGATTGCCACGACGACCCCTTCACCGTCCCTAGCTCGTATTCCACTGGGAGTAACTACATAATCGGATCTGAGCTCATCTATCCCTTCTTCCCCAACTCCGGTCACTACTCCGGTGAGATCCACGAAATCCCGTATTGCAGTTTTTTCAGAAAAGTAGCAATTTTAAATTTTTTATATCAATTAGTATACAACTCCAAATTGAGTGATTCTTTTTGATGTAGTTTCAAAATTTTATGTAGTTTCTGATGGTGAACTTGGATTTCAAATTTGAGTAATGTAATTTTGAATTTGCTTAATTTTGTTCAAATCACTAATTTGGCAATATCTTGAGATTTATAATATATTTTTGATTGATTCTTTTTGCCACTATTTTATTATTGATTGGCCTGTCCAGTAGCATTGAGTTATTGATTTTTAGATTTACTTAAATTAGGGTTTTAACTAAAAACAGATTCTGTTTAGTACCTAATAGGATTTAATAAGTTTGATTTTTATTTAGTTTATTTTAAATCTGAGTTAGTTTAACTTTGGTTTTTAGTTTTCATTAGGTTCTGTTGTTTCAATACTAGGTGATTTACTTGCTGTTAGTAGAAAAAAAAATTGCTTAGTTTTATACTTCATTATTATAGGAATCTTTATCCCTTTTCATTAGGTATAGTTTATTAAAACAAATTTGTTTTAGTAATATTTCATTTCACAAAAATTTAAGTAATTAGATTCTGTTTTCAAATAAAGTTTTAGTAATTCTTTTCTGTTAAGAAATGTTTTGTTAATAAAAATAGTTTAGTTTTACTCTATTGTTGTAGGAAACTATATTCTTCATCATTAGGTAATGTTTTATAAAACAATTTAGTTTTAGTAGTATTTATTTTCACAAAAGTTTTAAAAGATTTTCTGTTAAGTATTGTTTTGTTACTAAAAATAGTTTGTCTTGTTTTATATTAGTAGTAGTTTAGCCACCAAAAATTTAGATGCCCATTCTTTAGTTTTCTTTGTTGTATTGCTCTAGTATTGCTAGTTGGTTTCTTATTTGAAAAATATTTAAAATATTGTTTTATAAATTTTAGTTTTTGTTAACTTAGTTGTTGTATACTTTGTTTTCTCTTAATTTAATATTTTATTGTTTTGTTTGTTGTTAAGTTTATTAGGCAAACACTTATGTGTTTAGGATGTTGTTTACATAGTTTTACTTGTTCTTTAAAAGTAATTCTTTTTGCTAGTAAAATGTTTACTAAAATACTTTTGTTATATTTTACTTTATTTTGTTTTGTTACTGTTGAAAATAGTTGGTTGTAGGGGAAAACTACCTTAGTTGTGTTTATGAAAACTTTGTTGATTTTAACTTTGTCTTAAGTATTTCCTTCTTCAACCTTGTTACTTTTGGTTCTTGTGTTACATTGTGATTGTTAGTTTTGATTGCTAGAAGTGCTTGCTTATGAATGCAATGTTTGATTATATAGATTTCATCGGAGAGTGACGTATAGTTCTATCAAGTATTTTCTGAGAGCGATACTTATCTTCATCAACAGTACAGGCAAGTTCACTTTGACCATTTTGTTCATACCTATGTTTTATTGCATGTAGTGACATCACTCAACAAATCCCTCCCGTAGTGTTATTGAAATTCTTGTAGTTGAGTAGAATGCATGAGGTAGGAACCCACCACTTGTTACTATAGCCCCAGGAACGCTAGCTAGTGCAATGTTATGCTAAAGTAGACGGGGTCTGGTATGAGTGTTCGTGAGTGGTGTGAGAAGGAGGACTCCACGTCAAAACGATGACTTCATGAAGGCTTCTTCAAGACTCGCATATTCAAGACCTCAAGACTTCGAGACTCGAGAAACAAGTTTTTCAATACACACTACCGGGTGAGGGATGGTTGGAACGGCACCCTGGAGAAGCCAGTGGATTTGCCTAGGTGTTGCTGGAGATGTGCCAGTATTCATGCGGAAAGCCTCACCCAGACTCAAAGGGAAGGATGAATACTTCATGCCCGGAAGCTTACCTATGTAGCCACAAGTCATTATGGGCTCTGGCTTGGTTGATCTTTGTTGTGACTCTGTCTAGGCAGTGCTACGAGATGTAGTCGATGTTAGGATTGGATGGGCACTGTCGGATAGTCAGGGAAGCACTCTGAAAGACCATGTTTCGTTCATCCTATTCTCAAACACCATGCAGTGCGAGGACTTACCAGGAGGGAACGAATCTTGTGGGTAAAGTACACAACACTCTGCAGAGTTAAAACCTAATCGATTAGCCGTGTCCCCGGTTACGGACAATTTGAGCCTCTGGACTTGGATCTATCTCTGAACTCTCAACACTGGACTGATAACAAATTGTGGGCAACTTAAGATATTTGTGGGCATTGAGACATTGGTTGGCGGAACCATGTCATGATAGGTAACTCCATAGTGAAATTCCTGATATTCCTTTGTTGTAGGGAAAATAAAATCAGCTTTTACGCAAAAACTTAGACACAGAGCCACAAAGCCCTTGCATATAGAATAGTCTTTATTCTTTTGTTCTTCTATGGTGATCTTGCCAGTACATTCAATGTACTGACCTACACGGCTGCAACGTATCATGATGCAGATACTCTTCTACGACGAGTAAGAGTACGATTCATGGTTACGGTCCGCACTCAAACCCGCCGTTGGTGTTATTGGGACTCCACTCCCGTTGACTGTTTCCGCTGCTATTTTAAGGTATATATCTGTTTTACGTTAATTACATGTGATTGCACTTTGATATATACATTGATGTACTGTGTGTGCCAGCATACTGATCCAGGGATGGCACAGAATACACAAAGGCTTGACCTTTCCAGGTCGGGTCGCTACAGAAATGGTATCAGAGCACATGTTGACTGTAGGATGTGACCCTAGAAACTAGAAAGCCCTTAGGAAATGATTTCTCGAAAAACTTTGTTTTCAAAAGACCCTTTACTTCTCATCTTATTTGAGCCTTATCAAATGATCTCTCTTACCTCAAAAAGTTAGAAAATACCCTTTCCCCTTGACCACACTAAGGATCAACTAAGACCACTTCGAGAAGGACAAGATATTGAAACAACTGATGGACACTTCAAAGTAAAGAAGATTTCACCATGCATTAGAAGAGTTGAAGCTACACGAGTTGAAGACTGTGAAGACCCGAAGAAATTGAAGACCATGAAGAATTTCCAAGATATTATGCCCTAGAAGACCAAACCCCTGTTGTATACTTACGTTAGATACAATGATTTTGTGAGTTGTCATTTGTGTGTAAATTTTTGACAGCCACAACAAAAATCTATTTTCAAAACTATTGTTTGTATTGTATGTATCCCCTCCTTTTCCCTCTCTTACCCATCTCATTCCCAAAACCTTGAACCCGATAGATGACGAATGAAGATGAACTTGTGTATTCTGGATCAATGACTCGGTTAGAGACAGAAGAATGGATTCAGAACATGGAGGATCACCTAAGGAGTAACCTTGTTACAAGGAACGAGATGGTCCAATATGCTCTTCGGTACTTTGCAGTAGGTGCTGCAAATTGGTGGAAGATGCATGAAGATATCCATGATAGGCAAGTATCAATCACTTGGGAAGAATTCAAGATGACTCTGCACGGATCTCATGTTGTTACCAACACCCAGAAGCCCCGTGGCAAAGATGTGAAGAAGATTTGTGCATGCAAGATATGTGGAGAGATAGGACACACCCAGGAAGAACACAAGGAAGGATGCCCTCATTGTGAAGAAAATCACCGAGCTGAGGAATGCCCAACCTGGCAAGTGACCTGTTTCTGGTGTGAAGGAACCAATCACTACCCGGCTCAATGCCAAATGTACCCCAAGGTACTAGAAGTCATCAAGCAGCAGAAGGAAGCCATGAAGGAAGCCTTCAGAGAAAAAAAAGTAGAAATTGTGAAGAAGGAAGATGATGAAGACCCTAATGGAGAAGGATTAACCAGATTTTACTCCAATGCCTGGTATTCATGTGGAGAAGAAGGACATTTCTCACAGGACTGTACGAAGGAAAGAAAAGAGTATCTGGGAAACTTCCCAATAGAAGGAGTGGAGTTTGATCGACAAGAAATTGAAAGTTTGATCGGAACAAAGGAGCCCAAGAAGAGAAACCGAAGACGTTCTCAGAACAACCCAATTTCTGCAAAGAAGGATCTGAGTCAGATCATGTGTTTCCGATGCAAGAAGACAGGACATTACTCCTATACCTGCCAGGAGAAGGAGGCTAAACATGAGTAGTCTGAGTTTTGGATTTTGGAAGTAATAAATGTAATAGGTAGCACCCTTATCATTTTGAAGTTATGTAATGGAAGTCTTAGAGTTGTAATAAGTTCATGAGATCAATGGAATTTATGGTGTCATGATTTTCCTATGTTGAATTATATGAATTGCTACTCTATGAACAAAGATCACGGACCAATTTCGAGGGTATGAGAAAATATGGTCTATGCAAGCATGAGTGCATTTCATTTTAAGTGTGGTAGTAACCACAGGGATAAATGAATGAAGAAAATACCATTCATATTAAGGAGTTTGGATAAGTGAATACATGTGAAGAGAATGTGGAACCACCTCAAACTATCTGGATGATAACCTCTGAGACAAAGTGCTTTCGAAGTTGGAATGTTGAGAAAAAGAATGATTGTGATGAAACCATACCCAAGGTTAAACAGACCAATGGAAAGGAAAATGAATTCCACAGAGTGGAATCTAAACAAGTATAAGTCTGTGAAGAGTATAATGGAGTGAACTGAAGGTAATGTTGGTATATGGAACGATAGTAACCCCAAGAGTGAGTTAAAAGCTATTCAAGTATTCAAGTGAACCCACAATGTCACTGACCTCAGGATTGATAAGGATCAAGCTCCACCTTTATGAAGGAAGAAACTTGGAAGAAGCTACGACTGATCAGCAAACGATTTCTTAGGAGTATACGATAACCTGAGAGTTGTGAAGAAAACGATAGATGTTTTTGCTTAGCTTGCAGAATCAATGGATTTATCCGAACTTTTTTCGTTGACAAGATTTTTTTTTGCAATGCTTGTGAGGAAGCCCAAGTGTTAGAATACGAGATTCACTAAACCTTATACAAGGTAATGATTTCAGTGCGGCATGGATTGATCACCATGACGACTTACTCTTATCATTTCTCTTGCTATTCGGAATGGTAAATCTGAGTGGCTTACCCATAGTAAAGAGATGACGTTCTTTGAAAGCTTTTGTTGAAGCCTTAGAACGGTATGATGAAAAACCCTTGTACATGACAGTTGTTGTCACACGTAGGAATTTTACGGTGAGGAATGAAGCCACGACCCATTTTCACTGCAGGATAACCACTAATGGTAGACCACCATGAGATCTTCGATAGGTTATTTAGGATGATCATGAGACCTGTCATCTAAGAAGATCCAGTATCGGAGGAAATACATTTTGATGTGAGAATTCAAGATTTTTGTATAACGGAAGATCATCAACAAGGAGGTTACTATGAAGAATGTGAACAGACAAATGCACCCAGAGGACTGTCAAAATTTTGATGGACCAATAACTCTCATTTTAAGTGTGGTAGACCCACACTTCCAGGTCAATGGAGTCTTGTTGGAAGACCCCACATCTTCTTGGTCGGTGGATTTGTTAGAAGACCCGCAAACCCTAACCTTTTCTTTCTAGCCCTTCCGAATCTCGAGGATGAGATTCATTTTAAGTGTGGTAGGTTTGTAACATCCCAAATTTTGGAATGTTATAATAAATGTTAAAATGAATTCTTGTTTGCTTGAGGGATTGAAGTTGAGTGAAAATTTGAAACTTTTGAAAACTTTTGAATGAGAGGGAATAAAATGACTTTCCCATGTGATTTGAATTTCATTTGAAAATATTTCAAATTTAGAAACTTTATGCAACTCAATGATTTTCATGAGAGAGGATAAAAGGACTTCTTCAAATTGTATGAAATATGAGTTGGAAGTTTAAAAGAAGGATATGAAAACTATTTGAGAAATTCTCATATGGAGTTTCACTTCCATATTTGAATTTGTAAGCATTCAAACCCCTTGACAAAGTTTTTGAGAGGAGTAATATGACACTCCGTACCAGGGTTATTTTTTTGAAGTATTTGAACCATAAACCCATGGGGTTATTTGAAAAATATTTGGTGTTCCTTTTGAGCCACTTGAGTTGTTCTTGGAGAAGTTGGGCCTTGAGTTTCTCTTGTTGCCCAAAAATTGTCTTCACGCAAGAGCCATGTGCTCGTGGTACGCATACTTGGTGTCTTCGGGCAACTCACCTATTCTTCCTCCCGTTCTTCCTCCGGAATTGCATTGGCCTTCAAGGCAAGGCTGAGTGAATTTTTATTTGACCGTTGGACATGATCTAGAGCGTTGTCGGTTGCCTTATTTTATATGTGCATATATAGCAATTAATTCATCCAACACATCACTTGAGGACAAGGTATGGAAGTATGGTCTTTGATGGATCATGAAGGACATGGACTTGTTGAATGGCATGATGGCCTTGAGAAACTTACGCTTGATCCAATTATCATCAGTACCCTTACTCCCATGATCTTGAAGAGAGACCGTGAGAGTAGTCAATCTCTGGTAGAGCTCACGGGGACCCTCATCTTCATTCATCACAAACTCATCGCCTCATCAAGAACCACCTCAAAGTTATACCGTTGGATACTCAAGATTCCCTTACATAATGAGACAATATGTTCCCAACAATCCTTTGCATGAGTGAAGGTACGCGAGTGAGACAGATCTTCAGGAGGCGCTGCGGTTTGAAGGATGAACAAGGCGGAGTGATTGTATTCCACCTCTTCTCTTGGAGTGAGATCATTTGGATCATGCGGGTAGTAACCTTTCTCAATGATTCGCCAAAGATTTGTTGAGCTGTGTTTCAAATGAGACTTGATACGAAAAACCCAATTAGCAAAATCATTTTTCACAAATTTAGGAGCAGGACCTAGGTTGTTAATATGAGGTGTGGACTGGTCCTCCATAGACCGGGGGAGGGGGAACCGAGGCATGGGTTCCCATCCCATTCTTTCCTTGAGGAAACTTATCCTTATCACTACTATCCCCCTCCTTATCGGAGTTGGAATCCTACTTCGAGTTAGTGGGATTAACCACTTGCAACGGATTGGTAAAAAGTTTGAGACCATCAAGGAGTTCTTTAAACAAAGATTTGACATCGGTTGTCATAGAAGATTTAAGTGAGGCAATTGCCTCATTTGAATCCTCACAAGAGACCGTGTTCAATCCCTCGGCCTCAGGTAAGTCATCAACCTTGTCCCCATCGTTAACCATACACTTCGGGCAATAAAACCCTTAATAAAGAGACGAGGCTCTGATGCCAATTGAAAGGATCGATATGGTTGACTAGAGGGGGTGAATAGGCAACTACCAATTTTTAGATTTTCTTAACAAATTAGGTTTAGCAACAAATAGGTTGTCTAGATATGCAACTAGGTGAAGAACCTATATGATTCTAACAACAACAATACAAGAAAGCAAAGGATAACACACAAGTAAAGCTTGCATAAAGTAAAGGTAAGAAATAACCACAAGTGGAGCCGCTGGAGATGAGGATGTGTTACTGTAGTTCCTTCCCTTTGAGGGAAAGTACATATCCATTGGAGCAGTGTGGAGGTACAACACTCCCCAAGAAGCCACTAAGTCCACCATATTCTCCTCACGCCCTCACACAATGCAAGATGGTGTGATTCCACTAGTGGTTCCCTTGAAGGCGGCGACTGAACCTTTACAAACAAGGTTTGGGCAATATCCACAACTTTATTGGAGGCTACCAACAACACCACGAAGCTTCACCATGAAGGGTTTGTTGCTCCAAGTTGGCCTCAACCATCTACGGTGCTCAAACACGCAAGAGTAACAAGATCCGCAACGGATTAGGGGGGATCAAATTTCTCTTGGTGAAAGGGTAGATCGGGGCCCTCTCAAGCAAATCCTAGAATATCAACAAGTTTTGTTGGCTAAGAAGAGAGATCGGGCAAAATGTAGCTTGGAGCAACAATGGAGCTTGGGGATACAGGAGGTGGTCTTCCTGGGGAAGAAGACCCCTTTATATAGTGGGAGAACAAATCCAACCATTAGCCCCTCTCAGCCCGCACACGAGCGGTATTACCGCTCATAGGAGCGGTACTACCTCTTCGCAGTAGTGCCACTTACACAGGCAATGGCCCAGGGACACGAGATGATAGTGCCACCCCAACGGTACTACTGTTGGGGTTGTAGTGTAGAGGCGCTCGAACTCGGGACATCCGCGAAAGAAGAGGTAGTACCGCTGAAGCGGTATTATCACTCGCATGAGCGGTACTACCGCCTATAAGCGGTAGTGCCTCTCCCTACCGCCACCTAGAGTCTGCTGAGTGTTTAGAGCCCAAAAGGTAGGGTGGTAGTTGAGCAGTGGTAATAGGGGGTACTACTACTTATAAGCAATACTACCACGCCGTACTACCGTTCCAAGAATAGTTTAGTACTACCGCTTATAAGCAATACTACCACTAGGTAAGGTAGCCCCGCTCCTCGTCGTTGCCATGATCCTGATGCTCCGACTGAGCCTCTGCTCGTGCACGATCCTTCTGTAGCCCCTAGTCACGCTCCGACGTTGTGAGAACGTCGCCCCGGGGAGCATATTCTTCCTCGACAGCTCGAGGGAGCGCCAATGCCAGCCAGTCGCCGTCGTCGCTCGGTCTCCTTCCTTTTCATTTTGGTTCAGATTCATGCCGGAGTTCGTCTGCTCCTCGCTATCGCCTCGTCGTGCCCCGTGCCTCCTCTTCTTGTCCTAGGTAGGGTGGTATGATCCCTCTTCCCATTCCCCTCTCCTGGTCATCATTAGCCACGTTTACGCATAGATCCGACCGCTCCTTTGCCATTCACCCGTAGCTCTAGTGAAAGACATGTTTCTTTTGTGTCGTGCGCGGTTGTTGTAGCATCGTCCGTGTGTCGCCACGCCCTTGCATGGTACAGGTGCTCTCGACAGAGTGTGCTTGTTCGCCGCTTCCTCGCCCTCGTCCTGCCTCGCTGTGTCGCCTCCGCTGCTCGCCATGGCAGAGCCGAGCTTCTGCTTGTGCTCAAGCCCCTTGCCCCTGTCTGCCTTGTCTTCGAGTAGACGTGGGAATGGATCCCTCAGGGACCCTGCAGCACCCACCTGTGGTCTCCCTCGCCGGAGTCCACCATAGTAGCCACTGGCGTCGTTGCATTCTACTTGTGTCTCAGGGAAGAAGGTAGCCAGCGAGGAAGAATGTATTTCAAATGTAGCGCCCCTCCTTAGTCAATACCCGAGTTGTAGCCCAGTGGTAGCGCCCCCTCTCTCTATTCCAGGAGACCAGGGATTGAATCTCGCCAATGCCTCTTTTTCCATTTGTTTTACAAATCCGATAGTGGGCCCAATGGCCCACTTGCCATACTCACAGGGGGCCCTGGCTCACTGCTAGGTGGGTCCCCTCCTTTATTCTTTTTTTCATTGTGTTTCTGTTTTTCTTTTCTGTGTTTTAAGTGTTATTCCATTTCTGGAATATGTACAAATCTGGACATAGCCATTTTTGGCAGTAGCTAAAGGGGGTAAGATTTGACTTATAAGTCATTGCGATTTCTAGTGCATTTTTCGAGCTAGGTTTGTGTGTGTTGTTACTATACACATATATGAGTGTGATATATGGTTTTGGGGTAGAATTTCCCAAGGAATCCAATGGTGCAATTGGTTTTGGCTTTTGAGAAAGTTTGCAAAAGTGCTATTTTGTGATGAGGTGGCCTTTTGTCATTTTTGTATGATTTAATCCATGCATGCTATGATGATCTTGTCAACATGATTGTGGTAGAGTTTTGTGGGCATTAGGCTCTAGTATTTTCCTTTGCCATGATAAGCTTGTATATTGGTGGGTATCTTGCTGCAAAGTAGCTAAGCAAAGTTGCTGATTTCAACATGCTAAATATTTCTAAGTGTGAGAATTTGTAGTTATTTAAATGCCATGTTTAGAGGATGCTACCAAGTGTTCTGTTGTGTTTTAGCTCATGCTTAGTGCTAGTGTTTTGTGGTAGATCTTGTCCTCTGTCAACCTGCTAAGTTACATGCCATGAGATGATCTCTAGCATAATTGTTTGCTGCTGTCAAGTTGCTATCAGCTTAACTCAGATTATAGAAAACTGGGATTTTCAATAAGTCCCTGAAATCTGTTTCATTATGAGATCTTGTGAGCTTCATTGCTTAGTGATCCTTTCTTCCTTTCAAGTTTGTGTAGCTGGATGATTTGTTAAGCATGTTGTTTAGATTCTGTACCTACTTTGGTTGTGGCTGGAAACCTCATGTAGCTTTGGATATGTGTTGTGCAAGTTGCTATGTTGCTGCTTTGGACAGGAGGTGTGTGGTTTTCTTTCGTGACTTGTGTGAGCTATGCTTCATAGTTTTGCTTGATCTTTAGCTCTATTGTTGCTAGTTTTCATTTCCTATCCAGTCATATCCTTGAAATACCAAGGAATCGCCCATGGCCTTCCTTGTCTTGTTGTCTTTGTTAGAGATCATGCCTTGCCGTGAGCGTCTCGTGAGCTACGTTACTCCGTTTGCGACATTCTTCATATGCATTTGCATCGATTTTGCATGAAGCATTCATATTTGACATGTTCATGCATGTCCCAACAAATAAACACGAGGTTCTGTCCAGAATTCTAATAACTTAACAATTGCATGAGAACATGCCTAGCTTAGGGTTGCCATGTTAAAAACTTCAAGTGGATGATGCATCATCTTGTTTGTGCATTGCACCTCAGTTGTTTGTTTATTTGGTGTTGTTTCTCTTTGGATAGACTCGAGTGTTGAGCCTGAGTACGAGGATCCAGGAGAGTACAACTATGAGGACCCAACTCTTTGTCCCTCTGAAGAACCAACAGGCAAAATGACCATACCCGGATCCCGACACTATTTTTGCTTTGCTAGATGTCCCGCTCTTATCGTTATGCTTTTGTTACCTACCACTTGCATGTCCAACCTCCTACATTGCCATGAAAGCCTCTAACTCCTCCACTACTTAGCAAACCTTGTTTGGCTAAGATAGTGCTGCTCAGCTCCTCTTATGGCATTCTTACATGCAGGTGCAGGTTGTTCCATGTGATAACATGAATATCTAGAGATATCACACTATTACTGCTAGTTAATTTAATGCACCTATATATCTTGGTAAGGTGGAAGGCTTGGCCTTTTTCTTGGTGTTTTGTTCCACTTTTGCCGCCTTAGCTACTTGTTACTGGTGTTATGTTCCATATTTTGTGCTCCTAACATGCTCGGGGTTGTTATGGGGACCCCCTTGACTATTTTAGATTAAAGCTTGTCTGGCAAGACCTAACATTGGTGCTATTTGCTTAACAACCTAATAAAAATGCATAGGGCTTTGCAACCCCGTGGATAATTAAGTAACAACCGGGGCCAGTGCTCCTCATGAGTGTTGGTCCAACCTAGAGCCACTTGCGGGGCCACCTCGGGGCAACTCGAGGGATCTCTACCAGGCCGCCGTACATAGTGTTCATCTGATAATGTCCTGAGAACGAGATACACGTCTCTTGTCGGGTTTGTCGATAGATCGGGAGGTCTTGCTGGACTTGTTTTACCTTTCTCGAATGTCTTGCGTGAGGAATTCCGGTTTTTCTTCGGGCTATCTTGAGGTGGCAGTTTTCCAGTGGAATTGCCTAGGAAGATCACGAGATTCATGGTCGAGGTTATTCTGTGGCGTGTGGTTAGTTTGTGATGGATGAGTTGGAGCACCCCTGCAGGGTTTAATCTTTTCAGAAAGCCGTGCCCGCAGTTACGTGGCAACTTGGAAATTTGTTTAACACCCTGTTATAGAAAACTTGAAGTAAAATCAAATAAAATACACCAACCGTGTGCGTAACCGTGATTGTCTCTGCTCGTGAACATGAACCAAGAGAGAACACGGTGGGCTTATGTTTGACGTAAGTAGGTGTTCAGCTTCACTTAGCGATCATGATAGTTCTTGACCGTTATGCATAGGCCACCTCATTTACTTCTTGTCATCGTAAATTAGCCACTCAAATAAATGCTTAGGTGCTTGCTTCAACCACACCACTTATCCTTCCTCACCCAAAAGCTTACATAGTTTCGGTACCTGGGTTAAATGATTGCTAAGTCCCTGTGGCTCACAAATTACAACAATAGAGGTCTAGGTGTGAGTATGACGAAGAATGTGGCCGGATGTATGTTACGTATCCAGATGAGTAGAGAGGCAACGCGGTCGTGATCCTTGGGATAGCAAGGCAGTCTCATTGCATCTTTTGTCGTTTGATTTCGTTCGTAGCCGGACCCTGCCTTTATGGATGTATGCATGAATGCTTTGAGTGTCATTGTAATTTAGCATGTGACGAGTGTAAGCCAATCTGTTATACTCTTCTCTTCATTAAATGTATGCAATGATGTTGTACTTGTGAAACGCTTAGATGCGCTTATATCCCCTTCAAGGACCTCGAACCTTATTGGGATAGAACCGCATCTTGGTCATTACAAGTTGGTATCAGAGCCATACCGACCATAGGATCCCCTTGCTTGATCGAACTTGGTCGAGTCGAGTCTAGTAAAACTATTTTGGCTCTAGTTATATCGGAGAGTAGGTTTCTTTTACTCCTCTTCTATACTCTCGTGAGGTATTCAACTTAGGAATTTGTAATTCTACTCTTCTTCTCGCTCAATTTTTTTTAGGATCACGCGAGTATTGTTGGGATCGTTCCGATATCCTTGTGACGAGAACATTTTTCTTGGTGCCTCCTGACATTTAGGGGTTGTGGCAGTGTCCCGGGGAGTTGAGCTCCGAGGTGTTGTCGTCACAATTGTATCGTTGCAGTTCCAGAATACCAGAGGTCGCCGACATAAAAAATGCTTGTATACTCTTTGTGGTGAGAATAGTTTGGCGCCACCCAGTACTGGGGAGAGCAATCGGATGTATTGCCACAGCTAGTATATCATATATTTTTTTGAAGGTCTGAGGTACACGATTTCCAAGGTTTTCTTGGTTATGTGTTGACGGATGGATACAGTTGGAGTGGAGGGCTTGTTAGTTGTGTGAGATATTTTGCGTCCTTGTATACCCAACACCCAATTGCATAACCAAAGATTTCGGAAGTCTTAGGTGGGATTCTAGTAGTTACCTAGGATCATCTTTCTTAGATGTATGAGGGTCTATACATTTGTTCCGATCACATCTTAGCTCAATACCTTGTTGTGTTTATTAAAGTGGCATCAAAATTTAATGATGATATCACAAACCCGAAGAAGGCGTCCTTACTAATTTTTAGTATGAATGCATTTGATGAGATTCATTGCGATTTCTTCCAAGTCATTTGATTCAGCTTATTTCAATCATCTTTGTTAATGGTGTGGTGATGTTCTTGTCCATCTCTAGGATGGCTCCACCAACTCGCGGGAATCCGGGTTGTGATGGGCAGCAGTCTAACCCTCCACCACCCCCACGGCCTCCTCCTCTAGAAGCTTGGCAAGCTCTGATGGCAGCGACCAACTCGAATACTCAGATGTTGCTTCAAATTATGCAAGAAAGGAATCAAGGATAGCAAGGTCATCAAGGAAATTTCCAGAATCAGCCTCAGTTCGCGACTCTCAACCAGTTCCTCGCCAACCAGCCCAAGTCCTTCACCTGTTGTGAGCAGCCTCTGGATGCGAATGATTGGCTCCACGACATGAACAAGCATTTCAAGTGCAGCAATGACAGACCAGATGACTATGTCAGGTTCGTGACTTTCCATCTTAAAAGCCAGGCATCAGATTGGTGGCAGCAGTACAAGGACTCTAGGGGCGATCGTGTTATCAGCTGGCACGATTTCTGCCGTGACTTTAGAGCTCATCACACCCCCAACGAGCTTTGTCGAGGAGATGTGTGAGAAGTTCAGGAATCTAAAGCAGGGGAGCAAGTCTATCATATACGTATAACGTTGAGTTCCAGAATTTGGCCCGCTATGCTAAATAAGATGTTCCTGATGAGAAGTCCAAGATATATCAGTTCAGAGGTGGTCTCGAGGATGAACTTCTGCCTGGTCTAGTCCCACAAGAGCCTTGTGAGTTTGATCAGTTCTATAACATGGCTTTGAAGGTCGAGGCAACTCAGCTCAGGTTAGAGAACTCAAGGAAGCGTTCCAGGTAATCCTACTCTTCTTCTTCCACTCTCAGATGGTTCCTAAGCAGCAGAAGTATTGGGTTCCTCCTCCACCTCCGTTTCGTCCTCCTTAGCAGCAGAGGCAGCACGTTGGTCGTGGTCCTTCCCACCCACCCAACCCAGGATTTCAGCAGAGGCCCAAGGCACCCAAGTCAGCAAATGCTCCTCCTCCAGGCAACTTCCGTCCGCTCTCAGAGGTAACTTGTCACAAGTGTGGTCATAAGGGTCACTACTCAAAACAAGTGCACCAACTAGTGGTGTCTTCCGCCTCCTCCTCCAGTCAGACCTCCAAGCAATGCTATGGTGAAGCACAACCCCAAGTTTGTAAGGGTGAACCATGTGAATGCAGCTGAAGTAGAGGGTTCTTCTCAAGTGATCATGGGTAATCTCTCAGTTAATTCTTTTCCCGCAAAAGTTTTGTTTGATACTGGTGCATCGCATTCATTCGTATCAAGACCGTTTGTTGCTAAGCATGATTTGGTGACGGAGAAGACTCCTAGGCCATTAAATGTTATTTCTCCGGGTTTACAAATGACTTCCAATGTGTGCATTTCGGATGTTTCTGTCAAGATGGGCAGCTATTCTTTCCTGGCCTATCCAATTGTTCTCGGCCAGTCAAATATTGATATCATTCTTGGCATGAATTTTCTTGCTTTGAACAAGGCGTATGTTGATTGTCAAGCCAAACAAGTCAAATTAACTCATCCTTCAGAAGACGTGATCATTTTCTCTACTCGCGATGACACGATTCGTCTTTTTTCTCTCAATGAAAAGGGCGAAATCTCAGCCATTTCTCAGATTCCGGTTGTTTATGAGTATAAAGATGTCTTTCCAGAAGAACTGCCAGGAATGCCTCCGCACCGGCCAGTACTGTTCGTAATTGATCTCGAGCCTCGAACTGGGCCGGTTTGCCAGCGTCCTTATAAGCTTGGCCCCAAAGAGATGAAATAATTGAAGAAGCAGCTAGATGAACAAAAACGTCTGGGTCTGATTAGACCAAGTTCTTCACCGTGGGGTTGTTATGTTCTATTTGTCAAGAAGAAGGATGGCACGGACCGACTTTGTGTCGGTTACCGTCCATTGAATAAGATGACAATCAAGAACAAGTATCCACTTCCCAATATCAATGAGTTGTTTGAGCAACTGAGAGGTGCCAAGGTTTTCTCGAAGCTAGATCTTCGCATGGGCTATCATCAGATTCGCATTCGTGAAGAAGGTATTCCAAAGACTACTTTCAGGATGAGTTTTGGCTCTTAGGAGTACACCGTCATGTTATTTGGTCTCGCAAATGGTCCTCCAACCTTCTCCAGAATGATGAACTTCATATTCTCTCCTTTCAAAAATGAGTTCGTCTTGG
The DNA here is from genome assembly GCA_022496015.1 of Hordeum marinum. Taxonomy (NCBI): domain Eukaryota; kingdom Viridiplantae; phylum Streptophyta; class Magnoliopsida; order Poales; family Poaceae; genus Hordeum; species Hordeum marinum. Next base: position 123,701,329 of record CM039673.1, on the reverse strand, counting down.
TGTATTTGGATGACATTCTTGTTTTCTCAGGGACTGAAGAAGAACATGCAGATCATCTCCGGCTTGTGCTTGACAAGCTAAGAGAGCATCAGTTCTATGCTAAGTTCTCCAAGTGTGAGTTTTGGCTCAATGAAGTGGCTTACCTTGGGCACATCATCTCTGCCGAGGGTATCAAGGTGCACCCTAAGAAAGTTGAGGCCATCTTGAAGTGGGAGCCTCCGCAGAACGTCAAGCAACTTCGTAGCTTCCTTGGGCTTGCAGGTTACTGTAGAAGATTCGTGGAGAACTTCTCTCAAATTGCTAAGCCTCTGTCCAACCTCCTCCAGAAGAATGTCAAGTATGCCTAGTCTCCTGAGTGTGATGTGGCATTCAATACACTCAAGGAGAAGTTGACTTCAGTTCCAGTTCTTGTTCCTCCCGAGCAATCAAAGCCTTTCCAAGTGTTCTGTGATGCTTCCCTCCAAGGTCTTGGTGGTGTTCTCATGCAAGATAAGAAGATTGTTGCTTATACCTCGCATTAGTTCAAGCCTAGCGAGAGGAACTATCCCACTCACGATCTTGAGTTGGTGGCAGTTGTTCATGCTGTATTCACGTGGAGACATCTATTGTTGGGAAGACCAGTTGAGGTGTTCACTGACCACAAGAGCTTGAAGAACATTTTCACTCCACCGAATCTCAATCTTTAGCAGACGCATTGGGTGGAAATGATTGAGGAGTACAATCTGAGCATTGAGTACACTCCTGGAAAAGCAAATGTCATTGCAGACGCGCTCAGCCGGAAGGCATACTGCAACCGTCTTATCCTAAAGCCTCTTCAACCCGAGCTTTGTGAAGCCTTCCGCAAGCTCAATCTCCAAATTGTTCCTCAGGGATTTCTTGCCAATCTTCAAGTCTCTCCGACTCTGGAAGATCAGATCCACCAAGCTCAACTTCTTGATGTTATGTTGAAGAAAGTGAAGAAAGGTGTGGCCAAGTGCATTCCAAAGTATAAGTGCTTTCGCGTTGATGACAAAGATACCTTGTTCTTTGAGGACCGTCTGGTGGTTCCAAAAGGTGATCTTAGGAAGGTTATCATGGATGAAGCTCAAAATTATCTCCTCTCCATTCACCCAGGCAGTTCCAAAATGTATCAGGACCTCAAGCAAACCTTCTAGTGGACTAGTATGAAGCGTGAAATTGCTTAGTTCATGAACGAGTGTGATGTTTGTTGTAGAGTGAAGGTGGAACATCAATGTCCAGCAGGTCTCCTTCAGCCTTTGCCTATTCCAGAGTGGAAATTCAGTCATTTGGAGATGGATTTTGTCACTGGATTCCCTAAGTCTAGGAGAGGTAACGATGCCATCTTTGTGGTTATCGACAAGCTAACCAAAGTGGCCCATTTTCTTTCGGTCAAAGAATCTATCTCGACAGCTCAGCTAGCAGAGCTGTACACCTCAAGGATAGTCTCCTTGCACGGTGTTCCTCAGATCGTGGAAGCCTCTTCACTTCCAAGTTCTAGGACTCCTTCGAGACTGCTATGGGTACCAAGATCCGTTTTAGCACTGCCTTCCATCCTCAGACAAGTGGCCAAGTTGAGAGAGTCAATCAAATCCTAGAAGACATGCTCAGGGCATGTGTGCTCTCTTTCAGCATGAAGTGGGAAGACTGCCTCCCGTTCGCCGAATTTTCATACAACAACAGCTTCCAAGCTAGTTCAGGCAAGGGTCCATTCGAGATTCTCTACGGGAGGAAGTGTCGCACCCCGCTCAATTGGTCTGAAACCGGTGAGCGTCAAATTCTTGGCAATGGCATGACCACTGAAGCAGAAGAGATGTGTCATGTCATTCGTGAGAATCTCAAAGCAGCCCAATCCCGCCAGAAGAGCTATTATGATAACAAACATCGGGATGTCTCCTTTCAAATTGATGATTTTGTCTATCTTGGAGTTTCTCCCATGAAGGGCACTCAATGTTTTGGCATCAAAGGGAAACTCGCCCCTCGCTTTGTGGGTCCTTTCAAAATTGTAGGCAAGAGGGGTGACCTTGCCTACCAACTCGAGCTTCCTCCAAATTTCTCAAATGTTCATGATGTGTTCCACGTCTCTCAGCTCAGGAAGTGCTTCAAGACTCCCGAGCGTACCGTTGAACTCCAAGACATTGATCTCCAAGAATACCTATCCTATTGTGAGCGTCCAGTTGATGTTCTTGAAGAAACTGAGCGTAAGACTCTCAACAAGTCAATCAAGTTTCTCAAGGTGAAGTGGTCTCATAACTCCGACAAAGAAGCCACTTGGGAACGTGAGAATCTTCTCCGTTTCGAATATCCAGAGTTCTTTCGTTCCTAGATCTCGGGACGAGATCCTCATGTAGTGGAGGAGAGTTGTAACAGCCCAAGTGCAGCCCTTGCCTTAATTGTAACCATTGTCGTGTGTGAACCTCTGTGAATTGCTATCATGAGTTTGGATAACAACTTTTCCTCTTGTCATTTCATTCATCATGGCATCATGTTCATAACATCAAGTGCATCATATTATTTGCCATGATTGTGGTGTGGTGTTGTTGATGTGAGTGTGTGTGTGTGTTGTTTTGATGTGCAAACTTTGGGGTGAAGCCTAACCTCAATATATCAAAAAACTATTCCATCTCTCTTTTATTCAATAATTCAACATGTGATGAATTTTCTTGTTGTTTTGCCTCATACAAAATGTTGGTCTTCCCCTAGATATTCTGTTTGGGTTTTGTTGGGGATATAACCCCATGGTAAGACCCGCCCAGGAGGGGCCGGGTCATACCTGGCGGCTCGTTATCAAGTGGGCCGGAAGAGGAAGGCTAGGTCGCATGGCGGCTTACCACATGGGCTGAGACGGAGGCCCAGAGAGAGGAGATGGCGTAAGACCCGGGCGGGTGACCTGCCCGAAGACGGCTTGCCAAAGGAGGCAAGGTGGCGTAGAGACAACACCACACACGTTGTAGGAGTCGGTTTGGGACTCGTGTAACCCGGGCCCTTGACCTCCTATAGAAAGGAAAGACCCAGGGACGGCTTAGACAGATTCCAATCCATCCAGAGCTAGGTCAAGCGAATACACTCCCTTGTAATCGATACTCCAATCAATATACACAAAGCAGGACATAGGCTTTTACCTCTTCCCGAGGGGCCAAACCTGGGTAAACCCGTGTCTTTCATCCCGATCAACCCCTTTGAGTCCACCGCCTTAGCGATGGCCTCGAATCTAAGTCTTCAGACATCTGCCGTGACAAAACCATGATAGTTGGCACCCACCATGGGGCTAGCGCGCGGTGGTGTTTAGTTCTCCAAGGGTTCTCTCCCAGGGATCGAAGGATATGCCGTCGGCTTGATGACGAAGAGTCACCAAGGCAAGCTCTACATCGACGATTCTGGATGGGGACCGGAGGTCGGCTCAATCGAGTACGGGTACCGGGTTCCCATTGGCAAGATGCACGTGTTCATCGGCAAGCTCGATGGATCCACACCCAGGCCGGACGTCTGCACCAACCTCGTCGAGCCGGCCCGGCGCATGAAACCCGCTCGTATTCAACCTGGGTGGAAGAGTGTTTTCGTCGGCTTTACGCAAAACAGGGAAGATTCCGTGTCAGGAGGGGAAACCTTGGCTTTCTCGGATGAAGGTTCCTCCAGCGGAGATGCGGGGTCAATCTATGAACTTCATGACGGCGGGTTAGGGGGCTACGCCGATGGTGACAGTATTCTGGGGTCCTATGACCCGCCGAGTCGGGCCGCTGTGTTCATGGAAGGCCCGGCGCCGACCTTTAATGGCATGACATCTGGAGCGGCAGCAGGAGCGGCCAGCCCCGGCACTGAGCCTCCTAAGCCGCCTGCTCAAATTTTACTCGAACTTATGGATGAGCTAGCGGCCCTGATGGCCACGGAATTGACAGCCGAGAATTGGGCAAAGCGCAATGCCGAGATTAACCGGATCAAGGGACAGATGGCTTAGGCCCAGGAGGATATCAACGCACCGCAAGTTTAGATGAATGCTGAGTCGGAACGCTTGAGGGCGGAGGCTCTCCGTTTTAGCTTGGACCAGCGAGCTTCGGAGGCGATTCAGCAAAGGAGGACCCAAGTCGGTTTCCCTATTCAGCCTCAAAATCTCTACAACACTCCTGGGCCGGACCAAGTACGCCGCCGATGGTAACCCGGGCCGCGGAGAAGCTACGGCAGCCAGACCCGCCGTGACACATCGTGACTTCACTTCGCCCAGTCATTACTCTAACCTGGTGGAAAATATGATAGCGGCGGCTGCCAGTCTTGACGCCCTCCCCTTGGCCGACGGAGCACCGTTCGCTGAAGAGGCACGGAATGCAATTAGTCTATTGCATATAGCGGTGGCTCAACAAGAGAAGTATACATACAGCCGGAGTCGGGTGCACTCTACGCCGGTTCACAGCCATAGCTACAGCCGCCGCATAGAGTCATCGGCAGTTTCTAGCAGCGAGCAAAGGCGAAACCCGCCCAATGATAACACGCCAGAAAGGGATGTTCAGGGGATCATGGATAGGGCTCGGGCCCAGCGAGGATCAACACCAGTGATGGAATACTCGGAGATTCCTGAGCCAGCGCTAACCCCCCCCCCCCCCCCGCGTTAGCACTTCATCCAGGGGAGTTGGTGTGCCATGTCTCACGGCGTATTTAAGGAATGAACGTTTGCCTAAGGACTTCAAAGGGTCGCGGAAGGTGCCTAACTACACGAATGATCTACCCCCGAAGGCCTGGATCGAGACGTATGAGCTTCCCATGGAGATGTTGGACGTCAGTGAGGCAGTTTGTGCGAAGCACTTCATCATGATGTTAGAAGGACCGGCCCGCACTTGGTTGAAGGGTTTGCCACCTGATACCATCACGTCTTGGGCTGAGTTGAAAGCACGCTTTATCAAGAATTTCAGGGGAACCTGAAAGCAACCTATGACGGTCGTAGATCTTGATCACTATATACAACAGGAAGGTGAGTCGGCCCACCATTGGGTCCGGCGGGTCTCGATGGTGATCCACTCGTATGAGAATATTTCGGCATCTCAAGCAGTTCTGATTTTGGAGAGGAACTTTCACTTCTTACCCCTTAAGCAGAAGCTTGGGTGACTAAAACGTTCTTGTCAGGATATGGGTGAGCTCATGACGGCTCTCACCAAATATGCAGATTCACATACCACCAAGGACTTGGGCTCTGATGATGAGAAATCAGCTCAGGGTAAGAAGAGCAACAATTGCAAAAGTCAATAGCTGAACGGGGATGGAAATGGCAACCAGGGAAAACGGAAGAACCCGGACGGCGGGTCAGAGCTAGTGGTGAGCACCAATGCTGGGAACAATCATGCCAGGGGCAATGGAAATTTTAGGCCATCGTTCAACAAGGATAAGGCACCTCAGCCTTTCAACTTGGAAGAGGCGCTCAACAGGCCTTGCCCAGCACATAGCCGGCCGGATAAGCTAGCCACCCATATATGGAAGGAGTGCAGCATTATGCGACAGTTCCGAGATTACAGCCTTCATCAGCACCGTAACAATGGTAACGGTCCATCGGGCGGTTCAGATCCGAGTGGCTCAGGAGCTGGTTTCGGTGCCGGCGGGTCAGGTTCGGGTTACTAGGGTCAAGGAAACCAGGGAGGTCATCACCAACAGTCTGATAATGGTGATCAGCAACAGAATAATCAGTCAGGGTACCAGAGCAACCCGAAGCAACTTAGCGAGGGGCAGTATCATGTCTTCACTATGAGCCTTGACAAGCAGGATCAGAAGCTACACAAAAGGGCAGTTAATGCGGCCACGCCGGCTCTCCCACGATACTTGAAGTGGTCGGAGTACCCAATCACGTGGAGCCGGGAGGATCACCCGCCACGGGTTGATAATCCGGGTCACCTAGCTTTGGTGGTAGCTCCTTAGGTTGGGGGTTATAAGTTTACAAAGGTACTGATGGACGGTGGTAGCAGCATCAGTATCCTGTACTACGGCACTTTCTAGTGGATGGAGTTGACTGACAAGGCTCTTAAGCCATCATCGACAGTTTTTCATTAGGTGGTGCTAGGTAAGTCGGCCTACCCGGTGGGGAAGATTGCCCTAGAGGTGGAGTTTGGAGATGAATACAACTACAGGGTGGAGACTTTGTGGTTCGAAGTGGTGAAAATTAAGAGCCCGTATCATGCTCTGTTTGGCCGCCCGACTTTCGCAAAGTTTATGGCTAGGCCTTGTTATGTCTATCTGCAGCTCAAGATGCCGACCTTCAACGGAACGATTACCGTGCATGGTGATCGGAAGGTGGCCATTGAGTGTGAGGAAGGAGATGCGGCTTATGCAGAATCAAGTTGCACAGAGGCAGAGCTCAAGTTCTACAAGGATAACATTGACCCGACAGACATGACTCCATTAACAAAGCCCAGTACGGAGTGTGAGCCGCCCTTGAAATTTGCGGTAGATGACACAAAGCTAGTGGATTTTACTCCGGGCGACTCATCAAAATAGTTCACTATCGAGGCTAACATGGACCCCACATAGGAAAGCGCACTCATCGAGTTCATCCGTGAGAATAGGGGCATCTTTGCATGGAAGCCATCTAACATGCTGGGTGTACCAAGAGAATTCATTGAGCACCACCTTAATGTGGATCCTAAGTTTAAACCGATCAAGCAGTTCCTCCGCCATTTCAACGAAGAGCGGCGTAAGGCAATTGGAGAGGAGGTGGCCCGGCTCTTGGCAGCAGGGTTCATCGTGGAAGTATTTCACCCAAAGTGGTTAGCAAATCCCATGCCGGTGCTTAAGAAGAACAACACGTGGCGTATGTGTATAGATTACACGGATCTTAATAAGGCCTGTCCAGTTGACCCATTTGCTCTCCCTCGTATCGACCAGATTATTGATGCAACAGCGGGTTGCGAGAGTTTATGCTTCGTGGACGCCTATTCAGGTTATCACCAAATCAAGATGGCAGTTAGAGACCAGGAGAAGACATCCTTTATAACGCCTTTTGGGCCTTTTTGCTATGTGTCTATGCCTTTCGGTCTCAAGAGTGCGCAGGCGACTTACCAATGTTGTGTGCAGAACTCCCTTCACAGTCAGATCAGGCGCAATGTTCATGCCTACATGGACGATATTGTGGTTAATTCAAGAAATAAGGAGACGTTGCTTAACGACCTGAAGGATACGTTTGACAACTTACGGGTCTACAAGATGATGCTTAACCCGGCTAAGTGTGCTTTTGGAGTTCCTGCAGGTAAGCTCCTAGTTTTCTTGGTTTCGGAACGGGGAATTGAGGCTAACCCGGACAAGATAAAGGCCATCACATCACTGCCTAAGCCTGCGAGCGTCAATGATGTGCAGCGCTTGGCGGGTCGAATTGCCACTTTAAGCCGCTTCATCAGCCGCCTGGGCGAGAAGGCTATTCCTCTATACCAGATGATGAAAAAGACGGATGACTTTGTCTGGAGTAATACTGCGGATGAAGCCCTTGAAGCGCTCAAAAAGCAATTGGTTGAGACACCGATTTTGGCTGCCCCGGGTGAGAAAGAACCTTTGCTCCTCTATGTGGCGACTAACAACAGGGCTGCCAGCGCCGTGATTGTAGTAGAGCGTAAGGAGGCAGGGAAAGAGTACCCGGTTCAGAGGCCAGTTTATTATGTTAGTGAGGTTCTCATAGAATCCCAGCAAAGGCACCCACATTGGCTGAAACTAATATACGGGGTGTTCATGGCGAACCGCAAGGTGAAGCATTACTTCCTTGGACATCCGATCACTGTGGTTAGCTCTACTTCGTTGGGTGATATAATTCAAAACAGGGAAGCCATAGGAAGAATTGCTAAGTGGGCGCTGGAGCTTGGGCCACTTAATCTAAAGTATGTGCCTCGCACGGCTGTTAATTCTCAGGCGTTGGTGGACTTCATAAACGACGGGATAGAGTGTCAATCACCCGAGGAAAACCTGGACAACACATACTGGACAATCCACTTCGATGGGTCCAGACAGTTGGAGGGATCAGGGGCTGGAGTTGGCCTAACTTCCCCCAAAGGTGATAAATTATGTTACGTGATGAGGCTGATGTTTCCTTGCACCAACAGTGCGGCTAAGTATGAAGCTTTTCTTCATGGCCTTCGTGTGGCCAAGGAGGTGAATCTGAGCCGGGTTGGATGCCTCGACGACTCAGATCTTGTGCCTCATCAAGTTTTGGGCATGTGGGACTCCAAGGACCCGTGGATGGCGGCTTATCGTCAGGCGGTGGACATCATTCCTAGTCACTTCAAGGGTTATCATGTGGATCATATTGATCGTCGCAAGAACAAGGCGGTTGATGCATTATCAAGGCTAGGCTCTCAGCGTAAGCCGGTGCCGCCTAATGTTTTCTTGGATGTGATATATCACCCATCCATTAAGCTACTTTCAGAGGAGGATCCGGCTATACCTAACCAGGAAGGACAGCTGGTGGCGGACCTACATGCTATTCCAGATTGGATGTTACCTTATCTGGTGTACCTAACTCGCGGCGAGCTGCTTGAGGACGAGACTCTGGCATGGAAAATTGTGAGGCGATGTAAGTCCATGACCATCGTTAATGGCGAGTTACATAAGCGCAACATTACCGGCGTCTTCGAGAATTGTGTCTCTCCTGAAGAGGGCATGGAGATTTTAAATGAAATACACACCGATGATTGTGGACATCACGCCGGCTCTAAATCCTTGGTGGCCAAGGCTTTACGGCATGGTTTCTTTTGGCTGACGCCTCATAAGGACGCAAAGGACCTGGTTGCCAAGTGCGACAGGTGTCAGAAGTTCGGAAGACGTGCTTACGTGTCGACTCAAGAATTGTGGATGATTCTGTTGAAAGAGATTGTTTGCATCGATAATTCTCATGGATCGTGCAAGTGCATATATATAGGTACAAGGGGTGTGACTGGTGTCTTGTCTCCCAAGAAAAACGTAAATACATGAGGGAGATAGACACTATAGGTATGACGTACAAACCCGGACCTACATACATACATACATGCATAACACCCCCCACAGTCGAAGCATCGCCAGTGACGTAAAGGCTAGACCGAAAGCCCTCGAAAGTCGAGGTAGGAAGTCCCTTTGTCATCACATCGGTGAACTGCTGATCGGTGGGCACATGCAAGACTCGAACACGACCAAGGGCGACGTGCTCTTGAACGAAGTGGATGTCGAGCTCAATATGCTTCGTCCGACGATGATGAACAGGGTTGGCAGAGAGGTACACCGTGGAGACGTTGTCACAGTAGAAAATCATGGCCTTAGGAACCTCACATAGCAACTCCTGGAGCAGTTGTCGAAGCCAGGAACACTCTACAACGGCGTTGTCCATAGCTCGGTACTCGGCCTCAGCACTCGATCGTGAAACCGTTGGTTGTCGCTTAGATGAACACGAGATCATAGAGGGGCCGAGGTAGACACAATAGCTGGAGGTGGAACGTCTGGTGTCAGGACACCCAGCCCAGTCAGCGTCGGAGTAGGCAACGAGGCTGGTGTCCAAGGAGGCCATCAAGGTGAGACCCATAGCCGTGGTGTCGCGGATGTACTGGAGGATACGTCTCACCAGAGCCCAATGGATGTCACGAGGGGCATGCATGTGGAGGCACACCAGCTGAACAACATACTGCAGATCCGGAGCGCCAGTGTAAGGTACTAAAGAGCACCGACGATGGAGCGGTAGAAAGGAGCGTCGGACACCGGAGACCCCACGACGGCGGACACCTTCACCTTCATATCGATAGGCGTGGAAACATGGTTGCAATCAAGCATGCCGACACGCTCCAGTAACTCGTGAGCGTACTTCTGCTGATGCAGAAAGAAGCCAGTGGCACGGTGAACGACCTCAATGCCAAGGAAGTAGTGGAGAGCTCCCAAGTCCTTCAGAGCAAACTCCATGCCAAGACGAGTGGTGATCTGCTGCAGTAGCACTGGTGAGGACGCTGTCAGGATGATGTCATCGACGTACAAGAGAAGGTATGTGGTGGCGGTGCCCCGATGATACACAAACAGGGAGGTGTCAAACCGTGTAGACCGGAACCCCTGTTGCTGAAGGAAGGCCGCAATCCGCTGGTACCAGGCCCGAGGAGCCTACTTCAACCCATAAAGAGAACGGGAGAGCAAGCACACGTGGTCCAAAGAGGCGGTGTCGATGAAACCAATTGGCTGCTGACAAAACACCGGCTCATCAAGATGGCCATGCAAGAAAGCATTGGACACATCGAGTTGGTGAACTGGCCAGGCGCAAGAAGCAGCGAGCTGGAGAACGGCGCGAATCGTCCCCGGTTTGACAACCGGTGCAAAGGTGTCGGTGAAGTCCACGCCGGCGCGCTGTCGAAAACCGTGCACCACCCAACGCGCCTTATACCGCTCGAGGGAACCGTCAGGGCGAGCTTGTGGCAAAAAACCACTTGCCAGTGATAACATTGGCATGGGGAGGTCGCAGGACAAGCTGCCACGTGCGGTTGTGCTGAAGAGCATTGAACTCCTCACGCATGGCGGTGAGCCAGTTCGGATCCCGAAGAGCTTCCCGAACGGAGGTGGGCAGTGGCGACGGCACCGAAGTAGCCGTGGCACGGGGCATAGGCATCGGCATGTTAGCACATGCTAGGACGCAACGTCCCAGTCCGAGCCCGAGTGACCACACAGATGGGAGGTGCAGCCGCGGCTGGTGGAGCCGAGGGGGAGACCGGCAAGGGTGATGTCGAGCCAGGCTCCAATGGAACGGTTGAGGCACTAGGTGTGGCCTAGTCGGAGGCCTCAACGACGGGGACACCCGAGGGGGTGCCCGAAACGGCGACAGCGGACAGCCACACCCGAAGTGTCGTGGGAGGGAGCAGCCGCGGCGGAGGGCGCAGGCATAGCCGGAGCCATGGTGCTCGGCGGCGGTATAGACGCGGTGGGACACTAGACCATAGCACCGGTAACCTTTGGTATTGGGAGGGTAGCCTAGAAAGATGCAAGGAACCGACCGGGGGAGCAAGTTTATGAGGGGTGGTGGACGTGGTGCTAGGATAACAGAGACACCCGAAAATGCGAAGGCCATCCTAAGATGGGGCCGCACCAAAGAGAAGTTTATGAGGGGAATAGTTCCAGCAAGGGCGACATGGACGAATGTTAACGAGAAGGCTGGCGGTGGCGAGAGCAACTGGCCAGAACCGAGGGGGCACGTTGGAGTGAAAGAGTAACATGCGCACAATGTCGTTAAGGGTGCGAATGACGCGCTCGGTGCGGCCATTTTGCTACGATGTGTAGGGACAAGTGAGACCAAAGACGGTGCCATGAGATGCAAGAAGGTGTCGGACGGCAGCGTTGTCAAATTCTTTGCCATTATCAGTTTGTAATGCAAGGATGGGATGACCAAACTGTGTGCTGACATAAGAATAAAAGGTGGTGAGTGTGTCTAGGGCGTCGGATTTACGACATAGAGGGAATGGCCACACATAATGAGAAAAATCATCTAGTATCACCAAATAGTATAGATAGCCCGTGTTGCTTGCAACCGGGGACGTCCAAACATCACTATGTAATAACTGAAATGGGAAAGTGGAAATATGTGTAGACTCGCTAAAGGGAAGACAAACGTGCTTGCCGAGACGACATGCCTCATAGGTATGGTTGTCAACCTTATTACATGAAAAGGAAAAACTCTGAAGAATCTGACGCAAAACAATGGAATTGGGACGACCGAGATGATGTAGGATCGAGAGAGATGTGTCTAGAGGGGGGGTGAATAGACTACTAGCAGAGATTTAAAACCTAACCTTTTCCCAAGTTAATTGGTTGGCAGATTTTAACTATTTTAGCAAGTCTAGCAAGTCTAACAGCCCTACACATGCATGTCTACAAATATGGCAGCAGAAAGTAAACAAATTGCACATGTAAGAAAAGAGATGGGATAGGAGGATCAAACGCAATAGGAGACGCAAGGATTTTTCCCGTGGTTCCGATAGGTGGTGCTATCGTACGTCCACATTCATGGAGTCTTCAACCCACGATGGGTAACGGTCGCAAGAGTCCACGGAGGGCTCTACCCACGAAGGGTTCCACGAAGAAGCAACCTTGACTATTCCATGCGGCTACCGTCCACGGAGGACTAGCCTCACTATGGGTAGATCTTCACGAAGTAGGCGATCTCCTTGCCTTACAAACTTCTTGGTTCACTCCACAACACGAAGTAGGAGGCTCCCAAGTGACACCTAACCAATCTAGGAGGCACCACCCTCCAAAAGGTAATAGGCTCGGTAATGACGATGAACTCCTTGCTCTTGTGCTTCAAGATGATAGACTCCTCAACACACAATCACTCTCTCACAGATTTGGCTTGGTAGAAGAGATGGGATTGGTGGAAAGCAGCTTGGGGAGGCTAGAAATCAAGATCCATATGGTTGGAGTGGAAGATCTTGACCTCAACGCAAGGGTAGGTGGTTCTCTCTCAAAAAACTGAGTCAGATAGGTATGGAATAGTTATGAGTGCTTCTCTTTCGAGTGGGTGGTGGTGAAGGGGTATATATAGGCATCCCCAAAAATCCAACCGTTACACACAATAAGTCAGACTCGGTGACACCGATGTGTAAATCTCGGTGGTACGGAAGTGACTAAAAGTGGCAACTTTTGAATCTCGGAGGGACCGATATACAATTCTCGGTTGCACCGACAGGGTGACCAACGGTCAAATTTACCAAACTCGGTGACACCAATTCACCATTCTCTGTCGGACCGAAAATGAGAACTTGCGTAACTGGAAGTTGGAAGCCCAACTCGGGGGCACCGAGTGCAGTGTCGGCTGCACCGAAGTGTTAGGGTTTGGCTGAGTCTGTCTACGGTTTGGAACTCGGTGGCACCGCGATAAGAATGTTGGTTGCACTGATTTAGCATATTTGGTTTAGAACAGACTTTGGTGGGAGAGTATGTGGATGTTTTGGTGACTATCATGTGTGCACGTTTGAGCATATTGTTCACCATCAAAACTTTACCCCCTTTTAATAGTATTGGATTTCTTATAGACTCAAAGTGATTTCTCACAAATTTAAAATGTAGAGTCCTCTTGCTTGAAGCTTGGCCAACCTATTTCCTTGAATCTTGGGGTAATTCCACGGTCTCCTCAATCCTTTTGCCAACTCAACTCTCCATGGACTATTATCTGAAATACACTAGATAGAAGTGTTAGTCCAAGAGACAATGTATGTTGTCATGAATTATCAAAACCACCAAGGGAGTATGTTGTGCTTTCAATCTCCCCCTTTTTGGAAATTAATGAAAACATACAATCAAAGTTTCAATTAAAGATCTCCATGAATGCAATGAAGACTTTGAGAAACACATGACTAAGATTTCCTCCCCCTAAATGTGTGCAGTCCTTTAAAGGATAGTTGCTTTGGAATGCCTGGACACACATATAAATGAAAGGGATATAGGAATCATATGTATCTTGGCTATATGCATCAATAAATGTGAATGAAATGTATATCCTTGATCAAAACTTCACTTTTGCAAACAGTATGTGCAAGAAGCAAGAGATCATGTCGATCAAAGATATGATGCATATAGTTACCTTGAGTTCTTGCACATTCTAGTAGTAGAGACACACTTGAGAAAACAATGTTAGGAAACACAAGAGTATTATACTAAACAAAAGCAATAGAACTCAAAGAGTACGCTCCACATCTTGGTATTAATCTATTATAGCTTTTCTCCCCTTTGATATGATACGATAATACATCCTCTCCCCCTGAATCTCAGCATGTAGATATTGGGATTGGATAGGGTGAGAAAAGGAATCCTTTGTTCACTTAAGACTCTTCTCCAAAAGTAGTTTTCTCCCCCTACACTATTGTTCCTCTCCTTGATCATGAAAGTGTGAACTTTGGATATTTTTTCTCCCCCCCCCTTTGCATAAGCATGTGACTCTCCCTTTAGCATGAAGCTTTGATATTCTCCCCCTTTGGCATAAAATACCAAAAAGGTTAAATTCTTGGGACTAGTAACAAGGATCATTGACAAGGAAGGGATCATGGAGACCAAGGGTCATTGAAAGTAGGGTTCAATGAAAGTCTAAGGGAATCATCGAATGTAGCTTCTCTCCCTTTCAAAAATTTGAGTTTTCTTCTCCTTGGAGCTAGGGATCCTTGAATAAAAAATTTCTCCCCCTAAGAGTTGTTTGCTCTTCTCCCCCTTAATTAATTTTTTTAGAGAAGGGATCATTTAAGAAACAAGATTATCATAAGAACTGAAATCAAATAAACTATATCAAGAAAACATCTTAACACAAAGAAAATCGGTGCCTCCAAGATGGATAAATTGGTGATACCGAGATTGTGTAGTGCAGCTTATCTTTAAGATCGGTAGAGTCGAGTTATCTAAATCGGTGACTCCAAAAGGTAAATCAAGTTTTTGTTTTCAGAGAGACAAGTGAAACTGTTTCAAACGGAAAATGTGAAAAATTTACAGAGTTCATCAAATAGATAAGATTTGAGTGGTTTTGAGAGATAATACAATAAGAGAGCAAACCACCCAAGATTCTTAACTAAATGATGGGCAGTGACTAGGTCACCTATATTAGAGTATATTGACTTAGGAGCCAAGCAAGAATAATTGATCATAGGTCATACTCATCGTTTAAGCTCAAAATGGGGTTACCATTTTTTGATTAAGAATTTTGATGTCTTCATATGACTTGAGTTGCTTTAGCCCATGTCTTGGAGTAAAACCTTTTCAATGATATGAGTACATACCTTTGAGTGATGTTGATGACGTTGCTCGTAGGTGAGCTTGTTGAGGATTCTCGAGGTCGATGAAGATCATCTTGAATTTGGAGCGATCCTTCTCGTTCTAGTGCTCCAGTCACCTACAAAGGTTAGTCATGCAAGGAGGAACAATGGATATATCCTATTGACATGATACCACTTATAGGTTTTGCAACTAAGATCATGTATATGTCAAGGATATGTTTTTGTTGTCTTCTTCCTTCCATCATAAAGAGGGCTTGTGGATACTTGGTAATGATAAGATTGCTTATGATTGGAGTTGATGGCAATCTTGTGGAATGAAGTTCTTCCAAGTACCTACAAAAGGTTAGATACAATACAAGGGAGCATAGATTTCCATGGCATATGATGATGAGTCATGAGAACATGGAGATAATAGTAAAGCTCATGCCCTTCCTTGCAACCGAGTGAGTCTAGCTCAAGTTTGAAGCATCAATGTTGTTCAACTCACTCCTCAAATGACAAAATGTCTTCTCATCAAGTGGCTTGGTGAAGATATCGGCCAATTGTTTGTTAGTACAAACATGCTTAAGATTGATATCTCCTTTGTCAACATGACCACGACAACGCAGGGAGAGCCGGATAGGGTGCAGCGGGAGGTGCAGCGCCGTGCCCAACAAGATATGCCTGGTGCCTCGTCGGGTGAGGCCCAAGAAGGCTCGGGAGCGGGGCCCGATGCACCGACATGGAGTAGGCGTGGACGACGCCCGTCCACGGGTTGGAGCCGAAGGTCCATGGCGGGGAGGGCTGGTGCGGTTGAGGTGCCCCCCCCCCCGGGGGGGCGCATGGCCGCCCCCGTGCGGTGGCGGCTGCTTCTGGTGCCTGCGGCCGCCCCCACGCTGGTTGGCGTGTCGTTTTCCGCCCTGCTGGTGGTGGTGAGGAGCAGCGGGAGGGGTGGGTGCCACGGGCGGGAGGGTGTTGAACACCGGAGGCGGAGGCGATAGCTGCTGCTGCCGAGGTGTGGGTGGGGCGGATTGCGGCGAGGCACCATAAGAAGTGCCGGCGGCAAGGGCCTAGTGTTGCACGCGCTTCTTCACCCCCTTCATCCGGCGCTCATCCAACTTCAAGTATTCCACAAACTTGGGGAAGGTGGGGTCCGACATCAGGGTGAGGTTGCCGGCGGCGTTGCCGAAGTCCTCGTTGAGGTCGGCGGTGAGCGTGTTAAGGAGAAAATCGTCATCAATCGTGGCACCAATGTCGCGGAGCTCATCCGACAGCTGCTTGAGGCGGCGACAGTAATCATCGATGGACTGATCGTCCTGATGATAGGCGAAGAACTCCTGCTGCAGAAAGACGTGACGCTGAATTTTGTTATCGGTGAAGAGGCCCTTGAGCTTGACCCACACAGTGCGTGCATCATCGCCATCTCACACGATCGTGTGGAACAGGTCATTTGAGATGGTGGTGAAAAACCACCGGATGAGCGTAGCTTCGATGCGGCCCACTCAGGATCGCCCACCATGGCGCGTGAGTCGATGGTACTGTCGATGTGATCCACGAGATTCTCCTCACGGAAGAGCATCGAGAAGTAGGTTTTCCACGTGTAGTACGTGGAGTTGGTGCCATCGAGGATCACGTGGACGCGATCTTGGGTGGAGATGTTGCGGATGGTGGCCTTGTAGGAGATATGCCCTAGAGGCAGTAATAACAGTTACTTTTGTATCTCCAAGTTTGTAATGAATGTTTATGATCCATGCTATAACTGCAATGATTCTCGAGTCTGCAATATCCACGAGGCTTGGAGGGAAACTCATGTGCATGTGTGGTATTATAAACGGTAAATTGTATTCCTAGTCTTGCCTCTAAGACTGGCTCAAGTATTGCATGATGATCCTGTTTTCCTGATCATGGGCATGGCTATGCCGGCAATTTTGAGGGCACGATGTTGGTAGAACACTTGTGTTGAATTGATCCGAATTGATGTTATGCTATGAGATACATTCGTCACAAGTTAATGGTTAATAACATAGAGATGGTTTATGTTTCATAATTTCTTAGACCATGAGAGTATCAAGTTTCTTCATGCTTGCTTCATGAGCTTTGGGGTTTGTTAAACGTCATCCGTAAATGGGTGGCTATTACGGTGGCTTACGGGTTCATGGAAAAGTATGTCAAGTAACTTGATAGCTCAATATTGGGATTTGCTCCTCTGTCAATGGAGAGGTATCTCTGGGCCCTCTCGGTGTGACGGTATCGACCATTGTCTGGCCAGACACTTTGTGATTTGATCATAGGGATGCTGGAACACGGGAACGAGAAAAGAGAACAATACCGGCAACGAGGTAAATGGCATAGTGGACAAGTTGTTGATCCACGGGGATGCCAACATGTCTCACCTCGGGTAATTGTGACATATCGTGAAGCGACAGGAATAGCACACGGCAACTGGAGGTTCACTCGAATATTCATTCGTGTGGGTATAGGGGTCAATATGGGTGTCGACGGCTCCGATGTTGATCATTGATCGGAAGGGGTTCCGGGTCATATCCATGCTTCACCGAACCTATAGGGTCACACGCTTAAAGGTCATCTATCTGTTGAATACTAGACAGGGAGTCTGAGAGAAAATCACCAAAAAAGTTTTGGACACTGGAAAAGTTTCGGACAGTGGAAAAGTTCCGCAGACAGTATACCGGAACAGTTTCGGTAAAACTAAAAAGTAGTTTCAAGGGTTACCGTTAAGTCAACTTGGTTTCGTCACAAGCCTGATAATTCTTGGAGGGTGCCAGAATCATTCTGGAAACTTCTGGGAATTTTTCGGAAGAAAAACCGGAAATGTTCCGGAGCTGCCGGAACTGCTTCAGATGCTTTTCGCAGATGAAAATCACTATTCCGGAATTGTTCCCGATCGCATTGAAAATCATTTTAGTGGGGTACTAGAATTGTTCTAAGCCCACATAAATATTTTCAGTTCGACTGGACGCTAAAAAATGTTGTCGTGAATAGTGAAAGTGCTTTTTGGATTACTTTATTGGAAAGCCACCTTTTTAGGCTTTTGCTTAAAAGATCTTGGGGTATGACATGGATGGATAGGATCCCCCTTTTGGGGTACCCACTAGTGGTGGCCGGCCACAATGGGGCTCCTCCATGGAGCCCCCACTTGTTCCTTGGTTTCACTTTTTGGGTCCTTGGGAAGGACTCCTTTCCATGTGGTTTTTGGGTTTTCTTGTAAAACCACCCTACCCCTTGGTTTCCTATAAATAGGAGGTGTGGGGAAGCCCAAACCTTCATCCCTTGCTCTCATACACATGCCATTGCTATGATCTGGCTTCTTCTCTCCCTCGCAGCGAAATAGTTTCATAGAGCCGAAAGGCTGTCTGGGTTCCGGCAGGAACTAGTTCTGGACGGCGAAGCCCTGCCGGACAGATGACACCGTATGTGTGCAACCCCGCAGAGAGGTCGTAGTTTCAATCTTTTGCCTGAGGGGTTGTTTGAGTGTCCTCCCGGAGGGCTGTCCGGGTCTCCGTTCGAGTTTCGAGGGTCCTCCCGAAGGGCTGTCCGCGACATCGTCCGGGGGACTATCCGGCCGCCTCCCGAAGGGCTGTCCGACGAGGGAGTACATCCTCGCGGTTGGGAGGTTGTAAAATCCTAGCTGCGGGGATCTGCACCAACGATCTCCACCGACTCTTCTTCCGCTGCGCTTCGAGTCGGTACGGATCATATCAAACCTTGTATGCAGTCTCCATAGTGGTCCTTGGCGTGCTCGCTATACCGGAAATTTTTATTTTCTGTCGCGTTCCCCAACAGTGGCATCAAGAGCCAGGCTATGAGTAGATGCATGTTATGATCAGGAATACATGAGATGTATGGGTATTGCATAGTATAATTTTGTAGTAGATGAGATCTATTGCTGATAATTATTTGTGCGGGTAGCAGATGAAATCTGTTACCCGATGTTCCTGTTGCTTCCCATGAATTTGCGTAGTCCTGATCTTGACGGAATGGTGGAATCTTACAAAGTTCTGGCAATTCGCGATCCTTTCATGTTGCTCCTGAGTATGCTGATTGACAGATCAACGAAGTGCTAACAGTTCTTTGGGTTCCACCATAGTTAAGGAAAGATGGATTTTTCGCAGACGAAAGGGCAATGCAGATATGATCTGCACGGGGGGTCACGCGTATGACGAAGTTTAGTATGGGGCTTGAGATTTTATTATCTCGTGTTTCATACACCCCGGAAAGTTAATCTAGCAACTTGAATTATCATACTTGATGATAAACGTTGGTAGCTGCGGTTTGAGTCAAAACCTTAGAAGCCACGTAAAATAAAATTTTGTATAAACCGATGAGAGGCGTCTAACTTGGTTTTGCAGGATGGTTTGCATATGATGTGGTATAGCAATGCTCATATTCAATTTGATTATGTATGAGATGGCTATATGCTGTAATTAACATGACCTGCGTGTCATGATTCGGCATGATGGCTGGAGCCATATGATTGCACTTTAATGACCTGCGTGTCAACCTTATGTAATGCACTTATTTTATTAGCTATAGAGATAGCAATATTATCTGGTGCATCGACAAGGTGGTGGCAATCTTCGCAAAGGTGAACACCGACGCGAATGCCAAAGACGAAGAAATACTTGACTTCTCCGTCAGAAAGGGCTATACCATATCATGCTAATTATGAATTGCCTGAGATGTTTGTCCCCCTTGATGCACCCTTCTTGATTGCGCGGTAGTCGCTTTTTTTTAGGGTGATCTCTCACTAAAATATCAAGTAGTTAGTGTTCTCCCAAGTGTAGCACCGTCACGGCACCTAACTTTTCGGGGTGCGCCATGGATGCATGGGTACGAACGATTAGGGATGTGTGAGGCGGGTGAGTAAAGACCTCGCAGCAATATCACTTGGTTGTCTTGACGTTCAGGCATGAAAGTCATGAGCTTGGAACACATGCATCGAAAGATGAAGAAGAGTCACATGGAGATCTGATCGGCAAGTTAGCCTACCGATTAAAATTCCCGTCATGAGATGATGATTCTATGGCAATGAATTGAAGTCTGGGTCTTGAATCACTCATAATTAATTTTGAGAGATATTGATTTGAGTGGTAGCGCACCTTAGAATAAAATTGTTTATTCACTAGTGCAAATATCATTATGAACAAAGTCTAAGTGAATTTGTGTTTTCCGTTGTAGATCAAATGGCTCGCAATAGCGCGTTCAACTTAGGCCCAATGTTAGAGAAAGAGAAGTTAGTTGCGAATGGAAACAACTATGCGGACTGGGTTCGTACCCTGAGGATTGTCCTTAGGGGTGCTAAGAAAGTGTACGTCCTTGACGGACCTCTTCCTCCTAAACCGGTGGCAACTGCCGCAACAGACATACAAAATGTCTGGGTCACTAAGGATGATGATTACAACTTAGTGCAGTGCCTCATGCTATCTTGCATGAGTTCAGAGCTTCAAAAACGTTTTGAATTCCATAAATCCTTTGATATGATCAAAGATCTGGATGCTCTTTACAAGTTTAATGCACGGTCTGAACGTTTTGACATCATGAAAATGATGGCAGAGACCAAGATGGCTGAGGGCAGTTCAGTTGGCGAGCACGTAGTCAATATGATTGGCTACGCTAAAAGGCTTAAAATCCTGGAATTCCCACTTCCAGAATAGCATGTTATGGACTTGTTGCTAGGTTCACTCCCCCCGTCTTATGGCGGTTTTATCATGAACTACAACATGAATGGGATGGACAAAACAGCAAATGAGGTGCTTGCCATGCTAAAAACTGCTGAAGGAGGACTGCAGAAAAATCGAAAGCAAGTGTTGCTTGTGAATAAAACTGCCAGTTTCAAAAAGAAAGGCAAGCCAAAGAAGGGCAAGGGCGCCGGTAAGACCGGTTTCCAACGCAAATCTAAGGGCGGAGCCAAGAATGAAACTGAGTGCTTCTACTACAAGGGCAAAGGTCACTGGAAGAGAAACTGCAAGAAGTATCTAGAAGATAAGATGTACGGGAAAACCAGAAAAGGTATAATTGTTATACAAGTTAATGTCATTGACGATTTACTCGCTAGCGAAAATTCTAAGTCTTGGGTATTTGATACCGGATCGGTTGCTCACATTTGCAACTCGATACAGGGGCTTCAGAAGGTGCGCAAGCTGGCAAAGAATGAAGTCGTGAAGCGTGTCAGAAACGGCGCTAGGATCGCCGCTCAAGCCGTCGGCATTATGCCTCTACGTCTCCCTTCAGGATTTATTTTGGAACTTAGTAACTGTTATTTTGTTCCGTTGTTGTGTAGAAACATTATCTCTGGATCATGTTTAGTACACGATGGGTACTCCTACAAGTCTAAGAACAATGGTTGTTCACTTTATTGTAAGGATATGTTTTATGGATTTGCACCCATTGTTGGGGGCCTTTTCATACTAAATCTTGAATGTGAAAATGATGTCTTTAACGTGAATGCTAAACGCCTTAAGAAGGCTGATACCACCACCACTTTAATGTGGCACTGTCGGCTTGGCCACATCGGAAAGAAACGCATGCAAAGACTCCATAAAGATGGAGTTTTACCGTCTTTTGATTTTGAATCATTTGACACATGTGAAGCTTGCTTGATGGGAAAAATGACTAAGACGCCGTTCACGGGTCATCCTAAACGGGCGAGTGAATTATTGGAAATAATACATAGTGATGTATGTGGTCCAATGAGCACAGTCACACGGGGTGGGTATTTCTACTTCGTAACTTTTACTAATGATTTAAGTAGGTATGGATATATCTACTTGATGAAGCATAAGTCGGAAACATTTGAAAAGTTCAAAGAATTTCAAAATGAGGTAGAGAATCATCGTAACAAAAAGATTAAGTTTCTGCGGTCTGATCGCGGGGGCGAATATCTTAGTCACGGCTTTGGCCAACATCTGAGTGACCGTGGAATCGTTTCACAGCTTACGCCTCCCGGAACTCCACAGCGAAATGGAGTGTCGGAACGACGTAACCGAACCCTGTTAGACATGGTAAGGTCGATGATGTCTCTTACAGATCTACCGATATCTTTTTGGGGTCATGCACTAGAAACTGCCGCTCACACACTAAACAAAGCATCGTCTAAGTCTGTTAAGACGACACCACATGAGATGTGGCATGGGAAGAAACCTTGTGTGTCGCATCTTAAAATTTGGGGTTGTGAGGCATACGTAAAGCGTTTACAGCCTAGCAAACTCAATCCCAGATCGGACAAATGTTACTTTGTAGGTTATCCAACAAGCACTGTTGGGTATTCCTTCTACCTACCCTCCGAGCACAAAGTGTTTGTCGCTAAAGGCGGAGTCTTTCTTGAGAAAGAGTTTCTCGCTAAAGAAGCTAGTGGGAGGACAGTACAATTTAATGAGATTAGTGAATCTTTGGCCACCGTTGATATGGCTAAGGAACCGAAAGTAATTCCGCAAATTATCCCTACAACTGGGCCGGAAGTTATCGCATGTGATGCGGAAACTTCAGACAATGTTGTAACTGAACCGCACAGATCAGGTAGGGCTATCCAGCCACCTGAGTGGTTTCATAACGAAATCTTCATTCTTGAAGACGATGAACCTGCGCACTGCAAGGAAGCGATGGTGGGGCCTAGCTCAAGGGAATGGCGTAAAACCCATTGGTTGTAAATGGATTTTCAAAAGAAATACGGACGCAGATGGTAACATTACTATCCACAAAGCTAGACTTGTCGCAAAAGGGTTCACGCAAGTTCCAGGAGTGGACTACGATGAGACTTTCTCACCCGTAGCTATGCTTAGGTCTGTTCGGATATTACTAGCAATTGCTGCTTATTTCGATTATGAAATATGGCAGATGGATGTCAAAACGGCTTTCCTAAATGGAAACCTTGAGGAGGATGTATACATGATACAGCCAGAAGGTTTTGTCGATCCTAAGAATGCTGGAAAAGTATGTAAGCTTCAGAAAGCCATTTATGGTCTGAAGCAAGCATCAAGGAGCTGGAACATTCGTTTTGATGAAGTGGTCAAAGAGTTTGGCTTCATCAGAAATGATGAAGAATCTTGTGTTTACAAGAAGTTTAGTGGGAGCGCAAAAGCATTTCTAATCTTGTATGTGGATGACATATTGTTGATTGGAAATGATGTGAATTTTCTTAGCGAAATAAAAGACTCATTGAAAAGGAGTTTTTCAATGAAAGACTTAGGTGAAGCGGCATATGTATTGGGCATCAGGATCTGTAGAGATAGATCAAGACACCTAATAGCGCTTAGTCAAAGCACGTACATAGACAAGGTGTTGAAAAGGTTCAACATGGAGAACTCCAAGAAAGGCCTACTCCTCATGTCACCTGGCACAGTGCTTTGCAAGAATCAGAGTCCTCGGACCCTCGATGAGCGAGTACAAATGAATGATATTCCATATGCTTCGGCAGTTGGTTCTATTATGTATGCCATGCTATGTACAAGACCGGATGTTTCCTATGCGCTAAGTGTTAGCAGTCGGTACCAAGGTGATCCAGGATTGGAACACTGGGCCGCGGTCAAGGGTATTCTTAAGTACCTCAGAAGGACCAAGGATTTACTCCTTGTACACGGAGGTGATGAAGAGCTCATTGTAAGTTGTTACACTGATGCAGGCTTCATGACTGACCTAGATGACTTCAAATCTCAATCTGGCTATGTTTTCATATTGAACGGTGGCACAGTTGATTGGAAAAGTTCCAAACAAAAGACTATGGCGGATTCTACGACAGAGGCGGAATATGTTGCTGCTTCTGAAGCCTCCAACCAAGCTGTCGGTATCAAGCAATTTCTTGAAGACCTTGGTGTGGTTCCAAGTGCTTTGGACCCGGTGGAGATCTATTGTGATAATAGTGGTGCCGTGGCTCAGGCAAGGGAGCCATGTTCGCACCATAAGACAATGCATATTCAACGCAAATATAAACTCATTCGACATCATGTCGAATAAGGTTTAGTGAAAGTATGCAAAGTTCACATGGATCTAAATGTGTCAGACTCGATGACAAAGCCTCTACCACGAGCAAAGCATGAGCAACACCGGATAGCCATTGGTGTTAGGGAAGCCATGTAACTGGATTATGACTCTAGTGCAAGTGGGAGTCTATAGGAGATATGCCCTAGAGGCAGTAATAACAGTTACTTTTGTATCTCCAAGTTTGTAATGAATGTTTATGATCCATGCTATAACTGCAATGATTCTCGAGTCTGCAATATCCACGAGGCTTGGAGGGAAACTCATGTGCACGTGTGGTATAATAAACGGTAAATTGTATTCCTAGTCTTGCCTCTAAGACTGGCTCAAGTATTGCATGATGATCCTGTTTTCCTGATCATGGGCATGGCTATGCCGGCAATTTTGAGGGCACGATGTTGGTAGAACACTTGTGTTGAATCGGTCTGAATTGATGTTATGCTATGAGATACATTCGTCACAAGTTAATGGTTAGTAACATAGAGATGGTTTACGTTTGCATAATTCCTTAGACCATGAGAGTATCGGGTTTTTTCATGCTTGCTTCATGAGCTTTGGGGTTTGTTAAATGTCATCCGTAAATGGGTGGCTATTACGGCGGCTTATGGGTTCATGAAAAAGTATGTCAAGTAACTTGATAGCTCAAGATTGGGATTTGCTCCTCTATCGACGGAGAGAT
Organism: Hordeum marinum; assembly: GCA_022496015.1. Classification (NCBI taxonomy): domain Eukaryota; kingdom Viridiplantae; phylum Streptophyta; class Magnoliopsida; order Poales; family Poaceae; genus Hordeum; species Hordeum marinum. The sequence continues at coordinate 123,676,966 of CM039673.1, read as the reverse complement.
ATCTCTGGGCCCTCTCGGTGTTACGGTATCGACCATTGTCTGGCCAGACACTTTGTGATTTGATCACAGGGATGCCGGAACACGGGAACGAGAAAAGAGAACAATACCGGCAACGAGGTAAATGGCATAGTGGACAAGTTGTTGATCCACGGGGATGCCAACATGTCTCACCTCGGGTAATTGTAACATATCGTGAAGCGACAGGAATAGCACACGGCAACTGGAGGTTCACTCGAATATTCATTCGTGTGGGTATAGGGGTCAATATGGGTGTCCATGGCTCCGATGTTGATCATTGATCGGGAGGGGCTCCGGGTCATGTCTATGCTTCACCGAACCTATAGGGTCACACGCTTAAGGGTCATCTATACTAGACAGGGAGTCTGAGAGAAAATCACCGAAAAAGTTTTGGCCACCGGAAAAGTTTCGGACAGCGGAAAAGTTCCGCAGACATTACACCGGAACAGTTTCGGTAAAACTAGAAAGTAGTTTCAGGGGTTACCATTAAGTCAAATTGTTTCGTCACATGCCTGATAATTCTTGGAGGGTGCCAGAATCATTCTGGAAACTTCTGGGAATTTTCCGGAAGAAAAACCGGAAACGTTTCGGAGCTGCCGGAACCGCTTTAGATGCTTTTCGCAGATGAAAATCACTATTCCGAAATTTTTCCGGATCGCATTGAAAATCATTTTAGTGGGGTACTAGAATTGTTCTAAGCCCACATAAATATTTTCAGTTTGACTGGACGCTGAAAAATGTTGTCGTGAATAGTGAAAGTGCTTTTTGGATTACTTTATTGGAAAGCCACCTTTTTAGGCTTTTGCTTAAAAGATCTTGGGGTATGACATGGATGGATAGGATCCCCCTTTTGGGGGACCCACTAGGGGTGGCCGGCCACAATGGGGCTCCTCCATGGAACCCCCACTTGTTCCTTGGTTTCACTTTTTTGGTCCTTGGGAAGGACTCCTTTCCATGTGGTTTTTGGGTTTTCTTGTAAAACCACCCTACCCCTTGGTTTTCCTATAAATAGGAGGTGAGGGGCAGCCCAAACCTTCATCACTTGCTCTCATACACATGCCATTGCTATGATCTGGCTTCTTCTCTCCCTCCCAGCAAAATAGTTTCGTAGAGCCGAAAGGCTGTCTGGGTTCCGGCAGGAACTAGTTCTGGACGGCGAAGCCCTGCTGGATAGATGACACCGTATGTGTGCAACCCCGTAGAGAGGTCGTACTCTTGATCTTTTGCCTGAGGGGCTGTTCGAGTGTCCTCCCGGAGGGCTGTCCGGGTCTCCGTTCGAGTTTCGAGGGTCCTCCCGAAGGGCTGTCCGCGACATCGTCCGGGGGACTGTCCGGCCGCCTCCTGAAGGGCTGTCCGATGAGGGAGTACATCCTCGCGGTTGGGAGGTTGTAAAATCCTAGCTGCGGGGATCTGCACCAACGATCTCCACCGACTCTTCTTCCGCTGTGCTTCGAGTCGGTATGGATCAGATCAAACCTTGTATGCAGTCTCCATAGTGGTCCTGGGCGTGCTCGCTATACCGGAAATTTTTATTTTCTGTCGCATTCCCCAACAGGCCGGACCAGGACCGGCGAAGGGATTGGTGCAGGACGAGGCGTTGGGCATGGTGTCGGCACGGGTAGAGGGGCAGCGCGGCGGCGGATGGATGGCACAGCTAGAGGCGGCACGATAGGTAGACGACACGGTGGCTGGTAAGTAGCGTGGCTGCGTTGGAGGGGTAGCAGCACGAGGAGGTGCGAGCGGCGGCGTGGGGCGGTGGCGGCAGCAGATGGCGGCGGCGGTGGCCCGGGGCGGCGGCTAAGGTTGCGGAAGCTGTTTAGGTTAGGATCGAGAGGTGAATGATACCATGTTGAAAGAAATTGTTTGCATCGATAATTCTCATTGATCGTGCAAGTGCACATATATAGGTACAAGGGGTGCGACTGGTGTCTTGTCTCCCAAGAAACAGGTAAATACATGAGGGAGATATACACTACAGGTATGACGTACAAACCCGGACCTACATACGTACATAGATGTTTAAAAGATTCCAATCACTTGGCCGTTTGCGGTCTGGGGCTTGACATGGTTGGACCTTTCAAGTGGTCTAAGGATAAAAAGACCCATCTCTTGGTGGCAGTGGACAAGTTTACCAAGTGGGTGGAGGCTGAGCTGGTTAGTAAATGTGATGCAGCCACGGCGGTTCAGTTTGTCAAAAAATTGATCTAGCGTTTTGGTTATCCTCATAGTATCATCACGGACAATGTAACAAATCTGTCCAAGGGGGCTATGAAGGCATTCTGTGAAAGTGAGCACATCCGGCTTGATGTCTCTGCTATTGCTCATCCACAATCCAATGGTCAGGCGGAGTGTGCTAACTAGGAAGTCTTGAGAGGTATCAAGCCCCGGCTTATGGTTCCTTTACAACAAACGTCGGGCTGTTGGGTTGAGGAGCTACCCTCCGTCCTCTGGAGTATCAATACTACACCCACCAGATCAATAGGTTATACGCCTTTCTTCATGGTTTACGGTGTAGAGGTCATGTTACCAAGAGACATACGTCAAGATTCGTCACGGGTGGTGGCTTACGTGGAAGCTGATAATGAGACGACGCGTCAGGATGTGTTAGATGCTCCGGATGAAGTGTGCGATCTTGCAGCAGCTCGGTCGGTGATTTATCAACAAGACCTGCATCGTTATCATAGCCGCAGAGTTAAGACCCGAACGTTCCAAGAAGGCGACTTGGTGTTATGTTTGATTCAAGATTAGACGGATGCACACAAGCTATCTCCCCCCTGGGAAGGACCTTTTTGTGGTCAGCAGAAATCTGAACAATGGGTCATATTATCTCATTGACGTACAAGACGAGTCACGTACTTCTGTGTAGGAGACCCATCAGCCGTGGAATATCGCTCATCTACGGCCTTACTATACTTGAGTCATCGACTCACATCTTTGTACATACATACTTCATTGTATCTATATTTTTCATATAATAAAGTTGGCATCCGTGCAAGTGGGGGCCTCTGCCGTTTTTCTTTTGCATTACAGATTTGTGCAAAGATGAACACTTCTACATGGTCACTTGGGGGCTTCCAACCCACCAGGTTTAGCTCGCTCACCCTCTTGGTCAGATCTTTAGCCAACAACAACGTTGTATGGTGTCTTACAGGACGACGACTTACAAGTTGACGGTCCACAAGACGGCGGCTTACAAGATGGTGCACAAGTTGATATCATCAACAAGGTCGTTTGGGGGCTTTCAACCCACCGGGTTAAGCTTCAACCCTCTCGATCAGGCTTTTCAACCACTGTAAGTCGGGTCGTGGACCTAAACGTTGACTCCGTCAACCAGATCATTAGGGGTGCAGCGAGTTGTAAACTTACCCCCTTTTGATGCCTCTCCAACAGGTGACCCACCGAACTCTTACCAGTTAATCACCGCTTAGAGACATTGTCTATCCAATGTACCGGACAGTTAATCTCGCCCGGAGACCCTGAGCACTGGACTGTGTCACGTGAGAGGGGGCTTATGGGCCCTAGGGATACTCATGCCCTGTTGTGTCTCTTTCTGGGACGTTGCTCTCTTCAATCCTCGCCTAGAAACCGAGTATTTTTATGAGTTCAAGCAGCGAGTCCACCCAGCAGAACCAACGTCTGTGTCTCTTCCTGGGACATTGCGCTCTTCATTCTCGCCTGGAAACCGAGTATTGTTATGAGTTCAAGCAGCAAGTCCACCCAGAAGAACCGGCGGATGTGTCTCTTTCTAGTTCGTTGCGCATCTCGCCTAGAGACCCTGAGCTGCTCAAAGGAGTTGACGGTCACTCTCATTAGAGAACCTGCACTGGTATGAGTTCAAGCATCGAGTCCAGCCAGGAAGAACCATCATATGAGTTTTTGAAAACAAAAAGGAGGAAAAGCAAGAACATCATACATTCCATCATGCATTACATCATACCTACATATCATGCCGGTCTGCCAAACCGGGTCAGAGCAAGATTCTAAAAGAAGAAGCAAGGTTATAATGGATTTTAACATCTCCGGGTTGTGCTTTTTCAAGCCGCCCTTATGACAATGCAGAATAAATTCTGTCTTGTTTACTTTTACAGGTTTTATCTCTGAAAGATGAACTGTTGTTAAGTATGGTGAAAGACATTGTGAGAAGAATGCAAGGCAGATTACAAGTGCATAAGATGATTGTAACGTCACATGTGCACGATGGCATGGCTGGGGCAATCAAGTTTTTGCTATGCCTATTACAAAGCTCTCCAGGAGCTCAAAAGAGGAAGGACTTATAGTTTTTCGTACACTTCCAAATACCGGTGGATTAAGAGGTCGGGTTATAGTCAATCAAGAATAACAAAGTTTTAACTTGCCGGTGGGTCGTCTTGTGCCGGTTCCTCGCACTCATCGATCTGAAGATTATCCACATCCCAGTTGCAGTTTAATAAAGCTTCAAACTGAGCTTCGTCAAAAAGAGGGGACAGATCAACTTCAGGGGCAAAGAGCGGCTTACGGCATGCAAGGATCAAGCCCCTCACTTCAAAGGTTGGGCAGCGCAGACGTTGATTGTTTGCATCACAAGCCGCCTGGTAGGGAGTTAGATCCATCTCGTTGACAAGGGTCAAGGCAAGTATCCTAGAGGCTTTTATGCATTTGGCATAGTCAACTTCAGTAAAGTCTGAGTCGTCATCCTTTTTGGACGGGAAGCTGTTCATCATCTCTTCGGCAGTTAGCTCAGGGGCAAAGGCCAGGGACCGGCTTAGAGGAGCTATTACCCTCTTCCTGGCGAATGATCGCCTCAGCTCTTCAATCTGCTTGGGCAGAGTGGATACGACTTCTATGACCCCCTTCACGAACTTGGGAACATACTTGGCAGTCATCAAGGCTGTGATGATGCAGAGGACTCTACTGTAAAGTTGCTCCGTCAAAGTGTATATTGCCTTCAGCTTCATCAAACTATCAGAGGATAACTGGCGGCTTCTCTCACCTGCAAAGAAAAATTCGAGGATAAGCTGCCCGAAAGATATTCTGACTTGACATGGAAATTTTCTAAACCATGCATACTTACCAAAGATAGTGGCAGTCATCTTGGCTATATGGCCCTTGAGAGTTTTCAATTCTTCTGTCGTGAGCTTAAGCTGCTCCTCGGTGTCATTCGCGTGCTTTGACAGGGTGGCTTGTTCGGATTTGATAGTCTCCTTATATGCGGAAAAGCCAATTTGGAGCTTTTCAAGCTTTTCAACAGCTACCCGTAAATTTTCTTTTGTTGTGGCTCGGGCGGTCTGTTGGGTGGTAAGATTTTGCCTTCAGTCAGCCTGCTCAGACTCAGCTACATCTAATGTTTCCTACGTTGTACACGTAGCAGATCATAAAAGATAAGTAGCCAGGATGAAGCAATAATGAAGTTGTTCTAATACAAGTCCCAAGCAGATTACAAGCAATATGCTTGGCACTTGGGGGCTAATGTCTGTGTTTTCTCTCCAAGTCTACATGGAAATTCCAGCTCATCATTCTCATAATGACCCGGACTTGGGGGCTACACCCGACGAGCTTTTTAAGCTTGGAAATTCCGGCTCATCATTGCCATAATGACCCAGACTTGGGGGCTACACTTGGATCTAATTTTCAAGTAAGTACCGGCTTATATGCTTTCTAACCCATTACTCGGGGGCTACAGGCTAAGTTCTTTTCAGTATGACAAGATTTGAAAGACCCGGTTCATTATTTGCAATATTAAACCGGCTCTTGGGGGCTACATAAAGGTATAAGGGAAAAGCAATAGAAGGAGAGTACCTCATATTTTTTCTTCATTAATCCAATAAGTTTGGATTCCATGTTGCGGCTGGCAGCAAGACGATTCAAGTAACCAGCATGCAGATCATCCGCAGACATTTTCTCCAGCACGGGAAATTCAAAATCAAGTTTCTCTGGAGAGCAAGTGTCAATATTCCTGACATGTTTTGTCAGTACATGAGGTGTAGGAGATTGGTAACCCATCCCAGTGATGGTAACTTCAGGATGAGACGGGTCTTCGACGGCAGTTGAAGGACTGTGCGGCTTAGGGTCAGCCGTTGGACTTTCAAGAGTCGCCATGCGGTGATCTTCCGGCTAAGAAGGTGGAGGAGTGTGACCAGGTCCATCCTTATTAACATCTGAAGGTTCAACATGAGTAGATGAATCCGGCTCAACATTCTTTGGCTTTTGGGCGGTAGGAGGAACGGCGGACCCACCTGTTTTCCTTCGCTTTGCTTGAGCCGTGGAAGTAAACAGAATCAACACGCAATACAAGGACAACATAGATAGTATGGTCACTGGAAGGTAAAAAGCATACTCTGGTTTGATCTTCATAGGAGGAAGCTTGGAGGCAGTTGAGTCGCCAGATGAAGGAGGTGACTCCTGTAAAAATTGAGATAATAAAATACAAGAGTAAGGTAGCAGTACAGGAGTATAAGGCAGATATTGGATTTGGTCAAAAGATCAACTCAACAGGACGTTTCCACGGAGCCGGAGAGTTGGGTAAGCCGGCCATAAGATCTTCAGAGCCGAAGCTCCGGGTCTGACATCGCGAGTCGAGTTGTTGCTTTTTCCAAGGAAATTCAGGGTCTAAGTAAGCAAGAGGATGCGAAGAAGGAACTTTTAGGATGACCCGCCGTATTTTCTCTCACGGTAAGACCTCTGAGTCGAAGGAAATGTAAGTTACCTCAGGGGCGTTGGCATGACTCTTTTTCGTCTCCTCCTGTGTACAAACAACGCTAGTAAGTTGCATAAAAAGACAACCAAAGGAATCAAGTTTTCTACCTCTGAGTCGTTCAGTGCAAGCAGTTCTTGAGCCGAAGTTTTCTTCTTACGGCCATGGGCGTTAACCGCCTAGGACTTCTTCTTCATGGGGGAGTGTATTTCTTTTTCCAGAAGTTAGAGTCAGCCTGTATGAAGAGCCGCCAAAAGAGTTAAAGATGCCAGGTATAAGGTTAAGACAGGAACAAGCAGTTTTGAGAAGAAGGTTGTTTCTTGCATCCAGAGCTGGGTTTGCGACACAGAAAGGTTTTAACCTGGTTGTGTTGCAAGCTTCCTGAGTTTCACGGAGAAGTGTTTTAACAACAAATTTGATGTTTTCCTCTGTCACACGTGTGTGGTTGAAATAGAGAGGATCATTCACATTGCCTGTATATTCGCACAAAGGCCGGTCACGCTGACTTAGTGGCAAAACTTTCCACGAGACCCACCAATGGGTTAAGTCGACTCCAGTTAAGCCGTTCGCCAGGAGGGCCTTGATCTTTGCAAAAGCCGGAGCATACTTCGCTCGTTTTGCGGTAGACATCCAGTCCGGAAGTTCAGTGGAAGTACAGAGCCGGGTAGGGCGATAACCCGACAGTGGATTTTCTCCTTCTGGAGATGTGTCCTTGCAGTAGAACCAAATCCTATTCCAATCCTTAGGGTGGCTTGGCAAAAGGGCAGCGGGATAGGCCAGATCTCTCCGTCTCTGGATAGAGACGCCACCGAGCTCCAAGCTTGGTCCGGCTGCCACTTCTGTTTGGCGGTTGGCATAGAAGAAATTGCGGAAGAGGTCGACAAACGGCTCTTCTTGCAGGTAAACTTCACACAGGACTTGGAAGTTGCACATATTGGTGACAGAATTTGGGGCAATGTCTTGAGGGTGAAGCTTGAAAAAGTGGAGGACGTCTCGGATTTTTTTGACCCGGGCAGGCTGAAACCATGGAGGAGGTGATCGGCGAATATAAAAAACCTCCCGCTCCTTAGGGGTGGGCCTCTTCTCTGACCCAGGAACCCGCCAGTGGATGACATCTTGACCCGGCAATGAACCCGTATCTACGAACTCAAGCAAGAATTGCTCGGTCACTCCAGAGCCGACCCAATCACAGGATGAAGGTGCTCGTGACATGGTGCAGGTCAAACTATGAAAGGTGCAGGACGCTGCGGGTTAGAAACACCAAACAATCAAGATGGGAGTGGTTGGCATAATATTGAGATGCTAAGTCGCCACTACATTTCATCGAAAGAGCCGGTAACTCGATGGCGGGTTAAGTGGGCAAGATTGTGCTACAAATATTGCTAAGTGCACACAAACAGGTTTCACATATCACAACTATGACTATGGATCTGCAGACGAGGGTAAAAAGGAAATATATCCTAACCCTAAAAAATGGTAGTGGAAGAATAGGCAGCTATCGTGCGGAAGAGAGTAGGGATACAAATTTATAACGAGTGAATATTGGCTCCGCATGGGTAGCCGCGATGGACTAACAATGTTGTGAGATTCCAGGGACTGATTACCAAGCTACATTACGACGAACGATCTAATGAACAACGAAGAATGCTAATGGAAACCCGATGAACTCGGGGGTAATCAAATGAGGTGCTTGCAGATCTGGCAAGGATTGAGGGGAGTACCTTGCGGATGTGGTTGGCGCAGGCGGAACTCTGGACTAAATCAGGTCGATGCAATTGTTGGAGATATACCCTACAGGCAATCATGTATGTTGATATTTCCTATGTGTTTATGAATAAAGATAGTCCTTAGATATTATCATTGATGTGTATTAATAAGTATGTGACTTGTTTGTGAGACTATGCATTGTATGATAATTGTCCTAAATAGTCCCTAGTCGAAAGGGTTGTGTGATTAGCATGGACATTTTTTGAAAATTATGAATATTTCAGAAAGTGCAAGCATTTTCCTTAAACTAGTAAAAAAAGTGAAAGCATGAGCATTTGTTGTTGAAATTTGTTATTTTATAAAAGAAAAAGGAAAGGAAAAATAAGCCAAGAAACATAAAGCTGACCCAGGAACAACTGAAAACGAAACTTTGCTTATTACTGAAATGGGTCGGCCTAGTTGGTCGCTCGCTCGCTTGTACATGTGTGAAGCATCAACATTCTACGTGGAGAACCCCCGCTTACCGCCTGGGATGGCAAGCATTCACTCAAACTGTCCGCGAGCACCCGAGCTCTTGCGCGATATTGGCCGGTTCATTCCATGTTTTTACTTTTTCCTTTCCTTTTTTCTAATTCATGTTTTTTTAGTTCAGTGTTTTATTAAATGCTCAAAATAAAATTAGACAACTGTTACTCTTGTTTTTCTTTAAAATTTTGATCAATTTTACATGAACATTTTTTACATACAAGACCAATTTCCTAGTTTTTTGAATTTTGGAACATTTCTTGAAATAAGAGAATGGTTTTCAAATTATCCAAAATATTTTGGAGCTAGGATTCTTTTAAATAAAACGTCTTTAGAAATATGGGAACATTCGTCAAATTCATGTACATATATTGAAATATAATAAAAAATCAAATTCAAGAAAAATAATAATATTATCTTTGTGAACATTTTTTCAAATTAGTAAACAGTTTAATTTTTTATTTAAAAAATTAAGTATCCGGAATTTTTTTGAAATCTTTGAACTTTTTTGAAATTTGGTGAAATTTTTTGAAGTAGAAAAATAAAGAGGAAGAAAACAATGAGCTCTTGTCCCACTTCGCACATAGGCCGGCTCAAGCGCACGCGGCTGCGCGCTTTCTTGCCATCCCAACCAGGGAATATAAGGTCCCGTTCAATGCAATGTGCATTCAAAATGACTAATTAATGGGAACCTTTTGCAAAGGTCACTCTAACATTCTCTAGTACTGATAAATGATGCACTGCATGTGCATCATTTGTTGTAACCTAGCAGTTCTTCCCTCTTTTTTTTTCATAGAATCATATTTTAGAATGTTACATTTGCTGAACCGTGCGTGCAAATCATTTTTTTCACGGTTAGATTTCTCGCGTCAAAATCTTTGAAACTAGATAACATGTTAATAGGTTCGACGGAATTTTTCGTACACAAAAAAAAGGAATCAAAGAAAAAAAAGGTATAAAAAGAATGGAAAACAAAAGGAAACAAAAACTAGTGAAAAACAAAACGAAAAAGGGCCCAAAAGCATAGTTGTGCCTTTTGCACTTTTTGGGTAAGTAAATGTGCAATTTTTTTCTTTTTCCAGAAGCTCATGGAAGCACATTTTGTGTATTTATCTTTTTTTAGAAAGTACATGTGTGTTTCTTTTCAGGAAACATATGTTGAACTTTTTGTGAAAGCACAATTGTGTTTTTTTTACTTTTCGGAAAGCCCAATTATACTTCTCGTGAAAATAGAGACAGTGTTTTTGACATTTTAGGAAACACAGTTGTGCTTCTCACGAATAAGAACTATTCCTAAAAATGTATAAACATTCTTTCCCACAAAAACGTAAGAAAACCCAAACAAAAAAAGACATAAAATAAAGATTAAAGCTCAACAACGCGTATAAAAAATCCTAAATCCTAAGGATGCGCCCATCGGACGACACGTAGTGTGGCTGTATGCACTACTTGGCACAGTCTCAAGCTCAAGAGAATGAGCTTTTGTGGGAGCCCTTCAAAGAAACACCCTTGATTATATAGTTGCTCATGTGCGTAACATAGGAAGCACTAACTTGACCGAGAGCTCCTAGTTTTTGTTTTTTTTGTTTTTGAGATGAGAGAGCTCTTATTTGAGCCTTTGCTGAAGGCCGGTGTAAATGGGCCAGGCCAGTATCCCCACGAGCTGCTCTTCTTTTTTTGCTCTTCCATGTTTAGTTTTTATTAAAACAACTTTTTTTTTCAGAAGCAGGTATTTAAAACCCTATTGAAAATAGAAAATATATTTTAAAAACTTCTTTGGTATGTATTTATATAAAATTTCATTGCATATAAAGAAAAGTTCACCGTTGTTTGCAAACAAATATTGGTTGTACATCACAAAAATGTTCATAATATATTAAAAAATGTTCGATGTATGCAACTAAACCATTCATCGTATATGAAAAAATGTTCTATGTATTCAATACAATTTCTATTTTATATAATAAAAATAGTCAGTTTATATTAGAAATTTCATTGTGCATTAAAAAAATCTTCAACGTGTATAAAAAAATTGTTCATCCGATATCATAAATAAATTCAGTGGGTATATGTAAAATGGTCACCATATGCTAAATATTTCACCGTGCATTTAATGCCCTTTGCCTTGCTGTGTGACCTTCAGCGAGAACTCGAATATTTGCTGGGAAAACCCTATTTGATGCATTTTGTGTCAAATTGTCAGGGCACCGCACACACGATAGAAGCAATTGATCATGATGTACCGGCCCGTTTAGAAGAAATGCGTGCGTTCCGCCGATCCTGGTTTTAGGAACATTCTGGAAGGTTCCAATCAGTTTTAGAAGGTTCCAACCGGTTTTCTCTCTTTCTTTTTTGTTTTTCTTTTATCCTTTTTTTTCCTTTGCTGTCCTTTTTAATTTTTTGTTTTTCAGTTATCTTTTCTTTTTCGTATTTCCCTTTTTCTGTTTCTCCTTTACTTTTCTTTTCTTTCCCTTTTCAAGTTTCTTTTATATTTGTAACAAATTTTCTTAAATTCGAATTTTTTTTTTGCATTTTAAATTACTATTCGCATATTCATAACTTTTTTCTAAAAAATATTCACATTGTCAGGAGAGAAAAAAAAGGTTCCCCTTTTTGAAACAAAAAAAAGTTCGCTTATTCAGAATATGTTTGTATTTTTGCAAACAAAAAAGTTCGGCATGTTTCTGCTCTGAAATTTCACAACTTTTCAGAAAATGACCACCTTCAAAAGAATCTTCATGTTTAAAAAAAAATCATGTTCAAGAGATGTTCACGTTTTCATTTTTTTGAAGTTTAAAAAATGTTCCCATTTAGATAAACAGAAATTTTGAAAAATGTACTCCCTCTGTAAACTAATATAAGAGTATTTAGATAGCTAAAGTAGTGATCTGAACGCTCTTATATTAGTTTACGGAGAAAGTACATGTTTTCAAATTTTCTTCGTAAATTCCAAAAATATAAGTTATTCAAAAAATGGTTTGTGTTTTTGCAAAAAAAGTTTGGAATGTTTCTGCTCCAAAATTTCACAACTTTTCAAAAAATGATCATATTTTCAAAAAATGTTCCCGTATCAAAAGATGTTCACGTTTCCATTTTATTAAGTTTCAAAAAACATTCCCATTCGAAATAAATAAGAATTTCCAAAAAAATCACGTTTTCAAATTTTAGTGGGGAGTTTAAAAATGATTGCATTCGTGCAGTTTTGTGTCAGAATTTTAAAAAATGTTCCCATGAAAAAAATGATCGTGATTTCAAAAAATATTCATGATTTGATAAAATATTTAAAATTTTCGGAAAGTATTCTCAAATTTAAAAAGAATTTGCGTTCCACAAAACACTCGGTTTAAAAAAGAATATGCATCCAAAATTCGAAAAATAATTCAGATCTGCCTTGTGGGTTGGTTCTTAAAATTCCAAATTATTCAGGAATGCTCACAAGCACAACTGGTTGCAGTGTGTGGTCTGTAACACAAGATCCGTTGTTTGATTCCCTGCAAGGTCGATTTTTTCTGAGCTACTAGTATAAATGTGCATGTGCTCTGCACGTCTGCATTGGAAAAAAAATCATGCATGTATAAAATTTTGAATTATGTCTCCATTGAAAAAAAAATCATGCATGTATAAAATTTTGAATTCATACTCTAAGATGGCCCCTTCTCTATAGACAAAAGGATAATTGCAAACCCATAAATTATCTTTTGTGGATGCCATGTGAATTTCAAGCAGGCCATGAAAAAAATCAGAATTGTATATAAAAAGTGCCACAGAACAATAGCAGTCAACTGGATGAACAACTTCTCCACATTATGGTCATAGCATATTTAGTCTATTTTATAGTAAAAATGGAATCAAATATCAGAATGTTTATTTTCTTTGGTGAAAATGAAAGGAACATATAAACATTGTCAATGTGAACGTGGTGTCAATTCAAAGTTTGAAGAAAGATACCCAAAAAATAGCTACCTAGAAGAACCGAATTAATTTCCTTCTTGGATTTGGGCTGATTGTCATCTTCTAAATATGAAGCTCGACGACGGTGGTAAATTCGTTGATGGGAGTCATAGCGGGCACCACATGCGAGTAGGAATAGTCGCAATGTTTCCCCCCATTCTTAGTTTATCTCAGCTTCTTCTCGAGTGGAACTACAGGCAGACAATATTTATTATGTATATAGTTGCTGAAATCTAGAAGCTAAAAATAAATCAATAAAGCTGTAGATTCATGGTAAGGAAATTGAGAGAGAGAGAGAGAGAGAGAGAGAGAGAAATATTTTCTTTATGGCATGGATGCCATGGAAGCAACCCTTTCTCTACCATAAGCTTAGTTCTGACAAAGATTAAATATGATTTAAAGATGCCACCGTGTATCAACATCTTAGCGGCGCGAAAAGGCTACTATTCTAGAATGGCAAACCGTACAATATAAGGAAATCGACATGAGCAGATTAATAAGTATTACTCCCTCTGTCTCAAAATAAGTGACTCGATTTTTTACTAACCGTGTACTAAAGTTATTAGAAAGTTAAGTCATTTATTTTGAAACGGAGGGAGTATTTCGCAGAGTTAACATAGACTGGAAAAAGAATTAACACAAAATTCAGGATGACCAAAGCCACACAAAGACCTTCCTAGGTAAGATGAATATACCCTCAGAAAAAGAAAGCATACTAAATAATAAGCATGATCTGACGAAAGAAGCGAAGATTCTCATCAAAAACTATTCAACGGTAAGGATGACGCACCTGATTAGAGGAAAAGCAATCACATAAGATTATATTCCCTCCGTTTATAAACATAAGTATTTTTAGAGATTTCAATACAAACTACATGCGGATGTATATAGACATAGTTTCGAGTTAAGAGTGTAAGATAATTATTGGCCGTCAAGTCTCTATCCCAGGTTATTATTGTCAAGTCTCTATCCCAAGTTATTTACATTCTCAAACGATGAAAGTTTGCAATGTGTAGTTCAACAAAGGTTCTAAATTACTTTCAACTCAAAGATTTGTTGTCTACTGATCTTTCTCTATCTTATGGCTGAGATTAACATAGTTACATAAAAGCAACATCAACTCAAATTTTAGTCTGCATTGGACATCACCATACAATTTCCATCAAGATTTTTCTTAAGACCAGAGGGAGTATATGACTTCCATTTGTCTAGGAATAATGTAGGTAACTCTACACAAAGAGCACACAAATATACATACATACCTCATAATCTCCATCTTCTCGTGACTTGAAACCAGTGTCAAAGTCATATATATATGGATGAACTTCTCATCAAAGCCCAGTTGCAAAACTTGACAGCAAAAAAAAGGAAGTGATAAGAAATTAATACTAACTGAGAAACGATGTGGAACACATATGTATAAGGTCGTGAGAATAGTATGCTTCCTGTGATGACTAACAAGTGATACTTACTCTTTGTTGGCCATAAGATAAACATGACAAGTGATACTTACAACAGCCGAAACAGTGAAACGCGCGCGGCGCGGCCTATAAAGCCCACCGATCAGCTGCTCTGTGTGAAGCCGCACCTATTTGACGCAAAATGCTTCACATAGGATGTCTCTATTTGCTGCTCGTGGGCGATAAATAGGATCTGCCGACTTGCCATGCATATCCAGTCAAAGCCTTACACAAACGGGTCTAGTGGTGCAAATTATATTGCACGTTTTCATGAGTCCATCTAGGCTCTTAGACCACTTGCTGGCTCTACGACGCATAGGGAGGCCTAACCAAAGAAAACCCTGGCAATTCCTAAAGGCGCCCGTAGCGCCCGTTAACGTTCAAAATACAAATCGGCACACGCCCACCCGCCGAGCTGGGCTGGCCTCTTAAGATTTTTGTTTTCTTGATAAAACTACAAAACTACAACGTGCGAGGTGGGTTCACGTCATGGTGACTTGAATCTGCAATCTCCCTATAGTAAATAAACTAGAGCAACCACCAAGTCACCTCACCTATTGTGATTACTTATACCTTTCTTTTCTCTTCTTTCATTTCATTTATTTTTTATTTCTTAATATCGTGACCTTTTTCAAAATCCGTGAATTTTGAAATTAATTAAAAAATTCCCGAATTTTTGGATTTTTTTCGAAAATAGCTGGAATTTTCAAAATCGACGAATTTTTTCACAAATTGATGTGATATTTTTTAAAATATACGGCCTTTTTTCAAATGGATAAACATTTTCCTGAATTTGTGAACTCTTAAAAAAATCATTTTTTTCAAAACTAAAGTTTTTTGAATTTGTGAACTCTTCTTGAAAATTGACGAGCTTTTTTGAAAAATGGAGGAACACTTTTTCAAAGTTATTAAATAATTTTAAAATTTTATGAACTCTTCTAAAAATTGATGAACTTTCTAAAAAAATCAATGTTTTTTTTTCAAATTATTGAATTTGCCTCAAAATTTACGAACTTTTTCTAATTCGTGATTTTTTGAATAATTGAAATTTATTCTAATTCATGATTTTTGAAGTTTTTTTCAATTTTTAATACATGTTTTTTCAAAATCAATGAATTTTTTTAATTTGTGTATTTTTCAGAATTGGTGAAGTTTTTGTCAAAATAGATGAACTTTTTTTTTCCAAATTGATGATCCTTTTCTGAAATTTGTGAATTTTTCTTAAGGTTGATACTTTTTAAAAAAGTCGATGAACCTTTTCAACATCGATTATTTGTTTTACAGAATTGCGTTTTTTAAGAAAATCTATGATTTTTTAAAATTTATAAACTTTTTTGAAGATTGATGAAATTTTCTGAATACATGAACTTTTTTTTCTAATATGTGATGTTTTTTGAAATATGTGGACATACAAATTATGCTCACATTTTTTTCAAAAGAAATCACATGTTTCTAAATAGCACGGCTACGGTTCAGTTCTTAAGCATTTCGCGTTGCTATCTATCACTAGGGTCTATTAGTTCTAGTGGTTAGCCAACCATCCACTCAAGCACATGGTGCTAGTTCGAGTCTACACAAGCAGAATTTTTTGAGTGGTTTTTCCGCGTCGTAAATACATTTTTAGGCCGACCCACTAGGACAAGTGAAAGTTTGTAAGGATAGGGAGATCGTCTATTTCGTAAAGATCTATCCCAGTAAGGATAGTTCTTTGTGGACATAAGCCATGATGGAATAGACGAGGATGCTACTTCGTGGACCCTTCGTGGACTCGCGCAACTGCTACCCTCCATGGGTTGAAGTCTCCATTAGTGTGGACGTACGATAACATCACCTATTAGAACCACGAGAAAAAAATTCAAATCCCCATTGCGTTTGATCTTCCTATCCCTATCCTCTACTTACACTTGCATGTCTTTACGTTCCTCTGCTATGCTGTTAGATCTACATGTGTAGGGTGAGTTTGACTTGATAGAATTGCTAAAACTTGTCAACCACTAAAATTGGGAAAATCTTAAGATTTTAATTGGTCAAGTAGTCTAAGCACCCCCCTCCCTTTAGACATATTTTAGATCCTACAAGTGGTACAAAAGGTTTGGTCTCCATTGCGTTGGTTTCACAATGTAGGAGAGTACGACGTCTAGTGAGGGAAATTACGACCATAGAGGTTCATATTTTGATGGTACAAAATTTGCTAGTTGGAAGCACAAAATAAAAATACATATTCTTGGTCATAACCTCATAGTTTGGGTTGTTGTTCGTGTTGGATTGCGAGGTGAATTCTTTGATGATGGAAAGGAAATCGATCATGAAGCAACCATGGAAGAATTGAAGATGTTGCAATACAACGCTCAAGCATGCGACATTCTATTCAACTTTCTGTGCCTCGAAGAGTTCAACAAGATAATCCATCTTGAGAACGCAAAGAAAATTTGGGATTCTTTGATTGTTATGCACGAAGGAAAAGAATCTGTCACGGAATCTAAGTTGGATGTGCTACAAAGTCAACTTGACAAGTTTAAGATGAAAGATGGTGAAGGAGTCACGAAAATGTACTCTAGGCTTGCTCTCATCACAAATGAGATTTCCGGTTTAGTAAGTGAAAAGATGACCGACCTATTTGTTGGGGAACGTTGCATGGGAAACAAAAAATTTCCTACGCACACGCAAGATCTATCCATGGTGATGAGCATCTACAAGAGGGAGAGTGGATCTACGTACCCTTGTAGATCGCTAAGAGGGAATCGTTAAGAAATGCGGTTGATGTAGTCGAACGTCTTCGCGATCCAAATCGCCGAGCGTCCTGCGATCCAATCACGATCCGTCCGGATCTAGCACCGAACGGACGGCACCTCCGCGTTCAGCACACGTACGGATTGATGACAATCTCCGCCTTCTTGATCCAGCAAGAGGGAGTGGAGAGGTAGACGAGTTCTCCGGCAGCATGACAGCACTACGGCGATGGTGGTGGAGTAATCTAAGCAGGGCTTCGCCTAAGCATAGCTGAAACCGATCTAGAGGAGAAACTATGGACTAGAGGGAAGGGTTGCACGTGGGTGAAAATCTTATGCAAAAACCCTAAAACCTCTAGTATATATAGGACGAGAGGAGGAGGAGGCTTGGCGCAAGGGCCAGCCCCTCTTTGGTTCGGCCAAAGTGGAGAGGAGGAGTCCTCCTCCTCCACTCCTAGTAGGATTAGGACTCCTTCCTTATTTCCACCTTTTTGCCTTTTTTCCACCTTTTCCACTTTGGAATTTCTTCCCAGCCGCATGGGCCTTTTGTGGGACTTTGGCCAGCCCACTAAGGGCTGGTATTTATTCTCCCACAGCCCATGTAGCCTCTTGGGTCGAAATACACCACCTGATGGTCACCCGGTACCCTTCCGGCACTCCCGGTACACTACCGATGAGCCCGAAACTTTTCCGGCGACCAAAACAGGACTTCCTATATATCAATCTGTACCTCCGGACCATTCCGGAGCTCCTCCTGACGTACGGGATCTCATCCGGGACTCCGAACAACCTTAGGTCACCACCATATATAACTCTATACTACCGAAACGTCACCGATCCTCAAGTGTGCAGACCCTAAGGGTTCGAGAACTATGTAGACATGACCGAGACACCTCTACGATCAATAACCAATAGTGGGACCTAGATGCCCATACTAGTTCCTACATATTCTAAGAAGATATTTATCGGTCAAACCTCTATGTCAAGGATTCAGTTAATCCCATATGATGTTCCCTTTGTTCTTCGGTATGTTAGTTGCCCGAGATTCGATCGTCGGTATCTCCATACCTAGTTCAACCTCGTTACCGGCAAGTCTCTACTCGTTCTGTAATACAAGATCCCGTGACTAACACTTAGTCACATTGCTTGCAAGGCTTATTGTGATGTTGTATTACCGAGTGGGCCCTGAGATACCTCTCCGTTACACGGAGTAACAAATCCCAGTGTTGATCCATGCCAACTCAACAGACACCCTCAGAGATACCTGTAGAGTACCTTTATAGTCACCCAGTTACGTTGCGACGTTTGATACACACAAGGCATTCCTCCGGTGTCCGTGATTTGCGTGATCTCATGGTCATAGGAACATATACTTGACATGCAGAAAACTGTAGCAATAAACTGACACGGTCATATGCTATGTTTATAGTTCCTACATATTCTACGAAGATCTTTATCGGCCGAACCTCTATGTCCAGGATTCAGTTAATCCCGTATGATGTTCCCTTTGTTCTTCGGTATGTTACTTGCCCGAGATTCGATCGTCGACATCTCCATACCTAGTTAAAATCTCGTTACTGGCAAGTCTCTTTACTCGTTCTGTAATACAAGATCCTATGGCTAACACTTATTCACATTTCTTGCAAGGCTTATTGTGATGTTGTATTACCGAGTAGGCCATAAGATACCTCTCCGTCACACGGAGTAACAAATCCAAGTCTTGATCCATGCCAACCCAACAGACACCCTCGAAGATACCTGTAGAGCACCTTTATAGTCACCCAGTTACGTTACAAGATACACAAAAGATACTCCTCCGGTGTCAGTGAGTTGCATGATCTCATGGTCATAGGAACAGACACTTGACATGCAGAAAACTGTAGCAATAAACTGACACGGTCATATGCTATGTTTATAGTTTGGGTCTCGCCCATCCCATCATTCTCCTAATGATGTGATCCCGTTATCAAATGACATCACATGTCAATGGCTAGGAAACCTTGACCATCTTTGATCAACGAGCTAGTTCACTAGAGGCATACTAGGGACAAAGTGTTGTCTATTCATCCACACATCCAATGTGTTTCCAATCAATACAATTATAGCATGGATAATAAACAATTATCATGAACAAGGAAATATAATAATAAACACTTTATTTATTGCCTCTAGGGCATATTTCCAACAGTCTCCCACTTGCACTAGAGTCAATAATCTAGTTCACATCACTATGTGATTTACATTGTAATGAGTCGAACACCCATGCAGTTCTGGTGTTGATCATGTTTAGCTCTTGGAAGAGGTTTAGTCAACGGGTCTGCAACATTCAGATCCGTGTGCACTTTGCAAATATTTATGTCCTTCTCATCGATGTAATCGCGAATGGAATTGAAGCATCGCTTTATGTCTCTGATCCTCTTGTGAAACCTTGGTTCCTTGGCCAGAGCAATGGCACCAGTGTTGTCACAGAACAGAGTCATTGGATTTAGTGCACTGGGCACTACTCCAAGATCTGCCATGAACTGCTTCATCCAGACACCTTCCTTCGCTGCCTCCGAGGCTGCGATGTACTCCACCTCACATGTAGAATCGGCTACCACGCTTTGCTTGGAACTGCACCAGCTTACCGCTCCCTCGTTGAGAATAAATACGTATCCGGTTTACGACTTAGAGTCATCCGGATCAGTGCGACGAGGTCTTCATCACCTCCATAAACGAGAAACATTTCCTTAGTCCTTTTCAGGTACTTAAGGACATTCTTGACCGCCGTCCAGTGCTCCATTCCAGGATCACTTTGAAACCTTCCGGCCATACTTATGGCAAGGCTGACATCGGGTATTGTGCACAACATTGCATACATGATAGAGCCTATGGCTGAAGCATAGGGGATGACACTCATCTTCTCTCTATCTTCTGCAGTCACTAGGCATTGAGTCTTACTCAACTTCACACCTTGTAACACAGGCAAGAACCCCTTCTTGGACTAATCCATTTTGAACTTCTTCAAAACTTTATCAAGGTATGTGCTCTGTGAAAGTGCGATTAAGCGTCTCGATCTATCTCTATAGATCTTAATGCCTAATATGAAAGCAATTTCTCCTAGGTCCTTCATTGAAAAACTCTTGTTCAAATATTCCTTCACGCTTTTCAGCATTTCTATATTGTTTCCAATCAGCAATATGTGATCTACATATAATATTAGAAATGCTATAGAGCTCCCACTCACTTTCTTGTAAATACAAGCTTCTCCATAAACTTATATAAACCCAAACGCTTTGATCACCTCATCAAAGCGCTTATTCCAACTCCGAGATGCTTGCACCAGTCCATAAATGGATCGCTGGAGTTTGCAAACTTTGTCAGCATTCTCTGGATTGACAAAACCTTCCGGCTGCATCACATACAACTCTTCCTCAAGGAAACCGTTGAGGAACACTGTTTTGACATCCATCTGCCAAATTTCATAGTCAAAATATGCAGCTATTGCTAACATGATTCTGACAGACTTAAGCATCGCGACGGGTGAGAAGGTCTCATCGTAGTCAACTCCTTGAACTTTTAAAAAACCCTTTGCCACAAGTCAAGCTTTATAGACGATGACATTACCGTCCGCATCTGTCTTCTTCTTAAAGATCCCTTTGTTCTGAATGGCCTTTCGCCCTTCAGGTAATACTTCCAAAGTCCATACTTTGTTTTCATACATGGATCCCATCTCGGATTTCATGGCCTCTAACCATTTCTCGGAATCTGGGCCCATCATCGCTCCTCCATAGCTCGTAGGTTCATTGTTGTCCAACAACATGACCTCCAAGACAGGGTTGCCGTACCACTCAGGAGCAGTACGCGCCCTTGTCGACCTATGAGGTTCAATAGTGACTTGATCCGAAGCTTCATGATCATCATCATTAACTTCCTCTTCAATTATTGTAGGCTCCATAGAAACATGTTTCTGCGCTGTGCTACTCTCTCGTTGAAGTAAAGGTTCAATAACCTCATCAAGCTCTATTTTCCTCCCAGTCGATTCTTTCGAAAGAATCTCTTTCTCAAGAAATGTTCCGTTCTTAGCGACAAACACTTTGCCTTCGGATCTGAGATAGAAGGTATACCCAATTATCTCTTTCGGGTATCCTATGAAGATGCATTTCTCCGCTTTGGGTTCCAGCTTTTCAGGCTGAAGCTTTTTGACATAAGCATCACATCCCCAAACTTTAAGAAACGACAACTTTGGCCTCTTGCCAAACCACAGTTCATATGGCGTCGACTCAACGGATTTCGATGGTGCCCTATTTAAAGTGAATATAGCTGTCTCTACTGCATAACCCCAAAACGATAGTGGCAAATCGGCAAGAGACATCATAGAACGCACCATATCTGATAAGGTTCGATTACGAGGTTTGGACACACCATTACGCTGTGGTGTTCCGGGCGGTGTCAACTGTGAAACAATTCCACACTGTCTTAAGTGACTGCCAAAGTCATAACTCATATATTCACCTCCTCGATCAGATCGTAGGAATTTGATCTTCTTGTTACGATGATTCTCAACTTCACTCTGAAATTGCTTAAACTTTTCAAACGTTTCAGACTTATGTTTCATTAAGTAAATATACCCATATCTACTTAAGTCATCAGTGAAGGTGAGAAAATAACGATATCCACCGCATGCTGCAACATTCATTAGACCGCACACATCAGTATGTATGATTTCCAACAAGTCACTTGCCCGTTCCATTGTTCCAGAGAACGGCGTTTTAGTCATCTTGCCCATGAGGCATGGTTCACATGTGTAGAATGATTCAAAATCAAGTGACTCCAAAAGTCCATCGGCATGGAGCTTCCTCATGCATTTTACACCAATATGACCCAAACAGCAGTGCCACAAGAAAGTGGTACTATCATTATCAACTCTACATCTTTTGGCATCAATGTTATGAACATGTGTATCATCACTATCAAGATTTAATATGAATGAACCCCTCACATTGGGTGCATGACCATAAAAGATATTACTCATATAAATAGAACAACGGTTATTCTCTGATTTAAATGAGTAACCATCTCACAATAAACAAGATCTAGATATAATGTTCATGCTTAACGCAGGCACTAAATAACAATTATTCAGGTTCATCACTAATCCCGATGGTAATTAAAGAGAGAGCGTGCCGATGGCGATCACATCAACCTTGGAACCATTTCCCACGTGCATTGTCACTTCGTCCTTAGCTAGCCTCCGTCTATTCCGTAGGTCCTGCTTTGAGTTGCAAATGTGAGCAACCAAACCGGTATCAAATACCCAGGCACTACTACAAGAGCTAGTAAGGTACACATCAATAACATGTATATCATATATACCTTGTTTGTTGTTGGCCGCCTTCTTGTCAGCTAGGTACTTGGGGCGGTTCCGCTTCCAGTGACCAGTTCCCTTGCAATTAAAGCACTCAGTTTCTGGCTTGGCTCCATCCTTGGGTTTCTTTACAAGAGGAGCAACTGCTTTGCCATCCTTCTTGGATTTACCCTTCTTGCCCTTGCCCTTGCCATTCTTCTTGAAACTAGTGGTTTTATTGACCATCAACACTTGATGTTCTTTATGGATTTCACACTCAGCGACTTTCAGCATCGCAAACAGCTCGGCGATTGACTTGTTCATCCCGTGCATGTTATAGTTCATCACAAAGCTCTTGTAGCTAGGTGGCAGTGATTGAAGAACTCTGTTAGTGATCGCCTCTGCTGGAAGGGAAATTCCCAACTCCGCCAGACGAGTTGAATACCTAGACATTCTGAGTATATGTTCACTGATAGACACGTTCTTCTCCATTTTGCAAGCATAGAACTTATCGGAGGTCTCATACCTCTCGATCCGGGCATTCTTCTGAAAGATAAATTTCAACTCCTAGAACATCTCATATGCTCCATGACATTCAAAACGTCTTTGAAGTCCCGGTTCTAAGCCATACAATATTGCACACTGAACTATTGAGTAATCTCCAGAACATGCCTCCCAAGCGTTCTTAACGTCTTCGGATGACATGTCTTCGGGTTGGTCACCAAGCGGTGCATCAAGGACATATGATTTCTGGGAAGCCGCGAGGATAATCCTCAGATTACGAGCCTAGTCCACAAAGTTATTTCCATCATCTTTCAACTTATCTTCTCTAGGAACGCATTAAAATTCAGGGGTGCTACTGCGCGAGCCATTGATCTACAACATAAATATGCAAAGGTTACTTAGACTATTGTTCAATATAATGAGTTTAGTTAATCAAATTACTAAAGCTCCCACTCAAATTGGCATCCCTCAAGTCAGCCGAGTGTCACATGATCCAAATTCACCAACTCAAGTCCGATCATCATGTGAGTTGAGGTGGTTTCAATGGTGAACATCATCATGTTGATCATATCTACTATATGACTCATGTTCGACCTTTCGGTCTCTTGTGTTCCGAGGCCATGTCTGTACATGCTAGGCTCGTCAAGTTTAACCCAAATGTTCTGCATGTGCAACACTAGCTTGCACCCGTTGTATGTGAACATAGAGTCTATCACACCCGATCATCACGTGGTGTCTCGACACGACGAACTTTCGCAACGGTGCACACTTGGGGAGAACACAATTCATCTTGAAATTTAAGTGAGGGATCACCTTATAATGCTACCGTCGTCCTAAACAAAACAAGGTGCATAAAAGGATTAACATCACATGGAAATCATAAGTGACATGATATGGCCATGAACTTGTGCTTTTGATCTCCATCTTGAAAGCACCGGCATGATCTCCATCGTCACCGGCATGACACCATGATCTCCATCATCTTGATATCCATCAACGTGTCGCCATCGGGGTTATCGCGCCCACCATGCTTCTACTACTATTTCTACTGTTTAGCAATAAAGTAAAGCATTACATAGCGCTTAAAGATTAACACGCAGGTCATACAATAATAAAAGACAACCCTATGGCTCCTGCCGGTTGTCGTACTCATCGACATGCAAGTCGTGATATTCTATACAACACATGATCATCTCATAAATCACATATATCTCATCATGTAATTGGCCATATCACATCACAACATACCCTGGAAAAACAAGTTAGACGTCCTCTAATTGTTGTTGCTTGTTTTACGTGGCTGCTACGGGTATCTAGCAAGAACAATTCTCACCTACGCATAAACCAAAACGGTGATACATAAGTTGCTTTTCAACCTTCTCAAGGACCGCCTTAGTCGAATCCGATCCAACTAAAGTAGGAGAAACAGACAACCTACTCGAGATCTCATCTACACATAGACCTAGATCCGAACATTGCATGGGAAACAAAAAATTTCCTACGCACACACAAGATCTATCCATGGTCATGAGCATCTGCGAGACGAAGAGTGAATCTATGTACCCTTGTAGATCGCTAAGCAGGAAGCGTTAAGAAACGAGGTTGATGTAGTCGAACGTCTTCGCGATCCAAATCGTCAAGCTTCCCGCGATCCAACCACGATCCGTCCCGATCTAGCACCGAACGGACGGCACCTCCGTGTTTAGCACACGTACGGCTTGATGACGATCTCCGCCTTCTTGATCCAGCAAGAGGGAGCGAAGAGGTAGATGAGTTCTCCGGCAGCGTGACGGTGTTGCGGTGATGGTGGTGGACTAATCTCAGCAGGGCTTCGCCTAAGCATAGATGAAACCGATCTAGAGGAGAAACTACGGACTAGAGGGTAGGGTTGCACGTGGCTGAAAATCTTATGCAAAAACCCTAAAACCTCTAGTATATATAGGAGGAGAGGAGGAGGAGGTTTGGCGCAAGGGCCAGCCCCTGTTTGGTTCGGCCGAAGTGGAGAGGAGGAGTCCTCCTCCTCCACTCCTTGTAGGATTAGGACTCCTTCCTTATTTCCACCTTTTTGCCTTTTTCCCACCTTTGACACTTTGGAATTTCTTCCCAGATGCATGGGCCTTTTGTGGGACTTTGTCCAGCCCACTAAGGGCTGGTATTTATCCTACCACAGACCATGTAGCCTCTTGGGTCGAAATATTCCTCCCGATGGTCACCCGGTACCCTTCCCGCACTCCCGGTACACTACCGATGAGCCCAGAACTTTTTCGACGACCAAAACAAGACTTCCTATATATCAATCTTTACCTTCGGACCATTCTCGAGCTTCTCGTGATGTCCGGGATCTCATTCGGGACTCCGAACAACCTTCAGTCACCACCATATATAACTCTATACTACCGAAACGTTGCCGAACCTTAAGTGTGCAGACCCTACGGGTTCGAGCTATGTAGACATGATCGAGACCCCTCTACGGTTAATAACCAATAGCGGGACCTGGATGCCCATATTGGTTCCTACATATTCTACGAAGATCTTTATCGGTCGAACCTCGATGTCAAGGATTCAGTTAATCCCGTATGATATTCCCTTTGTTCTTCGGTATGTTACTTGCCCGAGATTCGATCGTCAGTATCTCCATACCTAGTTCAACCTCGTTACCGGCAAGTCTCTTTACTGTTTCCATAATACAAGATCCCATGACTAAAACTTAGTCACATTGCTTGCAAGGCTTATTGTTATGTTGTATTACCGAGTGGGCTCTGATATATCTCTTCATCACACGGAGTAACAAATCCAAGTGTTGATACATGCCAACTCAATAGACACCCTCGGAGATACCTGTAGAGTACATTTATAGTCACCCAGTTACGTTGGGACGTTTGATACACACAAGGCATTCCTCCGGTGTCCGTGAGTTGCATGATCTCATGGTCATAGGAATATACTTGACATGCAGAAAACTATAGCAATAAACTGACACGGACATATGCTACATTTATAGTTTGGGTCTTGTCCATCCCATCATTCTCCTAATGATGTGATCCCGTTATCAAATGACATCACATGTCAATGGCTAGGAAACCTTGACCATCTTTGATCAACGAACTAGTTCACTAGAGGCATACTAGGGACAAAGTGTTGTCTATTCATCCACACATGCAATGTGTTTCCAACCAATACAATTATAGCATGGATAATAAACAATTATCATGAACAAGTAAATATAATAATAAACACTTTATTTATAGCCTCTAGGGAATATTTCCAACACTATTCATCATCAAGAAGATCCTTAGGGCCTTGAATGGAAAATACGACACCATGTGCACATTGATCCAAATGATTACAAACCACAAATATCTCAAGCCTACGGAAGTCATTGGAAGGATTGTTGCTCATGAAATGTCACTCAAAGACAAAGAAGAGCTTCATGACAAGTGAGGTGGCGCATACAAAGCCTCAAGTGACACTCCCGCTACCTTAAGTGACAACCTTGTTACCAATGAATAGATAAGACTCATGGTCAAGAAATTCAACAAGTTCTACAAAAATAGAGGCAAAGAGAGAAGCTCCAACTCAATATATGAATAGAAGCTCCACTCAAGATATGAAGAGAAGCGCTCAGCTAGTCGTGACCAAAATTGTTACAACCTTCGAAGGCTCAAACACTTTTCCAATGAGTGCACGACACCCTACAAAAGAAGAGAATAGTCACCTAGAAGAAAAATCTCAAGAGATGAGTCACTTCGAAGAGAGAGAAGGAGTAGATAAGATCGCTATGAACGAAGACCTTCCCGAAGAATCAAGGACTCGGAGAAGAAGGACAAGTACACCAAGAGCTACATAAGAAGAAGACATCAAGATCATGTTGGTGAACGGGTATCCGACTCCAAATCCGACAACCAATCCGATAGAAGCTACCACTCCAACTTTGACTGTAGTCAAGATGAAGGTGTTGCCGGACTAGCACTCATTTCCTCCAACTCCTATGATTTATTTGATTCACCAAATGAAAGAATTGGAAGTTGCTTCATGGATAAAGGCCCCAAGGTATAACGCCCCAAATACATTGACTTCAATAGTGATGAGGATGACTTACTAGGATATGATGACTTGCTAGTTGCTGAAACAAGTGATGTTAGTCAAAATGAACTTGATAATAATCATGCTAGTCAAGATAAGTCATGTGATGATGATAAGAAGGATATTGAGCCCCTAACTAAAGAACTAAACACTCTTAAGTTAGCTCATGAATCTACTCAAGAAGATCATAGAGAGCTTCTAAGAACTCATGAGAAGTTACGCTTCGAGAAGCTAAATTTAGAGCAAGAGCATGAGTTTCTTAAAGCTATCAATGAAGATCTTTGAATGAAGAGTTCTTCTTATCTTGCCAAACGACTACTCTTGTCTACATTTGTTCCACAAGTTAAAACTAAGCAAACTAGTAACAAAGGCAATAAAAGTTCTTCATCTAGTAGCAACAATAAAAATGTTAAATCAAATGATGTTGCTTCTAGTAGCTCTCTTGATTCCACTAATGATTCTCTTATACAAGTTACACTTGAGCAAAAAAATGATTTATTGAAAGGAATTGTAGAGAAAGGTGTCTACAAGAGTCTTGTTGGAAGTAAACAATTTTAGGAGATTGCGCAAGCAAGGATGACACCGGAAGAATCAAGGTATTGGTTATGAACGAAAGTTCAATGCCAATGGAGTTTAATGGGAATAAGATCAACACCCCAAGACGAAGTTTTTTCCCCAAAAGGAGAAGTATGATCCTACTCTCTCAGAGGGAACACAAGCTCGAGATGATCTTCCAGCACAAGACCACAAGCTCAAAGGTAAAGACAACCTTCAAGAGGAAATTGACTCATTTGAAGAAGAATCACAATCCATGGTCAAGTGGGTTCCCAAGGACACTATTGGCTCTACTTCATCAAGTGCTACCTCAACTCCAAGGATCCCCATCAAGTTGATGTGGGTCCCCAAGAACAAGAACTAGTGAAGTTCTTGAGGGGTGACTCTGCCAAAAAAAATCACTCACACTCATTTTTGGAAAGAGCTATTTGCAATCAAGTCCAACCTTATTCAATATTTCAAGGAGTCAAAAATTCCCTCGTTGGTAATCAAGGGTAATTAATGCATCAGTGGACATCATCATACATGGATTTCACTCTATGTCCATAGATATCCTTGTATTTGTTCCTTGTGTGGGACTAACCCATGTAAGTGGGAAGAGTAAAAAACAACAAGGATTGCTACCAACTCAAGATGATGTTCATCAATAATGAGCATCGACCACTAGTTCACCTCCATGAAGTCTTCAATGAAAAAAGCCAAGGTCAGTTTGTCCCTCATAGGGGGGATGCCACATCAACGGGGGGATTTACTCAAAGACTTGAGTCAAAGCATCTCACAAGATGTGAACACGTTAGAAAGCTTTATGCAAAAGTGGCAGTCTCACTTGTGCTTAAATGATGAGTATGACCTATGATCAAGTATTCTTACTTGTCTCCTAAGTCAATATACTCATATATAGATGACCCTGCCATCGCCAAAGTGCTTGGTAGATACTAGAGTGGTTGTGCATGTTTGACATATTGTATTTGACATCTTATTGTGTGAGCATGTTGGTATCCATATTTTTCTGCATTCCAGGACATCCAACCGTGATTATATTTGTCTTTTATTTTGCTGGCCAATTGGGTGTACAAGAATGCCTAAGTACCCCCTCTACCTATATATGTTTTCTCGTCTCAACTATTCATGCATCATCACAAAACTTGAGCAAACACTTTTCTGACCCTCAGGGAGAGGAGCACTTGGAGTTACCGTTTCGACAAGGGTTGACTTCCAAAACCTCCCAAGTGTCTCTCGGTGTGAGCAATTCTCAAATCTTGATTTCACCAAAGTACTAGGGTTGATCTAGGTTTTCATCTCAAAATTCTGGCGTCACCAAATTGCTCTGTCTACAGGCAGTTACGCGTCTCGGTGGGACCAATTTTTTTGGCTCAGTGTCACTAACAGCAGGCGGGTGTATATCTCTGCGGGTCCGTACTTCAAAATTTCACTTCAAACGAAAGCCCCGCACCCCACTGCCTTTGCCGCCCATGTCTTCAGGTGATATCCATTGCCTCCCGTGCACCCTCGCCGCAGGAGTCTGTTGCTGTCAATAGAATCGCATCCACCATTGTCGTCGTAGCGAATTTTTTGCCAAGTTAGGGTAAAACTTCGACCCCTCTTGAACTCCAACCTCTGATTCGTGCGCGTTAGTTCTTATTCCCCTTCTAGCCAAAGTTTGCAATGTTTCTACCCATAAGAAAATTCCATAGAGATAGGCAAACAAGAAAATTTAGGTTTAGGGTTCTGCCGTATGCGTTTTGGTGTCACCAAGTCAAAACAAATCAGCATCACCAATGTGGGTTTCCCACAACACAAAGGACTTCTCTATGGAACTGAAAGTTCCTACCGGTGTTACCGATTTGGGGTTTTAGGGTTTCTAAGTAACTTTGGTGAGACCGAGTCACTCTTTGGTGAAACCGAAATGAGTGACCAGGTTTCTGTTAGCGTAGTTTGTTGCCTCAGATGTTCCAAAACTTGAAACTCTTTGGAACTGAAACTCGCACCATGGAGACCTAAAACTAAATTATTGAGTTCAAATTTGCAAAACCTCTATATTTCGTGATGCTCATCCATTCTACTCTTGTACATCTAATTCACAAGGTCAGTGATCAATCATGTCAGGTTCATATGACAACGAAAATGATCTCAGGGAAACAAGTGTTGATCTTGAAGCACACACTAGTCCTGAAGCTAGTTCCTCAGACCCTAAACTGCAAGCATGGTTTGCCCAGGGCAGCCACCAGGTCTGGGAAGAAGAGAAAATCTGATGAGGAGGACTCTGACTTTATTCCTGATGATGTCACATGCAAGAGGAAACTTGTTAGAAAGGAATATGCTAGCACTGAAGCCAAGAGTAGTGCTCCTGAGTCTACCAAGGGTGAGATGAGACTTACTCTTGAAGCCCCAACGACTTTCAAGCAGTCAAAGTCTATGAAGAAGAAGCCATGAAATAAGGTTAGGAAGAGAATCATTCAGGTGGTTGGGAGGTCAACCTCCATATTTGATAGCCCTGGAGAGCATGATGAAGTGCAAGAGGTGAGGGAGTCCTAGACTAAGGGGTCCTCGGGCCGTGGGCCTATCTCTTAATAGGCCGGCTTGGTGGGCCATTGTTTGATTATCGCAGGAAGGGCCGGATACATTGCGAGCTCACATTCCAGAAGGAAGTCCTGAAGGTGCGTCGTGCACTCCAAGTCAAGATGAGGAAATTGGCATCTCCATCCTTGGCAGGAGACCTACCATGTGTAAACCCTAGTATCGCCCCGGTGTCTATATAAACTGGGAGGGTTTTAGATCGTAGGGCAAGAAAAACTCGTCTAGGGTTTAGCTATTCGATCTCAAGGTAGATCAACTATGTAACCTTCATACCATCAATGTAATCAAGCATGACGTAGGGTTCCACCTCCATAGGAGGGCCCAAACCTGGGTAAACATCGTCTCCTTCGTCCCATGTTACCATCGATCCTAGTCTCACAGCTCGGGACCCCTACCTGAGATCCACCGATTTTGACACAGACATTGGTGCTTTCATTGAGAGTTCTGCTGTGATCGCCAAAGGAGTCGATGGCTCACGTTGTCATCAACGAAGAAGTCTACAACATGGACACCTTTGTCCCCGGACGGATCTTCGCTTTTGGTAGCATTATGTTGCATGCTGACCCGACCGGCCGTCTTGGCCATGTCGGGAGTTTCACCCCTGATCAAGAGGTCAGATTCGGGAACCTAGAGTTCTCCGTAGACTCTCGGGGCGATCTTTTGCTAACCGTTCTCGCAGTCTCGCCTGTCGTACCCGAAGACTCCGAGGCTTTAACCCCAGACTCCGCTTTCGATCTCGTCCACAGGATCCACTCGGGCTATGACCTAGCTTTGAGTCCGGATCCAATCATAGCGCCAGATGTCCAAAGACCGGTTCCTGCCGAAAACACCCCTCACGTGGACGCGTCGGAGGTTAACTCTAAAAGCTCTGAGCAGGTTGATCCGATCAAGCTCTCGACAATCAACAAGGACCTAGATCGGATCTTGTCGGTGCAAATTACCGATGATCCAACCCCGGTCCATGCTCAGCTTGGTTTAAGGCAGGTGAAGAAGAATTTTTAATCCCACCCACCGCCCACTTGATAGCCACTGTTGAAGACTTAACTGACATGTTGGACTATGCCTCCGAGGAGGCAGAAGACATGGATCAGGAAGATTGTGCTCCCACCCCCGTTAACACCGGGCGATGGACCATGACCTCCACCTATGACGTCTACATGGTGGACACTCTAGCCGATAACGGCGAACACACACACAAAAACAATGGCGACAAATCGGGTGAAGTGTCGTCAAGGCGCCGAAAGCCACATAAATGATTAAAGGGAAAAAAGGGAAGAAAGGATATCCCTGGCACCGGGGACGAAGATACCCCGGAAGACCTTGGCGATCCCGATATCCCCGAACACCCGCTAGAGGATCAAGAGAGGCTAGAAGAACAACGCAACCCTAATGATCTAAATGATTTCGAGGACAACAACTAACTCCCACCCGTCGAGGAGGAGGACATCCCGGAAGCCGATGACTTCGCCATCCCCGAAAACCTTGAAGATCAAGAACAATTTAGGCAATAACTTATAGCCATGGCCCACAGCTTGAAGGCAAAAGAATGATAGCTTAAGGCCGAACAGGACAACCTCAAGGATAGATGGACGAGGGTCCTATCAGTTGAGGAAGGATACGGTACCGACCTATTGGACCAACCCAAGAGCTATCCACACCGAAGGTTGCTACCACAATTCGATGACGAGCTTACCGATACGTTGTCTCCCAAACATACTCCATACGACAAGCCAGACCGCCCTCCTCGAGGACGAGACATGACGGCTGACGACACCGGTTATAGGCCAAAGATACCCCAAAGATGGGGAAAAGGGCCAATAGAATCCGATGGCAGGTTTGACCGATGACGCGACCTAGACTATAGAGTAGGTCATACGAGATCCATCTACGATTCAGAGGGTACTCACCCAATAGACGGAAGGGGTACCGGCCTTGGCTCGACCACAACAATAGAGGTCGGGAAAGAAACCGGGCCAGAACAGACGCCGATAACCGGCGTGACATAGCTCGGGTCAGAGGCGCTACCCACACACTGTGCTTCACGGACGAGGTAATGCAGCATTAATTCCCGGAGGGCTTCAAACCCATGAACATAGAGCAATACGATGGGACAACTGACCAACAGTATGGATCGAGGAATTCCTCCTCCACATCCACATGGCGTGAGGAGATGATGTCCACGCCATCAAGTATCTTCCCCTAAAACTTAAGGGGTCGGCTCGGTACTGGTTAAGCAACCTCCACGAAAATTCCATCAGGTGCTGGGAGGATCTAGAGGATGCATTCCAATCTAACTTCCAAGGCACCTATGTTCGGCCACCGAACTCCTTCGACCTGAGCAATGTCATCCAGAAGGCAGGAGAGTCCACTCGGCAATTCTAGAATTGGTTCTTGGCCAAGAAAAACCAGATCGTTGATTGCCCAGATGCTGACGCAATAGGCTCCTTCAGGCACAATATTTGGGGCGAATGGTTGGCTCGCCAACTCGGCCAGGATAAACCTAGGACGATGTCCGCCCTTACATCACTCATGGCTCGCTTTTGCGTGGGCGAGGATAACTGGCTAGCAAGACGGAGCCGCAACCCCGAAGACCCCGAAACCTCCAAAGTTCGGGATGGAAATGGGAAATCAAAACGCAACAAGAATAAGCGCCGACACAACAATAGTGATGCCGATGACACGGCCGTTAATGCCGGCTTCCGCAATTCTTGACCCGGGCAGCGGAAGAGGCCTCCCAAAGGCAATCGCGACGGACCTACCCCACTGGACAAAATCATGGAGAGGCATTTCCAGATCCATGGCACTCAAGAGAAACCTGCCAACCACACCAACCGTAACTGCTGGGTGTTCAAATAGGTCGTCAAACTCGCAGCCGAGGATCAAGGCAAGGCCCCCCGCAACAAAGATGAGGATGAGCCTCGGTGGTCCGATTGGTGGCGGACAGAAGCAGTTCCCTCCAGAGGTAAAAATGGTGAATATGATATACGCCACTCATATACCCAAAAAGGAGAGGAAGCTCACCCTTCGAGAGGTCTACGTCGTAGAGCCTATAGCCCTGAAGTATAACACATGGTCGGCGTACCCGATCACCTTCGATCGACGTGACCACTTGACCAGTATCTGTCATGGGGGTTCAGCCGCCCTTGTCCTAGACCCCATCATAGATGGGTATCACCTCACTAAAGTCCTAATGGATGGAGGAAGTAGCCTTAATCTGATTTACTCAGACACGATGAAAAGGATGGGTATAGATCCGTCAAGGATCAAACCCAGCAACACTACCTTTAAAGGAGTGATCTCAGGTGTCGAATTCCGACGCACGGGCTCTGTAAGCCTGGAAGTAGTGTTCGGTTTGCCCGATAACTTTCGAATCGAAGATTTGATCTTCGACATTGTACCTTTCCGCAGGGGCTATCACGCCCTGCTAGGTCGTACAGTGTTCGCTTGCTTTAACGCCGCCCACACACGCATACCTCAAGCTCAAGATGCCCGGGCCCAAAGGGGTCATTACTGTCAACAGCAACACAAAGCGCTCCCTACAAACTGAGGAACATGCATTGGCCCTGGTGGCCGAATTCCATTACAATGATGATCAGCAAACACTGACATCTGTCGTAAAGGCGCGTAAGGTTGAGAAGCGAGCTCCGTTTCAGCCCGAACTCACAGAACCTTCTCCTCCCCAAAAATAGGGACTCACTCCTCATTGGACAGACCTAATGCCTGCAAAACACGTGCCAAGAAGGCACAACTTCGCACTTAAGATTCCATGGGAAGTAGTGGGGGACAACTATCAAAGCGCAAAGTGTTCGGCTGGACCGAACTACCAGCAATATAAGTCTTCAGACATACAATAGGTACCATCAAGGACTTGCTAAAGCATAAAGCCCGTCAATAGTTCGGCGACTTCTCAAGATCATCTTTCCAAGATCCGCTCATCGACAACATTACCCATAAAGGAATGCAACCCCCTAGGAGGCACAGGAGTGGACAGGCGACATGGCATATCGAGGACGTCAGGCCACCCATCGAAGACCCCTGGTACAACCCCTCCTGTAAACTTTATATTTCATCTTCAAGTACCTGTAAACAGTTGCTTTGGCAATTTGAGCTATAAGAGTTGTTGATTCAAATATAATACCATCATGAATGGCTGCTTCGTTGTCTCTTTTTTTGGGTACATACTCTATTTCCTCCCTCCTCAACGCTTCTTGCAAAACTGTTTGGTACACATTACGATGCAACTGGCTAATAGACCGGGGGCTCGAATTTAAAATATCTCCCTAAGCACAATCGATTATGTGTTCGGCGTCTTAGAGTTTGCTTTATATGAATTGGTTCCGAACTATGTCTTGGGTCAATAGTTGGGTTGCCCGGCTCCTGTGCTTGCCCCTTTACGTACCGCTCGTTTAGCTAAAAGGGCGAAGAGAGAACCACTGCGATTGTGTTTACAGCTAGCCTGGTCAAGCACCTCAGGGGAGAAAGCCAAAAACTGACTGTCATAGTATGGTAGAACTGCTCTGCGAATCCGAGCATAAGTGTTATACTAAAAACTTTGTTAGAGTTTATTCCGTGTCATACGATGGGTTTGGTATTCGTACAAACGATGTGATACCGGCTTCAGCCGCAGTTCATCCGAACATCACAAACCACTAGGGGCTAGTCATCAACCCCCGCATTCCTTTTTCATGCTCCTATGGCTAAGTGAAAGCAATAAAGCATTATGGTCTGATTGCCTTGTACACATCACACTGCCACCTTCGGGTACCGATAGCTCGGCTAAGGGTCACAGTGTGGAGGTAGAGACACCTCGTGTAGTATCTACATGGGGGCTGAAGCTGACGACTCGCAACTTTCAGTTTAAATGGCCACACGGGAGTTATAGCGAATGCAAAACATAAAATACATATAAACCATGCATCATAACCATGAAGGTGTTAAAAGGTCTTCAGACATATTACAACGCATTTACACATAAAAGTTATCTTTTAAGCACTGAGCCTCTATAGCCCGAGCACCCTCCATCAGTACGGAGCCCAGGGCACCTATGCTCCTTTCTAGGGGGCGGAGGAGCGGTGGCTATCTTCGTCGGATCTAGCCCCGGCTAGTGCACCTTGGCCATTGCAAAGGCCATCCGAGCTCCCTCGATGCAGGAAGAACGCCTTAGCGCGTCAATCCGAGGCGATGTATCGCTCAACTTCCGCACTAGGCCAAAGTAACTGCCCGGGAACGGCTCATCGAGCCATAGCCGGATGTAGAGATCCTTCATGGCCGGCTCCGCCACCCGGTGTAGCTCCATCAGCTGCTTCATCTGCTCGATGAGGAGAGGAGAGCGCTCGGAGGCTTCAAATTGTGCCCAAAAGAGCGGATCCTCATCTCCCTCTTCTTGCGAAGCATAGAACTGGTTCACGTCTGCTACACACTTCAGGAGGTCCGAGCTGGCGCATGAGGAATGCCACACCTAGGCAAGCAATGCGAACTTTCTACCACCGAAGGCACACTGTAGTAAATACGACTTACCATCTGTGATAGCCTTGACTTGGTGAATCTGTTCTTCAAAGAATTGCCTGTCCACCCGATCCTTCTGGAGGTCAGTTTTTAGCGCGGATAGCTCGACAGCATGTTCCTTGCCCTTCTACTCAAGGTCCTCGCATTTTTGGCTGGTATCCTTAAGCTCCTGCTGAACCTCCCCCACCCGAGCCTCATGCTTTTCGCTCGCGGTTTTTAATGTGAAGAGCGCGGCTGCTGCCTGTTCGGCTGTTGTCTTCTCTTTTGCGGCCTCTAGCTTCATCTGTTGTAGCTCGGCCTTAAGCTTCTCGACTTCCTTCGCCGAGGCTGTGTAAGCAATACAACATATAATTATACTAAGTTAACAGTGTGAATCACTAATGCTTAATAGCTCGGATATTCCAAGACGGCTTACCTTGCACCTCGTCGAACCTCTTGTTAAAAGCATCAAGCTCCTCTCTGGAGCCCTTGAGCTTCTAGTTTAGCTCGTCAAGATCTGCGGCATTAATGGCCACCGCTGATGACAAAGCCTAAAAATAGCACATATTTATCAGTTTATATGAGTTTAATCACCCGAACTGTCAAGACCATGACCCTATGTTCGGTCCTTTTAAGGACTGTTAGAACATTATAGGATGGATAATGTCTCATACATTGCTTGGTCATTTCTTTGTATTTGACCCCTGGGTGAGTTTTTCTATACTCACCCATGGCTCGGGGGCTGCTATATATAACGATAGCACAAACCTAATAAATTAAAATCTCAGGAAAAGAACATTACGTGGCTCACCTGGAAGCCCGCCAGGAGACCGTTGAAGGCCTGCTTCAGTCCGCTATCAATGGACTACATGCTTTGCAAAACCACACCCATAAGGGTGCGGTCATCCTCGGAGATGGAGGCGCTTGACAGAGCCTCCTCCATGACCGTCCACCCAGTCATCGGTGGCGCCGGTGGTGATCGATTAGTCCGATCTCCAACCGGGGATTGAACCGGTGGCTTTGGAGGTATGGTGCACTCCGAAGATGACCTTGGAGGGGACTGGACATCCCTTTGTCCAGTCTCCTCAGTATCGGGGAGGGGCTCCTCCTCCCGGTCTTCAACGGCCGAGGCATTAACCTCGTCCATGACATCGTCACCCCCACCACTTGTGTTCGGCTCCAAAGGATCCTGGTGGGATGACACCTCCACGACATCCTTCGCGGTCCCTGGAGGTGTGGGATGCGACACGGTCCCGCTCTCCACCAGCTCAATGGGTGGAGTCTCCCCGTCCGAAACTTGGTCGGTGGGGAGAACGCATGGTGGGTTGCAGACCAAAAGGCGCTCACACGTTAATAACATTAAAAACTTGGCATGAATAGCTTAGGGAGTCTTCGAATTCTTACCTTCGAGCTGGGGGCTTGACCCTTAGGTTCCTTTGAGGAACCTTTTTGAAGTCCTTTAATAAGGTATCCGAGTCCGAACTATCGTCGGGCAGGACCAACATTGCCCGACGTGCCCTCTTTGGAGCAGGAGGAGGTACCTCCTCCGTGGTGTCCGATGACACCGCCCTCTTTCTTGTGAGGGGGGAATCCCCCTCCTCCTTTTCCTCATGCTCTTCCTCATGGTTAGAGGAGGCATGGTTTTCCTCGGAAGCAGCGTCCGGCTGGTCCTTGATGCGGAGACCTCCTCGGCCTTTCTTCTTCTCTTTATTTTCTTGCGCCTTGTAAGGCGCCGCGATGAGCATCTCTGACAACAGCTTTGACCTGGGGTCTTCGGGCTGTGGTGCCAGGTAGTTGATGCCTGTGGCTTTGCTAAACCATTTTTGCAAAGATGATGGGAAAGGTGTATAGATTTTCTATCGGAAAACATAGCCGATCAATTGAAATTATGTTATACCTGGGTAGGAGGGTTATCGATGTGTAGGCCCCGATCCTCCTCCTCGGCTGGCCAACTCTTCTGAGCCTTGAACAACGCCTTCCATAGTTTCTCCGGAGTGGTGTGGAAGAGCTGACGAATGGTAGGCTCATTGTCAAGCTGATAAGCCCACATGGGGGAGTCCCGACGCTGGCAGGGAAGGATGCGGCATCGAAGCAAGATCTAACCCATGTTAACCAGCTCGATCTTGGCCTTGATCATCGAGGTGATGCGCTTATACCGCTTGTCCACCTCCGCATCCAACCCCAGTCGAAGCCCTTTCGGAGCCGAGAGGTCAATCTTGTGGGAGGTCCGGATCTGAACTCGGCCAGAGCAACCCGACCTTCTTCTCTTGGCTCGGTGATATAAAACCACTCCTTTTCCTAGATCTTGATGGTGTCAATGAAGGTGCCAGTCGGCCATCCGACCCGTGGGAGCTAGCTAATGACCGCCCCTCCATAGTCCGCGTGCTCGCTCGCGACGGTCTTCAGCTTGATGTTGAAGACCTTGGGCCACTGCCCAAAGTGCGGTTCGACCCACAGAAAGGCCTCGCAGATGATGATAAATGCCTATATGTGCATAAAGGAGTTCGGGGAGAGGTCGTGGAAGTCTAGTCCATAGAAGAACATGAGACCCCAAAAAAAGGGATGGAGTGGAAAGCTTAGTCCTCGGATGAAGTGGGGGACAAATACCACCCTCTCGCCTGGCTTCGGGATATGGACCACCTGGTTCTTCTCCGGGGCGCGATGGAAGACGTTGGTGGGGAGGTAACCGGCTTCCTTCAGGTCCTGGATGTCTTGGTCAGTGACCGTGGAGGCCTCCCACTTGCCGTTGGAGCCCGAACCCACCATGGCTAAAGCTCAGAGGATAAGTTGAGGAAGAATTGGATCTGGGCTCTCGGAGCTTAGGGAGATTGAGGAAGCAGAGGATACGAATGGGGAGCATGAATATGCCTTGAGGGTTTTTTCCCTTTTATGTGGCGTGACGATGATTAGCCTCCCTTTACTGCATCGCAAATCCCTCCGCTTCCCAAGATGTGCGTGCCGTTATACACGTATAAAGAAACTTGATATGATTAATCATATCTCGTGAGAAACAGAGCATGATTTATGCATTGATGAATCTTGTTAAGGTAAAAACGGCCTCGAACCGCGAATTGAGTTTTCATAACTGGTTCAGTGGTCGTGGTGGGCCGCGACTCTTTGTCAGAAAGGTTGTCAACATACACTATTTACACTTTGATGTTTGGACTTCGGGGCTAAGCGACTCACGGTGTTCGGTCGATCATATGATCGGAAACATTACGCGTCATCGGAGGCCGAACTAATCTCAGACGATCATTAAATGGGAAGAAGAACTCACCTCGCAAGCTGAAGACTCTAGTCATGTGGAGAAGCCGAAGCTAAGACCCTTGGCGTTAGGGGCTAGTTCGAGGGCTACTGAGGGAGTCCTGGACTAAGGGGTCATTGGGTTGTCGGCCTATCTCTTAATAGGCCGGTTTGGTGGGCCATTCTCTGATCATTGCAGGAAGGGCCGGATACATTGAGAGCCCACATTCTAGAAGGAAGTCCCAAAGGCGCTGACGAGGATATGTACCTAGGGTAGGGTCCTAGGCCTGACCTACATACCCTACCTGAGGACACTATATTGGAGGACTTAACGATGACAATAGAGTTTCCGACTGAAGTCATCATGACGTGATAGTCACTCGACAGTTAAGTCACTCGGAGGTTTCTCCCTCCACTCGACAATCTCCTGTCACTCGGAAGACCTTGCTACCAGTAGAGACCGGAAGATCAAAACACATCCCAAGGAGACCAATAGGTAGGCGTTCCGACAGTCGTCATTAGTAGCATTTATTGTTTACGTTGCCAGTAACGTACATCCTTATTCCCACAATCGAACCCTTGGTTGCTTGACATTCATGAGGGGCAGCGTACTCTATATAAGCCGCCCCTCCCCTCTGGCACAAGGGTTCGCACCCCCAGTAACTGTTGGAAATATGCCCTAGAGGCAATAATAAATTGTTTATTATCATATTTCCTTGTTCATGATAATCGTCTATTATCCATGCTATAATTGTATTGATCGGAAACTCAGATACATGTGTGGATACATAGACAACACCATGTCCCTAGTATGCCTTTGATGGACTAGCTCGTTGATCAAAGATGATCAAGGTTTCCTAGCCATGGACATGAGATGTCATTTGATAAAGGGATCACATCATTAGGAGAATGATGTGATGGACAAGACCCAAACTATAAACGTAGCATATGATCGTGTCAGTTTATTGCTACAGTTTTCTGCATGTCAAGTATTTGTTCCTATGACCATGAGATCATGCAACTCACTGACACCGGAGGAGTATCTTTTGTGTATCTTGCAACGTAACTGGGTGACTATAAAGGTGCTCTACAGGTATCTTCGAGGGTGTCTGTTGGGTTGGCATGGATCAAGACTGGGATTTGTTACTCCGTGTGACGGAGAGGTATCTTATGGCCCACTCGGTAATACAACATCACAATAAGCCTTGCAAGAAATGTGAATAAGTGTTAGCCATAGGATCTTGTATTATGGAACGAGTAAAGAGACTTGCCAGTAACGAGATTTAACTAGGTATGGAGATGCCGACGATCGAATCTCGGGCAAGTAACATACCGAAGAACAAAGGGAACATCATACGGGATTAACTGAATCCTGGACATAGAGGTTCGGCCGATAAAGATCTTCGTAGAATATGTAGGAATCAATATGGGCATCCAGGTCCTGCTATCGGTTATTGACCGTAGAGGTGTCTCGGTCATGTCTACATAGTTCTCGAACCCGCAGGGTCTGCATAGTTAAGGTTTGGTGACGTTTCGGTAGTATAGAGTTATGTAATGTGCTGACTGAAGGTTGTTCAGGGTCCCAGATGAGATCCCGTACGTCACGATGAGCTCCGGAATGGTCCGGAGGTAAAGATTGATATATAGGAAGTCCTATTTTGGTCACCAGAAAAGTTTCGGGCTCATCGGTAGTGTACCGAGAGTGTCGGGGGACCATCGGGAGGGGTGTCTTGACCCAAAGGACCTCATGGACTGTGGGAGGAGTCAAACCAGCCCCTGTGGGATGGACTAAGCCCCCAATAAGGCCCATGTGGCTAGGAGTGGGAAAAACGAAAAGGTGGAGAGGTGGAAAGAGTTTCCAAGTGGAAAGGAGGAATCCTACTCCTAATAGGATTGGAGTAGGACTCCTCGACCTCCAATTTCGAACAAACCTTGATGGTTTGAGGATGCCTCCTCCCCTAACCCCCACCTATATATACTAGAGGATTTAGAGGGAAAACATAACCCTAATTGCCATGTGCTGCCTCTCCTCTAGATCATAGTTTCTCCTCTAAATTGGTTTCAGCGGTGCTTAGGCGAAGCCGTGCTAGAATAGCTCCACCACCATCACCGCAACACCGTCGTGTTGCCGGAGAACTCGTCTACCTCTCCGCTCCCTCTTGCTGGATCAAGAAGGCAGAGATTTTCATTGAGTTCTACGTGAGTTGAACGCGGAGGTGCCGTCTGTTCGGCGCTAGATCGGAAGGACCGTGATCAAGATCGCGAGACGAATCGTGATTGGATCGTGGGACGGATTGTGATGAGATCGCGGGACGGATCATGATCGGATTGCGGGACAGATCGTGATGGGATCGTGGGACGCTCGACGATTTGGATCGCGAAGACGTTCGACGACATCAACCGCGTTTCTTAACGCTTCCCGCTTAGCGACCTACAAGGGTATGTTGATCCACTCTCCCCCTCGTAGAAGCTCATTACCATAGATAGATCTTGCGTGTGTGTAGGAAATTTTTTGTTTCCCATGCAACGTTCCCCAACAGTGGTTTCGGAGCTATGTCTATGTGTAGATGAGATCTCGAGTAGAACACAAAGAGTTTGTGGGCGTTGATGCTTAGATTGCTTCTCCCTTGGTCGTGTTTTGGTTCAGCGGTATTGTGGGATGAAGCGGCCCGGACCAACCTTACTCGTACGCTTACGAGTGACCGGTTCCATCGACTGACGTGTAACTTCGTTGCACAAAGATGGCTAGTGGGTGTCTGTTTCTCCTACTTTAGTTGGATCGGATTCAACAAAGGTGGTCCTTGAGAAGGTTGAAAAGCAATTTATGTATCACCGTTGTGGTTTTGCATAGGTGAGAATTGTTCTTGCTAGATACCTGTAGCATCCACGTAAAACTTGCAACAACAATTAGAGGACGTCTAACTTGTTTTTGCAGGCTATGTTGTGATGTGATATGGCCAATTACATGATGAGATATATGTGATGTATGAGATGATCATGTGTTGTATAGAATATCACGACTTGCATGTCGATGAGTACGGCAACTCACAGGAGCCATAGGGTTGTCTTTAATTATTGTAAGACCTGCATGTCAATCATTAAGCTCTATGTAATGCTTTACTTTATCGCTAAATGATAGCTATAGTAGTATGAGCATGGTGGGCGTGACAACCCCGATGGCGACACAATGATGGAGATCATGGTGTTATGCCAGTGACGATGGAGATCATGCCGGTGCTTTCAAGATGGAGATCAAAAGCACAAGTTCATGGCCATATCATGTCACTTATGATTTGCATGTGATGTTAATCCTTTTATGCACCTTGTTTTGCTTAGGACGATGGTATCATTATAAGGTGATCCCTCACTTAAATTTCAAGATAAATTGTGTTCTCCCTAAGTGTGCACTGTTGCGAAAGTTCGTCGTGTTGAGACACCACGTGATGATCGGGTGTGATAGACTCTATGTTCACATACAATGGGTGCAAGCCAGTGTTGCACGTGCAGAACACCCGGGTTAAACTTGACGAGCCTAGCATGTACAGACATGGCCTTGGAACACAAGAGACCGAAAGGTCGAACATGAGTCATATAGTAGATATGATCAACATGATGATGTTCACCATTGAAACCACCTCAACTCACGTGATGATCGTACTTGAGTTGGTGAATTGGGATCATGTATCCCTCGAATGACCGGAGGAGTGTCAATTTGAGTGGGACTTCATAGGTAATATGATTAATTGAACTCATTATCATGAACGTAGGAAGTAGTGTCTTTGCAAATTATGTTGTAGCTCACTTGAATTTTTATATGTTCCTAGAGAAATAGAGTTGAAAGATGATGGTAGCAATATTGCGGATTGGGTCCGTGATCTGGGGATTGTCCTCATTGCTGCACAGAAGGCTTATGTCCTTAATGCACCGCTCGGTGCGGCACCCCCTCTAGCGTCGTCTATAGATGTTGTGAACATCTGACAGGCATGTTCCGATGACTACTTGATAGTTTAGTGCGTCATGCATTACGTCTTAGAACTCAGGCTCCAAACGTTTTGAACGTCATGGAACATATGAGATGTTCTAAGAGCTGAAATTGGGATCTCTGGATCATGCCTGTGTTGTGAGATATGAGATCCCCAACAAGATTCTTTGCCTGCAAGACGAAGGAGAATAGCTCAATCGTTGAGCATGTGCTCAGATTGTCTGGGTGCTACAATCGCTTGAATCGAGTGGGAGTTGATCTTCCAGATGAGATAGTGACTGATATAGTTCACCAAGTCACTATCACTAAGCTACTAGAACTTCGTGATGAACTATAATTATGCCAGGGATGGAAATGATGATCCCTGAGCTATTCACGATGTTTGACACCGTGAAGGTAGAAATCAAGAAGGAGCATCAAGTGTTGATGGTTAGTGAAACCACAAGTTTCGAGAAGGGCAAGGACTAAGAGGGAAACTTCATGGATGGCAAGACAGTTGTTGCTCAAATGAAGAAACCCAAGGTTGAACCCAAACCCGAGACTAAGTGCTTCTAGTATAAGGAGAGCGGTCACTGAAGTGGAACAACCCTATATACTTGGTAGATAAGAAGGCTGGCAAAGTCGACAGAAGTATATTTTATATACGTGTTATTGATGTGTACCTTGCTAGTACTCCTAGTAGCACCTGGGTATTGGATACCGGTTCGATTGCTAAATGTTAGTAACTCAAAATAAAAGCTACGGAATAAACGGAGACTAGCCAAGGGTGAGGTGACGATGTGTGTTGGAAATGTTTCCAAGGTTGATGTGATCAACATCGCATGCTCTCTCTACCTTCGGGATTAGTGACGAACCCAAATAAATGTTATTTGGTGTTTGCGTTGAGCATAAATGTGATTAGATCGTGTTTATTGCAATACAGTTATTCATTTAAGTCAGAGAATAATGGTTATTCTGCTTACATGAATAATACCTTCAATGGTCATGCACCCAATGAACGGTTTGTTGAATCTTGAACGTAGTAATATACATGTTCATAACATAGATGCCAAAGAATACAAAGTTAATAATGATAGTACCACATACTTGTGGCACTGCTGCTAAATGTCATATTGGTGTAAAGCGTATGAAGAAACTCCATGCTGATGGATCTTTTGATTCATTCAATTTTGAATGGTTTTAGACATGCGGACCATGCCTTTTGGGCAACATGACTAAAACCCTGTTTTCCGGCTTAATGGAATGGGCAAGTGACTTATTGGAAATGATACATGTTGATGTATACGGTCCAATGAGTGTTGTAGCGTGTGGTGGATATCATTATTGTCTTACCTTCACTGATGATTTGAGTAGATATAGTGTATATTTACTTAATGAAACACAAGTCTAAATCGTTTGAAAAGTTCAAGAAGAATCAGAGTGAAGTTTGAGATCATCGTGACAAGAAGATAAAATGTCTACGATGTGATCGTGGAGGTGAATATCTGAGTTACGAGTTTGGTATAGAACTTAAGACAATGTGAAAGTTGTTTCACAACTCACGCCACCTGGAACACCATAGTGTGATGGTGTACCGTACGTCGTAGTCATGCTCTATTGGATATGGTGCGAATTATGATGTTTCTTATTGTTTTGCCACTATCGTTTTGGGTTATGCATTAGGGACAACTACATTCACTTTAAATAGGGAACCATCTAAATCCGTTGAGATGATACCATATGGTTTGGCAGAAACCTAAGCTGTCATTTCTTAATGTTTGGGGCTGCGACGCTTATGTGAAAAGGGTTTTCACCTATAGATGTCAAACCCAAAGCGGACAAATGCATCTTCATAGAATACCCTAAGAACAGTTGGGTATACCCTCTATCTCAGATCCGAGTACGAACTTTTTATTGCTAAAACTGGATCCTTTCTCGAGAAAGAGTTTCTCTCGAAAGAATTGAGTGGGAGGAAGATATAACTTGATGAGGTTGTTGAACCTTTGTTCAACCAGAGAGTAGTGCAGAGCAGAAAGATGTTTATGTG
Source organism: Hordeum marinum (assembly GCA_022496015.1). Lineage (NCBI taxonomy): Eukaryota > Viridiplantae > Streptophyta > Magnoliopsida > Poales > Poaceae > Hordeum > Hordeum marinum. Next base: position 123,632,126 of record CM039673.1, on the reverse strand, counting down.
GAGCCTACGTCAGTTGAAGTGGAAGTTAATGATGATGATCATGAAGCTTCAGATCAAGTTACTATCAAACCTCCTAGGTCGACAAGGACGCGTACTGCTCCTGAGTGGTACGACAACCCTGTCTTGGAGGTCATGTTGTCGGACAATAATGAACCTACAAGCTATGGAGAAGCGATGATGGGCCTGGATTCTGACAAATGGTTAGAGACCATGAAATCTAAGAAAGGATCCATGTATGAAAACCAAGTATAGACTTCGGTAGACTTGCTCGTTGGACGGCACGTCGTCGAGTACAAATGGACCTTTAACAAGAAGACAGATGCTGATGGTAAATGTCACCATTTATAAAGCTCGACTTGTCGCAAAGAAGTTTCCGCCAAGTTCAAGGAGTTGACTACGATGATACTTTCTCACTCGTAGCGATGCTAAAGTCTGTTGGAATTATGTTAGCAATTACTGCGTTTTTCAATTATGAAATCTGGCAGATGGATGTCAAAACATCATTTCCTTCCTTAAGGAAAGGTTGTATGAGATACAACCAAAAGGTTTTGTCAGTCCTAAGGATGCTAAAAGGTGTGCAAGCTTCAGTGATCCTTCTATGGACTGAAGCAAGCATCTCGAAGTTGGAATATACGCTTTGATGACGTGATCAAAGTTTTTGAGTCTATACAAAGTTTATGAGAAACTTGTATTTATAATAAATTGAGTGGGAGCACTATAGAATTTATGATAAGGATATGTGGTTGACATATTGTTGATCGGAAATTATGTAGAATTTCTGGAAAGCATAAAGGGTTGTTTGAAAAGAGTTTTTCAAAGGAAGACCTCGATAAAGCTACTTAATTGTTGGGCATTGAGATCTATAGATATAGATCAAGACGTCTGATAAGACTTTCAATGAGTACATACCTTGACAAGATTTTGAAAGAGTTCAAATGGATCAGTCAAAGAAAGAGTTCTTGCCTGATTTCTAAGGTGTGAAGTTGAGTGAGACTCAAATCTCGACCACGGCAGAAGAAAGAGAAAGGACGAATGTACCGAGAGTGCCGGGGGACCATGAGGAGGGGTGTCTTGACCCAAAGGACCTCATGGGCTGTGGGAGGAGTCAAACCAGCCCCTGGTGGGCTGGACTAAGCCCCCAATAAGGCCATGCGGCTAGGGGTGGGAAAACCCCAAAAGGTGGAGAGGTGGAAAGAGTTTCCAAGTGGAAAGGAGGAATCCTACTCCTAATAGGATTGGAGTAGGACTCCTCCACCTCCAATTTTGACCAAACCTTGATGGTTTGAGGCTGCCTCCTCCCCTCCCTCCCTCCTATATATACTATAGGATTTAGAGGGAAGAGATAACCCTAATTGCCATGTTCTACCTCTCCTCTAGATCGTAGTTTCTCCTCTAGATTGGTTTCAGCGGTGCTTAAGTGAAGCCGTGCTAGAATAGCTCCACCACCATTGCCGCAACACCGTCGCGCTGCCGGAGAACTCTTCTACGTATCTACTCCCTCTTGCTAGATCAAGAAGGTGGAGATCGTCATCGAGCTGTACGTGTGTTGAACGTGGAGGTGTCGTCCGTTCGGCACTAGATCGGAAGGACCGTGATCAAGATCGCGAGACAAATCGTGATTGGATCGCTGGACGGATCATGATGAGATCACAGGATGGATCATGATTGGATTGCGGGATGGATTGTGATGGGATCGCGGGACGCTCGGTGATTTGGATCGCGAAGACGTTCGACTACATCAACTGTGTTTCTTAACGCTTCCCGCTTAGCGATCTACAAGGGTATGTAGATCCACTCTCCTCCTTGTAGATGCTCATCACCATGGATAGATCTTGCGTGTGCATAGGAATTTTTTTGTTTCCCATGCAACGTTCCCCAACAGTAACACATGCATTCCACACGACAAGAGCTCCCGAGCACTGAGACGTATGGTTGTTACCTCCACGAGAGGGGCCTGAACTCATACATTTGTGTGTACACCCTCGTCATAGCTAGGACTCTGCCCTCTCCTTCGTACCCCTATCTTCTACTGCCAGACTCGTTCCCATGACAGTTGGCGCCCACCATGGAGCCGGTGTCTAAGCGACTTCTGGCGAAGTTGCATTCCCCCCCCCTTCGTCATGTCTTCCGACGGTGGATTATTCCAAGGCCATGAGATCCATCTCGAAGCACTCACCTTCATCGCCGACGATTCGACATGGCTCGAGGAGGCGCGTCTAGATGTTGAGGCGCTCCCAATCCGCGGGGCGGCGCACTTCCGTGTGAGCTCCTACGGTGTACTTCTACGACAGCCGTCGACTCCGTATCTATCTGCCCTCCCCGCTGTTGGTCACCGCAAGCGATCTGGCCATTTGCGGCTCCAGCGATGGATGAGGCATGTGGCGGCTCACCAAACTTCGTCCCCGCATATTGCGGCAATTGAGCCCGCTGAGTCACTTCATGGCGTGTTCGACTCGATGTTAGATCAGTTTGACGTTTCTTCCGAGTGTGAGAGCTGCTATCCTATGACAGAGGTTCTTATGGCTGGCTCACATCAGAGTCCGCCACCTGGCTCCGGCCGCGGCAGGTGACGATTATATGTACCTAGGGTAGGGTCCTAGGCTTGACCTACATACCCTACCGAAGGACACTATATTGGAGGAGTTAAAGATTAGAAGAGAAGTTCCGACTGAGTTAACCATGGTGCTCAAGTCACTCGACATTTAATCCACTCGGTACCTTTTCCCTCCACTCGACAGTCACCTATCAGTCGGAAGACCTCATCTCTAGTCGACACCTGAAGACCATAAGCCACTCCAAGGAGTCCAACGGGTAGGTGTTCAGTCAATCATCACCGGTAGCATTTATTGTATACGTTACTAGTAACGTATGTCTTTAATCCCACGATCGAACCCTTGGATGTCAGACACTTATGAGGTGCAGCGCACTCTATATAAGCCACCCCTCCCCTCTGGCACAAGGGTTCACACCTTCTGTAACTCATATTTTCCAAATGACAAGAGCTCCCGAGCACTGAGACGTAGGGCTGTTACCTCCACGAGAGGGGCCTGAACTCATACATCTGTGTGTACATCCTTGCCGTAGCTAGGACTCTGCCCTCTCCTTCGTACCCCTACTTTCTACTGTCAGACTCATTCTCATGATAGTTGGTGCCCACCATGGGGCAGGCGTCTAAGCGACTTTCGGTGAGGTTGCATTTTTTCCCTTTCGTCATGTCTTTCGGTGGCGACATGTTCTTCGTCATGAGATCTATTTCGGTGCGCTTGTCTTCGTCGCCGATGATTCGACATGGCTTCAGGAGGCGCCTCTCGATGTTGAGGTGCTCTCGATCCGTGGAGCTGCACATTTATGTGCGAGTTCTTGCGGTGTTCAACTCCAACAGCCGTCGACTCCGTACCAGTCGACCCTTCTAGCTGTTCGCCGCCGCAAGCGATCTAGTCACTCACGACTTCAGCGATGGGTGAGGCACGCAGTTGCTCGTCAAGTTTTGTCTCCGCAGATTGCTGCAATCGAGCCTGCCGAGTCACTTCATGGTGTGTTCGACTCAGAGTCAGATCAGTCTGATGTTCCTTCCAAGTGTGACAGCTGCAATCCTGCAGCGTAGGTTCTTATGGCCGGTTCTCATTAGAGCCCGCCACCTGGCTTCGGCCGCGGCTGGCGAGAGGCTGGCAGGGCATGGAATGAGCAGTCGCACCATGATGAGGACATCCTCCATACGCCCATCATCGGGGCGACCACTGAGGTTCAGGCCTTGGAGGCCACGTGCATTCGGCTCAAAGAGCTCTAGAGGAAACTCGATGAGCGCACTCGCTAGCGTCCACCACCTCCCAGTCGACGTCAGCGATAGCTGTTCCCGAGTGGTTGTCAGAAAAATGTTAAGGTATACCACACTCCAGTTTTAAACATTGCAGTAGCAGCTAGGATAGCAGATTCCATTCACCCGTCACGATTAGAGGCTGGCAGAGGCTTGCTGCAAATCAAAGCGTTGCTTGACGCAGTGCAGCACCAGAACTCAGTTGTTTCATAGTCGCACAATAGAATACACAGTAATTCACCAAGGGTAGAGACTGTTTAGTTGGCACACAGTCCTGGTTCACCTCTGCATCGCAGGGGCAAAGGTTTCCGTGAAGATCAATACAGGGATCAGGGACGAGATCAATTTCACCATGATGACCACCATCGAGTGCCCACTCCTCCGTGGAGTGGTCCGTACGTGCCCCAGCACTAGGACGATAGGCGCCCGTTTGGTGAGGAGCGGAATCTAGGGTTTGATGCAAGGGATGTCCTCACTCAAAGGAGAATCGACAGAGGTAGAGCCCACAGAGATGGTTTCGACACAGATTACCCGAGTGGCAGCATTATTGTTATTTCTCGTCCTGAGTGCTTTAGCAAAGCCATTCGTTCTGTAGAGATTCCCCCCAATTTCAGGTTGGCGGCTGGGATAGGCAAGTTTTCTGGCGAGTCAAAGCCGGAAACATGGTTGGATGATTACCGAGTGGCTATTCAGATTGGTGATGGCAACGACAACATTGCAATGAAGCATTTGTCCTTGATGTTAGATGGTTCGGCCCTTGCATGGCTGAACCGTTTGGCTGCTTCTAGCATCCATTGCTTGGAGGATCTTGCCCGAGTGTTCATCAAAATGTTCGAGGGCACATGCAAGCGTCTTGCTGGTTTGATTGATTTGCAGCATTGTGTTTAGAGGCCCAATGAGTCTTTGAGGGATTACATTCAGCACTGGTCCACTTTGCATCTTAAGGTGGAGAATGTTTCCGAACATCAAGTTGTTTGTGCTTTCAAGACCGGTGTGAAGTACATGGAACTTTACCTGAAGTTTGGGCGAACTGGTGATATTTCGCTGAGTAAGATGATGGAAATTGCCACTCGATACGCGAATGGTGAAGAAGAAGACCGCCTCCACATTGGTAAAGCAAAAGCAGTCGACAATGATGCCGATGGCAATTCGAGTCGGAAGTAGAAATGAAAGGCTGATGGCCCTGTTCTGGCAGAGGCAGCTGCCCTAGCGGCACAAGTAAAAAACAAGGGGAAGTCCAAGGGACAGTTTGCCCCAAAGAAAGGAAAGAACCGGTCCGGAACTGATGTTATGGATTTACCGTGTGCGATCCACACGAGGAAAGACGAAGAAGGCAATTTGATATTGCCCAAACATACCACTCGATAGTGCCGTCTATTGATCTAGCAGTTTAAGGAAGGCCAGTCGAGTGAGAAAACTCTCGATAAAGAAGATGATGAAGACAAAGAAACTTTTCATGATGTCACCGCCACCCTGATGATTTTTGCTGATGTTGAGAGCAAGAGTTGATTGAAAGTAATCAACAGAGAAGTTAACATGGTTGTTCCTGCAACTCCCCGTACCTCAGGTGGTCTCAGACCGCCATCACGTTTGATCGGTCGGATCATCCACCTCATGTTGCCACCCCTGGTCGGCAGGTTTTGGTGGTAGACCCTATTGTGTGCAGCACTCGACTCCACAAAGTCCTGATGGATGGTGGAAGCGGTCTGAACATTCTGTATGCAGATACCCTCAAGGGAATGGGCATTCTGATGTCCCGACTTAGTGAGAGAAATATGCAGTTCCATGGAGTCATCCCGGGGAAGAAGGCCAGGTCACTCGGCCAAATCGCATTGGATGTTACATTCGGCAACGACAAGCATTTGGCAAGAAGAAATAGACGTTTGAAGTGGTGGACTTCCAGAGTTCTTACCATGCTATACTTGGCTGACCCGCTTATGCTTGTTTCATGGCTCGTCCATGTTACGTGTACCTCAAGTTGAAGATGCCTGGATCTAAAGGTGTGATTACGGTCACGGGCAATCGATAGAGAGCTAGGGAGTGCCTCCAGCAGGGCTCCAAAATTGCTGACCAACAGATGGCCATGATCGAGTTGGAAGAATACAAGAAGACTGCCGATCCTACCGATCTGTTATGCGCCAAGAAGCCTGCTTCAGAGTCCGCTTTTCAGTCGGTGGGCAAAGTGCAGAAAGTACCCATCCACCCGACAGATTTGAATGCTGCTGCGAAAAATATCTCATCAACACTCGACATCAAATAGGAAGCCGAGCTCATCCAGATCCTCCGTGAGAATTGGGACATCTTCGCATGCAAGCCTGCTGACATGCCGGGTGTACCCAGGGAACTAGTTGAGCACTCACTGAGAGTTAATCCGAATGCCAAGCCGGTGAAAGAACATTTGCATCGGTTGGCAACAGAAAAGCGGAAGGCAATCAGCAAGGAGGTTGCTCGTCTCTTGGCGGCCAAGTTCATACGTGAGATTTACCACTCCGAGTGGCTTTCAAATGTCGTCATGGTCCCCAAAAAGGACAAATCACTTTGTATGTGTATTGACTTCAAGCATACCGATCGGGTCTGCCCAAAAGATCATTTCCCGCTCCCTCGCATCGATCAAATTGTTGACTCGACTGTGGGGTGTGAGTGTTTATCGTTTCTGGATGCATACTCTGGTTACCATCAGATCCGTCTATTTGGTCCAGATGAAATAAAAACAGCCTTCATCACCCCCCATTCAGGTGTTTCTGTTGCATCACCATGCCTTTTGGTTTGAAGAATGCGGGCGCTACTTTCAGGCGCATGATTCAGAAGTGTTTACTCGACCAGATCCCTTGGAATTTTGAAGCTTACATGGACGATGTTGTCGTCAAGTCCCGCAAAGGTTCCGACCTGTTGGCTGACTTGGCTGAGACATTTCCCAATCTGAGGAAGTATGATATCAAGCTGAATCCGGCTAAGTGTGCATTCAGTGTCCCTAGCGGCAAGCTACTCGGTTTTCTACTTTCTGAATGAGGAATCGATGTTAATCCTAAGAAAATCAACGACATTACCCGAATGAAAAGTCTCGTGCGAGTGCACGATGTTCAGAAGCTCACAGGTTGTTTGGCAGCATTGAGTCGATTCATTTCTCATCTCGGTGAGAAGGCATTGCCTCTATATTGACTGGTGAAGAAGTCTGACACATTCGAGTGGACTCCCAAAGCTGAAGTGGTGTTTGTTGAGCTCAAAGCCCTGCTTTCCACCCAGTAGGTGCTTGCTGCTCCGCGCAGCAAAGAGCCTTTGCTCCTGTACATTGCGGCCACTAATCAGGTCGTTAGTACGGTTTTGACTGTCGAGCGGGAAGAGGAAGGCAAGGCCTACAAGGTCCAATGTCCAGTCTACTACATTTCTGAAGTATTGACTCCTTCGAAGCAAAGGTACCCGCATTACCAGAAGCTTGTTTGTGGTATCTCTCTGTCAGCGAAGAAGGTGGCACACTACTTTCAGGATCACTCAATTTCAGTCATCAGTGATGCTCCGTTTTCTGAGATTCTCAACAACTGAGATGCGACAGGTCGAGTGGCTAAATGGCTATTGAACTCTTGTATTTTGACATCAAGTTCGAAGCCAAAAAGGTGATCAAGTTCCAGGCACTTGTTGATTTCTTGGCCGACTGGGTTGAACAACAGCAGCCAATCCAGATTCACTCAACACATTGGACCATGTTCTTTGATGGGTTGAAAATGCTGAACGGGTCCGGTGCTGGTGTTGTTTTGGTATCCCCAAATGGCGACAAACTCAGTTACGTCCTGCAGATTCACTTTGACTCCTCCAACAACGAAGCAGAATATGAGGCACTCTTGTATGGATTGTGCATGGCCATCACACTCGGCGTCAAGCCCCTGATGGTTTATGGCAACTTTGATTTGGCGGTCAATCAAGTGATGAAAGAGTGGGATGTTCGCAACCCCGCTATGACTGGATATTGTAATGCTGCTAGAAAACTTGAGAAGAGGTTTGAAGGTTTGGAACTCCATCATGTTCCCCGAGTGAAGAATCAAGCGGCTGATGAGCCGGCGAAGATTTGATCCACTTGGAGACCTGTCCCCAGTAACGTATTCTTGGAGCATCTTCATACTCCTTCGGTGCAGGAAGATCCCTTCACTGAAGATCCCCCACAAGCTATGAGCACCTCTGATCCGAGTGAGGTTGATGTCCCTGTGGTTATTAATCTGGTAATGGACGTTCTGGTCATCATTCTCGACTGGACAGTACCTTACATTGCATATATTGTGAGGCAAAAACTCCCTGAGGATGAGGTTGAAGCCAGACAGATTGTGCACAGATCCAAATCTTGTATTGTGATGGATAATCAACTTTACAAAGAAAGCGCAACAGGCGTGACTCAACAATGTATTTCTTCGGAAGAAGACTGAATGATTCTTGAGGAAATTCACTCGAGGACCTGTGGCCACCATGCGTCCTCGCGGACGATTGTCGCCAAAGCATACCGGGCTAGTTTTTTCTGGCCGCGTGCTAACGAGATGGCCAAATACATTGTTGATCAATGTGAAGGATGCCAGTTCTACTCAAACTTGTCACACAAGCCTGCATCTGCCCTGAAGACTATTCCACTAGTCTGGCCGTTTACTGTTTGGGGTTTGGATATGGTTGGTCCCTTTCGGACATGACAAAGTGGATTTACTCATTTGCTTGTTGCAGTCGACAAGTTCACAAAGTGGATTGAGGCCAAACCTATCAAGAAGTTAAAATCCCACACTGCGATCAAATTTATGAGAGATATTATCTACCGGTATGGAGTCCCTCACAGTATCATCACAGATAATGCCTCCAACTTTGACTCTGAAGAATTCAGACACTTCTTCTTCTCCCAAGGAACTCGGGTGGATTATGCATCCGTTGCACACCCCCAAACCAATGTCAAGCTGAGCGAGATAATGGTCTCATCCTTCAAGGGCTGAAGCCTCGACTCATGCACGACCTAGATCATGCAGCTGGAGTTTGGGTTACTAAATTACCATCTGTGTTGTGGGGCCTGAGGATGACTCCAAATCGGTCGACTGGATGAACTCCTTTCGTCTTGGTGTATGGAGACGAAGTTGTTCTGCCGAGTGACATGCTGCATAATTCCCCTCGAGTGGATCTCTACTCCAAAGTTGAAGCTTAGCAGGCAAGAAAAGATGGTGTAGATCTCCTAGAAGAGGAACGCGAGATGGCTTTGATTCGGACGACTGCATATCAGCAAAATCTGCGACGCTTCCACGCGAAGCACGTTAAGAGTCGGTTGTTTCATGAAGGTGATTTGGTGCTCCGAGTAGATCAACACCGACCTCACAAGCTCGCCCCAGCGTGGGAGAGACCTTTCATCGTCACTAAGGTGTTGAACAATGGAGCCTATCACCTCTACAACCTCAAGAAGAAGATAGATGAGCCGCGATCTTGGAATGCAGATCTGCTCCGATGTTTCTATACCTAAAGACATAGTTGTGTTGATGTAATAAAAGTATTTCAGACAATGTCATTTATGCAATTATGACTTCCGCAGTCTTTTGTCGATTCCGATCGCACAATTTCACATTTGGGAACACTCCGAGTGATGAGCGATCCTCTCACTTGGGGGCTTAGCTGCGAACATGCTTTCGCCTAAGTTAAAAACCCTACCAAGTGGATAGCAGTCCATTCACTCAGAGACGTAACTGTGAACCAGTCTTCATCTAAGTTCAAAACTACTCTGAGTGTCGAGCGATCCTCTCACTTGGGGGCTTAGCTATGAACATGCTTTTGCCTAAGTTAAAAACCCTGCAGAGTGGATAGCAGTCCATTCACTCGGAGACTTAGCTACGAACCAGTCTTCACCTAAGTTCAAAAATACTCCGAGTGTTGAGCGATCCTCTCACTCGGGGGTTTAGCTATGAACATGCTTTCACCTAAGTTAAAAACTCTGCCAAGTGGATAGCAGTCCATTCACTCGGAGACTTAGATGTGAACCAGTCTTCGTCTAAGTTCAAAACTACTCCGGGTGTCGAGCGAACCTCTCACTCGGGGGCTTATCTGCGAACATGCTTTCGCCTAAGTTAAAAACTCTGCCGGGTGGATAACAGTCCATTCACTCGGAGACTTAGCTGCGAACCAGTCTTCGTCTAAGTTCAAAACTATTCCGAGTGTCGAGCGATCCTCACACTCGGGGGCTTAACTACGAACACACTTTCACCTAAGTTAAATAACCTTTCTGAGTGGATAGAATTCCATTCACTCGGAGACTTAGCTGCGAACCAGTCTTCGTCTAAGTTCAAACCTACTCCGAGTGTCGAGTGATCCTCTCACTCGGGGGCTTAGCTACGAACATGCTTTCGCCTAAGTTGAAAACCCTACCGAGTGGATAGCAGTCCATTCACTCAGAGACTTAGCTGCAAACCAGTCTTCGTCTAAGTTCAAAACTACTCCGAATGTCGAGCGATCCTCACACTCGGGGGCTTAGCTGTGAACATGCTTTCACCTAAGTTAAATAACCTTTCTGAGTGGATAGCATTCCATTAACTCGGAGACTTATCTGTGAACCAGTCTTCGTCTAAGTTCAAAACTACTCCGAGTGTGGAGCGATCCTCACACTCGGGGGCTTAGCTGCGAACACGCTTTCGCCTAACTTAAATAACCTTTCCTAGTGGATAGCATTCCATTCACTCGGAAACTTAGCTACGAACCAGCTCATGTCGAAGTTAAAAACTCAACCCAAGTGATGAGTAAACTTCTCACTCGGGGATTTAGAAAAGCAAATCCAGTCAAGAAAATGATTGAAAGGCAAATGCACATAAATTCAAAGGTTTCAAGGCAAAGTTCTGCGCGTAAGCAAAGGTACTCAGGCTTAATTCCCGAATGAAGTTTTAAGGCGATTACATCTCCACTCGGCATTCCGAGGCGAATAAAAGTTTTCACTGCAATTAAAGTTTTTCAAGCACCCGATGGACTTGCTGGCTCGATGAAGGTCTCCAAATCGATCCCGTCTGCAATTCGAGTGGCTGCGTCGATGAAGGTCTCCATGAAGTCTTCGAACTGAAGATTCTTCGTGTTAATCACTCGGAGTTCCTTCAACTTGTCCTCTCTCGCCTCCTTGCAATGGACCCTGACAAGCGAAAGAGCCACATCAGCTCCGCAGCGAGCAGTTGGTTTCTTCCAAGCTTGCACTCGACTGGGTATCTCATTGAGGCGAGTCATCATAGATGCGAGGTCAGTCTGGAGGGTGTCTTCAGGCCAAAATTCCTTGTCAATCTTTTCCAGCGCAGCCTTCAGTCGAGTGATGTATGCTTGAACGCCCTGGAGACGGGCGTTGAGAGGGAACATGTTCATGGCCACAGCATCTCCAACGGGCGACTTAGTGGGATCCAAGTTGGGTTCAATGTCTTCGATCTCTTTTTCGAAGTCTTGGCAGAATTCTACAAGGAAGATATAGAAGGATGGTTATGTTACTAGCCTACGGGAATTAAGGAAATTCACTTGGCAAGGAGAGTTACCATCGAGCATGATGAACATCTTCTTTGCAAAATCTCCCAAGTGCTTCTCCAGACCATTGCACCTCTTGGACAGTGCTTCTGTCTTCTTGCTCCAGTCAGCCCATTCCTGCTTCAGCTTGGAGTTTTCTTCCTCAAGCTTCTTGGCTGCAGCAAGTTTCTTCTCAACAGCTTCAATCTTATCTGTTGCCACCTTTTCAGCCTCAGCGAGCACCTTGTCCTTGTCCTCCAACGCTTTCTTCATGGTATCTAAAGAAATAGCATTGTTGAGTTGTGCTTGGAGTCGATGGTTCTCATCTCGCACGTCTGTTCGAGTGAAGCACTTGGTTCAGATGATGGAAGGAAAAGTAATAGTACATTCAGTCAACAATAATTACCTCCCAGAGTCCTCAGCTCAGTCTACGCACGTTCCAGGTTGTTCTTTGAGACTCACACATCCAATTGCAGCTGGATTTTCTCCTTCTCTAGATACTTATACTGGGTACCAAGTTCACAAGCTCTCTAAAACCAACAAAAAACAGTTCAGTCGACGTGAAATTTTCTCCACACCCAAGTGGAAAGGGACAATAACAGTCGACTGGATGGCGGCCCGCCGCCCCACCCAACACCCTTGAATAGCGTCATATCATGGTTGATGGAAATGATGTCCATGAAACCAGCATCATATCATGGTTGATGGAAATGATGTCCATGAAACCAGCGTCATATCATGCTTGATTGAAAGGATGTCCAAGAAACCTATAGAGTGGGTTTGGATGTTCCCGTTCCTAGGGTTAACAGTTCACTCGATGGTCCAAGTCACAAATGTACTCCGCGTTCAGAAAAGGACCCTGAGTCCAAGTTCTTAAGACTACTGCTCGTCGTCATCGACCAACAGTTGTCTCAGGGACTACACCAAGTGGGTGCACTCAGCGTGCCCCCACTAGATTCGAAACAACTCGACCAGGTCCGACATGTGCGAGAAAAAACCGTCTCTATCAGACCCCCGTCGAGGCAAGCACTTGACAACGGTCTCGGGGACTACACCTAGTGGGTGCACTCAGCGTGCCCCCATTGGACCTGCTACCACTCGACTTGTCGAGTCGAGTGACGAGCAGAAAAAAAGTGCACAAGCATGAAGACATTGTCTCTATCAGACCCCCGCGGAGGCAAGCACTCGACGGCGGTCTTGGGCACAACACCCAGCGGGTGCACTCAGCATGCCCCAACTGCATATGTTATCACTCGACCTGTCGAGCGGTTATAAAGCAACTCTAAGACCCCTGTTGAGGCAAGCACTCGACAGCGGTCTCGGGGACTACACCCACCGGGTGCACTCAGCATGCCCCCACTGGATCAGAAAACACTTGAATAAGGCGTGATCTACTCGAGAGGAAAGCAAGCAAATTTACTAAATAAGGTAAACATCCAATTTAGAAGGAACACCCAGTGGGTGTGCAATCGAGAAAGACAGGAAGCCAATCGGAAATAAACTCACAATTGCACTTACTCGAACATTGAGGCAGAGTGCCGAGCTGACATCATAGGCCGCCTTGCTGGCTTCATACGCCGCCTTGGTGCTCCGCATCATCTCTTCGGCTTGAATCATAGCCTCCTTGATAGCCCCAGTTTGGTCCTCAGGGACACGAAACAGAGGGAACGCCGTAGTCAGAGGAGGAGTTGATGTCTGGGTTGGTGCAGTCAAAGACACAGAAGGTTGTCCAATGGGCGTAGAAGCCACGATAGTTGAAACAGCCGGTGGAGCACTCGACAGAGGAGTCACAAGTTCAGCTTCGACTCGGGACGAATAGCCAAGCCCTAGGGATGTCGAAGCAATCGACTTGTGAGGCGTCTGTCCCGAAGGAGTTCTCCAGGTGAGCACCCTTGACGGCTCATCATCGTCCTCCAGCTGGATGATTTTTGCAAAAATTCTAGTCAACAACATTAGCTCATTCAATCGGCAAAACATTTTCAAGAAACTAAGCTGAGTGAAGATTTGTTGTACCTCGTTGGGAGGTAGCTGCGTCTACAGTGTCCACGTCCATGGCCTCCCCTTCGTACCGGCGAGGTGACGTCGTTGAGGTAGCAGCGCTGGTGGAAGATTCCACTCGGTCAGCAAAAGTTTAAAGTTCCACAACAATAGCGAAGGAAGAAAACGAACACTTACGTCGAGACGACGGGTACAACCATCTTCATTCGGGGCAAAGCCTTCAGAGGTTTTGGTGCGTCTCATCTGGGTTGCTTTGCAGCGTGATCACTCGACTCAATTATCAGAGTTCGGTCCCGCTTAGGGGTCTTGCTACTCGATGCCAAGGTCTTGCTTGGGGCAGTCATGGGGTCTTGACATTGCTTGGAGCGATGCTCAATGCGTGGGGGATACTCGGCTTCTTCTTCGTCCTCGCCCGAGCCCTCGTAGTCATCCTCACTGTCATCATCATAATCCATGTCCATGTTGCCGCCCTCGCTCTTCCCTCCGTCTGTAGGCTGGTTCCCGTTCGGCACAGGCGAGTACATGTTCGTCGATTCCTGCAAGATTCAAACAACAAAGTCAGTCGACCGATGGTTTAACCACTCGACAGAATAGTACATCAGTCGACAAAGATATAATTTACCAGATTCTTTGGTGGGTGCTCAGCAGAGTAAGGCTTGATCCTCTTGGCTCCCAAGAGATTGTCGCAGGCTCTAGTGATGCTCCGAAGCCATTGCTCGACGGTTTTCTGTGGGACTTCCTCTGGGTGCGTCCGAGTCGTGTCTTTGGGGCCTGAGTAATGCCACATAGCATGGTCCCTTGCCTGGAGGTGCTGGATCCGTCGACTGAGGAATGTCTCCAGAAGATCCATGCCAGTCACTCCACCCCGGACAATGGCCACTACAACATCCACTAAGATCCCCACTTGGTCTTTTTCCTCTTCCAACAATGACAAAGATTTGGGAGTGGTGGGTCAATCTAACGTGAAAGGGTAAAGACTAGTCGACATATTGGGGGATGCTACATCTTTGAAGTAGAACTAGGTCGACTGCCAACCTCTAACAGATTTAGGAAAGATCATGGATGGAAAAGAACTCCTAGCCCTCTTTTGGATCCCCAAGCCACCACATAATTGGATGACATGGGTCTTATCATCCTCAGGGTTGGCCTTCTTGACCGACTGAGATCTGATGGTGAAGATGTGTTTGAACAAGGCCCAATTGGGGGGACAACCCAAGAAACATTTGCACTTGTGATGAAAGCAAAAAGATAAGAGATTGCATTCGAAGGGAAATGGTGGAGTTGGGCTCCGAAGAAATTCAAAAACCCTCGAAAGAAAGGATGGGAGGGGGCATAGAGAAACCTCGCTCGACATGGGTGAGGAGGAGGACCCGCTCCCCCTCGCGCGGCTCTGGCTTGACCTCCCCCTCCAACAGCCTCCATGAGCCCTCCACCACAAGCCCGTCGACGACGAGGTTCTCGACCTCCTCCGTCGTGACCGCCTACGGGAAGAAATCCCCCTAGATCCACCCCGGTGGCATGGTAAACTGCACGCTCGACGGCTTCTTGGCTTTGCCCTTCACGACCCCCTTCTTGGTGCACTCCAGCTTCTCGGTCTTCCCCTTCGTCATCATGATGGTGGCGGTCGTTAGGTGGAGCAGGGCAGTCCATTGAGAGTGGGGGAGACGGAGGAAGAGAGGAGATTTGGGGGAAGAAGACTGTGTAGGCTGTGGTGCGACGGGATTTTATACTCTGTCGAGTGTCTCGCTGACCAGTGGGCCCGTTAAATCCCCACGTATCTCGACCATAGGCGTAGTGCGGTACATGGTGAAATGGGTGGCGCATGAATCGATGCGTCATGCTCCCACTTGCCCTAGTCATGGCATCATCATCGCGGACGCGTGCTTCCCAAATTTTCGAATCCCATGAAATCTGGGTCTGACAGAGCAACCCGTCACGTCCAAGAATCCCTTCAAGTCACTCGGAATATAATTGATGCTTAGAATTCATTCAGACACTTTTAAGGCTGAATCGATCAGGGCGAATGGCAAAGATTTCAATCGACGCAAATTTCCTTGAAGCCCCAAAGTACATTCGGAAGTTTGGTGCCTTATCAAAACTGGCATCGACCCCTTTTCTCACTCGAACCCTAATCCATTTGGGGGCTAATGACAAGAATATGTACCTAGGGTAGGGTCCTAGGCCTGACCTACATACCCTACCTAAGGACACTATATTAGAGGACTTAAAGATTACAAGAGAAGTTACGACTCAGTTAACCATGGTACTCAAGTCACTCGACATTTAATCCACTCGATACCTTTTCCCTCCACTCGACAATCACCTGTCACTCTAAAGACCTCATCTCCAGTCAACACCTAAAGACTAGAAGCCACTCCAGGGAGGCCAACAGGCAGGCATTCAGTCAATCATCATCAGTAGCATTTATTGTATACGTTACCAGTAATGTATGTCTTTAATCCCACGATCGAACCCTTGGATGCCGAACACTTTTGAGGGGCAGCGCACTCTATATAAGCCACCCCTCCCCTCTGGCACAAGGGTTCGCACCTTCTGTAACTCATATTTTCCACATGACAGGAGCTCCTAAGCACTGAGACGAAGGGATGTTACCTCCACAAGAGGGGCCTGAACTCATACATCTGTGTGTACATCCTCGCCGTAGCTAGGACTCTGCCCTCTCCTTCGTACCCCTACTTTCTACTATTAGACTCGTTCCCACGATAGAAGGCACGAGGCTGGTGGAGCGTCAAATGACAAGTCACACCAAGATGAGGAGATCCTCCATACGGCCATCGTCGGTGTGACTGCTGAGCCTAAGGCCTTGGAGGCCGCACGCATTCGGCTCGAAGAGAACCAAAAAGAATTCGATGAGCGTGCTCGCCAGTGTCCATGACCTCCTAGTCGACGTCAGCGACAGCTGTTTCCGAGTGGTTCTCAAAACAATGTTGAGGTATACCGCACTCCAGTTTTAAATATTGCAGCAGTGGCTAGGATTGCGGATTCCATTCAGCCGTCACGTTCAGAGGCTGGTAGAGGTTTACTGTAGATTCGCGTGTTGCTTGATGCAGCACAGTGCCAGAACTCAGTGGTTTCTCAGTCGCGCAATAGATTGCACAAAAATTCACCAAAGGCAGACTCAGTTCAGTCAGCGCATAGTCCAGGGTCACCTTTGCATTGCCAGGGCGGAGGTTACCGTGAAGATCGGTATCGAGTCCGGGGCGAGATCAGTTTCACCATGATGACCACTGTCGAGTGCCTACTCCTCCGCAGAGTGGTTTGTATGTGCCCCGGCACCATGACGAAAGGCGTCTGTTCGGTGATAAGCGGAACCCAGGGTGTGATGCGAGGGATTACCTTGCTCAGAAGCGGATCGACAAAGGCAAAGCCCACGGAGATGGTCATGACAGAGATTACCCGAGTGGAAGCAGTGTCGTTATTTATGTCCCTGAGTGTTTTAGCGGAGCCATTTGTTCTGCAGAGATCCCCCAACTTCAGGTTGGCGGCTGGGATAAGCAAGTTCTCTGGTGAGTCAAAGCCAGAAACGTGATTGGATGATTACCGAGTGGCCATGCAGATCGAAGGAGGAAACGACAACATTGGCATGAAGCATTTGTCCTTGATGTTGGACGGTTCAGCCCGGGCATGGTTCAATCGTTTGGCTCCTTCTAGCATCTACTGCTGGGAGGATCTTGCCCGGGTGTTCATCGGAACCTTCGAGGGCACCTGCAAGCGTCCGGCTGGTTTGATCGATTTGCAGCATTGCGTCCAGAAGCCCAACGAAACCTTGAGAGATTACATTCAGCGTTGGTCCACCTTGCATCACACAGAGGAGAACGTCTCTGAGCATCAAGCTGTTTGCACTTTCAAGGCCAGTGTGAAGTACAGAGAGCTCTACCTGAAGTTTGGGCGGATAGGTGATATTTCCTTGAGCAAGATGATGGAGATAGCCACTCGGTATGCCAATGGCGAAGAGGAAGACCGCCTCCGGAGCGGCAAATGAAAAGCAGGCGACAACGATGCCTGCGGTAATTCCAGTTGGAAACATAAACGCAAAGCTGATGGCCCTGTCCAGGTAGAGGTAGCCACTCTGGTGGCGCAAGGGAAAACTAAGGGGAAGTCCAAAGGACAGTTCACCCCTAAGAAAGGAAAGATTCAACCGGGAACTATTGTTCTAGATTTACCGTGTGCAATCCACATGAAGAAAGACGAATAAGGCAATTTGATATTGCCTAAACATACCACTCGACAGTGCCGCCTACTGATCCAGCAGTTCAAGGAGGGTCATTCGAGTCACAAAACTCCTGAAAAAGAGGATGATGAAGACAAAGAAACTTTTCATGATGTCAACGCCACCCTGATGATTTTTCTGATGTTGAAAGCAAGAGTCAATTGAAAGTTATCAATAGAGAAGTCAACATGGCTGTTCTTGCAACCCCCACATACCTCAAGTGGTCTTAGACTGCTATCACATTTGATCAGTCTGATCATCCTGCTCACGTTGTGTTGGGGAACATAGTAATAATTCAAAAAAATCCTACGTGTCACCAAGATCAATCTAGGAGATGCTAGCAACAAGAGATAGGGAGTGCATCTTCATACCCTTGAAGATTGCTAAGCGGAAGCGTTGCAAAGAACGCGGTTGATGGGGTCATACTCACGGTGATTCAAATTGTGGAAGATCCGATCCAAGCGCCGAACAGAAGGCGCCTTCGCGTTCAACACACGTATAGCCCGGGGACGTCTCCTCCTTATTGATCTAGCAAGGGGGAAGGAGAAGTTGAGGGAGAGTTCCGACAGCACGACGACATGGTGGCGGTGGAGCTCGTGGTTCTCTGGCAGAGCTTCGCCAAGCACTACAGAGGAGGAGGAGGTATAGGAGGGGGGAAGGGCTGCGCCAGGGGCAAGGGGTGAAGATCCCATGTGCCTCCCCACTATATATAGGGGTTGAGGGGGTGGTTTCTTGCCCTCCAAGTCCATTAGGGCATTGGCAAAGGTGGGAGGAAAGAAATCCCATCCTTTCCCTTCCCCACTGATTGTTATCCCCCCTTTTTAGGGATCTTGATCTTATCCCTTCATGATATGATCTTATTCCTTCTAAGGGGATATCTTGGTGAGCTTGACCAGGGGTGTGGGGCCTTTCCCCCACTACCCACGTTCATGTGGGTCCCCCCATGCAGGTGGGCCCCACTCTGGAACCTTTTAGAACCTTCCCGGTACAATACCGAAAAATCTCGAACATTTTCCGGTGGCCAAAATAGGACTTCCCATATGTAAATCTTTACCTCTGGACCATTCTGGAACTCCTCGTGACATCCAGGACTCCGAACAACTTTCGGTAACCACGTATAATTCCCATTACAACTCTAGTGTCACCGAACCTTAAGTGTGTAGACCCTACGGGTTTGGGAACCATGCAGACATGACCGAGACACCTCTCCGGCCAATAACCAATAGCGGGATCTGGATACCCATATTGTCTCCCACATGTTTCACGATGATCTCATCGAATGAACCACGATGTCAAGGATTCAATTAATCCCGTATACAATTCCCTTTCTCCATCGGTATGTTACTTGCCTGAGATTTGATCATCGGTATCCCTATAACTTGTTCAATCTCGTTACCGGCAAGTCTCTTTACTCATTCCGTAACACATGATACTGTGACTAACTCCTTAGTCACATTGAGCTCATTATGATGATGTATTACCGAGTGGGCCAAGAAATACCTCTTCGTCACACGGAGTGACAAATCCCAGTCCCGATTCGTGCCAACCCAACAGATACTTTCGGGGCATAATTCCAATCAATACAATTATAGCATGGATAATAGACGATTATGATGAACAAGGAAATACGATAATAACCAATTTATTATTGCCTCTAGGGCATATTTCCAACAGACTCCCACTTGCACTAGAGTCAATAATCTAGTTCACATCACCATGTGATTTACATTGTTATGAATCTAACACCCAATGAGTTCTGGGGTTCGATCGTGCTTTGCATGTGAGAGAGGTCATTAGTCAACAGGTCCGCGACATTCAGATCCGTGTGTACTTTGCAAATCTCTATGTCATATTGTAGACACTACTACCACACTCCACTTGGAGCTATTCCAAATGGCTGCTCCACTATATGTATCCGGATTGCTACTCAGAGTAATCCATATTGGTGTTAAAGCTTGCAACGACGCAACCCTTTACGACGAACTCCTTATCACCTCCATAATCGAGAAATATTTCCTTAGTCCTCTAGTTACTAAGGATAATCTTAACCGTTGTCTAGTGATCCACTCCTGGATCACTCTCGTACCCCTTGACAAACTCATGGCAAGGCACACACAGGTGCGGTACACAACATGGCATACTATACAGAGCCTATGGATAAGGCATAGGGGACGACCTTCATCCTTTCTCTTTCTTCTGCCATGGTCGAGCTTTGTGTCTCACTCAACTCCACACCTTACAAACCAGGCAAGAACTCCATCTCTGACTAATCCATTTTGAACTCTTTCAAAATCTTGTCTAGGTATGTACTCATCAAAAGTCTCATCAAGCATCTTGATCTATCTCTATAGATCTTCATGCCCAACAATTAGGTAGCTTTATCCAGGTCTTCCTTTGAAAAAATCTTTTCAAACAACCGTTTATGCTTTCTAGAAATTCTACATCATTTCCGATCAATATTATGTCAACCACATATACTTATCAGAAATTCTATAGTGCTCCCACTCACTTTCTTGTAAATACAAGTTTCTTGTAAACTTTGTACAAACCCAAAAAAATTGTTATCACCTCATCAAAGCGTATATCTCAACTCCGAGATGCTTGCTCCAACCCATAGAAGGATTGTTGGAGCTTTCACACCTTTTAGCATCCTTTGGACTGACAAAAACCTTCTAGTTTTGTCACATACAACCTTTCCTCAAGTAAACCGTTAAGGACACGATGTTTTGACATCCATCTGCCAGATTTCATAATTGAAAAATGCAGCAACTGCTAACATAATTCCAACAGACTTGTAGCATCGCTACGGGTGATAAAATCTCATCGTAGTCAACTCCTTGAACTTGGCGGAAACTTCTTTGCGACAAGTCGAGCTTTATAAATGGTGACATTCACCATCAGCGTTTGTCTTCATCATAAAGGTCCATTTGTACTCAACGACCTGCTGTTTAACGGGTAAGTCTACCAAAGTCCATACTTAGTTTTCATACATGGATCCTTTCTCAGATTTCATGGGCTCTAACCATTTGTTGGAATCCGGGCCCATCATCACTTCTCCATAGTTCGTAGGTTCATCGTTGTCCAACAACATGAACTCTAAGACAGGGTTGCCGTACCACTCAGGAGCAGTACGCATCCTTGTCGACCTACGAGGTTTGATAGTAACTTGATTCGAAACTCCATGATCATCATCATTAACTTCTTGTTCAACTGATGTAGGTTCCATAGAAACTTCTTTCTGCGCTGCGCTACTCTCTGGTTGAAACAAAGGTTCAACAACCTCATCAAGTTTTATCTTCCTCCCACTCAATTCTTTCGAGAGAAACTCTTTCGGAAGAAAGGACCCGTTTTAGCAACAAACATTTTGTGCTTGGATCTAAAATAGAAGGTTCACCGAAGTGTTACGTTAGGCCATTCTATGAAGATGTATTTGTCTGCTGTGCGTTCGAGCTTATTAGGTGAAAACCCTTTTTCACATAAGCGTCGCAGCCCCAAACATTAAGAAATGACAACTTAGGTTTCTGCCAAACCAAAATTCATATGGTGTCATCTCAACAGACTTAGATGGTGCCCCTTTTAAATTGACTGTAGTTATCTCCAATGCGTAACCCCAAAATGATAGTGATAAATCGATAAGAGACATCATAGTATGCACAATATCCAATAGAGCACGACTATGACATTCATACACACCATCACACTATGGTGTTCAAGGCGGTGTGAACTTTGAAATAATTTCCACATTGTCTTAAGTTGCATACCAAACTCGTAATTCAGATATTCACCTCCACGATCATATTGTAGGAATTTTTATCTTCTTGTCACGATGATCTTGAACTTCACTCTAAATTTGCTTGAACTTTTCAAACGATTCAGACTTGTGTTTCATTAAGTAAATATACCCATATATATCCACTCAAATCATTAGTGAAGGTAAGAAAACAACGATATCCACCGCACACTACAACACTCATTGGATCGTATACGTCAACATGTATCATTTCCAATAAGTCACTTGCCCGTTCCATCAAGCCGGAAAATGGGGTTTTAGTCATCTTGCCCATGAGGCATGGTCCGCATGTCTCAACCGATTAGAAATCAAATGAGTCCAAAATTCCATCAGCATGGAGTTTCTTCATGCGATTTATACCAATATGACATTTAGCGGTAGTGCAAAAAGTATGTGGTACTATCATTATTAACTTCGTATCTTTTGGCATCAATGTTATGAACATGTGTATTACTACGATCAAGATTCAATAAATCATTCCCATTGGGTGCATGACCACTGAAGGTGTTATTCATGTAAATAGAATAACCATTATTCTCTAACTTAAATGCATAACCGTATTGCAATAAACATAATCTAATCACGTTCATGCTCAACGCAAACACCAAATAACATTTATTTAGGTTTATCACTTATCCCGAAGGTAGAGAGAGCATGCGATGGTGATCACATCAACCTTGGAAACACTTCCGACACACATCGTCACCTCACCCTTAGCTATCCTCCATTTAGTCTGTGGCTTTTATTTCGAGTTACCAACATTTAGCAACTAAACTGGTATCTAATACCCAGGTGCTACTAGGAGTACTAGCAAGGTACACATCAATAACACATATATCAAATATACTTTTGTCGATGTTACCAGCTAACTTATCTACCAAGTATTTAGGGTTGTTCCTCTTCAACGATCGTTCTCCTCATAATAGAAGCACTTAGTCTTGGGTTTGGGCTCAACCTTGGGTTTCTTCACTAGAGTGGCAACTGGCTTGCCATTAGTGAAGTTTTTCCCTTCTTGCCCTTGCCCTTCTCAAAACTACTGGTTTCACTAACCATCAACACTTGATGCTCCTTCTTGATTTCTACCTTCGTGATGTCAAACATCGCAAATAGCTCAGGGATCATTATTTCCATCCCTGGTATTTTATAGTTCATCACGAAGCTCTAGTAGCTTAGTGACAGTGACTTGGAGAACTATATCAATCACTATCTTATCAGGAAGATCAACTCCCACTCGATTCAAGCGATTGTAGTACCCAAACAATCTGATCACATGCTCCCCGGTTGAGCTATTCTCCTTCATCTTGCAGGCAAAGAATCTCGTTGGAGGTCTCAAACCTCTCAACACTGACACGAGCCTGAGATCCCAATTTTAGCTCTTAGAACATCTCATATGTTGCGTGCTATTCAAAACGTTTTGGAGCCTCAATTCTAAGCGGTGATGCATGACACACCGAACTATCAAGTAGTCATCAGAACATGCCTGTTAGATGTTCACAACATCTACAGTCGATGCTTGAGGGGGTGGCACACCGAGCGGTGCATTAAGGACATAAGCCTTCTATGCAGCAATGAGGACAATCCTTAGACCACGGACCTAGTCCGCATTATTGCTACCATCATCTTTCAACTTACTTTTCTCTAGGAACATATCAATAAAATTGGGGAGCTGCAACGCGAGCTATCTACAACATAATTTTCAAAGACACTTCTGACTATGTTCATGATAATGAGTTCAATTAATCATATTACCTAAGAACTCCCACTCAGATAGACATCCCTCTAGTCATCTAAGTGATACATGGTCCATATCGACCAGGCCGTGTCCGATCATCACGTGAGACGGACTAGTCATCAATGGTGAACATCTCCATGTTGATCGCATCTACTATACGACTCATGTTTGACCTTTCGGTCTCTCATGTTCCGAGGCCATGTCTGTACATGCTAGGCTCGTCAAGTTAACCCAAGTGTTTCGCATGTGTAAATCTGTCTTACACCCGTTGTATGCGAACGTTAGAATCTATCACACCCGATCACCACGTGGTGTTTCAAAATAACGATCCTTTGCAACGGTGCACACTTAGGGGGAACACATTTCTTGAAATTTTAGTGACGAATCATCTTATTTATGCTACCGTCGTTCTAAGCAAATAAGATGTAAAAACACGAGAAACATCACATGCAAATCATAAAGTGACATGACATGGCCAATATCATCTTGCACCTTTGATCTCCATCTTCGTGGCGCGGCATGATCACCATCGTCATCGGCACGACACCATGATCTCCATCATCGTGTCTTCATGAAGTTATCTCGCCAACTATTACTTCTACTACTATGGCTAATGGTTAGCAATAAAGTAAAGTAATTACATGGTGTTTTTGATTGACACACAAGTTATACAATAAATTAAGACAACTCCTATGGCTCCTCTCGATTTTCATACTCATCAACATGCAAGTCGTGATTCCTATTACAAGAACATGATCAATCTCATACATCACATATATTTCATCACATCCTTTTGGCCATATCACATCACATAGCATACCCTGCAAAAACAAGTTAGACCTCCTCTAATTGTTGTTGCAAGTTTTACGTGGCTGCTATGGGTTTCTTAACTACGCAAAAGCCACAACGGTGATATGCCAATTGCTATTTACCTTTCATAAGGACCCTCTTCATCAAATCCGATCCGACTAAACTGGGAGAGACAGACACCCGCTAGCCACCTTATGCAATAAGTGCATGTCAGGCGGTGGAACCACTCTCATGTAAGCATATGTGTAAAGTCGGTCTGGGCCGCTTCATCCCGCAATGCCATCGAAACAAGATAGGACTAGTAACGGCAAGCGAATTGACCAAATCATCGCCCACAACTACTTGTGTTCTACTCGTGCATAGAATCTATGCATAGACCTAGCTCATGATGCCACTATTGGGTGCGTAGTAATAATTCAAAAAAATTCCTACGTGTCACCAAGATCAATCTAGGAGATGCTATTAATGAGATAGAGGGAGTGCATCTTCATACCCTTGAAGATCGCTAAGCGAAAGCGTTGCAAAGAAAGCGATTGATGGAGTCGTACTCGCGACAATTCAAATCGCGGAAGATCCGATCCAAGCGCCGAACAGACGGCACCTCCGTGTTCAACACACGTACATCCCGGGGACGTATACTCCTTATTGATCTAGCAAGGGGGAAGGAGAAGTTGAGGGAGAGCTCTGGCAGCATGATGAGGTGGTGGCGATGGAGCTCGTGGTTCTCCGACAGAGCTTCGCCAAGCACTACGGAGGAGGAGGTGTAGGAGGGGGAAGGGCTGCGCCAGGGGCAAGGGGTGAAGCTCCCATGCACCTCCCCACTATATATAGTGGTGTAGGGGGATCATTTCTTGCCCTCCAAGTTCATTGGGGTGTTGGAAAATGTGGCAGGGAAGAAATCCCATCCTTTCCCTTCCCCACCGATTGTTATCCCCCCTTTTTAGGGATCTTGATCTTATCCCTTCGGGATATGATCTTATTCCTTCTAAGCGGAGATCTTGGTGTGTCTTTAACAGGGGTGTGGGGCCTTGCCCCCACTACCCACGTTCATGTGGGTCCCCTCATGCAGGTGGGGCCCATTCCGGAACCTTCTAGAACCTTCCCGGTACAATACCGAAAAATCCTGAACATTTTCTGGTAACCAAAATAGGACTTCCCATATATATATATATATATATATATATATATATCTTTACCTCCGGACCATTCCGAAACTCCTCATGATGTCCGAGATCTCACCCGGGACTCCGAAAAACTTTTGGTAAACACATACAATTCCCATTACAACTCTAGCATCACCGAACCTTAAGTGTGTAGATCCTACGGGTTCGGGAACCATGCAAACATGAACGAGACTCCTCTTCGGCCAATAACCAATAGCGGGATCTGGATACCCATATTGGCTCCCACATGTTCCACGTTGATCTCATCGGATGAATCACGATGTCGGGGATTCAATTAATCTGTATACAATTCCCTTTGTCCATCGGTATGTTACTTGCCCGAGATTCGATCGTCGGTATCCCTATACCTTGTTCGATATCGTTACCGGAAAGTCTCTTTACTCGTTCCATAACACATGATCCCGTGACTAACTCCTTAGTCACATTGAGCTCATTATGATAATGTATTACCAAGTGGGCCCGGAGATACCTCTCCGTCACACGGAGTGACAAATCCCAGTCTCGATTCGTGCCAACCTAACAGACAATTTCGGAGATACCTGTAGTGCACCTTTATAGTCATCCAGTTACGTTGTGACGTTTGATACACCCAAAGCATTCCTATGGTATCCGGGATTTGCACAATCTCATGGCCTAAGGAAATGATCTTGTGATATGCTTAGGATTGGTTCTTGTCCATCACATCATTCTCCTAATGATGTGATCCAGTTATCAATGACATCCAATGTCCATGGCCAGGAAACCATGACCATCTATTGATCAACGAGCTAGTCAACTAGAGGCTCACTAGGGACATGGTGTGGTCTATGTATTCACACATGTATTACGGTTTCCGGTTAATACAATTATAGCATGAACAATAGACAATTATCACGAACAAACAAATATAATAATAACCAATTTATTATTGCCTCTAGGGCATATTTCCAACATGTTGCTACCCCCTGTCGGCAGGCTTTGGTGGTGGATCCCATTGTGGGCGGCACTCGACTCCGCAAGGTCCTTATTGATGGTGGGAGCGGTCTGAACATTTTGTATGCAGATACACTCAAGGGAATGGGCATTCTGATGTCCCGACTCAATGAGAGCAATATGCAGTTCCATGGAGTCATCCCAGGGAAGAAGGCCAGGTCACTCGACCAAATTTCATTGGATGTTACACTCGGGGACGACAAAAAAAATCGCAAGGAGAAGTTGACGTTCAAAGTGGTGGACTTCCAGAGTGCATACCACGCCAGCCTAGGTCATCCGGCTTACGCGCGTTTCATGGACCATCCATGTTACATGTATCTCAAATTGAAGATGCCTGGACCTAAAGGCGTGATCACGGTCACGGGCAATCGACAAAGGGCTGAGGAGTGCCTCCAGCAGGGCTCCAAAATCGTCGACCAACATATGGCTATGGTTGAATTAGAAGAGTACAAGAAGACTGTTGATCATGTTAACCTATTGCGTGCCAAGAATCTTGCTTCAGAGTCCGCTTTTCAGTCGGCAGGCAAAGTGAAGAAAGTACCCATCCACCTGACAGATCCGAATGCTGCCCCGACCAACATATCATCAACACTAGACAGCAAATAGGAAGCCGAACTCATCCAGTTCCTCCGTGAGAACTGGGACATCTTCGCATGGAAGCATGTTGACATGTCGGGTGTACCCAGGGAATTGGTTGAGCACCGACTGAGAGTTGATCCAAAGGCTAAGCCGGTGAAAGAGCATTTGCGTCGGTCAGCAGCTGAAAAATGGAAGGCAATTGGCAAGGAGGTTGCTCGTCTCTTGGCGGCTAAGTTCATACGCGAGATTTACCACTCCAAGTGGCTCTCGAATGTCATCATGGTACCCAAGAAGGACAAGTCCCTCCGCATGTGTATTGACTTCAAACATATCAATCAGATCTGTCCATCTCGGCGTACACATGTGTATTGACAAATCACTTCGCATGTATATTCCGAAGAGATGACGTTGCGAGATTCTTGGGAAATGAACTGTGCAAGTCAACTCCAGAACATGAGTTTGATTGCAAGGCAAATGTGAACACAATGTCCAAGACAAGCATGACCACCTGGTCTTACAACAAAACACTACCGAGTTCAGGTTAGGAACCATCATTGCGGGTAACGAAGTCGGGTGCAAGTCCGTCTGGTACCTTCGGGAGTAGCACTTAACTTCTTTTCCTTGAACAAGTCAATTAGTGGCTTGGTGTGCTAGGGGATACATATGGAATGGAGGGGGACAGCCTATCAAACCATAGCATACTTTGCACATGCATGACTGACTTGGGATGATTCCAAAGAAAGGAACATAACTTTCCTCGACTTCACGGCGACACTTGCATCTAATGCATGTGAACTAAGAGGGAGTCACTTCTTACACCTAACATATACTTCACGAACGGAACATGAAGATATGCCTACAAAGTTTCCAATGCTAGCTTTATGTTCATCATGAATCATGGAACACATGAAAAATGTTGTCAATGGGCTCAACAACAATTCATCAAGGTATCCCTATGGATAGAATTCCACAACTATGAGAACAAGGTGATAGCCTTGGTCAGACTAAAAGATATAACTATGTATGCTCGAGGATACATCCGCGAGTAAAAACAACATTAGGAAGATCTTTGGTTCTGATTTTGATTTGATGATAGCCCAAACTCAAATCAAAGATTGAATAAGACAATAAATACAACAATTGATCACAAGGATCAGTGTATCAAGATATCATCTTTCTTCTACACACACATGCACAAAACACAAAGATATCCCTTTGACATGAGCTAAGTTAGATCAAGCTTTTATCTTTCAACTCTCCAACTTGTTGTTTAACTTACCCAACTGGTTTAGGGGTATCTGATACAGATTCTTGGAGAAAGGTGGTTTATAGAAAAACCATCTTGATCACGAACTGAACATAACAGTCAAGGGACAGCCCGCTGATACTTCCGAGAAGATATTCGGAAAACCACGAACCACCAATATGTTATTAAGCTCGAGAGCAATCTTGCTTTTCAGGGAAAGATGATATGATCAACAGAGCGAAGCATTGACACAATCCTAACTCATTGATCGAAAAGTGCACCATGGAAAATGGACTAGGTAGCACAGTCAATCTTAGGATGACAACCCAATGACCATCACACTAAGAATGAGATGAATGTCCATTAACTACCAAGCAAGAAAGTTGTCAAGAGTATTGATTGCACACATCATGATTCACTTGTCGGTATTCTGGTTACAAACAACACAGACACCGAGGAATGAATGATGATGGCATGAAATATCACTGTACCAAGAAGTCATAAGAGGTGGTGCAATTCCCATGACAATCTTGACTTAAAGGGGGGTAATACTTCAAGGTAGAACAGAGCAAAAGCTAGATTGGCATTTTGATCTGCAGAACACAACTGCTTTTACCCAATCCTAGGAATGATGAGGTACTAGAGTTTGTTTCTCCTAGTCATTCTGGAATAGAATGGCTTGACTGACCACAAGAATAGTCAACATTGATAACATAATGCATGACATACTCTTGACTATCCATTGATAGATAAAGGTTAGAATACAATTGAAGAAGGACAACTCAAGAGCACCTGATTTTTCCTGAGTTGTAGATGCATGGATTGAATATGTCAAACGGAGTTCAACATGTTTCTTCCAGATAATCCATGCATAAATGTAGGATTGGCAGAGTCACAACTATGGAATGGAGAACTCATCACGAGCACTCATGTTGTGATCTTTTGTTCACGAAGAACTTCTTCTGGGGTTCGTTCATGGTATTGGAAGAACGACATACCATGGACCTTCAGGACTGTAACAAGGCTACTAATCATCCTAAAGGGACGAAAAAATGCTATCAATAGGAGTGAGCAGAATTTATCATGGGTTCAAGAACCTAGAAACAGAATACCTATTGACTAAGTAGCATCACAACATGTTTTTGATGATGATGGCCAGAACTATCACACTGGGCAGCTAGCTAGGGGGGCACTCGGGCAACAGAAGAAGAGGAGGGAAAGGAGAGGAGCTCACTGTGAATCCGGTGGCCTCGTCAGGGAGCTCGGGGAGGCGTTGCATGCGGCGAATTGACGATGGCATCCGGCGGCCGGAGATGGAAAAGACGACGGCGATCTTGGTGCTGCGGTGCTCCCAGCGTCGCTTGGATCCACGGAGATGTTGGGGGGTTGCGACTAAGCTTGGAGGCACGAATACGGTCGAGGGGGAGGCTCTGGCTACGTGGTGGCGACGGCGAGCTTGCGGTGCGGTCAGCCATGGCGAGCATGGCGAGGAAGAGAGCGGGGGGCAAATGGTGGCTGGCGCGATGAGGACGGCTCTCCCGAGCCTATCCCACTCACCAGAGCGGCGGGGAGGCCAAGCATGCAGGTGGTGTGGCGCCCCTGGCAGAGCGTCGTGCTCGGTCTCTCCTCTGCCAGTGGGCAGAGGATGAAGACGACCCTGCCCCTGGTGGGCTGGGCCTCTTCTGCAGGTAATCCCAGATAACCCTTTCCCCCTTTATTTTTCTGTTTTGTGTTTTGCAAATTTGTTTGAATTTGGTTTTAATGCCAAACTATTTTTATTGCTTCTAATTTTTTTTGTGGTAGCTAAAGTAATTATTACAAAGTCCCACGATAAGTTTCAGAATTATTGAACAACTGAAATATTTATAGTGCTTTATTAATTGATTTCAGTAGCATTAAAGGATTATTTTAAAATTTCTATAAATGTTGTGAAAACAAAATGTCCCCTGATATGTTGTTGCCAACATTTATCAGAAATAGTGAACATTTTTGAAGACATTTTGGATTCATTGAAAATTCACAAGTATTTGAATTGTTTGGTTATGTGAAGTGCTAGGGTTTCTGTTAATCCCCATTTCATGTTGAAGAAAATTAAACATGATGCCATGATGCCCATGCAATGACAAGCAGAGCCTAAGCTAGGGTTGTGGCACCAAGGATATTGTTGATCACTTTGAAGGGTGCCAGTTCTACTCAAACATATCACATAGGTCTGTGTCCGCCTTGAAGACTATTCCGCTCGTCTGGCCGTTTACTGTCTGGGGTTTGGATATTGTTGGTCCCTTTCGGACAGGCCAGAGTGGATTTACTCATTTACTTGTTGCAGTCAACAAGTTCACTAAGTGGATTGAGGCCAAGCCTATATAGAAGCTGAACTCACGCACTACGATCAAATTCATGAAAGAGATAATCGTTCGATATGGAGTTCCTCACAGTATCATAACGGACAATGGATTAAACTTTGTCTTGGAAGAGTTCAGGCACTTCTACTTTTCCCAAGGCACTCGGGTGGATTACGCATCCATTGCACACCCTCAAACTAATGGTCAAGCTGAGCGAGCCAATGGCCTTATCCTTCAAGGGCTGAAGCTCGACTCATGCGAGACCTAGATCATGCCAAACATGTCAAGAGTCAGTCATTTCATGAAGGTGATTTGGTGCTCCGAGTGGATCAACAGTGACCTCACAAGCTTGCGCCAACATGGAAAGGTCCATTCATCGTCACCAAGGTACTGAAGAACGGAGCTTACCATCTCTACAACCTGAAGAAGCAGATTGATGAGCCGCGGGCCTGGAATGCAGATCTACTCCGACATTTCTATACATGAAGACTGAGTTGTTTTGATGTAATAAAAGTGTTCTAGACAATATCATTTATGAAGGTTATGACTTCTGCAGTCTTTTGCCGATTCCGATTGCACCATCCTACATTCAAAAAACTTCTCCGAGTGACGAGCAATCCTCTCACTCGGGGGCTTAGCTACGAACCAGTTTTCGCCTAAGTTAAAAAAAACTTCCGAGTGGATAGCAGTCCATTCACTCGGAAACTTAGCTACGAACCAGTCTTCGTCTAAGTTCAATAACTTCTCCGAGTGACGGGAAATCCTCTCACTCGGGG
Source organism: Hordeum marinum (assembly GCA_022496015.1). NCBI lineage: Eukaryota > Viridiplantae > Streptophyta > Magnoliopsida > Poales > Poaceae > Hordeum > Hordeum marinum. Next base: position 123,601,179 of record CM039673.1, on the reverse strand, counting down.
GCTTAACTGCGAACCAGTTTTCGCCTAAGTTAAAAAATCTTCTGAGTGGATGGCAGTCCATTCACTCAGAAACTTAGCTATGAACCAGTCTTCATATAAGTTCAATAACTTCTCCGTGTGACAAGCGATCCCCTCACTCGAGGGCTTAGCTGTGAACCAGTTTTCGCCTAAGTTAAAAAACCGTCCGAGTGGATAGCAGTCCATCCACTCGGAAACTTAGCTACGAACCAGTCTTCGTCTAAGTTCAATAACTTTTCTGGGTGACGAGTGATCCTCTCACTCGGGGGCTTAGCTACGAACCAGTTTTCGCCTAAGTTAAAAAACCTTCCGAGTGGATAGCAGTCCATTCACTCAGAAACTTAGCTATGAACCAGTCTTCGTCTAAGTTCAATAACTTCTCTGAGTGACGAGCGGTCCTCTGACTCGGGGGCTTAGCTTCGAACCAGTTTTCTCTTAAGTTAAAAACCTTTCCAGGTGACGAGCGATCCTCACACTCGGGGGCTTAGCTGCAAACCAGCTTTACCCGAGTGATGAATATTCTTCTCACTCGGTGACTTGGCCAGACCAATCACTCCATTCGGGAATAAAGAAAATTCGGTTAAACAAAAGATTGAAAGCTAAGTGTAGATAAATCCAAAGTTTCTACCACGGACAAAAGTTGTTCACGCAAACGAAAGTGCTTAAGCCTAAGGCCAGAATAAAGTTTTAGGACGGTTACATTTCCAATCGGCATTCCAAGGCGAATAAAGTTTTAACTGCGGGTAAAGTTTTTTCAAGCACCTGTGGGACTCGTAGGCTCAACAAACGTGTCCAAGTCAATCTCGTCAGCGATCTGAGTAGCTGCTTCAATGAAAGTCTCCATGAAATCCTCAAATTGAAGTTTCTTTGTGTTGATCACCTGGAGAGCCATCAACTTATCCTCTCTTGCCTCCTTGCAATGGACTCTGACGAGTGAAAGCGCCACGTCGCCTCCACAACGAGCAGCAGACTTCTTCCATGCTTGCACCTGACCGGGAATTTCATTGAGACGAGTCATCATGGATTCATGGTTAGTCTGGAAGGTGTCTTCAGGCCATAGTTCCTTATCAATCTTCTCAAGTGCAGCCTTCAGTCAAATGATGTATGCTTGAACACTCTGGAGACGAACGTAGAGGCGGAACATGTTCATGGCCATAGCGTCTCCAATGGGTGACTTGGTGGGATCCAGGTTTGGTTCAATCTGTTTGGTCTCTTTTTCAAAGTCCTGGCAGAACTCTATATGGAGAAAGGAATAGAAAGATGATCACATTACTGGCCTAAGGGAATGAAGGAAGTTCACTCGACAAGGAAGGTTACAGTCAAGCATGTTAAACATCTTCTTCACAAAATCTCCCAAATGCTTCACCAAACCATTACACCTCCTGGTCAGTTGTTCGGTCTTCTTGGTCCAGTCAGCCCTTTCCTGCTTCAGTTTGGAGTTTTCTTCTTCTAGCTTCTTGGCAACGGCGAGTTTCTTTTCAGTAGCTTCAGTTTTCTCCCTCGCCGCCTTTTGGGCGTCAGCGAGCGCCTTGTCCTTGTCATCCAGTGCCTTCTTCAAAGGATGGAAGGGGAAAGTAAGAGTGCGTTTGGTCGATGAAAATAACCTCCCAGGGTCCTCAACTCAGTATGTGCATGGTCTATGTTGTTCTTGGAGACTTCTAGATCCAATTGCAGCTGGTTCTTCTCTTTCTCCAGGTCTTTGTATTGCGTTCCAAGTTCGCAAGCTCTCTGAAATCAACAAAGAAGCAGTTCAGTCGACATTAAATTTTCTCCGCTCTCGAGTGGAAAGGATCAAGAATTGTCGATTGGACGACGACCTACCGCCCCACACCCCTGAAAAAGCATCATATCATGGTTGATGGAAATGATGTCCATGAAATCTGCGTCGTGTCATGGTTGACGGAAATGATGTCCATGAAACCTGCATCATATCATGGTTGATGGAAATGATATCCATGAAACCTGCTTTTAGAGGTGGAAATACTAAAGCAAAGGATGCACTCGACAAACCAAGTGACAAGCGTACTCCGCGTACGAAAAAGGACCCTGAGTCCATGTTCTTAAGACTACTGCTCAACGCCCGCGATCAACAGTAGTCTCGGGGACTACACCCAGTGGGTGCATGTTGGAAATATGCCCTAGAGGCAATAATAAATTAGTTATTATCATATTTCCTTGTTCATGATAATCGTTTATTATCCATGCTATAATTGTATTGATCGGAGACTTAAATGCATGTGTGGATACATAGGCAAAACCATGTCCCTAGTATGCCTCTAGTAGACTAGCTCGTTGATCCAAAGATGGTTAAGGTTTCCTAGCCATGGACATGAGATGTCATTTGATAACGGGATCACATCATTAGGAGAATGATGTGGTGGACAAGACCCAAACTACAAACATAGCATATGATCGTGTCAGTTTATTGCTACTGTTTTCTGCATGTCAAGTATATGTTCCTATGACCATGAGATCATGCAACTCACGGATATCGGAGGAGTGCCTTGTGTGTATCAAACGTCGCAACATAACTGGGTGACTATAAAGGTGCTCTACAGGTATCTCCGAGGGTGTCTGTTGAGTTGGCATGGATCGAGACTGAGATTTGTTACTCCGTGTGACGGAGAGGTATCTCAGGGCCCACTCGGTAATACAACATCACAATGAGCCTTGCAAGCAATGTGAATAATTGTTAGTTGCGGGATCTTGTATTACAGAACGAGTAAAGAGACTTGCCAGTAACGAGGTTGAACTAGGTATCGAGATACCGACGATCGAATCTCGGGCAAGTAACATACCGAAGAACAAAGGGAACATCGTACGGGATTAACTGAATCCTTGACATAGAGGTTCGACCGATAAAGATCTTCGTAGAATATGTAGGAACCAATGTGGACGTCCAGGTCCCGCCATTGGTTATTGACCATAGAGGTGTCTCGGTCATGTCTACATAGTTCTCGAACCCGCAGGGTCTGCACACTTAAGGTTTGGTGACGTTTCGGTAGTGTAGAGTTATGTATGGTGGTGACCAAAGTGTGTTCGGAGTCCCGTATGAGATCCCGGACGTCACGAGGAGATCCGTAATGGTCTGGAGGTAAAGATTCATATATAGGAAGTCCCAGTTTGGTTTCCGGAAAAGTTTCGGGCTCATCGGTAGTGTACCGGGAGTGCCGGTAGTGTACCGGGAGGCCTCCGAGAGGGGTATTTCGACCCCAAGAGGTCCATGGGCTGTGGAATAATAATAACCAGCCCTTTGTGGGCTGGGAAAACAGCCACAAAGGCCCATGGCGCAGGAGAGAAAGTCCTAAAGCAAAAAGTGGAAAATCAGCCAATAGGAGGCAATCCTACTCCAACTAGGATTGGAGGTGAAGTAGGATTGCTTCCCACCTCCTATTTTGGCCGACCCAAAGGCCTTGGCTGCCTCTCCTCTCCTCTCCTCCTATATATACTAGTGGATTGGGTGGTTTTTGGACAGAATTTCCGACCACGTGCTACCCATTCCACCGGTGCATAGTTTCTCCTCTAGATCGTAGTTCGGCAGTGCTTAGGCGAAGCCCTGCCGGAATTGCTCCACCACCATCACCGGAGCGCCGTCACGCTGCCGGTGAACTCTCTCTCCTCTCCACCTCCTCTTGCTGGAACAAGACGGTGGAGATCGTCATCAAGTTGCACGTGTGCTGAACGCGGAGGTGCCGTCCGTTCGGCGCTAGATCGGAAGAACCGTGGTCGAGATCGTGAGACGGTTCGTGATGAGATCGCGGGACGGATCGTGATGAGTTCGTGGGACAGATCGTGATCAAGATCGTGAGACGGATCGTGATGAGATCGCGGGACGGATCGTGATGGGATCGCGGGACGGATCGTGATGGGATCGCGGGACGCTCGGCGATTTGGATCGCGAAGATGTTCGACTACACCAACCGCGTTTCTTAACGCTTCCCGCTTAGCGATCTACAAGGGTACGTAGATCCACTCTTCCTCTCGTAGATCCTCATCACCATGGATAGGTTTGCGTGTGCGTAGGAAATTTTTTGTTTCCCATGCGACGTTCCCCAACAGTGGCATCATGAGCTAGGTTGATGGTTCGATGAGATCTCGAGTAGAACACAAAAGGTTTGTGGGCGTTGATGCTTAGATTGCTTCCTCCCTTGGTCGGATTTTGGTTCAGCGGGATTTTAAGATGAAGCGGCCCGGACCAACATTACTCGTACGCTTACGAGAGACCGGTTCCCTCGACGCAACTTGTTGCTTAGATGGCTTGCGGGTGACAGTTTCTCTTACTTTAGTTGGATCGGATCCGACAAAGGCGGTCCTTGAGAAGGTTGAAAAGCAATCTATGTATCACCGTTGTGGTTTATGCATAGGTGAGAATTGTTCTTGCTAGATACCCGTAGCAGCCACGTAAAACTTGCAACAACAATTAGAGGACGTCTAACTTGTTTTTGCAGGGTATGTTGTGATATGATATGGCCAATTACATGATGTGATATATGTGATGTATGAGATGATCATGTGATGTATAGATTATCACGACTTGCATGTCGATGAGTACGGCAACCGGAAGGAGCCATAGGGTTGTCTTTAATTATTGTATGACCTGCGTGTCAATCATTAAGCGCTATGTAATGCTTTACTTTATCGCTACGGTAGCAGTAGTAGTAGAAGCATGTAGGGTGTGACAACCCCGATGGCGACACGTTGATGGAGACCAAGATGATGGAGATCATGGTGTCATGCCGGTGACGATGGAGATCATGTCGGTGCTTTCTAGATGGAGATCAAAAGCACAAGTTCATGGCCATATCATGTCACTTATGATTTGCATGTGATGTTAATCCTTTTTATGCACCTTGTTTTGCTTAGGACGACGGTAGCATTATAAGGTGATCCCTCACTTAATTTCAAGATAAATTGTGTTCTCCCCGAGTGTGCACCGTTGTGAAAGTTCGTCGTGTTGAGACACCACGTGATGATCGGGTGTGATAGACTCTACGTTCACATACAACGGGTGCAAGCCAGATTTGCACATGCAGAACACTCGGGTTAAACTTGATGAGCCTAGCATGTACAGACATGGCCTCGGAACACAAGAGACCGAAAGGTCGAACATGAGTCATATAGTAGATATGATCAACATGATGATGTTCACCATTGTAGCCACCTCAACTCGCGTGATGATCAGACTTGAGTTGGTGAATTTGGATCATGTATCACTCGAATGATCGGAGGGATGTCAACTTGAGTGGGAGTTCTTAAGTAATATGATTAATTGAACTCATTATCATGAACATAGTCAAAGTGTCTTTGCAAATTATGTTGTAGATCACTAGCTCACGCTGTAGCTCCCTTGTATTTTTTATATGTTCCTAGAGAAATAGAATTGAAAGATGATGGTAGTAATATTGCGGACTGGGTCCGTGATCTGAGGATTGTCCTCATTGTTGCACAGAAGGCTTATGTCCTTAATGCACCGCTCGGTGCGCCAACCCCTCTAGCGTCGTCTATAGATGTTGTGAACATCTGACAGGCACGTTCTGATGACTACTTGATAGTTTAGTGCGTCATGCGTTATGGCTTAGAATTGAGGCTCCAAAAACGTTTTGAACGTCACGGAACATATGAGATGTTCCTAAGAGCTGAAATTAGGATCTCAGGCTCATGCCCGTGTTGCGAGATATGAGATCTCCAACAAGATTCTTTGCCTGCAAGATGAAAGAGAAGAGCTCAATCGTTGAGCATGTACTCAGATTGTCTGGGTGCTACAATCGCTTGAATCAAGTGGGAGTTGATCTTCCAGATAAGATAGTGATTGACATAGTTCTCCAAGTCACTGTCACTAAGCTACTAGAACTTAGTGATGAACTATAAATTGCCAGGGATAGAAATAATGATTCCTGAGCTGTTCGCGATGTTTTGACACCGCGAAGGTAGAAATCAAGAAGGAGCGTCAAGTGTTGATGGTTAACCAAACCACTAGTTTCGAGAAGGGCAAGATCAAGGAGGGAAACTTCATGGATAGCAAGTCAGTTGCTGCTCCAGTGAAGCAACCCAAAGTTGAACTCAAACCCGAGACTAAGTGCTTTTGTTATGAGGTGAACGGTCGCTAAAGAGGAACAACCCTAGATACTTGGTAGATAAGAAGGCTGGCAACATCGACAGAAGTATATTTGATATACGAGTTATTGATGTGTACCTTGCTAGTACTCCTAGTAGCACATGGGTATTGGATACCGGTTCGGTTGCTAAATGTTAGTAACTCGAAATAAAAGCTATAGAATAAACGGAGAACTAGCTAAGGGTGAGGTGACGATATGTGTTGGAAGTGTTTCCAAGGTTGATGTGATCAACATCGCACGCTCTCTCTACCTTCAGGATTAGTGACGAACCTGAATAAATGTTATTTGGTGTTTTGCGTTGAGCATGGACATGATTAGATCATGTTTGTTGCAATACAGTTATTCATTTGAATTAGAGAATAATGGTTATTCTGTTTGCATGAATAATACCTTCAATGGTCATGCACCCAGTGAGAATGGTTTGTTGAAATCTTGATTGTAGTAATACACATGTTCATAACATTGATGTCAAAAGATACAAAGTTAATAATGATAGTACCACATATTTGTGGCACTGCCGCAGAATGTCATATTGGTATAAAGCGCATGAAGAAACTCCATGCTGATGAATCTTTAGACTCATTCGATTTCGAATCGGTTGAGACATGCGAACCATGCCTCTTGGGAAAGATGACTAAAGGACCCCGTTGGATGGAGCGGGCAAGTGATTCATTGGAAATGATACATGTTGATGTATGCAATCCAGTGAGTCTTGTAACGTGCAGTGGATATCGTTATTTTCTTACCTTCACTGATGATTTGAGTAAATATAGTGTATATTTACTTAATGAAACACAAGTCTGAATCGTTTGAAAGGTTCAAGCAAATTCAGAGTGAAGTTTAAGATCATCGTGACAAGAAGATAAAAATAACTGCGATATGATCGTGGAGGTGAATATCTGAGTTACAAGTTTGGCATACAACTTAAGACAATGTGAAATTTGTTTCACAACTAACGCCACCTGGAACACCATAGTGTGATGGTGTGTCTGAACATCATAGTCATGCTCTATTGATATAGTGCATACTGTGATGTCTCTTATCGTTTTACTACTATAATTTTTGGGGTTATGCATTAGAGACAACTACATTCACTTTAAATAGGGCATCATCTAAATCCGTTGAGATGACACCGTGTGAATTATGGTTTGATAGAAACCTAAGCTGTCATTTCTTAATATTTGAGGCTGTGACACTTGTGTGGAAAATGTTTTCACCTAATGAGGTCGAACCCAAGGCGGACAAATGCATCTTCATAGAATACCCTAAGATCAGTTGGGTGAACCTTCAATCTCAGATCCTACTGCAAAGTGTTTGTTGTTTAAACGGATCCTTTCTCGAGGAAATGTTTCTCGCGAAAGAATTGAGTAGGAGGAAGATAGAACTTGATGAGGTTGTTAAACCTTTGTTCAACCAGAGAGTAGCGCAGCGTAGAAAGATGTTTCTGTGAAGCCTACGTTAGTTGAAGAGGAAGTTAATGATGATGATCATGAAGCTTCAGGATCAAGTTACTATCGAACTTCGTAGGTCGACAAGGATGTGTACTGCTCCTAAGTGGTACGACAACTCTGTCTTGGAGATCATGTTGTTGGACAACGATGAACCTACGAGCTATGGAGAAGCGATGATGGGCCCGGATTCCGACAAATGGTTGGAGGCCATGAAATCCGAGATAGGATCCATGTATGAAAACCAAGTGTAGACTTTGGTAGACTTGCTCGTTGGACGGCAGGTCGTTGAGTACAAATAGATCTTTAAAATGAAGACAGACACTGATGGTGAATGTCACTATTTGTAAAGCTCGACTTGTTGCAAAGATGTTTGTGACAAGTTCAAGGAGTTGACTACGATGAGACTTTCTCACTCGTAGTGGTGCTAAAGTCTGTTGGAATTATGTTAGCAGTTGTTGTGTTTTCAATTATGAAATTTGGCAGATGGATGTCAAAACATCGTTTCCTTAACTGTTTACTTGAGGAAAGGTTGTATGTGATACAACCGGATGGTTTTGTTAGTCCTAAGGATGCTAAAAGGTGTGCAAGCTTTAGTGATCCTTCTATGGACTGAAGCAAGCATCTAGGAGTTGGAATATACGCTTTGATGAGGTGATCAAAGTTTTAATGTTTATACAAGGTTTACGAGAAACTTGTATTTACAATAAAGTGAGTGGGAGCACTATAGAATTTCTGATAAGTATATGTGGATGACATATTGTTGATCGGAAATAATGTAGGATTTCTGGGAAGCATAAATGGTTGTTTGAAAAGTGATTTTTCATAGGAAGACCTGGATAAAGCTACCTAATTGTTGAGCATCAAGATCTATAGAGATAGATCAAGATACTTGATGAGACTTTCAATGAGCACGTACCTTGACAAGATTTTGAAAGAGTTCAAAATGGATCAGTCAGAGAAAGAGTCCTCGCCTGATTTGTAAGGTATAAAATTGAGTATGACTCAATGCCCAGTGACTGCACAAGATAGAAAAAAGATGAGTGTCATCACCTATGCTTCAGCCATAGGCTCTATCATGTATGCAATGATGTGCAAAAGACCCGATGTCAGCCTTGCCATAAGTATGGCTGGAAGGTTTCAAAGTGATCCTGAAATGGAGCACTGGACAGCAGTCAAGATTGTCCTTAGTAACTAAAAGACTAAGGAGATGTTTCTCGATTATGGAGGTGATAAAGAGTTCGTCGTAAAGAGTTACGTCGATGCAAGCTTTAACACCAATCCGGATGACTCGTAGTAGCAATCTGGATACGTATAGTGGAGCAGCCATTTAGAATAGTACCAAGTGGAGTGTGGTAGCAGTGTTTTCGGTTTGACATAGAAATTTGCAAAGTACACACGGATCTGAATATCGCAGACCCGTTGACTATAAGACCTCTCTCACATGCAAAGCATTATCGAGCCCCAGAACTCATTGGGTGTTAGATTCATAACAATGCGAATCACATGGTGATGTGAACTAGATTATTGACTCTAGTGCAAGTGGGAGACTGTTGGAAATATGCCCTAGAGGCAATAATAAATTAGTTATTATCATATTTCCTTGTTCATGATAATCGTTTATTATCCATGCTATAATTGTATTGATCGGAGACTTAAATGCATGTGTGGATACATAGGCAAAACCATGTCCCTAGTATGCCTCTAGTAGACTAGCTCGTTGATCAAAAGATGGTTAAGGTGTCCTAGCCATGGACATGAGATGTCATTTGATAACGGGATCACATCATTAGGAGAATGATGTGGTGGACAAGACCCAAACTACAAACATAGCATATGATCGTGTCAGTTTATTGCTACTGTTTTCTGCATGTCAAGTATATGTTCCTATGACCATGAGATCATGCAACTCACGGATATTGGAGGAGTGCCTTGTGTGTATCAAACTTCGCAACGTAACTGGGTGACTATAAAGGTGCTCTACAGGTATCTCCGAGGGTGTCTGTTGAGTTGGCATGGATCGAGACTGAGATTTGTTACTCCGTGTGACGGAGAGGTATCTCAGGGCCCACTCGGTAATACAACATCACAATGAGCCTTGGAAGCAATGTGACTAATTGTTAGTTGCGGGATCTTGTATTACGGAACGAGTAAAGAGACTTGCCAGTAACGAGGTTGAACTAGGTATGGAGATACCGACGATCGAATCTCGGGCAAGTAACATACCGAAGAACAAAGGGAACATCATACGGGATTAACTGAATCCTTGACATAGAGGTTCGACTGATAAAGATCTTCGTAGAATATGTAGGAACCAATGTGGACGTCCAGGTCCCGCCATTGGTTATTGACCGTAGAGGTGTCTCGGTCATGTTTACATAGTTCTCGAACCCGCAGGGTCTGCACACTTAAGGTTCGGTGACGTTTCGATAGTGTAGAGTTATGTATGGTGGTGACCGAAGTTTGTTCGGAGTCCCGGATGAGATCCCGGACGTCACGAGGAGCTCCGAAATGGTCTGGAGGTAAAGATTCATATATAGGAAGTCCCAGTTTGGTTTCCGGAAAAGTTTCGGGCTCATCGGTAGTGTACCGGGAGTGCCGGGAGTGTACCGGGAGTGCCGGAGTGTACCGGGAGGCCTCCGGGAGGGGTATTTCGACCCCAAGAGGTCCATGGGCTGTGGAATAATAATAACCAGCCCTTTGTGGGCTGGGAAAACAGCCACAAAGGCCCATGGCGCAGGAGAGAAAGTCCTAAAGCAAAAAGTGGAAAATCAGCCAATAGGAGGCAATCCTACTCCAACTAGGATTGGAGGTGAAGTAGGATTGCTTCCCACCTCCTATTTCGGCCGACCCAAAGGCCTTGGTTGCCTCTACTCTCCTCTCCTCCTATATATACTAGTGGATTGGGTGGTTTTTGGACAGAATTTCCGACCACGTGCAACCCGTTCCACCGGTGCATAGTTTCTCCTCTAGATCGTAGTTCCGCAGTGCTTAGGCGAAGCCCTGCCGGAATTGCTCCACCACCATCACCGGAGAGCCGTCACGCTGCCGGTGAACTCTCTCTCCTCTCCACCTCCTCTTGGTGGATCAAGACGGTGGAGATCGTCATCAAGCTGCACGTGTGCTGAACGCGGAGCTGCCGTCCGTTCGGCGCTAGATCGGAAGAACCGTGATCGAGATCGTGAGACGGTTCGTGATGAGATCGCGGGACGGATCGTGATGAGTTCGTGGGACAGATCGTGATCAATATCATGAGACGGATCATGATGAGACCGCGAGACGGATCGTGATGGGATCGCGGGACGGATCGTGATGAGATCGCGGGATGCTCGGCGATTTGGATCGCGAAGATGTTCGACTACACCAACCGCGTTTCTTAACGCTTCCCTCTTAGCGATCTACAAGGGTACGTAGATCCACTCTTCCTCTCGTAGATGCTCATCACCATGGATAGGTTTGCGTGTGCGTAGGAAAATTTTTGTTTCCCATGCGACGTTCCCCAACAGTGCACTCGGCGTGCCCCCACTGGATATAAAACCACTCGACCAGGTCCGTCCTGTCCAAGCAAAATATTTTTCCTAACAGACCCCCGCCGATGCAAACACTCGACGGCGGTCTCGGGGACTACACCCAGTGGGTGCACTCAACGTGCCCCCACTGGACTAATCTTAAAAAAATGCACAAGCATGCAGACATTGTCTCTATCAGACCCCCGCCGATGCAAGCACTCGACGGTGGTCTCGAGGATTACACCCAGTGGGTGCACTCACCGTGCCCCCACTAGACCTGTTATCACTCGACCTGTTGAGCGATTGTCAAAACAATTCTAAGACCCCTGTTGATGTCAACACCATTCAACAGCGGTCTCGAGGACTACACCCAATGGGTGCACTCAGCGTGCCCCCACTGGACCTACTACCACTCGACTAAGACCTGGTCTACTCGAGAGGAAAACAGACAAGTTTGCTTCAAAAGTAAAACACCCAGTGGGTATGAAATCAAGAACGACTGGAATTCAATCGGAAACAAACTTACAATCACACTTACTCGAACATTGAAGTGAAGCGCCAAGCTGACATCATAAGCCAACTTGTTGGCTTCGTATGCCTCCTTCGTGCGCAGCATCATCTGCTCGGCTTGGATCATGGCCTCTTTGCCAGCTCCACTCTGGTCCTCCAGGACACGATGCAAGGTAAAGGAAGACGTTGGAGGAGTTGATGCTATGGTTGGTGCAGCCAAAGTTGTTGGAGGTTGTCCGATTGGCACAGAAGCCACAATGGTCAAAGCAGATGCTAGGGCACTCGACAGAGGAGTTGCAAGTTCAGCTCTAACTCGGGACGAATTGCCAAGCCCTAGGGACGTTGCGGCAGTCGACTTGCGAGGCATCTGCCCCGATGGAGTTCTCCGAGTGCGTACCCTTGATGGCTCATCGTCGTCCTCTAGCTGGATGATTTCTGCAATTTCCAGTCAACAATATGGTTTATTCAGTCGGTGAATTATTTCCAAGAAACAAAATAAAGTGAGAATTTGTTATACTGCGTTGAGAGGTAGTCGCGTTAGCAGTATCCACGTCCATGGGATCTCCTTCGTCCCATCGAGGCGACGTTGCTGAGGTAGCAGCTCTGGTGGACAGATCTCACTCGGTCGGCAAAAGTTTGAAGTTTCACAACAACAAAGAAAAAAAGAAGTGAACACTCACGTTGAGACAATAGGAACGACAATCTTCATACGGTGCAAAGCCTTCCGAGGTTTCGGCACGTCGGAATTGGGCTGTTTTGTGGCCCGCTCACTCGACTCAACTGCCAAGGCTCGGTCACGCTTCGGGTTCCTGCTACTTGATACCAAGGTCTTGCTTGGGGCAGCCACAGGGTCCTGATGCTGCTTGGAGCGATGCTCGGTACGCGGAGGAGACTCGACTTCTTCTTCATTCTCACCCGAATCCTCGTAGTTGTCTTCGCAATCATCTGCATAATCAAAGTCTATGCTGCCGCCCTCGCTCTCTCCTCCATCTTCGGGTTGATTCCCATTCGGTACAGGCGAGTGCATGTTCATCAGCTCCTGCAAGATTCAAATAATAAAGTCAGTCGACTGATACTACCTATCACTCGACGAAATGTCGAAGCATTCAACAAAGGTATGACTTACCTGATTGGGTGGCGGGTTCTCAGCAGAGAAGGGCTTGATCCGCCTGGCTCCTAGAGGATTGTCGCAGGCTCCAGTGATGCTCCGAAGCCACTATGCAACAGTTTCCTCTGAGACTTCCTCTGGGTGCGCCCGAGTGGTGTTTGTCGGTGTCAAAACCGGCGGATCTCGGGTAGGTGGTCCCGAACTATGAGACTAGAACCAACGGTAATAGGAAACGAAGGGGACACATATTTACCCAGGTTCGGGCCCTCCTATGGAGGTAATACCCTACGTCCTGCTTGGTTGTATTGATGATATGAGGGGTTATAGAGTTGATCTACCTCGAGATCGTATGTCTAACCCTAGATGAGTTGTATTTTATACCCCTAAACCCTCCGGCTTATATAGACGCCGAGGGTCCCCTGGGTTTACACATGGTCAGTTACATGCCGAAGAGATAAACATGCCTAACTATAGCTAATAACTTGGAGAATACATCAGGGCTTCTCGAAACTTCCATCTGGCGTAGGTGGTCTTTGATTGTGTGATGCTTCCTTTGCGGCCCACACGGTCTGATCCATAAACAATAGGCCGGCTATCTGAGGACCCCCTAATCCAGGACTCCCTCAGTAGCCCCCGGACTATCCTTCAATGCCGCTATATAGCTGGTCAATCTCCTCATGTCGTCATCTTCCGCTTGCGAGGCGAGTCCCTCATCCCTCCTTGTTCGGCAACCGACCAGTCTTCGTAAGATCCCAGGCATCGCGGGCGCAGGTTCATTATAATAATCACGCGTGTTCCTCGATTTACACGCGTCGTGGGGAGGCGAGTGGCTAGTGATTTTTATAATCTTACCCCTCCGTAATGGAGGCACTACCCATTTAATCAAACAAAACTGTGGCTCAGACCATATTCTCTTCCTCCCCATCGAAACAAACTCCTAGCGTAAGCTCCATGCAAAACATGGCTAACGCCCCTAGCTCCTCGGCACATCCCTATGGCTCACGCCCAGGGGACTGGACCAGCTGCTCCGTTACACTCCTGCGGCTCCGCAATCTGGAGACCCAGGGGTATCTTCCTTCTTTAGATCTGGAGGCTACCCATGCAGGTATGATTTCTTACGGCGATGAAGTTTTCGACGAGCGTTTCCCCAACCCTAACAAGGGGGAGCGCGTATGCTTCATCCCCTTCCTCCTTCGAGACCTTGGGTTTCTAATCCATCCGTTCCTGAGGGGGTTGCTGGAGTTCTACGCGATCCAACTCCGCCACTGTCACACCCTGTGTTTGTATCACCTTGATATGTTTGGGTTTATAAAATTTGGATCCAACAAAAACTTTTTCAAAGTGCGTGTGCTTCTTGCAATGATGTTTGCTTGCTTGATGATTGTGGTTGTGGCACTCCTAGATTCTATTCCACTTCATATTCATCTTCCTTAACCCAAACCTCTTGCCCAATGATCATGCCATGTGAATAGTGCCCAAAACTATTTTTATCAATTTTTGTTTTAAATAAAAATGATTTGTTCAAATTAGGTCTTCAAAAAACCCTGAGATGAGGTTTGCACTGCAAGTCCTCAAATTGGGGGGTTCTTCTTCCCCAAAAGCTTTACTTCAAACATATTATATATATAAGACTTCTCAAAACCACCAAATATTAATTTTAAAGATTATTCTTATATTTTATTTAAAGGCTTTTTCTTGAGGCCAGAAATGGTTTTTCATAGGGAAAAATTATTTAAATGCTTTAAAAATATTTGAGAAAATTTAGGGAAACTCAATGGACATGTATTTTCCATATATATGAGTTCCAACTCATGAGCATGATCAAATCATGGGGAAAAAACCTCAAAACCCTTTCTCTTCAAATCAAATTTTGGAATATTTCTATAAGAAATATTCTCAATAAATTCCAGGAAAATTGCAGCAAGACAACACTATCATAAGTGATGGTCTTGCAAAGTTTCATCTCAATCCAAGATGATTTGGTTCATCAAACCATCCCAAAACCCTTCCTGTTCAGATTCAAATTTGAGCAACTTTACATTATGAAGTTTCTCCCCTTGGCCCCAAACTTTGTGGGCATGTTCTAATGACCAAATAGTAATGCCACACTAAGTGGTGCATCAAGGGTAAAAGCCTGGCATCACTAGATCTACAGAAACCTGATTCTGTTAGTTTCTAGGGTTTACCAAGTTTCCATTGTCAACTTTTCCCACTTGAGCTCAAACTTGGTGATCCATCTCATGTTTGCCTAGCATTTGACCCTGTTGTATATCTCAGCAAGTTGGTAAACTTATCTTGCCCAACTCACTACCAAACACCTTCTGGTGAATTGGTAAAATCTCTAGTTTCACCCCTTCCTCTTTTACCCTTGCCCCCAAATTTTTACCCCATGGCAATGCCCAAGCACCCTCAGTAAGAATCCCAAGTCATCAAGCCACTGGAAGGTGGGGTAAAAACCCCATTTACCCCCCTAGCAGCATCTTTTTCTACCTTTTCTTCTACCCTAAGGCACCTCCAGATGCCTCCCTAGACTTTGTGCATTGTTTAACCCCCCCCCCCTAGATCCCCAGGACACCAGTGGACACGCCCAAAGTGCCAGATGCATGCCTTGGCATGCAGAGCTCATGCTCTAGAGCGCGCTACAGTGTGCACCCGCACTGTAGCCGCTGCCCAACGAGCGTTCCTGACAGCCTCGGGTCCCCCATCCTATCCCCTGTCCCCCTCGATGTGCGCAATACCCCGCGTGGTCGGCCCCCTCCTCCCTCTCTCTCTGGTGACTCCCGCGCGCGAGCCCGGCGCCGCGCGGCTCAGCCAACCAAAGAGCTTGCACGTGCGCCCTCCCCCGCTCTCTCTCTCTCTCTCTTTCCCTGGACGAAGACCGCGTCCACAAACCCCCCTGACACGGCACAACTCGCCCTCGTGGACCGTGACGACGTCCTGGTCCTCACCGGCGCACCGCGTCCACGGTGAGCCGGCAGACCCCTATTTAAGGGCCTCTTGCTCCTCCTGCCCCTCTCTCCTCGCTCTCTCCTCTCCTTTGCAGCTCCCCTGTGCCTAGCCCGCTCGCCCCCTTGGTCGGGAGCCTGCTCCTAAACCAAACCCTCGCCGCCATTGGGCACCTCCCCTCGCCGGTGATTCCCTTCACCCCCGGCGACCCCCTTTGCCACCCACCGATGTGTGGGAGCCCCCTGAGCGCACCGGTGCCCTTCACCTGGACCGCCATGGCTGGAGACACCGTCGGTGACCTCCCTCCTGTCCCTGTCACGAGGAGAGGGATGACAGGTGGGGCCCACCTGTCATCCCCTCGCCCCCTCCTCTCTCGCTGGCAAAGAGGGCCCGCGGGCAGGTTTAAAATTAAACCTGCTGCGCGTGGTGCCTCGGCCTGGGTCGGACCTCCCCTTGGGCCGGCTTGGCTCTGGTACTGTGGCCCAAGAGGGCACAGTATCCCTTTTCTTTTCCTTTTTCTATTTAACTTCTAAAAATTCCACAGATTTGTATATTCATCTAAATCCAAATATTCTTCCACCAAAAATCTTGAAATATTCCCTAAAATTTATTTGTGCCACTTGTAAAATGTTTGAAAACATTTTTAGTACCGTTTTAATTTAAAACCCCTATTTAGCATTATAAGCTCCTGTTTTAAATAGTTTTAAAAATCTTTTTAAGTTCAAAAACCTAGACAAATATTTTTAGTACAACTTGTGGTATTTATCAGAGTAGGGTAGCATTTTTTATAGTAGTTTGTGTGCTCTGTTTTGTGTGATGCTTATTTTTATCGCTATTTTATCACGACGATAGATTGCGCTGTTCACGAGGAAGTTGGACCCGAAGACTTCGAAGACCCCGGAGATTTTGTTGAGCCACGCAAGTAGCCCTTTGACCATGTCAAGAAACCATTTTCATTGCATGACATGTAGCACTTTACTTTTGTCATATTTGATCATGTGGAGTAGTGACCCCTCCGATGGGTGGCTTCCGAAACTTTTGCCATTGACACTTGCATCGTGCATGACCCTACCACCTTATGAGGGTTGTGCGGGTGGGAGTAGATATGATGCTAGTAGATGCTATGCAAATGGTTGGGGTTTATGCATGGTGATGGAAAGGAGAGAAATGATTTCTAAGGCTTTTCGAAAACCCTGTCGGGTGCCACTAATGCCTGAGGGAGATGATGATGAGATGGGTAACCACTTGAGAAAGAAGTGGTATGCTGGAGCAAGCGAGTGTGTGTTTTCGAAAATGGAGAGTTTTAAGGTTTGCTGACCGTCCCAACCTTACATGCGCAACCACGATACCCCTTATGGGACGGGGCTTTGTTGATTACCTTGGTGGGTACTGGCAAGGAGCCCACCTTACTAGTGGCGGGAGTGGCGTGGTCACTCTCGATACGGGGTCATACCGGTATGTACGATCATGCGCTGTCTTCACAGGCACCAGGCACACCGTTGGTCCCCTCATGGATGGAATGATTAGAGAGAGGCTCATGTGATGTACATCGTGAGGGCTGGGTACCAATCAAGTGGACTCTTTGTCTAGCATTGCTAGGGGAAAGGCATTGTTCGGGTGCTTACCTTGGGTATGTTATATACCGCGAGTCATGGATGACACGAAAGTTCCCCGAGTCTTGTGGGTAAAGTGTGCAACCTCTGCAGAGTGTAAAACTATTCGAATAGCCGCGTCCGCGGTCATGGATAGTTGGAGGTCCTTCTTAAACTACGTCTCGATGTTTTCATGAAACTTGGTGTGAGTACGGATGTGATCGTGACAAAGAGGTCACATGAGCTAAGTCCGATGACTTAGCATGATGAATGAATATGAGGTGTTCAACCCATACTTATGATGATATCTGTAACTTGTTCATATGGATATCTGCCTATTGTTGATGCATGCTTACTGGTTAATTGATCATGTCATTGCATTTAAAATTACCTTTCCACAAATTACCTACTTAGTGCTATATCATGCATCATTGTTACCTTGTTCCACAACTTGGGTTGCTTGCGAGTACATTCAAAGTACTCATTGGCTTGTCACTAGTTATTTAATTGGCCAAGCATGGAAGAACAGGAGTATGTTGAAGAGTTTGTTGGTGACGAACATGCGAACTAGGACACTTCCCAATCAGAATGCCTGTAGGTTAAGGCAGATGGCATGGGTTCACACTTTCGATCAAGATTTCCGCTGCTTGTTCTATTTTAAGTGTCTGGCCCTTGTGGCCCTATCTATGTAAGACTAGACCTTCATGGTATCTATTTGTGTAAGATGCTAAATGTGGATGTAAGACTCTTGTTATTCAGCTTATGTGTGTTTAGTGAGCATTGATATCTGGGATCACTATACACATGCATTCGGTGATCACGACTTATGAGTCGGGGTCCCCACAACCACCTTACCCCAGGGTTCATCTTACACATCTCGGGCTTCGTCGCTCTCTGCGAGATGTTCCTGGGGTGCGAAGCACACTTTTATTTATGGAGAAAATACTTCTGGCTCGTCCCCCGAACTCGGGGCAAGACAATTTTGGAGGTCGGTGGAGCCAAAGTGTGCCGCATAGCGGGGACAGGGTATTCCGGCAGGCACACCGAAGAAATCCAAAGAGTGGACCTTGGAATGGTTTTATATTCAAGACGTCCCCCTGTTTGAGCCAACTCGAACAGGTCTTCTCGAATACTCCGATGCCCCCCCGAAGAAGAGATATAACTGGTGGTTGAGGAGTTCATCCCAGGAGGAGAGTGTCAAAGTGCGGCGCCTAGCAGCTCAGGTGCGGATGCTCGCCCGCCACCAACTAACCATGATCGACGTCATGGCCGCCGCCATCTCCCGGTGTGTGTAGTCCCTTCAACAAAGGGTACACCCCTTGTGGAAATTCAATGGGACGAGTGACACCACGTGCTCCCGAAAGCTAGGGCCCGCCAATCCGACAGCATTGGCTGCCGCACTTGCCAACTTGTACAAAGGAGGGCAAGAGGACTTTGTTCGATGGACAACCAAGGAAGGATATTCGGCCCACAATCCTATCGAATGGGTAAGCTTTTCTTTCTTTAATGTGAACATAGTTCGGGGTTTCCGACAGTATAATCGAGATTTATGCCCATTTTTGCACACCAGTCCTTGACCTCTTGGGTCATGAAGTTGGATCCATTATCTGTTATTATACTGTGTAGGACACCATAACAGTGTACCATGCTGGATATAAAGTCAATCACTGGTCCGGATTTAGCCGACTTGACTGGCTTTGCTTCTATCCATTTGGTGAACTGGGCGTCCGTCCTAGCTATGGTCCAAAAGAAACCAGCTCGGAAGGCCTTGCTGACAAGGGCTCTTGCCGCGGTGTGATGGCCGCCCATGCCTGCGTGGATTTCGGCAAGGAGATCGCATCCTTGTTCCTCGGATATACACCGTTGTAATATTCCAGTTGTGCTTTTCTTGTATAACTCTCCCTCATGTACTTTGTAGGCATTGGATCGCCGAACTATGCATCGTGCCTAGGTTTGATCGTTGGGGAGTTCCTTGTGAAGAAGGTAAGTGAGAAAGGGCTCTATCCATGGCACTATTACTGTCATTACCTCATGAGCCGAGGGCGTTTCATTCATCGCGGAGCCGCCGATAATGCCATCGTCTGGTTCGTTTATGGGGGGAACAACTTCGTCTATCGTATTCGGACCAGCGCCATTGTCTTTGTCCTGCCACACTACGGAGGGCTGAAAGAGTTGCTCCAGGAAGGTGTTTCTTGGGACATGATCATGTTTGGCTCCCATATGGGCCAGTATGTCAGCGGCTTGGTTGTTGTCGCGAGCGACATGGTGGAATTCCAACCCATCGAACCGAGCAGATATCTTGAGGATTGCATTTCTATATGCCGCCATATTTGGGTTTTTGGCGCCGAACTCACCGTTAATTTGGGATATGGCCAAGTTTGAGTCTCCCCGTACCTCTAGCCTTCGTATGCCCATTGACACTACCATCTGAAGACCATGAAGATGAGCTTCGTATTTGCCTGCATTGTTGGAATCGGCATACATAATTTGCAACATGTATCGCACGTTATCGCCTGTGGGGGGGGTGAGGATAACTCCGGCCCCCAATCCGGCCAGGGTCTTGGATCCATCGAAGTACATTGTCTAATGGGAGTAAGCACTGTATTACTTGGGGAGCTCGGCCTCTGTCCATTTAGCCAGGAAATCCGCCAGTACCTGGGATTTAATGGCACGACGTGGCTAGTAGGTTATTTCAAAGGCGAGGAGCTCAATGGCCCATTTGGCTATGCGGCCGGTGGTGTCCCTGTTGTTGATTATATCATTCAGGGGGACCTCAGACACCACTGTTACCGCACACTCCTGGAAGTAGTGTCTGAGTTTCCTCGGCGCCATAAATACTATATAGGCTATTTTTGGTAATGTGGGTATCTGGACTTGCACTGCGTTAGCACCTCTCACACATAATATACCAGTTTCTGAGTCCAGAATTCGCGTCCCTCCTCATCTCGTTCAACGACAAGCACCACGCTGACAACTTTGTTGGTGGCCGATATGTATAATAACATGGGCTCACCGGCGCCTGGTGCCGTGAGTATGGGATTGGTTGTCAGTAGCATTTTGATTTCTTCTAACGCAGTCACCGCCTCATTGGTCCATTTGAACTTGTCGGTCCGCTTCAGTAGCTTGTAGAGCGGTAAAGCCTTTTCACCGAGGCGGAAGATAAAGCGGCTTAACGCTGCTATGCACCCAGGTAGCCTCTGGACGTGCTTCAGCTCTGTGGGGAAGGCAAGTTCCGATAGACCATGAATATTAGATGGATTTGCCTCTATTCTTCTATGGGAGACGATGAATCCAAGCAGTTTACCAGAGGGAACCCCGAATACACATTTTTCGGATTAAGTCATATATCATATTTGCGTAGACTGGCAAAGGTTTTCCATAGGTCGTCGATCAGCTGGCTGACGTGTTTGGTTTTGATTACCATGTCATCCACATATGCCTCGACAGTCTTACCGACCTATGTCGCGAGGCAAGTCTAAATCATGCGTTGGTGTGTGGCCCCAACATTTTTTAGCCCAAAAGGCATCATGTTGAAGCAAAATGGCCCGTAGGGGGTGATGAATGCGACAGCGACTTGGTCGGATTCCTTCATTTTAATTTGATGGTATCCGGAGTAAGCGTCAAGGAAACACAGCGAATCATGTCCGGCTGTGGCATCGATAATCTGGTCTATGCATGGTAATGGGAAAGGGTCCTTGGGGCAGGCTTTGTTAAGGTCTTTGAAATCGACACACGGCCGCCAGGACTTGTCTTTATTGGGAACCATCACCAGGTTTGCCAGCCACTCGGGGTGTTTAATGTCCCGAATAAATCCAGCCTCGAGTAGTTTAGCTAATTCTTCATGCATGCCTTGTTGTTTGGGCTCGGAGAAGCAGCGTAGAGTCTGTTTCACGGGCTTAAAGCCTGGGATAATGTTTAGACTATGTTCGGCAAACCGCCTTGGGATCTCAGGCATATCGGAGGGGTGCCAAGAAAAAATGTCCCAATTTTCACGAAGGAAATTCCGCAGTGCTTCATCCACAAGGGGGTCAAGCTGGGCTCCGGTGGACGCTGTCTTATTAGGGTCCTCAGATGTAGCTGAAATTTGATGATTTCGTCAGCGGGTTTGAAGGATGTGGACTTGGGCCTTTTGCTAAGGATCACGTCGTCCTTATTAACTATCGACCACAATGCGGTCAATTCTTCGGCAGCAAAAGTCTCCGCTAATGCCTCGAGGGCAAGCGCTGCCGTTTTATTTTTGGCCCGAAGGGCTATGTTTGGATCACAGGCAATCGTGATCACTCCGTTTGGTCCTTGCATTTTGAGTTTCATGTACCCGTAATGGGGTATAGCCTAGAACTTTGTAAAGGCATCACGTCCCAATAGGGCGTGATAGCCACTCGGGAAAGGGATGATGTGGAAAAGAATTTCTTTGGATTGATAGTTTTTGGGAGTGCCGAACACTACGTCCAAGATGATACATCCGGAACAACGCGCCTCTTTCCCTGGGATAATTCCACGGAAGGTCGTGGTGCTATGTTCGATGCGGTATCGGTCGAACTGCATTTTTTCTAGGGTGGCTTCGTATAAAAGGTTTAGACCATTGTCGTCGTTCATTAGCACTTTATGTAGCATGTATCCATCAATGATGGGGTTCAAGACTAGTGCGGCCGGTGAGTGACCGGGAAGAATGGGCGGCTGGTCAGTGTCCCCGAAAGTAATCGGTACGTCTGCCCATGGGCTAGTAGTTGCCACATGGTAGACCTGTTCGAGTTCTCGAAGAGCTCTTTTACGCCTGTTCCTTGAGGGGAAGGTCTTGTAGACTGTCAGAACTTCAGAACTATACCTGGGCGGCAAAGGAGAGCGCCTACTCGACGGAGGTGTTTCAAGGATGGCCTCGCCGCTTTTTGCGACTTACCTAACGACCCAGCAAGCTCTAAGGTTGTGAGTCGGGTTCGTGTTTAACAACACGAAATGTATAGGGCAAGGCTTGTCCAGTAGTCCGTCGAGGACAGTGCCAGTCCCTAAAAGTGGCTTATTTCTCTTTTCGGTGGGTTCGTACCTGGCTGGACGCTTTGGAGGTATCCTATTTTCCGAGCTCTTCTATGGTGTTCAGGGAGAATTGGTTTCGAGAACAACTATTTGGATTGCCACACGCTCTCCATGGCACGGTACTTTTTTACCAAATCGACTAACTCCAAAAGGTCACGTAGGTGTCGGCGGGCCAGGGCATTAAGGATCCCTTCATCATGGCAATTGCGAATGAAAATTGTCGTGATATCTTGGTCACTAAGACCTTTTACTCCGATCCTAGCGAGTAGGAGTCTGACCCAAAAGTGATGGACTGATTCTCCATGTAGTTGCTTGATATCCCGAAAGACCGAAGACACGGGCTTTGGTGCGATACTTGGATTGTCGTCTTGGGTGGTGGGTGGGGAAAAAATCGATCCCATGCCGCATTGAGTGTTCGGAATTACAGTTTCTGAATCGTGCGAAGCATCCCAGACCGGTGACAGTCCGGCTTCAGAATGATTCCCCGCCTCTGACTTGCTGACAGAGTCTTGGTGAACGAGGACTGGGGTATAGATGGTTTTCAATTCCGGTTGTCGGGCAGAATCCACAATTGGACACTCGATGGTAGCGACAAGGTGGGTGACCGGAGGGACATAAATCTCCCTGTCATTGGGTCTGATCCCGAGCCGATCATAGATCTGAACCTGGTCATCCAATATACGCATAGCTTCGATCCGATCGAACAACTCGTTTAAGAACAAGGCAATGGTAGGATGCATGTCGCTGATATGAGTGGATTCATCGAGCGGCTTGACGGTTCCAGAGTTACGCCAAAGCGGATCTGTGTTCCGTCCCACCATGGGATCTGATGTCTTCGGTGTCAAGGCGTCCGGACTTACAGGTTTTTCTTCGAAGGTTGAAGGTTCCATTAGAACAAGTGTTCCCCGTAAATCAGACATGAACTCTAAGGTTCCGAACTTGATGCTCTGATTGGGGAGAAAGCTTTTGGTCTGGCCATGATGGCTGATCGGGCTGGCGTGCGACAGGACGTCGTCGCCGGCGAGACTCTGATCGGGGGCGAGAGTCCCCTGGATGCAGATCTCGCTACTCATGACGAGGTGATCCATCGATTCCTTCGGCGCTCACAGAGGAACTCTCAATGAAAGCACCAATGTCGGTGTCAAAACCGGTGGATCTCGGGTAGGGGGTGCTGAACTGTGAGACTAGAATCAACGGTAACAGGAGACGAAGGGGACACGTATTTACCCAGGTTCGGGCCCTCCTATGGAGGTAATACCCTATGTCCTGCTTGTTTGTATTGATGATATGATGAGAGGTTACAGAGTTGATCTACCTCGAGATCGTATCTCTAACCCTAGATGAGTTGTTTTTATACCCCTAAACCCTCTGGCTTATATAGACGTTGAGGGTCCCCTGGGTTTACACATGTTCGGTTACATGCCGAAGAGATAAACATGCCTAACTACAGCTAATAACTTGGAGAATACATCAAGGCTTCTTGAAACTTCCATCTGGCATAGGTGGTCTTTGATCATTTGATGCTCCCTTTGTGGCCCACATAGTCCGGCCCATAAACAATAGGCCAGCTATCCAAGGACCCCCTAATCCAGGACTGCCTCAGTGTCCTCGAGACCTAAGTAGTGCCACATGGCATGGTCCCTTGCTTGAAGAGGTTGTATGCGTCGACTGAGGAATGTCTCCAGCAGATACATGCCAGTCACTCCGCCATGAACCAGAGCCACTACAGAACTCACTAAGATCCCCACTTGGACCTTCTTCCCTTCTAGCACTGACAGTGATTTGGGTGGGTGGGTCGATCTGGGGTGAAGGGGGAAAGACGAGTCGACATATTCGGAGACGCAACATCCTTACAGTAGAACCAAGTCGACTGCCAACCACTAACTGACTCGGGAAAGTTCATCGATGGAAAGGAACTCCTAGCCCTATTTTGGATCCCCAAGCCACCACATAGCTGGATGACATGGGTCCTATCATCCTCTGGGTTGGCCTTTTTGACCGACTAGGATCGGACAGTAAAGATATGCTTGAACAAACCCCAATGGGGATGACAACCCAAGAAACACTCACATAAAGTGATGAAAGCGACAAGATATGAAATAGCATTCGGAGGAAAATGATGGGGTTGTGCTCCGAAGAAGTTCAAAAACCCTCAGAAGAAACGATGAGGAGGCATAGAAAAACCTCGCTCGACGTGGGTGAGGAGAAGGACCTGCTCCCCCTCATGCGGATCTAGCTTGACCTCCCCCTCCGATAGCCTCCACGCGTCGTCGGCTATGAGCGTCGACGATGAGGTTCTCAACATCCCTCGCCATGACCGTCGACAGGAGGAAATCTCCCTCGATCCACCCCGGTGGTGTCGTGAATTGGGCGCTGGACGGCTTCTTGGCCTTGCCCTTGACGGCTCCCTTCTTGGCGCTCTCGAGCTTCTTGGTCTTGCCCTTCGTCATCACGGCAGTGGCGGTCGTTGGGACGGAGCTGAGCGGCGCGCGTGGAGCAGAGGAGACGGGAGGAAAGAGAGGATTTGGGGAGGAGTACTATGCTGCCTGCAGCATGATGAGATCTTATATCAACCGAGTGAGTCACTGGCATGTGGGCCCGCTAAATCTCCGGATATTTCTGCTGCAGGAGTCGTGCTTTACATGGTGTAATGGGCGGCGCGGAAATTGAGGCGTTGTGCCCCAACTTCCCCCAGTCGTTGCGATAACTTCGCGCAGCGCGCGCTTCCCAAAATTTTCAAATCCCGTGAAATCCGAACCTGGTAGAGCGACCCGTCGCATCAAAAGATCCTAATGATTCACTCAGAACATATTTTTTGCCCAAATCCACTCGAACGTTTATCAACGCAGAATCGATCAGGGCGAGCGACAAAGATTTTAGTCGACTCGGATTTCCTTGAAAATCCTAAGTACATCCGGAATCTCGGTGCCTTATCAGAATTGACATCGACTCCTTTTTCACTCGAACCCCGATCCATTCGGGGGCTAATGATGAGGATATATACCTAGGGTAGGGTCCTAGGCCTGACCTACATACCCTACCTAAGGACACTATATTGGAGGACTTAACGATCGCAAGAGAGTTTCCAACTAAAGTCATCATGGCGTGATAGTCACTCGACAGTTAAGTCACTCGAAGGTTTCTCCCTCCACTCGACAGTCTCCTGTCACTCGGAAGACCTCGCTACCAGTTGACACCAGAAGATTAGAAGACATCCCACGGAGGCCAACAGGCAGGCGTTCGGACAGTCGTCATTAGTAGCATTTATTGTTTACGTTATCAGTAGCATACGTCTTTATTCCCATGATCGAACCCTTGGTTGCCTGACATTCATGAGGGGCGGCGTACTCTATATAAGCCGCCCCTCCCCTCTGGCACAAGGGTTCGCACCCCCTGTAACACATACATTCCACATGACAAGAGCTCCCGAGCACTGAGATGTAGGGCTTTTACCTCCACGTGAGGGGCCTGAACTCATACATCCGTGTGTACACCCTCGCCGTAGCTAGGACTCTGCCTCTCCTTCGCACCCCTATCTTCTATTGTCAGACTCGTTCCCACAACAAGCGCGTCATGCACTCCAAGTCAAGATGATGAAATCGGCATCTCCATCCTTGGCAGGACACCTACCATGTGTAAACCCTAGTATCCCCCGGTGTCTATATAAACCGGGAGGGTTTTAGATCGTAGGGCAAGAAAAACTCGTCTAGGGTTTAGCTATTCGATCTCAAGGTAGATCAACTCTATAACCTTCATACCATCAATATAATCAAGCAATACGTAGGGTTTTACCTCCATAGGAGGGCCCGAACCTGGGTAAACATCATCTCCTTCGTCCCCTGTTACCATCGATCCTAGTCTCATAGCTCGGGGGCCCCTACTCGAGATCCGCTGGTTTTGACACCGACAAGAGGAGGTTCTAGTTGCTAACCCTCCTCCTTCCAAGCAAAGGAAATTTATGGCATATGCTATGCCAAAGCCTGCTCCTAAGGCTAAACCCACTAGTCCTAAGGCCAAGCCAGCTACCCCCCGAGCCAAAGAGGACCACCAGAGACATCCCTGCTGCAGAGAACAACAAGAGTTCCACCTCCACAGATGTTGTAGAGGAAGATGAGGAGATAACTGTTTTGAGGAAGCTCAGACCTCACCTGTCAGACCACAATGATGATCATCTAGTGGTAGAGAACATGAAATAGAGGAAGGATCAAGGTATTAGGAAGTGGAGAGCCGGTGATCCATATGCCATGAGGAGAAGGATTGTTTTTAATGCTAGATTTCACAGCAAGGAGCAGCAAGACATCTATGAGACTACTTTGCTTGACAAGTGCCTAGCTGTTAGTGACATGATATATGTTGATTGGAAGTTCATCAAGTCAAATAAAGACTACTTCCCTTATGTCAAGGAGAACTTCAAGATGACTAAAGTTGATGAGTTTGTTGGTAGAGAGATGACTACCTGGAATGATGAGACGACCATGCAATTTTATTCCACTCCTCATTTTTATCCTAATGGAAAGATTGTATGGATGACTGAAGGCACCAAATACCAGTCAACTGTTGATGAGTGGGCTACCATCTTAGGAGCCCCAAAGGTGAAGTAAGGAGATTTGGATGTGTACTCTGAATCTAAGATGAACCACAACTCCATGGAAAACATGTACACACCAGTCCCCAAGGAATATTTGAAGACCCACAAGCTTGGTTCTATCTACTTTCTGCAAGCTGGACTTCCTACCTCCAACACTATATTGAGGCACACCCTGATGCCCAAATCTGGAGATGACAAGATGATTCGAGGCTATTCCATCGACATGCTGCATCATGTGGATAGCCACACCAGGATTAGAGCGATGGATCTGATTGTTCATACCATCAAGAGGACAAATGTTGATGAGAAGAGATCTTGTGGATACGCTCCGTACATTCAGATGCTTATCAACTCCAAGGTTGTAACAAGCCAGTATTTACTTGATCGACCATAACTGTCCCTCGAGCCGTACTTTGAGGATAATGTAGTGGTGATTGATCCTTATCATCCCACTTCATCGACTGCACAGGCTGATATTGAGGCTGAGGCCCAGGCATAGGAAGCTAGAGGCGCTAGTGCTCCATTTTTTAAGACAAATGGTGATCAAATGGCCTATATTGTTAGCACCATTCAAGGAATGGAGAAGAACATCAACGATTTGCTGCAGAACCATAAGAGCCTAGAGAGGATTGTGCAGACTAAGTTCCATGACCTAGACAACAAGGTGACTGAGCTGACCACCACGGTCAACCAGCTAAAGCAAGAGGTAGATGCGGTTCCATTGCCCAGCTCTAATGATGATGATGTGAGACCCACACTGCTAGTCCAGACTCAGTTCAAGACACAGGCTCAATCTGCTATTGTGCCTGCTCAAGATTTGAGACCCTAAGTGTCTGCACCAACTGCTACTTCTGTCGTGCCTCCATCAGCATCTCCAGTGTCGACTCCACCTGTCCAGAGGACTTCTGCTGAAGCATTCGCGGACACTCTACTTTCGACTCCTTCCACGACTACCAGAGTAGCTTCATCGCCCCATGGAGGAGACCATGCCCATAGCGACGTTTAGCTCTATACTTTCAAACTTTTTGGTTACTTGTTGCCAAAGGGGGAGAAATTGTATAGATCATAGGGCTTTGAGAGAGAGTTTTGCTTTTGATGCTTCTCCTTGCTTTTGAAAACATTTGACCTACTTTTGTTTGTCTTAAACTTTGTGGTGTTTGATCATATGCTTTGTGATTGATGTTACTATTTCCTATCCATGTGTTATTCATATGATGATCATTCACTCGTGTTTGGTGTTATGTGCATTGTAATTCATTCATATCATTTATGCGCACCATCAAGATTTATGTGACATGAAAGAGAGACCCATGATCCTAATCGATTGTGCATTTACATTCAAATCCAAATTCAAAATAATGCCCAAATTTAGGGGGAGCTCTTGCTTATCACATACTTCTCAAAGCGACGATGATATTCATTGATTATATCTCATGTTGAAGCTTTGATCTATGTGTTGTCATCAATTACCAAAAAGGGGGATATTGAAAGCACAACTACTCCCTAGATGGTTTTGGTAATTAATAATAACATATACTTCATTGGACTAATAATTTTATCAATTATATATCAGGAAAATTTCAATGAATGGATTGGCTAGGATTGTGAGGAGATCCACTAGATGCTTGGAACATCTATTGGCAAAATCTTCAAGACTTTACATTTTGCATTTATGTGAGAAATCACACTTGAGTCCATAGGAAAGCCAATTAAAAGGGGATGAGGTACCTATGATGACCTGCTTGCTCAAGTGATTAGAGATTAGCCACCAAAACCCCTCAAGAATTCTCCCACAATATATTCTGTCAAAACCCTAACAGAAAAATTCGGTGCCACCAACATTTCCACATCGACCACACCGAGTTTCCCTTATACAGATTCCAGAGCCAAACCCTAGCATCTCGATGCAACCGAGAACTCATTCAGCAAAGCCAAAAAGTAGGTGTCAACTTTTTGTTGTCAAAGTGTTAAATTTCGAAATTTTCAAGTTTGTCACTTGGGTCTCATCGAGAGTTGAATCTGCCCAAGGCCAGCTGAATCGGTCTCACCGAGTTGCATATATCGGTCTCATCAAGAACCCAAAAGTTGCCACATTTTGCACTAGTCGGTGCAACCGAGTTTTTGCTTCAGTTTCATCGAGTTGGGAATAATGTTGTAACGGTTGGATTTTTAGAGATGCCCATATATACCCATCCACCTCCCTCTCATTCGTAGAGAGAGCACTCAGAACAAGTCAACACTTGCCCCATCCATTTTCTGAGAGAGAACCACCTAGTCATGTGTTGAGATCAAGATCTTCTACTCCAACCATATGAATCTTGATTTCTAGCCTCCCCAAGTTGCTTTCCATCCAATCAATCTTTTTGACCAAGCAAAATCTATGTGAGAGAGATTGATCGTTGAGGAGACTATCTTTTTAAGCACAAGAGCAAGGAGTTCATCATCCTTACCACATCTATTACCATTTGGAGAGTGGTGTCTTCTAGATTGGTTAGGTGTCACTTGGGATCCTCCAATTCATTGTGGAGTTGAACCTAGAAGTTTGTAAGGGCAAGAAGATCGCCTACTTCATGAAGATCTACCCCGAGTGAGGCTAGTCCTTCGTGGACGTAAACTGTGGAGGAATAGACGAGGTTACTACTTCCTGGACCATTCGTGGGTGTAGCCCTCCGTGGAATCGCACAACCGCTACCCTCCATGGGTCGAAGTCTCCATCAGTGTAGACATATGATAGAACCACCTATCGGGACCACGAGAAAAATATTCGAGTCCCCATTGCGTTTGATCTTCCTATCCCTACCCTCTACTTACACTTGCATGTCTTTACATTTCGCTGCTATTCTCTTAGATTTGCATGTGTGGGGTGATCTTGACTTGATAGAATTGCTAAAACTTGCCAAACACTAAAATCCGGAAAAGGTTAAGATTTTAACTAGTCAAGCAGTCTAATCACCCCCCCCTCTCGACATACTTTGGATCCTATAGATGTTGGAACACTTTTGTTCCTCGCTGAAATCCTTGTGTTGTTTGAGTCGGTGGCACGCAGGGGTTAACTCCTCCCGACCTCCTCCCTAGTGACGCACTGGTAGTACTTTGCTTTGAGAGAGTTGATAAAACTTTCACAATAAGTATATGAGTTTTTATGACTAATGTGAGATCATGGACTATATGCACTCCCACCTTTCCACAATTTGCTAGCCTCTTCGTTATCGTGCATTGCTCGATCTCACCTCAAGAGTTGGAGCAAATTTCAACGGTTCATCCAAACCCCGTGATATGATACGCTCTATCACACATAAGCCTCCTTATATATTCCTCAAAACAGCCATCATACATACCTATCATGACATTTCCATAGACATTCTGAGATATATTGCCATGCACTTCCACCGTTCTGTTACATGACATGTGTTTTAATTTCGTATTGCTTTGCATGATCATATAGAGATGGCATGATATTTGTGGCAAAGCCACCGTTCATCATTGTAATACATGTTACGCTAGATCATTGCACATCCTAGTACACTATCAGAGGCATTCATATAGAGTTTAAGTTCTATCAAGTTGTAAGTACATAAAAGTGTGATGATCATCATTTTTAGAGCATTGTCCCAATGAGGAAAAATAATGGATGATGGAGGCTAATGATTCCTCCAAAGAATGAGGATGAGGTTCCGGAATGTAAGAGATAAAGAAAGTGAGAGGAGGGGCAATGCTACTATCCTTTACCACACTTATGCTTCAAAGTAGCACCATGTTCTTCACATAGAGAGTCTCAGGATTTGTCATTTTCATATACTAG
The DNA here is from genome assembly GCA_022496015.1 of Hordeum marinum. Lineage (NCBI taxonomy): Eukaryota > Viridiplantae > Streptophyta > Magnoliopsida > Poales > Poaceae > Hordeum > Hordeum marinum. The sequence continues at coordinate 123,570,511 of CM039673.1, read as the reverse complement.
GGGAAAATTTTCGTTATAGAACTTGGCTTGTATATTCCAATGATGGTCTTCCTCAAATGCCCCGGGTATTTATGAGCAAGCGATATGGATATACACCCACTTAGTTTTAGTTTGAGCTTTCATAAACTTATATCTCTTGGTGCATCAAAAGTTGCATGGCAATCCCTACTCCTCGCATCAATATTGATTGGAAGGCATTTCCATAGCCTAACGATCCACCCAGTTAGTGCAAGACTATCAACTTTTGCCTTCTCTTATTGATATCTACCACCATATTCTGTTCCATCCGTATTGTTGTGTCCATGGCTCACGCTCATGTATTGAGTGTAAGTTGAAAATGTTAAAGCGTGTGAAAAAGTATGAGCCAAATGCCTGGCTTGACACTAGGGTGATCATGATTTGTACTTGTGTTAGGAAGACGGAGTCATGCCATTGCTTACATAATTCAATAAGTGGAGATAACATTCCTTAAGCATCCTATATTTTGAAACGGTGATGATTATGTTCTTATATTCATGGATATTATCATGTTGATATTGATTTTTTTCATCGTTTGCCCATATTCATCCTGTGAAGGGAGATTACATGGTAAACATGCTAGGTAGCATTCAACATCAAAAAAATTGTTTTTTATCACTTACCTACTCGAGGACGAGCAGGAATTAAGCTTGGGGATGCTTGATACATCTCCAACGTATCTATATTTTTTTATTGTTTTATTATCAATATTATATGCTTTAAAGGCCATTTTATATCATTTTTGGAAACTAACATATTAATCTATTGCCCGGTATCAGTTTCTGTTTTTTTACCTATTTTTTATTTCGTAGAAAAACTATATCAAATGAAGTCCAAATGAAGCAAAACTTTACAGTGATTTTTTCCGGACCAGAAGGGACCCATGGAGCATCGGAGGGAGACGTGATGCTACACGAGAGGGCGACAAGTTCAGGCGGTGCGCCTTGTGAGTTTGTGGGCCCCTCGTAGGTCCCCTGACCTAATTCCACTTCTATAAATTCCCTAAAATCACAAAACCACCAAAAGGAGACCTGAAACAAAAAAAATTGCCGCCGCAAGCCTCTGTTCTTCTGCAATCCCATCTGAAGGCCTTCGCCAGTACTCTGCCGGAGGGGAAATCGATCAAGGAGGCTATCTTCATCAACCTTGTTGTCTCCATGATAATGTGTGAGTAGTTCACCATAGACCTACGGATCCATAGTGATTAGCTAGATGTCTCTGTATCTTTGATTTTCAACACAATGTTCTTCTTAAGAACTATCCGATGTAATCTTTTTTTAGATGTGTTTGTTGGGATCCGATGAATCGCAGGTTTATGATGAGTTTATTCATTAAAAAATAATTAAGTCAAATCTGAACTTTATTATGTGTAATTGGTATAGCTACGTATGCTTTCCGATCTATGATTTACACACGACAGTTAAAAGTAATTAAGTAAAATCTGAACTTTATTATGTGTGATTAGTATAACTATGTATGCTTTTCGATCTATGATTTACACAAGACAAATAGACAAATAGACACACAAGACCATAATTCGCATCGACAGACAGTAAAATCGGTTAGTATTATTCTCCTCTTCTTTTCCTCACATTGGCTGTAGTACACTTACACATGGCGATGATGAACATGTCCTTGCACACAGGAAAAGTGTAATCGTCGAGATAAGGGTGAAATTCAGAGCTCCTACTCTGCTGTTTACAACCCTGTACAACGGCTTCCAAACCTTAGCATTTTGCCTCCAGCTTACTCTCATACCAAAATATATAGCAGCAGCAGTCATGGGAACAATCATGGCAATGTCGCCGGCTGAAAAAATATTCCGACACAGGACAAGCTCTCATGATGCCTGTGGTCGTGGCAGGGCTGCTATCTCTACCAGCGTTTTGTGCAACGCTTGTGGCCTTGAGAAGAAAGGTGCGTGGTCTGAACCTTTCAACCGCAGGACCTTCTCCGGTGGGTTAGTCATACACATGCTCTGCTGAAGAGAAAGAGGTATTGTGTTGTCCTCTGTTGTCTCAACAAAGAATCGTCGCACAGATCCATAGTTCCCTTCTGTTAATGCGAGTTTCTCCGTAACAGGGGCAAAGGGGATAGGTCTCATGGACACCGAAGCCAAGGATACATCCTACAGAGACAAATGGAGTGGGGTTGAAATGTTAATTTCAAAACTAGGATTCCGTGATATGATTGGACATGATTGTCGACAGTATACCTTGGCGGGACTTTGGTTGAATAATAGTTCTCTTACTGAAGCCCTGTCGATGTTGATAGCGGTGGGAAGCCGGTCCTTGCCATTGGAGTATACTAATTCCTGTGCCTTTTGGAGCATACCATCTGTATCCATCTGAAGCAATGGAAGTAGTATTGTCTGGCATCAGGCAGAATCTTTCAAGATATACTAACTTGAACGCTAGACAACATTGAAGATTTTTTTTCAAATTTCTAATTGTAATTATGCTGTCATATAGATCAAACCTGTTGTTGGAAGATATCAAGAGCGCTATGTCCATTTGTCAGCATTGTTGCACACAGGAAAACAGCCTTGGCAACTTTCGATGGAAACATCTCCATCACATGGGATATGCAAGCACCCCCAAAATCATGTCCAACCAAGATAACCTATGTAATAACAAAAATTATCAATGTTGTGTATTTTCTTAGGTGAACAAGATGTTGTGCACAACAAGAAATGTCGCATAATAGGGACCAGTCTGGAAGGGGGAAAATCTCTTGAAATAAATTATGTGATGCTTGAAAAATGTCAGAACCAGCGCCATAAAAATTCCAACGATACCAAATTTACCCTACTAAGAAAATGTGAAATTGAATCTGATGCATCAGCTGAGGAAAGTGGCATGCCTTTGATAAATAAATTGCACAAGCATTAATGGCATGTGACCTAGCTACTCAAAACTATTTAAGTAAGAGCAGTAGACACCAAGCATGGCCATTTGCATGTAATCCTGCTGGGCCGGCAAGCCGATCGCACAACACAGACACAGATGCTCTAGGAGACTATCTGGAGAGCTTTCATTGTGTAAGAGTTTTGTTTAACTAATACTGGCGCCCAGACTTAAACCATAACGACCAGAAGAACTTAGGCAGCGTTCACTGGTTAGTACTACGAATGAGCATGATTCCTTGATTGTGATCATGAGGAAAAGTTTACAGATGTCATATATTTATTCCAAAATACTCAGAACATTTGGTGCTTATGTTTTTTATTTCACATACAATTTTGCTGCCTCGAACGGATAGGTGTCATCTTAAGCTAATAGTGTCTATCTTAATACTTAACATCTTGTAATCTTATCAGACATGATAGTCAATGATTAGCCTACTAAATAGTCCAAACTGAGTAATTTTGCTAATATGTCAAAAATATTAAGATTAGAATACCAAAAGAGAACAAACCTTTTCAGCATCACCTAGGCCCTTGAGGTAAGATGTAAGTGGCTCAGCATACTCTGAAAGACTGCTAATCTTGTTTGTATCAGAAGAATTAATCCCGGAGCCTGTTAAGTCAATAGCATTGACTTTGAACCCACTATCTTCAAGAAGTGACATGGTCTTGTACCAACACCAAGCACCAAACCCACCTCCGTGAACAAGAACAATTATGTTGGTTTCCAAATCTTTAGTATTCAAATCCTGTTTAAAAAACAGCACATTGGTTAAAATGGTTATATATGTATGCAATGACCGCAGTTACATATACAAACAACGCTGAGACATCTTTTTTGTTTACATAATGGAAGAGCTTTATTGCTTCCTGCCTCTGCATGATTAGACCCACATCTTACATACATACATATCCAATATATATTAGAGTCAAAAATACATCACTGAGAAGCTTAAAACAACTACGATAGACTGAAACATCTGCATTACTAAGCAATAACATGCAATAAATCCTTTGAAGTTCACCAGGAATTCAGGAGCATTTGTGTTTTTTCAGAGTTGCAACTGTAGATGCTTGTTTGCTAGTGATTCGAAAAGAAGAACACCAATTAACTGCCAAATGGCGTGCTAATTCAGTTACCATATATACATCCATCAACTGACCGGTGGCATTGAAAATGTCAGACACAAACTACACAATCAACCAAAACCTCCCTGCTGGCCGGCCGGCCGGCATCTTCTTCTTAGTCAACAGTCAAAATGCCACGAGTTGATAGCCATGTTCGCACTGGAATTAGTACTCCGGTATATAAGCCAAGATGCTGCCGGCCGCCATTTCCACTAACGGTCAAGACTCAAGACAGACTAGGTAACAACAAAACATCTTTATTTTGAAGAACCTAGGCAACACAGATTCACCGTGGGTCCGTGGCTGAAACAAATCGAAGTAAAGATTATCAGGAACTAGGGATCCATGGGACAAGTTGGAAGGTACCCTCCTTGTCCCTTCTCTAGAATAAATCAACACATGCGGCAATATCATTGTCCTAGGAGGCCAGTACAAGAAACAATCAATGTAATGGCATCTGAATTCTGAATCATGCCAACATGTACCAACAACAACCACCACCCATCACCAGACGACCGTGGTTTCCAAATACGTTCTGGACTTTTATTGAATCAAATGCTCAGTGGCTTGCCATATGGATTACATTGTGCAGTCACGGAGAGATGAACGGACAGAGGCCCCTGGAGGCTGGAGCTGGAGGTTTTCCACGCTTCGACTAGCCTATGGCATACGGGACCCCCATGTTATAGCCTCACTAACCAGTGACGCAGATGGATCAGAGATTCAGAGGACGCCTGCAAAATGGAAGTACCGCAAGCCTACCTGACAATTCTCACATCGCTAATCGCAGTAAGCACGGGAACAAATCGAACTATCGAAGGGCACAACAGATTCAGGACAGGTTCAACAAAACCAGATGAATTTCGAGGACGGAGCAACACAGAATTGAAGTAGTACGAATTGCCTGTCCATCTCATCTCAATACAACGTAAAGCGAAGAACAATCCAAACATCGGGCGTGGTTTCAGCAAGCCGGACAAAGCATGGAAAGGAATCGAATTCCTCCGAAGAAATAGGAGGAAACCGGAGACGGCACCGGAAACTACGTACTAGAAACTAGGCGGCACTCACGGAGCGTCCAACGGCCGACGCGAAAGCCAAGCAATCCCCACCAGAAATCCCGACGAGCGAAGGAAAAGTCAACACGGAGCAGCGTCAAAATTCCACGCGGCGGCACGCGGACCGACCGACCAAGCAATGCGACCGGGAGGAGCAACCGAGGAAGGGGAGGAGGGGAGGGAGTAGGAGGAGGACGGCCTTCGATACCTTGGCGAGGAGCTGCTGCGGGCGGAGCTCGGGGTCGGCGAGCGAGCGCGGGCGCGTGCTGGAGCTCCTGGGCAGCGGCGGGCCCTGCTGCTGCCGTTTGGCGGCGTACCGCACCGACGCGGACCGGTCGAACGCGCCGCCTCCTCCCCCACCGCGCTGCCCCAGCACGAGCGCCGCGGCGGCGGCCAGCGCCTGCTCGTCGATCTCCGCGGCCTTGGCGCCGCCGCCGCGGCGGGAGGACGCGGACGAGCGCCGCTTGGCCTGCGGCGGGGAGTCGGAGGGGGACGTGCTGGACATGCAGGACATGAGAGCGCCCATCGGATCCTCCTCTCTCGTCGGCTCCGACCCAAGAAATCGGCGGCCGTGCCGTCGTGGGACGAGGGAGGGGAAAGAAGATGGAGCAGCGGAGCAGAGCAGAGCAAAGGGGGCGCAGCAGGAAGAAACGGCTGGAGAGGAATACGAAAATTTATACTCGTGGCGGTACCGCCGTTTTTGCCGGCAGGGACCTCCGTTCCGACGAAATTCGTGTCCCGTTGGTTGGCTGTTGAGGGATCAGAAGTAGTAGTAGCAGCAGCAGCGCTGCCTTCATTTTGACATGACGGCACAGGAAATGCGGCACCTTTGGTCAGCAGACAGGGCGACGGATCATCACTGTCGCCACGGCGATGCAATCGCCAAAGGACCGTATGAAACGCATCTCCGGTCCGGTGAAAATCGGCGTTACGCGTCGCATATCCCATGTCATTTACCGTCTCGTGAAAAGGAAAACGGTATTTGCTGGCACGGCCCCGTTCCTTTTCCATACGTCGTCACGTCTTCTTTTGCTGGCATGGAGCAAACTCGGAGCCTGCTGCACGATGCTGAGCAGTCAGTGTCAGCAGGAAGCATCGGAAGGAGCACTGTTTTACGGTGGCTGCAAATGACTGTAGTAAACGGATGTGTACTACTATCAGGCAGTGCAAGAGAGGACGAACAAAGGGAGGTGGATGGGCTCTGGCGACCCAGGCGACCAAGGCGACCCCGTGCCGGGATCTCGATCCGGCCGGGCTCTCGCCACCGGGGACAGCCGGGGGTCCCCATCATAGGGGAAGCCGGTTCTGGGCTCTAGCTGGCTCCGATGAAGACTCCGACAAGGACGACCCAGCAGGCGGCGGAGACGTCCGAGGATCTCCAACACCCTCGGATCACATTTATGAATCCGTACGTCTAGACTACACGGAAGAGAAGATCGCGAGAGACATCGACGGAGTGCTATCACGATCGGACTGTGCGTGGAAAGGCTTAGGTCGCGGCGAGGAAGACAAGGTAGAGGGTTTCCGGCGAGTTATTCAACGGCGCACGGCGGCTACAACGGTAAAACCGTGGAAGGGGCCACTACCGAAGGTACGTCTACCGGCACTTACGTTAGCGGATTTCATAGGAAATTGGAAGAAGATTCCATTCCGGCAGAAGAAGGGCCATCCGCTGGCGGAGAGCTCGCCGCCGGCAACGGCACCGGCCGATTCTGATCTGGGAATCCGTGTGGCCAGAGATGCCCGTTTGAAATATCTGTTGGGCCAAGAAAAACAACGGGCTGTCGGTAATGGGCCGGAGATAACTGGGTATCTCTATTCCTAAAGGGGCAGTTGGTAGCTTCTTTTCTCGGGGGTTTTTCGTCTCGTTTATTTTCGTCCATTTTTTTCATCTCGTTTCCCACTGTTTCCTTCTATTAGTTTATTTTCTCCCTCTCAGTAAAAAACCAAATCCACTATTAAAGCAAAAGATTTTGTTTTGTACTTTCTTTGGCAGGTGATGATTCGATTTAATCACATTAATTATAGGTAATTAAGAATTCCAAAAGCATACCATATATGTAAGATCACCTTCCGAAAAAACAAATCCATCATTAAAGTGAAAGATTTTGTTTTGTGCTTGCTTTGGCAGGTGATGATTCGATTTAATCACATTAATAATAGGTAATTAAGAATTCCAAAATCATACCATATATGTGAGATCACCTTCCGAGAAACCAAATCCACCATTAAAGCGGAAGATTTTGTTTTGTACTTGTTTTGACAGGTGATGATTTGATTTAATCACATTAATAATAGGTAATTAAGAATTTCAAAATCATGCCATATATGTGAGATCACCTTCCGAGAAAACAACCCTACTCCTAAAGGGGCACTTGGTAGCTTCTTGCCTCGGGTTTTTTTCGTCATCCCTCCCACCTCCCATCTGGGTTTTTTCGTCATCCATCCCATCTATGAACCCACGCATGTAACGCGGAAAAAAAGACCAAAACCACCTAGTCATGCCCCTCGCACGAAAAAAGCGGACGAAAACTATAATGATGCCCCTCGAACCAAAAAACGGACGGACCGCCCGCTCGCACGAACAGGGAGTCACGGAGCGAGACCCCCCCCCCTCACATCCCCACCCGCCTGTGCCCTCCACTTTCATCCCCCATCTCCCCCTCCACCGTCGGCCTCTTCTCCCGCTCCGTCGCCGCCCCTACTGCTCCCCTGGCCCGACCTCTTGTTCGGTCAGGGTGGCAGGAATAGCTCCACCTCCCCACTCCCCCATGCGATAGCGCCGCCAAAGCTTCTGGCAGAACTTCCGTCCCCACCACGGGCGGCCACCTGATCCCGTCCGCGCCGCCACACCAAACGGGCGAGGAGTACTCCCACGTGACGGGAAGGTGCACGGACCTGGATGTTGGGGAGTCGCTAGCGGAGGACGGGGTGAACGTGAACGGCGGCGATGACGCGTTTCGCTTGGGTTTCGTCGACGCGGGGAACCTAGTTGAGAGCATCGCACACGGCGTCGCAGCGTCGGCATCCTCCCGGCCTTCGCCGTCCGCCTCGCGCCCCGCCGCCCCGTGCGCGGCACCGCCTTCTCCTTCCTCGGTGCCATGATCCTTGCCTCTAACACCCAGGTCCGTTTCTTCTTCCCCATCTGATTGACCCCGCCTCCCTTCGCTCAAAGCAGCCAAGCATCTATGTATGTCTGTCACACGTTCATGCCTGACAGACACTCTGTGTCTCATGTGATATTTTTTCCTTCTTGTTGATGACAGTGATGTGATCGTCATCTCCGGCAAGCCCCAGATTGGTAAGTGTACCAGGTAGTATTTTCAGCCTGTGAAGGCACTCGGTTACTGATGTGTCACTGAGGACTCAGACTTAACATTTTGGCCTTTTGATTTGCGTGCTTATGAGATTATGCATATATGAAATTGTAGTGAAGCAGGTTTTAGTTGAGCTCAAGCCCTTGTTGTCTAAAGAAAAGCTTGTGGTCTCCATTGCCGTTGGCGTCAAGATGAAAGATTTACAGGTCAGTCAGTGTACATTCATGGCCTATCCAACTTCTCAAACTTTAATTTTGGTTAAACTACCCTTCATAAAAACTGTAGAGGTGGAGCGATGCACCATTTTCTCTCCAGCACATATGCCCGGGGTGAACGCATGTGACCATCTCGGGGTGGGTACCCGAGGATGTGTATATTTATGTTGATAGTTGTCCAGGATTTGTGAGGTGTCATGTGTGTTTGTCATGGCCCCTTTGCTAAATTTGATGTTCTACTATACTGCTATTGCACATGTAGAGAGGTCTGGTGCAGCGAGTGGAGGAGGATCTCGAGCACATATGACCGGGAGGAGGAGACAACATGGTGCTTGGTGCGCACGCTGGCATTCTACTAGACCTACCTTGGTGTACTTCCAACTTCCAACTTACACGAGAGGGAGCAATAACTCTAGTATGTTACATCGACAACTTCCCACCAGGGTAAAGGATCACATTCCTGTTTTTATCCTATCTGATCTTTATGGTAGTTCCAAAATTGGTGTTATATGATTTTTTGAGGAAACAACATGGTACTGGAACTGATGTGGGACTTTGATGAGTTGGTAGGGGTTCTCATTTGTCAATCTTTAGGTAACTGGCATAGTGCGATGTACTAAACAATTTATGGTAGGGATATTCACTCTGGATTACTCAGATTTGTCATCATCGAACTTATCCTCTCAAATACATCAGTAGAAGTTCATATCTGTTTTCCCTCCACGACATAACTTTATTTTTGTAGATACATTTTTATGTCTGTCTTGACTTAGAAGTTTAAGCTTAGGCTTCAGAAGCTTGAGAAATTGTATGCAAACATGGCCATGCAAAAAGAACTGAAGGTGTGCTTTTATGGTAAATTGAAATATATTTTTCCTTTGGTCAAATCTGTATAGTATTTTTGATTAGTGAACCATATATGTTATGTTTGTTGTGTTTCAGATCCTGTCAGTTAGTTCAAGCAGCATGATTGTTTCTTACTCATGGTCTGTAAATTATGGGACTATTGTTTATTTCTGTGATATACTAGAATGAAATTGGAATGTGAGTCTAGACCAGAGAATTACTGCCTTGATTTCCTGGAGAATGCAGACTACTTTTTTTCATTATCTACAGGTAAAGAAGTTCGAGAAGAACAAGATGTCTTGCGAGATTCTATGTTGCATCCCTATACAGCCAATTGTTTTATTGATTTATGCTCTTTTTCATTTCTTAACTACAATTATGGTGTGGTGATCTAAAGCTATTTGGAAGAGCTCACGTGCAAAGATGCTACAGAGAGATCTGATGCAACAAGCGACTCCTATGTGTCTACCTTGCTTTAGATGCTAAGAAGAATGCAATAATCGTACCTTTCCTGATCAAAAGGCTCTCATCTCCCTCACTTTGTTTGCTGTAATAAAAAATCTACCGTCTTCATTTATACTCTGTTGTTACTTAGTTCGAGTTGTCTTTGGTCAGCTGGTTATGTGTTTTATTGTGGATTATTTTGGGTGCAGCAAAAACTTTTGGGTACAGACCTTGGTGGTTTATTCGTAGTACTAAGGAGCCACCATTGCAACCTGAACAAGGTTTGTGAGCACCTTATAGCTTAATCCTTGTGTATGGATTCTACAAACAGAAGTCATACACATTGCTGCGAGCACTCCCTGTTCCTCACAGCGGGCCTGCTAGAGGCCGTGGATAGCACTCTGGACATTGTGGAGATCTTTGGTTGTATCACCTTGATGACAGGTGCTTTGAACCATGGAGTGATGCAAGCCACCTTTTCGATTGTTTACCACACAAGATGTGTCAACCATATTTTTTTGTTCACAATATTTTACAATGAACCGCAGTAACGGAGCACTGCTTCAGATTTTGGTCGGGAGCTACTTCATTAAGACAAAAATAAATCCGATTTAAAAGGTAAATAAGCTTTGGGATTGTGTACAAAAAAGGTTGATTTTTTCCTGTTGTACCAACTGGCAACTGACTTGCCTTTAAGCGATATTTAGAAACACACATGTTCCTGATCATAATATTACATTTAAACGATTATAGTGATTTTACTTACTTCATTACTTTTATGCTTTTTGTTCGCTGATTTGCAGAGTACGTACAGGGCAGGAAAAGGAGACGGGGATTAAGAGCCAAGGAGAAGAAGAGAGGGGGCAGGAGGAGGGGTCACTTATCTCTGCTGAAGTTGGACCGGGGTGGATTGGCCGGCTGAATTGATATAACTTTTCTTAAAAGATAATATCCTGATTTTATGTTTTTCCGGATGCATTGACAATGGTTGTCTATTCTACTATTCTTCCAGGAATATTTTCTATTAGCTTGAATGAAGACCATTATGGAGGGAAGCGGAGCCAGAGGCATTATAAGATGTGCCGCTGGAGGTAATGATGGTGCTTTGACGGGAGCCGGACAAACATGACGATGGTGCTAAATAATCTTCTTGTTATGCATGTGAGTTAAAAAAATCAAACATGTCTATGTTCCTTTGTTTGGACTAAACTTTTCACTCTAGAATCTAGATTTCAATCACCGTGGTCATTTCTTATCCAATGACATAAAGCTGGTCTAATTTCTATTTTTACATTTAAAACAACATATCGGAAACAAAAGGAGAATACGTATATTATTTGGACTTCACCGTAGTTGCCATTTGTTCTTTGATTGTTTACAAATTTAAATCCTGCATAGAAGTTTCAGGAACTTCTGTTGATGTGTTGATGGATAGCACTCTTGAATTCTGATATATCGAGATGGCAACACTTATTTCCGCCAGTTATTCCAACGGACATGGACAGGTAAATTTATATATTTCATTATCATAACATTCAAGTATAAAAATTTATTTTATTTATCACTATATTTAAGATAATTTAATTTATAAAATTGCAGGGATATGCGTGGCTATTTTGTTGAGCAATTTATGCTCTCGTGGAACGGTAAAGAATTGGTTTATCATGTTTGCATGATGGGTATTCTTCGTTACACATTTTTAAGGCCTTCAACATGAAATATTCGTGTTAACTACATATATTGCTTGGGCACGATGGGTATGAGTTGATGAAGAAGTTTATATTGTACTTACTCAAATATCGTTCGAATGAAGCTAGAAACAACATTCCTGATATTGTGCGAGAATTTCTTAAGCGCATCAAGTAGACCTTAATTTGTTTCAGGTTTTCAGTTGGATAATCGATCTAGATGTATACATTATTAAATTGCCTTTTTGTTATTAGTTTACATTGTAAGTGAAGTGGACTTCAATTATAAAACCAATTGTGCATGTGTTATCTTTTCTCTACATGTAAAATTTAACATACATTATACTTATCCAACTCCAACAAAATATTTCAAAAGCCCGTGGCAACGCACGGGCGTTCTCCTAGTATGGCCTAGTTGGAATCCAAGTGGTAGCCGACACAACTTGACGTGGGCTCTCGGTCGAAGGAAGAGTCTTTCGGTCGACGTCCGGATCATGCAAACTTAACAATCGAGCCTAGGGTTACGAGGAGACCTGCTACTGGTTTTCCTTCGCCTCGAGGTCGTGCGCCAAGAATCCCGGTGCCCCCATCTATGGCGGGTCGGGGCGATGAGGAACGGCCGGCAGCGGAGACCAACGCGCGAGGCGTGATGCCGGAATCTGTGGGAGCTGGTCGCGGTGCTGGGAGAGGCACAACCCCGATCGGAGATCAACAGAGGGCCGGCCCAGGGGTTGGTCGCGCCAATGGTGGCCATGGTAATCCAGCAGCGGGACAAGGGGATGGACTATCCAGACACGGTGGCTTTCGCAGTGGCCGCGGAGGTGGCGACGGTGGATACAAAGGCAAGCGCCCGAATTGGAACCAATGGGCAGATGATCGATCGAGCAGGTGGCTCACATGGCAGGTGGTACGGTGATGACCGAACGTTCGGTGCGAATCAGTGGCACTACGACTTCCATCCACCAGCAAGGGATTTCGTGGAAGGTGCTTATGGGCCGCCAAGCCGGTACTTTGGGAATCGGGGAGGTGGGCGCACACACGGCAGGAAACCTCCTTTGCGGCGTCACTGGCAACAAACGGAGAAACAAAACACCGTAGATGGTTCTGCAAATCCCAGTAGTAACGGGGCTGCAGCAATGGCGGTGACTTTGCCTGAGGCAGTGGTGGCGGTAGTCAAGGCCCTCACATCTGTATCTACTCCGACAACCGCCATGACACATGACAGTGGGTCACAGCAGGACTTAAGCTTGGAGAAAATGGAAGCTGCTAGGGCAAGTAAGGCAGCCCGTAAGAAAGAAAAAATGAGTTGTTTTCGCTGCGGGATGGCAGGACATTTTGTGATGGATTGCAAGGAGGTGCTATGTGATATATGCTTGAAACTAGGACATACAGATTCCACATGCCCATTATTATTGGCACCGAAGCCGGTGGTCAATATATATGGAGTTTGCCATCACACACTTATGTTCTTCAAGACACCGCATTCAAATGTTCCTCAACTACCGTCGAAGCTAGGAAGCACGAAGACGGGGCTGGTTAAGGTTTCACATGGCTCGCTTACTAAGGATCAGATATCTCAGCAGTTGAGGAAGCTCGTGTCTGAGTCACACTAGTGGGCACCAGTTAGAGTCGAGGAACGGGTGTTTCGAGTTGACTTTCCTCGAAGAGAGGATCTTGAGCGACTCCTGAAGTTCGGTGTTAGCCAAGTTTTGGGAATTAACTTTATGCTTGAGTTCGAGGAGAGTAAAAAGATAGAGCCCAAGGGATCACCTCTTGAGAAGGTTTGGATTAGGATCTCTGGTGTCCCGTAAACTCTTCTTAACGATTTTTTCATCGTCTGGAGTCTTGGTTCTCTGATTGGAAAAACAGAGAAAGTGGACATGCCATTCACACAGAAACAGGGGATTGCACGGATACTTGTTGGGGTACTAGATCTGGAACACGTGCCGGACTTTGTGCCTTGGGCATATGACGATGTGCATTACGATCTTGACGTGGAGGTTGAGGAGACCATTCCACAGGAGACAGCCAAGGACCAAGACGTGGATATGACGGGAGACGGAGAGGGGGATGGTAACCCTTAGGCCGACACACATGATGATGATAATATGTCTAACGATAAGGGTCAGTCTTCTAAGTCTATGAATACACCTATTCATGACGGAAAGGCACCGACATCAACACCAATGAATTCTCTTCGTTTTGGATTGTTTCACACTCAGTCCGCTCCGAGCCGTATAAGTTTGAACAAGATGAAGGGAGATGATGATCATATCTTGCGTCTTACAAACAGTAGTGATGTGCAGCCAAGGGAGGATATCAGGTCCTCCCATCACGTCACACTTGCAGACATACAGAACTTCTCTAGGGATGGATTGGACAGCCCACAGAGCGAGATGGATACTACACCGGTAGGCGGACATCTCATCGCACTGGCCACAGAGGATGATGCGGTCAGCTATGAGCGGCCTTCAGTTCGTGCAACACGAGGCGTCGACTCGGCGGCTGTAACCGACTGCCAGGAGGGGCACGCCAGACTTACAGCCGATGGGCCAGCATCGCCAGCGGTCAGCACGTCCATCCAGGATGGGCACACCGGACCTGCAGCCGGCGGGGCTGCATCACGGGCAGCACCTACCGTAAGCCAGGAAGGGCGTAACGGACCCACAGCTGGCGGGCCATCATCACCGGTGGCTGCTACGGTTAGCCAGTACACCGGACCCATAGCAGGCAATGCGGCATCGTTGGCGGCTGGAGCGATGCTCGAGGTCGATGAGTAGATGGCTCGTATGCCGTCATCTCTCCCGTCACCAGTTAACATCGGCGACAAGGCGCATCTAGGAAAGAACCTAGAGAGACGCCCACCTACACATGTTGCGTCGTTGGATGCTCAACAGCATGTGATATCGCCGTTGTCCATTCAGGACCCAAGATTAGTTCACACAACACCAATTTCTTCCACGTTGGCCAGAGAGTTAGAGGTGCAAGGAAGTATTTCAGAGGTCTCTTTGGATGATGATCAGTTTTGGTGGCTTTCCGGATCCTATATGTTCTAAACGGCGGTTCAGTCATCGTATCCAAGGGCAATCGGATGCAGACGACATTCACCTAGGGCGTGCTATGAGGGCAGTCAAGCTCCGTGATGTCGAAGGAACTACAGGTATATCAGTTAATACGAGTTGTTCCATTTTGCATTTTACTGAAACTGAGATTGTAGAAAATGCTAGCAACCTAGGGATTTCACTTGGTAGCAATGCGAAAGAGATTGTAAAAACTGTTAATGACTTCTTGATTTAGAAGCGGATAGAGCCATTGATATCATTCAAAACCTAGTTGCGGTAAAACCTTTAAATGACACGGAAATTGATGAGTTGGGTATCACTTCTCTAGAAAGTTTATGTGAGGACCTAATCCCCGAAGATGGGGTAGACAGGGACGAGAAGGAGGAATCCGGGGGGTATATGGCTCCTCTGATTGCCAACATCCTTACTAAGGAAACACGTCAGTTTGACAACTCTGACGTGGTGCCGGAGACGTCTAAAAGACCCTGGAAAAGAAAGATATACCCTACCTCTGCGGTAAGGAGGAGTGCGAGAGTGAAACATAAGAAAAAAAATTCATGACCAAATATGAAAGGAATCTTTTGGAATGTAGAGGTCTTGCGGACTTGGCTAAAACAAGGTTCCTTCGAGAAACTTCACTAGAGCAGAAACTTGACTTCATGGCCTTACATGAAACGGTCCGAGATAATTTTACGCCACAATTTCTAAACACCATTTCGGGTGGGGTGGATTTTGATTGGCATTGCTTACCCCCGAGGGGAAGGTCTGGAGGAATCTTTCTAGGGGTCAAGTGTGAGTCTCTACAGGTCCTCAGTGTGGTCTACGGTGAGTTTACTGTCAAATTTTGGTTGAGGTCGAAAGTTGACGGTTTTAGATGGGTGTTGGTCGCTGTGTATGGGGCGGCACAACCGGAGTTCAAGTCTGACTTCCTCGCAGATTTAGTGAGAATGTGCGGGGAGGAGACATTGCCCATTTTAATTGGAGGCGATTTCAATATAATTAGGAGACATGAAGAAAAAAACAATGACAACTTTGATGGAAGGTGGTCATTCATGTTTAATGCGATTATTGAGAGTCTAGATTTAAAAGAGATCGAACTCACCGGGAGACAATTTACTTGGGCCAATTCGTTACCAACTCCGACATATGAGAAGTTGGATCGGGTTCTCACCAATGTTGATTGGGAACAGAAATTTCCGATGGTCACGGTACGAGCTTTACAAAGAGCCGTCTCCGATCACACACCACTATTTGGTGGATTCTGGCGAACCGAACCATGTGGGTAATCGGAATACCTTCTCTTTCGAATTGAGTTGGTTCGAGAGAGAGGGCTTTATGGATCTCATTGCTACCCGGTGGGCAAGAGAAACTAGGGGGCATACAAATATGGATAGGTGGCAGAATAAGATTACACACCTACGCCAGTTTTTAAGAGGTTGGGCCAAAATCAAGCTGGAATTTATAAAGCGAAAAAAGAGAGGCTGCTTCAACTCATTAATGATTTGGATGCCAAAGCAGAATCCTCAACACTACTCATAACGGAGAGAAATACTAAGTTTGAAGCTGAAAAAAGCTACAAACCCTCCTCAGAGAGGAAGAGATGAAGTGGGCACTTCGGGCAAAAGTGACGAAGGTGGTTCACGGAGATGATAATACTAAATTCTTTCACATGATTGCAAATGGCAAACATAGAAAGAAGAAAATATTTCAGCTTGAACAGGATGAGGGCACAATTGTTGGGCATGATAATTTGAAACATTACATCACGGAGTATTACAAAAAGCTATCCGGGGCACCTCAGGAGAATTATGTTTCTCTTGATGAAGGCATTACATCTGATATCCCTCAACTTACACATGAGGAGAATGATGTTCTGGCTGCTCCGTTCACTGAAAAAGAGGTGTATGACGCTATAGTACAAATGAAACACAACAAGGCTTTGGAACCGGATGGGTTCCTCGTGGAGTTCTATAAGAAATGTTGGCACATAATCAAAGGAGATTTGCTGCCCTTGTTTCATGACCTGTTCAATGGACAATCACAACTCTTTCACCTCAACTTTGGAACAATAACGTTGTTGCCAAAGAAGGGGGACACAATTCACATTGAGCAGTTTAGACCAATATGTTTACTTAATGTCAGCTTCAAAATATTCACAAAGGTGGCTACAAATAGATTGACACAGATCGCTCATTCTGTAGTTCAACCATCTCAAACAGCATTTATGCCAGGAAGACACATCCTTGAAGGGGTGGTAGTCTTGCACGAAACAATTCACGAAATTCACAAAAAGAAACTTGATGGGGTTATCTTTAAGATGGATTTTGAAAAGGCATATGGCAAGGTCAAATGGCCTTTCTTACAGCAAGCGTTGCGAATGAAGGGATTTACCGAGTCTTGGAGGAAGCAAGTAGATACCTTCACGCAAAAGGGTAGCACGGGAATTAAAGTTAATGATGACTTGGGTCAATACTTCAAGACACATAAAGGTTTAAGACAAGGGGATTCCATGTCTCCTATCTTGTTCAACATAGTTACGGACATGTTGATGGTCCTCATTGGTCGGGCTAAGGAGAACGGCCAGGTAGGTGGTTTAGTCCCCCACTTCGTGGAGGGGGGAGTATCCATATTACAGTATGCGGACGATACAATCTTATTCATGGAACACGACTTGGCAAAAGCTAGAAACATGAAGCTAGTTCTTTGCCTATTCGAACAACTGTCTGGACTAAAGATTAACTTTAATAAAAGCGAATTGTTTTACTTTGGAAGAGCCAAGGAAGAACAGAACGCATATAGGCAACTTTTCGGATGTGAAATGGGTTCATTGCGTTTTAGTTACCTTGGGATTCCGATTCATCACAGACGTCCGATGAACAAGGAGTGGAAATGCATAGAAGATAGATTCGAAAAAAGACTGGCTTGCTGGAAGGGTAAGCTTATGTCTTATGGAGGCCGACTGGTCCTGATAAACTCGGTATTGACTAGTTTACCGATGTTTCTTCTATCATTCTTTCAAGTGCCTATAGGTGTGTGGAAGAGATTAGATTTCTATCGATCACGCTTCTTCTGGCAAAGTGATGAGTCCCGGAGGAAATATAGATTAACAAAATGGGATATTATATGCAGACCTAAAGATCAAGGGGGATTAGGAGTTGAAAACTTAGAAGTTAAGAATAGATGCCTACTTAGCAAATGGCTATACAGGTTATCTACGGAGACAGATGGAACGTGGGTACAAATTTTGAGAAATAAGTATCTACAATCCAAGACTCTAGCACAGGTTTCAGCTAGACCCAATGACTCGCCATTCTGGAAAGGCCTAATGAAGGTGAAAGCATCCTTTTTCAGCGAGTTAAATTTCTGGTTGGTAACGGTACCACGACCAGATTTTGGGAGGACACGTGGCTGGGGGAGGCGCCGCTAGCTATACAATATCCCATATTATATAATATTGCTACACGTAAGGCAGGTTATGTTGCCACGGTACTACAGTCCATACCTCTTAATGTTCAATTCAGACGAACTCTAGTGGAAGAACGATGAAACTCACGGTTACATCTGGTCAGACGGTTGATGGATGTGCAACTCTCTGATCAGCAAGATCGAATTCACTGGAAATTAACCACGAGTGGTTCTTTCTCAGTGAAGTCGATGTATATGAACTTAATTAACTATGGACCCCTATCAAGGTCGTTGCATATATGGAAGATCAAAGTTCCGTTACGTATTAAATTTTTCATGTGGTTTGTATACAAGGGTGTCATATTAACAAAGGATAACCTGATAAAACGTAACTGGAACAGGAATGCTACTTGTTGCTATTGCGGTCATAATGAAACAATTCAACACTTCTTTTTAGATTGTCTACTAGCAAAATTACTTTGGTGCACAATTCAGATAGCTTTTAATATTCAAACACCAATGAATATCAACATGCTTTTTGGGGCGTGGCTCGACAGAGTCGACGCAACACTAGCTAATCATATACGCATTGGCATAAGTGCATTATTTTGGGCTATCTGGAATACTAGAAATGACATAATTTTCCAAGGCAAGAAACTTAACATTAACATTTTTTTACAGGTCATATACAGAGCAACATCATGGATCCGTACGTGGTTATTACTCAATCATGTGGACAACAGGGAGCATATGGATATTGGATGCAACCTATGGGAGATGGTCGCACGGGCTATCTTCAGCCGGTTTGAATGGCGAGCTGTTAATAGGCTAGGTGTGTAAACATTGTAGTCTAATGATAACGCAGGATAAGGCTTTTTTATACGTTCTTGTATTTTTATGACTCAAACTGTGAGGCCTTTACCAATTTGAGACTTTAAGACTTTATTTACTGTTTAATAAAATAGTTGTATGCATCATTCTAGATGCAAAGGCCGGGGGCATTGTTTCTCCTTCTAAAAAAACAGGCAGTGCAAGCGTGCCTGCCTCTGCGTGTGCTCGCCCGCGCTACCTCGTAGCTGAAGGCGACGTGACCTATTAGCAGCCAGCGATGGAACCGATCGGCACCGGCCGGCCGGTGATGGGTCCGGGGACCGTTCGGTGAAGGAAACGACGGCCGGCGGGCGGCCAGCCGAAGCGGCGGCTCTTTTGGACCAGCGACGTGCGAGCTGCGACGGTACGAGTACCACAGAACGACGGAACATGAGCGTTTTTTCTTTTCTTTTTGCGATGAAAATTCGCTCATGTGTTGGCGTGGATTCTCCCGTCTGTTTTTGAACGCACTCTCCGTTTCGCGGGTCTTGCTGGGACGACCGTTCCGTGGTTTGACGGCGACGGCGGCGTGGCGTGCCCACGGAACGGGACAGATCGGGCGGCGGCGCACGCCATCGGCTGAACGGGTCGAAGGATGATAATACAGTTTCCGCGGTGTGACTCTGAAGGAAGGAATTGACCCGGGCCAGGTGGTTTGACTTGTAAGTAACGTTCGGTCGGGGAGACGTAGCTCCACTCCAAGTACGTACGTGTCCACCACATGCTACACGCACGCGTCTACCCTGGTCCTACTACAGGGAAATACATTATAAAACTGCACATGGTCACGTATCTTGGCTTATTCTTCTTTAGGGAAAAGACAGCATCTTCGCTCGTTTTTTCTCGCAAATGTGCCAGATGGGTTCGGCACGTACGTACGCTCGATTAATCATGGCGACGAGACAGCGACTCCCTCTCTGCGAGAGCAAGGAATAAGTTGAGCGAGCGGCTGGTTGTGGTTGCTGAAATCGATTCAATTCAAGCCCTGCGTGCGCCCCAGTCAAACACAAATCATCTCCACCCGACCTACGTCACCATCGATTACTAGTATTAGTATTAGGCTGGATATATTACTAGTAGTATAAGATTCTGCAAAGAGAGAGAGAGGAAGCAACGTGTGCCGTTGACCAGAGTGATCCGCGAGAAACTCATGCTCGGACACCACTCCGTGGTCAGCACAGCAGCGCGCGCTGGTGTTTTTAGAAACTCAGAAACGGGTGGAGCCGTGTGGACCAACGATGCCGATACTACTCTGCTAGTACTACGATCTCTCCAGCATACGTCGCCTGAAATTGCGTGCCCTGAGTCAAACCAAGCGCTGGTGCACGAGAACATGGTGCCAAACTGTTCGAGGGAAAAAAGAAAGACCATGGTGCAGTGCCGTTGTGTTGCATGACGGAATTGACGATCGGCACGGCTCTGCGCAACCCGGCGCGGCAACGGTGGCCGGACCGGACGTCCCGTCGCACTAGTTGTTGGGGGGAAAGGGCCGCGCAGACTGTCAAAGCAAATCTCGATTGCGGGCTCGCGTGAGTGCGCACTTGCTGCTCTTTGCTAATTTGGCTGTTGGGATCCCCGTGGAAGGATCGGGTAAGCTGGCGGGACAGGTCGCTCGCTGACTGGGGAAGTGGGGATCCACGAACTCGCATCAATCCGCCGGCCGTCTTTTCACGTCCAGTGTATGAGATTCGTACGTACGCCGTCAAAAGTTTGTCTCATCCTTTGTATACTTTGTATTTGTATACGGCTCTATACACGTTCATTAATTGTCTCGATCTAGTACACATGGACACAAATGACTGGCACCTTGCAGAGTCTCTTTTGGAATGGTGGGATAGACGCATCAATTCGAGCAATCCTGAGCAACGCGTCATGGCTTATTTAATCATGTTGGTGTCATGAACAAAATGAAATGAGAGAAACGCTAAGAAACGTTAGGGTATTTCGTCATAAAAATGAACCGTCGCCAATTCTTCTAAAATGTATTGTAGATGAGGCCAACATTTGGGTTACAACAGGGGAAAAAAACTAGGAAAAATTGTATTACGCGAGTAATTGTCATACCGTGTTCGTGGTGTTTTGTAACATTATAACTCTATTCTTTTCTCATTTAATTGATGAGACAAAATTTTTGCCTTCGTTTAAAAAAGACTAATTGTATCGGTGACATCTGCGCAGGAACATTCAGCCGCACACAGACAAATAATCGAACTGAATGAACCACGATATCACGTCTCCTTTTGAAGTTCCAGATGTTCCGTCGCAAAGTTCTTCCACAAATGCGCATTTTGGATGAACCACCGAGGAAAATACTGGACGTGGCGTTAGTTTTCCGAGGCCGGGATAATGATTTTGGAGGAAGATGAATGCAAAGGCGCGGGAAACGCCGTTGTGATGAACTGACGAAACGACCCGATGCCCGTGTGTTTAATTTATTTATGTGTTCTTATGAAAAAGAGGTGTGCGTGCGTGGGGCCCGGGCTCACCAAATCACGGTTGTTGGCCTGCTTGCTAATTAGAAACTAGGAACATGGGTGATTGATCCGCATGTTGATGGCACCAACGAACGAACGAACTCGGGTGGTCCTAAGATTAGCCAGTCATATACATGTGATTAGCACCCACGAGCAAAGGCTCAGCAAGGTGTTAATTAAGATTTGCGGCTCGCTCAAGGCTCAGAAATTCTGCCAGACTAACAGTTCTGATGATAGCCCACTTTGCTTCAGTCGGAATGACAAAAGCCACCTCCACAAATTCTTGCACGCACAGTATCCAACTTACAACTTTCCTCCTCTCATTCTCTGAACTTTATTGGCAAGCAGCGGTACAGAAGTATCAACGGAGGATCCGGTTTGATCTTCACACAGATCAAACTCGGCTCCACGCCAACAGGTAGCTCGCATGTTCCCCAACAGCCAGGAAGCTGATCTGGGAAGTTTCTCCAGATCGATCATTTAATTAGTCATCTGATGATGAAGAAAGGGCAGGGAGGATGGGGGGATGAAGAGCATCATTCCTCCCATGAGACCTCGCGTACTCTCGTCTCCTCCTTTAGCTCTCGTCCCTCACTTCCTTATCATATTGATAATGCGGCAGTGATGGCTAATCATGAAACAACATGTCAGCATCATCTGAAGTCCGAACGCAGCAAAGGGAGCAGCGGATCATCCTGTCATGGGTTGCTCAAGTGCGGACTGTGGAGCAGTGAAGGTTCAGAGATTCTGCCGTGCAAGATGGTAGTAGTGGTACTACATTGATGCGTCCTTAGGGGATGATTAATACGTGCTGAACAGTGGGGTGCGGCTGGGACTAGAACTTGGTGATGGTGGGTGAGCCGTCTGACGAATTTATGGGCCGCCGTTGCCACGAGCCATGGCATGTTCAGAGTAAGTACTGAGGAGATCACTTGGCCCGCAGCTGAAACTCAAGTCTGTAAGTGGCAGTTGATTAAAGTTGCAGTACCTGGCTAATCTGTCGCAGCAAATAATAGGAAGCAAGTGCCAACTGGTGATCGATCATGCATGCATTATGTATATATATACATGTATCGGTTGTTGAAGTGTAGCGACTTGGCACGCCGTACCACAACTACCTGGACCGGGTGGTCCATATGCCATAGCCATGCGTAGGTGCGACGCTTGTCTGTATGAGCTGCACGCGTGTGCGTGCCTGCATAGCCGACTCGCATGTGCGGCGCAGAAAGGCGCGGCGGGCGAGAGATCAGCTTAATCTTCATATATCAAATTGAATGAACATTGACGCGGCTGGCTTCGATGGCGGATCTTTCTTTTTTTCGGAGACAGTAGATTGTAGTTTGCTTCTGTTCCCCAGGGAACTCGCCTTGTAATAAAAAGTATTGTAGACCTGCTATTTCTTGTTCCTTGTTTTGTTCACGTTTAGGCAGAATCGGATTCTGTGAATCGTTTGTTGCTTCATTATATATATGGAGCAGGGGGAAACTCTTTTTTTTCAATTTTTTTACCTCATCCATTAAATAAGAGAGAATAGAGTTTTAAGAGTGTTACAAAAAGACCCATACATACTGCATGACAATTACTCGTGCAAAATAATATGCCCTAGTTTCTTAGCACCCGCAGCAACCCATAGGTTGGCCTCATCGATGATTGCTTTTAGGAGGATCGGCGAAGGCGCACTCTTGTGTCGGAAGACGCGAGCGTTCCTCTCATTCCAAATAGTCCATGAAACAAGCATTGTGAGGAAGGTCATATCACGTTTGTTGGGGTTATGCAGGGCGGTTCGCTTGTCCCACCATTCCATGACGGACTCCTCTAAGCTCCAGGAGGAAGTGTCTAAGTGTACAAGCCCAAACTCATGGATAATCGCATTCCATACCCTAATAGTGTAGCGGCACTTGAAGAAGAGGTGTGCCCCCGTCTCATCTTCCCTCTTGTAGAGAGGGCATAGACCATAGTTAGAACATCCACGGCGATCAAGCCGGTCCGCTGTCCAGATTCGGTCTTGAATGGCTAGCCAAGCAAAAAAATGACCTTGGGAGGCGTCCAAGCTTTCCAAACCATGAAATCCAATTGCGAAAGCATCAATCCCAGGAATTGGGCCTTGTTAGTGGTGGCCGCCGAGTAAATTCCATCATTGGCATGTTTCCAAACAATGTCATCTTCAACATGCTCATCGAGATGAAACTCGTTCAGGAGCATCGAGAGGGTAAAGAATTGGCGGATGTGTGCCCCGGAGACGATAATGCCACGGTTGATCTTTAGTATCCAAGCTTGTCCATGTAGGGCTTCTCTCACTTTCTAACTCTTTCTCGACGAGGCCTCGTAGATGAGAGGAGCAATGTCCTCAGGTTTCCGACCAAGTAGCCACGGGGAGTCCCAGAATGGCATTATGGCAGCATTGCCAACCGAAATGGTCGTTGAGGCATAAAAAAAGTCAAGGTCCTCCCGGGTACATGGGTTCCAAAGCCCCACCCAAATCTTGTTTGGTTCTTTCCACTCATACCATGGCCAACGAAGTTGTAGAGCCCTGGCAAACTTGTCGGTGTTGAGGACCCCGAGCCCGCCATATTCTTTTGGGCGACAGACCACCTTCTAGTTGACCTTGCACTTGGACCCAGTCGTCCTATCTGAGCCGGACCATAGGAAATCCCTTTCTTATTTGTTGATGTTGTGCAGAGTCATCGACAGGATAATAAGAGGCGTCATGGCAAACACCGCCTAGGAGGTGATAACCGATTTCACAAGGGTCGTGTGCCCGATAGTGGTGATGTTTGGCCCATCCCAAGTGACTAACTTGCCTGCCGCCTTGTCTTCCAGAAATTGAAAAACTACCTTTCTGAGTTTCCAAACAGAGAGAGGCAGCCCCAAGTATTTTATTGGAAAGGAGGCCCTAATCACCGGCATGCCACTTATAATATGGTCCAAGTTGCGGTTGGCACAACCGAGCTTTTGCAGAAATTGGTGCAAAGCCCCGTGACATGACCAAACCACCTTAAAATGGTCGAGAGGTTTTCAATATCCCGCTTAATGGGAGCCAAGAATATGGCCGCATCATCCGCGTAAGTGAGTGTTGGGGAACGTTGCATGGGAAACAAAAAAAATTCTAAGCACACGCAAGATCTATCCATGGTGATGAGCATCTACGAGAGGGAGAGTGGATCTACATACCCTTGTAGATCGCTAAGCGGGAAGCGTTAAGAAACGCGGTTGATGTAGTCGAACGTCTTTGCGATCCAAATCGTCGAGCATCCCGCGATCCCATCATGATCCATCCTGCGATCCAATCACGATCCGTCCCGCGATCCAATCACGAATCGTCTCGCGATCTTGATCACGGTCCTTTCGATCTAGCGCCGAACGGATGACACCTCTGCGTTTAGCACACGTACAGCTTGATGATGATCTCTACCTTCTTGATCCAGCAAGAGTGAGCGGAGAGGTAGACGAGTTCTCCGGCAGCGCGACGGCGTTGTGGCGATGGTGGTGGAGCAATTCCAGCAGGGCTTCGCCTAAGCACCGCTGAAACCGATCTAGAGGAGAAACTATGAACTGGAGGAGAGGCAACATGTGGCTTAGGGTTTCTTGATGTGTTCCAAGTGCTAGCCCCGCCCCTTTATTTATATGCTGAGCCTTGGGGGTCGAAACTTGGAGAAAAATCCTCCTCAAGGTCGGTTTGCCCGCAAGGCAAGAGTCCTTCTCGGACTCCAGGACCAGACGCCAGGGTCCCTGGCGTCTGGCCCCTGGTCTCCGCAAAACATCTTTTGCACCTTCCTAAAGCCTCATGGGATTTACCCCTTGTCCCAAATAAAGTGTCTTTGTACCCCGAACATTTCGGGAAACATCCAAAACTATTTTCGGTGAATTCCGGAACCCTTTCGAAGACCAAACACTATTATGCCATATATTAATCTTTACCTCCGAACCATTCCGGAGCTCCTTGTGACGTCCGGGATCTCATCCGGGACTCCGAATAACCTTCGGTCACCACCATACATAACTCTATACTATCGAAACATCACTGAACCTTAAGTGTGTAGGCCCTGCGGGTTCGAGAACTATGTATACATGACCGAGACACCTCTACGGTCAAGGAAATATGATAATAAATAGTTTATTATTGCCTCTAGGGCATATTTCCAACAGTCTCCCACTTGCACTAGAGTTAATAATCTAGTTCACATCACCATGTGATTCACATTGTTATGAATCTAACACCCAATGAGTTCTGGGGCTCGATCATGCTTTGCATGTGAGAGAGGTCTTTTAGTCAACGGGCCTACGTCATTCAGATCCGTGTGTAGTTTGCAAATCTCTATGTCATACTGTAGACACTGCTACCACACTCCACTTGGAGCTATTCCAAATGGCTGTTCCACTATACGTATCCGGATTGCTACTAAGTCATCCGGATTGGTGTTAAAGCTTGCATCAACGTAACTCTTTATGACAAACTCTTTATCACCTCCATATTCGAGAAACATTTCCTTAGTCTTTTAGTTACTAAGGATAATCTTGACCGCTGTCCAATGATGCACTCCTGGATCACTCTTGTACCCCTTGACGGACTCATGGCAAGGCACACACAGGTGCGATACACAGCATGACATACTATATAGAGCCTATGGCTAAAGTATAGCAGACGACCTTCGTCCTTTCTCTTTCTTCTGCCGTGGTCGAGCTTTGAGTCTTACTCAACTTCACACCTTACAAATCAGACAAGAACTCTTTCTCTGACTGATCCATTTTGAACTCTTTCAAAATCTTGTCAAGGTATGTACTCATTGAAAGTCTCATCAAGCATCTTGATCTATCTCTACAGATCTTGATGCTCAACAATTAGGTAGCTTTATCTAGGTCTTCCTTTGAAAAAATATTTTCAAACAACCCTTTATGCTTTCTAGAAATTCTACATCATTTCTGATCAACAACATGTCATCCACATATGCTTATCAGAAACTCTATAGTGCTCCCACTCACTTTATTGTAAATACAAGTTTCTATGGATACTTCTTCTCTTAATGAAAGCACTTTGGGCGTTGGAGAGGAGGTCGTCCATGTGAGGGGCAAGCCTCAAGGAAAGGACCTTTGTGATGATCTTGGCAATGGCATGGATCAAACTAATGGGCATATAGTAGGAGATGCCCTCCGCACCCTCCTTCTTGGGCAACAGGACTACATTGGCGGAGTTGAGCCACTATAGGTTGGACGTGTGCAGGGAATCGAACCGGTGAATGACCCTCATAATATCTTGTTTGATAATCTGCCAACACTTCTTGAAAAATAAGCCTGTGAAGCCATCTGGGCCGGGTGCCTTGTCCATCGGCATCGCCTTTATGGCCCCCATACCTCTTCTTCGGTGAAAGCATCATCTAGAGAGCTCAAGTCAACATGGTGCAAGTTGAGCTCATTCTAGTTGAAATCAAAGTTGCTCTTGTCCCCCTTCTTCATGACCTCGAAAAAGTGTTCTTGGAGAATCCTATCTTTTTCTCTATGGTCAGTTACCCAACTCTGAGCCTACTTGATACGGTGCATGTGGTTTTTCCTTCTCCGGCCGTTGATGCGTCGATGGAAAAACTTTGTGTTGGAATCCCCCTTTTCTCTGAAGCACAAACAAGCTAATAACCCTCCTTTTTAGTGTGCCCGAAGATCCACCTCATCTGGCTACAAAAGGCGTGATTCCTACGCAATGTCGAATCTCAGAATCACCAGGAGGGCTGCATGGAATTGAAAGGATGAGATATGGTTCTGTGTGGGTTACGTGTTCATTCCATGCCTTTTGAACCACCTCATGAAATCCGGGAAGAGAGGTACATATGTTTTCAAACTTGAAGGAGCACGGTCTCCTTGGCCCCCTGTCATCAGCAAGCAGGAGCGGACAATGGTCGGATAGGGAGGACGACAAGGCGCGCAACACATGGGTGTTGAAAGAAGTGTCCCACTCAGCATTGCAGAAGAAAGGAGTCAAATTTGCATAAAGTGGGGTTTGTTCTCTCATTGCTCTAGGTGAAGCGCCTATTCTGAAGATGTACTTCCTTGAGTTCACAAGACTGCAAGGCGGCGCGAAAACAGTTGATTCCATTGCAGTTAACATTTTGCTTGTTCTTATCCCTAGCTCTATAGATTTGATTGAAGTCTCCGGCGACAAGCCATGACATGCCAGACAAAGGCTTGTGGCTTATGAGCTCCACGAAAAAGGCATCCTTGCAAGTGGATTTGGTTGGTACATACACAGATGTGATCTTGAAGCAAAGGTCGGAAGCACGGATCTGCACCATGGGCAAGAGGCAATAGGCGGAGGTGATGATGTTAGAGACCTCAAGCAGGTTGTCATCCGAGAGTATGAGGATGCCACCCCTAGTCCCAAAGGCCGGGCATTGTGCAAAATTACGGAGCCTATTTCCGCCAAGCAAGGCAGCAACAAAATTGTCGACAACACTCAACTTCGTCTCTTGGAGACAGACAAGATGGCATGAGGAATTGGCGACTGTGTTGGGAGACGTAGTAGTAAATCAAAAAAAATCCTACGACCACCAAGATCTATCTATGGAGAAACCAGCAATGAGTAAGGGGAGATTGCATCTTCATACCTTTGAAGACCGCTAAGCGGAAGCGTTAAAAGAATGCGGTTGGTGGAGTCATACTCGCAGCAATTCAGATCGTGGTGTATTCCGATCTTAGCGCCGAACAACGGCGCCTCCACGTTCAACAACGTGCAGCCCGGTGTTGTCTCCTATGCCTTGATCCAGCAAGGAGGAAGGAGAGTTTGAGGGAGAGCTCCGGTAGCACAATGACATGGTGACGGTGGAGCTGCGTGGTCTCCGGCAGGGCTTCGCCAAGCACTACGGAGAACGAGGAAGAGGAAGGGTAGGGCTGCGCCGAGAGAGAGAGAACTCGTGTGTTTGGCAGCGCCAAACCCTCCACTATATATAGGAGGAGGGGGAGGGAGGGCGTAGCCCTAGGGTTCCCACCCTAGGAGCTGCGGCCGGCCCTAGATGGCCTTCTGGCCGGCAGCCAGAGAGGGAGACGGGTGCGACTGCCCTAGGGTGGGCCTTAGGGCCCATCTGTCCTAGGGTTTGCCCCCTCCCACCTTCAGCTGTGCCTTGGGCCCTTGTGGGGGCGCACCAGCCCACCTAGGGGCAAGTTCCCTCCCACTTGCGGCCCATGCAGCCCTCTGGTGCCAGTGGCCCCACTTGGTGGACCCCCGGAACCCTTCCGGTGGTCCCGATACGTTACCAGTAATGCCACAAAACACTTTCGGTGACCAAAACCTCACTTCCTATATATGAATCTTTACCTACGGACCATTTCGGAACTCCTCGTAATGTCTGGGATCTCATCCGGGACTCCGAACAACCTTCGGTAACCACGTACACTATTTCCCTATAACCCTAGTGTCATCGAACCTTAAGTGTGTAGACCCTACGGGTTCGGGAGACACGTAGACATGACCGAGACACTTCTCCGGTCAATAACCAACAGCGGGATCTGGATACCCATGTTGTCTCCCACATGCTCCACGATGATCTCATCGGATGAACCACGATGTCAGGGATTCAATCAATCATGTATACAATTCCCTTTGTCTACCGGTATGATACTTGCCCGAGATTCGATCGTCGGTATCCCTATACCTTGTTCAATCTCGTTACCGGCAAGTCTCTTTACTCGTTCCATAACACATCATCCCGTGGCTAACTCCATAGTCACATTGAGCTCATTATGATGATATCTTACCGAGTGGGCCCAGAGATACCTCTCCGTCACACGGAGTGACAAATCCCAGTCTCGATTCGTGCCAACCCAACAGACACTTTCGAAGATACCCGTAGTGTACCTTTATAGCCACCCATTTACGTTGTGATGTTTGGCACACCCAAAGTATTCCTACGGTATCCGGGAGTTGCACAATCTCATGGTCTAAGGAAACGATACTTGACATTAGAAAAGCTTTAGCAGACGAACTACACGATCTTGTGCTATGCTTAGGATTGGGTCTTGTCCATCACATCATTCTCCTAATGATGTGATCCCGTTATCAATGACATCCAATGTCCATGGTCATGAAACCGTGACCATCTATTGATCAACGAGCTAGCCAACTAGAGGCTCACTAGGGACATGTTGTGGTCTATGTATTCACACATGTATTACGGTTTCCTGTTAACACAATTATAGCATGAACAATAGACAATTATCATGAACAAGGAAATACAATAATAACCATTTCATTATTGCCTCTAGGGCATATTTCCAACAGTCTCCCACTTGCACTAGAGTCAATAATCTAGTTACATTGTGATGAATCGAACACCCATAGAGTTCTGGTGTTGATCATGTTTCGCTCGTGAGAGAGGTTTAGTCAACGGATCTGCGAAATTCAGATCCGTATGTACTTTACAAATATCTATATCTCCTTCCTGAATGTAATCACGAATGGGGTTGAAGCGGCGTTTGATGTGTCTTGTCTTCTTGTGAAACATGGGCTCCTTGGCAAGGGCAATAGCTCCAGTGTTGTCACAGAATAGATTCATCGGGCTCGATGCCTTGGGAATCACTCCTAGGTCGGTGATGAACTCCTTCATCCATACTCCTTCCTTTGCTGCTTCCGAAGCATCTATATACTCCGCTTCACATGTAGATGCCGCCATGACGCTTTGCTTGCTGCTGCACCAGCTGACTGCCCCTCCATTCAAAATATACACATATCCGGTTTGTGACTTGGAGTCATCCGGATCTGTGTCGAAGCTAGCATCGACGTAACCCTTTATGACGAGCTCTTCGGCACCTCCATATATGAGAAACATGTCCTTGGTCCTTTTCAGGTACTTCGGGATATTCTTGACCGCTGTCCAGTGTTCCGCTCCGATATCACTTTGGTACCTCCCTACCATGCTTATGGCAAGGTTCACATCAGGTCTAGTACACAGCATGGCATACATAATAGAGCCTATGGCTGAAGCATAGGGGATGACACTCATCTCTTCTCTATCCTTTGTCGTGGTCGGGCATTGAGTTGTACTCAATCTCACACCCTGTAACACAGGCAAGAACCCCTTCTTGGACTGATCCATATTGAACTTCTTCAATATCTTGTCAAGGCATGTGCTTTGTGAAAGACCTATGAGGCGTCTCGATCTATCTCTACACATCTTGATGCCTAATATGTAAGCAGCTTCTCCAAGGTCCTTCATTGAAAAACACTTATTCAAGTAGGCCTTTACGCTTTCCAAAAGTTCTATATCATTTCCCATCAACAATATGTCATCCACATATAATATGAGAAATGCTACAGAGCTCCCACTCACTTTCTTGTAAATACAGGGTTCTCCATAAACCTGTATAAACCTAAACGCTTTAATCACCTCATTAAAGTGAATGTTCCAACTCCGAGATGCTTGCACCAGCCCATAGATGGACAACTGGAGCTTGCAAACCTTGTTAGAATATTTAGGATCGACAAAACCTTCCGGTTGCATCATATACAGTTCTTCCTTAAGGAAGCCATTAAGGAATGCCGTTTTGACGTCCATTTTCCAGGTCTCATAATCATAGAATGCAGAAATTGCTAACATTATTCGGACGGACTTCAGCATCACTACGGGTGAGAAAGTCTCATCGTAGTCAACTCCTTGAACTTGTCGATAACCCTTAGCGACAAGCCGAGCCTTATAGACGGTCACATTACCATCCGCGTCGGTCTTCTTCTTAAAGATCCATTTATTTTCTATGGCTCGCTTATCATCAGGCAAGTCCACCAAAGTCCATACTTTGTTCTCATACATGGATCCTATCTCGGATTTCATGGCTTCAAGCCATTTGTTGGAATCCGGGCCCGCCATCGCTTCTTCATAGTTCGAAGGTTCACCGTTGTCCAACAACATGATCTCCAGGACAGGGTTGCCGTACCACTCTGGTGCGGAACGTGTCCTAGTGGACCTTCGACGTTCAATAGTAACTTGATCTGAAGTTTCATGATCATCATCATTAACTTCCTCTCCAGCTGGTGCAGGCTCCACAGAAACAACTTCCTGTGCTGCGCTACTCTCCAGTTCGAGTGGAGGTATAATTACCTCATCAAGTTCTATTTGCCTCCCACTTACTTCTTTTGAGAGAAACTCTTTCTCAAGAAAGGATCCATTCTTGGCAACAAAGACTTTGCCTTCGGATTTGAGGTAGAAGGTATACCCAATAGTTTCTTTGGGGTATCCTATGAAGACGCACTTTTCGGCTTTGGGTTCGAGCTTCTCAGGTTGAAGTTTCTTCACATAAGCATGGCATCCCCAAACTTTTAAAAACGACAGCTTCGGTTTCTTTCCAAACCATAATTCATACGGTGTCGTCTCAACGGATTTTGACGGTGCCTTATTTAAAGTGAATGTGGCAGTCTCTAATGCATATCCCCAAAATGATAGCGATAAGTCGATAAGAGACATCATAGATCGCACCATATCCAATAGAGTGCAATTACGACGTTCAGACACACCGTTTCGCTGAGGTGTGCCAGGCGGCATGAGTTGTGAACCAATTCCACATTTCCTTAGGTGCATGCCAAACTCGTGACTTAAATATTCTCCACCATGATCAGATCATAGGCACTTTATTTTCCTGTCACGTTGATTCTCTACCTCACTCTGAAATTCCTTGAACTTTTCAAAGGTTTCGGACTTGTGTTTCATTAAGTAGACATACCCATATCTGCTTAAGTCATCAGTGAGGGTGAGAACATAATGGTAGCCACCGCGAGCCTCAATGCTCATTGGACTGCATACATCGATATGTATTATCTCCAACAAGTCAGTCGCTTGCTCCATTGTTCCGGAGAACGGAGTCTTGGCCATCTTGCCCATGAGGAATGGTTCGCACGTGTCAAATGATTCAAAATCAAGAGACTCCAAAAGTCCATCAGCATGGAGTTTCTTCATGCGTTTGACACCAATATGACCAAGGCGACAGTGCCACATGTAAGTTGGACTATCGTTATCAACCTTACATCTTTTGGTACTCACACTATGGACATGTGTAACATCATGTTCGAGATTCATCAAAAATAAACCATTGACCAGCGGGGCATGACCATAAAACATTTCTCTCATATAAATAGAACAACCATTATTCTCAGATTTAAATGAGTAGCCATCTCGCGTCAAGCAAAATCCAGATACAAGGTTCATGCTCAAAGCCGGTACTAAATAACAATTATTAAGGTTTAAAACTAATCCCGAAGGTAGATGTAGAGGCAGCATGCCGACGGCGATCACATCGACCTTGGAACCATTCCCGACGCGCATCGTCACCTCATCCTTTGCCATCCTCCACTTATTCCGCAGCTCCTACTTGGAGTTACAAATGTGAGCAACTGCACCGGTATCAAATACCCTGGAGCTACTACGAGCGCTGGTAAGGTACATCAATAACAAGTATATCACATATACCTTTAACGTTGTCGGCCTTCTTATCCGCTAAGTACTTGGGGCAGTTCCGCTTCCAGTGACCGGTACCCTTGCAATAATAGCACCCAGTCTCAGGCTTGGGTCCATTCTTATTCTTCTTCCCGGCAACTTGCTTGCCGGGTGCGGCAACTGCTTTGCCGTCCTTCTTGAAGTTCTTATTACCCTTGCCTTTCTTGAAACTAGTGGCCTTATTGACCATCAACACTTGATGCTCCTTTTTGATCTCGACCTCCGCTGATTTCAGCATCGAGTACAACTCAGGAATGGACTTCTCCATCCCATGCATGTTGTAGTTCATCACAAAGCTATTGTAGCTAGGTGGGAGCGACTGGAGGATTCTGTCAATGACCGAGTCATCTGGAAGATGAACTTCCAGCTGAGTCAATCGATTGTGCAACCCAGACATTTTGAGTATGTGCTCACTGACAGAACTATTTTCGTCCATCTTACAACTGAAGAACTTGTCGGATACGTCATATCTCTCGACCCAGGCATGAGCTTGGAAAACCAATTTCAGCTCTTGGAACACCTCATATACTCCGTGTTGCTCAAAATGCTTTTGGAGCCCCGGTTCTAAACTGTAAAGCATGCCACACTGAACCAGGGAGTAATCATCACAGCGCGAGTGCCAAGCGTTCATAACGTCTTGATTCGCTGGGAAAATGGGTGCGTCACCTAGCAGTGCATCAAGGACATATAATCTTTTGGAATCTATGAGGATGATCCTCAAGCCACGGACCCAGTCCGCATAGTTGCTTCCATCGTCTTTCAACTTGGTTTTCTCTAGGAACTCGTTGAAGTTGAGGGTGACATTAGCGTTGGCCATTGGATCTACAATATATATTGTAAATACAATTTTAGACTAAGTTCATGGTAATTAAGTTCACATAATCAAATTATTTAATGAACTCCCACTTAGATAGACATCTCTCTAGTCATCCAAGTGACACATGATCCACGTCAACTAGCCCGTGTCCGATCATCATGTGAGACGGAGTCATCCATGATGAACATCTCCATGTTGATCGTATCTTCTATACGACCCATGTTCGACCTTTCGGTCTCCCGTGTTCTGAGGCCATGTCTGTACATGCTAGGCTCGTCAAGTTAACCTAAGTGTATCGCGTGTGTAAATCTAGTTTACACCCGTTGTATGCGAACATTAGAACCTATCACACTCGATCATCACGTGGTGCTTCGAAACAATGATCCTTAGCAACGGTGCACAGTTAGGGTGAACACATTTCTTGAAATTTTAGTGAGAGCTCATCTTATTTAGCTACCCATCGTTCTAAGAAAATAAGATGTAAACATGATGAACATCACATGCAATCAATATAGTGACATGATATGGCCAATATCATCTTGCTCCTTTGATCTCCATCCTCGGGGCACCATGACCATCACTATCACCGGCACGACACCATGATCTCCATCATCATGATCTCCATCATTGTGTCTTCATGAATTTGTCTCGCCAACTATTACTTCTACTACTATGGCTAATGATTAGCAATAAAGTAAAGTAATTACATGGCCTTGATGATTGACACGCAAATCATACAATAAAATAAGACAACTCCTATGGCTCCTGCCGGTTGTCATACTCATCGACATGCAAGTCATGAATCCTATTACAAGAACATGATCAATCTCATACATCACAATGCATCACATCACATCCTTTGGCCATATCACATCACAAGGCATATGCTGCAAAAACAAGTTAGACGTCCTCTAATTTGTAGTTGAAAGTTTTTACGTGGGTGCTATAGGTTTCTAGCAAGACCGTTTCTTACCTACGCCAAAACCACAACGTGATATGCCAATTGCTATTTACCCTTCATAAGGACCCTTTTCATCGAATCCAATCCGACTAAGGTGGGAGAGACACGCACCCGCTAGCTACCTTATGCAACAAGTGCATGTCAGGCAGTGGAACCGGTCTCACGTAAGTGTATGTGTAAAGTTGGTCCGGGCCGCTTCATCCCACAATACCGCCGAATCAAGATAAGACTAGTAACAGTAAGCAAATTAACAAGATCGACACCCACAACAACTTGTGTTCTACTCATGCATAGATTTTACGGATAGACCTAGCTCATGATGCCATTGTTGGGAGACGTAGTAGTAAATCAAAAAAAAATCCTACGACCACCAAGATCTATCTATGGAGAAACCAGCAACGAGTAAGGGGAGATTGCATCTTCATACCTTTGAATATCGCTAAGCAGAAGCGTTACAAGAACGCGGTTGGTGGAGTCATACTCGCAGCAATTCAGATCGTGGTGGATTCCGATCTTAGCGCCGAACAACGGTGCCTCCGCGTTCAACACACGTGCAGCCCCATGACGTCTCCTACACCTTGATCTAGCAAGGAGGAAGGAGAGGTTGAGGGAGAGCTCTGGCAACACGACGGCATGGTGACGGTGGAGCTGCATGGTCTTCGGCAGGCCTTCACCAAGCACTACGGAGAATGAGGAGGAGGAAGGGTAGGGATGCACCGAGAGAGAGCGAACTCGTGTGTTTGGTAGCCCCAAACCCTCCACTATATATAGGAGGAGGGGGAGGGAGGGCGTAGCCCTAGGGTTCCCACCCTAGGAGCTGCGGCCGGCCCTAGATGGCCTTCTGGCCGGCAACCAGAGAGGGAGAGGGGTGCGACTGCCCTAGGGTGGGCCTTAGGGCCCATCTGTCCTAGGGTTTGCCCCCTCCCACCTTCAGCTGCGCCTTGGGACCTTGTGTGGGGGCGCACCAGCCCACCTAGGGACTGGTTCCCTCCCACTTGTGGCCCATACAGCCCTCTGATGCCAGTGGCCCCACTTGGTGGACCCCCGGAACCCTTTCGGTGGTCCCACTACGTTACGGGTAATGCCCGAAACACTTCCGATGACCGAAACCTCACTTCCTATATATGAATCTTTACCTCCGGACCATTCCGGAACTCCTCGTGATGTCCAGGATCTCATCCGGACTCCGAACAACCTTCAGTAACCACGTACTATTTGCCTATAACCTTAGCGTTATCGAACCATAAGTGTGTAGACCCTACGGGTTCGGGTGACACGTAGACATGACCGAGACACTTCTCCGGTCAATAACCAAGAGCGGGATCTGGATACCCATGTTGGCCCCCACATGCTCCACGATGATCTCATCGGATGAACCACGATGTCGGAGATTCAATCAATCTCGTATACAATTCCCTTTGTCTACCGATATGATACTTGCCCGAGATTCGATCATCGGTATCCTTATACCTTGTTCAATCTCGTTACCGGCAAGTCTCTTTACTCGTTTCGTAACACATCATCCCGTGGCTAACTCCTTAGTCACATTGAGCTCATTATGATGATGTCTTACCGAGTGGGCCCGGAGATACCTCTCCGTCACACGGAGTGACAAATCCCAGTCTCGATTCGTGCCAACCCAACAGACACTTTCGGAGATACCTGTAGTGTACCTTTATAGCCATCTAGTTACGTTGTGACGTTTGGCACACCCAAAGTATTCCAATGGTTTCCGGGAGTTGCACAATCTCATGGTCTAAGGAAACGATACTTGACATTAGAAAAGCTTTAGCAGACGAACTACACGATCTTGTGCTATGCTTAGAATTGGGTCTTGTCCATCACATCATTCTCCTAATGATGTGATCTTGTTATCAATGACATCCAATGTCCATGGTCATGAAACCGTGACCATCTATTGATCAACGAGCTAGCCAACTAGAGGCTCACTAGGGACATGTTGTGGTCTATTTATTCACACATGTATTACGGTTTCTGGTTAACACAATTATAGCATGAATAATAGACAATTATCATGAACAAGGAAACACAATAATAACCATTTTATTATTGCCTCTAGGGCATATTTCCAAGAGATAGTTGTTTTGACGATTGGCCTACGGTCTGGGCAGTTAAGCCCTCTCACGTTCTGTCGGGACCCCGATCCTAAGTCATATGAATCCAGACTGTAACATATCACATCACTTTGCGGCCTCACACACGGTAAGTTCCACGGCTGCAACCTTACCTTAGTCAGGACCATTTGCGTCTTTTGGCTCACGTATGTGAACATGTCACTGGAAATCAAACGACAGAGAACCCGAGCCGACATGACTAGTCACAGAACCCAAGTGGCACATCCGTACGGAAACAGGCATACGTAACCCAGCAATGCAGGTGTCGGCCTTCAAGCATGTGTAGACGAGTCATAGCAACCTACAAGGACTCCATTACACCGTGAGACATAAATGCCATCACTGCACGTAGACGAGTCGTAGCAGGCTACATGGACTCCATTACACCGCGATACATTTCCCTGAAGGGACAGACATAGCAACAAAGAAGGATACATGTCGGTCAATCAATGTGTCCGGAGCAGTAGCAGGCTACCATGGCTCGGTGGAAGCACAAAGAGGCAGTTTCCCGTAAAGAGTACTACTAAAGGCACACAACTAGGTGTCAGATCCCATACATACCGTTGCACGTCACACGTACGCACGACATGCCCGATATGCATAGATACAACCATGGCATCACAACATAACCATACAACAACTTTTATTTAAGAGGCTCAGACGAGCCTTGCATAATATGTTCTTACAGATAGGGGTCACATGACCCGACACTCAAGTCATACAAACAAGTTCATACAACCAAGCGGAAGCATAAGCTGTCTGAGTATAGACAGATGAAAGGGTAAAAAGGCACATGGCCTGACTATCTACAGCCTGCCACAGGGCATAGGTCATAGCTGGGACACTAGTTATTCGGCATCGTCGACATCTAGAAAGAATCCACCTGATGGGTACTAGGTCTCATCTGCAACATTTATTAAGCAAACATGAGTACAAACGTACTCAACAAGTCTTTAAAGCAGACCTAGTCTGTTCATGCTCATGTATCAACAAGGGGGGGGTGTGGAGTTTATGCAGCAATGCCAGCTTTGACTCATGGCTAACCTATACTACACAATTTTAACTCTTTGTTTAAATCTTAGATATCGCACACGAGTACACTAACTCCATGACAATACACCACCATGGATTCACTTCCCTCTCCCGGGAGAGTGCCATCCACGATACTCACACTTGTCTTGATATTTTTATGGGTATCCATTTGATTATCTATGAACAACATAAGTTATCCAAGTAGTCCATATCCGAGGACGCAGCTATTCGAATAGTTTCATACCCTGCAGGGGGTAGTTCTTCACACACGCTGTCGCCACTTATCGATGTGTGCTCATAAAACCATGCGCCTCAGCAATCTTCAAGCGGAAGCCCAGCGAGGGAGTCGGCCACGACCGTCAATCACATAAGACCTCTAGTCCAGGCTATCGCCTATTTGATACTGAACCCGCACGGAAGTCTGGCCGAAGTTTCCGCTACGACCCCAAACGATGTGCGCAGGGTTCCCAAGCCCACCATTCGGGTGACCCTTGGTACACCGTGCCACAGCCTACCGCGTCGTAACCTACCCCTAGGGTCAGCGCTACGCATGGCCTCCAGCATGCTATAAACACCAGAAACTACTTGCAACTCCTAGACGAAGGACTAAGCGACTGATAAGTCGAGAGGGTCAATTAAGTATCCCAACGTGTGGTAGTAACTAGTCTTGGATCACAAACACGGAACTCAGTTCCTAAGAACGGTCCCAATGAGACAACCCGCCATGTACTCCTACATAGCCTCTCATCGCTACCTTTACCAAATCAGTTTCATCATAAGCTTATCACATCAGAACAACAATGTTTCACTCCAGTTCATCACCCAGATGAATCAAACCTAACACAACTCTAAGCATAGCAAGCATAGAAGGCAAAGTAAGCTAAGCACATCATGGCACAAGCATCGACCAGGTATGCTAGGTTGCAAGGTTTAGCTATTTACTGTGATAATGACAGGTCATGCGTAAGAATAGGTTCATCTACCGTGTATGACAGACAAGTGAACGTTTGTCCTAATGCAATAAACAAGAGCAGGAGCGAGAGAGTGGGATGTTATTAGAATGATCAAGGGGTTGCTTGCCTTGCTGGGTAGCGGGAAGGTTCTCTCCTTCGTTGGAATACTCAGGGGTATCCTCAGAAGTAGGGACTACCGCAATACAGACAATTAACAATCAATACACGCAAGTGCAACAATATGATGCATGATCATGACATGGTAGCATGTATGGATGAGCTAATGCAACTAGTGTCCAAGTTAATTAAAGTGAGTTTGAATATAGGTTCAAAATCGTTCTTCATTTCAATTTCCATATTTTAACCTATTAGCAAATGTCTATGTTCTTCTACATAGGTTGCTCTAACATGCATGATAATAGCACCATTGGATTCATTGGATTTTTTTAATAAATTTTCATATATAAATTATTTTCATCTGATTTATAGATTAATTTATATGAATTTTTAAAGTTTTAAATAATTTCTAGAATTATTTTTAAACTGGAAAAGGATTAATGGCATCAGCCTAACGTCACTACGATGTCAGCTGGACGGCTGACCAGGCCAGGTCAAACCTGACAGGGTGGGACCCATTGTCAGTGACCCAGTCACTTAATTAGAGAATTAAAACTAATCCTAATTACTTAATCAACACTAGGCCCACTGGTCAGTGACTAATTAGGTTAATTAATTTGGTTAGTTAAGTTATTAACCTAAATTTGACTAACAAGGCCCGACCCCACTTGCTAGTGACCCAGGGGTCAAACCCCTGGTGGTCAAACTGGTTGACTCACCGGCGTTGAGCCGCCGGCGATGTCGGGGACGCGGGAGCGGGTCGAGATTCCTCCTTCGGCGACCAAATGGACGGCGGAGGGCACCAAACTGCTCTGTTTGCTCGCGCGCGTCGAGCCCGACACTTCCTAGGGGCTGGGATGGCCGGAGTCGGCGCCGGCGATGAGCACGACGACTGCCGGAGCTCGAACGAGTACGGGCTCGTCGAACCAGTGCGAGACACAGCCGGAACTAGGCACCTACAAGCACTACACGGCCCCACGAGCTTGATGGTGGCCTGTGATGGACCAACTGGTCACCGAAGCATCGCCGGCGATGAGCTCGTGCGGCAGGTCATTCGGGAGCCTGACGAAATTGGGGCCTACAGAGGGGGAAAAGGCCGGAAAGGAGAGGGGAAAGAGCTGGGAGCTCACAATGGACTCGAAGCCATCGAGATCTTGCTCGGGGAGGGCTCAGAGACGGCGATCAACGGCAGCGAAGCTTCGGGTCCGAGGAGGAAGACGAGCTCGGGGACGGCGCTTCGGGGCTCCTGGCGATGCGCGGCTCAGCGAGGAGGGAGAAGGAGACGAGGCAGAGCGATTGGAGGGCTCAGAAGCGAGGGGGAGTAGCTAGAACTACGACGATGAAGCTTAGGCACCGGTGGCCATGGCGGAGCAGAGGAGGAGGAGAGCAGAGAGGCGAGGGAGGGCGAGAGGGAGAGGGCGATGGGGACGGCTCTCAGAGCTTATCCCCGTCGCGCTGGCGAAGGGAAGCAGGTAGGCAGCTACCGGCGTGGAGGCATGCCCATGCGCGCGCTCCGGCCACACGCCGTCCTCCTGGCCGCCAGGACGATGACGATGGAGCTGGGCCAGCTGGGCCGGCCCAGGTTCATCCTCCCTTTTCCTTTCTGCTTTATTTTCTTCATTTTCTTTTCTGTTTTCCTAATTCTGACATTTGTTTTATTTTCTTTTTAGGTACATATGCTAATTTAAAATATCCCAAATATTTTATATATCAAAGTTTGAATATTTCAAACTTATCTAAAAAGTTTCAGGATATTTTGGAAACTAAAATAATGATAATGCTTTATTTGATATTTTCAGAAGCTTTACCATTTATTTTTAAATTGCTTCAGTTGTTCAAATATTTAAAATGGACCTTGTTATAATCATGTTCATATTTATCAAACATAGGGAACATTTTGGTAGGTCATTTTGGATTTGTTGAATTTTCACCAACTTGAATTATTTTGATTCAATGTGAGCTTGGGGTTTCTTTTAATCCCCATTTCATGTTGATGCAAAAATGAAACATGATGCAACACCCATGCTGTCCTATGACATCTAGCTAGGGATGTGACAACTCACCCCCACTCAAAAGAATCTCGTCCCGAGATGTTGAAGTCATCGGGAAGAGCGCGGGGTACTCTAGTTGAAGACGATCTTCTCTTTACCATGTGGCCTCCTTTTCAGAATGGTGTGACCACTGAACCTTGAGAAACTTGATGTTCCGACGCCGAGTGGTACGCTCAGCTTGATCGAGAATACGAACAAGGTATTCTCGATATGTAAGGTTATCTTGGAGATCAAGCGCTTCGTGGTCTACCTCACGGACAAGGTCCGAGAAGCAACGCTTGAGTTGCGAGACGTGGAAGACATTATGAACCTTGGAAAGATGCGATGGAAGTTCCAATTGGTAGGCAACCTCTCCTCGTTTAGCAAGAATGCGAAAAGGTCCAATGTAACGAGGAGCCAACTTGCCCTTGATACCAAATCGACGGGTACCCTTCAGAGGTGTAACCCGAAGGTAAGCCTTCTCATCAAGTTCATAGGTCACTGCCTTATGATGGCGATCATATTGGCTCTTTTGACGAGATTTGGCTCTTTTCAACTTTTCACGAATAATGCGAACTTGCTCCTCTGCATCCTGGATCATATCCGGGCCAAAGAGTTGCCTCTCTCCGGTTTCTGACTAGTTAAGAGGTGTTCGACACCTTCGTCCATAGAGAACTTCAAAAGGGGCTTTGCCCAAGCTTGATTGATAACTATTGTTATATGCAAATTCGGCAAATGGAAGACATTTCTCCCAGTTCATACCGAAAGATATAACACAAGCTCGGAGCATGTCTTCGAGGATTTGATTGACTTGCTCAACTTGACCACTTGATTGTGGATGGAAAGCAGTGCTAAAGGATAGATGAGTCCTCATAGCGGTTTGAAAACTTTCCCAAAATCGGGAAGTAAAGATACTTTTGCGGTCTGAGTTAATCTCCAAAGGAACACCATGAAGAGAACTATTCGAGAAACATATAACTCCGCTAGCTGGCTAGCAGTTATACTCTCCCGAACAGGAACAAAATGAGCCACTTTGGAAAGGCGGTCAATGACCACAAAGATAGCATTATTCCCTCTCTTAGTCTTGGGAAATCTGATAATGAAATCCATACAGACCTTATCCCATTTCCATTCAGGAATAGCTAAAGGTTGAAGGGTGCCAGCATGCCTTTGATGTTCTGCTTTCATGCGACGACAAACATCGCAATTAGCAATGAACTGGGCAATTTCTCTCTTCATCTTAGTCCACCAAAACCTCTGGCGTAGGTCCTGATACATCTTGGTACTACCCGGATGAATTGTGAGAGGAGAATCATGAGCCTCCTTAAGGATCAGCTGTCTTAAGCGTGTGCTCTTGGGAACCACCAACCGGTTCTGGAAGAACACAACACCTTCATCGTCCTTGGAGAAATCTTTAGCGTTTCCGCTGGCAATATTCTCCTTGATCCGGGATATACCCTTATCATATTTCTGGACAACTACTATTTGATCCTTAAGGTTAGGTTTCGCCACCAAGTTGGATAGGAATCCTTGAGGAACAATGTGGAGGTTTAACTTCCGAAATTCCTCATGGAGAAGTGGTTGACCTTGTTGTAACATCAGGTTGTTACAATAAGACTTACGACTTAGTGCATCAGCCATGACATTGGCTTTCCCCGGGGTGTAAGTTATCCCTAAGTTGTAATCTATAATCAACTCAACCCACCGTCTTTGCCTGAGATTCAAATCCGGCTGGGTGAAAATATATTTCAGACTTTGGTATCAGTGTAAATTTCGCAACGATTACCCAGAAGGTATTGTCGCCAGGTTTTCAGTGCATGGACCACAGCTGCAAGCTCAAGATCATGTGTTGGATAATTATCCTCATGTGGATGCAACTGTCGAGATGCGTATGCAATCACATGACGATCTTGCATGAGAATGCAACCTAATTCTTGTCGCGAGGCATCGCAATAGATAACAAAGTCCTTAGAGAAGTCTGGTGGCACCAGAACGGGAGCAGAGGTCAGTCGTCTTTTCAACTCCTGAAAACTATGCTCACATTGTGGAGTCCACTCGAACTTTTTATCTTTCTTGAGGAGTTCAGTTAGAGGTTTTGCAACCTTGGAGAAATTCTCGACAAAGCAGCGACAATAGCTCGCTAAGCCAAGGAAACTCCGAACTTGCTTAACCGATTCAGGTTGAGTCCAATCAAGGACAGCCTAAACTCTCTCGGGATTGACAGAAATACCTTTACCAGAGATCACGTGGCCTAGATAGGTCACTTCTGGCAACCAAAATTCACACTTGGAGAATTTGGCATACAGACGGTGCTCTCGAAGTTTCATCAATACTAGCCTTAGATGCTCGGCATGTTCCTGTTTGTTCTTCCAGTAGATGAGTATATCGTTGAGGTAAACCATGAAAAATTTATCCAAATACTCCATGAAGATCGAATTCATCAAGCGAGAGAAGGTGGCTGGGGCATTGGTCAAACCGAAGGACGTGACAGTGTACTCGTATTGGCCATAACGAGTAACAAAAGCCGTTTTTGGAATGTCCCCGTTTCTAATTCTGATTTGATGGTATCCCAACCTCGAATCCATTTTGGAAAAGACAGAGGATCCAGCGAGTTGATCATACAAATCATTGATCCCGGGGATCGGATACTTGTTCTTTATGGTGACCAGATTCACTAGCCGATAATCTACAACCATCCGATCCGATCCATCCTTGTTCTTGACGAAGAGGACGGGACAAGCCCAAGGAGAATAACTAGGTTGGATGAAACCTTTCTTCAAAGCCTCGTCGAGTTGGATCTTAAGTTCGGCTAGTTCTAAGGGTGCCATCTTATAGGGTCTTCTGGCTATTGGGATAGTCCCTGGAATAAGCTCTATCACAAACTCAACATCTATGACAGGAGGAATTCCTGGCAGTTCTTCTGGAAAGACATCCAGGAAGTCACAGACTACCGGAATATCTTCTAACTCTGGAAGAGGGCTAGCATTGAGGGAATAGAGTTGGCGCTTGGCTGTTCGAGTGGAGACATTAACTATCTCACCCGATGGATGTGTAAGTTGAACATTCCTAGTGTGAGTATCAATCTTAGCATAGTGGGCTTTCATCCAATCCCTGCCTAGAATGATATTGATGTCCGAAGACTTGAGGGCTATCAAAGATTCTAGGAAGACTAGCCTATCCACCAGAATCTCATTATCATGGCTCACTCTAGAAGTTTTCCACTTTGAACCAGGAGTCTGAACTACTAAAGGAGTAGGAATATCACAAAAAGACATGTTATGCAACTGTGCATAAC
Source organism: Hordeum marinum (assembly GCA_022496015.1). Taxonomy (NCBI): domain Eukaryota; kingdom Viridiplantae; phylum Streptophyta; class Magnoliopsida; order Poales; family Poaceae; genus Hordeum; species Hordeum marinum. The sequence continues at coordinate 123,526,279 of CM039673.1, read as the reverse complement.
TTTCTGAGATGAAAGAATGAGATGCCCCAGTATCAAATAGAACATATGCTGGATGACTATTGACAAGAAGCATACCTAGGATAACATCAGAATCCTCAATGGCTTCCTCAGCAGAAACATAGTTCACTCGTCCACGAGCAAGAGCTGGCTTCACATAGAAGGCTTTTCCTGGCTTCCCACATCCAGCCGGCTTAGCATTAGCCTAAGGCCAATCACGAGAGTAGTGTCCTGGTTCTCCACATTTATAGCAAACCACGGTGGCACGGGGAGCAACATTGGCAAGCGGTCCTCCAAATGTCCTGGCTGGAGGGTTGGGCTGAGCTAGGCGAGGCGCCTGGAAGGATGGCCTCATGGTGTATCTTGGTGGCAGAGCTGCGTTGGGCACCCACACCCGGCGTTTGTTGGAGCCCGAGCCAGATGCGGGGCTGAAGTCATGGTTGTGCTTCCTCGTGGCCTCATAGTCAGTCTGTCTAGACTCGGCATTGATAGCCTTGTTGACGAGAGCCTGGAAGGTTGTGCACTCATGCAGACGCAGATCTCGACAGAGCTCAGGGTTAAGTCCCTTACGGAACCTAGCCTGCTTCTTAGCATCGGTTGAAACTTCCTCCGGAGCATAGCAAGCAAGATTGCCAAACTCACAGCTATAGGCATCCACTGACAATCTACCCTGGGTGAAAGCACATAATTCCTCTCTCTTGCGATCCATCATCCCTTCCGGGATGTGATGGGTACGGAATGCTGCACTGAATTCTGCCCAAGTTGGTGCGGGGCCTGCGGGACGCATGGCTTCATAATTTTCCCACCACAGATTGGCGGGTCCTTCCAAAAAATAGGTTGCAAAGGTCACCTTGTTGGCCTCGGACACATTGGCAGCCCGGATCTTGCGGAACATGCTGGTCAGCCAGTCATCCACGTTGAGTGGGTCGACCGAATGATGATACTTAGGTGGGCACAGCCTGACGAAATCACCGAGTGACACACCATCATTGAGATCATTGCGGGGAGCACGCGCTGTATTCTGCTCAATTCGTTCCAATAGCCTGTTGGTCTCTCTCTTGTTCCTTTCAGCCTCTAGCATCACTTTTGCCAAACAAGGCGCATGTGGCAGATCCTCTTGCCTTGGCTGGCTTCCCTCGCCCTGCTCGGGGGCAGGCACGAGGTTATTCCTAGTTGCCACCATCCTGGGAAATCAAACCCACAGCTTAAACATAGATGACATCAACTCTAAGACATGAGATAAGGAATGTACTTGACAACATGGCATGTAGGGTAAGCACCCAAACAACATGGTAATAACAACTGCCATATGAACACCATGATTCATACACACCATGACATAGTTCAGTACAAGCCCAAGCTGAAAGCAAACTACAGAGAGATGACACAACTCATCGGAGGTATTACAAGCTTCCTATACATTATGTATCTACACCTCCGGAACCCAACTCTCAACCTCAATCATATCCCACAAGACATGCAGGACTATGGCAATACGACTACTACCATACTAGTACTAACACCCACATACTCAAGCATCGCCGTAGAATGCCTCATACAGGTTACCCCCATGACCCAGGAGCTGAACCTGAGGATCTAGAAACACTCTAGCCTGTGATCCCTGGAAACCTTAAGGACACTGATGTGGCCTTGGTCCCCTTGTTGGCGGTAACAGCGGTCCTCGAAAAGGGGTGATGCCTCCAACATCGAGCCAGTCTACGTGTGCTGGCAGATGAGTCTGTGATGGGGTCAGCATCTCCAAATCTCCATAGCCTGTCTGCACGACAGGTGCCAACTGCGTCAGGGCTGTCCAAAGACGTGCACGGGTGGCATAAAGCTCCATGCGAAGGGCACGTGCATCATGATCCCTGTTCTCCAACATCTGAGCGGTCACCTACAGCCTAGGGTCCTCATGGGAATGATCACAGTAGGATGCACTAAGATAACCATCCTCTCCTCCCATGGAAGCAGGAACGTAACAGAACTCTGTGTTCTGAAGCAGACCATGGTGAAACCTCATGATAGTCAACATGGTGTAGGCGGCCTCCTGAACTGCCATATCTATGGTGACACCTAGTCCATAAGTCCAGTGAAGCGGCTCTATAGCTCCATGATATGAAGGATATATCTTAACAGTACACAGATACTGACTCTGGTTGAAATCTCGATGTTGTTCCTCCACTGCGTACTCTGGGTACCAACGGTAGCCAGCCTCCATCATAACTCTAACCAACATGGCCGTGTGACCCGGTACATCGATGCACTTGGTCAGACGGACCACTTGACGGGAAGAACGAGGGGGCATCTGAAACAGAGAATGATGCAAAGACATTAGAGACTCTAGCAGAAATTGGACAACATAACGACTGTAATTGCTCAAAAAGGATTTTGAGACAACTGCAAAAGATTGGAAAAGCATAACCACTCAACTTTCTAGACTCAATCTCTTCTCCATCTGTTTGTCACACCAACAATACTTGAGTACCGACATTCTCTTGCAAACAAGCTAGCTATTAGTCCATGGTTAGTAACTCGTCATCCTAAGCAATAGATGAGAAGCCTAGTTCTTAACCCTGTAGAAAAGATGAGAATGACTCAGAATAGAATAACTTGGGAAGAGGAGTAAAAAGAGCCTTACGTTCCCTTCCACAATCAATTTCCCTACTTTTCTATAGTGTTTCTAGACTCAACTTCGACCGATTTGGCTTGGTAGTCCTACAGTCAGTCAAGCTCTGATACCAACGCTATCGGGACCCCGATCCTAAGTCATATGAACCCAGACTGTAACATATCACATCACTTTGCGGCCTCACGCACGGTAAGTTCCATGACTGCAGCCTTACCTTAGCCGGGACCGTTTGCGTATTTTGGCTCACGTATGTGAACATGTCGCTGGAAATCAAACGACAGAGAACCCGGGCCGGCATGACTAGTCAAAGAACCCAAGTGGCACATCTGTACAGAAACAAGCATACGTAACCAAGCAATGCAGGTGTCGGCCTTCAAGCATGTGTAGACGAGTCATAGCAAGCTACAAGGACTCCATTATGCCATGAGACATAAATGCAATCACTGCATGTAGACGAGTCGTAGCAGGCTACAAGGACTCCATTACACTGCGAGACATTTCCCCGAAGGGACGGACACAACAACTGTTGGGGAACGTCGCATGGGAAACAAAAAATTTCCTACGCACACGCAAACCTATCCATGGTGATGAGCATCTACGAGAGGGAGAGTGGATCTACGTACCCTTGTAGATCGCTAAGCGGGAAAGCGTTAAGAAACGCGGTTGGTGTAGTCGAACATCTTCGAGATCCAAATCGCCGAGCGTCCCGCGATCTCATCACGATTCGTCCCGTTATCCAATCATGATCCATCCCGCGAACACATCATGATCCATCCCGCGAACTCATCACGATCCTTCTCACGATCTTGATCACGATCTGTCCCGCGAACTCATCACGATCCGTTCTGTGATCACATCACGAACCGTCTCGCGATCTCGATCACGGTCCTTCCGATCTAGCGCCGAACGGACGACGCCTCCACGTTCAGCACACGTGCAGCTTGATGACGATCTCCACCATCTTGATCCAGCAAGAGGAGGTGGATAGGAGAGAGAGTTCACCGACAGCGTGACGGCGCTCCGGTGATGGTGGTGGAGCAATTCCGGCAGGGCTTCGCCTAAGCGCTGCAGAAAACCGATCTAGAGGAGCACCGGTGAAACGGGTAGCACATGGCCGTAAACTGTGTCCAAACAGCACCAAATCCACCATTATATAAAGGAGGGAGAGAGAGAGGAGGCCTAGCGCAAGGAAAAACTCCAAGGAATTGGCCAAACTAGAGGGGGAGGAGTCCTACTCCTCCTCCACTCCTAGTAGGAGTAGGACTCTTCCTTTTTAGCCTTTTTTCCACCTTTTCCTTTGGGACTTTTGCCTCCTGCACCATGGGCCTTGGTGTGGCTGTTTTTCCAGCCCACTAAGGGCTGGTTATTATTCTCCCACAGCCCATGGACCTCTTGGGGTCGAAATACCCCTCCCGGAGGTCCCCCGGTACACTACCGACACTCCCGATACACTACCGATGAGCCCGAAACTTTTCCGGCGACCAAACTGGGACTTCCTATATATGAATCTTTACCTCCGGACCATTCCGGAGCTCCTCATGACGTCCGGGATCTCATCCAGGACTCCGAACAACCTTCAGTGACCACCATACATAACTCTACACTACCGAAATGTCACCAAACCTTAAGTGTGCAGACCCTGCGGGTTCGAGAACTATGTAGACATGACCGAGACACCTCTACGATCAATAACCAATGGCGGGACCTGGACAGCCACATTAGTTCCTACATATTCTACGAATATCTTTATCGGTCGAACCTCTATGTCAAGGATTCAGTTAATCCCGTATAACGTTCCCTTTGTTCTTCGGTATGTTACTTGCCTGAGATTCGATCGTCGGTATCTCCATACCTAGTTCAACCTCATTACTGGCAAGTCTCTTTACTCGTTCCGTAATACAAGATCCCGTGACTAACACTTAGCCACATTGCTTGCAAGGCTTTTTGTGATGTTGTATTACCGAGTGGGCCCTGAGATACCTCTCTGTCACACGGAGTAACAAATCCCAGTCTCGATCCATGCCAACTCAACAGACACCATCGGAGATACCTGTAGAGCATCTTTATAGTCACCCAGTTATGTTGCGACGTTTGATACACAGAAGACACTCCTTCGATATCCGTGAGTTGCATGATCTCATGGTCATAGGAACATATACTTGACATGCAGAAAACAGTAGCAATAAACTGACACGATCATATGCTATGTTTGTAGTTTGGGTCTTATCCATCACATCATTCTCCTAATGATGTGATCCCGTTATCAAATTATATCTCATGTCCATGGCTAGGAAACCTTAACCATCCTTTGATCAACGAGCTAGTCCATTAGAGGCATACTAGGGACATGGTTTTGTCTATGTATCCACACATGCATTTAAGTCTCCGATCAATACAATTATAGCATGGATAATAAACGATTATAATGAACAAGGAAATATGATAATAACTAATTTATTATTGCCTCTAGGGCATATTTCCAACAACAACAAAGAAGGATACATGCCGGTCAATCAATGTGTTCAGAGCAGTAGCAAGCTACCATGGCTCAGTGGAATCACAAAGAGGCAGTTTCCCATAAAGAGTACTACTAAAGGCACACAACTAGGTGTCAGATCCCATACATACCGTTGCACGTCACACGTACGCACGACATGCCCGATATGCATAGATACAACCATGGCATCACAACATAACCATACAACAACTTTTATTTAAGAGGCTCCGACGAGCCTTGCATAATATGTTCTTACAGATAGGGATCACATGACCCGACACTCAAGTCATAGAAACAAGTTCATACAACCAAGTGGAAGCATAAGCTGTCTGAGTACAGACAGATGAAAGGGTAAAAAGGCACATGGCCTGACTATCTATAGCCTGCCACAGGGTATAGGTCGTAGCTGGGACACCAGCTATTCGGCATCGTCGACATCTAGAAAGAATCCACCTGATGGGTCCTGGGTCTCATCTGCAACATTTATTAAGCAAACATGAGTACAAACGTACTCAACAAGTCTTTAAAGCAGACCTAGTCTGTTCATGCTCATGTATCAACAAGGGGGGTGGTGGAGTTTATGTAGAAATGCCAGCTTTGACTCATGGCTAACCTATACTACACAATTTTAACTCTTTGTTTAAATCTTAGATATCGCACACGAGTCCACTAACTCCATGACAATACACCACCATGGATTCACTTCCCTCTCCTGGGAGAGTGCCATCCACGATACTCACACTTGTCTTGATATTTTTATGGGTATCGATTTGATTATCTATGAACAACATAAGTTATCCAAGTAGTCCATATCCGAGGACGCGGCTATTCGAATAGCTTCATACCCTGCAGGGGTGTACTTCTTCACACACGCTGTCGCCACTTATCGCTGTGTGCTCATAAAACCATGCACCTCGACAACCTTCAAGCGGAAGCCCAGCGAGGGAGTCGGCCACGACCGTCAATCACATAAGACCTCTAGTCTAGGCTATCGCCTATTTGAGACTGAACCCGCACGGAAGTCCGGCCGAAGTTTCCTCTACGGCCCCAAACGATGTGCGCAGGGTTCCCAAGCCCACCATTCGGGTGACCCTTGGTACACCATGCCACTGCCTACTGCGTCGTAACCCACCCCTAAGGTCAGCACTATGCACGGCCTCCAGCATGCTATAAACACTAGAAACTACTTGCAACTCCTGGACTAAGGACTAAGCGACTGATAAGTCGAGAGGGTCAATTAAGTATCCCAACGTGTGGTAGTAACTAGTCTTGGATCACAAACATGGAACTCAGTTCCTAAGAACGGTCCTAATGAGACAACCTACTATGTACTCCTACATAGCCTCTCATTGCTACCTTTACCAAATTGGGTTCATCATAAGCTTATCACATCGGAACAATAATGTTTCACTCCAGTCCATCACCTAGATGAATCAGACCTGACACAACTCTAAGCATAGCAAGCATAGTAGGCAAAGTAAGCTAAGCACATCATGGCACAAGCATCTACCAGGTACGCTAGGTTGCAAGGTTTACCTATTTACTGTGACAATGACAGGTCATGTGTAAGAATAGGTTCATATACCGTGTATGATAGACAAGTGAACGTTTGTCCTAATGCAATAAACAAGAGCAGGAGCGAGAGAGTGGGATGTTATCGGAATGATCAAGGGGGTTGCTTGCCTTGCTGGGTAGTGGGAAGGTTCTCTCCTTCGTTGGAATACTCGGGGGTATCCTCGGAAGTAGGGCCTACCGCAATGCAGACAATTAACAATCAATACACGCAAGTGCAACAGTATGATGCATGATCATGACATGGTAGCATGTATGGTTGAGCTAATGCAACTAGTGTCCAAGTTAATTAAAGTGAGTTTGAATATAGGTTCAAAATCGTTCTTCATTTCAATTTCCATATTTTAGCCTATTAGCAAATGTCTATGTTCTTCTACATAGGTTGCTCTAACATGCATGATAATAGCACCATTGGATTCATTGGATTTTTCTGATAAATTTTCTTATATAAATTATTTTCATCTGATTTATAGATTAATTTATATAAATTTTTAAAGTTTTAAATAATTTCTAGAATTATTTTTAAACTGGAAAAGGATTAATGGCGTCAGCCTAACGTCACCACGACGTCAGCTGGTCGGCTGACCAGGCCAGGTCAAACCTGACAGGGTGGGACCCACTGGTCAATGACCCAGTCACTTAATTAGAGAATTAAAACTAATCCTAATTACTTAATCAACACTGGGCCCACTGGTCAGTGACTAATTAGGTTAATTAATTTGGTTGATTAAGTTATTAACCTAAATTTGACTAACAGGGCCCGACCCTACTTGCCAGTGACCCAGGGGTCAAACCCCTAGTGGTCAAACTGGTTGACTCGCCGACGTTGAGCTGCCGGCGACGTCAGGGATGGCAGAGGGGGTCGGGATTCCTCCTCCGGCAACCAAATGGACGACGGAGGGCACCAAACTGCTCTGCTTGCTCGTGCGCGTCGAGCCCGACACTTTCCAGGGGCTGGGATGGCCGAAGTCGGCGCCGGCGATGAGCACGACGGCTGCCGGAGCTCGGACGAGCACGGGCTCGTCGAACCAGAGCGAGACACGGTCGGAACTAGGCACCTACAAGCAGTACGCGGCCCCACGAGCTCGATGGTGGCCTTTGATGGACCAACTGGTCACCGGAGCATCGCCGACGATGAGCTCGTGTGGCAGGTCATTCAGGAGCCTGACGAAATCGGGGCCTACAGAGGGGGGAAAAGGCCGGAAAGGAGAGGGGAAAGAGCCGAGAGCTCACAGCGGACTCGAAGCCGTCGAGAGCTTGCTCGGGGAGGGCTCGGAGACGGCAATCAACGGCGACGAAGCTTCGGGTCCGAGGAGGAAGACGAGCTCGGGGACGGCGATCGGGGCTCCTAGCGATGCACGGGTCAGCGAGGAGGGAGAAGGCGATGAGGCAGAGCGATTGGAGGGCTCAGAAGCGAGGGGGAGCGGCTAGAAGTACGGCGGCGAAGCTTAGGCACCGGCGGCCATGGCGGAGCAGAGGAGGAGGAGAGCAGAGAGGCGAGCGAGGGCGAGAGGGAGAGGGCGATGGGGACGACTCTTAGAGCTTATCCCCGTCGCGCTGGCGAGGGGAAGCAGGAAGACAGCTGCTGGCGTGAAGGCACGCCCGCGCGCGCTCCGGCCGCACGCCCGTCCTCCTGGCCGTCAGGAGGACGATGATGGAGCTGGGCCAGCTGGGCCGGCCCAGGTTCATCCTCCCTTTTTTCTTTCTGCTTTATTTTCTTCATTTTCTTTTCTGTTTTTCTATTTTTGACATTTGTTTTCTTTTCTTTTCAGGTACATGTTCTAATTTAAAATATCCCAAATATTTTATATATTGAAGTTTGAATATTTCAAACTTATCTAAAAAGTTTCAGGATATTTTGGAAACTAAAATAATGATAATGCTTTATTTGATATTTTCAGAAGCTTTACCATTTATTTTTAAATTGCTTCAGTTGTTCAAATATTTAAAATGACCCCTGTTATAATCATGTCCATATTTATCAGACATAAGAAACATTTTGGTAGGGCATTTTGGATTTGTTGAATTTTCACCAACTTGAATTATTTTGATTCAATGTGAGCTTGAGATTTCTTTTAATCCCAATTTCATGTTGATGCAAAAATGAAACATGATGCAACACCCATGCTGTCCTATGACATCTAGCTAGGGATGTGACACGTTCCATCTCAAAGTGTTACTGACTGAACTGTCATTGGGTCACACTCAAATCCCTAGGATTAACTAGAGAAAGCAGACCAACACGATGGCAGATCTGATTTGGTCCATAGTAGCACTTCCAATCGTCGGACATGCGTGCATATGGCCGCATCCCCAAGCACACCATCCATATCTCAATTCCAAATTCATGCAAATTCATGCATAACGATCATACAATGCAAAGTCATCTATTGAAACGTTGGCACTCCGGAAAGGTCTAATATTCCTAACGGAACGTGGATGCTCTAAGGTGACGACGGAATCTGACTGCCCGGAAGTGATCCAAATGTGCAAGAGAGAGGTAGAAGTGTGGAGTCCCTTCACGTCAACCATGGTGGAATGCTTTAACCTGCGACATGGTATGTCGGCAATCTCTTTCAAGCACTGTCCAAGGGAAGAAATGTTGTGGTGCATGGCTCAACTAGATCTACTCATGATTCAAAGTCCGAAGTTGAATGAGAGGGTGATTTCCCTACGTTCGTGTTACCGCATATAATAAACGACGTAACACTCCTTGCTATGAAATAAAAGCGCCAATAGGCTTTCCCACTGAAAAAGATTAATCTTGTATATCAAACCAAAAACTGGACACGAGCGCCATATAGTGTCGGGCGAGGGCCCCGGCTAAGACTTTGGTTTGCGCCTATACCTTGCTTGCCGCGAGAGGTATTGTTGCGTCACCTAAAGGAATGCCCTATTGGCACGTTCCTGTAGCAGATTTGTTCATTTCGTCATAAGGTTTCGTTTGTTTCTCTCTTTATTTCTTATATTTTTTACTTATGTTTATATTTTCAAAGTACTCTAAATACATGTGATTAAAAAACTTCAATTTTTTAAAACATTTTTTATACATTAAAAAAACGTTTATGACGTTTCAAAACATTCGCTGGTGTCAACAAAATCTAAAACAACAACTATATAATCTAGAATATTATGTATTTTCAACAAAAAATATTTGATGCCATTCAAAAATACATTTGTAACATTTTATAAAATGTTCAAGCTTTTTAAAAACATGTTCGTTATATTTTTCTAAAATGATCATAGAATACAAAAAATGTTCATGTAGTTCGAAAAAATGATAGATATCATACAAGAAATGTTTGTGGCATCTTTAGAAAATGTTTATAGAACATAAAAAATGTTTCATATTTTTGAAAAATATATATTCAATAGGATATTAACAAGTATTAACATGTATTCAAAACATTTTTAAAAATACATCTTGTATTTCGAAAATAAGAAAAATGTATAAAAATGTTTGATGTGCATATTAAAAAGGTATAACCTGCATTGAAAAACGGATCATGTATTGAAAAAAAGTAAAAAAAGGAAAAGAAATAAATAATGTAACCCCCACCCCCCAAAGAAAAATCTTTTATTTATTGCTTTTAATGGTTTTTCTCATTCCTTTCTATTCGTTTTACGTCGGTTTTGTTTTTTATTACTCATTTTTCATCGGTTTTCTTTGTTTTCTCTTCGCCATCACTGATTTTTCTACACATATTGGTATATATCTAATACATTTTTAATACTTGTACAACATTTTCTAATACATGAATAATATTTTAAATTATTTTATATAAAATTTTAAAATACCAGATTGCCAATTTTTAATATATGAAAATATTTTTATGTGCACATTTAACATTTTTATAAATTCTTGACTATATTTTGTCGAATACAAATTTAACATTTTTTAAATACATAGTCAACATTTTTTCTACTAGTAGATATGTACGTGTAATGCAAGTTAATATTAGGGAGAACATTAATAGCACATGAGTGTTAGTTAGGATATCAGTTACACGTTAATTATATGGATAATATAGGCGTTGATATTTGGTATTGTATAAACATGTTGAGCGCTCGCCATTTGAACAATATAGCTTGTTGGATCGATGAGGTTTCACGGATGAGATATTTTGGTTCTGCCCTTTAGGTCTTTTCATATTGGTATATATATGCATTTAGTATTTTTCAAAAATAACATTAACCTTTCTTATTAAATGATCGACATTTTTTTGTACATCATTTGAAAAAACATTTTCAAATTAATGATTAACAAAAAAAATGCAAGATTAACATTTTTCTATACATGGTCAACATTTTTTATATAAATTTGAAACGTTTTCCTTCAATGCTTCACTAACATTTGAAATAAAATATTAACATAATTTTAATACTTAGTCAACATTTATTTTATATACATTTCACTATCGTTTTCCAAATGCTTTAACAATTTCTGAATACTTGTTCAATATTTTTCCAGATAATTAATTAACATTTTTATGTACATGATCAATTTTTTATCATAATTTAATACATAGTCAACATTTTTTTCTATCCAAACGATTTCTTAAATGTTTGATTAACATTTATAAGTAAAGGACCTACATTTTTTAATGCTTGGTTAACCTTCTTTTCATTTTTAATATTTGTTTTTCAAATACTTGGTTAACATTTTTGAAATACTATTATTATTGAAATGATTGTTTAAAATTTTAATATACATGATCAAATTTTTATCATTCCATAATACAGAGTCAATATTTTTTGAAATGCTTGATAAATATATTTTTTATAAACATTATAAAGAAATCATACATATTTTCAATCGCTTGGTCACAAAAATTCAACACAAATTTTAGAGTAATTTTTTAATATAGGTATTTAGAATATTTGAAAGTATAAGCAAAAAAGAAAACGTAAAACGTAAAAAAACATGGATATGGCTGATCGCGCGTCTGGGCCAGCCAATCGAGGGTTCCGTGGATCTTGGTTGAAGCGACAAGAGAATCCCTAGCCGCGGCGAGAAAGATATCATTTTCCCCGTGAAATCATGTCTAATGGATCGATTTTCCCCTCAAGTCTAAAACCGGATCAATCACCCCCAAAACTTTCTAAAACTGGATCAATTAGGCCCCAAGGTGGTTTTGGACCAGATTCCGGGTTTTTTGACTTATATCCCCCCAAAAGTGCTGACTAGACATTGATGACTGGACGCTCCCTTTGTTCATCCCTTTGTTGCTCTGTTCCTCCCGCGACGGCGACGAACCCTAGAGCCCGCGGCGACGACGAACCCTCCTCGCAAGCAGGTAGAAAAGTTCCCGCGGCGGCGTACCTAACTCCCTCGTCACGCACCTATAGCGTCTGCTAGCTCATGTAGCAGTCACCCTTCATCGTCCATGGTGGCGTCGGGGCAGTCGCATGTGGCCTATCGAGAGGGGCAGATGCAGTACTCGCCGGAGGTGATTTGCCACCGCGGAGTGAAGGCGCCTAGGTGGATTTTGTGGAGCTTTGCCAATCCTGGCCGTAGATACTACAACTGCAGCAAATCAAAGGTAAAATTCGTTCGCTCCGCCCAGATGTATTTGATTCTTTAAATTATTCACTAAAAATCTATTATTTGAATTTTGGGTAGGGCGTGGACTATCGCTACTTCAAGTGGCATGAAGATCCCCATAACGAGTTTGTTAGCCAGCTGCTAGGTGACTTGCGCGATGTTGTTTACCGTCTGAGGACCAAAGTTAGGAATTTGAAGACTGAGAATCATCAATTGGAGCAATCTTTGATGGAGGCTAGGTGTACCAATGTTGATGGTGACGTTCGTCTCATTGATTTGCAAGCAAGGTATTGTGAAGAAGTTTCTGCTGTTCTGAAGGAATTAGAGAGAAGCAAAATGAAGTTCAAATGTGCTATCTTGTTTTGCATTCTGTCGGTGATGCACATGGCCTACAAGTTGTGATGAAACTTGGTGCCAAGAGCTTATTTGTATCTGATGAAACCTGGTTAATGTAACTAAATATTTGTCTGTATTTTTTCCGAACTTAAGTGGAATGTTGTCTGAATTTTTTTGAATGTTAACTAAACTGTTGTCTGAATGTTAACTGAACTGTAGCAGACTGCTCGTCGACCTCCATTTAACCCCCGAAACGTAATCGACCAGCGCACTGCTCACTCACCCACCTACCATCTCACTCCCTAGCGCACTGCTCACTCACCCACCTACCTTCTCGACCAACTCATTGCCCCTTCTTGACGCCGATGATGGTGCCCAAGAGGACGCCGTCCGCAAGAGCTTACCGACGCGCTCAAGAGCGGTGGGAGGATACTGTCACCACTTTCTGCAAGGGCGATGCAAGGAAAAGGGCCAACGTCGAGGTGATTTGCAGCTGATTTCCCAGCTTGCAGATGTTTGCCGACCATGCAAGGGGTCTCATCGCCGTGGCTACGGATGAGGAGAAGAAGATGTTTCCCGGCGGACGTGGAGTTGTTCCAATCGCAGTATTTCTCTGGGCTATGAACGAAGCGGAGAACTCACCCGATCCGCGTCAGCGTGCGAGGTGGTACATGTACCGCTCCCGCCATCGTCCTCCTCCGAATCCACTAGCAGATCTCGTCGGCGTCATGCTCACGATGCTAGCTCCTGTGAAGCGGTTCATTGTGCACTCTAACAAATAAGAGGACAAGAGCAGTGAAGATGAGGAGGAAGAGGGATAGAAGCAGTGAAGATGGGGAGGAGGAGGAGCGGAAGGTGGACGTTGTCCTGCTGGACGACGACACCGAGGAGGAGGAGAAGGTAGCGCTGGTTGTCGAGGAGCGGGAGCAGGTGGCTGCCATAGATGATAAGCTGCAAATGGTGGTGCAGGGGATTCCAGAGCTCGTTTTGAGGCGGAGACCCACATCCGCATTGGTATTCGCCACTCCAGTCGCATCAAGAAGATGAAGGAGATGCAGAACTCAAGAACTACACTTAAGTGTCAGTTAGTTAAGTTTCAGTCAGTTAGTTAAGTTTCAGTCAGTGAGATTTGCAGTCAGTGTCAGTTTCAGTCAGTTTATGAAGGAGATGGTTGCCTTTTGCTGAACCAGTTAGTTAAGTTTAAGTTATGTTAAGTTAAGTTTAAGCAATGTTTAAGTTATGTACTGAAGATGTTTAATCAATGTGAAGTAGTTATGTTCAACTAGGAAATGTGAAGATGTTCACAAGCTTACATTGTGCCACAAAATTGGCATGCACAAATACTTGCTCACATGTACCAATATTTCGCAAAAGTATCAGAAATTCTCTTTAATACAAATGGGTAGATTGTTTTAATCAAATGGACAATCTTAGAACTTAGTGCCTCCTTATATGCAGCAAGGTTGAAGAGATAGTGCCGAGGAAGTTGTGACATTATTTGAGAGCTTGGACGTGAGCTCTGTTGAGAAGTAGGCTCATTGATCTTTAGGGCTCCTAGCTTTCTTCTTATTTCCAATTTCTTTGGACTAGAACACACAACCACTGCCTTCCCTTTTATGCTAGGAGCCTTCATCAAAATACAAACAACACAAGCAAGTCATTGAGAGGTGTATTTCACAAAAAAATACAAATAGAGACAATGAAAGTCAAGTACCATACCTTAGCTTTCTCAACCATAATAGCTTCCATATATTTCTGATTTTGAAGATCAGCAAGAACCTTCTTGTGTTGCTTCTTTTTCTTTGTAGCTTGTCTGACCAAATGTGCATTGCCATGATGTTTAGCTGCATCATTATTTGTACAACTGGATTTATTATGTCCTTGCCTTTTGCAAGAACTGCATGTGATCTAGCCACCTACTTTTCTCATCTTCTCCTTCCTCTCTCCTCCTTTCTGTTTTAGGTCTTCCTCGCAAGCTAATGTGACCAAGGGGTTGAGGTTTTGGATTTGTTGAAATAGGCAAACTCTCATCTCCCTCCAAAGGCTCTAAGCAATGATCATGGAACTTGTTGTACACATCAATGGAGTAGCAAGAAGCAATATAATCATCAATTTATATAGATGGCACTAATAGCATGACAGCAGGGTAATCCTGAGAGCTACCAATACCTGCATGAGCAAGTCTACTGCTGCAAGTTAACAGTAAATTTGATTTTCTCATGCTCTTTCACTTCAAATCCATCCTTCCAATTCCACAACACATGACATGAACCTGATCTCCTTATGTTTTGCTTCAGTTTTTTGAAAATATTGGGACATACAGTTCCTTTCCAGTTAACTGGTTTCCCTCTGTTTTCTTGCACTCTAACCATAATTTTGCACCTGATCCACTCAAGCATAGAGACAATAGCAAGCTACCTAGCTAGTAGGATGTAGTTGTTGAAAAATTCACACATGTTGTTATCCACTAAATCACAATTGGACCCAAGTTTCATGTATGCCCTACTCCAATGAACTGGATCAATGTTCATCATAACTTTTGCACCTTCAACACTAAACTATGTGAGCCTTGCCTATTGTAGTTGAAAATCACTCTGTTTGGAGATCTTTCACATCTCCAAAACCTTTTCCAAAGATCATGGTCAGGGTGTTTTTTCTTCCAATTAGCATATATGTGTCTTGCACACATTCTATGCTCAACTTTAGGAAAATATCCTCAATTGCATGTATAAGTCCCTTTTGCTGATCTGACATAAAAACATATCCATCTCCTTGATTACTTATTTTAAAATCCCGGTTTATTTTGGCTAGAAACCAAAACTAGGAATCATAATTCTCTTTCTCCACAACAACCCAAGCAATAGGATACATTTGGTTATTTGGATCTCTACCTATGGTACACAACATCTGTCCATAGCAAGCACCTTTGAAAAAACAACCATCAAGGCCTACAACTTTCTACACCCTGCCATGAAACCTTTCTTCAAGGCATCAAAACACATGTAAAACCTTTGGAATACATGTATCCATCGTTTTCATCTTGGTCGATTTTTACTACTACTGTGCTTCTAGGGTTGGTTTTCAAGAGCTCTAACTGATAGTTGAACAATTTGGAGTACTCTCCTTCGGTGCTATATAATAGTTTCTATATGACAATTCTCTTTGCCTTCTTACACTTTGCAATTGTCACATCAGCAAATAGGTCTTCAAGAATTTTTTTCCTCAAATCTTCTAACTTCCAACTTGGTTTTGCTCTTATAAGCCTGCCATATTTTGTAGCAATAACATATTATGTGACAAGTTTGTTATCTCTTCTTGGAATGAAGTGGGCTCATCTACAGAGGCGGACACCTGGAGCCACTTATTTCTACTAGTTTTAGAAGCATAGATCATCCAGTTGCAACCAGGATAAGTACACTTTGCACCAACTTTATGTTTCTCACCATTTGTGAAAGCAATATGCACATGCCTATTAATGCCATATTTTATTAGAGCTTTCTTCATTTGATGTCTTCCAATGAAAACCATTCCTATCTCAAATGTAGGCATTTCTGACTTGCTTTCATATTTCTTCCATTGACTTTTCCTTCTCACTAGTTGTGTGGCCCCTTCACCATCACTTTACTCATCAAAAGAGCAGTCATCATCTGATGAGACAACATCATCTTCTATCCCATCCAACTTCTCATCACCAGATAATCCAAACTTTACAACACTGCACATATGAACAACCACAAACCCCTTCCCCTGCCCCCAAAAATCCAAACTTTCAACACTACATAGATGAACAACCACCTGAAGAATGTCCAAACCCCATCCTCCCCTGAACCTCCTCCACAACATAGGAAGAACATCTCTTGAACCTCCTCCACAACACCCTCCCCTGAACCTAAGCATATTTGGCTGCCTCAAAACACCCTCCCCTGAACCTCGTCAATTTGAATGCCATGGAGGCCACAAAGCCCCTCAAAATCGATGACCATGACCCCCTCCCCTACTTTGATTTGAATTGCGGTCAAAATACTCCCATGGAGTGGAATTGCGGGGGAAGAGAAGGAGTTACAGCTCACCAACCGGGGCTTCAGTGGAGGAGCTCTACGCGGCTGGCATGAAGGCAAGCGCGGGCGCCGGCGGCCTGCTCGATGCCAAGGCGGCAAGGGCGGGAGCCATGGTCTAGGCGGGTATCGTGGTCAAGCAGAAAAAACACCCGAGGATCAATATAACCACCCGAATCCTAGTGAGCTTGTCCAGTGAGCTTGTCCTAGTCAAAACTTTCAAAATCTGGTCCAAAACCACCTTGGGGCCTAATTGATCCGGTTTTAGAAAGCTCACAGGGTGATTGAGTCGGATTTAGAGTTTAGGGGAAAATATATCCATCACACAAGATTTGAGGAGGTATTTTTTTATAATGAATCTTTAAATTTTTAATATACATGATCAATTTTTATTATTCCAAAATACATAGTCAGTATTTTTTCAAATGCTTGATAAATATTTTTTATAAACATTGTAAAAAAATCGTACATACTTAACATTTTTCAATCACTTGGTCACAAAAATTCAACACAAATTTTCAGAGTAATTTTTTAGATATAGGTATTTAGAATATTTTAAATTATAAGCAAAAATAAAAATAAAGCAAAAAAAGAAAACGTAAAATGTAAAAAAAAACGTGGATATGGCCGACCGTGCATGTGGGCCACCCAATCGAGGGTTCCCTAGATCTTGCTTGATGCGACAAGAGAACTCCTAACCGTGACTTCTATGTAGGCAGCTTAGTTGGTCCAGCCAATCAACATTTCCTGTAACATTGATACTCTTTTTTTGCATCGAATTCAGGACTTTATTAAACTTAGCAATAAACCGTTACAATCTGCTCGCAGGTAGCTAAGGAGGAAATCAGGGTTGTGATTTAGCCAGCTATCTATACCCTGGAGTACACAAGCACGTTGTGCACATAGGTGGGTCGGTACATTGAGCTCCCCTGCTTACATGTCGAAACCATAAAGAAATAAAACTAGGTATTGATATGTCTCCAACGTATCTATAATTTTTGCTTGTTCCATGCTGTTATATTATCATTCTTGGATGTTTTACAATCATTTTACCACAACTTTATATTATTTCTGGGACTAACCTATTAAGCTAGAGCCTAGTGCTAGTTCCTGTTTTTTCCTTGTTTTTGAGTTTTATAGAAAAGGAATATCAAACGGAGTCCAAAGGGAATAAAAATTGACGGTGATTTTTTATGGACGAGAAGAGATCCACAGAGCATTGGAGTTGGGCCCGAAGACCCACGAGGAAGTCACAAGCCTCAGGGGCGCGACCACCCCCTGGGTGCACCCACCAGGCTTGTGACTCCCTCGTGGCCCATCTTGACTCGTTTCCACCGCCATAAATTCCTATAAATTCCAAAAACCCCAACGCAGAACCTAGATCGGGAGTTCCGCCGCCGCAAACCTCCAGAGCCATGAAAAACCAGTTGGGAGCCCGTTCCGGCACCCTACGGGGAAACCATCACCGGAGGCCATCTTCATCATCCCAGCGCTCTCCATGATGAGGATGGAGTAGTTCACCCTCGGGGCTGAGGGTATTTACCAGTAGCTATGTGTTTGATCTGTCTCTCTCTCGTGTTCTTGAGATGGCACGATCTTGATGTACCATGAGCTTTGTTGATATAGATTGAATCATATGGAGTTTTCCCCTCTCTATCTTGTGATGAATTAAGTTTTCCCTTTGAAGTTTTCTTATCGGATCGAGTCTTTAAGGATTTGAGAACACTTGATGTATATCTTGCGATGGGATATCCATGGTGACAATGGGATGTTCTATTGATCCACTTGATGTATGTTTTGGTGATCAACTTGTGAGTTCCGTGACCTTGGGAATCTATGCACAGCGGTTGGCACACGTTTTTGTCTTGACTTTCCGGTAGAAACTTTCGGGGCACTCTTTGAAGTTCTCTGTGTTGGATTGAACGTGATGAATCTTAAATTATGTGATGCATATCATATAATCAAGCCCATGGGTACTTGTGGTGACATTGGAGTATCTAGGTGACATTAGGGTTTTGGTTGATGTGTATCTTAAGGTGTTATTTTAGTACGAACTCTAGGGCTGTTTGTGACACTTATAGGGACAGCTCATAAGATTGATCAGAAAAGATAACTTTGAGGTGGTTTCGTACCCTACAATAATTTCTTCATTAGTTCTCTGCTATTTGTGACTTTGGAGTGGACTCTTTGTCGCACGTGAGGGATTTACATATGATTCAACTATGCCAATATTGTTGAGAGAACTTGTACTAGTGAGGGTATGAACCCTAGGCCTTGTTTCTGAGCATTGCAATACCGTTTTTGCTCACTTTTGTTACTAGTTACCTTGCTGTTTTATATTTTCAGATTACAAAAAACTATATCTACCATCCATATTGCACTTGTAAAACCATCTCTTCGCCGAACTAGTGCACCTATACAATTTACCATTGTATTGGGTGTGTTGGGGACACAAGAGACTCTTTTTTATTTGGTTGTAGGGTTGCTTGAGAGAGACCATATTCATCCTACACCTCTCACGGATTAATAAACCTTAGGTCATCCACTTGAGGGAAAATTGCTACTGTCCTACAAAACTCTGCGCTTGGAGGCCCAACACGAGTCTACAAGAAGAAGGTTGTGTAGTAGACATCAAGCTCTTTTCTGGCGCCGTTGCCGGGGAGGTGAGTGCTTGAAGGTATAACTTTAGATATTGTAATCAAATATTTTAGTTTATTGTTTTTCACTAGTTTGATTTATAAAATAAAACTACAAAAAAATGGAATTGAGGTTGCCTCATATGCTTCATCTTTTTAATGTCTTTCGTAAAAATGATGGAAAGGAAAATTGTGCTCAAGTGTTAGAAGAAGAAGTTATTAAAATGTTTGGCACTAAATCTTTGAGTGATGAGAATGATTGCAATGTTGTTAGTATGAATTCTTTGAATATCCATAGTACTAATGATGATTGCACTAGTCATGATAAAAAGATTTCTTATAAGCATGTCAATTTTTGTGGTGTGCATAGAGTTTGTCAAGACATGCCAAAAAGGAAAGATAGATTTTGTAATAGGAATAAGTATTTAGAAACTAAATGGTTGCAAGAGAGTCTAGATGTTTGTGCTTGTTTGATTTTGTGCAAAAACAGAAAGTTTTGCGTCCAGTATATGAATTATCTGATTTTACTGGAGCATCAAAAAATTCTGAAAATTTTACACATACTTTATATGCCAATTCCTTGAGTTTTCCTAATGTTTCGGAATTTTTAGAGTCAGGGAAGTTTGGTGATCATTCAGATCTTCACAGACTGTTCTGTTTTTGACAGATTCTGTTTTGCATGCATAGTTTGCTTGTTTTAGTGTTCCGATAGCTTATATTGAGTAATATAAATTGTAGGAATGATGTAATACAGTAGGTATCATATGGGAAAAATTATGAATCTTGTCTTGACAGTGCCAAAGTGAATGGTCTTTGTTTATTATACTAACCCATCTCATGAAGTTCCGTTAACTTTTGTGTGATTGAAGTTTTCAAGTTTTGGGTGAGACACCGATATGAGAAGAATAAGGAGTGACAATAACATAAGATTGGGTATGACCAAGGCATCCCAAGGTAATATTAAAGGAAGACTCAAGCGTCTAAGCTTGGGGATGCCCCAGAAGTCATCCTCTCTTTCGTCTTCAACACTATCGGTATATCTTACTTGGAGCTATATTTTTATTCGTCACGTAATATGAGTTTTGCTTGGAGCGTCATTTTATTTTATATTTTATGTTAGGTGTTATTTATAATCTAGTTTTTCAATAAAAAGTTCCAATAATTGCCTTAGGATGCTTGCATTGCATGTTTTGATATGTGCTGGGTAAAAACAGAAACTTGTGCTGTAGTGTTTGAATTTTCATATTTTACTGGAACATGGAAAGTTTCTGAAAGTTTTAAAAAGTATTTTCATATAAATTTTATAGAACTTCCTAAATTTTCATAATTGTTTGAGTTACATAAGTACACTTTTTTCATAAATTGCTACAGACTGTTCTGTTTAGACAGATTGCTGTCATAGTTTCGTTATCTACTTATCCTATAATTTCCATAGCCTATATTGGTAGATATAAATTGTGGAAATGATAGTATACAGTACATAATGTTTGAAAATTATTATTATACTTGCTTTGGTAGTACATAAAGAGTTTATTTATTATTATGTGTACTAACCTATCTCACGAGTTCTTTTTGAGTTTTGTGTGGATGAAGTTTTTGAGAATAGGTGAAACCGGGATATGAGAGGATGAAAGAGATACAAAAGCTCAAGCTTGGGGATGCCCAAGTCACCCCAAGTAAATATTTCAAGAAGTATCAAGCATCTAAGCTTGGGATGCTATGCATCCCACCTCTCTTCATCAACAATTATCGGTTAGCCTATGTTGAGCCTAAATTTTTATTCGTTCACATGATGCGTGCTATTCTTGGAGTGCTATTTTTCTTTTGCTTGATGTTTGAATAAAGTACTCAGATATGAAAATATATATTGAGGGAGATAGAGTCTTCACATAGCTACTTAACTGTTTGACTACTCATTGATCTTCACTTATATCTTTTGAGCTAGGCAATGTTGCTCTAGTGCTTCACTTATATCTTTATAGAGCATGGTGGTGTTATATTTTATAGAAATTATTGAACTCTTGTTCCTCACTTATATTATTTTGAGATTTTCTTAAAACATCATGGTAATTGTTTAGGTTATTAATTTAGTCCTAATATAATGGCCATCCAAGAGGGATATAATAAAAACTTTCATATTAAGTGCATTAAAAACTATGAGAAGTTTGATTCCTTGCATATAGTTTTCAGATAATAGAGATGGTAATATGAGAGTCATGCTAGTGAGTAGTTGTGAATTGGAAGAGATACTTGTGTTAAAGCTTGTGATTCTCGTAGCATGCACGTATGGTGAACCGTTATGTAACGAAGTCAGAGCATGATTTCTTTAATGATTGTCGACCTTTGTGTGAGGGTCGGGAGCGCGTGATGGTTAACTCCTACCAACCTCTCCCCTAGGAGTATGCGTCTAATGCTTTGTTTGATAACTAATAGAATTTTGCAATAAGTATGTGAGTTCTTTACGACTAATGTTGAGTCCATGGATTATACGCACTCTCACCCTTCCATCTTTGCTAGCTTCTCTAGTACCGTGCAACTTTTGCCGGTACACCAAACCCTCCTTCCTCAAAACAGCCACCATATATTCCTCAAAATAGCCACCATACCTACCTATTATGGCATTTCCATAGCCATTCCGAGATATATTGCCATGCAACTTCCACCATGTAGTTTTTCATGACTTGCACCATCAATTCATATTGCATATAGAGTCATACTTTGTCATAGGTATCGAGTTGTAATTTCCTTTTTGAGTTATAAGTAAATAAAAGTGTGATGATTTTTCATTAATAGAGCATTGTCCCGTGAGAGAAAGGGATGATGGAAGCCATGACTCCCTCACAAGTTGGGATGAGTATCCGGACTTTACAAAAAATAAAAGAGGCCAGCGAAGCCCAAACAAAAATAAAAGAGGCCAAATAAGCCCACCAAAATAAAAAAGGAGGAAAAAATAAAAATAAAAATAAAAAAATGAATGAGGGAAAGAGAGAAGGGACAATTGCTATTACCTTTTTCCACACTTGTGCTCCAAAGTAGCACCATGATCTTCATAATAGAGAGTCTCCTATTTTGTCACTTTCATATAACTAGTGGATATTCATTTTGCATGACCACTTAGTTTTGTTTTTGAGCTTTCATACACTTATATATCTAAGTGCATTTGTTGCATGGAAATCCCTACTCACTCACATTGATATCTATTGACGGGCATCTCCATAGCCCGTTGATACGCCTAGTTGATGTGAGACTATCTTCTCCTTTTTCCCCTTGCACCTCCTCCATATTCTATACCACCTATAATGCTATATTCATGGCTCACGCTCATGTATTGCGTGACAGTTGAAAAGGTTTGAGAACACCAAAAGTGTGAAACGATTGCTTTACTTGTTCATCGGGGTTGTGCATGATTTAGATACTTTGTGTGGGGAAGATGGAGCATAGCCAGACAATATGATTTTGTAGGGATAACTTTCTAAGTCCATGTTGTTTTGAAAAGATACGACTGTCTTGTTGGTGTGCTCGAAGTATTACTATTTTTATGTCAATATTAGACTATTGTTTTGAATCTTCTGAATCTGAATATTCATGCCACAATAAAGAATATTACATGGATAAACATGTTAGGCAACATTCCACATAAAAAATTATTTGTTTTTATCATTTACCTACTCGAGGACGAGCAGGAATTAAGCTTGGGGATGCTGATACGTCTCCAACGTATCTATAATTTTTGCTTGTTCCATGCTGTTATATTATCATTCTTGGATGTTTTACAATCATTTTACCACAACTTTATATTATTTCTGGGACTAACCTATTAACCTAGAGCCCAGTGCTAGTTCCTGTTTTTTCCTTGTTTTTGAGTTTTATAGAAAAGGAATATCAAACGGAGTCCAAATGGAATAAAAATTGACGATGATTTTTTATGGACGAGAAGAGATCCACAGAGCATTGGAGTTGGGCCAGAAGACCCACGAGGAAGTCACAAGCCTCAGGGGCGCGATCACCCCCCTGGGCGCGCCCACCAGGCTTGTGACTCCCTCGTGGCCCATCCTGACTCGTTTCCACCGCCATAAATTCCTATAAATTCCAAAAACCCCAACGCAGAACCTAGATCGGGAGTTCCGCCGCCGCAAACCTCCAAAGCCACGAAAAACCAATCGAGAGCCCGTTCCGGCACCTTGTCAGAGGGGGAAACCATCACCGGAGGCCATCTTCATCATCCCAGCGCTCTCCATGACGAGGATGGAGTAGTTCACCCTCGGGGCCGAGGGTATGTACCAGTAGCTATGTGTTTGATCTCTCTCTCTCTCTCTCGTGTTCTTGAGATGGCACGATCTTGATGTACCACGAACTTTGTTGATATAGATTGAATCATATGGAGTTTTCCCCTCTCTATCTTGTGATCAATTAAGTTTTCCCTTTGAAGTTTTCTTATCGGATCGAGTCTTTAAGGATTTGAGAACACTTGATGTATGTCTTGCGATGGGATATCCGTGGTGACAATGGGATGTTCTATTGATCCACTTGATGTATGTTTTGGTGATCAACTTGCGGGTTCCGTGACCTTGGGAATCTATGCACAGGGGTTGGCACACGTTTTTGTCTTGACTTTCCGGTAGAAACTTTGGGGGCACTCTTTGAAGTTCTTTGTGTTGGATTGAACGTGATGAATCTTAAATTATGTGATGCATATCGTATAATCAAGCCCATGGGTACTTGTGGTGACATTGGAGTATCTAGGTGACATTAGGGTTTTGGTTGATGTGTATCTTAAGGTGTTATTTTAGTACAAACTCTAGGGCTGTTTGTGACACTTATAGGGACAACTCATAAGATTGATCAGAAAAGATAACTTTGAGGTGGTTTCGTACCCTACAATAATTTCTTCATTAGTTCTCCGCTATTTGTGACTTTGGAGTGGACTCTTTGTCGCACGTGAGGGATTTACATATGATTCAACTATGCCAATATTGTTGAGAGAACTTGCACTAGTGAAAGTATGAACCCTAGGCCTTGTTTCTAATCATTGAAATACCGTTTGTACTCACTTTTGTTACTAGTTACCTTTTTGTTTTATATTTTCAGATTACAAAAAACTATATCTACCATCCATATTGCACTTGTATCACCATCTCTTCGCCGAACTAGTGCACCTATACAATTTACCATTGTATTGGGTGTGTTGGGAACACAAGAGACTCTTTTTTATTTGGTTGCAGGGTTGCTTGAGAGAGACCATCTTCATCCTACAGTCACTCTCCATCATCACATGTGAGTATCCACGGAGCTGGGCGAATATCACTCCCTCCCGAAAAGCCATCAGCTCTGAAATGAATGGGTCAGAGACTCCCGGTAATGGTTTACTCCAAGCTCCCAAAAAAGTGATATGGGAGCAAGATACTCCTCCTACCCCACCATTGGGGGTGTCTGGAAAGACTGATCCATCTGTATTAATCTTAATCCAGCCTGCCTCTGGTGGCCGCTAAGTTTGCCCACTCGATGATCTCACTCGTGTCCCAGGCATCTCCAAGATTGAGAGAACCTCATGAATCCATTTGATGGCTATAACCGGGTCATATCCATCTCGATCATGAGTCCACCTGTTACGAGAACCCCATATCGCATGCATGATGGAAATTATCTTGCATCTATCATCATCAGTGAACATCTGATCTAGGAGTATGTCGCGGGCCCAAGTGTCCGGATGCAAGACGGGAAGATGAAGCTCAAAACTGTCCTATGCTGCCACCCAGAACGCCTTAGCGTGCTTGAAGAGAACAAGCGTGTGTAGTAGTGTTTCATCCATGGCCTTGCAAACATCACAACGACCACTTTCCTTTATATGCCTGTACTTCAGGGTCATGGAATCAGGGAGGATGTCACGAAGCACCCTCCACCAAAACACTGGAATCTTGGGTACCACATGGAGATTCCAAAGTGCAGTCCATGACTGTTTGTTCGAAGATGAAGTGTTCGTATTCGTCCCTTCCTCTAGAGTAGTAACCTCATTCTGAGTCACTAGAGAGCGAGACACTGATTTAACAGTATACTGTCTTGACTTTTTGAAAGCCCACACCAATGTATCATCCCCCCCCCCCCGCATGATGCAACAGTATATTCAGTATTGCATCAGCATCAGGCATGAGAAAATTTTGGCAAACTAGCTGGACATCCCAGCTACGTGTATATTCGTCTATCAAATCTGAGACCCTATCCAGAGGTGCAGTTCCCACACGGCCCATAGGTTTCAGAGAAACTGTGTTAGGAATCCATTGATCATTCCATATTGAGACTGAAGAACCATCTCCAATTCTATGAATAAGACCAATGTCCAGGGCTTCCCTCCCAGCCATTATCGCTCGCGATGTACTTGATGCTCGGGCGAGGGTCATGGCATGGAGGAAATCTGTGTGCGGGTAGTACTTACCTTTAAGTACTCGTGCACATAATGAATCAGGGTGTGTGATAAGACGCCATCCCTGCTTCCCCAGCATGGCGAGGTTGAACAAGTGAGGATCCCGAAACCCCATTCCTCTTTGGATTTTTGGCTTAGTCAACTTCTTCCAAGACAACCAATGCATCGCTCTCTTGTCGATAGAGCTGCTCCACCAATACTTTGCCATCGGAGATGTCAAGCCTTTACATACCTTTTTGGTTAACAGAAAGAAACTCATGCTGTACGTTGGTATCACTTGGGCGATAGATTTCAACAAAACCTCTCATCTCGCACAAGCCAAGAGATGCTCAGACCATCCACTTATCTTGCACGCACTCATTCACCAAGATGATTGAAAGTACCACTCGTGATTCTTCCAATCGCCGTAGGAAGACCGAGATAGCGTTTAGAAAACGCCTCCACTGAAATTCCAAGCGTAGACTTCAACGCATCCCTTAAGTCCTATCATGTGTTTGCACTGAAGAAGATTGAGCTCTTCTCCCGATTTACTGCCTGGCCGGAGCAATTCGCATAAATCCGAAGAATCTCATTTAGACGTTCTGCACTTTGGGGTTTTGCACTGAGGAAGATCAAACTATCATCAACGAACAAAAGATGGTTCACCCATGGTGCATGAATGCTCACCCGGATACCTCTATCAATATATGCACCTCCATAATTATAATGATTCAGGAGAGAACTAAGTCCTTGTGCACAAATGAGGAAGAGGTAAGGTGATAATGGATCACCCTGTCAAAGGCCTGTGGATGGAGTAAAGTAAGGTAAGAGGTCGCCATTGACCTTGATGGTGAATCAAACCGATATTACACACTTCGTCACCAACCTGATGAAACGATCTCCAAAACCAAGCTTAGTAAGCATGGCTTCGAGGTAATGCCACTCCACCCTATGATATGCTTTGAGCATGTCTAGTTTGATCGCACAACATGCATTTTTTCCTTTCTTTTGCCTCCTCATAGAATTAATGCTCTCATATGCAACGAGCACATTATCCGTAACTAGACGTACAGGTACAAAAGCACTCTGCTCCTCTACTATGACCTCATCCAAAATAAGCCGCAACCTGTCCGCAAGAACTTTCACTACAATATTGTAGAGGACCGGATGTAGAGAAATTGGTCTGTATTGAGCTATTTTCTATGAGTTACGCACTTTCAGAATGAGTGTGATCGTCGTGTCGTTCAACCCCGGAGGCAACTCCCCTCCATTCAGAAATGCAAGGACTACAGTGGTGATATCCTCCCTCGCGACATCCTAGTGTAGTTGATAGAAACCGGCGGTGAACCCATCAAACCCAGGGGCTTTTGACGGTGCCATCTCGAACAACGCATCCTTTACCTCGGCTGCACCAAACTCCTTTTGCAAGGTGTGATCCATAGCTTGTGTCACCCGAGGATGGACATGTGATAACAGTTCCTCCATCGGCGCATATCCCTAGGTTTGATACAGCGAATGGTAGAAATTAAGTATCTTAGACTTGATCTCCCTTGCTCATTGCAAATCTAGCCAGCTGCTACTAGAGATGTTATTCTGTTGATTCTCTTGCAGTGGGCATCTTGAGCCTGGAAGTATCCTATGTTTCGGTCCCCTTATCGTAGCCACAACACTCATGAGCATTGTTTGAGCCAAATCTCCTCTTGTCTTAAGGCCTGTCAAAGTTGGTTAGCTACTGTTATTTCCTCCTCCGTCGGGCCACGACCCAACGAGGCAGCGCACATCCTCTCTAGCCACTTTTGTAAAGTACACACCTTTTTCGCCATATTGCCGAATTCCTGTTGACCCGAGGCGCCAAGTTGTTTCTGAACTTCTGCCAGAGCATCGACAATGCCTTGTAGCCCACTTTGCCCAGCATCCGCTTGCCACATGGCCCTGACTTTTGCATCATAATCAACATGAGATTGCCACACATTTTCATACCTGAAGGATCACTGTGCCCGTGACCAGCCTGTTGGGATTGTTGACCTCATCTCCGCATGTACATAGTAGTGGTATGACTCCACACTACTGATGTGCTTGACGGTAGCATACTCAAACAAGTTAAGGAACATTGTATTAGCCAGAGGACGCTCCAGTCGTGCTTTGACATTCCTATTTCCCTGCTCCTTATTATCCCATGTAAAAGGAACTCCGTGCCACCCCAAGTCCCGGAGCTCGCAGTCTGTCAGTGCTTCCCTAAAAGCCCTCATCTAACTCTCCGGTCGAGCATTGACACCAAAGTGCTCTTCAACATGCAAAGTCTCGTTAAAATCACCCATGCAAATCCAAGCTTCATGCTGAATCCCATGCAACGTATGCAAGAAGCACCGGCTATGGTGTCTATTTTCCACCCGTGGCACTCCATAAAAACCAGCAAACCGTCAACTCTTATTATCTTTCTAAACCCTCACATCAATGTGAGCCGAACCGTAATTATGTAAAGAAACATTGACCTCCTTAGACCAGAACAGGCCGATACCTCCGCTAGGCCCATCACTATCGATGACAAAACAACCATGAAAACTGAGTGTAGTTTTCAGATCCTCCACTCGTTTGCCCTTAATCTTAGTTTCCATGACGAACAGAAGGGCGAGACCTTCTTGCTTCACAATCTTGTGAAGCTCTCGAACTGTCAGAGGGTTCCCAAGCCCTTGACAGTTCGAGCTAATTAGACTCATTGACTCGGGCAGGGCTGACTAGCAGCCGCTGCTGAGGTTTTAGAAGTTCGTGGCGTGGGTCTTTTCTTCTTAGGACCCCTTTCCTAAAAAACTTCAGTCAGGTTCTCCGTGTCTGGCCCAGAAGATAAGCCCTCACCCCTATTGCATTTGCTAGAATTTCACCTTTCTCAGTAATAGCCAACATTGCAGTGTCCTTGCGGATATACAAAGTGTTTTGTGGCCCGCCTCTCCTCTTATTCCGCACCGTGCCTTTGACTAGAGACGTCACCTCCACACCCACTTTTTGCTTGGATCTCTCGACATACGGGATTCTTTTGTGTTGTTGTATGTTTCATCCTATTCCTTCGACGAGTTCTCTGCAGAGAACGTCTTCTTCCTTTCCTCAGGCGCCCTTAGGCTAGCTTTGAAAGGAAGATCCCCGTTTGCATCTCGTGTCCCTGGAGTGGGACAGAACAAGTCTGCATGACCGAGTAGGCCACATGAGAAACATAAGTGGGGGATCTGTTCATACTCGATGTCATAGCAATCCACTTTGTCCCTCTTACTCGATTCAATCAGAATCCATATGCGCAAGGGTTTCTGCATATCGATTGTCACTCCGGCTCTAAGGAAACCTCCCACCGGATCAAACTATACCACAACTGCTTGTTTGTCAATCCGACGGGCTATCACCAGGCCCCTTTTCTCATTCCTCATGTTATAGGGTAGATTGGGAACCTTGACCCAAATCTGCAGCCTATCGAACTTCAATTCTGATGGCTGCATGTGTGTCTCGAAAACCTCTAGGATAACACCATGTTTACTTATGTGCCATGGTGCTCCTTCCCAAATCCGATCGCAATCACGTTTGGAATCAAATTCAGCAGAAAACATGTTCTCTCCCAAAGGCCGAAAGATCAAACCTCTACGGTTTCCCCAAGATGGACGAAGGGCGTTGCATATGGTCTGTATATGTAGTAGATTGCGGTGCAGCACTTTCCCTGCAAGGAACCACTTCGTCAGTTCTCCATCCTCAACATCATCGATCACCAGAGGATTCGCCTCCTCCTCGGATATGTCGGGCTTTCCTAGCGCCTCCTCCATCTGCGCACGCGCAGAGTCGGGTGAGAGGACTCCACTCCTTTTCCGGTGGATGATGTCGCCATCCTCCCCGTGCTTCGCCGGTGCGCCCCGCCGATCAGATCAGCAATCGCCCTCACGTTCACCGTGCCCTAATCGTCTCTAGGGTTTTTAGGGTTTCTGGGAAGAAAGTGATCGCCCTCACGTCCACAGGGTTGGTGACTGATAGAGGTCACCTTGTCACGTCGTTGTAACATTGATACTCTAACGGGAACTGTATCGAAAGGAATACACTATACAGTCGCACTGTAGCGAACCAGCTGCAATGTAGAACAACTGTTTTTGTTTTCCAAAAATATGTCCGGAACTTTAAAAAATGTTATTGATTTTTTAAAATTGTTTGGAATTCCAAAAATTTCCAAAAAAATTCAAAAGCGGTTCACATTTTTCCTAAATTGAACAGATTTTGTTTTCATTCAGATTGTAGACGACCAAATTTTGAATTCAATGAACAAAAAATGAATTTGATGTTTTTTTTAGAAACCAATGGACACATTTATAATTTGGTGAATTTATGTTGAAAACAATGAACAAATTTGTAATATGATGAACATTTGTTTCTTCAATGAACAAATTTTGAATTTGATGTACATTTTCTAATTCTCGATGAGAAAAATAATGAATTCAATGAATATTCTTTTAACTAATGAAAAAATACATTGATGAATTGTTTTTGAATAGGATGAACAAAAAATTGTCACGACTATGAAAAAATAAAATTCGCAAAAAAGTGGGAAAAATAAAGAAAGGAAAAGGGAAAATAAAATTGAAAACAGAAAATAGAAATAGAAGATAAAATGAAAAAAACATGAAAAATACTGAAAAGAAAACCTAAGACCGATTCAGGGAAGGTTGGTTCTAGAAATCATCCCAGAACCGGTGAAGATAAAACCCTATATTGGGCCGGCCGAAACACTCAATCCGGGACACATGGGGTATGCGCGATGTTGCTAGCGACGACCTATGCGCCAAATAGGGATCGTCCCGATTGCCTAGCTCGGACGCATGTGGATTAAATTGGTTTTCTCGTTCGCACATGTTGTTGTTGTTACTAGGCCAGTGTTGCTACTATCTTATGATCGGTTTTATTGAACTAATAAGAACATTGATGAAATCATAAAATGGTTCGCATAGTTTTTAAAACATCGTCGTGAATTTAAATAAACCAACAATCAAAATATACCACCGATTTGAAAAATATGTAGTCATTTTAAAATATCCATCTATACCTTATTACTAATTAAAAAAAGTATTCTTAGTCTCGTTTTGCATAAAAAGCTCTTGACGTTTTCAAAAATCAACCGCAACTATTATTGAGAAAAAAACTATTCGTTCATCTCAATCAAAAATATGCATGCTTTTCACTTCTCCTGTATGTGATTCCTCAACATGCGGATAGTTGGAGTCCAACTCCACATACCTTGCTGCCTACTCCTCCCATAAATATGAGAAGAGGGGGTGGATTTCATGGAGGCACAACAACAACAGCGGTTGGGGTTGACTCGAAGGTCGACCTGGAAGCGTAGGAACCCAGCGCCCTGGTGTTGAACATGGACTCCACGCCACGTCAGCTGGTTGCCGCTGGAACTCGCTGATGTCGTCCGCCTGGCCGTCTGCCTATAGTAGGCCCATGAGTCTGATGCTCTCCCTTGACGTCGCCAATAGCCGGACTGCCATCGAGCAATACTGCCATGGACCCCGTACCCATGAATGTCGCGAGCTGCTGACCTGGTCGATCGTGCTCAAATAGGATGCCGACCTTCCTAGTTAGGTCGCACCATAGGATGTTAATGAACTTGTGTGCCTCGCAGCCAAGGCCAAGACATCACGCCGAAGGCAGATGTGGCGGTGTCGGAGTCAGTGGATGACGAGATGACCATGGTGCCCACAACGGAGAGGCTCGCGGAATTACTGCTTAGCAACGACGAACCAACTACTCCATGCGTATCAAAGAGGGTCCACCACGTTTTTGAGGAAACCTAAGGGCGACGGGGAAGGCGATTGTTAGGCGATCGCTAGGCCGCCGCTAGAGTTAGGGTTCTCAGCGGGGGTGGTTGTGGATCTCCGGTGACCTTCTAGGTGGCGACGGCGCTGCCTGGAGGGTAGATCGGTGAAGTGGTGACTGCTTCTCCGTGGTCAGACCATGGCGGTGAAGTGGTGACTGCTTCTCCGTGGTCAGACCATGGCGGAGCGTGAGGGGAAAGGAGAAGTCACCCCGAGGAAGGAGGCCATCCCTCTGAAAAAGAATAGATCGGCGACGAAGGCAACAACGGAGGGTGCAACGAGCAGGGGCGTCTCGGCGTCCCCGGCAGATGGCAAAACCACGGCGGAGGCTGCTAGCCTTTCGGAGAGCTTTGGCGGGCTGGTTCTGACAGATAAGGAAAAACAGGGCTTCATCTTTGCGGAACCGGGCGCTGGACAGAGCAGGGCACCTAAGTGGTCTGCGGTGGGGAAGGTGTTTTCCCCCAGACCTATGAATAAAATTGCACTGGAAAGAGCAGTGCAACGTGCTTGGGGGCTGCATAGGGAATTAAAATTCAAGGATCTAGACAACAATATTTTCATGGTTACGTTTGGCAGTGAGGGGGACTGGAGGCATGTGCTCAACAATGGTCCGGGGCAGTTCGATTTCCATGTGATAGTGATTAAGGATTATGAGGGTAATGTTCGGCCATTGGAGATGAAGTTTGATACAGTGAAGATGTGGGTGCGAGTACGGGATCTACCCCTAGATAACAAAACGGAAGCTTTTGGTATGGCACTAGGGGACTGGTTAGGGGAGGTGGTTCGTGTGGATGTGGAAAAGGATGGGTCTGCGAGAGGCAAGTACCTCCGGATGCGAGCAAAGATTTCTATTTTTGAGCCACTTGTGCGCAGGTTCCGTCTTAGATCTTCATTGGAAGACCTTGAGGGGACCTGGTATGACTTTACATATGAGAAAATCCCACACTTCTGCTTTGAGTGTGGACGTCTGGTGCATGCCCATGGAGTCTGCGATCCTCCGGTGGAATCATTGAGTCAATGGGGCTCGTGGCTACGAGCCTCACCCAATCGGAGTTCATTAACACACAGAGATAAACTTCATACAACAGCAACCAGTTCGTTCAATGGGGGAAGATCGTGTACGGAGGACAGTGACAGAGGGAAGCATGAGCAAAATTATGGGCGGGGAAATCCAGTTAAAAGAAACCTCAATGCTGAATTTACAACTTCGGCTGACTCACGCACTGGTGTTGGTCCAGCTAAGGGGGGTGTTAGGAATGCCGATGGGCAGAGGAAAGATCTATGTGAGAAGCTTGAGCAGAAGAGAGAATATGAGCTGAGAACTGAGTTAAAACAAAGAATGCATGCTGACACGAAGCGCGATGAGGGGCACATGGCAAGCAATCAATATGAGAGTTGGCGCCATGCAGGAAATCACTTTGAAGGGCGTCAAGATCAGAGGGAGTGTACTACTATGCATGGGGTTGGCTCGTCACGATCAGCTCATAGGACAAAAGGTAGACATGTAAGGAAACAGAGGCCAGAGGACAATGGAGGCAGTAACCCTCGGCATGTTTATGAAGAGAGAGATAATGACCGTGGGAGAAAGAGGAGACCAAAGCAGATGTGGGTAGCGAAAGGTGACCCGGACAGGCAGATTCATCATGATACGTTCATTCACGACACGAGGCAACGGACGTCTACAATGTTTGATCGTATCTCAGACCCGAACGACCTAGCGATGGACCCTGGAAGCCTAGGCCGCCGGAATCAATGAATTGTTTAGCCTGAAACTGTCGAGGATTGGGATTGGACTCGACGGTTCGCGAACTGAGAGACCTGATACGGTCCTACAACCCAATGATGGTGTTTCTATGTGAAACCAAAAAAGGATCAAGAGCAATGGAAAGGTCCAAGTGGAGTTTGGGATTCTGACATGGCACATCGGTGGATTGTGTAGGGAGAAGTGGTGGGCTTGCAATATGATGGAGAGATAATGTTCAAGTTTCAGTCAGGCCTTGGTGTCAGTATTATATTGATACGGAAATATCTTTTGAAGGTAAGACCTTTAGATTCATTGGAATCTATGGGGAACCTCGAACTGAATATAGGAAGAAAACGTGGGATGCGATTAGATATTTAAGGAGACAAGATGATTGCCATGGTTGTGTGCAGGGGATTTCAACGAGGTGTTATTTCAAACGGAGCAACAAGGAGGGAACCCAAGGAATTTCAATCAAATGGAAGATTTTCGAGAGTGCACAACCGACAGCGGACCTGCAGATCTCGGGTTTTATGGGTACCCTTTTACATGGGACAATAAGAGAGATGGGAATGAAAACATTCAGGTCCGGCTTGACAGAGCTATGTGTAACGAGGAGTTCATACAGATGTTCCCAGATAGCTCAGTCGAGCACGTCTTGACTGAGGAATCAGACCATGTGGCCTTGGTAATCCGTGTCGCGGTGTCACTAGCAGCTAGCGGACGAAGGGAGCCAAGAAGCTTTCAGTTTAAAGAAGCATGGACAAGACATGATGGGTATGAGGGGATGGTGATGGAGGCATGGCATGCAGCCAATCAGGAGCTTGGCGAGGCTGCTGATATGAGCAATAAACTAGGGGCTGTCTCCCGATGCATGCAGAGATGGAGTAGAGAAGTGTTTGGGTCGATCAGGAAGCAAATTGCTAAGCTAAAATCTCAGTTAAAGGATGCTAAGGACCGGTCGCTGAACACGGGGTACTTGCAAGAAGTAAAAGATATTGATGGGCAGCTCCATGACTTATATGAGCAAGAGGAAATCTACTACAAGCAAAGGTCCCTTATCGACTGGCTTCAATGAGGAGACCAAAACACGAAATACTTTCAGAACAGAGCATCGCATCGGAAGCGAAAAAATACGGTGAAGGCGCTCTTAAGAGAGGATGGAACCAGGTGCACGACTGACGATGAGATGCGTACATTGGCGGCAAACTTTTAAGCAAATTTGTTCGCATCAGAGGGCTCACAGCAGGCAGACGTTTTGCTACAGCACATCGAACCATGTGTCTCTGAGGATATGAATACACGGTTAGTAGCGGCTGTGTCGGACATGGAAATTGAGGCGGCAGTCTTTCAGATGGGGCCAACAAAGGCGCCTGGCCCGAACGGTTTTCTAGCTATGTTTTACCAACGGCACTGGTTGTTGGTGAAGGAGGATGTGCGCGCGTGTGAGAGGTTTCCTGTCGGGTGGGACGACACCGGACGGTTTTAATGAGACGGTCATTGTTATGATCCCAAAAGTCAATTTACCGGAGTTGATGTCCCAGTTTCGACCCATAAACCTCCAGAGTTGATGTCCCAGTTTCGACCCATAAACCTTTGTAACATGTTGTATAAGATAGCTGCAAAGGTGTTGGCTAATAGATTAAAGGTGATTTTCTCCCAATTATGATCTCGGAGGAACTGAGCGCTTTCGTCCGAGGAAGACTTATCATAGATAATGTTCTGGTGGCATACGAGTGCGTGTACGCCATACGAACGCGGAAACGAAAAAGCCATTTTATGCGGTTAAGTTGGATCTGATGAAGGCGTATGATAGAGTTGAGTGTTTTTTTTTGGAACAAATGCTATCTTGTTTTGGATTTACGGATGTTTGGATACATATGATCATGAGGTGTGTCATTTCAGCAAGGTTCTCGGTTAAATTGAACGGGGTCTCTCACATTCTTTCCTACCATCCAGGGGGCTTCGACAGGGGGACTCGTTGTTCCCATATTTATTTTTATTTTGTGTGGAAGGTTTCTCGGCTTTATTGAAAAATGCCTAAAGACAGAATAACATTAAAGGGGTTTCGTTTGGGAGCACTGGCCCCACAATAAATCATCTCTTATTTGCTGATGACAGTGTGGTTTTTTTGGAAGGCTCGCAGGGCTGCTTGGATACTTTAAGAACAATTTTGCATGAATATGAAGTGGCTTCGGGTCAGAAATTTAATTTGCAAAAGTCATCAATATTTTTTGGGAAGGGCTGCCAAGAGGAGGACAAGGATAATCTGAAGCAAGTCATTGGTATTCAGTTGGAGGCCCTGAGTGAGAGATACCTTGGTCTTCCAACGGTGGTAGGGAGGTCCAAAGAAGGTACGTTCAGGCATGTCAAGGAAAGTGCAAAGGGAAAGGTAACCGGTTGGAAGGGCCAGGGTCTTTCCATGGCTGCAAGGGAAGTACTTGTAAAATCCGGGCTCCAATCTACTCCAACTTACACCATGAGCTGTTTTCACCTAACAAAGAAAATGTGTCGAAACCTGACTACGATCTCGTCGAACTTTTAGTGGGGTGAAGCAAATGGTGAGAGGAAAGTGCATTGGATCGCGTGGGATAAAATGTGTACAAGAAAACAAGATGGGGGTATGGGTTTTAGAGATATGAAAGCTTTCAATCAAGCGTTACTTGCAAAACAAGCATGGAGAATTTTGCAGTCCCCCTCCTCGTTATGTGCACGAGTCCTCAAAGCAAGGTACTTTCCAGAGGGATCTATTTTAAGTGCAACTTGTCCTGCAGGTGGCTCCTATACATTTCGCAGTATCTTGCACGGGAGAGTGCTGCTGCAAGAAGGACTCATTTGGCGAATCGGGGATGGTACTCACGTCAAGATCACCATGATAATTGGATACCACGAAGTGGGTTTTTGAGGCCACTGGGCCAGACTTATATTCATGGGGTACAAAGAGTTTGTGATCTTCTTGCTTCTGGAGGCGACTCATGGGATACTAGTAAGCTTGAGGCCATGTTCTTGCCAGATGATGTAAGTGATATTAAACAGATTTTGATTGGCGGAACTGGTACGAAGGATTTCCTAGCGTGGAACTATACAAGAAATGGCCATTTCTCAGTTAAATCGGCATATCATTTGTACATGGAAAATAAAAAAGCGTGATCCGGACGGTCGGAGAGCTCGTCGACAGTGGCAAACCACAAAGGCTGGCTAGCTATATGGGATTCAGCCGCACCAAGCAAGGCCAAAATTCATATCTGGCGCCTTATAAAGAATGGACTTGCAGTGGGAGCGGAATTGCTGCGAAGAAAAGTTAAACAAGGAGTTTTCTGTCCTGCTTGTGGAAGAGAGGAGACGATGTACCATCGTTTCTGGGAGTGCCCACATTCAGCAAGGTTCTGGAACCTGTTGTGCTCGGAGTTGGGGGCTTCGGTGGCAATCCCACCGTGCTCAGCTAGTCCCCAGAGCGCACTCAGGAGCTGGATGCTTGCATGGTTTAGCGAGGCGAGCGAATAAGAGAAATCTGCTATGATTCAGGGACTCGATGCTCTATGGCTCGCAAGGAACGATGCAAGAGAAGGAAAGAAGATAGCAGACCCGCAAGTGATTGTCAAATCTGTGGCACACTATATTGAGGAATGGTCAGCTGTGTGTGGACGTAAACATGTGCAGGTGAAGCACGAGATAAAGGAAATATGGAAGCCACCCGATCATGGGTGGACAAAGGCAAACGTGGACGGAGCAAAGACTAAAACGGGCGATGACGGGGCTGGGGGTGTGGTTTTTCGAGACCATGATGGTACGTTCAGAGGGGCTGCATGCTGTTTTTTTCCCGTATGTTGGTACGGCTGAGCATGTGGAGCTGCTTGCATGCAAGTATGCGGTTCAGACTGCAATGGCCCTAAATATTCAGAGACTTCACATAGAGATGGACTGTCAAACCGCTGTGAGGATGCTTCAGGACCCCGAGAGAAATTTGTCAGCTGCTGGAGAGGTGATTGAAGAGGTGAAGGCAATGCTGCGGACGCGGGAGGAATTCAAAGTTTCTTGGGTTAGGAGAAGTGCTAATAGGGCTGCTCATGTTTTAGCAAGAGAAGGGATTACTAATAAAGTGTGTGAGGTATGGAACCAAGCTCCTCCAGAATCCATTCTGGAAGTTGTATCGGATGGAATCCCTGTACTCCTTTAATTAAGTGTTAAGTGAGTTTCAAAAAAAAAAGAAGAAAAAACTACTCCATGCGTATCGATTTGATTTTTTTTTCTTAGGAGATCGTGAATTTTGGACTGACCGACCACCAGTCGGTATTCCAGCGTTGATACCTGCCTCGATCTCCTCTACCGTCAACCCTATACCGGTTCACCACTTTCGTTAGGGTTCTTCCCTTGCCGTGCACGCTGCTCCTCGCAAACAAATGGCGTAGGGAACTTCAAGGTTGACGACAACAACACATCTTGGGCGGCCGAAGTACGCGACGCCATGTCGTCTCTCCTCTCTCTCCACGGACAGTACTGCAGAGCACAGGACATCGGCGGCTGCAAGGCATGCATAGTCGGCGGCGTAAGGGGGTACGACGACCCTTTTCCTAAGGTCTTCTCTACGCGGGGCACTCCATCAAGTGCCATCACCATCAGCTCCTGTAAGTGAAGCTGCATGTACCTAACCTCGACAACACATGGAAGCAACGCCTGGAGGAAAGGCCTCTTAGCCTCACCCTCTTTTACTCCGTCTTTTATTCATAGGGAGGGAAATGTTTGTGCACATCTGTGTGAAAAGTTACCTCTGCTGCTAACTAACTAGACGGCGTGGCGTTGGATGCTCCGGTTTAGCTAGCCACCTGTATTCAAACTGATTGTTATCCTTACTCTGAGTAATAGAAGCTAGCTCCACTGAGTAAAAAAGGTGTTTGTTTGAACTTGTGTATTATGATTCGGTGCTTCAAAGTTCCATGGTTCAGTTAAGAGGGGATGAGCGTTCAGTTTGGAGGAGATGAACGGTTGAGTGCTTTCGTGTGTTATATGTTTCTTTCAGTTCAAACAAGATCAAAGGGCATGAACAATTTCGTTCTTTAGATTAGTACTTCTGTTGGAAGTCATTTGGCCTATGACGAGACGTTCTTGCCGGCGGCTTCACTGACGAAGGTGTGCAGGAGATGGGATGACGTGGAGGAGGGGGAGGAAGAGGTGTGCAGGAGTTGATGTTAACTTTTTTTCAGCCGACTAATAAAAGGTACTCATGTCCATTTAATACCGATATTTTGACGTTGTCTAAACATTTTAGCTTCTCATTATTTTTTTGTATTTTTTCCGTAATACCATCAACAACCATGAAAATGAAACGACACTGGAACATCGTTGTTCTTTATCTAACACTAGCAAAGTCTATGCTTCGTTATGGAGCAAGCCCGACTCTGAGTCCTCATGCGCCGGTGGCAGGTACAAGCGGGTCGAACATGGCGAGGTTATTGGTTTCGGGTTATATAACATGTTAAGCTTATCTTCCGTTGCAACGCACGGACAATGTTTCTCGTGAATTCTAATAATACACATAACTTTAAAAAATTCATGATTTTTTCAGAATTTTATAATTTTTTTAGTTTATACAAATATTTATGAATTTTAAGAAATACACGGATATAAAATATTGATTTCTTTCAAAAAATACATTTATCTTTTTACTACGAATTTAAATATATATATATATATATAAATTTAATAGCAATAAAAAGCATGAACTAAAAACTAAAAAAAAAACAGGTAAACTGACAGAGAAAGAAAGAAAAATAAATGAAAACGGGAAGGCGAGAGAGAACCTTTTAGAATGTTTTGAAGATTAGAAATAAAGGCAGACTGTAGTGAACTATACATGTGCTGGCCTATTATGAAATACTAGGACGGATGCATGTAGAAGACGAAAAACATACTATTCCGAGAAATGGGCGGGAATAGGATTTTCCTATTACAGCCTAACCGAGTGAGTCCTCACCTTTGAAAATACTATTTTCTGATTTTAATTTGAAAGCTCAGAAAGGAGTTTTCTATTTTCGCTTGGTGAGAAAAATATTATGCAAGCTATACAAAACACCCACGTAGGCACACCTTGCTTACCGGTTTTTGGAAGCTTCCAACCGGTTTTGGGAGCTTCAACCATCCTTTTCTTATTTTTTGTGTTTTCTATGAAGGTTTTATTAGTTTTTTCTCATTTTATTTTTGTTTCTTCTTTGTTTATTTTTTAATAGTTTTTTCCTTCTTTGTTTCTCTCTCTCCTTGTTTCCTTTATTTGTTGGGAAATGTTTTCAATCTTTTGATTTTTTTTAATTTCACAAACATTTTTAATTGGTGAATATTTTTCAACTTTACGGTATTTTGTAATTTAATGGACATTTTAAGTTCACTGCCTTTTTAAAATTTTGTAAATATTTTTTAAAATTATGTAATTTTATTAAATTCACAATGATTTTTTTGAAAATTTGAGAACATATTTTGAAAATCCTTGGCATTTAATTTAGAAACGTTTTTTTGAAGTTTCAGAACAATTCCTAAAATCCAAAAACATTTTCAAACCTGTCAAAAAAAGGTAACCAATTTTTTCCTTTGTCATTCCTAGAGGACCGAGTTTGGGGAATGTTGCATCGAAAATAAAAAATTTCCTACGCACACACAAGATCTATCCATGGAGATGAAAGCTATGAAAAGGAGAGTGTCTCTACGTACCCTTGTAGAGCGTTAAGCGGAAG
The DNA here is from genome assembly GCA_022496015.1 of Hordeum marinum. NCBI lineage: Eukaryota > Viridiplantae > Streptophyta > Magnoliopsida > Poales > Poaceae > Hordeum > Hordeum marinum. Next base: position 123,486,312 of record CM039673.1, on the reverse strand, counting down.
CGTTAAAAACGCGGTTGATGTAGTCATACGTCTTGAAGATCCAATCGTGATCCGTCCCGATCAAGCGCCGAACGGACGACACCTATGCATTTTGCACACGTAGCTCGATGACGTCCCCGCCTCCTCGATCCAGCAAGCGAGGGGGAAGTAGGAGATGAGTTCTACAACGACGTGGTGACGGTGGTGGTGGAGCTAGTCCAGTAGGGCTTCGCCAAGCACTACTAGATCTAGGATGAAGGAGTGACGGGAGAGAAGGAGGGTTGCCGCCAGGGCGTGAGAATAATGTGTGGGAAGCCTCTCCCTCTTCGCATCTATATACAGGGAGCAAGGGGAGGTGGCCGTCCCCTCTAGGGTTTCTCTAGAGGTGGGGGCGACGCCCTAGGTGGTAGCCTTGGCCCCCAAGGTAAGGGAGCGGCGGCCACCCTAGGGTTTCCCCACCCTTGGCCGCATGGGGCTTGGGGATATGGGGTGCCCAACCCACCATGAGCTGGTTTGCCTCCCCTCTCAGCCCATGGGGCCCTCCGAGGCGGGTGGAACTCTGGAACCCTTCCGACATAAAATCGATAAAACTTCGGAACCTTTCTGGAACTCGAATACCAACTTTCCATATATGAATCTTTACCTTCGGACTATTTCGGAGCTCCTCATCTTGTCCGGGATCTCATCGGGGACTCCGAAGAACATTCGGTCACCAACATACATAACTCAATAATACTATATCGCCATCAAACGTTAAGCTTGTGGACCCTACGGGTTCGAGAATCATGTAGACATGACCGAGACACCTCTCTGGTCAATAACCAATAGCGGGACCTAGATGCCCATATTGGTTTCTACATATTCTACGAAGATATTTATTGGTCAAACCACAATGTCAAGGATTTAGTCAACCCCGTATGTAGTTCCCTTTGTCCATCGGTATGTTACTTGCCCAAGATTCAATCGTTGGTATCTCATACCTAGTTCAATCTCATTACCGGCAAGTCTCTTTACTCCTTCCGTAATACAAGATCCCGTGACTAACTCCTTAGTCACATCGCTTGCAAGCTTCCTGTGATGTTGCATTACCGAGAGGGTCTAGAGATACCTCTCCATCAAACGGAGTAACAAATCCCAGTCTTGATCCATGCCAACCCAACAGACACCCTTAGAGATACCTGTAGAGCACCTTTATTATCACCCAGTTACAAAGTGATGTTTGATACTGATAACCCACAAGCATAGGGGATCACGACAATCTTCACGGGTAGTATTTCACCCTAATTTATTGATTCGACACAAGGGCCAAAGAATATTCAACCTCACAGTTGAGTTGTCAATTCAATCGCACCTGGGATATCTCTCTGCATCATGGATTTAGTAGCACACCAAATAGTAGTAGCAAAAGTAACAGTAGTAGTGACAACATCGGTTTTGTAGCAGTTGTGACAGTAGGAGTAGCAATAGTAACTCAGCAAGATTTAGTATATGTAAAGCGTAAGCACGTGGATTGGTGATGGTTAATGATTTAGATGAAATTAATCATGTAACAGATACACACTAGGGCGACATAGAGCTAGCTCCAATTCATCAATATAATGTAGGCATGTATTCCGAATTACGTCATGCGTGCTTGCCATAAGAATTTGCATAACATCTTTTGTCCTACCCTACCGTGGAAGCGGGGTCCTATTGGAAACTAAGGGATATTAAGGCCTCCTTTTAATAGAGAACCGGAACAAAGCATTAACAAATGGTGAATACATGAACTCCTCAAACTACGACAATAACCGGAAAGAATCCCAATTATTGTCACCTTGGGGTATGAGGATCATGACACGTAATAGGTGCATACAACTTGCAAGATAGGATCCAAATCAGTCTTATATTCATGAAACATAATAGGTTCAGATCTGAAATCATGTCACTCGGGCCTTAGTGACAAACATTAAGCATAGCAAAGTCATAGCAACATCAATCTACGAACATAGAGGATATTAGGGATCAAACCCTATCAAACTTAACTCGATTACATGATCAATCTCATCCAATCCCACCACCGTCTAGCAAGCCTACAAAGGAATTACTCACTCCCAGTGGTGAGCATCATGGAGGTGTTGATGAAGATTGGTTGGTGATGACGATGGCGATGATTTCCCCTCTCTGAAGCCCCAATCAGGCTCCAGATCAACCCTCTGGAGGAAGAACAGGAGGTGGCAGCAGGCCCGTCTCGTGAAACGGGATGAAAACTTCTCTCTGATTTTTCTCTTCGAAGATGTGAATTTATAGGACTGGAATTAGGGTCGGAGGAGCCACGAGGGCCCCACAAGCCATCAGGGTGTGGCCTAGGGGGCGCCTTGATGTGTGATGCCCCCTGGAAGACTCCCTCCAGCAGTCCTTTACTCCATAATTCATTATAATCCCAAAAATAATTCATGAAAAGTTTCGTCCAATTCCAGGAACTTTTATTGGACCCTCCAACAGTCCTTAGTGCTGTACGAAAATAACACCTCGGTAGTTTTGCTAAAAACAACACCAGTACGGGTTAGTTTCATTCAAATCATGCAAATTAGAGGTCAAACTAGAGCAAAGGTGTTTGGAAAAGTAGATACGTTGGAGATGTATCAGATACACACAAGGCATTCCTCCGGTGTCAGGGAACTGCATGATCTCATGGTGTTAGGAACAGGTACTTGACATGAACGGAGTAGTAGCAACAAACTAAGTGATACGATCAAATGTTATGCTTACGGTTGGGTCTTGTCGATCACATCATTCTCCTAATGATGTGACCCTGTTATCAAATGAAAACTCGTGTCTATGGTTAGGAAACCTTAACCATCTTTGATCAATGAGCTAGTCTAGCAGAAGCTCACTAGGTTTGGTTGTAGACTCGTCTTCCCGCCTTCGAGAACTGAGAATAGTCTATGTTCAGGTCTTGGATGACCCCAATTTCTCACATAGTACGGAATACGGGTTGGAACCATAGACATGTTGGAAATATGCCCTAGAGGCAATAATAAAATGGTTATTATTGTATTTCCTTGTTCATGATAATTGTCTATTGTTCATGCTATAATTGTGTTAACCGGAAACCATAATACATGTGTGAATACATAGACCACAACATGTCCCTAGTGAGCCTCTAGTTGACTAGCTCGTTGATCAATAGATGGTCACGGTTTCATGGCCATGGACATTGGATGTCATTGATAACGGGATCACATCATTAGGAGAATGATGTGATGGACAAGACCCAATTCTAAGCATAGCACAAGATCGTGTAGTTCGTTTGCTAAAGCTTTTCAATGTCAAGTATCGTTTCCTTAGACCATGAGATTGTGCAACTCCCGGATACCGTAGGAATGCTTTGGGTGTGCCAAACGTCACAACGTAACTGGGTGGCTATAAAGGTGCACTACGGGTATCTCCGAAAGTATCTGTTGGGTTGGCATGAATCGAGACTGGGATTTGTCACTCCGTGTGACGGAGAGGTATCTCTGGGCCCACTCGGTAAGACATCATCATTATGAGCTCAATGTGACTAAGGAGTTAGTCACGGGATGATGTATTACGGAACGAGTAAAGAGACTTGCCGGTAACGAGATTGAACAAGGTATGGGGATACCGACGATCGAATCTCGGGCAAGTATCATACCGATAGACAAAGGGAATTGTATACGGGATTGATTGAATCCTTGACATCGTGGTTCATCCGATGAGATCATCGTGGAGTACGTGGGAGCCAACATGGGTATCCAGATCCCGCTGTTGGTTATTGACCGGAGAGGTGTCTCGGTCATGTCTACGTGTCTCCCGAACCCGTAGGGTCTACACACTTAAGGTTCGATGACGCTAGGGTTATAGGGAAAAGGTATACGTGATTACCGAAGGTTGTTCGGAGTCCCGGATGAGATCCCACGAGGAGCTCCGGAATGGTCCGGAGGTAAAGATTGATATATAGGAAGTCCAGTTTTGGTCACCGGAAAGTTTTCGGGCTCATCGGTAGTGTACCGGGAGTGTCGGGAGGGTGCCGGAGGACCCCCGGGAGGGGTGTGACGACCAGAGGACTTCATGGGCTGTTAGATAAAGTGTGTCAGCCCTTATTGGGCTGGGCAAGACTTTTGCTAAAGGCCCATGCGGCTGGAGATAAGGAGATAAGGCAAAAAGGATTTAAAAGGAGGAGATCCACCTCCCTTGTGGGAGGTGGACTCTCCCTTTAATTCGGCCGGCCATCTCCTCTTTGGAGTAGAGGCCAAGCCAGCCCTCTACGTCCCTCCTCCTATATATACTTGAGGTTTTGGATGTTTTGAGACAAGATTTGATCTCTCTCTCTCACGGCGAAGCCCTACCTCTCTTCTTCCTCCTCCGCAGCGCTTAGGCGAAGCCCTGTCGGAATACCTTGCTACTCCACCACCACCACGCCGTCGTGCTGCTGTTGGAGCCCTTCCCCAACCTCTCCTTCCTCCTTGCTGGATCAAGGTGTTGGAGACGTCACCGGGCTGCACGTGTGTTGAACGCGGAGGTGCCATCCGTTCGGCACTTGATCGGATCTACCGCGATCTGAATCGCTGCGAGTACGACTCCATCAACCGCGTTCTTGTAACGCTTCCGCTTAGCGATCTTCAAAGGTATGAAGATGCAATCTCTCCCCTCTCGTTGCTGGTTTCTCCATAGATAGATCTTGGTGAACGTAGGAAAATTTTGATTTACTACTACGTCTCCCAACAGTGGCATCATGAGCTAGGTCTATGCGTAGAATCTATGCACGAGTAGAACACAAAGCAGTTGTGGGCGTCGAGTTTGTTAATTTGCTTGCCGCTACTAGTCTTATCTTGATTCGGCGGTATTGTGGGATGAAGCGGCCCGGACCAACTTTACACGTACGCTTACGTGAGACCGGTTCCACCGCCTGACATGCACTAGATGCATAAGGTGGCTAGCGGGTGTCTGTCTCTCCTACCTTAGTCGGATCGGATTCGATGAAAAGGGTCCTTATGAAGGGTAAATAGCAATTGGCAAATCACGTTGTGGTGTTGACGTAGGTAAGAAACGTTCTTGCTAGTAACCTATAGCAGCCACGTAAAAACTTGCAACTACAAATTAGAGGACGTCTAACTTGTTTTTGCAGCATGTGCCTTGTGATGTGATATGGCCAAAGGATGTGATGTGATGCATTGTGATGTATGAATTGATCATGTTCTTGTAATAGGATTCACGACTTGCATGTCGATGATTATGACAACCGGCAGGAGCCATAGGAGTTGTCTTATTTATTGTATGACCTGCGTGTCAATCATAAACGCCATGTAATTACTTTACTTTATTGCTAAGCGTTAGCCATAGTAGTAGAAGTAATAGTTGGCGAGACAACTTCATGAAGACACAATGATGGAGATCATGATGATGGAGATCATGGTGTCGTGCCGGTGACAGTGATGATCATGGTGCCCCGAAGATGGAGATCATAGGAGCAAAATGATATTGGCCATATCATGTCACTATATTGATTGCATGTGATGTTTATCATGTTTACATCTTATTTGCATAGAACGACGGTAGTAAATAAGATGATCTCTCAATAAAATTTCAAGAAAGGTGTTCACCCTAACTGTGCACCGTTGCTAAGGATCGTCGTTCCGAAGCACCACGTGATGATCGGGTGTGATAGGTTCTAACGTTCGCATACAACGGGTGTAAGCCAGATTTACACATGCGAAACACTTAGGTTGACTTGACGAGCCTAGCATGTACAGACATGGCCTCGGAACACGGAAGACCGAAAGGTCGAACATGAGTCGTATAGAAGATACGATCAACATAGAGATGTTCACCATGGATGACTAGTCCGTCTCACGTGATGATCGGACACGGGCTAGTTGACATGGATCATGTATCACTTGGAAGACTAGAGAGATGTCTATCTAAGTGGGAGTTCATTAATAATTTGATTAAATGAACTTAATTATCATGAACTTAGTCTAAAAATGTCCTTGCAAATTATGTCGTAGATAGCTCGCGCTGTAGCTCCCCAGTTTTATTGATACAATCCTAGAGAAAAGTAAGTTGAAAGTTGATGGTAGCAATAATGCGGACTGGGTCCGTGATCTGAGGATTGTCCTCATTGCTGCACAGAAAGCTTATGTTTTTGATGTACCGCTAACTGCATCACTCCCTCAAGCGTTGTCTGTAGATGTTGTGAACATATGACAGGCACTTTTTGATGACTACGTGATAGTTCAGTGCGTCATGCATTACGGCTTAGAATTGAGGCTTCAAAATGTTTTGAACGTCACAGAACATATGAGATGTTCTAGGAGCTGAGATTGTGATCTCAAGCTCGTGCCTATGTTGAGAGGTATGAGACCTCCAACAAGATTCTTTGCCTGCAAGATAAAGGAGAATAGCTTAATCGGTGAGCGTGTTCTCAGATTGTCTGGGTGCTACAATCACTTGAATCAAGTGGGAGTTAATCTTCCAGATGAGATAGTGATTAATGCAGTTCTCCAAGTCACTGCCACCAAGCTACTAGAGCTTCGTGATGAACTATAACATGCCAGGGATGGATAAGATGATCCCTGAGTTGTTCGTGATGTTTGACACCACGAAGGTAGAAATCAATAAGGAGCATCAAGTGTGATGGTTAAGTGAAAACCACTAGTTTCAAAAGGGGCAAGGGCAAGAAGGGAAAAACTTCAGGAATGGCAAGCCAGTTGTTGCTCTAGTGAAGAAACCCAAGGTTGAGCCCGAACCCGAGACTAAGTGCTTCTGTTATGAGGAGAATGTTCGCTGAAGCGGAAAAACCCTAGATGATTGGTAGATAAGAAGGCTGGTAATGTCAATGGAAGTATATTTGATATACGTGTTAGTGATGTGTACCTTGCTGGTACTCCTAGTAGCACCTGGGTATTAGATACCGGTTCGGTTGCTAAGTGTTAGCAACTCGAAATAAAAGCTACGGAGTAAATGGAGACTAGCTAGGTGAAAGGTGACGATGTGTGTTGGAAGTATTTCCAAGATTGATGTGATCACCATCGCACGCTCTCTCTACCTTCAGGATTTGTGATAAACCTAAATAAATGTTATTTGGTGTTTGCGTTGAGCATAAACGTGATTAGATCATGATTAGTGCGATACGGTTATTCATATAAGTTAGAGAATAATGGTTATTCTGTTTACATGGATAATGCCTTCAATGGTCATGCACCCACTCGAAATGGTTTATCGAATCATGATCGTAGTAGTACACATATTCATAACATTGGTACCAAAAGATACAAAGTTAATAATGATAGTACCACATGCTTGTGGCACTGCCACGTAATGTCATATTGGTATAAATCGCATGAAGAAACTCCATGATGATGGATGTTTTTTGACTCACTCGATTTCGAATCGGTTGAGACATGCGAGCCATGCCTCTTGGGCAAGATGACTGAGACCCCGTCATCCAATATGATGGAGCGGGCAAGTGGCTTATTGGAATTAATACATGTTGATGTATGTGGTCCAATGAGTGTTGAAACACACAGTGGATATCGTTGTTTTTCTTTACCTTCACTGATGATTTGAGTAAATATGGGGATATTTACTTAATGAAACACGAATCTGAAATGTTTGAAAGGTTCAAGGAGTTTCAGAGTGAAGTTAAAGATCATCGTGACAAGAAGATAAATGTCTATGATATGATCATGGAGGTGAATATCTAAGTTACGAGTTTGGTATGCAATTTTAGACAATGTGGAAATTGTTTCACAGCTCACGCCTCCTGGAACACCATAGTGTGATGGTGTGTTCGAACGTCGTAGTCGTGCTCTATTGGATATAGTGAGTACTATGATGTCTCTTATCGTTTTACCACTATCGTTATGGGGTTATGCATTAAAGACAAATCCATTCACTTTAACAGGGCACCATCTAAGTCTGTTGAGATGACACTGTGAGAATTATGGTTTGACAGAAGCCTAAGCTGTCATTTCTTAATGTTTGGGGCTGCGACGCTTATGTGAAAATGGGTTTTTCACCTAGCGAGCTCGAACTCAAAGCAGACAAATGCATCTTCATAGAATACCCTAATGAGACATTGGGTATACCTTCTATCTCAGATCCAAGCGCAAAAGGTGTTTGTTGCTAAGAACGGGTCCTTTTTGAGAAAGAGTTTCTCTTGAAAGAATTGAGTGGGAGGAAGATAGAACTTGATAAGGTTATTGAACCTTTGTTTCAACCAGAGAATAGCGCAACACAGAAAGATGTTTCTGTAGAGCCTACTTAGTTGAAAAGGAAGTTAATGATGATGATCATGAAGCTTCGGATCAAGTCACTATCGAACCTCGTAGGTCGACAAGGACGCGTACTGCTCCTGAGTAGTACGACAACCCTGTCTTGGAAATCATGTTGTTGGACAACGATGAACCTACGAACTATGGAGAAGCGATGGTGGGCCCGGATTCCAACAAATGGCTAGGAGCCATGAAATCCGAGAAAGGATCCATGTATGAAAACCAAGTATGGACTTTGGTAGACTTGCCTGTTGAATGGCGGGTCATTGAGTACAAATGGACCTTTGAGATAAACATAGACGCTAATGGTGAAATGTCACCGTTTATAAAGCTCGACTTGTCGCAAAGAAGTTTCCGCCAAGTTCAAGGAGTTGACTGCAATGAGATTGTCTCATCTGTAGCGATGCTAAAAGTCTATTAAAATTTTGTTAGCAGTTGCTGCATTTTTCGATTATGAAATCTGGCAGATGGATGACAAAACAAGGTTTCCGTAATGGTTTCTGTGAGGAAGAGTTGTATGTGATACAACCAGAAGGTTTTGTCAATCCTAAGGATGCTAATAATATGCAAACTCCAGCGATCCTTCTATGGACTGGAGCAAGCATCTCGGAGTTGGAATATATGCTTTGATGAGGTGATCAAAGTGTTTAAGTTTATACAAAGTTTATGAGAAACTTGTATTTGCAAGAAAGTGAGTGGGAGCACTATGGAATTTCTTATAAGAATATGTAGTTGACATATTATTGATCGGAAATGATGTAGAATTTCTGGAAGAGCATGAAGGGTTGTTTGAAAAGTTTTGTTTTTCAAAGGAAGACCCAGATAAAGCTACTATTTTATTGAGCATCAAGATCTATAGGGATAGATCTATTCGCTTGATAAGTTTTTTCGACGAAGACATACCTTGACAAGTTTTTGAAGGAGTTCAAAATAGATGGGTCAAAGAAGGAGTTCTTGACTGTATTGTAAGGTGTGAAATTGAGTAAGACTCAATACCCGACCACGGCAGAAGATAAAGAAGAGATGAGTGTCATCTCCTATGCTTTAGCCATAGGCTCTATATAGTATGCCATGCTGTGTACCGCACCTGTGTGTGCCTTGCCATGAGTCTGTCAAGGGGTACAAGAGTAATCCAAGAGTGGATCACTAGACAGCGGTCAAAGTTAGCCTTAGTAACTTGAGAACTAAGGAAATATTTCTCGATTATGGAGGTGATAAAGAGTTCATCGTAAAGTGTTACGATGATGCAAGCTTTAAAACCAATCCGGATGACTCTTAGTAGAAATCCAGCTACGTATAGTGGAGCAGCCATTTGGAATAGCTCCAAGTGGAGCATGGGAGTAGTATCTACAAATATGACATGGAAAGTTTGTAAGGTACACACGGATCTGAATGTCGCAGACCCGTTGACTAAAACCTCTTTCACGAGCAGGACATGAACAAACCCCAGAACTTATTGGGTGTTAATCACATGATGATATGATCACATGGTGATGTAAGTGTTAATCACATGGTGATGTGAACTAGATTATTGACTCTAGTGCAAGTGGGAGACTGTTGGAAATATGCCCTAGAGGCAATAATAAAATGGTTATTATTGTATTTCCTTGTTCATGATAATTGTCTATTGTTCATGCTATAATTGTGTTAACCGGAAACCATAATACATGTGTGAATACATAGACCACAACATGTCCCTAGTGAGCCTCTAGTTGACTAGCTCGTTGATCAATAGATGGTCACGGTTTCATGGCCATGGACATTGGATGTCATTGATAACGGGATCACATCATTAGGAGAATGATGTGATGGACAAGACCCAATTCTAAGCATAGCACAAGATCGTGTAGTTCGTTTGCTAAAGCTTTTCAATGTCAAGTATCGTTTCCTTAGACCATGAGATTGTGCAACTCCCGGATACCGTAGGAATGCTTTGGGTGTGCCAAACGTCACAACGTAACTGGGTGGCTATAAAGGTGCACTACGGGTATCTCCGAAAGTATCTGTTGGGTTGGCATGAATCGAGACTGGGATTTGTCACTCCGTGTGACGGAGAGGTATCTCTGGGCCCACTCGGTAAGACATCATCATTATGAGCTCAATGTGACTAAGGAGTTAGTCACGGGATGATGTATTACGGAACGAGTAAAGAGACTTGCCGGTAACGAGATTGAACAAGGTATGGGGATACCGACGATCGAATCTCGGGCAAGTATCATACCGATAGACAAAGGGAATTGTATACGGGATTGATTGAATCCTTGACATCGTGGTTCATCCGATGAGATCATCGTGGAGTACGTGGGAGCCAACATGGGTATCCAGATCCCGCTGTTGGTTATTGACCGGAGAGGTGTCTCGGTCATGTCTACGTGTCTCCCGAACCCGTAGGGTCTACACACTTAAGGTTCGATGACGCTAGGGTTATAGGGAAAAGGTATACGTGATTACCGAAGGTTGTTCGGAGTCCCGGATGAGATCCCGGACGTCACGAGGAGCTCCGGAATGGTCCGGAGGTAAAGATTGATATATAGGAAGTCCAGTTTTGGTCACCGGAAAGTTTTCGGGCTCATCGGTAGTGTACCGGGAGTGCCGGGAGGGTGCCGGAGGACCCCCGGGAGGGGTGTGACGACCAGAGGACTTCATGGGCTGTTAGATAAAGTGTGTCAGCCCTTATTGGGCTGGGCAAGACTTTTGCTAAAGGCCCATGCGGCTGGAGATAAGGAGATAAGGCAAAAAGGATTTAAAAGGAGGAGATCCACCTCCCTTGTGGGAGGTGGACTCTCCCTTTAATTCGGCCGGCCATCTCCTCTTTGGAGTAGAGGCCAAGCCAGCCCTCTACGTCCCTCCTCCTATATATACTTGAGGTTTTGGATGTTTTGAGACAAGATTTGATCTCTCTCTCTCACGGCGAAGCCCTACCTCTCTTCTTCCTCCTCCGCAGCGCTTAGGCGAAGCCCTGTCGGAATACCTTGCTACTCCACCACCACCACGCCGTTGTGCTGCTGTTGGAGCCCTTCCCCAACCTCTCCTTCCTCCTTGCTGGATCAAGGTGTTGGAGACGTCACCGGGCTGCACATGTGTTGAACGCGGAGGTGCCGTCCGTTCGGCACTTGATCGGATCTACCGCGATCTGAATCGCTGCGAGTACGACTCCATCAACCGCGTTCTTGTAACGCTTCCGCTTAGCGATCTTCAAAGGTATGAAGATGCAATCTCTCCCCTCTCGTTGCTGGTTTCTCCATAGATAGATCTTGGTGAACGTAGGAAAATTTTGATTTACTACTACGTCTCCCAACAAGACAATCTTGAACTACTGGGACGACGGGATACTAAACGCCCTCGCCCATCACCGCATCCACGACTTCTCTGAACTATCAAACCTGGTGCACAAGTTCATCAACTGGAGTCAATCCAAACCAGGGGACACATAGGAGCTCGGAGGAAATGCGCGTCACCATGACAGTCAGCTAACCACGAACACATCGAGAAAGAGAACAAACACCTTGAGGGGTGCCAGACCATTCTTGATGAACTGCTGGACAAGCCATGCCCCATACACTCTACATCACCGAACACAAACCAGAATCACAACCTCCGAGCTTGTTGGGTCGTAAGGCAAGTTGCAAAGAGCGGGGAGGCTATCCTTGGCATCTCACTCCCAACAAGACAACCAGCCACACCACCAGGTGACAATACGGAGTTCCTGACAATCTATGAAACGTTCTCCTAAAAAAATCAGAGGAAGATATCTCTTCAAGAACTCAACCAAATACACCATGTGGTAGCCACGAACTCTTGGGCACACACAGCCATAACCTTTGACTAGGACGACCAGCTGAGAATCAGGTCCAGCCGAACACCGCCTGCTCTAGTGCTCAGCCTCATAATAGATGGTTTTCAGCTGCATAAAGTGCTCATGGATGGCGGCACTAGCTCAAACACAACTCCACCATCTTTCGGGGGATTATCCTCAAAATAGAGGTGCGATGCATAGGACAAGTTACCCTCGATGTGGTATTCGGTACCCCTGAGGACTATAGGCCCAAGGAACTTGTCTTTCATATCAAACCTTTTCGTAGCGGCTATCATGCCCTGCTCGGGCGCGACGGGTACATGAAGCTTAAAATGCCAGGACCCAATGATGTCATTACAATGATAAGCAATGCGTATAGAGTCCTTCGGGCCAAAAATAAAACCGCATCGTTCGCCTTCGAGGCATTATCCGAAGCCCTCACAGCCAAAGAGTTAACCGCACTCCGCTCAATGGTAGACAAGGATGATGTAACCCTCAGCAAGAGGCCAAAGTCTACTTCCTTCAAACCAATGGACGAGATAGTCAAATTCCAGGTGCACCCAACGAACCCAAATAAAATCGTGTCCATCAGAGCTGAGCTGGATCCCGTGGTCGACGAAGCATTGCGTACATTCTTACATGAAAATTGGGACATATTCGCCTGTCACCCCTCAGATATGCCAGGAATCCCACGAGGACTCGTAGAGCACAACCTGAATATAATCGTAGGCTTCAAACCAGTTAAACATGTGTTATGCCAATTTTCCGAACCTAAGCGTCAAGTCATGGGTACCGAACTAGCAAAATTGCTGGACGCCGGATTCATCCGTGAAATTAAGCACCCAGAGTGGTTGGCAAACTTGGTCATGGTGCCAAAGAAGGACAAATCCTAGGCGACTATGTGTGGATTTCAAAGACCTAAATAAAGCCTGCCCCAAGGATCCTTTCCCCTTAGCTCGCATCGACCAAATCATCAACGCCACCACCGGAGACGACTCGCTATGCTTCGTCGACGCCTACTTCGGATACCACCAAATAATAATGAAAGAGTCTGACCAGGATGCCACCACATTCATCACCTCTTATGGGCCTTTCTGCTTCAATACAACGCCCTTTGGATTGAAAAACGCATGTGCCACATATCAATGCATAATTCAGACGTGTCTTGAAAAACAAATTGGCAAAACAGTTGAGGCATACATGGACGATGTGGTCATTAAGACCAAACATGTCAGCCAGCTGGTCGACGATCTTCGAACAACCTTCAACAATATGTAGGCTTATGATATCCGGCTTAACCCCAAAAAATGCGTCTTTGGGGTTCTGGCTAGTAATCTGCTCGGTTTCATCGTTTCCCATAGAGGAATAGAGGCCAATCCAGCTAAAATTCAAGCCCTATCCCAATTAGCAATCCCGACGGAGTTGAAGCATGTACAAAAATTGGCCGGTTGCATGGCAGTTTTAAGCCACTTTATATCCCGCCTCGGTGAAAAGGCCCTTCCGCTCTACAAGCTTATCAAATGGACCAAAATCTTCAAATGGACCAACGAAGCAACAGCCGCATTGGAAGAAATCAAAACATTGCTGGCCAGTAACCCCATTCTTACGGCACCCGCCACTGCTGAACCAATGCTCATGCACATATGAGCCACTAATCAAGTGGTTAGAGCAGTCCTTGTGTTTGAACGCGAGGCGGATGGCCACAAGCTCCAAGTGCAAAATCCAGTCTACTACATATCAGAAGTGCTCACCCCATGCAAGACACGACACCCGCATTATCAGAAGCTAGCCTATACAATTTTTATGGCATCACGAAAACTCCGACACTACTTTCAAGAGCGTTCGGTCACAGTTGCATATGAAGTGCCCCTTAATGATATAATCAACAACAGGGACGCCATGGGTCGCATAGCCAAATGGGCCATCGAGCTCTTCCCTTTTGAAATCATGTACAAACCACACCGAGCCATTAAATCTCAGGTGTTGGCTATTTCTTGGCCGAATGGACGGAGGCCAAACTCCCTAAAGTGTACAATGCATAGTCCCATTGGACAATGTACTTTGACGGCTCCAAAATGCTCGCTGGACTGGGGGCTGGTCTCATACTCACATACCCCACCGACAATAACATCTGATATGTGCTGCAAATAGTGTACGCTGATTCCAACAACATGGCCAAATACGAGGCCCATTTGCATGTACTTTGTATGGCAAACTCTATGGGTGTGAAATGCCTAGAGGTACGAGGGGATTCCAACCTCGCCATCTCACAAATTAACAGCGAATTCAATGCCAAAAATCAAAAAACGGCGACGTACATGAACACCTTTCTTAAAATATCAGCATGGTTTGAGGGCCTTGAATTCCATCATGTCACCAAAGACAACAATCAAGCTCCCGACATCCTCGCCTGCATGGGCGCTAAACGCGACCCAGTTCCTAAGAATAATTTCTTGGAATGACTCTTTAAGCTATTCGTGGTATGGCAGGATGGAGATAACATTGATGGAACTAGTGATCAGGAGATGGTCACCCCTCCCATGGCTGAACCAAATGAAGAAATTATCGGTGGTTCGGCACTTGAAGAAGAACCTTCAGCCCATGAAGTTATCACACTAATCACGCCATGGACCGAACCCTTCCTCGCCTATCTAATGTGACAAGAGCTCCCCGAAGACCAAACCGAAGCAAGATGAATAATTCGATGATCCAAGTATTACAAGGTTGACGAGGGCAAGCTATAAAAAATAAGCACCACTTGAGTACTCCAACGATGCATATCCGAAGAAGAAGGTAAGCTACTTTTAGCCTAAATACATGCGGGTATGGGCGGCCATCATGCAGCCGCTCGAACCCTTGTCAGTAAGGCCTTCCGGGCCAGTTTCTTCTAGCCCACGGCTCGTGCTGATGCTCACACACTCATACAACACTGTGTTGGGTGTCATCTCTTTGCAAATCAAAGCCACATGCCCGCAACTTCTCTTCGGACAATACCAATCACTTGGCCTTTTGCAATCTGGGGGATGACATGGTTGGACCACTTAAAGGGGGATCAAGAATAATAAATAGTTACTGGTTATGGTGGACAAATTCACTAAATGGATTGAAGCCAAGCTAGTAAGTTTCGCTAAATTTGACCCAGTCATTGACTTTATATCCGGGGTGGTTCACCATTATGGTGTTCCTCATAGTATAATAACAGACAATGGGTCCAATTTTACTGCTCGGGAAGTTAAGGATTGGTGTACAAATTTAGGCATTAAGCTTGATTACGCCTTCGTATACCACCCACAAACTAAAAGACAAGTTGAATGAGAAAATGGACTAATTATGAGAGTGTCATGCCCAAGATGCGCGCCTATCCATTTTATGACACGAGGGCCTCTCACGGGATAGAGGCACATCTTGCCATTCGCAAGTATAGTAACATTGCATCATACATTACATAAGAGATGAGTATTCAAGTTGGCTTACACTCGCCACATGCTAAATTACAATCCACACAGAGTTCAAATCAACAAGATGAAGACAGGGTCCGACTACGGATGAAATCAAACGATAAAACAGATGCAAATGAAACTATCTCGCTATCCCAAAGATCACGACCATGGTCCTCTACTCATCCGGGTAAGTCATGTACATCCTGCCTCTTTCCTCATCATATTCCCACTGGAGCTGGGTAAGATCATCCTGCACGTACTCATCTGTACCTGTACCTGGAGGGAGTAATCTGTGAGCCACAAGGACTCAGCAGTCAAGCGCCCGGGTACCGATACTATTCAAGCTTAAAGGTTGGGTTGGGGTAAGTGTTTAGTTTTGCAGCAGCACTAAGCATATATGGTGGCAAACTTATGCAACAAGAAAATAAATATGAGTGGCCTACAAAGAACGATCGAATCTAGTATAATCTCCAAGAGATCCTGAACACTTACGTCAATCATAACCCCACCGTGTTCTCTCTCGGATCATGTACATGAGCAGAGACGATCACGGTTACTCACACCGTTGGTGTATTTTATTTAGAGTTAACTTCAATTTTACTATAACCGGGTGTTAAGCAAATATCCAAGTTGCCACATAACCGCGGGCATGGCTTCTCGAAAAGTTTTAACCCTGCAGGGGTGCTCCAACTAGTCCATCACAAATAACCACACTCCACGGAATAGCCTCGACCACGAACCTCGTGGTCATCATAGGTAATTCCAAAGGAATTCCAACACCTCGAGAAAACCTAAAGAAAGACAGACTCCACACGCAAGACACTCGATAAAGGTAAAACAAATCTAGCAAGACCTCCCGACGTGTCGACGAACCTGATAAGAGCCGCGTATCTCGTTCTCAGGACACGACCAGATGAGCGCAGTGTACAGTGTCCCGATAGAAATCTCCCAAGTTTCCCCGGGTTGGCCCCACACACGACTCTAGTTTGGACCAACACTCATGAGGAGCACTGGCCCGGGGGTTGATTAAATTATCCACGGGTTTGCAAGGCCCTATGCAATTTATTAAGTTGTTAAGCAAATGTAGTACCAATGTTGGGTCTTGCCAGACAAGTTTTAATCTCAACCAAATAAACAAGGGGGTCCCCATAACAACCCCGAGCGTGTTAGGAGCGCAAAATATGAAAACCATAACACCGGTAACAAGAACCTATGGCGGTAACAGCGGAACAAAACACTTAGCAAAAGGCCAAGCCTTCCACCAATACCAAGATATATATGTGCATTAAATTAAATAATAGATAATATTGTGATATCCAAATCCATGTTATCATATGAAACAACCTGCACCTGCAACTAAAAATGCTATAAGAAGGCTGAGCAGCGGTAACTTAGCCAATCAAAGGTTTGCTAGGATGTGGAGGGTTAGAGGCTTTCATGTAAATTAGGAGGCTGATATTCAAGTGGTAGGTGGCACAATTGTAACAATAAGAGCGAGAAACTATCAAGCTAAAATAGTATCGGGATCCGGGTACGATCATCTTGCCTGTTGGTTCTTTAGTGGAACAAGTAGCGGGATCCTCGTAGTAGTACTCTCCTGGGTCCTCGTACTCAGTATCAACACTCGCGTCTACCCAAGAGAAATAGCAACAATAAACATCCAACCAAGGTGCAATGCACAACCAAGATGATGCATGATTCATTTATGAAGAATTTAGCATGGCAATCCAAAACTAGTCATGTTCACATGCAAAGTTTGTTTATTAATGATTCTGGACACAACCTCATGTTAAGTTATTTAAACATGCATGAACCTGGCAAATATGGATGCAACATGCAAAATCGATAGATATGCATATAAGGAACGCAAGAAACGGAGTTACGGTTCTCACGATACGCTCACGACAAGGTACAAAGGCAAAAACACAGACAACAAAGCCATGGGCTAATTCTTGGCATTCCAAGGTATCCAATGGTTAGGCAACGAAAAAACAACCACAATAGACTCAAAAATCAATCAATTCCATGGAGTATAGCTCCCACAAGTCACAAAACAATAAAACAAACAATCTGCCACAAAACAGCAACATAACAACTTACACAGCCCACAACTTGAGCTACAGAAAACCTACAGCCACAAGCAAGGTATTGACAGAAAAAACATAACAAATGCATCAACTTATACAACTACACATTCAGCAAAGGAGGCACACATCAATAAGCAAGAAGCCATCAAGTTGGCATGATGAAACAGTTTTCTGGGACTTAGTGAAAATTCCAGTTTTTCTGGAATCTGAGTTATTAAAGTAGCAAGTTGACAACAGTAGTTAAATATGCTAGATGTCACCTATTGACATGAAAATTAATAGGATGGTATTAGATATTATCTACTTCAAAACAGTAGCACCGAGCATGCTCAAATTCACAACACATCACAAGATACCATCCACTCTTCATGGCATAAAAATAACAGCAGATTCTCAGACTTAGTAGTTTTTAGCATGCTGAAACAGAAACATCAAGTAGGCAACTTAGCAGCATGTTTCCCACTTATATGGGGGATTCTCATGTTAAACAAAAATACCATGGAATACTAGATATAAAACACTAGCACTTCCTAGTTGGCACATGCCCCAAAGCTATCAAGGATTAAATCATACAAAAATGACAAAGTTGCTTCACAGCTAAAATGACAGATTTATGAACTTGCTCAAAAATGAAATCTGAGAGTTCCAATGGATTCATTGGCTCTTTCTACCCCAAACCCAAGGGTCATACTCATATGAACATGTGAAACAATAAGGCACAAAAGAACTAGCAAAACTACCTACTACCAAACACAACACTAAGGGGTATGTCTAGTGGGAAAATCCACTAGTCCCCCCCACACAAGCCCACATATGCATATTGCATATGCATACACACACACATGCACAAGTGCAAACACATGCACTATACCCTCTCACAAACACAAGCACACATACATATCACAAGCAAGTGCACCACACACCCACATGTTAATGAACAAAGAAAACAGAATAAACCCTACACATGTCAAAACTGCTACTACACACACATCCATATATAGCAAGAATAAAACCAAACGAAAACAAAGGAAAAAATAACAAAAAAGGGGAGGGAACTTGGGCTCGAACCCAAGACCACCAGGGTCAGCTCCCCCAGCGACTACCACTCTACTACGCGTTCGGAGGTTAACAGAGGAGGCACTTGGCCTGACTCAAGCACACACACATGCTTGCTTCTAATGAAACTGTACCGCACCGCACCTGACAGAGCAACGACGACAGGCAACGGCGGCGGCATGGGCCAGCTCCGGCCATCTCTGGCGAGGGAAACCACCGGCGGGGCCGCAGGATCTAAGGGGGGAACTCCACGCATGGGCAGGGCACGAGCACGAGCACGAGCATGCTACAAACCGCATCGACAGAAAAAGGAAAAAAAATTGCAGGCTTGCCGGAGCATCGGGAGCGCGATCTTGACACCATCGGATCTACGCGCACACTGGGCTATCGACGAGCTAACAAGGGGGAAAGGAAGGAGGGGTCGTACCTCCTTACCTAGGACATGAAGAGGGGGCTCGGGGTTCGACAAGGCGACGCGAGGAGGAAGAAGATCTTGGTGGCCGTCTCTAGTTCGGACTGCAGAGAAGAAGGGGCGACGTCGACGGCTCTCTTGGCACCACTGGCTGTCGGGGAAGAAGAGGGGCACGAGGGGGATCCTTCCCACGCACTAGAGCGATGTGGGCGCGTCGAGGATCTACCTCCGAGCACGAGCTGTTGCTCGGCCGGAGCACGGGGGACACAACGACGGCATGGCCTGGGCAGCTTACCTGGCGGCGGCACGGCGATGAGAGGGGGAGGAATGGAGAGAGGGAAGAAGCTAGGGCACCGGGGACGCGCTAAAAGGAGCAGGAGGACTCGCTTCGGCTGTCAAATCATCGACAAGCCGACGTGGCTCCTCTGGATGGGGTGCCCTACAGGAGGAGGAAGAAACGAACGCAGGGAGGGCTGGCTGAGTTGCAAACTCTTGCTGGGCTGCGCTGAGGAGGCAAGGCCCGCTCAGCTCACTCTCTCCCAAACGAAAAGAAACAAAAAGGTTTCTCATTTAAAAAAAATAGAGCCACACTAATAAAAATCCCCAGGAAAAAATAAAAGGATTTTTGGTGCAACAAAAATACTTTTGTAAAGAAAATAATGTGCACATTTTATTAAGAATATTAAGTTGATTTTTTAGGGCAAGTAATTTTTTAATACTTATGAAATGACAGCTCCTGTTATTTAAATCCCCCATTTGCATAAAAAGCTCAAATCAGTAAAAGGCCAACACTCACATGCTCAAAATAATATAGGCTATCACTTGAACATGTTTAAACATTTTAATCTGCAAGTTAATCCTGTTATGAAAACAACATGGGGATAAAAGGCATTATGTTGGGGTTTTAGTTGCAAGACAAAAGAGAGGGGAAGAGAAGGAGTTTGCTCACATGATCTCACCCACATACAAACCACACAACACAAGACCACAAGTCATACTCACAACCACCACATCATGCAAGGTCACATGAAAACAAGGATGGCAAGATGAATGCTATGATGGATGAAATGATGCATGAATGCAAACAACACATGGATGACAAGTTGCAAAATATATCATAAGCTCATGACACCAGGTTCATACAATGGGATACATGCCATAAAAGGTAGGGGCAGCACTTGGGCTATCACAACTCTCCCACACTACAAGAGGATCCCAACCCGAGATATAGGAACGAAAGAAGTCTGGAAATTCGGAACGGAGAAGGTCCTCATGTTCCCAAGTAGCTTCTTTGTCGGAATGATGAGACCACTTGACCTTGAGTAACTTGATAGACTTGTTGCGAGTCTTATGCTCAGTTTCTTCAAGAATTGCAACTAGATGCTCACGATAAGAGAGGTCTTCTTGGAGATCGATGTCTTGGAGGTCAATGGTTCGCTCAGGAGTCTTGAAACATTTCTGGAGCTGAGAAACATGGAAGACATCGTGCACATTTGCGAAATTTGGAGGAAGCTCTAGTTGATATGCAAGACCACCTCTCTTGCGAACAACTTTGAAAGGACCAACAAAATGAGGAGCTAGCTTCCCTTTACATCCAAACCGCTGAGTGCCCTTCATGGGAGAGACTCTGAGATAGACTAGATTATCACTTGGAAGGAAACATCCCAATGTTTGTTATCATAATAACTCTTCTGTCGGGACTGAGCTGCTTTGAGGTTCTCACGAATGACATGGCACATTTCTTCTGCTTCAGTGATCATGTCATTGCCCAATATCTGATGCTCACTGGTTTCAGACCAGTTAAGCGGGGTACGACACTTTCTGCCATAGAGAATCTCAAAAGGGGCCTTGCCTGAGCTGGCTTGAAAGCTATTGTTGTATGATAATTCAGCATATGGAAGGCAGTCTTCCCACTTCATGCCGAATGAAATCACACAGGCTCTAAGCATATCTTCAAGGATCTGATTGACTCTCTCAACTTGACCACTTGTCTGCGGATGGAACGCCGTGCTGAAATGGATCTTGGTACCCATAGCAGTCTGGAAGGACTCCCAAAACTTGGAAGTAAAGAGGCTTCCACCGTCAGAAGAGATGAGCTGAGGAATACCATGCAAAGACACTATCCTTGACGTATACAACTCTACAAGCTGAGCTGCCGAGATAGATTCTTTGACTGGCAGGAAATGAGCAACTTTTGACAGCTTGTCGATAACCACAAAGATGGCATCGTTGCCTCTCCTTGACTTGGGAAACCCAGTGACGAAATCCATCTCCACATGATCAAAATTCCACTCTGGGATAGGCAAAGGCTGCAGAAGACCTGCTGGACGTTGATGCTCCGCCTTCACTCTGCGACAAACATCACACTCGTTCACGAACTAAGCAATTTCACGTTTCATGCGAGTCCACCAGAAGGTTTTCTTGAGATCCTGATACATCTTTGAACTGCCTGGATGAATGGATAGAAGAGAATTGTGTGCTTCGTCCATGATAACCTTTCTGAGATCACCTTTTGGAATCACAAGACGGTCCTCAAAGAACAACGTATCTTTGTCATCAACACAAAAGCACTTATACTTTGGAATGCTCTTGGCCAAACCTTTCTTCACTTTCTTCACCATAGCGTCAAGAAGCTGCGCTTGGCGAACTTGATCTTCCAGAGTCGGAGAGACTTGAATATTTGCAAGAAATCCTTGTGGAATCATCTGAAGGTTGAGCTTGCGGAAGGCTTCACAAAGCTCGGGCTGAAGAGGCTTCAAGATGAGACTATTGCAGTACGCCTTATGGCTGAGCGCGTCTGCAATGACATTTGCTTTCCCAGGAGTATACTCATTGCTTGGATTGAAGTCCTCAAGCATTTCCACCCAACAAGATTGCCGAAGATTGAGATTGGGTTGAGTGAAAATGTACTTCAAGCTCTTGTGATCGGTGTACACCTCAACTGGTCTACCCAACAACAAATGCCTCCAAGTCATTAGAGCATGCACAACTGCTGCCAACTCAAGATCATGAGTGGGGTAGTTCTTCTCGGTAGGCTTCAACTGGCACGAGGTATAAGTAAAAATCTTCTTGTCTTGCATGAGAACACCACCAAGGCCTTGGAGAGAAGCATCACAAAAAACTTGGAAAGGCTTAGACTGCTTAGGAGGAACAAGAACTGGAGCTGAAGTCAGTATCTGCTTGAGCGTATTGAACGCCACATCACACTCAGGAGAACAAACATACTTGACACTCTTCTAAAGGAGATTGGACAGAGGCTTAGAAATTTGAGAGAAGTTCTCCACGAATCTTCTGCAATAACTGGCAAGCCCGAGGAAACTCCAAAGCTGCTTCACATTCTGAGGAGGTTCCCACTTCAAGATTGCCTCTACTTTCTCAGGGTGCACTTTAATTCCCTCGGTAGAGATGACATGCCCAAGGTACACCACTTCATTGAGCCAAAACTCACACTTGGAAAACTTGGCATAGAACCGATGCTCTCTTAACTTGTCAAGCACAAGGCGGAGATGCTCTGCATGCTCTTCTTCTGTCTCCGAGAACACAAGGATATCATCCAGATAGACCAAGACGGACTCATTCTTGAAAGGAGAGAAAATGAAATTCATCATTCTTGAGAATGTTGGAGGAGCATTCGCAAGACCAAATGACATGATGGTGTACTCATAAGAGCCAAAACTCGTCCTGAAAGCGGTCTTAGGAATGTCTTCTTCGCGAATGCGGATCTGATGATAACCCATGCGAAGATCAAGCTTCGAGAAAACCTTGGCACCTTTCAGTTGCTCAAACAACTCATTGATGTTGGGAAGTGGGTACTTGTTTCTGATTGTCTTCTTGTTCAATGGACGATAGTCGACACAAAGACGATCCGTGCCATCTTTCTTCTTGACAAACAAAACACCACAACCCCATGGAGAAGAACTTGGTGTGATCAGACCCAGACGTTCTTGCTCGTCTAGCTGCTTCTTCAACTCTTTCAGCTCTTCGGGGCCAAGTTTATATGGGCGCTTGTAGACCGGTTCAGTTCCGGGCTCGAGATCAATCACGAACTCGACTGGCCGGTGCAGAGGCATTCCTGGCAATTCTTCTGGAAAGACATCTTCATACTCACAAACCACCGGAATTTGAGAAATCGCCGAGATTTCACCCTTCTCATTAAGAGCAAAGAGATGGATTGTGTCATCGCGAGCCGCGAAAATAATCACGTCTTCTGAAGGATGAGTCAGCTTGACTTCTTTTGCTTTGCAATCAATATGAGCCTTATTCATAGCCAGGAAGTCCATGCCCAAAATGGGATCAATATCGGAATTACCGAGAACAATTGGAGAAGACAAAAAAGAATAATTGCCCATCTTGATAGAAACATCCGGAACAATGTGATTGGAATTCAACATCTTACCGGGCAACACCATAGACAAGGACTTAGGAAAATCTTGATAATCAAACTCATTCTTGACAAAGAAAGGGCGAGACATGAAACAATGCGATGCACCAGAATCAAATAACACTTTTGCAGGAATAGAATTAACTGAGAGATTACCCATAATCACGTCATTGGACTTCTCTACTTCAGCTGCATTCACCATATTCACTCTTGCGGTCTTGGGATTATGCTTCACTATAGCATTGCCTGAAGGCTTGACAGGAGGAGGAGGCGGAAGACACCGCTGGTTGCACTTGTTTGCATAGTGACCCTTCTGGCCACACTTGTGACAAGTCACCTCAGAAAGCAGACGAACATTGCCTGGAGGAGGAAAAAGAACTCCCTTGGACGCCTAGGGTCTCTGCTGAAATCCTGGGTTGGGTGGGTGGGAAGAACCATGACCACCAAACTACTTCTGCTGGTGAGGAGGACGAAACGGAGGAGGGTTTGTCACCCAATACTTCTGCTGCTTGGGAACCATCTGAGAGCTAGAAGAAGAAGAATATGAATCCCTTGAACGCTTCTTTGAGTTCTCCAACTTGAGCTGAGTTGCCTCGACCTTCAAAGCCATGTTATAGAACTGATCAAACTCACAATGCTCTTGAAGAACTAGGCCTGCTAGAAGCTCATCCTTGAGACCACCTCTAAATTGATAGATCATAGCCTTGTCATCTGGAAAGTCTTGCTTAGCATAATGGGATAGATTCTGGAACTCGACGTTGTACTGATAGACATCCTTGCTTCCCTGCTTCAGGTGCCTGAACTTCTCACGCATCTCCTCGACAAAGCTTGTCGGAATGTAATGAGCCCTGAAGTCACGCCAGAAATTGTCCCAAGTAACAACACGATCGCCCCTAGATAAAAAGCAAATAAAACAAAGATACAAGACGCTCCACACAAAACTTATGATATATGACAAATAAAAATATAGTTCCAAGTAAAATAAGGATGGTTGTCAGAAGAAAGAGGGGATGCCACTCGGGGCATCTCCAAGCTTAGTTGCTTGTTACTCTTTGGATATTACCTTGGGGTGCTATAGCATACCCAAGATTAGGATCTTCTTACTGCTTATTCCTTCATCCATCGTGATCTCACCCAAAACTTGAAAACTTCAATCACACAAAACTTGACAAAATTCTCATGAGATCTGTTAGTATAATAAAGAAAATTACAACTTTAGGTACTCTTGTAAACCCATTCATATTTTATTATTGCATTATACTATTGTATTCTAACTTTACCATGACTAATACCCCCCCCCCCCGAATACAAGCCATAGATTCATCCTAACAAGCACACAATGCAACGAAAACAAAATCTATTTCAGACAGAACAGTCTGTAGTAATCTGTACTCTAGCCATACTCGTGGAACTGTAAAAATTATGAAAAATTGGGACAACATAAAGAATTTGTAGAAATACCGTGTGATGTCTACTATGCAACCTTCGTCTTGTAGACTCGTGTTGGGCCTCCAAGTGTAGAGTTTTGTAGGACAGTAGTGGATGACCTAAGGTTTATCAATCCGTGGGAGGTGTAGGATGAAGATGGTCTCCCTCGAACAACCCTGCAACCAAATAACACAGAGTCTCTTGTGTCCCCAACACACCCAATAGTCTCTTGTGTCCCCAACACACCCAATACAATGGTAAATTGTATAGGTGCACTAGTTCAACGAAGAGATGGTGATACAAGTGAAATATGGATGGTAGATATAGGTTTTTGTAATCTGAAAATATAAAAACAGCAAGGTAACTAATGATAAAAGTGAGCACAAACGGTATTGCAATGCTTAGAAACAAGGCCTAGGGTTCATACTTTCACTAGTGCAATTTCTCTCAACAATACTAGCATAGTTGAATCATATGTAAATACCTCTCGTGTGACAAAGAGTTCACTCAAAAGTCACAAATAGCGGAGAACTAATGAAGAAATTATTGTAGGGTACGAAACCACCTCAAAGTTATCTTTTCTGATAAATCTTATGAGCTATCCCTATAAGTGTCACGAACATCCCTAGAGTTCTTACTAAAATAACACCTTAAGAGACACATCAACCAAAACCCTAATATCACCTAGATACTCCAATGTCACCACGAGTACCATGGGCTTGATTATACGATATGCATCACACGATTTCAGATTCATCATGTTCAATCCAACACGAAGAACTTCAAAGAGTGCCCCAAAGTTTCTACCGGAGATTGAAGACGAAAACATGTGCCAACCCCCATGCATAGATTCCCAAGGTCACAAAACCCGCAAGTCAAAACATACATCAAGTGGATCAATAGAACATCCCATTGTCACCACGGATATCCCATCGCAAGACATACATCAAGTGTTCTCAAATACTTTGAATACTCGATCCATTAAGAAAACTTCAAAGGGAAAACTCAATTCATCACAAGAAGATAGAGAGGGGGAAACTCCATATGATTCATCTATATTAATAAAGCTCACGGTACATTGCTACCTCCTGAGCGTGCGTTGGTTTTCCCTTGAAGAGGAAAGGGTGATGCGGTGAAGTTGGTAAGTATTTCCCTCAGTTCATGAGAACCAAGGTATGAATCCAGTAGGAGGAACAAGAAAGTCACCAATGGATGCACCTACACAAACAATCAAACCCTTGCATCCAACGCTATAAAGGGGTTGTCAATCCCTTCGTGATTATTTGCAAGGATTAGATCTGATAGAGATAGTTGTAAAATATTGCGGAAAGTGAAAAGTAAATAAATTGCAGCAAGGTATTTTTGGTATTTTTGGTTTATAGACATGAAAACATAATATGGAAAGTAGACTCGAGGGCCATAGGTTTCATTAAGGCTTCTCTCTTAAAGGAAAATATCACGGTAGGTGAACAAATTACTGTCGAGCAATTGATAGAAAACGAATAATTATGAAGATATCCAAAGCAATGATTATGCATATAGGCATCACGCCCGTGTCAAGTAGACCGAAATGATTCTGCATCTACTACTATTACTCCACGCATCGACCAACTCCTGCCTGCATCTAGAGTATTAAGTTCATGAAGAACAGAGTAACGCATTAGGTAAGATGACATGATGTAGAGGGATAAACTCAAGCAATATGATGAAACCCCCATCTTTTTACCCTTGATGGCAACAATACAATACATGGCTCGCTACCCCTACTATGTCAGTCGGTGAGGACACTGCAAGATTGAACCCAAAACTAAGCACTTCTCCCATTGCAAGAATTACCAATCTAGTTGGCCAAACCAAACCAATAACTCGAATAATATTCATGGATAATCTGAACATAAATCCACAATTGATCGGATCTCGACAAACACACCGCAAAAGAGTATTACATCAGATAGATATCCAAATAGATCATGAAGACCATGATATTGAAGCACAAAGAGAGAGAGAGAGAGAAGAAGCCATCTAGCTACTATCTATGGACCCGTAGGTCTGTGGTGGACTACTCACGCATCATCGGAGGGGCAATGGAGTTGATGTAGATGCCCTCCGTGATCGAATCCCCCTCCGGCAGATTACCGGAAAAGGCTCCAAGATTGGATCTCTCGGGAACGGAGGCTTCTGGCGGCGGAAAAGTATTTGCGTGGCTCTTTTTGGGATTGGGGGAATATTTGGGTATTTATAGGACGAAGAATAGGGCTATGAGTCCTGCCAGGGAGTCACAAGCTTGCCAGGCGCGGACAAGGGGGTGGCCGCGCCCCCTGGCTTGTGACCTCTTGGCAAGTGCCTTGCTTTGCACTCCAAGCCTAGTAGATCTCTTCTGTTCTTGAAAAATCATCGCAAATATTTTATTCCGTTTGGACTCCGTTTAATATTCCATATCTGCAATACTCAAAAACAAGGAAAACATAAACTGGCATTAGGCTCTAGATTAATAGGTTAGTCCCAAAAATAATATAAAATAACATATTAATGCATATAAAATATCCAAAATAGATAATATAATAGCATGGAACAATAAAAAATTATAGATATGTTGGAGATGTATCATACATCAAGATCGTGTCATCTCAAGAACACGAGAGAGAGAGAGAGATCAAACACATAGCTACTGGTACATACCCTCAGCCCCAAGGGTGAACTACTCCCTCCTCATCATGGAGATCGCCGGGATGCTGAAGATGGCCTCCGGTGATGGTTTCCCCCTTCGGCAGGGTGCCGGAACGGGCTCCCGATTGGTTTTTCATGGCTATTGAGGCTTGCGGCGGCGGAACTCCTGATCTAGGTTTCTTTCTAGGGGTTTTGGTATCTATAGGAATTTTTGGCATCGGTCTCATGTCAAGGGGGCGCTCGAGGAGTCCACAAGCCACAAGGGCGTGACCTAGGGGGGTGGTCGCGCCCAGCAAGCTTCTGACCTCATTGTCCACTTCCAGGCCCAGCTCTTCGCTCTAGTATTTTCCTAGTAAGCCTCTACTAAACTATCTCATTGATCAAAGATGGTTAAGGTTTCCTAGCCATAAACATGTGTTGTCAATTGATAATGGGATCACATCATTAGGATAATGATGTGATGGACAAGACCCAAACTATAAACGTAGCATATGATCATGTCAGTTTATTGCTATTGTTTTCTGCATGTCAAGTATCTGTTCCTATGACCATGAGATCATGCAACTCACTAACACCGGAGGAGTACCTTGTGTGTATCAAACGTTGCAACGTAACTGGGTGACTATAAAGGTGCTCTAAAGGTATCTCCGAGGGTGTCTGTTGGGTTGGCATGGATCAAGACTGCAATTTGTTACCCCGTGTGATGGAGAGGTATCTCAGGGCCCACTCGGTAATACAAAATTGTGATAAGCCTTGCAAGGAAAGTGACTAAAGAGTTATCCACGGGATCTTGTATTATGAAACGAGTAAAGAGACTTGCCAGTAACGATATTGAACTAGGTATAGAGATACCGACGATCGAATCTCGGGCAAGTAACATACCGAAGAACAAAGGGAGCTGCATACAGAGTTAACTGAATCCTTAACATAGAGTTTCAACCGATAAAGATCTTGATAGAATATGTAGGAACCAACATGGGCATCCAGGTCCCGCTATTGGTTATTGAGCGTAGAGGTGTCTCTGTCATGTCTACA
The DNA here is from genome assembly GCA_022496015.1 of Hordeum marinum. NCBI lineage: Eukaryota > Viridiplantae > Streptophyta > Magnoliopsida > Poales > Poaceae > Hordeum > Hordeum marinum. Next base: position 123,457,752 of record CM039673.1, on the reverse strand, counting down.
TAGTTCTCGAACCCGCGGGGTCTGCACACTTAACGTTCAGTGACGTTTCGGTAGTATTGAGTTATGTATGTTGGTGACTGAAGGTTGTTCGGAGTCTCGGATGAGATCCGGATGTCACTAGGAGCTCTTAAATGGTCCGGAGATTAAATATTGATATATAGGAAAGTGGTGATTGGGCTCCAGAAAAGTTTCAGGCACTTCCGATAGTGTACCGGGAGTGACGAATGGGTTTTGGGGGTCCACCAAGTTGGGCCCAGCCACCCCAGGGGCCACATGGGCCTAGGAGGTGGCGCACCAGCCCCTGGTGGGCTAGGAAGCCAGCCCCTGGCAGGAACTTGTGCAAGGGGTGGGAGAGGCCAAGACGCCAAGAGGGGAGGGAGTCCTACTAGGACTCCACCTCCCTTATGGGAGGTGGAATCCTCCCTCTCTTGTGCGCCAAGGGCCCTAGGGGAAACCCTAGGGCGCCCCACCTACTCCCTCTTACTCCTATATATAGTGGAGGGTTTTGAGGGCAGACACCACCTGAAAAGCCACGTGCTTCCATCCCCCCTCTAGATCGTCTCTCTCCTCTAGATCTGTTTGGTATATCTTAGCGAAGCCCTGCCAGATCAGCTCCACCGCCGCCGCTACCATGCCGTAGTGCTGCCGAAGAACTCATCTACCTCTCCACCCCCTCTTGCTAGATCAACAAGGCAGAGATCGTCATCGAGCTGTAAGTGTGCTGAACGCCGAGGTGCCGTCCGTTCTGCGCTAGATCAAAAGGACCGCGATTGGATCGCGGGAAGGATCGTGATTGGATTGTGGGACGGCTTGCGATTTGGATCAAAGACGTTCGACTACATCAAACGTGTTTCTTAACGCTTATAGCTTAGTGATCTACAAGGGTATGTGGATCCGATCTCTCCTCTCGTAGATGCTCATCACCATGGATAGATCTTGTATGTGCGTAGGAACTTTTTTGTTTCCCATGCAACGATCCCCAACAGTGGCGTCATGAGCTAGGTCTATGCATAGATGAGATCACGAGTAGAACACAAAGGGGTTTGTGGACATTGATGCTGAGATAGCTTCCTTCCTTGGTCTTTTCTTGATTCAACAGTATTATGGCATGAAGCGGCCTGGACCAACCTTACTCATCCACGTACGAGAGACCGGTCCAATCGACTGACATGTGACTTTGTTGCATATAGATGGCTGGTGGGTGTCTGTCCCTCCCACCTTAGTTGGATCGTATTCGACAAAGGCGGTCCTTGAGAAGTTTGAATAGAAATTTTTGTATCACCGTTGTGGTCTTGTGTAGGTAAGAATCATTCTTGCTAGATACCCATAGCAGCCATGTAAAACGTGCAACAACAATTAGAGGACGTCGAACTTGTTTTTGCAGGGTATGTTGTGATATGATATGTCCAAAGACATGATGAGATATATTTGATGTATGAGATGATCATGTTTTGTAATAGTTCATATCAACTTGCATGTCGATGCATACGACAACTAGCAGGAGCCATAGGGTTGTCTTCAATTATTGTATGACCTGCGTGTCAATCATTAAGCCTTATGTAGTGCTTTAATTTACTGCTAAGCGGTAGCAATAGTAGTAGAAGCATGGTGGGCACGACAACCCCAATGGCGACACAATGATGGAGGTCATGATGATGGATATCATGGTGTTATGTCGGTGACGATGGAGATCATGTCGGTGATTTGGAGATGGAGATCAAAAGCACAAGTTCATGGCCATATGATGTCACTTATGATTTGCATGTGATGTTAATGCATTTATGCATCTTATTTTGCTTAGGATGAAGGTAGAATTATAAGGCGATCCCTCACTAAAGTTTCAAGATAAAATTTTGTTCTCCCCAAGTGTGCACCGTGTCATTGGGAACGAGCACCTATGGGATCTGAGGGACCCCTTTTGGTTCGGCAGGGGTGAAGGTTCGCACAAAGAGCAGATCTGATGAATAGCACGTGGGGGATTTACCCAGGTTCGGGCCGCAAGGATGCGTAAAACCCTACTCCTTCATGGTTATATTGAGAGTGTTCTTAGGGTTGTAGCTACAGGAGCATTGTTAACAGCTGTCATGTGTGCGGGCTAGAAGGACCCTAAGACTGAAAGCCCAAAAATCCGAGGATCCAAAAAGTCCACCACCGTATCGCCCTGGGCCTCCTTTTATACTCTGAAGAGGATCCCAACAGTGGCGTACAGTGCGTACATGGGGTGTACGGAGCTACAGTGCTATCATACCTAACTCTGACGAAGTAGGACAGGCGCATTTAATGCTCCGTTAGGCATCTCTGTCCGTCGGTGGGACGAGACATGAGCTCGTCCCATCAGCACCGCTTAGCCCCCTCTAGCGCCCACGCCGCGACACGTGCCTGGGCGAGGCGACACCTGGCCTGTGCGCTAGCATGGCCTTGCCGGGGCTTCGCCTTGTGGGTCTTGCCGGGGCTCTGCCGAGACCTTGTCCTTGCCTGAGAGTTTGATAGTTACCCCGGCAAGGTCTTGTCGGGGTCTTGATTTTTCTGTGCTTGTACCTGGCAAGTCTCTGCTAGGCCTTGTTGCCAGGGTGGCTACCACTTCCCGTGCACGAGTAAAGGGGCACTAGGAAGCCCAAAACTCTAGTGCACCGATAGGAGCCCCCAGGCCTGGGCCACACACATCGCGAGGCGCTGTTGGGCTAGGCCCAAACAATGCATGGGCACGCGTGGCAGGGCCCTGCGATTGTGATCATTCTGCTTGCCGCACTTCCCCATGACGTCCATTGAATGCGGGTCGTGGGATACGTGCGTGGTGCAGCCGTTATAGCAGCGCACCCGTGAAACGTTTCCATGTTATTTTAGTAAAGAGGCCGCCCTGCGTCTTCCTATAAATAGGAAATTGCAAAGGGGATGTCATAGGTTTTTGGTATTTTTGGTATTTTTGGTTTTAGATCTGAGAGTATAAGATGGAAAATAGACCTGGGGGCCATAGGTTTCACTAGAGGCTTCTATCATGATGGCAAGTATTATGGTGGGTGAACAAATTACTGTCGAGCAATTGATAGAAAAGCGAATAATTATGAAGATATCCAAGGCAATGATTATGCATATAGGAATCATGTCCGTGTCAAGTAGACCAAAACGATTTTGCATCTACTACTATTACTCCACACATTGACCGACTCCTGCCTGCATCTAGAGTATTAAGTTCATGAAGAACACAGTAACGCATTAGGTAAGATGACATGATGTGGAGGGATAAACTCAAGCAATATGATGAAAGCATTTGCTCCCTTGGTAGTTTTGGTAATTAATAACAACATATAAGTCATTGAACTAATGATCCCACCAAGTATATTTCAGGACAAGTTCAATGATAGGGATGGCCAAAGGATTGTGGAATTACCCCAAGATGCAAGGAAATAGGTTGGCCAAGCTTCAAGCAAAGAGGACTCTACATTTTACATTTGTGAGAAATCACTTTGAGTCCATAGGAAAGCCAATACTATTAAAAGGGCGTAAAGTTTTGATGGTGAACAATATGCTCAAATGACAGTCACCAAAACATCCACAAACTCTGCCACCAAAGTTTGTCCAAATCCAAATATCCAAAATCAGTGCAACCAACATTCCTATCCTGGTGCCACCGATTCTAAAGCCTAGACAGACTCAGCCAAACCCTAACACTTCGGTGCAGCCGACACTGCACTCGGTGCCACCGAGTTGGGTTGCGAAGATTCTGTTACGCAAATTCACATTTTCGGTCCGTCTGAGAATGGTGAATCGGAATCACCGAGTTTGGTAAATCTGACCGTTGGTCACCTTGTCGGTGTAACCGAGAATTGTATATCGGTTCCTCCGAGATTCAAAAGTTGCCACTTTTGGTCACTTCGATACCACCGAGATTTACACATCGGTGTCACCGAGTTGGTCATTTTGTGTGTAACGGTTGGATTTTTGGGGATGCCTATATATACCCCTTCACCACCACCCACTCGATAGAGAAGCACTCAGAACTATTCCATACCTATCCTACTCAGTTTTCTGAGAGAGAACCACCTACCCTTGTGTTGAGGTCAAGATCTTCCACTCCAACAATATGGATCTTGATTTCTAGCCTCCCCAAGTTCCTTTCCACCAATCCAAATCTATGAGAGAGTGCCTGTGCGTTGAGGAGTCTATCATCTTGAAGCACAAGAGCAAGGAGTTCAGCGTCATTACCGAGCCTATTACCTTTTGGAGGGTGGTGCCTCCTAGATTGGTTAGGTGTCGCTTGGGAGCCTCCTAGTTCGTGTTGTGGAGTGAACCAAGAAGTTTGTAAGGGCAAGGAGATCACCCACTTCGTGAAGATCTACTCATAGTGAGGCTAGTCCTTCGTGGACGGAAGCCGCATGGAATAGTCAAGGTTGCTTCTTCATGGAACCCTCCGTGGGTAGAGCCCTCCATGGACTCTCGTGACCGTTACCCTCCATGGGTTCAAGACTCCATGAACGTGGACGTACAATAGCACCACCTATTGGAACCACGGGAAAAATCACCGTGTCATCACTTGTGTTTGCTTTCCTAACCCTCTCTTTACTTACATATGCAATGTCTTTATTTTCTGCTGCTACACTCTAGACATGCATGTGTAGGGTGTTACTTGATATGCTATGAATGATAAAACTTGCCAAGAATTAAAATTGGGGAAAAGGAAAAACTTTTATTTGATCAAGTAGTCTAATAACCCCCCTCTAGACCTACTTTCGATCCTACAAGTGGTATTAGAGCTTTGGTCCCTATTGCATTGGTTTCACAACCTAGGAGAAGTATGGCATCTAGTGAGGGAAATTATCACTGTAGAGGTCCAAACTTTGATGGCACTAATTTTGCTAGCTGGAAGCACAAAATGAAAATGCATTTGCTTGGTCATAATCTTGCCATTTGGGCTATTGTTCGTGTTGGCTTGCAAGGTGAATTCTTTGCGGATGGAAAGGAATTGGATCGTGAAGCGTCTGCGGATGAATTGAAGATGTTGCAACTCAATGCTCAAGCATGTGACATTCTCTTCAACTGCATATATCCTGAAGAATTCAACAAAATCAGCCGTCTTGAACACGCAAAAGAGATTTGGGATACTTTGGTTGATATGCATGAAGGAACTGAGTCCGTGAGAGAATCCAAATTAGATATTCTTCAAGGTCAACTTGACAAGTTCAAGATGAAGGATGGTGAAGGAGTCACTGAAATGTACTCTAGGCTAGCTCTCATCACCAATGAGATTGCCGGCTTAGGAAGCAAAGAAATGACTGACAAGTTCATCATCAAGAAGATACTTCGAGCTTTGGATGAGAGATATGACACCATGTGCACATTGATCCAAATTATGCCCAACTACAAAGATCTCAAACCAACATAAGTGATTGGTAGAATTGTTGCTCATGAGATGACACTCAAAGACAAGGAAGAGCTTCATCACAAGTCGAGCGGTGCTTACAAAGCCACAAGTGATGCTCCTGCTACCTCAAGCGACAACCTTGTCACAAATGAAGAGATAAGCCTCATGGTCAAGAAATTCAACAAGTTCTACAAGAATAGAAGCAAAGATCGCAGCTCCAACTCAAGACATGAAGAGAAGCGTTCGTCAAGTCATGACCGAAACTGTTACAACTGTGGGAAGCCCGAACACTACTCCAATGAGTGCTCAGCTCCCTACAAACAAAGAGAAGAGTCACCAAGAAGACGAAGATCAAGAGATGAATCACCTCGAAGAGAGAGAAGGAGTAGAGATGATCATTATGAATGAAGACCCTCAAGGAGAAGTAGGGACTCAGAGAAAAAGGACAAGCACACCAAGAGATACTCAAGAATAAAGCATCAAGATCATGTTGGTGAATGGGTTTCCAGCTCCGACTTCGACAACCACTCTGAGAGAAGCTATCACTCCAACTCCGACTATAGTCAAGATGATGGTGTTGCCGGAATTGCACTAGTGACAACCAACTCCTGTGATCTATTTGATTCACCAAATGAAGGAGGTGGAAGTTGCTTCATGGATAAAGGCCCCAAGGTATCACACCCCAAATATCTTGATTTCGATAGTGATGAAGATGATTTGCTTTACGATGATGACTTGCTATGTGATAAAACTAGTGATATTAATCATAATGAACTTGATATTTCTCATGCTAGTCAAGATAAGTCAATAGATGATGATAAGATGAAAATAGAAGAACTAACTAAAGAACTCAACACACTTAAGTTAGATCATGAATCTACTCTTGAAGATCATAGAGAGCTTGTAAGAACTCATGAGAAGCTACACTTCGAGAAGCTCAATTTGGAGCAAGAACATGAATTTCTTAAAGCTATCAATGACGATCTCCGAAAGAAGACTTCATCTTATATTGCCAAACGACTACTCTTGTCTACATTCATGCCACAAGTCAAATCTAAGAAAACTAGTAACAAAGGAAAGAAAGGTTCTTCATCTAGTAGCAACAACACAAATGCTAAACCCAATGATGTTGCTCCTAGTAGTTATATTGATTCCACTAATGATGATTCTCTTAGCCAAGTTACACTTGAGCAATAAAATGCTTTATTGAAAGGGATTATAGAGAAAGGTATCTACAAGAGTCTTGAAGGGTACAAACAATTTGATGAGATTGTACGCAAGCATGGAGGATACCGAAAGAATCGCGGTGTTGGCTACTTCAACGCTAATGGAGTTGAATGGGAAGAAGGTCAATATCCCGAGCCCAAGTTTGTTCCTCAAAAGGAGAAGTATGAAAATACTCTTCCCATGGGGAGAAACACTCAAGATGATCTTCCACCACAAGACCACAAGCTCAAGGGCAAGAACAAGCTCCAAGAGGACTTTGACTCTTATGAAGATGAACCCCAAGCTTTGGTGAAGTGAGTTCCCAAGGCTACTACAAGCTCAAATTCTACAAGTGCTACTTGAACACCCACTACTAGGAGAAAGCCTATAGATAGGATTTTAGCAGTAGCGCTGGTTATAGGGAAAGCTCTATTGTTAGGTAGTAGTAGCGCTGGGTACGAACCAACGCTACAAGTAGAACCCTATGAGCAGCGCTGGCTAGCTAACCAGCGCTATTGATAAGTGGTCCCGACGTCACCACCAGTGGCTACCTATAGTTGTAGCAGCTCTCCAAAACCAGCGCTACTACTACAGACATAGCAATAGCACTTTTCAGTAGACCATCGCTACTGCTATGGCTGTACGTTGCCAGTAGGTGGGCCCTGATTAGCAGCAGCACCTGGGCTCGGGCCAGCGCTACTACTATTCGACCCCCACCGTTGACTCCCACTCCTCATTCGATCCCACGTCTCCCTCTTCCCATTCGATCCCCTCTCCCTCTCATAACTCCTCTCCCCCAACCGTCGTCGTCGTCGTCGCCATCACCTCGACGCTGCCACCGTCGCGCCTCGGTCCTCACTTGCCATCATGGCCTCCCTCACCGTCACCCCGTCCCTCACTGCTGCACCCTCCCTTACCGTTGCCCGCTTCCTCACCATCGCAGCCTCCCTCATCGTCACCCCCTCCCTCAACGTCGCGCCCCTCCCTCTGAAGGTAGACCCTACTCCCTCCTTCCTCCCTCTTCCCTCTCCCCTCACTCCCTTCACCCCCTCTCGCATCCAGCCATTTTTTAGGTTTGTTAGGTTGATTAGGGGGTTAGGTTGATTCTAGGGATAGGTTGTTAGGTTGATTCTAGGGTTAGGTTGATTAGGGGGGTTAGGATGATTCTAGGGTTAGGTTGATTCTATGCTTAGGTTTGTTAGTTAAATTAGTTTAGAGCCAAATATGAATGTGCCACATATGAAAAACCTTATTGCATTTTTTCAAGTTATTTATTTTTCTCATAGGAATTTGTCTTGACGTTCGCGATGCTCGGCCCGCATCCTCGTCATCGAGTGGTCCGCGAGAGCCTGCTTGATAGGCGCCATGTCCGGGACTGGACTCCATCGGGCTGACACTAGGAGGTGCTACCTTCCCGGGCTCGGAGCTTGGTGAGGAATCCAGGTCTCGTCGTCGACACGGAGCTTCTGTGGTGGTGGTCACGTGGGCCACTTTCGGTGCGGAGGGAGCGGGCCCCCACGGAGGTGGTACATCGCCGTGTTAGGGAGGAGGACGATCACGTCCGTCACTACATGGCGGCGTTGGACGCCAGGTTCAACAATACCTAGCATATTCTTCAGGGATCTCACCCGACTTATGATCTCGTGATGGTTCCTTATCTTTGGGTGTCCACTGCCAGCGACTCAGAGACCGCTAGTGAACCGAGTTCACCGTCCTCCACTTTGGATTCTAGGATATTCGATCTGTATTAGTGATCTTATATGGTAATATTTGAGACGTATTAGTTAATATTTGATGATGCATTAACTGGATTATTCGGGATGATGTATTAGTGATATTATATTCGAGTTCATTAGAAATGTATTAGTGGTATTTTATCGGTATAACGCGTGGGGCGCATATTATCATGATCACAACTTTACTCATTTGCTAGAATGAACATGTCATATTCTGAATATAGAGGATGTCTTGGTGTTCTTGTTTGCAATGTACCTACGAGTGGCCTATGTTTTTCCGGAATGTTGATTTGTTTCCGTTCTAGCAAATTTCAGGCGCTCGATATGTCCTGTTTTTAGTAAAGGTCATGCCGATTTTTTTCATGAAATTTAGCACGACTTGTGCTACAATGTAGGACATATCGAGTGCTTGTGATTTGCCAGTCATTCCGGCAAAACATAGGGCATTTTTTCTATGTCATTGCTCGATATATGGAACGGTTTGACTTTAGGTCTGTTTCAGTGAGGGAGAGTGTCCACCATATATATATATATGAGAGAGGAAGAATCCCGACTATTGTCGTGGGGGTCATTTCACCTTGTTTTCCTTGTGCTAGATATTTGTAATGCACTAGGGAAAGGAGGAGTAGCGACCATCACGTACGATCGAAATATGAGAGAGGAAGAATCCCGACTGTTGTCGTGGGGGTCACTTCTCCTTCTTTTCCTTGTGCTAGATATTTGTAATTCACTAGGGAAAGGAGGAGTAGCTACCATCACCGATGTTCGAAATATAAGAGAGGAAGAATCCCGACTGTTGTTGTGGGGGTCGCTTCTCCTTCGTTCCCGTGTGCTAGACATTTTGGTGCAATGCACTTGGGGACGAATGGAGGAGCCACCATCACCGATAGCCGCAATATCAGAGGGAGTGCCCACCATATACGTGAGATGAGAGTTTAGGAAGGAAAGACTCGACAAACCTAAAGTCAACCCGTTGCATATTGAGTAATAGTGATTTGTGTGTTGATCAGTTTCCTAGTAGTTTCCTTCGATCGATTTTAAATGTTTCAACTATGAACATAGGAAATGTATGACAACGAAAGGGAATTTGTTATGTGCGAATACTGCGAAGACGAGTGCGACTTGTGCGACAAGCCTTAGCTAGTTGGTGGTAGGCGCTTCAGCATCATGCTGGATGAGACCTTCGAAGTGGATACAATAAGTCACAACGACAAGTCTTTTTTCGTAATTAAGCATGACTTCTGCTTCTTTTGCTTCAACTTATAATTTCAATTTTTTACTATTCTACTAGTGTATCCCCTGCCATGCAAGAATTTATGTCTTGGATAAGATTGGTTTCGATACTAAAAACAGTATGGAGGTAAAGAGAGTTCACTTGAGGACCGAGCATGGTTATACTTTTGCCATAAAATTGTACAATACAGACACATACTCCTATTTTGAATGCAAAAGTTGGATAGCACTATGCAAGGCTTATGCATTTGAGCCTAATATGCTTATCACCTTTGATATTCGTCCGGAAGATGAAATTCAAGGTAATATCGACATCTGGGTCGATGTGCAGACGCCTCCAATTCTACCAATATGTGAGTTTCTCAACCATATTTATTAAGTAATTTATATTGTTTATTTAAAAATAGTTGACAACTAATTTCTATTTACAGCTTATTTCCATTCAAGCAAACATGTCCAGCGCTTGGTAGACAACACCTACTACTGTCCCGGGGCTGAACTAAACTGCGAGGAGATAGGTCATTATGTTTCATGGCTTGAGGATCTTGATGCTGTCAAGACAGGTTATTTTCCTGGACTTCGAGATATTAGTACTCAAAATGTGCAACCACTAGTGTGCGTGTTGAACTACGGTAACATCTATCTAGGAAAGATGGTAATATTTTTACTATTTATCCTCAGTGCATCTTTTGCATACATTATTTTTTAAGCTAAACTTCATTGCTAAGTATCTTACTACGATGTTCTTCAACAGGGACTCCCGATGAGTGTTGTGCCTCGTTGGATTGAGTCTAAAGGTCGCATGGCAATTGTTAGCTTACAGCCAAGATATCATGTATTGCACATGAGTGCATTCATCATTTCTTGAAGCGAGGAAGTCTTGATAGTCAAAGACTGGAGAAAAATTGTGAAGGATCACAGAGAAGTCCTAGGGGGCAGCAATTAGAAGCACAACCCAAAATTAGGAGACAGGTTCATATGCATTCTCCAATATGATGAAGAAGGAGTGGTACACATGTTTTATGCTATTTTACCTGAGAGAGAGCAGCAGGAGTAGGTCCTAGTTATTAAGAACAATTAGTTAGTGTTGATTATATATGACTAGTGACCTAGTGACCAAGTTGATGCCCAAGTTGATGATGATGACGAGGAGTTGTTATATGATGACGATGATGAGTTGTTGTTATTATAACTAGTGACCAAGTTGTTATATGATGTCTCATGGACGAAAATGATGATGATGATGAGTTCTTATATGAAAATGATGTATTATGATGATCTGATGAAACTACTGTATAGAGCCTATATAAATACATCACAAATACATAGAGGGGGTATGAATCTGTGAAACTAGTAATACTAGCAGCAGTGTTGGAAGCCATCTAGCAGCAACGCTGGATTATCAGCAGCACTTGCCCCTCTGCAGCGCTACAGATAGTTAGCAGTAGCGTTGGTAAGTGCAGCACTACTGCTAACCAGACTTAGCAGTAGCGCTGCACCAACAAGCCTTACTTCTACAACTTAGCTGTAGCGCCTTAGTAGTAGCGCTGGACCCAACACTACTAGTAAGGGTATTTCCAGCGCTACTACTAGGCTTTCTCCTAGTAGTGACCAAGGATCCCCATCAACTTGATGTGGGTTCCCAAGAAGAAGAACTAGAGAGTTCTTGAGGGATGAATCCACCAATTAAATTCACTCATATTCATTATTGGCAAGATCTATTTGCAATCAACTTCAACCCTATGCAATAGATCAAGGAGTCACACATTCCCTCAAAGGTAAGCAAGGGACAAGGTAATCAACAAATCAATGGACATCATTACACATGGTTTGCGCTCCATGTCCATAGATATCCTTGTATTTGTCTCTTGTGTGTTGGGACTAACCCATGTAGGTGAGAAGAGTAAGGAAACATGAAGGATGCTCCCAACTCTTGGTGATCTTCATCAACCTTGAGCATCCACAGCTACCTCACCAACATGAAGTCTTCATTGACAAAACCCAAGGTTAGTTTATCCCTCTTATGGGGGAATGTCACATCAAGGGGAGCTTTACTCTAAGACTTGAGTCAAAGCATCTCTTAGTATGTGACAACATTAAATGCTTTATGTAAAAGTGGTAACCCCACTTGTGCTTAAATGATGAGTATGACCTATGATCAAGTACTCTTACTTGGCTCCTAAGTCAAATACTCATATATAGATGACTTCGTCATCGCCCAAGTGCTTGTTCGATGCTAGAATGTTTGTGCATGTTTGCCATGATTTCATTTGACATCTTATTGTGTGAGCATGTTGGTCTGAATTTATTTTCTCATTAGAGGATATCCAATTGTTGCTATTTGGCTTTTTATTTATCTTTTGCTAGTTGGATACACAAGAATGCCTAGGACCACTTCTTTACCTATCTATACTTTCTCACCTCATACTCGATTCATGCTGCATCACAAAATTTGAACTAGTACTTTTCGATCCCTTTGTGTGTGGAGCACTCGGAGTTCCGTATCAACAAGGACTAACCATTAAAACCTCCCAAGTGCATCTCGGTGGAACCAACCACAAAATCTCGGTCTCACTGAATGCCTAGGGTTGATCTGGTTTTCAATCTCGGTACCACTGATTCCATCTTCTCGGTTACACCGAGTTTCCCTGACAACTGACAGTTGAGTAACTCGGTGACACCGAAAAGTTAGAATCGGTGCCACCGACAGTGGTGGGTATATAACCGTGGACCTCGATGTTTTGAAATTCAATCTCAATCATCGTGCCTCAGAACCCTAAGCTGCCGCCTACGAGACCCCTGGTCGTTGCCCTTGTATCCATGCGCTCCTCCGTCATTGGGAATCGCCGTCACCGACGAAATCCTCGCCCTCATCGCCGCCGTAGAGGATCCGTGCCAAGCTAGGGTACGGATTCGATCTCTATTGCACTCCTCGTCCGATTCTTGCGCATTAGATTCAAGTTTATCAACAACACACTCCTTCCATGTATTCCTATCCACTCGAAATCTCCATAGTCTAGCGAATGATGAATTTTCTAGCGTTTTGTCGTCCGCCCGATGAATCTCGATGGAACCGAAATAGACATATCGGTCTCACCGATGTGAACTTCTGTGTTGCTGAGAACTGACTCGGTGGAACCGAGAACCTCTTTTAGTCTGACCGAAAAGGGTGCCAAGGTTCGGTTAAGTGAGTCAGTTTGTCTCAGCACCACCGAAAAATTTGTTTCGGCTGTACGATATTTATTTGACAGAATGCAAAAACCTTGAAAATTTATTGTTCAAAATTTCAAAATGCACCCTCATTTTGTGATGACTCATCTACTTCTGCTCTCATATACTCTATTCACAGGGTCAGTATGTCAAATGCAGAGGACATTCAAAATTTGGCAGAGCAGGGAGTTGATATGAGTTCAGGCACAAGCCCAGAGCCTAGTTCTTTTTCAGATCCAAGCACCCCTAGCTCCCATGGGTTGCCCAAGGCTGCCACCAGGACTAGGAAGAAGCTAAATTCTGATGAAGAAGATTCAGACTTTATTCCTGAGGAGATTCTTGCCAAGAAGCAAGAAAAGGCTGCTAAGAAGTCAACAACTGAAGCTACTTCTTCCAGAAGAGTTGTTAGCAAAGTATATGCACCTTCTACAGCTATGAGAGCACCTGAGAGTGCTAGGGCCACAATGACTATAGACCCCCCAAGGAAGTCTTTGCCTAAGAAGGCAGGGGAGAAGAAGGCCAAAAGGAGGATTATCCATGTGATTGGCAGACCTACCTCTATGTATGAAGATCCAGAGGAGGCTACTGGTGCTGCTACCGAGGAAGAGGAGGAAGAACATGTTGAGAAGGGCCCTCCCAAGAAGAAAGCCAAGAAGCTTATGGCTGATGCTATGCCAAAGACTGACACTTCCAAGAGCACCAAGCCTACATCCAAGAAAGCTACTGCACAGAAGTCCAAGAGAACTACTAGAGACATTCCAGCTGCTGAGAAGAACAAGGGGACTGCCTCCATACTTGAAGATGATGATGACTTGACTACTTTGATGAAGCTCAGACCACATCTTCCAGACATGGTGCCAACCACTTAGTTGCTAAAGACATGAAGAACAGGAAAGACTCAAGATTGAGAGCCTGGAGAGCTATAGATCCTTATGCCCAGAGGAAGAAAATTGCTGTTGACTATAGGTTCTACACCAGAGAGCAACATGACTTTTAGGATACAGTGCTGCTTGATAAGAGCCCAGCTGTGAGTGATATGAGATATGTTGATTGTAAATTCATTAAGGAGAATGTGGACTATTTTCCAAGTGTCCAGGATAATTTCCACTACATTGGTCTGGATGAGTTCATTGGCAGAGATCTTACTGCATGGAATGATGAGATGATCATGCAATTCTACTCCACTACACATTTCTACGGGGATGGTAGAATTGTGTGGATGACTAAAGGAGCAAGGTATGAATCCACTGTTGAGGAGTGGGCTGCACTTCTAGGAGTTGTAGATGTTCAGGATGGTGATCTGGATGTATACTCAGAATCCAAAGCAAGTCACAATGCCATGAAGGATATGTATACTCCTATCCCCGCAGACAAGGTGCAATCTCATAAGCTAGGATCCATCTACTATCTGCAAGCAGGCCTCCGTACAATGAACACTATTCTGAGGCATACCTTGATGCCCAAGTCAGGAGATGATAAGATGATCTGAGGCTACTCCATCAACATGTTGATCCACCTTGTAGGAACACCAGGATTAGAGTCATGAATTTGATTGTTGAGACAATCAAGAGGGTTGCTGCTGATCAAAAGCGCTCTTGCTGCTATGCACCCTACATCCAATTGCTTATCAACTCTCAGTTGGAGAAGCACATTTTTTACTCTAGATCGTCCACATCTGCCCCTACAGCCAGATCTCGAGGATAATGTTGTGGTGATGGACCCGGATCATCCCACATCTTCTACAGCACAGGCAGAGGCTGAAGCAGTTCGAGCTGCTAGTGCTCAAGCCCCCAGATCCAGGAACAAGCAAATGGATCTTCTAATATCAGCCATTCAGGGCATGCAGAAGGATATCAAGGGGATTCTGGACAACCAGAACAGTCTTGTGAGGATCTTTGAGACAAGGATCAAGACTCTTGGTGACAAGGTGGACAAAGCGACAAAGATAGTTATAGAGCTTAAGAAGGAAGTTGACTCCATGAACATCCCTCGGGTCTCTTCTACTTCTTCAGATGATGACGATGATGATGATGAGGAGGAGGATGGATCGGGCTAGATCAGTCACCTACTTCTCAGGCCAGGCACCCAGTTCATTACTCGGGCCAGATCAGTCACAGTGCCTGCACCAGACTTGAGGCCCTCTTCATCATCTCGTGCTACTGTCAGGATAGCTCCTGCTCCATCAACTCCAGTTTGTCCAATGTCAACTCCAGCTCCTTCCATGACATTTGCAGAGATCTTCGCTGATGCTGTTCTCTCAACTCTTGCATCGACAACCGGAGGATATCAACCCAAGAACGATTAGATATATGCCTTGGAACTTTTTGGTAACTTGTTGCCAAAGGGGGAGAAGTGTTCATAGATCTTTAGGCTTCGAGTGAGAGAGCGTTTGGTGTTTGTTGCTTTTTCAAAAACAATTGCTTTTGGTTACTATGATACTCTTTTATTTGCTTGTGATACACGCTTGATGATGTTTGATCATACGCTTTGATGTGTGATGCTACTATTTCCTATCATCTTAATGCTTATGTGATGATCATTCATCTTTGGTTGATTTTGTTGTGCTATGATGTTCATTCCAATTACTCTCGCACACCACCAATTACTCATGCACCTAATCGATTGTGCATTTGCATTCAAACGCAAATTTAAAAATAATGCACAAATTTAGGGGGAGCTCTTGCTTATCACATACTTCTCAAAGCGACGATTATATTCCATGATTATATATTTGTCGAAGCTTTGATCTATATGTTATCATCAATTACCAAAAAGGGGGAGATTGAAAGCACATTTGCTCCCTTGGTGGTCTTAGTAATTAATAACAACATATAAGTCATTGAACTAATGATCCCACCAAGTATATTTCAGGAAAAGTTCAATGATAGGGATGGCCAAAGGATTGTGGAATTACCCCCAAGATGCAAGGAAATAGGTTGGACAAGCTTCAAGCAAAGAGGACTCTACATTTTACATTTGTGAGAAATCACTTTGAGTCCATAGGAAAGCCAAAACTATTAAAAGGGGGTAAATATTTGATGGTGAACAATATGATCAAACGTGCACAAGTGACAGTCACCAAAACATCCACAAACTCTCCCACCAAAGTTTGTCCAAAGACAAATATGCAAAATCGACGCAACCAACATTACTATCCCGGTGCCACCAATTCTAAACCCTAGACAGACTCAGCCAAACCCTAACACTTCGGTGTAGCCGACACTGCACTCGGTGCCATCGAGTTGGGTTGCCAAGATTCTGTTACGCAAATTCACATTTTTGGTCCGTCCGAAAATGGTGAATCGGCGTCACCGAGTTTGGTAAATCTAACCATTGGTCACCTTGTCGGTGCAACCGAGAATTGTATATCGGTCCCTCCGAGATTCAAAAGTTGCCACTTTTGGTCACTTCGATACCACCGAGATTTACACATCGGTGTCACCGAGTTGGTCATTTTGTGTGTAATAGTTGGATTTTTGGGGATGCCTATATATACCCCTTCACCACCACCCACTCGATAGAGAAGCACTCAGAACTATTCCATACCTATCCTACTCAGTTTTCTGAGAGAGAACCACCTACCATTGTGTTGAGGTCAAGATCTTCCACTCCAACCATATGGATCTTGATTTCTATCCTCCCCAAGTTGCTTTCCACTAATCTCATCTCTTCCACCAAGCCAAATCTGTGTGAGAGTGATTGTGTGATGAGGAGTCTATCATCTTGAAGCACAAGAGCAAGGAGTTCATAGTCATTACCGAGCCTATTACCTTTTGGAGGGTGATGCCTCCTAGATTGGTTAGGTGTCACTTGGGAGCCTCCTACTTCGTGTTGTGGAGTGAACCAAGAAGTTCATAAGGGCAAGGAGATCGCCAACTTCGTGAAGATCTACCCATAGTGAGGCTAGTCCTATGTGGACGGAAGCCGCATGGAATAGTCAAGGTTGCTTCTTCGTGGAATCCTCCGTGGGTAGAGCCCTCCGTGGACTCTCGCGACCGTTACCCTCCGTGGGTTGAAGACTCCATGAACGTGGACGTACGGTAGCACCACCTATCGGAACCACGGGAAAAATCATCGTGTCATCACTTGTGTTTGCTTTCCTAACCCTCTCTTTACTTACATGTGCAATGTCTTTATTTTCCGCTGCTACACTCTTAGACATGCATGTGTAGGGTGTTACTTGATAATCTGTGAATGCTAAAACTTGCCAAGAATTAAAATTGGGAAAAAGGCAAAACTTTTATTTGGTCAAGTAGTCTAATAACCCCCCCCCCTCTATACCTACTTTCCATCCTACAGTGACACCACTGAGGAGGAGCTAGCGTACATCGCCAGCAGGGCGGAGGAAGTAGAGCTCGCCGCAGAGGCCGGCAGCGCTGACTTTTTGGAAGACGAAGCTGACAAAGGGGAAACGCTGCCCAGCGAAGATCTTGCCAGGTAGCGTGGGACCGCTGAGGAGCAAGGTGGCCCAGCTGCCCGGGGCTGCCCTGCCGAATACGCAGCTAAGGAGGAGGTGCTCGAAGAGGCCCCGTCCCTTGTGCAAAGGAAAAGCCGCGTCCTTCATAGCGCCGCCGCTGGGCTCCTCATTTGCAAGCTCCATCGAGTAGCACAGCCCCCGGCAAGGGGGCGACCGGCAAGGCCGCGCAGCGGCCAGAAACCCATCAGCAACCCGCGCCTGCCGTGGCCAAGCGATCCAGCAGCACCCTCCTCCTCCTCCCACAGGCACCACAGTAGAGGTCGGCTTCGACCTTTCTACCCTTAGCTCAGGAGAACAAGATGAGGAGTAAGGATCCTGCCGTATCTTTCACTTTTCCAATTTCTAGTTTTTATTTTACTCATTTGATTTTCCTTGGTTTGCCTCCACATGGATGCGAAAACTCTGGCGTAATAGGTCGCAAAGAGGGCGAGGACCTCGACGGTTGAGGAGTCGTCGGCAACCGCCTTAGGTGCGCCAAGGACAACCATCGTCAGCCCGAAAGCTAGCTCTGTTGGAAATATGCCCTAGAGGCAATAATAGAATGGTTATTATTGTATTTCCTTATTCATGATAATTGTCTATTGTTCATGCTATAATTGTATTAACCGGAAATCGTAATGCATGTGTGAATACATAGACCACAACGTGTCCCTAGTGAGCCTCTAGTTGGCTAGCTCGTTGATCAATAGATGGTCACAGTTTCATGACCATGGACATTGGATGTCATTGATAACGGGATCACATCATTAGGAGAATGATGTGATGGACCAGACCCAATCCTAAGCATAGCACAAGATCGTGTAGTTCGTCTGCTAAAGCTTTTCCAATGTCAAGTATCGTTTCCTTAGACCATGAGATTATGCAACTCCCGGATACCGTAGGAATACATTGGGTGTGCGAAACGTCACAACGTAACTGGGTGGCTATAAAGGTACACTACGGGTATCTCCGAAAGTATCTATTGGGTTGGCACGAATCGAGACTGGGATTTGTCACTCTGTATGACGGAGAGGTATCTCTGGGCCCACTCGGTAAGACATCATCATAATGATCTCAATGTGACTAAGGAGTTAGCCACGGGATGACGTGTTACGGAACGAGTAAAGAGACTTGCCGGTAACGAGATTGAACAAGGTATAGGGATACCGACGATCGAATCTCGGGCAAGTATCATACTGGTAGACAAAGGGAATTGTACACGGGATTGATTGAATCCCCAACATTGTGGTTCATTCGATGAGATCATCATGGAGCATGTGGGAGCCAACATGGGTATCTAGATCCCGCTGTTGGTTATTGAGCGAAGAGGTATCTCGGTCATGTCTACGTGTCTGTCGAACCCGTAGGGTCTACACACTTAAGGTTCGATGACGCTAGGGTTATAGGGAGATAGTGTACATGGTTACTGAAGGTAGTTTGGAGTCCCGGATGAGATCTTGGACGTCACGAGGAGTTCCGGAATAGTCCAGAGGTAAAGAATGATATATAATAAGTGAGAATTTGGCCATCGGAAGTGTTTCAGGAATTATCGGTAACGTATCGGGACCATCGGAAGGGTTCCGGGGGTCCACCAAGTGGGGCCACCAGCACCGGAGGGCTGCATGGGCCACAAGTGGGAGGGAACCAACCCTAGGTGGGCTGGTGCTCCCCCACAAGGGACCCAAGGGGCAGCTTGAGGTGGGAGGTGGGCAAACCCTAGAGGCATATGGGCCCTAGGCCCACCTAGGGTGCCGCCCCTTCCGCTCCCTCTTTGGCCGTCACCCTAGATTGTTCTAGGGTTGGTCGCCGACCCTGGGGAGGGAACCCTAGGGCTGTCGCACCCCTCCCCCTTCCTCCTATATATATGTGGGGTTTTGGGGGCTGCCAGACACACGAGTTCTCTCTCTCTCTCGATGCATCCCTACCCTTCCTCTTCCTCGTTCTCCGCGGTGCTTGGCGAAGCCCTGCCAGAGACCACGCAACTCCACTGTCACCACGACGTCGTGCTGCCGAAGCTCTCCCTCAACCTCTCCTTCCTCCTTGCTGGATCAAGGTGTATGAGACGTCATCGGGCTACACGTGTGTTGAACGTGGAGGTGCCGTTGTTCGGCGCTTAGATCGGAATCCATCGAGATCAAAATCGTAGAGAGTACGACTCCACCAACCGCGTTCTAGTAACACTTACGCTTAGCAATCTTCAAAGGTATGAAGATGCAATATCACCTTACTCATTCATGGTTTCTCCATAGATAGATATTGGTGGTCGTAGGATTTTTTTTGATTTACTACTATGTCTCCCAACAGTGGTATCAGAGCCATGTTTATGCGTAGAATCTATGCACGAGTAGAACACAAAGTTGTCGTGGGCGTCGATCTTGTTAATTTGCTTGCCACTCTAGTCTTATCTTGATTCGGCGGTATTGTGGGATGAAGCGGCCCAGACCAACTTTACACGTACGCTTACGTGAGACCGGTTTCACCGCTTGACATGCACTTGTTGCAGAAGGTGGCTAGCGGGTGTGTGTCTCTCCCACCTTAGTCGGATTGGATTCGATGAAAAGGGTCCTTATGAAGGGTAAATAGTAATTGGCATATCACCTTGTGGTTTTGGCGTAGGTAAGAAATGGTCTTGCTAGAAACCTATAGCAGCCACGTAAAAACTTGCAACTACAAATTAGAGGACGTCTAACTTGTTTTTGCAGCATATGCCTTGTGATGTGATATGGCCAAAGGATGTGATGTGATGAATTGTGATGTATGAGATTGATGATGTTCTTGTAATAGGATTCACGACTTGCATGTCAATGAGTATGACAACCGGGAGGAGCCATAGGAGTTGTCTTATTTTATTGTATGACTTGTGTGCCAATCATAAACGCCATGTATTTACTTTAGTTTATTTCTAATCGTTAGCCATAGTAGTAGAAGTAATAGTTGGGAAGACAACTTCATGGATACACGATGATGGAGATCATGATGATGGAGATCATGGTGTTGTGCCGGTGACAGTGATGAGCATGGTGCCCCGAAGATGGAGATCAAAGGAGCAAGATGATATTTGCCATATCATGTCACTATATTAATTGCATGTGATGTTTATCATGTTTACATCTTATTTTCTTGGAACGACGATAGTAAATAATATGATCTCTCAATAAAATTTAAATAAAGGTGTTCACCCTAACGGTGCACCGTTGCTAAGGATCGTTGTTCCGAAGCACCATGTGATGATCGGGTGTGATAGGTTCTAACGTTCGCATACAACGGGTTAAGCTAGATTTACACACGCGAAACACTTAGGTTGACTTGACGAGCCTAGCATGTAAAAACATGGCATCGGAACACAGAAGACCGAAAGGTCGAACATGAGTCGTATAGAAGATACGGTCAACATGGAGATGTTCACCATGGATGACTAGTCTGTCTCACGTGATGATCGGACACGGGCTAGTTGACGTGGATCATCTGTCACTTGGATGTCTAGAGAGATGTCTATCTAAGTGGGAGTTCATTAAATAACTTGATTATGTGAACTTAATTTTCATGAACTTAGTCTAAAATTGTCTTTACAATCTATATTGTAGATCCAATGGCCAACGCTAATGTCACCCTCAACTTCAACGTGTTCCTTGAGAAAACCAAGCTGAAAGATGATGGAAGCAACTACGCGGACTAGGTCCGTGGCTTGAGGATCATCCTCATAGCTTCCAAAAGATTGTATGTCCTTGATGCACCGCTAGGTGACGCACCCATTTTCCCAGTAGATCAAGACATTATGAACGCTTGGCACTCACGCTGCAATGACTACTCCCTTGTTCAGTGCGACATGCTTTACAGTTTAGAACCGGTGCTCCAAAAGCGTTTTGAGCAACACGGAGCATATGATATGTTCCAAGAGCTGAAACTGGTTTTCCAAGCTCATGCCCGGGTCGAGAGATATGATGTCTCCGGCAAGTTCTTCAGTTGTAAGATGGAGGAAAACAGTTCTGTCAGTGAGCACATACTCAAAATGTCTGGGTTGCACAACTGCTTGACTCAGCTGGGAGTTAATCTCACGGATGACTTGGTCATTGACAGAATCCTCTAGTCGCTTCCACGAAGCTACAAGAGCTTTGTGATGAACTACAACATGCAGGGTATGGAGAAGTCCATTCCTGAGTTGTACTCGATGCTGAAATCAGCGGAGGTTGAGATCAAAAAGGAGCATCAAGTGTTGATGGTGAGTAATACCACTAGTTTCAAGAAGTGCAAGGGTAAGAAGAACTTCAAGAAGGACGACAAAGCTGTTGCCGCACCCGGTAAGCAAGTTGCCGGGAAGAAGAACAAGAATGGACGCAAGCCTGAGACTGAGTGCTTTTGTTGCAAGGGTACCGGTCACTGGAAGCGGAACTGCCCCAAGTACTTAGCGGATAAGAAGGCCGGCAACATTAAAGGTATATGTGATATACTTGTTATTGATGTGTACCTTACCAGCGCTCATAGTAGCTCCTGGGTATTTGATACCAGTGCAGTTGCTCATGTTTGTAACTCCAAGCAGGAGCTGCGGAATAAGCGGAGACTGGCAAAGGACGAGGTGACGATGCGCGTCGGGAATGGTTCCAAGGTCGATGTGATCGCCATCGTCACGCTACCTCTACATCTACCTTCGGGATTAGTTTTAAACCTCAATAATTCTTATTTAGTACCAGCTTTGAGCATG
The DNA here is from genome assembly GCA_022496015.1 of Hordeum marinum. Lineage (NCBI taxonomy): Eukaryota > Viridiplantae > Streptophyta > Magnoliopsida > Poales > Poaceae > Hordeum > Hordeum marinum. Next base: position 123,435,853 of record CM039673.1, on the reverse strand, counting down.
AACATTGTATCTGGATCTCGTTTGATGTGAGATGGCTACTCATTTAAATCTGAGAATAATGGTTGTTCTATTTATATGAGAGAAATGTTTTATGGTCATGCCTCGCTGGTCAATGGTTTATTTTTGATGATTCTCGAACGTGATGTTACACATGTTCATAGTGTGAGTACCAAAAAGTGTAAGGTTGATAACGATAGTCCCACTTACATGTGGCACTGCCACCTTGGCCATATTGGTGTCAAACGCATGAAGAAACTCCATGCTGATGGACTTTTGGAGTCTCTTGATTTTGAATCATTTGACACGTCCGAACCATGCCTCATGGGCAAAATGACCAAGACTCCGTTCTCCAGAACAATGGAGCGAGCAACTGACTTGTTGGAAATAATACATATCGATGTATGCAGTCCAATGAGCGCCGAGGCTCGCGGTGGCTACCGTTATGTTCTCACCCTCACAGATGACTTGAGAATATATGGGTATGTCTACTTAATGAAACACAAGTCTGAAACATTTGAAAGGTTCAAGGAATTTCAGAGTGAGGTAGAGAATCAACATGACAGGAAAATAAAGTGCCTACGATCTGATCATGGCGGAGAATATTTGAGTCACGAGTTTGGCACGCACCTAAGGAAATGTGGAATTGTTTCACAACTCGTGCCGCCTGGCACACCTTACTGAAATGGTGTGTCTGAACGTCATAATCGCACTCTATTGGATATGGTGTGATCTATGGTGTCTCTTACCGACTTACCACTATCATTTTGGAGATATGCATTAGAGACTGCCGCATTCACTGTAAATAGGGCACCATCAAAGTCCGTTGATATGACACCGTGTGAATTATGGTTTGGAAAGAAACCTAAGCTATCATTTCTAAAAGTTTGGGGATGCGATGCTTATGTGAAGAAACTTCAACCTGAGAAGCTCGAACCCAAAGCGGAAAAGTGCGTCTTCATAGGATACCCCAAAGAAACTATTGGGTATACCATCTACCTGAGATCCGAGGGCAAAGTCTTTGTTGCCAAGAATGGATCCTTTCTAGAGAAAGAGTTTCTCTTGAAAGAAGTAAGTGGGAGGAAAATAGAACTTAATGAGGTAACTGTACCTCCACTCGAACCGGAGAGTAGCGCAGCGCAGGAAGTTGTTTCTATGGAGCCTACACTGGCTAGAGAGGAAGTTAATGATGATGATCATGAAACTTTAGATAAAGTTACTATTGAACGTTGAAGGTCTACTATGACACGTTCCGCACCAAAGTGCTATGGCAACCCTATCCTAGAGATCATGTTGTTGGACAACGGTGAACCTTCAAACTATGAAGAAGCGATGGCGGGCCCGGATTCCAACAAATGGCTTGAAGCCATGAAATCCGAGATAGGATCCATGTATGAGAACAAAGTATGGACTTTGGTGGAGTTTCCTGATGATAAGCGAGCCATAGAAAATAAATGGATCTTTAAGAAGAAGACTGACGTGGATGGTAATGTGACCGTCTATAAGGCTTGGCTTGTCGCTAAGGGTTATCGACAAGTTCAAGGAGTTGACTACGATGAGACTTTCTCACCCGTAGCGATGCTGAAGTATGTCCGAGTCATGTTAGCAATTGCCTCATTTTATGATTATGAGATCTGGCAAATGGACGTCAAAATAGCTTTCCTTAATGGTTTCCTTAAGGAAGAACTGTATATGATGCAGCCGGAAGGTTTTGTCGATCCTAAAGATGCTAACAAGGTATGCAAGCTCCATCGCTCCATCTATGGGCTGGTGCAAGCATCTCGGAGTTGGAACATTCACTTTAATGAGGTGATTAAAGCGTTTGGATTTATACAGGTTTATGGAGAACCCTGTATTTACAAGAAAGTGAGTGGGAGCTCTGTAGCATTCCTCATATTATATGTAGACGACATATTGTTGATGGGAAATGATATAGAACTTTTGGAAAGTGTAAAGGCCTACTTGAATAAATGTTTTTCAATGAATAACCTTGGAGAAGCTACTTACATATTAGGCATCAAGATCTATAGAGATAGATCGAGATGCCTCATAGGTCTTTCAAAAAGCACATACCTTGACAAGATATTGAAGAAGTTCAATATGGATCAGTCCAAGAAGGGGTTCTTGCCTGTGTTACAGGGTGTGAGATTGAGTACGACTCAATGCCCGACCACGGCAAAGGATAGAGAAGAGATGAGTGTCATCCCCTATGCTTCAGCCATAGGCTTTATTATGTATGCCATGTTGTGTACCAGACCTGATGTGAACCTTGCCATAAGTTTGGTAGGGAGGTACCAAAGTGATCCCTGAGCGGAACACTGGACAGCAGTCAAGAATATCCTGAAGTACCTGAAAAGGACAAAGGACATGTTTCTCGTATATGGAGGTGCCAAAGAGCTCGTCGTAAAGGGTTACGTCGATGCTAGCTTCGACATAGATCCGGACGACTCCAAGTCGCAAAACGGATACGTGTATATTTTGAACGGAGGGGCAGTCAGCTGGTGTAGGAGCAAGCAAAGCGTCGTGGCGGCATCTACATGTGAAGCGGAGTACATAGCTGCTTCAGAAGCAGCAAAGGAGGGAGTCTGGATGAAGGAGTTCATCACCGACCTAGGAGTGATTCCCAAAGCATCGGGCTCGATGACTCTATTCTGCGATAACAATGGAGCTATTGCCCTTGCGAAGGAGCCCATATTTCACAAGAAGACAAGACACATCAAGTGCCACTTCAACTCCATTCGTGATTACATTCAGGAAGGAGATATAGATATTTGTAAAGTACATACGGATCTGAATATCGCAGATCCGTTGACTAAACCTCTCTCACGAGAAAAACATGATCAACACCAAAATGTTACGGGTGTTCGATTCATCACAATGTAACTAGATTATTGACTCTAGTGCAAGTGGGAGACTGTTGGAAATATGCCCTAGAGGTAATAATAAAATGCTTATTATTGTATTTCCTTGTTCATGATAATTGTCTATTGTTCATGCTATAATTGTATTAACCGAAAATCGTAATGCATGTGTGAATACATAGACCACAACGTGTCCCTAGTGAGCCTCTAGTTGGCTAGCTCGTTGATCAATAGGTGGTCACGGTTTCATGACCATGGACATTGGATGTCATTGATAACAGGATCACATCATTAGGAGAATGATGTGATGGACAAGACCCAATCCTAAGCATAGCACAACATCGTGTACTTCGTCTAGCTTTTCCAATGTCAAGTATCGTTTCCTTAGACCATGAGATTGTGAAACTCCTGGATACCGTAAGAATACTTTGGGTGTGCCAAATGTCACAACGTAACTCAGTGGCTATAAAGGTACACTACGGGTATCTCCAAAAGTATCTGTTGGGTTGGCATGAATCGAGACCGGGATTTGTCACTCCGTATGATGGAGAGGTATCTCTGGGCCCACTCGATAAGACATCATCATAATGAGCTCAATGTGACTAAGGAGTTAGCCACGGGATGATGTGTTATGGAACGAGTAAACAGACTTGCTGGTAACGAGATTGAACAAGGTATAGGGACACCGACGATCGAATGTCGGGCAAGTATCATACCAGTACACAAAGGGAATTGTATATGGGATTGATTGAATCCCCGACATCATGGTTCGTCCGATGAGATCATCATGGATCATGTGGGAGCCAACATGGGTATCCAGATCCCGCTGTTGGTTATTGACCGGAGAGGTGTCTCGGTCATGTCTACGTGTCTCCCGAACCCGTAGGGTCTACACACTTAAGGTTTGATGATGCTAGGGTTATAGGGAAATAGTGTGTGTGGTTACCGAAGGTAGTTCAGAGTCCCGGATGAGATCCTGGACATCACGAGGAGTTGCGGAATGGTCCGGAGGTAAAGAATGATATATAGTAAGTGAGGATTTGGCCTCCAGAAGTGTTTTGGGAATTACCGGTAACGAACCGGGACCATTGGAAGGGTTCCGGGGGTCCACCAAGTGGGGCCACCAGCACCGGAGGGCTGCATGGGCCACAAGTGGGAGGGAACCAGACCTAGGTGGGCTGGTACGCCCCCACAAGGGGCCCAAGGCGCAGCTTGAGGTGGGAGGGGGCAAACGCTAGAGGCAGATGGGCCCTAGGCCCACCTAGGGCGCCGCCCCTCCCACTCCCTCTTTGGCCGCCGCTCTAGATTGATCTAGGGTTGGCCGCCGGCCCTGAGGAGGGAACCCTAGGGCTGCCGCACCCCTCCTCCTTCCCCCTATATATATGTGGGGTTTTAGGGGCTGCCAAACACGCGAGTTCTCTCTCTCGGCGCAGCCCTACCCTTCCTCTTCCTCGTACTCCGCGGTGCTTGGCGAAGCCCTGCCGGAGACCACGCAGCTCCACCGTCACCACGCCATCGTGCTGCCGGAGCTCTCCCTCAACCTCTCCTTCCTCCTTCCTAGATCAAGGCAATAGGAGATGTCATCGGGCTGCAAGTGTGTTGAACGAGGAGGCGCCGTTGTTCGGTGCTTAGATCGGAATCCACCGCGATCTTAATCGCAGCAAGTATGACTCCACCAACCGCGTTCTAGTAACACTTCCGCTTAGCGATCTTCAAAGGTATGAAGATGCAATATCACCTTACTAGTTGCTAGTTTCTCCATAGATAGATCTTGGTGGTCGTAGGATTTTTTTTGATTTACTACTACGTCTCCCAACAAGCCCATGGTGCAGCCCTCGACTCAGCCACCGGCAAAGCCACCAGCATGACCCCTTTACTCACTTTCCGCTAGCAAGTGCTGGGGTGTGCATCTTCACTGCTGAAATCCCCGGACGTGCAGGAGGAGGGCAGCTAAAAGGAGAACCGTCAGTGGCCATCCTTGATACGCCACCTCCATCATATACACCGCCCAGAGATGGATCCCCGGCAAGGACTTCCTCCAGCGTGCTTTATCGCGATGAGGGAGAGCCAGCAAGCACAGGCACCGGCAGGTCTTCGCCGGCAACCGTCATCGGCGTAGGTACTCTTTATCATGTTCATCCTTTTTTGACTTCTTGAACTTCCTCCTTAGCTTTGCTTGGTTTGCTTTCTTGGCCTTCAAACATTCCCACGATGGAGGGCATGGACGTCGATTCTGTCATCGAGGAGACTACGAGGGAAGCTGCCACTGAGGCCAACAGGATCGCCGCCGAAGAACGCTGCCGCCGAGGCTGCTAGTGCCAAGGTCGCCAAGGCTGCGCAGAAGGAGGAGGCCGCCAAGAAGTCTGCTGAGAGGGGCGGTGAGGAGGCCAATGGTCGCACTGACGGAATTCCTGCCACAGGAGCACCAGGCGCTACACCGACCACCGAGACCCTAGCTGCTAGGGAGGCGGCCGTCGAGGACCAGCCGCCTACGTCTGAAGCCCCTTCATCTAGAAGGTACTTAAAGGTCGGTGACAACTTGTTCGTCAGCATCCTCGATACGGCAAGCACTGGGGCGCCACCTGAAGGGGGAGTTCTTGTTGAGGAGGCCATCACTGCTGTCGGGCTCGATATCGTTGATGAGCTAAGCACCAGCAGCAAATCCCAGGAAGAGCAGCTCCTGCAGACCATGGGTGACAGCTTCCGGAAGCTCCAATAGCTTCACCGCGCCCGAAAGGAGAAACTGGACTCCAGGGCTGCGGTTATAGAAGTGGCCGAGGCCAATTTCAAGGAGCACATCGAAGAAACTCAGGCTTGGTTTGGCCACGCTTCCCAGAACCTGAAGACTGGCCAGTCCTAATTGAGCCAAGGCTGGAGCCAACTCTACATGCAGAAGTCTGACCCCGAGCAGGCGCAGGAGGAGGCAAAACAACGGGCCGCTGCAGAGGACGCTCGTTTGACGGAGCGACGTATCTTGCTTGATGCCCAGGAGGAAGACCTTGCCACCCCCAAGAAGGTGCTTGCCGTCAAACTTAACGGCAAGGGAGTGGAGCTCGAGGATCTTGTCGCGCGGTGGACTCAGGAGCTAGAACGGAAGCATAAGGAGGCGCTCAAGGCTCTGACTGTAGACCACACCGACAAGCTGAAGGAGGCCGCCGACGCTGCCGAAGCTGCGGAGGCTGCCAAGAACTTACAAGAGGAGAGGGTGAAGAAACTAGAGGCCGACCTTGAGGATCTCAACAAGGAGGTTTCGTTGCTTAATACTGAAAGAGACAAGGCCCTCGCCAGCCTCATGGAGGTGCAAGTCGCCATTTCTGACAAGACCAAGCAGCTCTGTTCAGCCAACGAGTCCATCGATGACCTAAACCTAAAGCTGGCCACGCTAGCCAAGACCATCGAGACCGCCAAGACCTAGGAAAGGCCTCTGGTCAAGGATCTCAACAATGAGAAGGAGCGGGTCAAGAGTGCCACCATCGCCCACAATGACTATGTATATGGAGTGGAAATCTGGACCTAGAAGCTCGTCGACATGGTAGAGAAGCTCGCCGAACAACTGTCTGCCATGGGCCTGGAAGGCCCCATGTATTCTCCCGACAACATGGTGTCCACGATCACCAAGGCGACCATGTTCTTCGATAGACTGCTTGGAGCCTTGGAGCAGCTTCACTATGACTGGGCATCCTACTTGGCCAGTGAATCGCACAAGCTCTGCCAGGTCGTTCTTCGCAAGGTGCTCGTCAAGGTGGCTTACAAGAACCTCGGCCTCAACCTCACCAACTTCCTCGATCGCTTGCCGAAGGATGTAGACATCAAGGCGCTTGAGGAACTCATCGCACCCATCATCGAGAGGATAATCCAAGTCAAGCGGGTTGAAGGCAATCGCCGGGATTAGCTGCCTTACTCCTCGCTACCGCACAAGCCAAGAACAATTTATATTATGTTAAAACCTCGGCAAGGCTGATGTAATATTTCTTTTTATGCTTTGAACAACTGCCATGTTATCCTTCTTGTTTGATTTCTCTATGTATGTGTTCACCCTACGCACGATTGAAAACTTGTCGGTGTGCACTCCTTTGCTACAAGCGCTAGGTGTGGGACTTTAGCGGCCTGCTGACAGGGATTGCCACCGGCAAGATATCCTATGGCTTTCAGTGCAACCACCTAGACTGTTGAGTGGATTTGAAACAGAATAGGGACGCAACCAATTGCAACATGGTTCCTTCGTGTGCAGGTTTTCCATAGAGAAGTCGAAATCGCCCAAGGAGCATAATGATAACCCATAAGTATAGGGGATCACAACAGTTTTTGAGGGTAGAGTATTCAACCCAAATTTATTGATTCGACACAAGGGTAGCCAAAGAATATTCTTGAGTATTAGCAGTTGAGTTGTCAATTCAACCACACCTGAAAGACTTAATATCTGCAGCAAAGTGTTCAGTAGCAAAGTAATATGGAAGTAACAGTAACGGTGGCAAAGTGATAGTAGCAGTTTGTAGTGACTGTAACAGTAGCAACGGAAAAGTAACTTAGCAAGATCAATATATGGAAATCTCGTAGGCAATGGATCAGCGATGGATAATTATGTCGGATGGCATTCATCATGCAACAGTTATAACATAGGGTGACACAGAACTAGCTCCAATTCATCAATGTAATGTAGGCATGTATTCCATATATAGTCATACGTGCTTATGGAAAAGAACTTGCATGACATCTTTTGTCCTACCCTCCCGTGGCAGCGGGGTCCTATTGGAAAGTAAGGGATATTAAGGCCTCCTTTTAATAGAGAACCGAACCAAAGCATTAGCACTTAGTGAATACATGAACTCCTCAAACTAGGTAATCACCGGAAAGAATCCCAGTTATTGTCACCCTGGGGGATGCGGATCATAACTCGTAATAGGTGTCTACAACTTTCAAGGTAGGATCAAGAACACATATATATTCATGCAAACATAATAGGTTCAGATCTGAAATCATGGCACTCAGGCCCTAGTGACAAGCATTAAGCATAGCAAAGTCATAGCAACATCAATCTCAGAACATGGTGGATACTAGGGAACAAACCCTAATAAATCTAACTCGATTACATGATAAATCTCATCCAACCCATCACCGTCTAGCAAGCCTACGATGAGATTACTCATGAACAGTGGGGAGCATCATGGAATTGGTGATGAAGGATGGTTGGTCATGATGAAAGCGTCGATTTCCCCTCTCCTGAGCCCAAAATGGAATCTAGATCTGGTCTCCTAAGGAAGAACAGGAGATGGCGGAAGCTCCGTATCGTGAAACGCGATGAACTCTTCTTCCTTTTTTCTCCCTAAATAGGAATATATAGAAGTGGAAACAAGGTCGGAGGAGCGTCAGGGGGCCCACAAGCCACAGGGGGGCGCCCTAGGGGGTGGGCACGCCCACCAGACTTGTGGCCAGGTGGTGGCCCCCCTGTAGTTGATTCTTTCGCCAATTATTTTTATTAATTCCAAAAATATTCTCCGTAAATTTCTAGGTCAATCCGAGAACTTTTATTTCTGCACAAAAATAACACCAAGGCAATTCTACTAAAAACCACGTCAGTCCGGGTTAGTTCCATTCAAATCATGCAAATTAGAGTCCAAAACAAGGGCAAAAGAGTTTGGAAAAGTAGATACGTTGGAGACGTATCACATAACTCCACAGCAAGAATTTACTTTGGGTTTTGCAACTTATCTTTTTGTTGTCGCACTCCTTCAGGCAAGATTTTTTTAGGACGTCGCTCGTAGGTATCCATATACCACTATTCTCCCCCCCCCCCCGGCAAAGTTGCATGCGAGGTGACCTTCTATTCTTTGAGAAAAAGAAAGAAGAGAAAATATGGATATGGAACCTTGGCGGTCCGTTAGTTTTTGTCGGGATTAAGTGTAATGCAATATCTCAGAATAACATGCCCATAAGTAAACATGAGAACCAATCAAGATTTGCAGAACACTTATCTTTATTCAACTACGCACAAGATCTGAGCCTGGTTTTGTACCAAGGATTACATGCTTCAGCGGCAAGACTTGTACAAAAGGTGGTTGCCAGGGGGGGCCGGCAACCGCGCCTCATGGGTAGAACTTGCAAAGATGCTAGATATTCCAGGAGTTGCTCATTGGGATGCCATCTTCGGTCTCCAGGCGGACTGCGCCGGGCCTGGTGACTCGTACCACCCGATAAGGGCCTTCCCACTTTGGCGTCAACTTGTTGGAATTCTTGGCGGACTAAACCCGCCGAAGAACAAGGTTGACTTCCTCAAGACTTATGGCATTAACCTTGTGACTATGGTAGCGGCGCAAAGCTTGCTGGTAGCGTGCAGCTCTCACAGAAGCCTGAAGACGGTCTTCCTCAAGGAGCATCCGTCGTCTTGCCGCAACTACTCTTGCTCAAGCTCATCATAAGTGAGTACTCAAGGTGACCCATATATGAGTTTCGTGGGGAGAAATGCCTCTGCCCCATAGACGAGGGAGAAGGGTGTCTGACCGGTATCTCGATTTGGTCTCATCTTGACTGACCAAAGAACCACCGGCAACTCATCAATCCAGTGTTTTCCGCACTTGCGCAGCTTGTCAAAAGTTCTCGTCTTGAGGCCTCTCAACACTTCAGCATTAGCCCTTTCTGCTTGGTCGTTGCTCCTTGGGTGGGCAACGGAAGCAAAACCGATTCTGCTGCCAAGGTCTTGGATGTATTGCATGAAGGTGCGGCTCGTGAACTGTGTGCCATTGTCAGTGATGATCTTGTTAGGAACGCCAAAGCGGCAAACTAGTCCTTTGAAGAACTTGACGGCTGACTGTGCTGTCACCTTTCTCACTGCTTCCACTTCCGGCCACTTTGTGAACTTGTCGATGGCGACGTACAAGTACTCAAAGCCCCCGACAACGTGGGGAAAGGGGCCCAAGATGTCGAGCCCCCAGACCAAAAACAGCCAAGACAGAGGGATTGTTTGAAGAGCTTGAGTTGGTTGATGTAATTTCTTCGAATGAAAATGGCATGCTTCACACCCGGTTCCTAATGCAGTTCCATCCTAGAGGGCAGCGGGCAAAAGAAACCTTGCCGGAATGCCTTACCGGCAAGTGCTCTTGATCCTATGTGGGAGCCACATATACCCCCATGTATCTCTGCCAACAGCTCCAGTCCGTCTTCCCGGGAAATGCATTTGAGTTTCACGCCATTCGGTCTTTTTCTGTACAGGATGTTGTCTACGAACTGGTACATATGAGACCGGTAGTCAACATTCTATCGTTCCTCTTGTTCTTCGGGAAGTTCTCCTGTCTGAAGGAAATGGACAATGTGATGTGCCCATGCTGGGGCATGAGGCTCGATAACAAGGATTAAAGGCATATCTTCTGCCGGGGGAGCATCAATCTCAACGGCAAGGGCCTGAGGCCCCGCTAGAGCTTGCTGCTCCTCGGCAAGCCTGGCGGGAGCGCGTGCTTCTATGGCAAGAGCCGGAGGCTCCTCCGGAGCACGGCGCTCATCGGCAAGCCAGACGTTGTCCCCGGCAACTTCCTTGCCGGCGGCTTCTAGGAGTTCCATCGGGAAATACTTGCCGGAACTCAACTTCCTTCTTTTCTCCTTTCCAGTTGATAGTGTCAGGGTTGAGTTAGTCAGAGCACGAAAGTTCTTGGTTCCATAGGCAACTTAAGGGTAGCACATTTTGACAGGCCATCGGCAACGCTGTTCTCTGCACACGGAATGTGCTCCATTTGCAGGCCATCAAAATGTTCTTCCAACTTCCTCGCCTCATCTACATAAGCCTCCATCAACAGACTCTGGTAATATTTGTTCACTTGCCTGACGACAAGCTGAGAATCACCCCTGACAATAAGTTTCTTGATCCCAAGGTCTGTCGCGATCCTGTTACCGACAAGTAGCCCTTCGTACTCAAAGTGTTGTTTGTTGATCTCTCCCGGGGAAAATGCATTTGAATCACATATTTGATGTGCTCTCCGGTAGGTGCGACAAGCAGCACTCCGGCACCGGCGCCTTGCAGCGAGAAAGCCCCATCAAAATGCATGATCCACTCTTGATCGGTTTCCTTGCCGGGAAGAGTTGACTATGGAACTTCTTCGTCTGGCGTTGGGGTCCAGCAATGAACTCTGCCAAGGCTCTACTCTGAATGGTCGAAGTTCTTTCAAACTTGAGTCCAAAGCTTGACAGTTCCAAAGCCCACTCTACAATCCTGCTGATAGCCTATGGGTTCCGCAATATCTGCTACAGCGGGAAGCGGGTGACAACGGTGATCTCATGTGCTTGGAAGTAATGGCGCAGCTTCCTCGAGGACATAAGAAGGCCGAAGAGCAACTTTTCACGCCAGAGTACCTCGACCTAGCCCCCTGCAACAGGGAGCTGACAAAATAGACTGGGCGCTGTGCCACTTTCTTCTTCTGGATTATCTCTTTCAACTGTGCAGATCCTTCCTTGCCGGCACCAAACTTTGTCGGGGAATCCCCTGGCTTGTCGTTTAGTGTCCCTACCGTTGTCGCTACTTCTTCATCAACTTCTCTTTCAGCCACTAGTGCAGCACTCACCACTTGATTTGTCGTCGCCAGATATAGCAGCAATGGCTCTTGTGGTTTTGGCATGACTAGGACTGGCGGAGAGGAGAGGTATTTCTTCGAATCCTGGAGTGTTGTCTCTACTTCCGGAGTCCATTTCATCGTACCCGCCTTCTTCTAGATTTTGAAAAAGGGCAGGGCACGCTCCACAGATTTTGAAATGAACCAACTCAGAGCAGCAACACAGGCGGCAAGGAAACGCACATCTTTGACACGTTTTGGTGCTTCAATTTGCTCAATTACTATGATCTTGTTGGGATTCGCTTCAATTCCTCGTTGAGATACAAAGAACCCAAGAAGCTTGCCGGATGGGACGCCCAACAAGCACTTCTCAGTGTTGAGCTTCATGTTGATCTTGCACAACTTAGCAAATGTTTCTTCCAAGTCTGATATGAGCGTAGCCTTGTCCTTGGTTTTGACCACTATGTCATCCATATAAGCCTCCATATTTCTATGTAGCTGGGGCTCAAAACCAACGTAGAACCAGCACTTTTCAACCCGAAAGGCATACACAAAAAAGTAATACGTACCACATGGGGTGATAAATGTGGTCTTGTCCTCGTCTTCCTTAGCCATGAAAATCTAATGATAGCTGGAGTAGGCGTCAAGGAAAGACAACAAGTCGTAGCTAGCGGTGGAGTCCACGATCTGGTCGATGCGCGACAAGGAAAAAGGGTCTTTGGGGCAGGCTTTGTTGATGTCTGTGAAGTCAATGCACAACCTCCATTTACCATTCGCCTTGCGCACTACAACCGGACTGGCCAACCATGTTGGATGAAGTACTCCTATGATCAAACCAGACGCTTCTAGTTTCTTAATATCTTCGGGGATAAACTGTTACCACTCCAAAGCTTGCTTCCAGACTTTCTGCTTGACGAGCTGCGCGTGTGAGCAGACGGCAAGGTGGTGCTCAATCACCTTCCTGGGAACACCGGGGATGTCAGGCGGTTGCCATGCAAACACATCAACATTCGCCCACAAGAAGGCGATGAGCGCGCTTTCCTATTTATGGTGAAAGTTCCCCCCGTTCCATCCTCCTTGGTGGACACTTTCTTGGTATCTGGCGAAGCTACCTTGGACTTATTGCTCTTGCCGTCGGAGCTCTCTAGCACATCGTCAACGGGAGCGCAGCACCCCGGAGAGGTTTGCTTGCCGGAATGTGTGCTAGAGGTCTTGTCGAACTACTTCCCCCCCCCCCCCTCGGAGCTTCGGCGGCAGGAGCAAGTGCCTTGGCGGCAGGTGCTGCAACTGCCTCCCAGTAGAGTTGGTCAGTGCATGCAAGCGCATTTTTCTTGTCGGAGTGGATCGTGATGACGCTCATCGGCCTGGGCATCTTCAGCATGTTGTAAGAGAAGTGGATGGTTGCCATGAACTTGGCCAGTGCTGGGCGGCCAAGGATGCCGTTGTACGGCAGTGAGATCTTGGCGACGACAAAAATGATCTTCTCTGTTCTGAAATTGATATCACTGCTAAATGTCACCGGCAGCGTGACTTTACCGTTCGGCTGAGTTCTCCCTGAATTGACCCCTTGGAAAGTGCCTGTCGGCTCGAGATCTTTATCAGGAATTTGCAGCCTCTGGATGACATCAGGCGAGATCAGGTTCAGGCTAGCCCCACTATCGACTAGCATCACCTTCAGGTTGTGAATCGTTGTTGAAACCAACAACGGCAGACACCCGACCGTAGTTATGCGATCAGGGTGATCCTCGGCATCAAAGATGATAGGAGTGTTGGACCACTTCAGAGGTCTCTGGGCACCGATGGAGGGCTCCGTCGCATTGACCTGGCGAGCCCACTGTTTATGTTGGCGGCAAGAGGAATGCGATGAGGCACCTTCCTCAATGCACATCATCTCTGTAGCTTTCTGGAACTCATGCTTGCTGGACTCAACATCCTCTTCAATGTCATCATCATCTCCCTCTTGCTTGTCACGGCCACGGGCGGGGCGGTCTTTCTGTTTCTTGGGCTTGCCACGGCAACCACCTCGGTCGATGCGCTTCTTGCCGCACCCCTCAGCACCATCCTGGACTTTCTCCTTGTCTCGCCTCTCGTATTCAGCTTTTTGCTTCTTGGTAAGCTGCTCAACTTGTCGGCAGTCCTAGAGGTCATGGCCCTTGGTGCGATGGACCTTGCAATACTGCTTGTTGGAGCCTTCGGGCTTGTCGACAGCCGCCAAAGCATGGCAGGAGACGCACCCGGCAACATCGTCGCCGGGGTCACCAACTATGCCCTTCTTGGTGGCGTCGGGGTTGTCAGATCCCTCCACTACAAGTACAGCCTTGCCCTTGCGTTTCTTGTTCTGCCGCCGACCCTTCTTTGCCGGGGTGGTGGTGTCTTCATCTTCAGAGTCAACCCCTATGCCAGCATTTTTGCCGGGGAGTCTCCTCCCTTCTTCAGCCCGAGCACATTTGTCTGCCAAAGCATAAAGCTCGGGAACATCCCTGACCCTGTTCATTGCCAGCTCCTCCCGCATCCTGCAGTTCCGCATGTTCCGATGGAACCATTTTATAACAGCGGCAGGGTGAACGTCTGGTATGTTGTGGTGCACGCGGCTGAACCTTTGGATGTATTTGCGCAAAGTTTCGCCCTCCTTCTGAGGGATGATGTGCTAATCACTTTCCTGGCCAGGAGCTTGATGACCTTCTGTGAAGGCGCCAACAAACTCGTGGCACAGGTCTACCCAGGATGTGATGGATCCCTCTGGCAAGTGCATCAACCATGACCTGACGTTGGGCTTAAGCACCAACGGGAAGTAGTTGGCGAGTATCTTGTCATCGCGACCTCCGTCAACTGGCACCTCAATGGTGTAGATGTTCAGGAACACCGACGGGTGTGTTTTGCCATCATACTTCTCCGGGACCTCTGGCTTGAACGTGCGGGAATTGGGCCACTGGACTTGCCGCAGCTCACGGGTAAATGCTAGACAACACACCTTGTAAGGTAGGCTAACAGGTTACCCTGGTGCAGACTTGTCTATAGTGGGTCCCGTGCGCCTATCATATTGAAGGCGCGCTTCCCACCACCACTCGATTGCAGTTCAGACGTCTTCCTCGCCCCGTTCCCGAAGAACTTCACGCTGATCTCGGCGCGTCCGTGGGTCAGACGACACTGTCGAGTAGCCGTCGTAAGCGTCGATCCGTCGAGTCGGTGACCGACGTTGTTGCTATGGAGGAGAGTGCGCCAAGGTCGCACCACCTCCGGCCTTCTCCCCGCTGGCATGAGGCGGTTCAGTGAAACGAAACTTATCTATAAGGCTGACGAGGCTCTGAATGGTGGCTCTCAATTCGTCGAGCTTCTCCACAGCGGGAGGGAAGTTTAGGAGTAGTTGTGCTCCCGCCATCGCTTCCTCCAACGTGGTCGGCAGCGAACGGCGTGAGGAACGCGAGGTGCTCTGACTTCTAACTGTGTTAGAAGTAGCACCATCGCGGTCCCACGACGGCACGCCACTTCCACTAGCATGCTGGCGAGCATGCTGGTCCCACGCACTTGGGGAGTGGTGCGTAGGAGCTTTTCCGTGGGGACGTTGAGAACTGCAGGTGCCATGGCGCGGCTCTTCGCGCGCGTCCTGGGAAGGTCACGACGTAGGCGCCAACGTGGGCGCCCTGGATGATACTCTTCTGCCCCCGGAGTTGGCCGAACCACATGCAGGTGGTACCGCTCCGTCCTGAGACCCAGCGGTGCGGGGGTTCCCGCCGCCGCCTTGGGCGTGTCCATGGCGGGCGTCGCCGCTTGGCCTTGATCACCGGAGTGATGCGGAATCTCTGAACCTCCGCCTCCTCCTCCTCCACCCATGTCTACGTCGTCACCTGTGTGAGCAGATACAGGGACAGTGGATGCGGATGGGCCAACCGCCGTCAAGCCCTTCTTCTTGGGGGCCATGCGATGAAGGGTATGAAGAAACTGGCACGCTAATCATGAGAACGGGTTCGTACCACCTATCCCCCCTACCTAGCGCACCAAATATGTCGTTGGGAATGAGCACCTATGGGATCTGAGGGACCCCTTTCGGTTCGGCGGGGGTGAAGGTTCGCACAAAGAGCAGGTCTGATGAACAACACGTGGGGGATTTACCCAGGTTTGGGCCACAAGGATGCGTAAAACCCTACACCTACATGGTTGTATTGAGAGTGTTGTTAGGATTCTAGCTACAGGAGCATTGTGAACAGCTGCCACATGTGCGGGCTAGAAGGTCCCTAACACTGAAAGCCCAAAAATCTAAGGATCCCAAGGTCCCCCACCGTATCGCCCTGGGCCTCCTTTTATACTCTGAAGGGGATCCCAACAATGGCGTACAGTGCATACACGGGGTGTACATAGCTATAGTGCTATCATACCTAACTCTGACAGAGTAGGACAGGCGCATTTAATGCTCCGTCAGGAATCTCTGTCCATCGGTGGGATGGGACAGGAGCCCGTCCCATCAGCACCGCTTAGCCCCCTCCAGCGCCCATGCCGCGACACGTGCCTGGGCGAGGCGACACCTGGCCTATGCGCTGGCATGGCCTTGTCGGGGCTTCGCCTTGCCGGGTCTTGTCGGGGCTCTGCCGAGGCCTTGTCCTTGCCTGAGGGTTTATCAGTTACCTCGGCAAGGTCTTGCCAGGGTCTTGATTTTTCTTTGCTTGTACCTAGCAAGTCTCTGCTGAGCCTTGTCGCCAGGGTGGCTACCACTGCCCGTGCACGAGTAAAGAGGCACTAGGAAGCCCAAAACTCTAGTGCACTGACACACCGTTCCGAAAGTCCGTCATTTAGAAGCACCACATGATGATCGGGTGTGATAGACTCTATGTTCACATACAATGGGTGCAAACCAGTGTTGCACATGCGGAACACTCGGGTTAAGCTTGACGAACCTAGCATGTACATACATGGCCTCGGAGCACAAGATTTCGAAAGGTCGAACATGAGTCATATAGTAGATATGATCAACATGGAGATGTTCACCATTGAAACCACCTCATCTCACGTGATGATCGGACTTGGGTTGGTGGATTTGTATCATGTCACACTTAGACAACCTGAGGAATGTTGATTTGAGTGGGAGTTCTTTAGTAATATGATTAATTAAACTCATTATCATGAACATGGTCTAAGTTGTCTTTGCAAAATTATGTTGTAGATCAATAGCTTGAGTTGTAGCTCCCTTGTGTTTTTGATACGTTCCTAGAGAAAATAGAGTTGAAATATGATGGTACCAATCATGTGGACTAGGTCCATGATCAGAGGATTGTCCTCAGTTGCTGCACAGAAGGCTTATGTCCTTGATACACCGCTCGGTGTGTCACCCCCTCAAACGGCGATTGTGGATGATTGTAAACATCTGACACACGTTCTGATGACTACTTAATAGTTCAGTGCGCCATGCATTACGGCTTAGAATTTAGGCTCCAAATACGTTTTGAACATTGCGGAGCATATATGATGTTCCAAAGCTGAAAATTGGATTTCAGGCTCATGCCCATATTGAGAGGTATAAGACCTCCAACAATATTCTTTGCCTGCAAGATGAAGGAGAATAGGTCAATCGGTGAGCATGTGCTCAGATTGTCTGGGTGCTACAATCGCTTGAATCGAGTGGGAGTTGATCTTCCAGATAAGATAGTGATTGGTATAGTTATCCAAGTCACTGTCACCAAGCTACTAGAGCTTCGTGATGAACTATGCACATTCCAGGGATGGAAATAATGATCCCTGAGCTATTCGCGATGTTTGACACCACGAAGGTGGAAATCAAGAAGGAGCATCAAGTGTTGATGGTTAGTAAAACCACTAGTTTTGATAAGGGCAAGGGCAAGGAGGGAAACTTCATGGCCAGTCCCTGCCCTAGTGAAGAAACCCGAGGTTGAACCCAAACCCGAGACTAAGTGCTTCTATAATAAGGGGAACGGTCACTGAAGCGGAACTCCCTAAATACTTTGTAGATGATAAGGCTGGCAACGTCGACAGAAGTATATTTGATATACATATTATTGATTTGTACCTTGCTAGTACTCCTCGTAGCACCTGGGTATTAGATAATGGTTCGGTTGCTAATGTTAGTAACTCGAAGTAAAAGCTACGGAATGAACGGAGACTAACTAAGGGTGAGGTGACGATGTGTGTTGGAGATGTTTCGAAGGTTGATGTGATCACCATCGCACGCTCCCTCTAACTTTGGGATTAGTGTTGAACCTAAATAAATGTTATTTGGTGTTTGTGTTGAGCATGAACATGGTTAGATCGTGTTTATTGCAATACGGTTATTCATTTAAGTTGGAGAATAATAAGTATTTTGTTTACATGAATAAAACCTTCAATGGCCATGCATCCAATGAGTGGTTTACTGAATCTTGATCGTAGTGATAGACATGTTCATAATATTGATGCCAAAAAGATGCAAAGTCAATAATGATAGTACCACATACTTGGGGAACTGCCGCTAAATGTCATATTCGTAAAAAGCGCATGAAGAAAACTCCATGTTGATGGATCTTTGGACTCACTCGATTCGAATCAGTTGAGACATCCGAACCATGCCTCATGGGCAAGATGACTAAGACCCCGTTTTACGGTATGATGGAGCGGGCAAGTGACTTATTGAAAATGATACATGTTGATGTATGTTGTCCAATGAGTGTTGTAGCGTGCGGTGGATATCGTTATTTTCTTACCTTCACTCATGATTTGAGTATATATGGGTATATTTACTTAATGAAACACAAGTCTGAAACGTTTGAAAAGTTCAAGCCAATTCAAAGTGAAGTTTGAGATCATCGTGACAAGAAGATAAAATGTCTACGATATGATCATGGAGGTGAATACCTAAGTTGCAACTTTGGTATACAACTTAAGACAATGTGGAAGTTGTTTCACAACTCACATCACCTAGAACACCATAGTGTGATGGTGTGTCCGAACGTCGTAGTCATGCTCTATTGGATATGTTGTGTACTATGATGTCTATTAACGTTTTAACACTATCGTTTTGGGGTTATGCATTAGAGACAACTAAATTCACTTTAAATAGGGCACCATTTGAATCCATTGAGATGACACTGTATGGATTATGGTTTGGCATAAACCTAAGCTGTCATTTCTCAGAGTTTTGGAATGCGACGCTTATGTCTAATAAGCTCGAACCCAAAGCGGAAAAGTGCATCTTCATAGGATACCCTAAGGAAACAGTGGGGTATACCTTCTATCTCAGATCCGAGGGCAAAGTGTTTGTTGCTAAAAACGGTCCTTTCTCGAGAAAGAGTTTCTCTCGAAAGAATTGAGTGGGAGGAAATCAGAACTTGATGAGGTTGTTGAACCGTCACTTCAGTTGGATAGTAGCACGAGCAGAAAGATGTTTCTGTGAGGCCTACACCAAGTGAAGAGGAAGCAAATGATGATGATCATGAAGCTTCAGATCAAGTTACTACCGACCTCGTAGGTCGACAAGGACTCGTACCACCCCTGAGTGGTATGTCAATCCTATCTTGGAGGTCATGTTGTTAGACAATAGTGAACCTACGAGCTATGAAGAAGCAATGGTGGGCCCGGATTCTAACAAATGGCTAGGAGCCATGAAATCCGAGAAAGGATCCATGTATGAAAACCGAGTATGGACTTTGGTAGACTTGCCCGTTGAACGGCTGGCCATTGAGTACAAATGGAGCTTTAAGAAGAAGACAGACGTTGATGGTAAATGTCACCATTTATAAAGCTCGACTTGTCGCAAAGAAGTTTCCAACAAGTTCAAGGAGTTGACTACGATGAGGCTTTCTCACCCGTAGCGATGCTAAAGTCTGTTGGAATTATGTTAGCAGTTGCTGCATTTTTCGACTATGAAATCTGGCAGATGGCTGTCAAAACATCGTTTCCTCAATGGTTTCCTTGAGGAAAGGTTGTATGTGATACAACTACAAGGTTTTGTCAGTTCTAAGGATGCTAAAAGGTGTGCAAGCTTCGGCAATCCTTCTATGGGCTGGAGCAAGCATCTCGGAGTTGGAATATACGCTTTGATGAGATGATCAAAGTTTTTGGGTTTATACAATTTTATGAGAAACTTGTATTTACAAGAAAGTGAGTGGGAGCACTATAGAATTTCTGATAAGTATATGTGGATGACATATTGTTGATCGGAAATGATGTAGAATTTCTAGAAAGCATAAAGGGTTGTTTGAAAGGAGTTTTTCAAAGGAAGACCTGGAATGAAGCTACTTAATACTGGGCATCAGGATCTATAGAGATAGATCAAGACGTCTGGTAAGATTTCAATGAGTACATGCATTGACAAAATTTTGAAAGAGTTCAAAATGGATCAGTCAAAGAAAGAGTTCTTGCCTGATTTGCAAGGTGTCGAGTTGAATGAGACTCAATACTCGACCACTATAGAAGAAAGAGAAAGGATGAAGGTCGTCCTGTATGGGTTATCCATAGGCTCTATATCGTATGCCATGCTGTGTACCGCACCTGGTGTGTGCCTTGCCATGAGTCTTTCAAGGGGTAAAAGAGTCGTCCAGGAGTGGATCACTGACAACGGTCAAAATTATCCTTAGTAACTAGAGGACAAAGGAAATGTTTCTCGATTATGGAGGTGATAAAGAGTTTGTTGTAAAGGGTTACATCAATGCAAGCTTTGACACCAATCCGGATGACACTGAGTAGCAATCCGGATACATATAGTGGAGCAGCCATTTGCAATAGCTCCAAGTGGAGCATGGTAGCAGCATGTACAATATGACATAAAGATTTGCAAAGTACACACGGATCTGAATGTTGCACAACCGTTGACTAAAACCTCTCTCACAAGCAAAACATGATCGAACCCAGAACTAATCGGGTGTTAGATTCATAGCAATGTAAATCACATAGCGGTATGAGATAGACTATTGACTCTAGTGCAAGTGGGAGACTGATGGAAATATGCCCTAGAGGCAATAACAAATTAGTTATTATAATATTTCCTAGTTCATGATAATCGTTTATTATCCATGCAATAATTGTATTGATTGGAAACTCAAATACATGTGTGGATACATAGACAACAAAGTCTCTGTAGTAAGCCTCTACTAAACTAGCTCGTTGATCAAAGATGGTTAAGGTTTCCTAGCCATAGACATGTGTTGTCATTTGATAATGGGATCACATCATTAGGATAATGATGTGATGGACAAGACCCAAACTATAAACGTGGCATATGATCATGTTAGTTTCTTGCTATTGTTTTTTGCATGTCAGGTATATGTTCCTATGACCATGGGATCATATAACTCACTGACACCAGAGGATTACCTTGTGTGTATCAAATGTCACAAAATGACTGAGTGACTATAAAGGTGCTCTACAGGTATCTCCGAGGGTGTCTCTTGGGTTTGCATGGATCAAGAATGGGATTGGTTACTCCATGTGATGGAGAGGTATCTTAGGGCCCACTCGGTAATACAACATCATGATAAGCCTTGCAAGGAAAGTGACTAAAGAGTTAGCCACAGGATCTTGTATTACGAAACGAGTAAAGAGACTTGTCAGTAACGGTATTGAACTAGGTATAGAGATACCGACGATTAAGTCTCGGGCAAGTAACATACCGAAGAACAAAGGGAACTTCATAAGGGATTAACTGAATCCTTTACATAGAGGTTCAACCGATAAAGATCTTCGTAGAATATGTAGGAACCAATATGGGCATCCAGGTCCCGCTATTGGTTATTTACCATAGAGGTGTCTCGGTCATGTCTACATAGTTCTCGAACCCACAGGGTCTGCACACTTAACATTCGGTGACATTTCGGTAGTATTGAGTTATGTATGTTGGTGACGGAAGGTTGTTCGGAGTCCCGGATGAGATCCCGGACATCATGAGGTGCTCTGGAATGGTTTGGAGATAATGTTTGATATATATATATATAGGGCTAGAGTATTTTGTTACCCATAACAGAATAATATTCTGTTACCCCCGGCCCTATATAGGGCGCGACAAGCCTACACTGTAGAATCTCCCCGACCCAGCCCGAACCCAACCCACCTTCTTCCGCCGGAGGCACCCGTCATGGGCAAGCGAGCGATGGCGGCAGCCAAAGCGAGGGAGCCCGTGGCACCATGACTGGCCGGCGACGGATCCACCGCCGCCATCCCCTTCCTCAGTGGCAAAGCAACGACGGGGCCGTGATCCCCGCCTCCTGTCTCCCTCCTTTGCCAGGGCCGTGATCCTTGCCTCCTGCCTCCCTCCTTCGTCGGGGCTCCTTCGCCGGGGCCGTGACCCTCGCCTCCTTCCTCCCTCCTTCGTCGGGGCTCCTTCGCCAGGGTCGTGATCCCTGCTAGTAGCCTCCCTCCCTCGCTGGGGCTCCTTCGCCAGGGCCGTGATCCTCGCCAGCCGCTGCCTCCCCGGACCTCGTCGCCGGACGTCCACCACAAGCAGGAGCGCCATCGTCTCCCCAATCTCCTTGCCTGCATCAATGGCACCGCCTCCCAAGAACATGCCAGTACACCGCCCACGAGAGGAAGAAGAAGAAGTCAGATCCAAGAAAATGCCATTGGAGGTGATGTCTACTTCCCACACTAATTTTCCTCAAAAATTGAATCAGTTCAAAAAATGTTTTCATGTCTGGGTTTGCCTGAAGAAAAATACCACGTTTGTGTTAGTTCATCAGTTCACCAGTCCTGATATGAAGAAGATTCAGTTTAAAAATTGCACACACTATGCTCTGCCTACATGTTACACTATCAGATTCATTAGTACTACATGTGTGCTGCATCAGTGACCCATGTTCCTATGATGCAGAAGCTGATAGTACATTGCAAATGCTTGCATCAGTTCATTACACCCCTGCCACTTGATGTAAAATTTGGATGTCGAGGTTTCTGTCAGTACCTCTAATATGCTAGCTTCAGTTCAAGCCAAAAAAAACATAAACTTATGCATCGGTCCAAGTAGCTACTAGGCTATATATAAGGTTCAGCTACCACTACAAGTTGTATGATGTTATTTCTAATAGTACATGGCATGTAGTTGCATCAGTTTGAACTAGTAAAAGAATGTTTTGAAAAAAATATACACTTGTTACACAGTAAGTTCAATGATACATAAACTAGGAGTACTTCTAGTGTAGTTGCATAAGTTATAGATGAAAAAAAGAGAAGACATGCATCAGTTTTATATATATGCATATCCATACATCTCTGAAGTTCAACGTTCAATTTGCAAGCAGTGCACCCAATGTTTATGCATCAGTTATAGGGAAAAAGATAAAAAAAACTTTCCATAACAGATGAAGTTCAATGTTCAGTTTACAAGCAGTGCTAAAAATCAGTACATCAGTACATCAATGCTGAACATGTACATTCATCAGTTCGACTGAAACTAAACCAGATACAAAATAGAGAACAATGTTTAATAACGCCCAGCGATGCAAGTTCAACTTGTACATTGCCTTCAGTGCATGACATGTTACCCATAGCATGTATACGAGAAAATGCAGAAAAGATTAATCCCAAAACTGTTGAATGTCATTGCAGAAACATGCAAAGCGGCACACGCAGCGAGGGTTTGATGACCAACAATAGCACCTGGATAGCACCTGGATAACACCAAAAATAGCACCTGGATACTTCAACAATACAGGCAGATTTCAAGCTACACCAGAATCATCAGAGGCACGGACAGGTTCTTCTATGCAGCAAACACTGATATCTGGGAATACAAGCTTTGCCACTGCTGGGTTGCAACAAGGTCAACAATTTCCCCAACAATAGATGTTTTCCTTCCCTAGCGCATGCAGAAAGGCAAGGACACACAGGCTTCCACCAGTCCCTCCATCAACATCAATCATCCATGTTGCAAAAGCGGTTGTGACAGGAACACCAGGCCAAAGAGACAGAAATTTTGGCCACTCTAGCAGGGTGCAAAGTAGAAGATATGTGACATATAGATAGGAGCAACCTCACAACGAATCTAAGGGAAGATGGACGTACAATGAGAGACAGAGAGCTTCATCAACATTGCTCCCTCCAAGAGATGCATTGTTGCATGTGCCAAGGGTGACACCACCCGCGCCCATACACCAGGGTGAACAGCGAACACCAGAGGCAGCACAGAGCTATACACATGTAAGTATCCATTCAGAAAAAACATACAAGCACAGTCCATACCCTGGTACTGTGACCACCCAGTCTAACATTTTCATAACTGTGTTTTTGTTTGCTCACTGTTGCGTGCAGCCACCTAACATTGAAGCTTACGTTCTGCCAAGGCTAGAGATGCGCTTTGAAACATTCAAAGAAGCAAAGGACTTCTACAACGTCTATGCAAAGCACGCGGGTTTTGCTGTCAGGGAAGGCTCCAAGGTTGAGACCAGAGTCTACCTTTATTGCACATGCTATGGAGTCTATGAATCGAAGGTGTTAGAAGCAAATAGATAGCGGAACAAGACGACAGCCAGGACTAACTGCGGGGCTAAAATGAGGCTGAAGAGGGAAAAGGATGGAACACTTGTCATAAAAGAGATAGTCTGGGAACACAACCACAGGCTACAGCTCTCCCCCCAAATGCTTGTCTTCTTGCGCTCCCACAAAAACTTTGAAAAAACAATCTTGGAGTACGTCAAGTACCTGCAGTTCAAAGGCATTGAACACGCGCAAATCATGAGCATACTGGGCGGCGATGACCCCGGTAGCTACTTCCTCGAAATGAATGCCAAAGACATGATTAACATGTAAGTACAAACTTGTTCTCCTCACATAAACCCCCTCCGTCTTTTTTCCTCTGTCAGTAAAAACATATTATGCAACGCATGACCTGACGCCAGTTCAACATGCATTTTTGAATGACTATTCACTTTTAATATGCAGCAAAGCAAAGAATTCAAGGATGGATGATGTGGACGATGTCCTAAAGACTGTCAACTTCTTTAGGGAGATGAAATCTATAAACAAGGAATTCTTCTCTGACATGCAACTTGATGAGTCCGATAGAGTTAACAACATATTCTGGGCGAACGCAAGCTACCGAGGGGCGTATCAAGACTTTGGTGACTGTGTAACGTTTGACACCACATATAAGACCAACAAGTACCATATGCCACTTGGGGTGTTTGTGGGTACTAACAAGCACTTACAGACTACATTCTTTGCTTTCGCCCTGATAAGAGATGAGGATGCAGATTCATTCACATGGATGTTCAAGACATTTTTAAGGTGCATGAGAGGGAAGGCTCCTACATGCATCCTCATAGGTACAACCGCCAAAACCACCCCCAACCCCAACCCCCACACACACACACACAAAAGGAAAATAACACAGTAAAAATGTTGTGTCAGTTCTATTTGTATATATGCACTACCATCTGCTGACCACTCCACGTCTCTTTTCTCATTACCAGACCAGTGCCCGACAATGGCTTTGGCGATCCCATATGTTTTCAGGAACACAGTACACAAGATGTGCCGCTGGCACATTATGAAGAAGTACAGGGAACACCTTGCATACATGTACAACCTCCACGAAGACTTTAAGGATGAATTCACATCAATCCTCAACTGGCCCCTCATGCCAACTGAGTTTGAGGCTGCCTGGAAAGGACTCATGGATAAGTACAACCTCCATGATGATGCCACGATGGTGGCCATGTGGAACGAGCGTGAGAGATGGATATCAGCATACTACAAAGAAATTTTTTGCGCCGAAATGACATCCACACAACGAAGTGAGAGCATGAACTATGTGCTCAAGAAGAACTGGCACATTATGAAGAAGTACAGGGAACACCTCACATACCTGTACAACCTCCACGAAGACTTTAAGGATGAATTCACATCAATCCTCAACTGGCCCCTCATGTCAACTGAGTTTTAGGCTGCCTGGAAAGGACTCATGGATAAGTACAACCTCCATGATGATGCCACGATGGTGGCCATGTGAAACGAGCGTGAGAGATGGATATCAGCATACTACAAAGAAATTGTCTGCGCCAAAATGACATCCACACAACGAAGTGAGAGCATGAACTATGTGCTCAAGAAGAACTTCGTAAGTGAGAGATAAAACCTCCACCAGTTTGTCAGCCAGGTAAACTCCTGCGTCAAAACTAGGAGGCACACAAAGAACCAAGAGACAATGGGTAACCAGCTATAGCTCTATCACCTGTCGTAAGACAAAATAACATGCTTACTAAAGTAAAACATTATTAGTTAGACAAGTTTTTGCTACGAGAAAACTAATAATTTGGTCATCATTCTTGCATGGGCAGAAGGTTCTCAAGAAGTCTGGTTTGGAGATCAACCCCAAGAACTTCATTGACATGCAGCGCAAGTGGAGAGTTCCATACACCAGGAAAAAGTATGACTCCTTGGCCGATGTTGCAGCCAGCGTCATCCACCCATTCTAAAAAGGCATGAAGAAGAAGATCGACAGGGAGGAAGACCACAAACTGTGGGGGATCAGCTTGCTGCCAGACAAGCTCATCGAGTACGCAGGAATAGATGCGTACGCCATGTACAAGTCGTGGAAGATAATCGACAACATCACAATAGGTTGGGAAATTTCAAAAGAGCAGGAGGCTGACCCCTACTACCACTGCCACTTCGCGGGATGAAGAGACATGAAAGTCTGCCTCCGTGTTGCTTGCGCTTGTGCTTGTCCTTTATCTTGTTGTTTCAAATTTGTAGTTTGCTTTTGTTAGGTTGAACAACTTGCTTATGTCATGCATGTCAGGGTTTAAACAAGTTTGCTTATGTCGTCAAGTACATCGTTCGCTTATTGATGAAGACATGTACCTAGGGTAGGATCCTAGGCAAGGCCTACATACCCTACCTAAGGACACTACATTGAAGGACTTGAAGATCAATTATAAACTTCCGGCTGGATTCCGTGAGACATTCAAGTCACACGATATGTTATCCACTCGGAGACTCCTTCCTCCACTCGGCGGTCGCATGTCACTCGGAAGACCTCGTTCTCACTCGACACTAGAAGACCAGGAGTCACCATCAAGAGCCCAACGGGCAGACGATAGTCCAATCGTCATTAATAGCTTTTATTACGTACGTTACCAGTAACGGCAGACTTTAACCCCACGATGGGACCCTTAGATGCTGGGTAATTATGAGGGGCAGCGAACTCTATATAAGCCGCTCCTCCCCTCTAGCACAAGGGTTCGCAACCATTGTAATCTCTATATTCCACACGACATAAGCTCCTCAGCACTGAGACGTAGGGCTGTTACCTCCACGAGAGGGGCCTGAACTCATACATCCATGTGTACACCCTCGCCGTAGCTAGGACTCTGCCCTCTCCTTTCGTACCCCTACCATCTACTGTCAGGCTTGTTCCCACGACAGTTGCCGCCCACCATGGGGCAGGCGTCTAAGCGACTTCCGGCGAGGTTGCATTTTCCATCCTTTGACATGTCTTCCGGCGGTGTTTTTGCTCTGGGCCATGAGATCCGTTTCAGAGCGCTCACCTTCATCGCCGACGATTCGGCATGGCTCCAGGAAGCGCCTCTCAATGTCGAGGCACTCCCGGTCCATGGGGCCACGCACTTCTACGCGAGCTCCTATGGAGTGTTGCTGCGTCAGCCTTCGACTCCTTACATGTCGGCTCCCCTCGCTGTTCGCGGTCGCAAGCTATCTAGCCACTCATCACTTCAGCTCTGGGTCAAACACTAGTGGCGCGTCAAACTTCTCCATAGATTGCAGCACTCGAGCTCGCCGAGTCCCTTCACGGCGTGTTTGAGTCGGATTCTGATCTGTTGGACGTGCCTTCCGAGTGCGAAAGTTGCGATCCCGCAACGGAGGTCTTGATGGCGGGCTCTCGTCAGAGTTCGCCACCTGGCTTCGGCTGTGGCAGGCGCGAGATTGGCAGTTCGTCAAATGAGCATCCACGTCGCGAGGAGGAGGTTCTTCATACTCCCATCATTGGCGCGACTGCTAAGGCTCAAGCATTGGAGGCCACGCGTATTCGTCTGGAAGAGCTCCAGGCAGAACTTGACGAGCGCGCCTGCCAGCGCCCGCCACGCCCCAGTCGACGTCAGCGACAGCTGTTTCTGACTGGAGCTCACAACGACGTTGAGGTATATGGAACTCCTATGTTAAATGTTGTTGTTGCTGCTAGGATAGCGGATTCCATTTAGCCGTCCCAGTCAGAGGCTGGAAGAGGGTTGATGCAGATCAAAGCACTGTTAGATGCAACGCAGCGGCGAAATTCAGTAGTTTCTCAGTCCCGCAACAGGATACATAGCAATTCACCCAGGGCAGAGACCATTCAGTCGGCACACAGCCCTGGATCGCCCTTGCGCCGTCGGGGCAGAGGTTTTTGTGAAGAGCAGGTCAGAGATTAGTTTCACCGTGAAGACCACCGTCGAGTGCCCACTCCTCCGCGGAGTGGTCCGTACGCGCCCCGGCGCCAGGACGAGAGGTGATCCTTCGGTGATGAGCGCAATGCGGGCTTTGACGCCCGCGACCTCCTCGTTCAGAAGCGGATTGACAGGGGCAGAGCCCACAGAGAAGGACACGACAGAGATTTTCCGAGTGGTAGCTCAGCTGTGGTTTCTGGTCCTGAGCAATTCAGCAGAGCCATACGTTCTGCAGAGATTCCCCCCAACTTCAGGTTGGCGGCAGGGATCGGGAAGTTTACTGGCGAAACAAAGCCAGAGACTTGGTTAGATGATTACCGAGTGGCTGTGCAAATTGGTGGCGGAAATGACAATGTTGCCATGAAGCACCTATCCTTCATGTTAGATGGTCCAGCTTGAGCTTGGCTGAATCGTTTGGCTCCTTCCAGTATACATTGCTGGCAGGATCTTACTCGAGTGTTTGTCCGAACCTTTAAGGGCACTTGCAAGCGTCCGGCAGGTCTAGTCGACTTACAACACTGTGTCCAGAAGCCCAATGAAACCTTGAGAGATTATATTCAGCGATGGTCCACTCTGCATCATACAGTGGAGAATGTGTCGAAACACCAGGTTGTTTGTGTGTTCAAGGCCGGTGTGAGATACAGAGAACTATATCTGAAGTTTGGGTGAATGGGTGATATTTCACTCGGCAAGATGATGGAAAGCGCCACTTGGTACGCCAATGGCGAGGAAGAAGACCGCCTGCGTAGCGGCAAAGGAAAAACAGTCGTCAATGAGGCTGGTGGTAGCAATAAACGGAAACAGAAGCAAAAAGCTGAAGATCTGGTTCAAGCAGAAGCGGCAGCACTGGCGACGCAGTCAAAGAACAAGGGCAAAGCTAAAGCACAGTATGCCCCCAAGAAAGGGAAAAACAGTCAGGAACTGATATCATGGATCAACCGTGTGTAATTCACACGAGGAAAGATGCGGAAGTAAATCTGATTTTGCCCAAGCATACCACTAGACAGTGTCGGACCCTTATCCAACAATTCAAGGGGGACACGCCGAGTGATAAAACTCCTGAGAAAGGAGATGAATATGAAGATAAAGAAACATTCCCGGATGTCACTGCTACACTGGTGATCTTTGCTGACGTCGAGAGCAAGAGCCGTTTGAAAGTCATCAATAGAGAAATCAACATGGTTGTACCGGATACCCCCACCTACCTCAAGTGGTCCCAATATGCTATCACATTCGACCAGACAGACCATCCTGCTCATGTAGCCACCCCCGGTCGATAGGCTCTGGTAGTTGATCCAGTGGGGGGACTCGACTTAGAAAGGTCCTCATGTACAGCGGCAGCGGCTTGAACATTCTCTATGCAGATACCCTGAAAGGGATGGGCATTCTGATGTCCCGTCTGAGTGAAAGCAACATGCAGTTTCACGGGGTCATTCCAGGAAAGAAGGTCAAGTCACTCGGCCAGATAGCATTGGATGTGACATTCGGGAACGACAAAAATTTCCGGAAAGAAAAGTTGACATTTGAAGTCGTGGATTTCAAGAGTGCTTACCACACCATTCTGGGTCGACCCGCGTATGCACGTTTCATGGCCCGACCATGTTACGTGTATCTCAAGTTGAAGATGATAGGCCCTAAGGGCGTGATCATGGTCACAGGCAATCGACAATGCGCTGGAGAATGCCTCTAGCAAGGCTCCAAGATCGCCGATCACCAGATGGCCATGGTTGAGTTGGAGGAGTACAAGAAAACTGCTGACCCTACTGATTTGCTCCACGCAAAGAAGACGGCTTCCGAGTCGGCATTTTAGTCGGCAGGGGAAGTGAAGAAGGTACACATCCATCCAACGGATCCTACTGCTGCCCCGACGAATATCTCATCAACACTCGACAACAAATAGGAAGCCGAGCTCATCCAGTTCCTTCGTGAGATCTGGGATATCTTTGCATGGAAGCTTGCTGACATGTCGGGGATTCCCAGGGAGCTGGCTGAGCACCGTCTGCGAGTGGATCCGAAGGCCAAACCCGTCAGGGAGCATTTGCGTCGCTCAGCAGCGGAGAAGCGCAAGGCAATCGGAGAAGAAGTGGCCCGTCTCTTGCAAGCCAACTTCATTCGGGAGATTTACCACTCCAAGTAGCTCTCGAATGTTGTGATGGTGCCAAAGAAATATAAGTCGTTGCGCATGTGCATTGACTTCAAACATCTCAACAAGGTGTGCCCAAAAGACCATTTTTCGCTCCCCGCATAGATCAAATTGTTGACTCGACAGCGTGGTGTGAGCGTTTATCGTTTTTGGATGCTTACTCTAGGTACCATCAGATCCATCTGTATGGCCCAGACGAAATAAAGACAGCCTTCATCACTCCATTCGGGTGTTTTTGTTACATCACTATGCCTTTTGGTCTCAAGAATGCCGGCGCTACTTTTATGCGCATGATTCAGAAATGTTTACTCAACCAGATCCCTCGAAATGTCGAGGCGTACATGGACGATATAGTGGTCAAGTCCCGCAAAGGTTCCAACCAGCTGGCTCACTTGGCCGAGACATTCGCCAATCTGAGGTGATTCGACATAAAGCTGAATCCGGCCAAATGTACCTTCGGCGTCCCTGGCGGCAAGTTGCTTGGTTTTCTCGTTTCCGAGCAAGGAATTGATGTCAACCCTGAAAAAATCAGCACCATTACCCGTATGAAGACTCCCGTGCGAGTGCATGACGTTCAGAAACTAACAGGTTGCTTGGCAGCATTGAGTCGATTCATTACTCGTCTTGGTGAGAAGGCTCTGCCTTTATATCAATTGATGAAGAAGTGCGACACGTTCGACTAGACTCCCGAAACCGAAACAGCGTTTGTTGAGCTCAAAGCCATGCTCTCCACCTAGCCGGTGCTTGTCGCTCCTGCCAGCAAAGAGCCCTTGCTCCTGTACATTGCAGCCACAAATCAGGTCGTCGGTATAGTACTAACTATCGAGCGTGAAGAGGAGGGTAAAGCTTATAGAGTTTAGCGGCCAGTTTATTATGTCTCAGAAGTA
Source organism: Hordeum marinum (assembly GCA_022496015.1). Taxonomy (NCBI): domain Eukaryota; kingdom Viridiplantae; phylum Streptophyta; class Magnoliopsida; order Poales; family Poaceae; genus Hordeum; species Hordeum marinum. The sequence goes on along the minus strand of CM039673.1, from coordinate 123,405,082 downwards.
TTGTCCCCCTCAAAGGAAAGATATCCACACTATCAGAAGCTGGTTTATGGTATTTACCTATCAGCGAAGAAGGTGGCGCATTATTTCCGAGACCACTCGATTTCAGTCGTCAGTGATGCTCCTTTGTTCGAGATTTTCAATAATCGAGACGCATCAGGTCGAGTGGCTAAATGGGCAATCGAGCTTGGACACTTTGACATCAGATTCGAAGCCAAAAGAGCAATCAAGTCGCAAGCATTGGCAGATTTCATGGCCGAGTGGATTGAATAGCAACAGCCTATCCAAGTTCACTCGATGCATTGGACAATGTTCTTTGATGGCTCCAAAATGTTGAATGGGTCTGGTGCTGGTGTGGTCTTGATATCTCCCAGAGGCAACAAGTTCAGCTATGTCTTGCAAATTCACTTCGATTCCTCCAACAATGAGGCAGAGTATGAAGCACTCTTGTATGGGTTGCGCATGGCTATCTCACTCGGCGTCAAGAGCCTAATGGTTTATGGCGACTCGGATCTGGTGGTAAATCAAGTGATGAATGAGTGGGATGTTCGAAACCCCACTATGACTAAATACTGCAATGCAGTCCGAAAGTTGGAGAAGAAATTTGAAGGCATGGAACTTCATTGTGTTCCCTGAATGAAAAATCAGGCACTGATAAGCTATCCAAGATTGGTTCCACTCAACGGCGTGTCCCCAACGGTGTGTTCTTGGATCACTTGCACACTCCTTCGGTTCAAGAAGATCCTTTTGTTGGAAATATGCCCTAGAGGCAATAATAAATTAGTTATTATCATATTTCCTTGTTCATGATAATCGTTTATTATCCATGCTATAATTGTATTGATCGGAGACTTAAATGCATGTGTCGATACATAGACAAAACCATGTCCCTAGTATGCCTCTAATGGACTAGCTCGTTGATCAAAGGATGGTTAAGGTTTCCTAGCCATGGACATGAGATGTCATTTGATAACGGGATCACATCATTAGGAGAATGATGTGATGGATAAGACCCAAACTACAAACATAGCATATGATCGTGTCAGTTTATTGCTACTGTTTTCTGCATGTCAAGTATATGTTCCTATGACCATGAGATCATGCAACTCACGGATATCGGAGGAGTGCCTTGTGTGTATCAAACGTCGCAACGTAACTGGGTGACTATAAAGGTGCTCTACAGGTATCTCCGATGGTGTTTGTTGAGTTGGCATGGATCGAGACTGGGATTTGTTACTCCATGTAACGGAGAGGTATCTCGGGGCCCACTCGGTAATGCAACATCACAATAAGCCTTGCAAGCAATGTGACTAAGTGTTAGTCACGGGATCTTGTATTACAGAACGAGTAAAGAGACTTGCCGGTAACGAGGTTGAACTAGGTATGGAGATACCGACGATCGAATCTCGGGCAAGTAACATACCGAAGAACAAAGGGAACGATATACGGGATTAACTGAATCCTTGACATAGAGGTTCGAACGATAAAGATCTTCGTAGAATATGTAGGAACCAATGTGGACGTCCAGGTCCCGCCATTGCTTATTGACCGTAGAGGTGTCTCGATCATGTCTACATAGTTCTCGAACCCGCAGGGTCTGCACACTTAAGGTTCGGTGACGTTTCGGTAGTGTAGAGTTATGTATGGTGGTGACCTAAGGTTGTTCGGAGTCCCGGATGAGATCCCGGATGTCACGAGGAGCTCCGGAATGGTCCAGAGGTAAAGATTCATATATAGGAAGTCCCAGTTTGGTTTCCGGAAAAGTTTCGGGCTCATCGGTAGTGTACCGGGAGTATCGGTATTGTACCGGGAGTGTCGGTAGTGTACCGGAGGACCTCCGGGAGGGGTATTTCGACCCCAACAGGTCCATGGGCTGTGGGAGAATAATAACCAGCCCTTAGTGGGCTGGGAAAACAGCCACAAAGTCCCATGGCGCAGGAGAGAAAGTCCTAAAGCAAAAAGTGGAAAATCAGCCAATAGAAGGCAATCCTACTCCAACTAGGATTGGAGGTGAAGTAGGATTGCTCCCACCTCCTATTTAGGCCGACCCAAAGGCCTTGGCTGCCTCTCCTCTCCTCTCCTCCTATATATACTAGTGGATTGGGTGGTTTTTGGACAGAATTTCCGGCCACGTGCTACCCGTTTCACCGGTGCACAGTTTCTCCTCTAGATCGGTTTTCCGCAGCGCTTAGGCGAAGCCCTGCCGGAATCACTCCACCACCATCACCGGAGCGCCGTCACGCTGCCGGTGAACTCTCTCTCCTCTCCACCTCCTCTTGCTGGATCAAGACGGTGGAGATTGTCATCAAGCTGCACGTGTGCTGAACGCGGAGGTGTCGTCCGTTCAGCGCTAGATCGGAAGGACCGTGATCGAGATCGTGAGACGGTTCGTGATGAGATCGCGGAACGGATCGTGATGAGTTCGCGGGACAGATCGTGATCAAGATCGTGAGACGGATCGTGATGAGATCGCGGGACGGATCGTGATGAGTTCACGGGACGTATCGTGATTGGATCGCGGGACGGATCGTGATGAGATCGCGGGACGCTCGGCGATTTGGATCGCGAAGATGTTCGACTACACCAACCGCGTTTCTTAACGCTTCCCGCTTAGCGATCTACAAGGGTACATAGATCCACTCTCCCTCTCCTAGATGCTCATCACCATGGATAGGTTTGCGTGTGCGTAGGAAAATTTTTGTTTCCCATGCGACGTTCCCCAACACCTTTCACCGAAGAGCCCCCACAAGCTTTGAGTTCCACTGACCCAACAGAAGTCGACGTCCCTATAGTGATTGACCTGGCCATGGAGATTCCAATTATCACTCCCGATTGGACTGTGCCTTACATTGCCTATATCCTCAGACAAGAGCTCCCTGAAGATGAAACAGAGGATCAACAGATTGTGTGCAAGTCCAAGGCTTTCACTGTGATGGGAGACCAACTGTTCAGAGAGAGTGCGACTGGTGTTACACGGCGCTACATTTCCCCCGAGGAAGGTCGAATGATTCTAGACGAGATTCACTCGGGAACTTGCGGCCACCATGCATCCTCAAGGACGATCATCACTAAAGCATACCGAGCTGGTTTTTACTGGCCACGAGCTAATGAGATGGCTAAAGACATCGTTGATCATTGTGATGGTTGCTAGTTCTATGCAAACCTTTCACACAAGCCGGCATCTGCCCTGAAGACAATTCCTCTTGCCTGGCCGTTTGCTGTTTGGGGACTCCACATGGTTGGCCCTTTTCGACCCATAAAAGGAGGATTCACCCACTTATTGGTAGCAGTCGACAAATTCACCAAGTGGATAGAAGCCAAGCCAAGCAAGAAACTGAACTCCCACACGATAGTCACATTCATGAGGGAGATAATTTATCAATACGACATTCCGCACAGCATCATCACGGACAACGGCACTAATTTTGACTCGGAAGAATTCAGGAACTTCTGCAACTCCCATGGCACTCGGGTAGATTATGCATCTTTCGCTCACCCACAAACCAATGGGCAAGTCGAGCGAGCCAATGGCCTCATATTGCAAGGTCTTAAGCCTCGTCTCATGCGTGACCTGGATCATGTCGCTGGTGCCTTGGTAACCGAGTTGCCATCCGTGTTATGGGGCCTGAGAACTACTCCAAATCAGTCGACTGGACGGACTCCCTTCTTCCTGGTCTATGGTGTTGAAGCCGTTTTGCCAAGTGACTTATTCCACAATTCTCCTCGACTGGAGCTATATTCTGAGGCTGAAGCTGAACAGGCCAGACAGGATGGTGTAGATCTTCTGGAGGAGGAACAAGAGATGGCTCTGATCCGGACTACTGCCTATCAGCAGGACCTGCAGCGCTTCCATGCAAAGAATATGAAGAGTCGGTCATTTCATGAAGGAGACCTGGTGCTCCGAGTGAATCAACACCAACCTCACAAGCTTGCTCCTGCATGGGAAGGTCCTTTCATCGTCACTAAGGTGCTAAACAACGGAGCCTATCATCTGTACAATCTCATGAAGCGGATGGACGAGCCACGAGCCTTGAATGTAGATCTGCTCCGACGTTTTTATACTTGAGACAGAAGAATTCCCCGATGTAATAAGAGTACTTCATCAATGCAATTCACATTTCTGCAATATATATGTTGTCGGTTCCAATTGTACAGCTACATTCTTGGGACTCCGAGTGATGAGATATCCTCACACTCGGGGGCTTAGCTGTGAACATGCTTTCGTCTAAGTTAAAAATCATGTTGGGTGGATAGCAGTCCATTCACTCGACGGCCTATTTGCGAATCCATCTTCGCTTAGGTTCAAATATACTCCAAGTGATGAGCAATCCTCACACTCGGGGGCTTAGCTATGAACATGCATTCGCCTAAGTTACAAACCATGTCGGGTGGATAGCAGTCCAGTCATTCAACGGCCTATTTGCAAATCCGTCTTCGCTTAGGTCCAAATATACTCCGGGTGATGATCAATCCTCACACTCAGGGGCTTAGCTGCGAACATGCTTCGCCTAAGTTAAAAACCTTGTCGGGTGGATAGCACTCCATTCACTCGACAACTTAGCCGCGAATCGACATTCGCCTAAGTTCTAAACTACTCCAAGTGATGAGCAATCCTCACACTCGGGGGCTTAGCTGCGAACATGCTTTCCCCTAAGTTAAAAACCTTGTCGGGTGGATAGCATTCCATTCACTCGACAACTTAGCCGTGAATCGACATTCGCCTAAGTTCTAAACTACTCTGAGTGATGAGCAATCCTCACACTCGGGGGCTTAGCTGCGAACATGCTTTCGCCTAAGTTACAAACCTTGTCAGGTGGATAGCATTCCATTCACTTGACGACTAAGCCGCGAATCGACATCCGCCTAAGTTCTAAACTACTCCGAGTGATGAGCAATCCTCACACTTGGCGGCTTAGCTACAAACACGCTTCGCCTAAGTTAAAACCTTGTCCGGTGGATAGCATTCTATTCACTCGACAACTTAGCCGCGAATCGACATTCACCTAAGTTCTAAACTACTCCGAGTGATGAGCAATCCTCACACTCGGGGGCTTAGCTGCGAACATGTTTCGCCTAAGTTAAAAAAACAAATTCAATCGAACAGACGATTGAAAGCCAAATACGAATAAAATCCAAAGGTTAACCATGGATAAACGTTTTGTAAAGAAGCAAATGTGCTCAGGCCTAAGTCCTGAATGAAGTTTTAAGGATACAATTCCACTCAGCATACCGAGGCAAATAAAAGTATTTCTTCCAAAGACCAAGTTTTTTAAGCACCTGACGGAATGGCTGGCTCGACAAAAGTGTCCAAGTCGATGTCGTCAGTGATTCTGGTGGCTACCTTAATGAAGGTTTCCATGAAGTACTCAAACTGGAGTTTCTTCATGTTTACTACCTGGAGCTCCTTTAGCTTCTTTTCCCTCACGTCCCTGCAATGGACCCTGACAAGTGATAACGCCCCGTCGGCCCCACAGCAAGCGGCAGATTTCTTCCAGGCCTGCACTCGACTGGGAAGTTCGTTCAAGAGAGCCATCATGGACTTAAGGTCGAGTTGAAGAGTGTCCTCAGGCGATAGCTCCTTGTCAATTCTTTCCATTGCAGATTTCAGTCGGGCAATATATGCCTGGACGCCTTGGAGCCGGAAGTTGAGTCTGAGCATGTTCATGGCCACTGCATCTGCGACAGGTGACTTAGTGGGATCCAGATTGGGATCAACCTCCTCTGTCTCCTTCTCGAAGTCTTGGCAGAATTCTGTTGAAAAGTTGGAATGGGAGGGGAGTCGGTGAGCTACGACCTTCAAAGATTTAATAAATTTCAGTCGACAAGAAACACTCACCGTCAAGCAGGATATACATCTTCCTCGAAAATTCACCCAAGTGCTTCTCCAGGCCGTTGCTCCTTTTGTTCAGCTACTCGGCCCTTTTGACAAGGTCCACGCACTCCTGCTTCAGCTTCGTGTTCTCCTCTTCCAGCTTCTTGGCAGCCGCCAGCTTCCGATCTGCATCTTCGGTCTTGTCCCTGGCTACCTGTTAGGCGTCGGCGAGTGTTTTGCCCTTCTCCTCCAGTGCCTTCTTCATGGAATCTAAAGAAACAACATTGTTGAGTCGTGCTTGGAGTCTACGGTTTGCATTGCACATGTTTGTTCGAGTGAGAGCACTCGGTTCAAAACATGAAAAGTGAAGATGGGAATGCAGAAAGTCAGCAGTAAGTACCTCCCAGAGACTTCAGCTCGGCACGCGCTCGCTTCAGAGCATTGTTGGAGGCTTCTAGATCCACATGCAGCTGGTTCCTTTCATCCTCCAGATCCTTGTACTGCGTCCAAGTTCGCAAGCCCTCTGAAACCAACAAAAAAAAGAGATTCAATCGGCAAGTCGACTGGTCTATGAACACCATGGAATGACTGTCTTACAACCTTGGAACAACGTCACATATTGGTTGACCTATGATGTCCATGAAGCCCATGTCCAGGGGAAGAAGAATTCAAGAAAAAAGTCCACTCGACATGTCGAGTGGCCCTGGCGCTCCGCGCGCCGTAAACAAATTCAAAGCGGTCTCTATTAAGACCCCTGCCAGTGCAAGCACTTGACAGCGGTCTCGTGGACTACACCCAGTGGGTGCACTTAGAGTGCCCCTACTGAGATGGTTAACTCTCAATCCGTCGAGTAACTCGTCAGAAAAAATGCACTCGACATGTCGAGTGACTCCAGTACTCCGCGTATGACAAGTTTTCAAGACTACTGCTTATCATCTGCGATTAACAGTAGCCTCGGGGACTACACCCAGTGGGTGCACTTAGCGTGCCCCCACTGGTTATTAAAACATTTGACAAGGTCAGCCCTGTCATAACATCCACCCGTCACTCGACCCGTCGAGTGACGTGCCTCCCTGCTCTGTGAAGTTCAATCTATCTTTATGCAGCGTCATATCATGGTTTGTCAATAATATCCATGAAACCTGCAAGGTAGCTTCGGAGTGGTGCGATCCAAGGCGAAATGTATCCCGTATACAATAAACTCTAAGACCCCTGCCAGTGCAAGCACTCGACAGCGGTCTCGGGGACTACACCCAGTGGGTGCACTTAGCGTGCCCCCACTGGATCTGCCAATTCTCGATCAGTCGAGTGGCAGAAACATCCATCACAGGAATATCCGTCACTCTGAGAAGTGCAGTCTATCCTTATGCAGCGTCATATCATGGTTTGTCAATAATATCCATGAAACCTACAAGGTAGCTTCGGAGTGGTGTGATCCCAGGCGAAATGTATCCCGTGTACAATAAGCTCTAAGACCCCTGCCGATGCGAACACTCGACAGTGATCTCGGGGACTACACCCAATGGGTGCACTCAGAGTGCCCCCACTGAGAAGGTTAACTCTCGATCCGTCGAGTAACCCGTCAGAAAAAAATGCACTCGACATGTCGAGTGACTCCAGTACCATGCGTACTATCGACCCAAATCTTACTCGACTACGACCCGACCTATTCGAGTGGAGAAATTTCAAATGTCCTACGAGTGGATAAGAAGCACCCATTGGGTGTACAGTCAAGATGAGGACAGGGGAGGCGGAGGAAGAGAGGGAGTTTGGGGAATAGTACTGTGCAAACCGCAACGCTCCGAGATTTATACCCCACCGAGTACCTTCGTTGACTGGTGGACCCACGAGATCACCGTGCACGCCAGCCGCAGCCCGCGTCCAGTACGTGGCGAAATGTCCGGCGCAGAGATCGAGGCATCATTCTCCCACTTGCCCTGATCGTGGTGTCATCATCGCATGCGCGCGCGCTTCCCAAATTTTCGTATCCCGATAAATCCGGGTCTGACAGACCGACCCGTCACCTTCAAAGATGCTTTCAGTTCACTCGAAGCCAAATAGGCATTGAACATCCACTCGGACACTTTTAAGGCTGAATGGATCCGAGCGAATGGAGAAGAATTCAATCGACGCAAGTTTCGTTGAAGCCCCGAATATCATTCGGAAGATTCGGTGTCTAGATCCCGAATTGACGTCAATACTCAGAGTTCAGTCGACGCAAGTTTCATTGAAACCCCGAATATCATTAGGAAGATTTGATGCCCTAATTCGAGATTGGCATTGATACCCCCATTTCACCACTCAAACCCAGATCCATTCGGGGGCTAATGACGAGGACATGTACGTAGGGTAGGGTCCTAGGCAAGGCCGACATACCCTACCTAAGGACACTACATTGAAGGACTTGAAGATCAATCATAAACTTCCGGCTGGATTTCGTGAGACGTTCAAGTCACTCGACAGGTTATCCACTCGGAGACTCCTTCCTCCACTCGGCAGTTGCGTGTCACTTGGAAGACCTCATTCTCACTCGACACCAAAAGACCAGGAGTCACCATTAAGAGCCCAACGGCAGACTTTAACCCCACGATCTGACCCTTAGATGTTGGGTAATTATGAGGGGCAGCGAACTCTATATAAGCCGCTCCTCCCCTCTAGCACAAGGGTTCGCAACCATTGTAATCTCTATATTCCACACGACATAAGCTCCTCAGCACTGAGACGTAGGGCCGTTACCTCCACGAGAGGGGCCTGAACTCATACATCCGTGTGTACACCCTCGCCGTAGCTAGGACTCTGCCCTCTCCTTTCGTACCCCTACCATCTACTGTCAGGCTCGTTCCCACAACACTTATGTTGTTAAACAAGTTTGCTAGCTTCCTATTTTGTTTATCCATCATTTGAAGTTGAAGTAGATTTTGAATGAAACTTGATGGCTGCCAAGAGGCACTAGTCATGGAGAAACAAATCACACATGGATCTTTTCACAAAAACAGTGGCAGACTAAGGACAACAGCAAATAGTAGTCTTGGACGCTCAGTATAGCTTAGCAATGTACGTTAGTACTATCACACTAAAAATCAGTTTTTAGTTTCATAAGAACACTAAAAAGACTAAGTTACAGCCGAGGTCAACATTCAGTACTAACAGCATCATGCTAAATAGTAGTTAGAAAATTACTAAGTACTGCAACACGGAAAACAAAGAACCATCAGTACGTATTTCCTAGTCACTAGCATACTACGATTGAAAGTACTGGTACACTTGAACACACAGTACATCCATTCTACAAAAAAGGAATGGGAAGCTTCAGTTCGCATTCCCTAAAATAGTGACACACTAACAATAACAGTAATAGTACAATTGAAATCTCAGTACAACTAAGTCTATACGGCAAGTGCTATGATGATACCAAATATTGCCTTGATAAGAACCACAGCCTAGAAAAAAGAAGGCCAAAACTAAATCTAAAAGATATATGACCAAGGAGAAAAATCAAAAGAAAGACAACAGAAGCATCAGCCCACATTGACCAGTGAGGTACTAGTTTCAAACAACACAAAAAAATAAAATGATCAAAAGTACTAGCACAATTGAAATCTCAATACAATTTAGTTTATTTGGTAAGTGCTATGATGATACCAATTAAGACTCAACCAAATAGATTACAGTTCAACCAAGGACAAAAATTCACAAAAACAAACAACAGAAGCATCAATCTACATTGACTAGTGAAGTAATTTTGAACTTAATAGGGCTATCTGTTAAATGTAGCTAATTTAAACTAGTGCTTTAACTTTTACTATGAAGTTCAACTACTAAAATTCAAGAAGTTCAAACAAAAATTTGGCTCTCAAATTTTGCTAAATTTATTATACTTAAATAAAATCTGGCTAGAGATCATGTAGCAATTTCGTCGTAAATAATTTCAATCCCAAAAAAAACTTCAGTTCTAATACATTATATGACATCAGTTCTACAAAACAAGGAAGCGTCACTCCACTCACGGTAGATCCACAAGTGCTATTGTGACACCAAGTTTTAAAACCCTTACGCTGAATGAGATTACAATTCAGTACTCACAGAACTATACCATAAGTACAAAAAAAGAGGGTACGGAAACTATAAAGAGGGTACAGAAACTATAAAGTGCAGAAACTATAAGTTTCTACACTTGAAAAAAGGTGTTTTCAGTTCAACTAGTTTATAAGACTTCAGTACAAAAAATAAAACTTAACCAAAACGAATTCCCGATGAAACATACACAAGTGATACAGCTATTCAACCACACTATCATCATGGAAAAAAATTTGTTAAACATTGTGCCACACTTAAATAGATCACAAAATATACGAGTTATTACATAGTAGTTGACAAGAGATCCAAACACTACAAACAAAGCCTACAATAGTTTCAAGAGATATATCACACAACTATCCCATTCACTACGAAAATTATGACCATTTCTTCTATGCACCAGGAACCAAATCCTGAACCTCCTTGGGAAGCTCCGTCACCAGAAGCTGGTTATCCCGGTTGAACACAACTATATACAGATCCTTAGTGTTCCAATCAACAATACGAGGCTGCAAAACAATAAAAAAATTATCAAAAATTATGACACATAAAAATAAGAATAGACAATAAGCCAAACACAGAAAGTGAAAAGCTCAACTAGAACCCACGTCATTATTTCGAATGTTCTCAACGATCTTTTCACCATCATAGGTTCCCGCATACTTCCGAGTATAATGGCCACATTCATTCGGCCCTTGAAGTGGAACCTTGAAAAATGTTGGTTTCTTTGCAAAAACCTCCCATTTGGGCTGCTTGCTTGCATTATACTGAGCATCACCATACACAGCCTTCATTACTTGGACCAATCTAGAGATCTGTAAAAAAACCACACATTTTCAGGTCTCAGAAAAGCAGAAACAAAGATGCGGAAAAAGTAATCGAGTTCAGATAATAAATGTCACTCACAATCTTCTCGCATTCTTTATGATAGGTGTTCTTTGAAGGACGATGGTTCTTCTTATAAGGTAAAGAGTCAAGGATGTCGATGCTACTTCAGTACCAATTCATGACATATGAGGAAAAGTGGTTCACTTTCCTATCCTTTGATAAAACAATAGTTTTGAATAGAGGCATCATGATCTAAAAACAAATGATCAAAAAAGAGATATTAAATATTCAAAATAAAAACCAGCATCACGGCAAAAAAATAAAACCAAAAAATTAGCTAGTAGATCTCACAAGGTCGGAAGTGAGCAAGTCTCCCTCATCTTTAACATAGCTCTTGAAATCTCTCGCTGCACTCTCCACATTAAACTATTTATCTTCATCACCGTAAAACATACAGTCAAGCACAACCTGCAAAAAGACAAAAATAAATAGACAGGGGGAAAGGATCAACAAGCAAAGTATTATTAAAACTTGTAAAACAATAGGCAGTCTTGTTTAACAGAAACAAACAATTTGATTGATTACCGTGATGAAATATGGACTCAACAATACCCTTTTTCTAGATGCGAAATCAGCATTTCTCTCGGGATCTTGCTTCCAGTCATCAATGAGCAAGTCCATTACATCACCCTCCATCATTTGCCCAGGTGCAAAAACTTCCCAGATGTGTTTCCCAGTGAAGCTAGTTACGCTATCATCAGGCTGAGGTATCATTGAGAATGCATTCCTACAGCACACACAAGAACAAAAAAGCAGGGGGAACAAGATAAGGCATTCATAGCAGTTAAGTTCTATAAAAAGGAACAATTTAGGTCATATTTATCTAGTAGTTAGAAACAACAGAGGAAACATAATGAGAGATACTCACTCGGCATACTTCTCACGTCCTTCATCACTAAGCAACAGATTATACAACTTGCGAGCCTTGTCTCGGTGAGGGAATTTATGAGGGTGAAGCTGCTGCACAGGGGAGCAAAACTTTATAGGAGCTCTGGGTGCACACTTCGTGCTTGTAACATTGTCAGAATCCAAAGCAGGATCCTTCCTAGCAACACCATCTCTACGGGCCACTATTCCAGCAAGGGGGGATAAACCCTTGGCAGCAGCGTCCCTGGTAACTCTTCTCATGCCAACAACCTTGTCAAACGCATCATCATCATTGTCTATCATTTCCACAATGGTATTCTTGGGTGTAGAGGGGCTAGTTGACACACGAACATGTCACCGTGTACCCTCAGTGTCGGGGGTTGATGCACCGCAGCTCACGTCGAGGGAGGTCCGTCTGGCAGCGCGATACGCAAGACAGTCGACGGACGCTTTTGCAGACCTGAAATCCCGCACGCCCGGGAGGGACCCCGTCAGGGAGTAAGGCGGCTATGGGCTGCCCAAGGTCAATTCGCTCGCCCCTAGAGCCTCGGGATTCGCAGCTCTCATGAAGAACAGCGAAGAACGAGAAGAAAAAACGAAGAGCGTAGATGAAAAAGTAGTATAGATTGATTTGTTTGATTGTGTGTTGTTCAACCGGCCATCACCCCCATCATATATAAGAGGTGGCTGGACTTCCGTACAAGCAAAGTATTCATATAGGCTTTCCTTACAAGAAAATTACATCAATTCATGTCATAGAGTCCTATTTCTAGTTCCACTCGGATTCAGCCCAAATTTGGCCCAATCTTCTGTCTTGCTTCTTGCGTGGGCCGTGGAATCTGCATATGACCTCCGATGGAGGTAGTCCTAACATCAATTTTGTGTGCCTAGATGAGACCAACAATCCATATGTTGATAACTTTCCCAAATAAAGCCATCTTGAATACTCCACGAGATCATCTTTAACTTCAAATCGGACTCGGCCACGCAGCAGACTGGACTGTCTGAGTGTTGTAGCATCTCTGCAGGCCGCATACTATTTCAGATGATAATGAACTTAAAAGAAAAGTTGACCATTTCGATGTTCTGAACAACTTTCATGTTGAACACTTTTCCATCCGAGGCCATCATGAACTTTCACTCAACCGAAACTTTCACTCGACCGATATTTTTCACTCGGATGGTGATTTTCACTCGGACGGCAATTGCACTCGACCATTACTTTCACTCGACTGGTATTTTTGACTCGGACGGCAATTTCACTCGGTCAGCTATTTTCACTCGGATGGCAATTTCACTCGGCTGGACGGAAAACTTTTCACTCGACCGTACGGCGTTTCCCTCGGTCGGCAAACTTTCACTCGGAAATCCTGAGTGAAACTTCGGGCTGATTTTGTTTTGCCTCTCCAGGTCGCATACGACCTCGGATTGAGAAGATTTATATATCAAAACCGATCAGCTCGACGAGACGAATCCATGTAGAACATTCTTTCATTCGAGGTTGTCTTGGAGGCGTAATAGACCAAAAAGCACTCAGAACATCTACATGATAATCCAAGTGTGATTTGGCCCTTGAAATGATGCCGAATGGTGATGGCCTAAACATCAAGGTTGTTTCACTCGGCAATATGAACTTTCTCGTAGAAAAAACCTTTTCGTTTGAGTCCACCTTTATTGCATTTTGCATCGTGTCAAAATCAAGTGTCAACAGGGCTCTCTGCACAAGCAGCCATAGAACCTTCCAGAGTTCCAAACCGCCCCTTCATAAGACCAGATCTTGTGTTTTCGGGAGAACGCCCCTGGCTAAAATCAATAGCTACACGCTTGAGCTCCGAGAACTGGCTGCCAAAGATCATGTAGTCATGCACACCAAGATCCAGCCACTCACCTGCAAAATAAAAAAAGAAGGAGTGCATCAAGGGTAAGTTCAAATACATAATTCATGACAGTAATAATCAAGAAGTAGAAGCTGCAAAAAATTACAAAAGGTCATGCATACGTACAGGGTTCGATGCCAAACAAACCCCGGAAGTCAACACCAAACACATTGCTAGTTGCGCAGGCATACAGCAAAGTCTTTCTAATGTCAAGAATGTCTTCGTGGCTGTAATCTAAAATTTCAATCACACCATCCTCCTAGCAATGATAGGTCTTGCAGTTTTGTAGCATAAAGAAGCCACAATCATGTCTGTTAACAAAAGGAAAAACAAGACGGTACAAATCAAATTCAAATATAGCAACACAACCAAAAATTCAAAAATACACGAACACCATCCTCCCAACAACAAAAACAACTAATACAAATCATTAAAAACGGATACTCACGTGGTTTGCTGTTGCGGCACCCGCACAAACTCGCAAGAGAAACCATCAATATGCGCCGGCGAGAACGGTTTGGCCCTGTCTACGCTGGACTCCCTCCAAAGCCTCTTTATGTTATCTGTCATAGTCCTTAAGAATCTAACTGCATCACTCCAGGTTTCATCGCGGAGTGAATCAAGACACTCGAAATGACGGAACCTCAGATTCAGAACAATCAAGCACCAATGCCCAGATTCTTCACTAGGCTTCATGGCAGCCGCAAATGACGGCGGATCAAAAGTAGGGAAAGAAGCTGACAAAAAAATCGCAGAGGAAAAAATGAATTTAACAAATCATAATGAAACAAAAAAAATCAGCCTCCAAACAATAAAATAAAAGAGGGAAATTGAAATTCAGAAGTACAAACAAATCAGATAATCATAAGTTCTAATTGAGTAAGCAACCCACTACAAAAAATAAATGCTACTCAAGTTTATATCCACCGCCCAAACTTGCAAAAAACATATCAGTTCAATTTCCTTGCGACAATAAGTGCAGCTTTAAAAAAGAAGCACGCATCATTCATAAGTACAAGTATTAAAAAGCAGGCTACTCAAGTTCATTCCCACCTCCCAAACTTGCAAGAAAACATGACAGTTCTAGTTCATGAGTACAATAAGTTCAAGTTCACCTACTTGGTCAAAACCATCAACCCCTGATATCGTGAACCACTGTAGCACATTGGCATCAATATTTCCATCACGGATCTTGGTCTGTTGTACAAAAAGAACAACAACAATTAGAAAATTGCCAAAATAACTTATCATCCTATCTACAAAGCAAAATACTGACCGCCACCCATCTGGGAACTATCAACTTGTCAATGTCTCGGTACTTCTGACGTAGAGAATATAAAACAACGTCAGCACTGTCTGGGTTGAGCATGCGAGTGGGGACAAACACTTTAGCAATAGAACCAACACTGGCATCACATTCTCTATTTTAACATCGGCTTGTCACTAGGAAAACACAAAAGATGACATGAATTAAAACTACTGCAATAACAACAATAGTCATATGAGAGAAAGAAAAAGAGACGAAAATGATACGGGAAAAATCCCAAACTAACTGTTTCCCACGGTTCGTGCGTAACCTCGTAACAACAAAGAAAAACAAATCAACCTTAACAACATTAAGTTCAAGCACTACAAGTGAACATGTCCAAAATGCCATAAATGAGAAGTACGCCTCATTTACAAGTCCTTACCTGCACTATCAGCGTTTGATGACAGAAGTTCCTGTGATGACACCAATATACCTCCAGTTTCAGGGTTTGACGACAGAAGATCTTGTGAGGACAATAATATGGCTGCGCTTTCAGGGTCTGCAGAAAGAAAATCTTGGGATTACAAGAGCGCCTCCCGCGTCAACGGGACAGAAGAAATCGACAGAAGTAAATCGTCATCCTCAGATGGCACCTCCTCCACGCTAGAGGCATCTTGCAATGCATCACCGTAATCAAGCCCTCCAGGTGGGAAATTTTCCGACGGCAAATCTTCACAATCAGAAAGTTTTTCATTCCCAACAATACCAACACTAGACGATTTGGCATCAAGTATGTTGGCAGCACTAACATCCTAATCAGCAACTTTGCTACCAACATCGCGCCCACTGCTCAATGGAACACCACAAGCATCATCTCCAACACTAACGGCAGCCTCACGCTCAACATCAGTCATCTGAAAAAATAAAAATTCAAAGAGTGAATAATATGAGCAAAACTAACAATCAAAAATGGTAGCAAGAGGTGCATAGGCTAACTGTTACAACTACAAAGAAACAGCAGCGAAAACTGCATATAAAATTAATGCGAGCATAGAAAAACAAACCTTAGCAACATTCACAGCAACATCACCGATCTTGCTGCTACTAACATTCAAAGGAATATCACCAATGGTCGAACAAGGCTCATCGCCAACAACAGGACCCTGATTCATAGTAATGAAGCAAAAAAACAATGCTATTATTAGCAACAATAAACACAAGGAATTAAACCACACTAACAAAAAGGTGGGTATCACCTACAAACTCTTAACGGTGTGGGATAGAAAAATGTGCACATTGGTGCGCATGAAAAATTCAAGAATATATATAAACACAATAAAAATAAAAATAACCTTGCACTTATCAGTAGGTGGATCATTAACTCCACGGTCAACAGCAGCCTCAACATTATGACTGGTCTCCTGCATGAAAGAAAAATTAATAAACAGATGAAGATGATAAAGTTCAACTACAATACTGATAGTCGAACAACCTAATAAAAATTGCAAACATCAAGGATTGACTCACATCAACAACAGGGGGCTCAAAGCCAACAACATTCTTATGGTGATCCAAAACATTAGCCTCGGTACCATCAACAGCCCTGCTGTCGGTGGCAGCAACCTCATCCTGCTCAATCTACCTGATAACAACATTGGCACTTTCTTCATATGGCTTGCAGCGAGAGTCTTGCATAGTTTTGAAACGCTTCGTGTTGTTCAACAGACGAACCGAGCTCTGAATTAGTTGAGCAGCACCATCATGCATATCACTAATTAAAATTCTCTCCATCTCAATATAGTTCGCTGCTTCCTCAGCATTAAATTGATGACCTTCAGGAAGGATGCCATTGATACAGCTCAGACGCTCAACTGTAGTTGGGACCTTTTACAGCTCAGAACACACATTACTAAAAATATGCTCAGCATGCTCCAACGCAGAAACAGCTACATCAATACCAAAACCCTGCCTCTGTGAAGTACTAGCCTTACTAGGGCCAGGGGGAACATAACCAGCACCCTCAACACCACGGCTATCTCTCAACTCATCGTGTAGAGATGAAATCTTGGGAACCTGAGACGACGGCTTCTCCAGGACTGGTCATTTATACACTCGGAGAAAGACAACCTCCTCTTGAGTTTTCCACTACAAACAAGGGGAAAAAGAGTTAATTAATCAATACAGCACACAAGAAAAAATAAACATTATATTAACAGATTTAAATCAACAGCACTAACGATCTTTCACTATCAGTGCCAATTTGTTAGTATTTACAAAACATGTCAGTTCAACAATAGATTCAGTTCAACCACACATGACACAACAGTACTAAAAATCATACCTAAACCTCACAAAGCTTAAGAAATGACAAAATCTAAACAGGTAACTCTGATGTACACATAATCACTCCAGCAAAAAAATAGCTATACCTAAATAAAAAAAGGTCTGCAAGACACGACATAAATAAAACTCACCGAAAGCTTCCCAAACACCCAAGTCTTTGGATCTGTGTTGCCTTTTTTTATCAAATCTACATCAGCCAGATCGGATAGCTTGTCAGGATCCATGAAACATATGCAGGGGACTCACATGTCAGGTTCCGGAGTCTTGCCACAGATAAGGCAGTCAAGGTACATTAGTACATGCCCTATAGCACAGCATGTGATTGCCTTCCCAATGGTAACACCATCTTGGTTCCTGACAACAGCCCTTCTAAGCTCATCAACCATCAGCTGGCAATAATCCATATTAGCCATGTCCTCAATGACAAGATCCTCAAACATTGCTGCCTCTCTCAAAACATGCGGGGCGGAACCAGGCAACACAACCTTCATAAACACAATAATGAAGAACACTTTGAGAGCAAGGTCATCTTTGCTAGGATCCTTGACAAGCACCTTGAGCCTATCCCTCAAATCCTTTGTCTTGATATCTTTGTTCTTGCTAATGTCAAGCTCTGATCTTAACTTCATCAGAGCGTTGTCATATCCGTCCTCTGATGGCCTTGGTGCAGAACGACCACCACGAGGGAACCCAAATAGATGTTGTATACCATCGCTAGTGATGTGAAGCTTCTTATTAGCCTCACCCATGTCAAGAGTCATCGTATCAGGATCTATCTTTAGGTACCAAGCTCCCATCAGAGGGCGGGAAATGTTAGACTTCACCTTCCATTTGAAGATAGAACCAAAACCAGCTGCATGAACCCTAGCCACATGGCGACTCTCAAGCAATTTAGCACAAGCATCAATCTCTCTCGACGAACATCACATAGTTATGTTCAATCGTTGTAGGTCACCTTCATCCAAAGCAACTTTTCCGGCATTGCCTCTCACCGGCTTGACCGGACCCATAATGCTAACAGGCTATAAATGAAAACAAAGAAGGCATAGCTTAATTAAATGAATTTAGAAAACAAAACAAACATATGAAGGCGAGAATAAAAAAGAAAGATTGCACAAGTTCCACTCTTAAAACAACATCAGTACCACCCTCAATTGATGCAAACAATGACCAGCCCTCACCTAGCCACCATACCAACCCAGACACAATTAAATCATTGCAAGTACAACTAGTAAGTCACATACAATAAAAACACGTACCACTGTAAATTCATATTCATAATTAACTTCAATATCATCTTCTTCAGATACAGGATCTTCAGCTTCGACACGAGCACGCTTCTTCACACCTTTGTTCACCTTTGCAGGAGCAACTTTACGCTTCTTATTTTCCTTCAACAAAGAATGCTCTGGAAGAGGAGACGAAGAAGGCTTCTTATTTGACAAAACTCGTGGACTCTGATGAACAGGAGAGCCACCCAAGTGTGCTTGGACCAATCTTCACAGCAACATTATCTCCATCATCTTTGCTATTACCAGGTTGGGAACCAGCTTTCACATGTGGGCTCGTTCCTGGCTCGGCCTCGCCAGGATGGGGGAGGGGGTCCCTCCCCCTCCCCCCCAGCTCGACTTCGCGCTAACACGGCAGTGCGATCATTTGACAGGCGCAGTGCGGTTATTCTGTTTCCCCCCACACGCACCCACACACCCTAAGATAGATAAATGAGGGGCAAGTTCATACAAGGAAGATGTGTCAGTACAACTATGCCCCTCGATGCGGTGCTGGTTTTCCCCCTAAAAAGATAAGATAAATGGGGGGCAAGTCCATACAAGGAAGATGTGTAAGTACAACTATGCCCCTCCGTGTGTTGCTGGTTTTTCCCCTAAAAATATAAGATAATGGGGGCAAGTCATGTTACGGACTCGCCTCCACATGCGAAGCCGCGGCATGCCGCGTCGTCGCCTACTACGGCCCGTTCCTAGCTCGACCTCGCTAGGATGGGGGAGGGGAGTCCCGACCCCCCCCCCCCCCGGCTCGACCTCGCGCTAATGCGGCAGCGCCCGTTTGACAGGCACAGTGCGGTTATTCTGTTTCCTCCCACATGAACCCACACACCCTAAGATAGATAATGGGGGGCAAGTCCATACAAGGAAGATGTGTTAGTACAACTATGCCCCTCGGTGCGGTGCTGGTTTTCCCCTAAAAAAGATAAGATAATTGGGGGCAAGTCCATACAAGGAAGATGTGTCAGTACAACTATGCCCCTCGGTGCGGTGTTGGTTTTCCCCCTAAAAAATATAAGATAATGGGGGCAAGTCCGTATGAGGAAGATGTGTCAATACAACTATGCACCTCGGTGCGGTGCTGGTTTCCCCCCTAAAAAGATAAGATAATGGGGGCAACTCATGTTACGGTCTCGCCTCCGCATGCGACGTGGCAGTACGCCGTGTCGTCAACTGCTACGGCTCATGCCTGGCTCGGCCTCGCCGGGATGGGGGAGGGGGGTCCCGACCCCCCCTCCCCCCGGCTCGGCCTCGACCTAACGTGGCAGTGCGCTCGTTTGATAGGCGTAGTGCGGTTATTCTGTCCCCCCCCCACCACGCCACGCACTCACACACCCTAAAAAGATGGATGTTCTTCAGTCCATACAAAAAAAAGTGTCGTTACAACTATGCCACTCAGTGCGGTCCCTATATATCTTACCTAGATATTCATTAAAAAATCCAAAAATGCCGAAAAAGAATGAGAACTAAGAGAAAGCGAGGGAAAGACACTATAAAAAATATGTCAGTTCAAGTAGAGGACAACAGTCAGTACTAAAAAAATGCTTACATTAGGCAAAAAAATTATAAAAACTAGAAGGAAAAAATGCTAAGAATCAAAAATATTGACCGCCCAAGGGACAGGTTGGCCTAACGCAGGTGGGTACTAGGACTCAAGCCAACCACGAAACAACCGGTTAATCCTTCGTAAACCAGACTGCGGGGGGGCAACCCTCTAGGGCCCGCAGGTCATGACACAGGGCGAGCGCCGTGTATAAGCGCTCAGGTAAATATTCTGAGGAGTTCGACCAATGAGCCTCGACAGCGCTTATAAACAGGTCAAGAGCCCCCTCGATTAGTGAGGTGGGACTAAATGTATAGCGCACGCGCACGTCGCACTACACAACCGCGCGGACGGGCTATCTGGGCCAAAAACGATGACTCCGGCGGATGGCCCAATACAGTAGTCCGCCCCATTACCAAATTCCAACCGATCACGCGCGACCAAATAAAATAAAAAAATGCAAATAATTTTAAAAAACTCATAAGAAATCAGTTCAAAACAAATATTGTAAAAAGTTCAAACACATGTTAATTGTAACAACTAAAAAAATAAAAAAATACTTTTTTGGAAAATTAAACGTAGAAGATTGTAATAAAAATTTCAGAAACAAATTTATAAAAAGTTCAACTACTAAAAATCATAAGGTTCAAATAAAAATAGTACTGTGCAGTAAAGATTAAATTCTTTTTATTTTAAAAAATACTATCACTATCACTATTCAACTAAAAAATAAAAATTGTGCTCTAAAATTCATGTAAAAAAGTAAGAAAAATGCTCTACAACAAACGAATGCGATTGGCCATTGACATCCTAAAATAATTCAGTACTATCATTAATAGCATGTAAGTTCAGCAAACTCAAAACCCAAAAGGGGTCCTACAACCATCGTTAGCGTATATTTTTCGTCTGTGAGCTATGTGCATGAAAATATCCCAGTCAAAACAAAGGATGCCCATGAGTTCAACTATAATTGTTCCAGTTCAAATATAAAGAATATATCAAAAACAGTTATGCTTGAGCAAAAAATAGGAAAATATTACATAAATTAAAAAATAGCGCATACAATAAAATACAAACAAATTGTTCCAAACCATCTGGTAATACCATAGAATTGAACCATCTCACATGCATTGTTTTAAACAAAAAATACTACAACATAATCAAACGCACACAAATCTCATAACCAGCGTCATTTGCCACATTTAAACCTACAACACATAAATTCTGAAAGTCAGAGTCATCTTCCCTGGAGAACATAACCATAACCACATCACCATCCTCAAATCCAGACTCTGCCACAAACTCCTTCCACCCAGTAGTTAGGTTGATGCAACCATCAAAGTCGATGTGGTAGGCAACTTCCATCAACTAATACCCGTTTTTATATGAAGTCTCCATCTTTAGTATCCCGAAACTAGGAGCAACAATCCTGATTATGGGTGACATTTTCTGCAAATGGGCATGAGAGTAGAAAACAAAGTGAACACCTGACATAACTGAATTTTTACACAGATCTAGTAACGATTGCATAACAAAGTGAAAAGAAGATATCTGAACCAAAACAAAAACACAAAACTAACTAGTCATATGACCTGACTAAACTGAAGAAATATACATATCAATACGCCTACAGTAAAAACATCTGACAAAAACAGAACAAGGATTATACAAAAATGGATAAATACTGTTAAGTAATGAACAAATACACACACAAACCCCTACTATTAAATTTTGACAAAACCAAATAAAATTTATAGACAAACTATTGATAAAACTAAACTACACATTCAGTCCATGGGATTCAAAATGAGACCTACAAAAAGAAGAAGAAAAAACAAATAGAAACACATACCCATGATTCCTTCAAGTCCCCAACCGTCACGCGACAAACATAAGGTGCACGAAACCCATGGTTGTTGTACAGCAAACACGAAAGTTGCCCATGGTGTTGAGTCTCGGTGAGCTCCAAACCAGATTCGTACACACAGCCGTCAGCTATGCGCGCCATCTTTGCCAGACATCCGCATGAACAATCCTCCATGAAAAACATAGGAATAGGGAAGAAAACAGCAGAGAGAAGAGGGAGGAACCTAGATCTGATTCTGGAAGAAGGAAGAAAAAGGAGGGGGAGAGTGAGCCACACACCACACATAGATGGATAGAATTTATAGCCAGGGAGACTCGCAGATTATAAAAATAATAAAAATAGGCAGGTGGGCAGCCAGCTAGTAAAACATAGTTATTATACAAGTTATGCAACATTTGACCGCAAATCAGTCCAACTTCAGATAAAACAATAGTTCAAAAGTGCACATAACAAACATATGCAGATAAAACAACACATTCAGAGGTAGACAGTTGAATTCATTTAGTCATTCAACCATCTGCTCCCTCACAACACAATCTTAAAAACATAAAAATTCAGTACTTCAGCCATAATGATCAAAGAAACGACGCCATTTGGCCCTGGTGGATGGATGTGGAGTCGTGGCTGATCTCGCCCTAGCCCAACTGATGATCTGAATATGGTTCCTTCCCCTGCCCTCTGGGAAATGTAGCTCCAGTTCATTGGAGTTGCAAGTATCCATCACCTCGCGCGCAAGGCGTCTGTTGAACTCTGCCTCCACTTCCTCCTCGGCAGCACGTCGTTCCCTCTACATGCGCCTGCGCCTCCTCCTCCTCCTCTGCTTCGCTACTGCAACCCTCACATCAACGGCATCCCCCTCATCCTATGAGACCTCTCCCAGCTCAGGATCCATCTGGCTTTTCTTTGGTTGCAGCTGATGGAATGAAAGTGACAGAGGGCTCAGGCTTTATACTCAAAGTGCAGAGGTATGGGTAGGCAGCCAATAGAAAATACTTACTTCGATGTCAACACACAGTAATACAACTTTGACACGAAGCAGTCTAACTACACATACGGCAGCAATTCAAACAACACTGAGAAACACGCAACTTAATTACACAGTTTGACCAGATTACAAGAAATCACAGGCTACAGTCAGCCACAATACACCACCTCCGCCAACGACCAAATCACATGGGAATCCGGGGTAGAAACAACTCAAGAAGCAAAATTGACAACACAAATCTTTTCATACAATCCTCATCTCTCTCCTTGCAACGCCAATTCGAAAGTAAAACATCACAAAAAGAAGAACACATTTGCATGGCGGACGTGGCAAACGACCAAGAACACCAAAACTTGAAATCAGAAATTATAGTGAAAAAATCTCTAAAAACTCTAACACGCCGATAATTCTCACATCCAAAACAACACATAAAACAACAAATCGGACATAAAATTGACGGCTACGAACACCACAATAAACACCAACGCCCAAAACACGTCCGCCGCCAAATGCCCACGTTGTCACCTCCGGTGACTTGAGATTGCAAAACATGACCAGGTAAGCACGTGCACATGCGGAACCCCGTACATGTCTCCTCTGACAACGAATGGCCCGCAGCACTGCGCTGGAGAACTCTCGGAAGCTCCCCATTGCATCCCTTGTTTCCGTCCGTCGTAGACGCAAGAAGATCAGTTCAAGTAGACAATCACGTCAGTCCAGTCTGTAAACTATGTCAGTTCAAGTAGGGTAGCAGAATAATATTCTGTTACGCGAAACAGAATAGCCCAGATGTGTATATATATAGGACAAATGTTTCATACGACCGGGTGTAGTTACTCCCACTTTTGTTTGCTATGTTTTAGGTAGTATCTATCGTATCGGAGAGTATGTACGCGTAGTATGTAGTATATAAGAATATTTAGATAATATAGATACTACTTTTTAGGTAGTGTGTACCATATTTTTAGCATACTCATTTTACGTACAAATATGTACGTATTTTCATAATTTGATAAAAATTGTGGATCAACTATATTTTTTCCATGTAACACACTATGGAGTATCTTATATGTAGTATGTGAATATATTCAAAGTGATAAATTATTATATATACTATCACATGGTAGCATATGAGACATGGGAGCAACTACACCCGGTAGTAAGAGGTATTTTCCCTATATATATATGTGTGTGTGTGTGTGTGTGTGTGTGTGTGTGTGAAAGTGGAGTTTGGGCTTTGGAAAAGTTTCGGGCACTTCCGGTAGTGTACTGGGAGTGACGAATGGGTTCCGGGGGTCCATCAAGTGGGGCCCAGCCATCCCAGGGGCCACAAGGGCCTAGGAGGTGGCACACCAGCCCCTGGTGGGCTGGGCAGCCAGCCCCTGGCAGGCCCTTGCGCAAGGAGGTGGCACTCCTCCCTCTCTTGTGCTTCAAGGGCCCTAGGGGAAACCCTAGGGCGCCCCACCTACCCCCTCTTCCTCGTATATATAGTGGAGGGTTTTGAGGGCAGACACCACGTGAAAAGCCATGTGCTGCCCTCCTCCCTCTAGATCGTCTCTCTCCTCTAGATATGTTCGGTATAGCTTAGTGAAGCTCTACCGGATCAGCTCCACCACCACCGCCACCATGTCATCATCCTGCCGGAGAACTCATCTACCTATCCGCCCCCTCTTGCTGGATCAAGAAGGCGGAGATCATCATCGAGCTCTACGTGTGCTAAACGAGGAGGTGGCATCCGTTCAGCGCTGGATTAGAAGGACCGCGAGTGGATCGCGGAACGGATCGTGATTGGATCACGGTACGGATCGTGATTGGATCGTGGGACAGCTTGCGATTTGGATCGTGAAGACGTTCGACTACATCAGTCTATTTCTTGACGCTTCCCGCTTAGCGATCTACAAGGGTGTGTGGATCCGGTCTGTCCTCTCGTAGATGCTTATCACCATGGATAGATCTTGTATGTGCACAGGAATTTTTTGTTTCCCATGCAACGTTCCCCAACATGTTTGCTTTATTTGCTTTTTATTTTGTTAAAAGTATCCTTGTTGGACACACCTATTTGAGCGAGCCAAAATTATGCTATGATTTGTTAGAATTGCTCTATATGCTTCACTTAAACGTTTTGAGCTATTGAATTGCTCTAGTACTTCACTTATATCTTTTTGAGCATGGCGTAATTTACATTTTTGAAGAAATACTCTCATGCTTCACTTAGATTAATTTGAGAGTTAGCAAATTTTGAAAAAATTCTCTCATGCTTCACTTATATTATTTTGAGAGATGAAATTTTTATGCTCGTGATCTTCACTTAAATCTATGTGAGCTTGTCAAAAGCAATGGAAATATATGACACTAGTCCGAGTGTGATAGATATTAAAGAGGGAAATAATAAAACTTTCATGAAGATCGTTGGACAAATTAAACTTGATTCCTTGTAATAGTTTTGAGACATGATGATAGTAATATGTGAGTTATGTTGGTGAGCAATTATGCTTTAGTAAGAATATTGGTGTTAAGGTTTGTGATTCCCTATGCAAGCACAAAATTCAATAGTTATGTAATGAAATTATATCCTACTTATGGTGCATTATTTAGTGTTATTTATGCTTAATGCCCACTTACGTGAATTTTTGTTTCTTGGTTGGTTGCTTCTCAATCTATTTGCTAGCCTCCACTTGTACTAACTAGAAATACTACTTGTGCATCCAAAATCCTTAAACCCCGATTTGCCATATGAGTCCACCATACCTACCTATATGCGGTATTTCCATGTTGTTCCAAGAAAATTTGTATGTGTCATCTCTAATTTTCAAAATGAATTTCCTTTCTGTGTGCTCGTACCGCTCATGAAGCGGAAGGGGGTGACCGATATTTTTCCATGCTAGATGTGTTATTCTCAAGATGAGTGTTTATTCACTTGTCATTGCACAAGAGTATGGCGGTAATAGGGATGCCCAGTCCCGAAATGAAAAAGAAATTTACTTTATGTTGTGAAATAATAAATTCCTTGGAAAGTATTGGTATGGAAGGCAACCGGGGATTTGGCTAGCCATGGATTTTGAAATAATGATGGAAAAAGGAATAAACTTTATTCTCTGTTTGGGAACCACTTATGATATATCTAGCATGGAAAGGTATTGAAAGCTCTCTGTTGTTTTCGTTAACATGAAAGGCATGTGTCGGCGTTCTGGGAACGGGGGTACCCAGACCTGCCAGCCTGTGGCCCAGGGAGTGGCCCACTTCATCAACCGAACACGACCGGGTGTGGCCTCACTCAAGACAAGGCCCTCGCGAGGGCCCTAGGCTCACGAGGAGGAGGAGCGTCAGGACCGACAAGGGAGGGGCCTCCTCAGGCCCCCACCGGAGCAGCGGAGATCTCTATGGAAGGCCCGGCCTCAGGAGGCAAGGGTGACGCAATGAAGGACAGGCGGGCGCCAGCACGCAAGGCGGCACAGTTTCCCCCTTTGGTGCAAAGGAAGCAGGGACATACGCGGGTTCCCAAAGCACCCCCAAAGGTTTCCATTCCGGTGTAACAAGACCGCAACCACCCGCCCCACAGGGTGGATGTCATCGTTGATCCCATCCATGCGTTGTCGACAACTACTTTGCAGGCGAAGACCGCCTTTGGGCAGGGCGAGCACGTACTCCCATCCCCCTTCAAAATTGGTTGTAGTGGGATCCCTTTCCACCATTGCGATAAGGGAAGAGGACCCAAGCCACCGCTATATAGAGAGGGTAGGTTGCACTGTAGAGGGGATCCGAATCCATTCCATCACTCATCCACCACCAAGTCGCAGAGAGGCACGAACACCTCGAAGGGAGCCGTCATGAGGCCCTAAAACAATATACTAGTTCATCTACACCACCTCCCCGAGAGGCAATCCACCAAAGTAGGAGTAGGGTATTACGCTTCGTAGAGGCCCAAACCTGGGTAAACTGTCATGTTCATCTTCTTCCTCGTCATCGTGCGAGTTCTTTATTGTGTTCATCGAGTAGCGAGCTAGGTTGGGCGAGGCTACAGGGGATCTTCGCACACGCCCCTGTGTTCAAATCTTAAGGGTTTTGCGGAGCCCGAAATCTGACATTTGGCACTCTAGGTAGGGGGCGTGTCAGAATCTTCCTCGGGCATCGCCTTACCTTCGTGCTTGCACACATGACCAAGGGACGTCGAGTCCGGGCGGAGCGGCGGGCCGCTCGCGTGGCGCGGTCGGCTCTAGTGGGCCGCAGCATCCAACAACACTCTGCCACGTCGTCGGCAGGCCGCGGCATCCCATGGTGCTTTGCCACGCCGTCGGCGGGCGTCACCACCGACAAGACTCCCAATAGGCGTTGGGGACTGTCGCCTTCACCAACTACACAGCACGCCCTTGCCGCCCTGACCCTCACCCGCGCCCGAGCCGCGCCATCGCTTCTCCAAGTCTGCCAAGACCCAACACACAGACACGCCGCGCTCCTCATCACGCACGAGCTACAGCATAAATGGATCGCCCGTGACCGCCGCAATCACGAGGCCAGGTGCGCCTCTCGGCGCGACACCACCGCCAACGAAGCTCAGGTGTGCCCCAGTGGGGCTCGCGCCTATGGACTCGCGCGGCCGGAAGATGCGGTACTTGGGAAGTCCGTGGTGGCTCTCTCTTGCCAGGTACCTGGCTCGAGCCGCCGGGGGCACACGTGTCGGCCGCGCAAGATGGGTACCGCCTCACGCCTCCCGGCATGCTCGGCGGGTCTAGAGGGGAGGACTGGATGTTCAACTATGCCGATGCCCTGGGGCTCGTGCAACTCAACAACAACCATGTTGCCGCATGCCCGGGCCAAGAAGGAAGAAGTACTGGCCACCATGACGACAGGAGGCACGTGCGCGACTTCACGAACAGACCCCTCGCGGACAGGTATGTGCGACCTTACGGGGGCGGCTTGAAGGTCTGGCCTCGTGAGAGTGCCTAGCGCTGAGACCCTCACGAGGCATGCCCGCTGGCAGGGAGCTGCCTTGAGTAGGCTCTGGGTCTGGGGACCGGGGGTCACTCGCTTGGGAACGGAGGGTAGAACATGTGGCCTCGTACCCAGGTTGGGGGGGCAGCTTGGGGACGGAGGGTGGAACACACGCCCATGTCCCTAGGCCAGACGATCCCAACCTGGAGGCGAAGGGTAGAACACGCGCCCTCGTCTCCAAGGCACGCGACACCCACTTGGAAACGGAGGGTGGAACATACACCCATGTCTCCGGGTCGGGTTTTGTTCGATCACCAGCGGGCGATCACATACTCGCCCATGTCCCCAGGCCTGGCTCGCCCGACCTGGGGGCAGGGCCCCGAGTACCGGCACGAGAACCCCAGGGGCCTCAACAAGGCGCACTGGGCATCGCCTGGGAGACCCAGGGCCTCCCTCTAGGGCGGGCCTTCCATTCGGAGGGTGCGAGGGGCTCCCCCTATGCCTGAGGGCCCTTCCCGAGCAGACCCCACTTCGCCGCGATGAGCCCGGTGGCAGGGAGAGGGCTTAGTTCCCGCGGGGCATGGAGCTCCCTTTACGCCCTCGGGACCTACACCAACACGTGACACTCTCACGTAATAATGAGCGGACTGTATATGCCCGGAGACCCCTGAGGACACGGAGGGGTTCCTCCCACACAATGTGGCAGCCACAGCCCGGAGCTGGCAGAGAAGACAACACTGCCCATCAATGGCTATGCCTATGCAACGTGGATGCCCTACGCTCAGCACTGGGGGAATACGAAGGCTATCTTAGGGGTCGGACGCGGCATTTGCTTGCTTCTTTTTGGTGTTCAAGCTGCTATTTTTTGGAGCGGAGTGTGAGAACTTTGAGACTTTATATTTAAAAAGAAGGGGGCAAGAACTTTTCTCTCTGTGTTTCCTCGTTTGCCAGACTTGAGTTCTTTCTTTCTGAATGGTGTTTCGCAAAGAGCCAAATGCTTCGCGCCGCCTCAAGGCGCCACAGAGCTGGATGGCAAGGACTTGCCGCCTCAGGGGCACGCAATTTTTAGCTGTCGACCCCCACTGGGGGGGCTCCAACCGCAGCATGACATCACAGCATGGAGTCTCGGGAGGTCCCAGGGCCTCCTGAGGCGACGCCCGAAGGAACAGAATGGGGGATTGCTCAAGCGTCAAAGGGGGCTCCTGAGCAGCATGCCTCGGAAGCCTTACCGGTCATAAGGCCACTCGACCCCCTGATGTCGTCCTTGGTTTCCGGTCAGCATCGGGAGTGTCAGGGCCTCGCCTCGTGAAGTGCATCCTTGGTTTCCGGTCATACATAATGGAGGTGGGCAAATGTGCGGGACTGGGACCTGCCAACGTAGAGCGGTTTGAGCGTCAAAAAGGGGGCTCCTGAGCAGCATGCCTCAGGAGCCTTACCGGTCATATAGCCACTTGCCCCTCTTGATGTCGTCCTTGGTTTCTGGTCGGCATCAAGGGTGTCGGGGCCTGGCCCCATAGTTGTGTCCTTGGTTATCCGGTCGTACGCAACGGCGGTCGAGAAATGTGCAGGACTGGGACCTATAGACACAGAGTGCCGAAAGGGCCCCCAAACCATTCAGCAAACAGGGAGGAAATATCCCGAACGGAGTCGTAGCTTGACGGAATGGCCCGTCATGCCTCGCGACGCATGAGATCGCCAGCATCATACAAAGCTAAGTACACTACTGAACCAAGCAAGAGACTCTCAGCCTAATAACGACTCCGAGGACGGGATAAGGATTACGCATACTAATGTAATGATGTAGGAACTCCGGTCACACCACACAACTACCGAGGCCCCTGAGGAATGAAGTGACGAGGAAGGCGACACAAGGGGAGGGGCTCGATCACGACGAGCCGCCAGGCCCAGGGCCCGACAGGAGCGACGGCTGCGAGCCGTCTCTCGAGGGAGAGAGCCTCGCAAGGACCCTATGGGTGGCTGACACTGGGCCACATCGATGGCGAAACCAACCCACGCCAGGACTGGTGACCGATCAACGATTCAAGGCAGAAAAACAAGACAGCGAAGGTAACATGCAAAAGATTAATGCCCAACAGGGCAGAGTTCTTCTTCAAGCATTATAGGAACCGAGAAGGGGGAACAAAGGACGCCTAGGGTGAGAAACCGCCATCACCGCCCATGCTGCCGGTCGGCTTGATGTCGGAGTCGTCCTCCTCGTTGGAGGCAGGCACCTAGACAAACCGCTCCACCATGGCCTTCACGTGCGAGCGCACCTCGTCCCGGAGGGGGCGCTGGAGCCCGCCGGGCACTGGCTCCCCTACGCGCCTGAGGTCGAGCTGCGGAGGGAGGCGGCGCTGGTTGGAGAAGACAAGCGTCAAGGCAAGGTCCAGAAGGTCGCGCACATCGGACGCGTTGTCCACGCCCGCGTGGGAGACGCCGGTCTCCAGTGCCTCCACCACCTTCTGGAAGAACTCAAGGTAGCCCCCCTCGCCACGCACGTTCGGTAGCGCAGGAGCGTCCCAGATGAACCGAGTCACAGCGCCTGCCGCACGGCCGCCGATGCCCTGGAACTGCCTTGCGTGCTGGAACTCTAGCAGCCTGGCATGCATCGCCTTGCCATGGGCGGCCTGCACGGCATCAGCCGCCTCCTACACCTGGGTCTGGAGGGACTCCAGCTCTGCCCGGGCCTCAGCCTTGCCCCGGAGGGTGGCTTGGAAGGCAGCATCAGCAGTGGTCGGGCGGGCCTGTAGGGTCTCCACTTCCTCCTGGAGCTCGCCAAGCTTGCGCTTCTTGGTCGCGGGCGTCCTGGAGGGAGGAAGGGGTCATGCTTGGGATGTTGGGCGGAAGAACCAGAGAAGAAGGAGGCGACACGATACTTACTCGTCAACCAGGGCCCAACGCCAGCGAACCTACGCCGGCCCTGAGGGCTCTCCTCCGTTGCCTCCAAAGGAGGACGAGGGGGTCGGAGGAGCTGCCTGCTTCCCTGCGCCCGCACCATTTCCTCCGGATGCCATGAAGGACGAGAAGATGGGATGATGGGATGAAGAGAGGGTTTTGTCGGATGAGCAAAGGAAACAAGGAGAAGCCGCGAAACTGCAATGCCCTTCCCCTGCCATGGGCGGGACGGATTTATAGGCACAACCACGGCCATGAGGCGTCATGGGAGAGCAGGCGTCGCGCACCACTCGGGCGGCATGAGGCGGTTCGATCAATGCAGTACCGTCCATGTCGCCTCTCCTGCCACCTGAAGGGTCACATCCGCGTGGCCCGAAGCGGTAGCAGCATTCAGTGGTAAGCGATGATGGACGGCGCTGCACCCAGGCGTTGTGTCAATTTGACTGGGAGTGGTGTTGGACGCCCTCGGGGAGCGGCGACGCCACCGTCGGGTCTAGCCCGCGAGCGTTTGGGACCCACAACACTTTGGACCGTCCTCGAGGCTTCACCCCGAAGCCAGCTCGAGCGTGCCTTGGGCTGGGGGGCTACTGTCGGTGTTCTGGGAACGGGGGTACCCAGATCTACCAGCTTGCGGCCCAAGGCGTGGCCCACTTCATCAACCTAACGCGGTCGGGCGTGGCCTCACTCAAGACAAGGCCCTCATGAGGGCCCTAGGCTCACGAGGAGGAGCAGCGTCAGGACCAATAAGGAAGGGGCCTCCTCAAGCCCCCTCCATAGCGGCGAAGATCTCTATGCAAGTCCCGGCCTTGGGAGTCAAGGGTGACGCAATGAAGGACAGGCGGGCTCCAGCGCGCCAGGCGGCACAGTTTCCCCTTTGGTGCAAAGGAAGAAGGGAAGTATGCGGGTTCCCAAAGCACTCCCCAAAGGTTTCCATTCTGGTGTAAGAAGACCGTAACCACCCGCCCCGTAGGGCGGATGTCATCGTTGATCCCATCCCTGCGCGGTCGACAACTACTTTGCAGGCGAAGACCGCCTTTGGGCAGGGCGAGCACGTACTCGTGTCCCCCTTCAAAATTGGTCGTTGTGGGATCCCTTCCTGCCATTGCGATAAGGGAAGAGGACCCGAGACACCGCTATATATAGAGGGTAGATTGAACCGTAGAAGGGGATCCGAATCCATTCCATCACTTATCCACCACCAAGTCGCAGAGGGCCACGAACACTCGAAGGGAGCCCTCATGAGGCCCTAAAACATTGTACTAGTTCATCTACACCACCTCCCCGAGAGGCAATCCACCAAAGCAGGAGTAGGGCATTACGCTTCCCAACGGCCCGAACCTGGGTAAACTGTCGTGTTCATCTTCTTCCTCAACATCGTGCGAATTCTTTGTTGTGTTCATCGAGTAGCGATCTAGGTTCGGCGAGGCTATAGGGGATCTTCGCACACGCCCCTGTGTTCGAATCTTAAGGGTTTTGCGGAGCCCGAAATCCGACAGCATGCCAGCCAAAATATGTTTCTCTATCAATTTAAACCTTGAGCTCTGGGACCTCTACAAATCCCTACTTCCCTCTACGAAAGGCCTATCTTTTTACTTCATGCAATTTTTACTTTTATCTAAGTCTACATCTTCTCTTATAAAGCACCAATTAGGGGGCACTATGATCGTACTTGAGCATTAGGTGTAGCTAATATTTGAGTGAGTATTCATGAATGGATTAATGATTGAGCATGATGGGCTAGGGATAACTTTCTTTAGTGTTGATATTTTGAAAGACATGGTTGCTAGTTGGTATGATTGAGTATTAAAGTCTTCATGTCAAAACTAGACTGTTGCTTTGAACTATCTAAAAGTCCAAATGTCCATGCTACAAAAGAAAAGAATATGTGATGAACATGTTAGGCAACATTCCACATCAAAAATTCTATTTTTATCATTTACCTACTCGAGGACGAGCAGGAATTAAGCTTGGGGATGCCGATACGTCTCCAACGTATCTATAATTTTTTCCATGTTGTTATGTTATCAATCTTGGATGTTTTACAATCATTTTATAGCAACTTTATATCATTTTTTGGGACTAACCCATTGACATAGTGCCAAGTGCTAGTTGCTAATTTTTGCTTGTTTTTTACTTCGTAGAATATCAGTACCAAACGACGCCCAAACATTTGAAACTTTTTGGAGAATTTTTTGGGCTAGAAGACATCCAGTGGGCCAAAGAAGTGCCAGAGAGGAGGTCCGAGGAGAGCACAAGACACTAGGGAATTATAGGGACCAGGCGCGCCTTGGTGGGTTGTGCCCACCTTGGGATGCCTCTCCACCGCCTATGAGCTCTATAAATACCCAAATATTCAAAAAAAAACTAGGGGAGTCAACGAAACACAATCCCATCCGCCGCAAGTTCCAGAACCACGAGATCCAATCTAACACCATCACGGAGGGGTGCATCGTCTTCATGGGTGCCTCTCCGATGATGCGTGAGTAATCCACCATAGACCTACGGGTCCGTAGGCAGTAGCTAGATGGCCTCCTCTCTCTCTCTTTTGATTCTCAATACAATGGTCTCTTGGAGATCTATTTGATGTAATAACTTTTTGCGGTGTGTTTGTTGGGATCCGATGAAGTTTGAGTTCATTATCAGTTTCTATCCATGAATATTATTTCAGTCTTCTTTGATCTCTTATATGCATGATTACTTATAACCTCGTATTTCTTCTTCAAACCTTTGGTTTAGTTAGGCCAACTAGATTGATTTTTCTTGCCATGGGAAGAGGTGCTTTGTGATGGCTTCGATCTTGCGGTGTCCTCTCCCAGTGACAAAAGGGGCAATGAGGCACGCATGTATCGTTGCTATTAAGGATAACAAGATGGGGTCTATTCCTACAAGAATATATCTTGTCCACATCATGTCATCATTCTTATTGCATTACTTCGTTTCTCCATGAACTTAATACACTAGATGCATGCTGGATAGCGATCAATGTATGGAGTAATAGTAGCAGATGCAGAATCGTTTCGGTCTACTTATCTTGGATGTGATGCCTATATAATGATCATTGCCTTGGATATCTTCATGATTATTTGATCGTCTATCAATTTCCCAATAGTAATTTGTTTACCCACCATGTGCTATACTCAACACAGAAGCCACTAGTGAAACCTAAGGCCCCCGGGTCTATCTTTCAGCACATTGCTTTTCGATCTATCTTTTTGCCGCTTTTGTTTTCAGATCTACTATTCCAAAAACTCAAAAATACCTTGATGCACCTTTTATTTACTTCTTTTATTTTTTGTTCTTACAGGATCTATTTACCTGATTGCCTAGTTCTCCAAACTATTTACCTGATATTTCAGGTCTTACATAGTAAGGAACACTCCCTGGCTATTTGTCAAGGGAGGTGAAAGCCGAAGGCTGGTTAAAGACAATATTTACGGTTCGGGTGTAGCGACATTTGATGAAAAGTACATAGTTACATAAAATCAAATATTTGGTTGCTCATGCATCCAGTCGACAGTCTTGTTGAGAGAGGCGTGCGGCAGGCCTTACCTGGTCATATACCAGGTGTAGAGGTATCTCTCAACCATCTGTCCCAACCGGCCCGACTCGAGCCAAGTGCTCGGGATTAAACTTGGTGAATCTCATCTTCACCATGGCCCATGCCTCATGTGCACCTTTTTGATAGGCTGTTGTTTTCCATATCTCGAATCGATAACGAGCTTCTTTGAAACGGTCCGCCAATTCGGTCATGCCTTTCGGTGGACTCTGAGATGGCCATAGAGCCTTGAACATGCTCTTCATCGTCTTTCGGTCCTGCTCATGTACAATGGATAAAGCCCTCAGCAAGTCCTCTTTATATGTGTTGGCCTCTTCTTCGGGACGCTCGGTTAAAAGAACTACCAAGAGACGTGGTGTGATCGTTAGCTCAAATATAATCTGTATATGGAACTAGGAGTTCGGAGTTAGACTTACCAAATATACCACCTTTCAATCTCTGATTTTCTTCACGGGCACAGGCCAACTGGGTTTTAAATGCTCAATTTCCCCGACCTGTCATTGATTCTCCATCTGAAATTTATCCTTTTCTTCAAGATTCTGGGTCATTACTCGATGGTCGGCCTCGATTCGCGTTCGTTACTTTGATAATTTGATATGTGGGTGGACCGGTGCTTGGGTGCTGCCCTTACTTGGACAAACCTCCCACTTATGATTAACCCCTATCGCAAGCATACGCAACTATGGAAGAAGAATTAAGGTAAACCTAACCATAGCATGA
This sequence comes from Hordeum marinum, assembly GCA_022496015.1. NCBI lineage: Eukaryota > Viridiplantae > Streptophyta > Magnoliopsida > Poales > Poaceae > Hordeum > Hordeum marinum. The sequence continues at coordinate 123,370,194 of CM039673.1, read as the reverse complement.
AACACATGGATCCAAATCAGCCCCTTACGAAGCAACGCATAAACTAGGGTTTAAGCTTTTGTCACTCTAGCAACCCATCATCTACTTATTACTTCCCAATGCCTTCCCCTAGGCCCAAATAATGGTGAAGTGTTATGTGGTCGAAGTTCACATAACACCACCAGAGGAGAGACAACATACATCTCATCAAAATATCGAACGAATACCAAATTCACATGATTACTTATAACAAGACTTATCCCATGTCCTCAGGAACAAACATAACTACTCATGAAACATGTTCATGTTCAAGATCAGAGGAGTATTAATTAACATAAAGGATCTGAACATATGATCTTCCACCAAGTAAACCAACTAGCATCAACTACAAGTAATCAACACTACTAGCAACCCACAGGTACCAATCTGAGGTGTTGAGACAAAGATCGGATACAAGAGATGAACTAGGGTTTGGAGAGGAGATGGTGTTGATGAAGATGTTAATAGAGATTGACCCCTCTTGATGAGAGGATCATTGGTGATGATGATGACTTTGATTTCCCCCTCCGGGAGGGAAGTTTCCCCGGCAAAACAGCCATGTCAAAGCTCTAGATTGGTTCTGCCCAAGTTCCGCCTCGAGAAGGCGGCGCTTCGTATCGAAAGCTCTCTCTTAATTTTTTTCCAGGTCAAAACGCTTCATATAGGATAAGATGGGCGTCGGAGGAGCCATAGGGGCCCCACAAACCTGCTAGGCGCGGCTAGGGGGTGTCCGCGCCTAGCCAGGCTTGTGGCCTGCTGGTGGTCCCCTCTGGTTGATTCTTGCGCGAGTATTTTTTATTAATTCCAAAAATATTCTCTGTAAAATTTTCAGGACTTTTGGAGTGGTGCAGAATAGGTATCTCAGATTTGCTCCTTTTCCAATCCAGAATTCCAGCTACCTGCATTCTCCCTCTTCATGTAAACCTTGTAAAATAAGAGAGAGAAGGCATAAGTATTGTACCATAATGTGTAATAACAGCCCATAATGCAATAAATATCAATATAAAAGCATGATGCAAAATGGACGTATCAGTCATCTTGCCATCATCTTGCCCACGTTAAGGCTCGGGGGCTACCGGATTAGGATTCATATTCGGTCATCAGAATTATTACTTACCCGAAGATTATCTCGCATAGTATTGGCGATACCTTCAAGTCCTAATCGAGCGGCATCAAGATGCATATCCACTAAATCAAGAGCATTAATCTCATGATTGGTTAATGCGGGTGGTGTAGTGATCCTTTCCGATGTCGGTGGTTTAACACACTTTCTACCTCCGAATTAGTGGCGGAAACATAACCAGCCTCTTCTGGATGCTGGTCCGTGGCAGGGGTTCCCGCATTACCACCTCCGGATGTGGGACGTCATTGTTACAAGTCATCACCTTGAACCCGCCCATTGTCTTCGGGCATTGGGGGTTGTGTTCGGCTCCTATAATAGGTCAATCAAAACCGCAAAAATTCATAAGCAGTGGCAAGCAGCGGTCGACTTGTAAAAAGTTTGAGTCATTACCTTTTGAGGGGAGGAGAAGTCGAAGTAGCTCCTCTGGTGGCTCCGTGCTTGACAGCCCCTTGTGTGGGCACTGCTGGAGACACATTGCCCTGTGTTCGGCGTGCGTTATGGCGGCCCTTGGGAACGGGGAGAGATGCCTTTGAAGCAATAGGAGGTGGGCGCCTTTTTTGGGTAGGAGCCTTCTTCTTACCTCCGTTTTGGGAGAGAAATATCCTCGGATGATCGACTATGATGGCAACAGTAGAGCCATCGAGACTCTCTTGGTAAAAACACTATCCTAAAAAATGATCGAAGTGTTCGGATCATCGTGAAATCCTAGGTCGTCGTCTCGAGAATAACTCTCGGGTTGAGGGGAGGGATAGTTGACTGTCTTGATCAAGCGCCTCTAGTCTCGTTTGGCAAAATTTCAATAGATTTAGTTAGTCGAAAACTAGTATGAAAATGTCTAATGCCTAAAGTAAGGGAATAAGATTGCACTCACCCATTTGATGGGATTGTGGTTCGAATATCCGTCCCTGGCGTTCAAGTTAGTGAACCCGTCTTTTTCTCCTTTAAAGAGATCGACCAGTATGGCGGCCATAGCGTTTGGTTAGCAGGACCTTCTCGCTTATAGCGGGTTGCGTCATTTGAGACATTATAAAATTATAACACCACAAAGGGTGCATCCTTTGTTGAAGGGGTTGGACGCATTGCCTAATTGCCATGACCATCACTTCAATGATGGTCAGCCCGCAGTGTGCTAATAGCTTCACCTTGGCGACCAATCGTCTAACTTCGGCATTGTCCTCTTCGTGGGAACTTCTCGGACGCTAGTTGAAACGCTTCTTCAAAGGGGACATCCTCAATATAAAACCACTCAGAGGTCCTTTTCCGAACTACCCATAGGGTATCCCGACCCGGCTATGCGACACACTTCGGCCGCACCAACTTCCTAAATCGGCCCCTCGTGAGTACGGGGAACAAGGCAGAAGAATTTCCTTGACAGTTTGAAGTGGGCTTCGCAACCCAAAAACATCACACATAGGGCAACGAAACCTGTAATATGGAGGATAGATCCAGGGGTGAGGTGGTGGAGTTGGATCCCATAAAATTCTAATAAACCCCTTGTGAAAGGATGGATTGGAAAGCCCAAACCTCATAAAAGGAAGGGACAAAAGCATACCCTCTCCTCCTTGCGAGGAGTGGGATATTTCTCCGTGAAAGATTCATCGTTTGCGGAAGTCAATCCAGAATGGAAGGGCGTCGGATCTGAAGAGGGAAGGCATCCCTAAACTTCTAGATTACGCATGCGGAGAAGGGAAACCGAGCGGCTCCTCCAGTCACCTGGGAGAGGACCATGAGGACGTTAGGAGGAACCTGGGACATTTGCCATGATTCTCTGGTGTTTTGCTCGATAAAGTAGAGGTGCTATGGATTACTCAATGATCGTCAACTCTATTGAAATGGATGGTTCACCCCAGATCCTTGAGGGGCATTTTTGGAATTGACTATCCCCGATTGGCACACAGGAATCGAGGAGTCCCAAGAAGACCGAGAGTTGTGGGCCAAGTGATGCTCTGACGTACGGAAATACGCTAGAGGAATTGAAGTTGGTCGAACTATGAAGGGAAAACTCGCCCCGTAGGCCGAAGACTTTGGACATGCAAATGCTGAGATGTTACTGCCGAGGCTAGTTCGAGGGCTACTGAGGTTGTTCGGGATTAAGGGGTCCTCGAGCTGCCGACATATCTCTACGGGTCGTACGGTGGGTCACCTTGTGATTTTCAATGAAGGTCCAAACACCATAACCAAGACGGAATCTCTCAGGAGGTACGTGCACTCCAAGTACAAGAAGATGGGTTCGCCATATTCCTTTCCTGATGTAGCCGACGTTGTGTAACCCTGGATACCCCTGGTGACTATATAAACGAGAGGGTTTTAGTCCGTCGGGCAAGTTAAGCTCATTATCCTTAGGGTTTAGACCACGTCATATGATCTCGAGGTAGATCAATCATGTACTCGATATCACATACTCAATACAATCAAAGCAGGACATAGGGTTTTACCTCCATTAAGAGGGTCCTAACCTGGGTAAATTCCCTTATTTCCTGTAAACCCATCAATCCAAGATCCACAGTTCGGGACCCTCTAACCAAGATCTGCTAGTTTTGACACCGATAGTTACCCGACAGTGGCATAATGAGTCGTCCTATGCATAGATGCATGCTACGATCTAGAATACATAAGATGTATGAGTGTCGCCCAATATGTTAAAAATGAGTCGAGTTATGCGTAGATGCATGTTATTATCTAGAATACACTTATTTCTAACGATACATGGTCTTTGTTTCCTAAAATACACAACGCGCATTGTTTCAAACTTTAAAGACAAATCGACATTCTTTCAAATAAACAGTGAACCCAACAAAATACATATTAAAAATACTTGATCTTCTTTAAATAATAGATGACTCATTTTATGAAGTACTTCCTCCATTCCAAAATAAGTGTCACCGATTTAATACTAAATTAGTATAAATTTTATAGAGGTAAATATGCTAGCGGTGCTTCAACTTGTCATAGATGTTCACTTTAGTGACTAAACTTGAAAAATACATTGAACTGGTTTTAAAACTTGACACGCACGTGCAAATACGGTGTTAATCCCATCTGTAGACGTAAAATGCATCGACGTGGCAACGTATATGGATGATGTGGCACTGACATGGCGTGGATGCCCAATTGTACCTACAGAACATAATTATTGCTTGATTACTATATATAAGACTATGACTAATGGGCCCGACTGCCAATACGTCAGAAAAAATAATAAGCAAAATGCACAGCAGGACATGAATCGATCAAGCGACCTGCTCGTTCCTTGCGCTAGCCACTATACCAAACATGTTTCGATGATTAAATTACCTTTCCCCCTCCCCCCTCATGCTCAATGTATTTTAATTAAAAGTCTTGTGCCCATAAATCGGCCAGCCGGTGGCCCATTTGGCAAACTTTCATTTAAATGTGAAAAGCATGTTAATAAAAATGATCATAATAAAAGTTAGGCCCAAATATTTATGTGTTATTAAGAATACCTCATGCTACACAAATATTCATGCACGCACAAAATAAATATAGAGAGGAATTTAATAAAATAACTAACTAAACCATGTTCCTGTAATTTTTAGAGATATTAAATTATTATTTAGAAATTAAAAATGTAATATAATAAATGAGTATTTAAAAATGGTTGCAAACACAAACATTTAAAATATGCAAATAATTATTCAAATGTTTGAGTAATTAAACAATTTTTTTACAAATCTTAATCTAAAATAAATAAATAAATTATATTATACAAGCATTTCTAAAATTACAGGAACTTTTAGTTAGTAAGTTATTTTATTTCATACTTTGTATGTTTATTTTCTGTGCACACGGATATTTGCGTAGCATGAGGTAATTATTACCAACACATGAATATTTTAGTCTAACTTTTATTATTATGATTATTATTTACATAGTTTTTACATTTAGAGAAAACGTGTGTAACATGGCCACTGGTTGTAGCTAATTTATGTACATAAGAGTTTTCTGTCTAAATACATTACAACTGAGAAATTATCATTGTCAACAAAACATGTTGGGCTAAGTGGCTGGCGCAAGTATTGACAAGGCTGAGGTTGTTGGTTCGTTCATGTTGAGCTGATTTTTATATTAATTTTCGTAATTACTGATAGAAGGGCCCACTAGTCATAGTCTTATGTACTTAAGTAATTTCATCTCATACCTATGAATAGGCCCCACGTCATGTCACGGCCACATCTGCCATATACAATGCCACGCTCGACACACTTTACCTCTAAGGACATGATTAGTACCGTATTTATACGTTCGTGTCAAATTTTAAAACCAGATCGATGTATTTTTCAAGTTCAGTTACTAAAGTGAACATTTGTGACAAGTTGAAACACCATTGTTGTATTTAGCTCAATTTTATATTAGACCAACAACACTTATTTAGTCAGTGCGGTAAACTGGTCGACGGTGTACTGTAGCAGACGAAGCTTTCGGCTTAAGCCATGCATTATGAGGATTGACCCGAGATATTTTGTACTGCATCACACTCGATTTATGAACGTGAACTGTTTGCGAAAGACTTGATTTTTAAAATGTTTTTAAAACAAAAAAATAAGGTTACTTCGACAAAGGACGGTGTTTGGATTGCAATAAGATTTATCTACAGTGAACACTGACCAATTGTTGTGTTGTGCTAAAATATGAAATTATTCAGGGTCTGTTTAATATTTTTATAAATTAAATGAGTTTTCTAAAGATTTAACGTATATAATTCAAATTTGAACTATCATCCCAATGTCCGTGCATCAAAATGGGATGAAAAATCATATTAGTGTCCATGGCTTCATCCTTAGGTCGCGGGCAATAAACAGGAATGAACTTCAAACATCTAGGCAACTTGACTCGGCCACAAACGTTGAGAAACTTGGTTTTTAAATTACTGTTAATCCAAAACGCGACAGAAATTCTAAAAACTTGGCATGTTATCATGACATGGCACATTCGTGCCATGCTAAAAAAATTGTCCAACTTGGGACAATTTTAGGCACAACTCCCTTACAAATCGGAGCTTCTCATTGCAATTTTTGTGGTCCCGGTAAGGATCACGGCACTTTATGTAGGCAAAATGATATCCGCTCATCTGAAAAGTGTTTGGATCTTCCATAATTGTAACAATTTTGGTCACAACTAGATGAACACTTACCTTCATATCTTGAGTTGCAGCTTCTCTCTTTGCCTTTATTCTTGAAAATTTGTTGAATTTCTTGATCAGGAGACTTATTTCTTTATTGGTAACAAGGTTTTCACTTAAGGTAGCGGGAGTGTCACTTGAAGATTTGTATGCACCGCTTGACTTTTGTGGAGCTTTTCTTTGTCTTTGAGTGACATTTCGTAAGCAACAATCCTACCAATTACTTCTGTAGGCTTGAGATCTTTATAGTTTGGCATCATTTGGATCAATGTGCACACGGTGTCGTATTCCATCCAAGGCTCTAAAGTTTTTCTTGATGATGAATTTGTCGGTCATCTCTTCACTTCCTAAACCGGCAATCTCATTTATGATGAGAGCAAGCCTAGAGTACATTTCAGCGACTCCTTCACCATCCTTCGTCTTGAACTTGTCAAGCTGACTTTGTAGCACATCCAACTTTGAGACAAAAGGAGCACATGATAAAAAAAATTAAATACACATTGAATATATTTTTAAATACAATATGAATATTAAAAAATACAAGTTGAATACTTTTCAAATATACATTGAACATTTGAATACATGATGGACCATTTTTAAAGGCAAAATGAATTTTGAAGTACATGATAAAAAGTTTTATAAAACAATTCCACATATTTGTCATTGTGTTGAATTATAAAACTTTGTAATATGTTTTTGGAACGTTTTAAAATATAATAAAGGGGAATAAAATGTGAATGACTGATAAAGCAGAAACCAAATTTTGATTTCTTTAATTAAAATTTATCAAATAAAAATGAAACTGAAACAAGATACACGAAAAGCAAAGCGAAGAAAAGCACATCAAAGCATACTAAGGCCTAATTGCACACTAGAGACACCGAGCACCTAGCAGGGGAGCCACTTGTTGAAATCACTAATTAAGGAGTACTCTTTTGCAAAGTTCACCCCCTTAGGTCGCGAACCCGAGAGTTTTTCATTTTTTTGTAGATTCGTTTATTCTAAATGGTTTATCTCTTTAACCGTACGTCCAAAAATATCAAACCAGTTTCACTATTGCATTCATGACGTCGAGATCTCGAAACTAGATCCCATGGTGATAAGTTTCGATGAAATTTTTCCACATAAAAAACTGCACGAGAAAACCCGAAATGAAAGCATGTTTTTTTTTCAAAGAAAAAACCCTTTCCGAAGAGGCACATCGTGGAACAAAATATGTGCCTCTCGTAAAAAAATACATTTCTTCTTTTTTATGATAGGCACAATTGTGCCTCTTACGGAAGCAAAATTTGTGCCTGCACTAGTATTAAATCTTTGCCTCTCGCCGTAGAAAAAATGTTTTTTACTTTTTCGAAAGCCACAATTGTGTCTCTCCCTAGAGCAAATTTGTAGCTCCACGAGAAGTAAATTTGTCTCTCGCAGTAGTAACAAAAAACAAGTATTTTCCTTTTTTCGAGAGGAATATATGTGCCTCTCACGAGAGCTAATATGTTCCTCCATGAGAAGTAAATATCAGTCTCTCGCGTAAAAACACGTTTTTTCCGGTAGGCGCAACTATGGTTCTGGAGAAAGCAAACTTATACCTTCACAAGAAGTAAATTTGTACCCCTCGCGGTAGCAAAAAAGAAAAAGAAAACATGTTTATTTCCTTTTTTCAGAGGCTCACAAGAGCAAATATGTGCCTCCGGAAAAAGTAAATATGTGCCTCTTGCGAAAAAACATTTTTTTTCGTGCAAACTCACCCCCGCCCCCGCCCTGCCGGTTTTTGGGGGTCTAAAAACTAAGGAAACCCAGGGAAAACTGGAAAGCCTACCCCCCCCCCCCAAATATCTAAAAAAAAATGCATAATTTAAAATAAAAACATATGAAATCTGAAGGAAGCGCCTAACACGCGATACGTGACGGCGACTGAGAGCATATCAAGTGCCATGCTCCCAGCCCATCAAAAATGACCCTTGCGGGGGCTCCTCAAGAAACACTCGTTTATTTGTTGCTCTGGCTACATGTGCGACGCTCATCTATTGGACGCAGAATGGGCGTACTCGAGCTTCCTGAAGTGCATAAATGCTATGTGTTGCTCTTACCGATTTCTAGGCTCTATTGGGCATGCTCGATACTATAGCGTTAGTTTTCCTTTTTTTTTGGGCGGGGGGGGGGGTGTATTTTGACCACTCGTTGTTGGGCCTACACAATCCGGTGAGCCATCTATGCGGGGCGCGTTTAATTGACACGGGGCCTATATGAGATGTCCGCGGTCCGCAAATGCTATGTCTTGCTCGTACTGAAACCTCTTAGGAATCACCTATGAGCGGGCGCTATTGAGCCGGCTCAAAAATGTAATGTTAGTTTTTTCCTTTTTGTGTTATATTTTTTTTCAAATTTGAACCATTCTTTTCTTGGGGTTTCTTCGTGTTTTTTCTTTTTTTAGTTTTCTGCTTTTTTATTTGTTTTTTTCTTCTTTTGTCACTATTCTACGGTTTTATTTTCTTCTTATTGGTTTTCATCCATTTTTTATTTTGTTTTCATTCTTTCCTTTTTCATTTTTAACATGTGTTTACACTTTTCATGCACAAATGTACATTTTTCGTATACATCAGGGACATTCTTTCTATACATGTTTAACTTGGATTAACATATTTTCAATATATATTTTATTGTACAATTTTTCATACATGGGATGGATTTTTTTATACATCAAAAATATATATTTAATATACGATTACATTTTTAAAATACATAATTAACATTTTCAAATATACGTTTTGATATATATTTCTTCATGTATATTTTGAATTTTTTGTATACATCAATAATATGCTTTTATGCATGTTTAAATTATTCTAAATACACAATTAACATTTCCAATATATATTAATGTCTACCTTTTTAAATTCATGTGGTAAATTCGGTATATATTCGAAATATTTTAATACACATTTAACATTTTAAAAATACATGATTGAAATTTTTTATATGTTAAATATATTTTTCATGAAACACATGAATATGTTTTTTGTTACAAACTTTTTATTTAATGATACCATCTGTTTAATTTTTACATTGCATTGGCATATTTCAAATCACGTTTTGAAAAAGTGATCATACTTCAGTTTTGGAATATATATATATATATATATATATATATATATATATATATATAATATACATTCTTATTTTTAAATTTAATTTGAAACATTTAATCAAAATTAAACAAATAAAATAACGTATATGACATCATAGTTACGTTGGTCTGAGAAAATTTACAGGGCCAGCCCACTAACTAACTCCCTGAGGCGAAGGCAGCTACTCTTTTGCGTTGAGCGAGACATAGCCACGCCTTCTGCTGTGAGCTCAAACCGGATCGGAAATCCCGCAATCTTGGGCTGCTCATGGGGGTGTGCTTTTCACTTCGATTTCATAGAGACTCTCCAAAGAGAAACTTCGATCTCATAGTGTTTTCATCGACATCTTTGTAAGTTCCTAGTGTTAGACTCAGCTCAGCTTACAGGAGAGAACGCGGGTTCAGGACAATAAAACAGATGAAAACATCCTCATGTCATTTTTCATAGGCCAAAATCAAAATTAAATAAATTTAGAAATAAATAACAGAAAGCATGCACAAATGTCTTACTCCCCCCCCCCCGCCCCCCTCCCATCCATATCACTTGTGTAGCTTTAATATAATTTTATACTAAAGTTATACTCCCTCCATTCACTTTTATAAGTCCCGCCAAAAAATTGGAATTGAACTGTTTTACACCACGTCTAAATGTCTACAAGGACTTATAAAGATGAACGGAGGGAATAGTAAAGCTGCGACGAGTAATTTGGATCATAGTGAGTAACGATTTTTTGTTCCACCTATTGCATCCTATAGCAAGGTCAGATCCAGTTCCTTATAACTAGACCAACTTGCTCCCGTACAGCTTGCTTCGCTCCGCCTAAACCAAGCTAAACTAACCAGTAACCACCCACATCCACATGCCCCGTCTTCCACGAGTCATTGCTTAGTAAATCCCCAAACAGTACAATATGCCCAGCTTAGCAAGCAAGCCTTCTCAGTTTGGGGCCGTGTACTGGTCCGAATTCAATAATAATGCAATGCAGGGCTGGCCATGGCCTAGCTTCTCTCGAGAGTGCGTGTACCACATGACTGGCATGTGCTCCCCTCAGCTGCCAAGTATGCTGGTAGCGGTAGGTACTCTAGCCAGTCAATACAAACAGTGGTGACACAAATAATGAGGACTGATTGGTTGGTTAGTTAGACGGTTAACGAGTACTGCTACTAGTTTGGATAGTATATTTCGGCGTCAATCTAGTGAGATCTACTCCTCCATACTCTAACCGCGCTTTCAACGGTTTCGTTGGTCCAGGAACGGCCCCGTGTGCAACGCGGGAGCATCGGTTGTGATCCGTGCAATCTTCGTGATCTTGAATTTTGACGCGCTACGGAGAGCAACGACACGTTCCTTTTGACGGAGATGGCATGTCGATAGTGCATTATTAGCCTTCTGGTTTTGATTTAACCGTCCAAACCACAAAGTCAGCACTTGATTGGTCATGGCGGATTGGCGGGGCGGGTGAGGGCCGGTTGGTTAGGCTGCTGACAGTCGCACGGTTCGCTCGCATGTGAGCGGCACGTTAGTTAAGAATTTAACAACTTGTAGGCCGTGCATGTTCGCTCGCTCTGTATTAAAACCTAGCTTGGAACCTTTCTGATGTACGTACCCGTAGATCTGAAGAATCATGTGGATCTTGACTTTAAAGCCGGTTGCTTATCCCTAACGTGTCGTACGTACAATGCACACACATGTATACGTCCGAATCCGGCCCCAACCAAGGCTAGCTCTGCCCAGTTGACGCTTCTTATAACCTTGTGTGAAATGGAAAGTGCTAGCTAGCTTAGTAACATGCTTGACTTTGACAATTTCACATCAGCCTAATCTGTTCGATACATTCAAATGGCCATGATTTGGTAACTACAACTGGACTGAGATAACTACAACTGTACTGTAATAGCTTAGGATGTACGTAGGCACTGTCAAATCGGCCGGCGTGTTATTACCGAAGGACGGCATCATTATGAAGGCATGATTACTGCTCTCGATCGGCTGCTGTTGGGCATGAGGAAAGCAGGCAGCTCAATGATTTTCCAGCTGTGCTAGGTAAGCTAGTCGATCTTGCTGGTTTAGGCCACTGATTGCCATCTACGTACTCGTAGTAGATCTTAACGGACCAGCATACTCATGGCATGTGGGGCCGGCCGAGCCACACCCCTCGCTCTCCCGTTGGGACGGACGCGGGCCCACCTGTCGGCGCCCCACACCCAGGAGGATAGCGAACCCCCTATCTACTGTCTAGAAAAAGCTTTGCTAGCTAAATGTCGTAGCATGCTTTGGCCTCAGCTTTCTTGCCTCGTCCTGACAGGATACATGTTCCAATCAGATGGTTTTCCCCTTTCCCAAACAAACAAGCTAATTGCACCTGCATGCCAACTTCAGTACTAGTACGTGCTACTGCCTACTGGTCCTACTCCAGGAATACTAGACTAGTGGTACTAGTGCTTTTTTAATTTTTTTATTTCTAGGCTAAATGGCAGCAAAAATACTCCAGGATACATATGCTTAACCAGCAACCCCTCATTGGCCAGCCAAAAGCAGTCTTGTCCAACTCATCCACCTATCAACAATTCTCGGCACATTGGTACGTTACGTGAGCATGTACATCAAGTCATCAACCCCGACCGGGTGCATATGCATGATCTGCACCGCAGCCTCGCAACCACCAGTAGTGCCATGACAGCACCACTCGTGTCATGCATATACGCACAGCAACGCGAACGTACGAAAGCTCCCACGCACTACATGAACGAACAACCGACCCCCATCTCACCGGTCGATATCTCGTCTCAAAGCAGAGACCTCCCTGCATGCATGCATGCACGACGCGCGGGCCCACGGGGCACCCACGTCCCACATGGCGGGAGCGGAGCTCGTTTGTTCGGGCTCGTTTAGCCGCATTAATGCGTCCGCATCATGCATCGAGCCGTCGTGATCAGAACGGCAAGTTTACGAGCGCCCCCGCAGGCTAGCAAAGCGAGCGCCAGCCACCGATGGTTGTTAGTGGGCGGGGGCAAAGCGCACATGCCGCCCCATGCCCCCATGCCGATCGGCCGATGTAGCCACGACGCCCGCCGGCCGCCGGTGCCATGTGCATGGCCCTCTTGCCTAATTTTTACGTGGAAGATGCAGACGCTGTCGTGAGAGGAGATGATGCCGGCCGGTTGCCCTGCGCGGGGCGAGGGAGCTTCACCGAAATCCATGCACAGCTTCCCTCTCCCCACCGGAGAGACGCCGCCGGCCAGCGCGGTCGAGGAGTCCGCGGGGAAACAGAGGCGGCTTTCCTGATTGTTGCCGGACCAGGTTCCGGGGAGATTCTGCGTGCCGCGGCCCTCCGATCCATGGTGGCGCACAGGCAGGAACCACGTGGGATGTGGCGCGCAGGCACGTGGAACTGCTCCCTCGCAATTCCCAAGTCTTATCTCTGGCGCACCAACCGGGGCAACCCATTGCTGGATAGAGATAGGTGCATCGTGTGTACGGGCACATGCCCATGGAGGGGGTCAATGAACACACCATTGGCAGGGAGAAGAAGTTATCTACAGCATCCCGATTCCCACTATAACGCTTAGATTGTTATCTTTGAAACAAAGTGAAATAACTTTCTCAGCTCGAGCCCCGCGTTCGAAACGAAACCAAAAGCTTTGCCTTATCGCATAAGAAAGGTTGAGAGATATAGCAACGACTAACAAAAGACGGTCGGTCGGGATGGATTATCTGAGCTCGGTTTAACAGTAAATTCCCCCAAAAAAATCTGATTTTTGTAGCAGCATTGACAAATGTTTTGATCGCTTGGACAATTTTGTCATGAAATGACATGTGTGGAAGAGGTGACAAAAAATGATGCTCCAAAATATATTGTTTAAAGCATTTTGGAGTGTTAATTTTTATTGCGATGACTTCCATGAATGTCATTTCATGATGAAACTTTGCAAGCATTCAAAACAATTATCAACGTTTGTCACAAAATATATATTCAATTTTTTTTTTGAATTGGTTTCAGATTTAACTATTCATACTGAGCGCATATGAGCTTGAGCTGAGAAGGACTCTTTTGGGTCGGGAGCAGTTAGTCTACTCTCGCGATATTAAATAATTCAAACTTGGCACTCACCACCCATCAAAGCATGGCCTTAATTTTCTTCATGCTCGACACATTTCTATAAACCCTTACATTTCTCTCATTTCAAATCTCCCACAATACCAACATGACAAGGGATGTGATGCCTTTCCTAACTTTGGCGTTGGCGTTCACCATGTGATGCCATCAAGCCTTGATAGATCCGAAGAGTTGTTCCATGCATCCGTGTTGACATGTATGAGCATCATCCATGCTTTGATCTCCGCCCAAATGCTCTGGTGGTATCTCCACTGGAAAATGATGTGCATCGTTGTCTTCGGCTCTCTTTTGCATAATTGCTATAGACCATAATTTTACCACGTACCGAGTTTCGCGCACAAAATTAGCTCACTTGGACGACGTAACTGATAGGAAAAGATGAACAAAATATTGTATGAAATTACACAACTGTTATGTTCGCAAATGCCTCGACGTGAATTGGGAAATCACATGGGCGCACGTATCTGCAAGGACTTTCTCAATCTATCATACATCGTGTGCCTTATTTGGTTCTTCTTCAATTATACTCGTATGTACATTCCTGGGGTGTACTGTGTACTTCTTGTCCCATTTAATCATATCAGCGTATGACAATGAACTTTCATATCTATAGCACACACCTGAGGTGCAGGGTGTACTTTTTGTCCCATTTAATCATAACAATGTACAACGAGAAAGTGGCGTATATAGTCGTTTGTTTGCACATTCTTGAGCTGTACGGTGTACTTTGTTCTCCGGTTTAATCACACCAGCGTATATATAGGAATATTAAAAGAAATACCTGTATAGCTGAGTGAATCTTTGCAAGCATACACGGCTGGCGCCCAGGCTGGATAATTTGCTTGCATCATCTCAGGCTGTTTCTGCCTTGCCAATAATACAACAATACACGTACACGAATTGTACGATTGTGCCTAGACAAAGAACGTCACAATTATATATCAGGGGATGAGCTCGAAACTAAAATGAAACCCCAGATTAACTGATTAGATTCCTAGCAAATAAATTAACCAGATGAAGCCGCCTTCCCGAGGGAATATTTTCTTGATGGTACGTGCAAAGTACATGTGCTGCTGAATTATTCCAGGAACATTTCTGCAAACCTAGCTAGCTTCCCCAAAAATTATGGTTCTAACTTCTAAGTGCCACATGCCCTGTCATGTGACTGTGATTGAGCATTGGAATGCCTAAGAGCGAGGAGGAACATGATGCACTATCATTGATCCAAAATGCACATGCACATACAGCCCATGTAATACTCCCTCTGGTCCTTTTTAGTCTGCATATAAATTTTGGTCAAAGTCAAAGTATCTCTACTTTGATCAAACTTATAGAAAAAAGTATCAATATTCACAATGCTAAATCAATATTGTTAGAATTCATTACGAAATGTAATTTCATGAAATATATATTTGGTATTGTAGATATCTATATTTTTAATGTATATTTGGACAAAGTTTGCAAAGTTTGACTTGACATAAATCTAATATGCGGAGTAAGAAAGACCGGAGGGAGTACTGTGAGATAGGCTATAAGCATATGCCATCGGGCAGGGATGCATGCGTGTTAATATAGGCACCTGGCCGAGATAGATTACACGGAGAGGTAGTTGGAGGAGGTTAGGATTGATCTACAAGATAACTACAGAGGAGATCAATCCTACCGACCCAAACAATCACAAGATTGCAACACGCACGCCACATATGACTTGGTATACACGGTTTATAATATCACCTTGCACAAGGATTACAATGTCTAACACCCCCCCCCCTCAATCACAACTGTCTAAGTTGAGATTGCGACGAAAAACTGCCATTTGCTTTGCCGTCAGAGGTTTTGTGAACCCATCTGCCACTTGATCACCCGTATGAATAAACTGAGTATGCAACAACTTGTTAGCCACCCGCTCTCGAACAAAATGATAGTCAATCTCAATGTGTTTGGTGCGAGCATGAAAGATGGGATTAGCAGACAAATAAGTGGCACCAATATTATCACACCAGAGAGAAGCTGAGCGAGGATGTGGAATTCCCAATTCCGTAAGAAGATTTTGAACCCAAATAATCTCAGCAGTGGCATTGGCAAGAGCTTTATACTCAGCTTCAGTGCTAGATCGAGAGACAGTAGGTTGCTTACGAGCAGTCCAAGACACCAAGTTGCTGCCAAGAAAAACAGCAAACCCACCAATGGACCTGCGATCATGAGGGCAGCCTGCCCAGTCGGCATCTGAGAAGGCACTGACCAGCATAGAGTCTGACTTACAAATTTTGAGACCATGAGTGACAGTTCCTTGCAAATAACGAAGGATGCGCTTGACCAAGGTCCAGTGCACAGTGGTAGGAGCATGTAGGAATTGACAAACTTTGTTGACAAAAAGGAGATACCAGGCCTAGTCAAAGTCAGATATTACAGTGCACCAACAATACTCCTATATTTGGTGGAATCCTGTGCTCCAAGAGGCTCACCATCATAAAGTGAAAAAAAAATCTGATGTAGGAAGCAGTGTGGTGACTGGTTTGCAATCTTTCATGCCCACTCGCTGAATAAGATCAAGTAGGTACTTGCCTTGAGATAAGAGAAGACCAGCTAGAGTGGGGGTTACCTCAATGCCAAGAAAATAATGCAAGTCACCTAAATCCTTGAGTGCAAAGTCCACACGGAGATCTGCCAAGAGAGCTTCGACTGCCTAAGGAGAGGAACTGGCAACAATGATATCATCCACATAAATAAGCATAAAAATAACAGTCCCATGACGAGCATAAAAGAACAAAGAGGTATCCGCCTTGGATGGACTAAAACCAAGAGACTGTTGTTTGGATGACAGTCGGGAGTACCAGGCACGAGGAGCTTGGTTGAGACCATATAAGGATTTATCCAATTTGCAGACAAAATGTGGAAAGGTGGGGTCCTCATATCCAGAAGGTTGTTTCATAAACACTTCCTCTTTCAGAACACCATGTAAGAAGGCGTTCTTGACATCTAACTGTCGAATACACCAATTGCGAGAGACAGCAAGAGAAAGTATTAAGCGAATGGTGGTAGCCTTGACAACAGGACTAAATGTATCCTCATAGTCAAGGCCATAAACTTGTTTAAAACCTTTAGCCACAAGACGTGCTTTATACATGTCAATACTGCCATCTGATTTTGTTTTTACCTTGTACACCCATTTGCAGTCAATAAAATCTTGGCCTGGACGTCTAGGAACCAAGTGCCAAGTTTTGTTGTCCAACAAGGCACCAAACTCTTCATTCATGGCAGCTTTCCACTTCGGATGAGCAAGAGCTTCCTTGAAGTGTGCGGGTTCACCTGTAGCACAAAAGGAACCCCAATGTATGCAACCATCCTTAAACTCTTTGGGTTGAGAAATACCACTTTGCGAGCGGGTGTGTATTTTTATCGGAGGAGCTGCCGAAGGTGGAAGGAGCCGTTGGCGTGTGTGATTCCCTACAGGAGATCCTAAGGAGATGTCACCTGAGGAGGCAGAATCGGGCGCAGGCAGCGAACCAGAGCGCTCGAAGTGGTCAGCGGCAGTCCGATCGAGGGCGCCGCCGCGAGGAGCCGCCCTGGGCGAGACAGCAACGTCCCGACTAGGCAACAGAAGAGGGCCCGCGTGGGGCACAACACCACCCGAGGGAGCGGTTGGGTCCGCACCCACCATCGAAGAGGCGCCACATCGGGTGGGATGACCCGGTGTGGGTGCCGAACCATGGGGACCGCACATGGTCCGAGGTGGAAGGATCCCCAGGCGGATGTGTGGAGCCTGCAGCTGATCCACCCAAGCCAGGGGCGACAGCGGGTGATCCCGAGGCGCTTCGGGGGATCCCGGAGGGGATGGTGCAGAAAGATCATCATCGGGACTTGCAGCGCCCAGATCCTCTGCGGCAAAGGAAACTGCATCATCATGTGCCTGCATAAAATCACAATTTTGTGTATTGTTTTCTCCTATTTCCTGCACACTGTCATCAGAGGAGTTAGCAATAGTATGGGAATCCAACATGTGATCATGGCCAACTTCCTCACGTGGAGGAGAAGAGAGTGGAGTGAAAAGTGTTGGTGGGAGGAGAACAAGTTCTGCACGAAGTTGGGCACCAGCATTCGGATGTAGAGCAGCAAAAGGAAAAATATGTTCATAAAAAATAACGTCACAGGAGACATAAACCCGTCCAGTGGAGACATCAAGGCATTTGTACCCTTTTATGAAGAGTACTATACCCAAGAAAGGCACATTGTTTGGAGCGATACTCAAGTTTATGTTTGTTGAAAGGCCGCAAGTTAGGCCATATGGTACAACCAAAAATACGTAGGAAGGAGTAGTCGGGTTTAGTTCCAAAAATCCGTTCAAGGGGAGTTTGATTGTTGATGACACGACTAGGAACACGATTAATGAGATAGACCGCTATGAGGAAGGCCTCATCCCACAATTTGAGAGGCATGGAAGCATGGGTCAAAAGAGAGAGGCCAACTTCAACTATGTGGCAATGTTTACGTTCAGCGGAACCATTCTGTTGATGGGCATGGGGGCAAGAAACATGATGAGTAATGCCAATACGCTCAAAAAATTGATTCAGTTTTTGGTACTCACCACCCCAATCAGTTTGCATAGCAATAATCTTACGATCAAAGAGACGTTCCACAAGTGCTTGAAAGATATGAAATTTCTGAAACACATCTGACTTATGTTTGATAAGATAAATCCAACTAAACTTGCTGAAATCATCGATGAAACTAACATAATATTTTTACCGACCAACAGAAAGAGGCCTAGGGCCCCATACATAAAAAAACTAGCTCTAAAGGAGCTTTAGACACACTAGTGAAACGAGAATACGGTAGCTGATGACTTTTAGCCATTTGACAAGCATCACATACTAAATGATGATCGGTTTTATTTGACATAGGAAGATTATGTTGGCGAAGAATATGCTGCACCACCAAGAGCGAGGGATGTCCTAGGTGCCTATGCCACCTAGAGGTAGACGGTTTTTTGATGCCAAGGATGTGCCATCCAAAGGTGGTCGGCTGGCCAGCAATAGGATATAACCCTTCCTTACTCGGACCGTGAAGAATTGTTCCCCCCCGTGGCCTGATCGTTAACAGAAAAGAACTTCGGGTAAACAACGAGATAAGCATTATTATCTTTAGTAAGTTGATGACCAGAAAGGAGATTTTTTGCAGTGTTGGGAACATGAAGGATATTATTCAACTTGAGTGATTGGTGTGGAGTAGGAAGAAGTGCATGACCAACATGTTGGATTTCCATACCTTGACCACTAGCGGTGTGGATTTGTTCCAGCCCGGTGTAGCGATCACGTACCGCAAGCTTCTCCAGCTCACCGGTCACGTGGTCAGTAGCGCTAGTGTCGAGGTACCAGTTGGTATCCACTTCGTAGGATGCGGTGGCAGTGTTGGCGGATTTGCGGCCGCCGCCGTTGCCACCACCACCACGTCCACCACCATGACCACCCTGGCGCTTGGGAGGTGGATTGAAGCTCTTGTCAAACCGCTTAAAGCAGCGCCATGTCGCATGCCCTTCTTTCTTGCAGATCTGACAGACCACATCACCCCCATCGCCTGAGGTGTTATCGGAGTAGTTGTTGTTGGAGACCCGTGAGTTGGTGTCACTACCGAAGCCCTCACCAGAGGAGCGGCCAGAGTTGATGCGGGGGCACCCTTGGAGGCAAGGTTGATGGAGAAGGCGCCGCTGCCGCCGCCGTTCTGCGCCTCAAGGCGCGCCTCCGCAGATTGGAGGAGGGAGTAAAGCTCCATGAGGCCGATTTGTTGATCAGTCCCGATGCGAGTGGAGAGAGCAGCAACGTAGGGGTTGTGCTCCGAGTCGAGGCCCTAAAGAATATAGGAGACAAGTTCATCATCATCAATAGGCTTAACCGCCGCTGCCATCTCATCTGCATAGCTCTTCATCTTGGAGAAGTAGAGGGCAGCAGAGGAGTCGCCCTTGCGCGTGGTGCCGAGTTGACCTCGGAGCTGGATGTTGCGCGCCCAAGACGGAGACGCAAACATCTACAGGAGGGCTTGCTAGACACCGGTGGCAGAGGTGATGGAGTGCACCTGAAGCAGGACCTCCTGGGATAGCGAGGCGAGCAAAAAAGTGAGGATCCATTGATCCTGCATGTACCAAGGCCCATAGGCCGGGTTCGGAGCAGGTGAAAGCTCCTTCTTCCCGAAGACTTCAATCTTCGAGACGATGGTGGCTGGCGGCGCGGCGATGGAACCATCTAGGTATCCCATCAGCCCGGCAGCATGGATGTGTGGGAGGACTTGAGCCTTCCACACCAAAAATTGTCTCTCGAGCAGGGATGCATGCGTGTTAATATAGGCACCTGCCCAAGATAGATCACAGGGAGAGGTAGTTGGAGGAGGTTAGGATTGATCTACAAGATAACTACTGAGGAGATCAATCCTACCGATCCAAACAACCACAAGATTACAACACGCACGCCACATATGACTTGGTATACACGGTTTATAATATCACCGTTACACAAGGATTGCAATGTCTAACAAGTACCTCGACCAAATAACTAGCTGTGTTAGCATTTGCACAAAAGGGGACTCGGAAAAATTTAATAGCTGCATTTCCAAGTTCGTACAAATAAAATTCTATAGATTTTTGTAGGCAGTGAGATGATCTACACGTAAATTTCTTCTTCCGATGAAATATATCTTATTTGTGCGGTCTAATGTGACGTGCATTTTTTAATAAACCAACTAAATGTCCTTTCTTTCAACTATAAACAATTAGAGTGTGATTTACAAAGTGGCTTGGAATAGGGATGAAACTATGAGGCCACGAACCCCTGGGCGACATGCGAGGACTACTCATGAAGAAAATGGTACTACAGGAGAAGGGTATGTAGATGGGTGCCCGTCCAAAAACCATTGAGGCACTGCCTTGTTCCTTTGTAGTCTTTGTTATATAGAAGAGAGCGAAAGTCATAGTACAATTGCTTTTGGCTTACAACACTGGTAAAGATTAGGCACGACATACGCCATGCCAACGATAAAAGGCCCCTCAACCAGTCCTGCCCTCAACTAAAGAAACAATACAAATGCGCCAACTTACGAAATCACAGTAACAAGGCCATATTTTGACCAAAGCCAAGCATCTTTGTAGAACGATCGCATCTTCAGGGCTGCCTCGAACAATGTCCCCCTCCCGTCCCCCTCCCCCACCGCCACACCTAAAAGAGTTAGCGTGTGGATTTGCATGACCCGGTTGGTTCGAGGGAGACATCACATAGGAACTACCAGTGGTGGCGGCCAAGATTAGTTGACGCAATGTTACCGGACTTTGAGCCACTCACATGTGGGGCTGCAAACATTGGCCTACCTATCATTGTCTGAAAGTCAGCTATGATGAAGTCAATGGATCTTAAACCTAGCGGAGGCAATATGGCGCCCATGAGATTGATGCCTTGAGAGCAACAATAACACCAGAGCGATGCGCCATCATCTCTAGCCTCCCGCCAGTGGCACCACCACCGTCCAAGTGCCCCCAACAAACCCGAGAAGTACTCCCTATGAACCAAGCGCTTCCAACAATAGGAAATTCATCGTCGATTCAGCAAGTAGAACCTTGGTTTTCGTTGGAAATGGCCCCCAATGTCATCGTCATCGTCGACACAAACAAAATTAAGGCATGACCTTATTCTGAAATATCACACATTTGTTGTCGCCGAGCCCCTCCCCTCTTTCAGCATTGACGTCAACACACTGGTGCAGCTGAAGCCATGGCTGCGAGAAGCCCGTGTAACATTGGTCGTCCGCCACAACCAACTATGACTTGCCGTCGGAGGAGAGTGCTCAAGGCCCACGCTAAACCGTGACCATGCACCACCTCAGTGCCAATTTGCCGCAGCCCATTGTCCAAGCTCCATCACGTACTCCGCATCGTGAAAATATTTTGGTACTAAGATATATACTCCCTCTAGTCCTTTTTACTCCGCATATTAGATTTGTGTCAAGTCAAACTTTGCAAACTTTGACCAAATATACATTAAAAATATAGATATCTACAATAGCAAATATATATTTGATGAAACTACATTTCGTAATGAATTCTAAAAATATTGATTTAGCATTGTGAATATTGATACTTTTTTCTATAAATTTGATCAAAGTAGAGATACTTTGACTTTGACCAAAACTTATATGAAGACTAAAAATGATTAGAGGGAGTACATTCGTTTTAAGTGCACACAAACATACACATTTTTCATCAAAACATTGCAATTTATTTTGACTAGTGGACAAATGCACATTTTTTTGAACATCTCCCGGTCACACGGTTTTTTTTTCAAAAATATTTTTCAAGCGTGACCGTGTCAGTTCAAAGATATGGCTATGATGTCGACGCAGCACCTGTCACCTGCTAGATTCTCTGGAAAATGTCCACCTGCAAGATCTTGCATCTTGTGGCCGAAGAGAGTATTTATGTCAGGTTAGTTTGCAATTGCAGGGGGGCAGGTTGCTTACTCCAGCAGCTTGCGTTGTCCGTGTCGGCACACCAAATACTGACAAGAGGACGCGAGATAATTATTAAGCCCTAATCGCTGTCAGAAATCAAAATCACAGCTGCGAATCTCGTGTTAAAGGGGTTTGTGCTTTTCTAGAGACGGTTGGTGTTCTTCTTGGGGTATGCAGAAAATTGTTGGTTTATTTGGTTGGAGGGGATACGTCAATGCGTCATGGCAATCTTTTCGTTGCCTTTGTTTTCCTTTGAAGGAACATAGGGTTACATTTGACTGCTGCTCCACCCGTAACTTAATATACGACATTTTTTAAGACTATCACAGATTCTAAAAACATCTTATAAAATGATAGTTAAAGTTAATATGGAAACATATTTGCACAAAAGAACAAGTTGCTCCTCACTTCACATGTAGATGGTACGACCGACGGGTGAATTGCAAAAAACATCGACATTAAATGTTAGAGTTGTAGGAACCACAATTCTACAGTTTTATGCTAAAAATCACTAATTTCGAGGCTAATTTTAAAAAAAACACTAGTCGACGGTTTAAGCCATTTTAAGCATGATTATGACAGCTTGGTCCCGCTAGACATGGTGACGTGGCAAATAAAAAAGGCAATCACATCCTGATACAATTTGTTTTTGCAAAAAAAAAACCATGAAAAAACGCAATCGGGTCCTTGTGACCTTCATCTTCAATGGTGTTGCCGGTGGCCACTCCATCCCCGTGTGCGGGCAGCCACAAAAGCCGAAAGCCGGAAGAACCACTCCTTTCGCCGGCGCTAGTGCCGGGCGGGGGCGGCGGAGGCGGATGTGGGGCATGACATCGGGCGGCAATGAAGCTCTGTCGTACGCCTCCCTGCCCACCCGTCATATGCAGCAGCGGCGTCGGCCGCGAGCAGCAGCAACGACGGGAGTGAGCAGCAACAGCGATGCCGGCCGCTCACGTGGGCGAGCAGCGGCGGCGACGCCGGACGCGAGCAACAGCAGCCGCGCAGGCCACGCTTGGGCACGAGCAGCAGCGGTAGCGACGCCGACAACCAAGCGGCGATGTTCCAGGCGAGCTACTTGGAGTGGGGCGCGGTGGAGCTTGTGGCCTGGACGGCGCAGGGGATCTGCTGTTGGCTTACACGCCGATGAGCTCGAGCTCCACCAGCCGGCGCAGGAGATGGAACCTTATCCTCCCTTTTTTTTAATAGAAAAAGTTTATCCTCTTAGCCCCTTATAGAATGTTGTCTCTTATGTTATGTCTGTTTGTGACCCATTATATCATGCCACGCCACCCTGTCCAGCGGGACCCAGCTGTCATAACCGTGCTCAAAATGGCCTAAAACACCGATTGGTGTTTTTTCTTTTGCAAAAAATTAGCTTTAAAATTAGTGTTTTTTGGCACAATACTGTAGAATTGTGCTTCATGTAACCCTAACCTTCAATGTCTATGTTTTGTGCAATTCACTCTATGATCGACATATAAGTTTTTCTATCAGTTTTTTTTTGGGTGTGATGATCCTATTATTAGTTTAATCACACATATAATGCTTACGATAATTACTTCTATGAGAAATGCACAACTTATTACAATCAACAGCGAGGACCGTTGATCTTACATTGAGATATGTTCAAGATTTCTATTTTTTTCACTCTTAGAATAAACACTATAACTTTTGCGCTAGATGAATACAGTACATAATTACAATATGGTGGAGCATCTTTCGGATTGCCATGAACAAATTTGGAAAATCAACTGAGACACCATTATATTTTTTACTAGATAAACAAAATTTAAAACCTTTTGAAACATTATTTTAGATTAATATCGTACAAATATTAGAAACAACCCGTTCCCAAAACTCTACGTAGAATATCAACGGCACATACATTACATGGGTCGCTTTGCTAATTTTTTTTTGCGCAATGTCGCCTCGCTATTGTTAGGTTAACAATCACGGTCATTTGGCACACCCCTTTAATTCCCGGGTTCTTGCAACACTTGATTGACCTCTTTCTCTTCCATGATGGGGTCTATATATAATCCGTAGAGTTCTGTGCGTGGATAGACTCCATAGGTTTTTTGTGTGTGTGGATACACTCTTCCAGAGTACTATCATTTTGACCAAACAGATGGATGAATATGCTCTATCTTGTATACACAAAATATATACCAAGTTGATTCATGCATCTTACAAAAAGAACACATGTAAATATTACACGAGACCCATCAACCAACCAACCAACCACGGTAGCAATTGAAAGCACACCAAACGCATGACCGTCTACCTGTCAAAACGTACTACCGCGCGCGCACATACTTTACTGCACGCGTGCACGCTTTCACTCCACCTCGCACACCCTTCCAAAACGAAACCCCTAGCTCTACATCTACTCCACTGGGTTTTCTTCTCCATGCCACCGACGTAGAACCTACGTACATCCTACAAGCACACAAAAGCACAGGTAGTTGCTATTCCGGTGCTATCCAGAGCATCTGCCTTTCTCTCCAGAGAAAAGAAAAGGAGGCACCTGCTCCGTTCCAGCAAGCATGCACGCAACGCATGCATGCATCTTTGTGCTCCCGACAGTGCCGCGGAAAGTGACCACGACGCTCCCGGGAGCATTTGCAGTGATCGACGACAACGGTACGTACCAGTAACATGCATGGATCATGGATGGATGGATGGATGGATCGCCACAGGTTCATGCAAAGGAGAAGGAACCCAGCCAGCTACGGCGCCAGCGACCCTGCCTAGCCCGGAAAGCAACCCGCAAGCCGGAGACGTGGCACGGCAGGAGGAGGCTTCCATTACTCCTCCCGGAACAAGAGCGGGGTAGCGCCATCGTCGGCGTCGCTCTCCATGTTGGGCGCCTGCCTGCAGCCCGCCATACACGGCTGCACTCCACACCAAGAGGAGCAGAAACTTTTGTGCGGGGTGCAATGGCTGGCTGCATGCGTCGCCGGTCGTGTATCGCTGCAGAGTCCACACCCTGTGTTTTTGTGTGTGTGTGTGTGTGTCTCTGACCAGTTTTCAAGGAGGTTTTTTAGAGCGGGCTCGTCGCCTTCAGCTCGCTGTTGGGATCCAGTTGGATGGACGAGGTACTGCTGGATGCATGCATGCATGTTGATTATTCGCCGCTGACCGACCGGCACATTGTTAGTTCAGCACGAACTCATCCTTCACTTTTTCTAGGATTATCAGGTATCCTTGCATATAATCATAACTGTGTTAATAAATATTCCTTCCGTCTCGGTGTATAAGTCATTTTAGGTTGTGCACCGTGATCAAGACGAAGAGGAAAACGAGAGAAATTAATGTTAGTTTGTTAATTAATACCATTGCATGTAATGAATTGACCAATGCATGTCGTGCTAGTTAGTCTCGAGTCATTAACCCACTTCTTTCTTTCATTGGTTGATTTTAAAAACGAAATGATGCACCGTGCCTTAGTGTTTTGGGATTATTTGGTTTTCGTAAGATAACTTATACACCAAGAGTACTTTTTTTCCCCCTCCTTTCTAAGAATCACCATCCGAGTAGTAACAAATTTTGGGGACAAAATTAATAGTATTGGCGGGAAGGATCCCGCAAAAATAATGGCGGGAAGGAAGAGACGTTGCTCACTTTTCTTGGCACGTACTGGGACCCGAAAGCATAGCTGGCGGGAAATCTAACGAACGAACTCCTTTAATACGGAGAGATTCCTCCACCCCATTAAACAAGACCACCCCCATTGAATTCTGCAATTTTGAAATCCCAGTGCCTCCTGGGATGGGAATCTTTTCAAATTCGGCAACTGGGACTATTTTCTTGGTCAGGTCGTTAGACATGTTCCGCCCATGTAATAAGCCTTTTTCAGTTACATTCTGAACCCTTCCCGGTTCGCACAATTTTTGTTTCTGTGCTGTTCATAAGCATATGCTTCGTAGCGGTGCTACAAGTTAATAATTTTGACGACCCGCCTGATCGACTCGAACACAACTTTTCCATGCCATTAGTTTACCATGAGAACGAGAGAACAGAAGAAGATGGCCGATCATGGAGCAAACAAGCAAGCAAAGCTAGCTAGCTACTGTCTGGTCCAACTCCCAAAGCACACAACTAGTAGTACTAGCTAGCAAGCAGCCCATGGTGCTCCCAGATCCACCTACACTGGTCCCGGGGCCCCACCGACAGGCGCCTCAATGCGCATGTTCTCTAGCTTGCGTTTTTGTTTGCTACTCCTCCTCTGAGCTGGGCGCGCGCGGTGCATGCAGATGCAGAGACAACAACTAGTACTCCTACCGCGGTACTATACGAGCGTTCAAGTTCGACCACGTACGTACGTACTCCTACACGCACAGTGGCCAGCTTGCTTGGGTTTGCACTTTGCAGGGAAGGAGAGATCAACAAATATGGTGCTCTACTTGCAGCCAGAGCTTGCTGCCGCAGGAAGTTACTGGTATACGCTACGACTATGCATGGCGAGAGCAGCGGTATGGTGCCGCTTGCGGCATGCGCGCGCGCGTCCCGGCCGAATCCCTGGCGTCGTCGTCTACCCGGCTCCCCCGCGCGCGCGCGCGCCTGGATCGGTGGATCGTGGCGTTGGGACTTGCATTGTTTGTGTGGTGGCGGGCACACATGGAGGCTCGCAGTTACAGCCATGCTTCCTATTGATTGGCCTAAAACCGGTCACCTTATCGGTGGACGACGGATGGAGTACTATATGTATTACTACTACGTACACGAGGTTGCCCGAAAGAGCAAAAAAGAATGAAGGCAAGCTGTATAGTCAGTCAAATAGGTAAATGGAGTGGTAGATTATTATCACAAGCACAAAAGCTAAGCACTACTACTCAGTACCGACGCGAGGTTGATTAACCTAGCTACCTCGTGTTAGTTAGTTAGGCTCGAGGCCGTCCGCCCACACAATACCGTGTTAGTAGTAACACTTAAGACACCACCTAGTCACCTACTATCTGTAATACGGCTCGAATTTGGAGCGAGCCTGTTCGTTGAAAGCTCATTAAACCCCATTAGCTGGCCGTACGTACATGCTGACTCATAATAACTGTCCTGTCCAAACACGCTCTCGAATACATCCATACTACATCTTGAGATCTCCTCCTCTGTTGGGTGGCGGGAATCGAGAGTTTTGGCAAAGGCAGAGCTTTTAACCCAAGCATGCAAGAACCCAGGCCCAGGGGTCCCAGGCGCAGGCGGCAGTAAAAGCGATCACCGATTCACCGTGACATGTCTGCGGTCTGCCGATGAATCCACAGAGCGTGCGTGCGTGCACGGTGAAGTTAAGTACGCTGGTACACCGCACAGGTTCCCCTGCCCCCTTCCCCGCCATCGTCACGTCAAAGCGCGGATACAAGTTACCCTGCCCCTTTGGGGTAAATACACCAAGCGATCTGTAGGCGCGGTCTCACGGCGTCGCTGTCACGGACGCATGCATGCACTTGCGGTTCCAGCCAGACCGGAGGTATATCGTATGGCAGCAGCCCGTAGCGGCCCTACATAGTACGTAGTATACGTATGTATCCCAGTCACACTGACGTACATACGTACGCAGCATGCAGCAGGCAGGTCGTGCCTGCGGGGGGCCGGCCCGTCGTTCTCCCGTCATCCCCCGCCGTGTTTGGCAGCGCAGCACGGCCGACCGCGCACGCCCCACCGGTGAGCTGTCGATCGATCGACCCATTTCCATCCCTATCCGTCGAGGCAGGGCCAGCCAGCCAGCCTGCAAGCAAGGACCTAACGACATGAGCCAACGGAGAGCAAGTACTGCGCTGCGTACGTTACGTGT
This sequence comes from Hordeum marinum, assembly GCA_022496015.1. Taxonomy (NCBI): domain Eukaryota; kingdom Viridiplantae; phylum Streptophyta; class Magnoliopsida; order Poales; family Poaceae; genus Hordeum; species Hordeum marinum. Next base: position 123,342,396 of record CM039673.1, on the reverse strand, counting down.
CCAGCGCCCGGAGCCAGGCACGGTACACGGTCGGCGCGCCGTGCCGGTGGTTGCGCCTACGCTCCGGCCTGGCACCCGCGTCCGTCACGGGAAGGAATTAAGCGCCGCCCCCGCCGGCCGGCCGGCGTCGTGCTCCGGCTGGACGGAAACTCCTGTGCGGTGCTGTGCGGGCTGACACAGATCACATGCCGGCGCGCGCGCCCGGCCACCCGCAATGACCAGCGCGCACATGGCCTTGTGATGGACGCGCGCAGGACCAGAGACACGGCTTGACCCACCCCGGCACCCCATGCCCCCCCTCCCTCTCTTATTTCACGCGCCCAGCGCCCGCCTCCCTCTTAAAATCCCCGAGCCCCCCCTCGCTCCCTCTTCCCTCCACCCAACCCCGCCCCGTCCTCTCCTCTCCTCTTCTCACGAGGCCGCTGCATGAGCGAGTGACGCCGCAATCATCGTCATAAGTAGTAACATTCCTCCCCCGAACTCACAGCGCCCATCCCAAGAGCCTGCAAGCCTTCCATATCTGCACCTGCGTCCATCCACATACCGCCGCCAGCTTCTTGCTTGAACGCGGCTGCTCTGCTTCTTCTTCTTCTTCTTCTTCTTCTCTGCTTTCCGGACCTTCTCCGGTCGGGGGCGCCGCTGTCGGCCTGCCGTGGCCGGTGAATGTGCGGCGGCCGTCTCGTCTGGGCCGGCGTTTGATCGGTTGGGGAGCGTTGGGAGATGCCCGCTGCGAGGAGGGTGCTCAACGCCTTGGCCGACGACATGCCGGAGTTTGACCGCCGCCAGATGGGCTGCATGGCCGGCATATTCCAGATCTTCGACCGCCAGCGGATGCTCACCGCGCGCCGCGCCGGCGCCGGTGCCGGCGGGCGGCAGCCGCAGCAGAAGAGACTGCCCGCAGGTAACCACACCACCTAGCTCATCAACTCCATTCCATTCACGCTGCTATCGAGTTCTGGCGTAATCTTCTTCCTGATCACTACGGTTTCATCCATCTTCGGTTTAATTAGCGGATAGTCTACGAAGTTTTTAATCGCTCTCTGAACCGCGCGCTGCAGCTCGCTCTGCCATCGTTGACCAGATGCCAGAGAGCTATCAAGTGGTTTTTCCTTTGTCAAAAAGATTGCTTGTTGTGTTCGCTGAACACAAGTCCTTTCAGACTGCCATCCAGAGTTGGGTAACATGGACAGTTGGGAGGTTCAGTAAAAAAACACACAATAAAAATGGTTAGTAAATAAGTAAATAAAACGGTATAATGGTAGAAATTTTCTTTGTTGCGGAGAGTACGGTAGATTCCCACGGTTTATGTTGGAAAAAAAGTTTTCAAGATCCTGATTTTATCTTAAGCATTTCTGCTGACAAGAGACAAAAGGCCAAAGCTCAAAAAGTTTGCTGCTAGAACTGTAAGGAGAACATCTAGAACTGCAGCAGTACATAAACAGCAAAGAAGAATCTGATGAGTCTGATCAGAGAAGCATTTCATTTCATTAAAAATAAGAATGTTCAATGACAGCGCCCAACTACTTTTAGCACTATATGAAACGGGCATTGACATGGTGACAGCCAATTGTGTGTATTCCTGTATCCACAAGTAGCATTACTATTTCCAGTGAAGAGGACAGCCGAACAGTCGGTTACTGAATTTCTTTTCTAATGAAACCGAAGAGGACAGCTGAACTTTTGATTTAAGAAACATTCTTGAGATGGTAGATTAATCAAGATGACAGGTTAACAGTTGAATATAATTTTTCTTGTCATGTTACAATAATGGTGAATAGAAACAAAAATGCATCACCTTTTATCCCATCACATCCATCCATTTTATTGTGTATATTACCATGATGTCATCATAATTTGCTCTATTCTAAAGTTTAGACTGCTATTCTAATGTCCTTTCATTTTTGTCCAGGCCGTACTCCACCAGAAAGCAGCAGCAGCAATGTTCCAGTGCAGAGCTCAAGCACCCCCAAAATCGTTCTGGTGATTCCCCAAATCTGGAGTAAATCAACTTAATTTATTGTCAGGAAAACATTGGAGGGGCTCTGACCTTTCGGTTTATTTTGCAGGAGAAAACACTCAGCAAAAGCATGACCGAGAACAGTAGCCTGTCAATAGAGTCTTCAAGAGCTTCTTGTTCTTCCTCTTCATGCTCATCCTTCTCGTCGATCGACGGCAGCAAATCAGCTCAACAGGAGGTACCGTACATCAATGAAGAGCTCTTTGCGCAGAGGCCACCGAAGAGCTCGCCAAGCCTGAAGGGTGCTGAGATGGACACCAAGACCGCACAACCCAACGTCGGTTTCAGAGACATCGTCAAGGACTCCATCAACCGGGACTCCGGAGGGCTAACTGTGACGACCTCGGCGAATGGAGCAAGAAGGAATTTGCAGTACAAGGACTCGCCAAGGCCATTGCTGCTCTCCAAATCGATGGACGGAACCTACGTCATCAGCATCGACAGGACCACCAAGGCCGTCCCTGCAAACGTCGTCGAGTCCAGCAGGCGTTTCCCAGAGCAGTCGCGCTTCTCATGCGACGACCGGCGGCTCCTGCGGCCGGCTGAAACCCAAGAAGCCAAGAAGCCTTCTTCCACAAGGCCCAAAGAGCTTCCTAGACTGTCCTTGGACAGCAGGAAAGAATCTCTAAGCCCAAGTTCACGTCTGAAGAGCTACAGTTACAGGAGAACCGATGACTCTCTCCTGGACACTCTGAAGCCTCAAGACTCCCCGGGCCACAGGCGTTCCAACAGTGTCATCGCCAAGCTCATGGGGTTGGAAGAGGCACCAGATGCTTTGGGGATGTTGATCGCTGATAGCTACGACCCTGCAAGATCACCAAGAACAGCAGCACAAGCCGCACGGAGCGAGCGTCCATCGCGCTCGCCCAGGAGCCCTTGCCAGGATGCGTGTGTGTCGCTCCCGAAAAACGAGCCTTCAGCACTGAAAACAAGACCTCCTCCAAGAATTCTCACTGAAGCTGCTCCATGGAGGCAGCAGGAGAGAGGCGTCAGCATCACCAACAGCAAGGCTTCACAATGCCGGGACGCTGAGGTGAGGCCAAGAACCGCGTCTCTCTATGCCGATATAGAGAGAAGGCTTGGTGGGCTCGAGTTCTCGGAGTGCAACAAAGACTTCAGAGCTCTCAGAATTCTGGGTGCTTTGCATGCAAAGGATGCTAAGCACCAGAACGACGATGGTGACGCCGCATCAGTGGCTTCTCAGAGCCAAGAAGAGGATTCAGCCACCACCAGTTCCAGAAGCTTCCAGTCTCCCATTGTAGTCATGAAGCCAGCAAGAACCACCGAGAAGCCTGGGGTCTCAGTTGCTCCCTTTGCAGGGCTCAGAGGCCTCAGGAAGCTGCAGCCCAGAGATTCATCCTTAGCTGACAGGAAGGAAGCAAGCACAAATGAGAAGACCCATTCTCGCGTTGCAAGGGCACAATCCAAGTCTGACGAACCTGCAAGCAGAGCGACGTCGCCGAGGCCTACAGGGTCGTCAAGCCCCAGGTTAGTGCAGAGGAAGGCAGAGTCTGAGAAGCGGTCTCGTCCCCCGGTCTCACCAAAGTCTCCAAGCAAAAAGTCAAATGAAGCAGCATCCCCAAGAGGAAGAACAAGATCAAAGCCTTCTCAAGTGAGGAGCAACCGTGACAATGAGGTCTCGCAGAGTCCAGGAAGAAGGATCAGCTTGGCGAAGCAGATTGACGTCAGTATCATGGATTGTCAAAATCCTCTGGCTGCTAGATCATCGTTCATTGACCCAAAAACACCGGGCCAAAAGGTACAGATAAATAGATATATAATCATATACTGCCCTTCTTCAAAACGTACTATGAATGAAACCAGCCAACTCCAGTTTTTTTTCCGTATGCTCATTGTTATCACTAACTAACGAAACTTCCCATTTTCTTCAGAGCCCTTCTTCAATCCTGGGTTCAGATCACAAGATCCATTCACTGGAGAATGCCCTGAGCCCCGTCTCGGTCCTCGACACATCCTTCTACCACAAAAGTATCTCAGATTCATTCAAAGGTGAGAAGTTGATCTAGCAGTTTTCCTGAATATTCTTTTGCAATGACATAATAGATAAACCACCAATTTGTTGATAATCGATAGCCACCAGCTGCAAGATCAATGACATAATAGATCCTACTATTTGGTCCCATTCAATTGAGAAGCCCACAGTGCTATGCAAAGGACAAACATAGTTAGCTGTAAGCATACGAATGCCGCTAGTGACAGATAATCTGCATTAAAGGCTACCAGGCAAGCTCGTGGTCCTGCGATTGGGAGGAACCAGATCATATTGATAGTTGCATCTGATGTGCTGGTGCTGAACAGTGCTATTTTTGCAAGCCCCACATGTTGCACTCACTCATACAGCAGCATGATGCATGTCCTCTGGTGTCTATGCATTCCTAGTGTAGATGTGCCCACTAGTGTCCCCTTCACAAATACACCTAGTGTGTGTGGTTCAGTGTATCATGTACACAGAATAGTGATTTCATATCTCCTGTCTGATCCATGTACATGTTTGATCCAGTTCAACTGTCTGTACCGGATTCTGTATTTCTGTCTGGTACATTTATTCTTCTGCAGCTGTGTTAAGCATTGGTTTTAACATATGTACATCATTTTTCTGATTGTTCAGATGGCGAGACACATACTTCAGACGAATGCTGGAATTCAAACAGCCTGCCGGACACGCCGCAGTCGAAGACGAGCAGTGAAGTCAGCCAGATCAAACCAGAAAATCTGGAGGCACTCATTCAGAAACTTGAACAATTGCAATCGATGAACGATGAAGCTGCAAACTCCAAAGATCACCAGTATATCTATGAGATACTCTTAGCATCTGGTCTTCTGCACAAGGAACTTAGCTTCGCAGCGATGCCTGCACAACTTTCGCCATCCAGTTGCCCGATCAATCCGGAGCTCTTCCTCATTCTAGAGCAAACAAAGCCACACTTCATTTCAGCGACTCAAGCTGTTACCGGAGCTAAGAAGAGTTCTGACCCTAACACGGAAAAGCTTCACCGCAGAATTGTGTTCGATCTGGTAAATGAAATTATAGCTCAGAAAATGAACATCTATAGCTCTGCAAGTGGAACGGCGAAACTTCTTCGGTCAAGGAAGTTAAGTGGGTGGCGTCTTTTCAAGGAATTGTGCACAGAGGTTGACAGGCTCTTATCCGAGAGCTCCACAGCAAAATGCTCCGAAGAGGATGAGGATGAGAACATACCGTTGTCTGAGGATGCATTGTATGAGATGAAAGATTGGGGTAGCCCTGAAGGTGAGCTACAAGGCATGGTTTTGGACATTGAAAGGTCCATTTTCAGGGACCTCATTGACGAGGTCATAGGTGGCGAGGCTACAGAGAAGATGCAAGCTGGACAATGGAAATTGCGCAGGCAGCTGTCTTTCAGTAGTATAAACTGAATATGACTGTTGATAGTTGTTTCCATTAGGAAGCTTAGCCACTAGTAAATGTAACCCTTTGTATTTTTCTGAAGACTGAATTATATAGAAGAAATATAATTATTCCTGGAACACTGGTCTCACTGACATTGACACTAGTTGAATATCAGTAATGCACTTATAGAAAGTCTTGTTTGTAGTAGATGTTGCTTACTTTGATCGGATCATGCTCCTTTTCTTGATTGCACAACCACTGTTTACTTCATAAGATCCGATCACATGAAGCAACAGTTTTTTACCCAACATGCATCTCTTCCGGATAAGAAGGGACCATTTCGCTCCTGCATGCCAGGAAGATCGCGCACTGTTATAGATAACCAGATTTTCCTGCCAGATGGGTGTGATAACGCCCACCGGAAGTTTCAGGCCTGTAGTCAGCTCCCAAAACTGTTTGTACACCATGAAGAAAAGTCTACGGCAGTCCTAACCCGACATTGTCACGAGGACGGTGTCCCTCGGACCAATCATTGATGAAATATGCAGCCGGCAGTGAAATGAGCAATTGCCATATATGCATACGGTCTCACAGTAAATGAACTGATGCATGATATATATGCATATAAACATCCACAGGTGGAGCTGAGGCTCTACAGGCGAAAATCACACCCCTGCCTCGGCGAAACGACACGTCGTCGAGCTCTCGACAAGAGAACTGTACTACAGTCAGTGCCAGATCATCCAGGACGCATGATGTAGGGTGTTAATTGATTTGTACCGGCTGGAGAGGAACGCACAGGAGAGGGCACCGGACACATGGACACACGGCGCAGCTTCATCGGCAAACAGCTAGAGGAATGCACGGGAGGGAACAGGCATTTCTGCGAGAGGACATGACGATCGTCGAAGGCGTACCTGTGGGGGGCCGTGCCGCGGGCGGAGTGTCCAGGGCCGCGATGATCACTAGGGGCAGGCAAGGAGAATTTCGCACTGTAAAGATTTCAACGCAACTGTTAGACAGGTCGAGAGCCTGATCATGGCAACGCACATGGAACCGCATCATCGCTGTGGTAGTACCTACCGGGGCCTGGTGGAGGAAGACGCCTTCCGGCACATGGAATGCCACAACTCCCGCTCGTGATTCGGTCGCCCGGTCGTCTGGAACAGGAACCCGGCACACTGGTGGTGGTCGACTGCAATGAAGCACGCCGACGCCGTCCTGCTCGTCTGGAACAGGAGCCGGCATTGGCAGCAGTCCATAGCAATGGGGCACGCCGTCCTGCTGCCCTGGGCGATATGCGCGAGACGGCGCACCTCGCGCAGGCATCGCGTCGAGCCGTCATCCGCGCCGACGCCGCCAGAGCCGTCGTCCACGCTGCCGCCGCCGCGGCGAACTTCTCTGGAGCAGAACGCTGGTGTCCAAGGCACGCGAGCTATCCAACCTAAGAATCACAGACCCATTGAACACGGTGAGAGCATCTATTTGGAGCACACAAACATCAGCCATCAGCTAGAAAACATAGACCCATGCACTACTCCAGCCATACCCACATTTCTTTTACCCACTTCCATGACGGTGTGCAGAAGTTCTGAAACTCAACAGGCAGCGGCAGACAAGCACTGAACAGGTTGCAGTTTACAACTTGCATGCAAAAACGAAGAAACAAGGCGTTGCGTTAAGCGTCAAACATCAGTGACAACACCATTAAGCGTCAAAGCAAAGGGAAATGGGCTAAGAGGAGTCACGAAGCAGGTGACAGTCGGGTTCTAAGGAAGCAGAAAAAATTACAGTGTCAAAACTGGGCTCTCCAGGCGAGTCGTCCTAGGCGTTCTGATAGTGGTGGAGCTTGTACAGCAGCACTTCTCCACCGGCGTGTCCGACGGAGAGGAACCCGCTGTCTGGGCTGAAGTCCAGGCACCGGGGATACTGGAGGCCGGACCGGGGCCGTGGACAGTTCTGGAACACGGTGAGAGACGGGATGTGCAGGAGGCTCAACCCGTTCCGCTCCTTCCCCGAGCTTATCGCCAGGACCTGGGCGTTGTGGTTGAACTTCATCTGACCGATCTCAGTCATGAGGTTTCCAACAGTCTTCAGCGGCTTCCTCTTCCCGCCGAGGAAGTTGTCCCTGCTGTACGGATGCCGCTGCTGGAGCCTGTGGCGAAATAGGACCTGTCCTGCGAGGTGCAGAGAGAAAGGCCTGTCAGGGAACCATCGTCGGTAGCCTTGTGCATACACTTCCTCGTCCTAAGATCCCAGTGGTAAACATGGCTATCCCCACTACTGCTTAGTAACTGATTCCCACCATTCGCAAAAGCCAATGAACGCACATTTCCGTTCATCTTGAGGGTTCCAATGAGCTGCTTTGTTTTGGAAGATATCAAAAGGATATACCCCTCGTTACCAACAAATGCAATGGTTTCTGAGTCGGGCGATATCTCAAAGTTTTCCAGGCTTTCCTCATCACGTCCGTTCAAGGGTCCAAACTTACTAACAGCAGCTTTCACCAAATCAAATGAGTATTAAAATTTCCTCCTGCCTGAAAGGATCACCTCATAGCCATCAGGTAGAAATGATGCCTTGTGAACCGGGCAATCCTCAATAAATATGCTCCGGATCTTGGGGTTTCTTTTCCCATCAATCTGGAAAAATCTCAGATGTTTATCCAGGCCCGCAACAAGTCCATTCCTGTGAAACTGCACGGAATTGATAGGACCACTGGATGGCTCCTGCGCATTAGCCTCAACAAGCCTTGAGAAGTTCAACATGCCAGCCGGAAATACTTTTCCGAGAAATGGCTAAAGATGGATGTATCTAGATGTATTTTAGTTCTAGATACATCCATTTTTATCCATTTCTTTACAAGTATTTTCGGACGGAGGGAGTAGAAGCTTAGCGGTATCCTTGACAACAAGCTCATCGTTGTCCCGAAGAATATTGTCGACTCCACTGTTCTCGCCGAATTCATCATCGTACACCCCAGGGAAAGGAGCTTTACAGTCCACCTCTGGCCAGCCGGTGAAGGGGTTCAACTTGGCATGGTGACTGCGCAACCTAGCTTCATACTCTCTGCCCGAGATCACACGCTCATCGCCTCATTTCTCAACTTCCTCAATTTTGCAACCTAGCAACCTAGCTTCATATTCTCTGCCCGAGATCACACGCTCATCAGCCTCCTTTCTCAAGTTCCTCAACCTTGCAACCTTTAAGATGTCCACCTCGGTTCTCTACTCCCCGTCATGTACCCATGCAGGCTTCCTCCCCTTATTGACCGTCTTATCTTCATCAACTTCACTGCTGAAGTCTTCCTCATAAACAGGAAATCCATCGAAACCATCACTGGCAGACCGATCCATGAAGAACAAAGGACCATCCTTGTCACGAGGCGGCACCGCAGCCCCAACCTCGGTGCCAAACTCCATAGGCGCATAGATCGTCCCAAACAGTGAACTCTCCAGCCGCCTCATCTCCTCTGCCTCTTGGTTCTGCCTGGCTTCGAACGCCTTCGCCTTCTTTTTCTTCAAACCCTTATTTGGTTCTTCTTAGCCCTATTTTGCTTCCTTTCCTTACTACGGTTCTCCGTCTTGGGTTCCTTAGCATTCTCTGCATCTAAAGCATCTGGGAAACCAATGCCCTCATCACATGTCGTCGTTTTCTCACGACAGATGTCATGGGATGGCTTATCGTGAGTGGTTGGGGCCGGAGGACGCCGACGGGCTCCGGGTGCGAGATTGGGCACAAGCGATGGTGACACACGATGTACCCAGGTTCAGGACCCTCCGTGGGAGGTAACACCCCTAGTCCTGCTTGGTCTAGTTGGATGGATGGGTATGTGTACAAGGATGCTCCTGGAGCTGTGTCTAGAGGAGGAAGAAGGAGCAGTCGGCTCGTCTTCCTCTGCTACTAGAGGAGGGAATGAAAGTTCTGTGGATGCGTGTGTGAGATCATTCGTCTGTTCCCGTTGCATGGGGGCTCGGGGGGTTTTATAGGCCAACCCCCCGACTCTTACAATATGTCATAAGTACAATGGTGGGGGGACCCGGCTGGCCAGAGGGTCCCGCCGCTCGCGCCGTCTTGTCGTGGGCGGGGCCCACCGGCCAAGCGGTCCCATCTCCCGTTGGAACCCGCCAACCGGCTCTGTGGTCCTCGCCCATCTGCCGCGGCACGGGCCGCCCGGGGGGCGTCGTCTAGCGCCAGCCGGTCGAAGTCTCTGGTACGGCCGACGATAGTGTAGCCACGCCGGGGCATGTAATCAAGTGGCGAGGACGTGCCGGCACTGTTCCCCCGCCCGGTCGCGCTCACCGAAGTCAGCGGCCAGGACGGTTGGGCTGTAGCCATGCGCTGCGGTGCGTAAGCGGCCACTGTAGCCACAGGGCCGCCCGTCGTGCCGGTCACGTCGTGTCGTCACACCTACGCGCAGAGGGACAGGACGGGACATGTCCGTCCCGATGTCAAGGAAGAGCCAGCCCGTGGGCAGCCGGTCGTGCCTAGCCGACCGAGGGCCCAACCGGCTCCTTGACTAGACAGCCGAGGCGCCAGCCGGCACTGGCGTGCGCTGAACGGCCTCCAGCCGGCCACGGCCTGCCGGCCGCGTAGTTTTCCTTCGAAGCAAAACAGGGGAAAGACCCCGTTGCTTTGGCCTACCTAGGGGTATAAACCCCGTCAGTAGTCCCCGAAGCCGGCGGGGGCCCACGTCTGGCGGACGGTGGGGAGCCGACGGCTTCCCCTCAACACCAGCCACCCCCGGCTCGAAGGCGAAGGGGCAGCCGGGTCGGCCGTTGGATCCGACGCCTCGAGTTCTGGCGCGCCGCCCTGGGTCCCGCGTCGGCACACGGCACGCCACGCGGCGAGTAATGATGTCGCGGGTCCCACGCACGCGGGGAGACGGGACGTCGTCCAGGCGTAGCCCGGTAGGACCCAGGCGTAGCCCTCGTAGGCCTTGGGGCACAGGACAGGATCCTCTGTGCCCTGAAGCGGCCATTACGACCCGAGGCCACCCACGCGCGCGGAATTTCTGGGAGGAGTGGGCGCAGACGATCCCACGTCCCCCGATCGTGGCCTCCCCTATAAAAGGGGAGGAAGGGCAGGAGGCGAAGGTACCCGCGCCCCACTTACCTCCTTGCTGCCCTGCTTCATCGTTGCTTCTTTCCTTCCCTCGCACGCCGTCGCACCCGAGCCCGCGCCCGCACACCGCACCGCCGCTGCAATGGCCGACGGGCGCGGAAGCAGTTGGGTCGGTTCCTTCGTGGTTGAGGCGGACATCGCCGAGCTGCGCCGCGCGTGCATGTTGCCGTCGGCGGAGCGGGTGGCCGCACGCGTGCCGGGCGATGAGATAGCGCCGGCGCCGCAACCAGGGAACACGTTGTGTTCCTCTGGTACTCCCGGGGCTTCGGGCTCCCGGCGAGTCTCTTCTTCTGTCTTCTTCTTGACACTTTCGACCTCCAGCCGCACAACCTCGAGCCGAATTCAATCTTGTACCTCTCCACCTTCGTAACGTTGTGCGAGGGGTACCTAGGTATCCTCCCCTTCATCGAGTTCTTCAACGCCCTTTTATATCTCAAGTCTTTGAAGAGCGACGCGTGTGGGGGCACGGTGGTGTGCTGTTGCGGCATCGCTCGCTTTCCCTCTCTCTCTCTGATCGAGTCCGTCAAGAGGTGGCACCGATCATTCTTCTACGTGAAGAACGTCGACCCGAGGACGGATTTTATCCGGCTGCCGCCGTTCGAGGACAAGCAGTCCTCCCAACAGAACTGACAGGGACCTGCCCCGCGTGGCGTGGCCTTGGACGAGCTCGCCCGGCTCTCGTAGCTGAAGAGCGTCGATGGGCCGGTTGCCGCCGACCTGGTGGCAGCCTTTGTCTCGCGCCGGGTGTCGCCCCTCCAGATGAGGCCGCACCGGATCTGCGACATGTCCGGCCGGCACGACCCCTGCCGGCAGTCCACTATCGAGCTGACGCCGTCTCAGGTGGCGAAGCAGGTGATCGCCCTCACAACGTTCAAGCTGAAGTCCGCCTCGTGGTCCTTCGGCATGGAGCCGTACGACCGCATCAACCGGCCTCCCCTGGTGAGTTTTCTCGTCGAGGTGGTTCTTTTTCGTTTGGTATTCCCCAGCCGGCAGCCGGCTGGAGAACTTACGTTGAAGTCTTGACCGCAGCTGCTGGTGCGACAGAACACGCCGGACGGCCCGCACCCACAGATCTTCGAGGCGGAGTGCGAGGACTCGGACTCTCGAGACTTCTAGACGGGAGGCCCCTCGGAGGAAGGAGTGGACTCCTCGGGGGGGGCGACGAGATGGCAGATCCGCGAGGCGGCGCTCCTGGCAGGGCCGGAGGGTCCGGCACAGCTGGGGAACCCAGCGGAGCGGGTGAGTTCCCTCTTGCACCCTCCATTCGGGACTGGACAGACGACGACGATGATGATGACGATTTGATGATTCTAGATGGACCACCTCCCGCGGCGCGTCAGGACCAGAGGAGCAAGGAGCGACCGACTCGAGGCCCGGCGGCCGAAGCGGCCGGTCGGGGGAAGAGGCCGGCTCACGGGGGGCTGGTGGCCTCGCCGCCCGGCTCGAAGCGGGTGAAGGTGGCCGCGCGGAAGCCGCCGCCATGCGCCAAGCGGGCCCTGCCCCTTTTTATCGCGTAAGTTCTTCATCTTTGTGCGAGTTTTTGCTTTCGCCTTGTGAGCCGGTTAACGACCGGTTTTTGGACGCTGAAGTGACCCCATCGAGCTCCAAGATGAGGAGCCGACGGGGAGACGACGGATGCCGTCGGCCGGCTGGCCCGCGAGCACGCGGCCACCCAGCGGGAGGAAAAGAGGAGGCTCACGGAGCTGTGAGCCTCCCGGTCCGGCACGCGAGGAGGGGCTGCGCACTCCGGGACCTCAAGCGGCCGGAGGTGGAGGGGGTCGGCAGACCCCCCATGGGCGACGGACTCGGCTACGGAGTCCACCCGCATGTCGAGGCCTCCGTCAAGCGAGCCGCAGGGGGCGGCCATGGACTCGCCAACGCCTCTGCCCGCGCAAGAAATGGCCCAGGCGAGGGAGGCAACGACGGAGCCGGCTCTCGAGGCGACCCGGCCTGAGGTGCCGGAGGTGACCCGTCCTGCGGCCGAGCCGGCCCGGGTCATGATGCCGGAGGTTCCGGTGGTCCGGAGATGGCGTCGAAGGTGCCGCCGGAGACGACGGCCATGGAGGTGGAGGTACCTTCCGGCGTGATCGACACACCGAAGCAGCCGGGAGAGGAGGCGGCTGCGACACCGGCGAGGGGTCGGCGGGAGGCGACTCCTGGCCCCTTGCCGTCATCAACCCGCCCCCGACGGCTGGAGCCGCGGCGAGCCCAGGTGGCAGCGGCGGTCGGGCCCGAAGGGCCCTCAGGTCGATGCAGGAGGTCATCCGAGACTAGGAAACGCTGGCGAGCGCACCGGCCCTACCGCCCCCCAGGCAGGCGGCCTGGTCCCGTCCTTCGCAGACTTGGGCAGTATCCTGGACCGATGCCGGCAGGAGCTGGCCCGGTTTGCGGAGGCGACGGACGCCGCCCTTTAGCGTGCAGAGGTAAGCCGACACTTTTGCCTTAGAGTTTTCAGTGGGGGCACGCGAGCGCACCCACTGGGTGTAGCCCCCTAGATGCGGGCCGGCTGACGGGCAGCCGGACCGGATCTCCTTTGAGCATGTCTTGACCTTTGCCCCCTTTCTTGCGACAGGAGGGAGCTTCTCTGTGCCAGAAGCTGTTTGCGGAAGTGATCGCCATCCACGACCGCGGCAAACATGGGTTCTACCGCCTGGAGGAGGAGCTGGTGCGCGTGCAAGGTAGGTTGCACTTTGTAGGAGCGGCATATAGCCCCCGGGAATTGGCTGATGTTGGTTGCGTCTTGCAGGCGAGCTGGCCACCCTCCGGGGGGAGAAGACCGGGCTTGTCGCCGAACGGTACCGGCTGACGCGGGATGTCCAGGCGGCCGCGCAGGAGACGGACCGGTTGGCCGCGCTGCTGGTTGACAGGGAGGCGGCCCGGGACCGGCTCAAGGCCGAGGAGGCAAAGGAGGTGGTGGCCCGGGAGGCGGCCGTCAAGGAGGCGGCTGACGCCGCCCTTCAAGGAGAGGTGACCCGCCTTGAGAAGATGCTCGAGGAGGTCAAGGGTTCTCTTGGCACCTCGGAGGCGGCCCGGAAGTCGGAGCGCGAGGCGGCGCTCCACTTCGCCATTGGTGTGGACGACGCGATCGAAGGTAGGTGCGAATCTCTCTCTTTCCCCAGTCGGTTGCTCTTCCCTTTGCCGTTTCTCGTGCTTCATCTTGCTTTTTCTTTCCTTCTCTTCTCCTTCCTTCCAGGGCGTTTCTCGGAAACTCATCGCCACGCTATGCGTGCCGTTGAGGAGCACCGGGAATACCTTCGGGAGTGCGGTCGCCCCATCGAGGAGCACGCCGCATGGGACATGGACGAGATTGGGATCGCCATCGAGATGCGGATGACCCATCTCGAGCGAAGCATGGAGCGGCTCAAGACCGTCGGCAAGGAGGTCATCGCCACGCTGTGGTCAGGCCATGGGGTAGCTCCGACGCACCACATGGCTCGGTGGCTGGAGCACGCCGTCTCCCGCTTCGAGGCCTGGAAGGCATCAACCGCACGAGCCAAGGTGCAGATGGCACTCCGGTTCGTGACGTCTTGGTACCGCGGCATGGACCTGGGCCAGCTGGCGACCATGCGGGACGTGCCGGCCGCAGAGCGGGAGGCCCGCGAGCTGGCCCTTGTCCAGTGGGCCAACGAGCTCGCGTCATACGTTAACGTGGACGAGTTCCTACGGCCGTTGGCGAGGATGGCGAGCCGTTGCCCGAGGACTCCTTCGGCATCCTCAAGGCCCGGCGGATGACGAAGTCGCCGACGAGAGCACCGACTCGAGCGGCGAGACGGGCGAGACTGAGGAGCTCGCCTCGAAGGCCAAGGAGGCCGACCCAAAGACTGCGACCACCTCCGAGGCGAGGACCGAACCGCCTCGCGACACGCCGGCTGGGAGCACGCCGGCTGGCAACGTGCCGGTGGCCTAAGCCCTCGGGCATCTTTTTTTATCTTGTTTTTTCCCTGCATGTAAAAACTTGAATCCACCCACTGGGGGTATTTGTGTAACGAACTGAATGCTGGCCGTGGGCCATTTTTTGCTTTAATGCTTATGCCATGAATACTTTGTTGTGTTTGCCTTGTGAATCATGCCACCTCGTCCTTATCCCTTTTCGTCCGCCTCGACTCTTTCCGTTTCTACTCCTTTTCCCCCTTTGGTTTTTGGCCCCGCCAGCTGGGAGCCGGTCTGTAGCTGGGTCAGGGCGTCCGCCTCAGGGAAGCCGGTTCAAAACTTAGGAATCGTGAGGTTTTTTTGGGATAAGTAGAGTGGTAGAGACGCGATGAGGGTCCGGCTGGGCCCCGAAGGGGTCTCCCTTTCTTTCAACCTTTCGTGGGAGCCAAACCTTGTGGCCCCGGGGCCCCGTCAGCCAGACAACAGGGAGCCGATTCTGTAGCTAGTAAGGGTGGGGAAGTTTGGCCGACTCATGCTACTTAGCAGTTTTTCAGAGAGGCGCTTCTAGGCCCAGCCGGCTAGCCCTCGGGCCCAGGAGCCAGGCCGGGGAGCTAGGGAGTGAGGAACACTTTTGAAAGAAACGAAATGGGGCGTGCCCCAATAGCTGGCTTGGGGTGTCCATTGCATTCATAAGCCCAAAAGGACGGGGATACATACATACATTGATTCTTCCTCAGCAGTAAAACGGGCACAAGAGCGCTGCGTTCCATGGGCGCTCCGTTTCTTCACCGGAAGCGTCTCTTTTGCGCTTCTGCGGCTTCTGGGCGTCTATTAGGTAATACGCGTTGTTGCGTAGCGCCTTGCTGATGATGAACGGGCCCTCCCATGGGAAGGACAGCTTGTGCTGTCCGGTGGTTCGCTGGATCCGTCTGAGGACCAGGTCCCCCTCGCGGAACGAGAGTGGCCGGATCCGCTTGCTGTGGTAGTGCCGGAGCTTCTGCTGGTAGATCGCCGTCCGGCTCAAGGCCAGTTCGCGAGCTTCCTCGAGTAGATCGACGCCATCTTCTCTTGCCTCCTTTGCGTCCTTCTCCGTGTACAGGGTGACCCGAGGCGAATCGAACTCGATGTCAGTGGGGATGATCGCCTCGGACCCATACACGAGGAAGAAGGGAGTGTAGCCGGTTGACCAGTTCGGGGTGGTCCTGAGACTCCAGAGAACGGCCGGTAGCTCGTCGATCCAGCAGTCGGCCGACCTTACCAGCGGCGTCACGAGCCAGGGCTTGATGCCGGATAGGATGAGGCCGTTCGCCCTCTCGATCTGGCCGTTGGACTGCAGATGAGCGATGGTGGCTAGGTCGAGCCAGATTCCTTGCTTGGAGCAGAAACGCGCGAGTGCGCCCTTGGCGAAGTTGGTGCCGTTGTCGGTGATGATGTTGTGGGGAACGCCGTAGTGTACCGTGATGTCGTCGATGAAACGGACGATCGTGAGGCCGTCCAGCTTCTTGATTGGTCGCGCCTCGATCCACTTGGTGAACTTGTCGATGGCCACCAGTTAGTATGTCATGCCGCCTCGAGCAGTTTTGAATGGGCCCACCATGTCCAGCCCCCAAACGACGAAAGGCCACGAGAGGGGGATGGTTTGGAGGGCCGTTACCGGCAGGTGGCTTTGCGCGTTGAAGCGTTGGCAGCCCTCGCACTCGTCAACCAATTTCTTGGCCGCGTTGAGAGCCGTCGGCCAGAAGAAACCATGGCAGAAAGCCTTGGCCACTAGGGTCCGGCAGGCGGCATGATGCCCGCACTCGCCCTGATGAATGTTGAGGAGGATCTCTAGACCCTTTTCCGGCTCGACGCATCGCTGGAAGACACCGGTGGTGCTGCGGTGGACGAGCTCGTTATTGATGATGCCGTAGGCCGTGGCCCGGCGCTGGATTTGCCCAGATGATGCCGTAGGCCGTGGCCCGGCGCTGGATTTGCCCAGCCAGAGCCTCGTCTGGAGGCATCTCGCCCCGCAGAAGGAACGCTAAGATGGGTTGGGCCCACGAGGGGGCTGCGACGGTGGCCGGCTCGGGAGCCCCCGGAACTGGTTGATCAGTCCCCAGGACCGGTTCGTCAGCTCCCGGGGCTGGCTCAGGAGCCCTCGAGGCTGGTTGGCTAGCCCCCGGGTTTGGCTCGCCAGCCCCCAGGGCCGGCTGGCTGGTGATCAACATGACGGTTGTGCCACCGGGGCTAGCCGCCTCGGGCGCCGCCGACTCGATCGGAGCCGGCTGGGCGGCCGACAATTCGAGAGCCGGCGGTGAAGTTGCCGGAGAGGCGGCCGGGGCCGTCGATGGGCCGGCGACACCCGCCGGCATGAAGATTGACTTCGATTCTGGGTAAGGCTTGATCGACGGCTTGAGCAGCCGTTTGAGGGAGACGCCGGCTAGGATGGCCTACCGGGTGGAGCCGATCTTCGCCAGCGCATCCGCCGCCTCGTTGTCCGCCCGTGGGACGTGATGAAACTCACAACCCTCGAAGGTGCCGGTGAGCTATTGAATGAGGAAGCGGTAGCTGGCCATGTTGGCGTCCCTGGCGTCCCATTCACCAGAGACCTGCTGCACCACGAGGTCGGAGTCACCGAAGCAGAGGATGCGCCTGATGCCGATCTCCTTGGCGAGCCGGAGGCCATGGACGATGGCTTCGTACTCAGCCACATTGTTGGAGGCGACGAAGTGGATCTGTAGGGCGTATTTGAGCTGATCACCTTTCGGGGAAGAGAGGACTATGCCGGCACCCAGGCCGGTCCTCATTTTCGAGCCGTCGAAGTGCATGCGCCAATGCGTGGAGTCTAGGGGAGGTGGGACGAACTCTGTCTCCGCCTAGTTGTCGAGGAAATCCGCCAACGCCTGTGACTTGATGGCGGTTCTTGGCTCGTACCGGATCTCATGATCGGCGAGGGCGATGACCCACTTGGTGATCCGGCCGGTGGAGTCCCGGCCGCTCATGATCTCGCCAAGCGGGGTCGTGCTCACCACGGTAATGGTATGCTCTTGGAAGTATTGCTTGACCTTCTTGGCGGCAAAGTATACGCCATAGCACATCTTTTGAGAGTGGGGGTAGTTCTGCTTGGATGCGGAGAGGACCTCACTGAGGTAGTAGACGGGTCGCTGGACCGGTAGGGACTTGCCCTCCTCCGCCCGCTCGACCACCAGAACGACGCTGATGACGCAGGTGGTCGCCGCGATGTAGGCGAGTAAGGGTTCCTTCTTAGCCGGCGCGGCCAGGATGGGCGCGCGGGTGAGAGCCTTCTTGAGGCCGCGGAAGGCCTCGTCTGCTTCGTCAGGCCAGTCGAAGGCACCCGACCTCTTGGTTTGCCCCGACTCAATCAAAGTCGTCTTGCGAAGGAGCCGTAGAGGGGTAGGGCCTTCTCTCCCAGCCGGCTAATGAACCGACTGAGTGAGGCGAGGCAGCCGGTGAACTTCTAAATGTCGCGGAGCCGGGTCAGTTTTGGCATGCACTCGATCGCGCTGATCTTCTCGGGGTTAGCTTCGATGTCATGGGTGGACACGAAGAAACCCAAGAGTTGTCCGGCGAGGACACCGAAGACACACTTCTCCGGGTTGATCTTGATCTTGTACTCGCGTAGGTTCGCAAAGGTCGTCGAGGAGGCTAAAGTGCTTCTTGGTTTTGACGACGATGTCTTCAACGTAGACGTGGACGTTCCTGCCTATCTGTGGAAGGAGGCGCTTCTGCATGCATCGTTGGAAGGTGGCGCCAACATTCTTCAGGCCGAAGGACATGGTGATGTAGCAGTAGGCCCCGAAGGGCGTGATGAAGGAGGTCTTGAGCCGGTCTTCAAGATCCAGCTTGATCTGGTGATAGCCTGAGTAGGCGTCCAGGAAGGACAGTAAGTCGCAACCGCCTGTGGAGTCGATGACTTGATCGATCCGTGACAGGGCGAACGGGTCCTTGGGACATGCCTTGTTCAGGCTAGTGTAGTTGATGCACATGCACTAGGTCTTGTTGTTCTTCAGTACTAGGACTGGGTTGGCCAGCCAGTCCGGGTGGAATACTTCCATGATGAACCCGGCTGCGAGCAGCTGGGTGATCTCTTTGCCTATAGTATGCCGCTTCTCCTCGAAGAAGCAGCGCAAGGGTTGCTTGACTGGCATGACGTCCGGTCGGACGTGGAGTTTGTGCTCGACGAACTTCCTCGGAACACCCGACATGTCCTTGGGGGACCACGCAAAGATGTTCTGATTCTCACGGAGGAAGTCGACGAGCTCGCCTTCCTATTTGCTTTTGAGGCGGGAGCCGATGGTGACGCACTAAGCCGGGTTGGCCGGGTCGAGCGGAATCTGCTTGGTGTCCTTGGACGGCTGGAAGGAGGCCTCGCCGGTGGATTGCGAGGGTGGAGCCGGCACGGCCGGCTGGCTGGCGGCAAGGGCCACAAGCCGGTCGAGCTGCCGTTTCTCCTCGACGATCTCTAGGGCCTCGGCCAGCCGGCTGCCGTCTCGAGCGCATTCAAGCGACATCTTGTAGCCGCCCCTGATGGTGATGATCCCCTTTTGGCCTAGCATCTTGAGCTTGAGGTAAGCATAATGGGGGACCGCCATGAAGCTGACAAGAGCCGGTCCGCCCAACAACGCGTGGTAGGGGCTCGCGAGGTCCACGACCTCGAACAATACTGGCTCACGGCGGAAATGGCCGAGACCGCCGAAGAGGACGCCGAGCGTGATCTTGCCGATAGGGGAGCAAGACTTCCTAGGCACAATGCCATGGAAAACCGTCCGACTCGCCTGCAGGTCTTCTATCTTCAGCCCCAGCTTATGCATCGTGTCGAGGTAGAGAATGTTGATGCTGCTGCCGCCATCTATCAGCACCCACGAGAAGCAGCAGGCTCGTTCCTTGGTGGCGATGGTGGGGTCAAGGACCAAGGCGTAACTGCCGGGATTTGGCATCACGGCAGGGTGATCGGCCTGGCTCCAAGTGACCGACTTCTCCAACCAGTGCATGAACTGGGGAGTTGCCGGCATGATGGCGTTCACCTCACGGCGGAGCTGGCGCTGAGCATGTTTTCCCGTCTCTTCACTGGTGAAGACGACGTAGCAATCGTCCTGGTTGGGGAACTGGTCGATCAGGCGACCGTCGTTCGGAGCCGTTGCTGGCGCCGGGGCGGCTGCTTGGGCCGGGGCCGGCGCGCGGGCTGGCAGCACGGGAGGAGCTGGAAGGCCGTCCCCCCGGGTCGATCGCTGTGAGAAGCTGCACTGCCGGAGCGTGTGCGTAAAGGGCTTGCCCCCCCCCGAGTGGTTCTTGCAGGGGAGATCGAGCATTTGCTCGAAGGTGAGCTTTGGCTATCAGGTAGCCTTGCCGGTGCGCTGGCACTGGCCGGAAGGCTGGACAGCCGGCTCTTGATCCTCGACGGTATTTTTTTCGTTCTTGCGCTTGTTGTTCTGCGGCTGCCGGTTGTCGGCAGCCGGCCGGGTCGTGGCCGGCGTCGTCGTTGCCTTGGCGGACGTGGTCCTCTTGACCCGGATGGACGAATCGATCGTGGCGTATTTGTCCGCCTTGGTCATGAGCTCAGCGAGCGTGGCCGGCTCGGAGCATAGGAGCTTGTGCTTGAGAGGGGTGCCGTCCCGGCAGCCCTCGATAAAGTACTGCATGGCTTGGACCTCGTGCACCACCTTGCAGGAGTTGCGGAGCTCGGTCCACCGGGTGAGGTAGTCGCGGAGGGACTCGTCCGGCCCCTGAACGCACATGGCGAGTTCACGGGGACAGTCGGGCCACTTGTAGGTGCCGGTGAAGTTGCGGACGAAGGCCTCTTCGAAGTCCGTCCAAGTGTTGATGCTGCCGGCCGCCAGGCTGTTGAGCCAGGTGCGGGCCGAGCCGATCAGCATAAGGGGGGCGTAGCGAACGGCTACGCGCTTATTCCCCTTGGCGATACCCACCGCGGTGGTATAGACGATCAGCTAGTCTTCGGATTTGGCGGCCCCGTTGTATTTCGGGGTGTCCCTAGGGAGCGTAAAGCCGGTTGGGAACGGCTCAGTGCGAATCCGGGGGCCGAAGCAGGCCAGACCAATCGAGCCCTCCTCCTCGAGAAGGGCAGATTGCGTGAGTTTGTCGATGCGGTTGCGGGCGTCGTTTTCGCTGCGGGGGACGCGTGGTCCGAGCCGAGCCGAGAGCTCGGGGCGTATGGTGGGTGGCGCCGACTGTCGCGACTCGCACCGTGGAGGCGGCGTGCGCCCCTGGCTGCGCCGGCTGCCGGATGCCGGCGCTTCGTGGTGGCGGCCATTCCGAGGCGGCTCGTTGGCGCGTTGGCTGCTCACTCCCCGGCGTCTGAGAGGGCCAGGGGTTGTTTGCTTTGGCCCGGCGGCCAGAAATGCGAGGGGAGCAGGAGTACTGGGCCGCCTGGTGGCCGGTAGTTCTCGTGCCCTTGCGTTGGGGCCGAGGGCCTTCGGTGGCGGCGCCGCCCGTTGTGACCAGATGCTGCTGTGCGTCAGCAACATCGATGAGCTCCTTGATGTGGCGCTCGTGGGCGGCACGCTCTTCGCCCTCCAAGGTAGCCAATTCCTCGTAGGCCACCTTGAGAGCCCGCAGGTTAGCCGCGGGGGTGTCGTAGACGGGCATTTTGCCACCGAGGATTTCGGCGACCACGCGGCTGCGGTCACGCACAACCCCACACCGGCTAGGCTCGGTGCCAACCGGGGTGAGTTCGTAGGCGAAAGCGTACTCCCGCTGTGCCACCTCCATGCGGTGTCGCGTGGCCACGAGGGTGGTGGCATCCTCGAATAGGATGCGGCAAGCCGCCTCGAGATCGGCCGCGGCGGTGTCGGGGTTCGCCATCGGGGCAATCGGAGTACTCAAGCCCTGGAGGGCCGCACCGAGCGGGTCGGACGTGCCGACGCGGGCGGCGGCAGCGGTAGCCATGCCCCGCGCCCATCCGGATGTGGTGGAGGAAGTGATGGCCATCACCCCCATGCGATCATGGGACCCGCTGGGCTGAACCGCAGCGAGTGCGCCCACTGCTGTGGGTAGGCCAGCGCAGACGAGCACCCCCACGGGATACTTGTCAGCGGCTGGAGCCTCGACGAGGCTGAGCCTGTCGAAGCGCTCAGTGAGCGCGTCGATTTCGGCCGCGAGGCCGACGGAGCTGCCCACAGGGTGTGCTGAGGCAAGTCCCACGAGCCCCCCACGATTTCGTCGGGACGAGCGGCGACGGCGAGGAATGGCGAGGGGTCCCGTCCGGAGCATGAATCCGGCCAGCGCCGCGTACGGCCCCATGGTGGGCGCCAACTGTCATCGTTTTCTCACAACAAATGCCATGGGGTGGCTTATCGTGAGTGGTTGGGGCCAGAGGACGCCGACGGGCTCCGGGTGCGAGATTGGGCACAAGCGGTGGTGACACACGATGTACCCAGGTTCAGGGCCCTCCGTGGGAGGTAACACCCCTAGTCCTGCTTGGTCTAGTTGGATGGATGGGTATGTGTACAAGGATGCTCCTGGAGCTGTGTCTAGAGGAGGAAGAAGGAGTAGTCGACTCGTCTTCCTCTGCTACTAGAGGAGGGAATGAGAGTTCTGTGGATGGGTGTGTGAGATCATTCGTCCGTTCCCGTTGCATGGGGGGCTCGGGGGGTTTTATAGGCCACCCCCGGCTCTTACAATATGTCATAAGTATAATGGTGGGGGGACCCGGCTGGCAGTCTCTCCGGCTGGCTAGAGGGTCCCGCCGCTCGCGCCGTCTTGTCGTGGGCGGGGCCCGCCGGCCGAGCGGTCCCATCTCCCGTTGGGACCCGCCAGCCGACTCTGTGATTGGTCCTCAACCACTTGCCGCGGCACGGGCCGCCTGGGGGGCGTCGTCTAGCGCCAGCCGACCGAAGTCTCCGGTACGGCTGGCGGCACTGTAGCCACGTCGGGACAGGTAATCAAGTGGCGAGGGCGTGCCGACACTGTTCCCCCACCTGGTCGCGCTCACCGAAGTCAGCGGCCAGGACGGTTGGACTGTAGCCATGCGCTGCGATGCGTTAGTGGCCATTGTAGCCGCAGGGCCGCCCATCGTGCCGGTCACGTCGTGTCGTCGTACCTGCGCGCAGAGGGACGGGACGGGGCATGTCTGTCCCGATGTCAACGAAAGAGCCGGCCCGTGGGCAGCCGGCCGCGCCCAGCTGACCGAGGGCCCAACCGGCTCCTTGACCAGACGGCCGGGGCGCCAGCCGGCACTGGCTTGCGCTGAACGGCCTCCAGCCGGCCACGGCCAGCCATCCGCGTAGTTTTCCTTCGAAGCAAAAGAGGGGGAAGACCCCGTTGTTTTGGCCTACCTAGGGATATAAACCCCGTCATCACCATCATCATCGACCCCACATCTCTCCATTCTGTGCTTCTAGAGCGCATTCTGCGATAGCAAGCTCATCCTGATCCCAAGGAACAGCCTGCTAAATAACATCAATAAATGAGACCATGCCGATCCACAACTGTACAAAGCTTGTACCGATTGCAAGTTAGGGTAATGAGGCCAAAATGGTGACCACCAGCACACAATTTCGGAGGCTCATTAGTTTACGCTTAACCATTCATTCATATCACTGGATGACTAATTATTTGGACGAATCACTGCATGACTAAAAGCTCATTATACCTCGAACACCAATATCCAATACTGCGGACGGGGTGGCGACGAGATGTCGCGACGAGAAGGAACGGGGGCGGGCGGCGATGGAAGCGACGCGCATGATAGGTGTGAGGCGTCAGCGGTGATGCTAAGCTGGTGGCAGCAGCGGCGGATTGGAGGAGCTTAGGTACAGGCTAGAGCACGTGCCACATCACGAAAGCACAAGAGGACGTAAGGGTTTGGTGGTGGAGAAGTGACCGCGGATCACGGGAGGGTCAGGTGAAGGGCCGCCGTGCCGCCGTCAAGAGTGAGGGAGGGGAGCGCCGCCGCCGCCGCGCCGCCAGGACAGAAGGGTTCTTCTAGAAGAAAAATGAAAAACAAAGACGACCAGCATCGGGGTCGGAGCAACAAAAGGTGGGTCGGACTCGTGGGTCGGACCGACGGGGCCCAGCCGCAGGCCGCAGCCCGTGTCCGGTCTGGTCGGACCCGTGCGTAGGTTGGACGAGCGCGCTGGCGAGTGAGGGCCCAGAAGCCAGTGAGACGCAGCGGGAACATTCGCGAGCCCCCCACCCCCGAAAAACCCTTCCCGTTATAAACCCCTTGCGCCTCCTCCCTCCGTCCTTTCCTCTCTCTCGCCCCGCCTCCTCGATCGAGTCCAACTGCCCCGCCCGCCGCCCGCGTCGCCCGGCCGCTCCGCTAGGGTTTGCCCGCCCTCCCGTCGGCGGCGTCGGCCGTCGGCCCTCGCCCGGTCCGGAAGGTGGTGCTCCTCTCCCTCTCCCAGCGCGCCAGCGCGCGCGTCTCGATCCCTCCTGTTTTACGCTTTTCCGTTCCGTTCCGCTCCGCCGGCTCTCGGTTTGCCCGGTGCGCGCGCGCTCGTCCTCGTCGCGGCCCGGCTCGTGGGTCTCTACGGTCTGAGCGGGAGATCGGGTTTGGTGCGGGGTAATGCTGCGGGTTTGGGCGGATTCGGGGTTTGAACTGCGTCATCTGGGGATAAGCGCCGGGTTGTTCTCGGCGGTTTGTTGGATAAATCGGTCTCGTTGCAGTCGCGGGCAAGCTTTCTTGTGGTTTGTGTGCTCGTGTGAAGGAAAGGGCCTTCTTTTCACGACGAAATTGACGTATTTCGTGGGTTGCTGGCTGGGGTTTACGTAGTGGTGTTTTTGTGTGTGAAATTGTGATCTTTAATCGTGTAGATTCTCCGTCGTTATCAAACTAATGGTGGCCGTTGACTGGTTTGGAGTATCAGGACAGCCTAGCGCTGCAAATCTAATGCATTTTTCTTCTGTGCCCATTAGGTAGGTAGCTTATCAAGTTATGAGTTTTGTGTGGTTTCAGAATTTTGGTGGGTGTGTTTCACTTTCATGGCACTGAGCTGCAGACATTTAGTAGGAGTGTTGCTTTTGCCTCGTGGAACTTTGTTTGTCTTTGCAATGCAATAGCTCATCTGCATCAGGTCTAGTGGATGGTTCGTTTTGTAGTTTGTTTATTTTCTTAGCTACTCCCCCCATCAGGTCTAGTGGAGTAGTTTACTGTTTCAGTTCTGAAATTTCAATCATTTTACTATTGTGAGTTATTTTTACTATATGGATATTAGTTACTCTGTACCGAGGTTGATTTTCCAATGTTGATAAGCTCAGGTAGACTCTGCTGAATAAATGGTTATTGTTTTGTCTGGTGATTGGGAGAAATTAGGAAAACAATTATAAGCTGATAGTTATTATCATTGTGCTGTATCTGTGATCTGATAGTTATTGTCATTGTTCCAAGTTCCTATTTTATGCTTCCGTCCGATCAACTTGGCTTGCTAGGTGCACGATTATCCTTGTTGTGGCGCAGCTCTTGAAACTTTTGTAGGTTTCGTCGGTTGATGCAGTGGGTTGGGTTTGTTGTAGGGTATGTGGACAGGCTTTCATGTGGTTTATGTGCCTTTGTGAAGGAAAGGCCCTCCTTTTGATGACAATATTGACTTATTGTATGGGTTGCTGGCTGGTGTTTATGTAATGGCGTTTTGTGTGTGATATTGTCACATTTATTTGTCTATACTCCCAGTTGCTATTAAACTAATGTATGCTGTTGACTGGTTAGGAGTATCAACAGCCTAGCAATGCAAATCTAATGCAATTTTTGCTGTCCTCATTAGATAGGTAGCTTATGAGTCTTGTGTGGTTTCAGGATTTTGGTCGGCGTTTTCATGGCACTGATTTAGCATCGCTTTTGCCTCATGGAACATGATTTTTGCAATGCAATAGGCTTCTGTGTAGCTGGTATAGTGGATGGTTTGACGTGTAGTTTGTTCATTTTGTTAGCTAGTTCACCGTTTCAATTCTGAAATTTCAATCATTTTCTTGTTGTGAGTTGTTTTTTCTATATGGATGTTTACTCTGTACGGTAGTTAATTTTCCTTTGCAGAAAGCGATTAAATCTAGCTTTTCTGATGGTTTGTTTTATCTCCAATATTGACAAGCTCAGGTCGGTTCTGCTGAATAAATTTATAAATGGCTACTGTTTTATGTGATGATTGAGAGAAATTGGGGAGACAATTATGAGTTCAAGTGCCAATTGATGTATCCAAAATTTCTCAATCTGATAGTTCCATTGTGCTACATTTGTACCGATTGTTTGTGGCTACAGTGATACTGATATATGTGATACATGTTATGTAACTTGTGCCATTGATCCGTGTAATATGAGTTTGCATCCATCCATTTAAGGACTAAGACCACTGTGCTACCGATAGTTGTTTGCCAATGGTTTGTTTGTTTGGAAACTGTAGGACCTTATAGATGG
Organism: Hordeum marinum; assembly: GCA_022496015.1. Taxonomy (NCBI): domain Eukaryota; kingdom Viridiplantae; phylum Streptophyta; class Magnoliopsida; order Poales; family Poaceae; genus Hordeum; species Hordeum marinum. The sequence continues at coordinate 123,316,629 of CM039673.1, read as the reverse complement.
TTGCTCAGCCAATTACAGTATATTCCTCTGTGGCAAAAATTTGTTTTCTCACAACAACGTTTACAATTTACTGTGAACCTTTGTGATTAACTATAGCTTTTGAATAGCTACATCCTTTTTATGCTGCTCAATCGTCACACAATATTCATTCACCTCAAAAGATTAGATACTAATCATTGTCATCTATTGTGCAGCAATGTCTACGCCAACTGGGAATTTGTTTGGTCCTCCTCATCCAAATGTGGTACTGTTTTTCTCCATTGTATTTATTATTAATCTAGTATTCTAGAATAATAGCAGTATTGCTAAATATGAGTGGTCTTGCTGACAGATTGGGAATGCGTTTGCTCAACAATACTACAGAGTTTTGAATGGGTCACCAGAGCATGTCCATAAGTTCTATCATGATGAAAGTATCCTTGGTCGACCAGATTCTGATGGTGCATTGACATCTATAACCACTATGGATGTAAGTTCTCTGCAGTACATTTATGATCTTACTATTATGCATATGATGTATATAATTAAACGTGATTAGGTGGGCACTCGTATTCAGGGCACACCTGTTCACTTTATACTTCAGACCTTGGTTTTCATCCATGCTGTTGACGGACTCCACTTCTACGATTTGTCACTTAGAATTATAATAGATTGAAGACAAATAACAGCTAGGTTGTATAAAGGGTAGATGGTCTGCCATTAGTTATAAGATTTTGCTAGCATGTTGGGGTCATCAGGCTGCTTTGGCGTGGTAATTCACAATGGGATACTACTTCCATGTTCTAGCATGTGGTGTCCTACGCAGAGTGAACTTTTACTGTTAATTGGGCAGGTAGTAGTAGCGGTAGTGGTGCTATTGTGAAATTAGTCAAATCTATAGGGTCTTGATGATTGATTGATTAACTAAAGGGCGTGCATGCAAATATGTTCCGTAGGTAATGTTTAGTATTAAGGATCATCCATGTAATATCATTTGCATGTGGTATCGTTTTCTGGCATCTCTCGTTTAATTTGTCTAATATGTACTGTAATCAGCTACATGATCATATCACTTTATCCATTTCTGGTCACCTGATTCGTTATAACTGACTTGTTTCATGTGCTTGACCAGGCTATCAATGAACACTTCTTATCTACAGATCTGAAGGGCTGTTTGATACAGTTAGATAATGTAAATACTCAGCCATCCCATGGGGGTGGTGTGATCATTTTGGTTACTGGATCTTTTACCATGCTTGATACTGTGAAGCATAGATTTGCTCAGTCATTCTTCCTTGCTCCACAAGAAAATGGAGGCTATTTTGTTTTGAATGATGTGCTTCGAAGTGAGCCGGAGATGCCATTGGCTGAGACAAATGAAGCTTTCATTGACCATGTTAATGGAAACACTCAGATTGCCCCATTTCCAGCTGAGCCAGGTAACGGAATTTCAGCTTCAAGCTTATCCTTTCATCATAGCTTGCTGACATTTCAATATTTGACCAGAAACAACATCTATCAAGGAGAGCATGGACCCAGAGCTTCCATCTGAAGGGAATATTTCCACCAATGGTGAAGTCATAAATCCATCTGCAGAGATGATTCCTGTGGATGCTGAAGTCATAAATCCATCTGCAGAGAATATTTCCATCAATGATGAAGTCATGGATCCGTCTGTAGAGAGTATTTCTATCAAGGAGAAAGCCATAAATTCATCTGGAAATGAAAATTCTCAAACTAAGAATGATGCTATTAAGATACCTGAGGCAGCACCTACTCCTGCTTCTGCTCAGAAGGATGTTATTAAGAAGACTTATGCATCGATTGTAAGTTTTCTCTTGTTTCGCTGCAGTTCCCCCACTAATTCTACTGCCAGAATTGAGTGAGTTCTGTATATGGAATAATAAATACATCGATGTTTTATGCTTGCTTACTGGCTTCTGTGACTTGCATGATAGGTTAAGGCCACAAATGAGAGCATACCACCAGCACCCATTACCAAACCCAAACCCAAACCTAGACCAAATCCAACAGTGAAGAGAGCTGAAAATGTGGAGAAATCTTCGTCTGTTCCTGCAAAAACTACGCATGCAGCTGATACTGTGCCTCCACATGACCAAAATATTTCTGATGGTTGGTGCTTCCTCCGTGTGTTTTATATAAATGAAGCATGTCTTTGCTGTGCTTTGAACTATAACACTACCTTGTTCTGCAGACCAAGGCTATTCAATCTTTGTGAAGAACTTGCCTTGCAATGCAACTATCGAAATGGTTGAGGCCGAGTTCAGTAAGTTTGGTCCAATCAAACCTCGCGGTATACAAGTTGTACACCGTCCGGTAAGTTCATATTGTATGAAAGTAGGCTTGGTTTCCACCAAACATATGCTTGCTAACATTAGTTTTGCATTGCAGGTTGATGGGTTCTGCTTTGGCTTTGTTGAATTTGAGTCTGAAAAATCAATGAATGCAGCAATCGAGGTTTGTTCTCCCAGTTGATTTTCTCAGTTCACGCTATTATTTTACAAGTTAAATTTGGCTAAGCTGCTGCATTCTGTTTCAATTTGTGCAACTTTAAGTTAGCTGGAGCACATTTAGCTACATTCTGTAAAATAGCGGAGGGCCAACTGTAACTTGGCCTATTTGTCCATCGTCATTTCAGCATTTTAAGTATCTGTAAGATGCTGCAAGAGCTATATAACTAATACTCGTTTTGACTTTTAGGTATTTAAAGTTCGTTTTGGAACGTATGTGTCTTATGTTGAGGAGAAACGAACTCCAAAACGAGGTGAGCTGCAATATGATATATGCACGTCATATGCAACTAAAATAGAATGTTTTCTTCCATAGTTTTAGTCCACCTTTCACAGGTGGACATGTCATATGCAACCGTTGGCGTGTCCTTGCTCTACATCTAAAAAGAAGTCCTTGTTCTCAAAAAATTAAAATGCACAACTTTGTACTAAATCAGTGACACTTAATTTGGAACGGAGGGAGTATAAGATACGTCTGGATGGTTAGAAACCAATTAAATTGCAATTTGTTTTCCTTCCCATCTAAGTTATGCTGCTGATAACTGATCCATGTGTACTGTAAATGCTGCCTCCTTGCATATTTGTTTTAGTTTAATTCCATCGCTGCAAGTCATATGTTTGCTGGTTTTTAGGCCTTGCTTGTTTGGATTTTAACTATCAGTTGTTAATTCTCCCCAAAAAACTTTCAGTTGTTAATGGTGTCACCCATAGTGAGTACAACGGCAATGCTCGTGGCAGTCGGGTCCTGCCAGACAGAGGTGGTTACCATGGCGACAACATCAGGGGACAGGGAGCAGGCTTTGTGAACAATGGCAACTACCGTGATGGTGACAACTTCAGGGGTCAGGGGGTGAACTTTGTGAACAACAATAACTATCGTGATGGTGAAAACTTCAGAGGAAGGGGAGCGGGCTTTGTGAACAACGGTAACAACTACCGTGATGGCAATAACATGAGGAATGATAACAGAAACCAGAATGAGTACTCAGGCCATGGTCGAGGACCGCAGGGGAACAATGACTACTGCCAGAATGACTCCCGTCGGAACAGGAATGACTACCGTCAGGACGGGAACGGCTACCGTCAGAATGGAGATGACTACCGCCAGAACAGGGATGGCTACCGGCAGAATGGAGATGACTACCGCCAGAACAGGGACGGCTACTGCCAGAACGGAGATGACTACCGCCAGAACAGGGACGGCTACCGTAAGATTGGAGATGATTACCGCCAGAATGGGAACGGACACCATCAGCCACGACCTATCCACAGTGGGAATGGGAATCTGAATGCGAGGTCTGGCCGCTTCAACGGTCCGAAGCAAATAGATGTTACCGCATAGAAGTTGTGTGCAATCCAGCAAAGTAGGAAACTAAAGACTGTTTGCCCCTTGATACTATTTCCCACCCCTTGCTCTTTAGGAATCTCTGAAATCATCTGCATTCTATCGCATCATATTAAGGCTAAGGGAAGTTCTATTCAACCTGATGAAACCTCATTTTGACCGGTGCCTCTTTTGTGGCTGGGTACTGTCTGTATTTTGGAATGCTCTGACCTGTAAACATGATGCGGAGATTTTCTATAGATGTGGTTCAGTATTTGCGCCTTCTAAATCATTTATGGCTGTTTGGGTGCTGAAACTCGTTCGTGGATGTGTGTTCTGTTTGGTCATTTTTCTCTTGCAGTATACTATCTTTGATTGGCGTTTCTGAGCTCGTGCCTCTTGTGTTAGTTTCTTTATGCTTGAGGGTTCTTATATATAGAAGTCGTATGCTCCGGTGAGTTTTAATATGACTGACTGCAGGCACATTGTTTTCTAATAAAGTGTTACGACAGCTAAATTCGCTCTTTCACTTATGTTGGCTGTCTTAATGCAGGCACATTGTTTTCTGAAGTGTTACAACAGCTAAATTCGCTCTTTCACTTATGGTGGCTGTCATGTGTGGATGGGTATACCTTAGATCCAATCTCGGTTCCTTTAAACATCAATATCAATCAATAAAAAACTAAAGTGTTAGGACAGCTAGTCTTGCAAATGCGTACACACAAAACAAAGGCACCATTGCTGGCTTGTATCTTATGGGACATATCTCCTGGATGGAGGGGAAATAGTTGCTAGTTACCAACATCATTAATCGAAGATCCAAAGAAATACACAAATGAACTCAAAAACAATAAAAGACGGAGCCAAACCCTACAGTGAACACTGAGGAAGAAAAATGAAGAAGCAAAAATTGGATCATGACACAACCAAACAACCAAACCATAGCAGTTTGAAAAGGTCACCATACATGAACGTGCTAAGATCGCTTGGTCAAGTAATGACATTGGATCCTATATGAGTCAAGTTCATCAGTTAAGCTCTTATAGTGTGTGCACATTTGGATTGCATCAGTCCATCAATTGAACCGTACTCCCCTAAATTTGATATTTTACCTTGTGGTTGTTGTGGTAAGAGATTTGAGTCACAAAGTGTTCAAATGTATTTTGTCTTTGGATTAGCATTTGGAAGGCAGATTTTTCATCATGAAATGCACTTTCAATGCTTGAATGGTTAGTAGCACAAGGACGGAGATATCCAAAGGACATAGGGTGACATCACAAGATTATATAGTCCATGGATTACATAAAAGCATAAGTCCTATGTGCATGCATGTGTGGAAGAATTCATTGCCCATTAGAGACATCGAGGATATCGAGTTCACCCCTCAAATGACAATGCTTTCTCATCGACATGTCAACTAGTTCCTTGTCAATTTCCATGTGTTCGAGGATAATGGCACCTTTGGTAACATGGTAACCAATGAAGTGGTGGCAGGCATCATCATGTTTGGTTCTTGAGTGTTGGTATAGGTTATGGGAAATCATTATGACATTCTCATTGCATTAGAAGTGGAATAAGGTGGAGAGAGATACCATAGCATCCAAAGGAGTTGCTGATTTGATAAATATGTGTCAGCTTGTCTATAGGGAGGCCGAGTTTTATTTCTTGGAAGAACAATAAACAACGATTCTGCCTGTGAATTGGCAAGTACTTGAAGGTGACTTCCTTTCGACCTTGTCACTCACATAATTCGAGTCGAAAGAGCCTATATGATTAATGGATGTGAAAGCACATTTGCTCCCTTGGTGGTTTTGGTAATTAATAACAACATATATGTCATTGAACTAATGTTTCCACTAAGCATGTTTCAGGAAAAGTTCAATGATGGGTTGGTAAAAGGATTGTGGAATATCCCAAGATGCAAGGAAATAGATTGGCAAAGCTTCAACCAAAAGGACTCTATATTTTACTTTGTGAGAGATCACTTTGAATCCATAGAAAAGCCAATACTATTAAAAGAGGGTAAGGTACTCTTGGTGAACAAAATGCTCATACGTGCACAAGTGATAGTTACCACATACACCCTCAAGCTCTTCCAAAAAAGTCTGTCCAAAGCCAAATATCCAAAATCGGTGCAACCAACACTTTCCACTTGGTGCCACCGATTCTTAGCCTTAGACAGACTCAGCCAAACCCTAGCCCTTCGGTGCAACAGATTTTGCTTTGGTGCCACCGAGTTTGGGTTGCCAACTTCTTGTTATGCAAATTCACAAAATTGGTCCCATCGAGTTTGTTGAGTCGGTGTCATCGAGTTTGGCAATCTGACCGTTGGTCACCTTATCGGTGCAACCGAGTTTTATATATCGGTCTCACCGAGATTCAAAAGTTGCTACCTTTGAGGCAACTCAGTACCACCGAGATTAACACATCGGTGTCACCGAGTCTGACTTATTAGGTGTAATGGTTGGATTTTTGGAGATGCCTATATATACCCCTTTACCACCACCTACTCGAAAGAGAAGCACTCAGAACAGATCCTTACCTATCCTATCAGATTTTCTGAGAGAGAGCCATCTACTCATGTGTTGAGATCATGCCATTCCATTCCAACTATATGAATCTTGATCTCTAGCCTCCCCAACTTGCTTTCCACCTAATCAATCTCTTCCACCATAGCCAAATCTATGAGAGAGTGATTGTGTGTTGAGGAGTCTATCATCTTGAAGCACAAGAGCAAGGAGTTCATCGACATTATCGAGCCTATTACCTTTTGGAGGGTGGTGCCTCCTAGATTGGTTAGGTGTCGCTTGGGAGCCTCCTACTTCATGTTGTGGAGTGAACCAAGAAGTTTGTAAGGGCAAGGAGATCGCCTAATTCATGAAGATCTACCCCGAGTTAGGCTAGTCCTTCGTGGACGTAGGCCATCATGGTATAGTCAAGGTTGCTTCTTCATGGAACCCTCCGTGGGTAGAGCCCTCCGTGGACCCTCACGACCGTTACCCTCCGTGGGTTGAAGACTCCATAAACGTGGACGTACGATAGCACCACCTATCGGAACTACGGGGAAATCATCGTGTCTCCAATTGGGTTTGATCCTCCTACCCTTCCTTTACTTACATGCATGTCTTTACTTTCTGCTGCTATACTCGTAGACATGCATGTGTAGGGTGTACTTGACTTGCGATGAATGTTAAAAATCTGCCAACACTTATAGTTGGGAAGAAGTAGATTTTTAATTGGTCAAGTAGTCTAATCACCCCCCCCTCTAGACCTACTTTTGATCCTACAGGATGACCCCTTTGTGAGTGACGACGATGACGGTGGTGGTATGAACTGGACAGTGACCAACGTTCTTCACGTACATGACACGAGAGAGGCTTGGGGATAAGAGAGAGGAAGTCAACATCCTAAACATGGGTCAAAATTGTCCAAAAATGGCATGTCAGTTCCAAAACCACTCAAGAAGATTATTTAATGGGCTTATAGATTTGAGGGTAAAAATTATACCAAAAATGAGTTTAGGGGAATATGGTTCCGTTGGGTTAGATATGGGGAGTAACTAATTGGGGGTTACTGAATCTCCAATGTTGACCTCCCCTTCTGGACACGGTATCCATCCATGGATTAGTCCGACCAATCCGTGGACAGTGATGCAAGAGCCGACCATCCAACTATGTCTGCATCCATTTAAAAAAATATGAATAAATTGGACAAATTTTATCAAATGTTCAGACATAATTTACACAAAATGGGCGGTATTTCGTCCGTTTAACTAAAAAGTAAAAAAACTAGGAGGATAACTTGTAGTGGATGGTGACCTCGTACGCGTGGTCATCCTAGCCGACCGCACCGTCATCACGTCGTCAAAGAAGTCCTTCTAGCGATGGAAGGGTGCAGGGGTGCGACAGCCTTGCCTGGCCGCCACTTGGCGCTCACGGAGCATCCGCTTCGCTTCCTCCTATGGGGTGCGGAGGGCCGTCACCGCCAATGCCGACCCCGGCCGCAGTGTCCTGGCGACGATGGAGGTGTCGCTTAGTGACCACTCTTTGACAATCTTTGTGAGGTCCCTATTGAGGCGGTGACATCGCCGCGCGGCCATCTCCGTAGTGGTGACGGGTGATACGTCTCCAACGTATCTATAATTTTTGATTGTTCCATGCTATTATATTATCTGTTTTGAATGATTTATATGCATTAATATGCTATTTTATATTATTTTTGGGACTAACCTATTAATTTAGAGCCTAGTGCCAGTTTCTGTTTTTCCTTGTTTTTGAGTATTGCAGATAAGGAATATTAAACGGAGTCCAAACGGAATAAAATCTTCGGAATGATTTTTCTTGGACCAGAAGCAACCCAGAAGACTTGAAGATGAAGTCAGGAGAGCAGTCGTGTGGCCACAAGCCACATGGGCGCGCCCTAGGGGGCCCTGGCTTGTGGGCCCATGACAGCTCCCCTAACCCTATTTCTCGGCCTATAAATTCACAAATATTTCCTGTATACCAGAGAGAGCCACGAAAACACTGTTTCGCTGCCAAGAGCCTCGGTTCCCGTGAGATCCAATCTTGGAGCCTTTTCCGGTAATCTTCCGGAGGGGGATTCGATCACGAAGGGCATCTACATCAACTCCATTGCCCCTCCGATGATGCGTGAGTAGTTCACCATAGACCTTCGGGTCCATAGCTAATAGCTAGATGGCTTCTTCTCTCTCTTTGCTCTTCAATACGATGTTCTTCATGATCTTCATGGAGGTCTATCCGATGTAATACTCTTTTGTGGTGTGTTTGTCGAGATCTGATGAATTGTGGGTTTATGTTTAGATTATCTATGAATATTATTTGAGTCTTTTCTGAATTCTTATATGCATGATTTCATATCTTTGCAAGTCTCTTTGAGTTATTGGTTTGGTTTGGCCAACTAGATTGGTAATTCTTGCAATAGGAGAAGTGCTTAGTTTTGGGTCCAATCTTGCGGTGTCCTCACCCAGTGACAAAGTACGGGTAGCGAGGCACATATTGTATTGTTGCCATCAAGGATAAAAAGAGGGGTTTTCATCATATTGCTTGAGTTTATCCCTCTACATCATGTCATCTTACTTAATGAGTTACTCTGTTCTTCATGAACTTAATACTCTAGATGCAGGCAGGAGTCGGTCGATGTGTGGAGTACTAGTAGTAGATGGAGAATCTTTTCGGTCTACTTGACACGAACATGATGCCTATATGCATAATCATTGCCTTGGATATCTTCATAATCATTTGCTTTTCTATCAATTTCTCGACAGCAATTTGTCCACCCACCGTAATACTTGCCATCATGAGAGAAGCCTCTAGTGAAACTTATGGCCCTCGGGTCTATTTTCCATCTTATACTTTCAAATCTAAAACCAAAAATACCAGAAATACATTGCTGCATTATTTTTACCTTTGGTTTTACTTTCCGTTCAAGCAATCTATTCTATCTATGTCTATCAGATCTCATCCTTGCAAGTAACCGTGAAGGGATTGACAACACCTATATAGCGTTGGGTGCAAGTGTTTGATTCTTTGTGTAGGTACATCTATTGGGGACTTGCTTGTATCTCCTACTGGATTGATACCTTGGTTCTCAACAACTGAGGGAAATACTTATGTACTTTGCTACATCAACCGTTCCTCTTCACGAAAATCAATGCATGCTCGAGAAGTAGCAACGGGCCGGTCGAGGGCCTAGGCCACCGCATGTCGAGGTCGTCGCGGACCCAAGCCGACACCTTGTATGAATTGACAAATGCAGAGTGGCACGTCGCGTTGGCCGCTCCCGCAGTGCCGCCTGCCTCACCGCTCTGTCCTCGGCGTACACGATGGCCCATGATGATAAGTAGTCGCCATCATGGCCACCGAGGTAGTGGAGTATGTGCCCACGTGCCTTCATGATCGCGGGCGACACTCCTCCTTGACAACTTGGTTGTGCTAATTGTGGCGCGGTGGTGACACCGACCCGTCGATCCGGGCCTAACGTTTGTGTGTCGGCAATGATGGCTCCTCCTTCACGTGGAGGATTTGGACATTGTGTGGCTGGGGGACGTCAACTCCTCCTTCAAGCGGCACCCGATTTGGATACCGTAGTTGCATTGGGGGATGCCGAACCCACCTTAATAAGGTAGAAAAGGCGACGTTGACTCTTTCTTGACGTGGTAGTGTGGTGGGGACTGAAACTCATCCTTCACGATGGTCTACGACGGCGACGACAGCTCCAGATCACATTCCTGGAGCGCCCACTCGGCAGTAGCTCAATTTGATGAAGGAACTCCTTGTTTGTGGCTGCAACCTTCGAGAGAAGGCTCACTGTTGCGGCAGAGCCTAGTCCTCCTCGTCGCTGTAGGAGATGACGATCTCCTACTTGTTAGAAGAGCCGATAGCCATTGAGAAAGACGGCCTAGGATAGAGATGTTGGCAGTATCAGTTATTCATGGCATGCTCAATATACATGCATTACGTTCGTGACAAGTAGACCGAAACTATCGTGCATCTATTACTATTACTCCACCCTTGGACCGCTATCTAGCATGCGTCTTAAGGTATCAAGTTCATGACAAATAGAGTAGTGCCTAGATCATGATGCCATAATATAGGCAAAGTAATACCAAATAATATGTCTGAACCTCGTCGTTTTTACCCTTAGCAGCAATAATACAAATATGTGCCTCACTAGTCCTCCTATCACATAGTGAGAACATCGCAAGATTGAACCTACCACCAAGCACCTCTCCTACCAAAGATAAATCAATCTAATTGGACAAATTAAATGGATAGATCGGAGAGAAATACAGGCTATAAAGTTACACATAATAAATCTCAGAAAAGACCCAGTCACTTTCAATGAATAAACTGGTCATAAACCCATAATTCATTGGACCCCAACAAACACACCAAAATATTATATTGAATAGGTCTACAGAGATATCTTTGTATTGAATATCAAGCGAGTGAGAGAGAGAGAGAAGGAGGGAGAGAGAGGGGGGAGCCATCTAGCTACTACTATGGACCCATAGATTATGTGGAAACTACTCACACATCACTGGGAAGGCATGAAGGTTCATGAAGATAGCCTCTTTGATGGATTCCCGCTCTGGTAGAGTACCGAAAAAGGCCTCCAGATGGGATCATGGAAGAACAGAGGCTTGTGGCGGCGGAAGAATTGTTTCGGGTGCTCTCCTAAGGGTGTCTGAATATATGAATTTATAGGTCAGGAATTAAGACAATCGGAGAGACAGTGGGCTAGAAGGGGGCAGTGAACGCCTACCCCCTGCATTATCGTTGCCTCGTGAGTCTTATGGACTCCTACCAAAGCTTCCCAAGTGTCTTCTAGTCCAGAAAAAAATCGTCAAAAAGTTTCGTCGTGTTTGGACTCCATTTGGTATAGTTTTTCTATAAAACCAAAAACAACAACTTGCACTAGGCACTGGGTTAATAGGTTAGTTCCCCAAAATGATAAAAAGCTGTGTGTAAAGCATACAAGATTGATAATATAATAGCATGAAACAATCAAAAATTATAGATATGTTGGAGATGTATCAACATTCCCAAGCTTAACTCGTGCTCATCCTTGAGTATATGTAGAGTTGGATTTAGGTCAAGCAAAGGCTCGAGGGCCCCACAAGCTCAGTCAACGCGCCCTAGAGGGTGTATCCCTTGAGCTTGTGGCTCTTTGGCACCCCCCTGAAAGCACATTTGCTCCCTTGGTGGTTTTGGTAATTAATAACAACATATAAGTCATTGAACTAATGCTTTCACCAAGTATATTTTAGGAAAAGTTCATTGGTGGGAATGGCAAAAGGATTGTGGAATTACCCCAAGATTCAAGGACATAGGTTGGCCAAGCTTCAAGCAAGAGGACTCTACATTTTATATTTGTGAGAAATCACTTTGAGTCTATAGGAAAGCCAATACTATTAAAAGGGGTAACATTTTGATGGTGAACAATATGCTCAAACGCGCACAAGTGACTGTCACGAAAACATCCACAAACTCTCCCACCAAAGTCTGTCCTAAGCCAAATATGCCAAATCGATGCAACCAACACTCCTATCCCGGTGCCACCGAGTTCCAAACCCTAGACAGACTCAGCCAAACCCTAACACTTCGGTGTAGCCGACATTGTACTCGATGCCATGGAGTTGGGTTGCCAACTTTCTATTACGTAAGTTCTCATTTTCGGTCCGACCAAGAATGGTGAATCGGCGTCACTGAGACTGGTAAATCTGATCGTTGGTCACCTTATCGGTGCAACCGAGAATTGTATATCGGTCCATCCGAGATTCAAAAGTTGCCACTTTTTTTTCACTTCGGTACCACCAAGATTTACACATCGGTGTCACCGAGTCTGACTTATTGTGTGTAACGGTTGGATTTTTGGGGATGCCTATATATACCCCTTCACCACCACCCACTCGAAAGAGAAGCACTCAGAACTATTCCATACCTATCCTACTCAGTTTTCTGAGAGAACCACCTACTTTTTGTGTTGAGGTCAAGATCTTCCACTCCAACCATATGGATCTTGATTTATAGCCTCCCCAAGTTGCTCTCCACCAATCCCATCTCTTCTACCAAGACAAATCTGTGTGAGAGAGATTGTGTGTTGAGGAGTCTATCATCTTGAAGCACAAGATGAAGGAGTTCATCATCATTACCGAGCCTATTACCTTTTGGAGGGTGGTGCCTCCTAGATTGGTTAGGTATCTCTTGGCAGCCTCCTACTTCATGTTGTGGAGTGAACCAAGAAGTTTGTAAGGGCAAGGAGATCACCTACTTCGTGAAGATCTACCCATAGTGAGGTTAGTCGTTCGAGGACGGAAGCCGTATCGAATAGTCAAGGTTGCTACTTCATGGACCCTTATGGGTAGAGCCCTCCGTGGACTCTCGCGACCGTTACCCTCCGTGGGTTGAAGACTCCATGAACGTGGACGTACGATAGCACCACCTATCGGAACCACGGGAAAAATCATCGTGTCATCACTTGTGTTTGCATTCTTAACCCTCTCTTTACTTACATGTGCAACGTGTTTACTTTCCGCTGCTACACTCTTAGACATGCATGTGTAGGGTGTTACTTGATATGCTATGAATGCTAAAACTTGCCAAGAATTAAAACTGGGAAAAGGCCAAACTTTATTTGGTCAAGTAGTCTAATCACCCCCCTCTAGACCTACTTCCGATCCTACAAGTGGTATCAGAGCTTTGGTCTCCATTGCATTGGTTTCACAACCTAGGAGAAGTATGACATCTAGTGAGGAAAATTATCACTGTAGAGGTCCATACTTTGATGGCACTATTTTTCTAGTTGGAAGCATAAAATGAAAAGGCATTTGCTGGTCATAATCCTGCCATTTGGGCTGTTGTTCGTGCTGGCTTGCAAGGTGAATTCTTTGCGGATGGAAAGGAACCAGATCGTGAAGCATCTGTGGATGAATTGAAGATGTTGCAACTCAATGCTCAAGCATGTGACATACTCTTCAACTGCCTATGTCCTGAAGAATTCAACAAAATTATCCATCTTGAACATGCAAAATAGATTTGGTATACTTTGGTTGACATGCATGAAGGAACTGAGTCCGTGAGAGAATCCAAGTTAGATGTTCTTCAAGGTCAACTTGACAAGTTCAAGATAAAGGATGGTGAAGGAGTCGCTGAAATGTACTCTAGGATAGCTCTCATCACCAATGAGATTGCCAGCTTAGGAAGCAAAGAAATGACTAACAAGTTCATCATCAAGAAGATACTTCGAGCTTTGGATGAGAGATATGACATCATGTGCACATTGATTCAAATGATGCCCAACTACAAAGATCTCAAACCAACGGAAGTGATTGGTAGAATTGTTGCTCATGAGATGATAGTCAAAGACAAGGAAGACCTTCATCACAAGTCTAGCGGTGCTTACAAAGCCACAAGTGATTCTCCCGCCACCTCAAGCGACAACCTTGTCACAAATGAAGAGATAAGCCTCATGGTCAAGAAATTCAACAAGTTCTACAAGAATAGAAGCAAAGATCGCAACTCTAACTCAAGATATGAAGAGAAGCATTCGTCAAGTCGTGATCAAAACTGGTACAACTATGGGAAGCCTGGACACTACTCAAATGAGTGCTCAGCTCCCTACAAACGAGGAGAAGAGTCAACAAGAAGACGAAGATCAAGAGATGAATCACCTCGAAGAGAGAGAAGGAGTAGAGATGATCGTTATGAACGAAGACCCTCAAGGAGAAGTAGGGAGTCGGAGAAGAAGTACAAGCACACCAAGAGCTACTCAAGAAGGAAGCATCAAGCTCATGTTGGTGAATGGGTTTCTGGCTCCGACTCCGACAACCACTCCGAGAGAAGCTATCACTCCAACTTCGACTATAGTCAAGATGATGGTGTTACCGGAATTGCACTAGTAACAACCAACTCCTATGACCTATTTTATTCACCAAATGAAGGAGGTGTAAGTTTCTTCATGGCTAAAGGCCCCAAGGTATCACACTCCGAATATCTTGATTTCGATAGTGATGAAGATGACTTGCTTTACTATGATGACTTGCTATGTGATAAAACTAATGATGTTAATCATAATGAACTTGATATTTCTCATGCTAGTCAAGATAAGTCGATTGACGATGATAAGATGAAAATAGAAGAACTAACTAAAGAACTCAACACTCTTAAGTTAGCTCATGAATCTACTCTTGAAGATCATAGAGATCTTGTAAGAACTCATGAGAAGCTATGCTTCGAGAAGCTCAATTTGGAGCAAGAACATGAATTTCTCAAAGCTATCAATGACGATCTCTGAAAGAAGACTTCATCTTATATTGCCAAACGACTACTATTGTCTACACTCATGCCACAAGTCAAATCTAAGAAAACTAGTAACAAAGGAAAGAAAGGTTCTTCATCTAATAGCAACAATAAAAATGCTAAACCCAATGATGTTGCTCCTAGTACTTCTATTGATTCCACTAATGATGATTCTCTTAGCCAAGTTACACTTGAGAAATAAAATGCTTTATTGAAAGGAATTATAGAGAAAGGTATCTATAAGAGTCTTGAAGGGTACAAACAATTTGATGAGATTGTACGCAAGCACGGAGGATACCGGAAGAATCGCGGTGTTGGCTACTTCAACGCTAATGGAGTTGAATGGGAAGAAGGTCAATATCCCAATCCCAAGTTTGTTCCTCAAAAGGAGAAGTATGAAAATACTCTTCCCAAGGGGAAAAACACTCAAGATGACCTTCCACCACAAGAAACCAAGCTCAAGGGCAAGAACAAGCTCCAAGAGGACTTTGACTCTTATGAAGATGAATCCCAAGCTTTGGTGAAGTGGGTTCCCAAGGCTACTACAAGCTCAACTTCTACAAGTTCTACTTCAACACCAAGGATCCCCATCAACTTGACGTGGATTCCCAAGAAGAAGAACTAGAGAGTTCTTGAGGGGTGACCCCGCTAATGAAATTCACTCACATTCATTATTGGAAAGATCTATTTGCAATCAACATCAACCCTATGCAATAGATTAAGGAGTCACACATTCCCTCAAAGGTAAGCAAGGGGCAAGGTAATCAAAAATCAATGGACATCATTACACATGCTTTGCACTCCATGTCCATAGATATTCTTGTATTTGTCTCTTGTGTGTGTTGGGAATAACCCATGTAGGTGAGAAGAGTAAGGAAACAACAAGGATGCTCCCAACTCTTGGTGATCTTCATCAACCTTGAGCATCCATCACTACCTCACCAACATGAAGTCTTCATCGACAAAACCCAAGGTTAGTTTATCCCTCTTATGGGGGATGTCACATCAAGGTGGAGCTTTACTCTAAGACTTGAGTCAAAGCATCTCTTAGTATGTGACAAACATTAAATGCTTTATGTAAAAGTGGTAACCCCACTTGTGCTTAAACGATGAGTATAACCTATGATCAAGTATTCTTACTTGGATCCTAAGTCAAATACTCATATATAGATGACTTCGTCATCACCCAAGTGCTTGTTAGATGCTAGAGTATATGTGCATGTTTGCCATGATTTCATTTGACATCTTATTGTGTGAGCATGTGGGTCTGCATTTATTTTCTCATTCGAGGATATCCAATTGTTGCTATTTGGCTTTTCATATTTATTTGCCAATTGGATATACAAGAATGCCTCGGACCACTTCTTTAGCTATCTATGCTTTCTCACCTCATACTCTATTCATGCCGCATCACAAAATTTGAACAAGTGCTTTTTGATCCCTCTGTGTGTGGAGCACTCGGAGTTTCGTATCGACTAGGACTGGCCATTAAAACCTCCAAGTGCATCTCGGTGGAACCAACTACAAAATCTCAGTCTCACCGAATGCCTAGGGTTGATCTGGTTTTTCAATCTTGGTACCACCGATTCTATTTTCTCGGTTACACCGAGTGTCCCTGTCAGCTGACAGTTGAGGCACTCGATGACATCGAAAACTTAGAATCGGTGTCACCGACAGTGGTGGGTATATAACTCTGGACCTCGACGCTTTGAAATTCTATCTTCAAATGTCACGCTCCAAAACCCTAAGATGTCGCTTCAAAGACCCTTGGTCGTCGCCCTTGTCTCCCCACACTCCTCCGCCGCTGGGAATCGCCGTCGCTGATGAATTCCTCTCCCTCGTCGCCGCTGTAGACGATCCGCATCAAACTAGGGTACGGATTCGATATCTATTGCGCTCCTCGTCCGATTCTTGCGCATTAGATCCTTGTTTATCATCATTACACCCTTTGCAAATGTTTCCATCCTCTCAAAACACCGTAATCTCATGAAAGATGAATTTCTAGGGTTTTGCCGTCCACCCGATAGATCTTGGTGAAATCGAAATGGAAATATCGGTCTCACCGATATACTTTTCTGTGTGGCTAAGAACTGTCTCGGTGGAACCGATGCTCTTTTCGGTCTGACCGAAAAGGCTGCCAAGTTTCGGTTAGTGAGTCAGTCAGTCTCGGCCCCATCGAAATTTTTGTTTCGGCTGCACCGATATCTATTTTATAGAATGCAAAAATCTTGAAAATTCATTGCTCAAATTTCAAAAACCAGCCTCATTTTGTAAACCCTAAACCCTTGTCTCCCCACACTCCTCCGCCGCTGGGAATCGCCGTCGCTGATGAATTCCTCTCCCTCGTCGCCGCTGTAGACGATCCGCATCAAACTAGGGTACGGATTCGATATCTATTGCGCTCCTCGTCCGATTCTTGCGCATTAGATCCTTGTTTATCATCATTACACCCTTTGCAAATGTTTCCATCCTCTCAAAACACCGTAATCTCATGAAAGATGAATTTCTAGGGTTTTGCCGTCCACCCGATAGATCTTGGTGAAATCGAAATGGAAATATCGGTCTCACCGATATACTTTTCTGTGTGGCTAAGAACTGTCTCGGTGGAACCGATGCTCTTTTCGGTCTGACCGAAAAGGCTGCCAAGTTTCGGTTAGTGAGTCAGTCAGTCTCGGCCCCATCGAAATTTCTGTTTCGGCTGCACCGATATCTATTTTATAGAATGCAAAAATCTTGAAAATTCATTGCTCAAATTTCAAAAACCAGCCTCATTTTGTGATGACTCATCTTCTTCTGCTCTCCTATACTATATTCACAAGGTCAGTATGTGAGTCAGGTTGGCCAAACTTCAAGTAAGAGGACTCTACATTTTACATTTGTGAGAAATCACTTTGAGTCTATAGGAAAACCAATACTATTAAAAGGGGGTAAAGTTTTGATGGTGAACAATATGCTCAAACATGCACAAGTGACTGTCACCAAAACATCCACAACCTCTCCCACCAAAGTCTGTCCTAAGCCAAATATGCCAAATCAGTGCAACCAACACTCCTAAGTCGGTGCCACTGAGTTCCAAACCCTAGACAGACTCAGCCAAACCCTAACACTTCGGTGCAACCGACACTGCACTCGGTGCCACCGAGTTGGGTTGCCAACTTTCTGTTATGCAAGTTCTCATTTTCGGTCCAACCAAGAATGGTGAATCAGCATCACCGAGAGTGGTAAATCTGACCGTTGGTCACCTTGTCAGTGCAACCAAGAATTGTATATCGTTCCATCCGAGATTCAAAAGTTACCACTTTTTGTCACTTCGGTACCATCGAGATTTACACATTAGTGTCACCGAGTCTGACTTATTATGTGTAACCGTTGGATTTTTGGGGATGCCTATCTATACCCCTTCACCACCACCCACTCGAAAGAGAAGCACTCAGAACTATTCCATACCTATCCTACTCAGTTTTCTGAGAGAGAACCACCTACCCTTGTGTTGAGGTCAAGATCTTCCACTCCAACCATATGGATCTTGATTTCTAGCCTCCCCAAGTTGCTTTCCACAAATCCCATCTCTTCTACCAAGCCAAATATATGAGAAAGAGATTGTGTGTTGAGAAGTCTATCATCTTGAAGCACAAGAGCAAGGAGTTCATCGTCATTACCGAGGCTATTACCTTTTGGAGGGTGGTGCCTCCTAGATTGGTTAGGTGTCGCTTGGGGGCCTCCTACTTCATGTTGTGGAGTGAACCAAGAAGTTTGTAAGGGCAAGGAGATCGCCTACTTCGTGAAGATTTACCCATAGTGAGGCTAGTCCTTCGTGGACGGAAGCCGTATGGAATAGTCAAGGTTGCTACTTCATGGACCCTTATGGGTAGAGCCCTCCATGGACACTCATGACCGTTACCCTTCGTGGGTTGAAGACTCCATGAACGTGGACGTACGATAGCACAACCTATCGAAACCACGGGAAAAAATCATCATGCCATCACTTGTGTTTGCATTCTTAACCCTCTCTTTACACTAGTAGAAAACAGACCTTTCGTCCCAAGCATTAGTCCCGGTCTGGTTACGAGCCGGTACTAAAGACGGTATTAGTCCCGGTTCGTGCCGGCTCCAACAGCAAGGAGCAGGGCAACCTTTAGTACCGGCTCATGAGCAATCTTTAGTACCGGTTCGTGTCACAAGCCGGTACTAAAGGGGCGTGGCAGGCTTTTGGTCACACTTGGGCCCCGCGTGCACCTTTAGTACCGGCTGGTGACACCAACGGGTACTAAAGGGCCGGTACTAAAGACTTCCTACATATACGGTAATTTTTAGGTTTTATATAATTTTAGTTTCAAATACTAGAGGTTTATAAAAGCTTTTAGAGTTTCTTTTTGCTATTAGAGTTATATAAAAGATTTTTAGTTGATTCTTTTTGCTATTGAAGAATATTATAGTTCATAAAATAATATTAAATTGATTATTTTTAGTTCATTCTTTTTGTTGGATGCACTTCATGTACAAAACGGACAGTCTCTTTCGAAGTATCAGGGTTTCGGACGGAAACTCATCTGTTACAAAAGGCATTTCATTTTCTTGAACTTATTTTAACTCCAGGATTTATGTGTGTTCAAAATGCACCATTCAAAGCCACATCATCAATTTTCAACCCTTTCTGACTTCATTTGTTATTTTTCATGCAATTATTGATTTTTTTGAGCTAAATGACCCTGAAATTGAAAAGCACTACAAATGAACTCTGAAAAGGTTGAAAGTTGGCATGGTATCATCATTTCACCCACATAGCATGTGCTAAAAAGTTGAGAGGGTTACAGCAAAAGCTAGATGCACTTCGTCTACAAAACGGACAATCTCTTTCGAAGTATCAGGGTTTCGGACGGAAACTCATCGGTTACAAAAGACATTTCATTTTATTGAATTTATTTGAACTCTAGGTTTTTTGTGTGTTCAAAATGCACCATTCAAAGACACATCATCAATTTTCAACCATTTCTGACTTCATTTGTTATTTTTCATGCAATTATTGATTTTTTTGAGCTAAATGACCCTGAAATTGAAAAGCACTACAAATGAACTCTGAAAAGGTTGAAAGTTGGCATGGTATCATCATTTCACCCACATAGCATGTGCTAAAAAGTTGAGAGGGTTACGGCAAAAGCTGGATGCACTTCGTGTACAAAACAGACAGTCTCTTTCGAAGTATCAGGGTTTCGGACATAAACTCATCTGTTACAAAAGGCATTTCATTTTCTTGAACTTATTTGAATTCCAGGCTTTTTGTGTGTTCAAAATGCACTATTCAAAGCCACATCATCAAATTTCAACCCTTTCTGACTTCATTTGTTATTTTTCATGCAGTTATTGATTTTTTTGAGCTAAATGACCCTGAAATTGAAAGGCACTACAAATGAACTCTGAAAAGGTTGAAAGTTGGCATGGTATCATCATTTCACCCGCATAGCATGTGCTAAAAAGTTGAGAGGGTTACGGCAAAAGCTGGATGCACTTCGTGTACAAAACGGATAGTCTCTTTCGAAGTATCAGGGTTTCAGACATAAACTCATGTGTTACAAAAGGCATTTCATTTTCTTAAACTTATTTGAACTCCAGGCTTTTTGTGTGTTCAAAATGCACCATTCAAAGCCACATCATCAATTTTCAACCCTTTTTGACTTCATTTGTTATTTTTCATGTAGTTATTGATTTTTTGAGCTAAATGACCCTGAAATTGAAAAGCACTACAAATGAACTCTGAAAAGGTTGAAAGTTGGCATGGTATCATCATTTCACCCACATAGCATGTGCTAAAAAGTTGAGAGGGTTACGGCAAAAGATGGATGCACTTCATGTACAAAACGGACAGTCTCTTTCGAAGTATCAAGGTTTCGGACATAAACTCATCTGTTACAAAAGGCATTTCATTTTCTTGAACTTATTTGAATTCCAGGATTTTTGTGTGTTCAAAATGCACTATTCAAAGCCACATCATCAATTTTCAACCCTTTCTGACTTCATTTGTTATTTTTCATGTAGTTATTGATTTTTTTGAGGTAAATGACCCTGAAATTGAAAAGCACTACAAATGAACTTTGAAAAGGTTGAAAGTTGGCATGGTATCATCATTTCACCCACATAGTATGTGCTAAAAAGTTGATAGGGTTACGGCAAAAGCTGGATGCACTTCGTGTACAAAACGGACAATCTCTTTCGAAGTATCAGGGTTTCGGACATAAACTCATCTCTTGCAAAAGGCATTTCATTTTCTTGAACTTATTTGAACTCCAGGATTTTTGTGTGTTCAAAATTCACCATTCAAAGCCACATCATCAATTTTCAACCCTTTCTGACTTCATTTGTTATTTTTCATGCAGTTATTGATTTTTTTGAGCTAAATGACTCTGAAATTGAAAAGCACTACAAATGAACTCTGAAAAGGTTGAAAGTTGGCATGG
The DNA here is from genome assembly GCA_022496015.1 of Hordeum marinum. NCBI lineage: Eukaryota > Viridiplantae > Streptophyta > Magnoliopsida > Poales > Poaceae > Hordeum > Hordeum marinum. The sequence goes on along the minus strand of CM039673.1, from coordinate 123,295,523 downwards.
TATCATCATTTTATCCACATAGCATGTGCTAAAAAGTTGAGAGGGTTACGACAAAAGCTGGATGCACTTCGTGTACAAAATGGACAATCTCTTTCGAAGTATCAAGGTTTCGGACATAACATCTGTTACAAAAGACATTTCATTTTCTTGAACTTCAGCTTCCCCCATTGCAGCATCACCGTATTTAGGGGGAGGGTATTTGTCGTCATCCTCTTCTTCTTCGTTGTTTTCCATAATAACCTCTCTTTCTCCGTGCTTGGTCCATAATAAGGTGAGATAGTTGTATGTTGTTTTATGAGATGTATGTATGAACTATAAGTATCTATTATTTGCAGTAATAACATTTGGTCACTGCTAGCTCTACTTTTGGTTGTAATGTGATGACGAAGTTGTATTAATTTGGTCACTTCGATGTTGTGTAGTGAACATGAGCCGACAATGGATGTACGATGACCGACTAAGTCTAGGGTTTCTTAATGGCTTGCATGATTTTATTCGTGTGGCTGAGGCAAACAAGCAGAATGGTTTCATGTGTTGTCCATGTCGTTACTGTAAGAATGATAGGAATTACTCTACCTCAAAAACCCTTCACTACCACCTGCTGAAGTCTGGTTTCATGTCCGGCTATAGCTGTTGGACCAAGCATGGAGAAAGAGGGGTTATAATGGAAGACAATGTAGAAGAAGAGGATGATGATAACTATCCTTTCGCCAATACAACAATGGGGGAAGCTGAAGAAGATGCATCAATGGGGGAAGTTGAAGAAGAGGCATCAGATGAACCCGCTGATGATTTGGGTCGGGTCATTGCTGATGCAAAGAGAAACTGCAAAAATGATAAAGAGAGGTTGAAGTTGAAACGCATGTTAGAGGATCATCGGGGTTAGTTTAATATATCAGAAAAACTAGAGAAAAATTGGGACTCGATTTCACCGGGGTCTACCCGATGAAGTTTTCTCAGATTCTCGAAATCCTAAAAGTAAAAAAAGTTATTTCAAAAAGAAGATTTTTTCCTACAAAATCAAAAAAATAAAAATAAAAATAATTTTATTTAAAAATAAATAAATGATGTCATATTTGGATTCCTCACATTTTTCTGATAATAATGGATATATTATTTGTTGAATTTCAATTTACAGATTTAAAGATATTAATTATGCCATATGAATTGAATATATGGCAAAAAATGAATAAAATAATAATATTACTTATTTTATTTTCATAGAAATTCAATTTTTTATTTTAATAATTGTTTGGAATTCAAAAAATTAATAATGTGACATCAAGACCTAAGGGTTAATAGGATTGATAGCTTATTATTGTCAAAAAACAACAAGTGCAGGCTTGGAAACAAAGGGTGATAGAACTCGAAAGTTAAGCGTGCTCAGGTTAGAGGAGTGAGAGGATGGGTGACTGACTGGGAAGTTAGATTAAATTGTCAAATAATTCAAAAGCAGTGAAGAGGGGTGATTAGAGATTAAATTGTCAGATAATTCACAGATTTGAAAATCAGAAAAAAATTAAAAAAATTCGAAAAACAAAAAAATTATTTTAAAAACCGGTTGGTAACACTTAGTACCAGTTGGTATCACCAACTGGTACTAAAGGTCCTCCACCACCAGCCCACGCAAGCAGCCACGTGGTGGGCCTTTAGTACCGGTTGGTATCACCAACTGGTACTAAAGGTCCTCCACCCCCAGCCCACGCAGGCAGCCACGTGGTGGGCCTTTAGTACCGGTCCATGGGCCAGCCGGTACTAAAGGTCTGGACCTTTAGTCCCGACCCGTTAGTACCGGTTGGGGAACCGGTACTAAAGGAACATCCCAACCGGGACTACTGATCGACATTCTACTAGTGTTACTTGCATGTGCAACATCTTTACTTTCCGCTGCTACACTTTTAGACATGCATGTGTAGGGTGTTAATTGATATGCCATGAATGCTAAAACTTGCTAAGAATTAAAACTGGGAAAAAGGCAAAACTTTTATTTGGTCAAGTAGTCTAATCACCCCCCTCTAGACCTACCTTCGATCCTACACCCCCTCGGGTGGTTCGTTGAGCCAGTGTTATATATATATATATTCTAAAATAATACTTCATAATTTTTCTTCCAATCCTGAGAACTTTTATTTCTGCACAACAAACAACACCATAGCTCTGGTGAAAACAACGTCAGTCTGGGCCAGTTTTATTCAAATTATGTAAATTAAAGACCAAAACAAGAGCAAAAATGTTTGGAAAAGTAGATACGTTTAGGATGTATCAACTCCCCCAAGCTGAACTCATTGCTTGTCCTGAAGCAATTCAGTTGATAAACTGAAAATGACAAAAAAAACTTCTACAAACTCAGTTGCTTTTGTTGTCGTATATAAATTGATCTAATAATCAAGTTTTCACCAAAGATCATGTACTAACCACATATATGATAACACTTAGAATTCGTATTTATTCATATCAATGGCATAATCATCTAGAGAGTAATAATACTATATCTCAAACATCAACACTTTCATCAAAACAATGATGATACAATATGATAGAGTGATACCCCGCCAGCCCTTTTTGAGACCGCAAAACATAAACACATATCACCTCTGAAGTCCAAGCAACGACTAAGCACTGTAATTCAGGGTAGAAGACATACATTTATGCTCGCACCCAACATTAGTTAGACCAAATGCATGTTACACGAAGAATGACAATAGCGTTGTCACGACTGGTGCTTGAATAAGAAGGTGATGACTCACCATTAAAAGTAAATAGATAGTCCCGTCGCATAAGGAAGCGAGTATTTTGCTTGTTCGGTAGAGCTTATTGCTATTAAAGCATATATACTTGTATTTTTGAGAGGTATACTTTTTAGAACATGGTTTACGACTGAGTGTTAATTATCTTCCATGCTGAACTGTTAATGGCGGTTCCCAAACAAAAAGATTATTTAACTCCCCTTCCATCATACAAGCACATCCATGGATAGACGGATTCAAATGTGCCCTCCAATCAATCAACTTTATAGGGGGCATTTTTTGTTATTTTGATGGATTAAAGCAGGACCGTGCATCCTTGTTACCAGCCTTTCTCAAAGTTGACGAGCAAACTAACTCTTGTCATGAGTTAAACACATTTAGGATGGAAGATATTGACCACTCAACCATTCCATGAGCTTTGGGGGTACACAAAACATGTATTTATTTGAAGGCTTAAAGATGGCACATGCAAATTTACGTGGGGCGATAGGGTAATACCGCATATAGGTAGGTATGTGAGACTTGTAAACTGCGTTGGGACTTTCCCCGAAGAGGAGGGGATGATGCATCATAGTAGATGTAAGTATTTCCCTTAGTGAGAACCAAGGTTATCAAACCAATAGGAGAACCACGCAAACTCCCGTCTTCAACGCCTACACACAAAAAAGCAAACACTTGCACCCAACGCGGGTAAGAGGGTTGTCAATCCTCTTGAACTCGTTACTTGCAAGCGATAAGTAGTGATAGATAGATAGTTTGAGAAATAAAAATTTAAAATAAAAAGAAAGTAAATAATGGCAGCCAGGTATTTAGAATTTTTGTAAATATATATGTAAGGAGACCCGGGGGGCATAGTGTTCACTAGAGGCTTCTCTCTCGAACAAAGCATATTGTGGGTAAAAAATTGCCGTTGGGCAATTGATAGAAAAGCACATAGTTATGCAATATTTATTCATGGCAATGATCATATATATAGGCATTGATATGTATCCAACATATCTATAGTTTTTGATTGTTCCATGCTGTTATATTATCAATCTTGGATGTTTTACAATCATTTTATAGCAACTTTATATCATTTTTTGGGATAACCAGTTGAGATAGTGCCAAAGAGCCCGGTGTTGTTTTTGCTTGTTTTTTACTTCACAGAATATCAGTACCAAACGGACTCCAATCGCGACGAAACTCTTTGGAGAATTTTTTTGGACCATAAGAAAGCCAGTGGGCAAAAGAAGTAACCAGGAGGGAGCCCAGACCGCCCACAACCCACCAGGGTGCACCAGGGGCCCCAGGCGCGCCCTGATGGGTTGTGGTCGCCTCGGGAACCCCCTCCACCGACTATCGGCTCTATAAATACCCAAATATTCAGAAAGCCCTAGGGGAGTCGATGAAACACAATTCCAGCCGTGGCAAGTTCCAAAACCGCGAGATCCAATCTAACACCATCACAGTGGGGTGCATCATCTTCATGGATGCCTCTCCGATGATGCATGAGTAGTCCATCATAGACCTTCGCGTCTGTAGGCAGTATCTAGATGGATTCCTCTCTCTCTTTTGATTCTCAATACAATGGTCTCTTGGAGATCTATCTGATGTAATGACTTTTTGCGGTGTGTTTGTTGGGATCCGATGAATTTTGAGTTCATGATCAGTTTCTATCAATGAATATTATTTGAGTCTTCTTTGATCTCCTAATTGCATGATTAATTATAGCCTCATATTTCTTGTTCGGATCTTTGGTTTAGTTGGGCCAACTAGATTGATTTTTCTTGCCATGGTAAGAGGTGCTTTGTGATGGGTTCGATCTTGCGGTGTCCCTTCCCAATGATAGAAGGGGCGGCAAGGCACGCATGTATCATTGCCATTAAGGATAAAAAGATTGGGTCTATTCCTACATGAATAGATCTTGTCTACATCATGTCACCATTCTTATTGCATTACTCCATTTTTCAATGAACTTAATACACTAGATGCATGCTGGATAGCCGTCGATGTGTGGAGTAATAGTAGTAGATGTAGAATCGTATCAGTTTACTTATCTTGGATGTGATGCCTATATAATGATCATTGCCTTGAATATTGTCATGATTATTTGATCTTCTATCAATTGCCCAACAGTAATTTGTTCACCCACCGTGTGCTATACTCATGAGAGAAGCCAATAGTGAAACCTACGGCCCCCGTGTCTACTTTTCCAACATATTGCTTTCCGATCTATCTTTTTGCCGTTTTTTGTAGATCTATTAATCCAAAAAACCAAAAATACCTTGATGCACTTTTTGTTTACTTCTTCTATTTTGTGTTCTTGCCAGATCTATTTGCCCAACCTATTACAATCTAATCTATCTTTTTATCGTTGAGAGCGTGACAACCTCTCTTACGCGTCGGGTTGCAAGTATTTGTTCTTTGTGTGTAGGTGTCGTTTACATAGTTTCTTGATCTTCCTCTACGGATTGATAACTTGGTTTCTTAACTGAGGGAAATAATTACCGTAGCTGTCGGGGGGATTACCCCCGGGTAGGCTCATGGAGGCGACTCAACATTTCAAAACAATGGGGCAGCCAACGCCCCTTTGTCTGGCCGGTTCCCTGCTCGGCCATTCTAGCCGGCTCCTCTGTCCAGCCGGCGCCCTGCTTGGCTGTACCAACCGGCTGCTCCGACCGACCCCCCGTCCTACTGCTCCAGCCGGCCTGCTACACGAGGTCAACCGCCACGTCCCATCGGACACGACACGAAGACACTATAGCCTGTGTCATGCGTCACTTCACTGCGCTCCAATAATGGCGCACTGTAGCCTGCATTATGCATCACCTCGCATGTCATCTCCAATAGTGGTGTACTATTGCCTACATCACTTGTCACCTCCAACAGCGCATAGTTGGCTATGCGGGCCACCTCTTGTCCCTTGGGCCTCCCTTTATAAGAGGCACCAGGGGGAGCCTCTCAAGGCATGAGCACACACACGTGAGAGCTCCCTGGAGCTCACACTCTCACTCTCACATTCCCCTCTTCAGGCACACACATACACACATATGAGGCAAGAAGCCTCATGGCTCTCCTCTCCCATACAACTCTAGGAGCAACTCTGTACTACAACACACCTCATATACAGACATGCAGGAGTAACATATTATGTCTCCGGAGAGCCCCGAACATGGGTAAACCACTGTGTGTTGTTGCTCTACCCCGTCCCAGATCTCCACTGCAGCCTTGCTCTCACCTATTAAGACATCCCATGGCATCTGCCGTCCCGGTGCCCCACTGAGAAAACGACGACAGTTGGCGCCCACAGTGGAGCTAGTTGCTGCTAAAACCACTATCCAGGCGGGACCATCTTCGTCATCACCACCGCGCCGCCGCCGCCGTCTCTTCGACGGCGCCCGGAGGCTCGACATCAAAATGCCCCTGGGGCGAATGTGCGAGACGCCACGTCCTTGCTGCCGGTCTCGTCATCACCACCGCGGTGCTCGAGCGCTCGACACCAACATGGCCCCGGGTCGGCCGCACGAGACGGCCCGTCCCCGCTATCGGCCTTATCCACCTCCTGTCGCCCCGTGCCGCTCCGGCCGCAGGCCCTCGCATGCGTGGACTCGCTTCGCCACCACACGGGCTATGCGCCCGTGCTGCCGCGACCCTCCGTTCCCCTATGACACCGCGCCGTGAGCATCTCTACGGTCTCGTGCCGCTCCGCCAACTCCGTCTCAACGCACTTGCGTTATCTCGCCGCACCGGCTGCTTGCACGCTACGCTGCGCCTCGCCATGCCTGTCAGCACAGTCCCGTTCTACGTCGCTGTGTTCTCCCACCACCTCGAGCGCTCGCGCGTCCGTGCGCATTCACGTGGACTCGCTCTGCCACCGCATGACCTCCCTGCTCTCCCCTGCTCCGCCAATGATGTGTCTGCAGCCATTGCCCCGCGCGGCTCCGGCCTCTACAACGCCAACCTTATTGGAGCTCCGCCGTGTTGTGCTCATGCAACCCTGCGCGCCTTGCCCCTGCTCTGTCTCGTGGCGTCTCAAGCACCAGTGGCTCTCCGCCACCTCCGCACCCGCGCGTCCCCACCGCTGCGTGTTGGGGAACGTTGCATGGGAAACAAAATTTTCCTACGCACACAAAAATCTATCCATGGTGATGAGCATCTACGAGAGGGAGAGTGGATCTACGTACCCTTGTAGATCGCTAAGCAGGAAGTGTTAAGAAACGCTGTTGGTGTAGTCGAACGTCTTCGCGATCCAAATCGCCGAGCGTCTCGTGATCTCATCACGATCCGTCCCGCGATCATAATCACGATCCGTCTCGCGAACTCATCATGACCCGTCCCGCGATCTCATCACGATCCGTCCCGCGAACTCATCACGATCCGTCCCGTGATCTCTTCATGATCCGTCTCGCGACCTTGATCACGGTCCTTCCGATCTAGCGCCAAACGGACGGCACCTCCGCGTTCAGCAGACATACAACTTGATGATGATCTCCGCCTTCTTGATCCAGCAAGAGGGAGCGGAGTGGTAGAAGAGTTCTCCGGCAGCATGATGGTGCTCCGGCGATGGTGGTGAAGCTATTCCGGTAGGGCTTCGCCTAAGCACTGCAGAAATCCGATCTAGAGGAGAAACTATGCATTGGAGGAACGTACAACACGTGGCTAAAATTCTGTGCAAAAACCCTAAAACCTCTAGTATATATAAGAGGAAGAGAGGAGGCTTGGCAAAAGGGCAAATCCCACTAGGAGGCTTCGGCCGAAGCTAGGGAGGAGAGTCCTCCTCCTCCTCCAATCCTAGTAGGATTAGGACTCTTCCTTTTTTGCCTTTTTGCCTTTTTTCCACCTTTTCTCTTTGGGATTTTCTTCCCAGCTGCATGGGCCTTGTGTGGGACTTCCACCATCCCACAAAAGGCTGGTATTTACTCTCCCACAGCCCATGTAGTCTCTTGGGTCGAAATACCCCTCCCGATGGTCTCCCGGTACACTGCCAACACTCCCGGTACAGTACCGATGAGCCCGAAACTTTTCCGACAACCAAAACAGGACTTCCTATATATGAATATTTACCTCCGAACCATTCTTGAGCTCCTCATGACGTCCGGGATATCATCCGGGACTCCGAACAACCTTCGGTCACCACCATACATAACTCTATACTACCGAAACATCACCAAACCTTAAGTGTGCAGACCCTGCGGGTTCGAGAACTATGTAGACATGACCGAGACACCTCTACGGTCAATAAAGAATAGCGGGACCTGGATGCCCATATTGGTTCCTACATATTCTACGAAGATCTTTATCGGTCGAACCTCTATGTCAAGGATTCAGTTAATACCGTAAGATGTTCCCTTTGTTCTTCGGTATGTTACTTGCCCGAGATTTGATCGTCGGTATCTCCATACCTAGTTCAACCTCGTTACTGGCAAGTCTCTTTACTCGTTCCGTAATACAAGATCCCGTGACTAACACTTAGTCACATTGCTTGCAAGGCTTGTTGTGATGTTGTATTATCAAGTGGGTCCTGAGATACCTCTCCGTCACACGAAGTAACAAATCCCAGTCTTGATCCATGCCAATTCAACAGACACCATCGGAGATACCTGTAGAGTACCTTTATAGCCACCCAGTTACGTTGCGACATTTGATACACACAAGGCACTCCTCCAGTGTCAGTGAGTTGCATGATCTCAGTGTCATATGAACATATACTTGACATGCGGAAAATAGTAGCAATAAACTAACACGATCGTATGCTACGTTTGTAGTTTGGGTCTTGTCCATCACACCATTCTCCTAATGATGTGATCCCGTTATCAAATGACATCTCATGTCCATGGCTAGGAAACCTTAACCATGTTTGATTAACGAGCTAGTCTATTAGAGGCATACTAGGGACATGGTTTTGTCTATGTATCCACACATGCATCTAAGTCTCCGATCAATACAATTATAGCATGGATAATAAACGATTATCATGAACAAGGAAATATGATAATAACTAATTTATTATTGCCTCTAGGGCATATTTCCAACAGTCTCCCACTTGCACTAAGTCAATAATCTAGTTCACATCACCATGTGATACGCATTGTTATGAATCTAACACCCAATGAGTTCTGGGGCTCGATCATGCTTTGCATGTGAGAGAGGTCTTATAGTCAACGGGTCTGCAACATTCAGATCCGAGTGTACTTTGCAAATCTCTATGTCAAACCGTAAACACTACTACCACACTCCACTTGGTACTATCCAAATGGCTGCTCCACTATACGTATCCGGATTGCTACCACGAGTCATCCGGATTGGTGTTAAAGCTTGCATCGACGTAACTCTTTACGCCGAACTCTTTATCACCTCTATAATCGAGAAACATCTCCTTAGTCTTTTAGTTACTAAGGATAATCTTGACCGCTCTCCAGTGATCCACTCCTGGATCACTCTTGTACCCCTTGACAGACTCATGGCAAGGCACACACAGGTGCGGTACACAGCATGGCATACTATACAGAGCATATGGCTAAGGCATAGGGGACGACATTCGTCCTTTCTCTTTCTTCTGCCATGGTCAAGCTTTGAGTCTCGGTCAACTTCACACCTTACAAAGCAGGCGAGAACACTTCTCTCTGACTAATCCATTTTGAACTCTTTCAAAATCTTGTCAAGGTATGTACTCATTGAAAGTCTTATCAAACATATTGATCTATCTCTATAGATCTTGATGCTCAACAATTAGGTAGCTTTATTCAGGTCTTCCTTTGAAAATCACTTTTCAAACAACCGTTTATGTTTCTGGAAATTCCACATTATTTACGAATAGCAATATCTTATCCACATATACTTATCAGAAACTCTATAGTGCTCTCACTCACTTTATTGCAAATACAAGTTTCTCATAAACTTTGTATAAACTCAAAAACTTTGATCACCTCATCAAAGTGTATATTCCAACTCCGAGATACTTGCTTCAGTTCATAGAAGGATCACTGAAGCTTGCACACCTTTTACCATCCTTAGGACTGACAAAACCTTCTGGTTGTATCTCATACAACCTTTCCTTAAGGAAGGAAACGTTGTTTTGGCATCGGCAGATTTCATAATTGAAAAATGTAGGAACTGCTAAGATAATTCCAACAGACTTTAGCATCGCTACGAGTGAGAAAGTCTCATCGTAGTCAACTCCTTGAACTTGCCAGAAACTTCTTTGCGACAAATCGAGCTTTATAAATGGTGACATTCATCATCAGCGTCTATCTTCATTTTAAAGATCCATTTGTACTCAACGACCTGCCGTCCAACGAGCAAGTCTACCAAAGTCTATACTTGGTTTTCATATATGGATCCTTTCTCGGATTTCATGGCCTCTAACCATTTGTCGGAATCCGGGCCCATCATCTCTTCTCCATAGCTCGTAGATTCATCGTTGTCCAACAACATGACCTCCAAGACAGGGTTCTCGTACCGCTCAGGAGCAGTACATGTCCTTGTTGACCTACGAGGTTTGATAGTAACTTGATCCGAAGCTTCATGATCATCATCATTAACTTCCTCTTCAACTAACATAGGCTTCACAGAAACATCTTCCTGTGCAGCGCTACTCTCTGGTTGATCAAAGGTTCAACAACCTCATCAAGTTCTATCTTCCTCCCACTCAATTCTTTCGAGAGAAACTCTTTCTCGAGAAAGGACCCAGTTTTAGCAACAAACATTTTATGCTTGGATCTGAGATAGAAGGTTTACCCAACTGTCTTTAGGGTATTCTATGAAGATGCATTTGTCCGCTTTGGGTTCGAGCTCATTAGGTGAAAACCCTTTTTCACATAAGTGTTGCAGCCCCAAACATTAAGAAATGACAGCTTAGGTTTCTATCAAACCATAGTTCACACGGTGTCATCTCAACGGATTTAGATGGTGCCCTATCTAAAGTGAATGTAGTTGTCTCTAATGCATAACCCCAAAATTATAGTAGCAAAACGATAAGAGACATCATAGCAAGCACCATTTTCAATAGAGCACGACTATGACGTTCGAACACACCATCACACTATGGTGTTCCAGGTGGCATGTTTTGTGAAACAACTTTCACATTGTCTAAAGTTGTATGCCAAACTCGTAACTCAGATATTTACCTCCACGATCATATCGCAGACATTTTTATCTTCTTGTCACGATGATCTTAAACTTCACTCTGAATTTGCTTGAACCTTTCAAACGATTCAGACTTGTGTTTCATTAAGTAAATATACACTATATCTACTCAAATCATTAGTGAAGGTAAGAAAATAACGATATCCACCGCACACTACAAGACTCATTGGATTGCATACATCAACATGTATCATTTCCAATAAATCACTTGCCCGCTCCATCCATCTGAAACGGGGTCCTTAGTCATCTTGCCCAAGAGGCATGGTTCGCATGTCTCAACCGATTCAAAATCGAATGAGTCCAAAGATCCATCAACATGGAGTTTCTTCATGCGCTTTATAGCAATATGACATTTAGCAGCGGTGCCACAAGTATGTGGTAATATCATTATTAACTTTGTATCTTTTGGCATCAATGTTATGAACATGTGTATTACTACGATCAAGATTTAACAAACGATTCTCACTAGGTGCATGACCATTGAAGGTATTATTCATGTAAACAAAATAACCATTATTCTCTAACTTAAATGAATAACCATGTTGCAATAAACACGATCTAATCACGTTCATGCTCAACGCAAAACACCAAATAACATTTATTTAGGTCTATCACTAATCCCGAAGGTAGAGAGAGCGTGTGATGTTGATCACATCAACCTTGGAAACATTTCCAACACACACCTCACCCTTAGCTAGTTCTCCGTTTATTCCGTAGCTTTTATTTCGAGTTACTAACATGTAGCAACCAAACCGGTATCCAATACCCAGGTGCTACTAGGAGTACTAGCAAGGTACACATCATTAACACGTACATCAAATATACTTCTGTCGACGTTGCCAGCCTACTTATCTACCAAGTATCTAGGGTTGTTCCGCTTCAGCGACCGCTCTCCTCATAATCGAAGCACTTAGTCTTGGGTTTGGGTTCAACTTTGGGTTGCTTCAGTGGAGCAGGAACTGACTTGCTATCCACGAAGTTTCCCTCCTTGCTCTTGCCCTTCTTGAAACTAGTGGTTTGACTAACCATCAACACTTGACGCTCCTTCTTGATTTCTACCTTCGCGGTGTCAAACATCGCGAACATCTCAGCGATCATCATTTCTATCCCTGGCATTTTATAGTTCATCACCAAGTTCTAGTAGCTTAGTGACAGTGACTTGGAGAACTATATCGATTACTATCTTATCTAGAAGATCAACTCCCACTCGATTCAAGCGATTGTAGCACCCAGACAATCTGAGCACATGCTCAACGATTGAGCTATTCTCTTTCATTTTGCAGGCAAAGAATCTTGTTGGAGATATCATATCTCGCAACACGGGCACAAGCCTGAGATCCTAATTTCAGCTCTTAGAACATCTCATATGTTCCGTGACGTTCAAAACGTTTCAGAGCCTCAATTCTAAGCCGTAATGCATGACACACTAAACTATCAAGTAGTCATCAGAATGTGCCTGCCAGATGTTCGCAACATCTACAGACGACGCTAGAGGGGTTGGCGGACCGAGTAGTGCATTAAGGACATAAGCCTTCCGTGCAACAATGAGGACAATCCTCAGATCACGGAGCCAGTCCGCAATATTGCTACCATCATCTTTCAACTCTGTTTCTCTAGGAACATATAAAAATTCAAGGGAGCTGCAACGCGAGCAAGTAATCTACAACATAATTTGCAAAGACACTACTGACTATGTTCATGATAATGAGTTCACTTAATCATATCACTTAAGAACTCCCACTCAAATTGACATCCCTCCGGTCATTCGAGTGATACATGATCCAAATTCACCAACTCAAGTCCGATCATCACGTGAGTTGAGGTGGTTTTAATGGTGAACATTATTATGTTGATCATATCTACTATATGGCTCATGTTCGACCTTTCGATCTCTTGTGTTCCGAGGCCATGTCTGTACATGCTAGGCTCGTCAAGTTTAACTTGAGTGTTCTGCATGTGCAACACTGGCTTGCACCCGTTGTATGTGAACGTAGAGTCTATCACACCCGATCATCACGTGGTGTCTCGACACGACGAACTTTCGCAATGGTACACACTCGGGGAGAACACAATTTATCTTGAAATTAAGTGAGGGATCACCTTATAATGCTACCGTCATCCTAAGCAAAACAAGGTGCATAAAAGGATTAACATCACATGCAAATCATAAGTGACATGATATGACCATGAACTTGTGCTTTTGATCTCCATCATGAAAGCATCGGCATGATCTCCATCGTCACCGGCATGACACCATGATCTCCATCATCTTGATCTCCATCAACGTGTCGACATCGGGGTTGTCGCGCCCAACATGCTTCTACTATTATTGCTACCGTTTAGCGATAAAGTAAAGCATTACATAGTGCTTAATGATTGACACGCAGGCCATACAATAATTAAAGACAACCCTATGGCTCCTGTCGGTTGCCGTACTCATCGACATGCAAGTCGTGATAATCTATACATCACATGATCATCTCTTACATCACATATATCACATCATGTAATTGGCCATATCACATCACAACATACCCTGCAAAAACAAGTTAGACGTCCTCCTAATTGTTGTTGCATGTTTTACGTGGCTGCTACGGGTATCTAGCAAGAACAATTCTCATCTACGCAAAAACCACAACGGTGATACACTAGTTGCTTTTCAACCTTCTCAAGGACCGCCTTTGTCGAATCCGATCCAACTAAAGTGAGAGAAACTGGCACCCGCAAGCCATCTATGCAACAAGTTGCGGTTGAGGGAACCGGTCTCTCATAAGCGTACGAGTAATGTTGGTCCAGGCCGCTTCATCTCACAATACCGTTGAACCAAAACATGACCAAGGGAGGAAGCAATCTAAGCATCAACGCCCACAAACTCTTTGTGTTCTACTCGAGATCTCATTTACACATAGACCTAGCTCATGATGCCACTGTTGGGGAATGTTGCATGGGAAACAAAATTTTCCTACACACACACAGATCTATCCATGGTGATGAGCATCTACAAGAGGGAGAGTGGATCTACTTACCCTTGTAGATCGCTAAGTGGGAAGCGTTAAGAAACACGGTTGGTGTAGTCGAACGTCTTCGCGATCCAAATCGCCGAGTGTCCCGCGATCTCATCACGATTCGTCCCGTGATCATAATCACGATCCGTCCCGCGAACTCATCACGATCCGTCCCACAATCTCATCATGACCCATCCCGCGAACTCATCACGATTCGTCCTGCGATCTCATCACGATCCGTCTCGTGACCTTGATCACGGTCCTTCCGATCTAGCGCCGAACGGACGGCACCTCCGCGTTCAGCACACATACAGCTTGATGACGAGCTCTGCCTTCTTGATCTAGCAAGAGGGAGCGGAGAGGTAGAAGAGTTCTCCGGCAGCATGACGGTGCTCCGGCGATGGTGGTGAAGATATTCCGGCAGGGCTTCGCCTAAGCACTGCAGAAATCTGATCTAGAGGAGAAACTATGCACTGGAGGAACGGGCAACACGTGGATAAAATTCTGTGCAAAAACCCTAAAACCTCTAGTATATGAAAGTGGAAGAGAGGAGGCTTGGTACAAGGGAAAAGCCCACTAGGAGGCTTCGGCTGAAGCTAGGGAGGAGAGTCCTCCTCCTCCTCCAATCCTAGTAGGATTAGGACTCTTCCTTTTTTGCCTTTTTGCCTTTTTTCCACCTTTTCTCTTTAGGCTTTTCTTCCCAGCTGCATGGGCCTTGTGTGGGACTTCCACCATACCACAAAGGGCTGGTATTTACTCTCCCACAGCCCATGTAGCCTCTTGGGTCGAAATACCCCTCCCGATGGTCACTACCGACACTCCCGGTACACTACCGATGAGCCCGAAACTTTTCCGGCAACCAAAACAGGACTTCCTATATATGAATCTTTACCTCCGAACCATTCTAGAGCTGGTCATGATGTCCGGGATCTCATCTGGGACTCCGAACAACCTTCGGTCACCACCATACATAACTCTATACTACCGAAACGTCACCAAACCTTAAGTGTGCAGACCCTGCGGGTTCGAGAACTATGTAGACATGACCGAGACACCTCTACAGTCAATAACCAATAGCGGGACTTGGATGCCCATATTGGTTCCTACATATTCTACGAAGATCTTTATCGGTCGAACCTCTATGTCAAGGATTCAGTTAATACCGTAAGATGTTCCCTTTGTTCTTCGGTATGTTACTTGCCCGAGATTCGATCGTCGGTATCTCCATACCTAGTTCAACCTCGTTACCGGCAAGTATCTTTACTCATTCCATAATACAAGATCCTGTGACTAACACGTAGTCACATTGCTTGCAAGGCTTGTTGTGATGTTGTATTATCGAGTGGGCCCTCATACCTCTCCGTCACACGGAGTAACAAATACCAGTCTTGATCCATGCCAATTCAACAGACACCATCGGAGATACCTGTAGAGTACCTTTATAGTCACCCAGTTACGTTGTGACGTTTGATATACACAAGGCACTCCTCCGGTGTCAGTGAGTTGCATGATCTCATGGTCATAGGAACATATACTTGACATGCAGAAAACAGTAGCAATAAACTGACATGATCATATGCTACGTTTGTAGTTTGGGTCTTGTCCATCACACCATTCTCCTAATGATGTGATCCCGTTATCAAATGACATCTCATGTCCATGTCTAGGAAATCTTAGCCATCTTTGATTAACGAGCTAGTCTATTAGAGGCATACTAGGGACATGGTTTTGTCTATGTATCCACACATGCATCTAAGTCTCCGATCAATACAATTATAGCATGGATAATAAACGATTATCATGAACAAGGAAATATGATAATAAATAATTTATTATTGCCTCTAGGGCATATTTCCAACACTGCGGGCCACCTTGCACGCCCGCGCCACTCGACAATGCCCGTTGCTGCCCTGGCCTCTCCATCCGAGCAGACCCGCACGCGCCATCTTCGGTCGCGCATGAGAAGCCCCGCGCCCTGGTCCTCCCCATCGTCTCCGTTGGCCCCTCTGCGCCGCCTCGCCTCGTGCCTGCTCTGCCTACCACCCACCATGGGCTCCGCCTACCAGATGCCGCGGGCTCCACCTACCACACACCCGCATGCCCGTGCTAGCTGCCAGCGATGGCCTCCCACTCGACGCGCCTACCGGCTGCCGCGCTGGCAGGCCCCGCTCGACACGCCTACCGATTTCCCTCCCGCTTGTCGCTGGCTCCGCCCTCACGCATTGCATCCTCGCGGGCTGTCCGTGCCGCTGCGCGAGATCTGCCTTCGCGCACCTATGCCGCCTCGTCACGCGGTCGTGCACCTCATCGCTGCCGGCCCAGCGCAGGAGCCACGTCCGCGCGTCGGCTCTCCTCTCATTCGCCCTGCCGCAATGCGCCTCATGCTCGCTTAGCCGTGCCGCTCCACCGGCGTGCCACATCGCCTTGCTCTGCCCGCGTCACCATTGCGTTGGCTCCTCTCGCCGCTGCACTTTGGCGGACCCCCGACTCCCGCATGCCCACCTGCCCACATGGCCTTGGCCCGCCTGGCTCCAGCTCGTCCCCACACGCCTTGGCCAGCTGCCGCTCTGCTCTGGCTGCTCTCATACGGTTGGCTGCCCGTGGGCATAGAGAGGACCGTTGCCCATGGAGAAAGTAGACAGAGAGGGCTGGCTGCCCAAATAAAAAAGTGAATCTGGCATAAAAAAAGAGCCTCACATGCGCTCAGTTGGCTACCCGCCCGTCTAGGTTGCCGCCTGGCCAGCTGGTCTGCCCGCCTGCCTCGACACCGACCCGATCATCTGTCCCCATCAACGCCCGGCCCGACCGCCCGTCCACACCAACGCTCGATCCGATTCAGCCGCCCATCCGCTCCGACGCCCAACCGGTCGTCCCGGCCTGCTGGCGCACCCATCGACTGCCAAAGGATCAGCGGCCACACCCAGCGGGTGCACCGACACGTTGGCATGCTACGCTCGGAGAAATCCACACCGGCTATCATCAACAACATCTGCCTCGCTGGCACCAAAAACCAATGTGAGCTCTTCGCGCGCCCTCGTGCCACGCACAAAACCCAGATACCCCTGTCATGCCCAAGATGTGATCCTATCCTTATTTCAAAACGAGGCCTCGATAGGGGTAGAAGCACATCTCGTCGTGTTGCAAGAATGGATATCATTACAAGTACATGCATAGAAGAGATGAGTATATGGAATTGGCTTACACTCGCCACAAGCTACATCAATATCACATCAATACAACAATATAATCAAATATCATACAGAAGAGCAGGGTCCGACTACGAACAAAAACAAATGACAAAATGACATCCATCCTTGCTATCCCAGGATGCCGCCTGGAACCCATCCTAGATTGATGATGAAGAAGAAGAATAACTCCAAATCAAATCAAGCATCGCGCTCATGTCAAATCATCGCATTACCTGTACCTGCAACTATTGTTGTAGTAATCTGTGAGCCACAGGGACTCAACAATTTCATTTCCAAGGGTATCAAGACTATTAAAGCTTAATGGGTGAGGTATGGTTAAGTGGTGAGGCTGCAGCAAGTGACTAAGCATTTAGTTGAGTGGCTAACTTATGAATACAGAAAGTAAAGTATGGTGTTCTACGCATAACAGACGTGAACTAGTAATGATCACTAGCTGATCCTGAACACCTACTTACGTCAAACATAACCCCACCGTGTTCTCTCTCGGATAAGGACTCACGAGAAGAGACAGTCACGGTTACGCACACAGTTGGTGTATTTTATTAGAGTTTACTTCAAGTTTGCTATGACCGGGTGTTAAACAAAGTATCCAAGTTTGCCACATAACCGTGGGCACGGTTTTCCAAAAGATTTAACCTTGTAGGGGTGCTCCAACTTATCCATCATAAATTAACCACACGCAGCGGAAATAACCTCGACCACGGATCTCGTGATCTTCCTAGGCAATTCCAAAGGAAATCCGACACCTCGAGATAGCCCGAAGAAGATCAGAGTTCCTCACTCAAGACGTTCGAGAAAGGTAAAACAAATCCAGCAAGGCTGCCCGGTGTGTCAATGAACCCGATAGGAGCCGCGTATCTCGTTCTTAGGACACGACCAGATGAGCACAGCGTACAATGGCCTAATAGAAATATCCCGAGTTGCCCCGGGTTGGCCCCACATACGACTCTAGTTTGGACCAACACTCATGAGGAGCACTGGCCTGGGTGTTGATTAAATTATTTGTGGGTGATGGCGGGCCCCTATGCAATTTTATTAGTTATTAGGCAAATGTAGTACCAATGTTGGGCCTTGCCAGATGAGTTTTATCCCAAAAAAAATCAAGGGGGTCCCCATAACAACCCCGAGCATGTTAGGAGCGCTCAATTATGGAACATAACACTGGTTCGCAAGGAACTAGGGCGGCAAGAGTGGAACAAAACACCGAGCAAAAGGCCAAGCCTTCCACCCTTTACCAAGTGTATAAGTGCATTAAATTAAATAGCATCAATATAGTGATATCAAAATGTCCATGTTGTCACATGGAAGCAATTGCACCTGCAGCTAGAAATGCTATAAGAAGGGCTGAGCAAGCGGTAACATAGCCAAACAATGGTTTGCTAGGAAGGTGGAGGGTTAGAGGCTTTTCATGGTAATGTTGGGAGGCTTGACAAACAAGTGGTAGGTAGCAAGACATAACGATAAACACGAGACAACTAGCATGACAAATATAGTAGTGGTATGCAGGGAAATGTGTCATCTTGCCTGAGATCCCGCATGGAAGAAGAACGAGTCCATGAAGAAGACGGTCCAACGTAGTCGAACAAATCCTCACACTCCGAACGCTTTCGGAACTCTATCAAGAAGAAGCAATCCGAAACAAACAATCAACACAATATACACCACAACATATGCATGACATGATGCACAAACAAATATGATGCATGTCCGGTTTAATATGCAACGCATGGCAAAACACATCAAACTACTACTACACATTAAAGTGAATCTCAATATGCAATGAGTTGCATATTGACGAAACTCCATGTTCGAATTATTTAGTTCACTCCCATTTAGGTACTCATCAATATTAAATGTTGTTAGACATGGCAAGAGGTGAAGCATGAACAACTTCTCATCCAGGCACTTTAAATGGGTCCGGAAGCAACATATAGCATTCTCGAAACATCCCCATAAGCATATTATGATTTAGGTCCAGATATGTCCTAACACCATTTTAGAGTTGTTAAAGAGCAAAATAAATGTCACCACGTGATTCTACACATTTTTTCGGTCAAGTTACACATGTAAAACATTAGCATCGGAGTTACGGTTATTGTAGTTATGAAATAACCCTTTTCGACATGGCATTTATACAAATTTTATCAAACAACAATTTTAAACATTTTAACCATGGTTGAAACTTTGATATTGAGAAAGTTGACCTAAAACTGAGCAAAATTCATATATAACATGTCCTCATATGATGCACGGTTGAATTTATATGAATTTTACAAAATGCCATATGATGCTGAAAATATGTGTTATCTTTGACAAAAGAAAACCCCAGCAAAAAAATGAGGAGTGGGTTTTGAACCCTGCACCTCATAGCTGAGTGCAAACATGGCTAACCATCTGGACTACAATTGAACAACGTTAATAGGTGGGTGTGGCACAATATGGCACAACACTTCAAGCTGAACTGAACCAAAACATAACAAAACAGAAAAACAGGGGCATTTGGGATTCGAACCCCAGACCACCTAGATGAGCATCTTGTTCGGCTGCCAGTCAGACTAGGAAGGAGGTTCTGGTATAATGGGGCTTCGAGTACCAAAGGGATGACAGACGGGGAGGTGGCTCACCTCAGGCCAGATCGGGCCGGTTCGTGGGCTGCGAATGGCAGGCCGGCGTGTGGATGACTGGGCTTGGGCAGTCGCGACCCACACGAGCATTGGAGCTGGGGCTCGGCTTGGTCAACGCTCCCGGTTGGTACTTGAGATGCAAACAAATTCAGGTGCTCGTGCTCCTCTGCACGACAGGAACAGAGCAGTGACGGCGGTTCAAACTCCAGCGGCTTGATGCACTCCAGTGATGCAGAATGGGCGAGGAGTAGCGGGAAGCGGCAGATCCTGTCATGGTGGAGCGGTTCCCAGCGTCTTGGGGCCTTGAGGCGGCATGGATGGGTGATGAACGACACGGGCGGAGGTCCTTTGACAACCATGTCACAACCTGTAAGAACAGAGCAAGAGAAGAAGCAAACTGAGAGGGGGAGCTGGGAGAAAAAGAAGACACGAGGGGAAGGAGAGGTCTCGGACGCTGGCCTGGACAAGGTGGTCGACGCACAGGACGCGGCTACAAGGGGCACATAGGGTCAGGCACTGCCTCATGAGCAGACAAGCTCGGGCATCTTGGGGTGGAGCTCCTGCTAGCACGGCATGCGGGCGACGGACACGGTCTGTGGGCACTGGCAGGGACGGACGCTTCCATGCACGAGCGGGAGGCTAGGTGGGGTTGGATCAGGCAGGGGAGGTTGATTGGTTGGTGGCTGAAAACGAGGAGAGGTGTCGGATGGCTGGATCGGGATTAGATCCCAAGGAAGGGGATGACGGCGGCTGAAGGGGAATGATGGGACATCTCCCCTAAATTCTAGGGTTGTCCATATTTATAGTAGGGAGACAATGGAAGGGGGTTTTGCTCCGTTTTTGGACCTTCGGATCTTGATCTGACGGTCCGGAAGTGGAGGGGGATAGCAAGGCTATATGGGTTGTGGAGAGGTGTTATGGGACAAGAAGAGAGAGAGGTTTGCGGCCCATGACACGAGGTTTTAAAACACCGAAAAACGTCCGACGAATAACCGATGACCGCAGTGCTATGGTTGACCGATGGGGTATCAAACGAATTCGAAATGCGACGAAATTTGGCAGGCGGTCTACCTACACTATAATAAGACCGCACATTAGGTTTCAACCCAATCCGAGAATATTTTTTGCGCGCCTTAAAAACGGTTCTTTTTATAACGATGTCGTGGGCACGTGCGTGTGTGGTTGGTCTCGAAACGGTCAACAACAAAACGGAGAGAACCGGCAACTACAAACGGATGCATGTTTTCGAAAACGAGTGATGATGCTATGCAGATGATGCAAATGATGCTATGATGAATGCGACACCTAGACGAAACACATGACGAGAATGGAATAAAAGGGGAATCTTCTGGAGCGTCGGTCCTGGGCTATTACAACTCTCTTCCACTACACGAGGATCTCGTCCCGAGATCTAGAATGAGAAGGGGAAGAGAAAGCACAAAAGGTAAAACTTAGTTTCTTCTTTGACAACGAGTGAAACCAATGAAACATCAAGGTTGGAAAGAGATGAATAATGACATGAGGAACAAGCAAGAATTTAGAAGAAATTTTGGCAGCACTTCGGTAGGATAGATGGACAAAATTGATATGAAGGAAAGAAATTGAAAGAGACACACCAAACTTCGGTTGGATTAGAATCAGAACTTCATAAGACAAAAGGATCATGAAAAGATTTCACAACACTCCGGTAAAATGAATAAGCAAAGAAAGAACATGATCTTGATACAACAAGATGATGGTTGAAAAAGAGTAACATGACAACGCCTCCGAAAGAAAAGAATAGAAACTAGATTGCTGGAAGGAAAAGAACGGATAAGAAAATGACAATTTCCAGCGCAAATGAATTTGAAAAGCATTGGTTGAATGGAGTTGATGAAGAATCAACAACGAAAAGAATAGCTTGTTATGGGCTTATGGATAACATCTCAAAATTATGATGTGACAACCTCCCACAACAGAAACAATTGATCGCTTGAGGGCAACAAGATATGCAAAAATTATTTCACCAAGAGGTGGAGGAGACACTTGAATCATTTATTACACCATGATAGCAACAATCCTTAGGAAATGCTTTAGGTGAAATCCAACCCAAGATAACTCCGAGAATACAAGATGGTTTTACTTATCTCGTTCTTGAAATTTTTCCTTCGAGACTCCTCATAATCAAGAATTTAATAACACCATCTCAAAATACAACGAAGAAGGAATTGCACTTAGAACTCTACGATAAGAATACTTGAGCACCTCCAACAAGAATCTTGAAGAACACTTGAAAATGAAAGAAATCTTGATGAACCACCATGAAGAACCTCCGGAAGAACTTCGAAACGAAAGGATGATAGAAAGAATTGAAGGATGCAAAAAGAACAAGATTGAGGTACTGTAGAGATTGGATGAAGCTTTGCGAAAAGATACTTGAGAAACTTGGAACTCCGGAAAAGAAAAGATGAACCCCTTATAACCAAGAATTTGATGCCATGAACACTCCGGAAGAAGGATTGAAATCACCTTGATGAAACTAGAATAAGAATTATGTTATACTTATCCTTCATCAAGTTAAATTGATGACAAGCAACGGATTTCGCACACCACTTATTCTTGTTGCAAATAATTGAAGAGAGAGAGAGAGAGAGATCACAAACTTGAGAAGTCTTGCACAAGAACACCGATAAGAATTCACAAATGAATGATATAACATGAGAACGGAGAGAGCATCATCCACCTAATAGAAAACTTGAACGAAGCACTGGAATAATTGAGATATGAACGAAGGGACAACAATTGAGAAGAATCTGAGACGAAAGCTGAAAGCTGAGAACGAAGAAATCTTCTGAAATGGTGGCCTTCGGGAGGATCGAGAAATGAGAACAACTCTGGAATGCACTAGGTAGATAAGGATGGAATTGCTCATGATCAAAAACAATTTGAGATGATAGGAACAAGCTGAAACTATGAATCTTTGGAAGAACAACCAATGATTTAAGGGAAACTCTCCATCGGTCTTCATTGCTGAGAATGATGACGAGAAACAACATCATGAATTACTGAGACACTCCGGAAGAATGGATAAGGGAAGGTTGAGCCAACAATGAAAATGATTCAAATCGATCTTCGAGAAGGCATATGAATGATGAAATTCATTCTTACGTCATATTAGAAGAGGACTTGAGGACATCTTCGGAAAGATTAGAAGAGCGAGGTGGATCCTGGGAAAAAACCTGTGGGTTATGGGCCCACTCAAAAGAAACCACCGTTGAAACAATTGATTAGAAAGAAAGATTGCACCGGTACAAATTAAAACTTGATGAGGTGAGAACCTTAAAATAATTTAAGAGGATAAGAATGAAAATGAATGTCTTCTTAGATATCTTCAACACTCCGGATAGAATTGAGAGGGATGAATAAGCAAGAGACGCTTGGATAAGAATTCCCAACAAGCAAACCATAGAACAAATGAGGAAGGATATGATGAACACCGAGAACTTGAATCAAATCCATCGGAAAAGAAAACAAAGATGAATACTAATAAATGATAAACTTGAGCACTGAGCATCTTCACAACGAATCACCGGATACGATACAGAAGAAAGATATCGGAAGCATTTCTTGAATAGAAAAGGCACTTGGATGAGAATTTAATCATTGAAGAAAAACGGCGGGAGGGTGGGGAAAAACAAAGAAAACTTGGAACAGATGAGACGAACTCCGGAACGAAATATGAGGATTGATCTTGCAAATATTGGAGATGATAGAATTATCTTGAAGAGAAGCACACCGGATAAAAAGAATTGATATGACAACTCGATTGAGCAAAAGAATTAGCAATCCCACAGGAATATGAGAACACTTCTTAGGAAAGATCTGAAATCACCACTTGACATCGAAGCAACTCGAATTACCATATTCACAACAAAACAAAGGATGAGGCTTTTGAAACAAGCCAGAACAAATACATACCCACTATGCACTTGTTGGAAAGATAATCCTAGGTACCTACTTGAATTCCCACCTAAGAACTTCCGAAAACTTTCTTGGTTATGCAATCGGGTGTTGGGGATACAAGGAGAAAATATCTCACACAACTAACAAACATACACCCCAACTGTATCCATCCTTCAACACATAACCAGAGGCTTCCGCAAGTCCATCTAACTCAGATCCTCGAAAGCACAACGATACTAACCATAGTGGTACCCTGGACGCCTCCCTAGCACTGGGTGATTCTGACCTTATCTCACCATGACAAGTATTGAAGCAATTCCGAACACCCTCCGTCCTGAGATACTAAGGAAGCTGAATGGCAGCGATGTGCCAAGAATTCCCTCGAGCTCAACTCCCCGGAAGAAATCAAGTCAGACAGGAGGCATAAAAACAGAACTCCGTCACATCGGTATCATATAGTTTCTAAAATACCCGCGTGATCCTAAAAAATTTTTGAGCGTGAAGAGGGGTAGAATGAAAATTCCTAAGTCGATTACCTCACCAGAGCATAGAAGAGAAGTAAAAAGAATCCTACTCTTCGATATAACTAGACTCAAAATAGTTTTTTCACTAGACTCGACTCGGACAAGTTCGATCAATCAAGGGGGCTCCTAGGTCGGAACCTGGCTCTGATTCCAACTTGTCATGCCCAAGATGCGATCCTATCCTAATTTCAGCACGAGGCATCGACAGGGATAGAAGCGCATCTCGTCGTGGTGCAAGAATGGATATCATTACAAGTACATGTATAGAAGAGATGAGTATATGGAATTGTCTTACACTCGCCACAAGCTACATCAATATCACATCAATACAACAATATAATCAAATATCATACAGAAGAGCAGGGTCCGACTACGAACAAAAACAAATGACAAAATGACATCCATCCTTGCTATCCCAGGCTGCCGTCTGGAACCCATCCTAGATTGATGATGATGAAGAAGAATAACTCCAAATCAAATCAAGCATCGCGCTCATGTCAAATCATCGCATTACCTGTACCTGGCAACTATTGTTGTAGTAATCTGTGAGCCACAGGGACTCAACAATTTCATTTCCAAGGGTATCAAGACTATTAAAGCTTAATGGGTGAGGTATGGTTAAGTGGTGAGGCTGCAGCAAGTGACTAAGCATTTAGTTGAGTGGCTAACTTACGAATACAGAAAGTAAAGTATGGTGGTCTACGCATAACGGACGTGAACTAGTAATGATCACTAACTGATCCTGAACACCTAATTATGTCAAACATAACCCCACCGGGTTCTCTCTCGGATAAGGACTCACGAGAAGAGACAGTCATGGTTATGCACACATTTGGTCTATTTTATTAGAGTTTACTTAAGGTTTGCTATGACCGGGTGTTAAACAAAGTATCCAAGTTTCCCACATAACCGCGGGCACGACTTTCCGAAAGATTTAACCCTGTAGGGGTGCTCCAACTCATCCATCATAAATTAACCACACGCAGCGGGAATAACCTCGACCATGGATCTCGTGATCTTCCTAGGCAATTCCAAAGGAAATCGGACACCTCGAGATAGCCCAAAGAAGATTAGGGTTCCTCACTCAAGACGTTCGAGAAAGTTAAAACAAATCTAGCAAGGTCACCCGGCGTGTCGACGAACCCGATAGGAGCCGCGTATCTTGTTCTTAAGACATGACCAGATGAGCACAACGTACAGTGGCCTGATAGAAATATCCCGAGTTGCCCCGGGTTGGCCCCGCACATGACTCTAGTTTGGACCAACACTCATGAGGAGTACTCGCCCGGGGGTTGATTAAATTATTCGCGGGTGCCGGCGGGTCCCTATGCAATTTTATTAGTTATTAGGAAAATGTAGTACCAATGTTGGGCCTTGCCAGATGAGTTTTATCCCAAAACGAAAATCAATGGGGTCCCCATAACAACCCCGAGCATGTTAGGAGCGCTCAATTATGGAACATAAAACCGGTTCACAAGTAACTAGGGCGACAAGAGTGGAACAAAACACCGAGCAAAAGGCCAAGCCTTCCACCCGTTACCAAGTGTATAAGTGCATTAAATTAAATAGCAGCAATATAGTGATATCAAAATGTCCATGTTGTCACATGGAAGCAATTGCACCTGCAGCTAGAAATGGTATAAGAAGGGCTGAGCAAGTGGTAACATAGCCAAACAATGGTTTGCTAGGAAGGTGGAGGGTTAGAGGCTTTTCATGACAATGTTGAGAGGCTTGACAAACAAGTGGTAGGTAGCAAGACATAACGATAAACACGAGACAACTAGCATGGCAATGATAGTAGTGGTATCCAGGGAAATTTGTCATCTTGCCTGAGATCCCGCATGGAAGAAGAACGAGTGCATGAAGAAGACGGTCCAACGTAGTCGAACGAATCCTCACACTCCGAACGCTTTTGGAACTCTATCGAGAAGAAGCAATCCAAAACAAACAATCAACACAAGATACACCACACCATATGCATGACATGATGCACAAACAAATATGATGCATGTCCGGTTTAATATGCAACGCATGACAAAACACATCAAACAACTATTACACATTAAAGTGAAGCTCAATATGCAACGAGTTGCATATTGATGAAACTCCACGTTCAAATTATTTAGTTCACTCCTGTTTAGGTACTCATCAATATTAAATGTTGTTAGACATGGCAAGAGGTGAAGCATGAACAACTATATCATCTTGGCATTTTAAATGGGTCCGGAAGCAACATATAGCATTCCCGAAACATCCCCATAAGCATATTATGATTTAGGTCCAGATCTGTCCTAACACCATTTTAGAGTTGTTAAACAGTAAAATAAATGTCACCATGTGATTCTACACATTTTTCCGGTCAAGTTACATATGTAAAACATTAGCATCGGAGTTACAATTATTGTAGTTATGAAATAACCCTTTTCGACATGGCATTTATACAAATTTTATCAAACAACAATTTTAAACATTTTAACCATGGTTGAAACTTGGATACTGGGAAAGTAGACCTAAAACTGAGCAAAATTCATATATAGCATGTCCTCATATGATGCACGGTTGAATTTATATGAATTTTACAAAATGCCATATGATGCTGAAAATATGTGTTATCTTTGACAAAAGAAAACCCCAGCAAAAAATGAGGAGTGGGTTTCGTACCCTGCACCTCATAGCTGAGTGCAAACATGGCTAACCAGCTGGACTACAATTCAACAACGTTAATAGGTGGGTGTGGCACAATATGGCACAACACTTCGAGCTGAACTGAACCAAAACATAACAAAACAGAAAAATTGTGGCATCTGGGATTCAAACCCCAGACCCCCTAGATGAGAATCTTGCTCGGCTGCCAGTCGGACTAGGAAGGAGGTTCTGGCATAATAGGGCTTCGAGTACCAAAGGGATGACGGGCGGGGAAGTGGGTCACCTCAGGCCAGATCGGGCCGGTTCGTGGGCTGCGAATGGCAGGTCGGTGTGTGGATGGCTGGGCTTGGGCACTCGCGACCCACACGAGCGTTGGAGCTGGGGCTTGGCTTGGTCAACGCTCCCGGTTGGTACTAGAGATACAGTGAAATTCAGGCGCTCGTGCTCCTCTGCATGACAGAAACAGAGCAGTGGCGGCGGTTCAAACTCCAGCAGCTTGACGCACTCCAGCGATGCGGAATGGGCGAGGAGCAGCGAGAAGCGGCAGATCCTATCATGCCGGAGCGGTTGTCGGCGTCTTGGGGCCTTGAGGTGGCACGGATGGGTGATGAATGGCATGGGCGGAGGTCCTTCGCATCCATGTCACAACCTGTAAGAACAGAGGAAGAGAAGAAGCAAACTGAGATGGAGAGCTGGGAGAAAAAGGAGACACGAGGGGAAGGAGAGGTCTCAGATGCTGGCCTGGACAAGGTGGCCGACGTGCAGGATGCGGCTGCAAGGGGCGCACAGGGTCGGGCGCTGCCTCCTAAGCAGACGAGCTCAGGCAGCTTGGGTTGGAGCTCCTGCTAGTGTGGCATGTGGACGACGGACACGGTCTGTGGGCACTAGTAGGGACAGACGGTTCCATGCGCGAGCGGGAGGCTAGGTGGGGTTGGATCGGGCAGGGGAGGTTGATTGGTCGATGGCTGAAAATGAGGAGAGGTATCAGGTGGCTGGATCGCGATGAGATCCCAAGGAAGGGGATGACGGCGGCTGAAGGGGAATGATGGGACATCTCCCCTAAATTCTAGGGTTGTCCATATTTATAGCAGGGAGACAATAGAAGGGGGTTTTGCTCCATTTTCGGACCTTCAGATCTTGATCTAACGGTTCGGAAGTGGAGGGGGATAGCAAGGCTATGTGGGCTGTGGAGAGGTGTTGTGGGAAAAGAAGAGAGAGATGTTTGCGGCCTGTGACACGAGGTTTTAAAACACCGAAAAACGTCCGACGAATAACCGATGACTGCACTGCTACGATTGACCGATGGGGTATCAAATGAACTCGGGATGCGACAAAATTTGGTAGGCGGTATACCTACACTATAATAAGACCGCATGCCAGGTTTTGACCCAATCCAAGAATATTTTTTGCGTGCCTTAAAAACGATTTTTTATAACGATGCAGCGGGCGCGTGCGTGTGTGGTTGGTCTCGAAACGGTCAACAACAAAATAGAGAGAACCGACAACTACAAACGGATGCATTTTTTCCAAAACGAGTGACAATGCTATGCAAATGATGCTATGATGAATGCGACACCCAGACGAAACACATGACGAGAATGGAATGAAAGGGGAATCATCTGGAGCGTCGGTCCCGGGCTGTTACAACCCCGAGCGTCCCTCGGAGGCAATCTCCGCATTTATGTCAACAACTTCAATGTTCACCCCGCCGCTAGCTAGTCTCGCCCGGGACCGGCCACTTGGCCCAATACGTGCGTTTCCACGAAACGGCTTAGTAGCATGTATGGTACCAAAGGCCCACTCTTTGTATCAGCTACAGACCGCACCGCGGTTGTTCTGGTAGCAAGATGAAAAGATGGAGGTCACCACACGCGAAAATCATCCGGGGAGAAAATGGCTTGGGTGACGCGCTTGTTTCATTTGTGAGTATCTGCTCGGTCGAGTCTGCTCCGAGAGTCCAAATACTATATGCTCTATTCCGCGGCCCACTCTTCGCCTTAGCCACATATCGGCTCCCGGCTGTTCGGCTAGCAAGTGCGAAAACCAAAGAGTGGAGAGGACACGAAAAACACTTAAGGTGGCTCAGACGAAACCGAGCGGACACCCTATGCGTAAACTTGCATTAACAAAAATCAAATGTTTGATATATCTGCGCCGACTAAACCTTGTCTTCTGCATGATCATCTTCATGAGGAACATCCTCGCCCGGAGGCTCGGAGGCTACTCTCGACAGGGCCCCATGCCCGTCGGCCGGCAGACCCCGTGTCCGCGCCCCAGAGCGCCTCGCGCTCATCAGCCGACGGACCTCACGTTCGCCCTCGGTAGGGCTCCACGCCCATCAGCTAGCGGACCCCGCATCCGCGCCTGGCAGCGCCTCGCTCTCGATAGCCAGCGGACCCCATGTCCACCCTCGGCAGGGCTCCACACCCATCAGCCAACGGACCCCGCATCCGTGCCCCGCAACGCCTCGCACTCGACAGTCGGTAGACCCCGCGCCCGCCCCCGACAGTGCTCCGCGCCCATCAACCGACGGACCCTGCGTCCGCCCCTGGCTGGGCTTCGTGCCCATCATCCAGCGGACCCCGTGTCCGTGCCCGACATCCCTGACGCTACCTTCTACTTTAGCAACAACAAAGACCCTCCGCCCGACTCTTCGAGTCGCCTAGAGGCACAGAGGCTATTGTCAGGGGGATTACCCCCGGGTAGAATCATGGAGGCGACTCAACATTTCAAAACAATAAGGCGGCCAATGCCCCTCTATCCGGCCAGCTCCCTGCTTGGTCGTTCCAACCGACTCCTCTGTCCAGCCAGTTCCCTGCTCGGCTGTACCAACCGGCTGCTCCGATCAACCCCCTGTCCGGCTGCTCCAGCCGGCCTGCTGCGCGAGGTCCACCGCAACGTCCGATCAAACACGACATGAAGACAATATAGCCTGCGTCATGCTTCACTTCACTATGCTCCAATAGTGGCGCACTATAGCCTGCATCATGCGTCACCTCGCATGTCATCTCCAATAGTGGTGTACTATTGCCTACATCACTTGTCACCTCCAACAGTGCATAGTTGGCTATGCGGGCCACCCCTTGTCCCCTGGGCCTCCCTTTATAAGAGGCACCAGGGGGAACCTCTCAAGGCATGAGCACACACACGTGAGAGCTCCCTGGAGCTCACACTCTCACTCTCTCATTCCCCTCTTTAGGCACACACACACACACATACACACATATGAGGCAAGAAGCCTCATGGCTCTCCTCTCCCATACAACTCTAGGAGCAACTCTGTACTGCAACACACCTCATATACAAACATGAGGAGTAGGGGTATTATCTCTCTGGAGAGCCCCGAACCTGGGTAAACCATCATGTGTTGTCGCCCTACCCCGTCCTGGATCTCCACTACAGCCTTGCTCTCACCTCTTAAGTCATCCCATGGCATCTGCCGTCCAGTGCCCCCATGAGAAAATGACGACAGTAGCTGTGTTGCATCATACCTTCCTCTTTGGGGAAATACCAACGTAGTCTCAAGCCACGTCAAGCATCACGTCCATAAACAAGTAGACCAACTCTTGCCTGCATCTACTATTATTACTCCACCCATCGACCGCTATCTAGAATGCATCTAGAGTATTAAGTAAAAACAGAGTAATGCTTGGAGGATGATGACATGGTGTAGACTAAGTAAATCCAATTAATATGAATGAACCCCATCGTTTTACTCTTAGTGGAAGCAATACAATACGTGAATAAATCGGAGAGCATTACGAAGCTATAATAATCATGCATATAAATAACCAATAAGGATTCAATATATTTTCTTGAATAATCCAAACATAAACCCACAATTCATCGGATCCCAACAAACATGTTGCAAAGATTGATTATGTAAGATAGATCACCGCCGTAATCGTGGTGATCTTGGCAATGAAGAACATATATAGAGAGAAAACCATCTAGGTACTAACTATGGACCCGTAGGTTAAAGCACAACTTCTCCCTAGGTGGTTTTGGTAATTAATAACAACATATATTTCATTGGACTAACGATTCTACCAAGTATATTTTTAGGAAAAATTCAATGAATGGATTGAAAAGGGATTGTGAGGAGATCCCCTAGATGCAAGGAACATCAATTGGAAACAAGATTCAAGACTCTACATTTTGCATTTTGTGAGAAATCACATTTCAGTCCATAGGAAAGGCAATACTATTAAAAGGGCATGAGGTATCATTAATGATTTGGTTGCTCAAGTGTTAGAGTTAGCCACCAAAACCCCTCATGAATTCTCCCACAAATATATTCTGTCCAAACCCCAAAGCCTAAATTTAGTGCCACCAAGTTTCCAACTTCAGCCCTACCGAGTTTTACCCTAGACAAAATCTAGAGCCAACCCTAACCTCTCAGTGACGCCAAGTCCCATTTCAGTGTAACCAAAAACAGTGTCCAGCTTGCTGGTGTCCATTTGCTAAAAATCATAATTTCTGATTTTTGCAAATTGGTGCCACCGAGTTTGTGTAACTGCCTAGGCGAGTCAAAATCGGACTCACCGGGATTTATATATTGGTCTCAGCGAAACGCCAAAAGTTGCCACATTTTGCAGTAGTCGGTGCAACTAAGTTTTTGCTTTGGTTTCATCGAGTTGGGCAATAATGTTGTAAGAGTTGAATTTTTGGATAAGCCTAAATATACCCGGCCGCCTCCCTCTCATTCATAGACAGAGCACTCAGAACAAGCCAACACTTGGCCCATCCATTTTCTAAGAGAGAACCACCTACTCATGTGTTGAGATCAAGATCTTCCACTCTAACCATATGAATCCTGATTTCTAGCCTCACCAAGTTGCTTTCCACCGAATCAATCTCTTCTACCATGCCAAATATGTGAGAGAGAGTCATTGAGTGTTGAGGAGACTATCTTTTGAAGCACAAGAGAAAGGAGTTCATCATCTGTTCGGGATATAACCCCATGGTGAGACACGCCTCTGGGGCATCGGGTCACACCTGGCGGCTTGTAAGCCAGCCCAAGGATGGGTCATGAAGATGTAAGCCCAAGACGTTGGGCATGTAAGCCCAAGACGTTGGGCGGCTTAACAAGATGGGCCGGGACGTGGCCCGGACAGAGAAAGCATGAAGACCCAAGTGGGTGAGCCGCCCGAAGACGACTTGCTCAGGAAGGCAAGGCAATGTAGAGATGGATTCACACACGTAGTGAGAGTCAGTTATGACTTGTATGACCCGTGGTCTTGACCTCCTATATAAAGGCAAGACCTGGGGCGACTTAGAGGGAGATCGAGAACTAGGTCAAGCAATTTGCTCCCTTGTAATCGATACACCAAGCAATACCAACACAAGCAAGACGTAGGCTATTACCTCTACTTGAGGGACCGAACCTGGGTAACTCGTGTCCTTTGTCCCAATCAACCCCTTTGAGTCCATCACCTTAGCGATGGCCTCGTATCCAAGTCTGTTCACCCGGACATCTGCCGTACAAAACCACGACAGTTGGCGCCCACCGTGGGGCTTGTGCTCGGTGGTGTTGAGTTCTCAAAGGGCTCTCTCTCGGGGCTCGAGGGATACGCGGTCGGAAGGATGAACAAGAGTCGCCGCGGCCGGCTCTACATCGACGATGCTGGCTGGGGTCTTGATGCCAGCTCTGTTGAATATGGAGTCCGGGTTCTCTTCGGCGGGATCCACGTCTTCATCGACAGGATCAACGGATCTACACCCGGGCCGAACGTCTGCACCAGCATCGTCGGGCCGGCTCGGCGCGTGCAACCCGCCCTTGATGTGCGACCCTCCCATGTCAACCCGGGCCGGAAGCACGTTTTTGTGGGCTTTACTCAAGGTATGGATCTTGAAGCTTCTGTGTTGCAGGAGACTCTTGTCTGTTCAGAGGACGGATCTTCGAGCGGAGAAGCAGAGTCGATCTACTAGCTTCACAATGGTGGGCACGGGGGCTACAACGAGCTTTACCCTGAGTCACAGCGTTTTGAGCCGGACGATTTTGGGCCGCCGGTTCATGCGGTCGTGTTCATGGCGGGGTCGGCCCCAGGCGTGAGCAGCACAGCCACCGGAGCAGCAACCACGGGGGCTGACCCGCTACCACCAGCTCAAGTTCTCCTGGATCTGATGAACGAGCTCGCGGCCCTGATGGCCACTGAAGTCACGCTAGATAATCAAGCCGCTCGGAACTTGGAGATTGCGAGACTCAAGGACCGGATGGCGGAGGAGCAACAGAGGATAGCGGAGCTAAAAGTTCAGATGGAGGCAGAGGCAGAACGCATTAAGACGGATGCCTTCCTCCTTGGGCTAGAGAAGCAATCGGCGGCTGTGGTGCATCGGAAGAGGCATTAATCCCGCTTACCAGAACATTATGAGGCTAGGAATCTCTTCAATACGCCAGGAACGGGACGGGCAGCTGATGCACATGGAAGTCGGCCGGTGGCTCGCACAGCTTAACCCGCCTCGACGAAACTAGGCCTCACCAGTGGTCTTTCCAACGCCGGCGGGTCATTATTCCAACTCGGTAGAGAACATGGTGTCCGCGGCCACCCGGCTTGAAACAATACCTATCCCAGATGAGGCACCTTTTGCAAAAGAGGTACGGAACGCCGTTAGGTCCTTCAGATGGCAATGGCCCAGCAGGTGAAATATGCTTACAGCCGGAGCCACATTCATTCAACCCCCTTCCCCAGCCACAGCTTTAGCTGGCGCTATGAGTCGCCGGCGGTTTCTAGCAGCGATCGACACAGGGGGCCTCTAGGGGATGATCAGGCGGCTCTAGATGCACATGCACTCATAAACCGGGCGAGAAACCAGCAAGAGGCGGCGGCTTTGGCCATGGCGGCTCACTAAGAGCCCGCGCCCTCCATCTGAGTAGGAGCAGGAGTGACCACCAGGGTCGTGGGAGTGCCATGCTTAGCACTGGCTCTGCAGAGTGAGCGGTTCCGAAGGATTTCAAAGGACCTCGCAAGGTCCCGAATTACACTACCGACTTACCTCCGGAGGCCTGGATCGAAATTTATGAGCTGGCTATGGAGATGTTGGATGTCAGTGAGGCGGTGTGTGCCAAGTACTTCATCATGATGCTTGGAGGTCCGGCTCGCACGTGGTTAAAGGGTTTGCCACCCAATAGCATCAATTCATGGGCTGAGTTGAGGGCAAGGTTCATCAAAAACTTTCAAGGGACTTGCAAACAACCTATGACCATTGTGGATCTCGATCATTGTGTCCAGCAAGAGAATGTATCGGCTCATTATTGTGTCCGATGGGTATCGACCATCATCCACTCATCCAAATAGATCACGACGGCTCAAGCGGTACTGATCCTAGAAAAGAACTGTCACTTCGTCCCTCTGAAGCAAAAGCTCGGCTGGCTCAAGCGTACGTGTCAGGACATGGGATAACTCATGGTGGCTCTCACAAAGTATGCTGACTCTGATAACACGAAGGATGTAGGCTCTGATGAGGAGAAGGCCAGCCAAGGTAAAAAGAACAACCAGAGCAAGGGTGTGGCAAATAATGGTAACCAGGGCAAGTGGAAGAACCCGGATGGCGGGTCAGAACTGGTGGCCAATGCGAGCACCGGCCAGAATCATCCTAAGGGCAATGGGAAGTTCAGACCACCTTTTAACAAAAATAAGACTCCTTTCAATTTGGATGAAATGCTCAATAAACCCTGTCCGAAGCATAGCCGGCCCGATAGAGCTGCGGGGCACAGATGGGGTAATTGCCACATCATGCAGAAGTTCAAGAACTATAACATGCAACAGCACAACAACCATGGTGGTGGCCTGCCTGGCGGCTCAGGACCAGGCGGGTCAGGAGCCGGATTTGGATCCGGCGGCTTAGGGTCCGGTCATCACGGTCAGGGCAATCAAGGAGGACATCCTCAGCACTCTTGTAACAATAATCAACAACAACATAATCAATCCGGGTATCAGAGTAATCCAAAGCAGCTCAGTTCGGGCCAGTATCATGTTTTTATGACCAGCCTTAATAAGGGGGATCAGAAATTGCACAAGCAAGCGGTTAACGCAGTCGCGCCGACTCTGCCATAATACTTGAAGTGGTCTGAGTATGACATAACATGGAGCCAGGAGGATCACCCGCCGCGTGTCGATGACCCGGGGTGGCTAGCCCTGGTAGTTGCCCCCCCAAGTGGGAGGATATATGGTGAATAAGGTGCTCATGGATGGAGGCAGTAGCATCAACATCCTGTATTATGATACCTTCCGACGGATGAAGCTGCTTGATAAAGACCTTAAGCCCTCATCAACAGTTTTTCACAGTGTAGTACCTGGCAAGTCAGCTTACCCGGTGGGCAAGATTTCTTTGGAAGTAGCCTTTGGCGACGAGTACAACTACAGGGTGGAATCCTTGTGGTTTGAAGTGGTCAAGATCGCGAGCCCTTATCATGCATTGTTCGGGCAGGTGGCTTATGCTAAGTTCATGGCTAGGCCCTGTTATGTTTACTTATGGCTCAAGATGCCCGGGTTAAAAGGCACGATTACTGTTAATGGTGATCGGAATACGACTATTGAGTGCGAAGAAGGGGACGCGGCTTACACGGAATCCAGTTGTGCTGAGGCAGAACTCAAGTTCTATAAGGAAAATGTTGACCCGGAGGATATGACCCCGCTAAAGAAGCCTATCATAGAGTTTGAGCCGCCCCTCAAATTTTCGGCGGATGATACCAAGGTGGTGGATTTCACTCCGGGTGACTCATCCAAATAGTTCATTATTGGGGCCAACATAGATCCCAAATAGGAAAGCGCGCTCATCGAATTCATCCGTGAGAATTGGGATATCTTTGCATGGAAACCTTCTAACATGCTGGGTGTACCGAGAGAGTTTGCTGAGCATAACCTTAATGTGGATCCTAAGTTTAAACCTGTCAAGCAATTTCTACGACGGTTCAAGGAGGAGAGACGCAAGGCCATTGGGGAAGAGGTCGCCCAGCTCTTAGCGGCTGGTTTCATCGTCGAGGTCTTTCACCTGGAGTGGCTTGCTAACCCAGTGCTTGTGCTCAAGAAGAATGGCACATGGCGTATGTGTGTGGACTATATGGATCTTAACAAGGCCTGTCCGGCTGATCCTTTTGCTCTCCCTCGTATTGATAAAATCATTGATGCTACGGCGGGTTGCGAAAGCTTATGCTTCCTAGATGCTTATTCGGGATATCATCAGATCAAGATGGCAGTTAAGGACCAAGAGAAGACGTCTTTCATTACACCTTTTGGAGCCTTCTGCTATGTGTCTATGCCTTTTGGGCTCAAGAGTGCCCAGGCGACTTAACAACGCTGCGTGCAGAGTTGTCTTCACAACCAGATTGGACGCAACATTCATGCTTATGTGGATGATATTGTGATCAAGTCAAGGAAGAAGGAGACCCTGCTTGATGACTTAAAGCAAACCTTTGACAATCTGCGGATCTATAAGATGATGCTTAACCCGGCAAAGTGTGTCTTTGGTGTTCCGGCTGGCAAGCTCTTGGGATTTCTGGTTTCTGAGCGTGGTATTGAAGCTAACCCGGATAAGATCAAGGCTATCACCTCCCTGGCTGAGCCGGCTTGTATTAATGATGTCCAACGCATGGCAGGGCGGATCACCGTGTTGAGACGGTTCATAAGCCGCCTTGGTGAGAAAGCCATCCCTCTATATCAAATGATGAAAAAGACAGACAACTTTGTCTGGAGTGCGGCGGCGGGTGAAGCGTTTGAGGCGCTCAAGAAGCAACTCACTGAGCCGCCGGTTTTAGATGCTCCGGTTGAGAAAGAGCCCTTGCTCCTATATGTGGCGGCTAACATCCGGGCTGTCAGCACTGCAATTGTTGTTGAGCGTATGGAAGCAGGGAAAGAGTATCCAATTCAGAGGCCGGTTTATTATATTAGTGAGGCCCTGATAGAGTCCACGCAGAGATATCCACATTGGCAGAAGCTAGTGTATGGGGTGTTCATGGCCAACCGCAAATTAAAGCATTACTTCTTAGGACACCAAATCACCATGGTTAGCTCTGCCCCGTTGGGAGACATAATTCAAAACAGAGAAGCCACGGGTAGGATTGCTAAGTGGGCATTGGAGCTGGGGCCTCTCAATCTGAAATATGTACCTCGTACGGCTATTAAGTCTCAAGCCCTTGTGGATTTCATAAACGACTGGACAGAGTGTCAAGCGCCCGAAGAAAAGCCGGATAACACATATTGTACAATACACTTTGATAGATCCAGGCAGCTGGAAGGTGATAAGTTCTGTTATGTGCTTCGGCTGATGTTCCCTTGTGCTAATAATGTAGCCGAGTATGAAGCTCTGCTTCATGGCCTGAGGATAGCTAAGGAGATGAACTTAAGCCAGGTAAGGTGCTTCGGCGACTCAGATCTTGTGGCTCAACAAGTTTCATGCACTTGGGATTGCAGGGATCCACGGATGGCGGCTTATCGTCAGGCGGTAGATATCATTGCCGGTCACTTCAAGGGTTATCAGGTGGATCACATTGATCGTCGCAGGAACGAGGCGGCTGATGCCCTGTCAAGGTTAGGCTCTCATTAAAAGCCGATGCTGCCCAATATCTTTCTAGACGTTTTACATCACTCGACTATCAAATTACCCTCAGAGGAAGATTTGGCTGTTCCTGACCCGGAGCGACAATTGGTGGCGACTCTACATGCTATTCCGTATTGGACTGTGCCTTACTTGGCATATTTGACTCAAGGCGAGTTACCTGATAATGAAAACCTGGCCAGACAGATCACCCGGAGGTCTAAATCCATGATGATAATCAATGGCGAGTTACACAAGTGTAGCGTCACCAGAGTGTTTCAACGTTGTCTCTCACCAGAGGAGGGTAAGGAGATTTTAAATTAAATTCATGCTGGTGATTGCGGACATCACGCCGGTTCAAAATCTCTGGTGATCAAGGCTTTCCGACATGGTTTCTTCTGGTTGACGGCTCACAAGGATGCAGAGGATCTGGTCCGCAAGTGCGACGGCTGTCAAAAGTTCGGCCGGCGTGCTCATGTTCCGGCTCAAGAATTGCGATGATACCAATTACTTGGCCGTTTGCAGTCTGTGGGCTTGATATGGTCGGGCCTTTCAAGATATCCAAGGACAAGAAGATGCACCTCTTGGTGGCGGTTGACAAGTTTACCAAGTGGGTAGAGGCTGAGCCGGTCAGCAAGTGTGTTGCGGCTACAACAATTCAGTTTATCAAAAAGCTGATCTACCGTTTTGGTTACCCTCACAGCATCATCACGGACAATGGTGCAAATCTGTCTAAGGGGGCTAGGAAAATGTTGTGCCTCCTTGAACACATCCGGCTGGATGTTTTGGCGGTTGCTCATCCATAGTCCAACTGTCAGGCGGAGCGTGCTAACCAAGAAATCCTAAGAGGTATCAAGCCCCGGCTTATGGTTCCTTTACAACGAACACCAGGTTGTTGGGTGGAGGAATTGTCGTCGGTCTTATGGAGCATCAGAACTACCCCCAACAGATCAACAGGTTATACACCTTTCTTCATGGTTTACGGTGCAGAGGCCGTGTTACCAAATGACATCCAGCATGACTCGCCACGAGTGGCGGCTTACGTTGAGACAGACAATGAGATGGTGCGTCAGGACGCGTTGGATGCCTTGGAGGAGGAATGAGAGCTGGCGGCTGCTCGTTCGGTGATTTATCAGCAAGACCTACGCCGATATCATAGCCGCAAAGTCAAGACCCGGACGTTTCAAGAAGGCGACTTAGTGCTGCGACTGATTCAAGATTAGACAAATATGCATAAGCTATCTCCTCCATGGGAAGGACCTTTTGTGGTTAGCAGAAATCTCAACAATGGGTCATATTACCTCATCGATATTCGAGACGACTTAGATACCTCGGGTCAGGAGACCCGCCGGCCGTGGAACATAGCGCATCTGTGGCCTTACTACACTTAAGTCATCGAGACTCGACATTGTACATTATCATTGTACATATCATATTTATATATGAATAAAATTAGCATCCCTGCAAGCCGGGGCCTCTGCCATTTCGTATATCTTCGTCCACGCAAGAAAGATCCAAACATGGTTGTCTAGGGGGCTTCCCACCCTTCGGGTGTAGCTTATTAGACCCTATCAGCCGGCTTTTAAGCCAAAAAAGTCGACAAGTCAACTTGGTTGTCTAGGGGGCCTCCCACCCTCCGGGTGTAGCTTATCAGACCCTATCAGCCGACTTTTAAGCCAAAAAAAAGTTGACAAGTCAACTTGGTTGTCCAGGGGGCTTCCCACCCTCCGGGTGTAGCTTATAAGACCCTATCAACCGGCTTTTAAGCCAAAAAAGTTGAAAAGTCAACTTGGTTGTCCAAGGGGCTTCCCACCCTCCGAGTGTAGCTTATCAGACCCTTTAGCCGACTTTTAAGCCAAAAATATTGACAAGTCAACTTGGTTGTCCAGGGGGCTTCCCACCCACCGGGTGTAGCTTATCAGACCCTATCAGTCGGCTTTTAAGCCAAAAAAGTTGACAACTCAACTTTTTTGTCCAAGGGGCTTCCCACCCGCCGGGTGTAGCTTATCAGACCCTATCAGCCGGCTCTTAATCCCCAAAAAAGTTGACAAGTCAACTTGGTTGTCCAGGGGGCTTCCCACCCGTCGGGTGTAGCTTATCAGACCCTATCAGCCGGCTCTTAAGCCATACAGTTAACTCCATCAACACGTTAGGAAGATAAAGAATCTTTTGGGTTATGCTTTTAAGGCGCCCTTGTAATAATATCCAGATAAATCTATTCTTGCAGGTCAAATAAGCTGCCAAGAGCCGGCAAAGCATCCAATATGAAGTGCAAGAAAGATGACATATATATATATATTAAGCCGGACTATTGATGTGCACGATGGCACATTTTAGGCAAAAGCAAAGTTAATACAAGCCTATTACATATGCTCTTTGTAGAGCCAAAAAATATTTCAAGTGTTTTATACCACTCATGGCGGGTCACAAGAGCCGAGTTATCAACAAGCGTTCACAGCGCGATCAGTTGGCCGG
Source organism: Hordeum marinum (assembly GCA_022496015.1). NCBI lineage: Eukaryota > Viridiplantae > Streptophyta > Magnoliopsida > Poales > Poaceae > Hordeum > Hordeum marinum. Next base: position 123,255,689 of record CM039673.1, on the reverse strand, counting down.
TGGGTCACCCTGCTCTGGGTCTTCTACTGCCTTGATCTGAAAATTTCCAAGTCCCAGTTGCAGTTGGTTAAAGCCGCAAAGGTTCCTTCTTCAAAGAAGGGGGACGGGTCAAGTTCAAAAGCAAAAAGGTTGTTACTGCGGGCAGGCGTCAGATCCTTAGACTCAAAGAGAGGGCCGCGGATTCTTTTCTAGTCAGCGCTATAAGCCGCGTAATATGTCTCCAGGTTGACTTCTTTTGCTAACACGGAGGCAAGGACTTTGGAAGCCTTCACACACCATGCATAGTTAGCCTCTATAAACTCGGAGCCATCATCTTTTTTGAGGGAAACCCGTCCATCATATCAGCCGGAGTCAACTCTGGAGCAAAAGACAATGCCCGACTTATGGCTGCGATCGCCCCCTGACGGGCGACTAATCTCTTCAACTCTACAATTTGCTTTGGCAGCATGGACAAAAGCTCTAAGACCCCTTTGATAGTTGAAGGGGTAGTATCCTTGTATAGTATAGCCTTGATCGTACACACAACACCACAGTAAAGCTGTTCTGTCAGAGTATACATGGCCTTCAAGGGTAGCAAGCTGTCGGAGGCAAGTTGGCGGCTCCTAGGACCTGCATAAGACGGATGCCTCGTCATGAGTCGCCAACACAAGTACAATACACAAATTGAGTTAAGTTATCAAATACTTACCAAAGATGGCGGCCGTCATCTTCTTGATGTGGCGCTTCAAAGATTGCAGCTCATCAGACACGATCATAAGCCGCTGATCAGCATCATCCGCCTGTTGAGTCAGGGAGGCTTGTTCAGTCTTAGCAGATTCCTTGAAGGTTGCAAAGTCGGCCTTAATCTTGGCCAGTTCTTCAGAGAGGAGCCGACATTTTTCATCAGCTTCACTTCGGGCGGCCTGCTGCATGGCTAGATTATTTTTTAAGCCAACCACTTCTGATCCGGCTTCGTTTAAAGCTTCCTGTGACATAGCAAAGTATGGAGTGAGCCATCAGGAGGAGAATTTTAAAAGATTCGGCAAGTCTCAAATAGATTGCAAGCAATATGTATGACACTTGGGGGCTAATGTTTATTTGATCTCCTGGATTAAAAGGCAATTTCTGATCATCTTTATCAAGTTAACTCGGAACTTGGGGGTTACACATTGGCTTTTCAAGTTGGTGCAAGGAAAGATCCGACTCAAATTTAAAAAAATTGAGCCAGACCTTGGGGGCTACAATTGGCTCTAATAGCTATCTTCAATAAAGATCCAACTCAAATTTAACAAGATTGAGCCGGCCCTTGGGGGCTATAATTGGCTCTAATAGCTATCTTCAATAAAGCGCCGGCTCGATGTCATCAAATTTTTGCTGGACCTTGGGGGCTACAAATAATGATTTGGAATTACTTCTAAGTAATTTGAGGCCTACATGCTAAGCATTTCTACTTCCAGCAGGTTTGGAAGACCCGGATTATCATCAGCCAATATTAACCTGGCTCTTGGGGGCTACATAAGGGTATAAGGAGAGTAAATAATACCTCATATTTCTTCTTCATTAAATTGACAAGCTTCAGCTCCAAGTCCAGGCTTGTGGACATGCGGTTCAAATAACTAGCATGACATTCATCAGTTGTCATCTTCTCAAGGGCGGGGAGCTCAAACTCCAGCTTCTTGGAGGCTTCAGCCGTCTCACTATGCTTTGTTAGCACATGAGGTTGAGGAGAATGAAAACTAGCGCTAGTGATAAAAACATCCGGTGTAGCTGTTTCATCAGCCACCTTTGCAGGGCTGTGCGGCTTGGAATGGTTCCTTGGAGGACTCTCAGGAATCACATCGTCAGCCGCCGGCTCTACAGAAGGACAAGCTTCTTCACGTGCCTCCTTAGAAGCCATCGAAGGATCAACATTCGACTTGGCAGGCTCCGACTCTTGGACATTAGGTCCAGGGGAGGACTTGTTGGTCTTCCTTTGCTTGGCTTAACCCCTGAAAAGCATAAATATTAAGAGCCTAAAGGTTTACGACCACCAAAGACTCGGATGTAAAGGTTTGAAAAACACATACAACAGGTTAATCTTTGGAGGCAATAGTGCGGTGGCCGTAGAGTCGCCAGACGAAGGAGATGATCCCTGAAAAGCAGTTTAGGTAATATAAGGCAATCTTGAAATTACAAAGGAAGGATTAGTCAAATCAAGCAGAGAAGGAATATAAACCTTAGCTCGACGCTTCCTTTGAGCCGGGGAGTTAGGCAGCCCGGACATGAGAATAGTAGAGCCGATGCTCCGGGTCTGGCGTCGGGCGGCTTGCTGTTGCTTTTTCAAAAGAAACTGGGGGTCTAAGTAAGCTAGAGGATGAGAAAGGGGAACTTTTCGAATGACCCGACGCTTCTTCTGGGGTACAAAGTAGTCTGAGTCGGACGAAACATAAGTTACCTTAGGAGCGTTGGCGTGGCTGGTCTCTGTCTCGTCCTGTGAATGGTTGTTGTCAATAAGGTGAACAAAGAGGTGGCAAAAATAGTCAAGTTATACCTCTGAGCCGTCTGATTCCGGCTATTCTTCCGGCTCTTCCTAAGGAGTGGTTTTCTTCTTCTTGGTCGCGGTCTTCTTCCTCGACTTCTTCAAAGGAGGAACATATTTTTTCTTCCAAAATTCGGAGTCAGCCTAAAAATATAAGCCGACAAATGGTGAGGGGATTGCCAAGACATAGCTAATAAAGAGAGGAAAGTATAAAGAGTCGCCCTACATCTGGGGCCAGGTTAATGGCATAGAAAGGTGCCAACCCGATGGCACTGCAAGCTCCTGAAGTTTCATGGACAAGACTTCGGATGACAGTTGTAATATCATCCTCTGTTAACGTTGTCCGGCTGAAGCAGAGGGAATCATCATACTGGCCCGGATATTCGCACATAACGCGACTTCGCCGACTCAAGGGCATGATCCTCCAAGAAATCCAGCAGCGGATCATGTCCAGCCCCGTCAGTCCGTTTGCCATAAGGGCTTTAATCTTGGCATGAGTCGGCTCGAGCTTCACCCATTCAGTAGTTGACAGCCAGCCAGGAAGCTTAGAGGTCGTCTTGAGCCGGGATGGGTGATAACCCGATAGGGGATGCTCTCCTTTTGGGGAGGTATCTTTGTAGTAGAACCAAGTCTTGTTCCAGTCTTTTGGATGGCTTGGCATCTGAACGGTCGGAAAGGTTATGTCCCGGCGCCTCTTAATAGAAATTCTACCAAGTTCCAAGCTTGGCCCAGCCTTCACCTCTGTCAGGATGTTTGCATAGAAAAACTCACAAAAGAGACCAATGGATGGTTTTGTTTGCAAGTAGACTTTGCTGAGTACTTGGAAGTTGCATATATTAGAAACGGAGTTGGGAGCGAGGTCTTGAGGGCGCAGCTTGTAGAAGTGGAGAACATCTCGAAAGAATCTTGAGCCGGGGGGGGGGGTACAAACCCGCATTCAACGTGATCTAAAAACACAACTACTTCACCCTCCTGAGGAATGGGCCTTAGCTCGTTACCCGGAACCCGCCAATGGATGACATCCTTGGCAGGTATGGTACCCACATTGACAAAATCCATCAAGAATTATTCGGTGATGGCAGAGCCAACCCAATTGCATGAATTAGATGCACGAGACATGGTGGCGACTCAAAAACTGCGCAAAATAAAACAATGTTTGGTGGGTTAGGAGATGCCAGGCAACTAAGGGCGGCTAAAGGCTTAAGATTTTACAATGCTAAGCCGCCAGGAGCCGGTTAGTGAGAGCCAAAACTTCATGGCGGGTCAAATTTGTGAGAAGACAAGGCAAAATTTGGCTAGGTGTGGAAAACAGACTTCACGACATATCTCTAAGATTACGGATCTATAAAACAGAGAAAAATGGTTTTGTTTCAAACCTAGCAACGAACTGTCGAAACGGCGAAAGTTTGAGAACGGCAGACGAAGCAGTTGCAGATCTGTGCGGTGCTGCTATCGGTTTTCTACAGAACGCCGCAATATGGAAAGCATATAATTGAGTTTTTATGGAGAAAGCATGGTTGGCATTGGAGAGAATCTCGTGTTCAAAGCGGTGGAAGAACCCGTGAAACCCTACCAAAATGGCTACGGATCTAGGGGAGGAAAGACTTACTGGAGATGGCGTAGCGGACGTAGGCAGAACTCTGGAACAAATAGGTTGATGCAGTGGACTCGATGATGACGGTGTGAAGACGTTACTGGAGCGAGGTGTGCTGGAGCGGCGGCGGCGGAAGGAATAAGACGAAGAGCGAGCGGGGAGGAAAAACAAATGCCACCCTTCGCGGTCCTATTTAATAGGCAAAGATGGAAACAGGCGCGAAAATCAAGGCGACACATATTATTTGACCAAGGCAGACGCCTCGATTCTCGGGCCATCCATTTAATAGAGGAAAGGATTTGTCGCGGACGTCAGAGGATGTTTTCTGACAGATTTGACATGACATCATGGCGGGTCATTTTTTACTTTCAGGTAACATAAGGGAGACTCGCCGATGATTGAGAAGGAGGCTAAAGTGAGCAAGCTCAAATCAACCTGGGGCCTAATGTTGGGGATATAACCCCACGTTGAGACCCGCCTCTGGGCACCGGGTCACACCTGGCAGCTCGTACACCAGCCCAAGGATGGGCCGTGAAGATGTAAGCCCAAGACGTTGGCGGCTTAACAAGATGGGCCGGGACGTGGCCCGGACGGAGAAAGCATGAAGACCCGGGCGGGTGAGCCGCCCGGAGACAACTTGCTCAGGATGGCAAGGCAATGTAGAGACGGAGTCAGACACGTAGTGAGAGTCGTTTATGACTTGTATGACCCATGGTCTTGACCTCCTATATAAAGGCGAGACCTGGGGCGACTTAGAGGGAGATCAAGAACTAGGTCAAGCAATTTGCTCCCTTGTAATCGATACACCAAGCAATACCAACACAAGCAGGACGCAGGCTATTACCTCTACTTGAGGGGCCGAACCTGGGTAAACTCATGTCCTTCGTCCCAATCAACCCCTTTGAGTCCATCACCTTAGCGATTGCCTCGAATCCAAGTCTGTTCACCCGGACATTTGCCATGACAAAACCACGACATCGTCCATACCACATCTATTACCTTTTGGAGAGTGGTGTCTCCTAGATTGGTTAGGTGTCGCTTGGGATCCTCTGACTTTGTGTAGAGTTGAACCAAGAAGATTGTAAGGGCAAGGATATCACCTACTTTGTGAATACCAACCCCGAGTGAGGCTAGTCCTTCGTGGACGTAAACCGTGATGGAATATACGAGGTTGCTAGTTTGTGGACCCTTCATGGGTGGAGCCCTCCATGGACTCTCGCGACTGCTACCCTTTGTGGGTTGAAGTCTCCATCATCATGGAAGTACGATAGCACCACCTACCGGAACCACGGGAAAAATCTTTGAGTCCCCATTGCGTTTAATCTTCCTATCCCTACCCTCTACTTACATGTGCATGTCTTTACTTTTTGTTGCTATACTCTTAGAATTGCATGTGTAGCATGTGCTTGACTTGATATAACTGTTAAAACTTGACAACCTTTTAAAATTGGGAAAAGACTGGATTTTTATTTTGGTCAAGTAGTCTAATCACCCCTAGAAATACTTCGGGTCCTACAAGTGGTATCAGAGCTTTGGTCTCCATTGCATTGGTTTCACAACCTAGGATAGTATGGCGTCTGGTGAGGGAAATTACCATCGTAGAGGCCCATATTTTGATGGTGCAAACTTTGCTAGTTGGAAGCACAAAATGAAAATGCATATTCTTGGTCATAACCCCTCTGTTTGGGCTGTTGTGCGTGTTGGATTGCAATGTGAATTCTTTGGTGATTGAAAGGAACACAATCTTGAAGTGATTGTGGAAGAATTCAAGATGTTGTAATACAATGCTCAAGCATGAGACATTCTATTCAACTGCCTATGCCCTGAAGAATTCAACAACATTAGCCGTTTTGAGAATTCAAAGGAAATTTGGGATACTTTGGTTGATATGCACGCAGGAACTGAATCCGTTAGGGAATCTAAGTTGGATGTGCTACAAAGTCAACTTGACAAGTTCAAGATGAAGGATGGTGAAGGAGTCACTAAAATGTACTCTAGGCTTGCTCTCATCACAAATGAGATTCCTAGCTTAGGAAACGAAGAGATGACCGAAAAATTCATCATCAATTAGATCCTTAGAGCCTTGGAAGGAATGTACGACACCTTGTGCACATTGATCCAAATGATGCCAAACTACAAAGATCTCAAGCCTATGGAATTCATTGGAAGGATTGTTGCTCATGAAATGTCACTCAAAGACAAAGAAGAGCTCCACAACAAGTCAAGTGGTGTATACAAAGATTCAAGTGACACTCCCGCTACCTCAAGTGACAACCTTGTTACCAATGAAGAGATAAGCCTCATGGTTAAGAAATTCAACAAGTTCTACAAGAATAGATGCAAAGAAAGAAGCTCCAACTCAAGATATGAAGAGAAGCATTCAGATAGTTGTGACCAAAACTGTTAGAATTGTGGAATACCTGGACACTTGTTCAGTGAGTGCTCGCCCCCCTCCAAGAGAAGAGAAGAGTCACCTATAAGAAGAAGCTCAAGAGATGAGTCACCTCGAAGAGAGAGAAGGAGTAGACAAGATCACTATGAAAGAAGACCCTCTCAGAGAAGCAAGGACTAGGAGAAGAAGGATAAGTACACCAAGAGATACACAAGAATAAGGCATCAAGCTCATGTTGGTGAATTGGTACCCGGCTCCGAATTTGACAACCAATCCAAGAGAAGATACCACTCCAACTCGAACTATAGTCAAGATGAAGGTGTTGCCAGACTAGCACTTGTTTCCTCCAACTCCTATGTTTTGTTTGATTCACCAAATGAAGGAATTGGAAGTTGCTTCATGGCTAAAGTCCCCAAAGTATGACACCCTGAGTACTTTGACTTTAATAGTGATGAGGATGACTTACTAGGATATGATGACTTGCTCTTTGATAAAACTAGTGATGTTAGTCAAGATGAACTTGATAATAATTATGCTAGTCAAGATAAGTCATGTGATGATGATAATAAGGAGATTGAGTGCCTAAATAAGTAATTAAACACTCTTAAGTTAGCTCATTAATCTACTCAAGAAGATCATAGAGAGCTTCTAAAAACTCATGAGAAGTTATGCTTCGAGAAGCTAAATTTAGAGCAAGAACATGAGTTTCTTAAAGCTATCAATGACGATCTTTGAAAGAAGAGTTCTTATTATCTAGCAAAATTATTACTCTTGTCTACATTGTTCCACAAGTTAAATATAAGAAAACTAGTAACAAAGGCAAGAAATGTTCTTCTTCTAGTAGCAACAAAAAAATGCTAAATCTAATGATGTTTCTTCTAGTAGTTCTATTGATTCCACTAATGATTCTATTAGCCAAGTTACACTTGAGAAAGAAAACAATTTATTGAAAGGAATTATAGAAAAGGGTGTCTACAAGAGTCTTGCCGGAAGTAAGCAATTTGCGAAGATTGTGCGCGAGCAAGGATGGCACCGAAAGAACCAAGGCATTGGTTATTTCAATGCCAATGGAGTTGAATGGGAAGAAGGTCAATACCCCAAGACGAGGTTTATTCCCCAAAAGGAGAAGTATGATCCTACTATCTCTAATGGAGCAAATGCTCAAGATGATCTTCCACCACAAGACCACAAGCTTATGGGCAAAGACAATCTTCAAGAGGAGATCGACTCGTTTGAAGAAGAATCCCAAGCCATGGTCAAGTGGGTTCCCAAGGACACTATTAGCTCTACTTCATCAATTGCTACCTCAACTCCGAGGATCCCAATCATGTTGATGTGGGTCCCCAAGAAGAATAACTAGAGAATTTCTTGAGGGGTGACCTCACCAACAAAATTCACTCACACTCATTTTTGGCAAGAGATATTTGCAATAAACTCCAATCCTATGCAGTAGTTCAAGGAGTCACAAATTCCCTCGTTAGTAAGCAAGGGACAAGGTAATTAATGAATCAATGGACATCATCATCATGCATATTTATCACTCCATGTCCATATATATCCTTGTACTTGTTCCTTGTGTGTGACTAACCCATGTAGGTGAGAAGAGTACAAAACAATAAGGATAGCTCCCAACTCACGATGATTTACATCAACTATGAGCATCCACTACTACAACACCTACGTGAAGTCTTCCTCAACAAAACCCAAGGTTAGTTTGTCCCTCTTAGGGGGGATGTCACATCAAGGGGGAGATTTACTCTAAGACTTGAGTCAAAACATCTCATAAGATGTGAACACATTAAAATCTTTATGTAAAAGTGGTAACCACACTTGTGCCTAAACGATGAGTATGACCTATGATAAAGTATTCTTGCTTGTCTCCTAAGCCAATATACTCATATATAGATGACTCCATCATCGCCAAAGTGCTTGGTAGATACTAGAGTGTTTGTGCATGTTTGACATATTCTATTTGACATCTTATTGTGTGAGCATGTTGATATGCATATTTTCTTCATTTGAGGCCATCCAATTGTTGTTCTTTGGATTTTAATTTTACTGGCTAATTGGATGTACATGAATGCCTAAGTACCCCCCTCTAGCTATCTATGATTTCTCATCTCAAATTCTATTCATGCTTCATCACAAAATTTGAGAAAGCACTTCTTGGACTCTCTGTGTGAGTAGCGCTCAGACCTATCGTTTTGACAAGGGATGACTTCCAAAACCTCCAAAGTGTATCTCAGCGTGACCAACTCTTACATCTTGGTTCCACTGAAGCACTAGGGTCGATCTAGGTTTTCAATCTCGGTACCACCGATCTCTAAATCTCGGCGTCACCGAGTTGCTCTATCCACAGAAAGTTACGCATCTTGGTGGAATCAAAATTTCTGGCTCGGTGTCACTGACAACACATAGGTATTTATATCCCATGGGTCCAGACTTTGAAATTTCACTTCAAACCGAATGCCCCGCCACCCCCTTCTACCGCCGCGTGCGTCTCCGGACGATCTACATTGCCTCTTGTGCGCTGTCGCCATAGGAGTCTACCGCCGTCAACGGGATCGTCTTCGTCGTTCCCACCATAGCGAAGATCCACCGAATTAGGGTAAATATGCGACACCTCTTGCGCTCCAACATCTGATTCATGCGTATTAGGACTTATTCATATTCTTTCCACGGTTTGAAATATTCCTATCCATGAGAAAATCCCGTAGAAATAGTCGAACGACAAAATTTAGGTTTAGGTGTCCGCCATATGCGTTTCGGCATCACTGAGTCGAGACAGATCGGCGTCACCGATGTGGTTTACCCACAACACAAAGGACTTCTCGATGAAACCAAAAGTTCCTATCAGTGTCACCGATTTGGAGTTTTAGGTTTTCCGAGAACAACTTCGGTGAAACTGAGTCACTTTTTGGTGAAACCGAAAAGGGTGACCAAGTTTCTGTTGATGAACTTGTCTGTGTCGGAGGCTCTGAAATTTGAAACTCGGTGGAACCAAATTTCACATTGTGCAAATCTAAAACAAACTTTTTGAGTTCAATTTTTTTGCAAAAACCTCTGCATTTTGTGATGATTATCCTTTCTGCTCCTCTAAATCTATTCGGAGGGCCAGTGCTTAGCCATGTCAGGTGATGACAAGATGATTCAAGGCTATTCCATCAACATGCTACATCATGTGGATAGCTACACCAGGTTTAGAGTGATGGATCTTATTGTTGAGACCATCAAGAGAACATCTGCTGACCAGAAGATATCTTGTGGATATGCTCCCTACATCCAGATGCTCATCAATTCCAAAGTTGGAAAGAGACTCTATCTACTTGATCGACCACACCTGCCCCTCCAGCCAGATTATGAGGATAATGCCATGATGATGGATCCATTTCATCCCACTTCATCTACTGCACATGCATATATACAGGTTGAGGCCCAGACAGAGGCAACTAGAGCCATTAGTGATCCTGTGTTCAAGACAAAAGGTGATCAAAAGGCCTATCTTATCAGCACCATTAAGGGTATGGAGAATGACATCACGAGCTTTTTCTAAACCAGAAGAGTCTTGAGAGGATTGTGGATACCAAGTTTCATGACCTTGATGCCAAGGTGAGCTGGCTGACCACGATGGTCAAGCAGTTGAAGTAGGAGGTAGATGTAGTGTGCGCACCCAACTCAGATGATGATGAGAGCCCCACATTGTCAGTCCAGACTCAGTTCAGGATTCAGGCTCGATCTATTGTTGTGCCTCCTCAGGACATGTAACCCTCAGTGTCTGCACCAACTGCTACGTCTACCTTGCCTCCTTCGACACCTCTAGTGTTACTCCACTAGCCCAGAGGACTTCTGTTGAAGCTTTCGCAGACACTCTCTTATCGACTCCTTCCACGACCACGGGTGCAGCTTCATCACCCCATGAAGGATACCACGCCCATAGTGATGCTTAGCTCTATACCTTCGATATTTTTGGTAACTTGTTGCCAAAGATGGAGAAGTGTTATAGATCATAGGGCTTCAGGAGAGAGTGGTGCATTCTGGTTGCTCTTCTCATTTTTAAAACATTTGGCCTATCTTTTTTATCTTAAACATTGTTGTGTTTGATCATACGCTTTGTGACTGATATTACTACTTCCTATATCTGTGATATTCATATGATGATCATTTACTCATGTTTGGTGCTATGTGCATTGTAATCCATTCATATCATTTATGTGCGCCACTAATATGTATGTGACATGGAAGAGTGACCCATGATCCTAATCGATTGTGCATTTGCATTCAAGCGCAAATTTAAAATAATGCACATATTTAGGGGGAGCTCTTGCTTAACACACACTTCCCAGAGCGATGATGCTATGCATTGATTATATTCTATGTCGAAGCTTTGACTATATGTTGTCATCAATTATCAAAAAGGGGGAGATTGAAAGCACAACTTCTCCCTAGGTAGTTTTGGTAATTAGTAACAACATATATTTCATTGGACTAATGATTTTACCAAGTATATCTCAAGAAAAGTTCAATGAATGGATTGTCAAAGGATTGCGAGGAGATCCCCTAGATGCAAGGAACATCAATTGGCAGCAAGCTTCAAGACTCTACATTTTGCATTTTGTGAGAAATCACATTTGAGCATAGGAAAGCTGATACGTCTCCAACGTATCGACTTTTTCAAACTCTTTTGCCCTTTTTTTGGACTCTAATTTGCATGATTTGAATGGAACTAACCCGGACTGACGCTGTTTTCAGCAGAATTGCCCTAGTGTTATTTTTGTGCAGAAATAAAAGTTCTCGGTTCGTCTTGAAAATTTACGGAGAATATTTTTGGAACTAATAAAAAATACTGGTGCAAGAATTAACCAGAAGGGGGACCACCAGTAGGCCACAAGCCTGCTAGCCGCGACCACCCCTGGTCGCGCTGAGCATGCTTGTGGGGCCCCCATGGCTCCTCCGACCTCCTCTGCAGCTCCATATAACTCTGTTTGTCCAGAAAAAAAATCAGAGAAAGAGTTCATCACGTTTCATGATACAGAGCCGCCACCATCGCCTGTTCTTCCTCGGGAGACCAGATCTAGAGTCTGTTTTGGGCTACGGAGAGGAGAAATCGATGCCTTCGTCATCACCAGCCATCCTTCATCACCAATTCCATGATGCTCCCCACCATTCGTGAGTAATCTCATCGTAGGCTTGCTGGAAGGTGATGGGTTGGACGAGATTTATCATGTAATCGAGTTAGTTTGGTTAGGGTTTGATCCCTAGTATCCACTATGTTCTGAGATTGATGTTGCTATGACTTTGCTATGCTTAATGCTTGCCACTAGGGCCCGAGTGCCATGATTTCAGATCTGAACCTACGATGTTTTCATGAATATATGTGTGTTTTTGATCATATCTTGCAAGTTGTAGACACCTATTATGAGTTATGATCCGCATCCCCCAGGGTGACAATAACTGGGATTCTTTCCGGTGATTACCGTAGTTTGAGGAGTTCATGTATTCACTAAGTGCTAATGCTTTGGTCCGGTTCTCTATTGAAAGGAGGCCTTAATATCCCTTAGTTTCCAATAGGACCCCGCTGCCACGGGAGGGTAGGACAAAAGATGTCATGCAAGTTCTTTTCCATAAGCATGTATGACTATATATGGAATACATGCCTACATTACATTGATGAATTGGAGCTAGTTCTGTGTCACCCTATGTTATAACTATTGCATGATGAATGTCATCCGACATAATTATCCATCACTGATCCATTGCCTATGAGATTTTCATATATTGACCTTCGCTCAGTTACTTTTCCGTTGCTACTGTTACAATCACTACAAACTGCAACTATCACTTTGCCACCATTACCGTTACTACCATATTATATTACTTTGCTACTGAAAACTTTGCTGCAGATATTAAGTCTTTCAAGTGTGGTTGAATTGACAACTGAGCTGCTAATACTCGAGAATATTCTTTGTCTCCCCTTGTGTCGAATCAATAAATTTGGGTTGAATACTCTACCCTCGAAAACTGTTGCGATCCCCTATACTTGTGGGTTGTCAAGACCTTTTTCTGGCGCCGTTGCTAGGGAGCATAGCATTATTCTCCGAGTCACTTGGGATATATATATATATGTTCATCACTATGAAGAATCTGAAAGATCCAAAAACCAAGATCTATCCCTCTACTATTTGGGGAGGTAAGGAACTGCCATCTAGCTCTGCACTTGATTCACCTTCTGTTATGAGTAAGTTTGCAACACCACCACCTACTAGTAATTCCGATATGTCGCAAGTAATTGATGATGCTACTTCTTCTATGCATGATACTTATGATGATACTTTGCTTGATGATACTGTACCACTGGGTGAATTTCTTGATGAACAAATTACTAGAGCTAATGCTGAGACTGATAATATTTCTGAATCTGATGAAATTATTGAAACTGAACACTATGATTCACCTGCTAGACCTAGCTTTCCTAGATATGAATTGCCTGATATACCCAAGGGTTATGTTATGGAAGGAGAGGTAGCTAGGGACTTTCTTGCTTGTCAGGATAGAGATGATCTTAAGAAATTGCTTCGCAAGTGGAAGGAAAAATCTCTGAATGCTAGAATGCAATATGATCCTAAGTTTGTTACTTCACCCATCTTTGTTACTGATAAGGATTATGAATTCTCTGTCGATCCTGAGTTAATTACTTTGGTTGAATCTGATCCTTTCCATGGTTATGAATCTGAAATTGTTGTGGCACATCTTACCAACTTGAATGATATATAGCCACCCTATTTACTCATGAGAAAAAAATTCGCTATTACTATATTCTTAAGTTGTTTCCTTTCTCATTAAAGGGTGATGCTAAGAAATGGTTTAATTCTCTTGCTCCTAGTTGTGTGCGTAGTCCCCAGGACATGGTTTATTACTTCTCTAAAAAATATTTTCCTGTCCATAAGAAACAAGCTGCCTTGCAAGAAATATTTAACTTTGTGCAACTTGAAGAAGAGAGTCTCCCACAAGCTTGGGGGAGGCTTCTCCAATTACTTAATGCTTTGCCTGATCATCCTCTCAAGAAAAATGAAATACTTGATATCTTTTATAATGGACTAACCGATGCTTCTAGGGACTACCTAGATAGTTGTGAGGGAACGAGCTGTTGAATAAGCTGAATTACTATTGAATAACATATTGAGCAATGATAATGATTGGACTATTCCCGAACCACCTCCAAAGCCAACTTCAAAGAAAAGAGGTATTCTATTCCTTAGTCCTGAAGATATGCAAGAGGCAAAGAAATCTATGAAAGAAAAGGGTATAAAAGCTGAAGATGTTAAGAATCTACCACCTATTGAAGAAATACATCGTCTTGATAACCCGACACAGGTAGTAGAGGTAAATTCTCTCAATAGATTTGATGAAAGAGATATCTCTTATAATAAGCTTGCTAGCCAATGCTTGTATGAATTTAATAATTTTATTATGAAGCAAAAAAAATCAATGCCTATGTTAGTAGACAATTGAAACATAATGCTTATATGCTTGATCGCTTGGGTGATTATTTGATTAGAACTGTCAATGATCTTAAGCTTATTAGTAAACATGCTTCCATGGTAACCAATCAAGTAGAGAAATTACTTAAGGCTCAAAATGATTTCTTAATGAGATGAATAGTAAAGACAATGATCATTGTGTTAAAGTTGTGACTAGAGGTGGTAGAATGACTCAGGAACCTTTGTATCCCGAGCGCCATCCTAGGAGAATTGAACAAGATTCTCAGAGAGTTAATACTGATGCACCTATTCCTTCCAATAAGAGTAGGAAAAAGAATGATGATAGTACTTTGCATGCTTCTAGTGAACCTGTTATAGATACATCTGAGAATCCTAATGATATTTCTATTTCTAATGCTGAGACACAATCTGGTGATGAACATGAGCCTAGTGATAACATTAATAATGATGTTCATCCTGATGCTCAACCTAGTAATGATAATGATGTGTTGATTGAACCTGCTGATGATCTTGATAACCCACAACCTAAGAATAAAAGATATGATAAAAGATATTTCATTCCTAGGAAACATGGTAGAGAAAGAGAACCATGGGTTCAGAAACCCATGCCCTTTCCTCCTAAAACATCCAAGAAAAAGGATGATGAGGACTTTCAGCGCTTTGCTGAAATGCTTAGACGTGTCTTTTTACGTATGCGCTTGACTGATATTTTGAAAATGTCTCCTTATGCTAAGTATATGAAAGATATTGTGACAAATAAAAGAAAGATACCGGAAGCTGAGATTTCCACCATGCTTGCTAATTATACTTTTAAAGGTGGAATACCTAAGAAACTAGGAGATCCCGAAATACCTACTATACTATGCTCTATTAAAGAAAATTATGTTAAAACCGCTTTATGTGATCTTGGAGCTGGTGTTAGTGTTATGCCTTTCTCTTTATACCGTAGACTTGATTTGAATAAGTTGACACCTACTGAAATCTCTTTGCAAATGGCTGATAAATCAACTGCTCTACCTATTGGTATTTGTGAGGATGTACCTGTCGTAGTTGCAAATGTTACTAGCTTGACGGAATTTGTTATTCTTGATATTCTCGAGGACGACAGTATGTCGATCATCCTTGGTAGACCCTTCTTGAATACTGCAGGGGCTGTTATTGATTGCAACAAGGGCAATGCCACTTTTCATATTAATGGTAATGAGCATACGATACACTTTTCAAAGAAACAACCTCAAGTTCATAGTATCAACTCTATTGAAAAAATTCCAAAAATTATATTTGGAGACTTTGATTTCCCTCTTCCTACTGTCAAGAAGAAATATGATATACTTATTGTTGGGGAAATGCATATCCCCATTGAGGTAACTTACTGTTATTCGAAAATTCTTCGATTTCATGACATTCGAAACAAGTTTGTTAATAAGACTTGATCAACCTTATTGATGGATTCCTTTTGATGAGCATGAGATGGATGAATTTAGAAAGCACAACTTCCTGCACCTAACTTTTACTTTCTATTACCTAGATGAAATTAAGTAAAAATTGCTAATTTTTTTCTGTTTTCTAAGTTTTCCATGCAATAGAAAAATGACCTGAAAATAAAAATTCCCAAAATCCCCTGAAAATTTAGTATGATTTTTTCTGGAATATTTAAGAATTTTTGGCCCCGAGAATGCATCAGGGGGCTGCACCAGTGGGCCACAAGCCTGCAGGGTGCGGCCACCCCTGTCCACGCCTAGCAAGCTGGTGGGTCCCACGTGCCCCCCTCCACTTATTCTAGCACCCATTCACTTCACCTTCCTAGATAAAAAATCCCACCATTACTCAAACCCGTGTTCTAGCTCATCTTGCTGCCATTTTCGATCTCCTTGCTCAAAACTCTATCTGCAAAACTGTTTTAGGGGATTGCTCACCGGTATGTGACTCCTCCAATGGTCCAATTAGTTTTTGTTCTAGTGCCTTATATATTGCAAATTTTTGCTGCTATGGTGACCATGTTCTTGAGGTTGCATGTCAAATTTTTATGGTCCTAAGTAGTTTTGATGCATGATATGGTCTCTAGGCACTTGAGGGAGTAGTTGCTATGAGTTTTGTTGAGTTTTGTGCACCTTTATTTTCACTCACTAAATTTTTTCAATTTTTTTCAGAAATGTTGAGAAGGTTACTAAGAGGATCTTCAAGTCGGGGTTCTAAGGAAGATGAAAATGAAATGAAGTAGAAACCCAAATACAATCTTCCTCGCATCACACAAATCCGACCATGTGAATGGCCGTGTGACACAATCTTGAGGGCGGCTAGAATTTATGAAGATTTCTATTATTTGGCCGAGAATGCAGGCATCACCGACTTCCTCAACGATAAGTGTGACCAGTACCTCTTGCTCACTAATACATTCGTGCAAAATTTTCACTTTCATCCTAGGGAAGACCCTCCTACAGTAGAATTTCACTTATATGATGTGCCTAAGAAAATGAACCTTTATGATTTTTGCAAAGTTTGTAAGATACCCTATGAGGGCAGCATCAGGGAGCCACGTCCTCGAGACATGGAAGACTTTATTACCACAATCACTGCAGGGGAAGAGGTAGGCGTGTCAAAGGCAAGAGCAAGTAGTTTACATTTTCCTGTGCTATGCTATTATTCATTATTTGCGGGAAGATGTTTAGTTGGTCGCTGGGAGAGTGGAAGCCTTAGTGCCCCTGACACCGCTTTTTTGCACCAAGCTTTACTTGATGATAGAACTTGTAGTCTGGACGCTATGGTGGCCCAACGGTTGAACACCAACCGTTCGAAGGGGCCCATATTCGGAGGTATCTATGCATCTCGTTTAGCTAAACATTTTGAGATACCATTAGGCTTCACGAGAAAGATGAAAAGCTGATACCCGCAAAGTTTCTAGATTATGACCGTATGGTATCTCATGATGTTATTAAAAACAATGATGAGAGGAGGTTGCTTTAGAATTTAGTATTTAGTCAGGGTACTTGTGAGATTATTAATCTGCCTGCTTCTTCTCTGTTCGATATTCATTCAGGCAGGTACACTGTTATGCCCGATGACATCTACCAATATTGGGGTTTGGCGCAACCCCCAGCACTTGAGCCAACACTGGCTCTGGATCCATATCAGACCCCGGTTTTTACTGGGAGCCACAGGAGGTTGGTAATCAGTGGAACCCTCAGTGTCCTCCGGAGTATCCCGGAGAAGGTTATTTCTAGCCGTGGACCTAGACCAACTTAGGCCAAAAGCCTAAGCTTGGGGGAGTACGTATTTCTCACCGAGATTACATTCATGTCCACACACTTATTTCAGTTGTCGGCGTTCATACTTTTTCATTGTACTATCCATGGTAGTTTAATTCCGGTTTTGCTTTCTTCTTGTGTGTTTAATAAACTTTGAGGAAAATACAAAAAAATTAGTTCTAGCTTTATTTCCTAGTTGTAGCATTAAAGAGAAAACCCAAAAAGATTTCTTGTTCTTCTTTTTTCTTGTTGGGAGCTTTACCGTGTAAATAATTTTCCTTTCTTTTCTTTGGGTCGTAAGGAGAAGACCACGATGACATGTTCAGTGGCTCTCATATGCACTATTGTTTATCTTACAAAGAGTCCATATTGCCTTGTCTTCTCCTTGGGTTTATTGTTTGCAGATTCCATCTTAGTCCAATGCACGTGCACTCTTATTATTATTCACATCGTTCGGTCGTGCAAGTGAAAGGCAATAATGACGATATTTGATGAAAAGATTGAGATGGAGAAAATCTGGTATGAACTCAACCTATCTTGCTTTTGTAAATATGATTAGCTCATCGTTCCAAATTCAGTATGTTATGGGTTGAACATGTTTGCAATAACAATTAGATATTATAGTTATTCATGCCATTCTTAATTAGCTAAGAGTGGATAATGGTTCGTCTTGAGTGCCAACATGCGCATTAAAATGGTTGTGATGTAGTATGATTGAATGGTATCCTCCTCTGGATGATTCAAGTGGCTTGACTTGGCACATGTTCACGCATGTAGTTGAAACAAATCAACATAGCCTCCATGATATTTATGTTCATAGTGAATTATATCCTACTCATGCTTGCATTAAATGTTGGTTAATCTCAAGGCATGTTGATGACTGTGTCGCTCTCTAGTTGGTCGCTCCCCAGTCTTTTGCTAGCCTTCACTTGTACTAAGCGGCAATACTGCTTGTGCATCCATCTCAATAAACCCAAAGTTGTTCCATACGAGTCCACCATATCTACCTATATGCGGTATTTACCTTCCATCCCAAGTAAATTTGCATGTGCTAAAATTTACAACTTCAAATAAACTTTCTGTTTTGTATGCCCAAATCACTCATGTGGCGACTAGGGGTTGTTAGTATGTTCCATGCTAGGTGGGTTATTCTCACGATATGTGTTGATTCACTATCATTCATGAGAAGTGGCTGGTAATCGGGATGCCCAGTTCCATGCTCAAAATAAAAATCAAAATATAATTAAACAACTCCCCAGGACTGTATTTGTATGGACGGTACCCGTGAATTCGGCCCGCTGTGGAGTGTGATTGATTGGTGGAGGGGGAGTAAAAACTTTGCCATTCTGTTTGGGAACCGCCTATAATGTATCTAGCATGGAAGATATTTAAAACCTCTTGGTCGTTATGTGAGCAACGAAAGCATACCACTCCAAAATCATTACCTATCTCTGTTTTAAAAGCTTGAGCTCTGGCACCTCTGCAAATAATTGCGTCCCTCTGCGAAGGGTCTTTCCACTTACTTTATTGTTGAGTCATCATCCTCTTATAAAAAGCACCAGTTAGAGAGCAGCATTTCATTTGTATTACTTGCTATTAATTGATATTGAGTATGAGCATGGCTGGATCTCTCTCACCGTGAATTACAATGTTTAGTCAGTCCTTGTTCTCCAGAGGTGCTCTGCATTTATGTTTTGCGGTCTCAGAAAGGGCTAGCGAGATACCATTATGTCATATTGTATCATGATTGTTTTGATAAATTGTTGTCATCCGAGACATGTTATTATTGCTCGCTAGTTGGTTATGCCATTGACATGAGTAAATGTGAGACCTAAATGTTATTGTGAATGTGGTTAGTTTATAATCTTCGCTGAAAATCTGAACATAAGTTAGAGATATTTAGAACAGCAAGATCAAACAGAGTTTGTAAAAGTTTTTCTTTATCACTTTCAATTTATTAACTAAATTGCTTGAGGACAAGCAAAGGTTTAAGCTTGGCGAAGTTGACACGTCTCCAACGTATCTACTTTTCCAAACTCTTTTGCCCTTGTTTTGGACTCTAATTTGCATGATTTGAATGGAACTAACCCGGACTGATGCTATTTTAAGCAGAATTGCCTTGGTGTTATTTTTGTATAGAAATAAAATTTCTCAGATCGTCCTGAAATTTTGGAGAATATTTTTGGAATTAATAAAAAATACCGGCGCAAGAATTAACCAGAGGGGGCCACCAGTAGGCCACAAGCCTGCTAGCCGCGACCACCCCCTGGCCATGCTGAGTAGGCTTGTGGGGCCCCCGTGGCTCCTCCGACCTCCTCTCCAGCTCCATATAACCCTATTTGTCAAGAAAAAAAATCAAATAGAAGAGTTCATCACGTTTCACGATATGGAGCCGCCGCCATCGCCCGTTCTTCCTCGGGAGACCAGATTTGGAGTCTGTTTTGGGCTCTAGAGAAGGGAAATCGACGCCTTCGTTATCACCAACCATCCTTCATCACCAATTCCATGATGCTCCCCATCGTTCGTGAGTAATCTCATCGTAGGCTTGTTGGACAGTGATGGTTTGGATGAGATTTATCATGCAATCGAGTTAGTTTGGTTAGGGTTTGATCCCTAGTATCCACTATGTTCTGAGATTGATGTTGCTATGACTTTGCTATGCTTAATGCTTGTCACTAGGGCCCGAGTGCCATGATTTCAGATCTGAACCTATTATGTTTTCATGAATATATGTGTGTTCTTGATCCTATCTTGCAAGTTGTAGACACCTATTACGAGTTATGATCCGCATCCCCCAGGATGACAATAACTGGGATTCTTTCCGGTGATTACCGTAGTTTGAGGAGTTCATGTATTCACTAAGTGCTAATGCTTTGGTCCAGTTCTGTATTAAAAGGAGGCCTTAATATCCCTTAGTTTCCAATAGGACCCCGCTGCCACGGGAGGTAGGACAAAAGATGTCATGCAAGTTCTTTTCCATAAGCATGTATGACTATATATGGAATACATGCCTACATTACATTGATGAATTGGAGCTAATTCTGTGTCACCCTATGTTATAATTGTTGCATGATGAATGCCATCCGACATAATTATCCATCACTGATCCATTGCCTATGAGATTTTCATATATTGATCTTCGCTTAGTTACTTTTCCGTTGCTATTGTTACAATCACTACAAACTGCTACTATCACTTTGCCACCGTTACCGTTACTACCATATTACTTTGCTATTGAATACTTTGCTGCAGATATTAAGTATTTCATGTGTGGCTGAATTGACAACCCAGGTGCTAATACTCGAGAATATTCTTTGGCTACCCTTGTGTCAAATCAATAAATTTGGGTTGAATACTCTACCCTCGAAAACTATTGCGATCCCCTATACTTGTGGGTTATCAAAAGCCATTAGTATTAAGAGATTTTTATTTCTGTTTCCTAGTTCCTTAGCTATACTCATTCATCCCCATGCTCTTAACTTTTGCTCACTTTTCCCCACTCCCTTGCCCGAAACCCTCAGAACTGGTCACAACAAACATTGCTGTCAGGTCAATGTCTTGACTGTTAACTCTGACGAGTGGGGCCGTGCTGGACTGTGTTGCCAGTTGGACCTGAGAGGGGGTTGGACCTGACAAGTGGGGCCGCGTTTGGCAGTCTCGTTGTTTGACCGTTGGGCCGTGGTTTCGCTGGAGTGTTAGGCCTTTGCATGAAACGCCTGCATGCGCCGCCATGACAGAAGCCTGTTATGCATGCATGACGTATCCAGCAATCCTCCTATGCATGCACCCAGCAAGCCTACCTGCATGCGTCGATGCGTGCCGGCACGATGCGTTAACCGTGCCTGCATGCGCCGACCAAGCCTGCATGTACTGATGTGTGCCGCCTCGATACGCTGACCGAGCCACTTTCCTGCACGCGAGCCACCACGGACGCAACAATGGTTTTTGTCGCTGGTTCTCTCTTGTCGCACGCGTGTCGCATCGATTTAGTGTAGCGATTAAAACCCAAATCTAGATCACTCTCCGAGCGAGGCGAGGATGCAGTACTATGGCCCCACCTTCTAGGTGCCACCCACCGCGCCGGAGAGGCGGTACGCTGCCATCGTCGTCATGGAGATGACCCTCCTCGTGTGGGTGGTCTTACGCTGGAGGGGTGCCAGCAAGTTTGTCCAGTGGTTCCTCCGTGCGGGCTATGCCCACCTCCCGGTGGGCTCGCCGGTGATGTTCCGACTGGAGGAAGTGCGCCCAAACGTCAGCTCTCCACCGTCAGGCCTCATCGCCCACTTCACCAACAGATTCGATGCGTACTACCTCCTCGGCAAGGTGTTTTGGTGTGGGTGCGAGTTCATCACATTCACCACCTACATCATCTTCATGGACTTCGATAGCATCTTGCCCACCCGCAACGGTATGCACAGCCTCCCCTACTACCTCGGTGAGGATGACATGGAGGAGGAGCACTAAAGAGAAGGCGCAATGAAGATGGTGATGAAGGCCCAACCTGTCTCGTGAAGCTTGTCTTGACTGTTAGCGCTTTTTATATACTTCTATGTTATGTCATCGGTTGTATCGTGAACTCTTTTATGTACAACGTGTTTTATATTTTTATGTTATGTCGTTGGCTAGCCTAGATGCTGAACTATGTGCGTGTGTGGAGGGTTGGTCATTATCTCTTCAAGTTATGATCCAGATGGACTCCCTTGTTGCAGTGAAGTTGATCCAAGCAAAAGAGGTGGATAGATCTATCTACGCATCGCTTATTAAGGATATTAGATACTTTATGTCTCTTCGTGAATCTTGTATTACTCATATTAATTGTAGCCAAAATAAATTTAGTGATAGCTTAGCTAAGTTTGCTTGTTTAGAAGGCAGAACTATGACTTGGATAGGGTCGGGGCCTTTGGTA
Source organism: Hordeum marinum (assembly GCA_022496015.1). Taxonomy (NCBI): domain Eukaryota; kingdom Viridiplantae; phylum Streptophyta; class Magnoliopsida; order Poales; family Poaceae; genus Hordeum; species Hordeum marinum. The sequence continues at coordinate 123,233,556 of CM039673.1, read as the reverse complement.
GCGATAGAGCTAGCTGTCATTGATTGTTTGATCCTTTCGTGATGAGTAATACATTATTTCACCCACAAAAAATATATCTTAGGGCACCCTATGTTTTATGTAAGAATTATGCTATGCTTGCTACTTTCTATGTTATGGATGTACACTTGCGATGTGAGATATCGGTAGATGGATATGGTGCCGTAGCCGAGCCCTAGAGATGCTCTCTATATGGATATGGTGTTGTAGCTGATCCCTAGACATGCTCTCTAGATGGATATGGTGGCTAATGGTGCCACCGGACTTTATTTTAGACGTGGTTTCTGATGAATATCATGATCTACATATTAAATCTGACATGCTCTTAATAATAAATTTGCCATGTTCTACAAAAAATCGTGTATAAAACAAAAAAGAAAAAAATCATGTATACAATATTTTTCTTGCAACAAAAACATGTTTATAATACCCGCATGTCAAAAAATCAAAGTGTTGTGCTGTAGGCTATATACAGAAGCAAATTGCCAGGATATGTACAAATAAATTTGACATGGGCAAGTTCAATAAAGATTTTTTTATGGTATCTACACTAACAATGACATGGAAAAAGTTATTCTTAAGTTCGCCATGGCAATTATCTGTAAAAAAATGCCATGGGACAAAAGTTGTACTGCTAACAATAAATCGATTTACCGTCATGCACTATTTTTGTTCGGCATGGCAATAATCAAGCAAAAAAATAGAGCCAACGCGTGCACTATTTTCTAGGACTCTTTTATCTTTGTGGGCCTTCGACACTCAACGCAATGCGATGGCCCAACCAGAGCTTAGTTTCAATTTGTGCCGTAGAACTACGTTTTTTTTTCTTTTGCGGTCGGTGTTGTCTGACAAAACTGAAGAAACTGAAAGTGTACAAAACTGACATGATCCACAAATTAAGCAACACAGAGCATAGGGCATATGATCCACAAATTTAAGCAAATCGTAGAGCACATGATCCACAAATTTAAGCAAATCCTAGAGCACATGGTCCACAAATTTAACCAAATCCTAGAGCGCATGACACCACACTAATAACATCTCTAACGAGTGATGACCAGTAAGTAAGCAAATCCTAGAGCAAATATAATAGTATAAAATCCTAAAGCTATGAAATTCGTCTGCTTGTTCAATTGAATCATCTGCTTCAACTTCTTGTTCATTTTAATTCCCACTTCAGATCTGCATCCCCAACTGTCAGAGCAGCACTTTCATAGACCGAATTCGTTGGTGTTGACGGCAGATTGAGCTCCCAGGTTGGGGCCCCATTGCATTGAATCCTCTTAATGTAGTCATCCAACCATTCAAAATGTGTGCATTTCTTCACGATCTGAAACGAAAACATGAACCTTAAATCCTAGATCCAAGGAAAAAGAATTAAAAGCAAATAGAAAAATAAATCAGAGAAAAATCATGAGATCTAGCTTGCCCCTCTAGAATGCTCTTGCATTTCACGAACTCGCACCCATAGTTGCCATTCTTGACCGCCTGCGAAGTCAACCGTACCAGTGGCACATTGCGTGGGCAGGCAAGACATCGCTCCATGGGAAGTGGACCATAGTGGGTCCACGAGGGGCGGGAGGCTGAAGTGGAGCTCGACACATTGCCCAAAGTCGCCAAAGAAGAAGAAGCAGAGGAGTGGCTCCTCTCATCACTGGAGAATAAGAAGTAGAGGAGTGGCTCCTCTCGTCGCCGTAAAATAATAAGCAGAAGAAAGGGGAGGCAACGGTGGGCGAGCACAACCAACAACTCTCACAGATCGCCCCACGATCCAACGATGTGGAGCTGTCCACGTTATCCAACGGTGCGGAGGGTTGTCACTTGGCGCTAGGGTATGATCGGACAACTAACCCTTCGCCGCGGGGTTTTGAGCTGGTCAACGGGGTTTCCAAGGCTTTGACTGAGCATAACTAATTTAAAAAAAACTCGAAAAATCGTGAAACCTTCGCCATTCATCGTTTTATAAGACACACTAACGAGGAAAAATACTAAACTTGGTATACAAACATTGACAAAAAAACTAGCTGACACGATCAAGGTCAAATGAGAACCATTAATTTAAATGTGCTGAAAAAACCTTCACACATATGAGCTATCATGTACAACATTTCATAGAGTCCAAGGAGAGGAGGTAGGGTTCCCTTCGGTTTTCAAAAACTAAAAAATTAAAAAAATCACCAAAGGTTGATTTCAAAGTGAATAAGAAGGATCTGAACTTAGTTTTCCATTTTCATATTTTAAACGTGTTTTTAATGGTTTTCTATTAAAGTATTTTTTTCAAAAAATGTAAAAATATGAAGATTAATTCAATAAATAGTGATACTTGGAATCTACACTATATAGATTGAATAGGTGTTAATAAAAAAATATTTGGCTCATTTAGAGTAGGTCAAAAAAAACTTGATTACAAATGCATGGTAAAACTAGTAGTCATGTGAAATGTAGTCATGAGAAATGTGCTTGGGAGCTCATTTGGAGCACATTTCTCATGACTACAAGTTTTACCATGCAAAAGAGATCGGATTGATCACCTAAGGATTTATAATAGTTCAACAAAATTTTCAACTCACACCACAGGGCAATGGACTTCGAGTGTTGGTTCGAATTCAAAGTTTGCCTTAAATTCAAATTTTTCCTCAGTTTTGTATTCTACCTAAAATTTCACATCAAATTACAAATAGAATTATTACACCTTACAAGTTTTCACAGTAGTTCAAATTGATGATAGAATCCTTCTTACAAATCCTTAAAGTTAAAAGTTTATGACTTGCATTCAAGTTCAAATTCAAATATGACTTGCCTTGCTCCTTGTGCTCGGTCAGTCAATGCTCAACAAAATCTGGCGGTGGCGGTTTTGTTGAGCTTTGACTGACCAAGCAATTGATGACAAAATTAATGGTCATTTGTGGGTTCACTAATCCTTAAAGGAACTTCAGACAAAATAACTTCCTCCTCTCTTATTTCTTCAAAACCTTCATAAGCCATGGTTTCAAATTATGCATCAGATGATTGTTCAACCGAAGTTTCTTCCTCTCTAGGTTTTTCTGTCCTGTGCCTATAATTATCCTAGAGCTATGTCAAATAGAAATAAGCTTAGGCATCGATAAAAAAGAGAACAAATGCAAAAAAGGGAAAGGTTGCACACATACCAAGCTGATACTTCAGTTGCTTCATTCTCCTCTAAACTTGCTACATTCTCCTCTGCTGCTGCATTCTCCTCTAAACTTGTTGCATTCTCCTTTGCTGCTGCATTCTCCTCTGCATTTGCTGCTGCCCATTGTTCCTCTTCTCCAAATGATGCATCAACTGGATTAGTACAAATCCTAGCAATATGCCCTAGGACACCACATTTTTTGCACTTACATTGTTTTTTACACAACCCTCTTCACCAGCTCTTATCATGTTTTTCCTTGGTCTTCCTGGTGGCCTAGTCAGTAGAGGAGAATGGAGTTTGAAGCCTGGGTCTACTATGTTCCATTGGTCTTTTCCCAAGAGTACAGGCACATGTTCCACTCCAGGGAATACAATTTCTACTGCACTCTCTAAAACCTTGCAAGCATGTGTGTGTAGAACTAAACCTAAGGGTGTACCTATAATGTTGCGCAACTGCTGCAGAAACCAGACCCAACTCTCCTTGGACTCTGCCTCCAACACACCAAATGCAAATTGGAATAGCCAGTTGTGTCCATCAACTGCAGAAGCTGCTGCTAGCTGGCCACTCCATCTTCCATTCAAAGCAGTTGCATCGACAGCCCAATAGGGCCTACAACCATTCAGAAACCCCTGCCAGCAAGCCTTGAAACAAACAAAAGCCCTCCTGAAGCACTCCTTCTCCACTATCTTCCCTTTTAATTTGTACTGAACTATATGCTTGTCAATCTCTACAACACTCCCTGGACTAGTCGTCTCCACTTCAGCTTTGAAGGTGTAGAGAAACTGAAAACTCTCATTACATGGACCATTAATCCTACCAAGAGCCCTTTTCTTAGCATAGAAAATCTTCATGTAAGGTATATTAATATTGTACTTGTCAAATAGCTTCCCATGGAGTGATGTTGGACCAATTGTTGGTGTTTCCCTCACCCAATCCAAGATTGCATCTTCCACCCACCTAGTCTTTGCAAGCTTTGATTTGTCCTTTCCCCCTCCCCCTCCAGGTGGGCAAGCGTGCCCGTGTTTTTTTTAATCTGAAACAAAATGAAAAATGATGTCAAATACAATTAAGAAACAGTACACATGATCTAAATATAGAATGGATAAAAAATCTAGAAAAAGATTCAGTTGTAATACCTGAATCAATTTGCTCTTTAGTATAGTGGATGCATGCAACCTCCACCTACACCTATCATAAGGGCAATGGACAGTGCATCTTCTTGGCTCACTCCTATTAACCTCATAGGAGTTTTCTATGAGAATGCAATATGTAGTCACTGCATTACGACAGTCCACCATCAATTCGAAAATGGTTCCTGGAGTAAGATGAGGATTCTCCCTATTCCACTCAATTGTTGGCATGTCCTCACCATCATATTCTTGTAAAACTAAGGAGTTGATGTTCTCCTCCCTCTCTTCATCAGCAGTGTCATCAAATATATCACGACTGATAGGCTCCTATGTATATTCATCTTCCATTCCATGTTGACTGACTCTATCTACTAGTTCAGGGAATAAAGTCTCATCCTCATCACCATGTTGAGGCACTTCCTCGTCAGGCTCTGCATCTACTTCTACATCAGGTAGAGAAGGGAGAGGAGAAGTGGCAAAATTAGTGGCAGCCGACATGTTGTGGCTTTCAGAACCACTAGGTTTACTTGGTATCGACCTACAAGGAGTGCGAGGACGCTCGCTATTAGCAAAGACAGATGATGTCTGAACACCCTTCCCCTTCGGGTACGTTGTTTGCGTGCCTGAAGCACACCAATATGGATTTTACCGAAACAGCTATCAAAATTCAAACTAAATAGCAATCCCAGATGCTCGTCATAGGTTAATGGTACAAATCTCTGCTTGGTACTGTCCAAATATCTCAGTTCAACAGCATCGGCAGGGCTCCACGAATACTGACAATAGAGTGCCTTATGGAAGTCTGTGAACAAAACGCTGGTTTCTACCACTTTCGGATAGAAAAATCCAGAAATCAGATACGGTTTAGTTCCACACAGCTCGCTAGTTTCCATTCTAACCGCTAGCGAAAAGCAAGTGCAGGATCAACCCTATTCGATTAAAATAAAGGGCGCAGTTAAACCGAAAATATTCAGAATAATTGCACGGATTCATGCCAAAGGTGGTCAAATACAACCTAATTTACAGATCTCCTATTCAATTTGAGAGGAAAACGATGCTTACCCATTTGGAATCCATGAATTATCCGCCTCTGATTCGACCCAATCATCTCCACAGTCGATGGGCCGGACGGGGTGCTCCCCCGACATCGCTTCCTAATCCTAGATGGGGAGAGAGGGTAGATGCGGCGGAGGCGGCACGACGGTGACAGAGGCAACACGACAACGGCGGAGGGGCGGCATGGAAGCGACTCAATCTAATACAGGTTATAGTGAGTGTCAGTTTTGTGTCCCCACTCGTTAGCACGTAGCGGTCAAAATGTGGACTCGGTCCTATGCGGCCCCACTTGTCAAAGTTAATGGTCAGAGGCATTGACCCAACGACAACGTCCATTGTAACCTGCTCTAAGGGTTTCGGGCAAGGGAGTGGGTAAAAGTGAGCAAAATTTAAGAGTGTGGGGATGAATGAGTACAACTAACGAACCAGGGGCACAAAAATAAAAATCCCTACTATTAAAAGGGGATGAAGTATCTATGATGATTTGGTTGCTCAAGTACTTAGAGTTGGCCACCAAAATACCTCATGAATTCTCCAAACTTTTTTTGTCCAAACCCCAAGCCTAAATCCGGTGTTAACAAGTTTCCAAATTCGGCCCTATAAAGTTTTACCCTAAACATAATCAAGAGCTGCTACCTCTTGAGCATGCGTTGGTTTTCCCTTGAAGAGGAAAGGGTGATGCAGCTAAGTAGATAAGTATTTCCCTCAGTTTTTGAGAACCAAGGTATCAATCCAGTAGGAGGAACAAGCAAGTCACCCATGGACGCACCTACACAAATAATCAAACTCTTGCACCCAACTCTATAAAGGGGTTGTCATTCCCTTCGCGGTTATTTTGAAGGATTAGATCCGATAGAGATAGATGTAATGAGTGCGGAAAGTTAAAGGTAAATAAATTGCAGCAAGTATAGATCTGAAAATATACGATGGAAAATAGACCTGGGGGCCATAGGTTTCACTAGAGGCTTCTCTCTTGAAGGCAAATATCATGGTGGGTAAACAAATTACTGTCAAGCAATTGATAGAAAAGCAAATAATCATGTAGTTATCCAAGGCAATGATCATGCATATAGGCATGACGCCTGTGACAAGTAGACCGAAACGATTCTGCATCTACTACTATTACTCCACACATCTACCGACTCCTGCCTGCATCTAGAGTATTAAGTTCATGAAGAACAGAGTAACACATTAAGAAAGATGATATGATGTAGAGGGATAAACTCAAGCAATATGATGAAAACCCCATCTTGTTACCCTTGATGGCAACAATACAATACGTGCCTCGCTACCCCTACTTTGTCACTGGGTGAGGACACCGCAAGATTGAACCCAAAACCAAGCACTTCTCCCATTGCAAGAATTACCAATCTAGTTGGCCAATCCAAACCAATAACTCGAAGAGACTTGCAAGGATATGAAATCATTCATATAAGAAATAAGAGGAGATTCAAATAAGATTCATGGATAATCTGAACATAAACTCACAATTCATTGGATCTTGACAAACACGCTAGAAAATAAGATTACAACAGATAGATCTCCATGAAGATCATGAAGAACATGGTATTGAAGATCAAAGAGAGAGAAGAAGCCATCTAGCTACTAGCTATGAACCCATAGGTCTGTGGTGGACTACTCACGCATCATCGGAGGGGCAATGGAGTTGATATAGATGCCCTCCGTGATCGATTCCCCCTCCGACTGATTACCAGAGAAGGCTCCAAGATTGGATCTCATGGGAACCGAGGCTTCTGGTGGCGGAAAAGTATTTTCGTGGCTTTTTATGATGTTGGGGGAATATTTGGGTATTTATAGGCCCAATAATAGGGTTAGGAGACCTGTCAGGAGGCGACAAGCCTGCTAGGCGTGGCTAGGGGGGCCATGCCTAGTAGGCTTGTGGCGCTCTGGCACCTCCCTTGACGTGCACTCCAAGCTTGGATGACTTGTTTCCTTCCAGAAAAATTCCTTCCGAAGGTTTTATTCCGTTTGGACTCCGTTTAATATTCCATATCTGCAAAACTCAAAAACAAGTAAAAAACAAAAACTGGCACTTGGCTCTAGATTAATAGGCTAGTCCAAAAATAATATAAAATAGCATATTAATGCATATAAAACATCCAAAACAGATAATATAATAGCATGCCATCATCAAAAATTATAGATATGTTGGAGACGTATCAGCATCCCCAAGCTTAATTCCTGCTCGTCCTCGAGTAGGTAAATGATAAAAACAGAATTTTTGGTGTGGAGTGCTACCTAACATATTTATCCAAGTAATATTCTTTATTGTGGCATGAATATTCAGATCCATAAGACTCAAAACAAAATCTTAATATGGATATAGAAGCAATAACATTTCAAGCATACTAGGAAAGCAATTGTATATCTTCAAAATATAATGGCAAAAGAAAGTTATCACTACAATATCATATGGTCTGGCTATGCTCCATCTTCCCCACACAACGTATTTACATCATGCACAACCCCGATGAAAATTCAAGCAATTGTTTTCACACCCATTTTCTCAAACTTTTTCAACTCTCATGTAATACATGAGCGCGAGCCATGGATATAACACTATAGGTGGAATAGAATATGGTGGAGGTTGTCAAGGAAAAGGGAGAAGATAGTCTCACATCAACTAGGCGTATCAATGGGCTATGGAGATGCCCATCAATAGATATCAATGTGAGTGAGTAGGGATTGCCATGCAACAGATGCATTAGAGCTATAAGTGTATGAAAGCTCAAAAAGAAACTAAGTGGGGGTGCATCCAACTTGCTTTCTCATGAAGACCTAGGGCAATTTTAGGAAGCCCATCATCGGAACATACAAGCCAAGTTCTATAAAGAAAAATTCCCACTAGTAAATGAAATTGACAAAATAGGAGACTCTCTAACATGAAGATCATGGTGCTACTTTGAAGCACACGTGTGGCAAAAGGTAGTAGCAATGTCCCTTCTCTCTTTTCTCTTTTTTTCTTGTTGTTGGGCATCTAAGGCCTCTTTTATTCATTTCTATTTTTTTATTTGGGCTTCGCTGGCCTCTTTTATTTTTCATAAAGTCTGGACTCTCATCCCTACTAATAAGGGAATCATAGCTTCCATCATCCTTTCCTCAGATGGGACATGCTCTATAATGAAAATCATCACACTTTTATTTACTTACAACTCAAAAGAAAAGTTCAACTCGATACCTATGACAAAATATGACTATATGCAATATGGAAGTGATGGTGTGCATGTCATAAAAGGAAATGGTGGAAGTTGCATGGCAATATATCTCAGAATGGCTATGGAAATGCCATATTAGGTATGTATGGTGGCTATTTTGAGGAAAGATATATGGTGGCTGTTTTGATGAAGGTATATGGTGACTGTTTTGAGGAAGGTGTTTGTTGCACCAGCGAAAGTTACACGGTACTAGAAAGGCTAGCAAAAGTGGAAGGGTGAGAGTGCGTATAATCCATGGTCTCAACATTAGTCATGAAGAACTCACATACTTATTGCAAAAGTATATTAGTCATTGAAGCAAAGCATTAAATGCATGCTCCTAGGGGAGGTTGGTGCCCCCCGACCCTCACACAAAGGTCGACAATCTATAACAAGTCATGGTCCCACTTCCTTACATAGCGGTTCACCATACGTGCATGCTATGGGAATCACAAACCTTTACACAAGTATTTTTGCCAAATCACAATTTACTTCCTAACATGTCTCTTAACATTACCATCTTTATATCTCATAACTTTATGCAAGGAATCAAACTTCCCATAAATACTCAATGCACTTAATATGGAAGTTTTTATTATATCCCTTTTGGATGCCTATCATATTAGGACTAAATTCACAACCTAGACCAATTACCATGCTGTTTTTAGAAACTCTGAAAAATATTATAAGTGAGGTATGAGAGTTCAAGTATTTCTATAAAACAAAAATACCACCGTGCTCTAAAATGTATAAGTGAAGCATATAGAGCAACATTGCCCAACTCAAAAGATATAAGTGAAGAACATAGAGTATTCTTAACGATTCAGCATGTCTGTCTCAAAATATATGTGCAGCAAGGATGATTTTGGCAATCTATCAAGCAAAGACTCATATCATACAAGACGCTCCAAGAAAAACACATATCATGTGGTGAATAAAAATATAGCCTCAAGTAAATTTATCGATGAATTGAAGACGAAAGAGGGGATGCCTTTCGGGGCATCCCCAAGCTTAAGATTTTTGGCATCCTTGAATATGACTTGGGATGCCTTGGGAACCCCCAAGCTTATGATCTTGCCACTCCTTATTCCATAGTCCATCCAATCTTTACCCAAAACTTGAAAACTTCACAACACAAAACTTAACAGAAAACTCGTGAGATCCGTTAGTATAAGAATATAAATCACCACTTTAGGTACTGTTGTGAACTCATTCTTTATTTATATTGGTGTTATACCTAATGTAATACAACTTCTCCATGGCTCATACCACATGATACAACCCATAGATTCACCAAAATAGGCAAACAACTCAAAGAAAATAGAATCTATCAAAAATAGAACAGTCTGTAGCAAATTGAAAACTTCATATATTTCTATAACTAAAAATATTATTAAAATGTAGTAAAACCTGGGGAATTTATATATCAATTTTGTGTAAAAATTTCAAATCAATTTGACGCCCTGAAAAAATTATAAATTTCCTAGATTGAGCACAAAAGTTTCTGTTTTTCAGCAACATTAAATCAACAACTACCATAGATCACCCAAAAGGTTTTACTTGGATCAAACACTAATTAAAACACCAAAACACAACTACTAAAGAAGTAATAATGTGTTAAACACTCAAAAACAGAAGCAAAAACAGAACACAAAAATAAAATTGGGTTGCCTCCAAACAATCGCTATTGTTTAACGCCCCTAGCTAGGCAAAACACAATAGATCTAGGTATTGTCATCTTTGGTATGCAACTCCTCAATTGCACAATTATAATCCCTAGGAGGCATGTTGTTCTTATCATGATAATACTCCTAGGTAAAAAAATCAAGAGATTCAATGGTGGCAATTGGTTCCTTAATAATATTGAGAAAGTTGGGGTGAATACTTATCATCTTAAGATATTCATATTTACTAGAAGATTCACCCTTATTTTTAGGAACATAAACAAACTTGGAAGTCTTAGAAGGCGAAGGAGTTGGAGTGGTTTGAACCAAAGCAAAAGTAGATCCCAAGTTGGTAATAATGTCCTCTAGCTTGCCAATTCTAGAGGAATCTTGTTCCAATTTTTCATTAACTATGGGTTCATTTTCCTTAAGGTTTTTTAAGGTAACTCCTACTTTAGATCCATATTGGGTAATGTGATTATCAATCTTTTTATCCAAGTTTTCAATAAGCTCAACTGCAGCAACACTTTTTCAATAATATCAAGCTTTTGCATCACATGTTTTAGAGTTAAAATTGTCCCATTAACCATGATTGGGGGTGATCCAAACAAATTTATCATCGCACTATAGGAGTCAAAGGTATGAATTCCCAAAAAAAATCCCTCCCATGATGGTATCTAGGACATATCTATTCCAAGGAGTGATACCCACGTAAAAGTTCCGAAGGAGAACGATAGTATATTGCTTACAAATAGATCTATTTTGAGAATTGCAAATTCTATACCAAGCATATTTTAAGTTTTCTCCCTCCCTTTGCTTAAAATTAAGAACCTCAGGGAGCATTAGTTATAGTAGTAAGACTAGACATGCATTCAAACAAACGAAAGGCAAGTGAAAGAAGGGCGAACAAAAAGGCAAATCTTTTGGTATTTTCTGAAAGTCGTTTTAGAAGTGGGGGAGAGGAAAACAAGAGGCAAATGGCAAATAAACTAAATGCAAGAGATGAGTTTGTGATGGGTACTTGGTAGGCTTGATGTGTAACCTCCTAGCAACGGCGCCAGAAATCCTTCTTGCTACGTCTTGAGCATTCGGTGGTTTTCCCTTGAAGAGGAAAGGGTGATGCAGCAAAGTAGATAAGTATTTCCCTCAGTTTTTGAGAACCAAGGTATCAATCTAGTAGGAGGAACAAGCAAGTCACCAATGGATACACCTACACAAATAATGAAACTCTTGTACCCAACGCTATAAAGGGGTTTTCAATCCCTTCACGATTATTTGCAAGGATTAGATCCAATAGATATAGATGTAACGAGTGCAGAAAGTAAAAGGTAAATAAATTGCAGCAAGTATAGATCTGAAAATATATGATGGAAAATAGACCCGGGGGCCATAGGTTTCACTAGAGGCTTCTCTCTTGAAGGCAAATATCATGGTGGGTAAACAAATTACTGTCAAGCAATTGATAGAAAAGCAAATAATCATGTTGTTATCCAAGGCAATGATCATGCATATAGGCATCACGTCCGTGACAATTAGACCAAAACAATTCTCCATCTACTACTATTACTCCACACATTAACCGACTCCTATCTGCATCTAGAGTATTAAGTTCATGAAGAACATAGTAACGCGTTAAGAAAGATGACATGATGTAGAGGGATAAACTCAAGCAATATGATGAAAAACCCATCTTGTTACCCTTGATGGCAACAATGCAATACGTGCCTCGTTACCCCTACTTTGTCACTAGGTGAGGACACCGCAAGATTGAACCCAAAACCAAGCACTTCTCCCATTGCAAGAATTACCAATCTAGTTGGCCAAACCAAACCAATCACTTGAAGAGACTTGCAAGGATATGAAATCATGCATATAAGAAATCAGAGGAGATTCAAATAAGATTCATGGATAATCTGAACATAAACTCACAATTTATCGGATATTGACAAACACACCACAAAAGAAGATTACATCGGATAGATCTCCATGAAGATCATGAAGAACATGATATCGAAGATCAAAGAGAGAGAGAAGAAGCCATCTAGCTACTAGCTATGGACTCGTAGGTCTGTGGTGGACTACTCACGCATCATTGGAGGGGCAATGGAGTTATTATAGATGCCCTGTGTGATCGATTCCCCCTCCGGCAGATTACCGGAGAAGGCTCAAAGATTGGATCTCTCGGGAACGGAGGCTTCCGGCGGTGGAAAAGTATTTTCGTGGCTTGTTCTGATGTTGGGGGAATATTTGGGTATTTATACGCTAAAGAATAGGGTTAGGAGACCTGCCAGGAGGCGACAAGCCTGCTAGGTGCGGCCAGGGGGCGCGCCTAGCAGGCTTGGGCGCCTTGGCACCTCCCCTAACGTGCACTCCGATCTTGGATGACTTGTTTCCTTCCAGAAAAATCCCTTGCGAAGGTTTTATTCCATTTGGACTCCGTTTAATATTCCATATCTGCAAAACTCAAAAACAAGGGAAAAAACAGAAACTGGCGCTTGGCTCTAGATTAATAGATTAGTCCCAAAAATAATATAAAATAGCACATTAATGCATATAAAACATCCAAAACAGATAATATAATAGCATGCCATCAACATGTTAGTCCCAAAAATAGTATAAAAAGTTTCCAAAAGTATATGAAAGTTGTAGAATATTGGCATGAAACAATCAAAAATTATGGATACGATGGAGACGTATCAGCATCCCCAAGCTTAATTCCTGCTCGTCCTCGAGTAGGTAAATGATAAAAAAAGATAATTTTTGATGTGGAATGCTACCTAGCATAATATTGTTTATATAATATAATTATGGCATGAATATTAAGACACGAGTGATTCAAAGCAATAATCTATTATTTGACATTAAGACAATAATACTTCAAGCATACTAATAAAGCAATTGTATCTCTTCAAAGTATACTGGCAAAAGAAAGTTATCCCTACAATATCATGTAGTCTGGCTATGCTCCATCTTCCCCACACAAAGTATTTATATCATGCACAACCCCAATGACAAGTCAAGCAATGGTTTCACACCTTTTATGTTCTCAAACTTTTTCAACTCTCACGCAATACATGAGCGTGAGCCATGGACATAGGACTATAGGTGGAATAGAATATGGTGGAGGTTGTGAAGAAAAAGGAGAAGATAGTCTCACATCAACTAGGCGTATCAACGGGCTATGGAGATACCCATTAATATATATTAATGTGAGTGAGTAGGGATTGCCATGCAACGGATGCACTAGAGCTATAAGTGTATGAAATCTCAAAAAGAAACTAAGTGGGTGTGCATCCAACTTGCTTGCTCATGAAGACCTAGGGCAATTTGAGGAAGCCCATCATTGGAATATACAAGCCAAGTTATATAATGAAAAATTCCTACTAGTATATGAAAGTGACATAATAGGAGACTCTCTATCATGAAGATCATGTTGCTACTTTGAAGCACAAGTGTGGAATAAGGATAGTAGCATTATCCCTTCTCTCTTTTCTCTCTCTCTCTTTTATTTTGGGTGGGCATCTAAGGCCTCGTTTTTTATTTGGGTCTCGTTGGCTTCTTTTATTTTTCATAAAGTCCGGAGTCTCATCCCAACTTGTGAGGGAATCATAGCTTCCATCATCCTTTCCTTGCATGGGACAATGCTCTAATAATGATGGTCATCACAATTTTATTTACTTACAACTCAAGAATTACAACTTGATATCTAGAACAAAATATGACTCTATATGAATGCCTCCGATGGTTTACCGGTATGTGCAATGATCTAGCATAGCAAATGACATAAAAACGCACAAGCCATGAAAACATCACGCTAACTATCTTACAATCATGCAAAGCAATATTAAAAATGATGGTGCTTGTCATAATAAACGGAACGGTTGAAGTTGCATGGCAATATATCTCGGAATGGCTATTGAAAGGCCATAATAGGTAGGTATGGTGGCTGTTTTGAGGGAGGATATATGGTGGGTTTAATGCACCGGCGAAAATTGCGTGGTACTCGAAAGGCTAGCAAAGGTGGAAGGATGAGAGTGTGTATAATCCATGGACTCACATTAGTCATAAAGAACTCACATACTTATTGCAAAAGTCTATTAGTCATCGAAGGAAAGTATTAGACGCATGCTCCTAGGGGAGAGGTTGGTAGGAGTTAACAATCGTGCGCTCCCGACCCTCACACAAAGGTTGACAATCAATAAATAAATCATGCTTCGACTTCCTTACATAACAGTTCACCATACGTGCATGCTAGTGGAATCAGAAACCTTTAAACAAGTATTTCTACCAATCCACAATTACTCACTAGCATGACTCTAATATCACCATCTTTATATCGCAAAACTATTGCAAGGAATCAAACACATCATATTCAGTGATCTACAAGTTTTCTGTAGGATTTTATGACTAACCATGTGAATGACCAACTCATGTTAACTCTCTAAATAGATATAAGTGAAGCATGAGAGTATGATTCTTTCTATAAAAGATATGACCACGCTCTAACAAATGTAAGTGAAGCAAAAGAGCATTCTACAAATGGCAGTTTTCTATGTGTAGAGAAACAGACAATCCAAACTACAAATGATATAAGTGAAGCACATGAAGCATCCTATAAAGCCATACTCAAAAGATATAACTGAGGTGCAAAGAGCCTTCTATAAATCAACCAAGGACTTTCTCATACCAGCATGGTGCATTATTAAAATAAAAATAAAAAGCACACGAAGCTCCATGATTTACGCATATCATGTGACGAATAAAAATATAGCTCCAAGTAAAACTACCTATGGTAGTTAGAAGAAAGAGGGGATGCCTTCTGGGGCATCCCCAAGCTTAGTTTCTTGGCAGTTGCTACTTCTCGAGCATGCGTTGGTTTCCGTGAAGAGGAACGGTTGATGCAGTAAAGTAGATAAGTATTTCCCTCAGTTGTTGCGAACCAAGGTATCAATCCAGTAGGAGATAAAAGCAAGTCCCCAATAGATGTACCTACAAAAAGAATCAAATACTTGCACCCAACGCTATAAAGGGGTTTTTAATCCCTTCACGGCTACTTGCAAGGATGAGATCTAATAGAGATAGATAGAAAAGATTGATTGAACGGAAAGTATAACAAAAGGTTAAAATAATGCAGCAAGGTATTTTTGGTTTTAGATCTGAAAGTATAAGATGGAAAATAGACCCGGGGGCCATAGGTTGCACTAGAGGGTATTCTCATGATGGCAACTATTACGATGGGTGGACAAATTACTGTTGAGCAATTGATAGAAAAGCGAATAATTATGAAGATATCCAAGTCAATGATTATGCATATAGGCATCACGTTTGTGTCAAGTAGACCAAAACGATTGTGCATCTACTACTATTACTCCACACATTGACCGACTCCTGCCTACATCTAGATTATTAAGTTCATGAAGAACAGAGTAACACATTAGGTAAGATGACATGATGTAGAGGTATAAACTCAAGCAATATGATGAAAAACCCATCTTTTTATCCTCGATGGCAACAATACAATACGTGCCTCGCTACCCCTACTTTGTCACTAGGTGAGGAAACCGCAAGATTGAACCCAAAAGTAAGCACTTCTCCTATTGCAAGAATTACCAATCTAGTTGGACAAACCAAACCAATAACTCGAAGAGACTTGCAAAGATATGAAATCATGCATATAAGAATTCAGAAAAGACTCAAATAATATTCATAGATAGTATGAACATAAACCCACAATTCACCGGATCTCGACAAACACACCGCAAGAGAGTATTATATCGGATAGATCTCCATGAAGATCATGAAGAACATGGTATTGAAGAGCAAAGAAATAGAAGCCATCTAGCTACTTGCTATGCACCCGAAGGTCTGTGCTGAACTACTCATGCATCATCGGAGGGGCAATGGAGTTGATGTAGATGCCCTCCGTGATCGAATCCCCCTCTGGTAGATTACTAGAAAAGGCTCCAAGATTGGATCTCACGGGAACCGAGGCTCCTGGCAGCGGAAAAGTATTTTCATGGCTCTCTCTGGTATATAGGGAATATTTGTGAATTTATAGGCCGAGAAATAGGGTTAGGGGAGCTGTTGTGGTCCCAGAAGCCAGGTGCGCCCCCTAGGGTGTGCCCTTGTGGCTTGTGGCCACACGGCTGCTCTCCTGACTTCATCTCCAAGTCTTTTGGGTTGCTTCTGGTCCAAGAAAAATTATTCCGAAGATTTTATTCCGTTTGGACTCCATTTAATATTTCTTATCTGCAATACTCAAAAACAAGGAAAAAACATAAACTGGCACTAGGCTCTAGATTAATAGGTTAGTCCCAAAAATAGTATAAATAGCATATTAATGCATATAAAATATCCAAAATAGATAATATAATAGCATGGAACAATCAAAAATTACAGATACATTGGAGATGTATCAAGCATCCCCAAGCTTAATTCCTGCTCGTCCTCGAGTAGGTAAATGATAAAAACAAAAAATTTGATGTGGAATGCTACCTAACATATTTATCCATGTACTATTCTTTATTGTGGCATGAATATTCAGATCCGTAAGATTCAAAACAATAGTCTAATATTGACATAAAAACAGTAATACTTCGAGCACACCAACAAGGCAATCGTGTCCTTTCGAAATAACATAGCCTTAGAAAGTTATCCCTACAAAATCATATTGTCTGGCTATGCTCCATCTTCCCCACATAAAGTATCTAAATCATGCACAACCCCGATGAACAAGTCAAGCAATTGTTTCACACTTTTGGTGTTCTCAGACCTTTTCAACTCTCACGCAATACATGAGCGTGAGCCATGGATATAACACTATAGGTGGAATAGAATATGGAGGAGGTTGCAAGGAAAAAAGGGAGAAGATAGTCTCACATCAACTAGGCGTATCAATGGGCTATGGAGATTCCCATTGATAGATATCAATGTGAGTGAGTAGGGATTGACATGCTACAAATGCACTTAGAGCAATAAGTGTATGAAAGCTCAAAAAGAAAACTAAGTGGTCGTGCAAGATGAATATCCACTAGTTATATGAAAGTGACAAAACAGGAGACTCTCTATCATGAAGATCATGGTGCTACTTTGAAGCACAAGTGTGGAAAAAGATAGTAGCAATTGTCCCTTCTCTCTTTCTCTCATTTTTTGGTGGGCATCTTTAGCCTCTTTTTTTATTTGGGCTTCGCTGGCCTCTTTTATTTTTTGTAAAGTCCGGATACTCTTCCCAACTTGTGAGGGAGTCATGGCTTCCATCATCCTTTTATAACATGGGACAATGCTCTATTAATGAAAATCATCACACTTTTATTCACTTACAACTCGATACCTAAAACAAAATATGACTCTATATGCAAGATGAAGTGATGGTGCATGTCGTGAAAAACTGAATAGTGGAAGTTGCATGGCAATATATCCCGGAATGGCTATGGACATGCCATAATAGGTAGATATGGTGGCTGTTTTGAGGAAAGTATATGGTGGCTATTTTGAGGAAGGAGGGTTTGATGTACCGGCGGAAGTTGTGCGGTACTAGAGAGGCTAGCAAAGGTGGAAGGGTGATAGTGCGTATAATCCATGGACTCCACATTAGTCATAAAGAACTCACATACTTATTGCAAAAGTCTATTATTTATCAAACAAAGCATTAGACACATGCTCCTAGGTGAGAGGTTGGTAGGACTTAACCATCGCGCGCTCCCGACCCTCACACAAAGCTTGACAATCATTAAACAAATCATGCTCCGACTTTGTTACATAACGGTTCACCATACGTGCATGCTACGAGAATCACAAAATTTAACACAAGTATATATTCCAATTCACAACTACTCACTAGCATGACTCTTGCATTACCATCTCTATTATCTCAAAACTATATGCAAGGAGTCAAACTTCTCATAGTATGCAATGCACTTAGTATGAAAGTTTTTATTATATACATCTTGGATGCCCATTACATTAGGACTAAATTCATAACCTAAACATATTACCATACTTTTTTAAGAAACTCTCAAAATAATATAAGTGGGGTACAAGATTTCAATAATTTATATAAAATATAACACCACCATGCTCTAAAAATATATACGTGAAGCACTAGAGCAACATTGCCAGCTCAAAAGATATGAGTGAAGCACATAGAGTATTCTAATAAATTCACGATTCAGTGTGTCTCTATAAAAATATGTGTGCATAAAGGATTATTTTTGCAAACTCAAAAGAAAAGACTCATATCATACAAGACGTTCCAAGAAAAACACATATCATGTGGTGAATAATAATATAGTCTCAAGTAAATTTACCAATTGATTGAAGACGAAAGAGGGGATGTCTTCCGAGGCATCCCCAAGCTTAGGATTTTTGGTATCCTTGAATATGGATTGGGGTCCATTGTGCATACAATATCTTAGGCTCTTGCCACTCCTTATTCCATAGTCCATCAAATCTTCACCCAAAACTTGAAAACTTCACAACACGAAACTCAACAGAAAACTCATGAGATCCGTTAGTATAAGAAAAATAAATCACCACATTATGTACTGTTGTGAACTCATTATTTATTTATATTTTTGTAATACCTACTGTATTCTAACTTCTCCATGGTTCATACACCCCCCATACAACCCATAGATACATCAAAATAAGCAAACAACACATAGAAAACAGAATCTGTCAAAAACAGAACAGTTTGTAGCAATCTGTAGACTTCGAATACTTAGTTAATTCTTAAAATTCTGAAAACTTAGGAAAATTAGGTAAATTTGTATATCAATCTTTGGTAAAAATTTCAGATCAAAATCACGTTTCAGTGAATTTATAAAAATTCTGGACTTATCGCAAAAGTTACTATTTTTCAGCAAAATCAAATTGCAAAGACCGTAGACCGTCCCAAGGGTACTACTTAGCTGAAACACTAATTTAAAAAAGAAAAAAATTATTACATAAGTAATAATGTGCAAAACACACCAAAACAGAAACAAAAACAGAAAGCAAAAGTAAAATTGGGTTGCCTCCCAACAAGCGCTATTGTTTAACGCCCCTAGCTAGGCAAAACGCAGTAGATCTAGGTATTGTCATATTTGATATCCAATCCATAAGTAGCTCTCATGATAGATTTGTAAGGTAATTTTATTTTCTTTCTAGGAAAGTTTTCCATGCCTTTCCCTAATGGGAATTTTAATCTAATATTCCCTTCCTTCATATCAATAATTGCACCAATCGTTCCAAGGAAAGGTCTACCAAGAATAATAGGACTTGTAGGATTGCAATCTATATCAAGAACAATGAAATCTATGGGCGCATCATTCCTATTTGCAACAATAATAACATCATTAATCCTTCCCATAGGTTTCTCTATAGTGGAACCGACAAGATGCAAATTTAAGGAACAATCATCAAATTCACGGAAACCTAGCACATCACATAAAGTTTTTGGAATTGTGGAAACGCTAGCACCCAAATCACACAAAGCATGGCACTCATAATATTTAATATTAATATTAATAGTAGGTTCCCACTCATCATATAGCTTTCTAGGTATAGAAACTTCCAACTCAAGTTTTTCTTCAAAAGATTTCATCATAGCATCAACAATATGTTTAGTAAAAGCTTTGTTTTGATTATAAGCATGAGGAGAATTCAACATGGATTGCAACAAGGAAGTACAATCAATCAAAGAGCATCTATCATAATTAAAGTCCTTGAAATCCAAAAGAGTGGGTTCATTGCTATTTAAAGTTTCCACCTCTTCAATCTCACTTTTATCAATCTTAGCATTAAGATCTGTAAACTCCGAATCATTGGGATGCCTTTTAACTAAATTTGACTCGTCTCCAGTCCCATATTTATCAAGATTAACATTTAAAAACAAAGATTCAATAGGAGTCGCATCAATCACTTTAAGATCTTCATCAATATTATCACGAGAACACACTTTTTCAAGCCATTCACGCTTAGCACGTGTTCTAGCGGTTCTTTCCTTACACTCATCAATAGAAATTCTCATAGATTTTAAAGACTCATTAATATCATGCTTGGGTGGAATAGATCTAATTTTTAAAGAATCAATCTCAAGAGAAATTCTATCAATGTTCCTAGCCAAATCATCAATCTTGAGCAATTTTTCTTCAATCATAGCATTGAAACCTTTTTGCGTACTAATGAATTATTTAATATAATTCTCAAGATCAGAGGGCATCTTATTATAATTTCCATAAGAATTTCTGTAGGAATTACCATAATTATTAGAGGAATTACTAGGAAACGGCCTAGCATTGAAATTACCTCTATAAGCGTTATTACCAAAACTGTTCCTACCAACAAAATTCACATCCATAGATTCATTATTATTTCCATTAAAAGAAGACAAAGGCATATCATTAGGATCAATAGGATCACTCTTACTAGCAAACAATTTCATCAATTCATCCATCTTTTCACTCAAAGTATTAATCTCTTCAATAGCATGCACCTTTTTACTAGTAGGAGATCTTTCGGTGTGCCATTGAGAGTAATTTGACATAATATTATTTAGGAGTTTAGTAGCTTATCCTAATGTGATTTCCATAAAAGTACCACCTATGGCGGAATCTAAGAGATTCCTAGAAGCAAAATTCAATCCGACATATAAAATTTGTATAATCATCCATAAACTTAAACCATGCGCGGGGAAACTGCTAATCATAAGTTTCATCCTCTCCCAAGATTGTGCAACATGCTCATGATCAAGTTGCTTAAAATTCATTATATCGTTCCTAAGGGAGATGATCTTAGCGGGCAGAAAGTACTTGGAAACAAAAGCATCTTTACACTTATTCCATGAATCAATACTATTTTTAGGCAAAGAGGAAAACCAACTTTTAGCACGATCTTGTAGTGAGAACGGTAATAGCCTCAATTTAACAATATCATTATCCACATCTTTCTTCTTTTGCATATCGCAAAACTCAACGAAAGTATTTAGATGGAAGGAGGCATCTTCATTAGCAAGGCCGGAAAATTGTTCTTTCATAACAAGATTGAGCAAAGCAACATTAATTTCATAATATTCCACACTAGTGGCGGGAGCAATCGGAGTACTAATAAAATCATTATTATTAGTATTGGAAAAGTCACACAACTTGGTATTATCTTGAGACATCGTGACAAAGCAAGCAATCTAGCACATAAGCAAGCAAAAAAGCAAACGAAAAGACGAACGAAAAAGGCGAATAAAATGGCAAATCATTTTGGAAAATCGTTTTAGAAGTGGGGGAGAGGAAAACATGAGGCAAATTGGCGTAGATCTCCTTGATGAGTTTGTGGTGGGTACTTGGTAGGCTTGATGTAGATCTCCTTAGCAACGGCGCCACAAATTGGCAAGTTGACAGGAGAGTTCTTATCATGTCTTGCTATGTATCTCCCGGGCGATGGCGCCAAAAATCCTTCTTGCTACTTCTCGAGCATGTGTTGGTTTGCGTGAAGAGGAACAGTTGATGCAGCAAAGTAGATAAGTATACTTATTTCCCTTAGTTGTTGAGAACCAAGGTATCAATCCAGTAGGAGGTACAAGCAAGTCCCCAATAGATGTACCTACACAAAGAATCAAACACTTGCACCCAATCCTATAAAGGGGTTGTCAATCCCTTCACGATTACTTGCAAGGATGAGATCTGATAGAGATAGATAGAACAAATTGCTTGAACGGAAAGTAAAACAAAAGGTAAAATAATGCAGCAAGGTATTTTCGGTATTTTTGGTTTTATATATGAAATAATAAGATGGAAAATAGGCCTAGGGGCCATAGGTTTCACTAGAGGCTTCTCTCATGATGGCAAGTATTACGGTGGATGGACAAATTACTGTCGAGCAATTGATAGAAAAGTGAATAATTATTAAGATATACAAGGCAATGATTATGAATATAGGCATCACGTCCGTGTCAAGTAGACCAAAATGATTCTGCATCTACTACTATTACTCCACACATCGACTGACTCCTGCCTGCATCTAGAGTATTAAGTTCATGAAGAACGGAGTAACGCATTAGGTAAGATGACATGATGTAGAGGGATAAACTCAAGCAATATGATGAAAACCCCATCTTTTTATCCTCGACGGAAACAATACAATACGTGCCCCGCTACCCCTACTTTGTCACTAGGTGAGGACATCGCAAGATTGAACCCAAAACTAAGCACTTCTCCTATTGCAAGAATTACCAATCTAGTTCGCCAAACCAAACCAATAACTCGAATAGACTTTAAAAGATATGAAATCACGCATCTAAGAATTCAGAAAAGACTCAAATAATATTCATAGATAATCTGACCATAAACCCACAATTCATCGGATCTCAACAAACACACCGCAAACGAGTATTACATCGGATAGATCTCCATGAAGATCATGAAGACCATGGTATTGAAGAGCAAAGAGAGAGAAGAAGCCATCTAGCTACTAGCTATGGACCCGAAGGTGTGTGGTGAACTACTCATGCATCATCAGAGGGGAAATGGAGTTGATGTAGATGCCCTCCGTGATCGAAGCCCCCTTCGACAGATTACCGGAAAAGGCTCCAAGATTGGATGTCACGAGAACCGAGGCTCCTGGCAGCGGAAAAGTGTTTTCGTTGCTCTCTGTAGTATACAGGGAATATTTGTGAATTTATAGGCCTAGAAATAGGGTTAGGGGAGCTGCCATGGTCCCACAAGCCAAGGGTGCCCCCCTAGGGTGCGCCCCTGTGGCTTGTGGCCACACGGCCACTCTCCTGACTTCATCTCCTAGTCTTCTGGGTTGCTTCTAGTCCAAGAAAATTATTCTGAAGATTTAATCCGTTTGGACTCCATTTAATATTCCTTATCTGCAATACTCAAAAACAAGGAAAAAACATAAACTGACACTAGGCCCTAGATTAATAGGTTAGTCCCCCCAAAAAATAGAAAATAGCATATTAATGCATATAAAACATCCAAAACAGATTATATAATAGCATGGAACAATAAAAAATTATAGATACTTTGGAGACGTATCAGCAGTCCTTGAATATTACCATGGGGTGTCTCAGGAATACCCAAGCTTAGTCTCTTTCTACTCCTTATTCCTTCATCCATCGTGATCTCACCCAAAAGTTGAAAACTTCAATCACACAAAACTAAACTAAACCCTCGTGAGATACGTTAGTATAATAAAACAAATAACCACTTTAAGTACAGTTTCCAACCAATTCATATTTGTTTATGCATTGTAGCTACTCTAATATAACTTTTCCATGTCTTATACCACTGATACAATCAATAGTTTCATCAAAACAAGCAAAACAATGCATCAAAAACAGAATCTAACAAAAACAGGAGAGTCTGTAGTAACCTGAAAATTCACCATACTTCTGTGACTCTAAAAAATCTGAACAATTAGGGAAAAGAATAAACATTTGCATATAAGTAATGTGTAAATATTTCAGAAACTTTTGACATTCCGGTAAAAAAATGTAAATTCACGCACTACAACCAATGTTTCTGTTTTTGCACTGCACACACCAAACAAGCAATCTAATCATCCTAAAGGAAAATCTTGTCACATTATTTTTATAATACAATGGATTTGTACAAGGGGATAATTATATTTGTTGAAAAGTTTCTGTAATCAATATTCACAAAGTTTCCATGGGCATGAACAAAGTTCAAGGCTAGTCCCCACTTCAACGATGCTGATCTTTCTCACTTTCACTTTTCTTTTTGAAAAAGTTTGAAGTTCCCTATTTTATTTTTTGTTTTTAAACTATATAAAAGCACACAACAGAATAAAATGACTCTCTAAAACTTACGGGTTGTCGCCCTGGCAGCGCTTTGTTTAAAGCCATAGCAATGGATCCACCCGGATCCCAAGGTATATCAAAGCCAATTTTAATTAACAATGATTCATAATTCAATAGTGAGCACAAAGTGATATATATCATGTGAAAACAAAGTCTAACTCTCTTCCTATGCATTGGCATGTCATAAAAGAACAATTCATGCACACAAAGTAAAGGCCAATGCATAGTATAAACAGTTTCTTGCAATTTTGTCGTATTGGAAACATAGAGAGGCGAAGATGTAGTTCCTCTCTCCTAATAATTGCAAGTAGGAGTAGAAAACACATGCATATTATATTTATCAAAATCATCATGTGCAATAGTAGAACGCAACCCATCAATATAATCCTTAATAAGTGTAAACTTCTCTGATATAGTGTAGTTGGGATAATTCAAAAGATAATAGGACTATCATGTGTGGGTGCAATAGCAAAAATTTCATGCGTAACATAAGGAACTATAGCAAGTTCATATTCATAAGCATAATTCATATTGGCATCATGGCCACAAGAATAGCAAGCATCAAATTCATCAAAAAGGGATATTTCAAAAGAATCCAAGGGATCATAGCAATCAACCCAGCATTCATCCTTCAGTAAGAGCGAAGGGAAATTAAACAATGTATGAGTTGAAAAGTTACTCTCATTAGAAGGTGGGCACGGGTAGCTAATCTGCTCTTCCTCCTTTTGTTCTTCGTTCTCCTCCTTTTTTTTTGTCATCTAATGAGCTTACAATTTCAGCAACTTCCTCTTCCATAGATTCCTGTAAAATATTAGTCTCTACCAAGGCAGCGGTCATTATTTCAATAAACTCTTTAACATCAGCATTAGAAGCATAGTTTTCATAGCAATATTTAAGTATGGAAAAAATTTCAGAATTGTAAAGAGTAGCATCATACTTTTCATAGGTTTCATAGGCACCCTTAAAAGCAACAAATTCTTCAATTTGTTCAACATCATTGTAGCAATAGGCCTCCTTGGCATAATAGGATAATATTTCATTATCATTAAACACACATTGGTAGGGAAGGTGTTTTTAGCTTCTTTAGAACAACAAGTAAAATCATAATTTCACATAGATTCCAAGCATAGCAACACAAAGTATTAATATGATGCCACAAGAGTTTCTCTTTTTGACATATGCGCTGTCGCACACAATGAGCATGCTCATTTACTGATTTTCCCTCAACTAAGCTAGTTGGGTTTTCAGCATGAGCACAAGTGGATCGAACATGACCCAAGTAATATTCTTCGGTGGTACGGAACACTAGTGGTTCCTCAAGTTTTGGAGCAGCAAGTACACCTAATTTTTCTCCCTGTGTTTGTATCACTTTGCTATGCTATGGTTTTACAAAATTTGGAACCATTTAAAACTTTTTGAGTGCATGCTTGTTTGTTTTGTTTGACGCTGTCTTGCTTGGTTGATAGTGTATGGCACTCTTAGGCTCTACTCCTCTCCATATTCATCTTACTTGATCCAAACTTCTTGCCCAATGATCGTACCATATGAATAGTACCTAATAATTTTTTTATCAAAATTTATTTTGGCCAAAAAGGATTTATTCAAATTAGGTTTTCAAAAACCCCTGAGTTGAGGTTTGCACTACAAGCCCTCAAATTAGGTGGATACTTTTCCCCAAAGGATTTATTTGAAACGAACTATATATATGGCTTCCCAAAACCACCAAATATTAATTTTAAAGATTGTTTTACTATTTTATTTAAAGGTTTTTTCTTAAGGCCAGAAATGGTCTTTTATAGGGAAAATTATTTAAATGACTTAAAAATATTTGTGAAAAATTAGGGAAACTCAGTGGACATATATTTTCCATATATATGAGTTTAAACACATGGCGGTGTTCAAAATCATGGGCAAAACCCTTACAAACCCTTTCTCCTTAGATAAAGGTCTTGAAATATTTCTATAAGAAATATTCTTAATAAATTCCAAGAAAATTCCGGCAAGTCACACATCACATATGTGATGATATTGCAAAGTTTTATCTCAATCCCGGTTGTTTTGATTCACGAAAATATTCCAAGACCATTCGTGTCCAGAGTCAAATTTGAGTAACTGTACATTGTGAAGTATCTCCTATTGATCCCAAACTTTGTGGGCATGTTCTATTCACCAAATAAGATGCTAAACCAAGTAGTGAATCAAAGAGAATGGAAATGCATGCCTAGATCTTCAAGAAATGGATTATGTTAGTCTCTAGGGATTGCAATGTCTGCATTGTGAACTTTCTTCAATCAAGCTCAAACTTGGTGATCAACATTGTTTATAACCACGATTTGACCCTATTAAATATCATGGCAATCAAACTCCATTTGCTTGCCCAAAACTACACCAAACATCTTTTGGTGATTTGGCAAAACCTCTATTTTGACCCCTTCTACCATTCTCCTACACCCCATCTTTTTACCACACCTTCATCTGATGATCCTTTATATCCAGCAAGTCTTTCTTGACCTCAGATCCATGATTGAGGGGGGGTAAAAAAACCAATTTTCACTCCTAGACAGCAAGAATCTCTCTCCCCCCTCTCTCATCTCAGTCAGCCCCCAAAGCATCATATGCCAATTCCTTATTGTAAATCCCCCCTGGGACCACTGGACATGGTTGGCCGCATGATAACCCACAAATATAGGGGATAAATTGTAGCCTCTTTTGATAAGTAATAGTGTTGAACCCAACGAGGAGCTAAAGGTAGAACAAATATTCCCTCAAGTTCTATCGACCACCGATACAACTCTACGGATGCTTAACGTTCGCTTTACCTAGAACAAGTATGAAACTATAAGTACTTTGTAGGTGTGACGGGATAGGTTTGCAAGATAATAAAAACTAGGCAATCGATAAAGTAAATAAAAACTAGGGGCTGCTAAGATAAAGTAACAATTAAGTTAGTTTAACGAGTGTGGAAAAGTGGTGGTAGGAGTTGTGGAATTATCCCTAGGCAATCGATAACAAGACCGGTCATCATTATTGCAATTTTATATGAGGGAGAGGCATAAGCTAACATACTTTCTCTACTTGGATCATATGCACTTATGATTGGAACTCTAGCAAGCATCTGCAACTACTAAAGATCATTAAGGTAAAACCCAACCATAGCATTATAAGGTATCAAATCCTCTTTACTCCCATATGCAACAACCCACCTACTCGGGTTTATACTTCTGTCACTCACGCAACCCACCATAGGCAAATCAGGGACACATTGCTACACCCTACAGTGAGGATCCCTCATGCTTGCGCGACACGGAGAGCACCATAAGGCAGCACCAATAATAAAACATGCAACTCAAACCAATCATGATCATCAATCAACCCATAGGACAACAAAAATCTACTCACACATCATAGGATGACAACACATCATTGGATAATAATATGAAGCATACAGCACCATGTTCAAGTAGAGGGTGCAGCGGGTTGCAGGATAGTCGACCGATATAGATAGATGGGGCAAGGTGATGGAGGTGTTGGTGAAGATGACGGAGTTGTGGGAATAGATCATCGTCACGATGATGGCCTTGGCGGCGTTCCGGTTCCAACGAGAGAGAGGGAGAGATCCCCCTCCTTCTTATTCTTCCTTGACCTTCTCCATAGATGGGAGAAGGGTTTCCCCTCTGGTCCATGGCATGCATGGCGGCGGAGGCGCGAGAGCCCCTCCGAGATTGGATCTCTCTCTTTATTTCCTTCTGTTTCTGCGCTACCAGGTTCTGGCCTTTTACCATTTCTTAAATATCCGAGATCTATAACTCTGATCAGCAAGGAGTTTTGACGCGATCTTTATCCAAAAATTATCTTTCTTGCGGCGAAAGGACAGCTCCAACCGACCTAAGGGGTGGGTACAACCTGCCAGGCGCTACCAGGGGGTGGGACGCGCCTAGCAGGCTTGCCACCTCCTCGGGCATTGCCTCACATTGATTCTTTTTCCCAAAAGTCACATATATTCCAAAAAAAATATTTGTAAGTTTTTATCGCGTTTGGACTTCGTTTGGTGTGGATATTCTGCGAACCAAAAAACATGCAACAAACAGGAACTGGCACTGGGCACTGGATCAATATGTCAGTCCCAAGATTAGTATAAAAAGTTGTCAAAAGTATATGAAAGTTGTAGAGTATTGGCATGAAACAATCAAAAATTATAGATATTATGGAGACGTATCACTGCGCCCAATACGTTGTTGGCATGCCATACACGTGCTCTCGGGCGCGCTACAGTGCCCGACCGCACTATAGCCACCGCCCACTTCATGGCCCCGACAGCATCGGGCCTCCTGCTCTCACCACTTGCCCCCCTCGACGTCCGGGACACGCCTCCCTGTCGTTCCCCTCCTCTATCCTCCTCCGATGGCCTCCTTGCATGAGCACCATGGCCGCCCAGCTCGGCCAATGAGCCGCCTCACACGCGCACACCTCCCGCTCTTTCTCTCGCTTCCCTCATGCCTAGACCAATCCCAAGAACCCCCCGAGACATGCCCTCTCTCTCCTCCGCGCCCTCTAGAGAGCGTTGCATGCTCGCCGGTGCACCACCATTCGGTGGACCGCCGTTCCCATATAAAATGGCCTCCCTCGAGCCCCCTCTCTACTCAGGACACTCTCTCCTTCGCCCAATCGTGCTCCCGCACCATTTCCCCTTCATTTTGGAGCCCTGACGCTCGGGATTGAGCCGGAGCTCGCCATCTCAGGCCACCGGCGTTTGCGAGGTGAGCATCCCCCTCTAGGCCCCTTCTCCTTCAATCTGAAGCCACCGCTATGTGCTGATCGGTTTCCCCTCTCTTCACTCTTATTACAGTAGGAATCGGCCCTGGCGACCATCACCCGAGGCCCCCCCGCCGCGGGTCCTCATCGCCGGCGACCTGCTGCTCCTCCCCGTCCTCCTCCACCACCAACCGATAGTCAGCAACGTCTTGGTCCTATTCCCGCACTCGCCCGTAATCGCAGTGCCCTGCACCGTCGCCAGTGAGCTTCTCCTGCTCTCTATCGAGAGGTAAGGGATGACATGTGGGCCCCACCTATCATTCCCTCACCCATCCCCCTCTCACTGACCGGCCTGGCCTGCCATTCAGGTTTGAAAGCGGTCGCCCGCGCATGTGCCCCCTCGCCTGGACCGGCCCTGCTCGCTCATTGCTGGCCCAAGAGCATGCTGCTCCTTTTCTTTTTCTTTTTCTAGCATCTGCCAAATAAGAATAGGATATTCCATCAAATCCAAATTGTATTCCACCACAATTCTTGTATTAATATGTAGTATTTTATAGTGCCATTTGTGAAAATATTTGAAAATATTGTTGGTACTGTTTATTTTAAAACCTCTTTTTAGGCATTTTTGCCTCTGTTAAAAATAGTTTGAAAACCGTTTTTACCCCCAAAACATAGGCAAATATTTTTAGTACTGTTTTTAGTATTTGTCAGAATAGTGTAACATTTTAAATGTTGGGTTTGTGCTCTGTTTTTGTTGTGATGCTTATTACAGTTATTTATTGCGATGATAGATTGCACTGTTGACGAGGGAGTTGGACCCGAAGACTTTGAAGACCCTGAAGACTTTGTTGAGCCAGGCAAGCAGCCCTTTGACCATGACCATGAAACCCCTTTTGTTGCATGGAATATAGCACTTTATTTCGGTATGTTAATCAGGTTGATGTGGTGACCACTTCACTAGGATGCCTTCGATACTTCACCGTTGATACTTGCATCGTGCATGACCCTACCTTCCTATGAGGGTTGTGCGGGTAGGAGTAGATAGGGTGCTTCGTAGATACTACACAAGTGGGATCGGGGATATGCATGGTGTCAGAAAAGATATGATTCCAAAGACTTTTTGAAAACCCCGTCGGGTGTCACTAATGCCCGAGGGAGATGATGATGAGCTAGGTAACCACTTGATAAAGAAGTGGTGTACCAGAGAAGGTTGTGTGTGTGTTTTTGAAAATGGAGAGTTTTAAGATTTGTTGACCGTCCCAACCTTACATGCACAACAACGATACCCCTTATAGGATGGGGCTTTGTTGATTACTTTCATGGGTACTAGCATAGAGCCTGCATTACTAGTGGCGGGGGTGATGTGGTCACTCTTGATACGGAGTCCTACCGGTAAGGACGATCATGTGTTGTCTTCACAGGCACCGGGCACACCGTTGGTCCCTGCATGGATATTACTTGTGATGTACATCATGTGGGCAAGGTACCAATCAAGTGGAATCTTTGTTAGTATCATCAGGGGAAAGACAATTTTCGGGTGCTTACGTCGGTTATGAAATATATCGGGAGTCGTGGATGACACAAAATTTCCCCGAGTCTTGTGGGTAAAGTGTGAAACCTCTGAAGAGCGTAAAACTATTCGAATAGCCGCGTCCATGTTCATGGACAGTTGGAGGTCCTTCTTAAACTACGTCCAGATGTTTTCACAAACTGGTGTGTGTGTGTGTGTTGGTGACAGAGGTGATATTTGAGCTAAGTCCGATGATTTGGCATGATGATGAACATGAGATGTTCAACCCCTACTTATGATGATAACTAACTTGTTCACATGAATACCTGTCAACTATTGATGCATGCTTACTTAAGTTACTTGATCATGTCATTGCACTTAAAAATTAGCTTTCTGCAAATCTTACCTACTTAGTGCTATATCATGCATTATTATACCTTGTTCCAAAACATGGGTTGCTTGCGAGTACATTCAAAGTACTCATTGGCTTGCCAATGGTTATTTAATTGGCCAGGCATGGAAGAGCAGGAATATGGTGAAGAGTTAATTGGTGAAGAACATGCGAACTGGGGCGCTTCCTAGTCAGAATGCTTGTAGGTTAAGGCAGATGACATGGGTCTATGCTTTCAATCAAGATTTCTGTTGCTTGTTATGTTTAAGTGTTTGGCCCTTGCGGCCCTGTCTATCTAATACTTGGCCTAGATAGCATTTATTTGTGTAAGATAGTATGCAAGGATGTAAGACTCTTGTATTCCAGTTTCTCTGTCTTTAGTGAGCATTGATCTCTGGGATCACTGTGCACGTGCATTCGGTGATCACGACTTATGAGTCAGGGTCCCCACAGAGTTGGTATCAGAGCCATCCTGACTGTAGGAAGCCTTAGTTAGCATGGGCGTTAGTTAGGGTAAAACCCTTTTCAAAATTGTTCCTAGTTTCTAGGTGCAACAAATTCTATACCTCTCTTATCTTCTAGTCTATTTCAGACTCTTGATGACTCTCCACCATTCAAAACCTTGTAGATGGTCGTCATACCCAAAGCCATCCTAGCATCCGGCTTTCCCCTACTCCTTGGGGATAGCCTGGAGAAGTGCCAGTTTTGCCAACCACCCGTTCTCCTCTACCAGGAGAACTGGGTCGATGCCATCACGAAGGAGTATCACGTGGATGTATCCGTGAAGGCAAACGAGTTCCTGGCTAATTGGTTCTTTGAAGGAACGCAAATGGAGACCCTGACACTCATAGTTGAGACAGCAGCACGCAAGGCACTTTTCCACCTTTGAGTCATCATTCCAGAGATGTCCGACGAGCCCACTACTCATGACCTACCCATCAGAAAGACGACATCGGTGAAAGTCAGACACTTGTTCCATCCAAGGAGGATGGCGTGCCCCTCAGATTTTAGACCTAATTCAGCCTCTCCACCATTAGTCCGGTTCACAACCTGATTAAGGAGTCCATGAAACTCCGCCAGGAACCTCACCACATTCGAGAGCTACTCCGCCAAACCACTAACATCTTGAACCAAGGCCGGGTAGCAACCTCTAGATTATTGTCACAAGTTTCATGCATGGAGAACATGGGCATCATGCCAGAAGGAGTCCCAGCAAGCTACCAAGTCTTCCTTCCTCTTGGGCAGGAAGCAGAGCACTCCATGACCTGAGTCCGAGAACCCTTAGGGTAGGATCAGTCATGTACCCCTCATGGGAAGTCAAGTCCATGTAATGGTTCATATGAAACCATGTGTGATTGTTATTGTTTTTGTTGTTTGTGTTCCGATGCCAGTCGCACTTTTGCCTTAGGCAACATGTAAGTGACTCCATGATCTATCTTATCTTAATATATGTGTTGGTCTTTCGACCTTTGTTTTACCACACTTGCACTATACCAACCCCCTTAGGCACGCTCTCTCCGTTATTTCCTTTCCTCTCGTCTATCCCAGTTGGTTGACTTGGCTGCTCTAAATAGGCTGGTGACTGCAACCCACAATAGCTCCTTCACCAACCCTGAAGCCGACAACTCTAGCCAGCAACAGGGAACTGGTGGGACTGCTCAGGATGGAGGACACCAGGAGCAGCCATAAGGCGACATTCCCCCGCCGCCACCTCCACCAGAGAACATGACTATAGGTCAATTTCTCCAAGTTCTCCAGGAGGAACACCAAGCCAACACCACTGCTATCCAGTAAATGGATCAAGCCCTTGTGAACAACCAGCACTAAGGCAGGAACGACAATGGCCACTCCACTCTGTCTGAGTTCATGAGGAATTCGCCCCCAACTTTCACTAAGACTGTTGAACCCCTGGATGCTGATGACTGGATCCGCACCATCGGGGACCTCCTTGCATTGGTTAATTGCAATGAGGATCCTGAGAAGGTACTTTGTGCCTATCACTGCTTTGGAGGTACCGCCAGAGCTTGGTGGGATGGATTCAAGTTCATGCAAGGCGATCGCGTGATCACTTGGGATAACTTCAAGGATGGGTTCCACACCGCCCACATTCCTTCTGGGATCATGGCTATCAAGAAGAGAGAATTCCGAGCGCTGAAGCAAGGAAGTGGCTCTGTCAAGGAGTACATGCAAAAGTTCAACCTGCTGTCAAGGTATGCACATGAAGATGTCAACATGGAGGCTGCTAAGATGGAACGCTTCATGGAAGGACTTCAGCAGACCCTGGAGTATCAGCTCATCATCTGCGACTGTCGTACTTTCTTTGACCTGGTGAAGAAGGCCCTCATGCTAGACGACAAGCATCATGCCCTAGACAACACTCGCAAGCGCAAGATGATTAGCAAGGGTAGTTCCAGCAACCAGAAGCCTCGCCACTAGCAGCCAGCCCCAGCCAAGCCAACCTATCAGCCGCAACAGGATAGACCTCATGTACCTCGTCTAAGCTACTAGCCTCATCAGTATGCCGATCCTAGGCTAGCCTACAACAACCCCAATAACAACAACAGCGGCAGGAACTACAACAACAACAAACCTGGTCATGTCATTTGCTTTCGGGGGTGTTCAGCCAAGACACGTCTCTAGGCAGTGACCCAACAAGAAGCCAGATGCACCGCGTCCCAATGTGCCAAAACAAGGTCAAGGCCGTGGAGCGCCACCAAGGAACCTGACTCCCCACAACCAGCCCAACAATGGCAAGGGTCGTGTGAATCACATCACCACTGAGGAAGCCCGGGAAGACCCGGACCTCATACTGGGTATGTTCCTTCTCAACTCAACCCCAGCAACAATATTGTTTGATAGTGGAGCTTCGCATTCTTTTGTCACTCAAAAGTTTGCACTAGCAAGTGGTATGAAGCCTACACCCCTGGGTAGTCGTATGTCGATACAAACCCCGAGAATAGTTATGAAGTCCGGGATAGGATGTAAAGGAGTTGAGATTAACATCAATGGACTAGATTTTCTAGCAGACCTTATCATCCTAAAGTAAAAAGGCTTGGATGTGATCCTAGGCATGGACTAGTTAACTAAGAACCAATGCTACTTGAACTGTGCCAAGAGGATTGATACGTCTCCAACGTATCTATAATTTTTTATGATGGCATGCTATTATATTATCTATTTTGGATGTTTTATATGCATTAATATGCTATTTTATATTATATTTGGGACTAACCTACTAATATAGAGCCAAGTGCCAGTATCTGTTTTTTCCTTGTTTTTGAGTTTTGCAGATATGGAATATTAAGTGGAGTCCAAACGGAATAAAACCTGTGAAAGGATTTTTCTGGAAGGAAACAAGTCATCCAAGCTTGCAGTCCACGTCAGGGGAGGAGCCATGGCGCCACAAGACTGCTAGGCGCAGGCCCCCCTAGCCGCACCTAGCAAGCTTGTCGCTCCCTGGCAGGTCTCCTAACCCTAATTCTTGGCCTATAAATACACAATTATTCCCCCAACATCAAAAAGATCCACGCAAATATTTTCCTGCCACCGGAAGCTTCCGTTCCCGAGAGATCCAATCTTGGAGCTTTTCAGGGATAATCTGCCGAAGGGGGTTTCGATCATGGAGGCATCTACATCAACTCCATTGCCCCTCCAATGATGCGTGAGTAGTCCATACAGACCTACGGGTCCATAGCTAGTAGCTAGAGGGCTTCTTCTGTCTCTTTGATCTTCAATAACATGTTCTTCATGATCTTCATGGAGATCTATCCGGTGTAATCCTCTTTTGTGGTGTGTTTGTCAAGATCCGATGAATTGTGAGTTTATGTTCAGATTATCCATGAATCTTATTTGAATCCCCTCTGATTTCTTATATGCATGATTTCATATCCTTGCAAGTCGCTTCGAGTTATTGGTTTGATTTGGCCAACTAGATTGGTAATTCTTGCAATGGGAGAAGTGCTTGGTTTTGGGTTCAATCTTGCGGTGTCCTCGCCCAGTGACATAGTAGGGGTAGTGAGGCACGTATTGTATTGTTGCCATCAAGGGTAACAAGATGGGGTTTTCATCATATTGCTTGAGTTTATCCCTCTACATCATGTCATCTTTCTTAATGCGTTACTCTGTTCTTCATGAACTTAATACTCTAGATGTAGACGGGAGTTGGTCGATGTGTGGAGTAATAGTAGTAGATGCAGAATCATTTCGGTCTACTTGTCACGGGCGTGATGCCTGTATGGATGATCATTGCCTTGGATAACTACATGATTATTCACTTTTATATCAATTGCTTGACACTAATTTTTTTACCCACTATGATATTTGCCTTCAAGAGAGAAGCCTGTAGTGAAACCTATGGCCCCCGAGTATATTTTGTATCATATATTTTCATATCTATACCTTGCTGAAATTTATTTACCTTTTACTTTCTGCACTCATTACATCTATCTCTATCAGATCTAATCCTTGCAAATAACCGTGAAGGGATTGACAACCCCTTTATAGCATTGGGTGCAAGAGTTTGATTGTTTGTGTAGGTGCAAACATTGGTGACTTGCTTGTTCCTCCTACTGGATTGATACCTTGGTTCTCAACAACTGAGGGAAATACTTATCTACTTTGCTGCATCACCCTTCCCTCTTCAAGGGAAAACCAACTCATGCTCAAGAGGTAGCAACAAGGATTTCTAACGCTGTTGCCGGGGAGGATACACACCAAGCCTACCAAGTACCCGTCACAAACTCGTCTCTTGCATTTACTTTATTTGCAATTTGCCTCTAGTTTTCCTCTCCCCCACTTCTAAAATGATTTTCAGAAAATACCAAAAAGATTTGCCTTTTTTTCGCCCTTCTTTCGTTTGCCTTTCGTTTGCTGGTGTGCTTGATTGCTTGCTTTGTCACGGTGTATGAGAATACCAAGTTGTGTGACTTTTCCAATACTAATAATAATGATTTTATTAGTACTCCTATTGCTTCCTTCACTAGTGCAGAATATTATGAAATCAATGTTGCCTTGCTAAATCTTGTTATGAAAGAACAATTTTCTGGCCTTCCTAATGAAGATGCCACATCCCATCTAAATACTTTCATTGAGTTGTGTGATATGCAAAAGAAAAAAGATGTGGGTAATGATATTGCTAAATTGAAGCTATTTCCATTCTCACTTCGAGATTGTGCTAAAACTTGGTTTTCATTTTTGCCTAAAAATAGTATTGATTCATGGAATAAGTGTAAAGATGCTTTTATTTCCAAGTACTTTCTGCCCGCTAAGATCATATCCCTTAGGAACAATATAATGAATTTGAAGCAACTTGATCATGAGCATGTTGCACAATCTTGGTAGAGGACAAAATTTAATGATTAGGAATTGTCCCACAGATGGTTTGAGTTTATGGATGATTATACAAATTTTCTATGCAGGATTAAATTTTCCATCTAGAAATTTTTTAGATTCTGCCGCGGGTGGTACTTTTATGGAAATCATGTTAGGATAAGCTACTAAAATCCTAGACAATATCATGACAAACTACTCTCAATGGCATACCGAAAGATCTCCTGCTAGTAAAAAGGTGCATGCTATTGAAGAAATAAATACTTTGGGTGAAAAGATGGATGAATTGATGAAATTGTTTGCTAGTAAGAGTGCTCCTATTAATCCTAATTATATGCCTTTGTCTTCTTTGGTTGGAAATAATAATGAATCTATGGATGTGAATTTTGTTGGTCGAAACAATTTTGGTTACAATGTGTATAGAGGTAATTTCAACCATAGGCCGTTTCCTAATAATTCCTCTAATAATTATGTTAATTCCTACAACAACTCTCATGGAAATTATAATAATATGCCCTCTGATATTGAGAATATTTTTAAAGATTTTATTGGTTCGCAAAAAGTTTTAAATGCTTCTATTGAAGAAAAGGTGCTTAAGATTGATGATTTGGCTAGGAACGTTGATAGGATTTCTCTTGAGATTGATTCTTTGAAAGTTAGATCTACTACACCCAAGCATGATATTAATGAGTCTTTAAAATCCATGAGAATTTCTATTGATAAAAGTAGGGAAAGAACCGCTAGAATTCGTGCTAAACGTGAATGGCTTCAAAAAGTATTTTCTCGCGATAATAATGATGAAGATCTTAAAGTGATTGAAGTGACTCCTATTGAATCTTTGTTTTCCAATATAAATCTTGATAATTATGGGACTAGAGATAAGTGAACTTTAGTTGAAAGGCGTCCCAATGATTTGTAGTCTATAGATCTTAATGCTAAGATTGATAAAAGTGGGATTGAAGAGGGCAAAACTTTAAATAGCAATGAACCCACTCTTTTGGATTTCAAGGAATATAATTATGATAGTTTCTCTTTGATTGATTGTATTTCCTTGTTGCAATCCATGTTGAATTCTCCTCATGCTTATAGTCAAAATAAGGCTTTTACTAAACATATAGTTGGATGTTATGATGAAATCTTTTGAAGAAAAACTTGATCTAGAAGTTTCTATTCCTAGAAAGCTTCATGATGAGTGGGAACCTAATATTAAAATTAAAATAAAAGATTATGAGTGCCATTCTATGTGTGATTTGGGTGCTAGTGTTTCCACGATTCCGAAAACTTTATGTGATGTGCTAGGTTACCATGATCTTGATGATTGCTCTCTAAATTTGCATCTTGCGGATTCCACTATTAAGAAACCTATGGGAATGATTAATGATGTTCTTCTCATTGAAAATAGGAATTATATGCCCATAGATTTCATTGTTCTTGATATAGATTGCAGTCCTATATGTCCTATTATTCTTGGTAGACCTTTCCTTTGAACTATTGGTGCAATTATTGACATGAAAGAAGGAAACATTAGATTTCAATTTCCATTAAGGAAAGGCATGTAACACTTTCCTAGAAATAAAATAAGATTTCCTTATGAATCTATTACGAGAGCTACTTTTGGATTGCATACCAAAGATGACAATACCTAGATCTATTGTGTTTTGCCTAGCTAGGGGCGTTAGACAATAGCGCTTGTTGGAAGGTAACCCAATTTTATTTTTGTGTTCTGTTTTTTTTGCTTCTGTTTTTAAGTGTTACCCACATTATTACTTTGTATTAATTTTATTTTGGTGTTTTTATTAGTTTTTGAGCCAAGTAAAACCTTTGGGGTGATCTATGGTAGTTGAAGATTTGATCTTGTTGAAAAACAGAAACTTTTGCGCCCCATCCAGGAATTTTCTAATTTTTTTAGAGCGTCTAATTGATCGGAAATTTTTACACAAGATTAAATGCAAATTTCCCAGGTTTTTATAATGTTTCAGATTTTTTTTGACTTACATAAGTATATGAAGTTTCCAGATTGCTACAGATTGTTCTGTTTTTTGACAAATTCTGTTTTCTTTGAGTTGTTTGCCTATTTCGATGAATCTATGGGTTGTATCATGTGGTATGAGCCATGGAGAAGTTATATTACAGTAGGTATAACACCAATATAAATAAAGAAAGAGTTCACAACAGTACCTAAAGTGGTGATTTATTTTCTTGTACTAACGGATCTCATGAGTTTTCTATTAAGTTTTGTGTTGTGAAGTTTTCAAGTTTTGGGTAAAGATTTGATGGACTATGGAATAAGGAGTGGCAAGAGCCTAAGATTGGAGATGCCCAAGACACACCAAGTTGAAAGTGTATTATATCGACTAGAGGGGGTGAATAGGCGATTTTTACATATTCATCACTTGAGGAATTTCAACTTGGGGAATTTCAAATGTGATGAATAACTAGCAGCGGAATAAGTACTCAAGTGCATGAGGAACATAGTGACAGCATAATCATCATCATGAAATAAAACATGCACAGATTACAAGTAGCGTGATACAGGATAAGCAGGTGAAGAACAAGGTAACTTGAAGAATTTGAGGTGAGGAAATTGGGAAAGTCTTCAGTCAAATTCTTCAAACAGTAACGATCAATTTCATCAACATGTATATGAGGAATAAAGAGGTTGAGGAAATAGAACCAGGTAGCTAGATGAAGACAATGGTTTGATGACCTAGTTCCAACTGCTGTGACAGTCGTACGTCTGGTTTGGAGCGGCCTGGTATTTAAAGCAGAGGACACACAGTCCTTACCATGTTCTCCTTGAGCCAAGGTCACAAAGTCCTCGCCCAACACTCGTGGTAAGTCTTCAGGGTAGACTTCCAAAACCCTCACAAACTGGTCACTCGACGATCCACAATTTACAGCTGGATGCTCTAGACCAAGGTCACTCCATGCTCCCCAATTGATCGCAGGATGCACTAGACCATGACGCCTAACCGTCTGGAGGATGCATAGTCCTCAAAGGTAACAAGCGTCGGTTCCACACAGGAATTTCTTCAGTGATGCTCAATCACTATGGGTTTGGTGGTTTGGTTGTGGGTTTTTCCTCACAAATGATTTTCTCTCAAAGTCCTTGGAGGATGGGTTGCACTCAAACGACAAGTGACAGTTCTCTCTAGGAGCAGCCAACCAACTAGTGGTTGTGGGGGGTGGCTATTTATAGCCAGGGTGCAACCTGACATGATAAGACATAAATGCCCCCAATGATATGACCGTTATGTGGATGTTATGATTGGGGATAGCTGGCGCTAAGCACAGCAAATGTCGGAATTTCGAACTATGAAAGTCCTCAGGCTTATCATGTTCCTCACTTGTAGGCAATTCGCACTGGTGAAATCTTAACTCCTCAGTCAGATCAATTTCCTTAGAGACCAAAAGAACTTCGTCTCTGTCACTAAAGAACTTGACTAAACCTCAAGAGATTTCCAAAGGTTTCACTCGAATTATTGGA
This sequence comes from Hordeum marinum, assembly GCA_022496015.1. Taxonomy (NCBI): domain Eukaryota; kingdom Viridiplantae; phylum Streptophyta; class Magnoliopsida; order Poales; family Poaceae; genus Hordeum; species Hordeum marinum. Next base: position 123,194,053 of record CM039673.1, on the reverse strand, counting down.
TAGGTTGAGGCTTTTGGAGTTGAGCATCAGTTGTTTCCTATGACTCAAAGAAAGGAAATGAAACTATGAAAACAAAAGTCTTGATGCTTCATAGTCCTTGTTCATATCTTCAAGGTCACACCAACTTCTTCATTCTCAAAGTCTTCAGCAAAGTCTTCACAAAAGTCTTTAGCTGAAGACATACATTTTTAGGGGTCAATAATCTCCGAATATATCAAACTCCTCATCGACTTATAGAGCTTGTGTACACCCACAAACACATTAGTTCCTTAACCTATAAGTCTTCAATGCACGAAAATCACTAAGGGGCACTAGATGCACTTACAATCTCCCCCTTTTTGGTGATTGATGACAAATAGGTTAAGTTTTCAACGGGGATATTACTATGAAGTGTAAATACCGAGTTTGAGGCATTTGATTGCAAGATATAGAAGAACTCCCCTTGAAGATATGCATATTTGAGGAATTTGCTTTGGACTGCAAATGCACGTGGCAGGTTAAAAACATGGGGAACTCCCCTATATCTTGTAATTCATACACGCGTTTAACATATGATATGAAGAATTTGAAATGCATGATGAAAATGGTGTCTAACGAAATTCAGCATGCATGCATTAAGGTGCTTGAGGAAATAAACATGCGGAAAGCAGTTCAAAAGTGCCATACCACCATCGGACTTAAGTTTACAACTCAAACAACCAAAGCTTCAGAAGAACGAGAGTTGTAACTTAAACAAAAAACACAACCCATATATAGAGACCCGCTTGAAGACTAACTCAAATTTTCTCCCCCTTTGTCATCAAAGACCAAAAGGGATGAAAAAATGAGGACTAACGCCCCTTGCAGAATTTCATCTTGTTGGTGAGGAAGGAGCGTCAGCGTTGTTGGGGTTGTTTGTCGATGCAGGACCTGCCGCAGTGTCGTCAATGTCCTCAGCTTCATCTATCTCACGTGATGAATAATATGAACTTGTAACCACCAGAGGAACTTGAACCTTCTTGAATTTCTTCTGAGGAGGATGAAACTAGTCAAAGTTTTGCTAAAAGTCCATGTCCTTGAGTTCCTAAGGGGTCTTGAGGTGTGCGAGAATGGCCCATGCGTGATCGAAGATTTCATGCACATAGTAGTGATTTTTCCTCGCAGAGTTATCTGTCACAGTCATGTTCTGAACTATGCAAGCCAACTGACGCTTTACCCACTTGTGATTGCGATCAACCTTCTGATGAAGACTTATGAGAAGCTCACGATCAGTCATCACACGAGGGGCTGACTCTTAAGGCTTTTGTGCTGAGGCCTTTGCTTCAGAATCCTGGGTTGCAGTGTCATCATTGGTGGAGAAGGATGCAGCTTTGCGAAACTGGCCATCCAATGGACGAGTGCCTTCATCAATGACAGCCTTGCCTTTTCCTTCAACTGAGGCAATTGTGCTTTTGAGGACTTCAATCAGGGGCAGAAAGCCGAAGTGATTCTGGAAGTCCGCCTTGAAGGGAATTGAAGACCTTGATCTGATGAACTTCATGATCCAGAGAGCATAAGGCTTTAGTTCAAATGGGGCTAGAGCAGCATTCGCCAATGTCCTCATGAAGAAATCATGGAAGTTGATGGGAATCCCATGAATAATGTTGAATAGCATGTTCTTGATGACTCCCTCCACTTCTTCTTCTTCAGAGTTGTGGCCCTTTTGAGGACATAGGGTGTTGGTGAGAATGCGGTAGACCGTCCTGGGCACATAGAGCAAATCCTTCACAAGGAAGGTTGCCCGTTCAGGTTTTCCAGGAGCCAATGGCTTCATCAACACTTGCATCAGTTGATTGGGTAGAGCAGGTTCATCGAACAGGCAGCAAGCTTCTTCTGAAGGAATTGGAACTGGGACTGACCGAAGCAATTCAGATGCTAGAGCAGTGAGGTGAGTAGATCCAGTCATCCATTCCAAGACCCAGGAGTTGATGTCAGAGGCATCACTATGATGTGCAGTGTGGCATAGAATTAAAGAATTAGTTATTCATTCCAGTCATAGATATCCACACGGAATGGAAGGATTCCTGCATCGTGAAGAACCAAGAGCATCGGTGTGAAGGATGGAATTGTTTCCATATCAGCATGAGGAATTTGATGGTGCTCGAAGACTTTCTTCTTGTCAAACAGAACTGATGCATAGTAGTTTATCTGAGTTGGAGTCCAGAATCTTGTTCGACCAGCCCTTGCTGAGTCATATGGATTAGGACCAGTGAAGAATATGTGCTCATCGAAGAAATTTGACTTGAGGAATTTGGGGCGCTTTGAGCCTTTTAATGGCATCCTTGGCTTCGGCTAAAGATTTGGCTTGAAGCGGCCCTTGATATCCTTAGGCATAGGAGGAATTTCTCTAGTCTGAGGAATTTGCGGAGCAGTTTCCTCAGTGGCAGTTGGAGCAGCAAAGTCATCAGCTGATGTAGCTAGAATTTCTTTAGTGGCTGGAGCAGCCATGTCATCAGATCCTTCATGAATTTCTTTAGTCTAGGCTGGGGACTGAGGAATCTGTGACAGAGGAGTGGTCATTGGGGAATTTGGGCGAGCAGTTTCCCAATATTCATCATTGATGATAGGAGTAGTATTGCCAATGTCCACATCCTCATCAATTTCTTCAATGCCGGCCTCTTTAGCGGTAAACTGAGGCTGGGGCTATGATACCTGTGGAGTTGAAGCATTTGCTTCAACTTCAATGTCTTCATCAATCTGCTCTGTCGAAGTAGCAGAATGATCTTCTTCATCTCCATCATATGGAATGACATAATCAACACCAAATGGAATGATCTCATAGGCTAGTGCTGAGGAGATTGGAGTGGCATCTAATGGTTCAGTTGAAAACTTTGGCAGAGTCTTCCACTTCTTCACGACTGAGGAGTCTGAAGTTGAAGTTTTTCTCTTTAGAGCCTTCTTCTCAGCAACCTTAGTTTTCTTCACTTCTGATGCAGAAGGAAGGTTGATTTGCTTCATCTTTCAAGATTTTGCGGTTTTGGAGGAGGGTGAAGGGGCAGCAGTTTCTTCAGACACGACTGATGCAATCGTCCTTGTGGGTTCAGTTTCCTCAGGCGCACTAGTGGAGACTGCCCTGGAAGGTTCTTCAGCGGTCTGACTTTCTTCAGCAGCACTGGCAGTTTCCTCAGTAGGCTGGGCAGTTTCCTCAGCCTAAGGAATTTGTGGCTAGGAGCGAGATGCAACCCTTGAGTTGTGATCATTGATGACTTTATCAGCACTGTCAACGAAGCGAACCTTGGGGCCTTGCCAATCAGCATAGTGTGAATTGAATTCCTCACTAAGGCCTTTGATCTCAGACCGCACCTTCACAGTTCATTGGGAGATAGATTCAGAACATTTTTCTTCAAGAAATGCTCTTTCTTGTACTGAGCCTTCTTGGTTTGTCTGGCTTTCTCATACTTCCATTTTTCTTTAGTGATGAAGGCACTGAGGACATGATCTGGACCAGGAGGCAGCTTCAAATCATCAATGGGCGTTTTGGGATCCTTGTGCCAGATGTCAATGAAGTTCAGCACAATTTTTGGATCAAGCAAAAGAGGAATTTGAGAGCCCTTTGCTTCAACCACTCGTTGTTGCTTGTTTCTGATGATTTCTTCCATAGCCTCATCATCAGCTTCATCTGTAGAATCTAATGGTATTGTGAACGCCACCTTCTTGGGTTGGGGACTTGGTCGAATGCCTCATCCAATAGTTGCTTTCATTTTCCATAGGGAAGGACCTCTTGAGGAATGTGCTTGGGCAGAAGAACTTGCTGATGCCCCAGAAGCAATTGACAATCCCTCGGTCCTTTGGTATGAGGCAAGATGCACAGGCGTTGAAGACTTAGCAGCAGCAGCAGCCAAGGACTGAGCAATTACTGACCCAACGGCTGAGGACTTTGAGGGCTGAGCTTGAGGAATCTGCTGTGATGACTTTGATGATGAAGGATTTGACTTCACAGCAGATTTCTTCATCATCTTTTTCTTCAAAGCACTTGTAGAGGCTCCGGAAGTGGTAGCACCAGCAAAGTCTTCGTTGAATTTCTTCATAGCAGCTTCAGTAGTCCTCTGAAGTTTGAGTTGATGCTTTACCCACTCAGCGGGAAAGTCTTCACCGCGAGCAACACTTGTGGGATCAAGTTCTTGATCATGAACAAGAGGAGCCCTATTGCAAGGGGGTTTGAGTGCGAATTTCTTCATGTACTTGGGAGTGACATAGCGATATTCTTTCCATTTTCTCACCCACCTCCATTCAATCCTCTGAATTCTGATTTTGCTCTGTTCTTTCATCTCTTTGCCGTGTATGGACTCATCTGGTGTGCAGTAACCAGCATACAAATGTTCAGGTATCTCAAAAGCAGTATTCTGTTCAGCTTTCTTTCCACCTTTCTGTGGCTTCTTCCCATCAGCCATTTTCTTCAGCTGAGGATTTTGAACTCTTGAAGATTCTAAACAAGTGCACAGTTTTTCCTCAAGAAAAGCCGCAAAATGAGTTAAGTTGATGAGAACCTAGTGATTCATCAGCGGACATCTTTGTACCTGTGAACAGAGTATAGGTGCGAGGAACTTGAAGAGGTCATATGCGTTCTTAGAATTTTTTCAATAAAATCAGGTGTGAGGAATTTGACCATGGGTGTCTTGAGGAATTTCACTAAGTGTTCTTTGTCTTAGGTTCTAGAGTTGTGCAAATTTTGAGGATTCACATAATTGAGGAATCTTGAAGAAAATCATAACTTAGGGAAATACATCAAGTGTATAAAAATGTAAGGTGCTTTAGAATGAGATTCTTGAAGAATAAACACCTTTGTGAAGATTTAGGAAAACTTGAAGATCAAACAAGGGCAGTAAAAATAGATTTTATTTACCCTGGTGAAGAACACGATGAACTGTGAGATGAGATTGAGGAAGTTCGTTAGTCTAGATCTCCCACGCCCTATCTCGACAGAGGGAGACAACTACGGCGGCGGCGGTACGAATACTTCCACGGTCGATGCGAGTACGACGACGGCAAGGTCGAGGTAGTGAAGCTCTTCCACATCGGCGGCGATGATTTTAGCGGTGGCGCTAGGTCGGAGCTCGAGAGAGAGTCGGAGTGAGGACTAACCGTGCACAATGAAAGGGGAGGGCTATTTATAGTGGGGGTGAAAACCAATCCGTCCAAAGATTTTGGACCAGATTGCCCCTGACCCTTGCTCTCCATGCGACATGTGTCACCCACGTTCTAAGTAGTGGAGATAGTGGGGGATCATGGGTTATCCAGTCATGGGAATCGGAACCGTTTGAGCGGGAAACGCCGAAAAAATTTATAGTGAAAATTTTAAAATTTCCGTTCACAGATTCTTCAGCTGTCAAGGACACAGTGAAGACTTTGAACGAGTTTCAAAGTAGAACGCATATGAAGAATTTGTGAACAAACTAGGTTGAGTTTAGCATAGAGGGAAAAGGGTCCGATCACATTCACTTAGATGAAAATCAACATGAAGAAATAACAAAAATTGAATGTTGTTCAGGACTTGAAAACTCAAATATATATATATAGTCAATGAAGAGCATGAGTTTCATAGTTTGAAGAATTTGAAATGTTGAGGAATTTGCAAACTTGAGGAATTTGAAATTTGAAGAATTTGCAAAATGACGAAAAACTCAACTTTGAAGAATTTCAACTTTGGTTGGTGGCGTGACCCACTGTATAAGAATGATGACTTTAGACACCGCGTACAATTGTCATAGGGTTCTGAGAGTCAAATTCTTCATTAATTTATTCACACTTAGAGGGGTTTTCTTCATTGATTGAAGAAAAACGTTACGTCGTGTGTTGCACATATAAGTCATCAACTTTGCATAAGTGTTAGGATGTGTGTCCTTTTTCAAAGAACATTCAAAGATTCCAAGATATTTAGCTCACACCGCAACTTGCAAAATCTCTTTTCATCCAAGGGCTTTGTGAAGATGTCGGCCAATTGTTCTTCAGTAGGAATGTGGTTGATGGCGATGTCGCCCTTGAGTACATGATCTCGAAGAAAGTGATGACGAATCTGGATGAGCTTGGTCTTGGAATGTTGTACTGGGTTGTAAGCAATCTTGATGGCACTCTCGTTGTCACAGTAGAGAGGCACATTCTTCAACTTGATGCCATAGTCCTTGAGGGTTTGCTTCATCCACAGCAACTGAGCGCAACCTGAACCGGCAGCAATGTAGTCAAATTTAGCAGTAGATAGTGACACGTAGTTCTTCTTCTTCGAGGACCAATAGACTAAGGATCGCCCGAGGAAATGGCATGTGCCTGAGGTCGACTTGCGATCCACGTGATCTCCAGCATAGTCAGCATCAGAGTATCCGACAAGGTGAAGATTTGAGCCCTTGGGATGTTGGAAATATGCCCTAGAGGCAATAATAAATTGGTTATTATCATATTTCCTTGTTCATGATAATCGTGTATTACCCATGCTATAATTGTATTGATCAGAAACTCAGATACATGTGTGGATACATAGACAACACCATGACCCTAGTATGCCTCTAATAGACTAGCTCGTTGATCAAAGATGGCTAAGGTTTCCTGGCCATTGACATGAGATGTCATTTGATAACGGGATCACATCATTAGGAGAATGATGGGATGGGCAAGACCCAAACTACAAACGTAGCATATGATCGTGTCAGTTTATTGCTACTGTTTTTTGCATGTCAAGTATCTGTTCCTATGACCATGAGATCATGCAACTCACTGACATCGGAGGAGTACCTTGTGTGTATCAAACGTCGCAACGTAACTGGGTGACTATAAAGGTGCTCTACAGGTATCTCCGAGGGTGTCTGCTGGGTTGGCATGGATCAAGACTGGGATTTGTTACTCCGTGTGACGGAGAGGTATCTCAGGGCCCACTCGGTAATACAACATCACAATAAGCCTTGCAAGCAATGTGACTAAGTGTTAGCCACGGGATCTTGTGTTACAGAACGAGTAAAGATACTTGCCAGTAACGAGGTTGAACTAGGTATGGAGATACCGATGATCGAATCTCGGGCAAGTAACATACCGAAGAACAAAGGGAACATCATATGGGATTAACTAAATCCTTGACATAGAGGTTCGACCGATAAAGATATTCATAGAATATGTAGGAATCAATATAGGCATCCAGTTCCCGCTATTGGTTATTGACTGTAGAGGTGTCTCGGTCATGTCTACATAGTTCTCGAACCCGCAGGGTCTACACACTTTAGGTTCGGTGATGTTTCGGTAGTATAGAGTTATGTATGGTGGTGACCGAAGGTTGATCGTAGTCCCGAATGAGATCCCAGACGTCACGAGGAGCTCCGGAATGGTACAGAGGTAAAGATTGATATATAGGAAGTCCTTTTTGGTCGCCGGAAAAGTTTCGGGCTCATCGATAGTGTACCGAGAGTGCCGGGAGGTTACCGGAGGACCATCGGGAGGGGTGTCACGCCTCGAGGGGCCTCATGGGATGTGGGAGGAGACAAACCAGCCCCTGGTGGGCTGGCTGAAGCCTCCACTAAAGCCCATGAGGTTTGAGAAGGAAAAAAATCCAAAGGTGGAGACGTGGAAAGAGTTTCCAAGTGGAAAGGAGGAATCCTACTCCTAATAGGATTGGAGTAGGACTCCTCCACCTCCAATTTTGGCCTGATCTTAAGGGTTTGAGTCTGCCTCATCCCCTCCCTCCCTCCTATATATAGAGAGGATTTAGAGGGAAGAGCTAACCCTAATTTCCACGTGCTGCCCTCTTCTTCCTCTAGATCGTTTTCTCCTCTAGATCAGTTTTCAGCGGTGCTTAGGCGAAGCCCTGCTGGAATTACTCCACCACCATCGCCGCAACGCCATCACATTGTCGGAGAACTCGTCTACCTCTCCGGTCCCTCTTTCTGGATCAAGAAGGCAGAGATCGTCATCGAGCTGTACATGTGCTGAACGCGGAGGTGCCATCCGTTCGGCACTAGATCGGTAGGACCACGATGGGATCGCGGGACGGCTCGTGATGAGATCGCGGGACGGATCGTGATTTTATCATGAAGACGTTCGACTACATCAACCGCATTTCTTAACGCTTCCGCTTAGCGATCTACAAGGGTATGTAGATTCACTCTCCCTCTCGTAGATGCTCGTCACCATGGATAGATCTTGCGTCTGCGTAGGATTTTTTTTCCCATGCAACATTACCCAACAGTGGCATCATGAGCTAGGTCTATGTGTAGATGAGATCTCGAGTAGAACACAAAGAGTTTGTGGGCGTTGATTCTTAGATTGCTTCCTCCCTTGGTCGTGTTTTGGTTCAGCGGTATTGTGGGATGAAGCGGCCCGGACCAACCTTGCTCGTACACTTACGAGAGACCGGTTCCATCGACTGACGTGCAACTTCATTGCACAAAGATGGCTGGCGGGTGTCTATTTCTCCTACTTTAGTTGGACGGATTCGACAAAGGCGTTCCTTGAGAAGGTTGAAAAGAAACTTATGTATAACCGTTGTGGTTTTGCATAGGTGAGAATTGTTCTTTATAGATACCCCTAGCAGCCACGTAAAACATGCAACAACAATTAGAGGACGTCTAACTTGTTTTTGCAGGGTATGTTGTGATTTGATATGGGCAATTACATGATGAGATATATGTGATGTATGAGATGATCATGTGTTGTATAGAATATCACGACTTGCACGTTGATGAGTACCGCAACCGGCAGGAGCCATAGGGTTGTCTTTAATTATTGTATGACCTGCGTGTCAATCATTAAGCGCTATGTAATGCTTTACTTTATCACTAAACAGTAGCAATAGTAGTAGAAGCATGGTGGGCACGACAACCCCGATGACGACACGTTGATGGAGATCAAGATGATGGAGATCATGGTGTCATGCCGGTGACGATGGAGATCATGCCGGTGCTTTCAAGATGGAGATCAAAAGCACAAGTTCATGGAATATCATGTCACTTATGTTTTGCATGTGATGTCAATCCTTTTATGCACCTGGTTTTGCTTAGGACGACGATAGCATTATAAGGTGATCCCTCACTTAATTTCAAGATAAATTGTGTTCTCCCCGAGTGTGCACCATTGTGAAAGTTCGTCGTGTCGAGACACCACGTGATGATCGGGTATGATAGACTCGACGTTCACATACAACGGGTGCAAGCCAGTGTTGCACATGTAGAACACTCGGCTTAAACTTGACGAGCCTAGCATGTACAGACATGGCCTCAGAACACAAGAGACCGAAAGGTCGAACATGAGTCATATAGTAGATATGATCAACATGATGATGTTCACCATTGAAACCACCTCAACTCACGTGATGATCGGACTTGAGTTGGTGAATTTGGATCATGTATCACCCGAATGACTGGAGGGATGTCAATTTGAGTGGGAGTTCTTAAGTAATATGATTAATTGAATTCATTATCATGAACATAGTCAGCCTGTCTATGCCAATTATGTTGTAGATTACTAGCTCACGCTGTAGCTCCCTTGTATTTTTATATGTTCCTAGAGAAATAGAGTTGAAAGATGATGGTAGCAATATTGCGGACTAAGTCTGTGATATGAGGATTGTCCTCATTTCTGCACAGAAGTCTTATGTCCTTAATGCACCGCTCGGTGTGCCACCCCCTCTAGCATCGTTTGTAGATGTTGTGAACATCTGACAGGCACGTTCCGATGACTACTTGATAGTTTAGTGCGTCATGCATTACGGCTTAGAATTGAGTCTCCAAAATGTTTTGAACGTCATGGAACATATGAGATGTTCTAAGAGCTGAAATTGGGATCTCAAGCTCGTGCCCGTTTTGTGAGATATGAGATCCCCAACAAGATTCTTTGCCTGCAAGATGAAGGAGAATAGCTTACTCGTTGAGCATGTGCTCAGATTGTTTGGGTGCTACAATCGCTTGAATCGAGTGGGAGTTGATCTTCCAGATAAGATAGTGATTGATATAGTTCTCTGAGTCACTATCACTAAGCTACTAGAACTTCATGATGAACTATAATTATGCTAGGGATGGAAATGATGATCCCTGAGTTGTTCGCGATGTTTGACACTGAAGGTAGAAATCAAGAAGGAGCATCAAGTGTTGATGGTTAGTAAAACCACTAGTTTCGAGAAGGGCAAGGGCAAGGAGGGAAACTTCATGGATGTCAAGTCTGTTGCTGCTCCAGTGAAGCAACCCAAAGTTGAACCCAAACCCGAGACTAAGAACTTCTATTATGAGGAGAACAGTCGCTGAAGCGGAACAACCCTAGATATTTGGTAGATAAGAAGGCTGGCAACATCGACAGAAGTATATTTGATATACGTGTTATTAATGTGTACCTTGCTAGTACTCCTAGTAGCACCTGGGTATTGGATACCAGTTCGATTGCTAAATGTTAGTAACTCGAAGTAAAAGCTATAGAATAAACACAGACTAGCTAAGTGTGAGGTGACGATGTGTGTTGGAGATGTTTCCAAGGTTGATGTGATCAACATCGCATGCTCTCTCTTCCTTTGGGATTAGTGACAAACCTAAATAAATGTTATTTGGTGTTTGCGTTAACCATGAACATGATTATATCGTGTTTATTGCAATACGATTATTCATTTAAGTGAGAGAATAATGGTTATTCTGTTTACATGAATAATACCTTCAATGGTCATGCACCCAATGAGAATGGTTTGTTGAATCTTGATCGTAGTAATACACATGTTCATAACATTGATGCCAAAATATGCAAAGTTAATAATGATAGTACCACATACCCGGGGAACTGCCGCTAAATGTCATATTGGTATAAATCGCATGAAGAAACTCCATGTTGATGGATCTTTGGACTCATTCGATTTCGAATCGGTTGAGGCATGCGAACCATGCCTCTTGGGCAAGATGACTAAGGACCCTGTTTTCCAGTTTGATGGAGCGGGCAATTGATTTATTGGAAATGATACATGTTGATGTATGCAATCCAATGAGTCTTGTAGCGTGCGGTGGGTATCGTTATTTTCTTATCTTCACTAATGATTTGAGTAGATATAGTGTATATTTACTTAATGAAACACAAGTATGGATCATTTGAAAAGTTCAAGCAGAATCAGAGTGAAGTTTGAGATCATCGTGACGGGAAGATAAAATGTCTACGATATGATCGTGGAGGTGAATATCTGAGTTACGAGTTTTGTATACAACTTAAGACAATGTGAAAAGTTGTTTCACAACTCACGCCACCTGGAACATCATAGTGTGATGGTGTGTCCGAACGTCGTAGTCATGCTCTATTGGATATGGTGCGAACTATGATGTCTGTTATCGTTTTGCCACTATCGTTTTGGGGTTATGCATTAGAGACACTACATTCACTTTAAATAGGGCACCATCCAAATCCGTTGAGATAACACCGTGTGAATTATGCTTTGATAGAACCCTAAGCTATCATTTCTTAATGTTTGGGGCTGTGACGCTTATGTGAAAAGGGTTTTCACCTAATGAGGTCGAACCCAAAGCAAACAAATGCATCTTCATAGAATACCCTAATAACAGTTGGGTATACCTTCTATCTTACATTCGAGTACAAAGTGTTTGTTGCTAAAACTGGGTCCGTTCTCAAGAAGAAGTTTCTCTCGAAAGAATTGATGGGAGGAAGATAGAACTTGATGAGGTTGTTGAACCTTTGTTCAACCAGAGAGTAGCGCAGCGCAGAAAGATGTTTCTCTGGAGCCTACGTCAGTTGAAGAGGAAGTTAATGATGATGATCATGAAGCTTCGGATCAAGTTACTATCAAACCTCATAGGTCAACAAGGACCATACTTCTCCTGAGTGGTACGGTAACCGTGTCTTAGAGGTCATGTTGTTGGACAACGATGAGCCTACGAGCTATGGAGAAGCGATGATGGGCCCGGATTCTGACAAATGGATAGGAGCCATGAAATCCGAGAAAGGATCCATGTATGAAAACCAAGTATGGACTTTGGTTGACTTGCCCGCTGAACAGCAGGTCATTGAGTACAAATGGACCTTTAAGATGAAGATAGACGCTAATGGTGAATGTCACTATTTGTAAAGCTCGACTTGTCGCAAAGAAGTTTCCGCCAAGTTCAAGTAGTTGACTATGATGAGACCTTCTCACCCGTAGTGATGCTAAAAGTCTGTTAGAATTACGTTAGCAGTTACTGCATTTTTCAATTATGAAATCTGGCAGATGGATGTCAAAACATCGTTTCCTTCCTTGAGGAAAGGTTGTATGAGATGCAACGAGAAGGTTTTGTCAGTCTCGAGGATGCTAAAAGGTGTGAAAAATCCAGTGATCCTTCTATGGACTGGAGCAAGCATCTCGGAGTTGGAATATACGCTTTGATGAGGTGATCAAAGTTTTTGAGTCTATACAAAGTTTATGAGAAACTTGTATTTACAATAAAGTGAGTGGGAGCACTATAGAATTTTTGATAATCATATGTGGTTGACATATTATTGATCGAAAATGATGTAGAATTTCTGGAAAGCATAAACGGTTGTTTGAAAACAGTTTTTCAAAGGAAGACCTAGATAAAGCTACCTAATTGTTGAGCATCAAGATCTATAGAGATAGATCAAGATGCTTGATGAGACTTTCAATGAGTACATACCTTGACAAGATTTTGAAAGATTTCAAAATGGATCAGTCAGAGAAAGAGTTCTTGCCTGATTTGTAAGGGGTCATGTTGAGTAAGACTCAAAGCTCGACCATAGCAGAAGAAAGAGAAAGGACGAAGGTCGTCCCCTATGCTTTAGCCATAGGCTCTATATAGTATGCCATGTTGTGTACTGCACCTGTGTGTGCCTTGCCTTGAATCCGTCAAGGGGTACAAGAGTGATCCAGGAATGGATCACAGGACAGTAGTCAAGATTATCCTTAGTAACTAAAAGACTAAGGAAATGTTTCTCGATTATGGAGGTGATAAAGAGTTCGTCGTAAAGAGTTACATCGATGCAAGCTTTAACACCAATCCAGATGACTCTTAATAGCAATCCGGATATGTATAGTGGAGCAGCCATTTGGAATAGCTCCAAGTGGAGTGTGGTAGCAGTGTATACAATATGACATAGAGATTTGCAAAGTACACACGGATCTGAATGTTGCATACTCGTTGACTAAAAGACATCTCTCACATGCAAAGCATGCTCGAGCCCCAGAACTCATTGGGTGTTAGATTCATAACAATGCGAATCACATGGTGATGTGAACTAGATTATTGACTCTAGTGCAAGTGGGAGACTGTTGGAAATATTCCCTAGAGGCAATAATAAATTGGTTATTATCATATTTCCTTGTTCATGATAATCGTTTATTATCCATGCTATAATTGTATTGATCGGAAACTCAGATACATGTGTGGATACATAGACAACACCATGTCCCTAGTATGCCTCTAATAGACTAGCTCGTTGATCAGAGATGGCTAAGGTTTCCTAGCCATTGACATGAGATTTCATTTGATAACAGGATCACATCATTAGGAGAACGATGGGATGGGCAAGACCCAAACTACAAACGTAGCATATGATCATGTCAGTTTATTGCTACTGTTTTCTGCATGTCAAGTATCTGTTCCTATGACCATGAGATCATGCAACTCACTAACATCGGAGGAGTACCTTGTTTGTATCAAATGTTGCAACATAACTGGGTGACTATAAAGGTGCTCTACAGGTATCTCCAAGGGTGTCTGCTAGGTTAGCATGGATCAAGACTGGGATTTGTTACTCCGTGTGATGGAGAGGTATCTCAGGGCCCACTCGGTAATACAACATCAAAATAAGCCTTGCAAGCAATGTGACTAAGTGTTAGCCACGGGATCTTGTATTATTAACCTAGTAAAGAGACTTGCCGGTAACGAGGTTGAACTAGGTATGGAGATACCGACGATCGAATCTCGGGCAAGTAACATACCGAAGAACAAAGGGAACATCATACGGGATTAACTGAATCATTGACATAGAGGTTCGACCGATAAAGATCTTCATAGAATATGTAGGAATCAATATGGGCATCTAGGTCCCGCTATTGGTTATTGACCGTAGAGGTGTCTCGGTCATGTCTAGATAGTTCTCGAACCCGCAGGGTCTGCACACTTTAGGTTCGGTGATGTTTCGGTAGTATAGAGTTTTGTATGGTGGTGACCGAAGGTTGTTCGGAGTCCCAAATGAGATCTCGGACGTCACGAGGAGCTCCAGAATGGTCCGGAGGTAAAGATTGATATATAGGAAGTCCTGTTTTGGTCGTCGGAAAAGTTTCGGGCTCATCGGTAGTGTACCGAGAGTGCCGGGAGGGTACCGGAGGACCATCGGGAGGGGTGTCACGCCCCGAGGGGCCTCATGGGCTGTGGGAGGAGACAAACCAGCCCCTGGTGGGCTGTCCGAATCCTCCACTAAATCCCATAAGGTTTGAGAAGGAAAAAATCCAAAGGTGGAGAGATGGAAAGAGTTTCCAAGTGGAAAGGAGGAATCCTACTCCTAATAGGATTGGAATAGGACTCCTCCACCTCCAATTTCGGCCAGATTTGAGGGTTTGAGGCTGCCTCCTCCCCTCCGTCCCTCCTATATATACTAGAGGATTTAGAGGGAAGAGCTAACCCTAATTGCCACGTGCTGCCCTCTTCTTCCTCTAGATCGTTTTCTCCTCTAGATCAGTTTTCAGCGGTGCTTAGGCAAAGCCCTGCTGGAATTACTCCACCACCATCGCCGCTATGCCGTCGTGCTGCCAGAGAAATCTTCTACCTCTGTGCTCCCTCTTGCTGGATCAAGAAGGCGGAGATCGTCATCGAGCTGTACGTGTGGTGAACGCGAAGGTGCCGTCCGTTCGGCACTAGATCGAAAGGACCACAATGGGATTGCGGGACGGCTCGTGATGAGATCACAGGATGGATCATGATTGTATCATGAAGACGTTCAACTACATCAATCGCGTTTCTTAATGCTTCTGCTTAGCGATCTACAAGGGTATGTAGATTCACTCCCCCTCTCGTAGATGCTCATCACCATGGTTAGATCTTGCGTGTGCGTAGGAAATTTTTTGTTTCCCATGCAACATTACCCAACATGGGATACCATAATCCAAGCGTTGGTGTGTGAGCTAAGTATCGAAGAATATGTTTCACAGCCTTATGGTGTGATTCCTTCGGTGTTGCTTGGAATTGGGCACACATGCAAACACTCAGCATAATATCAGGCCTAGATGCACATAGATACAATAATGAGCCAATCATTGAGGGATATACCTTCTGATCAAAATCTTTACCATTTTCGTCAGTGTAGAGGTGGCCTTTTGAAGGCATTGGAGTTTTGACACCTTTGCAATCTTACATGTCGAATTTCCTTAGAACATCCTTGAGGTATTTCTCTTGAGATATGAAGATGCCATTGTCTTGCTAACGAATTTGAAGACCTAAGAAGAATTTCAACCTCCCATCATAGACATTTGATATTCTTCACTCATCATATAGTCAAATTCATCACACGCCCGAGGGGCCTACTTGAGGCCATAGAGGGCCTTGTTGAGTCCGAACACTTTGTCAGGATGCTTAGGGTCTTCAAAACCTGGGGGTTGAGCAACATATACTTCTTCCTCAATATTACCATTGAGGAAGGCACTTTTCACATCCATTTGATATAAGATGATATCTTGATGGTTAGCATAAGGAAGCAATATGTGAATAGCTTCAAGTCTAGCAACAGGTGCAAAAGTTTCATCAAAGTCAATTCCTTCAACCTGTGTGGAGCCTTGAGCTACAAGATGAGCCTTATTTCTTACCACAAGGCCATTTTCATCTTGCTTGTTGCAGTAGATCCACTTGGTACCTATGATGTTATCCTTGCGAGGATCTGGCTGCTTGACAAGTTCCCGCACGTTGTTGAGCTTGAATTGATGCAATTCCATCTTGCATAGCTTGAATCCACTCAGGCTCCTTGAAAGCTTCATCAACTTTGGTGAGCTCTATTATAGAGACAAAGGCAAAGTGACCACAAAAGTTAGTCAACTGTGAAGCTTTTGAGTGAGTGAGGGGATCTGGTGCATTGATGTCATCGATGATTTTGTCAATCTACAATTCATTTGCAACTCTTGGATGAGCAGGTTGACGTGGTTGAGGATTTTCTTCAGCACCATTTTCTTCAGGTGTATCAGCATGAGTGTCTTCATTCATTGGAATGACTTCCTTAGTGGGTATGACGTCTTCAGTGGCCTTCAGCTTAATGGATTTCTTAGGAGACTGTTCATCTAACACAGAATGCGGGTGCTCTCTTTGCGAGCCTTCAGTTTCATTGAACTGCACATCTACAGTTTCAACAACCTTGTGGCGGTAGGTGTTGAAGACTTTGTAGATTTGCGAGTCCTTTCCGTAACCAAGCATAAAACCTTCATGTGCTTTTGGTGCAAATTTAGACTATGGTGAGGATCTCTAATCCAGCATTTTGCACCGAAGACGTTCAGATAACTTACATTGGGTTTCTTGCCAGACATAAGTTCATACGAAGTCTTCTTGAAGAATTTGTGAAGATATACCCTGTTGATGATGTGGCATACAGTTTCAATTGCTTCAGGCTAGAAGCAATGAGGAGTCTTGTATTCATCAAGCATGGTGCGAGCCATCTCAACAAGAATCCTATTCTTGCACTCTACAACACCATTCTGCTGAGGAGTATAAGGGGCAGATAACTCATGAGTAATACCAAGTTCATCAAGATATTCATCACGATTTGTGTTCTTGAACTCAGTCCCATTATCACTCCTAATATGCTTGATCTTCACGCCGAAGTTAGTGGAGGCCCTTGAAGCAAATCATCTGAAGACATCCTGCACTTCAGACTTGTACAGAATAATATGCACCCAAGTGTAACAAGAGTAATCATCAACAATGACAAAGCCATACAAACTTGAAGAATTTGTTAGTGTGGAGTAATGAGTGGGGCCAAAGAGATCCATGTGAAGCAATTCAAAGGGTCGAGTCGTGGTCATGATTGTATTTAAGGGATGATTGGATCTGGTCATCTTCCCAGACTCACATGCATCACAGAGGTGGTCCTTGACGAATTTGACACCTTCAATGCCAATGACATGCTTTTTCTTCACAAGCGTGTGCAAGTTCCTCATACCAGCATGTCCAAGTCGTCGATGCCACAGCCAGCCTTCTGAGGACTTTGCAAGTAGGCATGTGGCAGGCTGAGGACCTGTAGAGAAATCAACAATATACAAGTTGTTGGGGAACGTTGCATGGGAAACAAAAAATTTCCTACGCACACGCAAGATCTATCCACGGTGATGAGCATCTACGAGAGGGAGAGTGGATCTACATACCCTTGTAGATCGCTAAGCGAGAAGCATTAAGAAACGCGGTTGGTGTAGTCGAACGTCTTCGCGATTCAAATCGCCGAGCATCCCGCGATCTCATCACGATTCATCCCGCGATCATATCATGATCCATCCTGCAAACTCATCATGATCCATCCCGCGATCTCATCACGATCCATCTCGCGATCTTGATCACGGTCCTTCCGATCAAGCGCCAAACGGACGGCACCTCCGCGTTTAGCACACGTACAGCTCGATGACGATCTCCGCCTTCTTGATCCATCAAGAGGGACCGGAGAGGTAGATGAGTTCTCCGGCAGCGCAATGGCGCTGCAGCGACGGTGGTGGAGCTATTCCAGCAGGGCTTCGCCTAAGCACCGCTGAAAACCGATCTAGAGGAGAAACTACAATCTAGAGGAGAGGTAGCACATGGCTATTAGGGTAAGTTTTTTCCTCTAAACCCTCTAGTATATATATGAGGGAGGGAGGGGAGGAGGCAGCCTCAAACCCTCAAGGTTTTGTCGAAATTGGAGGTGGAGGAGTCCTACTCCAATCCTATTAGGAGTAGGATTCCTCCTTTCCACTTGGAAACTCTTTCCACCTCTCCACCTTTGGATTTTTCCTTCTCAAACCACTCCAGCCGCATGGGCCCTTAGAGGAGGCTTCGGCCAGCCCACCAGGGGCTGGTTTATCTCCTCCCACAGCCCATGTAGCCTCTTGGGTCGAAATACCTCTCCCGATGGCCCCCGGTACACTGCCGGCACTCCCGGTACACTACCGATGAGCCCGAAACTTTTCCGGCGACCAAAACAGGACTTCCTATATATCAATCTTTACCTCCAGACCATTCCGGAGCACCACGTGACGTTTGGGATCTCATCCGGGACTCCGAACAACCTTAGGTCACCACCATACATAACTCTATACTACCGAAACGTCACCGAACCTTAAGTGTGCAGACCCTGCAGGTTCGAGAACTATGTAGACATGACTGAGACACCTCTTCGGTCAATAACCAATAGCGTGACCTGGAGGCCCATATTGGTTCCTACATATTCTACGAATATCTTTATCGGTCGAACCTCTATGTCAAGGATTCAGTTAATCCAGTATGATGTTCCCTTGTTCTTCAGTATGTTACTTGCCCGAGATTCGATCATCGGTATCTCCATACCTAGTTCAACCTCGTTACCGGCAAGTCTCTTTACTCGTTCCGTAATACAAGATCCCGTGACTAACACTTAGTCACATTGCTTGCAAGGCTTATTGTGATGTTGTATTACCGAGTTGGCCCTAAGATACCTCTCCGTCACATGGAGTAACAAATCCCAGCCTTGATCCATGCCAACCCAACAAACACCCTTGGAGATACCTGTAGAGAACCTTTATAGTCACCCAGTTACATTGTGATGTTTGATACACACAAGGTACTCCTCTGGTGTCAGTGAGTTGCATGATCTCATGGTCATAGGAACAAATACTTGACATGTAGAAAACATTAGCAATAAACTGACACAATCATATGCTATGTTTGTAGTTTGGGTCTTGTCCATCACATCATTCTCCTAATGACATGATCCCGTTATCAAATGACATCTCATGTCCATGACTAGGAAACCATAGCCATCTTTGATCAACGAGCTAGTCTATTAGAGGCATACTAGGGACATGGTGTTGTCTATGTATCCACACATGTATATGAGTTTCCGATCAACACAATTATAGCATGGATAATAAACGATTATCATGAACAAGGATATATGATAATAACCAATTTATTATTGCCTCTAGGGCATATTTCCAACAGTCTCCCACTTGCACTAGAGTCAATAATCTAGTTCACATCACCATGTGATTCGCATTGTTATGAATCTAACACCCATTGAGTTCTGGTGCTTGATCATGCTTTGCATGTGAGATAGGTCTTATGGTCAATGGGTCTGCGACATTTAGATCCGCGTGTACTTTGTAAATCTCTATGTCAAACTATAAACACTGCTACTACACTCCACCTTGTACTATTCCAAATGGCTGCTCCACTGTACTCCGGGTCATCCGGATTGGTGTTAAAGCTTGCATCGACGTAACTCTTTACGATGAACTCTTTTATCACCTCCATAATCGCAAAACATCTCCTTAGTCCTCTGGTTACTAAGGATAATTTTGACCGTTGTCCAGTGATCCACTCCTGGATCACTCTTGTACCCCTTGACGGACTCATGGCAAGGCACACACTAGGTGTGGTAAACAACATGGCATAATATAGAGCCTATGGCTAAGGCATAGGGGATGACATTCGTCCTTTCTCTTTCTTCTGCCGTGGCCGAGCTTTGAGTCTTACTTAACTTCACACCTTACAAATCAGGCAAGAACTCTTTCTCTGCCTGATCCATTTTGAACTCTTTCAAAATCTTGTCAAGGTATGTACTCATTGAAAGTCTCATCAAGTATCTTGATCTATCTCTATGGATCTTGATGCTCAACAATTAGGTAGCTTTATCCAGGTGTTCCTTCGAAAAACCTTTTTCAAACAACCCTTTATGCTTTCCAGAAATTCTATATCATTTCCGATCAACAATATGTCAACCACATATGCTTATCAGAAACTCTATAGTGCTCCCACTCACTTTATTGTAAATACAAGTTTCTCGTAAACTTTGTATAGACTCAAAAACTTTGATCACCTCATCAAAGTGTATATTCCAACTCCGAGATGCTTGCTTCAGTCCATAGAAGGATCACTGAAGCTTGCACATCTTTTAGCATCCTTAAGACTGACAAAACCTTGTGGTTGTATCACATACAACCTTTCCTCAAGTAAACCGTTAAGGAAATGATGTTTTGACATCCATCTGCCAGATTTCATAATTGAAAAATGCAGCAACTGCTAACATAATTCCAACAGACTTTAGCATCACTACGAGTGAGAAAGTCTCATCGTAGTCAACTCCTTGAACTTGTCATAAACTTCTTTGCAACAAGTCGAGCTTTACAATTGGTGACATTTACCATCAACGTCTATCTTCATTTTAAAGATCCTTTTGTACTCAACAACCTGCCGTCCAACGAGCAAGTCTACCAAAGTCTATACTTGGTTTTCATACATGGATCCTATCTCGGATTTCATGGCCTCTAACCATCTTTCAGAATCCAGGACCATCATCGCTTCTCCACAGCTCGTAGGTTCATCGTTGTCCAACAACATGACCTCCAAGATAGGGTTGGCGTACCGCTCAGGAGTAGTACAAATCCTTGTCGACCTACGAGGTTCGATAGTAACTTGATCCGAAGTTTCATGATCATCATCATTAACTTCCTCTTCAACTAACGTAGGCTTCACAGAAACATCTTCATGCGCTGCGCTACTCTCTAGTTGAACAAAGGTTCAACAACCTCACCAAGTTCTATCTTCCTCCCACTCAATTCTTTCGAGAGAAACTCTTTCTCCAGAAAGGACCCAGTTTTAGCAACAAACATTTTATGCTTGGATCTGAGATAGAAGGTTCACCCAACTGTTCTTAGGGTATTCTATGAAGATGCATTTGTCCACTTTTGGGTTCGAGCTCATTAGGTGAAAACATTTTCCACACAAGCGTCGCAGCCCCAAACATTAAGAAATGACAGCTTAGGTTTCTATCAAACCCTAATTAACATGGTGTCATCTCAACAGATTTAGATGGTGCCCTATTTAAAGTGAATGTAGTTGTCTCTAATGCATAACCCCAAAATTATAGTGGCAAAACGATAAGAGACATCATAGCACGCACCATCACACTATGGTGTTCCAGGTGGCGTGATTTGTGAAACGACTTTCACATTGTCTAAAGTTGTATGCCAAACTCGTAACTCAGATATTCACCTCCACGATTATATCGCAGACATTTTTATCTTCTTGTCACGATGATCTTAAACTTCACTCTGAATTTTCTTGAACTTTTCAAACGATTTAGACTTGTGTTTCATTAAGTAAACATACACTATATCTACTCAAATCATCAGTGAAGGTAAGAAAATAATGATATCCACCGCATGCTACAAGACTCATTGGATTGCATACATCAACATGTATCATTTCCAATAAATCACTTGCCCGCTCCATCAATCCGGAAAATGGGGTCCTTATTCATCTTGCCCAAGAGGCATGGTTCGCATGTCTCAACCGACTCGAAATCGAATGAGTCCAAAGATCCATCAACATGGAGTTTCTTCATGTGCTTTATACCAATATGACATTTAGCGGCAGTGCCACAAGTATGTGGTACTATCATTATTAACTTTGTATCTTTTGGCATCAATGTTATAAACATGTGTATTACTATGATCAAGATTCAACAAACCATTCTCACTGGGTGCATGACCATTGAAGGTATTATTCATGCAAATAGAATAACAATTATTCTCTAACTTAAATGAATAACCGTGTTGCAATAAACACAATCTAATCATGTTCATGCTCAACGCAAAACACCAAATAACATTTATTTAGGTTCGCTACTAATCCTGAAGGTAGAGAGAGCGTGCGATGTCGATCACATCAACCTTGGAAACATTTCCAACACACATCGTCACCTCACCCTTAGCTAGTCTCCGTTTATTCCGTAGCTTTTACTTCGAGTTACTAACATTTAGCAACCGACCGGTATCCAATACCCAGGTGCTATTAGGACTACTAGCAAGGTACACATCAATAACATGTATATCAAATACACTTGTGTCGACGTTTCCAGCCGTCTTATCTACCAAGTATCTAGGGTTGTCCCGCTTCAGCGACCGCTCACCTCATAATAGAAGCACTTAGTCTCAGGTTTGCGTTCAACTTTGGGTTGCTTTACTAGAGCAGCAACTGACTTGCCATCCATGAAGTTTCCCTCCGTGCGCTTGCCCTTCTCGAAACTAGTGGTTTTACTAACCATCAACACTTGATGCTCCTTCTTGATTTCTACCTTCGCGGTGTCAAACATCACGAACAGCTCAGGGATCATTATTTCTATCCCTGGCATTTTATAGTTCATCACCAAGTTCTAGTAGCTTAGTGACAGTGACTTGGAGAACTATATCAATCACTATCTTATCTGGAAGATCAACTCCCACTCGATTCAAGCGATTGTAGCACCCAGACAATCTGAGCACATGCTTAACGATTGAGCTATTCTCCTTCATCTTGCAGGCAAAGAATCTTGTTGGAGATCTCATATCTCACAACACGGTCATAAGCCTGAGATCCCAATTTCAGCTCATAGAACATCTCATATGTTCCCTGACGTTCAAAACATTTTGGAGCCTCAATTCTAAGCCGTAATGCATGACGCACTAAACTATCAAGTAGTTATCGGAACATGCCTATCAGATGTTCACAACATTTGCAGACGACGCTAGAGGGGGTGGCGCACCGAGCAGTGCATTAAGGACATAAGCCTTCTGTGCAACAATGAGGACAATCCTCAGATCACGGACCTAGTCTGCAATATTGCTACCATCATCTTTCAACTCTATTTCTCTAGGAACATAGAGAAATTCAAGGGAGCTACAGCGTGAGCTAGTAATCTACAACATAATTTTGTAAAGGCACTACTGACTATGTTCATGATAATGAGTTCAATTAATCATATTACTTAAGAACTCCCACTCAAATTGACATCCCTCCGGTCATTCGAGTGATACATGATCCAAATTCACCAACTCAAGTCCGATCATCACGTGAGTTGAGGTGGTTTCAATGGTGAACATCATCATGTTGATCATATCTACTATATGACTCATGTTCGACCTTTCGGTCTGTTGTGTTCCAAGGCCATGTCTGTACATGCTAGGCTCGTCAAGTTTAACCCGAGTGTTCTGCATGTGCAACAATGGCTTGCACCTGTTGTATGTGAACGTAGAATCTATCACATCCGATCATCACGTGGTGTCTCGACACAACAAACTTTCACAACGGTGCACACTCGGGGAGAACACAATTTATCTTAAAATTAACTGAGGGATCACCTTATAATGCTACCGTCGTCCTAAGCAAAACAAGGTGCATAAAAGGATTAACATCACATGCAAATCATAAGTGACATGATATGGCCATGAACTTGTGCTTTTGATCTCCATCTTGAAAGCACCGGCATGATCTCCATCGTCGCCCTGCATGACACCATGATCTCCATCAACGTGTCTCCATCGGGGTTGTCGCGCCCACCATGCTTCTACTACTATTGCTACCATTTAGCGATAAAGTAAAGCATTACATAGCGCTTAATGATTGACACGCAGGTCATACAATAATTAAAGACAACCCTATGGCTCATGTAGGTTTCCGTACTCATCGACATGCAAGTCGTGATATTCTATACAACACATGATCATCTCATACATCACATATATCTCATCATGTAATTGGTCATATCACATCACAAAATACCCTGCAAAAACAAGTTAGACGTCCTCTAATGGTTGTTGCATGTTTTACATGGCTGCTATGGGTATCTAGAAAGAACAATTCTCACCTACGCATAAACCACAAAGGTGATACATAAGTTGCTTTTCAACCTTCTCAAGGACCGCCTTAGTCGGATCCGATCCAACTAAAGTAGGAGAAACAGACACCCGCCAGCCATCTTTGTGCAACGAAGTTACACGTCAGTCGATGGAACTGGTCTCTCGTAAGCATACGAGTAAGGTTGGTCCGGGCCGCTTCATCCCACAATACCGCTGAACCAAAACACGGCCAAGGGAGGAAGCAATCTAAGCATCAACGCCCACAAACTCTTTGTGTTCTACTCGAGATCTCATCTACACATAGACCTAGCTCATGATGCCACTGTTGGGGAATGTTGCATGGGAAACAAAAAAATTCCTATGCACATGCAAGATCTATCCATGGTGATGAGCACCTACGAGAGGGAGAGTGGATCTACATACCCTTGTAGATCGCTAAGCGGGAAGCGTTAAGAAACGCAGTTGGTGTAGTCGAACGTCTTCGCGATTCAAATCGCCGAGCATCCCGCGATCTCATCATGATCGGTCCCATGATCCAATCACGATCTATCCCGCGAACTCATCACGATCCTTCCCTCGATCTCATCATGATCCGTCTTGTGATCTTGATCACGGTCCTTCCGATCTAGCGCCGAACGGATGGCACCTCCGCGTTCAGCACACGCACAGCTCGATGACGATCTCTGCCTTCTTGATCCAGCAAGAGGGAGCGGAGAGGTAGATGAGTTCTCCGGCAGCGCGATGGCGTTGCAGCGACGATGGTGGAGCTATTCTAACAGGGCTTTGCCTAAGCACCGTTGAAAACCGATCTAGAGGAGAAACTATGATCTAGAGGAGAGGTAGCACGTGGCTATTAGGGTAAGCTTTTTCCTATAAATCCTCTAGTATATATAGGAGGGAGGGAGGGGAGGAGGCAGCCTCAAACCCTCAAGGTTTGGTCAAAATTGGAGGTGGAGGAGTACTACTCCAATCCTATTAGGAGTAGGATTCCTCCTTTCCACTTGGAAACTCTTTCCACCTCTCCACCTTTGGATTTTTTCCTTCTCAAACCACTCCAACCGCATGGGCCCTTAGAGGAAGCTTTGGCCAGCCCACCAGGGGCTGGTTTATCTCCTCCCATAGCCCATGTAGCCTCTTGGGTCAAAATACCTCTCCCGATGGTCCCCTAGTACACTACCGGCACTGCCGGTACACTACCGATGAGCCCGAAACTTTTCTGGCGACAACAACAAGACTTCCTATATATCAATCTTTACCTCTGGACCATTACAGAGCTCCTCATGATGTCCAAGATCTCATTCGGGACTCCGACCAACCTTCGGTCACCACCATACATAACTCTATACTACCGAAACGTCACTGAACCTTAAGTGTGCAGACCCTGCGGGTTCGAGAACTATATAGACAGCACCGAGACACCCTTCGGTCAATAACCAATAGCGGGACCTGGATGCCCATATTGGTTCCTACATATTATACGAATATATTTATCGATCAAACCTCTATGTCAACGATTCAGTTAATCGAGTATGATGTTCCCTTGGTTCTTCGGTATATTACTTGCCCGAGATTCAATCGTCGGTATCTCCATACCTAGTTCAACCTCGTTACCGGCAAGTCTCTTTACTCGTTCCGTAATACGAGATCCCATGAATAACACTTATTCACATTGCTTGCAAGGCTTATTGTGATGTTGTATTACCGAGTGGGCCCTGAGATACCTCTCCGTCACACGGAGTAACAAATCCTAGTCTTGATCCATGCCAACCCAACAGACACCCTTGGAGATACCTGTAGAGCACCTTTATAGTCACCCAGTTACGTTGCGATGTTTGATACAAACAAGGTACTCCTCCGGTGTCAGTGAGTTGCATGATCTCATGGTCATAGGAACAAATACTTGACATGCAGAAAACAGTAGCAATAAACTGACATGATCATATTCTATGTTTGTAGTTTGGGTCTTGTCCATCACATTATTCTCCTAATGACGTGATCCCGTTGTCAAATGACATCTCATGTCCATGACTAGGAAACCATAGCCATCTTTGATCAACGAGCTAGTCTATTAGAGGCATACTAGGGACATGGTGTTGTCTATGTATCCACACATGTATCTGAGTTTCCGATCAACACAATTATAGCATGGATAATAAATGATTATCATGAACAAGGAAATATGATAATAACCAATTTATTATTGCCTCTAGGGCCTATTTCCAACAGTCTCCCACTTGCACTAGAGTCAATAATCTAGTTCACATCACCATGTGATTTGCATTGTTATGAATCTAACACCCAATGAGTTCTGGGCCTCGATCATGCTTTACATGTGAGAGAGGTCTTATAGTCAACGGGTCTGCGACATTTAGATCCGTATGTACTTTGCAAATCTCTATGTCAAACTGTAAACACTGCTACGACACTCCACTTGGTACTATTCCAAATGGCTGCTCCACTATACGTATCCAGATTGCTACTCCGAGTCATCCGGATTGGTGTTAAAGCTTGCATCGACGTAACTCTTTACGACGAACTCTTTTATCACCTCCATAATCGAGAAACATCTCCTTAGTCCTCTGGTTACTAAGGATAATTTTGACCGCTGTCTAGTAATCCACTCCTGGATCACTCTTGTACCCCTTGATGGACTCATGGCAAGGCACACACCAGGTGTTGTAAACAACATGGCATAACATAGAGCCTATGGCTAAGGCATAGGGGATGACATTCGTCCTTTATCTTTCTTATGCCATGGTCGAGGTTTGAGTCTTACTCAACTTCACACCTTACAAATCAGGCAAGAACTCTTTCTCTGCCTGATCCATTTTGAACTCTTTCAAAATCTTGTCAAGGTATGTACTCATTGAAAGTCTCATCAAGTATCTTGATCTATCTCTATAGATCTTTATGCTCAACAATTAGGTAGCTTTATCCAGGTCTTCCTTTGAAAAACCTTTTTCAAACAACCCCTTATGCTTTCCAGAAATTCTATATCATTTTCGATCAACAATATGTCAACCACATATGCTTACCAGAAACTCTATGGTGCTCCCACTCACTTTATTGTAAATACAAGTTTCTCGTAAACTTTGTATAGACTCAAAAACAGTGATCACCTCGTCAAAGTGTATATTCCAACTCCGAGATGCTTGCTTCAGTCCATAGAAAGATCACTGAAGCTTGCACATCTTTTAGCATCCTTAAGACTGACAAAACCTTGTGGTTGTATCACATACAACCTTTCCTCAAGTAAACCGTTAATGAAACGACGTTTTGACATCCATCTGCCAGATTTCATAATTGAAAAATGCTGCAACTGCTAACATAATTCCAATAGACTTTAGCATCACTACGAGTGAGAAAGTCTCATCGTAGTCAACTCCTTGAACTTGTCGTAAACTTCTTTGCAACAAGTCGAGCTTTACAATTGGTGACATTTACCATCAACGTCTATCTTCATTTTAAAGATCCTTTTGTACTCAACAACCTGCCATCCAACAAGAAAGTCTACCAAAGTCTATACTTGGTTTTCATACATGGATCCTATGTCAGATTTCATGTCCTCTAACCATCTTTCAGAATCCAGGCCCATCATCGCTTCTCCACAGCTCGTAGGTTCATCATTGTCCAACAACATGACCTCCAAGACAGGGTTGTCATACCACTCAGGAGTAGTACAAATCCTTGTCGACCTACGAGGTTCGATAGTAACTTGATCCAAAGCTTCATGATCATCATCATAAACTTCCTCTTCAACTAACGTAGGCTTCATAGAAACATCTTCATGCGATGCGCTACTCTCTGGTTGAACAAATGTTCAACAACCTCATCAAGTTCTATCTTCCTCACACTCAATTCTTTCGAGAGAAACTCTTTCTCGAGAAAGGACCCAGTTTTAGCAACAAACATTTTATGCTTGGATCTGAGATAGAAGGTTCACCCAACTGTTCTTAGGGTATTCTATGAAGATGCATTTGTCCACTTTTGGGTTCGAGCTCATTAGGTGAAAACATTTTCCACACAAGCGTCGCAGCCCCAAACATTAAGAAATGACAGCTTAGGTTTCTCTCAAACCCTGTAGAGAAATCAACAATATACAAGTCTCCTCTCCTAAAGCCTTCAAAGACTTTGGAATTGTCAGATTCCATGATGACAACACAGCGATATTTTCCAAATACGACAACCATATCAAGATCACAAAGCATTGAGATGGACATAAGGTTGAACCCAAGGGATTTGACAAGCATCACCTTATCCATGGTTCGGTCCTTTGAGATTGCAACCTTACCTAGACCCAATACCTTGCTTTTTTCCTTTGTCTGTGTAGGTGATGTGCTTAAGATGAGATGGAGCAAGTGGAAAATTCATCAGAAGACTCTTGTCACCAGTCATGTGGTTTGTGCATCCACTATCGAGGACCCACTCAGTAGCTTTTGGAGTTTCATCTTGTAGATGAATTAGTACAACTTACGAACTCATATGCGTCAGAGTGAAGAATATGGCATTAATTTCATCAGACAGAATTTCATCACAAGATAGTAAGCAAGCAGTGTGAGGACGTGAGAAATGAGGAATTCATTTCTACATGGTTAGCTTGCGCCCTTTCAAGCATTTCCTCAGGTCTCCAGCAAATTCATTAGATGTTCAAGTTGATCTAGAGACCTAATGCTGCATAAGAAATTAGTTCAATTTCTTCACCACCCACATCTGGAGGGGTGGCAAAGAGTTCATCATTCTGCAAGCACCATATGAGAAGGGAGGCATTGAAGCAAGTGTGCTTCGTTTCACAGGGCGAGGGTTAGAGTACTCATATGAATAAGCAGAGAAAATTTTCGAGGACTTATGAACATAATGATTTGAAGAATAATGCACATATTCAGAACTCTTAGATTTTCCCTACGAAACAGATGCATTAGCACAAGAATGATATTTTTGACCATTTGAGGAATTTGGTCCAAGTGAAGACTTTGGTCCATATGAGGAATTTGATCTGGGGTTCCTCTTCTACATGAGTGGTGTCGTCAGGACATTCACTTGAAGATTTTGTAGGTAGCTCTTGGGAACCCAGATTTTCTTCATAGGAGAATCGTTCCTGCAGTTAGTTCCAACAAATCTAGCAAATACTTCACATTTCTGATTTTTGAAGAATTTGTAGCTGGAGTCAAGTGACTCATCGGAGGAATATGAGGTTTCACAAGTAAAGCCAGATAAAGTGGATGGATCTACAAGAGATCCTTTTGCAACAACCCATGAGGTTTTGGGGTACTGCTCAGGTGTCCAGTGGGATCCATCAACGTTGAGTTTCCTCACAAAGGCAACACCCTCTTTCCTAGGGTTCCTCTTCAGAATCTGCTTTTTGAGGACATCGCAAAGGGTTTGATGCCCTTTGAGACTTTTGTACATGCCTGTCACATACAATTCCTTCAACCCTGCATTTTCATCAGTGATACTTGTGGTATCCTCAGATGAGGAATTTGAGACCACTAGAATAGTTGAAGAATTTGCAGCAATAGAAGCATTTGAACATTCAGGTAAAGAATTAGCAGTTTCACATTCGATGCATTTCAAACAAGGTGGAACAAATTCTTCTTGAGCGATACTGATCTGCCAGTAAGGAATCATTTTCCCTTTGGATATCCTCATGTGACACCCTTAGTTTCTCAAGATCTTGCTTTCTTTGAAGAAATTCATAAGAAAGCTTCTCATGATCGGCTAAAAGAGCATTATGATGACTCTGAAGGTTATCATACTTTGTCTGAAGACTTTTGAGATCGTCAGACAGAGTTTGAGTACGATCCACTTCCTCATTCAATAGATCATCACTTTTGTCTAGCATTTTCTGAAGCTTTTCAAGTGCACTTTGTTGCGTGGTAGAAATATTAGCAAGTTTGTCATAGCTAGGTTTCACATATTCATCAGATTCACCATCACTTGATTCAGAGGAGGAGTGATGCTTATGTACCTTGGAACCTTTAGTCATCAAGTAGTAGGTGGGAGTGAAATCATCATCGCCGACGTCAGAGTCGTTGAAGTAGTCATTTTATTCATCGTTGAAGATGGACTTGCAGACGAAGGCAGTAGCGAGTGCAAGGCTAGCGACACCAGATTCAGATTCCACCTCAGATTCTTCCTCGTCTTCATATTCTTTAGATTCTTCTTCTGAGTCCATTTCCTTGCCAATGAAAAGCCCGCGCCTTTCTGTAACCATTCTTATTGTGCATTGAGGACTTTGAAAATGAGGACTTTGCAGATCAGGACTTTGAAGATTTCTTCTTTTTCTTCGAGTCGTCAGAACTGTCGTCCTTGTACTTCTCCTTCTTCTTCTTCGATTTTTCCCCAGAGAGGACAGTCAGAGATGAAGTGACCAGATTTCTTGCATTTGTGGCAAGTTCTTTTCTTGTAGTAATCTGAGGAATCTAATTTCCTCAAACCTCCTTTTGATGACTTTCCAAATCCACCTCTCCTTGAGAACTTCTGGAATTTCCTCACAAGCATTGCTAGCTCCTGACTCAGTTCTTCAGGATCACCAAGGCTCCGATCAGAATCTTCACCTTTGGATGAGGAAATTGCTTTTGCCTTCAGAGCACGAGATCTTCCATAGCTTGGCCCGTAGAGGTCTCTCTTCTCAGCTTGTTGGAATTCATGAGTATTGAGTCTCTCAAGAATATCAGCAGGATCAAGTGACTTGTAGTCTCCACGCTCTTGAATCATCAAAGCCAGAGTATCAAATGAGGAATCAAGAGATCTTAGCGGTTTCTTCACCACTTCATGGTCAGTGATATCGGTGGCACCCAGTGCTTGAAGCTCATTGGAGATATCAGTAAGACGATCAAAAGTTTGCTGAACATTTTCATTGTTGAGTCTCTTGAAGCGGTTGAAGAGATTGCGAAGAACATCAACACGAGAATCACATTGAGTGGAAACACCTTCGTTTACTTTGGACAGCCTATCCCAGATAAACTTAGTAGACTCCAAAGCACTCACCCTGCCATACTGACCTTTGCTCAGATGGCCACAAATGATATTGTTCGCTTGAGAATCGAGTTGCTTGAATCTCTTCACATCAGCAGCGTTGACCGTGGGAGTAACAGAGGGAACACCATTTTCCACAACTTACGAGAGATCGTGGTCAATAGCTTCAAGATGCATGCGCATCTTGTTCTTCCAGTAGGGGTAGTCCATCCCATCGAAGGTAGGACATCCTGCGGAAACCTTGATCATACCTATAGTCGACATAACTAGAACTCTAGGTGGTTAAACCAAAATCACACAGAACAAGGGAGTACCTCGCTCTGATACCAATTGAAAGTGCGTTATATCGACTAGAGGGGGGTGAATAGGCGATTTTACAAATTCATCACTTGAGGAATTTCAACTTGAGGAATTTGAAATGTGATGAATAACTAGCAGCGCAATAAGTACTCAAGTGCATGAGGAACATAGTGACAGCATAATCATCATGATGAAATAAAACATGCAGACATTACAAGTAGCATGATACAGGATAAGCAGGTGAGGAACAAGCTAACTTGAAGAATTTGAGGTGAGGAAATTGTGAAAGTTTTCAGTCAAATTCTTCAAACAGTAATAATCAATTTCATCAACATGTATATGAGTAATAAAGAGGTTGAGGAAATAGAACCAGGTAGCTCGATGAAGACAATGGTTTGATGACCCGGTTCCAACTGCTATGACAGTCGTACGTCTGGTTTGGAGCAGCCTGGTATTTAAACCAAAGGACACACAATCCTTATAGTATTCTCCTTGAGCTAAGGTCACAAAGTCCTCACCCAACACTATGGTAAGTCTTCAGGGTAGACTTCCAAAACCCTCACAAACTAGCCACCCGGCGATCCACAATTTACTGTTGGATGCTTTAGACCAAGGTCACTCCGTGCTCCCCAATTGACTGCAGGATGCACTAAACCATGACGCCTAATCGTTTGGAGGATGCATAGTCCTCAAAGGCAACAAGCGTTGGTTCCACATAGGAATTTCTTCAGTGATGCTCAATCACTTTGGGTTTGGTAGTTTGGTTGTGGATTTTTCCTCACTGATGATTTCTCTCAATGTCCTCGGAGGATGGGTTGGTATCAAATGACAAGTGTTAGTTCTCTCTCGGAGCAGCCAACCAACTAGTGGTTGTGGGGGTGGCTATATAGCCAGGGTGCAACCTGACATGATAAGACGTAAATGCCCCTACTGATATGACTGTTATGTGGATGTTATGATTGGGGACAACTGGCGCTAAGCACAGCAACAGTCGGAATTTCGAACTATGAAAGTCCTCAGGCTTATAATGTTCCTCACTTGTAGGCAATTCACACTCGCGAAATCCTAACTCCTCAATCAGATCAATTTCCTCAGAGACCAAAAGAACTTCGTCTCTGTCACTGAAGGACTTGACTGAACCGCAAGAGATTTCCAAAGGCTTCACTCGAAGTATTGGATAGGTTGAGGCTATTGGAGTTGAGCATCAGTTGGAAATTTTCCTTAGTATTACCTTGGCCCCCTTTAACAGTACGGTGTTTCCTATGACTCAAAGAAAGGAAATGAAACTATGAAAACAAAAGCTTTCACGCTTCATAGTCCTCGTTCATATCTTCAAGGTCACACCAACTTCTTCATTCTCAAAGTCTTCACCAAAGTCTTCACCAAAGTCTTCAGCTGAAGACATACATTTTTAGGGGTCGATAATCTCTGAATATATCAAACTCCTCATTGACTTATAGAGCATGTGTACACTCACAAACACATTAGTCCCTTAACCTATAAGTCTTCAATACACCAAAATCACTAAGGGGCACTAGATGCACTTACACAAGTCATATTCAAGGATGCCAAAAAGCCTAAGCTTGGGGATGCCCCGGAAGGCATCCCCTCTTTCGTCTTCAATCCATCGGTAAATTTACTTGAGGCTATATTTTTATTCACCACATGATATGTGTTTTGCTTGGAGAGTCTTGTATGATATGAGTCTTTGCTTGTTAGTTTGCCACAATCATCCTTGTTGCACACATATTTTGAGAGAGACATGCTGAATCGTGAATTTAGTATAATACTCTATGTGCTTCACTTATACCTTTTGAGTTGGGAAATTTTGCTCTATGTGCTTCACTTATATCTTTTAGAGCATGGTCGTGTTTGCATTTTTATAGAAATAATTGAACTCTCATACCTCACTTATATTATTTTGAGAGTTTCTAAACCAGCATGGTAATTGGTCTAGGCTATGAATTCAGTCCTAATATGATAGGCATCCAAAAGGGATATAATAAAAACTTCCATATTAAGTGCATTGAGTATTTATGAGAAGTTTGATTCCTTGCATAAAGTTTTGAGATATAAAGATGGTAATGTTAAGAGACATGTTAGGAAGCAAATTGTGATTTGGTAAAAATACTTGTGTAAAGGTTTGTGATTCCCGTAGCATGCACGTATGGTGAACCGCTATGTAAGGAAGTCAGAGCATGACTTGTTTATAGATTGTCAACCTTTGTGTGAGGATCAGGGGTGCGTGATGGTTAACTCCTACCAACCTCCCCCCTAGGAGCATGTGTTTAATGCTTTGCTTCAATGACTAATAGACTTCTGCAATAAGTATGTGAGTTCTTTATGACTAATGTTGAGTCCATGGATTATACGCACTCTCACCCTTCCACTTTTTCTAGCCTCTCTATTTACCGCACAACTCTCGCCGGTATACCATATACCTTCCTCAAAACAACCACCATATACCTTCCTCAAAACAGTCACCATATATCCTTCCTCAAAACAGTCACCATACCTACCTATTATGGCATTTCCATAGCCATTCCGAGATATATTTCCATGCAACTTCCACCATTTCCTTTTATGACATGCACCATCACTTCCATATTGCATATAGAGTCATATTTTGTCATAGGTATCGAGTTGTAATTTTCTCTTGAGTTGTAAGTAAATAAGTGTGATGATTATCATTATTAGAGCATGTCCCATGTGAGGTAAGGATGATGGAAGCTATGATTCCTTCACAAGTGGGGATGATATTCCGGACTTTATGAAAAATAAAAGAGGCCAGTGAAGCCCAAATAAAAAATGAATAAAAGAGGCCTTGGATGCCCACATAAAAAATGAGAGAAAAGAGAGAAGGGACATTGCTACTACCTTTTTTCCACACTTGTGCTTCAAAGTAGCACCATGATCTTCATGATAGAGAGTCTCCTATTTTGTCACTTTCATATAGCTAGTGGAATTTTTCCTCATGATGCACATCTACTTAGTTTCCTTTTTGATCTTTCATACACTTATAGCTCTAGTGCATCCGTTGCATGGCAATCCCTACTCACTCACATTGATATGTATTGATGGGCATCTCCATAGCACGTTGATATGCCTAGTTGATGTGAGACAATTTTCTCCCTTTTCTTGACAACCTCCACCATATTCTATTCCACCTATAGTGCTAAATCCATGGCTCGCGCTCATGTATTGCGTGAGAGTTGAAAGTTTTTAAGAAAATAAAGGTGTGAAAAAAATTGCTTGACTTTTCATCGGGGTTGTGCATGATATAAATACTTTGTGTGGGGAAGATGGAGCATAGCCAGAAATTTATGTTTTTATCATTTACCTACTTGAGGACGAGTAGGAATTAAGCTTGGGGATGCTGATACGTCTCCAACGTATCTATAATTTTTAATGATGACATGCTATTATATCATCTATTTTGGATGTTTTATATGCATTAATATGCTATTTTATATTATTTTTGGGACTAACCTATTAATCTAGAACCAAGTGCTAGTTTCTGTTTTTTCCTTGTTTTTGAATTTTGGAGATATGGAATATTAAACGAAGTCCAAACGGAATAAAACTTGCGGAAGGAATTTTTCTAGAAGGAAACAAGTCATCCAAGCTTGG
The DNA here is from genome assembly GCA_022496015.1 of Hordeum marinum. Lineage (NCBI taxonomy): Eukaryota > Viridiplantae > Streptophyta > Magnoliopsida > Poales > Poaceae > Hordeum > Hordeum marinum. The sequence goes on along the minus strand of CM039673.1, from coordinate 123,159,363 downwards.
AGTGCACGTCAGGGGAGGTGCCACGACACCACAAGCCTGCTAGGTGTGGGCCCCCCTAGCCGCGCCTAGCAGGCTTGTCGCCTCCTGGCAGATCTCCTAACTATAATTCTTGGCCTATAAATACACAAATATTCCCCCAACATCAAAAGGATCCACACAAATACTTTTCCTCCGCAGGAAGCCTCTGTTCTCGAGAGATCCAATCTTGGAGCCTTTCTCGGTAATCTGCCGGAGGGGGTTTCGATCACGGAGGGCATCTACATCAACTCCATTGCCCCTCCGATGATGCGTGAGTAGTCCACCATATACCTACGGGTCCATAGCTAGTAGCTAGATGACTTCTTCTCTCTCTTTGATCTTCATACCATGTTCTCCATGATCTTCATGGAGATCTATCCGATGTAATCCTCTTTTGTGGTGCGTTTGTCAAGATTCGATGAATTGTGAGTTTATGTTCAGATTATCCATGAATCTTATTTGAATTCCTGTGATTTCTTATATGCATGATTTCATATCCTTGTAAGTCTCTCCGAGTTATTGGTTCGGTTTGGCCAACTAGATTGGTAATTCTTGCAATGTGAGAAGTGCTTGGTTTTGGGTTCAATCTTGCGGTGTCCTCACCCAGTGACACAGTAGGGGTAGCGAGGCACGTATTGTATTGTTGCCATCAAGGGTAACAAGATGGAGTTTTCATCATATTGCTTGAGTTTATCCCTCTACATCATGTCATCTTTCTTAATGTGTTACTCTGTTCCTCATGAACTTAATACTCTAGGTGCAGGCAGGAGTCGGTCGATGTGTGGAGTAATAGTAGTAGATGCAGAATTGTTTTGGTCTACTTGTCACGGACGTGATGCCTATATGCATGATCATTTCCTTGGATAACTACATGATTATTCGCTTTTCTATCAATTGCTTGACAGTAATTTGTTTACCCACCATGATATTTGCCTTCAAGAGAGAAGCCTCTAGTGAAACCTATGGCCCCTGGGTCTACTTTCCATTATATATTTTCAGATCTATACCTTGATGCAATTTACTTACCTTTTACTTTCCGCACTCGTTACATCTATATCTATCGGATCTAATACTTGCAAATAATCGTGAAGGGATTGACAACCCCTTTATAGTGTTGGGTACAAGAGTTTGATTGTTTCTATAGGTGCAACCATTAGTGACTTGCTTGTTCCTCCTACTAGATTGATACCTTGGTTCTCAACAACTGAGGGAAATACTTATCTACTTTGCTGCATCACCCTTTCCTCTTCAAGGGAAAACCAACGCATGCTCAAGAGGTAGCAGCAAGGCCCAAGGATTCTCAGTGGATGAACATGGAGTTGTATGGTTCGGAAATCGCATCTGCGTACACAACAAGGAAGAGCTCAAGAACTTGATCTTGAAAGAAGCTCATGACACTCCGTATTCCATCCATCCTAGAGGAACCAACATGTACCAAGACCTCAAGGCAAGATTCTGGTGGCATGGCATGAAACGGGAAATAGGCACCTTTGTTGCTAAGTGTGACATATGCCAAAGAGTCAAAGCGGAGCATTAGCGACCCACTAGACTATTGCAACCTCTCAAAGTACCTGAATGGAAGTGGGATAAAATTGGGATGGACTTCATCAAAGGATTACCAAGGTCAAGCAAAGGACATGATTCCATTTAGGTCATTGTCGATCACCTCACCAAGGTAGCCCATTTCATTCCCGTCAAGACCACCTATGATGGTAACAAGTTAGCCAGTCTTTACATCGAGCATATCATGAGTCTTCACGAGTTCCTAAGGAGATCGTGTCAGACCGAGGCACTCAGTTTACCTCAAGGTTCTGGAAGAAGTTTCAAGAGGCAATAGGAACCAAGCTCTCCTTCAGCACTGCTTTTCACCCCCAGACTGGTGGACAGACAAAACGAGTAAATCAGATACTTGAAGATATGCTTTGTGCTTGTGTTTTGGCATATGGAGCCAAGTGGGAAGATTTCCTACCATTCGCCTGAGTTCTCCTACAACAACAACTATCGGTTGAGTCTCCAGATGGCGCCATTTGAGGTGTTGTATGGACACAAGTGTCATACTCCCCTCAACTCGTCAAAAACCGGAGGAGGACTAATCTTTGGGCCAAACATCCTCCGTGAAGCAGAAGAGCAAGTTTAAATCGTCCGAGAATGCCTTGAGACCGCCAAGTCAAGACAGAAGAGTTGTGCCGACTCTCACCGCCGAGAAGTGAACTTCTGTGTCGGTGACCATGTCTACCTCCAATTCATGCCCCTCAAGGGAACCAAGTATTTCCATGTCAAGGGAAAGCTGGCACCAAGATACATCGGCCCCTTCAAGATCACTGCTATGCGAGGAGAAGTTGGTTACCATCCAGAACTACCTTTTGAGCTATCCGATACGCACAACGTCTTCCATGTGTCACAGCTCCGGAAGTGTCTCCAGGTTCCCAACCGCCCCGATATCTACAAGGACATCGACCTTTAATCCATCGACTTTCAGTCAGACCTCACTTATCGTGAGAGGCCAGTTCATATTCTGGATGAAGCAGAGCATTGCACCCGAAGCCGCACCGTCAAGTACTTCAAGGTCCAATGGAGCTACCATACTGAAGCAGAAGCAACCTAGGAGCATGACGACTATCTTAGATCTGAGTTCCCTTATCTTTTTAGCACTTAGCCTAGGAATCTCGGGGACGAGATGCTTGTAAGGTGGGAGGTCTGTCACACCCTGTGTTTGTATCACTTTGATATGCTATGGTTTTACAAAATTTGGAACCATCTAGAACTTTTTGAGTGCATGCTTGTTTGTTTTGTTTGATGCTTGCTTGCTTGGTTGATAGTGTATGGCACTCTTAGGTTCTACTTCTCTCCATGTTCATCTTCCTTGATCCAAACTTCTTGCCCAATAATCATACCATGTGAATAGTACCTAAAACTATTTTTATCAAAATTTATTTTGGACAAAAATAATTTGTTCAAATTAGGTTTTCAAAAACCCCTCAGTTGAGGTTTGCACTACAAGTCCTCAAATTGCGTGGATACTTTTTCCCCAAAGGCTTTATTTGAGACCTACTATATACATGGCTTCCCAAAACCACCAAATATTAATTTTAAAGATTGTTTTACTATTTTATTTAAAGGATTTTTCTTAAGGCTAGAAATGGTCTTTTATAGGCAAAATTATTTAAATGCTTTAAAAATATTTGAGAAAAATTAGGGAAACTCAATGGACATATATTTTCCATATATATGAATTTTAGCACATGGTCATGTTCAAAATCATGGGCAAACCCCCTCAAATCCCTTCGTGCTTAGATCAAGATTTTGACATATTTCTATGAGAAATATTCTTAATAAATTCCAGGAAAATTCCGGCAAGTCACACATCACATATGTGATGACATTGCAAAGTTTCATATCACTCCCAATTGTTTTGCTTCACCAAAATAGTCCAAAACCATTCATGTCCAAAGTCAAATTTGAGCAAATTTACATTGTGATGTATATCCTATTGATACCAAACTTTGTGGGCATGTTATATTAACCAAGTAAGGATGCTACACCAAGTGGTGAATCAAGGAGAATGGAAATTCATGGCTAGATCTTCAAGAAACCGATTCTATTGATTTCTAGGGTTTGCAATGTCTACATTGTGAACTTTCTTCAATCAAGCTCAAACTTCGTGATCAACCTTGTTTATAACCACCATTTGACCCTATTAAATATCATGGCAATAAAACTCCATTTGCTTGCCCGAAACTACACCAAACACCTTTTGGTGATTTCATAAAACCTCTATTTTGACCCCTTCTACCATTCTCCTTCACCCCATCTTTTTACCACACCTTCATCTAATGATTCTTTATCTCTAGCAAGTTTTTCTAGACCTAGGCTCCATGATTGGGGGGTAAAAACCCTAATTTTCACTCCTGGACAGCAATAATCTCTCTCTCCCCCTCCCCTCTCACCCTAGTCAGCCCCCAAAAGCATCATATGCCAATTCCTCATTGTAAATTGCCCCTAGGCACACTGGACATGGTTGGCCGTGCCCAAAACGCCGTTGGCATGCCATACGCGCGCTCTAGGGTGCGCTACTGTGCCCGACCGCACTGTTGCTACCGCCCACTGCATGGCCCCGACAGCCTCGAGCCTCCCCTCTCGCCACTTGGCCCCCTCAACGTCCGGGACACACCTCCTAGTCGCCCCCCTCCTCTATCCTCCTTGGGTGGCCTCCTCGCACACGCGCCATGGTCGCCCAGCTCGGATAGTGAGTGCCTCACATGCACACCCCCCCCCCCGCTCCTTCTCTCCCTTCCCTCGCAACTACACCAAGCCTAGGAACCCCCCAGACACGCCCTCTCTCTCCCTGGCGCCCTCTAGAGAGTGTTGCGTCCTCGCCGACGCACCACCATTTGGTGGACCGCTGTTCCCCTATAAAATGGCCTCCCCCGAGCCCCATCTCTCCTATGGACTCTCTCTCCTTCGCCCAATCATGCTGCCGCACCATTTTCCATCTATTTCGGAGCCCAGACACTCGGGATCGAGCCAAAGCTTGCCGCCTCGGGCCACCGACGTTTGCGAGGTGAGCGTCCCCCTTCGGGCCCCTTCTCCTTCGATTTGAAGCCACCGCTATGTGCTCATCTTATTGCAGTAGGAATAGGCCCCGACGACCATCACCCGAGTCCCCTCCGTCATGGGACCTCATAGACGGCGACCTGCTGCACCTCCTCGTCCTCCTCCACCACCAATCGACATGCTCTGATGTCATGGTCCCGTTCTGGCACTCGCCCGTCGTTGTCGTGCCTTGCACCGTCGCCAGTGAGCATCCTTTGCTCTATGTCGAGAGGTAAGGGATGACAGGTGGTCCCCACCTGTCATTCCCTCACCCATCCCCCTCTCACCGACCGGCTTGGCCCGCCAGTCAGGATTGAAAGCGTCCGCCCGCGCGCGTGCCCCCTCGCCTGGGCCACGACTCCCCTGGGCCAGCTCTGCTCACCTGTTGCTGGCCCAAGAGCATCGTGCTCTTTATCTTTTTATTTTTTCTGGCATTTGCCAAATAATCCATAGAATAGGATATTCCTTCAAATGCAAATTGTTTTCCACCACAATTCTTGTATTAATCTGTAGTATTTCATAGTGCCATTTGTGAAAATATTTGAAAATATTATTGGTACTATTTTATTTTAAAACCACTTTTTAGGCATTTTTTTCTGTTAAAAATAGTTTGGAAAATCCTTTTTACCCCCAAAACTTAGGCAAATATTTTTAGTATTTGACAGAATAGTGTAACATTTTAAAAGTAGGGTTTGTGCTATGTTTTTGTTGTGATGCTTATTATTACCATTATTTATCGTGATGATAGATTTGCTCTGTTGACGAGGGAGTTGGACCAGAAGACTTTGTAGACCCCGAAGACTTTGTTGAGCTAGACAAGCAGCCCTTTGACCATGACTATGAAACCCCTTTTGTTGCATAGCATATAGCACTTTATTTCGATATGTTGATCATGTTGATGTGGTGACCACTTCACTAGGATGCCTCCGATACTTTACAGTTGATACTTGCATCGTGCATGACCCTTCCTATGAGGGTTGTGCGGGTGAGAGTAGATAGTGTGCTTAGTAGATGCTACGCAAGCGGGATCGGGGATATGCATGGTGTCAGAAAAGATATGATACGAAAGACTTTTCGAAAACCCCGTCAGGTGTCACTAATGCCCGAGGGAGATGATGATGAGCTAGGTAACCACTTGATAAAGAAGTGGTGTACCAGAGTAGGTTGTGTGTGTTTTTGAAAACGGAGAGTTTTAAGATTTGCTGACCATCCCAACCTTACATGCACAACCATGATACCCGTTATGGGATGGGGCTTTGTTGATTACTTCGATGGGTACTAGCATAGAGCATGCATTACTAGTGGCGGGAGTGCCGTGGTCACTCTCGGTATGGGGTCGTGCCGGTAAGGATGATCATGCACTGTCTTTACAGGCACCGGGCACACCGTTGGTCCCTTCATGGATGTTACTTGTGATGTACATCATGTGGGCTAGGTACCAATCGAGTGGACTCTTTGTTAGTATCATCAGGGGAAAGACAATGTTCAGGTGCTTACCTCGGGTATGAAATATACTGCGAGTCGTCGATGACATGGAAGTTCCCCGAGTCTTGTGGGTAAAGTGTGCAACCTTTGCAGAGCGTAAAACTATTTGAATAGCCATGTCCACGGTCATGTACAGTTGGAGGTCCTGCTTAAACTACATCCAGATGTTTTCACAAACTTGTCTGTGTGTGTGTGTTGGTGACAGAGATGATATTTGAGCTAAGTTCAATGACATGGCATGATGATGAACATGAGATGTTCAACCCTTGCTTATGATGATAAGAGTGACTTGTTCACATGAATACCTGTACACTATTGATGCATGCTTACTTAAGTTACTTGATCATGTCATTGCACTTAAAAATTAGCTTTCTGCAAATCTTACCTACTTAGTGCTATATCATGCTTGTTATACCTTGTTCCAAGATGTGGGTTGCTTGCGAGTACATTCAAATTACTCATTGGCTTGCCACTGGTTATTTAATTGGCCAGGCATGGAAGAGCAGGAATATGGTGAAGAGTTCGTTGATGACGAACATGCGAACTAGGGCGCTTCCCAGTCAGAATGCAAGTAGGTTAAGGCACATAGCATGGGTCTACACTTTCGATCAACATTTCCGCTGCTTTTTATGTTTACGTGTTTAGCCCTTGCAGCCCTATCTATGTAAGACTTGGCCTAGTTGTCCTTTATTTGTGTAAGACGGTATGTAAGGATTTAAGACTCTTTTATTCCAGTTTATGTGTGTTTAGTGAGCATTGATCTCTGGGATCACTGTGCACGTGCATTCGTGATCATGACTTATGAGTCGGGGTCCCCACAAACAGAGACTTGCGGCGGTATAAAAAGTATTTTGGGAGGTTCACTAGGGTTTGGGGATATATGAGAATTTATAGCGAAGAAATGAGGGCCAGGGGAGCTAGGAGGTGGCCCCAAGCAATCAAGGTGTGACCACCCCCCTAGGCGTGCCCTGTTGGCTTGGGGGCACCTTGTGTGCCCTCCGATCTTCCTCCAAAGCTTCTAGGTCTTATTTCTGTCCAGAAAAAATCAGCAAAAAGTTTCGGGGTATTTGGACTTCATTTGGTATAGTATTCCTGAAAGGCCAAAAACATGTAGAAAATAACAACTAACACTTGGCACTCGGTTAATTGGTTAGTGCTCAAAAATAACATAAAAGAACAAATAAATGCTTCAAAAGTATCCTAGGATGATAATATAATAGCATGGAACAAAATAAGTATGGATATGTTGAAGACATATCAGCATCCCCAAGCTTAATTCCTACTCGTCCTCGAGTAGGTAAATGATAAAAACAGAATTTTTGATATGACATGCTATCCAACAAGTAATCTTTTTCATGTATGATCATTGAGAAATGATGAATCAACAAACATTAACATAGTAATATCCATAAACATAAGTAACACAATCATCAACTTCCAAAATATGCGATCCTTGAAGAATGTTTATCCCCCCATTCATTTTATCATATTAGCATGGCATGACTCCGTCTTTACCACATAAATACATATGTCAATCACCACTATGTTAAGCCAAGCAATTGGATCGTACTTTTTCACGTGCTTCAACATTTTATACCTCACTCAATACATGAGTGTGAACCATGGACATAGCATATAGGTGGAATAGAATATGGTGTAGGTTTCAAAGGGGTAAAAGCAAAGAAGAAAGTCTCGCATCAACTAGGTGGATCAAAGGGCTATGGGGATGCCCATCAATCGATATAAATGCAAGGAGTAGGGATTGCCATGCAATGGATGCATTGGAGCTATAAGTGTATGAAAGCTCAAATGAAGCTAAGTGAGTGTGCATCCAACTTGCTTGATCATGAAGACCTCGGGCGTTTGACGTAGCCTGTCATCGGAATATACAAGCCAAGTTCTATAATGAAAAATTCCCACTAGCATATGAAAAATGACAAAACATGAGACTCTCTATATGAAAAACATGGTGCTTTCTCTAAGCATAAGTGTGGAAAAGGAGGTAGTGGCACTGTCCCTCCTCTCTTTACCTCTCATTTATTTGCCTTTTTTCTTTTTCTCTTTTTATTTATTTTCCTTTTCCTTCCTTTTTTTCTTTTTTTCTTTTTGTTTTTCATCCGGAGTCTCATCCCAACTTGTGGGGGAACCATTGTCTCCATCATCCTTTCCTCACTGAGACAGTGCTCTATTAATGATAATCATCACACTTTTATTTACTTACAACTCGATATGAAAAACTACTAAATAATATGACTCTATATGAATGCCTCTGGCAGTGTACCAGGATGTGAAATGATCTAGCATAACATGTAAATAATGATGAACGATGGCTTTGCCAAAAATACTATGTCAGTGATGACCCACAAGTATAGGGGATCTATCTTAGTCCTTCTGATAAGTAAGAGTGTCGAACCCAACAAGGAGAAGAAGGAAATGACAAGTGGTTTCCAGTAAGGTATTCTCTGCAAGCACTGAAATTATCGGTGACAGATAGTTTTGTGATAAGATAATTCATAACGAGTAACAAGTAACAAGTGTAGCAAAGGTGCAGCAAGGTAGCCCAATCCTTTTTATAGCAAAGGATAGGCCTAGACAAACTCTTATATGAAGCAAAGTGCTCCCGAGGACACAAGGAAATTTCTGAGCTAGTTTTCGTCATGCTCATTTGATTCGCGTTCGTTACTTTGATAATTTGATATGTGGGTGGACCAGTGCTTGGGTGTTGCCCTTACTTGGACAAACCTCCCACTTATGGTTAACCCTTATAGCAAGCATCCGCAACTATGAAAGAAGAATTAAGGTAAACCTAACCATAGCATGAAACATATGGATCCAAATCAACCCCTTACGAAGCAACACATAAACTATGGTTTAAGCTTCTGTCACTCTAGCAACCCATCATCTACTTATTACTTCCCAATGCCTTCCCCTAGGCCCAAATAATGGTGAAGTGTTATGTAGTCGACGTTCACATAACACCACTAGAGGAGAGACAACATACATCTCATCAGAATATCGAACGAATACCAAATTCACATGATTACTTATAACAAGACTTATCCCATGTCCTCAGGAACAAATGTAACTACTCACAAAGCATGTTCATTTTCAAGATCAGAGGAGTATTAATTATCATAAAGGATCTAAGCATATGATCTTCCACCAAATAAACCCACTAGCATCAACTACAAGGAGTAATTAGTACTACTAGCAACCCACAGGTACCAATATGAGGTGTTGAGACAAAGATCGGATACAAGAGATGAACTAGGGTTTGGAGAGGAGATGGTGTTGATGGAGATTGACCCCCTATTGATGAGAGGATCGTTGGTGATGATGATGGCTTCGATTTCCCCCTCCGAGAGGGAAGTTTCCTCGGCAGGATCGCCCTGCCGGAGCTCTAGATTGGTTCTGCCCAAGTTCTGCCTCGAGACGGCGGCGCTTCGTCCCGAAAGCTCCCTTATGATTTTTTCCAGGTCAAAACGCTTCATATAGGAGAAGATGGGCGTCGAAGGAGCCAAAGGGGCCCCACAAGCCTGCTAGGCGCGGCCAGGGGGTGGTCGCGCCTAGCAGGCTTGTGGCCTGCTGGTGGCGCCCCTCTTGTTGATTCTTGCGCCAGTATTTTTTATTAATTCCAAAAATATTCTCCATAAATTTGCAGGACTTTTGGAGTTGTGTAGAATAGGTATCTCAGATTTGCTCCTTTTCCAGTCCAGAATTCCAGCTGCCGGCATTCTCCCTCTTCATTGTGACGCCCCAATTTCGACCGTACGCTAAACATACACGCAATGCGTACGACCAAGATCAAGGACTCACTAATCAATATCACAACATAACTCTAGACACAAATTAAAGTCGTACAGCTTCATATTACAAGCCAGGGGCCTCGAGGGCTCGAATACAAAGCTCGACAAGCACGAGTCAGCGGAAGCAAATAATATCTGAGTACAAACATAAGTTAAACAAGTTTTGCCTTAAGAAGGCTAGAACAAACATAACATAGATTGAAAGAGGCGAGGCCTCCTGCCAGGGAACCTCCTATCCTATTGCTGGTCGGGGGCCGCCTCCACGTAGTAGTAGGATCCTGCGGTGGTGTAGTAGTATTCTCTGGCATACTCCATCTCTTGGGCTCCATCGTCTGAACGCAGAATCGTATAGAAGGGGAAAGAGGAAGCAAACAGAGGTGAGTACTCATCCAAAGTACTCGCAAGACTGACATCAGAACTATGCTAAGTATGCATCATTATCAAGGGGTGGGGCTATATCTGGGTTGACTGCAGAAAGCAAGAATAGGGGGAAGGCCTAGTCCTATCGAAGACTAACATATTTAGCATCTTGCAGCAATAGAAGAGAGTAGACTGGTAACTCACATATAGCAATATTTTATTGTAGCAATTTTATCAAGTAACCACGCCCAGAGATTCTTCCTCGACTCCCTACGAGGAAGCAATCCCGGAGCCACATTTCATTTCAAATTAAATCACAATTATAGTTGTATAAGGTCAAGGTACAACTCCAAGTCGTCCTGTTACCGTGGACACGACTATTCGAATAGATGAATTCATCCCTACAGGGATGCACCGCATTTCCACCATGCTTGATCACCTCCGGCGGGAGACACTTTCCTGGGTAATGCCTGGCCTCGGGATCCAAAACATCGTCGCCTCACCTAGGCTCAACGAAGAGGCCAGCCCTCCGGTCTAAATCCTAAGCGCATAGGTTCGTGGGCCCACTTGCCCTTGCACTCCTACACAATGCATAGGCGGCCGAAAGTAGACCTAGTACACTCAGTCCGGGAGTTGTACCTCCCAGTCCAATCCGGCGCGTGCCGCTCCATTGCTGATGTCCAAAGAGCTTCGGCTGATACAACGACACTAAGTACCCATAACTTCTCCCACATGAATGTTTAGTGCAAAAAAAGGTCAAACAACCAACTCAGATCAAATACCCAACCCATTAGCATTTTATTAATGCGGGGCAAGCGCGGCCCAAAAAGTGTGGTCTCGTCACCCCGTCTCGAGGATGTGTGGCAAAGGCCTCTCTCGCCAGTCCATGCCTCAACATCAGCAAACCGTGGGTACCCATCAGGGCCGACCCATCACCAACATGTTTCTGTAACCAGGTCATAGTAATTGTGTGTATAAAACATCAAGGCGGGAAGTGAGGAATCACCCTCAATGGTCCCCGCTCGATGTAACCGTCAAGGTGGACTTAGAGGAATCACCCTTGAGGGTCCCACACTTGAGGGGTGGCACGATAGAGACATCATCGGGAATGGTGAAGGAGGAATCACCCTCGATAACCACGACCGACTAGCTACACTACAGGGCTAGCATCATGAGTACTTCACGAGGTGTCACCCTCGGTACTCGATAGTAGCACTGCAGAGTCATACAACTAAGGGGGAGTGCGGTGATGTGAGGGGCCTGGCTTGTCGGTCGGTTGACCGAGTCGTCGAGTCGTCGAGTCGTCGGGCCATCGTTGAAGAAGCAGGGGCAACTAGGACTAAGGGGGGCCACTAGGGATTCACTAACCAACCTATACTAAGCAGTTGGTATGATTGCAGGTATATTAGCAGTTCATCAAAAACAGGCTATGCATCAGAATAGGAGCTAACTAATACAGTAGCAAAAATCTAATGCAAGAATAAGAGGCAAAGGAATAGGCGATATCGGAATGCTCAAGGGGGGGTTGCTTGCCTTGCTGCTCTACCGGAAAAGACTGATCATCGGCGGTGTAGTCGTACCTGGCAGCACCTTCAGTCTCAGGGTCTACCGGTAAGAAGAGGAGGGAGAAACAATAAATATAAAGCAAATAGATGCACCACGATGCATGACATGCCAATATGCAGAGTTAGGTATGCACTAACGCAGTATTACACATCGCAGATGGATCGGAAGAATATCTGACAATATTTCCCGGGTCTCGGGCTACTACCAAACAGATGAAATCGATGGAAAACTTCCATGTTTGCTATGCTAGGAGCATGTGACAGACTAACGGGCAGCGTATTCGGATTCACGGGATTTTTCTAAACAACTTTCATGTATAAATTATTTTCATTTTAAAAGAAATGATTTACTAAAGTTTTATTAAATTCTAGAATTTCTTTTATTTATAAATTCGAATTATCCAAAATAGTAGAATTACTTTTTATACCCAGAACCAGCTAGCCACAGTCAATGACATGTGGGGCCACGGGCTGAATCAGCAGCGCGACCCCACCTGTCATACTCTGTTAAGTTAACAGAGGGGTTCAATTAAACTAATTAACATGGGGCCCACGTGTCAGTTTCTAGTTAGTTAAATTAATTAAGTTTATTTATAAAAACCTTTTAATTAAGCTAATTATGCGGTGGGGGCCCGCCTGTCAGTGGCACTGTGATGCCACGTCGGCGCGTTGACTGGTCAAACCAGTCAACGGGGCTCGCTAGCGGCGACCCAGGGGTGGCCCCGGGCCAGCCAGGTCAGCGGTGGCCGGCGACTTGTCGCCGGCGATGCTCCCGCGAGCTCCCGAACCAAGTCGGGGATCAGAAATGGTGCTCCAGCCACCATTTCGCATGCTGCGACCACCTACGAGCAGCTGGTGCTCGCGCGCGCCGATCTAGGCCAGCAGCGGCACCGGGGGTGGTCGATAGGGGCGTCGACGATGAGCAGAGGCGGCGACCGTGTGGGTGCTCGACGAGATTGGCGCTACGGTGAACTATCGAATGTTTGGAAGCGACGGGGAGATCCTATGCGATGGCCCGAAGCAAATGGGCACTAGGCCAAGACCATATGGTCATCGGGGCCTCGTCGGCGACGAGCCCGAGCGAAGCTCAAGCGTTGGGCATAAAGGGAAAGGAGGCTACGGGGCCGGAGCTAGCGCGAGAGGGAGAGGGGGAAATCAGAGGCTCATAGCGGTCCTGTAGAGGGGCTTAGTAGGCGCGGGGGATGCTCGACGACGCCGGAATCATTGCCGGAGCATGGCGGCGATCCGAGGAAGAAGATGCTCGTGGCCGTCACTGCAGGGGCTCCGGGGCTTGGTCCAGCGGTCGAGGAGGACGGGGTGGTCAGTGCGGAGCTTCTAGGCACGACGACAAGGCACAGGAGGCACGGTGGGCGCGACTAGCTAGTGGCCATGGCAGTGGTGGCGCTCGGGAAGGAGAGCGGCGGCGCGAGGAGGAAGAGCAAGGGGGGTAGTGGTGAGCTTGGGTTTGGGGGGCAGGTGAGGTGCCTTGGTAGCGGCCTTATCCCCTCCACCGACGGTGGCGAGTGGGTGCAGCGGCGACGGCGCCCTGTAGCGACGGGGCGGTCGCTACAGGAGGAGGAACACGACGCGCGTAGGGGGGGCTGGCTTGCCAGTTGGGTCGGTCCGACTGGGCCGAGGCCCAGGGGGAGGGGGACTGTTTTCCTTTTTTTCTTTTTAGTTTTATTTCTGTTTTTCTTATTTGTAATTTTTGTTTTGATTATTTTCTGCAATAATCCTCTACTGCAAAATAGGTGACTTTCTCCAAATAATGTCTTGCAATATTCTACAATACCTCACCAATTTTGAGGAATTTTCAAATTTGATTGCATTTTTCATTTGAATTTAATAGCACTTTAAATTGCCTTAAGCTGTTGTTATTGATGGTGGGTCCACATCAAATTTTTGGTGATGTTGTTTTCCTCAACAATAATTGACTTGTGATTTACCACAAGTGTGCAACATTTTATTCTTGCAGTTTGAAAGTTTTATTTTATCACACAAAAATTCCATGGGCTTTTGAAGTGGAATTTGAATCTGAGCTTTTATTCAAGAGTGATCACACATGGATTAGCAAAAGCATTAGCATAGTCCTGGCCATCATTGTAGCTTAATTACAATGATCACTGTAGCAGAAATCCAGGGTGTTACAATTCTCCCCTACTAACAAGAATTCTCGTCCCGAGAATTAAGAAGTAGATGGAAAGAGCCCAGGGTATTCGGCACGAAGATGATCTTCGCGTTCCCAAGTGGCCTCATCTTCAGAATGATTTGCCCACTGCATTTTGAAGAACTTGGTAACCTTCTAACGAGTTCAACATTCAGTTTGATCGAGAATGCGGACTGGTTGCTCTTTGTAGGAAAGGTCTTGTTGTAGTTCAAGCATATCATGATCCACTGCTCAGATAGGATCCTTGAAACAGCGACGAAGCTGTGACACATGGAACACATCATGAACCTGAGAAAGGTTTGGCAGTAGTTCCAGTTGATATGCCACTTTTCCACACCTTTCGACAGTGAAAGGACCAATATAACGAGGAAGCAGCTTGTCCTTGATCCCGAAACGGTGTGCACCTCTCATTGGCGTGACTCGAAGATAAGCCTTTTCGCCAGGTTGATAGACCATATCTTTGTGATGACGGTCATACTGACTCTTCTGGCGAGACTGAGCAGCCTTCAGATTTGCATGAATACTACGGACTTGATCTTTGGCATGTTGGATAATATCCTGACTGATAAGTGTACGTTCCCCCGTATCTGACCAATTCACAGGAGTCCAACACTTACGTCCATATAATACTTCAAAAGGAGCCATCTTCAGACTAGCTTGATAGCTATTGTTGTAGGAGAACTTAGCATACGGGAGTGATTCCTCCCATTTCTTGCCAAAAGGAATGAGACAAGCTCGAAGCATGTCTTCGAGAATCTGATAGACTCTTTGAACTTGTCCCTGGGATTGAGGGTGAAAAGCGGTGCTGAAGGACAAATGAGTTCCCATAGCTTCCTGGAAACTAGCCCAGAATCTTGAAGTGAATAAACTGCCACGGTCTGAACTAATCACCAATGGAATACATGGAGGGAAACAACTCTGGACAAGTAAAGATCTGCTAGCTGACTAGCGGTAATGGTTTCCTTGACAGCCAAAAAATGTGCAACTTTGGACAGCCGGTCAATGACGACAAGAATAGCATCATTAACCTTCCACGACCTGGGAAAATCAGTGACGAAGTCCATTTCAACATGATCCCATTTCCATTCAGGGATAGAAATAGGTTGCAGAGTTCCAGCAGGCTTTTGATGTTCTGCCTTGATCTGACAGCAAATGTCACATTCTGAAACATAGCGAGCAATATCTTGTTTCATATTTGACCACCAGAACCTTTGACGGATGTCTCGGTACATCTTGGTACTACCCGGATGAATAGACAACGGAGTATCATGAGCTTCCTTCACCACTTTCCTAGTTACATTCAGGTTTTCCTCCTTGGTGGGAATGATAAGCGACCCCTAAAGTACATGGCGCCATCTACAGCCACGGTGAAGAATGAGGGTTTACCTTCCGCAAGATATTGTTTAATCTTTTCGACTTCACTGGAATAGGGTTGCATAGCTTTGATGTTGTCCACGAGATCTGGCACAACAACCAGGTTACTCAAAGAACCCTGGTTAACAACACGAAGGTTCATCTTGCTAAACTCTGGTGGAGGGGGAACGAGATAACCCTAAGGAACAATATGGAGGTTCAGCTTGCGGAATTCTTCTTGAAGAAGGGGGTGGAGCTTGTGAACCTGAAGGTGGTTGTAGTATGACTTGTGGCTCAAAGCATCATCCATTACATTAGCCTTGCCAGGTGTATGAGAAATTCCCACGTCGTAATCTGCTATGCGCTCCATCCATCTCTATTGATAGAGATTCAAATCTGACTGAGTAAACAAGTACTTCAGACTTTGGTGATGGGTGTAGATTTCACATCGATTACCAACAAGGTATTGCCGCCACTCTTTCAGTGCATGTATTACTGTAGCAAGTTCAAGGTCATGAACTGGGTAGTTCTCTTCATGAGGATGCAACTGACGATAGGCATAAGCAACCACTTTGCATTCTTGCATTAGGACACAGCCTATTCCCTGACGTGAAGCATCACAATAAATGACAAAGTCCTTACAAGTGTCCGAAGGAGCAAGCACTGGAGCAGACCTCAGTTTGTCTTTAAGTGCCTGAAAGCTCTCCTGACATTTTTCTGTCCACTCATATTTAACACCTTTGTGAAGCAGTTTGAGCAGACGTCAGTTTGTCTTTAAGTGCCTGAAAGCTCTCCTGACATTTTTCTGTCCACTCATATTTAACACCTTTGTGAAGCAGATTTCTTAAGGGCTTTGCAATTTTGGAGAAGTTCTCGACGAATCGACAGCAATAGCTGGCGAGTCCGAGAAAACTTCTGACTTGCTTGACATTCTTCCAGGGAGTCCAGTCAAGAATAGCATGAACTCATTCAGGTTTGACCGCAACACCATCCTTGGAGATCACATGACCAAGGTAGGTTACTTCGTCCATCCAGAACTCACACTTGGAATACTTGGCATATAGTTGATGTTCCCGAAGTCTTTCCAGTACAAGACGAAGATGTTCAGCATGCTCTTCTTTATTCTTGGAAAAATACCAGAATATCATCCAGATAAATCATGACGAATTTGTCGAGGTGGTCCATGAAGATATAATTCATTAAACGAGAGAAGGTTGCTGGAGCATTGGTTAAACCGAAGGACATGATGGTGTACTCGTATGAACCATAACGAGTAACAAATGTGGTCTTCAGAATATCCTCTTCACGAACACGGATCTGATGGTAGCCCAACCTCAAGTCGAGCTTACAGAAAATTGAGGCACCAACAAGTTGATCATACAAATCAATGATCCGAGGACGTGGAAATTTGTTCTGGATTGTAGCTTGGCTGATTGGTCGATAATCTTGGACCAGACGGTTTGTCCCACCCTTCTTCTTAACAAATAGAGAAGGTGCCCCCCAACCAGAGGAACTTGAACGAATGAAACCCAGTCGTAGCGAATTGTCAATTTCTTGCTTAAGTTTAAGGAGTTCATGTGGTGGCATCTTATATGGACGCTTGTGTATAGGAGTGGTACCAGGTACCAAGTCGATGACAAACTCGACAGCTCTAGCAGGGGGAATCCCTGGAAGTTCTTTTGGAAAAACATCTTGGAAATCTCAGACAACTGGAATGTTTTCAATCCCCTCAAGAGGTGACTCATTTAAAGCATTCATGGAATATAGCCGGGCTTCAGCATCTCGAACAAGATGAGCATGGTAGCTGACTATCTCATTCGAAGGATGTAGAAGGTGGACAGTTTTGCTGGCACAAACGACGGAAGCACTATGTGCTTTCAACCAATCCATCCCTAGAATGAGGGCGATATTGGAAGACTTCAGCATTATGGGGGGGTATGGAACTCCAATCCTTCAATTTCAATGGGAACGTTGTGACTAATAATGGAGGTTCGACATTGGCCCGTGGGGGTGTTTACCATTATTGGTATGTTCATCTCTTCACACTTAATGTCATGCATGTATGCGAAATCTTCAGGCATAAAAGAATGTGATGATCCTGTATCAAACAATACAGAAGCTGGTACTGAGTTGACGAGAAGAGTACCCATCACAGTAGCAGGCTGGTCTTGAACTTCATTGAGATCAACATTGTTAGCTTGAACACGTCCCTGAGCAGGCCTGGCATTGTTGTTGCGGGGCTGGTTGGAAGGCAGTGCAAGTTGATTCTGATTCTGCCTGCATTCTCTAGCATGGTGTCCTAGACGACCACACTTGAAGCACAGCCCATCCTCAGGACGAGAAGGGGGAACAGGAGCTCGTGGTGGCGGAGCTGGGAGCCTCGGCTGCCTAGGTGGGGGTGGAGGCAGACGAGGTGTAGCATAGGATGGCCTTGGTGCAGGAGCAGGTGCATGGTACATGTTGTGGGGAATCCAGATCTTGCGCTTCTGACTTGCTAAGCCCGAAGATGAGCCCATGTCACGGTTGTGCTTGTTGTTGTCCTTGTAGTCCTGCAGACCCGTTTCCACTATAATGGATTTGTTCACCAAGGTGGCAAAGTTGTCAAAGTCCTGAACAAGGAGTGCCAGTTTGATATCAGGGTGGAGGCCTTCACAGAACTTCTCCTGCCTATGAGCATCAGTTGCAACATCTTCTTTAGCATAGCGAGATAAGTCCAGAAATTCCCGTTGATAAGCATCCATAGTTTTGTTGCCCTGGACGATATTGCGGAACTCACACTTCTTCTTGCCCATCATTCCCTAAGGAATATGGCGAGCACGGAATGTAGCTTGGAACTTTGGCCAGGTGATGATTGTCCCAATAGGCTGTGAGCAACCGTGACTGTCCCACCATTGAGAAGCGGGACCCTTCAAAAAGTACGAGGCAAAGGTGACATAGCTAGCCACTAGGGCGCCTGAAGATTCCAGCTCATAAGTGATGTCACAGAGCCAGTCATCTGCATCAAGCGGCTAAGTTGAGTTCTGGTAGATCACAGGGTTGAGGCGCATGAAGTCTTGCAGAGTCATTGGGGTTGGCTGTTGATTCATGTTCGGCCTTGGGAACTGGTCCATAAGCCCTTGCATAAACTGGCCATTTAGTTCAAACTGCTGCATCATACCAGCCATGTATTCAGGTGGCGGTGGGTGGTCAGCCGCACCACGACCATGACCAGCTGGCCTAACCATTCTGTCGAAACAATTAACAGTGGTATTTTAGCATTGGGTATTGCAAAGACAATGAATTATTTATGAAGTAAATTGCTCAATGAAGAAAGTGCAATAGACCCGACATAGTAGTTCGAATTCAACATACAGATCCATACATAGGTCTATTACAAACCATAAGTCTGTTACAACATAGACGATAGGTCCGGCATGAAATTAGTATAGACAACTAGGTGGCACGCAGGCACGCGATAGAGGGATACAACAACGGACATAGCGAAAAGCTACATCAATGTCGGGAATAACAAAAGAACCCACGGAACTGCAGATGACCCTGAATGTGGAACCTGGTGGCAGGGTCCTGCATCCCGTGCACAGCCTGATGCAGTACCTGCATATCAAGCGGGAGCGCAGGTCCACATGCTGGGGTACAACCTCCAACAGCAGGCCACTCAAGACCTAGAGGAAACTCAGTCCGAGGAAGGTAAAGGATGTACTCCGGATGTATCCCCGCGGTGAGTGCTGGCAACAAATGCTCCATAGCCCGATAAAGACGAGCACGGGTGGCGTACAGATCGACGTTAAGAGCCCTGACAGTGCGATCCAATGCCTCAGTGTACTGACCAGAACATGTGGGTCGCAACGATGACTTGCGTAGGGGGTGCAGACAGCAGTGTAGGACTGGTCGTTGCGCTGCCGTGCGAAAGGGGTCAAGACCTCAACGTCGGCGGCAATCTTAACTCTAGTAGGAACATATAGAATGTATCTGTATGTCGTATCCTACAAGAGTTCGCTGCACGAAGACGAATAATAGCAGCATAAGCAGCATCATGTACTGCCATCTCAATAGTCACTCCAATGCCACGGAAGGTCTGCAGCTCAGTGATGGAGAGGTCCTATCGACCCCAGATAACCATCTCAGCCTCATACTGTTCCTGGTTGAACTCGTGGTAGTCCTCGTAAACAGTGTACTCGGGGTACCAGCGATATCCTAGCTTCTTCAAGAGGTCGACCAGAATGGCTGGGAACCCAATCGTATCATGCGCGAAGATCAGACGAACGATCTGCCTACCGGGACGCATCTGTAACAAGGAGATTTAAGATGTCAAATGATAGTGTGTGCATTATAACTTCAAAGGAAACAATTATCGACAAAAAAAATCTTTGGCGGATGTGATCACGAGAACCTAATGTTAGAGTTAGCAAAATCTTTAACCTGAAAGAGGAGAGAGATCAGAACCCAGAGTATAGACGAGGAATAAAAGATCCTAATACCACCCGATTGAGATGTGGGCCCGTAAGCCACACAACAATGTTAGTAAAAGTTTTTCAAGTACTAGGCTCAATTTTATCCAAGGAGTTGGAAAGGGGGCTACCTACAGGCAATCGGCTCTAATACCAACTTGTGATGGAGAGGTCCTGTTACTGTGGACACGGCTATTCGAATAGATGAATTCATCCCTGCAGGGGTGCACCGCATTTCCAACACGCTTGATTACCTCCGCCCGGACACATTTTCCTAGGTAATGCCTAGCTTCGGGATCCAAAATGTCGTCGCCCCACCTAGGCTCAACGAAGAGGCCAGCCCGCCGGTCTAAATCCTAAGCGTGCAGGTTCGTGAGCTCACTTGCCCTTGCACTCCTACATGATGCGTAGGCGGCCGGAAGTAAACCTAGTACACTCAGTCCGGGAGTTGTACCTTCCATCCCAATCCGGCGCGCGCCGCTCCATTGTTGACGGCCGAAGAGCTTCGGCTGATATAACGACGCTAAGTACCCATAACTTCTCCCACGTGAAGGTTTAGTGCGAAAAAAGGTCAAACGACCAACTCAGATCAAATACCCAACCCATTAGCATTTTATTAATGTGGGGCAAGTGCGACCCATAAAGTGCGGTCCCATCACCCCGTCTCGAGGATGTGTGGCAAATGCCTCTCTCCCCAGTCCATGCCACAACATCAGCAAACCGTGAGTACCCCTCAGGGATGACCCATCACCAACATGTTTCTATAACCAGGTCATAGTAATTGTGTGTCTAAAACATCAAGGCGGGAACTAAGGAATAACCCTCAATGGTCCCCGCTCGATTTAACCGTCAAGGTGGACTTAGGGGAATCACCTTCGAGGGTCCCGCACTTGAGGGGTGGCACGACAGAGACATCATCGGGAATGATGAAGGAGGAATCACCCTCGATAACCACAACTGACTAGCTACACTACAGGGGTAGCATCATGAGTACTTCATGAGGTGTCACCCTTAGTACTCGATAGTAGCACTGCGGAGTCGTACAACTAAGGGGGTGTGCGGTGATGTGAGGGGCCTGGCTTGTCGTTCGGTTGACCGAGTCTTCGAGTCGGCGAGTCGGCGGGTCATCGTTGAAGAAGTAGGGGCAACTGGGACTAAGGGGGTCACTGGGGATTCACTAACCAACCTATACTAAGCAGTTGGTATGATTGCACGTATAGTAGCAGTTCATCAAAAATAGGCTATGCATTAGAATAGGAGCTAACTAATACAGTAGCAAAAATATAATGCAAGAATAAGAGTGAAAGGAATAGGCGATATCAGAATGCTCAAGGGGGGTGCTTGCCTTGATGCTCTGCAAAAAAAGGGTGATCGTCGGCGGTGTAGTCATACCCGGCAGCACCGTCAGTCTCGGGGTCTACCGGTAAGAAGAGGGGGGAGAAACAATAAATATAAAGCAAATAGATGTACCACGATGCATGACATGGCAATATGCAGAGTTAGGTATGCACTAACGTAGTATTATATGTCGTAGACGGATCGGAAGAGTATCTGACGATATTTCTTGGGTCTCGGGCTACTACCAAAGAGATGAAATCAATGGAAAAGTTCCATGTTTGCTATGCTAGGAGCACATGACAGACTAACGGGCAGCGTATTCGGATTCGTGGGATTTTTCTGAACAACTTTCATGTATAAATTATTTTCATCGGAGTTACGGTTTAAAAGATATGATTTTCTACAGTTTTGTTAATTTTTGGAATTTCTTTTATTTATAAATTCGAATTATCCAAAATAGTAGAATTACTTTTTATACCTAGAGCCAGCCAGCCACAGTCAATGACATGTGGGGCCAAGGGTTGAATCAGCAGCCCAGTCAGCAGATCTTATCCAAAGGAATAGTAACAGGGACCCCACCTGTCATACTCGGTTAAGTTAACAAAGGGGTTCAATTAAAATAATTAAAGTGGGACCCACGTGTCAGTGTCTAGTTAGTTAAATTAATTAAGTTTATTTATAAAACCCTTCTAATTAAGCTAATTATGCGGTGAGGGCCCACCTGTCAGTGGCACTTTGATGCCACGTCGACACATTGATTGGTCAAACCAGTCAACACGTCCCGTGGGGCCCGCTGGCGGTGACCCAGGGGGTGGCCCCAGGCCAGCCAGGTCAGCAGTGGCCGGCGACTTGCCACCGGCGGTGCTCCGGCAAGCTCCCAAATCGAGCCAGGGCTCGTAAATGGTGCTTCGACCACCATTTCGCGCGCCGCGACCACCTACGAGCAGCCGGTGCTCGCGCATGCCGATCTGGGCCATCAGCGGCATCGGGGGCGGTCGGTAAGGGCGCCGACGACGAGTAGAGGCGGCGACCGTGTGGGAGCTCGACGGGATCGGCGCTACGGTGAACTATCGAATGTTTGGAAGCGACAAGGAGATCCTACGCGACGGGCCGAAGCGAATGGGCACTAGCCCAAGACCATATGGTCATCGGGGCCTCGCCGTTGACGAGCTCGAGCGGAGCTCAGGCGTCTGGCATAGAGGGAAAGGGCGCTACAGAGCCAGAGCTAGCGCGCGAGAGAGAGGGGAAGAATCAGGGGCTCACAACGGTCCTGCAAACGGGCTTAGCGGGCTCGGGGGAGGCTCGACGGCGCCGGAATTGTTGCCGGAGCGTGGCGGCGATCCGAGGAAGAAGATGCTCCTGGCCATCGCTACAGGGGCTCCGTGGCTTGGTCTAGCGGTCGAGGAGGACGGGGTGGTCGGTGCAGAGCTTCTAGGCACAACAGCAAGGCGCGGGAGGCACGATGGGCATGACTAGCCGGCGGCCATGGCGGTGGTGGCGCTCAGGAAGCAGAGCGGCTGTGCGAGGAGGAAGGGCGAGGGGGGTAGTGGCGAGCTAGGGTTCGGGGGCAGGTGAGGTGCCTCGGTGGTGGCCTTATCCCCTTCACCGATGGTGGCGAGCGGGTGCAGCGGCGATGACGCCCTATAGCGATCGGGCGATCACTAAAGGAGGAGGAAGACGACGCGCGGGTGGGGGTGGGCTAGCTAGCCAGTTGGGCCGGCCCAGCTGGACCGAGGCCCAAGGGGAGGGGGAAACTATTTTCCTTTTTTTATTTTTTATTTTTATTTCTTTTTTTGTTATCTGTAATTTTTGTTTTATTTATTTTCTGCAATAATCCTCTACTGCAAAGTAGGTGACTTGCTCCAAATAATGTCTTGCAATATTCTGCAATACCTCACCAATTTTGAGGAATTTTCAAATTTGTTTGCATTTTTCATTTGAATTTAATAGCACTTTAAATTGCCTTAAGCTATTGTTATTGATGGTGGGGTCCACATCAAAGTTTTGGTGATGTTGTTTTCCTCAACAATAATTGACGTGTGATTTACCACAAGTGTGCAACATTAAATCTTGCAGTTTGCAAATTTTATTTTATCACATAAAAACTCCATGGGCTTTTGAAGTGGAATTTGAATTTGAGCTTTTATTCAAGAGTGATCACACATGGATTAGCAAAAGCATTAGCATAATCCTGTCCATCACTATAGCTTAATTACAATGATCACTACAGCAGAAATCCAGGGTGTCACATTCATGTAAACCTTGTCAAATAAGGTAGAAAAGGCATAAGTATTGTACCATAACATGTAATAACAGCCCATAATGCAATAAATATCAATATAAAAGCATGATGCAAAATGGACGTATCAGTCAGCTACATGATCATGCAAAGCAATATGACAATGAGGGCATAAGTCATATGATGTAATGATGGAAGTTGCATGGCAATATATCTCACAATAGCTATGGAAATTCCATAATAGGTAGGTGTGGTGGCTATTTTGAGGAAGATATAAGGAGGCTTATGTGCAATAGAGATTATCATGTCACGTGGTTTGGATGCACTGACGAAAGCTGCATCGATCCTCGAGGTGAGAATGGGCAATGCATGGTACTAAAGAGGCTAGCAAATATGAGGAGGTGAGAGTGCGTACATCCATGGATTCACATTAGTCATAAAGAACTCTCATACTTATTGCAAAGTGATGTCTACTACACAAATTTATTCTTGTAGACTCTGTTGGGCTTCCAAGCGCAGAGTTTTGTAGGACAGCAACAATTTTCCCTAAAGTGGATGACCTAAGGTTTATCAATCTGTGGGAGGTGTCGGATGAAGATGGTCTCTCTCAAACAACCCTACAATCAAATACAAGAAATATCATGAGATCAGCAGCCAACTCCGACATCGTTTGGAAGATCCGACCGTTTAGATCACGTGGAATTGTCTTCTCAAAAAGCCCTCAAAATTGGAGGTCGGTTTGACAGTTCAAACACCTGGAGAGCCTGAGAAGTGCATATTACTTCATGAACGAGCTATCACACTTTAGCATGCATACCTCCTCACTTCAGCCTCACTGCTCTGGCCTCATCGCTTGACAAAATCGGGCCTCACTGTGTGGACTTTTCCTCACACGGACCTCCTTGCACCGGCCCCATCGCCCGGCGGACTCGAGCCTCACCACTCCGGCCTCATCGCTCAGCGGACTCGGGCCTCACCGTGTGGAAATTTTCACGTCGGCCTCACTGCTCCAGCCTCATGGCCCGATAGACTCAGGATTTATCATGAGAACCTCCTCGTGTCGTGCTCACTGCTCCATCCTCATCGCGCGACTGACTCGAGCCTCAAAGTGTGGACATCAACGCGCGGACCTCTTCGCCCGTCGGACTTGGGTCTCATCACACGGACTTCATCGCTCTGGCCACACCGCCCAGTGAAATTAGGCCTAACCACGCAGATTTCGTCGATGGACCTCATCACGTGGACCTCCTCACGACGGCCTCATCGTCCAGTGGACTCAGGCCTCTACGCGAGCTTCTATTGGGGAATGTTGCATGGAAAACAAAAACATTCTATGCACACGCAAGATCTATCCATGGAGATGCATAGCTACGAGAGGGAGAGAGCTTCTACAACCCTTGTAGATCGCTAAGCGGAAGTGTTTTATCAAGGCGGTTGATGTAGTCGTACACCTTCATGACCCATTCCGATCAAACACCAAACACACAGCACCTCCGCGTTCAGCAAACGTTCAGCTCGATGACGTCCTTGCCTTCTTGATCCAGCAAGACGGGCGAAGTAGTAGACGAGTTCCAGCAGCACGGCGGCATGGTGTCGGTGGTGGTGAAACTATTTCCGCAAGGCATCGCCAATCACAACGGATTTAGAGCGGAGGATGAACTAGAGGAAGGAAATTAGAACCACACTGGGCTTCTAATTATGAGGTTTAGAGGTAGCTAGGGCTAGCTCTTATTAGTCAACTAGGACCAACTAGAACTAGAACTAGATCAACTAGAGGAGGCTCTAAAACTTGTGTTCTAGGGGCTAGCCCTACTCCTCTATTTATATGTTGAGCCCTGGAGTCGTAACTTGGGAAGAGGACCTTCCCAAAGTCGGTTTGGAACGCAAGGAAGAGTCCTTTTGGATTGCTGCACCAGACGCCACGGTCCTCGGTGTCCAGGGCCAGACACCAGGGTCCCTAGCGTCTGGTCCCCAACCTCTACAAAACTTCCTTTTGCACTGACCTAAAGCCTAGTGGGCCTTACCCCTTGGCCCAATCATAAGTGTCCTCGCACCAGAACATTTCTCGAACCATCCAAAACACTTCCAGTGAATTCTGGAACCCTTCTGGAGACCAAATATTATCATCCAATATATCAATCTTTACCTCCGAACCATTCCGGAGCTCCTCGCTATGTCCATGATCTCATCTAGGACTCCAAACAACATTGGGTCAGCAAGATACATAACTCATATAATATTATATCGCCAATGAACGTTTAGCATGTGGACCCTACGGGTTTGAGAATGATGTACACATGACCGAGAAGCCTCTCCGGTCAATAACCAATAGCGGGACCTGGATGCCCATATTGGTTCCTAGATATTCAACGAAGATCTTTATCAGTCGAACCTTTATGACAACATACGTAGTTCCCTTTGTCTGTCAGTATGTTACTTGCCTGAGGTTTGGTCGTTGCTATCTCAATACCTAGTTCAATATCATTACTGGCAAGTCTCTTTACTCGTTCCGTAATACATCATCCCATAACTAACTCCTTAGTCACTTTGCTTGCAAGCTTGTTGTGATGATGTATTACCGAGAGGGCCCGGAGATACCTCTCCATCATACGGAGTGACAAATCACAATCTCGATCCATGTCAACTCAACAGACACCTTCGGAGATACCTGTAGAGTACCTTTATGATCACCCAGTTACGTTGTGACTTATGATACACACAAGGCATTCCTCCGGAGTCCGGGAGTTGCACGATCTCATGGTCGAAGAAACATGTATTTGACAAATAAGAAAGCAGTAGCAATAAATTGAACGATCATATGCTATGTTAACAGACGGGACTTATCCATCACATCATTCTCCTAATGATGTGATCCCATTATCAAATGACAACTCATGTCTATGGTTAGGAAACTTTGACCATCTTTGATCAACGAGCTAGTCTTGTAGAGGCTTACTAGGGACATGGTATTTGTTTATGTATCCACACATGTATTTAAGTTTCGGGTCAATACAATTCTAGCATGAATAATAAACCGTTATCATGATTAAGGAAATATCATAATAACCACTTTATTATTGCCTCTAGGGCATATTTCCAATAGTTTCATCATATGGACCTCAATCCTACCACCTCATCTATGCAGATAAGTCAACCTCGTCCAAGAAGTGCCCTGGTTTGTGAAGTTGGTCATCACGTTGCGCGCACGTAGCTCGCCGCCCTCCTGCTAGCACTGTACATCTAGACCGACTGTCACGCCCAAGATGCGCGCCTATCCTTATTTAGGCACGAGGGTCGCGACAGGGATAGAGGCGCATCTAGTCATTTCACAAGTATAGTAACATCGCATACATGTATGAAGAGAGGAGTATATGAGTTGGCTTACACTTGCCACAAGCTAAATTACAAGTCCACATAGTTTATTCAAACATCATTCAAAATACAGGGTCCGTCTACAAATGAAAACAAATGAAGAAAGGAAGCAATGAAACTGTCTTGCTAGCCCTGAAGATCACGACCAAAGGCATCTCTACTCGTCTGGATATGTGTCGTACATTCTGCCACGTTCTTTGTCATACTCCCGTTGGAGCTGGGTCACATCATCTTGCATGGTCTCATCTGCACCTGCACCTGTATTTGTTGTAGTAATCTGTGAGCCACGGGGACTCAACAATCTTGTAACCGGGTACCAAGACTATGTAAGCTTATTGGGTTGGATGGGGGTAAGTGTTGAGTTTGCAGCAGCACTAAGCATTGTATGGTGGCTAACTTACGAGAACATGAATGTAAATATAGTGGACAACAAAGGATGTTCGAATACTACCATGATCACTAAGTGATCCTGAACACCTACTTACGTCAAACATAACCCCACCGTGTTCTCTCTCGGTTCATATTCACATGCAGAGACAATCACGGATACTCACACAGTTGGTGGATTTTATTGTAGTTTACTTCAAGTTAACTATAACCGGGTGTTAAACAAAATATCCAAGTTGCCGCATAACTGCGGGCATGGCTTTCCGAAAGTTTTACCCCTGTAGGGGTGCTCCAACTAATCCATCACAAATTAACCACACTCCGCGGGAATAACCTCGACCACGGATCTCGTGATCATCCTAGGCAATCCCAAAGGAAAAAAACCGACACCTCGAGATAGCCCGAAGAAGATCAGAGTTCCTCACGCAAGCCGTTCGAGAAAGGTAAAACAAGTCCAACAAGACCTCCCAGTGAGCCAGATCTGCTTCTACAGCCGTGCGCTCTCTATCAACGGGCATCACCCGTCTATGTGAAGTGGACGGTTGCCTAAAAATGCCTTGAGTTGCCCCGAGGTGGCACCGCCGACTGCTAGGTAGGTGGACCAACACTCATGAGGAGCACTGGCCCGGGGGTTGATTAATTATCAACGGGGTTGCAAAGACCTATGCAATTTTATTAAGTTGTTTAAGCAAATTGTACCAATGTTGGGTCTTGCCAGACAATTTTTAATCACAACCGAATAATCAAGGGGTCCTCATAACAACCCCGAGCATGTTAGGAGCACAAAATATGGAAACATAACACCGGTAACAAGTAACTATGGCGGTAAAAGTGGAACAAAACACCGAGCAAAAGGACAAGCCTTCCACCATACCAAGATATACATGTGCATTAAATTAAATAGTAGTAAATATTGTGATATCTCCAGATATCCATGTTATCACATGGAAACAACTACACCTGCATCTAAGAACGCTATAAGAGGGGCTGAGCAGCGGTAACTTAGCCACACAAGGTTTGCTAGGATGTGGAGGGGTTAGAGGCTATCATGGCAATGTAGGAGGCTTGACATTCAAGTGGTAGGTAACACATATGTAACGATAAGAGCGAGACATCTAGCAAAGCAAAAATAGTGTCGGGATCCGGGTACGGTCATCTTGCCTGTTGGTTCTTCAGAGGGACAAAGAGCTGGGTCCTCGTAGTGGTACTCTCCTGGATCCTCGTACTCAGGTTCAACACTCACATCTACCCAAGAGAAACAACAACAATAAACAACCAACCAAGGTGCAATGCACAAACAAGATGATGCATGATTCATTTGAAGTATTTAACATGGCAATCCTAAGCTAGTCATGTTTCCCATGCCATAGTTAAGTTATTTACAATTCTGTACAAAACCTCATGTTAAATTGTTTGAATATGCATGATCATGGCAAATATGTATGCTTCATGCAAAATCGATGCAAATGCATATGTACAACGTAGGAAACGGAGTAATGGATCTCACGCTATGCTCACGGTAAGGTACGAAGGCAAAATACGAGACAAGGAAGGCCATGGGCTATTCCTTGGTATTCCAAGGCAGCCACTGGTTAGGAAATAAAAAAACAACCACAATAGAGCCAAATATCAAGCAAAACAATGGAGGATAGCTCCCACAAGTCACAAAACACAAACACACACAATCTGTCCCAAAACAACAACATAGCAACTTCCACATCAATTATCTAGAGCTACAGGATGTTTCCAACCTCAAACAAAGCATGAACATAAACTACATAACATGCTTATCAAATCATCCAACTACACAAACTGGAAAGGAAGCATGGATCACTAAGCATGCAGCTCACAAGATGGTATGATGAAACAGATTCTAGGGACTTCGTGAAAATCACAGTTTTCTGGAATCTGAGTTAAGATGATAGCAAGTTGATAGCAAAAAATAATGATGCTAGAGACCACCTCATGGCCTGAAAATAATAGGATGGTAGAGGGCAACATCTACTACAAAACACTAACACTGAGCTTGAACTAAAACACAACATATCCCATGGTAGCATCCACTTAACATGGCATAAAAATATTAAGAGATTCTCAAACTTAGAAATATTTAGCATGTTGAAAACAACAACAATTTATTAGCCACTTTTAAGCAAGATGCCCACTCACATGCAAGTTTATCATGTCAGAAGATAATACCGTGGCATAATACTCATGAAACACTACCACTTCCATGTTGACACAGTTATCATAGCATGCATGGATTAATTCTAACTAAAATGACAAAATGGCATATTGGGACAAAATGACATTTTGTAAAACTTTCTCAAATGAGAAAACCAATTGCACCAATGGATTCCTTGGGAAATTCTACCCCAATTTCATATATCATACTCATATTTTCCATTGGATAAAAATCTCACAACCTCAAGTCCCGAATTACTTCACAATCATCATATGCTCATAAGTCAAAACTTACCATATAAGCTCATGCCAAATTTTCTATGGACAGAAATGGAACAATACTAAAAATGGAAAGAAAACAATTAAACAGCAATAAAACAAGCAATAAAATAAAAACACACAATGCAAGGAGGGGACCCACCTGGAATAAGCACCAGGGCCCCCTATGTGGATGACAAGTGGGCCATGGGCCCACTATCATACCCACACACACACAAGCACACACAAACACAATCTCACATGGGATTTGCCTGCCACAACAGATCCTACCCCCCCCCCCACACACACACATGCTCGCATGCACACACACGCACTGCACACTCTCACCAGATCTGGGTGTAGCCACACCAGATCCTGCACACCACACACACATGCTCTCCGCCGAAAAAGAAAACAAAAGGGGGCGGGGAGGGGATCGAACCCGTGACCCCCTGCTTCTAACATAAGCGAATGACCACCGCGCTACACGCGCCTGACTGGACAAGGGGGGAACTCTGCGCTTTTGGACAGGCCCCTGCGTCTGCTCTGATCCACCGGTGGCCGAATCAGAGGAAGACACCAGCGAGCTTACAGGCGACCAACGAAGGAGGCGGACACGGCGAGGGTTGCGGACTCAACGGGGAGTACATCCTTGCGGCTAGAACTAGCACGCGCTATGGCAGAGGGGGCGCTCAAGCTCGAGCTAATGCTCGGCTCGGGGCCATGGCGATGCACTCGGAGGCGAGGCGATGCACGGTGCAGAGAGGGGACAACACAAAGGATGAACTGCTGCGCGTGCAGGGCACGCACACACACAAGCCAAGCGACGGGGACTCGCTCCGATGCGGCGCGCATCTGAAACCCCAAACTTTCAGAGCACTGGGAGCGCGAGCACGGCAAGACTATGATGACGGTTATGGCGGCCTAGGGACGATGGAGAGGGAACGGGTCGGGCGCGGGGAGTACCTCTCTTACCTTAGACACGAAGACGGGGCCATGGACTTTACAGGTCGACAACGACGTGGCGAGGGACACTGGAGAGCCCCTGATCTGAATGGAGAGGAAGAAGGCGACGAGAAGTTGGGCCTTGGAGTCCCTCCTGGACGACGAGGAAGAAGAGGAGCATGGGGAGAGTCCTTCCCGTGCACCAGGTCGACGGAGACGCGGCGAGGAAGGCTATCTCCGGGCACGAGTAGAGCTCTGCCGGAGCATCGAGGACATGGCGACGACGAAGCTTAGGATGAAGTTTACCTGCGCCGGCAAGGGAAGGAGAAGGGAGGAAAGGGAACAAGGATCCCTAGGGTTGCGTGACGGCAGCTTTATAGGGCGGCTCGGAGGCTAACGTCGTCTCGACGTCCA
This sequence comes from Hordeum marinum, assembly GCA_022496015.1. Classification (NCBI taxonomy): domain Eukaryota; kingdom Viridiplantae; phylum Streptophyta; class Magnoliopsida; order Poales; family Poaceae; genus Hordeum; species Hordeum marinum. The sequence goes on along the minus strand of CM039673.1, from coordinate 123,128,431 downwards.
TGCCACGGCGGGCGCGCTCTCTCTCTCACCCTCTCTAATGCTGACGGAAAGCAGGGAACGACGAGTAGGTAGCCGTCGAAGAGGCTCTGCTAGGCCACGGAGCACTCGGGCTAGCGGGGCCTCCTGCGAGGAGGAAGGCCCAACGTGGTATGTTCTCTCTCTTAAAAACAAACAAGAGGCTTTTTATTTAAAATTAAAACAACACTAGGCCAATAATCCCTACATCAGAAAAATAAGGATTTTTCAACCCAAAAATACTTTGCACTACAAATAACTGCAAACTATTTAAATAAAAAGAACTAGCCATGTTTAGACAAAATAAATTAATTAGTTTTATTAAAAGAACATGTTGTTTAATTTTAGTGAAATTAATGACAAAACCAGCAACACATGGAAGAGCTCAACTACTCCACCCTAATCAATTAACCAAAGCACCATAACATTTTTTGAAAGATTTTTAGGACAATTTAATTGTGACACAAAATAAATAGGAGCAAATGGGAGTTTGAGCTGAAATGAGAGAGGGGGTGGGTTTAGGCAAGAAATGAGAGTAGGGAAACACACCAAGCACTCAAGCATTGAACCACATATCACCTCACATCACAACACCCACAATCACAATATGGCAAGACAAGATGATGCACTTGAGGTAATGAATACGATCCATGATGCATGAATGATATGTAGCAAAATTATATTAACACAACACATGGTGGCAAACATGAAAGGTCCACAAGGAATACATGACCAAAATGGCAAGGGGTGCACCTGGGCTGTTACAACTCTCCCACACTACAAGAGGATCTCGACCTGAGATCTAAGAATGAAAGAACTCTAGAAATTCAGAAAGGATAAGATCGTCACATTCCCAAGTAGCTTCTTTGCCGAAATGATGAGACCACTTCACCTTGAGAAACTTGATTGACTTGTTGCGAGTATTACGCTCAGTTTCTTCGAGAATAGCAACTGGATGCTCACGATAAGATAGGTCTTCTTGGAGATTAATGTCTTGGAGGTCAATGGTACGCTCGGGAGTCTTGAAGCACCTCCGGAGCTGAGAGACATGGAAGACATCATGCACATTTGCGAAATTCGGAGGAAGCTCTAGTTGATAGGCAAGTTCACCTCTCTTGCCAACAACTCTAAAAGGACCCACAAAGCGAGGAACTAGCTTCCCTTTAATTCCAAACCGCTGAGTGCCCTTCATGGGAGAAACTCTGAGATAGACAAGATCATCAATTTGAAAGGATACATCCCGATGTTTGTTATCGTAATAACTCTTTTGTCAGGATTGAGCTGCTTTGAGGTTCTCACGAATGACACGACACATCTCTGCTTCAGTGATCATGTCATTGCCCAAAATTTGACGCTCGCCGGTTTCAGACCAATTGAGCTGGGTACGACACTTCCTGTCGTAGAGAATCTCGAAAGGGGCCTTACCTGAGCTAGCCCGAAAGCTGTTGTTGTATGAAAATTCAGCGTATGGAAGGCAGTCTTCCCATTTCATGTCGAACGAAATCACACAGGCTTTGAGCATGTCTTCAAGGATTTGATTAACTCTCTCAACTTGACCACTTGTCTGCGGATGGAATGCAGTGTTGAAATGGATCTTGGTACCCATAGCAGTCTAGAAGGACTCCAAAACTTGGAAGTGAAGAGACTTCCATGGTCAGATGAAATGAGCCGAGGAATACCGTGCAAAGAAACTATCCTTGATGTATACAACTCTGCTAGCTGAGCTGTCGAGATAGATTCTTTGACCGGAAGGAAATTGGAAACTTTGGTCAGCTTGTCGATAACCACAAAGATGGCATCGTTACCCTTCTTGGACTTAGGAAACCCAGTGATGAAATCCATCTCCACATGATCGAATTTCCACTCTGGGATAGGCAAAGGCTGAAGGAGACCTGCTGGACGTTGATGTTCCACCTTCACTCTGCGACAAACATCACACTCGTTCACGAACTGAGCAATTTCACGTTTCATGCGAGTCCACCAGAAGGTTTGCTTGAGGTTCTGGTACATCTTGGAACTGCTTGGATGAATGGATAGGAGAGAATTGTGTGCTTCGTCCATGATAACTTTCTCGATATCACCTTTCGGAACCACCAGACGGTCCTCAAAGAACAAGGTATCTTTGTCATCAACGCGAAAACACTTATACTTCGGAATGCCCTTGGCCACACATTTCTTCACTTTCTTCACCATCGCATCAAGAAGTTGAGCTTGGTGAACCTGATCTTCCAGAGTCAGAGAGACTTGAAGATTTGCAAGAAATCCCTGCGGAATCATTTGAAGATTGAGCTTGCGAAATGCTTCACAACGCTCGGGTTGAAGATGCTTCAGGATAAGACTATTGCAGTACGCCTTTCGACTGAGTGTGTATGCAATCACATTTGCTTTTCCAGGAGTATACTCAATGCTTGGGTTGAAGTCTTCAATCATTTCCACCCAACAAGACTGCCGAAGATTGAGATTGGGTTGAGTGAAAATGTACTTCAAGCTCTTGTGATCGGTGTACACCTCAACTGGTCTACCCAACAACAAATGCCTCCAACTCATCAGAGCATGCGCCAACTCAAGATCGTGAGTGGGGTAGTTTTTATCGGTAGGCTTCAACTGACGCGAGGTATAAGCAACAATCTTCTTATCTTGCATGAGAATGCCACCAAGACCTTAGAGAGAAGCATCACAGAAAACTTGGAAAGGCTTTGATTGCTCGTAGGGACAAGAACTGGAGCTGAAGTCAGTTTTTGCTTGAGCGTATTGAACGCAACATCACACTCAGGAGACCAAGCATACTTGACATTCTTCTGGAGGAGATTAGACAGAGGCTTAGCAATTTGAGATAAGTTCTCCATGAATCATCTGCAATAACTTGCAAGCCCGAGGAAGCTACGAAGTTGCTTGACATTCTGAGGAGGCTTCCACTTCAAGATTGCCTCAACTTTCTCAGGGTGCACTTTAATGCCCTCGGCAGAGATCACATGCCCAAGGTACACCACTTCATCTAGCCAAAACTCACACTTGGAAAACTTAGCATAGAATCGATGCTCTCTTAGCTTGTCAAGCACAAGCCGGAGATGTTCTGCATGTTCTTCTTCAGTCTCCGAGAACATGAGGATATCATCCAGATACACCAAGACGAACTCATTCTTGAAAGGAGAGAATATGAAGTTCATCATTCTTGAGAAGGTTGGAGGAGCATTGGCGAGACCAAACGACATGACAGTGTACTCATAAGAGCCAAAACTCGTCCTGAAAGCAGTCTTTGGAATATCTTATTCACGAATGCAAATCTGATGATAGCCTTGCGAAGATCAAGCTTCGAGAAAACCTTGGCACCTTTCAATTGTTCAAACAACTCATTGATGTTGGGAAGTGGGTACTTGTTTATGATTGTCTTTTTATTCAATGCGCGGTAATCGACACAAAGTCGGTCCGTGTCATCCTTCTTCTTGACAAACAAAACACCACAACCCCATAGAGAAGAACTTTGTCTGATCAGACCCAGACGCCCTTGTTCATCTAGTTGCTTCTTCAACTCTTTCAGCTCTTCGGGTCCAAGTTTATAAGGACGCTTGCAAACCGGTTCAGTTCCGGGCTCGAGGTCAATCACAAACTCAACTGGCCGGTGCGGAGGCATTCCTGGCAATTCTTCGGGAAAGACATCTTCATACTCACAAACCACCGGAATTTGAGAAATAGCCGAGATTTCACCCTTCTCATTAAGAGCAAAGAGAAGGATTGTGTCATCGCGAGCAGCGAAAATGATCATGTCTTCTGAAGGATGAGTCAATTTGACTTCTTTGGCTTGACAATCAACATGTGCCTTGTTCATAGCCAGAAAATCCATGCCAAGAATGAGATAAATATCGGAATTACCAAGAACAATTGGAGAGGCCAGAAAAGAATAATTGTCCATCTTGATAGAAACATCCGGAACTACCAAACGAGAATTCATCACTTTGTCGGGAGAAACTATTGATAGAGGCTTGGATAAATTAACGGGACACAAATCATGCATCTTGGTGAACGACCTTGAAATGAATGAATGTGATGCACCAGTATCAAACAACAATTTTGCAAGAAAAGAATTAACCAAGAGATTACTCATGATCATTTGAGAAGAATCCTCTGCCTCGGCTGTGTTCACCATGTTCACCCTTGCTGACTTGGGATTATACTTCACCATAGCATTGTCTGGAGGTCTAACTGGAGGAGGAGGCGGAAGACGCCGCTGGTTGCACTTGTTTGAGTAGTGACCCTTCTGACCACACTTGTGACAAGTAACCTACGAGAGCGGACAGAAGTTGCCTGGAGGAGGAACATAAGCTGACTTGGGTGCCTAGGGCCTCTGCTGATATCCTGGGTTGGGTGGGTGGGAAGAACCACAACCACCGACCTACTTCTGCTGCTGAGGAGGAAGAAACGGAGGAGGAGGAGGAACCCAATACTTCTGCTGCTTAGGGACCATCTAAGAGCTGGAAGAAGAAGAATAGGAATCCCTGGAATGCTTCCTTGAGTTCTCTAACTTGAGCTGAGTTGCCTCGACCTTCAAAGCCATGTTGTAGAACTGATCAAACTCACGAGGCTCTTTAAGGACCAGACCCGGCAGAAGCTCATCCTTGAGACCACCTCTGAACTGGTAAATCATGGACTTGTCATCTGGAACATCTTGCTTAGCATAGCGGGCCAGATTCTGGAACTCGACATTGTACTGATAGACAGACTTGCTTCCCTACTTCAGGTGCCTGAACTTCTCACGCATCTCCTCGACAAAGCTTGTCGGAATGTAATGGGCCCTAAAGTCACGACAGAAATCATCCCAGGTGACAACACGATCGCCCCTGGAGTCCTTGTATTGCTGCCACCAATCTGCTGCCTGACCCTTGAGCTGGGACGACGCGAACCTGACATAGTCCTCTGGTCTGACATTGCTGCACTCAAAATGCTTACTCATGTCATGAAGCCAATCATCTGCATCAAAAGGCTGCTCACAACAGGTGCAATACTTGAGCTGGTTGGCAAGGAACTGATTGAGCGTCGCAAACTGAGGCTGATTCTGGAAATTCCCTTGAAAACCTTGTTGACCTTGATCTCTTTCTTGCAACAGCCTGAGTAGCATCTGAGTATTTGCATTGGTTGCGCCCATCACAGCTTGCCAAACTTCTGGAGGAGGAGGTGGTGGGGGTGGAGGATCAGACTGCTCCTCACACCAACCCGAATTCCCGCGAGTTGGTGGAGCCATCCTCGAGATGGACAAGAACATCAGCAGATCATTGACAAGGATGATAACAATAATCTGAATCAAATGACTTGAAACAAATTGAACGAATAACATAATAGCCTTCCTACTGAAAAATTAGTAAGAACGCCTTCTTCGGGTTTGCGATAACATCATCAGATATTAGAAGCCACTTGCAATAACACAAAAGTATTGAGCTAATGTTGCTCGGAACAAATGTATATGCCCTCATACATCCGAAGAAGATGATCCTAAATAACTACATGAATTCACACCTAAGAACTTTCGAAATCTTTCTGGTAATGCAATCTGGTATTGGGGATACAAGGAGGAAATATCTCGCACAACTAACAAGTCCTACACCCCAACTATATCCATCCTTCAACACATAACCAGAGGCTTCGGAAATCCATCTACCTCAGATCCTCGAAAGCACAACGATACCAGACCTGGCGATACCCCAGACACCTCCCCAGTATTGGGTGACTCCGACCTTATCTCACCACGACAAGTATTGAAGCAATTCTGAACACCCTCCGTCCTGAGATACTAAGGAAGTTGAATGATAATGATGTGCCAAGAATTCTCTGGAGCTCAACTCCCCGAAAGAAATCAAGTTAGCCAAGAGGCACCAAGACAGAACTCCGTCACATCGGCATCATATATTTTCCAAAATACCCGCATGATCCTAAAAAAATTGAGCGAGAAGAGGAGTAGAATCAAAATTCCTAAGTCGAATACCTCACCAGAGTATAGAAGAGGAGTAAATGAAACCTACTCTCCGATATAACTAGACTTGAAATAGTTTAACTAGACTCAAATCGGCCAAGTTCTCAAGCAAAGGGCTCCTATGGTTGTATGGCTCTGAATACCAACTTGTCACGCCCAAGATGCGCGCCTATCCTTATTTAGGCACGAGGGCCGCGACAGGGATAGAGGCGCATATAGTCGTTTTGCAAGTACAGTAACATCGCATACATGTATGAAGAGAGGAGTATATGAGTTGTCTTACACTCGCGCCAAGCTAAATTACAAGTCCACAGAGTTTATTCAAACATCATTCAAAAGACAGGGTCCATCTACGGACGAAAACAAACAAAGAAAAGAAGCAATGAAAGTGTCTTGCTAGCCCCGAAGATCACGACCAAGGCCTCTCTACTCGTCTGGATATGTGACATACATTCTGCCACGATCTTCGTCATACTCCCACTGGAGCTGGGTCACATCATCTGGCATGGTCTCATCTGCACCTGCACCTGTATTTGTTGTAGTAATCTGTGAGCCACAGGGACTCAACAATCTTGTAACCGGGTACCGGGACTATGTAAGCTTATTGGGTTGGATGGGGGTAAGTGTTGAGTTTGCAGCAGCACTAAGCATTGTATGGTGGCTAACTTACGAGAACATGAATGTAAATATAGTGGACAACAAAGGATGTTCGAATACTACCATGATCACTAAGTGATCCTGAACACCTACTCACGTCAAACATAACCCCACCGTGTTCTCTCTCGGTTCATATTCACATGCAGAGACAATCACGGATACTCACACAGTTGGTGGATTTTATTGTAGTTTACTTCAAGTTAACTATAACCGGGTGTTAAACAAAATATCCAAGTTGCCGCATAACCGCGGGCACGGCTTTCCGAAAGTTTTACCCCTGTAGGGGTGCTCCAACTAATCCATCACAAATTAACCACACTCCGCGGGAATAACCTCGACCACGGATCTCGTGATCATCCTAGGCAATCCCAAAGGAAAAAAACCGACACCTCGAGATAGCCCGAAGAAGATCAGAGTTCCTCACGCAAGCCGTTCGAGAAAGGTAAAACAAGTCCAACAAGACCTCCCAGTGAGCCAGATCTGCTTCTACAGCCATGCGCTCTCTATCAACGGGCATCACCCGTCTATGTGAAGTGGACGGTTGCCTAAAAATGCCTCGAGTTGCCCCGAGGTGGCACCGCCGACTGCTAGGTAGGTGGACCAACACTCATGAGGAGCACTGGCCCGGGGGGTGATTAATTATCAACGGGGTTGCAAAGACCTATGCAATTTTATTAAGTTGTTTAAGCAAATAGTACCAATTTTGGGTCTTTCCAAACAAGTTTTAATCTCACCCTAATAATCAAGGGGGTCCCCATAACAACCCCGAGTATGTTAGGAGCGCAAAATATGGAAACATAACACCAGCAACAAGTAACTATGGTGGTAAAAGTGGAACAAAACACTGAGCAAAAGTCCAAGCCTTCCACCATACCAAGATATATATATATGTGCATTAAATTATATAGCAGTAAATATTGTGATATCTCTAGATATCCATGTTATCACATGGAAACAACTACACCTGCATCTAAGAACGCTATAAGAGGGGTTGAGCAGCGGTAACTTAGCCAGATAAGGTTTGCTAGGATGTGGAGGGGTTAGAGGCTATCACGGCAATGTAGGAGGCTTGACATTCAAGTGGTAGGTAACACATATGTAATGATAAGAGCGAGACATCTAGCAAAGCAAAAATAGTGTCGAGATCCGGGTACGGTCATCTTGTCTATTGGTTCTTTAGAGGGACAAAGAGCTGGGTCCTCGTAGTGGTACTCTCCTGGATCCTCGTATTCAGGTTCAACACTCGCGTCTACCCAAGAGAAACGGCAACAATAAACAACCAACCAAGGTGCAATGCACAAACAAGATGATGCATGATTCATTTGAAGTATTTAACATGGCAATCCTAAGCTAGTCATGTTTCCCATGCCATAGTTAAGTTATTTACAATTCTGTACAAAACCTCATGTTAAGTTGTTTGAATATGCATGATGATGGCAAATATGGACGCTTCATGCAAAATCGATGCAAATGCATATGTAGAACGTAGGAAACGGAGTAATGGATCTCACGCTATGCTCACGGTAAGGTACGAAGGACAAATATGAGACAAGGAAGGCCATGGGCTATTCCTTGGTATTCCAAGGCAGCCACTGGTTAGGAAATAAAAACAACCACAATAGAGCCAAAGATCAAGCAAAACAATGGAGGATAGCTCCCACAAGTCACAAAACACTAACACACACAATCTGTCCCAAAACAACAACATAGCAACTTCCACATCAATTATCTAGAGCTACAGGATGTTTCCAACCTCAAACAAAGCATGAACATAAACTACATAACATGCTTATCAAATCATCCAACTACACAAACTGGAAAGGAAGCATGGATCACTAAGCATGTAGCTCACAAGATGGCATGATGAAACAGATTCTAGGGACTTAGTGAAAATCACAGTTTTCTGGAATCTGAGTTAAGATGATAGCAAGTTGACAGCAGAAAATAATGATGCTAGAGACCACCTCATGGCATGAAAAATAACAGGATGGTAGAGGGCAACATCTACTATAAAACACTAGCACTGAGCTTGTGCTAAAACACAACATATCATTTGGTAGCATCCACTTAACATGGCATAAAAATATTAACAGATTCTCAGACTTACAAATATTTAGCATGTTGAAAACAACAACAATTTATTAGCCACTTTGGAGCAAGATTCCCACTCATAAGCAAGTTTATCATGTCAAAAGAAAATACCATGGCATAATACTCATGAAACACTACCACTTCCATGTTGACACAATTATCATAGCATGCATGGATTAATTCTAACTAAAATGACAAAATGGCATATTGGGACAAAATGACATTTTGTAAAACTTTCTCAAATGACAAAACCAATTGCACCAATGGATTCCTTGGGAAATTCTACCCCAATTTCATACATCATACTCATATTTTCCATTGGATAAAAAGCCCACAACCTCAAGTCCCAAATTACTTCACAATCATCATATGCTCATAAGTCAAAACTTACCATATATGCTCATGCGAAAATTGTGTATGAACAGAAATGGAACAATACTAAAAATGGAAAGAAAACAATTAAACAGCAAAAAAACAAGCAATAAAAGAAAAAAACACAATGCAAGGAGGGGACCCACCTGCCATAGGCACGAGGGCCCCCCTATGTGGATGACAAGTGGGCCATGGGCCCACTGTCATACACACACAATATGACATGGGATCTGCCTGCCACAGCAGGTCCTACCCACACACACACGCACGCTGGCACACACACACACACACGCACTGCACACCCTCACCAGATCCGGGTGCGCCACATCGGATCCTGCACACCACACACACAAACGGTCTCCACCGAAAAAGAAAACAAAAGGGGGCGGGGAGGGGATCGAACCCGCGACCCCCTGCTTCTAACAAGGGCGAACGACCACTGCGCTGCACGCGCTTGACTAAACAAGGGGGAACTCTGCCCTTTTGGACAGGCCCCTGCACCTGCTCTGCTCCACCGGTGGCTGAAGCAGAGGAAGACATCGGTGAGCTTACAGGCGACCAACAGAGGAGGCGGACACAACGGGGGTTGCAAACTCAATGGGGAGTCCATCCCTGCGGCTAGAACTACCACGCATTGCGGCAAAGGGGGCGCTCGAGCTCGAGTTGATGCTCGGCTCGGGGCCATGGTGATGCAGGCGGAGGCGAGGCGATGCACGGCGCGAAGAGGGGGCGGCGCAAAGGACGAACTGCTGCGAGCGCAGGGCACGCACACGCACAAGCCAAGCGACGCGGACTCGCTCTGACGCGGCGCGCATCTGAAACCCCGAACTTTCAAAGCACCGGGAGCGCGAGCACGGCAAGACTACGGCGATGACTACGGCGGCCTAGGGATGATGGAGAGGGAACGGATCGGGCGTGGGGAGTACCTCTCCTACCTTAGACACGAAGACGGGGCCATGGACGCTACAGGTCGATGACGACGCGGTGAGGGACACCGGCGAGCCCCTGATCCGAATGGAGAGGAAGAAGGCGACAAGAAGCTGGGCCTTTGAGTCCCTCCTGGACGACAAGGAAGAAGAGGAGCACGGGGAGAGCCCTTCCCGTGCACCAGGTCGACGGAGACGCGGCGAGGAAGGCTATCTCCGAGCACGAGCAGAGCTCTGCCGAAGCAACAAGGACATGGCGACGGCGAAGCTTGGTGAAGCTTACCTGCGGCGGCAGGGGAAAGGGAAGGGAGGAAAGGGAAGAAGGATCCCTAGGGTTGTGCGACGGCAGCTTTATAGGGCGGCTCGGAGGCTAACGCCGTCTCGACATCCACGCCATGGCGGGCTCTCTCTCTCTCTCACCCTCTCTGACGCTGACGGAAAGCGGGGAACGACGAGCAGGTAGCCATCGAAGATGCTCTGCTAGGCTACGGAGCGCTCGGGCTAGCTGGGCCGCCTGCGAGGAGGAAGGCCCAATGTGGTCTGTTCTCTCTCTTAAAAACAAACAAGAGGCTTTTATTTAAAATTAAAACAACACTAGGCCAATAATCCCTACATCAGAAAAATAAGGATTTTTGAAAACCCAAAAATACTTTGCACTACAAATAACTACAAACTATTTAAATAAAAAGAACTAGCCATGTTTAGAAAAAATAAATTAATTACGTTTATTAAAAGAACCTATTGTTTAATTTTAGTGAAATTAATGACAAAACCAACAACACATGGAAGAGCTCAACTACTCCACCCTAATCAATTAACCAAAGCACCATAACATTTTTTGAAAGATTTTTAGGACAAGTTAATTGTGACACAGAATAAATAGGAGCAAAAGGGAGTTTTAGCTGAAATGAGAGAGGGGGGGGGGGGGTTAGGCAAGAAATGAGAGTAGGGAAACACACCAAGCACTCAAGCATTGAACCACATATCACCTCACATCATAACACCCACAATCACAAATATGACAAGACAAGATGATGCACTTGAGGTAATGAATATGATGCCATGATGCATGAATGACATGTAGCAAAATTATATTAACACAACACATGGTGGCAAACATGAAAAGTCCACATGGAATACATGATCAAAATGGCAAGGGGTGCACCTGGACTGTTACACCGACCTAGTCGCGAGCGGGGCGAGGGCTCCGGTTTCGTCATGCCCAACTCCTTAGGGCATCCATCTAGGGGGCTCCAGCTTGCTGCTTAGAACTAAAAGTGTAAAAATATAATTATTCTACTCGTGCATATTAATTCCTTTGAGAATATATAGGAACGTATGTCTATTTGCTGGTTTCTACACCTGGCCTGGTGGGTCGGGCTAAGGACCCCATGTCGGTTCACGAGTGGGCCATGACTCACGTCGAAGCATCCCATGGCGTATGAAAGGAAGGTTCCCGAAGACTTGTCGTATAGTTAAAGATGTTAGAAATCGTCTACAACTCGTTCTCTTTATATGTAGCCGAACCCTAGACCACCCCCCTCACGATATCTATATAACAAAGGGGCAGGGCTTGTAGAGGACACACAACAATCTAAGGTATAAACAATAGTTTTTCATGAATAAAAAGGTCATGCAAAAGTAGGTGATGTTTTCTGAACATTCTCATGTCTTATTTGCATTTTTCTGAGTTCATATGAACTTGTTATGGGTTTTCAAATTAGTGGTCCACGAATTTGCAAATAGATACGAGAATGTTCAAAAACATTACCTATGCTTGCATGTAATTTTTATTCATGAAAATGTATTCTTTATACATTTTTATGTTTACTAATGTTAATAACATTAATAACCTCAGATAGTTAAACATTATTTTTTTCCCGATGCAGATGAAATGCACATAAAGGTAATATTTTTCTGAATATTTTAATATCTTCTTTGCATTTTTATGAGTTCATATACATTTGTTATGGTTTGTTTAAGTATCAATCAAATGATTAAAGGGCACTCAGATGACCTTAAAGACAAATCTAACGCAAAACTAAGCAGAGCTGAATAATAAGGGCAAACCCCATGGGCTGGCACAAGGCAAAAAGTGTAATTGTCCCTTAATATTGTTTTTTGCTCACCTCATATTTCCTATCGAGTGAAAATGCGAGGTATTTATGTCTCCTGACCACACCCATTCAACCCTTGCTCTTTGCTTCACATTAGTTCCCCCCTCGTGTATAGTTCCAACAATTACTCTATAATTTTTAGCTCATGTAGCGATGGCCCAACCCTGCCTTGCATGTTATGTAGAACCTCCACTTCACGATGTCTAGTACTGCGACGACGATGACTGTGATTGTCATTTCACTACAATGTACTATTATTATGGTTTTATTCTATTTCTATGCGATGATTCTAATTAGTGGTCCAACTGGACATTTGAGCTTATTGAATGGGCTACATAAATCAGATAATTAGATAACCTCGGATTTCGCAAAAATACCAAATAATCCACATTGGCCGGATATTATTGATATCATATTCGCTACCATATTCGTCGGATATCAAATGGAACAAAATCGGTATCCACAACAATATCCATGGAGCAAGTACAACCATATTCTTAAAAACGGATGCAAATTCTAATCCCTACGTGGCAAACATGTTTAATGACGGGTCTAGCCGTGCTAGACGTGTCGGCCCATTTGGCTAGGTATGTCTCTACATTTGTTTCGTATGAGATTATGAAATGAGCCGGAGAAAAAGAAGCCCAACAAACAATGCACAACAACATTGCCTCCCATCTATAGCGGCCAAACGGGTTGTGTCAACTTTTTTTTCGAGTCAGCCTAGTAGCATGCATGACTTGACATGTGCCAAACGGGCCGTGCTCGGCACACGACACACCAGAGGCCATGTCTATGTCTGGAGGCTGGGAACGCAGGCCAGTACGTCACAACCTGTTTATTTATTTTATATTTTTTGATATGACCTAAAAACAGCCCAACAGGCTAAAAATGAAGCGGCCCAACCTGCTAAACGTGGGCCAGCTCATTTACCAAATGTGTCGTGCTGGGCCAGGAAGCAAGGCACGTGGGCTGGCAAAGCACGGCCCGTGTAATAAACGTGTCTATCTGTTTTGGCCCGTTTGGCCAGCTCTAAGTCTCTATCCCACCTCTAAGAAAAAAACACTGCCTCCCGACTCCCGACTCCCGTCCCTGATTCTCCTGCCGATCTCGCAGGCTCGCCGCCTGCCTCGCCGGACGCCGTCGCCACCACCGAACGTCAGGAGGCAAGGAGCCGACCCTGAACCTACGCCCACCCAGCGCCCCTACCCGCCCCACCCACGGGCCGCCCACCGCCGCATCGCGGCCTTGCCAGCCGGCGCCCGGCAGCCGCCCATTCCGCACTTGGCAGCAGTCCTGCCCTGCGGCCGGCGGTGTGCAGTTGCAGCGGCCAGCCGATTTGAGGTACCTTTTCTTCATTCCCCAAGTTTTGGTTGGTCTCATTACGAGTATAAGGTTTATATTCATGGATTATCAGGTGGATTATGACAGTGCTATCTGCCACGTACATTAACACATACACATAATTTTGCACATAATTTCTTGTGTCCAATCATGTCATTATGATTGATTGAATGTAAATTTTCGCTGCTTACACATAATTTGCTGTGTCCAATCAGGTGAATTATGATTTTACACATAATTTGCTGTGTCCAATCAGGTGGATTATGATTTTACACATAATTTGCTGTGTCCAATCAGGTGGATTATGATAGTGCTATTGGTTAATTAATTAGTACTCCTATATTAACATGGCAATCCTGGATCCGCCACTGCTCAGCAGCAATGGCGATCCGACACTACTGGTCGATGGCTGTCGCGGCCGTCGGGTTCCGCCTCGTTTTGGTGCTCTTCGGCGGAGATCTCCACCTTGCCTCCCGCCCGGAGGTCTCCACCCCCCTCACGTCCCTCCGCCGCCGTAAGCAGACCTCCTTGCTCTCAGTCCTTCCCCTCCAAACCCCATCCCTTTTGTGATGTCGGCGTAATTGGACGTCTCATTTGCCCCCCTGTGTATGTTGCAGTGGCAGAAGGATACTGGCTGAAGCAGGCGTCCATGTCACCCTATTCCGGTACGTTACGCACCTCCCCTCTTTACTCGCTTTGCTAACTGTAAGCACTTCCCATTTCCATCAGAACGACCCTAATTTTGAGGCCAGGATAGTCGGGTGGGAGGTAGTATTATTAGGTACCACAGAGCAATTTTTAAAATGTTTGACTGGGTTTCTACTGAATACTGATAGACATTGTTTCATGTTAATTTTTCTGTAATGAACTACTGATAACTCCTGATGGATGAAATATGATATGACTCCTACTTAGCATCAGAGTTAGATGCTTATTTTGATTACATTACAAAGCTTAGCAATTAGCCATGATATTTTTACTCTTTGTAATGTTGATGTGTTAACAGTTTGAACTTTTAAGGGATGGTCCAGCCTGTTGAATGATCTGTTTTTCAGGTTCGATGTATCATGGTTCCCCTTTGCTTCTATCCGTTCTTGGTCCGCTAACCAGCAAAAGGTGATTGGTCCTTCGTTTAGATGCTTCTTTGATCATTTATTTGATGTTACCACTGTTGTTATGTCTTCATTTGATCAGACCGCCAAATGAAATGTTAGCATTCTAACACTCCATGATGTCACAGGTCAGGCGGACACCATTCTCATATATATTGCAGGTACTAAGTTGCTATGTACTTTTTATGTAAACCAGTATATGTTTGTGTAACATTGATAACTTGTTCAGGTAGACCTGATTTTCATAGTAGAAAATCAGTTTTCTTAGGCTTTACTTTTTATGTTCTTTATCTTGCCCATGGTATCGCTCAAACCCCAAAAAACGTAGCCATGAATATTTCCATGACTTTTGCATTTTGTTGGCAGTCATGTAATATTACACTCATGAATGCACCACACAGTTTGGTTTTTGTGGCTATAGATTTTATAGCTGCTATGCTCATTCGATCAACTGGGGCTACACTCCAGATGGCACGTAACAGAAGCTTGAAGTCTCTTGACTTCACAAAATCAGTGAACAATTCTGGTGAGTCATACTAGTTAATGCTATACTTGAGATGTGCTTTATTGAATCTTGAGCTAAATTTGCCTTTTGTTTGGTACCACTCCACTTATTTTGCCAAGTACCAACAACCACAAAGGTTTTGAATTTTTTATACTTGTGACGTACAAGTTTTTTTCCCAAGAAAACGCAAAGACTTTGCGTTTCATTTCATTGAACAGAAGGAGAGTTTAGCAGTCGTCCTGGGCCGGGTCGGGCGGCCGGCAGGTCAGGGGGAGCCAAGAGAGGGGGTCGTGCCAAATTTGCCACGAAAAAGGGCATGCGACCAGCAGGTTGTACATCGTTTCCGGCACCTGATCGCATAGGACGCACCGGGGGTGGTGCTGTAGGCCGCAGGGGTTCAATCTCTCTGCGGTCTAGCAACGGTCCAAGTAGGCCAGCCACATGTGAAACTTGACCCGCGGCGTCACCCAGCTCTTCCAGATCAGGTCCCATGCATCGCAGCCGGAGGAGCCCTCGAAGGAGGCCAGGTAGGCGCTGCGTGCAGAGTAGACGCCGTCCGGGCACCACTTCCAGTCTAGCTTGTCGGGGCGATCCTGGAGGGTAATGTGCTCGATCTCCCGCACATCATGAGGTATTGTCCAATTTCGTGGACACCTATGTTACCGGTGATATCACGCGCCCAGTTGTGATTCTGTAGGCCATCAGCAATGGAACGTGTCTTCCGCCGTCGTTTGGGGATGCAGGAGTAGAGTTGGGGTGCAACCTCATGGACGGATCGGCCATTTATCCAGCGGTCCTCCCAGAACTTCCCAGATGTGCCATCGCCAACGATCATTGATGTAGAGGCGAAGAACAGGGCCTGCTCCTCAACGGAGAATTGGAGATCGTGGTCTTGCCTTGCCAGGCCCTGCCCGTGTCCGTCTTGCAATACCAGAGCCAGCGTAGCCGCAAGGCTAAGCCTGCCCGCTCCATGTCCTGGACGCCGAGGCCTCCAAGGGAAGTAGGCCGGCACACGCGACGCCAGTTAACATGATAGCTACCACCATTAGCGGCGGCGCGCCCTTCCCATAGGAAACCTCTCTGGATTTTCTCGACTAGCTTGATCGTTTTCTTCGGAGGGGCGAAGACGAGTAGCTGGTGGATGGGGATTACGCATAAAACACTCTTGACCAGTACAAGCCTTCCAGTTTTGTTCGTAAGCCTCGATTTCCAGCAGGGAAGCATGCCTGCAACCCTGTCAACGAGCGGCTGGAGCTGCGCACTCGTAGGGCGCCTGATGGTCAGCAGGATCCCTAGATAGGTCATCGGAAGCTCGGCAAGCGCGCATCTTAGAGTCTTGGTGATTTGGGTCGCATGCTCCGGTCCGCAATTGAGCATGGTGGCCGATCTCTTATTGTAGTGGTTGTGGTACAAGCTCCGAAAGTCAAATCTTAGAGATGTTTTATTTGTGAACTAGTGGTTGTCATTCTAAGCTTTATATTTTACTAGATAATTGCTTGTGCGTTGCAACGGGATATAAATATTTTATTAGTATGTTACCCCGTAATTTATCTGCTCATATTAATGTGATAGTGTATATAATGTTTACCAAATCCTGCCCATGGTATACCTATCTAAATATATTTTAGGATTTTATCTTGCAATCACTTATTGGGTTCCAAAAAAAGACAAATTTATTTGGTAAGTCAATTAAATGTGGGACAATTGAGACGGTTTCCATGGAATGATGCTCAGAAAAAACATGGAAGGTTGGATGAAACACTCCGCCTGGCAGGAAACGGAACGCTATTCTTTTTTTTAAGTAGTACAGCGATAGAGATTAAAGAAGGAAACCCAGCGACTTTTCCTTTACAAGGAATAAGAGGGTTATGGATTTACCTCGTGGAATTTAATGTCCTCTGCTTGTCTGATAATGCGAATTTGTTGTTGGTAAGCGAAAAATATACAACCTTCTCTGGAAAGGTGTGAATGGAACATCACTCTTTTTGAGTCAGATGCTTTGTGCTTGTGATGCTTACTAATTGTTTATAGTGCTAATTATCATTTTTGTTGACACTTGCAGTGAGCGTAAACGCAGGAGATACTGCTTCTCTAATATATCTGTGGAACCCTTGGACAATAATCACCTGTGTGGGTTCATGTACATCTCCAATCGAGAATTTAATGGTCGTGATAATGTTACATGGAGCCTGTTCAGGTAAGTGGAACTCACTGTGTTCCCCTCCAGCCTTCTCTGTTTCTCAATATATCTCTTACATTACTTAAACTAGTTGTTTGCCTCATTGTTTCTTGGCCTTTTATTTGGCAAGTCCTCAGTTAATAACAATTTTATAGAAGATAGTACATTGATATTCGGATAACCTAGAATTGCCCAAGTCTAACATCAGTTAAAACATCCTTGCCATTTTTGTAGGTCTTGCGCCTCTTGCTGCCTTTGGATATGTTATGGCAACACATTTTTCTCTTTATCCTGCAATTCTCATTCTACCTGTATGTGCCACAACCTTTTTTTCAATATTCAATGGTACCACATGCCATTTATCTGCATTGCTGATCTCTAACTGTTAGTTTTTCAGGTTGCACTTTTATTGGGTTATGGTCCAGATACTCCTCCAACTAAAGTATTTCTTCAGAAGGGCTCGAGTGCCAATAAAATTGACATGCCAGATAATGGAAAAAGTACTAGCCAAAAAGGTTTTGGACAATTCTCACAGAAACCAGTACTCCACTTCATATTGTGGGTGTTTATCTGGTCATGTTATGTGTTGTTATTGAACAGCATTATTCTAAATAAAGTGGGTGGCCTTCAGGAGATGTTTGAAAAGTAAGATGTTCGACTATTTAATTTATAATTATGTGAAAGAGTGTAATGTTTTCTGTTAAGACTTTCCCCATTCATGGTGAATTTTAAAGGAGAAATGAATACAGCTCTTATTTATGAATTCAATTTAATTTTGGATATTTGCATACTCGTATCAGCATTATCGCCTATCCCCTCCATTTCCCCAACATGTCAACTTTGTTGTTGGGCCTCATCTAGTCAAAGTCCTCTTTTATTGCAATCGATTGGCCTTTATCGTTTACCAAATGCCTAGTATCGACTTGTGTGCGTAACAATTGACTGGCTTTTATCTGTTACCAAATGCCTAGTATTGACTTGTGTGCATTGGCTTTGCAGGACATATGGTTTTATCCTTACAGTGAAGGATTTATCACCAAATATTGGTGTGTTATGGTAAGTCTTAAGAAAGTGTAGTTGGAACCCCAAGTATAATTTGACTAATCTAGTTCGTTTCATAATTAATGCAGGTATTTCTTTGCCGAAGTCTTCGACTTCTTCAGAAGCTTCTTTCTTATAGTCTTTAATATGAACATCATCTTTATGGTCTTGCCATTGGCTATCCGTTTGAAGCATCGACCGTGCTTCCTTGCTTTTGTGTACACAGCAATTGTCGCAATGCTGAAATCCTATCCCTCGGTGAGTATAACTGACATGGTATTTCTGATGAATTCAATCCCTTGGCTGCAGAATAGTTTTGTTTCATGTTTTGCTCTCTTGTTTTTATTCCTAAATTCATGCTTATCTTGAAGGCTGGAGATTCAGCTCTATATCTAGGACTTCTAGGCCTATTTGCCAATGAATTAGCGGGTACGTACAATGCTGATGTCGAATATGTTTGAATTAGTGTCTAATATCGTAAGAAGTTAACTCTCCAACTTTCCATCCTGCAGAGATGCAATTCACCTTCTTCTTGTTTTTTGGATACATTGGAGTCTCTCTCCTTAGCCCTGTCATGCATAACCTATGGATCTGGAGGGTCTCTCTCTCTCTCTACTCACACACATGCACACACACACACACACACACACACACACACAGACACAGACACACACGCGCGCATGTTGTGTACTGTTACTAACATGACTGTACTGTTACTAACATGACAATGTTCACAGGGTACTGGTAACGCAAATTTCTACTTCGCGACTGGTTTGGCTTATACCTGCCTTCAGGTAACTATCCCTTTCCTTTATTATTGAGTGTTCCTTAGAATGCTGACTGGTTGTTCCTTCAGGTAACATCTCAGCTAAAATAGTCGTGTTTCTTAACTTCCTTAGAATGCTGACTGATTGTAGTATGTTCAGTTTATCTTGCCCTTTTGACATCTTTATTATATAAGTTAATGTTTGCCTTTTCTTTTTTACAGACCGTGTTTGTCGTAGAGACTGTAAGTTCAATGATCAAGCATGACAGGAAACTAAGGCTACTTACAAAAGCCTAACATCATTCCTCGGAAGGTCAGCACATCAGATTCTTTTCTTGCTGGTTCCCTATGATGCGAGTTTGCGACCAGTTCCTTGTTCTGGGATTCTGGATAGATGTAGTGGAAAGTGGATGATGTTCCATGTCATGTTGTATTGTACCTCCCACATTTGTACAGGATGGACCAGATTGCTTAACCAGGATTAGAGAAAGAACCCACGTTTCTCCCTCGAAGCTAACTATAGCCGGTACTGAATTTCTCAATGGATGCTTTGACTACTGCCTTCTCTGATATTGGTGGAATTAATCCCTGGTAGTCTGTGCAATCAGTTTGTCAAGTAGCCTTTGGATCCCTCTGCTTTCGTTATCAAGTCCATTTTTTTTTTCATCTTGGTAAAGCCGATGTCATTGTCAGTCGCACGCTGCAGTTTATTAGCCCCTGCAAACCAATGTTCAGAGATGTTCCTGGCACAGAAACCTTTGAACTGCAACAGAATTTCCTTCCCATCCCAGATAGTAAGTTGAGTTGCTGATAACTGATCGAGCGTACTATATTTTACCTATTTATTTCGCATTAATTGTATTCCCTCCGTTCCTCAACTACGGACTACATACGGAGCAAAATGAGTGAATCTATACTTTAAATTATGTCTATATACATCAACATGTAGTCCGTAGTGAAATCTTTAAAAAGACAAATATTTAGGAACGGCGGGAATAGTTACATTCGAGCTTAGTTTAGGTGTACCTGTAACCTCATGCGATGATTTTGTCCATATGCTCCTGTTTCTGTGCGTGCTACTTGTGTGCCATGTTGGTTGGTAAATGAAAGACGGGTAAGCTTGTTTGATGTTGATTTCTGTGGGCTGACACCCATTTGGATCTGTTTTATGATGTATTGTTTTCTAGTCCGTGATCTTGTGACTCCAGCAAATGCATTTGTGCTTTTGAGCTATTTTTCAATTGATTAATGCTTACCTAGGTAATCCCTGAAGTCACCTGTTGTAGTGTCATCATGCCTATTCTCAACATATATTGGCTTTATTAGCCAAAGGGCCCGTGTGTTGCAACGGAAGAAAGTTTGCTCATCACCGAGACTATCACTATCAATTCGTGAAATCATGATCAATTTTTGAAACCATGATTTTTTTTAAACTCGTGCATGTATAAACTCGCTTAGTATTTTAAAATCACTATCAGTTTATCTTGTAGTATGTTCAGTTTAAACTCGTGACTGAAAATTAGTATGTTCAATTCGTGAACAATTTTACTAATTTTCAAACATTTTCTAAAATCAAGAACACTTTTTGAATTCATGACTATTTGCAAACATATTTTAAAATTGTGAACATCTTTTAAACAACCTTATTGAATTGGTGAATATTTCTAGAACATGAACATTTTTTTTGGAAACTGGTGGAACAATTTTTGAAATTCAAGAACATTTTTTTAATTTAACGAGCACTTTCTGAAATGCATGATCATCTTTTGAATCAGCGAACATTTTATCAATAAACTATTTTGCACGTCACGAATTGTTTTGAAATTTTATGATGTTTTTCCATCCACGAACATTTTTTGAATTGACAACATTTTGTTCAATTTCATTAACTTTTTTTAATACACAAACTATTTAAAAATGATGAACATTTTTTAATTTCCCGAACATTTGTGTTCAAAATTTCGAACATTTTTTGAATACGCAACCATTTTATTACAAAATCACAAACATTTTTTGAATCCACAAACTTTTTATGATTTACTAATCATTTTATTTTGAAATTCTCATTTTGTTATTTTAGGAATTTTTTTGAAGTCCAAAAAAGCTTTAACTAAAAAAACGAAAATAAAATAAAAGGTAAAAAACGAAATTCAGGCCAGACATGGGCTGATCTAGACGAAAGCTCCGTGTCTTCTCCGAACGTGTAGAGCGTAGTATAGAAGCTTCTTGTTACATGGGTCGGCCTAGACAATTTTTGTGATGTACTGTTAGAAGCAATAACCTTTTATTATTAATTAAGATAGATGCATATATATATATATATATATATATATATATATATATATATATATATATATATATATATTGTTTGTTTCGGTACTCTACTCGTTTCGTTCCATGTTGTTTGAAGGTTTAGCTTTCTTCTAAATCAAATTTCAATACACACACAATACACTCAATAAAACTAGTTTGGTGTTTTTTTGAGGGTTGAAACAGTAGGAGAATCTCCTACTGCATATATATTAGAAGCAACAAGATGTTACATATCGTACCAAATCCCCTAACCCATTAGTGGGTAGCGGGTGTTAAAACAAAGAAAGGGAGCTAGTACAGAGCTAGGGAATTATCACAAGGAAGTATTATTGGGATAGTAAACTACTCCACGGAGCTCAGAAGCTCAACAATGTGAGGTCTCACGTGTTCTGGCACCCTATGTGTCAGGTTGGAGAAGTCCGTTTTGAAGCTTCGTTGCCAAGAAATGATGGTTGGCTATACCCCTCCGAAAAAATTGTTATTCCTTTCTTTCCATAGGCTCCACGCCGCAAGCAAGGAAGTATCCATGAAGAGAGGTTTGTCCCATTTCCTCTTGGCATCATCAATTAGATCCAGTCGATGTGTAGCATCATTCCCGTTAATTGCTAGTTTATTCCAACATTCTCAGTTGAAAGGGCATTTGAAGAAGAGGTGCTCAATCGTCTTTTCGATGTGTTCTCCACAGAGGAGACAGTCAAGGTCATCTCCAATATTATAATGTCTTTGCTTGAGCATGTTTCTGGTGTTGATTCTATCAGAGAGAAGTAGCCAGTCGAACACTTTGATCCTTAGAATTCCTTTAGATTTCCACAGCCATTTGTATGCCTTATGCGTCTGTATATCTTTGAAGTAGAATTCATAGTATTTGTTGGCTTTGAAATCAGTGGCTCCCCAAGTATACGTCCAGACATCAGTGTCATTGGAGGACACGTCCATTGTCCCGATTGTGCCTTGGATCTCTCTAACCTCTTCATGGGTCTGGGGTGATAGTGGTAGTTGGAAGGTTGTATCGAGGTCAGTTATCTTGAGGAAGTGTTGGACAGAAATATCTTCCGTAGTGGTGTAGGAGTAGGCACGCGGGAAGAGGTTTGCCATCAAATCATCCTGCCACAAATCTTTCCAAAACAGAGTTGTGGAGCCGTCATGAACATGTACAATTGAGATCCCTCTATAGCACGGGCTAAGTTGCATGATTTCTTTCCACCAAAAAGAGCCACAAGGGTCTATCGCATGAGGGATCGAATCAGTATAGTATGTGCTCCAGATTAGCATCACCCAGGGGATGTCTCGTTTATTGTAGAACTTGTGCAAGAACTTAAGGAGGAGTGCATCATTTTGGACCCGTAGATTCAGCACACCCAAACCACCTTTGTCTTTCGGGCGGCAGACCATGTCCCAAGCAGCTAGAGAAGAGCTACGTATACCATTTTCTCTTTTCTTATTCCACAGACAGTGTCGCCTGATTTTATCCAATTGTGTCAGTATCTTGGGGTTTAGCTTGATCGTGCACATGGCAAACATGATTAGAGAGGTGACAATCGAATTGAGCAATGATAGTTTTGCACCATACGACAGCATGGACATGGTAGATGTCACCCGGCATTCTGTCTTGCAAACAAGCGGCATCAAATCTTGCACTGTGGGTTTGGTGATTCCGAGCGGGAGCCCGAGGTACATGAAGGGCATACTCCCTTTGCTGCAACCAAAAATGTCCGCAATGTTTTGGCATAGGGTATCAGGTGTATTTATCGGGACCCAGGTGGATTTATGAAAGTTTATTTTCAGACCAAGGACTCAACATAATTGGTGAGGATTTGTTTCATGGTGGCAGCTTGTTGTGGGCATGTAGGCATGACAATGATCGTATCATCTGCGTATTGGATAACCGGGTATTCAGTGTTGCCTCTAGCCGGAATGGGTAGTTTCAGTTGATTCTTCTTATAAGCCTCATTGATCGCTGATTGCAAGAGATCAGCAGCTATGCCGAAGATAAGTTGAGACAGAGGGTCTCGCCGTCGTACTCTGCAGTGGCAATGAAACTGTCGTCCAGGGACTCCATTGAGGAGTACCGAGGACTTCCTTGTGGAAAAGGTACTTCTAATCCCAAGTGCTCCATAATATTCATCATGGCCGAGTGATTAACAGTATCAAATGCCTTGGCGAAATCCAGTTTGAGGAGAACAATCTCTTTCTTGGAGGCATGTCATTGGTGAATGTATTCAAAGGCCCATGCCAGACAATCTTGTATGGATCTTCCTTTGATGAAGCCGTATTGGTTTCTATGGACAATCTTCAGAATTATTCTTTGGAGTCTGTTTGCAAGTAGTTTAGTAAGGACCTTCAGGCAGCAGTTAAGCAGGGTAATGGGGCGATAGTCATTGACTCCAGTTGGTGCCTGCGTTTTTGGAATGAGGGTGATATATCCATAGTTCAGACTTTCAAGATTCAAGTTACCACTATGGAATTCAGAGCATAGCTTGTAAAAATCCTCTTTGATGATCGTCCAACAGGCTTTGAGAAACGCTCCGGTGAATCCATTTGGGCCCGATGCTCTGTCAGCCGGAATTTCTTTGATCACTCCATCGATCTCATCACATGTGAAGGGCCTGGTAAGTTTTTGTAGGTGTTGATTGGTTTTGAGGATGGAGGGGAGATCAAATTTCATGTTTGATGTGGTGGAGGAGCCCAGACGCTCTCTGAAGGTCTAAAAAATGACCGATTCCTTACCAGCATGGTCTTCTATTGGGATATTGTCTGAGGACAGAAGTGAGGCAATCGAGTTTCTTCGAAATATCTCGGTGGCAAGAGCTTGAAGCGGCTTTGAGTTCTCATCTCCAAAATGTATCCATCTAATTGTGCATCGCTTTTTCCAATATTCTTTCTGATAGTTCAAGAGTCTTAGCAAATGCGCTTTGAGGATCTTATGGAAGTTATGTTCAGGTAGTGTGAGTGGATGTTTGTTCTCCAGGTCATCAATTTCAGTCAGAGTTCTATTGGAGTTTGCAATGGCCGTGGAGAGGCGAGATATTTTTTTTGCTCCATTGGTTGAGCACTTGACGTACATGTTTGAGCTTGTTGCATAAGGAAGAGGCTGCGTTGACATTTTTTTATTTTCAGTGGTATGTCCCAGGCTTGTTTAACCACATCAAAGAAACCTGGATGTGCAATCCAGTAGTTTTCAAATCTGAAGAGCTTGCTTCTGGGTATTTTTGTTTGTACAATGACCGAGCAAGGAACATGGTCTGAAACCGGTTGGCTGAGAGGTTTAACTGACGTGTTTGGGAAGGTGGACGTCCAGTTTGTGGTTGTTAGGAACGAGTCAAGTTGTTCAAGCAGTGGATCGGATTGCATGTTGCTCCATGTGTATAGATGACCTTTGAAAGGTATTTCAACTAGGCTTTGTCTTCTGATGAAATCATTGAAGGTCATCATATCTTGGCCATCTCCACCCGGCTTGTTATGATTGTCAGGAGCACGTATGTAGTTGAAATCCCCCAAGAGTAGCCAGTCCTCTTTGTCAGGTATATTAACCTCAAATAGCCATTTAGTAAATGTCTCTCTGTGCTCACCTTGACAGGGCCCGTATATGTTAACAAGGGTCCAAGATTGTGAAGATTGTGTGGACGTAAAACGAATCCCAAGGGCAAAGGGTTCACTGAAGAGAACATTTGCGGTGAAAATCGCGTTGTTCCATATTGTAACAATCCCCCCTGATGCTCCAACTAAGGGAACGAATGCAAACTTGTCGAAGCGCCGTGGGCAGAGTGATTTCAAAGTAAGAAAATCAAAGTCAGGCATTTTTGATTCCTGAAGACAAATAATGGAGCATCCACTAGAAGTGATCGCGTTGGATAAAGCCAAATGTTTCTTCTCAGAATTTAAACCGCGAATATTCCAACATAATATGTTCCAGTTTTGCAAAAATTACCAAGGGGAAATATTAAGAAGTTCGGTAGCGCGGAGTAAAATATAGCAAAATATCTCATAGGGTAAGATCGCGCGAGGCCTAGGGTGATGACATAGGCCATTTAAATGGATGCAGGAGCAGCAACCTTCGAAGTGGAGGAGGAGGTGTTCTCCTTCGATGCCATCAGAGCCTCCACGGTAAGCTCCTCTGCTGGAACGGCACACAACTGTGTACCCATTGACTGGATAACTGATATAGGGGTAGGAGGCGGGGCGACCACTTCGGTAGCAGCATCAATGGAAGATTCTTCAGTTGGGGCCGATTGGAGAGCAGAGGGCACAATGCGCGGCTTAACCTTGGACTTGTATGGACGCTTATCAGAAGGTTGTGAAACTCTAAAGCCATCATACTTGTTGGTTCTAGTACTCCGACACAGATTAACAGTATCCAAAGGAGTTTTCATCTTTCCAGTGCGACTCATGGTTGAATTCAAAAGCAACAAGAGGCTGTGTTTGGGCTTGAAAAGCTGTGTCAGGAGCAGGTTGGCTACTGCCATCAGGATCATTGACAGTTTCAAAGAGCTGGGAGAGTGGTGAATGTATCACTTCATCTGTATGGTAAGGCACTGAGAGAGGCACAGAATCCAAAGTACCAGCTGCAGGCTCAAAAAGTTCTTCGATTATGACCGAAGAAGGCCTCATTATTAGCTGATCCAGGGCAGGCGTCGAAGTATTGAAGATTAGACCAGAGGACCCTTGGAGGACTTCCACATCCACCTAAAGACAATCAGAGAATAGTCCATATCTGCAATTCCATGGCCCATAGGTAGCTAATTTGGGTCGAAGAGCACTTGACAGCAGTGTTCGCAACTGTGTTGCAGGTATCAGATCATTAATCAGGATAGATGAGACAATTTTCCCTTGAGCAGACAAACTGAAAGATATCTCATTATTCTGCATGTTCACTAAGATGAGAACAGAGCTAGGCTGGGCATCAGTGAATGTATTACTGTGAGAGTCATTATCTGCAGATAGTCTCACCATGGGCAAATCCATAAGAGAGTTTTCAGAGCTAGAGCTGTTAACCACGGTGATCGAATCATTCCAAGCCTCTCCAGGACTGTCAATAATATTATCAGATTGTTCCACACCATCCTGAACCTGTAAACCATTGGCATTGAGCCATGCTCGAAAATTGACAAGTGTAGGGGGTGTGAGAGGAGCTAGAGGAGCCGGGGGTTCAGGCCAAGCACCCCATCCATCATTAGGTGGCGCTTCATCAATCTCAACAGCAGCCGGGTTGTCCTCATTGTCATCAGCAGTAGCGAGAACAACATTGGGGGATCCATTCTGTGCAAACCAATTGTGCACTTGTTGCTGATAAATTTGTTCAGCAGTGAGCTCAGGGCCATATAGAGGATGTGGATTGGCATCAGGGGGTGGCTGTTCTTCTCCAGCTGGTGGAACCTCGGGCAGATGGGCATTCCAATCACTACTGCGCAAGATGGTAACCTGAACCGTCCAGCACTCACGCGATCCACCAAGTTGACAAACCACAAAGCTCTTGGGGATGAGTCTCATGTGGATTACCCTGCCTTTAAGCATCACATACCTACGGTCCTGATGGGGGTTGTACCAAGATATCACTTCACCAAAACTGCCCACTGATTTATTGATGTAATGATCAATCTGATAGTCGTATGGGAAGCCAAAGTATAGTATCCACAACTCTGGACCATAGGTAGTCTGTCTCATATTGATGGATGCATTGTGAGGAACAAAAGAGATTACTAGTTCATCCTCATCTATTTCAAAGGTAGTGCCCACAGCTGAATCCCTAATGAACGAATCCACAAATCCAAAGATGCCAATGCCAAACGGATGATCGCTAACCTCGGTGGTGAACAATTGAGCCTCATGCAAGAGACCCTCAATGTTGTCCCGGAGAGCTTGACGAAGATGCAGCGAGACGAATCTGTTTGCCTCAGCGATGGCAAGGAAACTATGATTGAGCGGGGTGTGTGTGTGGAGACACCACCATCCCCCGCGGACAACACGATCAGGCGGCCCAGGCTCAATGGACATCCCTTGCGGGAGGAAGGGGACAACATTGAGCGGGTAGTTCGCCATGAGCGCAGTGCCTCGAGGCGCCGATGGAGCAGGCAGGGGAGGTTTGGTCAGGAGCAGAGCATTGGGAGAGGCAACAGAGTTAGAATTTGGAGTGTCCGGGGTAAGATTGGAAGTTTGCCTAATTTTCGGGACCCATTTCCATTTTTTCTCCCGCTTGCCTCGGTAACATGATGTGTCCACGTGTCCATACCAGCCACAAAACTTACATCGAATAGTCTCAGGTCGATTTGAATGCATCTCCAAGGCGGGGGCAGTCGGCATAAAATCTGTTTGACTGATTTGACTGTTGGGAATCCGGGGTTTAACCATGTCATTGAATGCTGATGAGTTTGGAGAGAGGGTGCAGTCGCGGGCTTTATGACCAGGAGCGGAGCAGAGGATACAAATAACCCGAGCTGGGCAGGAAATCTTTTTTGTGCCCCCATTGAAGACATTTAGCACACAGAGTGGCCCAATTCCTGGCAATATCAAAGATTTCAGCTGCACCATATTTGGCATGGGCAAGGTCACACTTATGCTTATTACTAAGGGAAGGATGCCATTCAGCGTGAGGTGGCGCATATTTGAAGGCCGAGTTGAGAAAGCATTGCGGAGGTGATGGATATGGCGCTTCAATCAGGCATTTAATGGAGCCCAAATGAATGTAATTAGCTTCCAATCTCTCCTCCTTTTCCTCCCGAATAAGAAAGTCACGTATATTCTCAATCATTGATGATTCCTCCAGATTATCGGTAGTCATGTTGGGCGTAGGATTAGGACCACTAACCATTACTGGAGCAATACCCGGGGACATTGATTGCTGATTGGAATTTGAACATGAGACACCCAGGACTGAGGATGAAGCTTCGGCTGCATGTCGATCAGAGAAATTTATAAAGGACAAATGAACTAACTTGAATTTTCTCAATTTTGCCTGTGAGTTGGTGCTAGCATCAGAAGATGTGAACTTAACCTTTGATTTAATAGCAACAGGAGAGTGAGTGGAAACTTCTGACAAATGTTCGTCCGCATGCCAATGAGAATCCAAATGTGCAAACTTAGCAAAACGCCCATTGTAGAGATGGAAATGACAGATGAAATCCAGCCAAATTCTGTCTTTGAGACCATAGACAAAATGTCCCACCTTATTGTTGGCCATTGAAAATCGAAACGAACGATGATTGATCCTGATCAGTACATTAAAACCAGAGCTAATCCCATCGATACAACATTGTAGTGCCGTGGCCACAGATTCTTCATTGAGAGGGAAGGAGGCCGAGGAGAAAGAAACCACAAGGAAGAACTCCTTGTCCAATAGGGAGTTGGAGAAATGGACTGTGCAACCATACCTTCTTCTCACCTGCTCTGCTAGAGCTAATCCTGGGAAGAAATCCCAGTGTAGCAATCCATCCATGGTGGCTGGATGAAGTCATCTCCATGGTTGCGATGGGGAGAGGAAAAGGAGAGGAGAGGAGAGAGCCATCATGGGGGAGATCAACCGAATATATATCGGCGTTGAAAACAAGGCTAGGTCGAGGCTACTGGAGGGAGTCCCTAATTTGGTATTGTAGATACTCCAATATTAAATATTTTGTATAAATCTAATAACCAACCTTGAAAACGTCACCACCTAACGAGCCTCGACCGGCGGCAGAGAGTCCATCCGAGGCGGCGGCCAGGGTCCGCTCCGCTCGCGGGGAGCGACGTTTCCACATTCGCTACTCCGCAGATTCTTCAGCAATGTGTGCCTTTTCTGGACTGCACCCAGCAACTTTCACCAAGCGAGGCCAGCGTGCATTCTAATTCTATTGCCTCCCCATCCACCAGGTGTCGAGGAGGAGATGTTGTCGTGCAAGTTACATCGCCTTTCTCCGTGGGCGCGCGCGGCATCCGTCCACGACCCGGCCATGATTCTCTCCGCCCCCCTCGCGCGACACATGTTCCCGGTTAACCCCATGGATGGCTACGTTCGTTGGTTGGTCCGACTCCGATCCCTCCCGGTCACGCATGCCAATATTTTCTGGATACTCCTGACGGGCAGGCGACACGCTCCTTCCCCATGCGACCCTTCCCTTTGGCCTTTGTCCGAGTTTTCCTAGATCGTGCTACACCGTGCCGTCGACATGTGGCCGCTTCGCCGATCATTCGGTTCATGCATGCATCCTCACGGCGAAACAGAAGGATGAGCAAGCAGACATAAAGCCGTACGTACACACTCATAGGGCTCTGAACCGTCCATCATGATCTACGAACGGGTCGCACGCACAAGACTACAATAATGATCGATGGGTACTCGTGGTCCGTTTTCTGATTTCTGCTAGCTAGCTAGCTAGCATGAGACGGAGCCACACAAGTTGCGCCTACAATATTCGCCGGGGAAGAGGTTCATGCATGCATGCACGGCGCGGGCCGGGCCGGGCACACACGAAGCCGACCGACCCCGACGCCGTCGTGGAGGTGGAGGTGATGATGCTGATGGTCTGTTCGATGGATATCATAAACTATTTTTTTCGTTCGAAAATATAAATGTATCTAGACATATTTTAATTTTAGATACATTTATTGTTTTTCATTTTGATGACAAGTAATTTCGAACGGAAGGAAGGAGTACTTGTCAAGTGGCGGTACAACAAGTACATGGATGTTTGTTTGGGTGAGATGAGATGCATGAGGTGATGTGAAATGAGAGGAGAGGGTGGCCTGATTGATTTCCGCTCGGGCAAGTTGGCCAAATTGAGAGGCGCTCGGCGTGGCCTCGTGGACCTTTCTGCGCTTTTACACGTCGTCTGTCTGCTGCTAGTTGCCGGCTTGCAGCTCTTCTTCGCGCCGTTGCTTGCTTGCTTCCTTCCTTTCTTTCGTTTTTTTTTCTTCGACAGGCAGGCCCACGAGAACATGTGCCTGTGCTTTTGCCACATGCAGCTGCATATTCCCGTTCTTCCGTTGGCGCCTTCGGGTTAAAAGGACATTTGACGGGAGATTGTTCCCGGAATACGGAATACCTTCCTTTGCTGAAGATAAAGTGCAGAATTAGTTCCCGCGGACAGGTTATCATCATGAGATCAGATCACTGTGATATTCATACGCGGGGGTATAGCATGGACGTAATGAGATAAACAAATGGTCGCTGGTAATTGCACGTACGACTGATGACACTACGGGGAGTCATGCCGGTTGAAATAATAATATTAAATACATTGGATTTAAACCTTGCCGGAAATGTAGATCCAGGGCCTCTTTGATTCGCAGGATTCTCAAAACAAAAAAATAGAAAAAATACAGGAATAGGATGGCATGTCCTATAATATCCTATAGAATTTGAAAGAATGTTTGATAGCATGGAAAAAAACAAAAGAATTCTACAAAAAGGTTTGAGTGGATGAATTTTTTTTCTTTAAAATGTAGTACAAATGGAACCCATGAAAAAATTCCTAAGGATGCTAATCCTACGAATCAAACGATCATCAAAGAAAAAATTTCTAAGGATGCAAATCCTTCAAAAATCCTATGCAATTCCTTTGAATCAAAGGAGCCCTCACGAGACGAGAGGAGTGATCTATAGGCTAGGATTCAAAATCTTAGTTGGTGTCAATTTAAACCAACTTCAAATTAAACTTATACTGTATTTGGTAAATTTGCTGTTTGTCAGAATGCACGAGACACGGAGTCACGCCAAGTACCTGACCAGTGGCGTTCCTGCCAGGATGCATAGTTTCATTCTGTTCATTTTTTTGCGTTGAAGCGTGCATAGTTCGCCAAAGAAGCTGAGACTGGCAGAGGTAGCACTCGGCAGTACTATACCACTATACCACGTACGGGTCAATTATGCCTTGCAAGTTGCCAAGTTGGGGATTAACAAGAACTAATCCCTACGCTAACCAGGAGCCGTACGCTACAACGAGATGCAAACAAGCCTCGGAGTATCAGCAACTTGCTCTCTTCTTTCTATTTTATTTTACATAGAAAAAATGTGACGCTGTGTACGTGTCGTCCAACGGCTGCGATCGACCTCGATTGATTGCGTGCTGGATCCAAGTCTCTCTGTCTAGAAAAGCACCCAAGAAATCACATCATTGTCATCGCCAAATACACAAATGGTTGTCATGTGTTTTTTGTTGTTTCAGATCGTCATCATCATAAGTCATGTAGTATACGTTAAAACACTCAAAAGTTGACAATTACTCCATTGTGGAAAAGTATATCTCCTGCTATCTGTTTCGCTTTGGATCCGTACTCTGCCGGTATTGCAAGTTCCCAGCCATAGGTTTGTCTGTCAGGTCTTTTTAGCGGAGGATTTTGTCCATCAAGGTGTGTAACAGTGTATATACATGGACCATCTGCTCCCGAGCACAAATATACATGTATAAATAGTAAATTCTGAAAAAAATAGTAAATAAAGTTAAAAGAATCCGAAATGTTTTTTAGATGAACATTAGCAAAGGTTCTACCCTGCAAAGAAAAAAGGTTCTAAAATTCTGAATAATTACCTTGAAAAGACATCCGTGGAGGCCAATACTAAAAATATATATATTCAAAATCAGGACTCAAAAAGCCTCAGTTGGAGCACTCAATTTCGGTTTTTGTCACACTCCTCTGTACATGTCCTTTTGTTCAAAATTTTGCAGGATGATAGAACGTCCGTCGATGTTCATGAAAAAGAACAGTTTTTTTTGTTTTTATTCATTCACTATATTATGGAATTTACTGTTAATATGGGTTTATTTGTGCTCAGGATTAGAGTAACACTTTCGTGTATCTATGTAGATTAATGGCGGGTGCAGCTGCATGGCTCGCAACTAATAGTAGGCCCAAATACCAAGTTAGGCAAGAGTGAGGGTGGACAACTCTGGAGTGCACATGATTGGCTATAAAATGAGTCTGACTCAGTGTACAAGCTTACAATGCTATTTTTCATTCTTACAGTAGAATCTACTGTAAGCTTTTAAATAATTACGATTTAGATTTAAACAAATATCGCTAGCAGTACATAAAAGCTTAGAGTAGAGGCTTTAGGTTCTTGTTTGGTGTTTCTCTTTGTAAGTTCTTGACCTTATGGTCAGCTTCATGACAAGTTCAAGTTCATCGAAACGGAGTCTATATGCATCTTCTATGATGTTTTCGATGTTGGAGTTTTTGTCGGTTCTTCATTCATAGAGATTTCACATATCTATATCATTGACATTTTCATTGGTTGTTGGATAGCTCTTGTTGTGCTGAATCCAACAAGCTTGAGTTTGCTCAATTCGGAGTTCATTTGCGAAAGTTATGGCAGTTTTAGTGTCAAAGTTGTTTTTCTCTGAACAAGCGGTAGTACTGCTCGTAGCACGGTCATACCGCTTGGGCGGTACTTCCGCTACGTACTACCGCTATCACTACCGCTTATATTTGCCTTTTGGTGCCTACAGGGGTCCGTGGCCTTTTTCAGCGGAAGTGCCGCTCTCCCCAGAGCGGTAGTACAACTCCAGCAGTACTACCACCCTGAAGAGCCACTCGAACTACCACTTATTTTTTTAAGCGGAAGTTTCGAGCGGTACTACCGCCCTTAAGTGTCGCTTATGTTTTTTAAGCGGAAGTATCGGGCGGTACTACCGCCTCGAGTTTTCTGCCGTTTTGCATGCTTCTCTTGGAACTACCATGCTAAGCGGTAGTACCGCTCAGCCGAGCGGTAGTACCGCTTGTGCACGACCTGTGCACATAACGGTTGGATTTGGGAGGGCCCTATAAAAGGGGGTCTTTTTTCCAAATGGTTCTTCACTCTTGAGCTCGCGTTCTTCCCCCATAGTTGACCTTCTTCGAGCTTGCTAACTCTCAATCCCTCCAATGATTCTTGCTAGTTCTTAAGGGAAAAGAGAGAAGAGATCTAGAACCATATTTCCACCAATCAGTTTCTCCTCTTTGTGAGGGGAACCCCTTGGATCTTGATCGTGGAGTTCTTCGCGTTCTTCTTTGTTCTTCCTCTCATTTCCTCCATAACATTTGTTGTTGTGGTGGGATTTGAGAGAGAAGGACTTGGGCACTCCGTGTGCCCTTGCCCTTGCATTTGGTTCATAGGTTTGAGTTCTCCACGGTGATACGTGGAAGTGAGAAGTTGAGAAGCTTATTACTATTGGGTGTTTAAGCACCCTAGAGCTTGTTCCTCTTGGGTGCTTTGGCGTTCTAGACGGTTGGTGGTGCCTCAGAGCTCAATTATTGTGGTGCAAAGCTCCGGGCAAGCTTCGGGGTCTCCAATTAGGTTGTGGAGATTGCCCCGAGCATTTGAGGTCACCTTGAAGACACAATCCATTGTGGTGAAGCTTCGTGCTGTCGTTGGGAGCCTCCAATTAAGTTGTGGAGATTGCCCCAACCTTGTTTGTGCGGGTTCGCTGACCACCCTCAAGGGTCCCTTAGTGGAATCATGGCATCTTGCATTGCGCGAGGGCATGAGGAGATTACGGTGGCCCTAGTGGCTTCTTGGAGAGCATTGTGCCTCCACACCGCTCCGAATGGAGATTAGCATCCGCAAGGGTGTGAACTTCGGGATACATCATCGTCTCCTCGTGCCTCGGTTATCTCTTACTCAAGCCCTTTACTTACGCACTTTACTTTGTGATAGCTATATTTTTAGATGCTATATATCTTGCTATCAATTATTTGTTTATCTTGCTTAGCATAAGTTGTTGGTGCACATAGGTGAGCCTAGTTGTTTTATGTTTTGTGCTTGACAAATTAAACATTAGTTTTATTCCGCATTTGTTCAAGCCTAAACCGTAATTATTTTAAAGTGCCTATTCACCCCCCCTAGGCGACATCCACGTCCTTTCAATAGCAATATATATAATAGGAAACACTATAGCCATCACAAAGTAAAGTGCATAAGTAAAGGGCTCGGGTAAGGGATAATTGTTGGGAGACGTAGTAGTAAATCAAAAAAATTCCTACGTGTTCACCAAGATCTATCCATGGAGAAACCAGCAACGAGTAAGGGGAGAGTGGATCTTCGTACCTTTGAAGATTGCTAAGCGGAAGCGTTACAAGAACGCGGTTGGTGGAGTCGTACTCGTAGCGATTCAGATCGCGGTGGACTCCGATCTTAGCGTCGAACAACGGTGCCTCCGCGTTCAACACACATGCAGCCCGGTGATGTCTCCTACGCCTTGATCCAGCAAGGAGGAAGGAGAGGTTGAGGGAGAGCTCCGGTAGCACGACGGCCTGGTGACGGTGGAGCTGCGTGGTCTCCGGCAGGGCTTCGCCAAGCACTACGGAGAACGAGGAGAGGGAGGAGTAGGGCTGCGCCGTGGGAGAGAGAGATGCGTGTCTCAGACAGCCCCAAGGGCACCACTATATATAGGAGAATAGGGAGGAGGGTGCCCACCCCTAGGGTTCCCACCCTAGATGGTGTGGCAGCCCTAGATGGGATCTTGGCCGGCGGCCAAGAGGGAGGGAGAGGTGGTGCGGCAGCCCTAGCTGCCCTAGGGTGGGCCTAGGGCCCATCTAGGCCTAGGGTTTCCCCCCATCTCTCCTTGCTGCGCCTTGGGCCAGGTGTGAGGGGTGCACCAGCCCACCTAGGGGCTGGTTCCCTCCACCTTCGGCCCATGCAGCCCTCCGGGGCCCGTGGCCCCTCTCGATGGACCCCCGGAACCCTTCCGGTGGTCCTGATACGTTACCGGTGACGCCCAAAACATTTCCGGTAAACAAAACCTCACTTCCTATATATCAATATTTGTCTTCGGACCATTCTGGAACTCCTCTTGACGTCCGGGATCTCATCCGAGACTCCGAACAACCTTCGGTAACCATGGCCACTATTTCCCTATAACCCTAGCATCATCGAACCTTAAGTGTGTAGACCCTACAAGTTCGGGAGACACGTAGACATGACCGAGACACCTCTCCAGTCAATAACCAACAACGGGATATGGATACCCATGTTGGCCCCCACATGCTCCACGATGATCTCATCGGATGAACCACGATGTCGGGGATTCAATCAATCCCGTATACAATTCCCTTTGTCTACCGGTATGATACTTGCCTGAGATTCGATCGTCAGTATCCCTATACCTTGTTCAATCTCGTTACCGGCAAGTCTCTTTACTCATTCCGCAACACATCATCCCGTGGCTAACCTTTAGTCACATTGGTCTCATTATGATGATGTCTTATCGAGTGGGCCTAGAGATACCTCTCCGTCATACGGAGTGACAAATCCCAGTCTCGATTCGTGCCAACCCAATAGATACTTTCGGGGATACCCGTAGTGCACCTTTATAGCCACCCAGTTACGTTGTGACGTTTGGCACACCCCTACGATATCCGGGAGTTGCACAATCTCATGGTCTAACGAAATGATACTTGACATTGGAAAAGCTTTAGCAAACGAACTACACGATCTTGTGATATGCTTAGGATTGGGTCTTGTCCATCACATCATTCTCCTAATGACATGATCCCGTTATCAATGACATCCAATGTCCATGGTCATGAAACCGTGACCATCTATTGATCAATGAGCTAGCCAACTAGAGGCTCACTAGGGACATGTTGTGGTCTATGTATTCACACATGTATTACGGTTTCCGGTTAACACAATTATAGCATGAACAATAGACAATTATCATGAACAAGGAAATACAATAATAACCATTTTATTACTTCCTCTAGTGCATATTTCCAACTGTTGGGGAACGCGACAGAAAACAAAAATTTCCGGTATAGCGAGCACGCCCAGGACCACTATGGAGACTACATACAAGGTTTGATCCGATCCGTGCCGACTCGAAGCGCAGCGGTAGAAGAGTCGGTGGAGATCGTTGGTGCAGATCCCCGCAGCTAGGATTTTACAACCTCCCAACCGTGAGGATGTACTCTCTCGTCGGACAACCCTTCGGGAGGCGGTCGGACAGTCCCCCGAACGATGTCGCGGACAACCCTTCGGGAGGACCCTCGAAACTCGAACGGAGACTCGGACAGCCCTTCGGGAGGACACACGAACATCCCCTCGGGAAAAAGATCGAAACTATGACCTCTCTACAGGGTTGCACACATACGGTGTGATCTATTCGGTAGGGCTTCGCCGACCAGAACTAGTTCCTGCCGGAACCCAGACAACCTTTCGGCTCTACGAAACTATTTCGCTGGGAGGGAGAGGAGAAGCCAGATCATTGCAATGGCATGTGTATGAGAGCAAGGGATGGATTTGTGGGCAGCCCACTCACCTCTATTTATAGGAAAACCAAGGGGTAGGGTTGGGACTTGAAAATACCAAACTACCCCCACTTTATGTCACACATAAAAAACATAAGAAGGAAAAAGGGGTGCCATGTGGAGCTCCATGGAGGAGCTCCAACCTTGGTTGGCCAACCCTTGGGGGCCCCCATGAGGAGCTAACTTGCTCCCCAATCCCTTCTTGAAGCCTTTTTGGAAATATGCAAAAAGGTGCTTTTCCATAAATATCCAAAAAGCACTTTCACTATTCACGATGACATTTTCAGCGTCCTATCAAACTGAAAATATTTATGTGGGCTTAGAACAATTCTAGTACCCCACTAAAATAATTTTAATGCGATCCAGAACAATTCCGGAATAGTGATTTTCATTTGCGAAAAGCATCTGAAGCGGTTCCAGCAGCTCCGGAACATTTCCGGTTTTTCTTCCGGAAAATTCCCAGAAGTTTCCAGAATGATTCTGGCACCCTCCAAGAATTATCAAGCATGTGCCGAAACCAATTTGACTTAATGGTATCCCCTGAAACTACTTTTTAGTTTTACCAAAACTGTTCCGGTGTCCTGTCTGCGGAACTTTTCCGCTGTCCGAAACTTTTCGGTGATTTTCTCTCAGACTCCGTGTCTAGTATTCAACAGATAGATGACCCTTAAGCATGTGACCCTATAGGTTCGGAGAAGCATAGACATGACCTGGAACCCCTTCCGATCAATGATCAACATCGGAGCCATGGACACCCATATTGACCCCTATACCCACACGAATGAATATTCGAGTGAACCTCTAGTTGCCGTGAGCTATTCCTGTTGCTTCGCGATATGTTACAATTAACCGAGGTGAGACATGTAGGCATCCTCGTGGATCAACAACTTGTCCACTATGCCAGTTACCTCGTTGCCGGTATTGTTCTCTTTTCTCGTTCCCGTGTTCCGGCATCCCCGTGATCAAATCACAAAGTGTCTGGCCAGACGATGATGGATACCGTAACACCGAGAGGGCCCAGAGATATCTCTCCATCGTCGAAGGAGCAAATCCCAATCTTGAGCTATCAAGTTACTTGACATACTTTTCCATGAACCCGTAAGCCGCCGTAATAGCCACCCATTTACGGATGACGTTTAACAAACCCCAAAGTTCATGAAGCAAGCATGAAGAAACTCGATACTCTCATGGTCTAAGGAATTATGCAAACGTTAACCATCTCTGTGTTATTAACCATTAACTTGTGACGAATGTATCTCATAGCATAACATCAATTCGGATCGATTCAACACGAGTGTTCTACCGACATCGCGTCCTCAAAATTGCCGACATAGCCATGCCCATGATCAGGAAAACAGGACCATCATGCAACACTTGATCAAGTCTTAGAGGCAAGACTAGGAATACAATTTACCGTTTATTATACCACACGTGCACATGAGTTTCCCTCCAAGCCTCGTTTAATTTGTAGACTCGAGAATCATTGCAGTTATAGCATGGAACATAAACATTCAGTACAAACTTTGGAGATACAAAATAACTGTTATTACTGCCTCTAGGGCATATCTCCTACAGACTCCCACTTGCACTAGAGTCATAATCCAGTTACATGGCTTCCCTAACACCAATGGCTATCCGGTGTTGCTCATGCTTTGCTCGTGGTAGAGGCTTTGTCATCGGGTCTGACACATTCAGATCCGTGTGAACTTTGCGTACTTTCACTAAACCTTCTTCGACATGACGTCGAATGAGTTTATATTTGCGTTGAATATGCATTGTCTTATGGTGCGAACATGGCTCCCTTGCCTGAGCCACAGCGCCACTATTATCACAATAAATCTCCACCGGGTCCAGAGCACTTGGAACCACACCAAGGTCTTCAAGAAATTGCTTGATACCGACAGCTTGCTTGGAGGCTTCAGAAGTAGCAACATATTCTGCCTCCATCGTAGAATCCGC
Source organism: Hordeum marinum (assembly GCA_022496015.1). Lineage (NCBI taxonomy): Eukaryota > Viridiplantae > Streptophyta > Magnoliopsida > Poales > Poaceae > Hordeum > Hordeum marinum. The sequence continues at coordinate 123,089,877 of CM039673.1, read as the reverse complement.
CACAGTCTTTTGTTTGGAACTTTTCCAATCAACTGCACCGCCGTTCAATATGAAAACATAGCCAGATTGAGATTTTGAGGTCATCTGGGTCAGTCATGAAGCCTGCATCAGTGTAACAACTTACAATGAGCTCTTCATCACCTCCGTACACAAGGAGTAAATCCTTGGTCCTTCTGAGGTACTTAAGAATACCCTTGACTGCGGCCCAGTGTTCCAATCCTGGATCACCTTGGTACCGGCTGCTAACACTTAGTGCATAGGAAACATCCGATCTTGTACATAGCATGGCATACATAATAGAACCAACTGCCGAAGCATATGGAATATCATTCATTTGTACTCGCTCATCGAGGGTCCGAGGACTCTGATTCTTGCAAAGCACTGTGCCAGGTGACATGGGGAGTAGGCCTTTCTTGGAGTTCTCCATGTTGAACCTTTTCAACACCTTGTCAATGTACGTGCTTTGGCTAAGTGCTATTAGGCGTCTTGATCTATCTCTATAGATCCTGATGCCCAATACATATGCCGCTTCACCTAAGTCTTTCATTGAAAAACTCCTTTTCAATGAGTCTTTTATTTCGCTAAGAAAATTCACATCATTTCCAATCAACAATATGTCATCCACATACAAGATTAGAAATGATTTTGCGCTCCCACTAAACTTCTTGTAAACACAAGATTCTTCATCGTTCCTGATGAAGCCAAACTCTTTGACCACTTCATCAAAACGAATGTTCCAGCTCCTTGATGCTTGCTTCAGACCATAAATGGCTTTCTGAAGCTTACATACCTTTCCAGCATTCTTAGGATCGACAAAACCTTCTGGCTGTATCATGTATACATCCTGTTCAAGGTTTCCATTTAGGAAAGCTGTTTTGACATCCATATTCCATATTTCATAATCGAAATAAGCAGCAATTGCTAGTAATATCCGAACAGACCTAAGCATAGCTACAGGCGGGAAAGTCTCGTCGTAGTCCACTCCTGGAACTTGCGTGAACCCTTTCGCGACCAGTCTAGCTTTATGGATAGTAATGTTACCATCCGCGTCCGTCTTTCTTTTGAAAATCCATTTACAACCAATGGGTTTTACGCCATCTGGAAGTTCTTCCAAGTTCCAAACTTGGTTTTTGTACATGGATTCCATTTCGGATCTCATGGCCTTGTGCCATTCCCTTGAGCTAGGCCCCGCCATCGCTTCCTTGTAGTGCGCAGGTTCATCGTCTTCAAGAATGAAGATTTCTTTATGAAACCACTCAGGTGGCTGGATAGCCCTACCTGATCTACGCGGTTCAGTAACAACATTGTCTGAAGTTTCCGCATCACATGTGACAACTTCCGGCCCAGTTGTAGGGATAATTTGCGGAATTACTTCCGGTTCCTTAGCCATATCAACAGTGGCCAAAGATTCACTAATCTCATTAAGTTGTACTGTCCTCCCACTCAATTCTTTAGCGAGAAATTCTTTCTTGAGAAAGTGTGCAACCTTTGCGACAAACATTTTGCCTTCGGACTGGTGGTAGAAGGAATATCCAATGGTGTTATTTGGATAACCTACAAAGTAACATTTGTCTGATCTAGGTTCTAGTTTGGTTGGTTGTAAACGTTTTACGTATGCCTCACAACCCCAAACCTTGAGATGCGACACACTAGGTATCTTCCCATACCACATCTCATGTGGTGTCGTCTCAACAGACTTAGACGGCGCTCTGTTTAATGTATAAGCGGTAGTGAGTAGTGTGTGACCCCAAAAAGATATCGGTAGATCTGTAAGAGACATCATCGACCTTACCATGTCTAACAGGGTTTAGTTACGTCGTTCTGACACTCCATTTCACTATGGAGTTCCGGGAGGCGTAAGCTGTGAAATGATTCCACGGTCACTCAGATGTTGGCCAAACTCATGACTAAGATATTCGCCTCCGCGACCAGACCGCAGAAACTTAATCCTTTTGTCATGATGATTCTCTACCTCATTCTAAAAATCTTTGAACTTTTCAAAGGTTTCCGACTTATGCTTCATCAAGTAGATATAGCCATACCGACTTAAATCATCAGTAAAAGTCACGAAGTAAAAATACCCACCCCGTGCGGCCGTGTTCATTGGACCACATAAATCGCTATGTATTATTTCCAATAATTCACCCGCCCGTTCAGGATGACCCGTGAACGGCGTCTTGGTCATTTTTCCCATCAAGCAAGCTTCACATGTGTCAAATGATTCAAAATCAAGGGATGGTAAAACTCCATCTTTATGGAGTCTTTGCATGTGTTTCTTTCTGATGTGGCCAAGCCGACAGTGCCACAAGTAAGTGGTGGTGGTATCAGCCTTCTTAACGCATTTAGCATTCACGTTAAAGACATCATTTCCACAATCAAGATTCAGTATGAAAAGGCCCTCAACAATGGGTGCAAATCCATAAAACATATCCTTACAATAAAGTGAACAACCATTGTTCTCAGACTTGTAGGAGTACCCATCGTGTACTAAACATGATCCAGAGATAATGTTTCTACACAATAACGGAACAAAATAACAGTTACTAAGTTCCAAAATAAATCCTGAAGGGAGACGTAGAGGCATAATGCCGACGGCTTGAGCGGCGATCCCAGCACCATTCCCGACACACATCACGACTTCATTCTTTGCCAGCTTGCGCACCTTCTGAAGCCCCTGTATCGAGTTGCAAATGTGAGCAACCGATCTGGTATCAAATACCCAAGACTTAGAATTTTCGCTAGCAAGCAAAACGTCAATGACATTAACTTGTATAACAATTATACCTTTTCCGGTTTTCCCGAACTTCTTATCTTCCAGATACTTCTTGCAGTTTCTCTTCCAGTGTCCTGTGCCCTTGCAGTAGAAGCACTCAGTTTCATTCTTGGCTCCGCCCTTAGATTTGCGTTGGAAGCCGGTATTACCGGCGCCCTTGCCCTTCTTTGGCTTGCCTTTCTTTTTGAAACTGGCAGTTTTATTCACAAGCAACACTTGCTTGTGATTTTTTTGCAGTCCTCCTTCAGCAGTTTTCAGCATGGCAAGCACATCATTTGCTGTTTTGTCCATCCCATTCATGTTGTAGTTCATGATAAAACCGCCATAAGACGGGGGGAGTGAACCTAGCAACAAGTCCATAACATGCTCTTCTGGAAGTGGGAATTCCAGGATTTTAAGCCTTTCAGCGTAGCTAATCATATTGACTATGTGCTTGCCAACTGAACTGCCCTCAACCATGTTGGTCTCCGCCATCATTTTCATGATGTCAAAATGTTTAGACCGTGCATTAAACTTGTAAAGAGCATCCAGATCCTTGATCATATCAAAGGAGTTATGGACTTCAAAACGTTTTTGAAGCTCTAAACTCATGCAAGACAGCATGAGGCACTGCACTAAGTTGTTATCATCATCCTTAGTGGCCCAGACATTATGTATGTCTGCCGCGGCTGTTGCCGCCGGTTTAGGAGGAAGAGGTCCGTCAAGCACCCCGGAGGACAATCCTCAGGGTACGGACCCAGTCCGCATAGTTGTTTCCATTCGCAGCTAACTTCTCTTTCTCTAACATAGGGCCTAAATTGAACGCGGTGTTGCGAGCCATTTGATCTACAACGGAAAACACAAGTTCATTTAGACTTTGTTCATAATGATTTTTGGCACTAGTGAATAAATAATTTTATTCCAAGGTGCACTCCCACTCAAATCAATATCTCTCATAATTGATTCTGAGTGATGCAAGACCCAACTTTCAATTCAGCGTCAAGGATGTAACCATCTCAAGTGACGAGAATTTCAATTGGTAGGCCAACTTGCCAATCACATCTCTATGTGACTCTTGTTCATCTTTCGATGCGTGTGTTCCGAGCTCATGACTTTCATGCCTGAACGTCAAGACAACCAAGTGATCTCGCTGTGAGGTCTCAACTCACCTGCCTCACACTTCTCTAATCATTCGTACCCATGTAACCATGTGATACCCCGAAGAGATAGGTGCCGTGACGGTGCTACACTTGGGAGAACACTAACTAGTTGATATTCTAAGTGAGAGATCACCCTAATAAAAAGCGACTACCGCGTAATTAAGAAGGGTGCATCAAGAGGGATAAACATCTCAGACAATTCATAATAGCATGATATGGTATAGCCCCTTCTGACGGAGAAGTCAAGTATTTCTTCGTCTTCGGCATTCGCGTCGGTGTTCACCTCTGCGAAGATTGCCACCACCTTGTCGATGCACCAGATAATATTGCTATCTTTATAGCTAATAAAATAAGTGCATTACATAAGGTTGACACGCAGGTCATTAAAGTGCAATCATATGGCTCCAGCCATCATGCCGAATCATGACACGCAGGTCATGTTAATTACATCATATAGCCATCTCATACATAATCAAAATTAAATATGAGCTTTGCTATACCACATCACATGCAAACCATCCTGCAAAACCAAGTTAGACGCCTCTAATCGGTTTATACAAAATTTTATTTTATGTGGCTTCTAAGGTTTTGACTCAAACCGCAACTACCAACGTTTATCATCAAGTATGATAATTCAAGTTGCTAGATTAACTCTCCAGGGTGTATGAAACACGAGATGATAAAATCTCGAGCCCCATACTAAACTTCATCATACGCGTGACCCCCGTGTAGATCATATCTGCATTGCCCTTTCGTCTGCGAAACATCCATCTTTCTTTTGACTATGGTGGAACCCAAAGAACTGTTAGCACTTCGTTGATCTGTCAATCAACATACTCAGGAGCAGCATGAAAGGATCGCGGATTGCCAGAACTTTGTAAGATTCCACCATTCCGTCAAGATATGGACTACGCAAATTCATGGGAAGCAACAGGAACATCGGGAAACAGATTTCATCTGCTACCCGCACAAATAATTTTCAGCAATAGATCTCATCTATTACAAAATTATACTATGCAATACCCATACATCTCATGTATTCTAGATCATAACATGCATATACTCATAGCCTGGCTCTGATGCCACTGTTGGGGAACGCGACAGAAAACAAAAATTTCCGGTGTAGCGAGCACGCCCAGGACCACTATGGAGACTGCATACAAGGTTTGATCCGATCCGTGCCGACTCGAAGCGCAGCGGTAGAAGAGTCGGTGGAGATCGTTGGTGCAGATCCCCGTAGCTAGGATTTTACAACCTCCCAACCGCGAGGATGTACTCTCTCATCGGACAGCCCTTCGGGGGGCGGTCGGACAGTCCCCCGGACGATGTCTCGGACAGCCCTTCGGGAGGACCCTCGAAACTCGAACGGAGACTCGGACAGCCCTTCGGGAGGACACACGAACAGACCCTCGGGCAAAGATCGAAACTACGACCTCTCTACGGGGTTGCACACATACGGTGTGATCTATCCGGCAGGGCTTCACCGTCCAGAACTAGTTCCTGCCGGAACCCAGACAACCTTTCGGCTCTACGAAACTATTTCGCTGGGAGGGAGAGAAGAAGCCAGATCATTGCAATGGCATGTGTATGAGAGCAAGGGATGGATTTGTGGGCAGCCCACTCACCTCTATTTATAGGAAAACCAAGGGGTAGGGTTGGGACTCGAAAATACCAAACTACCCCCACTTTATGTCACACATAAAAAACATAAGAAGGAAAAAGGGGTGCCATGTGGAGCTCCATGGAGGAGCTCCACCCTTGGCCGGCCAACCCTTGGGGCCCCCCATGAGGAGCTAACTTGCTCCCCAATCCCTTCTAGAAGCCTTTTTGGAAATATCCAAAAAGGTGCTTTTCCATAAGTATCCAAAAAGCACTTTCACTATTCACGACGATATTTTTCAGCGTCCGATCGAACTGAAAATATTTATGTGAGCTTAGAACAATTCTAGTACCCCACTAAAATAATTTTTAATGCGATCCGGAACAATTCCAGAATAGTGATTTTCATCTGCGAAAAGCATCTGAAGCGGTTCCGGCAGCTCCGGAACATTTCCGGTTTTTCTTCCGGAAAATTCCGAGAAGTTTCCAGAATGATTCTGGCACCCTCCAAGAATTATCAGGCATGTGCCGAAACCAATTTGACTTAATGGTATCCCCTGAAACTACTTTTAGTTTTACCAAAACTGTCCCGGTGTCCTGTCTGCGGAACTTTTCTGGTGTCCGAAACTTTTCCGGTGTCCGAAACTTTTCCGGTGTCCGAAACTTTTCAGTGATTTTCTCTCAGACTCCGTGTCTAGTATTCAATAGATAGATGACCCTTAAGCGTGTGACCCTATAGGTTCGGTGAAGGATAGACATGACCTGGAACCCCTTCCGATCAATGATCAACATCGGAGCCATGGACACCCATATTGACCCCTATACCCACACGAATGAATATTCGAGTGAACCTCTAGTTGCCGTGAGCTATTCCTGTTGCTTCGCGATATGTTACAATTACCCGAGGTGAGACATGTAGGCATCCTCGTGGATCAACAACTTGTCCACTATGCCAGTTACCTCGTTGCCGATATTGTTCTCTTTTCTCGTTCCCGTGTTCCGGCGTGTCCGTGATCAAATCACAAAGTGTCTGGCCAGACGATGATGGATACCGTAACACCGAGAGGGCCCAGAGATATCTCTCGATCGTCGGAGGAGCAAATCCCAATCTTGAGCTATCAAGTGACCTGACATACTTTTCCATGAACCCGTAAGCCGCCGTAATAGCCACCCATTTACGGATGACGTTTAACAAACCCCAAAGTTCATGAAGCAAGCATGAAGAAACTCGATACTCTCATGGTCTAAGGAATTATGCAAACGTTAACCATCTCTGTGTTATTAACCATTAACTTGTGACGAATGTATCTCATAGCATAACATCAATTCAGACCGATTCAACCCGAGTGTTCTACCAACATCGCATCCTCAAATTTGCCGGCATAGCCATGCCCATGATTAGGAAAACAAGACCATCATGCAACACTTGAGCCAGTCTTAGAGGCAAGACTAGGAATGCAATTTACCGTTTATTATACCACACGTGCACATGAGTTTCCCTCCAAGCCTTGTTTAATTTGTAGACTCGAGAATCAATGCAGTTATAGCATGGAACATAAACATTCATTACAAACTTTGGAGATACAAAATATGAGGCAGTTACTACCTCTAGGGCATATCTCCTACACCAACAGCCTACCACTTGCAGTAGAGTCAAGAATCTAGTTACATTGTGATGAATCGAACACCCATAGCATTCTGGTGTTGAGCATGTTTTGCTCATGAGAGAGGTTTAGTTAACAGATCTACGACATTCAGATCCATATGCACTTTACAAATATCTATATCTCCCTCCTGAATGTAATCACGGATGGAGTTGAAGCGGCGCTTGATGTGTCTTGTCTTCTTGTGAAACCTGGGCTCCTTCACAAGGGCAATAGCTCCAGTGTTGTCACAGAATAGAGTCATCGGGCCCGACGCACTTGGAATTACTTCTAGGTTGGTGATGAACTCCTTCATCCAGACTCCTTCCTTTGCTGCTTCCGAAGCAGCTATGTACTCCGCTTCACATGTAGATGCCGCCACGATGCTTTGCTTGCTGCTGCACCAGCTGACAGCCCCTCCGTTCAAAATATACATGTATCCGGTCTGTGACTTGGAGTCGTCCGGATCTGTGTCGAAGCTAGCATCGATGTAACCCTTTACGACGAGCTCTTCGGCCCCTCCATATACGAGAAACATGTCCTTTGTCCTTTTCAGGTACTTCAGGATATTCTTGACCGCTGTCCAGTGTTCCGCTCCGGGATCACTTTGGTACCTCCCTACGAAACTTATGGCAAGGTTCACATCAGGTCTGGTACACAGCAGGGCATACATAATAGAGCCTATGGCTAAAGCATAGGGGATGACACTCATCTCATCTCTATCCTTTGCCGTGGTCAGGCATCGAGTCGTACTCAATCTCACACCCTGTAACATAGGCAAGAACCCCTTCTTGGACTGATCCATATTGAACTTCTTCAATATCTTGTCAAGGTATGTGCTTTGTGAAAGACCTACGAGGCGTCTCGATCTATCTCTATAGATCTTGATGCCTAATATGTAAGCAGCTTCTCCAAGGTCCTTCATTGAAAAACATTTATTCAAGTAGGCCTTTACACTTTCCAAAAGTTCTATATCATTCCCATTAGCAGTATGTCATCCACATATAATATGAGAAATGCCACAGAGCTCCCACTCACTTTCTTGTAAATACAGGGTTCTCCATAAACCTGTACAAACCCAAACGCTTTCATCACCTCATTAAAACGAATGTTCCAACTCCGAGATGCTTGCACTAGCCATAGATGGAGCGCTGGAGCTTGCATACTTTGTTAGCATCTTTAGGATCGACAAAACCTTCCAGCTGCATCGTATACAGTTCTTCCTTACGGAAGCCATTAAAGAATGCCGTTTTGACGTCCATTTGCCAGATCTCATAATCATAAAATGCGGCAATTTCTAACATGATTCGGACAGACTTTAGCATCGCTACGGGTGAGAAAGTCTCATCGTAGTCAACTCCTTGAACTTGTCGATAACCCTTAGCGACAAGCCGAGCCTTATAGACGGTCACATTACCATCCGTGTCAGTCTTCTTCTTAAAGATCCATTTATTTTCAATGGATTGCTTATCATCAGGCAAGTCCACCAAAGTCCACACTTTGTTCACATACATGGATCCTATCTCGGATTTCATGGCTTCAAGCCATTTGTTGGAATCCGGGCCCGCCATCGCTTCTTCATAGTTCGAAGGTTCACCGTTGTCCAACAACATAATCTCCAGGACAGGGTTGCTGTACCACTCTGGTGCGGAACGTGTCCTAGTGGACCTTCGACGTTCAATAGTAACTTGATCTGAAGTTTCATGATCATCATCATTAACTTCCTCTCCAGCCGGTGTAGGCTCCACAGAAACAACTTTCTATGTTGTGCTACTCTCCGGTTAGAGTGGAGGTACAATTACCTCATCAAGTTCTATTTTCCTCCCACTTACTTCTTTCGAGAGAAACTCTTTCTCGAGAAAGGATCCATTCTTGGCAACAAAGACTTTGCCTTCGGATCTGAGGTAGAAGGTATACCCAATAGTTTCTTTGGGATATCCTATGAAGACGCACTTTTCCGCTTTGGGTTCGAGCTTCTCAGGTTGAAGTTTCTTCACATAAGCATCGCATCCCCAGACTTTTAGAAACGACAACTTAGGTTACTTTCCAAACCATAATTCATACGGTGTCGTCTCAACGGACTTTGATGGTGCCCTATTTAAAGTGAATGCGGTAGTCTCTAATGCATATCCCCAAAATGATAGCGGTAAGTCGGTAAGAGACATCATAGATCGCACCATATCCAATAGAGTGCGATTATGACGTTCAGACACACCATTTCGCTGAGGTGTGCCAGGCGGCGTGAGGTGTGAAACAATTCCACATTTCCTTAGGTGCGTGCCAAACTCGTGACTTAAATATTCTCCATCACGATCAGATCGTAGGCACTTTATTTACTGTCACATTGATTCTCTACCTCACTCTAAAATTCCTTGAACCTTTCAAAGGTTTCAGACTTGTGTTTCATTAAGTAGACATACCCATATCTGCTCAAGTCATTAGTGAGGGTGAGAACATAACGATAGCCACCGCGAGCCTCGACGCTCATTGGACCGCATACATCGGTATGTATTAGTTCCAACAAGTCAGTTGCTTGCTCCATTGTTCCGGAGAACGGAGTCTTGATCATCTTGCCCATGAGGCATGGTTTGCATGTGTCAAATGGTTCAAAATCAAGAGACTCTAAAAGTCCATCAGCATGGAGCTTCTTCATGCGTTTGACACCAATATGACCAAGGCGGCAGTGCCACATGTAAGTGGGACTATCGTTATCAACCTTACACCTTTTGGTGACATGTGTAACATCACGTTCGAGATTCATCAAAAATAAACCATTGACCAGCGGGGCATGACCATAAAACATTTCTCTCATATAAATAGAACAACCATTATTCTTAGATTTAAATGAGTAGCCATCTCGCATCAAGCGAGATCCAGATACAATGTTCATGCTCAAAGCTGGTACTAAATAACAATTATTGAGGTTTAAAACTAATCCCGAAGGTAGATGTAGAGGTAGCGTGCCGACGGCGATCACATCGACCTTGGAACCATTCCCGACGCGCATCGTCACCTCGTCCTTTGCCAGCCTCCGTTTTCTCCGCAGCTCCTGCTTGGAGTCACAAATGTGAGCAACTGCACCGGTATCAAATACCTAGGAGCTACTACGAGCGCTGGTTAGGTACACATCAATAACAAGTATATCACATATACCTTTAACGTTGCCGTCCTCCTTATCCGCTAAGTACTTGGGGCAGTTCCGCTTCCAGTGACCGGTACCCTTGCAATAAAAGCACTCAGTCTCAGGCTTGGGTCCATTCTTGTTCTTCTTCCCGGCAACTTGCTTTCCGGGTGCGGCAACAACTTTGCCGTCCTTCTTGAAGTTCTTCTTACCCTTGCCTTTCTTGAAACTAGTGATCTTATTCACCATCAACACTTGATGCTCCTTTTTGATCTCGACCTCCGCTGATTTCAACATCGAGTACAACTCAGGAATGGACTTCTCCATACCCTGCATGTTGTAGTTCATCACAAAGCTCTTGTAGCTAGGTGGGGGCGACTAGAGGATTCTGTCAATAACCGAGTCATCCGGGAGATTAACTCCCAGCCGAGTCAAGCGGTTGTGCAACCCAGACATTTTGAGTATGTGCTCACTGACAGAACTATTCTCCTCCATCTTACAGCTAAAGAACTTGTCGGAGACGTCATATCTCTCGACCCGGGCATGAGCTTGGAAAACCATTTTCAGCTCTTGGAACATCTCATATGCTCCGTGTTGCTCAAAATGCTTTTGGAGCCCCGGTTATAAACTGTAAAGCATGTCGCACTGAACAAGGGAGTTATCATCGGAGCGTGACTGCCAAGCATTCATAACGTCTTGGTCCACTGGGAAAATGGGTGGGTCACCTAGCAGTGCATCAAGGACATACAATCTTTTGGAAGCTATGAGGATGATCCTCAAGCTACGGACCCAGTCCGCATAGTTGCTTCCATCATCTTTCAGCTTGGTTTTCTCTAGGAATGCGTTGAAGTTGAGGGTGACATTGGCGTTGGCCATTGGATCTACAATATAGATTGTAAAGACAATTTTAGACTAAGTTCATGATAATTAAGTTCACATAATCAAATTATTTAATGAACTCCCACTTTGATAGACATATCTCCAGTCATCCAAGTGACACATGATCCATGTCAACTAGCCCATGTCCGATCATCACGTGAGACGAACTAGTCATCCATGGTGAACATCTCCATGTTGATCGTATCTTCTATACGACTCATGTTTGACCTTTCGGTCTTCCGTGTTCCGAGGCCATGTCTGTACATGCTAGGCTCATCAAGTCAACCTAAGTGTCTCGCGTGTGTAAATCTGGCTTACACCCGTTGTATGCGAACGTTAGAACCTATCACACCCGATCATCACGTGGTGCTTCGGAACAACAATCCTTAGCAACGGTGCACAGTTAGGGTGAACACCTTACTTGAAATTTTATTGAGAGATCATCTTATTTACTACCGTCGTTCTAAGAAAATAAGATGTAAACATGATAAACATCACATGCAATCAATATAGTGACATGATATGGCCAATATCATCTTGCTCCTTTGATCTCCATCTTCGGGGCACCATGATCATCACTGTCACCGGCACGACACCATGATCTCCGTCATCATGATCTCCATCATCATGTTTTCATGAAGTTGTCTTGCCAACTATTACTTCTACTACTATGGCTAACGTTTAGCAATAAAGTAAAGTAATTACATGGCGTTTATGATTGACACGCAGGTCATACAATAAAATAAGACAACTCCTATGGCTCCTGCAGGTTGTCATACTCATCGACATGCAAGTCGTGAATCCTATTACAAGAACATGATCAATCTCATACATCAAAATGCATCACATCGCATCCTTTGGTGATATCACATCACAAGGCACATGCTTCAAAAACAAGTTAGACGTCCTCTAATTTGTAGTTGCAAGTTTTTACGTGGCTGCTATAGGTTTCTAGCAAGAACGTTTCTTACCTATGCGAAAACCACAACGTGATATGCCAATTGCTATTTACCCTTCATAAGGACCCTTTTCATCGAATCCAATCCGACTAAGGTGGGAGAGACAGACACCCGCTAGCCACCTTATGCCACAAGTGCATGTCAGGCGGTGGAACTGGTCTCACGTAAGCGTACGTGTAATGTTGGTCCGGGCCGCTTCATCCCACAATATCGCCGAATCAAGATAATACTAGTAGTGGTAAGCAAATTAATAAGATCGACGCCCACAACAACTTTGTGTTCTACTCGTGCATAGATTCTACGCATAGACCTTGCTCATGATGCCACTGTTGGGAGACGTAGTAGTAAATCAAAAATATCCTACGTGTTCACCAAGATCTATCCATGGAGAAACCAGCAACGAGTAAGGGGAGAGTGGATCTTCGTACCTTTGAAGATCGCTAAGCAGAAGCGTTACAAGAACGCAGTTGGTGGAGTCGTACTCGTAGCGATTCAGATCGCGATGGACTCCGATCTTAGCGCCGAACAACGGCGCCTCCGCGTTCAACACACGTGCAGCCTGGTGACGTCTCCTACGCCTTGATCAAGAAAGGAGGAAGGAGAGGTTGAGGGAGAGCTCCAGCGGCACGACGGCGTGGTGATGATGGAGCCGTGTGGTCTCCGGTAGGGCTTCGCCAAGCACTACGAAGAATGAGGAGAGGGAGGAGTAGGGTTGCGCCGTGGGAGAGAGAGATGCGTGTCTCAAATAGCCCCAAGGGCACCACTATATATAGGAGGAGAGGGAGGAGGGTGCCCACCCCTAGGGTTCCCACCCTAGGTGGTGCGGCAGCCCTAGATGGTATCTTGGCCTGCGGCCAAGAGGGAGGGAGAGGTGGTGCGGCAGCCCTAGCTGCCCTAGGGTGGGCCTAGGGCCCATCTAGGCCTAGGGTTTGCCCCCCTTCTCTCCTTGCTGCACCTTGGGCTAGGTGGGGGGGGCGCACTAGCCCACCTAGGGACTGGTTCCCTTCACCTTTGGCCCATGCAGCCCTCCGGGCCCGTGGCCCCTCCCGGTGGACCCTCGGAACCCTTCCGGTGGTCTCGGTACGTTACCGGTGACGCTGAAAAAATTTCCGGTAACCATAACCTCACTTCCTATATATCAATCTTTGTCTCTTGACCATTCCGGAACTCCTCGTGACGTCTGGGATCTCATCCGGGACTCCGAATTCCCTATAACCCTAGCATCATCGAACCTTAAGTGTGTAGACCCTACGGGTTTGGGAGACACGTAGATATGACCGAGACACCTCTCCGGTCAATAACCAACAGCGGGATCTGGATACCCATGTTGTCCCCCACATGCTACACGATGATTTCATCGGATGAACCACGATGTCAGGGATTCAATCAATCCTGTATACAATTCCCTTTGTCTACCGGTATGATACTTGCTCGAGATTCGATCGTCGGTATCCCTATACCTTGTTCAATCTCGTTACCGGCAAGTCTCTTTATTCGTTCCGCAACACATCATCCCGTGGCTAACTACTTAGTCACATTGAGATCATTATGATGATGTCTTACCGAGTGGTCCCAGAGATACCTCTCCGTCATACGGAGTGACAAATCCTAGTCTTGATTCGTGCCAACCCAACAGACACTTTCGGAGATACCCGTAGTGCACCTTTATAGCCACCCAGTTACGTTGTGATGTTTGGCACACCCAATGCATTCCTACGGTATCCGGGAGTTGCACAATCTCATGGTCTAAGGAAATGATACTTGACATTGGAAAAGCTTTAGCAGACGAACTACACGATCGTGTGCTATGCTTAGGATTGGGTCTGGTCCATCACATCATTCTCCTAATGATGTGATCCCATTATCAATGACATCCAATGTCCATGGTCATGAAACCATGACCATCTATTGATCATGGAGCTAGCCAACTAGAGGCTCACTAGGGACATGTTGTGGTCTATGTATTCACACATGTATTATGGTTTCCAGTTAACACAATTATAGCATGAACAATAGACAATTATCATGAACAAGGAAATACAATAATAACCATTTTATTATTGCCTCTAGGGCATATTTCCAACAATAATTGAGGCACACGGAGACGACGATGTATCCCCAAGTTCACACTCTTGCGGATGTTAATTTCCATTTGGAGTTTTGTGGAGGCACGATGCTCCCCAAAATTCCATTAGGGCCACCGTAATCTCCTCACACCCTCGCACAATGCAAGAAGCCATGATTCCACTAAGGGACCCTTGAGGCCGGTCACCTAACCCGTGCAAATGGCAACCCTTGGAGGTGGACACTCACCCTGTACAATTAATTGGCTACCCTTGGGGACAATCACCAAAACCCGTAAAAATTGCTCGGGCCAATCTCCACAACCTAATTAGAGACCCCGACGCTTGACCGAAGCTTGAAACCACAATGATTGAGCTCCGAAACACCACCAATCGTCTAGGGCACCTAAGAACCCAAGAGGCACAAGCTCTAGGGTATCTAAACACCCCAAGAGTAATAAACTTCACAACTTTTCACTTCCACGTATCACTGTGTATAACTAAAAATGACGCAACTAACACAATGGCAAGAACACGCGAAGTGGTCAAGTCCTCACTCCCAAATCCCACCACAATAACAAAAGCTATGAAGGAATATGAGAGGAAGAACACGAAGAACACAAAGAACTCCATTGTCTAGATCGAAGGGGTTCCCCTCACAAAGAGGAGAAAGTGATTGGTGAAAATGTGTATCTAGACCTCCTTTCTCTTCCCCCTCAAGATGAAGCATGAACCATTGGAGGGATTAAGATATAGCAAACACAAACAAGTTCAACAATGGGGGCAAACACAAGCTCAAAGGATATCTTCCATTGGGTAAGAAGATCCCCTTTTATAGGTTGAGACAAATCCAACTGTTATGCCCACAAAATCCGTGCTGAAGTGATACTACCACTTGGAGCAATAGTTCTAGGTGTATAGTGAGACTAACAAAGTATAGGGGTGGTATTGCCACCGGAGCAGTACTACCGACGGAGCGGTACTATCGTCCTCACTAACCGGTACTATCGTTAAGTGTCTCAGAACACATAACTAGCGGTAGTAGAGGCTGGGTAGGACGGCAGTACCACACGAGTGGTACTACCACACCCTACTACCGTGAACTTTGAGATGAGTTACAGAAGCACAATTTAGACCAGAAGTAGTTGGGAATGAAAATACCGCCTCAAGCGGTACTACCTCCTCTACTATCGCTCTACTGTTGGTAGCCCAAATACAAGTGGTGGTGCCCACAAAATTGGACGGCAGAACTACTGCTTGGAATGGTACTATCGCTTGGGTGCATCAAGCTAGCCCCAAGTAAAACAAAAGAAACTGAAACTGTCATAACTTTTGCATATGGGCTCCGAAATCAGCAAACTCAAGCTTGTTGGATATATGACGACAAGCACTATCCAACAACAAAGAATAAATGCCAATAGAATAAGCAAGAGGATCTTCCCCAAATATGAACTTACAAATTCTCCAACACTGAAAACATACACATGATGCATATGAACTCCATTGTCGATAAGCTTGAGTTTGAAAATAAGACAAACACAAACTCTAAAACCTCACACGAAGAAAGTCCAAATAATAACCAAGAAAGATGATGCCAAGGATGTAATGCTTTGAGCTCTCTACGAGCGTTATGATCATGCTGCTCACTCAAGAGCCCCCATGATACTACGACAATCAATCCTATAACCTGGTCTCCCAAGTAACACCATGAGACTGGTAAAATAGAAAACATATCAAGGAGAAACCTTTGCCTTGCACATGGTCCACTTGAGCTAGACACTACTGGAATCAGAAGATTTGCCATCTGCTAGCGGACGACAAAGAGTGGCTTTGCCATCAGCTAGCAGAAAGCAGACGGCAAAGTAGTGGCAGACGGCAAAGGGTGGCTTTGCCATCAGCCACTACTTTGCTGTCTGCTAGCGGACGGCAAAGGAGGTTTGTCGTCCGCTAGCGGATGGCAAAGAGGGAAGGGGCCCACCCTAAACCCAGCCCGTAACTTGACCTAATGGCCCCCCTCTTTGCCGTCCGCTAGCGAACGACAAAGAGGGGGGGCTAACTAATGTCTAACGCCCCCGGCCCGCCTCTCTCTCTCTCTCTCTCTCTCTCTCTCTCTCTCTCTCTTTCTCTCCCTCTCTCCTCCTTGTCGCCCCCATCCCCGCCGCCCTCACCCCCACCGCCCGCGCCCACCGCCGGTCGCCGCCCCCATCCCTGCTACCCCCATCCCCGCCACCCCCACCCCCGCCGCCCGCGCCCACCGCCGACCGCCGCCCCCATCCCCGCCGCCCCCATCCCCGCCGCCCCACATCCTAGCCGCCCCACATCCCCGCCGCCCCACATCCCCACCGCCCCTCACCACCGCCGGCCGTCGCCCGCACCCCCACCCTCGCCTCCATCGCCCCCACCCCTGCCTCCCCCACCCCTGGCCGCCCGCCGCCCGCGCCCGCGCCCACCGCCGGCCACCGCCAGCCGCCGCCCTCCTTTGCCTCGGTTTCCTCTCCCTCTCACCACGCGCCCGGCCTCGGAACCACCCGCCGCCACGCACCCCAACTGCCTCCTCCACGCCGCTCGCGCTCCTGTCCCCCATGGCATCGCACGGGCCGGATCCGCCATCTACCCCAACTCCCCCGTCGCGCCTTCAGGTCTCCGCTGCTCTCCCTGTCGATCGTCCTTCCCACAACAGGGCGGTGTTGTTCTCTCTCCCCGCCGCAGCTCCTCCTGCCGAAGCACGCCTCCTCGGGCCACACCCGCACCTGGTGGTCTACATCTTGGCGGACTCGGGCTCAGGGATCCGCATCCACTCCATCGCTGACCTCCAGCCCCCAATGGCCCATACAAACTACACCCCAGTGTAAGTTTTCTACAATTGTAGTTAATTAGAAGAAGAGAGAAGAAGAAGAGGAGGAGAAGAAGATGAAGAAGAAGAAGAAGAAGAGGAATGAGAAGAAGAAAAGGAGGAGGAGGAGGAGGAGAAGAAGAAAAGAAGAAAAAGAAGAAGGAGAATAAGAAGAAGAAGAAGAAGAAGAAGAGGAGGAGGAGGAGGAGGAGGAGGGGTGCATCGGCGCCGACGTAACCGGGTCAAGGGTCATATATTTTTCGATTTTGTTATAGATAACATTATATTTATGTTGATCAGGTGGATTTAAATGTGCAGTTGTTTCATCGCTGCGAAGGTCTGGTGTTTGACGACCTCCCCGTGCGTTCGACGAGCTCCGCCCCTGCATTCGTGGGTGAGCACAAATGACATCTCCTCCTGCCCCCTTCATTTCCTCTGTTCCGGTCTTCGTGCCGATGAAACTTGCTAACTATAGGTGTGTTCAATGATCAGTATGCATGACCACTATGCGTCTCCCGTTCGAAAGGGTTACATCTATAAATATGCATTCATTAGCATATTTATAACTGTGATTCTTTCGAATTGTCCAACGTTATCCATGGACAGCCCGAGTATGTGTAGATTGGGTTTGTT
Source organism: Hordeum marinum (assembly GCA_022496015.1). Classification (NCBI taxonomy): domain Eukaryota; kingdom Viridiplantae; phylum Streptophyta; class Magnoliopsida; order Poales; family Poaceae; genus Hordeum; species Hordeum marinum. The sequence goes on along the minus strand of CM039673.1, from coordinate 123,072,235 downwards.
TTCCAATATGCTCTGCTCCGGACCTGATGCAGAATTTCGTCAGTGCCTCCCTGTTGTTCTCTGGGTACACATCCTCTCTGCTTATTACCGAGACGTGTATCAGGAGAACAGTGGGGAGGTGCTGCCGAAATTCGCCAAATTCTCAGATGGAGCGATTATCCAAAAGGTGTTGGAAATATGCCCTAGAGGCAATAATAAATTAGTTATTATCATATTTCCTTGTTCATGATAATCGTTTATTATCCATGCTATAATTGTATTGATCGGAGACTTAGATGCATGTGTGGATACATAGACAAAACCATGTCCCTAGTATGCCTCTAATAGACTAGCTCGTTGATCAAAGATGGTCAAGGTTTCCTAGCCATTGACATGTGATGTCATTTGATAATGGGATCACATCATTAGGAGAATGATGTGATGGACAAGACCCAAACTACAAACGTAGCATATGATCGTGTCAGTTTGTTGCTACTGTTTTTTGCATGTCAAAGTATGTGTTCCTATGACCATGAGATCATGCAACTCACTGACATCGGAGGAGTACCTTGTGTGTATCAAACGTCACAACGTAACTGGGTGACTATAAAGGTTCTCTACAGGTATCTCCGAGGGTGTCTGTTGAGTTGGCATGGATCAAGACTGGGATTTGTTACTCCGTGTGACAGAGAGGTATCTCAGGGCCCACTCGGTAATACAACATCACAATAAGCCTTGCAAGCAATGTGACTAAGTGTTAGTCACGGGATCTTGTATTACGGAATGAGTAAAGAGACTTTCCGGTAACGAGATTGAACTAGGTATGGAGATACCGACGATCGAATCTCGGGCAAGTAACATACCGAAGAACAAAGGGAACATCATACGGGATTAACTGAATCCTTGACATAGAGGTTCGACCGATAAAGATCTTCGTAGAATATGTAGGAACCAATGTGGACATCCAGGTCGCGCCATTGGTTATTGACCGTAGAGGTGTCTCGGTCATGTCTACATAGTTCTCGAACCCGCAGGGTCTGCACACTTAAGGTTTGGTGACGTTTCGGTAGTGTAGAGTTATGTATGGTGGTGACCGAAGTTTTTTTGGTGTCCCAGATGAGATCCCGGACGTCATGAGGAGCTCCGAAATGGTCTGGAGGTAAAGATTCATATATAGGAAGTCCCAGTTTGGTCACCGGAAAAGTTTCGGGCTCATCGGTAGTGTACCGGGAGTGCCGGTAGTGTACCGGGAGACCTCCGGGAGGGGTATTTCGACCCAAGAGGCTTCATGGGCTGTGGGAGAGTATTAACCAGCCCTTAGTGGGCTGGTGGAATAGCCACAACAGGCCCATGCGGCTGGGGGAAGAGTCCCAAAGGAAAAAGAGTGGGAAAAAGGCAAAAAGGGAGAGTCCTACTCCTACTAGGAGTGGAGGAGGAGTAGGACTCCTCCCCCTTGGCTTTGGCCGACTCCAAGAGAGGCTCAGCCCTGCGCCAGCCCTCCTCCTCCTCTCCTCCTATATATAATGGTGGAATAGAAGGGTTTTGCACAGATTTTATGGCCACGTGCTACCCGTTCCACCGGTGCTCCTCTAGATCGGATTTCCGCAGTGCTTAGGTGAAGCCCTGCCAGAATTGCTCCACCACCATCATCGGAGCGCCGTCACGCTGCCAGTGAACTCTTCTCCCTCTCCACTTCCTCTTGCTGGATCAAGACGGTGGAGATCGTCATCAAGCTGCACGTGTGCTGAACGCGGAGGTGTCGTCTGTTCGGCGCTAGATCGGAAGGACCGTGAACAAGATCGCGAGACGGTTCGTGATGAGCTCACGGGACGGATCGTGATGAGATCGCGGGACGGATCATGATGAGATCGCGGGACGGATCATGATGTGTTCGCGGGAAGGATCGTGATGTGATCGCTGGACGCTCGGCGATTTGGATCGCGAAGATGTTCGACTACACCAACCGCGTTTCTTAACGCTTCCCGCTTAGCGATCTACAAGGGTATGTAGATCCACTCTCCCTCTCTTAGATGCTCATCACCATGGATAGATCTTGCGTGTGCGTAGGAATTTTTTTGTTTCCCATGCAATGTTCCCCAACAAAAGGATTCCATCGAAGAGTATGAGCTTCTGGCAAAGCATGGAGGCGGCTATCCCGGTTTCATCTCTTGGTTCAAGCAAATGGTAATTTCCATTAATTAGACGATTTCATTTCTTCGCCTAGTTTACGGCTAATGCAACAATCCTTTCTTATTAAAATTGTAGGCTAATGCAGAGTCTATAGACTCCGAATTGAGACAAGTCGCTAATGGTTTTGACTTTAAGGTCCGTTCATTTGACAAATACGACATCAACGGGTATCGCTTTCATACTTTTGGCAAAGAGCTATCTATGGCCGACCGAAAGTCTACAAATTGTTGTGTCTCCGCTGTCGGCGAAGGAGGGGTCGAGTATTATGGAAGAGTTGAAGCAATTTATGAACTTACATTCTTTGGTGAAAACCCACCAAACGTCGTAGTCTTCAAATGTTATTGGTTCCAGCCGAAGGAGACTAGAAGGACTCATGAACATATAGGGCTAGTCGAAATCAAACAAAGCACCCATTTAGATGTTCCCGGTGTCTATATTACAGCTCAACAGGCGACCCAAGTTTTCTATCTACCGTGGGCCTGCCAAATGGATCCAAATTTGAAAGGTTGCGATGTCGTTTATGATGTGCCGCCACATTTTAGACCACCTCCCCTCACTGAAGATGATTATGAACCTCACATTAACCCAGACACATATGAAGGAGAATTCTTCCAAGAAACATGTGTTTCCAAAAAACGTTTCAAGAACCGCTCTACTTCACCCTAGAACATTGAGGTCGACAGCGACAGTGAACCCTACTTCACCCCTGAGCAGGAACGAGAAGAGACGGAAGAAGAAGAGGTTACTGCTGCGGATGACCTGACAATGCTTGAGCGATTACATAGAGGCCTTCCACATGTTGATGCATTTATTGATGATGCTGATGAGCACGTCATTACTGATAGTGATGATGATTATGCATTTATTGATCCCGGAGTATATATAGACGATGAAGATTAATATTAGTATGTGAGGTATTCAATCGAGGAGTATTTATTTTCCCAAGTGTTTTCATTAACAAATGCATACTTAGCTTAAGAAATGGCCTACTTAGCTCCAAAATGACCTATACTTAGCTTATTTTCCTCAAAAATGACGATATGCTTAGTTATCTAGAAAATGGTATATTCTACCTAGGATAGCTATAAAATGACCTATACTTAGCATTTTTCCTCCAAAATGACTTGATATGCTTAGTTAGCTAGAAAATGGCATTACTACCTAGTATAGCTCAATAATGATCTATAGCTAGCTTAGTTCATTTATGACATAATTAGCTCACTTAGGTACAAAATGGCATAACTACCTAGGATAGCTCAATAATGATCTATAATTAGCTTAGCTAGTTCATTTATGACATAATTAGCTCACTTAGGTAAAAAATGGCATGATAACCTTGGTTTAGCTCCAAAATGACCTATACTTAGCTTATTTTCCTCAAAAATGACATAATAACCTTACTTGCCTCCAAAAATATATATTCTACCTAGGATAGCTAAAAAATGACCTATACTTAGCATTTTTGCCTCCAAAATGATTTGATATGCTTAGTTAGCTAGAAAATGGCACTACTACCTTGGAGAAGAGGAGAGGAGAGGAGAAAAAGACAGAGAAGATAAATTCTTCTTCTCCTTCTTCTTTTTCTTCTTTTTCTTCTAGCTAGTCTTCTTCTTCTTCTTCTTCTTCTAACTTTCATCTTTCCTACTCTGCAGATTTGATATAGATGAGGAAGCTTGCATTGATGGAGTGTACTCTTCTACTTTTGCTTCCTTTTTGTTTATGGAAACTTGTTGGAAACTTGTTTTGGATACGTTGTTCCAAACTTGTATATGTTGGATATGTTGTTGGAACTTATTGTTGGTATGCTTATTGGAACTTATTGTTCGTATGCTTGTTGAAACTTATTGTTGGTATGCTTGTTGGAAACTTGTATTGTTGGTATGTTGGATATATATGTGATATTCTGTCAAATTGAATGATTTTAAGAAAAAACAGAAAAAACAGGGGCTATATAGCCACTTTGCCGTCGGCCAGCGGATGGCAAAGATGCCACGTGGCAGCTGCCTATGCAATCTGGGCTGGCCTAGGTGGGTTCTTTGCCGTCCGCTGGCAGACAGCAAAGAACTAAGGTCTTTGCCATCTACCAACGGATGGCAAATCACGCCGTTAAGCCTTAACAGAGCTAAGTTGCCACGTGTGCCGTCCGTTGGTGGAGGACAAGATTCAAAGGTCTTTGCCGTCCGCCGGCAAACGGCAAAGCACCCTTTCCCGTGGCTTATTCAGCCGGATGGTTGGCCGTCTGCTAGCGGACGACAAAGCCTTTGCCGTCCGGGATTCATGCCTTTGCCGTCCGGGATGGCTGACGGCAAAGTGCCTGATTCCTATAGTGAGATGATGACAATCTTGTCCTTCTCAAGATGGACCACCTTTCTTGATTTCGTCGTCTTGATAAAAACTAGTAGATTGCTCCCCCATAATCCACTATGGGCCAGCCTCTCTTTGGCACATCTTCACATGTCCATTGTCACCACAATGAATAGCAAGCTTCAAGCTTGTGATCTCTTCATGATGCCCGTTTTGAACTTGCACACCGCGATCTTGATGATGATCATCACTTGATGTCATCCTCCATGGGTTATAGGATATGTTCCTTTTGATGCCCACCCATGGAAACATACCTAACCCTTGAAAGAACTCTCACATAGACCATGGATTAGTACACAAAGCGCAATGAACAATGCTTACCATACCATGAGATCACTTGATCCCACTCAGTACATCTTCTATGCTTTGTATGTTGATCAACTTTAATCACTCTTTGACTTAGTCTTGATCAACCTTGTATCTTATCTTCTCTCTTTATAAATATGATGTCTTTAAGGTGAACATAATTGTTCACACAATCTTCTTCTTCAATACATGCTTGCAATAGGCTCAACTCTAACATGACCAATCTTTGGATAAATCCTTGAATAACACCTTGATCCTCACATAATATCCTTCTTTCAACTTTGAAGCCAACAAATGGTCTTCAAGCATTGCATATGGATAAACACTTCAAATATAACTAAAGGAAACCATTAGTCCATAGGGATTGTCATCAATTACCACAATCAACCATGGGGGCACCATACTCTTTCAACTACTCTAAGTTACTTCCCACTATGATTGGCCTAAGAATCGTCCATTTAAGTGTTTTGCGTAGGTTCACGTCTTTGGCATTGTTTCTTCCTATGGTAACCAAACTTATCTCTCTTCTTAATTACCATGCCACGTCAGATTTTCCGCCTACATGACAACCTCAGACTGCTCGTAATGGGAGTATCATAACTAGTATCATGCATGCCAACTGGGCGGTTTTGATGCACTTTATATGATTTAATTCGAACTAACCCGGTCTGATGATGTTTTCAGCAGAATTACCCTGTTGTTGTTTTTGTGCAGAAAATGAAAGTTCTCGGAATTGAACGGAACTTTTTGACATTTTTTCTGGAAGGAAAGGGACCCAAGAAGCTTCGAGGGAGTACCAGAAGACCCACAGGCCCCCACAAGAGAGGTGGTCGCGCCGACCTACCTTGTGGGCTCCCTATGGCTCCTCTTCGCGTGATTCCAACACCAAAAATTCATATATATTCAGAAACCTTCTAAAGTTAACCTAAAACTTCTGCTCCGTCTCCGTAAGCCTCTATACTGAAGAAAACTCATCCAAAGCCCTTTTCTGGTGTCCTGTCGGAGGGGGAAATCATCACCGGAGGCCATCTTCATCATCCTGACGGTCTCCATGACGAGGAGCGAGTAGTTCACCCCCGGGGCTGAGGGTATGTACGAGTAGCTATGTGTTTGATCTCCCTCTCTCTCTCTCGTGTTCTTTAGATGGCACGATCATGATGTATCATAGGCTTTGTTAGTATAATTGGATCATATGGTGTTCTTCCCTCTCTATCTTGATGTGATGAATTGAGTCTTTCCGTTTGAGATCTCGTTATGTTGGATTGAATACTTTGGATTTGAGAAAACTTGATATATGTCTTGCATGTGGATACCCGTGGTAACAATGGGGTGTTCTATTGACTCACTTGATATATGTTTTTGTAATCAACTTGCGGATTCCCGTGGTGACATTGGGGTAATCTATGCATATGGGTTGATACACGTTCTTGTCCTACTTTTCCGATAGAAATCTCGGGGTACTCTTTGAAGTTCTTTGTGTTGGATTTATTATGATGAACCTGAAATTGTTTGATGCATGTCGAATAAGTAACCCACAGACACTTGTGGTGACATTGGAGTATCTAGCTGACATTAGGGTTGATTGATGCGTATCATAGGTGTTATTCTAGTACGAAGTCTAGGTTTGTTTGCAGTGGTGGAGCATGATAAGCAATCAAGGGGGGGGGCGATTTTTCCAAACAAAAAGCAAAATGTACAATAAAACAGATGGAGTTCACAGTCTCACCTCTTATCTAAATCATAACATGCCCAATACTACTAAAAAGGATGGCTTGAACCTGTACACATTACTGATGTATATATATCATAAAAATCATGGATAAAAGTGTAGGCAGCCGGCAGCAGTAACATCAGCCAATGCCTAGCACCAGCAGCGATAGCAGTCACGAGTTACCATGCAGCATCAGCAGCAGTCACGAGCATGTGTTCAAGAGTTGCCGGTTAGTTGGGTTGGTTGGCTATGGCCGATGCTTAGTACTAAAATTTTCTTCTCAATTTTGGAGGGAGGGGGGGTCGTGGCCCCCTTTGGCCTACACGAGGCTCCGCCAGTGGCTGTTTGTGACACCTATTGGGATGACTCAATAGATTGATCGGAAAGGATAACTTTGAGGTGGTTTTGCTACCTACAACAATTCCATCTTATGTTCTCCTCTAGATAGGAACTTTAGAGTGATTCTTTGTCACACGTTGAGGGATGGTTATATGATTCAATTATGTTAGCATTGTTGAGAGATTGCACTAGTGAAAGTATGAACCCTATACCTTATTTTCAAACAGTGATATAAACTTTTGCTCGTTGTTTACTATTTGTTACCTTGTTCTTTTTATATTTTCATATTACAAAAAACCTATATGTACTATCCATATTGCACTTGTATCACCATCTCTTCGCCGAATTAGTGCACCTATACAATTTGCCATTGCATTGGGTGTGTTGTAGACACAAGAGATTTCTTGTATTTGATTGTAGGTTTGTTTGAGAGAGACCATCTTCGTCCTACACCTTCCACGGATTGATAAACCTTAGGTCATCTACTTGAGGAAAAATTGCTACTGTCCTATAACTCTGCGCTTGGAGGCTCAACATGAGTCTATAGGAATAAAGTTGTGTAGTAGACATCAACGGGCCATATCACAAATTTTTAGGTATTTTGCTGATGTGGCATAGTATTTAATGAAGAGAGGGATGAAGGTTGTACCTTAGGCATCTTGCAATGCATAAGTGTTTATATGAGGTGATAAATGCATTAAAGAGTTTAGCAACTAAAATTCCGAACACATATGTGTTGGAAATATGCCCTAGAGGCAATAATAAATTAGTTATTATCATATTTCCTTGTTCATGATAATCGTTTATTATCCATGCTATAATTGTATTGATCGGAGACTTAGATGCATGTGTGGATACATAGACAAAACCATGTCCCTAGTATGCCTCTAATAGACTAGCTCGCTGATCAAAAGATGGTTAAGGTTTCCTAGCCATGGACATGAGATGTCATTTGATAACGGGGTCACATCATTAGGAGAATGATGTGATGGACAAGACCCAAACTGCAAACGTAGCATATGATCGTGTCAGTTTATTGCTACTATTTTCCGCATGTCAAGTATGTGTTCCTATGACCATGAGATCATGCAACTCACAGATATCGGAGGAGTGCCTTGTGTGTATCAAACGTCGCAACGTAACTGGGTGACTATAAAGGTTCTCTACAGGTATCTCCGATGGTGTCTGTTGAGTTGGCATGGATCGAGACTGGGATTTGTTACTCCGTGTGACGGAGAGGTATCTCGGGGCCCACTCGGTAATGCAACATCACAATAAGCCTTGCAAGCAATGTGAATAATTGTTAGTTGTGGGATCTTGTATTACGGAACGAGTAAAGAGACTTGCCAGTAGCGAGGTTGAACTAGGTATGGAGATACCGACGATCGAATTTCGGGCAAGTAACATACCGAAGAACAAAGGGAACGTTATACGGGATTAACTGAATCCTTGACATAGAGGTTCGACCAATAAAGATCTTCGTAGAATATGTAGGAACCAATGTGGATGTCCAGGTCCCGCCATTGGTTATTGACCGTAGAGGTGTCTCGGTCATGTCTACATAGTTCTCGGACCCGCAGGGTCTGCACACTTAAGGTTCGGTGACGTTTCGGTAGTGTAGAGTTATGTATGGTGGTCAACTAAGTTTGTTCGGAGTCCCGGATGAGATCTCGGATGTCACGAGGAGCTTCGGAATGGTTCGTAGGTAAAGATTCATATATAGGAAGTCCCAGTTTGGTTTCCGGAAAAGTTTCGGGCTCATCGGTAGTGTACCGGGAGTGCCGGTAGTGTACCGGGAGTGTCGGTAGTGTACCGGGAGGCCTCCGGGAGGGGTATTTCGACCCCAAGAGGTCCATGGGCTGTGGGAGAATAATAACCAGACCTTAGTGGGCTGGGAAAACAGCCAAAAAGGCCCATGGCGCAGGAGAGAAAGTCCTAAAGCAAAAAGTGGAAAATCAGCCAATAGGAGGCAATCCTACTCCAACTAGGATTGGAGGTGAAGTAGGATTGCTTCCCACCTCCTATTTCAGCCGACCCAAAGGCCTTGGCTGCCTCTCCTCTCCTCTCCTCCTATATATACTAGTGGATTGGGTGGTTTTTGGACAGAATTTCCAGCCACGTGCTACCTGTTCCACCGGTGCATAGTTTCTCCTCTAGATCGGTTTTCTGCAGCGCTTAGGCGAAGCCCTGCCGGAATTGCTCCACCACCATCACCGGAGCGCCGTCACGCTGCCGGTGAACTCTCTCTCCTCTCCACCTCCTCTTGCTGGATCAAGATGGTGGAGATCGTCATCAAGTTGCACGTGTGCTGAACGCGGAGGTGCCGTCCGTTCGGCGCTAGATCGGAAGGACCGTGATCGAGATCGCGAGACGGTTCGTGATGTGATCACGGAACGGATCGTGATGAGTTTGCGGGACAGATCATGATCAAGATCGTGATACGGATCGTGATGAGTTCGCGGGACGGATCATGATGTGTTTGCGGGACAGTTCGTGATTGGATCGCGGGACGCTCGACTATTTGGATCGCGAAGATGTTCGACTACACCAACCGCGTTTCTTAACGCTTCCCGCTTAGCGATCTACAAGGGTACGTAGATCCACTCTCCCTCTCGTAGATGCTCATCACCATGGATAGGTTTGCATGTGCGTAGGAAATTTTTTGTTTCCCATGCGACGTTCCCCAACAGTGGTATCAGAGCTAGGTTGATGGTTCGATGAGATCTCGAGTAGAACACAAAAGGTTTGTGGGAGTTGATGCTTAGATTTCTTCCTCCCTTGGTCGGATTTTGGTTCAGCGGGATTGTGAGATGAAGCGGCCCGGACCAACATTACTCGTACGCTTACGACAGACCGGTTCCCTCGACACAACTTGTTGCTTAGATGGCTTGCGGGTGACAGTTTCTCTCACTTTAGTTGGATCGGATCCGACAAAGGCGGTCCTTGAGAAGGTTGAAAAGCAATCTATGTATCGCCGTTGTGGTTTATGCGTAGGTGAGAATCGTTCTTGCTAGATACCCGTAGCGGCCACGTAAAACATGCAACAACAATTAGAGGACGTCTAACTTGTTTTTGCAGGGTATGTTGTGATGTGATATGGCCAATTACATGATGAGGTATATGTGATGTATGAGATGATCATGTGATGTATATAATTTCACGACTTGCATGTCGTTGAGTACGGCAACCGGCAGGAGCCATAGGGTTGTCTTTAATTATTGTATGACCCGCGTGTCAATCATTAAACGCTATGTAATGCTTTACTTTATCGCTAAGCGGTAGCAATAGAAGTAGAAGCAGGGCTGGTGCCACAACCCCAATGGCAACACATTGATGGAGATCAAGATGATGGAGATCATGGTGTTGTGCCGGTGACGATGGAGATCATGCCGGTGTTTCGAAGATGGAGATCTTAAACACAAGTTCATGGCCATATCATGTCACTTATGAATTGCATGAGATGTTAATCCTTTTATGCACCTTGTTTTGCTTAGTACGGCGGTAGCATTATAAGGTGATCCCTCACTTGAATTTCAAGATGAATTGTGTTCTCCCCGAGTGTGCACCGTTGCGAAAGTTCGTCCTGTTGAGACACCACGTGATGATCGGGTGTGATAGACTCTACGTTCACATACAACGGGTGCAAGCCAGATTTGCACGCGCAGAACACTTGGGTTAAACTTGACGAGCCTAGCATGTACAGACATGGCCTCGGAACACGAGAGACCGAAAGGTTGAAAATGAGTCATATAGTAGATATGATCAACATAATGATGTTCACCATTGCAGCCACCTCAACTCACGTGATGATCAGACTTGAGTTGGTGAATTTGGATCATGTATCACTCGAATGATCGGAGGGATGTCAATTTGAGTGGGAGTTCTTAAGTAATATGATTAATTGAACTCATTATCATGAACATAGTTAAAGTGTCTTTGCAAATTATGTTGTAGATTACTAGCTCGCGCTGTAGCTCCCTTAAATTTTTATATGTTCCTAGAGAAATAGAGTTGAAAGATGTTGGTAGCAATATTGCGGACTAGGTCCGTGATCTGAGGATTGTCCTCATTGCTGCACAGAAGGCTTATGTCCTTAATGCACCGCTCGGTGCGCCACCCCCTCTAGCGTCGTCTCTAGATGTTGTGAACATCTAACAGGCACGTTTCGATGACTACTTGATAGTTTAGTGCGTCATGCATTACGGCTTAGAATTGAGGCTCCGAAACGTTTTGAACATCACGGAACATATGAGATGTTCTAGGAGCAGAGATTGTGATCTCAGGCTCGTGCCTGTGTTGCGAGATATGAGATCTCCAACAAGATTCTTTGCCTGTAAGATGAAGGATAATAGCTCAATCGTTGAGCATGTACTCAGATTGTCTGGGTACTACAATCGCTTGAATCAAGTGGGAGTTGATCTTCCAGATAAGATAGTGATTGATATAGTTCTCCAAGTCACTGTCACTAAAGCTACTAGAACTTAGTGATGAACTATAATACACCAGGGATAGAAGTATTGATCCCTGAGTTGTTCGCAATGTTTGACACCGCGAAGGTAGAAATCAAGAAGGAGCGTCAAGTGTTGATGGTTAATCAAACCACTAGTTTCGAAAAGGGCAAGAGCAAGGAGGGAAACTTCATGGATAGCAAGTCAGTTGCTGCTCCAGTGAAGCAACCCAAAGTTGAACTCAAACCCGAGACTAAGTGCTTCTATTATGAGGTGAGAGGTTGCTGAAGTGGAACAACCCTAGATACTTGGTAGATAAGAAGGCTGGCAACATCGACAGAAGTATATTTGATATATGAGTTATTGATGTGTACCTTGCTAGTACTCCTAGTAGCACCTGGGTATTGGATACCGGTTCGGTTGCTAAATGTTAGTAACTCGAAATAAAAGCTACGGAATAAACGGAGAACTAGCTAAGGGTGAGGTGACGATGTGTGTTGGAAATGTTTCCAAGGTTGATGTGATCAACATCGCACGCTCTCTCTACCTTCAGGATTAGTGACGAACCTAAATAAATGTTATTTGGTGTTTTGCGTTGAGCATGAACATGATTAGATCATGTTTGTTGCAATACGGTTATTCATTTAAGTCAGAGAATAATAGTTATTCTGTTTACATGAATAATACCTTCAATGGTCATGCACCCAGTGAGAATGGTTTGTTGAAATCTTGATTGTAGTAATACACATGTTCATAACATTGATGTCAAAAGATACAAAGTTAATAATGATAGTACCACATACTTGTGGTGGTATAAAGCGCATGAAGAAACTCCATGCTGATGGATATTTGGACTCATTCGATTTCGAATCGGTTGAGACGTGCGAACCATGCCTCTTGGGCAAGATGACTAAAGGACCCCGTTGGATGGAGCGGGCAAGTGATTCATTGGAAATGATACATGTTGATGTATGCAATCTAGTGAGTCTTCTAGCGTGTAGTGGATATCGTTATTTTCTTACCTTCACTGATGATTTGAGTAGATATAGTGTATATTTACTTAATGAAACACAAGTCTGAATCGTTTGAAAGGTTCAAGCAAATTCAGAGTGAAGTTTAAAGATCATCGTGACAAGAAGATAAAAGTGACCACGATATGATCGTGGAGGTGAATATCTGAGTTACGAGTTTGGCATACAACTTAAGACAATGTGAAATTTGTTTCACAACTAACGCCACCTGGCACACCATAGTGTGATGGTGTGTCCGAACATCATAGTCATGCTCTATTGATATAGTGCATACTGTGATGTCTCTTATCGTTTTACTACTATAATTTTTGGGGTTATGCATTAGAGACAACTACATTCACTTTAAATAGGGCATCATATAAATCCGTTGAGATGACACCATGTGAATTATGGTTTGATAGAAACCTAAGCTGTTATTTCTTAATATTTGGGGCTGTGACACTTGTGTGGAAAATGTTTTCACCTAATGAGGTCGAACCCAAGGCGGACAAATGCATCTTCATAGAATACCCTAAGATCAGTTGGGTGAACCTTCAATCTCAGATACTAGTGCAAAGTGTTTGTTGCTTAAACGGATCCTTTCTCGAGGAAATGTTTCTCGCGAAAGAATTGAGTGGGAGGAAGATAGAACTTGATGAGGTTGTTAAACCTTTGTTCAACCAGAGAGTAGCGCAGCGCAGAAAGATGTTTCTGTGAAGCCTACGTTAGTTGAAGAGGAAGTTAATGATGATGATCATGAAGCTTCAGGATCAAGTTACTATCGAACTTCGTAGGTCGACAAGGATGTGTACTGCTCCTAAGTGGTACGACAACTCTATCTTGGAGATCATGTTGTTGGACAACGATGAACCTACGAGCTATGGAGAAGCGATGACGGTCCCGGATTCCGACAAATGGTTGGAGGCCATGAAATCCGAGATAGGATCCATGTATGAAAACCAAGTGTAGACTTTGGTAGACTTGCTCATTGGATGGCAGGTCGTTGAGTACAAACGGATCTTTAAAATGAAGACAAACACTGATGGTGAATGTCACTATTTGTAAAGCTCGACTTGTTGCAAAGATGTTTGTGACAAGTTCAAGGAGTTGACTACGATGAGACTTTCTCACTCGTAGTGGTGCTAAAGTCTGTTGGAATTATGTTAGCAGTTGCTGTGTTTTCAATTATGAAATCTGGCAGATGGATGTCAAAACATCGTTTCCTTAACGGTTTACTTGAGGAAAGGTTGTATGTGATACAACCAGAAGGTTTTGTCAGGCCTAAGGATGCTAAAAGGTGTGCAAGCTTCGGTGATCCTTCCATGGACTGAAGCAAGCATCTCGGAGTTGGAATATACGCTTTGATGAGGTGATCAAAGTTTTGATGATTATACAAAGTTTACGAGAAACTTGTATTTGCAATAAAGTGAGTGGGAGCACTATAGAATTTCTGATAAGTATATGTGGATGACATATTGTTGATCTGAAATAATGTAGAGTTTCTGGAAAGCATGAAACGGTTGTTTAAAAAGTGTTTTTCAAAGGAAGACCTGGATAAAGCTACCTAATTGTTGAGCATCAAAATCTATAGAGATAGATCAAGATGCTTGATGAGGCTTTCAATGAGTGCATACCTTGACAAGATTTTGAAAGAGTTCAAAATGGATCAGCCAGAGAAATAGTTCTCGTCTGATTTGTAAGGTGTGAAGTTGAGTGAGACTCAAAGCTCGACAACGGCAGAAGAAAGAGAAAGGACGAACGTCGTCCCCTATGCCTTAGCCATAGGCTCTATATTATGCCATGCTGTGTACCGCACCTGTGTGTGCCTTGCCATGAGTCTGTCAAGGGGTACAAGAGTGGTCCAGGAGTGGATCACTGGACAGCGGTCCGAATTATCCTTAGTAACCATAGGACTAAGGAAATGTTTCTTGATTATGGAGGTGATAAAGAGTTCGTCGTAAAGAGTTACGTCGATGCAAGCTTTAACACCTATCCGGATGACTAGTAGTAGCAATCTGGATACGTATAGTGGAGCAGCCATTTGGAAATAGTACCAAGTGGAGTGTGGTAGGAGTGTTTATGGTTTGACATAGAGATTTGCAAAGTACACACGGATCTAAATATCGCAGACCCGTTGACTATAAGACCTCTCTCACATGCAAAGCATGATCGAGCCCCAGAACTCATTGGGTGTTAGATTCATAACAATGCGAATCACATGGTGATGTGAACTAGATTATTGACTCTAGTGCAAGTGGGAGACTGTTGGAAATATGCCCTAGAGGCAATAATAAATTAGTTATTATCATATTTCCTTGTTCATGATAATCGTTTATTATCCATGCTATAATTGTATTGATCGGAGACTTAGATGCATGTGTGGATACATAGACAAAACCATGTCCCTAGTATGCCTCTAATAGACTAGCTCGCTGATCAAAAGATGGTTAAGGTTTCCTAGCCATGGACATGAGATGTCATTTAATAACGGGGTCACATCATTAGGAGAATGATGTGACGGACAAGACCCAAACTGCAAACGTAGCATATGATCGTGTCAGTTTATTGCTACTGTTTTCCGCATGTCAAGTATGTGTTCCTATGACCATGAGATCATGCAACTCACAGATATCGGAGGAGTGCCTTGTGTGTATCAAACGTCGCAACGTAACTGGGTGACTATAAAGGTGCTCTACAGGTATCTCCGATGGTGTCTGTTGAGTTGGCATGGATCGAGACTGGGATTTGTTACTCCGTGTGACGGAGAGGTATCTCGGGGCCCACTCGGTAATGCAACATCACAATAAGCCTTGCAAGCAATGTGACTAATTGTTAGTTGTGGGATCTTGTATTACGGAACGAGTAAAGAAACTTTCCAGTAACGAGGTTGAACTAGGTATGGAGATACCGACGATCGAATCTCGGGCAAGTAACATACCGAAGAACAAAGGGAACGTTATACGGGATTAACTGAATCCTTGACATAGAGGTTCGACCGATAAAGATCTTCGAAGAATATGTAGGAACCAATGTGGACGTCCAGGTCCCTCCATTGGTTATTGATCGTAGAGGTGTCTCGGTCATGTCTACATAGTTCCCGAACCCGCAGGGTCTGCACACTTAAGGTTCGGTGACGTTTCGGTAGTGTAGAGTTATGTATGGTGGTGACCGAAGTTTGTTCGGAGTCCCGAATGAGATCCCGGATGTCACGAGGAGCTCCGGAATGGTCCGTAGGTAAAGATTCATATATAGGAAGTCCCAGTTTGGTTTCCGGAAAAGTTTCGGGCTCATCGGTAGTGTACCGGGAGTGCCGGTAGTGTACCGGGAGGCCTCTGGGAGGGGTATTTCGACTCCAAGAGGTCTATGGGCTGTGGGAGAATAGTAACCAGCCCTTAGTGGGCTGGGAAAACAGCCAAAAAGGCCCATGGCGCAGGAGAGAAAGTCCTAAAGCAAAAAGTGGAAAATCAGCCAATAGGAGGCAATCCTACTCCAACTAGGATTGGAGGTGAAGTAGGATTGCTTCCCACCTCCTATTTCGGCCGATCCAAAGGCCTTGGCTGCCTCTCCTCTCCTCTCCTCCTATATATACTAGTGGATTGGGTGGTTTTTGGACAGAATTTCCGGCCACGTGCTACCCGTTCCACCGGTGCATAGTTTCTCCTCTAGATCGGTTTTCTGCAGTGCTTAGGCGAAGCCCTGCCGGAATTGCTCCACCACCATCACTGGAGCGCCGTCACGCTGCCGGTGAACTCTCTCTCCTCTCCACCTCCTCTTGCTGGATCAAGATGGTGGAGATCGTCATCAAGCTGCACGTGTGCTGAACGCGGAGGTGCCGTCCGTTCGGCACTAGATCGGAAGGACCGTGATCGAGATCGCGAGACGGTTCGTGATGCGATCACGGAACGGATCGTGATGAGTTTGCGGGACAGATCGTGATCAAGATCGTGAGACGGATCGTGATGAGTACGCGGGACGGATCATGATGTGTTCGCGGGACGGTTCGTGATTGGATCGCGGGACGCTCGGCGATTTGGATCGCAAAGATGTTCGACTACACCAACCGCGTTTCTTAACGCTTCCCGCTTAGCGATCTACAAGGGTACGTAGATCCACTCTCCCTCTCGTAGATGCTCATCACCATGGATAGGTTTGCGTGTGCGTAGGAAATTTTTTGTTTCCCATGCGACGTTCCCCAACAATATGTGCTTAACTTGTTTAGGTAAGATCCCTTCACCTAATGATTTAGCAACAAAACTCTCCCATGCATTTGTGAGTTTCCTTCGTTTAAGTGTTTTGCCTAAGTTCATGCGCTTGGCATGTTTCTTTCCCAGGTCATGAAGTGCTCTCTCTCTCTCATTGCTCTGCCATGTCATTTTTTGCTTGCATGAGAATGCTTAGCACCTGTACACTGTGGAGCACTAGGAAGGGCCAACAAACATACAACCTTTGTTCATGGCTAATAGGCAAAAAAATGTTGGATCAGTCACATATATGCATGAGCTTTAAATCATTAAATTTACAAACAACTCTTAAAGAAAGTGCATTAGTGTAGTTGTCTCTTAAGTTTTATACCTCATATGATAATGTGCTAAGAGATGATGCATTGAGAGAGCCCTAATCATTCATGTTCCGGTAGTTATTATTTTCATCACTATAGCCTCTTTAAATTGTAACTTTATCGCTAATTTTTTGTGTTACATATTTGTGAGAACCCACCTAATAAAACCTCATATAGGTCTGAGACAAATTTGTATTTGGTTTGTATATCATATATACTCCTGCAAAACATCCTCAAAACACTTAACCATGCGTCGTCAATTTTTTGTTTGTTTGATGTTTGGTGTTTAAGGGCATCTACAGTTGGAATAGGAAACTTTGACCCCTTAAACATCCACGGATGCGCCCGGATAGTGTCCGAGTATGTCCGTTTTGACTCACTATTTTGTCCATCCATGAAGCCATGTCCCTCACTTTTTTTATACATCCGGTCGCATGCATGTGATTGACGAGGAAGTAGAGAGAGAAAGAAAAAAGACAAAAAAAAGATGCTTTGTGGTGGGTCAAATCCTATGTGAGGGACACAGAACCATTGACCGGACACGTCCGAACACTCTTCATACTCATCTCATATATGAGAGAAATATGACAGGTGTCGGACAACTCGGACATTTAAGGAGGCTTTGAAGAAGTCCGGATGGCTCAGTTTTTCTCTTCCATCTCCCGTGTGATCAGTGGTTCCGCGTCTGCCTGATCACTTTGGGAAGTCCAGTTATATATGCTTCAAGAAACCAGTTGACATGAGTGGTAAGCTACATAAAAAACAAAGATGCTCTAAGTAGTTCTTATAAAAAATAAATAGAGTACAAATAGACCTATTCTGATCCCGAGCTCATGTAAGCTCAGGTAAAGAGTAAAGGAAAAATCTACTTTGTAGCGTACGCACACGCGTCAACCCGTGCGGCGAGTCACCTAACCGTTCGATCTATTTAGAACGGACCGGACCTTTCGGCTTAATAAGCGAGTTATTTCTATGCATCCTCTAACACTAACATGACTGTACAGTATGCTGAACCGCTATCTACTTTTTTCGGGCTAGGCTATAGGGCTCACAGACATGCATGTTTCCAAGTGTTGCTACACTCGCCTTTTTTCAACTGCCCTATTGTACAACTTGTTACCAGGGATAACAAAGGTTTGACCAGCAACTAAGTACTTGTCGTATGATAAACTCTGACATTTTTATAATGAGCACATGTGATTTGGCAACTAGTTTTCCAAAACAGAAGGCCACTACGTACATGTAATCTGGCAACCAGAGTTTTATTGGCAACTGAGTACGCCACTAGTCTGTAGCTAAGCATGTTTAACTCTTGGCAAGTAAGCACTATGTATTATGGCAAGTAAGCATGTTTAACATGGCAACTAATCACTTGTAGTCTGACAAGTAAACTGTACTTTCACAACTAATCTTGTGTATTTCTGACAACTAAGTAATTGTAATTTGATAACTAAGTAAGTGTAATTTGATAACTAAACACGTGTATCAACTAAGTAATTGTAATTTGGCAACTAATGACTTGCATTTTTTAGGATAATGAATTGCATTTCTGACAACTAAGTAATTGTAATTTGACAATTAATGACTTGTATTTCTGACAACTAATCACTTGTATTTTGACAACAAATAATTGTAATTTGATAACTACTCACTTGTATTTCTGACAACTAATCACTAGTATTTCCGACAAGTAAGTTTTTGTATTTGACATCTATCATTTGTATTCTACAACTAAGTACATGTAAATTTAACAACCATGCATTTAATTAGAGCTAGGCATTTTTATGAATGACGGCATTTTTCTACTGCTAGCGCTGCCACTGCATGCTTTTTTTTGTGTGATGCTTTGCATGCAAACACATGCTGTCGGTCCAGACTGAGATTTTTCCTTTGAAAAATCCCTGCGGCACAGGCCTCTGTCACACTGCATGTGCATAGGGACTAGCAGCGACTGTTTTCACCAAAAAAACGAATGACTCTTTTATATCGCGCGCCACTGCCACATGCCCACATGCCTCTGCCGCCACTGAAGGTACCTACTAACTATTGTAGGAGCGACCGTTTTCTATCACCGATGCGCTCTAAAACGTGATTTGTCAGGTGATTAACAGTCGCCGCATGGGAACACATGCATGCGGCGTCGCTGTGTAGTGGCGTCCAAGAGTAAAACAGAAACAAATTCCAAAAATCATGATCCTTTTGTGTGAAACATTGACAAATGTTTGGTAGCCTATAAAATTTTATCACCAGATGACATCTATGAAAAACGTGGCAAGAAAAAGAACCGATGCCCTAAAATGTTATTTTTAAATTTTGGAGCATCGATTTTTTGTTGCCATAATTTCATGAATGTCATTTGATGATGAAATTTTGCAAGATAACAAACAGTTTATCAATGTTTCACACAAAAAAATGTTTGAATTGTTTTTATTATTTTATTATTTTACTATTTGCCGACCTCACATGTGCTCGGGCTTAGAACATCACTTTTGAGAGAGTACTCAGAATTGGGAAGAAGACTTGGCGATATTAATTATTGTTAGAGTTGGCAAGAAAACTTGGCACTAGCTAAGCCGAATCTTTGTGCAGAGATTAGCACTTACTGTATTCTTAAAAAAGGCATCAGCATTAGCATGTACTGCTGCTAATAATAATATCAGTAAGCCTAACCACTACTTTGAAAGCGCAAGCTCGAACGCAACTTGGCGCCGTGCAACGAGCGGAGACGGAGTAGATTATTGGGGGATTGAATCTGACAGCGTCCGATCGCCGTTTTTTTCTTTTTTTCCTTTCACCTTTTTCTGTGGCGAACATCGTACAAAATCGATATCCCCAAGATCCTGCTCCCCGCCTCGCGGATTTGCCGGATCCCCTGCGAGCGAGCCGCGTGTGGCTCTCCTCCTCTCCGCCGAGGTCCCGCAATTATTGGTTAGTCGCCGGTCAGCTTTGATGGCTGCGTGCCGGTTTCCGACGGATCATTTGTGATCACTCTTACTTTAGACTGGTCATCGGAGTCACATCTTAGCTATACTTTCTACATGTAGCTTGAGCTAGCAGCTTGAGCCAAGCATCCACATTATGGTATGGATGTAGCACTAAAAGCTACATGTATGGTTGTAGAGATGAGTGCGTGACTGTTCAGTACCATCTGCATTTTCCCCTTATTATTATTTTTTTACGTGGGATTTTCACCTTGTTATTGGAGTACTGCGGGCACAGTGTAATCGAAATCGTTTGCATACCTGCATCCGCATGTACATTAGTCAAGCTGAAGAACATAAAGAACACCGATAAGATTGACTGGGCTCATATAACAGTTAGTATAACGTGTTGAGCTGTACCAGTTGCATGATTACAAAGAAGTACAGTACTATTACTACGCAGATGGAGGAATCCAGGAAAGAGAGATAACTACAGAGAACCCAGAGGTTTACACATGGAGGCCGGGACCTCATACGACGATCTGTCCGTCTGCCTGTCGCCCACCCAGGCAGCTCTCCAAAGCCTTACCCACAGCCGGCTCGATGCAGAGGATCCGGGGCCCTCTACCGGAGGACCACAAGCAAACGCTATCCGCCATCCACTTGTGGGCGGTCGGCCCCACCAGGGAGGACAGGCAGGCGCCCATCTCCGCCGTCCGTTCGCCCCCTCCGGGCCTTTCCCGCGACACGTGGATCACCGCGCCGGTACGTCGCCGTCGCCCCCACCGCGGGGTGACGTGTCCGCCCACCGCAGACCCGGCGACAACGCCCCACCTGCACGCTTACCTCACAGCAGAAACACCCACACAGCACGCGTCTTGCGTGCAGGCCACCGACCGCCGGGCCCGGGCCTCAGGGGGGCCCCGCGTGTCACCCGCCGCGGACGGGCATCGAGAAAGGGGGAAGGGAGGTCGCGCGACGGCAAAGCTGGCCTGCGTGTGGGGTGTTGAGCTGTCGTGGGGCCCGCGGGGGAGGAGGGAGGCCGCACGTGGCGCGCGATGCGGCGGCCTCACGCACACGTACCCGTACCGCCCGCCAGCGGGGCTTTAAAAGCGGACGGATGCGAGGGGGGCAACGTGTCGCTGCGGCGTAGGCCCTCGGCTGGTGGGACCCGCGGGGCGCGGCAAGTTGCAGCGGCTGTTTGTTGGGTGCCAGTTGCTGCCTGCTGGGTGCCCCTACAGGGTCGCGGAGAGCTACCTCCGCTTCGCGTGGGCCCGCCACGCGAAGCCGAGCCGAGCCGAGCCGGCTCTGGGATGCTTTTGTTCTGTGGCTCGGCTTGGCCGCTTCGAGCGGGGAGAAACGAACGAGGTTACTGGATTGGCGCCGTGTTTCTTTTGACGGAGTGTATGTTAATGCACTTGATTGGTGCCGTAGGAAATACTACTACTATACCTGGTACCGTGGGCGTGGGGCTCTTGCCTGTGGCATGAATGGTTCGCGCACAAATTCACGGATTTCGGATAACGTCGTGCCGGTTCATGCTACTACTTTAACTTGATAGACATAGAGTACTTGCTTTGCTCCAAAATATGTTTTCCAAACAAGAGAAGGGTCACAAAGAACCTGAACTCAGCTTTTATATGCCCCGCAAAAAAAAAAGAATCAACTTTATATGGATATTGCATTGAAATAAAAGTAAGAAAGGTCCCGAATGAAAAGCAAAATTACAACTCAGCCTAAGCACGTTACATAAACTCCCTAGACACGAGATGAAAATTGCAGTGTGATCCACAATCATCAACAAGGCTCTTACACCAAACCGAGTTCGCCATCACTGCGGATAGAACCACTTAGATGGGGGGCTCGTTATCGCTCCGTCGCGAATAGAAGCCGCATGAAGAATAAACAAACATTGTGTCACAGTCAGACTTTGCCTCCCTTTCACATCTTGGCCGGGAGGAAAACAACTCTCATTCGACCTGAGCAGTCAACAACTGAGCAACCAGAGATGCTACGACACCGTTGAGAAGAAACAAATAATAGAGCAGCAATAGGTGCCCTGGATCAGACGTCGTCAACATGTCTCCAACGCGAATATGGACTCCAGGAGGATGGAAACGAGTGCACCTTGGTCTCCTTGACGGTTGAAGAAACAAGGAACAAAAGCCTCAAAAAACGCAAGATCCCATTGCCTCACGATCTCATTTGAAGAGCTAGCGACAAATCCACCACCGGACGCCTCCTTCTCCACGGAAGTAGGCTTGGGGAGTGGACTATGTCCATCGGTTGATGCTCGTCTGTGCCGACAGAGAGCTCGCATACGACATCACGCTAGACCCTCACATATGATATCACGTGATACAAACCATAAGCAAATCATCATCTACCACTACTATATACATGATATCCTTGAGCTCCTCTCCCTCTACTCCGACGAACAACGTCGCCCACAAAGAGAGGAAATCAGCCAAGGAAGATCTTGTAGGGGGCTCTCAAATCTAGGTGGTGGGAGAGAGAACGATCTGACTTCTCCAAAATATGTTCCATAAGTCCATTTGGCTTCCACTGTTTTCTAGGGAGATGTATCACTGAGAGCGACAAAATATACTCTATTTTTCAATACAAATTGAGTGATGGTATTTTCACTAGACTAATCATTGTATATACCAAGATTGAATATCATACAAATATTACAAATGATTCTTGTGGTTCAGACTAGCAAATGGGGTTGTATGCCCATATGGGTATTGCTCCGCATCAATATCTATCCAATATCCACAACCTATTTGAATTCCCAAAACACGGGAATAGAAAATGTTTGTAATAAGATGCCATGGTGATCAAGAGTCGACTTCCACATCGCGCTGAGGGAGTCCTGGAATAGGGGGTCCTCGGATAACCGACCTATTGTTATGGGCCGGACTGTATGGGCCGCAAAGCAGACATCGGATGATCGAAGACCACCTACGCCAGATGGAAGCTTCGAGGAGCCATGCCATATTCTCCAAGTTATTAGCTGTAGTTAGGCATGTTTATCTCTTCGGCATGTAACCGACCATGTGTAAACTTAGTACACCCCCGGCGTCTATATAAGCCGGGGGCGTCGGGGGTATAGAGAGGACAACTCATCTAGGGTTAGATATACGATCTCGTGGTAGATGAACTCTATAACCCCTCATATCATCAATAAAACCAAGCATGGCGTAGGGTATTACCTCCATAGGAGGGCCCGAACCTGGGTAAACTCGTGTCCCATTCGTCTCCTGTTACCATCGATTCTAGTCTCAGAGTTCAGGGTCCGCCGATTTTGACACCGACATTGGTGCTTTCATTGTGAGTTCCTCTGTGAGCGCCGAAGGAATCGATAGCTCACCTCGTCACACATAGCGAAATCTGCATCGAGGGGACGCTCGGCCCCGATCAGAGTTTCATTGGTAACAACTTCTTATCACAGGCCAGCCCGACCGGTCATCATGGCCAGATCGGAAGGTTTCCCCCCAATCAGAGTATCAAGTTCGGAACCCTAGAGTTCGTGGATGATTCATGGGGAACACTCTTTCCAATGGAACCCTCAACATTCAAAGAAAAACCTGTAAGACCGGATGCTTTCACGTCCGAGACATCAGGTCCCATGGTGGAGCGAAACACAGATCCGCTTCGGCATAACTCTAGAACCGTCTGACCACTTGAAGAATCCACTCGTATCAGTGACATGCACCCTACCATCGCCTCGTTCTTAAACGAGTTGTTCGATCGGATAGCTATGCGTATATCGGATGACCAGGTTCCGATCTATGATCGAATCGGGATCAGACCCGACGACAGGGAGATCCATGTCCCTCCGGTCACCCACCTCGTCGCTACCATCGAGTGTCTGGCTGCGGATTCTGCCTGGCGGCCGGAGTTAAAAAACGTCTATATTTCAGTCTTCGATCTCCATGACCCTGACGGTGAATTAGAGGCGGGGAATCACTCTAAATCCGGACCGTCACCAGTCCGGAATCCTTCGCACGATTTGGAGACTGCAGTTCCGAACACTCGTTATGACAGGGAACCATTTTTTCCCCACCCACCACCCAAGACGATCATCCAAGTATCGCACCAAAGCCCATGTCTTCGGGCTTTTGAGATAGCAAGCAACTACAAGGAGAATCAGCCCACCACTTTTTGGGAAAGACTCCTACTCGCTAGGAGCAGAGTAAAAGGTCTTAGTGACCAAGATGTAAAGGCAATTTTCATTAGCAATTGCCATGATGAAGGGATTCTTAATGCCCTGGCCCGCCGACGCATAAGCAACTTTTTAGAGTTATCCGAATTGGCACAGGAGTACTGTGCCATGGAGAGTGTCTGGCAATCCGAGCGGTTGTTGTCGGAACCAATTTTCTCCGAACACCCTAGAGGAGCTCGGAAAAAGAGGATACCTCCAAATCGGCTAGCCAAGTACAAGCCCATCGACAAAAGAAACAAGTCCCTTTTTGGGACAGCACCATCCTCGACGTACTTTTGGATAAACCTTGCCCCATTAATTCCGTGTTGTTAAACACGAACCCAACACATAGCCTTCAAGCTTGCTGGGTCGTCAGGCAAGTCGCAAAATGTGGTGAGCCCATCCTCGACACATCTCCGTCAAACAGATGCTCTCCTTCGCCGCCCGGATTTAATGTTGAAGTCCTAATGGTCTATGAGATCTTCCCCTCGAGGAGCAGGCATAAAAGAGCTCTTAGAGAGCACAAGCAAGTCTACCATGTGGCAGCTACTAGCCCATGGGCAGATGTGCCGATTACTTTCGGGGACACTGACCAACCACCCATCCTTTGTTGGAAATATGCCCTAGAGGCAATAAATAAAGTGTTTATTATTGTATTTCCTTGTTCATGATAATCGTTTATTATCCATGCTATAATTGTATTAATTGGAAACATGGATACATGTGTGGATACATAGACAAACACAATGTCCCTAGTATGCCTCTAGTGAACTAGCTCGTTGATTGAAAGATGGTTAAGGTTTCCTAGCCATGGACATGAGATGTCATTTGATAACGTGATCACATCATTGGGAGAATGATGTGATGGACAAGACCCAAACTACAAACGTAGCTTATGATCGTGTCAGTTTATTGCTACTGTTTTCTGCATGTCAAGTATATGTTCCTATGACCATGAGATCATGCAACTCACAGATATCGGAGGAGTACCTTGTGTGTATCAAATGTCGCAACGTAACTGGGTGACTATAAAGGTGCTCTACAGGTGTCTCCGAGGGTGTTTGTTGAGTTGGCATGGATCAAGACTGGGATTTGTTACTCCGTGTGACGGAGAGGTATCTCAGGGCCCACTCGGTAATACAACATCACAATAAGCCTTGCAAGCAATGTGACTAAGTGTTGGTCACGGGATCTTGTATTACGGAACGAGTAAAGAGACTTGCCAGTAACGAGGTTGAACTAGGTATGGAGATACCGACGATCGAATCTCGGGCAAGTAACATACCAAAGAACAAAGGGAACATCATACGGGATTAACTGAATCCTTGACATAGAGGTTCGACCGATAAAGATCTTCGTAGAATATGTAGGAACCAATGTGGACATCCAGGTCCCGCCATTAGTTATTGACCGTAGAGGTGTCTCGGTCATGTCTACATAGTTCTTGAACCCGCAGGGTCTGCACACTTAAGGTTTGGTGACGTTTCGGTAGTATAGAGTTATGTATGGTAGTGACTGAAGTTTGTTCGGAGTCCCGGATGAGATCCCGGACGTCACGAGGAGCTCCAAAATGGTCCGGAGGTAAAGATTCATATATAGGAAGTCCCATTTTGGTCGCCGAAAAAGTTCCGGGCTCATCGGTAGTGTACCGGGAGTGCCGGTAGTGTACCGGGAGGGGTATTTCGACCCAAGAAGCTTCATGGGATGTGGGAGAGTGAATATCAGCGCTTAGTGGGCTGGTGGAAACTCCCACACAAGGCCCATGTGGCTGGAAGAAAAAACCCAGTAGGAAAAGGTGGAAAAAAGGCAAAAAGGAGCAATCCTAGTCCTACTAGGATTGGAGGAGAGTCCTCCTCCACCTCCCACTTCGGCCGAACCAAGATTGGCTTGGTGGACAAGCTACCTCCTCTCCTCCTCTCCTCCTATATATACTGGTGGTATTGAGGGTTTTTGCACTAGATTTTCAGCCACGTGCTACCCGTTCCCTCAAGTGCATAGTTTCTCCTCTAGATCGGTTTTGTGCAGTGCTTAGGCGAAGCCCTGCCGGAATTGCTCCACCACCATCGCTGGAGAACCGTCAGGCTGCTGGAGAACTCTTCTTCCTCTCCACTCCTTCTTGCTGGATCAAGACGATGGAGATCGTCATCAAGCTGTACGTGTGCTGAACGCGGAGGTGCCGTCCGTTCGGTGCTAGATCGGAAGGATCGTGATCAAGTTCGTGAGACGGATCGTGATCAAGTTCGTGGGACAGATCGTGACCGGATCGCGGGACGTATCGTGATTGGATCACGGGATGGATCGTGGGACGCACAGCGATTTGGATCGCGAAGACGTTCGACTACACCAACCGCGTTTCTTAACGCTTCCCGCTTAGCGATCTACAAGGGTATGTAGATCCACTCTCCCTCTTGTAGATGCTCATCACCATGGATAGATCTTCGTGTGCGTAGGAAATTTTTTGTTTCCCATGCAACGTTCCCCAACATCCTTCCCGGTCATTCACCGGCCGCTCTAGTCTTGAATCCCATCATTGATGGATACATGCTACATGAAGTGCTAATGGACGGCGGCAATGCTCTTAACCTCATATACGAGGCCACTCTAGAAAAAATGCAGTTCGACCGATCCCGCATCAAACATAGCAACACAACCTTCCAGGGAATTTTTCCAGGGAAAGAGGCACGCTGTTCCGGATGTATCATCCTGGACGTTGTGTTCGGCACACCCGAAAACTACCGATCTGAAGAACTTCTCTTCCACATCGTCCCCTTCCCAAGTGGCTATCATGCCCTACTGGGACGCGACGCCTTTACAAAGTTCCAGGCTCTACCCCTTACATGAAACTCAAAATGCCAGGACCGAATGGAGTGACCACGATCACTAGTGATCTGAACATAGCCCTTCGGGCCGAAAACAAAACGAAAGCGCTCACCCTCGAGGCATTACCAGAAAATTTCGCCACCGAAGAGTTGATTGCTCTGCGGTCGACAGTTAATAGGGATGGTGTGATCCTTAGCAAAAGGCCCAAGTCCACATCCTTTAAACTCGCAGAGGAAATCATTAAATTTCAGGTGCATCCAACGGACCCCAATAAGACAACGTCCATCAGAGCCCAACTCGATCCCCTTGTGGACGAAGCATTGCAGAATTTCCTCCACGTGAATTGGGACATTTTCGCCTGGCATCCTTCCGATATGCCTGGAATCCCACCGCGGCTCGCCGAACATAGCTTAAACATTATTCCAGGCTTTAAGCCCGTGAAACAGACTCTGTGCCGCTTCTCCAAGCCCAAACAGCAAACCATGGGTGAAGAATTAGCCAAACTTCTCGAGGACGGATTTATTCGGGATATTAAACACCCCGAGTGGCTAGCAAACCTGGTGATGGTACCCAAGAAAGACAAGTCCTGGCAGCCGTGTGTTGATTTCAAAGACGTCAACAAAGCATGCCCCAAGGACCCTTTCCCCTTACCACGCATAGACCAGATCATCAATGCCACAGCCGGACACGATTTGTTGTGTTTCCTCGATGCTTACTCTGGATACCATCAAATTAAAATGAAGGAATCCGATCAGGCGGCTACTGCATTCATCACCCCCTACAGGCCATTTTGCTTCAGCATGATGCCCTTTGGACTAAAAACGTCAGGGCCACATACCAGCGCATGATCCAAACCTGCCTCGCGACACAGGTCGGTAAGACTATCGAGGCATACGTGGATGATGTGGTAATCAAAACCAAACACGTCGGCTAGTTGATCGACGACTTACGCCAAACCTTCGCTAATCTACACGAATATGATATACGGCTCAATCCGGAAAAATGTGTATTCGAAGTTCCCTCTGGTAAGCTACTTGGATTCATCATCTCCCATAGAGGATTAGAGGCAAATCCATCTAAAATCTGTGCTCTATCAGAACTTGCAATTCCCACAGAGCTGAAGCATGTCTAGAGGCTAGCCGGGTGCATAACAACGTTAAGCCGCTTTATCTCCTGCCTCGGAGAAAAGGCTTTGCCGCTCTATAAGCTACTGAAATGGACAAACAATTTCGAATGGACCGATGAGGCAACGACTGCGTTAGAAGAAATCAAAACACTACTAGCAACCAACCCCATACTCATGGAACCAAGCGTCGGTGAGCCCATGTTGTTAGACATATCGGCCACCAACAAAGTCGTCAGTGCGGTGCTCGTCGTTGAACAAGATGAGGAGGGACATAAATTCCAGACTCAGAAACTGGTATATTATGTGTCAGAGGTGCTAATGCAGTGCAATTCCAGATACCCACAATATCAAAAAATAGCCTATATAGTATTCATGGCATCGAGGAAACTCAGACACTACTTCCAGGAGTGTGCGGTAACGGTGGCATCGGAAGTCCCCCTAAATGATATAATCAATAACAGGGATGCCACCGGCCGCATAGCCAAATTGGCCATTGAGCTCCTTCCTTTTGAAATAACCTACAAGCCACGCCGCGCAATTAAATCTCAGGTACTGGCGGACTTCCTGGCTGAATGGACAGAGGCCGAGCTCCCCAAGGAGGATAGTGCATACTCCCATTGGACAATGTACTTTGACTAATCCAAGACCTTGGCCGGTCTGGGGGCTGGAGTTATCCTCACATCCCCCACAGGCGACAACGTGCGATAAGTGTTGCAAATCATGTATGCCGACTCCAACAATGCCACCGAATATGAAGCTCTTCTTCATGGTCTTCGGATGGCGGTATCAATGGGCATACGACAACTAGAGGTACGGGGAGACTCAAACTTGGCCATATCCCAAATTAACGGCGAGTTCGACGCCCAAAATCCAAAGATGGCGGCATATAGAAACACCGTCCACAAGATATCTACTCGGTTCGAGGGGTTGGAATTCCACCACGTCGCTCGAGACAACAATCAAGCCACCGACATACTAGCCCGTATGGGAGCCAAGCGCGATCCCGTCCCAATAAACACCTTCCCGGAGCAGCTCTTTAATCCCTCCGTAGTGTGTCAGGACGATGACAATGGCGCCGGTCCAAATACGACAGATGAAGTTGTTCCCCTATAAACGAGCTAGATGATGGCATCATAGGCGGATCCACGATGAATGAGACGCCCTCGGCTCATGAGGTAATGGCAGTAATTGCGCCATGGACGGATCCCTTCCTCGCTTACCTTCTTCACAAGGAACTCCCCGACGATCAAACTGAGGCACGATGCATAGTTCGGCGATCCAAGGCCTACAAAGTACACAAGGGTGAGTTATACGAGAAAAGCACCACCGGAGTATTATAGAGGTGTATATCCGAGGAAGAAGGACGGGAGCTCCTCGCTGAAATCCATGCAGGCATGGGTGGGCATCACACCGCGGCAAGATCCCTTGTCAGCAAGGCCTTCCGAGCCGACTTCTTTTGGCCTACAGCTCGGACGAACGCCCAGTCACTTGTTCAACATTGCGTTGGGTGTCAACTCTTCACAAATCAAAGTCACATGCCCCCAACAGCTCTTTGAACTATTACGATCACCTGGCCTTTTGCGGTCTGGGGGCTGGACATGGTCGGACCCCATAAAGGGGGAATTAAGAAAAATAAATACCTACTGGTCATGGTCGACAAGTTCACCAAATGGATAGAAGCAAAGCCTATTAAATCGGCTATATTCGGACCAGTGATTGACTGAATATCTAGCACAGTACACCGTTACGGTGTCCCGCATAGTATAATAACGGATAATGGATCCAACTTCACGGCCCAAGAGGTCAAGGACTGGTGCGCAAAAATGGACATAAAGCTTGATTATGCATCAGTCTATCATCTGCATACCAATGGACAGGTCGAGCGAGCAAACGGTCTCATTATGAGCGACATCAAGCCATGTTTGATCCGATCTCTTCATGAGTCCGACTGTCATTGGGTGGAGGAACTCGACTTCGTTCTATGGGGCCTACGTACCACCTTGAACAGATCAACGGGTTACACACCATTTTTTATGGTCTATGGGGCAGAGGCAGTTCTCCCCTGCGATATTATCCACGACGCACCAAGAGTGCACATGTATGAGGAAAAGGAGGCCGAGTTGGATCGGCAGGACGACTTAGACACCTTGGAGGGGGAGGGGGACATAGCTCTGGCTCGATCCACTCTTTATCAACAGCTAGCTCGGCGGTACCAAAGTAGGGAGGTCAGGGAAAAAGCATACACGTAGGAGAACTCGTCCTACGGCTCCCAGAGAAATAGAAGCACAAACTCAACCCCAAATGGGAGGGTCCTTTCATCATCGACGAAGTGCTCGCAGGAGGGGCCTATCGTTTGCGGAGTCCATTCGATAACCGCCTTGAACCAAACCCATGGAACACAACTCGTCTTTGGCGCTTCTACGGATAAACCGGCGTCGTCTAAACTCCCCCACATTTTTTCCTTTTTGTTATTTTTTTTGCCTTTTCCCTTCCCACTTTGCTGTTCGATAGGGACAATGTCTTTTCTTACCCTATGTTCGGCTGAACCAATCTTGTACTACAGATAATCAACATACACCATAAAGTGTTAAATCCTAACACAACACATGGGGGCTTCTTTTAATAGCCAAACTTTTATTTGCTCATACTTACCGGGCACGCATGTTTCTTTTGTCATGTTCTAGCCATCATATGCATCAATTCGAACTAAGACTTTGCCAAGCTAGGTTGCCTCGCTCCTATGATTACTCTCTACGTTCCCGATTGTTCGACTAGAGAGTAAATGGAGCACCTCTGCAATTGTTACGACCGGGTCTTCCGGACACGTACCTCAGACAGGTGAAGCCGAAAGCTAGCTATCTTATGTACACAATTGGTCAGCTATGACGGAAACACCTTATACGGCCCTAGTCGCTATTACCGTTGTTTGGGTCTTTTCTTCCCGAAGGACACTTAGCCACATACTGCAAGTATGCGGACTTATATCTACGCTCTTCGTAGAACCCCGACAAAAGGTATCGATAGAGGTACTATTTTCATCGGAAGATGTTTCTTACTCTACGTCGTAATATAACATATCTTTCTGTGTGCTTTTCTATCTGTTCAGACTACATGGCCGGACTTCCTGGTTCCCCGAATACAGTTCGCTCTTTTGCGAGGGAATAATAAGGAGGAACACTCCCGAGATCTTCGCATGGGAGGGAGAAGCCGATGGCCGGTTAAGACAAAGTTTACAACACGGATTGTTTATACACATGTACATATAAATTACATGTGCGGCTACTGATCGAGATTATCAATTATTGTGTTAAAGGGGCAGTCTGCTTGCGAATGTCGGGTGGCTGGCATCCCCTGGTCATATACCAAGTGGAGTGGCACTTCTTTTCCATCTGATCCCACGGGACCAACCCGCGCCATATGCTCGGGGTTAAGTCCGGTGAAACGGTCTTGACCATAGCCCACGCCTCCCGTGCTCCCTTGTGGCAGGCCGAAGTCTTCCACAACTCAAACCTATTTCGAGCCCCCTTAAATCGATCCACAAATGCGGCTAACCCTTCAGGTGGCTGTTTGGTGGGCCATAGTGCCTTCATCATCCCTTTCATTGCTTTTTGCATGCGCTTATCGAGAGAGGTCAGCTCCTTCAGCAGGCCCCCTTGGTATGATTTGATCTCCTCTTCAGGATACCCGCACAGGAGGCTTGCACATGAGATAACAGCGCGGTTATTATCATTCCCTACATAATTTTTTTTGCTGATAACGGAATCGTACTTACCGAATACGCCCCTTTGAAGCTTTCGATTCTCTTCTTGAGTTTGGGCCAATTGAACCTTTGAACTCTTTATTTCTTCGTCTTGTTTTTGTATAACAAGGCAGCCAGCCTAATGCTGGGACTCCGCATACCTCTAAGAATCCCGGGCTTCTTCCAGCTGCCTTTCCATATGTCCTATTGATTCGGCTGCTACACGGAATCCATATGTCAAGCACGATGATATAAAAAAAGATTAGCAGTAAATGCATACTCACCATGGGCCTCTCGCGTAAAACTCTTTACTTGTGCTAGTTCGGCCTTCATGGATTGTACTTCCGTGCGGCTCTCCTCGAACTCCTTGGCCAATTGCTCGGACTGTTGCTTTGAGGCCTGCGTTAGTAGTCAAATAGTATGGGGATCCTTAATTCGTTTGTTCTAAAAAAATTAAGGCTCGAGGGCTACTAGGATTACACAAATATTTGGATTCTATAAAATCCAATCACTTACCTGTATGCTGGTTGTTATCAACTTAACAGCTTCACCGAATCCAGCTCGGGCGGCACCAAGGTGTGCATCCGCCGAGCATAGGGCGCCGAACTCTTGGTCGGAGTAAATTGGGTGCCTCATGGCCTCCCATCAGTGCCGATGATGCATGGCACTCTCCAACTCCGATTTGGTGACGGATACTCCATCACCAGATTCGGCGGTCGCCGGATTGGCCATGGGGGCTTTTGTAGCAGAAGCCGCATGGGTCGTGGCCCGAGAGCTTCGGGCATCTCCGGACACCCGGGTAGCCCCTTTGGTAGGAGAGGATTGGGTGTTTCGCCTAGATATTTCAATGAAACGAGCTGCTATGAGACTCTATTGACTACAACTATAAGCGGATAACCGAACAATGTACCTTTGGGA
This sequence comes from Hordeum marinum, assembly GCA_022496015.1. Taxonomy (NCBI): domain Eukaryota; kingdom Viridiplantae; phylum Streptophyta; class Magnoliopsida; order Poales; family Poaceae; genus Hordeum; species Hordeum marinum. The sequence goes on along the minus strand of CM039673.1, from coordinate 123,039,599 downwards.
TGAGCGGGCATGTGGATTTGTCCCCATGCCCGGCTCCTTCGCAGGGTCCCGGTTGGCCTCTGATTCGGCCGTAGCTTCGGCTACCGGCGTATGGCACGCAGATCGGCGGCGCTTGGGGGTTGGGACCGGCACATCCAGGGCGCTCTTGGTAGCTGGACTCTTGCAGGCGGAGCTTTTCTTCTTGCCCGTGGCAGGGATGGAGAATGACCCGGGGTAATCAATTATGATAGCCACCGGGGTCTCGACGATGCTGTGCTGGAAATAGACTCCATTTTCGAAGTCAAGGAGAAGATCCGGGTTCTCGTTGAAATCCGGATCATTGTCACGTGAATGGTTCTCGGGCTAAGGAGCCGGACAGTTGACTGTCTCGATGAAACTCCTCCATTCCTGTTCACACCAGGTCTCAGTCAAATAGAGCATGGAATGGAAACCCCAAACTGTTTCATGATTAAAAGAGAAAGGCTTACCCATTCTATGGGATTGTGGGCCAAATACCCTTCCTTGGTTGACCGCCGAACAAAGTCTTCTTGCTCTCCTTTGTACAGGTCGGCAAGTGCAGCGGCCAACGCCGTCGGGTTGGCGGGACCTTGATTTCGGGAGTGCATGGTGTCGCTTGTCCCATTGTATTGCCATAGGAGGTGTACCCTCTATTGGAGGGGTTGCACACACTGGGAGATGGCAGCGGCCATGACATCAATCATGTTCAGACGGTGGTGGACGAGCATCCGCACTTGCGCTTCTAGGCATCGCACTTTGGCGATTTCCTCCTGGGATGAGATCTTTGGTTGCCGGTTGTACCTCTTCTTCGGGAGGACGTCGGAGTATTCGGGAAGGCCTGTCTGGGTAGCTTGAACAAGGGCACATCTTCAATATAGAACCACTCCGAGGTCCATTCTTCAGATTTCCTAGTGTGCCTGCCGGATTCCCCATCCCCGCTATGTGGCACACTTCGGCCCTGCCAACCTCTAAAATTGTCTTATTCCGAGTTCGGGGGATGAGGCAGAAGTATGTCCTCCACAAATCTAAATGTGCTTCGCACCCTAAGAACATCTCGCAGAGGGCGACAAAGCCCGACATGTGTAAGACTGACCCTGGAGTGAGATGGTGGAGTTGGATCCCGTAGAACTCCAGTAACCCCTCAGGAATGGATGGATTGGAAACCCAAGGCCCCGGAGGAGGAAGGGGACGAATCGCATGCGCTCCCCCTTGTTAGGATTGGGGAAACGCTCGTCGAAAACCTCGTCGCCATAGGAGAGCAGACCCGCGCGGGTCGTCGCTAGATCTGATGATGGGAGGTATCCCTGGGTCTCTAGATTACGGAGCCGTAGGAGTGTAACAGAACAGCTGGTCCAATCCCCTGGGCATGAGCCATAGGGACGTGCGGAGGAGCTGGGGACGTTGGCCATGGTTTGCGTAGAACTTCCGCTGGGAGTTTCTTTCGATAAGGAGGGAGAGAATGTGGTCTGTGCCACGATTTTGTTTGATTAAATGGGTTGGTGCCCCCTATTGTGGAAGTGCAAGATTGTAAAAATGACTAACCACTCTCCTCCTCATGATGCGCAGAAGTCTAGGAACACGCGCAATTATTATAATAAACCTGCGCCCGCGACGCTTGAGATCTTACCGAAAACTGGTCGGTTGCCGAACTAACAAGGATGAGGGACTCGCGTTGCAAGCCGAAGACGATGATGGGAGGAGATCGTCCGGATATAAATCGGCGTTGAAGGCTAGTCCGAGGGCTACTGAGGGAGTCCTAGATTAGGGGGTCCTCGGATAGCCGACCTATTCTTATGGGCCAGACTGTATGGGCCGCAAAGCAGACATCGGATGATCGAAGACCACCTACGCTAGATGGAAGCTTCGAGGAGCCATGACGTATTCTCCAAGTTTTTAGCTGTAGTTAGGCATGTTTATCTCTTCGGCATGTAACTGACCATGTGTAAACCTAGGACACCCCCGGTGTCTATATAAGCCGGAGGTGTCAGGGGTATAGAGAGGACAACTCATCTAGGCTTAGATATACGATCTTGTGGTACATTAACTCTGTCGGATTTCGGGCTCCGCAAAACCCTTAAGATTCGAACACAGGGGCATGTGCAAAGGTCCCCTGCAGCCTCTCCGGACCTAGCTTGCTAATCGATGAACACAACAAAGAACTCGCACGATGACGAGGAAGAAGATGAACACGATAGTTTACCCAGGTTCGGGCCCTGTAAAGCGTAATACCCTACTCCTGCTTTGGTGGATTGCCTCTCGAGGAGGTGAGGTGGATGAACAAGTACAATGTTTCAGGGCCTCCTGAGGGCTCTCACTGGTATTCGAGGCTCCCTGTGGTTTGGTGGACGATGAGTGATGAAGTCGGTCGATCGGGTTCGGATCCCCTTCTACGAAGCAGCCTACCCTCTATATATAGCGGTGGCCCGGGTCCTCTTACCTTATCACAATGGCGGCAAGGGATCCCACAATGGCCAATTTTGAAGGGGGGGAAGGGTTCGTGCTCGCCCTGCCCAAAGGCGGTCTTCGCTTGCAAAGTAATTGTCGATGCCGTAAGGACGGGCTCAGCGATGACGTCCGTCCTGCGGAGCTGGTGGTTGCGATCTTGTTGCACCATAATGGAAACCTTGGGGGGGTGATTTGGGAACCCACATATGTCCTTGCTCCCTTTTCACCAAAGGGGAAACTGCACTGCCTGGCGCACTGGTGCTCTCCTGTCCTTCCTTGCGTCATATTTGACTCCTGAGGCCGGGCCTTGCATAGAGATCTCCGCCGCTCCGGAGGGGGACTAGGGAGGCCCGCCCTTGCCGGCCTTGATGCTCCTCCTCCTCGCGAGGCTTGGGCCCTCGTGAGGGCCTTGTCTTCAGTGGGGTCGCGCCTGGCTGCGCTGGTTGATGAAGTGGGCCACGTCCTGAGCCGCAGGCAGGCATGTCTGGATACCCCCGTTCCCAGAACGCCGACAGTAGCCCACAGGCCCAAGTAACGCCCGAGATGGCTTACGGGCATAGCCTGGAGGACGGTCTGAAGTGTCGTGGGCCCCCAAATGCCCGCGGGCCACGCTTGGCACGCGTTAAACGCCTCGGCGGCGACGCCTCCGCTCCTCGAGGCCGTCTGGAATCGCACCCAGTTGGATTGACGCGATGCCTGGGCGCAGCACAGGCCATCATTGCTTCCCATCAAGTGTTGTCGCTGCTGCAGGCTGCATGGATGTGACTCTTTGGAGGATAGGGGAGGCGACGCGGATAGAACCGCATTGACCGAACCGCCTCACGCCGCCCGAGGGGCTCGCGACGCCTGCCCTCCCATGACGCCTCATGGCCGCGGTTACGCCTATAAATCCGCCCTGTCCCTGGCTAGGGAAGGGTATTGTAGTCTTGAGGCTTCCCCTTGTTTCCTTCATTCCGCCAGCACAAAAACCTCTGTCCTTCTCGTCTCCCTGTCCTTCATGGCATCCGGAGGGAGTGGTGCAAGCGCAGGGAAGCGGCCGGCTCCTCTGGCTTCTTCGCCCTACTCCGTAGGTGGCGGCAGGGCGCCCTCGGGGTCGGCATGAGTTTGCCAGCAGTGGGCCCTAGTCGACAAGTAAGTATTCCGCTGCCTCCCTTTTCTCTCGCTCTTTTGTCCATCGTCTGGAGCTGGATCTCCTTCCCTTCCTTCCAGGATTCCTGCGGCCTAGAAGCGCAAACTTGGCGACCTTTAGGAGGAGGTAGAGATGCTGCAGGCCCGGCTGACCATCGCCGAGGCCGCCTTCAATGCCGCCCTCTGGGGCGAGGCCGAGGCCCAGGCGGAACTGGCGTCCCTCCAAACCCAGGTCCAAGAGGCGGTGCATGCCAGGGTGCTGGAGTCCCTCCGTGCCAAGCAGTTCCAGGGCATCGCCTGCCGCGCGGCCGGCGCGGTGAGCCGGTTCGTCGGGGATGCCGCCGCGTAGCCACATGTGCACAGTGATGGGGGTTACCTTGAGTTCTTCTGAAGGTGGTGGAGGCACTGGATACTAGCGTCTCTCGCGTCGACGCGGATAGCGCGTCCGACGCGCGTGACCTTGTGGACCTTTCCTTAACACTCGTCTACTCCAACCTGCGCCGCCTCACCCCGCAGCTCGACCTCTAGCGACTTGGAGAGTAGGTGCCTGACGAGCTCCAGCACCCCCTCCGGGACAAGACGCGCCCGCTTGTGGAGGCCATGGTGGACCGGTTCATCCAGGTGCCCGCCTCAAGCGAGGAGGACGGCTCCAACGCAGAGCCAGCCGGCGGCGCGGGCGGCAACGGTGAGTCCTCCCCTCAGGCACCCTGCATTCCTATTTACCGGTACCTATAATGCTCGAACAAGGACCCTGCCCCATGGGGCGTTAAAATTTTGCATGTTACCTTTGTCGTCTTTCTTTTATTCCTTGATTTGCTGGTTGTGGTGTTGGTGGGCGCCATCATGGTCGTGGCCCTACGTCAACCCCCAATACGGCCCCTACGAGGCTCTCCCCCTCTAGGGGAGACTCACATCCATTGCTCCTGTAGGGCCCTGGGCCTCGCGGCTCATCGCGATCGAGCCCCTCCTCGCGTGTCTCCACCTTTGTCGCTTCATCCCTTAGGGGCCTTGGCAGCCGCACATAGTAGTCGTAGTTCCTGCATTTTTAGGTTAGCGTGTGTAGTCCTCATTTCATCCCCGGGGTCATTATTAGGCCAGGAGGCTCTTGACGGGTTCGATAGTGTACTTAGCTTTGTATGATGTTGGCGATCCTGCGTCGCGAGGCAAGACGGGCTGTTTTGTCAAGCTGTAACTTCGTCCGTGATATCTATTTCTTACGTGCTGAACAGTCTAGGGGCCCTTTCGGCACTCTGCGCCTGTAGGTCCCAGTACCGCACATTCCCCCGCCACCATTAGGTATGACCGGAGAGGACGTACTTCACGAGGCTATGCCCCGGTACTCCTGATGCCGACCGAAAACCGTGGACGACACTAGGAAGTCGAGTGGCATTATGACAGGTAAGGCTCCCGAGGCACGTTGCCCAGGAGCCCCCTTTTTCGACGCTCAAACCGCTCTACGTCGTCAAGTCCCAGTCCCGCACATTTCCCCACCACCGTTAGGTACGACCAGAAACAAAGGACGCACTTCACGAGGCGAGGCCCCGACACCCCTGATACCGACCGGAAACCAAGGACGACATCAGGGGGACGAGTGGCCTTATGACCGCTAAGGCTCCTGAGGCGTGCTGCTTAGGAGACCCTTTGACGCTCAAGCGACCCCCATTCCGTCCTTCCATGTGCCACCTCAGGAGGCCCTGGCCCCCCCAAGACCCCATGTTGTGCTGTCGTGCTGTGGTCGGAGCCCATAGCTTCTCGCAAAACGCCAATCTAGAAAGAGAGAGAGAGAACTCAAGATCGGTAAAATGAGAGAACAAATAGAAAAGGTCCCCGCCCCTCTTTTCTTTTAAAACATAGGGTCACAAAATCTTCGAGCTTCCGACAGGCTCAAGCACAAAAAGGGCCATTGAAGGCTGGAACTTGAAATACAAAAAAGAGCGAGAAAATGGCCGCGTTCGGATTTTTGGGGTTGTCCCCGCCTTCATATTCCCCCAGCGCTAAGCGTAGGGCATCCACATCGCATGGGCATAGCCATTGATGGGCAGTGTTGACTTCTCCGCCAGCTCTGGGCTGTGGCTGCCACATTGCATGGGAGGAACCCCTCCGCGTCCTCGGGAGCTCTGGGCGTATATAGCCTGCTCATTATTACGTGAGAGTGTCATGGGTCGATGTAGGTCCCCGGGGTGTATAGGGAGCCGCACACCTCGCAGGCAAGGAGCCCACTCGTAGCCCCCAGGCTCGTCGCGGCGAAGTGTGGTCTGCTCTGGGCGAGCCCTCGAGCGTAGGGGAAGCCCCCTATGCTCTTTGGCTGGAGAGCCCGCCCCAGCAGAAGGTCCTAAGTTCCCCGGCGTTGCCCCAACGCGCCTCGCTGGGGCCCCCGGGGTTCCCATGCCGATACTCTGGGCCCTGTACCCAGGCCGGGCGAGCCAGGCCTAGGGACATGGGCGAGTACATGTTCGCCCGCCGGTGATCGAGCGAAAGCCGTCCTGGCGACATGGGAATATGTTCCACCCTCCGTCCCCTAGCGAGTGTCGTGCGCCCCGGAGACAAGGGTGCATGTTCCACCCTTGGCCTCCAGGTTGGGATCATCTGGCCCAGGGATATGGGCGTGTGTTCCACCCATCGTCCCCAAGCAGCCTAAATGTGAGGAAGGGCCGGGGCGACAGGGCATGCCATGCGGTTGGTGACGACGACAGCCCCCAGCGCCTGTCGAGGAACCGACCAGTGTGGATGCCCACTGATGAGGTGGCAGAGCGCCGCTGGGTGTTCCACCCCGCCTGCCCCAGAAGTTCCACGCGGGCGGCTCGCCGCTTCGCATGGACTCATTGTCCTCCTACCATGAGTGCCAGGAGCGTCGGCTGGTCGAGACCAGATGGAGATTTCGACATGCCCCCTACCTAGCGCGCCAAATGTTAGATTTCGGGCTCCGCAAAACCCTTAAGATTCGAACACATGGGCGTGTGCGAAGATCCCCTGCAGCCTCGCCCGGCCTAGCTTGCTACTCAATGAACACAACAAAAAACTCGCGCGATGACAAGGAAAAAGATGAACACGATAGTTTACCCAGGTTCGGGCCGCTGCGAAGCGTAATACCCTACTCCTACTTTGGTGGATTTCTTCTCGAGGAGGTGAGGTGTATGAACAAGTACAATGTTTCGAGGCCCATGAGGGCTCTCAGTGGTGTTCGAGGCTCCCTGTGGTTTGGTGGATGATGAGTGATGGAGTCGGTTGATCGGGTTCGGATCCCCTTCTATGAAGCAGCCTACCCTCTCTATATAGCGGTGGCCCGGGTCCTCTTCTCGTATCACAATGGTGGGAAGGGATCCCACAACGGCCAATTTTGAAGGGGGGCAGGGGTTCGTGCTCGCACTGCCCAAAGGCGGTCTTCGCCTGCACAATAGTTGTCGATGCTGTAGGGACGGGCTTAGTGATGATGTCCGTCCTACGGAGCTGGTGGTTGTGGTCTTGTTGCATCGGAATGGAAACCTTTGGGGGTACTTTGGGAACCCGCGTATGTCCTTGCTCCCTTTGCACCAAAGGGGAAACTATGCTGCCTGGCGCACTGGTGCTCGCCTGTCCTTCCTTGCGTCATCTTTGACTCCTCAGGCCGAGCCTTGCATAGAGATCTCCGCCGCTCCGGAGGGGGCCTGGGGAGGCCCGCCTTGCGGCCTTGATGCTGCTCCTCCTCGCGAGGCTTGGGACCTCGCGAGGGCCTTGTCTTTAGTGGGGTCGCGCCCGACTGCACTGGTTGATGAAGTGGGCCACGTCCTGGGCCACAGGCAGGCAGGTCTGGGTACCCCAGTTCCCAGAACACCGACAAACTCTGTAACCCCTCATATCATCAATACAACCAAGCAGGACGTAGGGTATTACCTCCATAGGAGGGCCCGAACCTGGGTAAACTCGTGTCCCCTTCGTCTCCTGTTACCGTTGATTCTAGTCTCACAGTTCGGGACCCCATACCCGAGATCCGCCGGCTTTGACACCGACAGCGTCGAGTCGTTTGCACCACTGCAGGTTCCTATGGCCTACACATGCTTCTATGGTGACATGAGGTCAAGGTGACCCTGGATCTGAGTATCTGGTCCATGTATCATAGATTCTTCAAGATCTTCATTGCTGGTGAAACCTGGGTAGTGATAACTATGTGAGTAATTCTTTTTGGCTTTCCCCAGCTTGGCATTCAACTGATGATGTCAATCATTCAACTGGTGCTCGACAACCATTCAACTGATGATGTCAATCATTGAATACCCAGCTTGGCATGATTAGCATTTTTCATGGCTGGAGGGGATTGAATGACATAGATATGGTAGGATTTGGATCTCTATGATTACTGTGTTATGGCTGGATCATAGCTAGAACACATAGTGACGAGAGTGAATATCAGTAAAACATACATCATCTACTATAATACGACGTATCGAAAATTACATATATACACGCATTGCACAACTCAAGTTTGGCATATATTACAATAGAAACACACACACACACACACACACATATATATATATATATATATATCACTAAGTTAGGACTCCATCAACGCCATTGACTTAATGAGTGTAGACATGTGATCCTATCGCCTCTTAACCGTCGACATCTGCAAATGACAGGTGCATGAGTATATGGAATGTACTCGCAAGTTGCAAAGGAAATAACAACAGAGTTTCATGCAAGGTAATTTGAAATTTTGCTATGATGGTTTTGTTTATGAAAAGCCAATATTCACCTATACTATACTTTGCAAACTTTTTGGAAATAAATTGTTTTTTGTTAAAACACATATAGAGTTAGGGTGAAGTGCTTAAGTAGACGCACCAAGGCTCGGTCTCCAACCTAAGTGATAGACTTAGGGTTGAAGTGAAACACACAATGTGTGTATCTCCAACCTTGAACCCCCAAAGACAATTTTAATAAAAGAAAAGAGAGATCCTTATTCAGTTGAAGTCTTCAGTTGCTCAAATTGCCCATGTCTAGGGCACGATCAATAGATTGGTTTAAACCCCTTACAAAGTTAGTACACGTTCCCCACATGACACATTCAATCCCATTTGTCATTACACCCATTTGTACATGACCAAGAGGAGATTGTGACAAGCCTTTTGTAAGCAATCCCCTATAAGTTTCCTTAACCAGCCCGATACCTAGGCAATTAAGTCCTCTCTCTAATAGCGGTCCTAAAGTAAAGACATCCTCTAAGTAATAAACTAATACTAACCCAATAATAGAATGCGGTTGTACTAAAAACTACTTTGTACTAAAACTTGAAAGATCTTAGTCTCATGGATGGTGGTTCCCTCCAAAAACATAAGTGCAAGACCATAGTTGGGTGCAATCACTTAAGTGTGTGTGTCCCTCCTAAGGTGCAATCACTTAGTGTGCAAGACCTTAGTCTGGTGCAATCACTTGTAAACGTCCCAACCAATCACTACAGGAATCGGGTTCTTTGCCATCTGCCACGACAGACGGTAAAGGACTAGTCCACGGATGGCAAAGGTCTTTGCCATCAGCCGACAGACGATAAAAGTTTCGGCACAACTAGTGCCGGCAATGCGGCTATTTGCCGTCTGCCAAGACACAACAGATGGTAAAGAATCTTTGACATCAGCTGGCTGACGACAACGTATGATCATTATCCCCATTAGATGGCTAACAACATACTTTGCCGTCCCAAGCCCTTTGCCATCTGCCGGCCCAAGACCTTTGCCATTTGCGTGCCCCAAGCCCTTTGCCATCTGCCTGCCCCAAGCCCTTTGCCATATGCCTGGCCCCAAGCCCTTTGCCATCTGCCTGGCCCCAATCCCTTTGCCATATGACTGCCCCAAGCCTTTGCTATTTGCCAACAGATGGCAAAGTGACCAAATGGGTCAGACCTGGTGCTCCCAGGTTGCACAGGCTGCTGCCACATGGCATCTTTGCCGTCTATTGGCAGATGGCAAAGCCATTTGCCATCTGTTGGTAGATGGCAAAGAGCCTGTATTGCCCCTTTTTTGTTTGTTTTGTTTTATTTCCCTGCATTTTCACAGCACATATGTATATAGTTTCAGACATCTTCAACACATATATTTCACAACACATATATTTCCAACATCCATATATACATACATAAGTTTCACATTGTTCGTCAATACAACTAAAAAATGAGCACTAGCAGTCCATCAATCGTAGCTTCCATGAAGTGAATCAAATCTGCAAAAACGGGAGTAGTTAAGAAAGTTAGAAGAAGAAGAAGAAGACTAAATGAATAAGAAGACGTAGAAAAAGAAGACTAGAATAATAATAATAATAATAATAAGGAGTAGAAGATGGAGAAAAAGAAAGAAGAGAAAAAGGAAGAATAAGAATATATTTCCTTCTTCTTCTCTCTTCTATCTTTTTATCCTTTACCTTCTCATTCTTCTTCTTTTATTCTTTCTTCTTCTATTCTTTATTTTTGTCCCCTTCCTTGTTTTTCTTCTTCTTATTCCTTATTTGTGTCATTTTAGAGCTAACTTAGGTAATTATGCCATTTTTGAGCTAACTAAGCTTATTATACCAATTTGAAGGAAAACAAGCTAAGGATATGACATTTATGAGCTAACCAAGGTTGTTATGCTATTTTTGACCTAACTAAGATAATTATGTCATAAATGATGTAAATAAGCTAATCATGTCATTTTGGAGGATAATTAGTTAAGTATGTCTTTCTTTGGGAAAATGAGCCATGTAAGTGGATATTAGGGCTAACTAGCACGTATGAAGATAAGTATGCATTTGTTAAGCAAAACACTAGAGAGAACTGACTGTCCTCTTCATCCCAGAGGTGAAGCACTGGGGTTGCTCGAGCCGATTTCACCTTGAGAAAGATGCCCTGGAGAAGGGTTGTCTGATGCGGCTCGGGAGTTATGCTGCACCAAAGATTATTTGCAATGTCTGATTACCATGATGACACTCAAATGTTAAGACTAGTAACTAATGACCATTCAAATGAAAATCACCATTCCCGCCGTGGTAATGAATGGCATCGCTGGAGGGGTCTGACCAGTCTTCTCACACATATACTGCACATTTGGTTTTGACAAGTCAGTCATATTAGTTAGTAATGAAACGAACATTACATGCATGATTTGGCTAATATGAAGAAGATACTTACCACGAAGAGCTCGTAAATGGTCCGGTGGGATGCCTCGTTTCATTACCTCTCCTCCTCCAACAACCAAACCATCTTCTGCTCCGTGGCCAGTTGCAGCTCTGCCACCAATTAATGTCTACTACACAACTTTATTCTTGTAGACTCGTGTTGGGCATCCAAGCGTAGAGTCTTGTAGGACTGTAGAAATTTTCCCTCAAGTGGATGACCTAAGGTTCATTAATCCGTGGGAGCTGTAGGATGAAGATGGTCTCTCTCAAACAACCCTGCAATCAAATACAAGAAATCTCTTGTGTCCCCAACACACACAATACAATGGCAAATTATATAGGTGCACTAGTTAGGCGAAGAGATAGGGATACAAGTGTAGTAATGATAGTAGATATTGATTTTTGTAATATGAAAATATAAAAATAGAAAGGTAGCAAGTGACAAAAGTGAGCACAAACGGTATTGCAATGCTTGAAAACAAGGCCTAGGGTCCGTACTTTCGCTAGTGCAATCTCTCAACAATACTCACATAGTTGAATCATATGTAAATCCCTCACGTGTGACAAAGAGTTCACTCCAAAGTCACAAATAGCGGTGAACAAACAAAGAAATTATTGTAGGGTAAGAAACCACCTCAAAGTTATCTTTTCCGATCAATCTTATGAGCTATCCCTATAAGTGCCACGAACATCCCTAGAGTTCGTTCTAAACTAACACCTTAAGATACACATCAACCAAAACTATAATGTCACCTAGATACTCCAATGTCACCACGAGTACCCATGGGCTTGATTATACGATATGCATCACACAATTTCAGATTCATCATGTTCAATCCAACACAAAGAACTTCAAAGAGTGCCCAAAGTTTCTACCGGAGAGTCAAGACGAAAACATGTGACAACCCCTATGCATAGACTCCCAAGGAAACGGAACCCGCAAGTTGATCACCAAAACATACATCAAGTGGATCAATAGAACATCCCATTGTCACCTAGATATCCCATCTCAAGACATACATCAAGTGTTCTCAAATCCTTTAAAGACTCAATCTGATAAGAAAACTTCAAAGGAAAAACTCAATTCATCAAAAGAACATAGAGAGGGGAAAAGTCCATATGATTCATCTATATTAATAAAGCTCGCGGTAAATCAAGATCGTGCAATCTCAAGAACACGAGAGAGAGAGAGAGAGAGGTCAAACACATAATTACTGGTACATACCCTCAGCCCCGAGGGTGAACTACTCCCTCCTTGTCATGGAGACCGTCGGGATGATGAAGATGGCCTCCGGTGATGGTTTCCTCATGTGGCAGGGTGCCAGAACGGGCTCTCGATTGGTTTTTCGTGGCTACAGAGGCTTGCGGCGGTGGAACTCCCGATCTAGGTTTCTTTCTAGAGGTTTGTGGATTTATAGGAGTACTTGGCGTTGGAATCACGTCAAGGGGACTCCCGAGGGACCCACAAGCCAGGGGGCGCGCCCTAGGGGAGGCGCCCTGGTGGCTTGTGGCTGCCTTAGGACTCCTCTCCGTTATCTTTTTGCTCCAGTATTTTTTACATTTTGCAAAAATATTCTGCATAAATTTTCAGCCCATTTTGAGAACTTTTATTTCTGAACAAAAACAACACCATGGTAGTTGTGCTAAAAATAGCATCAGTCCGGGTTAGTTCTAATAAAATCATACCAAAATCATATAGGATTATTGTAAACATGGCATGAATACTTCATAAATTATAGATGCATTGGATACGTATCAGCACCCCCAAGCTTAATTCCTGCCCGTCCTCGAGTAGGTAAATGATAAAAGAAATAATTTATGAAGCGTGAATGGTGCCTAACATATTTATCCATGTAATATTCTTTATTGTGGCATGAATGTTTAGATCCATAAGACTCAAAACAAAAGCTTAATGTTGACATAAAAACAATAATACTTCAAGCATACTAACAAAGCAATTGTGTCTCTTCAAAATAACATGGAAAAAGAAAGTTATCCCTACAAAATCATATAGTCTGGCTATGCTCCCTCTTCCCCACATAAAGTATTTATATCATGCACAACCCCGATGACAAGTCAAGCAATTGTTTCACACCTTTTATGTTCTCAAACCTTTTCAACTCTCACGCAATACATGAGCGTGAGCCATGGATATATCACTATAGGTGGAATAGAATATGGTGGAGGTTATGAAGAAAAAGGAGAAGATAGTCTCACATAAACTAGGCGTATCAACGGGCTATGGAGATGATGGGCATCTTTGGCCTCTTTTTTTATTTGGGATTCATTGGCCTCTTTTACTTTTCATAAAGTCTGGAGTCTCATCCCAACTTGTGAGGGAATCATAGCTTCCATCATCCTTTCCTCACATGGGACAATGCTCTAATAATGATGATCATCACACTTTTATCTACTTACAACTCGATACCTAGAACAAAATATGACTCTATATGAATGCCTTTGGCGGTGTACCAGGATGTTCAATGATCTATCATAGCAAATGACATCAAAAAATGGACAAGCCATGAAAGCATCATGCTAGCTATGTTACAATCATGCAAAGCAATATGAAAATGATGGTGCGTGTCATAATAAACGGAACGGTGGAAGTTGCATGTCAATATATCTTGGAATGGCTATGGAAATGCCCTAATAGGTAGGTATGGTGGATATTTTGAGGAAGGTTATATGGTGATTTTAATGCACCAGCGAAAGTTGCACGGTACTAGAGAGGCTAGCAAATGTGGAAGGGTGAGAGTGTGTATAATCCATGGACTCACATTAGTCATAAGGAACTCACATAATTATTGCAAAAGTCTATTAGTTATCGAAGCAAAGTATTAGACACATGCTCCTAGGGTAGAGGTTGGTAGGATTTAAACATCATGCGCTCCCGACCCTCACAAAGGATGACACTCAATAAACAAATCATGCCCCGACTTCGTTACATAACGGTTCACCATACGTGCATGCTACGGGAATCGCAAACCTTTGACACAAGTATTTTTACAAATTCACAATTAATCACTAGCATGACTCTAATATCACCATCTTTATATCTCAAAACTTTATGCGAGGAATCAAACTTCTCATAGTATTCATTGTACTTTATATGAAAGTTTTTATTATATCCCTCTTGGATGCCCATTATATTAGGACTATTCATAACCTAAGAAAATTACCATGATGTTTAGAGACTCTCAAAATAATATAGGTGAAGCATGAGCGTTCATCAATTTATATAAAATGAAACCACCGCCATGCTCTACAAAGATATACGTGAAGCACTAGAGAAAATTGACAAACTACTCCAAATAGATATAAGTGAAGATAAATGAGTAGGTAAACAATCAAGTAGCTATGTGAGGGATCTATATCTCAATAAATATTTTCATATCTGAGTATTTTATTCAACAGCAAGCAAAATAAAAATATCAATCCAAGAATAGCACGCATCATGTGAACGAATTAAATTTTTGGCTCAACATAGGCAAACGGTAATTGTTGAAGAAGAAAGGTGGGATGCCAACCGGGGCATCCCCAAGCTTAGATGCTTGAGACTCCTTGAAATATTAATTAGGGATGCCTTGGGCATACGCAAGCTTGAGATCTTGTGTCTCGTTAATTCCTCTCATATCATGGTTTCCCTAATTCTTATAAACTTCATCCACACAAAGCTCAACAAGAATTCGTGAGATAGGTTAGGACACATAAGAATAAATCAACACTTCATGTACTGCCAAGATAAGTTGAAAAATAATTTTCAAACATAATCTAATATTTAATATTGTTTCTTTAATTTATATCTACCAATATAGTCTATGGAAACTATAGGATAAGTAGATAACAAAACTATGACAACAATCTGTCCAGACAGAAGAGTCTATAGCAATTTATGAAAAAGTGTACTTATGTAACTAAAACAATTATGAAAATTTAGGAAAATCTAACTAATATTTATTAAAACACTATGTAAAAATTTCAGAAACTTTCCACGTGCTAGTAACATATGAAAATTCAAACACTACAGCAAAAGTTTCTGTTTTAACACAGCACACATCAAAACATGCAATGCAAGCATCCTAAGATGGTTCTTGGAAATTTTATTAAAAAACAAGATTATAAATAACAGCTAACATATAAAAACAAAATAAAATTATGCTCCAAGCAAAACTCATATTATGTGATGAATAAAAATATAGCTCCAAGTAAGATATACCAATAGTGTTGAAGACGAAAGAGGGGATGCCGATGCCTTCCAGGCCATCCCCAAGCTTAGGCGCTTGAATCTTCCTTGGATATTACCTTGGGTGTGCCTTGTGAATCCCCAATATTAGGTTCTTTTCACTCCTTATTCTCCCCATATCGGTGTCTCACCCAAAACTTGAAAACTTCAATCACACAAAACTTAACGGAACTTCGTGAGAAGGGTTAGTGTAATAAAGATAGATTATTCACTTAGGTACTGTCAAGACAAGATTCATAATTGTTCCCAAATGGTACCTACTGTATTATACCATTCCCATAATTTATACCACTGAATATAAGCTATCAGAACACTAAAACAGGCAAACTGTGCATGCAAAATAGAATCTGTCAAAAACAAAATAGCTTGTGAAGATCTATAGTATAACCATACTTCAGTGTCTCTAAAAATTCTGAAAAAGTAGTAAAATATGGAAAATTTGTATATAAATATTTTGTAAAAAATTAAGATCCAATCGATGCTTCTGTGAATTTATAAAATTCCTGGACTGGGCGTCAAAGTTTCTTTTTTTCAGCAAGATCAAATCAACTATCACCGTAGACCACCCAAAGGTCTTACTTGGCACAAACACTAATTAAAACACTAAAACACAATTACTACAGAGGTAATAATGTGTAATTTATTCAAGAAAAGAAATAAAACAAAAAAATAAAAATAAAATTGGGTTGTCTCCCAACAAGCGCTATTGTTTAACGCCCCTAACTAGGCATAATGATTTCAATGATGCTCACATAGGGAATAGTATTTGAGACATGCAAAAGAGCATCATGAATCACATGAGAAGCATATTTAAGTCTAACCCACTTCCGATGCATAGGGATTTTTTGAGCAAACAATTCATGAGAACAAGAATCAACTTGCATAGGAAGGCAAAACAAGATTATCTTCGAAAATTTCAACATATAGAGAGGAAACTTGATATTATTGCAATTACTACAAGCATAAGTTCCTCCCTCATAATAATTTTCAGTAGCATCATGAAGTAATTCAACAATATAACTATCACATAAAACATCATCTTCATGATCCACAAGCATAGAAAATTTGTCACTCTCCACATAAGCAATTTTCTTCTCATTCATAATAGTGGGAGCAAACTCAACGAAATAACTATCATGAGGTACTTGATTGACATAACCACTTTGAATATTAAAATCATGATGAAAAATTTCATGGTTTTCATTAATATTTATACAATACATGTCATCACAATAATCATAATATATAGGAGGCATGCCATCATCATAATATTTTTGCTCATCAAAACTTGGGGCACTAAAAATATCATCTTCATCAAACATAGCATCCCCAAGCTTGTGGCTTTACATATCACTAGCATCATGAATATTCAGAGAATTCATACTAGCTATATTTCTATCATGCTCACCATTCAAGGAATTCTCATCAAGTATTTTCATAAATTCTTCCTCTACCAATTGAGCACAATTTTCCGAAGCATCATTTTCATGAAAGACATTAAAGAGGC
Organism: Hordeum marinum; assembly: GCA_022496015.1. Taxonomy (NCBI): domain Eukaryota; kingdom Viridiplantae; phylum Streptophyta; class Magnoliopsida; order Poales; family Poaceae; genus Hordeum; species Hordeum marinum. Next base: position 123,023,154 of record CM039673.1, on the reverse strand, counting down.
GAAACAATTGATGCAAGCTAAACTCCATTTTTTGTAGTTTTCTTTTATAAAACCAAAATAGTGAAAAACAAGAAACTAAAATATTTGATTGCAATATCTAAAGATATACCTTCAAGCACTCACCTCCCTGGCAACAGCGCCAGAAAAGAGCTTGATGTCTACTACGCAACTTTATTCTTGTAGACTCGTGTTGGACCTCCAAGCGCGGAGTTTTGTAGGACAGTAGAAATTTTCCCTCAAGAGGATGACCTAAGGTTTATCAATCCATGGGAGGTGTAGGATGAAGATGGTCTCTCTCAAACAACCCTGCAATCAAATACAAGAAATCTTTGTGTCCCCAACACACCCAATACAATAGAAAATTGTATAGGTGCACTAGTTCGGTGAAGAGATGGTGATACAAGTGTAGTAATGATAGTAGATATTGATTTTTGTAATCTGAAAATGTAAAAACAGCAAGGTAGCAAGTGAAAAAAGTGAGCACAAACGATATTACAATGCTTTAAAACAAGGCCTAGGGTCCATACTTTTGCTAGTGCAATCTCTCAGCAATACTGACATAGTTGAATCATATGTAAATCCCTCACATGCGACAAAGAGTTCACTCTAAAGTCACAAATAGCGGAGAACAAACGAAGAAATTATTGTAGGGTACGAAACCATCTCAAAGTTATCTTTTCCGATTAATCTTATGATCTATCCCTATAAGTGCCATGAACATCCCTAGAGTTCGTACTAAAATAATAGCTTAAGATACACATCAACCAAAACCATAATGTCACCTAGATACTCCAATGTCACCACGAGTACCCATGGGCTTGATTATACGATATGCATCACACAATTTCAGATTCACATGTTCAATCCAACAAAAAGAACTTCAAATAGAGCCCCAAAGTTTCTACCGGAGAGTCAAGACGAAAACATGTGCCAACCCCTATGCATAGATACCCAAGAAAATGGAACCCGCAAGTTGATCATCAAAACATACATCAAGTGGATCAATAGAACATTCCATTGTCACCACAGACATCCTATCGCAAGACATACATCAAGTGTTCTCGAATCCTTTAAAGACTCAGTCCAATAAGAAAACTTCAAAGGGAAAACTCAATTCATCACAAGAAGATAGAGAGGGGAAAACTCCATATGATTCATCTATATTAATAAAGCTCGCAGTACATCAAGATAGTGCCATCTCAAGAACATGAGAGAGAGAGAGAGGTTAAACACATAGCTACTAGTACATATCCTCAGCCCCGAGGGTGAACTACTCCCTCCTCGTCATGGAGACCGCTGGGATGATGAAGATGGCCTCCGGTGATGTTTTCCCCTCCATCAGGATGCGAGAACCGTCTCCCGATTGGTTTTTCATGGCTATAGAGTCTTGCGACGGCGGAAGTCCCGGTCTAGGTTTCTTTCTAGAGGTTTGTGGATTTATAGGAGTACTTGGCGTTGGAATCACGTCAAGGGGACTCCCGAGGGACCCACAAGCCAGGGGGCGCGCCCTAGGGGAGGCGCCCTGGTGGCTTGTGGCTGCCTCGGGACTCCTATCCAGTATATTTTTGCTCCATTATTTGTTATATTTTCCAAAAATATTCTCCATAAATTTTCAGCCCATTCCGAGAACTTTTATTTCTGCACAAAAACGACACCATGGTAGTTCGGTTGAAAAGAACATCAGTCCGGGTTAGTTCTAATAATATCATACCAAAATCATATAGAATTATTTTAAACATGGCATCAATACTTCATAAATTATATATACGTTGGAGACATATCACCAACCGGTTCCTCTCCTCCAGAAGCGCCTGGGTTTTCACCCTCTCGCTCTAAATAGCAGCCTTCAATAGCACTCCTTATTAGCATAGTAGTCATCGATGGCCACACACACAATGTAATGCAAGAAAGATAGCTGAGTCCGTATAACTAACCTCGATGGCGAGATCAACTAGCCGTGGAGGAGGCCTTATCTCAGGACAGGAGCTCGTTTGATGCTCGTTGATCTCCCGGAGAGTGAGAGGACAATGTATCAGTCCATCTCCGATGGCTAGCGAGCCATGGGACCTCCTGCCACCAGATATCATCACCAGTTCTGAATCGAAAGGTTGTTGGCTCGGGTTAAAGTCCTCCCCTTTACTCGCCTTCCCCTCCTCGTTGTACCTCACGAGCTTGTGGTGGGAGGTGATGTTGGTGAAGTTTTCCAAACTCAGACTGAGAGAATGCCTTGGCCTTCTTGTACGAGGCAGTATGGGCCTTGGAATAGAGGCTGTACACCTCTAGCACCTCTGTGTTATTGTGCTTCACCTAGAAAAGAGGAACAAAGTATTAGTAAAGGGCTCAATCTAGCATGAAGAATGAATTGCATGAAAAATGAAACAAAGCACACACCCAGTGTTGCCAGAACTAAATTAAGTTGGCGCTGCCTTGATGGTGTGGAATACCAACCATTTGGGCATGCCGGTCCTTTGCATTCTCGTGGAGGGCTCGCCAATGGCATGTGCACCACTCATCCACCAAGGCCTCCCAACAATCCATCTTATCTGCACACCATCTCAGGGGCGCCTAAGTTAGTAAAGAGAAATTTGAGTGCTACGCCTATGAATCAAATCAAGGAAACTAAGTACGTGGCGTTAAGAATAGGTAATTACCTTCATGTAGTGATGCTTCTTCCGATACTTATCGTCGCATGACGTCTTGTCCTTCTTAATACCACGCGTGGTGTAGCAGTCTCGGACAGCCTACACCCGAACCTCATGGCGTAAGTTCTGTAATAGGCGCTTGCACTCGGCATCGATAACAGTTGCAGCGGCCTCCTCGTATCCGTCCTCACACCTATAGAAGGTCTACACTCAAATGAGATAACACTTAGTAGTACAATAACTAGCTATTTTTAATTTTTAATTGCATAAAGGAGAAATTACCAAAAAGCTATTGATCACCATGTCGGACCTCGTGTGGCACAAGACATCGTCGATCACGTCCCTCGGTGGGGCTTGGGCAGCCTTGTAGTGGTCCCATCTCAATCCTACCTCTGGAAGTTGTCCCTCACCGGGCAACTTGACAAACCCCGGGAAATTTTGCTCGCAAAGCACACCAAGGACAGTGTTTGGCCTGCGGACTCCATTGGTGTGATGCCAACCCCTGCAGTATGACAAGGCCAACGCATTAGATATTTGAAGAAATGTGAAGGAAAAAGATACAAAAAGAGTAAATGCACTTACGTCTCCCCATCAGGCCTAATCATCCGCCTCAGATCACGGGTCCCCCGCAGGGGCGGGAGCTGTGTACCACCATGTTGGTACACTTTCACCCCCTCAACCACCTCACCCTCACTATCAGTAGACTCAGCCATGCCACCATCAGCATGGCCACCCGGCCCCTCAGACGGATCTAGACAGGTATCCCATCCAAACGTCTCGTGGGACATAGCCCTTGTATCTGGAGTCTCGTGTGCCGAACCCTCTGGGACTGGAATCGTGTGGGACGTAGCCCCTGGGACCGAAGTCTCATGGGCCGAACGCGCGTCGACCCGAGGCTCGTGGTCCGGAGTCCCCATAGCCTCCACCTCAGACGGCTTCACCCTAGCAGTCATGTGCTTAGGCGAATGAGGTGGGGGTGGCGGCGAGGAACACTTATCACTCCGCCTACCTCTCCCGTGGCCACGTCCTGTACCTCTCTTCTTCCCTCCCTAACCTCCTCTCCCGGTGGTCGACAACGTCGCCAACAAAGAAGAGCCTGTTGGTGTCCTAACATTTTCTATCAAAGCTCTTCGGAGAGATAGGGGTGGAATGGAAGTACCCTTCGCGTGGGTCGTCGCCCCCTCTGGACCTGCGCCCACCATCTTTCAACACCTGCCATGACAAAGAGTAAACAAAAGTAGTACAACATTAAAAAAATGAATACCTGACATGAATAATAATATATACATAATTATAGTTGATATGCATACGAACTAATAATAGTCTGGATCATTGTCATCAATAAATGCAACATTGTCATCACTATCACGCGTGTCATCATGAATCTCGTGCTTATCGGGTTCGGCGGCATCAACATGTGGAAGGCCTTTCTGCAATCGGTCAAGCATTGACATGTCATCTACAACAGTAACCTCTTCTTCTTCTTCCGGCTCTTCTTGTTCCGGCTCATAGTTGAAGTTGGATTCACTTTCGATGTCTACTTCCATGTTCTGGGGTAAAGTAGAGCAGTTCTTGAAACATTTTTTTGGGAAGACGTGTTTCTTGGAAGAATTCTCCTTCATATGTGTCTGGGTTAATGTGAGGTTCATAGTGCTCTTCATTGGGGGAGTTGGTCTAGCATGTGGCAACACTTCATACACGACATCATAACCATTCAGATTTTTACCAGTTTGGCAGGCCCACAGTAGATAGAAAACTTGGGTCGTCTCTTGCGCCGTAATATAAACATCGGGACCATATAGATGGGTGCTTTTATTGATTTCTACTAGCCCTATATGTTCATGATTCCTTCTAATCTCCTTCGGCTGGAACCAACAACATTTGAAGACTACAACGTTCGGTGGATTTTCACCATACAATAGAAGTTCATAAATTGCTTCAACTCTTGCATAATACTTGAAACCTCCTTCGCCGATAGCGGAGACACCACAATTTGTAGTTTTTCGGCCAGGTATAGATTGTTCTTTGCCAAAGGTACGAAAGTGATACCCGTTTATGGTGTATTTCTCAAATGAGCGGACCTTATATTCAAAACCATTAGCGGCTTATCTCAATTTGGCGTCCATAGGCTCTGAATTAGCCTACAAGTTTAATATGAAATGGTAATTGTATTAGCTGCAAATTAAACCAAGAAATGAAATGGTCTATTATTGGTAATTTCCGTTTGTTCGAACCAAGAGATGGAACCGGGATAGCCGCCTCCATGCTTTGCCAGAAGCTCATACTCTTCGATGGAATCCTTTTGTATCACTGCTCCATCCGAAAATTTGGTGACATATCGATGTATCAAATATCTGGGAATAAGACCAGTTCAAAGGAACTAGAAGTTGCGAAACAAAGTACCGGGAACTTACTCTATATATGGCCGCACTTCTGCTAGGTTGTTGAAGATATACAACGAAATGATCCGCCATTCTTCGACATCCAACACTAATGGTTTCCAAGCACCGGCTAATGTGAGCTTCCCTTTGAATAGGATGATGTTGGATCCACCTTTTCTAGAGTCTTCAACATGGTACCGAGGCTTCGGATTATACAAATGACGATTTTGGCTTCGTAGTGTGCTGTCACAAAGTTTGGCGCCTCCTTAGTAATGAATGCCTCAGCCATCGTTGCTTCAATTTTACATTTATTTTTACATTTTGCTCGAAGCTTTTTCTGGATCCTATTAGTTCCATAGAACCAATGATTTTGCACGCCCCCCAATCTTGCATCGGTCGGGAGATGTAAAATCAAATGCTGCATTGGATTAAAGAAGCCCGGTGGAAAGATCGTCTCTAACTTGCAGAGAAACTCCGACGCCAACTTTTCCATGTCATCTAGTACGTCAGGCGATATTTATTTCACACAAAGAACGGAAGAAATAGCTCAGCTCTTCTATCACTAGCCATTCAGCCTCAGGGATAAAGCCAACATCACCGGCATTACCTGCTCAAGACATATGTGCCAATCATGACTCTTAAGACCAAATATTTTCATTTTTTCAAGACTCGCTCCCCTCTTTAGTTTTGCTGCATACCCATTGGGAAACATAAAGTGAATTTTCACCCACAAGAGAATTTCCCTCATAGCTCCCCTTGAAAGATTGAACCAGGCCTTTGGCTTCAACCAATTCTTCTTTCCTTTCGGTCGTCACATGTTCTATGACGGTCTATCACATAGCGTCTGTTGATCGACTCTAGCCTTAGGATTATCCTTCGACTTCCCCTCTATGCCGAACAATGTACCAAAAATGGCCTCTTCGATATTCTTTTCAGTGTGCATGAAGTCGATGTTGTGTGGAAGAAGGAGGTCTTTAAAGTAAGGAAGATCCCAAAAGCATGTCTTGTGAGTCCAGGCGTGTACCGAATTATACCCCTTGAAATAACCTAGACGCTCTGGATCAGGCTCGAGAGCGTTTAACTCATATAGGATCTGTTGGCCTATCAATGCAGGTGGTGCAGAGTTTTTGACAACTGTACCTTTGATGAAATTCTTCTTGGCTTCTTTGAACTCATGGCGAGGATCTAGGAACTACCTATGCAAGTTGAAGCAACAATATTTCCGACCCGCCTGCAGCCAATGAAACTGAAGAGTTGCCTTGCATGTGGGGCACGGGAACCTTCCATGCGTACTTCAGCCAGCGAATAGCGCATACACTGGCAAGTCATGCATCGAGTACATGTACCAGACATGTATTTTGAAGTTTTCCTCTCTAGAGGCGTCGTATTTCTTGAACCCATTCTCCCAAGCTTCTTGCAATTCGTCCTTAAGCGGCTGCATGTACACATTCATATTCTTCCCCAGATAGTTGGGCCCTGGAATTATCAACGTTAGGAAAATGTTCTTTCTTCTCACAATCTGTCCGGGGGGGGGGGGTGATTGAGTGGAATGACAAATACATGCCAACAACTGTATTGGGTTGCCGTCATACCAAACACATTGAACCCATCCGAGATGATGGCGACTCGAGGATGCCTTGGATCTGTCACTTTATCCTCATGTAATGCATCGAAGTGCTTCCATGCAAAAGCATCTGATGTGTGTACCAACATCTGATTCCCATCTGCATCTACTTTGGTTCTTTTGCCCAATTTGTGCCATGTCATCTGTCTGGCCATCTCTTCGACCATGAAAAGACATTGAAGTCTTGGTACGATTGACATGTACTAAAGACCATCAACTGGGATTTTTGTCTGCCCCTTCTCACCCATACGTTGTCTACCACAACATACCTAGAAGACTTGCAAACGGGACAATAGTTCAAGCCCGCATACTCAATCCTAAATAAGGCACATCCATTCTCACAAGCATCTATGTTCTCATAGGACATCTTAAGTACACTGAGGATTTTGTCCGACTAGTACAGGTTTGGAGTCATGACATGGCCTTTGGGTAGAAAGCCTCCAAATAGTGTCATCATCGCGTCGTAGCATTCTGTGTCCAAGTTGAACTGAGCCTTCAGAGCCATTACTTGCGTGATGGCATCCAACTGACAAAGCTGAGTGTGCTCGTGGAGAGGACGTTTTGAAGACCCCAACATTTCATAGAAGGCCTTTGCAGATTCCTCCATCTCATCGTCCGAATCCCGAGCATCATCAAAGTGTTGCACCTTGTCTTCTATCCCAGTACCATGCTCGTAGGTGCGACGACGAACCACCTCAGCTCTCACTACAAGAAATATGTCAACTTTCGACCATCACTATTGGTCGCTGAATGGTCATTGTTTCTCATTTGTGACCTCTTTATGACCAAAAACAATTGGTCAAAAACTAGCCATCTTTAATGAAACTTAAAGACCTTCTCTGTGATATTGTCGTAGAAGGCAATGACCAAAACAAAAGGTCGTTGGTCCTACCACCTTTTGTTTTGATTGCTGGTTGTCTTCCCAGGCCACGTCGGATCCGACGTGGCAAGCTGACGTGGCAAAATTGCGACCAAATGAAAAGGTCGTTGATTCTAATCAGCCAGGTCCATTTTGGTGTGTATATGGGCTGAGCCCAGTAATTTAGCTCATTTAATATATTATTGGCTGCTAATTTTTGTTAGCTACCTGGGCCTAGCCCAACTATTCAGCCTTTTTAATTTCTAGGCCATGGCCTTTTTGTACCAACAGATTTAGTTTTCTTTTTTCAATATAAAATGGGTCCATTAGTAAAATAGGTCCCACTTGTCAAGTTAGTGGGTCCCAACTATTAGGCTTAGATTCTTCATATTTCAATTTGACAGTAAAACAATAACCAATATTTAAATTGGCAAGCAGAAAACACACATAATACTTCAAATAAGAATAGCCAGATTGAGTACAAGCTCTACAAATAGCACATAATACAAGATGTAACATATACAGTACTTTAAAAGCTCTACAAGGGTAATAACTACAAGCTCTACAAGTATGAGAATCACAGTTACAAGCTCTACAAGTGTTTTCTTCTTCAGCATGGAGCTTTTTCGATTGCGATCAAATGTCAGACTCACGGACAGCCATAGTCAGGACTGGGTTAACAGAACAACAACATGCCTTCCACGATCGCCCTGTTACATGAATCGGCTAAGAATAACTAGAAAAACTGGAGCCAATATAATATAAACACTCCATTAAAAAAGTAGTAAAGGAGTAAAGGACAATTCTTTATATAATGATAAACAAATTTCAGCTAGTACCGAGCTTTTTTAGCCGAGCTAGTTAAAATGAGATATTCATACAAGATAACAGAAACAGTATGAATATGCATGGCACAAATGAAGGTCTTGGTTACTGGCTACACATGTAACATCAATAAAATGGATAGAACAATAACGGGAACAACTCCATATTACCCACAAAGCTCTATCCATAGTGCCAGCTATGGATAAAATCATGCCCACTCCCAACAGAACTCAGACACATAGTATATCTCTGACTACTTTTTCCGTCCCAAAATAAGTGTCGCAAAATTGACACTAAATTAGTATAAATTTTGTACTAGAACAACGACATTTATTTTGGGACGGAGGGAATATAATATAACCAGAAAACTAAAGATTCTGCGTACTTAGAACTCAATTAATAAGTGAGAATGATCTGATTGTATGCAAACAATATTTTTATTTTTTTATATTACTAAAACAGACATATCTTCCTTTATGTGAAGAAGTCTGCTTCCTTCTTTAGTTAGTAGCAATCGTTCTATGCAAATCAACCGTGTACGTATGCTTGATCATGGTCTAGAGATTACACGCATAGAGGAACAGAATCCTAAACAAAATAGCATCAAACAACGGTGGGGGCTCAACCTATTTACCATACACAAGCAACACTTAAACCATAGCATGTGCATATACTTGTGTCACATTATGGGGTTCAGAATGTACTCAATATATTCTAATAAAAAGGATTGGGAGCAGAGGGAGAGGGAGGTGGAGATGGACATGCTACCTACTGCTGTGATGGTGCCTATTGGTGGTCGTGCTTGAGCTCCTCCTCCTGATGGTGCTCCCTAACCTGCAGGACAAACAAGACCATGGGTGAGCTGCAGCATAGGCGCATACAAGAAGTGAAGGTAAGGAGAAGAACCTGGAAGAAGAGAGGTGCTATGTCCTCCTCCGTCCGTGCCCGTCCTTCTCCTCCTCCGTGCCGATGTCGAACATCCTCCGTTCGTCGCTTGCGAGCACCATGCGCCTTGGTTGGCCATGAAGCCCTTGTCCTCTGCTGCACGGATGAAATCCAAAGCATCAGTACAGCTACACTAGCACATAGTAGTACACATGGTTTCACAGACATTCTCAAATTGACTAGCACCCAAATATATACATGCACCAGTTGAGAAAAACATGACTTGGACAGTGTATTAAAGAAAAATCAGTGTTCCATGCACACCAAATCATTCAAAAAACTAACTACACTACTACAGTTCTGAACAACTATCGGTGCATCAAAAAAATATGGAACAACAAGCACTGCATGACAACTAGAGTATATTATAGCACTCAACAGTGAACATTTATCACAGAAAACAAGATACCATGAGATGAATGATGGCACTCAAATTCTAATCTCACATAGATAAAATTCACTGCCATAGTAACAGGTGCCGATTTTCTAAGAGAACCAGCTCATCAAAAGAAGGTGAACTGATTTCAGTATCTTATAAAATCATGAAAGTATAACTCTGCAATTCATCAAGTTCTATATGAATGATACATTAATAACTGTGCAATGATATCAGCAGGAGGAGTACTTCAAAAGCATAAATATTAGAATAGTACATAAAAACCCAAGGAAAAGAACAGCTAACAATCTAACATGTTGTAGTAGCACCAGCAAAAGAGCAAGACAAGGAAGAATTTACAAGAATAGCACCCTGGAGAGAACTTGGGAGTCCAGTTACATGTACATGAGGTACTGCTGCTAGTATATATAGAACCAATGAAGCTGCTGGTGTACACGGGGTGCTTGAGCTCCTGCTGCTTAGTACGTATAGATGGTAGAATCCTGCTGCTAGTGTTCTAAACCAACAGAGCGTGCTATAGGAGCAGAAAAGAGGTAGCTAGGGGTAGGAGATGGAGCCAACTCACTGGAGAACTTGTGGTCGCCGCCGTACACAGCCGCCATAACGCCGGTCACCTCGTTGATCTTGATCTTGTCCTTGAAGTTCTCAAACTCCAGGTTGTTCCACTTCAACTCGGTATTTGCTCAACCGTGTGTGTACATGCATTATGGCATACATAAAATATTCAAGTCAACATTCTCAGCTAATTGTGATGTAATGAAAATAATTACTTAAGGACTTAGGGTAAAAATTGATTTTAGACATCAAAATTTGCAACGCTCATTTCAACCATGTTCAGATAAACTTGAGGTAAATTAGCAGTAAGGATATTGGTTACAAGCTAGGTGAAACCTGAATAACCCTCCCATTTCAAATCACTCCTAAATTGCAGACTGTTTTGTACTAGTTCTACTAAGGAATTCCCCAAAGTAAACACAACGAGTGGAATCTCGGGACATTGAACCGTTGCACAGTGTTGGAATCCTCTCTCTCGAGGGGCAGGTTGCAATTACAACACAGCAAGCAACAAGCAGGAATTTCTTCAATTGGACACGATACTACTCAAATGTCAAAGCAAGCATAGATCAAGCATCATAGATCAAGCAGCAGAGAAATTTGACCCGCTCAGCCTAACCCTAGATCTAACTCCCTCCCGTTGCCGCGTGCGCCTTGATCCGGCGGGAAGGGCCGGACGAATCCCACTGACGAGGATATGTACCTAGGATAGGGTCCTAGGCAAGGCCTACATACCCTACCTAAGGACACTACATTGGAGGACTTGAAGATCAAGCATAAACTTCCGACTGGATTCCATGAGACGTTCAAGTCACTCGACAGGATATCCACTCGGAGACTCCTTCCTTCACTCGGCAGTCGTGTGTCACTTGGAAGACCTCGTTCTCACTCGATGCCAGAAGAACAGGAGCCACCGTCAAGAGCCCAACGGGCAGACGTTGGTCCAATCGTCATTAATAGCTTTTATTACGTACGTTACCAGTAACGACAGACTTTAACCCCACGATCGGACCCTTAGATGCTGGGTAATTATGAGGGACAACGAACTCTATATAAGCCGCCCCTCTCCTCCTGCACAAGGGTTCACAACCATTGTAATCTCAATATTCCACACGACATAAGCTCTTGAGCACTGAGACGTAGGGCTGTTACCTCCACGAGAGGGGCCTGGACTCATATATCCGTATGTACACCCTCGCCGTAGCTAGGACTCTGCCCTCTCCTTACATACCCCTACCATCTACTGTCAGGCTCGTTCCCACAACAGTTGACGCCCATCATGGGGCAGGCGTCTAAGCGACTTCCGTCGAGGTTGCATTTTTCATCCTTCGACATGTCTTTCGGCAGTGTTTTTGCTCTGGGCCACGAGATCCATTTTGGAACGCTCACCTTCATCGCCGGTGATTCGGCATGGCTCCAGAAAGCGCCTCTCGATGTCGAGGCGCTCTCAGTCCATGGGACCGTGCACTTTCGTGCGAGTTCCTGCGGCGTGTTGCTGCGTCAGCCCTCGACTCCTTACTCGTCGGCTCCCCTCGCTATTCGCGGTCGCAAGCGGTCCAACCGCTCATGACTTCAGCGCTGGGTCAAACACGCAGTGGCGCGTCAAACTTCTTCTCTACAGATTGCAGCACTCGAGCCCGCCGAGTCCCTTCATGTCGTGTTCGAGTCAGATTCCGATCCGTCCGATGTGCCTTCCGAGTGGGAAAGCTGCGATCCCGCAGCGGAGGTCTTGATGGCTGACTCTCATCAGAGTTTACTGCCTGGCTTTGGCCGTGGCAGGCGCGAGGCTGGCGGTCCGTCGAATGAGCAGGTGCACCGCGAGGAGGAGGTTCTTCATACTCCCATCGTCGGAGCGACTGTCGAGGCTCAAGCTTTGGAGGCCGCACGCATTCGTATGGAAGAGCTCCAGGAGGAACTTGATGAGCGCGCTCGCCAGCGCCCGCCACGTCCTCGTCGACGTCAGCGACAGCTGTTTCCGACTGGATCTCACGACGACGTTGAGGTATATTGAACTCCTGTGTTAAATGTTGTTGCTGCTGCTAAGATAGCAGATTCCATTCAGCCCTCACGGTCAGAGGCTAGAAGAGGGTTGATGCAGATCAGAGCACAATTAGATGTAGCGCAGCGTCAGAATTCAGTAGTTTCTCAGTCCCGCAACAGGATTCACAACAATTCACCCAAGGCAGAGACCATTTAGTCGGCACACAACCCTGGATCGCGCTTGCACCGTTGGGGCGGAGGTTTTCGTGAAGAGCAGGTCAGAGATCAGTTTCACCGTGAAGACAATCGTCGAGTGCCCACTCCTCCGCGGAGTGGTCTGTACGCACCCCGACGCCAGGACGATAGGAGCTCCTTCGGTGATGAGCGGAATGCGGGTTTTGACGCCCGCGACCTCCTCGTTCAGAAGCAGATTGACAGGGGCAGAGCCCACAAGGAAGGACATGACAGAGATTTTCCGAGTGGTAGCTCAGCTGTGGTTTCTGGTCCTGAATGTTTCAGCAGAGCCATACGTTCTGTAGAGATTCCCCCAACTTCAGGTTGGCGGCGGGGATCGGAAAGTTTACTGGCGAAACAAAGCTAGAGACTTGGTTAGATGATTACCATGTGGCTATGCAAATTGGTGGTGGAAATGACAATGTTGCAATGAAGCACCTATCCTTGATGTTAGATAGTTCGGCTCGAGCTTGGCTAAATCGTTTGGCTCCTTCTAGTATACATTACTGGGAGGATCTTGCCCGAGTGTTTGTCCGAACCTTTGAGGGAACCTGCAAGCGTCCGGCAGGTCCAGTCGACTTACAACACTGTGTCCAGAAGCCCAATGAAACTTTGAGAGAATATATTCAGCGATGGTCCACTCTGCATCATACAGTGGAGAATGTGTCGGAACGCCAGGCTGTTTGTGCATTCAAGGCCGGTGTGAGATACAGAGAGCTATATTTGAAGTTTGGACGAACGAGTGATATTTCACTCGGCAAGATGATGGAAATCGCCACTCGGTACGCCAATGGCGAGGAAGAAGACCGCCTCCGTAGCAGCAAAGGAAAGACAATCGCCAATGAGGCTGGTGGCAGTAACAATCGGAAACAGAAGCGAAAAGCTAAAGATCCGATTCAAGCAGAAGCAACAACACTGGCGACTCACTCAAAAAACTAGGGCAAAGCTAAAGCACAGTATGCCCCCTAGAAAGGGAAAAATCAGTCAGGAACTGATATCATGGATCAACCATGTGTAATTCACAAGAGGAAAGATGTGGAAGGCAATGCGATTTTGCCCAAGCACACCACTCGACAGTGTCGGCCCCTTATCAAGCAATTCAAGGGGGACCCGCCGAGTGATAAATCTCCTGAGAAGGGTGATGAATGTGAAGATAAAGAAAAATTCTCGGATGTCACTGCTACACTGGTGATCTTTGCTGATGTCGAGAGCAAAAGTTGTCTGAAAGTCATCAACAGAGAAATCAACATGGCTGTGCCAGATACCCCCACCTACCTCAAGTGGTCCCAATATGCTATCACATTCGACCAGACAGACCATCCTGCTCATGTGGCTACTCCCGGTCGACAGGCTCTGGTAGTTGATCCGGTGGTGGGGGGCACTCGACTTAGAAAGGTCCTCATGGACGGTGGCAGCGGCCTGAACATTCTCTATGCGGATACCCTGAAAGGGATGGGCATTCCGATGTCCCGTATGAGTGAAAGCAACATGCAGTTTCATGGGGTCATCCCAGGAAAGAAGGCCAAGTCACTTGGCCAGATAGCATTGGATGTGACATTCGAGAATGACAAAATTTTCTGAAAAGAAAAGTTGACGTTTGAAGTCGTGGATTTCCAAAGTGCTTACCACTCCATTTTGGGTCGACCCGCGCATGCATGTTTCATGGCCCGACCATGTTACGTGTACCTCAAGTTGAAGATGTCAGGCCCTAAGGGCGTGATCACGGTCACCGGCAATCGATAGTGGGCCGAAGAATGCCTCCACCAAGGCTCCAAGATCGCCGATCACCAGATGGCCATGGTTGAGTTGGAGGAGTACAAGAAAACCGCTGACCCTGCTGATTTTCTCCGCGCAAAGAAGCAGGCTTCCGGGTCGGCATTTCAGTCTACAGGGGAAGTGAAGAAGGTACACATCCCCCCGACGGATCCTACTGTTGCCCCGACGAATATCTCATCAATACTCGACAGTAAATAGGAAGCCGAGCTCATCCAGTTCCTCCATGAGAACTAGGATATCTTTGCATGGAAGCCTACTTACATGCCGGGGATTCCCAGGGAGCTAGTTGAGCACCGTCTGCGAGTGGATCCGAAAGCCAAACCCATCAGGGAGCATTTGCGTCGCTCAGCGGCGGAGAAGCGCAAGGCAATCGGAGAATAAGTGTCCCGTCTCTTGCAAGCCAAGTTCATTCAGGAGATTTACCACTCCCAGATGGTTTATGGTATTTACCTATCAACGAAGAAGGTGGCGCATTATTTCCAGGACCACTCGGTTTCAGTCGTTAGTGATGCTACTTTGTTTGAGATTTTGAATAATCGAGACGCATCAGGTCGAGTGGCTAAATGGGCAATAGAGCTTGGACACTTTGACATCAGATTCGAAGCCAAAAAAGCAATCAAGTCCCAAGCATTGGAAGATTTCATGGCCGAGTGGAACAACAACAGCCTATCCAAGTTCACTCGGTGCATTGGACAATGTTCTTTGACGGCTCTAAGATGTTGAATGGGTCCGGTGCTGGTGTTGTCTTGATATCTCCCAGGGTGACAAGCTCAGCTATGTCTTGCAAATTCACTTTGATTCCTCCAACAATGAGGTAGAGTATGACACACTTTTGTATGGGTTGCGTATGGCTATCTCGCTCGGCGTCAAGTGCCTGATGGTTTATGGCGACTCAGATCTGGTGGTGTATCAAGTGATGAAAGAGTGGGATGTTCGAAACCCCACTATGACTGGATACTGCAATGCAGTCCGAAAGTTGGAGAAGAAATTCGAAGGCCTGGAACTTCATCATGTTCCCCAACTGAAAAGTCGGGCGGACGATGAGCAATCCAAGATTGGGTCCACTCGACGGCCTGTCCCCAGCGGTGTGTTCTTAGAGAACTTGTACACTCCTTCGGTTCAAGAAGATCCTTTCACCGAAGAGCCCCCACAAGCTTTGAGTTCCACTGACCCGATAGAAGTCGATGTCCCTGCACTAATTGATCTGGTCATGGAGATTCTGGTTATCATTCCCGATTGGACGGTGCCTTACATTGCCTATATCCTCAGACAAGAACTCCCCGAAGATGAAACAGAGGCTCGACAGATTGTGCGCAGGTCCAAGGCTTTTACTGTGATGGGAGATCAACTGTTCAGAGAGAGTGCGACTGGTGTTACACAGCGCTGCATTTCCCCTGAGGAAGGTCGAATGATTCTGGACGAGATTCACTCAGGAACTTGCGGCCACCATGCGTCTCAAGGACGATAGTCGCTAAAGCATACCGAGCTGGTTTTTACTGGCCACGAGCTAATGAGATGGCTAAAGACATCGTTGATCATTGTGATGGTTGCCAATTCTATGCAAACTTGTCACACAAGCCGACATCTGCTCTGAAGATAATTACTCTTGCCTGGCCGTTTGCTGTTTGGGGACTCGACATGGTTGGTCCCTTTCGACCTGGAAAAGGCGGATCCACTCACTTGCTCGTAGTAGTCGACAAATTCACCAAGTGGATAGAAGCCAAGCCAATCAAGAAGCTGAACTCCCGCACGGCGGTCACATTCATGAGGGAGATAATTTATCGATACAACATTCCACACAGCATCATCATAGACAACAACACTAATTATGACTTGGAAGAATTCAAGAACTTCTGTAACTCCCAAGGCACCCGAGTGGATTATGCATCTGTTGCACATCCTCAAACCAATGGACAAGTCGAGCGGGATAATGGTCTCATCCTGCAAGTTCTGAAGCCTTGTCTCATGCACGATTTGGATTGTGCCGCTGGAGCCTGGGTAACTGAGGTGCCATCTGTTTCGTGGGGTCTGAGGACGATGCCTAATTGGTCGACTGGACGGACTCCTTTCTTCCTGGTCTATGGTGCTGAAGCTGTCTTGCCGAGTGACTTGTTTCACAATTCTCCTCGAGTGGAACTATATTCTGAGGCTGAAGCCGAACAATCTAGGCAGGATGGTGTAGATATCCTGGAGGAAGAACGAGAGATGGCTTTGATCCGGACTACTACCTATCAGCAGGATCTGCGGCGCTTTCATGCAAAGAATGTCAAGAGTCGGTCGTTTCATGAGGGAGACTTGGTGCTCCGAGTGAATCAACATCGACCTCACAAGCTTGCTCCTGAATGGGAAGGTCCTTCGGTCATCACTAAAGTGCTTAACAATGGGGCCTATCATCTGTATAATCTCATGAAGCGGATAGACGAGCCACGAGCCTGGAACGCAGATCTGCTCCGGCAGTTTTATACTTAAGAGACAGAAGATTCTTCTGATGTAATAAGAATACTTCATCAATGCAATTCAAATTTCTGCAATATATATTGTCGATTCCGATCGTACAATTTCATATTTGGGAATACTCTGAGTGATGAGCAATCCTCACACTCGGGGGCTTAGCTGCGAACATGTTTTGCCTAAGTTAAAAACCCTGTCGGGTGGATAACAGTCCATTCACTTGACGACCTATTTGCGAACCCGTCTTTGCTTAGGTTCAAAAATACTCCAAGTGATGAGTAATCCTCACACTCGGGGGCTTAGCTGCGAACATGTTTTTCCAAAGTTAGAAACCCTGTCGGGTGAATAGCAGTCCATTCACTCGATGGCTTAGCTGCGAATCGACATTCGCCTAACGTCTAAACTACTCCGAGTGATGAGCAATCCTCACACTCAGGGGCTTAGCTGCGAACATGTTTCGCCTAAGTTAAAGACCCTGTCGGGTGGAGATCGGTCCATTCACTCGATGGCCTATTTGCAAATCTGTCTTTGCTTAAGTTCAAAAATACTCCGAGTGATGAGCAATCCTCACACTCGGGGGCTTAGCTGCGAACATGTTTCGCCTAAGTTAAAAACCTCGTCGGGTGGATAGAAATCCATTCACTCGATAGCTTAGCTGTGAATCGACATTCGCCTAAGTTCAAAAAATACCCCGAGCGATGAGCAATCCTCATGCTCGGGGGCTTAGCTGCGAACATGTTTCGCCTAAGTTAAAAAACCCGTCGGGTGGATAGCAATCCATTCACTCGACAGCTTAGCTGCGAATCGACATTCTCCTAAGTTCGAATATAACTCCCAATGATGAGCAATCCTCACACTCGGGGGCTTAGCTGCGAACATGTTTCGCCTAAGTTAAAAATCCTGTCGGGCAAGTAGTAATCCATTTCACTCGACAGCCTATTTGCGAATCCGTCTTCGCTTAGGATAAAAAATATCCCGAGTGGTGAGCAATCCTCACACTCGGGGGCTTAGTTGCGAACATGTTTTCGCCTAAGCCTAAAAACAAACTCAGTCGAACAAAAGATTGAAAGCCAAATACAGATAAAATCCAAAGGTTAAATCATTGATAAACATTTCGTAAAGAAGCAAATGTGCTCAGGCCTAAGGCCTGAATGAAGTTTTTAGGGATACAATTCCACTCGGCATACCGAGGCGAATAAAAGTATTTCTTCCAAAGGTCAAGTTTTTTAAGCATCTGGCGGGCTGGCTGGCTCGAAAAAAGTGTTCAAGTCGATGTCGTTTGTGATTCTGGTGGCTGCTTAAATGAAGGTGTCATGCCCAAGATGCGCTCCTATCCATATTAAGGCACGAGGGCCTTGCAAGGGATAGATGCGCATCTTGCCGTAGCAAGTATAGTATCATTGCATCATACATTACAGAAGAGATGAGTTTACAAGTTTGGCTTACACTCGCCACATACTAAATTACAATTCCACACAGAGTTCAAATCATTAAGATGAAGACAGGATCCGACTACGGACGAAATCAAACGATAAAACAGATGCAAATGACACTATCTCGCTATCCCAAAAATCATGACCATGGTCCTCTACTCATCCGGGTACGTCACGTACATCCTGTCTCTTTCCTCGTCATATTCCCACTGGAGCTGGGTAAGATCATCCTGCACGTAGTCATCTGAACCTGTACCTGGAGTGTTGTAGTAAACTGTGAGCCACAAGGACTCAACAATCATTCGCCCAGGTGCCGAGACTATTCAAGCTTAAAGGTTGGGATGTGATATGTGTTTAGTTTGTAGCAGCGCTAAGCATTTATGGTGGATAACTTACGTAACATGAACACAAATATGAGTGGCCTACGATGAGCGATCGGATCTAGTATGATCTCTATGAGATCCTGTTCACTTACCTACGTCAATCATAACCCCACCGTGTTCTTTCTCGAATCATGTTCACGAGCAGAGACGATCACGGTTACTCACACAGTTGGTGTATATTATTAGAGTTTACTTCAAGTTTACTATAACCGGGTGTTAAACAAATATCCAAGTTGCCACATAACCGCGGGCACGGCTTTTCGAAAGTTTTAACCCTGCAGGGGTGCTCCAACTAGTCCATCACAAATAACCACACTCCGCGGGAATAGCCTCGACCACGGATCTCGTGGTCATCATCGGTAATTCCAAAGGAATTCCAACACCTTGAGAAAACCCGAAGAAAGTCAGAGTCCACACGCAAGACACTCGATAAAGGTAAAACAAATCCAGCAAGACCACCCGATGTGTCGACGAACCCGATAAGAGCCGCGTATCTCGTTCCCAGGACACGCCGGATAAGCTATGCGTACGGAGGCCTGATAGAAATCTCCCAAGTTGCCCTGGGTTGGCCCCGTACAATGCTCTAGTTTGGACCAACACTCATGAGGAGCACTGGCCCGGGGGTTGATTAATTATCGACGGGGTTGCAAAGCCCTATGCAAATTTTATTAGTTATTAGCAAATGTAGTACCAATGTTGGGTCTTGCCAGACAAGTTTTTATCGCAACGGAATAAACAAGGAGGTCCCCATAACAACCCCGAGCGTGTTAGGAGCGCTAAATACGGAAACATAATACGGGTAACAAGAAACTTTGGCGGTAACATCGGAACAAATCACCAAGCAAAAGGCCAAGCCTTTCATCAATACCAAGATATATATGTGCATTAAAATAAATAACAGATAATATTGTGATATCTAAATCCATGTTATCACATGGAACAACCTGCACCTGCAACTTAGAACGGTATAAGAGGGGCTGAGCAGCGGTAACTTAGCCAATCAAAGGTTGCTAGGATGTGGAGGGTTAAAGGCTATCATGGCAATCAGGAGGCTGATATCAAGTGGTAGGTACCGCAATTGTAATGATAGGATCGAGAAACTAGCAAGCAAAAATAGTATCGGGATCCGGGTACGATCATCTTGTCTGTTGGTTCTTCAGCGAAACAAGTAGCGGGATCCTCGTAGTGGTACTCTCCTGGGTCCTCATACTCGGTATCACCACTCGCATCTACCCAAGAGAAACAGCAACAATAAACATCCAACCAAGGTGCAATGCACAAACAAGATGATGCATGATTCATTTATGAAGAATTTAACATGGCAATCCAAAACTAGTCATGTTTCACATGCAAAGTTTGTTTATTAATGAATCTGGACAGAACCTCATGTTAAGTTATTTAAACATGCATGAACATGGAAATATGGATGCAGCATGCAAAATTGATTGAAATGCATATAAAGAATGCAAGAAACGGAGTTACGGTTCTCACGATACGCTCACGACAAGGTACGAAGGCGAAAACACAAGACAACCGAGCCATGGGCTAATTCTTGGCATTCCAAGGTAGCCACTGGTTAGGCAAAGAAAAATCAACCACAATAGACTCAAAGATCAATCAAATCCATGGAGTATAGCTCCCACAAGGCACAAAACAATAAAACAAACAATCTGCCACAAACAGCAACATAGCAACTTACACAGCCCACAACTTGAGCTACAAGAATCCTACAGCCACAAACAAGATAATGACAGAAACTACATAACATATACATCAACTTATCCAACTACACAATCTGCATAGGAGGCACACATCAATAAGCATGAAGCTATCAAGTTGACATGGTGAAACAGTTTTCTGGGACTTGGTGAAAATTAGTTTTCTGGAATCTGCGTTAATAAAGTAGCATATTGACAGCAGAAGTTAAATATGTTAGAGAGCACCTCTTGGCATGAAAATTAACAGGATGGTAGTAGACAACATCTACTCCAAATTACTAACACTGAGCATGAGCAAATACTCAACATATTGCTAGATGTCACCCACTCTTCATGGCATAAAAATAACCAAAGATTCTCAGACTTGGAAATATTAGGCATGTTGAAAACAGAAACATCAAGTAGGATACTTAGCATCTTGTTTCCCACTTATATGGGTGATTCTCATGTTAAACAAATATACCATGGCAATCATTAATGAATCCTACTAACAAGCATACTAACAAAGGGGTGTGTCAAGTGGGGAAACCCACTAGTCCCCTACACACACACATGCACTCTACTCACATCACTACAAGCATACACACCCATGCTCCATATATGCCCAAGGCATATGAGCACAAACACCACAAAGAACATACCACCCATGATGGGGGGGGATGTTCAACCACACACACACTCACAATCCCATGTGTGTGGGTGTTCATCCACACACATATGCACCCACACATATGCACAAGTGCATATATGTTCATACATATGCTTAGGGCAACACTCACATACACATGCACTCACATACACATGCACATATGCATACTCACACGCACACACACATACATACACATATAAACAGGAAAGAACAACAAACATGTAGGTACTTTATCTACACACCCACATACATGCCACATGCACAAAATGCATATGCATACACCTACATCTATATGTGCAAATCACACACACACACATATACACATGAGCATCATGTAGATACACACACACTATACATATACATGACAGACAGGCAAAAGAGAATCTCATGCTGTTTATAATCTACACACACATACATATGTAGCAAGGAAGGAAACAAAAGATAAAAAACAAATAAAAACAAAATCAAACAAAAGGGGGGGGGGGTTCGGAGTCGAACCCACGACCTCCTGGTCGTTCCCCGAGCCGGTTGCCACTCGGCTACACACGTGGACGTTAACAGGGTAGGGGCTCGAGCCCTCTAATACACACACGCACATATGTTTTCTGAAGAAACTGAACCACGCGACAGAGCAACGGCGGCAGAGCAACAGCGACGACCAAACGGCGAACCATGGCGGATCTGGCGAGGAGAAACAACTGCGGGCCTACGGGACGCTACAGGGTTCCAATCCCCTACTCGCCTTGCGACAAGGAGGACGGAGGCAAGCCCCAAGGCTCTGCCTTGCGGACGCGGCGACGGGCAGCTATGGCGAAGGCGCACTAGCTACGGAGACAGGAAGCATCACGGCGGCTCGCCGAGGGGAAGGCGATGACGAGCCGGTCGAAACGAAGAGGACGGAGGGGTCGGGGACACGGTAAGGACGAAGAGGAAGGAGCCGGCGACGACCCGTTCCTTGCGGACGGCGGCGATGCCAATTGGCACCGCGGGGAGGTGCTCCTCACCTCCTAGCGGTGGGAATGGAACGCGGGGAGAACCCCCAAGCTCCACACCATCACCACCGGGGACGAGACCCACCGGAGACGTGGCGACGACGACCGGCGACACTCTCTGAACCTCACTGCTCTCTTTGAAACCTTACCTGACAGGGGGAAAGAATAGAGGAGGGAGAGAGATGGAGGGGGAGATGGGAGCTACGACGATGGCGGGGAAGAGAGGAAACCTAGCCGAGGGGGCACGCACGCCAAGGGGGGGCTATATACCCACGGGCTGATGGCGACGGTGACGGAAAAGGGGGATGGCGGAGCCTCTCTCTCTCACTGAAGCCTGATGGAGGGAACGGGAGCAGGTGACCATCTCCCTCGAGCGGGCTGGGCCGCGGGAGAGGCAAAGCTGACCTAGCTCTCTCTCTCTCAGAAACAAAACAGAGAAGTTTTTTTCACTTTTCAAAACATAGCCACACAAAAGAAAAACTCCAGGAAAATATAAAGGATTTTTGGTGCAAACAAAAAATACTTTTGTAAAGCAAATAATATGCACTATTTAACAAAAATATTAAGATGATTTTTAGGACAAGTAATTTAAAACTTTTAAAAATAACAGCCCCTGTTATTTAAATTCCCCAATTACATAAAAGCTCAAAACAATAAAAGGCCAACACTCACAAGCTCAAAACATAGTAGGCTAGCACTGGAACATTTTAAAGCAATTTAATTGCAAGTTAAATCTGTTTATAAAATAACATGGGAATAAGGCATTAGTTGGGGTTTTGTTGAAAAGCAAAAGAGAGGGGAGAGAAGTAGAGGTTGCACCCATGATCCTACCACATCACAACACATAACACAAGAACAAAACCAACCACACATACAAGGTCACATGAAAAACAAACATGGCATGATGAATGCTATGATGCATGATGCAAGAATGCAAGACAACACATGGATGAGAAGTTGCAAAAACACTCATTAAGCTCATGACACAAGGTTCATCCAAATATTACATGCCATAAAAGGTAGGGGCAGCACTTGGGAGTTCCTGCAATGGACCCTGACGAGTGATAGTGCAACGTCGGCCCCACAGCGAGCAGCAGATTTCTTCCAGGCCTGCACTTGACTTGGAAGTTCATTCAGGCGAGTCATCATGGAGTTGAGGTCGAGCTGAAGGGTGTCCTCAGGCCATAGCTTCGTGTCAATTCTCTCCATTGCAGATTTGATTCGGACAAGATATGCATGAATGCCCTGATGTCTGAAATTGAGTCTGAGCATGTTAATGGCCACCTCGTGTGCGACAGGTGACTTAGTGGGAACCAGAATCGGCTCAACCTCCTATGTCTCCTTCTCGAAGTCTTGGCAGAATTCTGTTGAAGAGTGAGAATGGGAGGAGAATCGGTGAGCTATGACCTTCAAAGATTTTACAAACTTCAGTCGACAAGAAACACTCACCGTCGGGCATGATGTACATCTTCCTCGAGAATTCGCCCAAGTGCTTCTCGAGGCTGTTGCTCCTTTTGTTCAGCTGCTCGGCCCTTTTTACGTGGTCCATGCGCTCCTGCTTCAGCTTTGCGTTCTCCTCCTTCAGCTTCTTGGCAGCCGCCATCTTCCGATCTGCAGCTTCGGTTTTATCCCTGGCCACCTATTGGGCGTCAGCGAGTGTTTTGTCCTTCTCCTCCAGTGCCTTCTTCATGGAATCTAAAGAAACAACATTGTTGACTCACACTTGGAGTTAACGATTTTCATTGTGCACGTCTGTTCGAGTGAGAGCACTCGGTTCAAAACATGCAGAAAGTCGACAGTAATTACCTCCCAGAGACTTTAGCTCAGCATGCGCTCTGTGCAAAGCATTGTTTGAGGCTTCTAGATCCACACGCAGTCGGTTCCTTTCATTCTCAAGATCCTTGTACTGCGTCCCAAGTTCGCAAGCCCTCTAAAACCAACAAAAGAAAGCAATTCAATCAGCAAGTAATACCAAGGACAGTCGACTGGGCTATGAATACCATCGAATGACTGTCTTACTACCCTGGAACAACGTCATATAATGGTTGACCTATGATGTCCATGAAGCCCATCTCCAGGGGAAGAATAATGCAAGCAAAAAATCCACTCGACATGTCGAGTGGCCCTGGCGCTCCGCGTGCCGTAAACAAATTCAAAACAATCTCTATTAAGAACCCCGCCGGTGTAAGCACTCGACGGCGGTCTCGGGGACTACACCCAATGGGTGCACTCAGAGTGCCCCCACTGAGATGGTTAACACTCAACCTGTCGAGTAACTCGTCAGAAAAAATGCAGTCGACATGTCAAGTGACTCCGGTACTTCGCGTACGACGGAAATCTTGATTTCAAGTTTTCAAGACTACTGCTTATCGTCTGCGATTAACAGTAGCCTGGGGGACTATGCCCAGTGGGTGCACTTAGCATGTCCTCACTGGTTATTGAAACGTTCGACAAGGTCAGCCCTGTCAAAACATTCATCCGTCACTCGACCCGTCGAGTGACACGCCTCCCTGCTCTGTGATGTTCAATCTATCCTTATGTAGCGTCATATCATGGTTTATCAATAATATCCATGAAACCTACAAGGTAGCTTCGGAGTGGTGTGACCAAAGGCAAAATGTATCTCGTATACAACAAACTCTAAGACCCTTGCCGGTGCAAGCACTCGACAGTGGTCTCGGGGACTACACCCAGTGGGTGCACTTAGCGTGCCCCCACTGGATCCGCCAATTCTCGATCAGTCGAGTGGCAGAAAACATCCGTCACTCTATCCGTCGAGTGACACGCCCCTGCCCACTCTGTGAAGTGCAGTCTATCCTTATGTAGCGTCATATCATGATTTGTCAACGATATCCATGGAACCTACAAAATAGTTGCGGAGTGGTGCGACCAAGGGCAAATGTATCAAGCATATGACAAGCTCTAAGACCCCTGCCGATGCAAGCACTTGACAGTGGTCTCGGGGACTACACCCAGTGGGTGCACTCAGAGTGCCCCCACTGAGACGGTTAACACTCAATCCGTCGAGTAACTCGTCAAAAAAAAAATGCACTCGACATGTTGAGTGACTCTAGTACCACACGTACTATTGGTCCAAATCCTACTCGACTAAGACCTGACCTATTCGAGTGGAGAAATTTCAAACATTCTACGAGTGGACAATAAGCACCTACTGGGTGTACAATCAAGAAAAGACAGGAATTCAATCGGAAATGTACTTACAATTGAAATTACTCGGTCATTGGTGCGGAGGGCTGCGCTGACATCGTAGCCAGCTTGCTGGCCTCGTACGCCTCTTTGGTTTGCAACATTATCTGCTCTGCCTGGATCATAGCCTCCTTCACAGCTCCGGTCTGATCTTCCGGGATGCGATGCAGAGAGAAAGCCATCATAGGCGGTATCGACATAGTTGCTAGGGCAGCTGAAGCAGTCTGAGCAGGTCCGGTGGGAATCGATGTCATGATGGTCGAGACAACTAGAGGGGCACTCGACAGAGGTACTGCAGGTTCAGCTCTGATTTGTGTCGAGTCACCCGTCCCCTGGGAGGATTATGCAGTCAAACATTGAAGCGTCTGCTCTGATGAAGCTCTTCGAGTGCGGACGCGCGGGACATCTGGGTGT
The DNA here is from genome assembly GCA_022496015.1 of Hordeum marinum. Lineage (NCBI taxonomy): Eukaryota > Viridiplantae > Streptophyta > Magnoliopsida > Poales > Poaceae > Hordeum > Hordeum marinum. The sequence continues at coordinate 122,997,689 of CM039673.1, read as the reverse complement.
TCCTCATCATCTTCCAGTTGAATGACCTCTGCAACGTCAATCGACAGTGTTAGCTTTTGCATACGATGAATCCCATCTGAGTGAGTCGAAGACTTGTTTACCTCTGTGAGAAGTTGCAGCATCAGCAGTATCAATGTCCATTGCTTCTCCGTCTCGGGGAGGTGATGATACAAAAGTAGCAGCTCCGAGGGATCAAACAACACTCGTTTAGCAACAATGCAAGGTCACAGTCGACAGAAAGAATTTGAAAATAAATACTTACGTGGAGACGATAGGTACAACCATCCTCATGCGAGGTAGGGCCTTGCGAGGTTTGGTCGTGATTTGCTTGGGCTGCTTGGCCAACCTCTCACTCGACTCAACAGTTGAAGGGAGGCTCCGCTTCGGGTTCTTCTCACTAGTGCCTGGAGCACTGTCCTCAACAGCAGCCGGATCCTGGCGGGACTTGGAGTGGCCTTCACGCCGGGGAGGTGACTCGACTTCTTCCTCTTCGCCGGAGTCCTCGTATTCATCCTCAGAGTCAGAGGGACTGTCGCCGTCCATGCTGCCACCCTCACTCACTACACCGTCTTCAGGTTGGTTCCCATTGGGAACTGGCGAGTGCAAGTTTGTCCATTCCTGGATAATTCCAACAAGGAAGTTAGTCTAAAAATCAATGTATGCCACTCGACAATACAAGCACTTCAGTCGACAAAGTGCAACTTACAAGATTCTTCGGCGGGTTTTCGGTTGAGTAAGGTAGGATCCTTTTGGCTCCCACGAGGTTGTCGCATGCCCCGGTGATGTTGTGAAGCCACTGCTTGACAGTCTTTTGCGGAACCTCCTCTGGATGCGTCCTGGGCGAGTCCTCTGGGCCCGAATAATGCCAGATGGTGTGATCTCTGGCTTGGAGAGGCTGAATCCGTCGACTGAGAAAAGTCTCTAATAGATCCAGGCCAGTCACTCCACCCTGAACCAGTTTCACCATGGCGTCTACTAAGGTCGCCACCTGGTCATGTTCCTCTGCAGTCACCTTTAGGGAGTTGGGGGCAGCTGGGCGGTCAGATGTGTATAGGGGAAGGCCAGTCGACATGTTGGGTGAAGCTGCGTCCTTGCAATAGAACCAAGTCGACTGCCAGCCTCTAACAGATTCAGGGAAAGTCATTGCAGGGAAAGAACATTGTACTCTCTTCTGAAGCCCCAAACCCCCCACACAGCTGCAACACATGAGTTTTTCCATCCGACGGGTCTGCTTTCTTCACCGTCTGAGATCTAATCATAAAAATGTGCTTAAAGAGTCCCCAGTGGGGAGGACACCCCAAGAAGCACTCGCACAAAGTTACGAACGATGACAAGTACACGGTGGTATTCGGTGGGAGATGATAAAGCTGAGTGCCAAAGAAATACAAGAACCCTCTAAAGAACGGATGGGGGGCATGGAGAAACCTCTTTTGACATGGGAGAGGAGGAGGACTCGCTCCCTGTCATGCGGCTCCGGGTCGCGCTCTCCCTCCGGCAGCCTCCAAGCTCCTTCTGCCACGAGCCCGTCGGAAACCAAGCCGTCAATGTCCTCACGGGTGACCAATGAAGGGAGTAAGTCACCCTGCATCCATCTCGGCAGCGCGGTGAATCGGGCGGTCAAGGGTTTCTTGCCCTTGACCTTTGTTGCCCCCTTCTTGGCCCGCTCCAGCTTCTCTGTCGCATTCTTCGTCATCGGCGTGGCGGCTCTCGTCGGGGAGGAACGGAGTGGGGCGCTGGAGGCAGAGGAGGCGAAGGAACGGAGAAAGAATGGGCAAAGGTACTGTGCAAATCGCGGTGCATGGAGCTTTATACTCCGCCAAGTGTCTCGCTGACCAGTGGGCCCGCGAGATCACCGCACACGCCAACCGCTGACGGCGCCTAGTACGTGGTGATATGACCGGCACGAGAATCGAGGCATCGTGCCTCCACTTGCCCTGATCGTGGCGTCATCATCGCACGCACGCGCGCTTCCCAAATTTTCATATCCCGCAAAAACCGGGTCTGACAGACCGACCCGTCACCTCCAACGATGCTTTCAGTTCACTCGGAGCAAAATAGGCATTGAATATCCACTCGGACTCTTTCAAGGCTAAATGTATCCGGGCGAATGGAGAAGAGTTCAATCGACGCAAGTTTCATTGAAGACCCGAATATCATTCGGAAGATTTGGCGTGTTGATCCTGAATTGACGTCAATACTCAGAGTTCAATCGACGCAAGTTTTGTTGAAGTCCCGAATATCATCGGAAGATTTGATGCCTTAATTCGAGATTGGCATTGATACCCACATTTCACCACTCGAACCCTGATCCATTCGGGGGCTAATGACAAGGATATGTACCTAGGGTAGGGTCCTAGGCAAGGCCTACATACCCTACCTAAGGACACTACATTGGAGGACTTGAAGATCAAGCATAAACTTCCGACTAGATTCCATGAGACGTTCAAGTCACTCGACAGGCTGTCCACTCAGAGACTCCTTCCTTCACTCGGCAGTCGCGTGTCACTCGGGAGACCTTCTTCTCACTCGATGCCAGAAGACCATGAGCCACCGTCAAGAGCCCAACGGACAAACGTTGGTCCAGTCGTCATTAATAGCTTTTATTACGTACGTTACCAGTAACGGCAGACTTTAACCCCACGATCGGACCCTTAGATGATGGGTAATTATGAGGGGTAGCGAACTCTATATAAGCCGCCCCTCCCCTCCTGCACAAGGGTTCGCAACCATTGTAATCTCAATATTCCACACGACATAAGCTCCTGGGCACTGAGACGTAGGGCTATTACCTCCACGAGAGGGGCCTCAACTCATACATCCGTGTGTACACCCTCGCCGTAGGTAGGACTCTGCCCTCTCCTTGCATACCCCTACCATCTACTATCAGGCTCGTTCCCACGACACCCACCCTACAAGATCCTAAGCCCTTGGATCCATCCAGGGGCGGGACCGGTGGCGAGATGTCCCAAGTGGATGGGAAGGTAGGAAGAGGAGGTGGGATCAGAGGGGGGTGGGGAGAGGGGGTGACGTAAATGTTGGTGGAGGTGCCACGATTGCAGCAGTGGAGCAAGAATCGGCAGGCGATGAAGCCAACGAGCATGAAGATGGCGGAGGTCACCATGAACCCCATCGACATCGCCAGATTGCGGGGTTGGTCTCCGTATCAGAGCGGTTGACGTCCTGGTCTTCCTCGCCTTCGTCCCCGACGGGCGCTTGGTGACCATGGCCATATTCTACTCGTACTTGGTGACGGGGCAATGGATAGCCTCACGATCCCAGCCTGTACGGCCGGTGTGGGTGGACAGTGGGAGACGATGTGGTGGGGTGGACGGCGGGAGAGCGATGCGGTGGGAGCGCATAGGCGGGAGCCGCCGTCTTCGATCTGGATCGGGGATAGGAAGCGAGAGAGGTGGCGACGCGTGGAAGGACAAAGGGGATCGAGCGAGGAGACTCTGCCGCGGGGTCAGGATGCTGAGAGGCGAGTGCCCGCCGTTGGATCTGTTGTGTCTGGACGGCTTAGATCAGCTATAGTGGGGTGATCCGTGAGAAGAATCCTCATTGGTTCAGAACATTTGTGCTTTAAAATAGTTTCTAAGTGTTCTAAATAGGGGGATTTGTGAAGCAGCTATCAAAAATATGTCAACTTATAGTGTGGAGAGCCGTGCATCGAAGCACGCATGGAATGGCAACAATGTTGGCTAAGAAAGTTTTCATTTTCTTTTGACGAAAAAATCATTTTCCATTTTTCGAGTGCCTAAAATGAGTTTTTTGTGAAGGACCTACCATATATTTATTGAAAAATTGAACCAAATCAATTTGTCTAAAATATTAGGCCATATTTAATGCACAATTGATCAAGTGGTTGGGTGTAAAAAGCTTTGGTCCGCCTCTCGTGAAAAAGACAAATTTCTGCCAATTCAGCTAGAAGCGGGTCAAATTTGAACTGTAGCTTCCTCATAGTTTGCTCTTTACATTTCCAAAAATCATTTCTAAGTACATAAGTATCTATTTAATAAGAGAAACCCCAAAATATTTCCAAGATTCAACCACTAGCTAGGAACAGTCATGCCCGTAGTTTTGACCACATTTTGAAACGGGCATGAAAAATTCAAACAAAGTCAAAAAATTGGAAAACCTTTGCATTGTGTAATTATATGTGACCAAGTTACCAGGAAAATTAATAAAATTTTAATACAACAATTCTTTAAAAAATATTCACAGAAATGAGCTATCATCTATGAAGATTCATGGTTTTCAAGGCCAAATGATCAATGTTATGGCCACATTAATGGCATAGTTTGTTCAAATGATCTAATATTGTGCATATGGGTGCTTATTATAATGGCAAACAATGTTGTCCTAAGGAAGTTTTCATTTTCTTTGGACGGAAATTTCATTTTCCATTTTCTGAGTGCCCAAAATGAGTTTTTCTATGATGGAGCTGGCATATATTTGTTGCAAAATTAGACCAAATCAATTTTATAAAACACAACTCCATATTTAATGCACAATTTACCAAATGGTTAGGTGTCAAAACCTTAGATCCACCTCTCGTGAAAAAGACAAATTTACGCCGATTCAGTTGGAAGCGGTTCAAATTTGAACTGCATCTGCCTTATAGTTTGCTCTTTATTTTTTACAAAAATAATTTCTAGTTCTGTAAGTATCTATTTTATCAGAGAAACACCAAAATTATTTCAACATTGAACCACTAGCTAGGAACAGTCATGCCCGTTGTTTTGACCGCATTTTGAAACGAGCATTAAAAATTCAAAAAAATCAAAAAATTGGAAAACCTTCACTTTGTGTCATTATATGTGAGCAAGTTACCAGGAAAAATAATAAACTTGTAAAAAATAATAAACGAGCGATAATTAGTTTTAAGAAGTGTTCTCGGAAAGGAGCTATGATGTGTGAAGATTCATGGCTTTCAAGCCAAATGATCAATCTTATGGCCATATTCATGACATAGTTTGTTCAAATGATCTCATATCGTGCACAAGGGTGCATCTTGGAATGACAAACAATGTTTCCTAAGGAAGATTTCATTTTCTTTGGATGAAAAATACATTTTCCATTTTTTGAGTGCCCAAAATGAGTTTTTTTGTGAAGGACCTACCATATATTTGTTGCAAAATTGTACCAAATCAATTTTATAAATTATTAGGCCATATTTAACGCACAATTGAAAAAATGGTTGGGTGTCAAAAGTTTTGATCCACCTCTCATGGAAAAGACAAATTTCCGCCGATTCGGTGAGAAACAGGTCAAATTTGAATTGCAGCTGCCTTATAGTTTGCTCTTTATTTTTTTTTGAAAAAATCATTTCTAGTTACATAAGTATCTATTTAAACAGAAATACATGGTTTGGTGGCGATACGTTGATGTTTGGACGGTGGCCGAGGGCCCCGGCTCCAGAGCGCATAAACTGGCATGTCCACCGCGTGGTCACCGCGTGAACATGGAGTTGCCATGTGTTCTGGGCGGCCTAGGCATGTCTAGTGGGTTGGGAACTCCCCAGGTATGTGCTAGGAAGAAAATGACAAGAGAAGATTCTCATGAGGAGACTGAACTATGCTCAAACATGAATTAGCAGCCAAGTGTTTGATTAGCGGTATGGGAAATGCACATGGACAATGGGCGTGAGTTTTGGCTGAGTATGATCATCTACTAAGAAGACTGAATTCAAAAATTTCCAGCTTAAATGGAGGACCCTAGGTGACACTTGCTTTGCAAAGTACCACACTGGGCATAAATATTAATGTTGAAGTTGGGCTCAAAATAATGAATGGATTGAGCTAAAATTTGGCGGAGGATGGTTATTTGGGAGTAGGAAAGCACTGTAGAAAATTGATACCATTTGGAAATGCCAAAGTGGTACTTCCTTCACAATGCGCTTCTCTGGATAGAAAATTGGAAAAATTAGCTGACAATAATTGGATAAATGCAATGAGCTCAAATTTAGTGTAGGTAAGTTAAATAAGTATGGTCATGTCCTGGTAAATTTTCGAAAATAATGAAGCAATATATAATATAGTTGCTTCACAAACTGAAAATGTGACAAGAATAAAAGATTCGATGATGAGCTCACATGGTTTGTTTAATAGAGCTCCAATTTTGTGGAGAGTGATTATATGAGCATATGTAATATTTGGAAAAATATAAGATCATTTGGATAAGTCTAGCTAATACTTACTTCACAAAGCTTCTCTCTGGATGGAAACTTTGGAAATTTTCTGAGGAAGATTTACTAAGAAAATGGAGCTGAATATTATCATGTGGCAATGGTTTGGGTATGGAAGAGCGCCCAAAAAGTTTGAGGGTAATAGGAGGGGTATATATAACACTTGCTTTCTAATGTGCCAATCTGGCCATAAATAGAAAATGAATCTGGGCTCACATAGATGATTTGATTGAGCTGCAATTTTGAGGAAAGTGATAATTTCGCCATATGAGGGCACTGTATAAATTTCATGCCATTTGGATCTATAAAAATGGTACTTCCTTCACAATGCTCTCGACTGAACAAAAAATTGGAAACAATATTGAGGGCAAATGGTTAAATTAAATGAGCTAAAATTTTGTAAATAGCGATTCTATGGGAAGGGTAATGTCCTGGTAAAGTTTAAACAATTATAAAGCAATATAAAATGTAGTTGCTTCACAAACTGAAAATATTACTAGAAACAAAGATTGGATGGTGAACTCTAATGGATTGTTAGATGTTGCTTAAATTTTGTGGAGAGTTATGATATGGGCATATAGAAGATGTGGCAAAAATTGAGCTCATTGGGATATCCATAGCTAGTACTTCCATCACAAAGCTTATAGCTGAACGAAAATTTTGGAAATTTGTAGAGGAAGATTTACTGGGCAAATGGAGCTAAATTTTGTCATGAGGCAATGATTTGGATAGGAAAGAGTGCCCAATTGTTTTGAGGGCAATCAATAATATATAAATAGCACGTCCTTCACAAAGTGCTATTTTGAACAAAATAGGAAAATGAATATTGTTGAATTATTTTTGAACTAGGCAAGGAATGTTTTTGACAGATTTGACGATTATATGATCCAAAGAATTTATGAGAATTTTTTGGGAATTTTGGGAATAACAGAAATATAGGATATAGGTTGCTTCACAACCTAGGGCAAAAATTGACACATGGACATGACACATAGGCAAAAGTTGACACATGGACATGACACATAGGCAAAACTAATGAGGTGGCGCCTAGTCATAGCAATCCACCATAATTTTACAAGGTTATGACCATCTATATTGGCCGTGATCAGCTAGAAATAAGTTAGCAGGCCAGTGTTGTCTCTTTACGACCATTTCGTGTAAGGAAATTACGACATTTCTGACCAAAAATGGTGTTTATGGTTTAGGGTTTGGATCCCTCCGAATAGCTTATGACCAATTGGTCTAAAATGGTCATAGATTTATGACCATTTCTTCCGGGGCCACTGACAGAAGGTCACAAGTTGACATATGTCTTGTAGTGTTTGGTACGTTGGGAAGACTCACCATGAAATGTCCACACCGTATAATCAGGCGTAAAACCCATCCTCTGCACGTGTTTACCCATTTCATTCTTTGTTTGCTGTTTAAAGTTGTCGCACCCACGACAGGGGCACCCATTTTTCTCTGGCCATTTGCAAATGTGGCTTTCACAAACACGTTGGTTTTTGTTAACCATTCGTTGATCATGCCTTTCTGACTAGTGTGACCGGTGTACATCCACGCACAATCACTCATCTTGCCTACCTACTAAACACGCAAGAAATATATATATATATATATATTCATTGGTTAATCAAGTTTGTCAGTTTATTACGTCCATGCAACCTATTCGCTAATATGTAAATATAGGTCATAATACCACCCAAGTATGTGTAGATTGGATTCGCTTTCCAATGCTCTACTCCGGATCCGACGCAAAATTTTGGCAGGACCTCCCTAAACAGAGAGGATGTCTACTCGGAGAACAACATGGGGGCACTCATGAAATTTTGCATGGGATCCAGAGCAAAGCATACGGGAAAACAAACCCAATCTACACATACTTGGGTTGTCCATGGATAACGTTGGACAATTCAAAAGAATCAGAGTTATAAATATGCAAATGCATGCATATTTATAATTGTAACCCTTTCAAACGGGATACGCATACTATTCATGCATACTAATGATTTAATCTACCTATAACTAGCAAGTTTCAAATACACGAAGACCCAAACAGAGCAAATGAAGGGGGAGGAGGAGATGTTATTTGTGCTCACCCACGAACGCAAGGGTGGTCTCGTTGAACGCACGGAGAGGTCGTCGAACACCAGACTCTCGCATCGACGAAATAACTACACATTTAAATCCACCCGATCAACACAAATATGATGTTTTTATAACAAAATCGGAAAATATATGACCTAACTCATAATTTACAACTATTCTAAACTAGTAATGTAATTTACTAACAAAACTAGTGATAATTGATCATCTGTAAGGTTACCGTTTAACCTGTCATGAAGTGATATTTGAATGAAATATTAGATTGGGAAACCTTTCAATCCTCAGCATGAGTACAAACCTATGCACTCAGTTGAGTTCGAAAAATTCAGGATTGGCTTCTTATTACAAATGGTTCCAGTTCCCCGTGAAAATAGAAACAAATAGATAAAAAGAGACAACTCCTTTCTGGTTATACAACCTCACGAGAAGTCCGAAGAAGTATCATTATCAATCTTTCCATGATCCTTATTTTCTTTCTCTCCATGTCGTGATGTTGTCGTCCTTCGATTTTTGTCAGATTGTTGCTAGGATCGAGCCGCTACAAGCACCGCATCCTCCTTTGCCTAGTTGTCTCCATGGTCTGATGTCTATCTTCTTTCTCTTCATATTGTGATGTTATCGTCCTCTCAATTTCTATCATATTGGCTCTATGTCCTCCTCTACCTCTTTTCTCTCAACTACCTAATGGGACCATTAGTTAAATTAAACTGCAAAGATTGATCGAGTGGACGTTCGATCAGGCATGTTGTATACATGTGTGTTCAGACTTTAGATCAACCAAGCCAGCCTTCTCATCGGGGGAACCATGCAGAAGCATCATGTATGACCATGTCCAGAAATAATCAAGACAACTTGCGTACTTGTGGTGCCGTAGACGATATTCTACCACCGTTATGTGGACCGGTGCGACTTGGCGACCATGTGCCACCGTTAGGACTAGGGCCGCATTGCTCTTTAAAAAAATACATTTTGTATGAATAATTACATCTACGTTTCTTCAACAAAGATCACAACTATGTTCTTCCTCCATTGAGTACTTTCTTATATTTGGGCGCCTAACCGGCGGACACAATGCTATTCGGTGCACAACACGCGGTGGGCGCTGATGGTGTTCCAAAGAGCAACGGAGGGGGCGAATCCGACGCATGTCCGGGTAATAAAAAATTGTAGCACGCTAAAGTTCAAAACTTAATATAAAAAATTGAAACATAATTGCGTTCGCATGTTCACAGGTATACTGCAACATTAGTAATTTCAGTACCCATGCAAAATTGCCACTATTGAATGCTAAGTCTAAACTAACAAGCTCCAACAAGGAAAATTGTCATGGCATCCATCTTTAGCAGTCTGAACATGCACTCCTTATCTGAACAATACAGGTGGCAGGCATCCAGTGGAGAGGAGGGGCGCGAGGGCCGGGCCGGTGGGGAGGAGGCGGGCGGTGGGGCGGGGCGAGGGGTCGGCGGGGGGGACCACGGTGGGACGGGCAAGGAGACGTCGCTGAGGCCCTCTATGGGACGATGCGAGGGGCAGGGCCGTCGGGGCGAGGGGTGGGGTGTGGTGGCTGACGTGGCTTGAGACTGCGTCAATAGTTCCCCAAAGAGGAAGGGATGATGCAGTACAGTGACGGTAAGTATTTCCCTCAGTTTATGAAACCAAGATATCAATCCGTAGAGGAAGATCACGCACCCACGTAAACAACACCTGCACACAAATAACAAATACTTGCAACCCGACACGAAAGAGAGGTTGTCAAGCTCTGTACGATAATAAGATAGATTAGGTAGTGATAGTTTTGGCAAATAGATCTAGCAAGAACACAAAATAAAACAAGTAAACAAAAAGTGTAGCAAGGTATTTTTTTGGATTAATAGATTTGAAAACAAAAGATGCAAATAGTAGATCGGAAGACAATATGTTGGAAAAGTAGACCCGGGGGCCGTAGGTTTCACTAGTGGCTTCTCTCATGAGTATAGCGCACGACGGGTGAACAAATTACTGTTGGGAAATTGATAGAAGATCAAATAATCATGACGATATCCAGGCAATAATCATTATATAGGCATCACGTATAACACAAGTAGACTGGAACGATTATGCATCTACTTCTATTACTCCACACATCGACGGCTATCCAGCATGCATCTAGTGTATTAAGTTCATGGGAAAATGGAGTAATGCAATAAGAACAGTGACAAGATGTAGAAAAGATCTATTCATGTAGGAATATACCCAATCTTATTATCCTTAATGACATCGATACATGCGTGTCTTGCTGCCCCTTTTGTCACTGGGAAAGAACACCACACGATTGAACCCATCACAAAGCACCTCTTCCCATGGCAAGAAAAATCGATCTAGTTAGCCTAACTAAACAAAAGATTCGAAAAAGAAATACGAGGCTATAAGTAATCATGAAAATAAGATATCAAAGAAGACTCAAATCATATTCATGGATAGAAACTGATCATGAACTCAAAATTCATCGGATCCCAACAAAGACACCGTAAAAATCATTACATCAAATAGATCTCCAAGAGACCATTGTATTGAGAAACATAGAGAGAGATGAAGCTATCTAGATACTGCCTACGGACCCGCTAGAGGCACCTATGAAGAAGATGAACCCCTCCGTGATGGTATTAGATTGGATCTCGAGGTTCTGGAACTTGCGGCGGCTGGAATTGTGTTTTGTTGACTCCCCTAGGGTTTTCTGAATATTTGGAAATTTATAGGCTCGATAGTCAGTTGGGGGAGTCCCGAGGTGCCCACCCTCTACCAGGCCGCGCCAAGTGCCTCTAGCGCGCCTTGGTGGAGGGTGGCCACCCTGGGACCCCTCTTCTGGTGATATTTGGCCCATCTTGTTCCTTTTGGTACAAAAAAATTCTCTAAAAATCTCCGCAGGGTTTTGGCTCCGTTTGGTACTGATTTTCTGCGCAGTAAAAACAAGCAAAAAACATCAACTAGTACTTTGGGACTATGTCAATAGGTTAGTCCAAAAAATATGTAAAGCTGCTATAAAATGATTGTAAAACATTCAAGATTGATAATATAACAGCATGAAACAAGAGGACGGCAAGGGGGACGACGGTAATGGGGCGACGAGGGGACGGCGAGGAGGCCAGCGGTGGCAGACGGGTGGGGGAGGCGAGGCGAGGGTGCAGGGGAGGCAGAGACGGAGGCAATGGGGGCGAGCGGAGGCCAGACACCCTATGGTTCGGCCATCCCCAACTAATCGCAGCGGGGACTAGTTTTAATTATCCGACCATAAGTCCATTAGCAAATATATGTATGGACTAAACTTTTGTCAACCCAAAACGACAAGGGCCAAGGCTGCACCTGCATGTTCTCAGCGTGTATAGATGCATCCACCATTGGATGGATATACATCACGTAATCGATCGACGGTAGACGCACACGCATGCACTCGCGCGGTTGAGGCGGCTAGCTTCCTAGACTCTTTTCTCCGCGATGCGCTAGGTCTTCGCTGTCACCGGCCGCCGAGCGTCGCGCCATGTTCATCTGTCGTCAATCGCTTGGTGATTCATGAAGTTGCCGCCGATTGTGCATCAATCCAGTACAAGAGTACGACCAGCCGGATGGCACCGCCACAAGCCCACACTCAATTCTTAACTTGATCATGTCCCGTGATAACAGAAGGAGGTATTAATGTATTGTCGTCTATACATGGTCATATTATTGTACTTGCCACTTGTCAGTTTGATTCAACAAATCAATTAATCAACTGTGAGTAGTTAGTATATTTTATCACTTGTTAGATATATTGCAGATTACATATTTGTTTTCTACTAATATTAGAACTCCACACTTGAATGCAATCATGGAGGTAGACGTCACAGAGCAACACATGCCATGATGCCAAGATCTAAGGTATGGCATATCACTTTTAGATTTATATGAATTACAAGTTAATAATTTTGTTAGATTGACTACTGAAATAAAAATTACATTCTAGTAGTAGTAAGGAACTTTCATATCATTAATCCTCATATACGAATGCAAAATTACACAAGGAAAAAAACAAAAGATCATGTGGTACTTCAATTTAATGAAGTTTTTACTTTTTTATGTTTCAATAATCTATACAAATAAGGGCCATTCTATCATGTTAAGTTAAATGCAAATTTTACTAAAAATACGAAACAACTATCGGACATAATATCCAAAATCAGTCTAGGTGATATTCAAACTCCGACCAATATACGATAGTTGCAATGCAAATTTCGGGATGTGGAACGCAAAGGACTTCCTATAATATAGGTTTCAATTACCTTGCACCTTCAAGTGCCATTTTACCATTAGTCTTCTTTGCCCCCTAAGCTCAAATCCTGGATCCGCCCCTGGGGGGAGGCCGTGGGTTGGGAAGAAGGGGCGGCGCGGTGCGGGCATACGGGGGGAGCCGCGGGGAGGGGGCGACGCGGTGGGGGCGTAGGGGAGCCGGCGGGAGGGGCCGGGTGGCATGGTGGTGGTGGTGTGTAGGCGGCGTGGGGGGGAGACAGATCGAGGTCGGGAGATGGGGGAGATCATGGGGAGTGGCAGAGTGGGAGAGAGAGAGGGTGGGAGTGGGAGAGAGAGAGAGGTTGTTTTTTGAGGGACACTACTGGAGGGGGCCGGACGCTATGACCATTAAGTGCCCATCCCCTTTGCCATCTGCTAGCAGATGGCAAAGAGGGGGAGGTAGATGGCAAAGAGGCTGCGGCAGATGGCAAAGATGCAGGTGTCGGCAACCATGCCGTCCATGATGTAGTGGGGCCCGCCTGGTCTCTTTGTTGTCTGCCTGGCGTATCTTTGCCATCTTCCAGCGGACGCCAAAGAATGCACTGATGGGAAACAATATCTTTGCCATTTCGTGCGTTCTTTGTCATATATTTTTTGGCAGTTGACGGCAAAGAGCTTCTTTGCCATTTGCCAGCAGATGGCAAAGATCAGACAAAAGGCGAATTCTCTGATTCCAGTAGTGAATCCATTCTGTCCAGAGAGTAGAAATAAATAGTTTTTTTTAACAAATGTTTCACAAAGAAATTTCTTTAGGAGGGAGCAAGTTCATATGTTTAAAAACAATATTTTTCATCCACCTCATTCTACAAGCATGACTAAGCATAATTATAAATATAATAGGCTTGAATCATGAGGGTTTAACTAGCAAGATACCATTTTGCAAAACTTTATTTATAACTATACACATGCATACTAATTAAATTAAAGTATACATGCATTATATGAAAATATAGGACAACTGATGATCAATTTACAACGTCCTTGATTTTCGCAAAGAAGATAATATTCTGCCACTTTTCCTTCTTGCTACAATATGTCCGACGATAAAAGAAATACTTCCACAAACAAGAAAAAAACAAAATTCTACAAATTATTTAACTAGTATATTCCTAAAATAATTTTTACGGAATAGATAGGGTTTGAGATAATTCAAGGATGGTTATGATCAAACTTGATTTTAATAGAAATGTGGTATAATTCATTCCCTAGGGTTTGGTCTATTTGATATGAACAAGTCTATTCCATCAAAAGATCATGAATATGCTCCAATTAATTTGCTTATGACTCCACTATCATACTAAGTTTTGTTATCAGATCAAAGGGTTAAACCATGTTCAAACTCCATTTGGTGTGCACATATGGAAATAAGAATATTTGATGATGGCTTGGACAAATGTTCTGTACAAAGGAATGGTATTAGAACAAGTTCCTAGAAACAAAGTTATCCAAAGAAATTGTATGGATTATTTGGATAGAGAAATGGTCAAAATATGATCATACTCCATTTGAATTGAATCAAGGGATAAAGCTTGGTTTCAATGAGTGGCGGGCTAAGTATGTTGATGCTAAAGGAATGGTATGGTCATAAGACCAAAGTTTGTGAAAGAAATTCTTTTAGGAAGAAATTCTAAAGTAAATATATGATAAAATTATGTCCAAACTCATTTAAAGTTTCAACAATTTTGATATCCCCCAAAAAATTATATATGGATGGCGTTGTGTTATATGTGTCCTAGGGATCATGTGGACATAAAGTATGCTAGAATTGGATTTGTGGAACTCAAGATATGACAAACATGCCAAAATGTGTATTTTTTTTGAACATGTTTGAAACTCACAAATGGGTGATCAAAGGGCATATTTGAATTCTAAAATTCCTCATAATTCCAGGGTTATAGATTTGTCAAATTTTCCAAAGAGGTCAAAAGATAACTGGTACCTGAAGTTTACTCTTTTTCTATCGATAATTCCAGGGGTACAGATTTGTCAAACTAACTAGTACTTGAAGTTTACTCTTTTTCTGTCTAAATGTAAACAAGAAAACAATTAATAGCAGGACACGTGGTACATTATTTCAACTAGTACCAGTTAGTTTAGGTGGATCAACCAAAAGCGTTAATCTCGTGATCAACGACTACACACGCAGACCGATTTGACTTATTTAATTTGTCTAGTCGTGATCATCAAAAGGAGATCCAACGACAAAGAGAAAGAAGGGTTAGGGCTCACCGACGTGTCTGGCAGAGAGACAGAAGAGGATGATGGCATCTTGAGCGCGGGTCGAAGTCAACTCTCAGGTGGTTTCCTACGGACGGGGATCCAATGACGTGTCTCATCTCGACATGGAAGCCATGGGTGACGCTGACATGGTCAATCGCTTGCTTGAGCGTCAGGGAAGAGCCATCTAAGTAGAACAAAGTGGCGGTGTAGTTCGATCCACGACATGCTCATGATCTATGGCATCCAAGGGAGAAGCGAGTCAGTCAGATGTATGAATACAAAAACAACAGGAGCACAATGAGGTAAAGGGAGACCTTGGTTTTCTCGGACAGTGAGTCGAACTTCCTCAAAAGTGGCAAAAGTAGACTTTCCCTCATGGAGAAGAACAATAGATTTTTTTTCGTGCTAAAGGAAGGGGCTTCAAGGACAACTTCGGTATCCTATTTATAGGAGCTAGAGAGGTTAGTGGCGTCGAAGTGGTGGGGCAGTTCACCAACCGTTTCGAATTTCACGTTAATGGCTAGTAGGGTGCGACTTAAAACACACTGAGGAGTGGTACATATCAAAATGTATCTCTAATTTTTATTGTTAATTGATATTATGTTATCACTTTTGTGTGCTTTATATGTCATTTTATATCATTTTTCTGGAGTAACCTATTAATTTAGTGCTATGTCAGTTCGTGCTTTTTTGCATGTTTTGGGTTTCAAAGAAAATCCAGAGCTACAAAAGTCCAAACACAACTAAAAATGTTGCAAATTTTTCTAGACAATAAGTGACACTACAAGCTTTGGGCGAAGACAAAGATATCCACGAGAGCCTCACAAGGATGGGAGCATGCCCTGGGGGCTAGGGAGCACCATCGTGGCTTGTGGGTCCGTCATGAATCCAATTACCCTAATTATTGGCCTATAAAATTCAAAATAATTAGAACCCCTTGAAGAGAGACCCAAAACAATTTTATCCCTCCTGTAAGCTTCTATTCCGCCACAACCCCATCTATAGCTCTGTTTCGGTACTCCCCCCAAAGGGGGGATTATTGGCGAGGCCATATTCATCAACCTTGACGCCTTCATGATGATGTCTGACTAGTTGCACGAGGACCTACGGGTCCATAGTAGTAACTGGATGGATTCCTTTTTCGTTGATCTTTAATAGAATGATCTTCTCTAAGATCAATCTGATGCCATCTTTTTGCGACGTGTTTGTTGAGATCCGATCAATTGTGGACTTTGGTCAGATTATTCACTGAGTTATATTTGATTCTCTTGATGTCTCTTTTATATGTAATTTTATAACTTTGTATGTTTTTTTAATTTATAAGCCTTCTTTGGCTAATTAGATGAGTAATTCTTCAGAGGGAGTGGTGCATAGTAGTGGGTTTAACCTTGCAGCAATCTTGCCCAGTGAGAAAGGGGGCAAATGCATGTATTGTGTTGTTGCTACTAAGGGTAAAACAACGGGGTTTGGTCATATTTATTGATCTCTTCATGTCTATATTATGTCATCCTGCTTATTCTGTTACTCTGTTTATCATGAACTTAATAATTTGTGATGCTTGATACATCTCCATCGTATCTACTTTTCCAACCATTTTTGCTCTTGTAATTGAACTCTAATTTGTATGATTTGAATGAAACTAACTCGGCCCTACCCTAATGATTGGACTCTAATTTCCAAACATTTTTAGCAGAACAAACTTGGTGTTGTTTTTCTGGATAGAAGTTCTCGAAATTGGAAAAAAACTTGGCGGAGATGTTTTATTGAATATAAAAAATACTAATTTATATATCTACTTTAGGGGGACACCACCTTCCCATAAGGCAGGGTGTGTTCCACCCCTAGGGCACGCCCACTTGCGTTGTGGGGCCCTCCGGCCTTCGGCTAACCTAATTCCAACTCCACATATTTTTGTCTTCTCGAGAGGAAAATAGAGAGAAAGTTTCATCGTGTTTTACGATACGGAGCCACCACCACCTCCAGTTCTTTGTTGGGAGGCCTAATCTGGAGTCCATTCTTTGGTGGGAGGCCTAATCCGAAGAGGGCAAATCATTGTCGTCTTCATCCACCGGGAGTGAGTACTCATTGTAGGTTAACTAGAGGTAGATGGAGATGGATGATATTCGTCATGCAATCAAGTAAATTTGCTAGGGCTTGATCCCTAGTATCCACTATGTTCTGGGATTGATGTTGCTATGACTTTGCTATGCTTAATGCTTGTCACTAGGGCTCAAGTGCCACGGTTTCAGATTTGAACCTACTATGTTTTCATGAATATATATTGAGTTATAGATCCTATGTTGCAAGTTATATGCACCTCTTATTGTTTTGGACCATAGACCCCAATGTGACAATAATTGGGATACTCTACGGTGATGACTGCAATTTGAGGAGTTCATGTATTCACTATATAATGTTTTGTTCCGGTTCTCTATTAAAAGGAGAGCCTTAACTACCCTTAGTTTTCATTAGGACCCCACTTCCATGGGAGGGTATGACAAAATAAGTCATGGAAGTTCTTATTGCAAACACATATGACTATATACACAATACATGCCTACATATGATTGATGTCGGGACCTCGATCCTAAGCCATGCAAATCTAGCATGTAACACATCATATCACTTTGCGGCCTCACACAAGGTAATACCCACGGCTGCCATCGGGACCGTTTGCGCCTTTTGGCTCATGTATATGAACATGTCGCTAGCAATCATATGTCAGAGAACTCGAGTCGACACGACTAGTTATTGACCCAAGTGGCACAACCATATAGGAACATGCATACATAACCTGTCAATGCAGGTGTCAACAATCAATGTGTGTAGACGATTCATAGCAAACTACATGGACTCCATTACATCGTGTCACATTTCTGTCATCAACGTGTGTAGACGAGTCATAACAGGCTACACAGACTCCATTACAACGCATGACATTTCCCCGTAGGGACAGACACCGCAACAAAGAAGGATACACGCCAGTCAATCAATGTGTCCGAAGCGATAGCAAGCTACCAAGGCACAATGGAGGTACAAATAGGCATTTCCCTATAAACAGGGCTACTAAAGGCACACAACTAGGTGCCGAATCCCACACATACCAATGCATTTCAAACATACATGCAATATGCACGATATGCATAGATACAACACGGCATCACAACATAACTCTATGACACAAGTATTTATTAAAGACTCATAAGATCCAACATAATGTGATATTACAAACAGGGGCACATGACCCAACACTCAAGTCATACAAACAACAAGCAGAAGCATAACGTGTTTGGGTACAAACATCTACTAAAAGTGGCTGGAGGAGCGTGAAAATCTACAACAAACCCTCCCAAAGGAGTAATACCTTTATCTGGAATTCCCAAGCTATCCGATCAACATCAAACCCATTGTAGGAACCATTAGTGAGGCTGAAGTCTCCTCTACAAAACATAAATTAAGCAACTGTGAGTACAAAGGTACTTAGCAAGACTTATATCAGAACTATCTACACATGCATCGCTATCAACAATGGGGGTTGTGGAGTTTATTGCAACAAGCTAACTTTAACTCTTGGCTAACCTGCACTACGATTACAAGTAGTATCTTTGGGGTACGAGATTGCACACGAGTCCACATATTTACCGCATCAATACACCACCATGGATCGTCTCCCGTCTCTCTACGAGAAGGCTATCCATAGCACTCACACTTATCTTGCGCAATTTAAAGTATCCATTTCAAGTTGTCTATGAACTATATAAGCATCCAAGTAGTCCATATCCAAGGACGCGGATATTCGAACATATTTATAACCCTACAGGGGTGTACTTCTTCACAGATGTTTCCACCACTTAGCGCCATATACACGTCATGTATCTCAGGAACCTTCAAGCGGAAGCCTGACGTGCATGTAGACCACGACCCTTAACCACACAAGACTCTAGTCCAGGTTAATCGCCTATTTGAGGTTGAACCCGTAGCGGAAGTCTGACCGAAGTTTCCATTACAGCCCAAACGATGTGTACAAGGTTCCCAAGTCCACCTCGATGAATGGATCTATGCTTGGTACGCCGGGCCTCAGGTTCATCTACCGTGACATAGCCTACCCCTCCGGACAGCGCTAAGTGCGGCCACCAGCACATCCCACAAACACCAAAAACTAGTGGCAACTCCTCAACAAATATCAAGTCGATTAATAGGCCGAGCGGGCCAGGGTCACTGAGTTCCATGGTTTGGTAGTAACTGTCTTGGAACACATACACAGAACTCAGTTCTTAAGGACGGTCCCAATGAGACAACCCACCATGTACTCCTATATGGCCTCTCATTGCTACCTTGACCAAATTAGGTTCAACACTTAGCTCTCACATAGTAGGATATGAACATAACCATTCTGATTCATCACCTAGATGGACCAGCCCGACACGACTATAAGCATATAAAGCATAGCAGCCAATCATGAAATGAGTAAGCAGAATAAGGCTCAAACAGTTGCTACTCATGCTGAGTGTTTTAAACTATTTGTTGTAACAAAGACAGGTCATGTAAAGGAATGGCTTCAACTATCGAGAACATGTAACAATTGAATCGTTATTGTCTTAATGCGGTAAAAGGGAGTAGGAGCGAGTGTGTGGGTTTATATCAGTATGCTCAAGGGGGGTTGCTTGCCTGGCACTTCAGAAGATAACCATGAGTATTCATCGTTGGCATCGATCTCAATGTCGGAACAACGTCTACCGAGGGGAAACAAACACCGGCATGAGAGAACAACATTCATTCCATGCAATGCACAACCATGATGTACGACATGACAAATTAAGGTACTGAATTAACCTAAAGGAATAACTAGGCAAGTTAATTCAGGTGGGGTTCAAACAAGTTTGAATTCCAACTCCAAATACTAATTCATAATTTATCCTAATCATGAATTTTCCTAGTAGGTTATGTTAATTTTCTCAAACATGCATGAACATGGCATAATCAGATTCTTCATATTTTTATGGTCATTTTTCATATATAAATTATTTCCATGTGAGTTACAAATTATTTTCAATGATTTTTAGAAGCTTTATACATTTTGTGAAAATAATAATTCATTTCTCATTAATTTAAAATCCAGAAAACCATTATTGTGTGAGCAACACGTCAAGATGCCGTCATCAAGTCAACATGCCGGTCCAGATCAAACCTGACCAGTGGATCCCACTAGTGAGTGAACCAACTAATTAACAATGTTAATTAGCACCAGATTAATCATAATCACTAATTAGCAGGGGCTGGGCCCACATGTCAGTGGATGTGAGGTTAACTAACTAATACTTAGCACTAATTCAGTGTTGCCCACATCAACACGCCGGAGCTCCACCGGCGGTGACCATTCCGCACGGTGGGGCTCATCAGAAATTATCGTCCAGTGATGGTTTGGTGATCGGCTGGCACCCAGGAGGAGCCCTTGCTCACGTGCATCTATGGGTCCATGTGGCAGGCCAAAGGGTCGCTAGAATCATTGTTAGTGACGAGCTGTGCGGCGATCGGAGCTATGGGTTCAAGCGAGACGATGCTATGGAGCGCTAGAGCCTGGGCAAAGGGGTTAGATGGACTCCTGGGAACTCCAGGAGCTAGGTTTCGAGCTTGGACACACCGGTGGTGGACTAGAACGAAGGCGACAACAAGCTCAGTGGCAGCGAGCTTCGGACGGGGCGGCTCAATGGCTACAGGGCACGCTAGAGGAGGGGAGAATGGGGATTCGATGCGAGGTCTTACAACGGAGACGATGGCAACCTCATCGGTCTCGGGGAAAGCTTGGCGGCGGAGAATTTAGTAGCGGCGATCCATGTCCGAGGAGGAAGACAATGATGTCGATGGCTTTTTCGGGCAGTTGAGCTCACGTGTCTCGGTTGGGACAATGCAGCGGACGACAGCGGAGTTCAAGGGCAGGAACACGAGGTGATGGGTGGACGGTGGCTATGAGAATGGCGACGGCGCAACCATGATGGCTTGGCCATTGAGGGGGAGTAGCAGAGGAGAGCAAGGGAGCGAATGGTTGGGTGTTGGCTCAATCTAGATGAGTATCTGGGGTCTATCCACGTGTTCGAGTGCTTGGCGACAAGTAGGAGGTGGCGGGGCATCGTTGATGAGCTCGCCACAACTCTGCCTATCCTTGTGGCAAGAGGAAGAAGACGATCTAGCCCCTGGTGGGCTGGGCTATACCAACTAGGCCGCTCAACACTTTCCACTCGGTGCCACCAATTCTCAGCCTCAGACAGACTCAGCCAAACCCTAACCCTACGGTGCAACAGATTCTGCTTTGGTGCCACCGAGTTTGGGTTGCCAACTTCCTGTTATGCAAATTCACTAAATCAGTACCACCGAGTTTGTTGAATTGGCTTCACCGAGTTTGGCAATCTGACTGTTGGTCACCTTATCGGTGCAACCGAGTTTTATGTAGTCTCATCGAGATTCAAAAGTTGCTACCTTTGAGGCAACTTGATACCATCGAGATTAACACATCAGTGTCACTGAGTCTGACTTATTAGGTGTAACGGTTGGATTTTTGGAGATGCCTATATATACCCCTCCACAACCACCTACTTGAGAGAGAAGCACTCAGAACAGATCCCTACCTATCCTATCAGATTTTCTGAGAGAGAGCCACCTACTCATGCGTTGAGATCATGCCATTCCATTCCAACCATATGAATCTTGATCTCTATCCTCCCCAAGTTGCTTTCCACCCAATCAATCTCTTCCACCATATCCAAATCTATGAGAGAGTGATTGTGTGTTGATGAGCCTATTACCTTTTGGAGGGTGGTGCCTCCTAGATTGGTTAGATGTCACTTGGGAGCCTCCTAGTTCATGTTGTGGAGTAAACCAAGAAGTTTGTAAGGGCAAGGAAATTGCCTAGTTCATGAAGATATACCCATAGTGAGGCTAGTCCGTCATGGACGGAAGCCGTTATGTAATAGTCAAGGTTGTTTCTTCGTGGAACCCTCCGTGGGTAGAGCCCTCTATGGACTCTCGCGGCCGTTACCCTCCGTGGGTTGAAGACTCCATAAACATGGACATACGATAGCACCACCTATAGGAACCACGGGAAAAAATCATCATGTCTTCATATTGCGTTTGGTATTCCTACCCTTCCTTTACTTACATGCTTGTCTTTACTTTCTGCTGCTATACTCGTAGACATGCATGTGTAGGGTGTACTTGACTTGCTATGAATGCTAAAATCTGCCAACACTTAAAATTGGGAAAAAATAGATTTTTCATTGGTCAAGTAGTCTAATCACCCTCCCCCTCTATACCTACTTTCGATCCTACAATACCCCCCTATACGACCCATAAATACATCAAAATAGGTAAACAACACAAAGAAAACATAATCTGTCAAAAATAGAACAGTTTGTAGCATGTGGAAACTTCGTATACTTATGTAACTCCAAAAATTCTGAAAAATTAGGAAATCCTATGAAATTTGTATATCAATCTTTTGTAAAAATTTCATACTCATTCGATGCTCCGATAAACTAATAAAATTCCTGAACTGGGCGCAAAAGTTTTTGTTTTTCAGCAAGATCAAATCAACAATCACCATAGACCACCCCAAAGATCTTACTTGGCTCAAACACAAATTAAAAAACCAAAACACAATTACTATAGAGATAATAATGTGTGAAACACTCAAGAACACAAGTAAAAAAAACAAAAAATAAAATTGGTTTGCCTCCCAACAAGCGCTATTATTTAACGCCTCTAGCTAGGCATAATGATTTCAATGATGCTCACATAAAAAGTAGTAATTGAAATATGCAAGAAAGCATCATGAATCTCGTGATAAGCACATTTAAGTCTAGCCCACTTACTATGCATAGGGATTTTGTGAGAAAACTATTTATGGGAACAAGAATCAACTATCATAGGAAGGCAAAACAAGCATAACTTCAAAACTTTGAACATATAGAGAGGAAACTTGATATTATTCCAATTCCTACAAGCATATGTTCCTCCCTCATAATAAATTTCCGTAGCATCATGAAGGAATTCAACAATATAACTATCACATAAATCACTATTTTCATGATGCACAAGCATGCAATCATCATAACGAATTTGCCCATCAAAACTTGGGGAACAAAAAAATATCATCTTCATGAAACATAGCATCCCCAATCTTATGGCTTTGCATATCATTAGCATCATGGATGTTTAGAGCATTCAGACTAGCAACATTGAAATCATGATTTTAAATCAAGGATCTACCATGAATCACCTTATAATTTTCTTCTTTCAACACTTCATCAAAATTTCCAGATTCATGATTTTCAAACAAAACTTCATAGAGATAATCAAGTGCACTCAACTCACTAGCAACTGGTTCTTCATAATTTGGCCTTTTAAAAATATTAGTAAGTGGATAAGGATCAATATCAATAGATTTTTAGCAAGAGAAGATGCAAGCAAATATAAGGCACATGGCAACACAAGCAAACAAAAAGAGATCCGGCAAGAAAAAGGCGAACGAGAAAGAGGGCGAATAAAAAGGAAAATCTATTTGTGTTTTTAATAATCGTTTTAGAAGTGGGGGGAGGAAAACAAGAGGAAAATGGCAAATAATGTAAATGCAAGAGATGAGTTTGTGATGGGTACTTGGTAAGCTTGATGTGTATCCTCCCCGGCAACGGAGCCAGAAATCCTTCTTGCTACTTCTTGAACTTGTGTTGGTTTCCCTTGAAGAGGAAAGGGTGATGCAGCAAAGTAGATAAGTATTTCCCTCAGTTGTTGAGAACCAAGGTATCAATCCAGTAGGAGGAACAAGCAAGTCACCAATAGATGCACCTACACAAACAATCAAACACTTGCACCCAACGCTATAAAGGGGTTGTCAATCCCTTCATGATTACTTTCAAGGAATAGATCTAATAGAGATAGATGTAAAAGATTGCGGAAAGTAAAAAAGGTAAATAAATTTCAGCAAGGTATTTTTGGTATTTTTGGTATATAGATCTTAAAATATAATATGGAAATAGACCCGGGGGCATAGGTTTCACTAGAGGCTTCTCTCTTGAAGGAAAATAACACGATGGGTGAACAAATTATTGTCGAGCAATTGATAGAAAATTGCATAGTTATGATGATATCCAAGGCAATGATTATGCATATAGGCATCACGTCCTTGTCAAGTAGACCGAAATGATCCAGCATCTACTACTATTACTCCACACATCGATGGATTCCTGCGTGCATCTAGAGTATTAAGTTCATGAAGAACAGAGTAACACATTAAGTAAGATGACATGATGTAGAGGGATAAACTCAAGCAAGTAGATGAAAACCCCATCTTTTTACCCTTGATGGCAACAATACAATACGTGCCTTGCTACCCCTACTTTGTCACTGGATGAGGACACCGCAAGATTGAAGCCAAAACTAAACACTTGTCCCATTGCAAGAATTACCAATCTAGTTGGTCAAACTAAACCAATAACTCGAAGAGACTTGCAAAGATATGAAATCATGCATATAAGAATTCAGAGAAGGACCAAATAATATTCATAGATAAGTTGATCATAAACCCACAATTCCTCGGATCTCGACAAACACATCACAAAAGAGTATTACATCGGATAGAACCCCATGAAGATCATGGAGAACATGTTACTGAAGCACAAAGAGATAGAAGAAGCCATCTAGCTACTAGCTATGGACCCATAGGTCTGTGGTGGACTACTCACGCATCATCGGAGGGGCAATGGAGTTGATGTAGATGCCCTCCGTGATCGAATCCCCCTCTGGCAGATTACCGGAAAAGGCTCGAAGATTGGATCTCTTGGGAACGGAGGCTTCCGGCGGTGGAAAAGTATTATCGTTGTTCTTTTTGGTATTGGGGGGATATTTGGGAATTTATCAGCCGAAGATTAGGGTTAGAGGACCTGCTGGGGGGCCACAAGCCATGGGGTGCCCCTGGCCGCGCCAGGGTGGCTTGTGACCTCGTGGCAGGTCTCCTACCTTCCTCTCCAAGTCTGGTAGATGTCTTCTTGTCCGAGAAAAATCATCATGAAGATTTTATTCCGTTTGGACTCCGTTTAATATTCCTTATCTATAATACTCAAAAACAAGGGGAAAAACGAAACTGGCACTAGGCTCTAGGTTAATAGGTTAGTCCCAAAAATAATATAAAATAGAATATTAATGCATATAAAAACATGCAAAATAGATAATATAATAGCATGAAACAATCAAAAATTATAGATACGTTGGAGACGTATCAGTATGCGAGGAGTACTTTAATTTGTGATAAAACTTCGCAATAAGTATGTGAGTTCTTTATGACTAATGTGACATCATGGACATACTCATTCTCACCCTCTCACATTTGTTAGCCTCTTCGGTACCGTGCATAGCCCATTCTCACGTCGAGGATCAGTGCAACTTTCGTCGGTGCATCCAAACCCCATGACATGATACGCTTTGTTGCACATAAGCCTAATTATATCTTCCTGACACGTCTCCAACGTATCTATAATTTACGACATATTCATGCCAAGTTTACAATAATTCTATATGATTTTGGTATGATTTTATTAGAACTAACCCGGACTGACTCTGTTTTCAGCAGAACTACCTTGGTGTCGTTTTTGTGCAGAAATAAAAGTTCTTGGAATGGGCTAAAAATTTACGGAGAATATTTTTGGAAAATATCAAAAATACTGGAGCAAAAAGATACCGGAGAGGATTCCCAATAATTCTTGAATCGCCGGTAGAAACTTTGGGGCACTCTTTGAAGTTCTTTGTGTTGGATAGAACATGATGAATCTGGAGTTGTGTGATGCATATCATATAATCAAGCCCATGGGTACTGGTGGTGACATTGGAGTATCTAGGTGACATTAGGGTTTTGGTTGATGTGTATATTAAGGTGTTATTTTAGTACAAACTCTCGGGTTGTTCATGACACTTATAGGGATAGCTCATAAGATTGATCGGAAAAGATAACTTTGAGGTGGTTTCGTACCCTACAATAATTTCTTCGTTAGTTCTCCGCTATTTGTGACTTCAAAGTGAACTCCTTCTCGCACGAAATGTATTTACATATGATTCAACTATGTCAGTATTGTTGAGAGAAATTGCACTAGTGAAAGTATGAACCCTACGCCTTGTTTCTAAGCATTGCAATACCATTTGTGCTCACTTTTGGTACTTTTTACCTTGATTTTTTTTATTTTTTCAGATTACAAAAACTTATATCTACCATCCATATTACACTTGTATCACCATCTCTTCGCCGAACTAGTGCACCTATACAATTTACCATTGTATTGGGTGTGTTGGGGACACAAGAGACTCTTTGTTATTTGGTTGCAGGGTTGTTTGAGAGAGACCATTTTTATCCTACACCTCCCACGGATTGATAAACCTTAGGTCATCCACTTGAGGGAAAATTGCTATCGTCCTACAAAACTCTGCGCTTGGAGGCCCAACACGAGTCTACAAGAAGAAGGTTGCGTAGTAGACATCAAGCTCTTTTGTGGTGCAGTTGCCTGGGAGGTGAGTGCTTGAAGGTATATATTTAGATCTTGTAATCAATTCTTTTAGTTTCTTGTTTTTCACTAGTTTTGTTTTATAAACGAAAACTACAAAAAATGGAATTGAGGTTGCCTCATATGCTTTATCTTTTTAATGTCTTTCGTGAAAATGATGGAAACGAAAATTGTGCTCAAGTGTTAGAAGAAGGAGTTATTAAAATGTTTGGCACTAAATCTTTGGATGATGAGCATGCTTTCAATATTTTTAGTATGAATTCTCTGAATATTCATGATGCTAATGATATACAAAGCCACAAGCTTGGGGATGCTATATTTGACGAAGATGATATTTTTTGTCCCCCAAGTTTTGATGAGCAAAACTATTATGATAATAGCATGCCTCCTATATATGATGATTATTGGGGTGACATGTATGCTATAGAGAGTAATGAAAACCATGTAACTTGTTATCATGATTTGAATATTCAATATGGTTATGTCAATCAAGTGTCTCATGATAGTTATTTTCTTGAGTTTGCTCCCACTATTATGAATGAGAAGGAAATTGCTTATGTGGAGAGTGAATAAATTTCTATGCTTGTAGATCATGAAAAGAATGCTTTATGTGTGGGTTATATGGTGGAATTCCTTCATGATGCTACTGAAAATTATTATGAGGGAGGAACATATGCTTGTAGGAATTTCAATAATATCAAGTTTCGTCCCTACGTGTTCAAAGTTTATAGTCATGCTTGTTTTGCCCTCCTATGCTAGTTGATTCTTGCTCCCATAAATTGTTTGCTCACAAATTCACTATTCATTGGAAGTGTGTTAGACTTAAATGTGCTTGTCATGAGATTCATGATGCTCTCTTGCATGTTTCAATTACTATTCCTATGTGAGCATCATTGAAATCACCATGCATAGCTAAAAGGCATTAAAGAAAAGCGGTCGTTGGGAGACAACCCAACACTTTTACTTTATGTTTTGATGTATTAACATGATTAAGATACTGTAGTAATCATGTTTTGTGTATTTTATTTCAATAAAGTTCCAAGGAAAGCCTTTGGGATAGTGTGGATACTTGCTTGTTTGATTCTCTGCAAAAACAGAAAGTTTTGCCTCCAGTATATGAATTATATGCTTTTATTGGAGAGACAAACAATTCTGAAATTTTAAAAAAACATTTATATGAAAATTAATTGAGTTTTACTAATTTTTCATAGTTTTTGGAGTCATTAAAGTATGGTGATCATTCAGATCTTTACACACTGTTCTGTTTTTGACAGATTCTGTTTTGCATGCATAGTTTGCTGTTTCATGTGTTCCTATAGATTATATTGAGTAATATAAATTGTGGGAATTATGGAATACAGTAGGTATCATGTGGTAATAATTATGAATCTTGTCGTGACAGTACCTAAGTGAATGATTTATCTTTACTACACTAACCCTTCTCACGAAGTTCCGTTAAGTTCTGTGTGATTGAAGTTTTCAAGTTTTAGGTGAGACACCGATATGAGGAGAATAAGAAGTGAGAATAACATAAGAATGGGGATGACCAAGGCACCCCCAAGGTAATATTCAAGTAATACTCAAGCGTCTAAGCTTGAGGATGCCCCGGAAGGCATCCCCTCTTTCGTCTTCAACACTATCGGTATATCTTACTTGGAGCTATATTTTTATTCCTCACATAATATGAGTTTTTCTTGGAGCATCATTTTATTTTGTTTTTATCTGTTAGGTGTTATTTATCATCTTTTTTTAATAAAAAGTTCCAAGAATTGCCTTTAGGATGCTTGAATTGCATGTTTGATGTGTGTTGTGTAAAAACAGAAACTTCTGCTGTAGTGTTTGAATTTTCATATAAATTATTTAGCATGTACTAAATTTTCATAATTTGTTGAGTTACATAAGTACATTGGTTTAATAAATTTCTACAAACTGTTTTGTTTAGATAGATTGCTTTCATAGTTTTGTTATCTACTTATCCTATAGTTTCCATAGCCTATATTGGTAGATATAAATTGTGTAAATGATAGTAAACAGTATATAATGTTTGAAAATTATTGTGCAAATTGTCTTGGCAGTACATAAAGAGTTGATTTATTCTTAAGTGTACTAACCTATCTCACGAGTTCTTTTCGTGTTTTATGTGAAGTTTTGAGAATAGGTGAAACCATTATATGAGAGGATTGAACGAGGTACAAAAGCTCAAGCTTGGGGATGCCCAAGTCACCCCAAGTAAATATTTCAATAAGTCTCAAACATCTAAGCTTGGGGATGCTATCACTACAGGAATCAGGCACTTTGCCATCAGTCATCCCGGACGGCAAAGGCATGCATCCCGGACGGCAAAGGCTTTGACGTCCGCCACCAGACGGCAAACGGTCTGGCTGAATAAGCCACGGTAAAGGGCGCTTTGCCGTATGTTAGCGGACGGCAAATACCTTTGAATATTTTCCGTCTACCAGCAGATGGCAAAGGTCCTGGATGGCACACGTGGCAACTTAGCTCCGTTAGGGGCCTAACGGCGTGCTTTGTCGTCTGCCAGCGGACGGCAACCCACCTTTTTTTCCAGCCTAGGTTGGTTCTTTTCCATCCGCTGCCAGACGGCAAAGACCTAAGGTACTTTGTCATCTGCCAGTGGATGGCAAAGAACCAACCTAGGCTAGCCCCGGGTTGCACAGGTAGCTGCCACGTGGCCACTTTGCCGTTTGCCAGCAGATGGCAAAGTGGCTATATACCCGCTGTTTTTTTCTTAAAATCATTCAATTTGAAACATATATATCCAACAATATCACATATATATCCAACAATACAAGCATACCAACAATAAGTTGAAACAATCATATACCAACAATAAGTTCCAACATATATACAAGTTTCCAACAACACACAATGGTTTCCAACAACATATCCATACATACGTATCCAAAACAAGTTTCCATAAACACAAATAAAGAAGAAGTAGAAGAGTACAGTCCATCATTGCATTGTTCCTCATATATAGCAAATCTGCAAAGTAGGAAAGATGATAGTTAGAAGAAGAAGAAGACTAGCTAGAAGAAAAAGAAGAAAAAGAAGAAAAAGAAGAAGAAAAAGAAGAATAAGAAGAATTTATCTTCTCTTTCTTTTTCTCCTCTCCTCTCCTCTTCTCCAAGGTAGTAATGCCATTTTGTAGCTAACTAAGCATATCAAGTCATTTTGGAGGAAAAAATGCTAAGTATAGGTCATTTTATAGCTATCCTAGGTAGAATATATCATTTTGGAGGTAAGTAAGGTTATTATGTATTTTTGAGGAAAATAAGCTAAGTATAGGTCATTTTGGAGCTAAACCAAAGTTATTATGCCATTTTTTTTACCTAAGTGAGCATATTATGTCGTAAATGAACTAGCTAAGCTAATTATAGATCATTATTGAGCTATTCTAGGTATTTATGCCATTTTGTACCTAAGTGAGCTAATTATGTCATAAATGAACTAGCTAAGCTAGCTATAGATCATTATTGAGATATACTAGGTAGTAATGCCATTTTCTAGCTAACTAAGCATATCAAGTCATTTTGGAGGAAAAAAGCTAAGTATAGGTCATTTTATAGCTATCCTAGGTAGAATATACCATTTTCTAGCTAACTAAGCATATCAAGTCATTTTTGAGGAAAATAAGCTAAGTATAGGTCATTTTGGAGCTAAGTAGGTCATTTCTTAAGCTAAGTGTGCATTTGTTAATGAAAACACCTGGGAAAACTTACCATCAACACGGAGGTGAAGGATCGGTAGGGTTTGGGTGAGGGTGAGACATAGAAGGACCGGTCGGGGTTGCAACTCAAATGTGAATACTAGTAACTAATGACCATTTAAATGAAACTCATCGTGGGTGCTATAGCAATATGGGGCATCGACGGAGGGGTGTGACCATTGTTCTGGCACACGGTCTACACATTTTGTTTTCACGAGTCATTCATATTAGTTAGTGATGAAACGAACATTACGTGCATGATTTGGCTCATATGCAAGAGAAACTTACCACGAGGAGCTCGTATAGGGCCCGGTGAGACGCATCATTTCGGTTCCTCTCCTCCTCCAACAGCTGAGCCGTCCTCTCCTCCATGTCCCTCTCCCTCTACACCGCCTACCTGTTTGCCTCCGCCAGAAGCTCCTGGGCCCTAGCCTCAATGGCGAGCTCCATTGGCCGTGGACGAGGCCTTATCTTAGGATCAGAGCTCGTCTGGCACTTCTTGATCTCCGGAAGAGTTCTAGGACAACGTATCAGTCCATCCCCAATGGCTATCAAGCCATGAGGCCTCCCACCACCAGATATCATCACGAGCTCTGGATCAAAAGGACTCTGGCTCGGGTTGAAGTCCTCCCCTTTCCTTGCCTTCCCCTCATCTCTGTACCTCACGAGCTTGTTGTGGGAGGAGATGTTGCTGAATCTCTCTGGATGATCGAGGTCATCCTCAGATAATGCCTTGGCCTTCTTGTATGAGGCAGTATGGGCCATGGCATAGAGGTCGAACAGGGGAGGCACCTCCTTCCTGTTTTCTCGCGCCTAAAAGAGGTGAACAAAATATTAGTTAAGGGCTCAAGCTAGCATGAAGAATGAAATCGCATGAATCATGAAGCAAACCACATACCCAGTTATCCCCGTACTCAAACAGGTTGGAGCTCCCTTGATGGTGTGGCACACCTCTCATTTGGGCACGCTTCTCCTTGGCCTTGTTGTGTTCGGCTAGCCATTCGGGAGAGCACCACTCATCCACCAATGCCTCCCAACAGTCCATCCTATCCACACACCATCTCGGGGGCACCTAAGTTAGACAAGAGAAATTTCAGCGCTACGCCTACGAATCAAATCAAAGGAACTAAGTACAAGGCCTTAAGAATAGATAATTACCTTCATAAACTTCTCCTTACTCAGATAATTTTTGCGGCACTTCCTCTTGGCCCTCTTAATGTTACTCGAGGCGTAGTAGTCTCGAATAGCCTACACCCGAGCCTTGTGCCGTAAGTTCTGAAGTAGGCACTTGCACTCGGCTTCGAGAACAACAGCCGCTCTCGCCTCGTCTTCCTCAAGACACCTGTAGAAGGTCTGCAATCAAACAAGACAACACATTAGACACTGATTAGTACAATCACTACGTGTTGTTGATTTTTAATTATGTAAAGGAGAAATTACCCAAAAGCGACGGATCACGATGTCAGCCACCGTCTCACACAAGACACCATCGACCATCTCCTCCAGCGGGGCTGAGGCAGCCTTGTACAGCTCCCAGGTCAGTGCTACCTGTGGAGCCTCACCCTCATCGAGCAACTGGACCTTCCCCGGGAAGTGGTGCCGGAGAAGCACACCAAGGACCTGGTTGGGCCTGCGGACACCACGCTCATATTTCCAACCCCTACAGTATGACAAGGCCAACACATTAGATATTAATTTGAAGAAACGTGAAGGCAAAAGGTTAAAAAAGAGTAAATGCACTTACTTCTCCGCATTAGGCGCAATCAACCACCTCTGCTCGCGGGTCGTCAACACGGGAGGCAGCTTTGTACAACCACGTTGGTAGACCTTCTTGCCCTCCTCAACCAGCTCGCCCTCGCTATAGGTGTCCTCGACAAGTAATTGTCCTTGCTACCATCAGCATGGCCACTAGCCTTCAGAGTCACGTGGGACGAAGACTCTGGGACCCGAGTCTCCTGGGATGAAGACTCTGGGACCGGAGTCTCCTGGGACGAAGGCTCGGTGACCCGAGGCTCGTCGAACCAAGGCTCGTGGACCCGAGTCCGAGACGGGTCCAAGTCAGACGGGTCCACCTAAGACGGAGCACTCCTGTGGTCGGGAGAATCAGCTGGGGGTGGCGGCGAGGAAGGCGCAGCAGCCTTCCTACCTCTAGCACCTCCCTTCGTCTTCCCCCGACATCTCCCGGTCAAAGAATAAGCGCCCGCCGGTGTCTGCATGCTATGTACCAGTGCTCTCCGGAGTTGCTGGGGTGGAATAATAGCACTCCTCCCAGCACGCGCCGAGCAAGGAGGCTCAGAGCGCTCTCGACCCCCGCCCACCATCTGTCAACACCTGCAATGACAAAGAGTGAACGAAATTAGTTCAACATACAAAAATTGAATACCTAATAACATGAACTACTTAATAATATATATGTACATAATAATAATTGAATACCTCACATTACTAATATTAATCTTCATCATCTATATATGCTCCGGGATCAATAAATGCATAATCATCATCACTATCAGTAATGATGTGCTCATCAGCATCATCAATAAATGCATCAACATGTGGAAGGCCTCTATGTAATCGTTCAATCATTGTCAGGTCATCCGCAGCAATAACCTCTTCTTCTTCCGTCTCTTCTTGTTCCTTCTCAGGCGTGAAGTCGGGTTCACTGTCATTGTCAACCTCAATGTTCTAGGGCGAAGTAGAGCGGTTCTTGAAGCATTTTTTGGAAACACGTGTTTCTTGGAAGAATTCTCCTTCATATGTGTCTGGGTTAAGTGAGGTTCATAATCATCTTCATTGAGGGGAGGTAGTCTAAAATGTGGCGGCACATCATAAACGACATCCCAACCTTTCAAATTTGGATCCGTTTGGCAGGCCCATGGTAGATAGAAAACTTGGGTCGCGTGTTGAGCCGTAATATAGATATCGAGAACATCTAAATGGGTGCTTTGTTTGATTTCGACTAGCCCTATATGTTCAGGAGTCCTTCTAGTCTCCTTCGGCTGGAACCAATAACATTTGAAGACTATGACATTTGGTGGGTTTTCACCAAAGAATGTAAGTTCATAAATTGCTTCAACTCTTCCATAATACTCGACCCCTCCTTCGCCGACAGCGGAGACACAACAATTTGTAGACTTTTGGTCGGCCAAAGATAGCTCTTTGCGAAAAGTATGAAAGCAATACC
Source organism: Hordeum marinum (assembly GCA_022496015.1). Taxonomy (NCBI): domain Eukaryota; kingdom Viridiplantae; phylum Streptophyta; class Magnoliopsida; order Poales; family Poaceae; genus Hordeum; species Hordeum marinum. The sequence continues at coordinate 122,964,429 of CM039673.1, read as the reverse complement.
GGTTGATGTCGTATTTGTCAAATGAACGGACCTTAAAGTCAAAACCATTAGCGACTTGTCTCAGTTCGGAGTCCATAGACTCTACATTAGCCTACAAGTTTAATACCAAAGGATTGTTGCATTAGCCGCAAACTAGGTGAAGAAATGAAATTGTCTAATTAATGGAAATTACCGTTTGCTTGAACCAAGAGATGAAACTGGGATAGCCGCCTCCATGCTTTGCCAGAAGCTCATACTCTTCGATGGAATCCTTTTGGATCACCGCTCCATCCGAGAATTTGGCGATGTATCAACTGTATCACATATCCGGGAATAAGAGCATTTCAAAGGAATTAGAAGTTGTGAAACAATGTACCGAGAACTTACTCGATGTATGGCCACACTTCTGTTAGGTTGTTGAAGATATACAACGAAATGGTCCGCCATTCTTCGACATCCAACCCTATTGATTTCGAAGCACCGGCTGGTGCGAGCTTCCCTTTGAATAGGCTGAGGTTGGATCGAACTTTTTCACGGTTGCCATCATTGTACCGAGGCTTCGGATTATGAAAATGACGATTTGGGGTTGTGCAGTGTGCTGTCACAAAGTTTGCCGCCTCCTCAGTAATGAATGCCTCGGCCATCGATGCTTTAACTCTACGTTTATTTTTACATTTTGCTCGAAGCGTCTTCTGCATCCTCTCAGTTGAGAAGCACCAATGATTTTGAACGGCCCCCAATCTTGCCTCGGTCTGGAGATGCCAAATCAAATGCTGCATTGGATTAAAGAAGCCCGGTGGAAAGATCTTTTCTAACTTGCAGATCAACTCCGGCGCCAACTCTTCTAGTTTGTATAGCACGTCAGGTGATAGTTCTTTCGCACAAAGAGCACGAAAGAAATAGCTCAGCTCTGCCAGTACTAGCCATTCATCCTCACGGATAAAGCCATGGAACATCACCGGCATTACCCGCTCAAGCCATATGTGCCAATCATGACTCTTGAGACCAAATATTTTCAATTTGTCAAGACTCGCTTCCCTCTTTAGATTTGCTACATACCCATCAGGGAACATCAACTGCATTTTCACCCACAAGATCATTTCCCTCATAGCTGGCCTTCCAAGATTGAACCATGCCTTTGGCTTCCTCTAGTTCTTCTTTCCTTTCGGTTGTCGAATATTTTGTAACGGTCTATCACATAGAGCCTGCTGATCGACTCTAGCCTTAGGATTATCCTTCGACTTCCCCTTTATGCTGAACAATGTACCAAAAAGGGCCTCCGCGATATTCTTTTCAGTGTGCATCACGTCAATGTTGTGTGGGCAAAGGAGGTCTTTAAAGGAAGGCATATCCCACAAACATATCTTGTGAGTCCAGGCATGTTCCGTATTATACCCTTTGAAATACCCTGGACGATCTGGATCCGGCTCGAGAGCGTTTATCTGATCCAGGATCAGTTGGCCTATCAATGCAGGTGGTGCAATGTTTTTGACAACTCTACCTTTGATGAAATTCTTCTTGTCTTTTCCGAACTTATGCTCAAGATCCAAGAACTGTCTATGCATGTCGAAGCAAGAAAACTTGTGACCCGCCTCCACCCAACGGAACTAAAGAGCTTCCTTGCATGTGGGGCACGAAAACCTTCCATGCACACACCAGCCAACGAATAGCGCATACGCCGGCAAGTCATGCATCGAGTACATGTACCACACATGCATTTTGAAGTTCTTTTTTGTAGTGGCATCGTATGTCTTAATCCCATTATCCTAGGCTTCTTGCAATTCATCCTTAAGCGGTTGCATGTACACATTCATATTCTTCCCCGGATATTTGGGCCCAGGAATTATCAATTTCAGGAAAATGTTCTTTCTTTTCATAATCTCTCCGAGGGGGAGATTGAGTGGAATGACAAATATAGGCCAACAACTGTATTGTGCTGCCGTCATACCATACACATTGAACCCATCTGTGCTGATGTCAACTCGAGGATGCCTTGGATCTGCCGCTTTATCCTTATGTAATGCATCGAAATGCTTCCACGCAAAAGCGTCTGAAGTGTGTCCCAACATCGGATTCCCATCTGCATCCAGTTTTGTTCTTTTTCCCAATTTATGCCACGTCATCTGTCTAGCCGTCTCTTCGACCATGAAAAGTCATTGAAGTCTTGGTATGATTGGCAGATACCGAAGAACATTAATGGGGATTTTGGTCTGACTCTTCTCACCCATATTGTTGTCTACCAGAACATACCTGGAAGCATTGCAAATGGGGCAATAGTTCAAGCCCGCATACTCAAGCCTAAATAAGGCACATCCATTCTCACAGGCATCTATCTTCTCATAGGGCATCTTAAGCGCACGTAGGATTTTGTCCGACTGGTACAGGTTTGGTGGCAATACATGGCCTTTGGGTAGAAAGCGTCCAAATATCGTCATCGTCGCATCATAGCATTCTCTGCCCAGGTTGAACTGAGCCTTTAGAGCCATTACTTGCGTGATGGCATCCAGATGACAAAGCTCAGTGTGCTCATGGAGAGGACATTTTGAAGACTCCAACATTTCATAAAAGGCCTTTGCAGATTCCTCCATCTCATCGTCCGAATCCCGAGCATCATCAAAGTCTTGCACCATGTCTTTGATCCCAGTACCATGCTCGTCGGTGCGACGACGAAGCACCTCAGCTCTGGCACGTCGGGCAGACTCACCATGAAATGTCCAGACCGTATAATTAGGCGTAAAACCCCACTTCTGCATGTGTTTGATCATTTCAAACTCTGACTTCTTCTTACAGTTGCCGCAATCGACACAAGGGCACCAGGTTATTTTCTGTCCATTTGCAAATGCGACTCTCACAAACTCCCTGGTTTTTGTTAACCATTCACGGGTCATGTCTTTCTGACTAGTGTGACCAGTGTACATCCACCCACGGTCACTCATCCTGCCCAGCTACTAGACACGCACAAAATATATACATAATTCAGAAAACCATATTCATTAGTTAATAGAGTTTGTCAGTTTCATTACATCGATGCAACCTAGACGCTAGTAGGTAAAGATAGGCCCTAATCCCACCCGAGTATGTGTAGATTGGGTTCGCTTTCCCATGCTCCACTCCGGATCCGACGAACAATTTCGGCAGCACCTTCCCGTTGTTCTCCTGATACACGTCTCGGCAATAAGCAGAGATGATGTGTACCCGGAGAACAACAGGGAGGCACTGACGAAATTCTACATTGGATCCGGAGCAGAGCATATGGGAAAACGAACCCAATCTACACATACTCGGGCTGTCCCTGGATAACGTTGGACAATTCGAAAGAATCACGGTTATAAATATGCTAATGGATGCATATTTATAGATGTAACCCTTTCGAACGGGAGACGCATAGTGGTCACGCATACTGATGATTAAAGACACCTATAGCTAGCAAGTTTCATCGGCACGAAGACCGGAACAGAGGAAATGAAGGGTGTAGGAGGAGATGTCATTTGTGCTCACCCACGAATGCAGGGGCGGAGCTCGTCGAACGCACGGGGAGGTCGTCGAACACCAGACCCTCGCAGCGACGAAACAACTTCACATTTAAATCCACCTGATCAATATAAATATGATGTTCTGTATAACAAAATCGAAAAATATATGACCTAACTCATAATTCACAAATATATGACCCGTGTCGTGTCGGGGTCGGGGTGTCGGGGGTGCCGTGTCAGGGTCGGGGTGTCGTGTCGTGGTCGAGGGTGCCGTGTCGGGGTGTCGGGGTGTCGTGTCGGGGTCAGGGTGTAGGGGGTGTCATGTCGGGGTTGGGGTGTTGTGTCTTGGTCAGGGGTACCGTGTCGGGGTGTCGGGGTCGGGGTGCTGTGTCGGGGTCTCGGGGTCTCGGGGTCGGGGTGCCGTGTCGGGGTGTCGGGGTGTCGTGTCGGGGTGTCGAGTCGGGGTCGGGGTCGGGGTGTCGTGTCGGGGTTGGGGTGTCGGGGGTGTCGTGTCGGGGTCGGGGTGCTGTGTCATGGTCGGGGGTGTCGTGGTCGGGGTGTAGGGGGTGTCGTTTCGGGGTCAGGGTGTCGGTGGTGCCGTGTCGGGGTCGGGGTGTCGGGGGTGTCGTGTCGGGGTCGGGGTGTCGGGGATGCCGTGTCGGGGTCGGGGTGTCGGGGGTGCCGTGTCGGGGTCGGGGTGTCGGGGATGCCGTGTCGGGGTCGGGGTGTCGGGATGTCGTGTCGGGGTCGGGGTGTGGGGGTGTCGTGTCGGGGTCCGAGGTGCCGTGTCGTGGTGTCGGGGTGTCGTGTCGGGGGTCGGGTGTCGGTGGTGTCGTGTCGGCGATCCTCGACCCGGTTACGTCGGCGTCGACGCACCCCTCCTCCTCTTCTTGTTCTTCTTATTCTCCTTCCTCTTTTTCTTCTTTTCTTCTCCTCCTCCTCCTCCTCCTTTTCTTCTTCTTTTTCTTCTTCTCCTTCCTCTTCTTCTTCTTCTTCATCTCCTTCTCCTCCTCTTCTTCTTCTTCTTCTCTCTTCTTCTAACTAACTACAACTAATTAACCTAACTACATTACTAAATTACTAACTAAACTAAACTATTAACTACAACTAACTAACTAAATTACTAACTAAACTAATTAACTACAACTAACTAACGGGCGGTGGGGGCGGGCGACGGGGGTGGGGCGGTGAAAATAGTCGGCGCTTCTTACACTAATGCAGTCTAGCTCATGAACAAGCATCATGCATACATATAAAACCTTTGGACTCGTATCACTAGCAAATGCACGCAGTTTCCTCCACTGCTCCACACAGACCATTTTTCTCCCTGCAGCAGCCCCAAATGCTACCCTGCGAAATTCTACCGGCTCAGGTCATGATGGAGATACGCATCAGGGTATAAAAACTGCATCATGATGGAGATGCGCACAGAAAATAATCGCGTGACGCCGAGAATTGAAAGGGGTTAGGCGAAGATTCGCTGTTTCCATCCTCACCTTTGCTTCTTTCTGGTCGTCGGGGGCGGAGGCTGCGGGAGCTGCTGCTGGGCGGCAAAGGCGGAGATGGCTGGTGCTGCCGTCGGGGAAGGTGGTCGTCGGTCGCTGGTCGGGGAGTGGAGAGCTTCTACCGAGTCTAGGGAGGCGCTTCTCTCAGCCGACAACGAGGGTGGCGGCGAGGTGGAGGGAGGATCTGGCGGGGATGGGTGGCGGGAGGGTCGGGAGGGGACAGGGAGAAGGTGATACGGGCGGGGAGGCGTCCGACCGGCGGTGGGCGCGGGCGGCAGGGGTGAGGGGCGGTGGGGGCGCGACGGGGGCCGACGATGGGCGCGGGCGGCGGGGTTGGGGGCGGTGGGGGCGCGGGCGGCGACCGGTGGTGGGGGCGCGATGCGGGCCGGCGACGGGGGCATGACGGCGGCCGGGAGCACAGGGATGGGGCAGCGGCCGGTTCGGGGGCGCGGTGAGGGGTGGGGGCTAGGGAGATGGGTCAGGGGAGAGAGATGAGAGGCGTGGGGGTGCGTCGTTAGCGGGTTAGGTATCCATCTCTTTTCTGTCCGCTAGCGGATGGCAAAGAGGTAGGGTGGTGGGCCATTACAGTAGTGTCATCAACTGGACGCCACCCACCTCTTTGCCATCCGCTCGCTAACGGCAAAGAATCTTTGCCGTCCGCTAGCAGACGACAAAGAGTTGGCTGATGGCAAAGCCCCTATTTGCCATTTTCTAGCTCTTTGCCGTCTGCTTTGTGCTAGCTGATGGCAAAGACAGTCTTTTCCGTCTGCTAGCAGATGAGAAAGAGCTGGCAGACGGCTAATTCTCTGATTCCAGTAGTGTACGCATCCCATCTCTCTTCATCAACAATTATTGGTTAGCCTATGTTGAGCCTAATTTTTTATTCGTTCACATGATGCGTGCTATTCTTGGAGTGCTAATTTTCTTTTACTTGTTGTTAAATAAAATACTTAGATATGAAAATATTTATTTAGAGAGAGAGATAGAAATTCCTCACATAGCTACTTAATTGTTTACCTACTCATTGATCTTCACTTATATCTATTTGGAGTAGTTTGTCAGTTTGATCTAGTGCTTCACTTATATCTTTGTAGAGCACGGCGGTGGTTTCATTTTATAGAAATTGATGAACTCTCAAGCTTCACTTATATTATTTAGAGACTCTCTATACAACATGGTAATTTTGTTAGGTTATGAATAGTCCTAATACAATGGACATCCTGGAGGGATATAATAAAAACTTTCATATAAAATGCATTGAATACTATGAGAAGTTTGATTCCTTACATAAAGTTTTGAGATATAAAGATGGTAATATTAAGAGTCGTGTTAGGAAGTAATTGTGAATTGGTAAAAATACTTTTGTAAGGTTTGTGATTCCCGTAGCATGCACGTATGGTGAACCATTATGTAAGGAAGTCGGAGCATGATTTGTTTATTGATTGTCAGCCTTTGTGTGAGGGTTGGTAGCGCGCGATGGTTTACTCCTACCAACCTCTCCCCTAGGGGCATGCGTCTAATACTTTGCTTCGATGACTAATAGATTTTTCCAATAAGTATGTGAGTTCTTTATGACTAATGTGAGTCCATGGATTATACGCACTCTCACCCTTCCACTTTTGCTAGCCTCTCTAGTACCGCGCAAATTTCGTCGATGCATTAAACCCACCATATATCCTTCCTAAAAACAGCAACCATACCTACCTATTATGACATTTCCATAGCTATTCCGAGATATAGTTCCATGCAACTTCCATCCTTCCGTTTATTATGATACGCGTCGTCATTTTCATATTGCTTTGCATGATCGTAAGATAGCTAGCATGATGTTTTCATGGCTTGTCCGTTTTTTGATGTCATTTACTATGCTAGATCATTGCACATTCCGGTACACCGTCGGAGGCATTCATATAGTGTCAAATTTTGTTCTAGATATCGAGTTGTAAGTAAATAAAAGTGTGATGACCATCATTATTAGAACATTGTCCCATGTGAGAAAAGGATGATGGAAGTTATGACTCCCTCACAAGTTGGGATGAGACTCCAGACTTTATCAAAAATAAAAGAGGCTAGCGAAGCCCAAATAAAAACAAAAAAGGTCATAGATGCCCACCAAAAAAATGAGAGAAAGAGAGAAGGGACAATGCTACTATCTTTTTTCACACTTGTGCTTCAAAGTAGCACCATGATCATTATGATAGAGAGTCTCCTAGTTTTTCACTTTTATATACTAGTGGGAATTTTTCATTATATAACTTGGCTTGTATATTTCAATGATGAGCTTCCTCAAATTGCCCTAGGTGTTCATGAGCAAGCAAGTTGGATGCACACCCACTTAGTTTCTTTTTGAGCTTTCATACACTTATAACTCTAGTGCATCTGTTGCATGGCAATCCCTACTCACTCACATTGATATCTATTAATGAGCATCTGCATAGTCCGTTGATACGCCTAGTTGATGTGAGAGTATCTTCTCCATTTTCTTCACAACCTCCACCATATTCAATTCCACCTATAGTCTTATATCCAAGGATCACTCTCATGTATTGCGTGAGAGTTGAAAAAGTTTGAGAATATAAAAGGTGTGAAATAGTTGCGTGACTTGTTATCGGAATTGTGCATGATATAAATACTTTATGTGGGGAAGATGGAGCATAGTCATACCATATGATTTTGTAGGGATAACTTTCTTTTACCATTATATTTTCAAGATATACAATTGCTTTGTTACTATCCTTGAAATATTATTGTTTTTATGTCGACATTAGAGCAACTCCAATGGGAAGACCCAAAAAGACATCGGTTTTGTTCGTTTTTCGTCCGTGTGGATCGACTGTCCATGCGTTCGTGTGTGTTTTTTCATTTGGATCAGCTGGTGCGCACAACGGAAGGTGGACGCTTTTTGTGACATGTTCCCTAACATTTTGTCGAACACCTGGTGGCTAGCGGGACTCATTTCTTGAACTGCCTCGAGCTCAGGCACCGCCGCCCTGAACTTCCGCCCCCACCTGCGATGAAGACACGGGGTCGCGTCTGCCCGCGGCCGTGCTCCGGTCATGTCCTTGCTCCGTCGCCCCCGACCATGTTCCGCTCGCGCCTGTGCTCCCTCGCGAGCACCCATGCTTCGGTCTCGCCTTTGCTCCGTCACGCTCTCCGTGCTCCGTTCGCGCTCTCTGTTGAACAAGCTAGCACATGCGTGGCGGGCAGCTCGGCCAACAGCGGCTAGCAGCACCGGCACCAACACGCGAAGCGGGCAGCTCGCCAGCACCGACGCGCGCGGCGGACAGCTCGGCCGACAGCGGCTAGCAGCACCAGCACCAATACGCGTGGCGAGCAGCTCGCCAGCACCAACGCGCGCGGCGGGCAGCTCGACCGATAATGGCTAGCAGCACCAGCACCAACACGCACGGCGGGCAGCTCGCCAGCACCAACAGGCACGGCGTGGGCTAGTAGCACCAAAACACGCGGCTCGGCAGGCAGCTGGCCAGCAAGCGGTGGCTAGGTAGCTAGCCCACGGCACGCATGGCCGGTGGTGACTAGCTAGCTAGCCCACGGCAACGCGCGGCGCAGTAAGCAGCTCGCCAGCCAACGGTGGGTAGCTAGCTAGCCCACGGCTATGCGCTAGCACGCACGACCAGCGGTCCATCTGACAGTGAGCTACCGCCGGCGAGGCGTTCGTGGTGGAGTGCCCGGCGGCGTGGAGTGCCCGATGGCGTGGATGCAGATAAAGAGAGAAAAGGAGGAGAGAGGAGTAGTGGGATGGGTGGGTGGCCCTCTTTTGTTTGTTTGGATGACGATCACCGCTCACATGAAGCGGACACAACCGAACAAAGAGGACGCAGAAAACGTTCGTTTTGTGTCCACTTCGGATCCAAATGTGATTCAGATTTGGGTCGGAAATGTGTCCGTGCAGACACGAAGCGGATGCAAAATGGAAATGAGTCTCTACGTTGGGCCATCGTTTTTGTCCGTGCAGACCCAAACGGACATGGACGGATGAAATGGGTCCTCCTCTTGGAGTTGCTCTTAAGCTTATGTTTTGAGTCTTACGGATCTGAATATTCATGCTGCAATACAGAAGATTGCATTGATAAATATGTTAGGTAGCATTCACACTTCATAAATTATTTTTTTTATCATTTACCTACTCGGGGACAAGCAGGAATTAAGCTTGGAGATACTGATACGTCTCCAACGTATGTATAATTTATGAAGTATTCATGTCAAGTTTACAATAATTCTATATGATTTTGGTATGATTTTATTAGAACTAAACCGGACTGACGCCGTTTTCAGCACAACTACCATGGTGTCATTTTTGTGCAGAAAAAAAAGTTTTCAGAATGGGCTGAAAATTTATTAAGAATTATTTTGGAAAATATAAAAAATACTGGAGCAAAAAGATACCGGAGAGGAGTCCCGAGGAGGCCACAAGCCACCAGGGCGCGGCCACCCACCTTAGCCACGACTAGCAGGCTTGTGGGCCCCTCGGGAGTCCCCTTGACGTGATTCCCCAAGTGCTTCTATAAATCCTAAAACCCCCAGAAAGAAACCTAGATCGGGAGTTCCACTGACGCAAGCCTTCAGAGACATGAAAAACAAATCGGGAGCCCGTTCCGGCACCCTGTCGGAGGGGGAAACCATCACCGGAGGCCATCTTCATCATCCCGGCAGTCTTCATGATGAGGAGGGAGTAGTTCACCTCGGGGCTAAGGGTATGTAGCAATAGCTATGTTGTTTGATCTCTCTCTCTCTCTCTAGGATTCTTGAGATGACACGATCTTGATGTACCGCGAGCTTTATTGATATGGATGAATCATATGGAGTTTTCCCCTCTTCATCTTCTTGTGATGAATTGAGTTTTCCCTTTGAAGTTTTCTTATCGAATTGAGTCTTTAAGGATTTGAGAACACTTGATGTATGTCTTGCGATGGCATATCCGTGGTGACAATGGGATGTTCTATTGATCCACTTGATGTGTGTTTTGGTGATCAACTTGCGGGATCCGTGACCTGAGGAATCTATGCATAGGGGTTGGCACATGTTTTCTTCTTGAATCGCCGGTAGAAACTTTGGGGCACTCTTTGAAGTTCTTTGTGTTGGATTGAATATGATGAATCCGAAGTTGTGTGATGCATATCATATAATCAAGCCCATGGGTACTTGTGGTGACATTGGAGTATCTAGGTGACATTATGGTTTTTGATTGATGTGTATCTTAAGGTGTTATTTTAGTACGAACTCTAGGGCTGTTCGTGACACCTATAGGGATAGCTCATAAGATTGATCGGAAAAGATAACTTTGAGGTGGTTTCATACCCTACAATAATTTCTTCGTTAGTTCTTCGCTATTTGTGACTTTGGAGTGAACTCTTTGTCGCACGAGAGGTATTTACATATGATTCAACAATGTTAGTATTGTTGAGAGAAATTGCACTAGTGAAAGTATGAACCCTAGGCCTTGTTTCTAAGCATTGCAATACCATTTGTGCTCACTTTTGTTACTTGTTACCTTGCGTTTTTATATTTTCAGATTACCAAACCCTATATCTACCATCCATATTACACTTGTATCACCATCTCTTCGCCTAACTAGTGCACCTATACAATTTACCATTGTATTGGGTGTGTTTGGGACACAAGAGACTCTTTGTGATTTGGTTGCAGGGTTATTTGAGAGAGACCATCTTCATCCTACACCTCCCACGGATTGATAAACCTTAGGTCATCCACTTGAGGCAAAATTGCTACTGTCCTATAAAACTCTGTGCTTGGAGACCCAACACGAGTCTACAAGAAGAAGGTTGCGTAGTAGACATCACTTCCTCAAAACAGACACCATACCTACCTATAATGGCATTACCATAGCCATTTCGAGATATGTTGCCATGCAAATTCCATGGGCACTTCACATGACTAGTTCGTTCATCATCATAATGCTTTGCATGATCATATAGAGTTGACATAGTATTTGTGGCAAAGCCACCGTTCATGATTTTTTTGATACATGTCCCGCTAGATCATTGTACATCCTGGTACACTACCAGAGGCATTCATACAGAGTCATATCTTCCTATTAGTCCTTCATATTGAGTTGTAAGTACATAAAGGTGTGATGATCATCATTATTAGAGCATTGTCTCGGTGAGTAAAGAATGATGGAGACTATGATTCCCCCACAAGTCGGGATGAGACTCTAGACGAAAATAAAATAATTGGGGGAGGCCAAATGAGACCAGCATATAAAAAATATGAATGTGGGAGGCCAAAAAAAGAGAAAAACCGACCATAAAAAAATGAGAGAGAAAGACATAAGGGCCTTTGCTACTATCCTTTACCACACTCGTGCCTCAAAGTGGCACCATGTTCTACATATAGAGAGTCTCCTATGTTGTCACTTTGATATGCTAGTGGGAATTACCTTTTCATATAATAAACTTGGCTTGTGCCCTAGGTCTGCATGAGCAAGCAAGTTGGATGCACACCCCACTTAGCTTCAGTTGCGCTTTCATACACTTATAGCTCCAGTGCATCATTTGCATGGCAATCACTACTCCTTCCATTGACATCAATCGATGAGCATCTCCATAGCTCGTTGGTACGCCTAGTTGATGTGAGACTTTCTTCTCCACTTTTTACCCTTTTGATATCTACCATCATACTCTATTCCACCTATATGCTATGTCCAATGGTTCATGCCCATGTATTGCGTGAAGAATAATAAGTTCATGCATATTGAAAAAGTACGATCCAATTTCCTGACTTGGACACCGCAGCGCTTAACATTTGTATCGATGTTGTGAAGACGGAGTCATGCTTGCTAATATAATAAGATGAGTAGGGGTAAACATTCTTTTAGAATCATATACTTTGAAAAATCAATGATTTTGTTTCGTATACTTATAAATATTACTATTTTGTTGTTTTTTAATACATCATTTCTCAATGAGCATACATATCGAAGATTACATAACGGGTACCATGTCAAATCAAAAATTATATTTTTATCAGTTACCTACTCGAGGATGAGCAGGAATTAAGCTTGGGGATGCTAATACTTCTCCAACGTATCTATAATTTTTATTGTTCCATGCTAATATATTATCATTCTAGGATACTTTTTGCGTATTTATTTACCAATTTATAATATTTTTGAGCACTAACCTATTGACCCAGTGCCCAGTGCCAGTTGATATTTTTTGCATGTATTTGACTTTTTCAGGTTTACAGTACCAAACGAAGTCTAATTGCCATGAAACTTTTTGATGATTTTTTTTCTGGACCAAAAGAAGACCTGGAAGCTTCAGATGGAGGTTGTAGGAGCCACAAGGGTCCCACAAGCCAACAGGGCGCGCCACCAGGGGCGCCCTGATGGCTTGTGGCCCCCTCAGGCACCTCCTGATGCCGCTCTCTGGCCTATAAATTTACAATTACCATAAAAACTCCAAGAGCGACCCCGAAACACTTTTTCTGCCGCCGCAAGTCTCTGTTCCGATGGGAGGCCACCTAAACCTCCATTTTGGCATCTTGCCGGAGGGGAGATTGATCACGGAGGGCCTCTTTATCAACCTTGCTGCCCTCACCAGGATGTGTGAGTAGTTCACCACAGACCTACGGGTCTGTAGGTAGTACCTAGATGGTAATCCCTCTCTCTCTCTCTCGATCTTCAATACAATGTTCATCGCATCTTTTCCTTGATCTATCCGATGTAATCCCTTTATATGTTGTTTTTGTTAGGATTCGACGAATTGTGAGTTTATGTTCAGATTATTCATGAAAAGTATTTGAGTCAAATTTGAATACTAAGATTCTTATTTGCATGATCATCATAGCTTCGTAATGCTCTCCGATCTATTGAGATAGTTTTGTCAACTAGATTGATATTTCTTCGGTGGGAGTGGTGCGTTGTAGTAGGTTCAACCTGGCGAGTTTCTATATCCCAGTGACAGAAGGGGACAAGTTGCGTCTTTGTGTTGATGCTACTAAGGATTAAAAAATGGGGTTTATTCATATTGATTGAGTTTACTTTGTCTACGTCATGTCAATGTTCTCCAAGCATTACTCTGTTTTACTTAATACTCTAGATTTATGTTGGAAAGCGGTCGATGGATGGAGTAATAGTAATAGGTGTAGGCAGGAGTCGACCTATTTTCTTATGGACGTGATGCCTATATACACATGATTATTTCCGTGAAAATCGCATAACTATTCGCTTTTCTATCAATTGCCCAACAGTAATTTGTTTACCCACCGTATGCTATTTCTATGAGAGATGCCACTAGAGAACTCTACGGCTCTCGGGTCTATTCACTTACATATTCACAAATACTTTCATTACCTTGTTGTTATTTATTTTATTTTACTTTATTTTGCAATTTACAATTATCCACAATTATCTACACAAGGCACGTGCTTGCAAATAACAAGATCAAGGGGATTGACAACCCCCTTGTCGGTATTGGGTGCAAGTTGTTTGTTCTTTTATGTGCAACCACTAAAGACGGGTGAGGATTGATATTACAGTTGTTTCCGTAGACCTTGGTTTCATAACTGAGGGAAATACTTACCCACTTTGTGTTGCGATAACCCGTTCCTCTTCACAGAAAAACCAACGCAGATCACGACTATCACCTCGAAGGTCTCCAGCTAAAGTGCGAAGTGCGGTTCATAGTGGAGGAACGCCTTGTGGACCATGATGAGGGAGACGAGGTAAAGAATGAAGTTCGGGGCCATGTGACGGAAGTCGAGCCCAGAATAAAACATCATCCCGCGCACGAATGGGTATAACGTGAACCCCAGGCCTCGTATGAGGTGGGGAACAAAGACTACCCGGTTCCCATCATTCGGAATGGGCACTTTGTTGGTTGGCATCGAGAGTGAGGGCGTCGATGGTGGCAGAGAGTTATCCCGCAGCACACAGCTCTGGGATGGTGCCTTCCATCATGGAGGAACCACCCCAATGCCCTTTGAGGGTATCGGCCATGGCTAGATGAGGGAGCTTGGGTTTGCTCGAAAACAGGGGTGCGAGATTGAACCTAGGTGCTGGAGTTAGACGAAGCAGCAGGCGGGGGGGAGTGATAGCGTGGTCACTTGTATTGTTCTCTTTTTATAGTTATAGGTTGATGAAACGCCAAGACTCCCCCTTACCGCCCCGATGAAAATGCCACTCCTGCTAAAGATGTCGTTATGCATATGGGGAGACAAAATCTTGATGATATCCCTAAGAAAATGGGCACGATCTCCACCTTGATGGTACGCGCCAGTAAAAAGGCTACCTCGAGCAACGATTTGAGGTAGGCAGTAACTGCTCGACCCGTCATGTGGTGCGCCACTTCAATAAAGTTGCCAGGCTAGGTGGAACTATTCACACCTACGTGGTCAGCATTTGAGGCTAGGTTACCCCAGCTCTTCGGGTAAAGTATGATCTCGTCTAGGTCTGGTTTATAAGACGTCGCTTCTTTTGAGAAAGGATTGGGAGTTTGCAAGTCATGAAGGGGAACTCGTCTGTCAAGCCAAGGACTTTGGATCCGAGATTATCTTCATCAAGGGAATCATCCTGGGCATAGAAGACCAGCTCGGGGGCTACTGACGGTGTCCTAGACTAGGGGCTACTATCCTAGTCGGCCCATGCTCCTCGAATTGGACCGATGGGCCCTCATTCTTCTTAAGATGGACTCCAGAAGTTGTACGATGTGGTGTTATCAAGACTTCATCTGCCGAAGGCTTGACATATACGCGAAGACTTCTCCTGCCGCCTCCACGCCAAGATGCCGACCTTGTAACCCTAGATAGCCTACCTGGCATGTATATAAGCCATAGGGTTTGGCCCGTAGAGGGGACATCAACACAACATCATTCACCTAGCCCTAGGGTTAGAAAACATCTGGCAATCTCGAGGTAGATCAACTCTGTAATTGATACTTGTTCATTGATATAAACAAGAGCATGACATAGGGTATTACCTCCATCAAGAGGGCTCAAACTTAGGTAAACATTGTCCCTCTGTTCCTGTTACCATCCGTGCGAGATCCATAGCTCGAGCCCCCTTATCTCTGGGTCCGCTGGTTTTCACACGGACACCGAGGCCTACCCACACGACCACAAGCCACTATGGGCTCTGCCTTGGTTGGACATTGTAGTGACTCTAGTCGTACGGTGCTATGAGATGTAGAAGAACAGTAGAACTGGATGGGCACTGGCAGTGGGCCAGAGGAACTCTTTGGAAGACCATGTTTTGGTCATTGGGTTCTCAAACACCATGTAGTACGAGGACTTCAATTGAGGAGATCGAATCTTATGGGGAAAGTGTGCAAGACTTTGCAGAGTACAAAAATCTATATGATTAGTCGTGTCCCCGGTTACGGACAAGTTGAGCATTTAGAACTAAAACTATCAGGAACTCTCAACACAATTAATAATAATGAATTGGGTTTATTAATAATTGGGGTATAAGAATTGGTTGGCGGAACCATCTCATTAACAACCAACTTAGTAGTAATAGTTTTACTTTGCCCACTTTGTTGTAGGAAAAATCAGCTTTTCACTAAAACTTTAACTTATAGCCCCACCAACCATATTTGCATATAGTTTAGATGATTATTTTTTCCAGTTCTCTCTTGTGACTTTGCCGGCATATTCAAAATGGTGACCTACATGGCTGCAACATATCATGTTGCAGAGGTTTATTTCCGCCAGGAGTGGGTCAACATTCTATGCTCGGTGATATGCCCTTGGAGTAGGATGGACTCACTATCTTTTACATCTTCCGCGGTAGTTTATCTCATAAGTTGGCCTTGAGCCAATTTGTTATTGTAATAAAGACTCTATATGAGACTTTGATGAAATAAAGCAAATGTGATTGAACTTTGATATATACATTGATGCACTGCTTGTGCCAGCATTATCTTGGGATGGTACAGATACACGGAGACTTGACCGTTTCGGTCCGTATCGCTACAGGGGATACACAAATTTATAACCAAAACATATATCAAGTGACTCAATAGAACACCCCATTGTCACCAAGGGTATCCACATGCAAGACTTATATCAAGTGTTCTAAAATCCAAAGTATTCAATCCATCGTAACGGAATCTCGAAGGGAAAGACTCAATTCTTCACATCAAGACGGAGATAGAAGAAAATCATATGATCCAACTATATCAACAAAGCTCGTGGTACATCAAGATCGTGCCATCTCAAGAGCACGAGAGAGAGAGAGAGAGAGAGAGAGATCGTGCCATCTTTGGCAACATACCGAAAAAGGGCTCCGGATGAGATCACTTCAAAATAGAGGCTTGCTGTGACAGAGCATAAGTTCTAGGTTTATTTCTTCGGTTTTGGAGATTTATAGGATTTTTTCACCATTGGAATCATGTGAAATGGATCTATGAGGGGCCCACAAGGTATCTCGGCGCGCCCACTAACATGTTTCCAATGTATCGATAATTTTTTATGTATTCATGCCATCTATACAATAATTTTGTATGGTTTTGATGCACTTTTATATGATTTAAATGGAACTAACCTTAACTGATGTTGTTTTCAACAAAATTACTGTGGTGGTGTTTTTGTGTAGAAAATAGAAGTTCTCGGGATCGCCCAAAACTTTTTTGATGATTTTTTTGGAACATAAGAGATCCCAAAAGCTTCAAGGGAGGGTTAGAAGAGCAACGAGGAGGTGACAAGGAAATCTGATGCAGCCAAGGGTGGGCGCGCCGGGATATCTTATGGGCCCCTCGGGCACCTCCCTGACGTGAAACCTACACCAAAAAATTCTATAAATCGAGGAAACCCTAAAAGTTAACCTAGAATTTCCACTTCACCATCGCAAGACTTTGTTCCAAAACAATTTCATTTGGAGCCCTGATAACCCATAAGTGTAGGGGATCGCAACAGTCTTCATGGGTAGTATTTCACCTTATTTTATTGGTTTGACACAAGCGGAGCCAAAGAATATTTATTAGCCTTGACAGTTGAGTTGTCAATTCAACCGCACCGAAGATATCACTCTGTAGTAAAGATTTAGTGGCATGACAAATAGTAGTAGCAAAAGTAACAGTAGTAGTGACAGTAGCAGTTTTGTAGCAGGTGTGACAGTAGCGATAGTATTAGTAACTTGGCAAGATTCAGTATATGTAACGCATAGGCATGTGGATCTATGATGGATAATGATTTGGATGAAATTGATCATATAATAGTTACACACAAGGGCGACACATAACTAGCTCCAATTCATCAATGTAATGTACGCATGTATTCTGTATATAGGCATACATGCTTTCGATAAGAACTTGCATGACATATTTCGTCCTACCCTCCCGTGGCAGCGGGGTCCTATTGAAAACTAAGGGATATTAAGGCCTCCTTTTAATAGAGAACTGGAACAAAGCATTAACACATGGTGAATACATGAACTCCTCAAACTACGGCAATCATCGGAAAAAATCCCAATTATTGTCACCTTGGGGTATGCGGATCATGACACGTAATAGGTGCATACAACTTGAAAGATAGGATCCAAATCACTATTATATTCATGAAAAAAGAATAGTTTTAGATCTGAAATCATGGCACTCAGGCCGTAGTGACAAGCATTAAGCATAGCAAAGTCATAGCAACATCAATATCAGAACATAATGGATACTAGGGATCAAGCCCTATCAAACATAACTCGATTACATGATCAATCTCATCGAATCCCACCACTGTCCAGCAAGCCTACAAAGGAATTACTCACTCTTGGTGGTGTTGATGGATAAGGGTTGGCGATGACGATGACCATGATTTCCCCTCTCTGGAGCCCAAAATAGGCTCCATATCAGCCCTGTGGAGGAAGAACAGGATGTGGCGGTGGCTCCTTCTCTTGAAACACGATGAAATATTCTATCTGATTTTTTTCTCCGAGGATGTGAATTTATAGGACTAGAATTAGGGTTGGAGGGGCCATGAGGGCCCCACAAGCCAACATGGCGCGCCACTAGGGGGGCTGTTGTGTGGTGGCCCCCTGGCACACCCCTTCCAATAGGTATTTTCTCCATAATTCTTCATATATTCCAGAAATAATTCACAAAAAGCTTCGTTCAATTCCGAGAACTTTTATTTCTGCACACAAAAATAACACCAAGTTAGTTCTGCTGAAAACAGCGTCAGTCTGGGTTAGTTTCATTCAAATCATGCAAATTAGAGGTCAAAACCAGAGAAAAAGTGTTTGAAAAAGTAGATACGTTTGAGACATATCAAGCCCTTTTCAGGTACCTTGCCGGAGGGTAAAACATCACTAGAGTACATCTTCGTCATCCCAACAGTCTCCATGTCGAGGAGGGAGTAGTTCACCTTCGAGGCTAAGGGTGTGTATCAGTAGTTGTATGTTTAATATGTCTCTTTCGTGTTCTCAATATGGCACGATCTTGATGTATCATGAGCTTTGTTGATATACGTAGATCCTATGGTGTTCTTCCCTCTCTATCTTGATGTGATGGATTGAGTCTTTTCCCTTTGAGATCTTGTTATGTTGGATTGAATACTTTTGATTTGAGAGCAGTTGATGTATGTCTTGGATGTGGATATCCGTGGTTACAATGTGGTTTTCTATTGAGTCACTTGATATATGGTTTGGTTACCAACTTGCGGATCTTCGTGGTGACATTGGGGTGATCTGGGCACATAGGTTGATGCTTGTTTTCGTCCTACTTTCTTCAATAGTTGGGGTACTCTTTGAAGTTCTTTGTTTTGGATTGAATATGGTGAATCTGAAATTGTTTGATGCGTGTCGAACAATTAACTCACGTATACTTGTGTTGACATTGGAGTATCTCGGAGACATTAGAGTTGATTGATGCATATCATAGGTGTTATTCTACTACGAACTCTAGGGTTGTTTGTGACACTTATAGGGATGGCTTAGTAGATTGATCGAAAAGGATAATTTTGAGGTGGTTTTACTACCTACAAAAATTTCATCTTATGTTCTCCGCTAGATAGGAACTTTGGAGTGATTCTTTGCCGCATGTTGAGGGATGGTCATATGATTCAATTATGCTAGCACTGTTGAAAGATTGCACTAGTGAAAGTACGTACCCCAAGCCTTGTTTTCAAGCATTGCAACACCATTTTTACACTATTGTTACTTGTTACGTTGCCATTTTGTTTATTTCATATTACAAAACCCTATATCTACTATCCATACTACACTTGTGTCACCATATCTTCGCCGAACTAGTGCACCTATAAAATTTGCCATTGTATTGGGTGTGTTGGGGGCACAAGAGATTTCTTGTATTTGATTGTAGGGTTGTTTGCGAGAGACCATATTCATCCTACACCTCCCATGGATTGATAAACCTTAGGTCATCCACTTGAGGGGAAATTGCTACTGTCCTGCAAAACTTTGCACTTGTAGGCCCAACATGAGTCTAGAAGAATTAAGTTGTGTAGTAGACACCACCCACCCTCTAGGTGCGCTGGATTGCCTTACCACCTCCTAGTGTGTTTTCTGATCCTTTGTGGAAGCCTTGACGTCTGTTTTGTTCCATAAAAAATCACAAAAAAGTTTCGGGCAATTCCGAGTACTTTTATTTTTTGCACAAAAACAACACAACAGTAATTTTGCTGAAAACAACATCAGCCCGGGTTAGTTCCACTTATATCATATAAAATTGCATTAAACCCAATAAAACATTGTTTTAAACATGGCATGAATATTTCATAAATTATTGGTACGTTGGAGATGTATCTAGGGGTCGAACCGTTCCAACGACTGGTCAGGTCACCCCCATGGATGAAGATATGGATCATGACATGGAGGGCAATAACCCTCTCTGGTGGCTCAATATTGGCTACGAGGATGAAGTAATGATGAGTCAGCCATATGACTCAGGCTATGAGTGTCAAGAAGAAATGTATGACATACGGGAGCCGAAACGCCCTCGGGTTGAGGGAAAGAAGTCTTTGTTCACGCAATGCTAAGCCTGACAACAATGGGGGCGATGGTCAGTGTAACAGCCCGGGACCGACGCTCCAGAAGATTCCCCTTTTATTTCCATTCTCGTCTGTGTTTTGTTTGGTTGCTACATTCATCATCGCATCATTCGCATCATCTGCATAGCATCGTCACTCATTTTTGAAAACTTGCATGCGTTGGTAGTTGCCGGTTCTCTCTGTTTGTGTCGTCGACCATTTCACGACCAACCACACACACACACGCGCCCGTGACATCGTTAAAAACCGTTTTTAAAGCGCGCGAAATTTTTTATTGGATTGGGTCGAAACCTGGCGTGGGGTCTTAATATAGCGTAGGTAGACCGCCTGCCAAATTTCGTCGCATTTTGAGTTCGTTAGATACCCCATCGGTCAACCGCAGCTGTGCGATCATCGGTTTATTTGTCGCACGTTTTCGGTATTTTAAAACCTCGTGTCACGGGTCGCAACTTCCCTCAGTCCCCACCGACTGGCCCACAAGGCCCATGGTGAGCCAGCCTAACCCCCACCTATGCACTGTTTAGCTATCTAGCGCCCTTGTTAAACTGTTGGCCCAGTTCTAGATTTGGCCCGATTCATTTTTTACAGTCTGGCGAATTTAGGTAATTATCCAGGATTTACAGTTTTATAGAAAACCCCTGTTTTTAAATTATTAATAACTTTTCAACCGTGTGTCGAATGAAAATAATTTATACATGAAACTTGACTAGAATTTTATGTAGTTTCACAATATCCAACTTTCACATGTGATAAAAATACTTAAACTTTCTGTTTGCATTAATTTGCGTAAATGCCATGTTAAAAGGATTTATTTCATAACTATTAAACCATAGCTCCGATAGAAATGTCCCACGTATGTAACTTGACTAAAAAATCGTGTAAGATCTCATGGTGACATTTATTTGGCTGTTTAACAACTCTAAAACATGTTTAGTATAGATCTGGACCAAATTCATAATATGCATATGAGGTTGCTTCGAAAATACTATATGTTGTTTCCGTCCTCATTTAAAATGCCTAGGTGATATAGTTTACTTATGCTTCACCTCTTGTCATGTTTAACAACATTTAATATTGATGAGTACCTAAACGGGAGTGAACTAAATAAATCGAACGTGGAGTTTCGTCAATACGCAACTCATTGCATATTGAACTTCACTTAGTATGTAGTAGTTGTTTGTTGTGCCTGCCATGTCTTGCATATTAAACTGGACATGCATCATATTGGTTTGCGCATCATGTCATGCATATGTGGTGGTGTTTGGAGTGTTGATTGTTTGTTCCGTATTGTTCCTTCTCTGTAGAGTTCCGAAAGCGTTCAGAGTGTGAGGATTCGTTTGACTACGTTGGCTCGTCATCTTCATGGACTCGTTCTTCTTTCGAGCGGGATCTCAGGCAAGATGACACATTTCCCTGGATACCACTACTATCATTGACATGCTAGATGTCTCGTTTTTCTATCGCTATGTCACGCTACCTACCACTTGTTTGTCAAGCCTCCCAACATTGCCATGAAAGCCTCTAACCCTCCACCTTCCTAGCAAACCTTTGTTTGGCTATGTTACCGCTTGCTTAGCCTTTCTTATAGCGTTTCTAGCTGTAGGTGCAATTTCTTCCATGTGACAACATGGACGTTCTTTTGTTATTACAATATTATTGCTATTTAATTTAATGCACTTATACACTTGGTAAAGGGTGGAAGGCCTGGCCTTTTGCTCGGTGTTTTGTTCCACTCTTGCCGCCCTAGTTACTTGTGAACCGGTGTTATGTTCCATAATTGAGTGCTCCTAACATGCTCGGGGTTGTTATGGGGACCCCCTTGATTTTTGTTTTAGGATAAAGCTTGTCTGGCAAGGCCCAACACTGGTACTACATTTGCTTAATAACTAATAAACCTGCATAGGGAGTAATTAACCCGAGGATCTTAATCAACAACCCAGGCTAGTGCTCCTCATGAGTGTTGGTCCAACCCAG
This sequence comes from Hordeum marinum, assembly GCA_022496015.1. NCBI lineage: Eukaryota > Viridiplantae > Streptophyta > Magnoliopsida > Poales > Poaceae > Hordeum > Hordeum marinum. Next base: position 122,942,519 of record CM039673.1, on the reverse strand, counting down.
AGCAGCTTATTAACGCTACCCGGGGCAACTCGGTGATTGGCATGGTAACCATCGCTCATCCGTCATGTCCTGAGAACAAGATACGCAGCTCCAATCGGGATCATCGACACGCCGGGCAGCCTTGCTAGATTTGTTTTACCTTTCCCAAACGTCTTGAGTGAGGAATTCCAATTATTCTTCGGGCTATCTTGAGGTGGCGGATTTCCTATGGAATGACCTGGGAAGATCACGAGATCCGTGGTCGAGGTTCTTTCCGCTGCGTGTGGTTAATTTGTGATGGATGAGTTGGAGCACCCCTGCAGGGTTAAATCTTTCGGAAAGCCGTGCCCACGGTTATGTGGCAAACTTGGATACTTTGTTTAACATCCGGTCATAGCAAACTTGAAGTAAACTCTAATAAAATACACCAACTGTGTGCGTAACCGTGACTGTCTCTTCTCGTGAGTCCTTATCCGAGAGAGAACACGGTGGGGTTATGTTTGACGTAGGTAGGTGTTCTGGATTAGTTATTGATCATTACTAGTTCACGTTCGTTATGTGTATACCACCATACTTTACTTTTTGTATTCGTAAGTTAGCCACTCAAACAAATGCTTAGTCGCTTGCTGCAGCCACACCACTTAACCATACCTCACCCATAAAGCTTTAATAGTCTTGATACCCTTGGAAATGAGATTGCTGAGTCCATGTGGCTCACAGATTACTACAACAACAGTTGCAGGTACGGGTAATGCGATGATTTGACGTGAGCGTGTTGCTTGTTTGATTTGGAGTTCTTATTCTTCATCATCAATCTAGGATGGGTTCTAGGCGACAGCCTGGGATAGCAAGGATGGATGTCATTTTATCGTTTGATTTCGTCCGTAGTCGGACCCGGCTCCTCTGTATGATGTTTGACTATGTTGTTGTATGGATGTCTTATTGATGTAGCTTGTGGCGAGTGTAAGACAATTCCATATACTCATATCTTCTGTAAATGTACTTGTAATGATATCCATTCTTGCAACACGACGAGATGCACTTCTATCCCTGATGAGGCCCTCGTGCCAAAATAAGGATAGGACCGCATCTTGGGCGTGACAGTCAGGTAGGGTCTGATAGACCCAGCACCTAAACCCACCAAGAATAAGAATTAGAGGAAGATACCAACGGACAAAGGCTCTACTGTGGACAAAGTTGCTTCTAGCAGACAACCACCTCCGCGTACCCGGGTTGCCGATAATGTACCCATCAGACTGTTGGAAATATGCCCTAGAGACAATAATAAACGGTTATTATCTTATTTCCTTGTTCATGATATGTGTTTTTATTCATGCTAGAATTGTATTGGCCGGAAACTTAAATACATGGGTGGATACATAAACATCACCATGTACCTAGTGAGCCTCTACTAGACTAGCTCGTTGATCAAAGATGGTTAAGATTTCCTAGACATGGACATGAGTTGTCATTGTATAAGGGGATCACATCGTTAGGAGAATTATGTGATGGACACGACCCAACTTTAATCTTAGCATATGATCGTGTCATTAAAGTTTAATTGCTATAGCTTTGTTCATTTCAAGTATCTATTCCTAAGACCATGAGATCATGCAACTTCCTGACACCGAAGGAATACCTTGTGAGTGCTACCTCTTGAGCGTGCATTGGTTTTCCCTTGAAGAGAAAGGGTGATGCAGCAAAGTAGATAAGTATTTCCCTTAGTTGTTGAGAACCAAGGTATCAATCCAGTAGGAGGAACAAGCAAGTCACCAATGGATGCACCTACACAAACAATCAAACTCTTGCACCCAACGCTATAAAGGGGTTGTCAATCCCTTCACAGTTATTTGCAAGGATTAGATCTGATAGAGATAGATGTAAAAGATTGTGGAAATTAAAAGGTAAATAAATTGCAGCAAGGTATTTTTGGTTTATTGATCTGAAAATATATTTTGAAAGTAGACCCGGGGCCATAGGTTTCACAAGAGGCTTCTCTCTTGAAGGAATATATCATGGTGGATGAAAAAATTACTGTCGAGCAAGCGAATAATTGTGAAGATATCCAAGGCAATGATTATGCATATAGGCATCACGTCCATGTCAAGTAGACCGAAGTGTTTCTGCGTCTACTACTATTACTCCACACATCGACCGACTTCTGCCTGCATCTAGAGTATTAAGTTCATGAAGAACCGAGTGACGCATTTGGTAAGATGACATGATGTAGAGGTATAAACTCAAGAAATATGATGAAAACCCCATCTTGTTACCCTTGATGGAAACAATACAATACGTGCCTCGCTACCCCTACTTTGTCACTAGGTGAGCACACCGTAAGATTCAAGCCAAAACTAAGCACTTCTCCCGTTGCAAGAATTACCAATCTAGTTGGCCAAACCAAACCAATAACTCGAAGAGACTTGCAAATATATGAAATCATGCATATAAGAATTCAGAAAAGACTCAAATAATATTCATGGATAATCTGAACATAAACCCACAATTCATAGGATCTCGACAAACACACCGCAAAAGAGTATTACATCGGATAGATCTCCATGAAGATCATGAAGAACATGGTATTGAAGCGCAAAGAGAGAGAAGAAGCCATCTAGCTACTAGCTATGGACCCGTAGGTCTGTGGTGGACTACTCATGCATCATCGGAGGGGCAATGGAGTTGATGTAGATGCACTCCGTGATCGAATCCCCCTTCGACAGATTACCGGTAAAGGCTCCAAGATTGGATCTCTTGGGGACGGAGGCTTCTGGCAGCGGAAAAGTATTTGAGTGGCTCCCTTTGGTATTGGGGGAATATTAGGGTATTTATAGGATGAAGATTAGGACTAGGACTCATGCCAGGGAGTCACAAGCTTGCCAGGCATGGCTAGGGGGTGGCCACGCCCCCTGTCTTGTGACTTCCTGGCAAGGTCCTTGCCTTGCACTCCAAGCCTGGTATATCTCTTTTGTTCCAGAAAAAACCATCGCGAAGATTTTATTCCATTTGGACTCCGTTAATATTCCATATCTGCAATACTCAAAACAAGGAAAAAAACATAAACTAACACTAGGCTCTAGATTAATAGGTTAGTCCCAAAAATAATATAAAATAGCATATTAATGCATATAAAATATCCAAAACAGATAATATAATAGCATGACATGACCACAAATTATAGATACGTTGGAGACGTATCCGTGAGCTATGAAAAGTCACTTCATAATAGGATGATCATAAAGGTACTATCCAGGTATCTCCAAAGGTGTCTATTGGGTTGGCATGGATTGGGATCGAGATTTATCACTCCGTGTGACAGAGAGGTATCTCTAGGCCCACTTAGTAATACAACATCACAAGAAGCTTGCAATCATGTGACCAATGAGTTTAGTCACGAGATCTTTTATTACATAACAAGTAAAGAAACTTACCGATAACGAGATTGAACTAGGTATGGAGATGCCGACGATCGAATCTCGGGCAAGTAACATATTGCCAGACAAAGGGAATTGCATATGGGATTAAATGAATCCTCGACATCGTGGTTCAAACAAATAAAGGTCTCCGTTGAAAATGTGGGAGTAAATATGGACATCTCGGTCCTGCTATTGATTATTGGTTAATGATCAGAGAGGAGTCTGGGTCATGTCTGGATATTCTCGAACCCGTAGGATCACACACTTAACGTTCGTTAACGCCAAGGTAGTATTGAGATATTAATGGAAATGGACCGAATGTTGTTCAGAGTCCCAGATGAGATCCTAGATGTCACGAGGAGCTCCGATTGGTCTGGAGGTAAATATTTATATATGTAAAAAATTTATCGGGGTTTCGAAAAAAGTTTGGATTTTTTGGTATTATACTGGGAAGCTTTCGGAAGGTTCCAAAGGTTTATGGAGTGGTCCATAAGTCCACCAAGGGTTTCACCACATCACATAGGCTAGCATTGGATGAGGGGAGGCTCCCTGGCTTTAATGGTCTAGGGGCACCAGCCCCTACAAGGCCCATGCGCCTAGGGGTGGAAAACCCTAAAGGGGAGGACCCTCCACTTGGCTTGGAGGGCACTCCTCCCCTCCTTGACCGCCACCCCCCTCCATTGGAGGAGGGTAAAGGGCTGGACACTTCCCTCCCCTTATATAAATAGAGAGGAGGTGCAAGGGATAGCCCATCCCATCACCATGGTGGCTGCCCTCTTCCTCTCCTCCATTTCTTGTTTGTGTAGTGCTTGGCAAAACTCTGCCCGAGTTTCGTTGCCTCCACCACCACCACGTCGTCACGTTGGATCATATCTCATCTACCTCTTCTCCCTCGCTTGTTGGATCAACTACGAGGAGATGTCACCGAGTTGTACATGTGCTAAACTCTGAGATGTCATACGTGTGGTGCTTGGATCGGATTTGATTGCGATGCGAGTACGACTACGCCAACCACGATCTCTAGATCGTTAACGCTTTTGGTCTACAAGCATATGTGGACACCTCTAATCTTGTTGCTATGCATTTCCATAGATAAATCTTGGGTCTTCATAGGATTTTTTGTTTTCCAATCTTCATGCCCCAACACAAAGATATGTTGTTATTCCATATCGTGGGAATGCCAATCCTACCGTGGAATGCGCTAGACTCCATAACAAGGGGTCTTAGGAGACTGCATGACCATGTGATGTGAATAGAAACAGGCCTCCTCGCTCCAGATGATCCAGGATACCCTCTTTATAAGGTTCATGTGTCGAATGGCATGTTGTACATCCAGACGTCCTGCGATTTGATTACATCTTCGAGATGTTTCAACTGAGGCATCTCAATTTTATGTCCGCCTTTTTTTGTTGCATATGAACTACATCTTCAGGAAAGCGGGAATCTCTGATATTGTGATCGCGGACCCTTACTACATGCATGAGGGATGCTTGGCAATCAACCAAGCCAACCGTGAATATGTGAGGGACTACATCGCAGACTTCATGGTGATCAATAAGGACAAGGAAATGATTTACCTTCCTATCATCCCATGTAAGTTATTTGTGGATAGCCACCATAACATATACATCCTTTCGTACATTTCAATCATTACTTTGCACGCATGGCGGATAACTTGGTCATGTATTTATTTTGCACATAGAGGGAGGCGCTGTTCTCATCGTTCTTTACCCGCGTGTCTCCCACACAATGTATTTGGACTCATCGAAGAACATACAGAAAAAATATGTCACACACATAAACAATGTTTTGGACAATGCTCTCCTGAGCTTAAACATGTAGGGTGGCTACATCCAAGTCATAAAAACAAAGAATGGCGGGCTGTGTTTCGGCCATAAGACTGACTTCTGTTGCGTCCAGCAGCCGACATGAAGTAATAAGGATGGATTCTACTTCAGCCATCACATGCTGGAGTATAGAAGCGATCGACAATCACTTCGCATGACATCTTCATATGATTTCCATATCTATAGATGGGCTAAAGCCTTAGGAGTTGTACCGGTTCATCAACTCTGAAATGAGTTCTATCGCATCCAGCAAAAAAATAGTCGATCATCATGAAAGACGTACTAAAAAGAATGGGATGTTCTATGGCGGCCCAATATCTCGGGATGATGTTCGAACCTGCATTTCCCTACAATGGCTGGAGATGACTCCTTTCACAAAGCTTGGGTGCATCCTCATGGATTTAGATGGATGGAATGTGTAGTGATTGTCAATGACAATGTGTCTATTTAGTTATTACTTTATGTAGGGTGAAATTTGAATTTCTCTGTATGACGAAAATATTTTATGTAAACGGTGCCACGCTCTAGTTAGTTGGTTTAGGTACTATGAATTTTGTTAATTATGTTTACTATATGGTGCTTCTATTTACTAGCTCTTTCTCTCCGTGTTGCTCAAGTATATTATGATGCATATTATCATTGAATTCGCCTGATGATATATGCATCTCTGACAGGGATATAGGTCATCGATGGTGAAGAAGTGCCATGACATGTACGTAGGGAGGGTACGAGGAGTATACGATGAGTGGCCAAAGTGTTAGGCCCAAGTGTACAGCTTTCCGAGCGGCAGCCAGAAAGGGTTTGAAGGTAGAAGCAAAGTGGAAGCTAGTTACTTGAGGTTCACACTAGCACGAGAGAGGAATTGGAACCGGCTCAAGAACTACTAAATAATCCCGCTTTTGCTCATCGTGATCGCTCTTCTCTTCTATGTCATCATATCATAGTCTACAAGGATGATGAAACATGTGTATGAGACCATGTAGTTGCATGTATTCAACACTTGTAATAACTTGTATCGCTATTTCCAAACATGTGTTCGATCATGAATTTTGATGACGATGATATGATGAGGGAGTATGTTGTAGCACTTTGATGATGATGATGATGCCGACGATGAGACATTTTTGTCTCATATAATTTGAGTGCATGTTGCTATTGTATAGAAGCTATATAAATATAGCGTAAATATGCAAAAGAAAAAACACAAAAAATTTAGAAGTGGCGTGGGATAGAGGATTAGCACCAGTGCGGGCCTAACAATATTTTTTTTCGCACATACATTGCATATAATTAGCAGTAGTGTTGGGTGGACTAGCGCTATTGCTATGTCTGCTTATCAGTAGCGCGGGGTAGATAAGGCGCTACTGCTAAGAGTTAGCTATAGGGCCCTACCAGTAGCGCGGGTAGGATTTTCCCTAGTACTATACATGCCTACACTTTCTCAGAATATTATCTTTTCTCGAGTTACTACTATTGTTACTGTTGCGCTTGCTACAAAAATGCTACTGTTGCTATTGCTAATGTTACCACTTCTATCAAAACTATCATATTAATGTGCTACTAATAAATTGTCGCGAGGAGTTTGTTTCTAAGGCGCACTTGATTGACAACTCAACTACTAGAGCTTATAAATATTATCTTGCTCCCCTTGTATTGAATCAATAAATTTGGGTGAAATAATCTTCCTGAAGACTGTTGCGATAAACTATACTTTTGGGTCATCAATGTATGCTAAGCAGTCTTGAGGTGGAGTTATAGTAGTAAATGCAGTTGAATTAGCAGTATACTTGTCACAGACGTAATGTTTATATAACATTATGCCTTGAGTGGTCACAATTATAATTATGCTCAATTTTGTCAATTTTTCAATAGTAATTTGTTTGCCACATCATTGCTATGCTTTCGAGAGAGATGACACTAGTAAACATATGGCCCCCGGGTCTATTTTCCATTAGTGCAAAAGCTTCTACAATTTTTACTTGTTTGCTTTTTACTGTTTTACTACTTTGACCTTGAGTACCAGCTTTTAATCTTGTAACTAGTAAGAACAAGGGGAGTGACAACCTCCTTACCTTTGTTGGGTGCAAGCTCCTATTGTTTTTGTGTGCAGGTACTCTAACATTGTTAGCGTGGTGCCTCCTATTGATTCGATAAACCTAGGTTCTTAACTGAGGGAAATACTCTTTGCTATTGTGCTACATCACCCTTCATCTTCAGGGAAATCCAAAAACTACTATGGGAGTAGCAAAAGAATTTCTGGCGACGTTGCCTGGAAGACATCGTCTACCAAATCGCTTACCTACGCACAAACACTTTATATGCTTGTTATATTTATTGCCTAGTTATGCTATCTTTATTGATGACACACTAAAAGCTAAAAAATGGATCCTTCTCCACTACCCGGGCATTAAAAAAATCATAATTATAATAAAGAAATTTCTAGTGATGAAAATGCTATTGCCATAAGCTCTATGAAAGAAATGATGAAGTTCAGTGCACTTCATTATATTTATGAAGTTTGTCTTAAAAATCGTGAATCTGAAAATTGTTATGAAGTGTTAAAATAAGAATCTATAATTCCTAAATAGTTGATCCCCACTACTTCTAATTGTCTCAACATGCAAGCCATCCACCACATCAAGTGTTACACGTCAGCATCAACTAGCAATATTTTTTAGCCCATGCAAACCTTATTACATCATCACTAATTCTCTCAACATGCAAGCATCCACTTCACCATACACTAAATTTTTTTGAGCCCATGCAAACAATACCAATATTTTTATTTTTGTCATTGTACATGTGTAGTAGATTAGATATTAGTTAATTTATTTACTTCCTAATGGTTGTGAAATTCCCGGATTTACATAGATTGCAAGTATGGAATATTTATATGTTAAAATTAGTAGCTTTTGATTTAGATCTTTTCCTTCCTATATAATTGAGATGTACTTAATCTTTATATTCCCATGGAAATGTGCGAGGAAATTACCTAGTTTTATGAAGTGATTCATGATAGTTCCTTGAATAAAAAGCATGATTGCTATATTATTATGTATTCCATGAATGTAAATTGTGCTAAGATATGGAAAGATACAAGCACGGGGATGATGGGATTGATGAGCATGATATTTTTAGTCTCTCTACTAATGAAGAAGTTTTAAAAAATATATGACAATCTTTATGATTCAAGTGATGAAGATGACACACTTGATATTGCTTTTTGTGGTGACACTATGCTTGTAGGCACTATTTATGATGATTTTTTTATTCCTACTACTTATTATGATGATCATTATTGGGGAGATAATTATGATGCTTCTTGTGATCTTGAAAATTTATTTGAGACTCATGATGAATCTATTGTTGATAATTGCGTTTGTTACACTATTGAAATTGGGCTTGGAATAGTGTCAGCTTTAGGGGGAGGAAATCTCACCACTTTGGAGAATATTCAATCTTATGACTTTTTTTGATAAAAGTGGGTTTGGAGAGGTTGTGACTTTAGTTGATGTTAATCCCACTATCTTGGAAAATTATAAAAAGTATGCATGTGTTTCATAAAGATAGTATTTTACATGATATTTATATTGTTGATGATTTTTTACTATGATCCTACATGTAATTATTTTGAGAGAAGAAAATATGGTTATAGAAATTTTCATGTTACTCAATTACCTCTCCTTTGTGTTAGAATTGTTAATGTTTCATCCTTCTTCCTTGCATATACTAAGTATTGATTGTTGATAATTTGTTTAATTATAAAATGTATATGCACAAGAAGTGGGTTAGACTTAAATGTGCTAGTTACATGTCATATGATGTTCTCTTTGTGCTTTCAGTCTTGTTATTCATGTGAGCATCATTAAATATCGAGCCTATCTTAATGGCTATAGAGAAATAGCTTGTTGGGACACAACCTCATATTTATCTTTCCCATTTCAGTGTGTCAACATGATTATTGCTATTGTGGTAATTATGTTTTATCTTTCTTTTATTTTTGTGCCAGGTTGAACCTTTGGATGCTAGAAATTGCTTGTTTATTAGGTTTTCTATACAAAGAGAAACTTTGTGTCTAGTGATTGATATTTTTCTATGTATTGGAATGTGATCAATTGTTGAAATTTTTACATAATACCAAATTATAAATTTTCGACACTATCCCGAGTTTTCCGAATCTTCGGAGTAACATAAGTATGATCAGAAACTAGATCTTTATGTATTGCTCTGTTTTGACAGATTTACTTTTCTTTTCTTTGTTTGCTTGTTATAAAGTCTCCATGGTTTTATCGGGGGGTATAAATTGTTGAACTGATAAAATATGGTAGACATAAATTGTTAATAATTATGAATCTTGTCTTGATAGTACACAAGGGAATGGTTTATTTTATTATACTAACCCATCTCATAAGTTATGTTAAGTTTTGTGTGAATGAAATTTACACATTTTGGGTGAGATAAGTGTTACGAGAAGAACAAGGAGCAACAAGAACCTAAGATTGGGGATGCCCAAGGCACCCCAAGGTAATATTCAAGGAGGACTCAAGCATCTAAGCTTGGGGATACCCCGGATGGTATCCCCTCTTTCGTCTTCAAAACTATCGATATATCTTACTTAGAGCTATACTTTTATTCTTTACATGATATGTATTTTTCTTGGAGCGTCTTTTGCCTTTTATTTTGTTTTGCTTGCTGATCTTTGCAATCATTGTTTCCTGGTCACACCTTTTATGATAGACACACACTCATCCAAAATTTATAGAATACCCACTAGTACTTCACTTATACCTATTTGAGTTGAGGCAATTGCTCTTGTTTTTCACTTATATTTATTTGTGCACGGCGATATGTTTTGTAGAAATTATCAACACTCTGTTGCTTCATTAGATACTTTTGAGAGCTAAATAGGAAGTGGTAATTTTCATGAGTTATATGGTCGGTCCAAAATGATAGGTATAGAAAGGTGGTATAATAAAAACTAGCATGGACTTGTAGATCATTAAATATGAAAAGTTTGATTCCTTGCAATTGTTTTGCGATATACGGGTGGGAATATGTGAGTGTGTTAGCAAATAATTGAAACTAAGTATTAATATCGGTGTTTAAGTTTCTGAGTCCTCATGCATGAAAGTGGTGGCCACTCGCATTAGCGATGAAGTCAAAGTATAATTTAGTTTTGATAGAATAAACCTTTGTTTGTTTGGAATAGGGGCGTGTGATACGTCTCCAACGTATCTATAATTTTTGCTTGTTCCATGTTGTTATATTATCAATCTTGGATGTTTTATAATCATTTTATAGCAACTTTATATCATTTTTTGGGACTAACCTATTGACATAGTGCGAAAGTGCCAGTTGCTATTTTTGCTTGTTTTTAACTTCACAGAAAATTAGTGCCAAACGGAGCCCAAATGTTGCGGGGATTTTTGTGGATTTTTTATGGACCAGAAGAAGAAAGATGGGCCAAACAACACCAGAAGAGGGGGCGCCAGGGGGGCCACCCTCCACGAGGGCCCGCCAGAGGCCCTGGCGTGGTCTGGTGGGGGAGGGCACCCCCCCAACCGACTATCGAGCCTATAAATTCTGTGAAAATCCAAAAACCCTAGGGGAGTCGACGAAACACAATTCCAGCCACCGCAAGTTCCAGAACCTCGAGATCCAATCTAACACCATCATGGAGGGGTTCATCTTCTTCATAGGTGCCTCTCCGATGATGCGTGAGTAGTCCACCATAGACCTATGGGTCCGTAGGTATTAACTAGATGGCTTCCTCTCTCTCTCTATGTTTCTCAATACAATGGTCTCTTGGAGATCTGTTTGATGTAATGACTTTTGCGGTGTGTTTGTTGGGATCTGATGAATTTTGAATTCATGATCAGTTTCTATCCATGAATATGATTTGAGTCTTCTTGATCTCTTATTTGCATGATTACTTATAGCCTCATATTTCTTCTTTGAATCTTTGGTTTACTTAGGCCAACTAGATCGATTTTTCTTGCCATGGGAAGAGGTGCTTTGTGATGGGTTCGATCTTGCGGTGTTCTTTCCCAGTGATAGAAAGGGCAACAAGACACGCTTGTATCATTGCCATTAAGGAGAACAAGATGGGGTCTATTCCTACATGAATAGATCTTGTATACATCATGTCACCGTTCTTATTGCATTACTCCATTTTCCCATGAACTTAAGACACTAGATGCATGATGGATAGAGGTCGATGTGTGGAGTAATATAAGTAGATGCAGAATCGCTTCAGTCTACTTATCTTGGATGTGATGTCTATATAATGATCATTGCCTGGATATCGGCATGATTATTTGATCTTCTATCAATTGCCCAACAGTAATTTGTTCACCCACCATGTGCTATACTCATGAGAGAATCCATTAGTGAATCCTATGGCCCCCGGGTCTACTTCTCCAACATATTGCTTTCCGGTCTACTATTTGCAACTTTTGGTTTCACATCTATTATTCCAAAAATACCAAAAATACCTTGCTACACTTTTTGTTTATTTATTTTACTTTGTGTTCTTGCGAGATCTATTTGCCAAAACTGTCATTACCTAATCTATCTTATTACCGTAGAGAGCGTGACAACCTCTCTTTCGCGTCGGGTTGCAAGTATTTGTTGTTTGTGTGCAGGTGCTTGTAGGATCGAAAGTAGGTCTTGAGGGGGTGATTTGACTACTTGACCAAATAAAAATCTACCTTTTCACAATTTTAAGTGTTGGCAGATTTTAGCATTCATAGCAAGTCAAGTACACCCTACACATGCATGTCTACAAGTATAGCAGTAGAAAGTAAAGACAAGCATGAGTAGTAAAGGAAGGGTAGGAGTATCAAACGCAATTTGGAGACACAATGATTTTTCCCGTGGTTCCGATAGGTGGTGCTATCGTACGTCCACGTTTATGGAGTCTTCAATCCACGGAGGGTAACGGTCGCAAGAGTCCATGGAGGGCTCTACCCACGGAGGGTTCCACGAAGAAGCAACCTCGACTATACCATGATGGCCTACGTCCACGAATGACTAGCATAACTTGGGTAGATCTTCACGAAGTAGGAGATCTCCTTGCCCTTACAAACTTCTTGGTTCACTCCACAATACGAAGCAGGAGGCTCCCAAGCGACACCTAACCAATCTAGGAAGCACCACCCTCCAAAGGGTAATAGGCCCGATAATGTCGATGAACTCATTTCTCTTGTGCTTGAAGATGATAGACTCCTCAACACACAAGCACTCTCTCACAAATTTGGCTTTGGTGGAAGAGATTGATTGGGTGGAAAGAAACTTGGGGAGTCTAGAGATCAAGATTCATATGGTTGGAATTGAATGGCATGATCTCAACACATGAGTAGATGGCTCTCTCTCAGAAAAATCAGTTGGTATGAGTGGGGATCTATTCTGAGTGCTTCTCTTGCGAGTGAGTGGTGGTGGAGGGGTATATATAGGCATCTCCAAAAATCCAACCGTTACACCTTAAGTGACCAACTCGGTGACATCGATGTGTGAATCTCGATGGTACCGAGTTGCTCCAAAGGTAGCAACTTTTGAATCTCTGTGACACCGATACATAAATCTCGGTTGCACCGATTAGGTGACCAACATTCAGATTGCCAAACTCAGTGACGCTGATTCAACAAACTCGGCAGGATCGATTTTGTGAAACTGGGTAACAGAATGTTGGCTCCTCAAACTCAGTGGCACCGAATCAGAATCAGTTGCACCGAAATGCTAGGGTTTGGCTTGGGTCTATCTTAGTCTGGGAATGGGTGGCACCAAGGTGGAATTGGTTGTTGCACCGATTTTGAGTATTTAGACTTGGACACACTTTTCTGGAAGAGCTTGTGGGTGTCTTTGGTGACTATCACTTGTGCATGTTTGAGCATTTTGTGCACCAACAGTACCTTACCCCCTTTTAATAGTATTGGATTTCCTATGGATTCAAAGTGATTTCTCACAAAGTAAAATGTAGAGTACTCTTGCTTGAAGCTTTGCCAATCTATTTCCTTGCATCTTGGGGTAATCCACAATCCTTTTGCCATCCCTATCATTGAACCTTTCCTGGAATATGCTTTGTTTACAAAGAACATTTCATTCAACTCAAATATCAAGGTGATACAACCGCATTGAAAGAATGCCCGGCCTATGCGTAGCACGATGCACACAACCAACAAGTGCAACAAGCCTAAAAATAAATGTCGTTTTACAAGAATAGTAAATCAGTCTAGCCTAGGGTGGGACTCATACAATCCGGAGATTACACCGCCATCCATGCTAGCAGAAAACCTCCCTGGCCATATGCTCCAGCAATATGGACGCCATCATTAAATGGTCTCTATCTTCCGGTCTCTGCAGGATAGACCATGTACGGAGCCATCGCGTACACGCATGAATAACCTTAGAAGTCGAGGTTGCGGGCTGCTGTCCTACGCATGGCCTTGGCCAGAGAGTCCTCGTCAGTGGCTGATGCACCATCAACACTGATGGAGTGTCGACTGCTACGTCTCAGCGGTGAAGGAGTGAAGTCGGCAGTGCCAGCTGTCCTGGCGTCCCTAGTGTCGAAGTAGATGGGTACGACGGCAATAGAGAAGACCGAGTGGGTTGCACCTCAGCTCCTACACCCTCAAATGATGGTGAAGATGTTGGTGGCGTCGATGCCACGAGTCCTGTCGTCCCTCCCGGCATCGGAGTCGAAGAGGACAAAGCACGCAGCTCCACCCTCGCCGACTCACGGTCAGCCCGAACGGACGAGAAGAAGATCACTCCTCGTCGTGTGATCAAAGCAGGCGAGGACGACATCGGATGGGTCGGTTACAATAGCTGTAGTGATGCGCCAGCAGCGGCCACTATAGGTGACTCCTCCAAAATGCTAGGTCGTGCCAGGGGACCCTCATCGAGGCGAGGCTGTGCCCTCGGGTGCGGCAAACTCGATGGCATAGAAGACCGGTGTCCCGAAGTTGTCGTAGAAGCCGCCGATGTGATAACCAAATGTGCCATAGTCAATGTATCCTGTCGTATCTGGGACGACGAAGAAGACCTGTCAGCTGACGTAAAAGAAGCCTTAGGAGGCATGCGTCGACGCGGGTTCGGCGGTGTGATGAAGATCTTATCCAGGGACGAAGAACCCCCCCAAAATAGATGGAGTCATGGCCAACGTGGGTGCCGCTCCGCCCGAGGTAGGCGCAACTGAAGGCTCGTTGGATGACGAGGTGGGTTTGGGCCTCTTACTTGGATCACTGCCTCCCTGTCATGTCCCTTATTGCCCCCTGGATCATCTTCGTGCTCCTAGACTCGGGGCACAAAATCAGCATCAACACAGAAGTCTGGTTTCTCCAGGCTGTACCAGAACTCAAAACCCTTCCTCTAAATGACCACGTGAGAAGAAACATAATTAATTGTGCTCCTCTTGAAAGAATCGAGGTTCATCACTGCAACCTGAATACGAGCAATTCATCGGCGCCGCAAGCAGAGTAGGTCAACATCAAGAGTCGCCCCAATCACCGAGCCAACCGCCCATAGGCCCAAGAAGTAGCGAAGAGCATGAGGCACACCATGCACATCCACCCAAATAGGCAGTAGCTCGAATTGATGTGGTATCTCTTCTGACTTCCACAGTTTAAAGTCGATAGTGACATTGTGGGACTAGATGAAAATAACAAAACCAGCAACCCGCTGCAAAACTTCCTCACTAGGGAAGGACATAAGAAATGCATCATCACCAGGTGGTATGGCCTCCCAAGTCCACTCCCGCTGAAACTGAGTAATCTTGGCCACCTATGCATTGACAATGTTGGCCGAAAGTGACCCGCTAGAAATTGATACCAAAGCTGTCAGTGCGTATTGCGGTGAGAGGTCCTCCCTAAAAACATGGTCAGGCATCTGGAAAAAAAAACATGTTGTCTGTTCCATACCCACAAAGCATCGCCACCGGCTTCGGCAATTTCAGAGCAGGGCACTGACGCATGGTCATCGGGTGGTTGGTCTTGTTACAAATAAAAGCAATATTATTTTGTCTAGCATTCATCAGACTTGTGTCCTGCGGATTGGCATTTAGAACACCATAGTTTGTTGGACGCTGCTGCCACTTGGACAAGAAGTGAAGACCTATCATGTTGGGCATCCAAAGATGAAGAAGCATGTTGCACAAGTGTTTCAGCTATAGCGGACGAAGTGGACAAGTTGGGCACTTGTGCCAGCGGCAATATGCTTAGTGGAGACATTAGTTCAATGACATATATGTTGTCATTAATTAACAAAACCACCAAGGGAGCAAATGTGCTTTCAGTGCTGTTTACGTGGGTGCGTGATCTTCCTCTACGGATTGATACCGTTGTTTCATACTCAGGGAAATACTTACCGTCGCTATCCTGCATCATCCCTTCCTCTTTGGGGAAATACCGACGCAGTCTGAAGCCATGTCAACGGAATTTCTGGCACCGTGGGGAGGAAGCAATCTCATCTACCAGGTTCCTAATCACAAATCTCATCTCCTTGAAATTACATTATTTCCCATTTGCCTCTCGTTTTCCTCCCCCCACTTCAAAAAATTTCCGTTTTATTCGCCCTGACTTTTTCGTTTGCCTTTTTCTCATCAGATCTCTTTTTTGGTTGCAATCTTGTTTGCGTAGTCATGATGAATCAAGAAAACACCAAGTTGTGTGAATTTTCCAATACCAATAAAAATGATTTTATTAACATTCCTATTTCTCCTCCCGCCACTAGTGCGGAGTCTTGTGATATTAATGCCGCTTTATTGAATCTTGTCATGAAAGATCAATTTTCTGGTACTCCTAGTGAGGATTCCGCATCCCATCATAATACCTTCGTGGAATTATGTGATATGTAAAAGAAAAAAAGATGTGGAAAATGGTATTTTGAAGTTGAAATTGTTTCCTTTCTCTTTGTGGGGTCATGCAAAATTTTGTTTTTCTTCTTTGCCTCGCAATAGTATCGATTCTTGGGATAAGTGCAAAGACTCTTTTATTACTAAGTATTTTCCACCCGCAAAAATTATTTCCCTTAGAAATAAAATCATGAATTTTAAGCAACTTGAGCATGAGCATGTTGCACAATCTCAGGAATGAATGAAGTTGAAGCTAAGAAATTGTCCTACACATGGTTTAGATCTTTGGATGATCATACAATTTTTTTATGTGGGATTGAATTTTGTCTCTAGAAATCTTTTAGATTCCACTGCGGGTGATACTTTTATGGAAATTACTTTGGGTGAAGCTACCAAATTTCTAGATAGTATTATGGCAAATTATTCACAATGGCATACCGAAAGAGCACCTACTAGTAAAAATGTTAATTCGGTAGAATAAATTAGTACTTTGAGTGAATAATTTGATGCTCGTATGAAGTTGGTTGCTAGTAAAAATGCTCCTCTTGATCTTAATGATGTGCCTTTGTCTATTTTGATTGAGCAAAATAGTGATTCCGTAGATGTGAATTTCATCTCGCGAAACAACTTCAATAACAATGCTTGTAGAGGTAATTTTAATCCTAGGCCTTTTCGTGGAAATTCCTCTAATAATTATGGTAATTACTATGGTAATTCTTATAATAATGATAGGAACACCTCTGGTCTTGAGAATATTTTTAAAGAATTTATCAATGCTCAAAAGTCTGTCAATACTACGAAAGAAGAAAAGTTGAATAAGATTGATGATATGTCTAGAAGCATTGATAGAATTTCCAATGATGAAGAAAATATCAAGTTGCATGATTTTCCACCTAAGATCAATGAATCGATTGAGGCTTTGTATGTTTCTGTGGATGAAAGTACGAAAAGAACCGCTATGCTTAGAGCTAAAAGAGAACTTTTAGAAAAAGCATTTTCTAGCGATTACTTTCATAACAATGATGAAGATCTTAAAATGATTGGTGTTTGATCAATTGATTCCTTGTTTAGTAATGTTAAAATTTATGATAAAGGGACTGAAGAATAGTCAACTTTAGTTAGACGGCGTCCCAATGATTTGGAGGGCGAAAATCTTGATGAAATTTTTGATAAAAGTGGGTGTGGAGAGGTCAAAACTTTAACTAGCGATGTGCCCACTATTTTTTATTACAAAGACTTTAATTATGAGAGTTGATCCTTGGTAGACCGTTTTATTTATGTGCCTATTGATTTTATTTTTCTTGATATTGATTTCAATCTGTCTTGTCCCATCATACTTGGTAGACCGTTTTTACGCATTTTAGGTGTCGTGATTGGTATGAAAGAAGGAAATATTAAGTTTCAGTTTCCCCTTAGAAAGGGTATGGAATAGTTCCCTAGAACAATAATTAAGCCACTATATGAATCAATCATGAGGGCCTTCTATGGCGTGCAAACTAAGGATGAGAATACTTGAATCTATGTGTTATGCCTAGCTAGGGGCATAAAACGATAACGCATATTGGGAGGCAACCCAATGAATAAATTAATTTTGTCTTTTGATTTTAATTTTTGAGTGTTCTTCACAATTATTATTCTATTGTGATTGTGTTTTTTATGTTTTATTTAGTGTTTGTGCCAAGTAATGCCTTTAGGATGATCAATAAGATGAGTAGAAACAATGTTGAATCTAAAACAGAAACTTTGTTCCCAGTGCATGAATTTTCATTTTGTACTCGAACATGATATTGATCTGAACTTTATATACCCATGTAGCCTCTTGGGTCGAAATACCCCTCTTGATGGTCCCCCGGTACCCTCCCGGCACTCCCGGTACACTACCGATGAGCCCGAAACTTTTCCGATGACCAAAACAAGACTTCCTATATATCAATCTTTACCTATGGACCATTCCGGAGATCCTCGTGATGTCCAGGATCTCATACGGGACTCCGAACAACCTTCGGTCACCACCATACATAACTCTATACTACCGAAATGTCACTGAACCTTACGTGTGTAGACCTTACGGGTTCGAGAACTATGTAGACATGACCGAGACACCTCTACGGTCAATAACCAATAGCGGGACCTGGATGCCCATATTGATTCCTACATATTCTATGAAGATCTTTGTCGGTCGAACATCTATGTCAAGGATTCAGTTAATCATGTATGATGTTCCCTTTGTTCTTTGGTATGTTACTTGCCCGAGATTCAATCGTTGGTATCTCCATACCTAGTTCAACCTCGTTACTGGCAAGTCTCTTTACTCGTTTCTGTAATACAAGATCCCGTGGCTAACACTTAGTCACATTGCTTGCAAGGCTTACTGTGATGTTGTATTACCGAGTGGGCCCTGAGATACCTCTCCATCACACAGAGTAACAAATCACAGTGTTGATCCATGACAACCCAATAGACACCCTCGGAGATACCTGTAGAGTACCTTTATAGTCACCCAGTTACGTTGCGACGTCTGATACACACAAGGCACTCCTCCGGTGTCCGTGAATTGCGTGATCACATGGTCATAGGAACATATACTTGACATGCAGAAAACTGTAGCAATAAACTGACACGATCATATGCTACGTTTATAGTTTGGGTCTTGTCCATCGCATCATTCTCCTAATGATGTGATCCCGTCATCAAATGACATCTCATGTCAATGGCTAGGAAACCTTGACCATGTTTGATCAACGAGCTAGTTTACTAGAGGCACACTAGGGACAAAGTGTTGTCTATATATCCACACATGCAATGTGTTTCCAATCAATACAATTATAGCATGGATAATAAACAATTATCATGAACAAGGAAATATAATAATAAACACTTTATTTATTGTCTATAGGGCATATTTCCAACAGTCTCCCACTTGCACTAGAGTCAATAATCTAGTTCACATCACTATGTGATTTACATTGTAATGAATCGAACACCCATGCAGTCTGGTGTTGATCATGTTTAGCCCTTGGAAGAGGTTTAGTCAACGGGTCTGCAACATTCAGATCTGTGTGCACTTTGCAAATATTTATGTCCTTCTCCTCGATGCAATCGCGGATGGAAGTGAAGCGTCGCTTTATGTGTTTGGTCCTCTTGTGAAACCTTGGTTCCTTGGCCAGAGCAATGGCACCAGTGTTGTCACAGAACATAGTCATTGGATTCAGTGCACTGGGCACTACTCCAAGATCTGTCATGAACTGCTTCATCTATACACATTCCTTCGCTGCCTCCGAGGCTGCCATGTACTCCGCTTCGCATGTAGAATTGGCTACCACGCTTTGCTTGGAACTGCACCAGCTTACCGCTCCCCCATTGAGAATAAATATGTATCCGGTTTGCGACTTAGAGTCATCCAAATCAGTGTGAAAGCTTCCATCGATGTAACCCTTTACAACGAGCTCTTGATCACCTCCATAAACGAGAAACATTTCCTTAGTCCTTTTCAGGTACTTAAGGATATTCTTGACCGCCGTCCAATGCTCCATTCCAGGATCACTTTGAAACCTTCCGGCCAGACTTATGGCAAGGCCGACATCGGGTCTTGTGCATAGCATTGCATACATGATAGAGCATATTGCTGAAGCATAGGGGATGACACTCATCTTCTCTCTATCTTCTGCAGTCACTGGGCATTGAGTCTTACTCAACTTCACACCTTGTAACACAGGCAAGACCCCCTTCTTGGACTGATCCATTTTTAACTTCTTCAAAACTTTATCAAGGTATGTGCTTTGTGAAAGTGCTATCAAGCGTCTCAATCTATCTCTATAGATCTTAATGCCTAATATGAAACCAACTTATCCTAGGTCCTTCATTGAAAAACTCTTGTTCAAATATTCCTTCACGCTTTCCAGCATTTCTATATTGTTTCCAATCAGCAATATGTCATCCACATATAATATTAGAAACTCCATAGAGCTCTCACTCAATTTCTTGTAAATACAAGCTTCTCCATAAACTTGTATAAACCAAAACGCTTTGATCACCTCATCAAAGCGGTTATTCCAACTCCGAGATGCTTGCAGCAGTCCATAAATGGATCGCTGGAGTTTGCAAACTTTGTCAGCATTCTCTGGATCGAAAAAACCTTCTGGTTGCATCATATAGAACTCTTCCTCAAGGAAACCATTGAGGAACGTTGTTTTGACATCCATCTGCCAAATTTCATGGTCAAAATATGCAGCTATTGCTAACATGATTCTGATGGACTTAAGCATCGCTACGGGTGAGAAGGTCTCATCGTACTCAACTCCTTGAACTTGTGAAAAACCCTTTTCCATAATTCGAGCTTTAGAGACAGTGATATTACCATCCGCGTCTGTCTTCTTCTTAAAGATCCATTTGTTCTGAATGGCCTTTCGCCCTTCAGGTAATACTTCCAAAGTCCATACTTTTTTTTCATACATGGATCCCATCTTGGATTTCATGGCCTCTAACCATTTCTCAGAATCCGGGCCCATCATCTCTCCTCCATAGCTCGTAGGTTCATTGTTTTCCAACAACATGACCTCCAAGACAGGGTTGCTATACCACTCAGGAGCAGTACACGCCCTTGTCGACCTACGAGGTTCAGTAGTAACTTGATCCAAAGCTTCATGATCATCATCATTAACTTCCTCTTCAACTATTATAGGCTCCACAGAAACATCTTTCTGTACTGCGCTACTCTCTGGTTGAAGTAAAAGTTCAATAACCTCATCAAGCTCTATTTTCCTCCCACTCAATTCTTTCGAGAGAAACTCTTTATCAAGAAATGTTTCATTCTTAGCAACAAACACTTTGCCTTCGGATCTGAGATAGAAGGTATACCCAACCGTCTCTTTTGGGTATCCTATGAAGACGCGTTTCTCCGCTTTGGGTTCCAGCTTTTCAGGTTGAAGCTTTTTGACATAAGCATCACATCCCCAAAGTTTAAGAAACGATAACTTTGGCTTCTTGCCAAACCACAGTTCATATGGCGTTGTCTCAACGGATTTCGATGATGCCCTATTTAAAGTGAATGCAGCTGTCTCTAATGCATAACCCCAAAATGATAGTGGAAAATCGGCAAGAGACATCATAGAACGCACCATATCTAATAAGGTTCGACTACGACATTCGGACACACCATTACGCTGTGGTGTTCTAGGCGGTGTAAATTGTGAAACAATTCCACACTGTCTTAAGTGACTGCCAAACTCATAACTCAGATATTCTCCTCCTCGATCAGATCTCAGGAATTTAATCCTCTTGTTACGATGATTCTCAACTTCACTTTGAAAATGCTTGAACTTTTCAAACATTTCATACTTGTGTTTCATTAAGTAAATATACCCATATCTACTTAAGTCATCAGTGAAGGTGAGAAAATAACGATATCCACCACGCGCCGCAACATTCATTGGACCGCACACATCAGCATATATGATTTCAAACAAGTCACTTGCCCGTTCCATTGTTCCACAGAACGACGTTTTAGTCATCTTGCCCATGAGGCATGGTTCACATGTTTCAAGTGATTCAAAATCAAGTGACTCCAAAATTCCATCAACATGGAGCTTCTTCATGTGTTTTACACCAATATGACCTAAACGGAAGTGCCACAAGAAAGTGGTATTATCACTATCAACTCTACATCTTTTGGCATCAATGTTATGAACATGTGTATCATCACTATGAAGATTCAATATGAATAAACCCCTCACATTGGATGCATGACCATAAAAGATATTACTCATATAAATAGAACAACCATTATTCTCTGATTTAAATGAGTACCCGTCTCGCAATAAACAAGATCCAGATATAATGTTCATGCTTAACATAGGCACTAAATAACAATTATTCATGTTCATCACTAATCCCGATGGTAATCGAAGAGAGAGCATGCCGACGGTGATCACATCAACCATGAAACCATTTCCCACGCGCATCGTCACATCATCCTTCGCCAGCCTTCGTCTATTTCGTAGTTCCTGTTTTGAGTTGCAAATGTAAGCAACCGAACCGGTATCAAATACCCAGGCACTACAACGAGAGCTAGTAAGGTACACATCAATAACATGTATATCATATATCCTTGTTTGTTGTTGGCCTCCTTCTTGTTAGCCAGATACTTGGGGCAGTTCCGCTTCCAGTGACCGGTTCCCTTGCAATGAAAGCACTCAGTTACTGGCTTGGTTCCAGCCCTAGGTTTCTTCACGGGAGGAGCAACTGCTTTGCCACCCTTCTTGGAGTTACCCTTCTTGCCCTTGCCATTCTTCTTGAAACTAGTGGTTTTATTGACCATCATCACTTGATGTTCTTTCTGGATTTCAGACTCAGAGACTTTTAGCATCGCAAACAGCTCGGCGACTAACTTGTTAATCCCGTGCATGTTATAGTTCAGCATGAAGCTCTTGTAGCTTGGTGGCAATGATTGAAGAACTCTGTCAGTGATCGCCTCTGGCGGTAGGGGCATCCCTAACTCCGCCAGACGAGTCGAATACCCAGACATTCTGAGTATATGTTCACTGATAGACCTGTTCTCCTCCATTTTGCAAGCGTATAACTTATCAAAGGTCTCATACCTCTCGATCTAGGCATTTTTCTTAAATATAAACTCCAACTCCTGGAACATCTCATATGCTCCATGACGTTCAAAACGTCTTTGAAGTCCAGTTTCTAAGCCATACAATATTGCACACTGAACTATTGAGTAATCTCCAGAACGTGCCTCCCAAGTGTTCTTAACGTCTTCGGATGACAAGTCTGCAGGTTGGTTACCAAGCGGTGCATCAAGGACATATGCCTTCTGGGAAGCCGTGAGGATAATCCTTAGTTTACCAGTCCACAAAGTTACTTCCATCATCTTTCAACTTAGCTTTCTCTAGGAACGCATTAAAATTCAGTGGTGCTACTGCGCGAGCCATTGATCTACAACATAAATAAGCAAAGGTTACTAAGACTATTGTTCAAGATAATGAGTTAGTTAATCAAATTACTAAAGATCCCACTCAAATTGACATCCCTCAGGTCATCTGAGTGATACATGATCCAAATCCACCAACTCAAGTCCGATCATCACGTGAGTTGAGGTGGTTTCAATGGTGAACATCATCATGTTGATCATATCTACTATATGACTCATGTTCGACCTTTCGGTCTCCTGTGTTCCGAGGCCATGTCTGTACATGCTAGGCTCGTCAAGTTTAACACGAGTGATCCGCACGTGCAACACTGGCTTGCACCCGTTGTATGTGAACGTAGAGTCTATCTCACCCGATCATCACATGGTGTCTCGACACAACAAACTTTTGCAATGATGCACACTCGGGGAGAACACAATTCATCTTGAAATTTAAGTGAGGGATCACCTTATAATGCTACCATCGTCCTAAGAAAAACAAGGTGCAAAAAGGATTAACATCACATGCAAATCATAAGTGACATGGTATGGCCATGAACTTGTGCTTTTGATCTCCATCTTGAAAGCACCGGCATGATCTCCATCGTCACCGACATAACACCATGATCTCCATCATTGTGTCACCATCGGGGTTGTCACACCCACCATGCTCATACTACTATTGCTACTGTTTAGCGATAAAGTAAAGCATTACATAGCGCTTAATGATTGACACACAGGTCATACAATAACTAAAGACAACCCTATGGCTCCTGCCGGTTGCCGTACTCATTGATATGCAAGTCGTGACATTATATACATCACATGATCATCTCATACATCAAATATATCTCATCATGTAATTGGACATATCACATCACAACATACCCTGCAAAAACAAGTTAGACGTCCTCTAATTGTTGTTGCAAGTTTTACGTGGCTGCTACGAGTATCTAGCAAGAACAATTCTCACCTACGCAAAACCACAACGGTGATACATAAGTTGCTTTTCAACCTTCTCAAGGACCGCCTTCGTCGAATCTGATCCAACTAAAGTAGGAGAAATAGACACCCGCCGGCCATCTTTGTGCAACGATGGTACACGTCAGTCGATGGAACCGGTCTCTCGTAAGCGTATGAGTAAGGTTGGTCCGGGCCGCTTCATCCCACAATATGCTGAACCAAAACACGACCAAGGGAGGAAGAAATCTAAGCATAAATGCCCACAAAATCTTTGTGTTCTACTCGAGATCTCATCTACACATAGACCTAGCTCATGATGCCACTGTTGGGGAACGTTGCATGGGAAACAAAAAAATTCCTATGCTTCACCAAGATCAATCTAGGAGATGAGCATCTACGAGAGGGGAGAGTGGATCTACATACCCTATAGATCGCTAAGCGGGAAGCATTAAGAAACGCGGTTGATGTAGTCGAACGTCTTCGCGATCCAAATCGCCGAGCGTCCCGCGATCCAATCAGGATCTGTCCCGATCTAGCGCCGAACGGACGGCGCCTCCGCGTTCAGCACACGTACGGCTTGATGACGATCTCCACCTTCTTGATCCAGCAAGAGGGAGTGAAGAGTTAGACGAGTCCTTCGGCAGCGCAACGGCATTGCGGCAATGGTGGTGGAGTGATTCCAGCAGGGCTTCGCCTAAGCACCGTTGAAAACCGATCTAGAGGAGAAACTACGATCTAGAGGAGAGGTAGCACGTGGCTGTTTTTCTGTATCAAAAACCCTCAAAACCTCTAGTATATATAGGAGGAGGGGAGGGAGGAGGCTTGGCTCCCAAGGGAGCCAGCCCTAGTTCGGCCGAAGTGGGAGGGAGGAGTCCTCCACCTCCACTCCTAGTAGGATTAGGATTCCTTCCTTATTTTCCCACTTTTGCCTTCTTTCCACCTTGGGTTTTCTTACCTAGCCACATGGGCCTTCTGTGGGACTTAGGCCACCCACCAAGGTCTGGTATTCTCCCACAGCCCATGTAGCCTCTTGGGTCGAAATACCCCTCCTGATGGTCCCCCGGTACCCTCCCGGCACTCCTGGTACACTACCGATGAGCCCGAAACTTTTCCGGTGACCAAAACAGGACTTCCTATATATCAATCTTACCTCCAGACCATTTTGGAGCTCCTCGTGACATCCGGGATCTCATCCGGGACTCCGAACAACCTTTGGTCACCACCATACATAACTCTATACTACCGAAACGTCACCGAACCTTAAGTGTGCAGACCCTGCGGGTTCGAGAACTATGTAGACATGACCGAGACACCTCTATGGTCAATAACCAATAGCGGGACCTGGATGCCCATATTGATTCCTACATATTCTATGAAGATCTTTATCGGTTGAACCTCTGTGTCAAGGATTCAGTTAATCGTGTATGATGTTCCCTTTGTTCTTCGGTATGTTACTTTCCCAAGATTCGATCGTCGGTATCTCCATACCTAGTTCAACCTCGTTACGGGAAAGTCTCTTTACTCGTTTCCGTAATACAAGATCCCGTGGCTAACACTTAGTCATATTGCTTGCTAGGCTTATTGTGATGTTGTATTACCGAGTGGGCCCTGAGATACCTCTCCGTCACACGGAGTAACAAATCCCAGTGTTGATCCATGACAACCCAACATACACCATCGGAGATACCTGGAGAGCACCTTTATAGTCACCCAGTTACATTGCGACATTTGATACACACACGACACTCCTCCGGTGTCCGTGAGTTGCATGATCTCACGGTCATAGGCACATATACTTGACATGCAGAAAACTGTAGCAATAAACTGACATGATCATATGCTACGTTTATAGGTTGGGTCTTATCCATCCCATCATTCTCCTAATAATGTGATCCCGTCATCAAATGACATCTCATGTCAATGTCTAGAAAACCTTGACCATCTTTGATCAAGGAGCTAGTTTAGTAGAGGCACACTAGGGACAAAGTGTTGTCTATATATCCACACGTGCAATGTGTTTCCAATCAATACAATTATAGCATAGATAATAAACAATTATCATGAACAAGTAAATATAATATTAAACACTTTATTTATTGCCCCTAGGGCATATTTCCAACACCTAAAAGTGGTAATTTGCTTTATTATACTAACGGATCTCACGAGAATTTTGTCAAGTCTTGTGTGATTGAAGTTTTTAAGTTTTGGGTGAGATCACGATGGATGAAGGAATAAAAGTTAGAAGAGTCAAAGCTTGGGGATGCTACATCACCCCAATTTAATATCCAAAGAGTAACAAGCAATTAAGCTTGGGGATGCCCCCAAGTGGCATCCCTTCTTTCTTCCAACAACCATCGGTATACTACTTGGAACTATATTTTTATTCATCACATATCATGAGTTTTGCTTGGAGCATCTTGTATCTTTGCTTTGTTTTCTTTTATCCTTGCTGCACACACCCATTTGAGAGAGACAAAATTATGCTATGATTTGTTAGAATTGCCATTTATGCTTCACATAAATCTTTTGAGCAAAGGAATTGCTCTAGTGCTTCACTTATATCTTTTTGAGCATGGAGTGCTTTCACATGTTTGAAGAAATGCTCTCATGCTTCACTTGTATTAATTTGACAGTTAGTAATTTTGAAGAAATCCTCTCATGCTTCACTTATATTATTTTGAGAGATGAAACTTGTATGCTCATGTTCTTCACTTATATCCGTGTGAGCTTATCAAAAAGCAATGGCAACATATGAACTAGTCCCAAAGTGATATATATTCAAGAGGGATATAACAAAAACTTTCATGAAGATCATTGGAAAAATTAAACTTGATTCTTTGTAATAGTTTTGAGACATGAAAATAGTGACATGTGAGTTATGTTGATGAGTAATTATGCTTAGTAAGAATATTGGTGTTAAGGTTTGTGATTCCCTATGCCAGCACGAAAGTCAATAGTTGTGCTACAAAATTACATCCTACTTATGGTGCATTATTTAGTGTTATTTATTCTTAATGCTCGCTTATGTGATTTTTCGTTTCTTAGTTGGATGCTTCTCAATCTCATGTTATCCTTCACTTGTACTAAGTAGAAATACTACTTGTGCATAAAAAATCCTTAAACCAAGTTTTGCCATATGAATCCACTATACCTACCTATATACAGTATTCCATCTCGTTCCAAGCAAATTTTTATGTGCCATCTCTAAACTTTCAAAATAAATTTTCCTTTTTGTGCGCTCATACCGTTCATGAAACGGTAGGGGGTGACCGATTTTTTTTCATGCTAGATGTTTATTATCAAGATGAGTGTTTATTCACTTGTCATTGCATGAGAGTATGACCGTAATAGGGATTCCTAGTACCAAAATGAAAAAGGAAAAAAAATTACTTTAAGTTGTGAAATAATAAAGTCCTTGGAAAGTGTTGGTATGGGAGGCAACCGTGGATTCGACTAGCCATGGAAAGTGAAAGTATGGTGGAAAAAGGAATAAACTTTATTTTTTGTTTGGAAACCGCCTATGATGCATCTAGTGTGGAAAGATATTGAAATCTCTCAGTCGTTTTCATTAACAGGAAAGGCATGCCACTCAAAATATTTTTCTCTATAAATTTAAACACTTGCGCTCTAGCACCTCTACAAATCCCTACTTCCCTCCGCGAAGGGCCTATCTATTTACTTTATGCAAAAAAAAAAACAATTTGAGTCTCCAACTTCTCTTATAAAGCACCAACTAGGAGGCACTATGATCATACTTGAGAATTAGGTGTAGCCAATATTTGAGTGTGTATTGTGAATGGATCAATGATTGTTCATGATGGGCTAGGGATAACTTCCTTTATCATTGATATTTTGAAAGACATGGTTCCTTGTTGATATGCTTGAGTATTTAAGTTTTCATGTCAATACTAGACTATTGCTTTGAACCATATGAAAAGTCCAAATGTCCATGCTACAAAGAAAAGAATATCTGATGAACATGATAGGCAGCATTCCACATCAAAAAATCTGTTTTTATCATTTACCTACTCAAGGACGAGTAGGAATTAAGCTTGGTTATGCTGATACGTCTCCAACGTATCTATAACTTTTGCTTGTTCCATGTTCTTATATTATCAATCTTGGATGTTTTAGAATCATTTTATAGCAACTTTATATCATTTTTTGGGACTAACCTATTGACATAGTGCCAAAGTGCCAGTTGCTGTTTTTGCTTGTTTTTTACTTCGCAGAAATTCAGTACCAAACGGAGCCAAAATGTTGCGGGGATTTTTGTAGATTTTTTATGTACCAGAAGAAGAAAGATGGGCCAAACAACACCAAAAGAGGGGGCCCAGGGTGGCCACCCTCCACCAGGGCACGCCAGACGCCCCTGGCGCGTCCTGGTGGGGGTGGGCACCTCGGGCACACCCCAACCGACTATCGAGCCTATAAATTCCCTAAAAATCCAAAAACCCTAGGGGAGTCGACGAAACACAATTCCACCGCCGCAAGTTCCAGAACCTCGAGATCCAATCTAACACCATCACGGAGGGGTTCATCTTCTTCATAGGTGCCTCTCCGATGATGCATGAGTAGTCCACCATAGACCTACGGGTCCGTAAGCAGTAGCTAGATGGCTTCCTCTCTCTCTATGTTTCTCGATACAATGGTCTCTTGGAGATCTATTTGATGTAATGACTTTTGCGGTGTGTTTGTTGGAATCCGATGAATTTTGTGTTCATGGTCAATTTCTATCCATGGATATGATTTGAGTATTATTTGATCTCTTATTTGCATGATTACTTATAGCCTCGTATTTCTTCTTAGAATCTTTGGTTTAGTTAGGCCAACTAGATTGATTTTTTTTGCCATGGGAATAGGTGCTTTGTGATGGGTTCGATCTTGCCGTGTTCTTTACTAGTGACAGAAAGGGCAGCAAGACACACATGTATCGTTGCCATTGAGGATAACAAGATGGGGTCTATCACTACATGAATAGATCTTGTCTACATCATTTCACCGTTCTTATTGCATTACTCCGTTTTCCCATGAACTTAATACAGTAGATGCATGCTAGATAGCGACCAATGTGTGGAGTAATAGAAGTAGAGGAAGAATTGTTTCTGTCTACTTATCTTGGACGTGATGCCTATATAGTGATCATTGCCTGGATGTCGTCATGATTATTTGATCTTCTATCAATTGCCCAACAGTAATTTGTTCACCCACCGTGTGCTATACTCATGAGAGAAGACACTAGTGAATCCTATGCCCCCGGGTTTGCTTTTCCAACATATTGCTTTCCGATCTACTATTTGTAACTTTTGTTTTTAGATCTATTATTCCAAAAACCAAAAATACCTTGCTGCACTTTTTGTTTTTTGTTTTACTTTGCGTTCTTGCGAGATCTATTTGCCAAAACTCTCATTACCTAATCTATCTTATTAATGGATATTGTCTTGTTCCTATACTTTGTCCGAGGGGGGAACCATTGGGAAGGCCATCTTCATCAAGCTTGTTGCCTCCATGATGATGTGTGAGTAGTTCCACCAAGACCAACGGGTCCATAGTAGTAGCCAGATGGCTTTCTCTCTCTCTCTTTGCCTGTCTCTCTCTGTCTGTCTCTTAATATTTAATACAATTATGTTCTTGAATATCAATCCGATGTAATCCTTTTGCAGTGTGTTTTTATTGAGATCCGATGAATTGTGGGCTATGATTAGATTATTCATCGAGTTATATTCATTATCTTGATGTGTCTTTTATATGTAAGTTTATAGCTATGTGTTTTTTCCGATCTATGAGTCTTCACTTGTGAATATCTTGCCTAGTGATAAAAGGTGCAAAGACATGTATTGTGTTGTTGCTACTAAGGGTAAAATAACGGTGTTTGATCATATTAATTGATATCTTACTGTCTGCATCATGTCATCTTGCTTATTGTGTTACTCTGTTTATCATGAACTTAATACATTGAGATGTGTATCAGATAGCAGTCTTGGGATGGAGTAATAGTAGTAGATGCAGTTGGATTAAGCGTCTACTTGTCTCATACGTAATGCCTATATGAGATTATGCCATGAATAATCATAATTATAACTATGCACAATTGTGTTAATTGCCCCATAGTAATTTGTCTACTATACCATTGCTATGCTTTCGAGGCAGATGCCACTAGTGAGTTATGGCCCCGGGTCTATTTTCCATCAATACAAAATCTTTTACAATTGCTATTTGTTTGATTTTTACTATTTTATTGCTTTGCCTTTCACTATCATCTTTTAATCTTGTAACTAGCAAGAACAAGGGGAGTGACAACCCCCTTGCCTTTGTTGGGTGCAAGCATTGGTTATGTTTGTGTGCATGTATTGCTAACGTTGTTAGTGTGGTGCCTCCCGCTGGTTCGATAAACCATGATTCTTAACTGAGAGAAATACTTTCTGCTGCTGTGCTACATCAGTATGCCTCTTCAGGGGAATCCAACAACTCTTACGGGAGTAGAACGAGGGGAAAATGTGCAGGTGAGTGCGACGATACTTCCTGAAGGGTTTGCTGGCCCGGGGAGGCACGTAAACAATGGTGGCATGCGGTTCCTCTCGTAGACTCTTGAGATGACGTCATCGGGTGGTGGAGGAAGATGTGTGGCTATGCTGCGATGTTGGGTTGGCCGTAGGCTGCGTGGCTTGATGACGCTACTCACACGCGCAAGGCTACGAGAATTTTCGATTTGCGTGACCTAGTTAGCTAGGTTTTTTGTTTTATATTTAATAAAAATGGAAATGGATATTTAAAATTCAATACATCAAACAAAATATAGAGTATAGGAAATATATTTACATCCCCATATATATTTCATAAATAAGGTCTACTTAATTAAAAACATTTAAGGCATTATAAATTCCCTAATATATTTTAAGGTTTTATAAATACCCAAGACTGATTTTAAACTAATATTCAAATGAGTGTTATTAAATATTTCCAATGATATTTCTCTAAAATCCAAATTAACTCATGTCATTTCTTTATTTTAGGAATAAATTGGAAATATTAAATTGACCTTAAAATGCAAATAATCAAATAAACTCCAAATTCAAATAAGGATTCAAAGTGAAATAATTGTCCATTAATAATTGAGAAATTCATTTTATTGCCACTCTAGATTGTAACGCCCCGGACACACCCGCCGGTAGTCGTTAGTCCTGACAGGATCTAGACTGGCCTCACAGATCAATACTAGTCTTTTCTGCATACTTTGTCCTCACTCATGCGCACCCGGGACCAACTTTCCGGTCGGTCACCCATCCTAGAACTACTCCAAGTCAAGCACGCTTAACCTAAGAGTTCTGTTCGAATGGGCTCCCAGAAAAGAAGGAATTCCTTATTGATATGAGTAGTCTATCATCCCTAATAAGCCAGGTTATCACATAGATACTTAAATTTGGTTTCAAATTATTTCAAAGAATCATACAAGAAAGGAAATCCTTTTGAGTTTTGGAATACGCCTCTCAACCAAGAGTTATATTTATTGGATATTGATTATCCTATTGTCATAACATGGTTTGGAACAGTTTAAACAGAAAAAATTCTAATTTTCTTGAAAATGAAAGCAATTGACACAATGATATTTATCTACTAATTTAGCATTCCAAAATTTGGAAAATGTTGATATGGTATAGGGATGGTGTTGCGGCATGTTTTTGTTCTTTACTCCTATCTCCACCCGACGAAGTCCTGCCAAATGTAATTCCAGCGAAGAATTTTTGAGGTTTCCATGCTCCTTCTCCTTTTGGCCATAGTCGGAATATCTCCTGACCATCATTGCTTCTGACCTTTTCAAGGCAGCAATCTCTTGAGTTCGCATTTACAACGCGTGTTGGTCTACACCGAGGACTTCTTGACCGGTAATTCTCCAAGCTCCCCGGTTTCATCAAGATTGAGACGGAGGCCCAAAGATGGCAACGAGATATGCTCACCCGATTTCAAAGAATTGTCAGAATAAAAGGTTTCTTTTTCCGAACAAAGATGTTTTTATAGAGGACGACTTTATAATATGTGATCTTTGATCATTTTGAAAAAATTACTGTTTTCTACTCGTATTTTTTAGTAACAAAATATATACGAATGTGCCATTTAAGCCTTTCTAACGCGTGGACGAATTATTCATAGCCACCAATATTTACCAGGATGTGTTTATAGCTACAGTCGTACACCTCGCAATATAAAAAAGCTACAATCATATTCCTTATGTTTCTTTTTAGTTCTCATACAACTTTTCTATAAAGTCAAAGCATCTATGTTTTGATCAATCTTATTATAAAAAAATATCAACATTCACAATATCAAATCAATATTATTATATTCTTTATGAAATGCTCCTAAAAAATTCTTTATAAAATATAGTTTCATATTATATATATTTGGTATTTTAGATGTCGACATTTTCTTATCTTATATAAATTGGTTGAAACATTATATAAGTTTAATAGACACAGATCTTATAACCGAAGTAAAAAAGAAACGGAAGGAGTACAAACCGTATCCTACAGTAGAATATAAATAAAATACAATTAGTCAGGAGTGACACTGCACGGGGAGCCGTGCCCTGAAGCAGAAGCCCGAAACGTGTCAGGCAGACGCCCCCCTACGCGGCCTCGACACGTCACACTTCCCCAAGTACCATTACCAACCGCGGTCCCAACCCAACCCAGCCGAGCCGAGCCGAGCCGCGCGCCGCCCGATACCCGGCTGGGCTTGTCGGGATACAACACGTGTACCCGCTGTCCGACACGTGGCCGGCCTCCATGCGCTCGTAGTCCCATCCAACTAGCTCCCCCCTGTTCCCATTTCCAAACAATTCCGTTTAATGGACTAGTCTAACCAGGAAGGAGATTAGAGCGACACGCACGCAGCGCAGGCCTCCTTCTCTTCTCCTCCCCTCTCCTCTCCGTTCCCATCCCCCCCCCCCCCCAGCCCCTCTCGCTCTCTCGAGGATCCCACGCGCCGCGCACAGAGGAGCGTTGGAGGGATCTGATTGCCGTCGATTCTGCTGGCTCTGATTATTCGTTCTTGGGCGCTGTGATGTTCTTTCCTCTGGGTTTGGAGACCGAGAATTGCCCGGCGCGGGACGAATTCGCGGCAATGGCGAGGCGTTCCTGAGGATTTGGCTTTGTTGGAGCTTGGGGAGAGGAGGGATTAGCGTCTGTTTCGCGGCGGAGAATTGCTTGCTCTCGGTCTCTCTGGGCCGGCCATGGCGTCGAGGGACTTCTTGGGCAGGTTCGGCGGCGAGAAGGGCGCGTCGTCGGACAAGGCGGGGGGCGGCGCCGGCGAGCCGGACGAGGTGGTCGAGCTCAGCCTCGGCCTGTCCCTGGGCGGCTGCTTCGGCGCCAACTCCGGCCGGGACGCCAAGAAGCCGCGGCTGGTGCGCTCCTCCTCCCTCGCCGCCATGTGCTCGCTCCCGGGCGGCAGCGACGACCTCGCCGCCGCGACGCCCCCGCCGGCGCCGCTCATGCGCACCAGCTCGCTCCCCACCGAGACCGAGGAGGAGCGGTGGCGCCGCCGCGAGATGCAGAGCCTCAAGCGCCTCCAGGCCAAGCGCAAGCGCCTCGAGCGCCGCACCTCCATGAACTCCGGCAAGTCCGGCGGCAGCAGCAGCCGGGACGACGCCCAGGAGCCGCTCTACCCCAGCGCGTTCCAGCTCCGCCGCTCCGTCGTCGACCAGGGGAACACCTCCTCCAGCATGCCGGACCAAGGTATACACATGCTTTCACCAGCTTCCCTCCTACTCCAACTACTCGCTATACAATCAGCTTGCAATCCCCACTGTTCTATTGCGCTTCCTTGCTCGAATTATTCAGTTGCCGAGCTCTCGGTGATCCACGCAGGTCGGTATCATGCCGAGCTTACCGTACTTCTTTCGGTGCAGATGCATGGGCCGAATGGGATCTAACAAGTCGAGTGTTCTTTGCCATGGATCTTGCTCTGGTGTTGTGATTTACCGAGATCGATTCGTTAGAGCGCTAGTTGAGCTGATGCTTTTTTCTCGCCAAATTCGCCAAATGGGGAATTCATTCTTGCACAACCTGATGATACTTCTACGTACGCATGGGATTTGTTGCGTTCTTTTCGGGCGGTTTGTTTTGGGTGATGTCATTTTTGGGATTATTTCGAGCTGCGCTGCTGCTCCATGGTCTGAAGAGATGCCTTCTACGGCATGCTTCTAATTTCCAAGCTTTTTAGTCACTACTACTCTAGTTACGTAGCGTCAGGGTATGATTATTCAGACTAATCATTATCCGAGCAGCTACTAAATATGATTTGAATTGTCTCCTGAAAACTGGAAGCACCGACGATTAGTAAACGGAAAAGAACACATCGGGATATGAATCTTTATTACATGTTGGAATATGAAAATGTGACATCTCCTCCTCTGCGTTGGTGCAGGTAGCGGTGATGCCGCTGAGGCGAAGAGCACATCGAGCATGGAGATATCTTCTGATAATAATAATAATAACAATGCCAGCAACCAGAACAAGTCCCTCCCGCCGCCGTCACCAGCGCCGGCCGGGAACCTGCCGAACGGTATCGTCAAGGAGCAACCGCCGTTGCGGACCCTCCGGTCGCTGACGATGCGCACGACGAGCACCGGCGACCTGCGGAAGAGCATGATGGAGGACATGCCGATGGTCTCGTCCAAGGTGGACGGCCCCAACGGCAAGAAGATCGACGGTTTCCTGTACAAGTACAGGAAAGGGGAGGAGGTGAGGATAGTGTGCGTCTGCCACGGCAACTTCCTGACGCCGGCCGAGTTCGTGAAGCACGCCGGCGGCGGCGACGTCACGAACCCGCTCAGGCACATCGTCGTCAACCCCTCGCCGTCTGTCTTCTTGTAATGCCGGAATGTACCTAGGGGGAGAGATGCTCTTTTCCTCTCTTTCCTTTTTTACTCTGAATTTTTAGCTATCATTACAGTGTATTATGTTTAGCGCCCTGCCTTTCCATTGAGTGGAAAGGAGTGCAGGGCCTGCCTGAGGTGTTTACTGTAAGTCAAGGGAGCGAACTAATTTGAGAGAATTATCAGCTTTACAGTGTCCACAATGGATATGCTGCTTCAGTCGATGCGCGTGGCCTCGCAGTAACTGTAAATGTGTAAGATTTAGGACAAGTCGATTTTGCCCTTTTCGGTTATCACTTATTCTAAACGCGTATCCACACCAACACCATCCGCTTTCACATATTCGGGACCTATTACGTTTTGCATATCTCGGCCAAGTTGGTATAACTGGTAAATGGCAACGAAGAGTTTTTGTGAATATGTTGTGTTGTGCAAGGAAAAAAATGTACAGATCTGTCCTTTGCTATGTGCCCTCTTCTTCCTTATGCTCCGTCACTCCCCTCCCCACCCCCGTCATGTCTTCGGTGCCGACGCAAAGAGGGTTTTAGGGTGAGCCTCACGCCCCCTAATCTTGTCTATATACTCGCCGGCGTGGGTGTATTAGCGGTTTCACGGCGACGTCCTTCTTTCCTTGATGGGTGTCAGTCATCTTCATGTCTAATATTTCTCTTTCCATTGACTTATTTTCAATAGCTTGTACCTAGATCCACCTCCAGTTCCTCTCTTTCCCCTCATCATTCAAACCATGATTGTGCCAATGAGGAGGCGCCAATGAGAATTGCGGTGATTCCTACGTCAGTTCCTTCCTACTTGAACCATAGCCAGGCTTGGATTCGTTCGCCTAAGCTCCATTTTCCCTTCCTCCTGTCTTCATGATACGTCCATTTTGCATCATGCTTTTATATTGACATTTATTGCATTATGAGTTGTTATTACACGTTATGATACAATATTTATGTCTTTTCTCTCTTATTTTACAAGGTTTACATGAAGAGGGAGAATGCCGGCAGCTGGAATTCTGGACTGGAAAAGGAGCAAATATGAGATATCTATTCTGCACAACTCCAATGACCCTCTCATCGAGAGGCTGTCAATCTCCATCAACATCTTCACCAACACATCTCCTCTCCAAACCCTAGTTCATCTCTTGTATCCGATCTTTGTCTCAAACCTCAGATTGGTACCTGTGGGTTGCTAGTAGTGTTGATTACTCCTTATAGTTGATGCTAGTTGGTTTACTTGGTGGAAGATCATATGTTCAGATCCTTTATGATAATTAACACTTCTCTGATTATGAACATGAACATGTTTTGTGAGTAGTTACGTTTGTTTCTGAGGACATGCGATAAGTCTTGTTACAAGTAATCATGTGAATTTGGTGTTTGTTCGATATTTTGATGAGATGCATGTTGTCTCTCCTCTAGTGGTGTTATGTGAACGTCGACTACATAACACTTTACCATTATTTGGTCCTAGGGGAAGACATTTGGAAGTAATAAATAGATGATGGGTTGCTAGAGTGACAGAAGGTTAAACCCTAGTTTATGCGTTGCTTCGTAAGGGGCTGATTTGTATCCATATGTTTCATACTATGGTTAGATTTATCTTAATTCTTCTTCCGTAGTTACATATGCTTGCGAGAGAGATTAATCATAAGTGAGAGCTTTGTCCAAGTAAGGGCAGCACCCAAGCACCGTTCCACCCACATATCAAATTATCAAAGTAACGAACGCGAATCAAATGAGCATGATGAAAACTAGCTTGAAAGAAATTCCCATGTGTCCTCGGGAGCACTTCACTTTATATAAGAGTTTGTCCATGCCTGTCCTTTGCTACAAAAAGGATTGGGCTACCATGCTGCACCTTTTTTACACT
Source organism: Hordeum marinum (assembly GCA_022496015.1). Lineage (NCBI taxonomy): Eukaryota > Viridiplantae > Streptophyta > Magnoliopsida > Poales > Poaceae > Hordeum > Hordeum marinum. Next base: position 122,905,804 of record CM039673.1, on the reverse strand, counting down.
TGCTACTTGTTACCCGTTACAAATTACCTTATCACAAAACTGTTTGTTACCGACAATTTCAATGCTTGTAGAGAATACCTTACTGAAAACCTCTTGCCATTTCCTTCTGCTCCTCGTCGCCTTTGACACTCTTACTTATCGAAAGGACTACGATAGATCCCCTATACTTGTGGGTCATGATGTCTACTACACAACCTTCTTCTTGTAGACTCGTGTTGGGCCTCCAAGCGTAGAGTTTTGTAGGACAGTAGCAATTTTCCCTCAAGTGGATGACCTAAGCTTTATCAATCCGTGAGAGGTGTAGGATGAAGATGGTCTCTCTCAAGCAACCCTGCAACCAAATAACAAAGAGTCTCTTGTGTCCCCAACACACCCAATACAACGGTAAATTGTATAGGTGCACTAGTTCGGCGAAGAGATGGTGATACAAGTGTAATATGGATGGTAGATATAGGTTTTTGTAATCTGAAAATATAAAAATAGCAAGGTAAATAGTAACAAAAGTGAGCACAAACGGTATTGCAATGCTTAGAAACAAGGCCTAGGGTTCATACTTTCACTAGTGCAAGTTCTCTCAACAATAGTAACACAGTTGAATCATATGTAAATCCCTCACGTGCGACAAAGAGTTCACTCCAAAGTCACAAATAGCGGAGACCAAATGTAGAAATTACTGTAGGGTACGAAACCACCTCAAAGTGTCACGAACAGCCCTAGAGTTCGTACTAAGGTAACACCTTAACGTACACATCAACCAAAACCCTAATGTCACCTAGATACTCCAATATCACCACAAGCCCGTGGGCTTGATTATACGATATGCATCACACAATTTCAAATTCATTATATTCAATCCAACACAAAGAACTTCAAAGAGTGCCCCAAAGTTTCTACCGGAGATTCAAGATGAAAACATGTGCCAACCCCTATGCATAGATTCCCAAGGTCATGGAACCCGCAAGTTGATCACCAAAACATACATCAAGTAGATCAATAGAACATCCCATTTTTCACCACATATATCCCATCGCAAGACATACATCAAGTGTTCTCAAATCCTTAAAGATTCAGTCCAAGAAGAAAAGTTCAAAGGTAAAACTCAATTCATCACAAGATAGAGAGGGGAAAACTCCATATGATTCATCTATATCAATAAAGATCGCGATACATCAAGATCATGTCATCTCAAGAACACGAGAGAGAGAGAGAGATCAAACACATAGCTACTGGTACACACCCTCAGCCCCGAGGATGAACTAGTCCCTCCTCATCATGGAGAGCGTCAGGATGATCAAGATGGCCTCCGATGATGGTTTCCCCTTCCGACAGGGTGCCGGAACGGGATCCTGATTGGTTTTTCGTGGCACTGGAGGCTTGCGGCAGCGGAACTCCCGATCTAGGTTTGTTTTGGTTTTTTTGGGTATTTATAGGAGTTTGTGGCGGCGGAAACAAGTCCAGGGGGTCCACGAGGAAGTCACAAGCCAGGGGGCGTGCCCTAGGGGGGTGGGCGCGCCCCTGTGGCTTGTGGCTTCCTCGGCCTTCCTCTCCGATGACTCTTCGCTCCAGTATTTTTTATATTTTCCAAAAAATATTCTTCGTAAATTTTCAGCTCATTTCGAGAACTTTTATTTCTGCACAAAAACACCACCACGGTAGTTATGCTGAAAACAACGCCAGTCCGAGTTAGTTCTAATAAAATCAAACCAAAATCATATAGAATTATTTTTAACATGGCATGAATACTTCATAAATTATAGATACGTTGGAGACGTATCGGCATCCCCAAGCTTAATTACTGCTCGTCTCGAGTAGGTAAATGATAAAAGAAATAATATATGAAGTGTGAATGCTACCCAACATGTTCATCATATTCTTTTCTTCTTTGTATAGCATGGACATTTGGACTTGTAAATGATTCAAAGCAAGAGTCTAGTTTTAACATAATGACTTCAATACTCAAGCATGTCAACAAGCATGTCTTTCAAAATATCAACAGTAAAGAAAGTTATCCCTAGCCCGTGATGCTCAATCATTGATCCATTCATGAAACACACTCAAATATGAGCTATGCCCAATGATCAAGTACGATCATAGTGCCCCTAGTTGGTGCTTATAAGAGAATCTAGAGACTCAAAGAAAAGATAAAAAATGCATAAAGTAAATAGATAGGCCCTTCGCATAGGGAAGTAGGGATTTGTAGAGGTGCCAGAGCTCAAGGTTTAAATTGAGAGAGAAAAATATTTTGAGTGGCATGCTTTTCCTGTCAACGAAAACAACAAAGTAGCTCACAATACTTTCCATGCTAGATACATTATAAGCGGTTCCCAAACAGAATGGTAAAGTTTGTACTCCCCCTCCACCGATCAATCACATTCCACGACAAGCCGAATCCACAGGTACCATCCATACAAACAACAATCCTGGGGGAGTTTTGTTTCATTATTTTTTTGTTTTGATTTTTGAGCATGGGACTGGGCATCCTGAATACCAGCCACTTTCTCGTGAAAGATAGTGAATCAACACATATTGCGAGAATAACACACCTAGCATGGAAAAATATTGGATACTCCCCACCATTTCATGAGCGGTACGGGCACACAAAAGGAAAAATTTATTTTGAAAAAGTAGAGATGGCACATACAAATTTAATGGGAATGACACGAAAATACCGCATATAGGTTGGTATGGTGGACTCATAAGGCAAAACTTGGTTTAAGGATTTTGGATGCACAAGTAGTATTTCTACTTAGTACAAATAAAGGCTAACAAACATATTGGGAAGCAACCAAACCGAGGAACAAAAAACTCATAAGTGAGCATTGAGTCATAACTAACACCGAATAATGCACCACAAGTAGGATACAAATTCATTGCATAACTATTGACTTTCGTGCATGCATAGGGAATCACAAACCTTAACACCAATATTCCTAGTAAGCATAATTACTCACTAACATGACTCACATATTACTATCATTATGTTTTAAAACTATTACAAGGAATCAAATTTAATTTGTCCAATGTTCTTCATGGAAGTTTTTATTATATCCTCCTTGGATATCTTTCACTTTGGGACTAGTTTCATATATTGCTATTGCCTTTTGGCATGCTCAAACAAATTTAAGTGAAGTACTTGAGCAAATGACAAGCTACTCTCAAAAGATATAAGTGAAGATCAATGAGTAGTCAAACAATTTAAGTTGCTATGTGAGGACTCTCTCTCCCTCAATAAATATAAGTATTTTATTAAACAGAAAGCAAAACAAAAATATCACTCCAAGAATAGCACATATCATGTGAAAGAATAAAAATTTAGGCTCAACATAGGCTAACCGATAATTGTTGATGAAGAGAGGTAGGATGCGTAGCATCCCCAAGATTAGATGCTTGATACTTATTAAAATATTTACTTGGGGTAACTTGGGCACCCCCAAGCTTGAGCTTTTGTATCTCATTCAATCCTCTTATATCATGGTTTCACCTATTCTCAAAAACTTCATCCACACAAAACTCAAAAAGAACTCGTGAGATAGGTTAGTACACATAATAATAAATCAACTCTTTATGTACTGCCAAGACAAGTTGCATAATAATTTCCAAACGTTATGTATTGTATACTCTCGTTTCCACAATTTATATCTGCCAATATAGGCTATGGAAACTATAGGATAAGTAGATAATGAAACTATGACAGCAATCTGTCCGAACAGAACAGTCTGTAGAAATTTAAGAAAATAGTGTACTTATGTAATTCAAAAATTTATAAAACTTTAGGACCAGCTATAAAATTTATATGAAATCACTGTGTAAATATTTCAGAAACTTTCCATGTTCCAGTAAAATATGAAAATTCAAACACTACAACTAAAGTTTCTGTTTTTACACAGCACTCATCGAAACATGCAATGCAAGCATCCTAAGGCAATTCTTGAAACTTTTTATTGAACAAAAAGATTATAAATAACACCTAACAGAGTAAAACAAAATAAATTGACACTCCAAGCAAAACTCATATTATATGACGAATAAAAATATAGCTCCAAGTAAGATATACCGATAGTGTTGAAGATGAAAGAGGGGATGCCTTTCGGGGCATCCCCAAGCTTAGGCGCTTGAGTATTCATTGTATATTACCTTCAGGGTGCCTTGGTCATCCCCAACCATAGGTTCTTGTCACTAATTATTCTCCTCATATCGGTATCTCACCCAAAACTTGAAAACTTCAATCACACAAAACTTAACGAAACTTTGTGAGAAGGGTTAGTGCAATAAAGATAGATCATTCACTTAGGTACTGTCAAGACAAGATTCATAATTGTTATCACATAATACATAATGTATTACATCATTCCCACAATTTACATTACTCAATATAAGCTATAGGAACACTTGAAACAAGCAAACTATGCATGCAAAACAGAATCTGTCAAAAACAGAACAGTCTGTAAAGATCTGAATGATCACCATACTTACCTGACTCCAAAAATTCTGAAAAATTAGGAATAGTCAAAGAATTTTCATATAAAGTTTTTTTAAAAAATTCAGATTTTTTTTATGCTACAGTAAAATCATATAATTAATATACTGGACGCAAAATTTTCTGTTTTTGCATAGAATCAAACAAGCAAGTATCCACACTATCCCAAAGGCTTTACTTGGCACTTTATTGAAATAAAAGACACAAAACAGGGTTACTACATTATATTAATCATGTAAACACATCAAAACAGAAAGTAAAAGTGTTGGGTTGTCTCCCAACAAGCGCTTTTCTTTAATGCCTTTTAGCTAGGCATGATGATTTCAATGATGCTCGTATAGGAATAATATTTGAAACATGCAAACGAGCACCATGAATATCATGACAAGCACATTTAAATCTAACCCACTTATATGCATAGGGATTTTGTGAGCAAACAATTTATGGTAACAAGAATCATCTAGCATAGGAAGGCAAAACAAGCATAACTTCAAAACTTTGAACACATAGAGAGGAAACTTGATAATATTGCAACTCCTACAAGCATAAGTTCCTCCCTCATAATAATTTTCAGTATCATCATGAAGGAATTTCACAATATAACCAGCACATAAAGCATTATTTTCATGATCTACAAGCATATAAAATTTGTCCCTCTCCACATAAGAAAAGTTCTTCTCATGACTAATAGTGGGAGCAAACTCAACAAAATAACTATCATGAGATACTTGATTGACATAACCACTTTGAATATAAAAATCATGATGACAAGTTTCATGGTTGTCATTACTCTTTATAGCATATGTGTCATCACAATAATCATCATAGATAGGAGGCATGTCATAATCAAAATAATTTTGCTCATCAAAACTTGGGGGACTAAAAATATCTTCTTCATCAAACATAGCATCCCCAAGCATGTGGCTTTGCATATCATTAGCATCATGAATATCATACTAACAATATTGCAATCATGCTCATAACTCAAATATTTAGTGCCAAACATTTTAATAACTTCTTCTTCTAGCACTTGAGCACAATTGTCCTTTCCATCATTTTCACGGAAGACATTGAAAAGATGAAGCATATGAGGCAACCTCAATTCCATTTTTTTGTAGTTTTCTTTTATAAAACCAAACTAGTGAAAAACAAGAAACTAAAAGATTTGATTGCAAGATCTAAAGATATACCTTCAAGCACTCACCTCCCGAGCATGATGTCTACTACACAACCTTCTTCTTGTAGACTCGTGTTGGGCCTCCAAGCGTAGAGTTTTGTAGGACAGTAGCAATTTTCCCTCAAGTGGATGACCTAAGGTTTATCCATCTGTGAGAGGTGTAGGATGGAGATGGTCTCTCTCAAGCAACCCTGCAACCAAATAACAAAGAGTCTCTTGTGTCCCCAACACACCCAATACAATGGTAAACTGTATAGGTGCACTAGTTCGGCGAAGAGATGGTGATACAAGTGTAATATGGATGGTAGATATAGGTTTTTGTAATATGAAAATATAAAAACAGTAAGGTAAATAGTAACAAAAGTGAGCACAAATGGTATTGCAATGCTTAGAAACAAGGCCTAGGGTTAATACTTTCACTAGTGCAAGTTCTCTCAACAATAGTAACATAGTTGAATCATATGTAAATCCCTGACGTGCGACAAAGAGTTCACTCCAAAGTCACAAATAGTGGAGAAGAAATGTAGAAATTATTGTAGGGTATGAAACCACCTCAAAGTTACATTTTCTGATCAGTCTTATGAGCTATCCCTGTAAGTGTCATGAATAGCCCTAGAGTTCATACTAAGATAACACCTTAAGATACACATCAACCAAAACCCTAATGTCACCTAGATGCTGCAATATCACCACAAGTACCCGTGGGCTTGATTATACGATACGCATCACACAATTTCAGATTCATTATATTCAATCCAACACAAAGAACTTCAAAGAGTGCCCCAAAGTTTCTACTAGAGATTCAAGACGAAAACATGTGCCAACCCCTACGCATAGATTCCCAAGGTCACGAAACCCACAAGTTGATCACCAAAACATACATCAAGTAGATCAATAGAACATCCCATTGTCACCACAGATATCCCATTGCAAGACATACATCAAGTGTTCTCAAATCCTTATAGATTCAATCCGATAATAAAACTTCAAAGGGAAATCTCAATTCATCACAAGATAGAGGGGGGAAAACTCCATATGATTCATCTACATCAATAAAGCTCGTGGTGCATCAAGATCGTGTAATCTCAAGAACACGAGTGAGAGAGAGATCAAACACATAGCTACTGGTACATACCCTCAGCCCCAAGGGTGAACTACTACCTTCTCATCATGGGAAGCGCCGAGATGATGGAGATGGCCTCCGGTGATGGTTTCCCCCTCCGGCAAGGTGCCGAAATGGGCTCCCGATTGGTTTTTCATGGCTCTAGAGGCATGCGGCAGCGGAACTCCCGATCTAGGTTGGTTTCTGCGGGTTTTGGTATTTATAGGAATTTGTGGCGGTAGAAACAAGTCCAGGGGGTCCACGAGGAAGTCACAAGCCTAGGGGGTGCGCCCTAGGGGGTGGGCGCGCCCCTGTGGCTTGTGGCTTCCTCAGCCTTGCTCTCCGATGACTCTTCGCTGCAGTAGTTTTTACATTTTCCAAAAATATTCTTCGTAAATTTCCATCTCATTCCGAGAACTTTTATTTCTGCACAAAAACAACACCACGGTAGTTCTGTTGAAAACAACATCAGTCCGTGTTAGTTCTAAGAAAATTATACCAAAAGCATATAGAATTATTATAAACATGGCATGAATACTTCATAATTATAGATACGTTGGAGATGTATCAGACCATCACTTCACAAACAAGATCCTTATAATATATGGCTCTGGTGTTCTCGTCCAAATTGGTATAGATGATAAATGGTAACCAAGAGTTTTCATGAATTTATGTTGTGATTTGCAAGGAAAAACACACGATAGTAGCAACCTGTCATTTGCTATGTGCTCTCTCTTCTTCCTTTGCTCCTCCGTCACTCCCTTTCCCTTTTTTATCCTCGACGGTAGAGGGGCAAAGAGGGTTTCCCTCTTGAGTCACTAATGTATTTGCAAGTATACACAAGAAGTAAGTCCCCGAGGAGTTAAGAGAAGTATGTTGGTGTTATAGAGGAGGTTGTTATTCGTGTGGGAGATGACCCCTAAAATTGAATCAGAGAACAATTGTTTTGGTGAGTCATGAGAGGAACAATTAACTGTTGCGAGAAGAATAAAGTTCTCGTGAATACATAGTTATTTTCTAGTTCATTTGTCTCCATTTTGTCGTTAGGCAAATCATACTATTAGGGGGGGGGTCCAAATGTAGTTGACATTTAGGTCTTCGATGTGTGCTCAATCATAAACTCTTTTTTTCAAGTGAAGACAAGAGAAACCTCTTCATGCAGAGTGACTTTTCTCTGAGTCCGAGACAAAGTTCATCGGGACTTGGAGAAAGAATCAGTAGCAGTTGATTGACTTGACTAGTTTCTCAATTAAGTCATGGTGTGAGTTTGAAATCCGACCGTAATCCACATGTCGGTTGGCCATTAGGTGGTGCGTGCCCCTATTGGTCATTTGACACCCCAAGATTGCTTTGAAATAAATAGCCTCCCACCTCAACATACAATAGTTGGTTGAGTTGTTTGATTTGACAAGAGTTTGTCTGAGCAACCCACTTGTTCAGAGAATTGAGAAAATCCTAGAGATAAAACCCTAGTGTCTAAAATATGTTAAGTGATTGAGCATTAGGAAGAACTAGGTTGAAAAAGAAGCTTGTGCCTATTAATTTTTTGGACTGTACATCCACTGGGTGGTTAGGCATTGGTTAGAGCAACCAAGAGTCATTGTGTTTTTTCAAGGACAAGTATGTGAAATTTTGGTGATTACCTTGAAGAATCTACCGAGAGTAAATCAATCTGAGTTTGAGGAACTTCAGTTCGAGGAGAATATGGCGAATATAGATTTTCTCTCGTGTTAAATCACAAGTACCTCCAACTAGACATAACACTTTGGCAGAAGTGTGAATTGGTCGACCAAATCACTTGTCTCCATCTAGCACCACCGACTTTGTCTCTATTTGCATTACTTTTAGTATTTTTTTCCTGTTTGTATAGTTCCTTTCACTCAAGCTTCACCTCGGTGTTCAGTTCTTCGCAACTGATATGCATTCATCTCTGTGACATTCATCATGTTTACTGTAGAGTTATATCTTGCATCTCTTGCATGCTTGTATGTTTGCTAGTTGTCCTTTTACTCTTGTTAAATATGCCTCTATCATCAGCATTGATAGTTTTATCTGTGTAGTTCTACCTAGTTTCCTCTCTAAGTATGTTAACGCTGCAATTCTATATCCGCATTGTTTCTGTCTTAGAGTAATTATTTCATTAGGGTTCTTAGAGAGAATTTATTTCTTCCAAAGAATTTTTAAGATCTCCCACGCACCCCCTCTAGTCGATTTCTCATCCTAAAGTAAGCTTGTAGTAGAATCAGATACCGACCAAAAGGGGGGATTGAATGGGAGATTCAACAAATACTTTGAAAAAGAAACTTTTTGGAAGTGAAACATTGTATGAGGAACAATTAATAAACATAATAGAGAGTAGAGAAAAATGTACAAGGAAAATACTTAAAGAAGAAATTTAGAAAATAGGTAAATCTAAGTAGTTGTGGATACGAGGGTAAATATAGCACAGATGGTGGAATGACTAAGTTCCCAGGAACATCTCTGCAACATTTAAAAAAGAAAGCACCATAGAAAAGGTGGCCCCGTTTGCTCCTGCGGCCCACGCCTCATAGACCCCTAAGGATTCGGTGTGGTTTGGAGCGCCCGAGAAGATTGGGCGACAGGAGGGAGCCAGGCAGGCACGGATGCAAGACAAACACGGATTGTGTAGCGGGGAGGGAGCCAGGTAGGCATCGACACGAGATGCACAAGGATCAGACGACTGGGACGACAATCGCTATTGAGGCTGCCTAGGAGGTAGGTACTCCAACATCCTTCATAGGAGTAATATTTAGTCATGACTTTAGCTACTTTGGCGTCTTGTAGTTATGTATTCACTACTACATGTCCAAATAGCACTGGATGGCCAAAAGTGTTCGTTGCTATCAGGCCAGTAGCCCATGAGTGTCACCTGGCCCATGGAAATTTTGTCATCACAAACTGCATGACTAGTAAGTGGTAATCTTTGAGTGGGTGTCTAAGAAGTAAATGGTAATTTCGAAGAGGGTGGCTAATAAGTTATGTGTTGACAATTTCTTGGTAAGACAATTTCAGGCTGCTTTGATATCAATCCGCTAGCAATTAGCAGATTGCTAGCATTCCAACCCCAATATGTACTATACCACAATGTTATATACACATGCACAATATATAAGCACATCCTGCAAAATTGCATTACATTTCATACATACATTTTCATATGTCCAAATATCTAGGGACATGTCAACTAAGTGCGCTAAGATAATTTGTTTTTGGGGGAGAAGAGTAGCGATGACGATCCAGTGGGGTGAGGAGTCTTGGCGTCATAGAATCAATAATGACGTCACAAAGGGAGTATATCAGTGCTAACAAATGTGACTCTACAATTGTTTACATTCCAATGAGTCTTTAAACTAATTGGAAAAGATTCTTAACTTCTCCCATTCGAGATCCTGAGATCAAACAATACTCCTTTCTTTTTCTATAGTGCACCGAAAACATAGCGGCGTCATTGGTGTATCATTTTAGGTGCACTACACAAATCACACTTTAACACTTTTACAAAATAGTGATTTGTGCAATATGCCAATAGGTCACAACAACAATGAGGTTGTCGGGAACGTAGCAGAAAACAAAAAATCGACGATACACCCAAGATCTTATCTAGAAGATGCATAGCATGTTGGAAATATGCCCTAGAGGAAATAATAAAATGGTTATTATTATATTTCCTTGTTCATGATAATCATTTATTATCCATGCTACTGTATTGATTGGAAACTCAAATACATTTGTGGGTATATAGACAACACTGTGTCCCTAGTATGCCTCTAATAGACTACATCGTTGATCAAACATGGTCGAGGTTTCCTAGCCATAGACATGAGATGTCATTTTATAACGGAATCACATCATTAGGAGAATGATGTGATGGACAAGACCCAAACTATAAATGTAGCATAGGATCATGTCAGTTTATTGCTATAGTTCTTGTATTACGTAACAAGTAAAGAGACTTTCCGGTAACAAGATTGAACTAGGTATGGAGATACCGACGATTGAATCTCGGCCAAGTAACATACCGATGAACAAAGGGAACTGCATACATGATTAACTGGATCCTTATCAAGAGATTCGACCAATTAAGATCTTCATAGAACTTGTAGGAACCAAATTTGTGCATCTAGGTCCTGCTATTGGTTATTGACAGTAGAGGTGTCTCGGTCATGTCTACATAGTTCTCGAACCCGCAGGGTTTGTACACTTAACGTTCGGTGATGATTTGGTATAGTTGAGTTATGTATGGTGGTGACCGAAGGTTGTTTAGAGTCCCGTATGAGATCCCGTACATCACGAGGAGCTCCGGAATGGTTCAGAGGTAAAGATTTATATATAGGAAAGTGGAATTCTGGTTTCGGAAAGGTTTCGGGCGTTATCGGTATTTTATCGGGAGTCCCGAAAGGGTTCCGGGGGTCCACCGAGAGGGGCCCACCCATCCTGGAGGGCCACATGGGCCTGAGAGGTGGCGCACCATACCCTAGTGGGTTGGGAAGCCAGCCTCTAAAGGCCTATGCGTCAAGGTGGTTGGTGGGAGGAGTCCCAAAGGAGGAGGACTCCTCCCTAGGCGCCCCACCTCCTTGGGGGAGGTGGACTCCTCCCCTCTTGCGCCGCCAAGACCCTAGGAGAAACCCTAGGGCGCCTCCACCTACCCCCTCTCCTCCTATATATATGTGAGGGGAGGGAGGGCTGCAACACCTTAAGCCACGACACAACCTCTCAAAAATTCGAGATAGATCTAATTATACATTTTTTACTTATTTCTGCATTAACAGAGCATACTAGTAAAAAAACTATTTAGGATAATAATTGGATAAGAGCCTCCCTCTAGATTGCATCTCCTCTAGATCCGTTTGGTTTTGCTTAGCGAAGCTCTGCTGGATCAACTCCACCATCTTCGCCGCCACACCGTCGTGATGTCGGAGAACCCATCTACCTCTCCTCCCTTGCTTGCTGGATAAAGAATGTGGAGATCGTCATCGAGCTGTACGTGTGCTGAATGCGAAGGTGCTGTCCGTTTGGTGCTAGATTGTGATTGGATCGCGGGAAGGCTTGCGATTCGGATCGCGAAGATGTTCAACTACATCAACCACGTTTCTTAACGCTTCCCTCTTAGTAATCTACAAGGGTATGTCGATCCGATCTCTCCTCTCATAGATGCTCATCTCCTAGATTGATCTTGGTGAAGCGTAGGATTTTTTTTGTTTCCCATGCAACGTTCCCCAACAGTGGCATCATGAGCTAGGTCTATGCTTAGATTTGATCACGAGTAGAACACAAAGGAGTTTGTGGTCGTTGATATTCAGATTGGTTCCTCCCTTGGTCTTTTCTTGATTCAGTGGTATTGTGGGATGAAGAGGCCCGGACCAACTTTACATGTCCACGTACATGAGACCGGTTCCATGGACTAACATGTGACTTTGTTGCATAAAGATGGCTGGCGGGTGTTTTTCTCTCCCACCTTAGTTGAATCGGATTCGACAAAGGCGATCCTTGTAGAAGGTTGAATAGCAATTTGTGTATCACCGTTGTGGTTTTGCGTAGGTAAGAATCGTTCTTGCTAGATACCCATAGCAACCACGTAAAAAATGCGAGAACAATTAGAGGACATCTAAGTTGTTTTTGCAGGGTATGTTGTGATATGATATGGCCAAAGACATGATGAGATATATTTGATGTATGAGATGATCATGTTTTGTAATTTTTCATATCGACTTTTATGTTGGTGCATATGGCAAATGACAAGAGTCATAGGGTTGTCTTTAATTATTGTATGACCTACGTGTCAATCATTAAGAGCTATGTAATGCTTTACTTTGTCGCTAGGCGGTAGCAATAGTAGTAGAAACATGATTGGCACGAAAACCTCGATGACGACACAATGATAGAGATCATGATGATCTAGATCATGGTGTTGATGGTGACGATGGAGATCATGTCGGTGCTTTGGAGATGGAGATCAAAAGCATAAGTTAATGGACATATCATGTCACTTATGATTTGCATGTGATGTTAATCCTTTTATGCATCTTATTTTGCTTAGGACGACGGTAGCATTATAAGGTGATCCCTCACTAAAATTTCAAGATGAAATTGTGTTCTCCCCGAGTGTGCATCGTTGCGAAAGTTCATCATTTCGAAGCACCACATGATGATCGGGTGTGATAGACTCTATGTTCACATAGAACGGGTGCAAGACAGTGTTGCACATGCGGAACACTCGGGTTAAACTTGAAGAGCCTAGCATGTACATACACCGCCTTGGAACACAAGAGACCGAAAGGTCGAGCATGAGTCATATGATATATATGATCAACATGGAGATGTTCACCACTGAAACCACCTCATCTCACGTGATGATCAGACATGGTTTGGTGAATTTGGGTCATGTAACACTCGGATGACCGGAGGGATGTCAATTTGAGTGGAAGTTTTATAAGTAATATGATTAACTAAACTCATTATCTTGAACAATAGTCTTAAGTAATCTTTCCAAATTTATGTTGTAGATCAATGGCTCATGCAGTAGTTCCCCTGAATTTCAATGCGTTCCTAGAGAAAGCCAAGCTGAAAGATGATGGAATTAACTTTGTAGTCTAGGCTCGTAATCTGAGGATTATCATCACGGCTTCCCAAAAGGCTTATGTCCTTGATGCACCGCTCGGTGAATCATCCGCTCCAGTGTCGTCTGCAGACGTTGTGAACGCCTGCCGGGCACGTTTTGATGACTACTCAATAGTTCAGTGTGAGATGTTGTATGGCTTAGAACACGAATTTCAAAGAAGTTTTGAACGTCATGGAGCATATGAGATTTTATAGGAATTGAAGTTCATGTTTCAGAAGAATGCCCGAATCGAGAGGTATGAGACCTCTGATAACTTCTATGCTTGCAAGATGGAGGAGAACGGGTCTGTTAGTGAACACATACTCAGAATGTCTGGGTATTCCAACCGTCTGGCTGAATTAGGGATGCCCCTCCCGCCAGAGGCGATCACTGACAGAGTTTTTCAATCACTGCCACCTAGCTACAAAAGCTTCATTTTGAACTATAACATGCAAGGGATGACCAAGTCAGTCGCCGAGCTGTTTGCGATGCTGAAAGTCGCTGAGTCTGAAATCCAGAAGGAGCATCAAGTGTTGATGGTCAATAAAACCACTAGTTTCAAGAAGAATGGCAAGGGCAAGAAGGGTAACTCCAAGAAGAGTGGCAAAGCAGTTGCCCCTCCCGTGAAGAAACCCAAGGCTGGACCCAAGCCAGAAACTGAGTGCTTTCATTGTAAGGGAACTGGTCACTGGAAGCGGATCTGCCCCAAGTATACGACCGATAATAAGGAGGCCAATACCAAACAAGGTATATATCATATACACATTATTGATGTGTACCTTACCAACTATCATTGTAGTGCCTGGGTATTTGATACCGGTTCGGTTGCTCACATTTGCAACTCAAAGTAGGAACCACAGAATAGATGGAGGCTAGCAAAGGAAGAAGTGACGATGCATGTGGGAAATGGTTCCAAGGTTGATGTGATCGCCATTGACATGCTCTCTCTTTGATTACCATCAGGATTAGTGATGAACCTGAATAATTGTTATTTAGTGCCCGCATTGAGCATGAACATTATATATGGATCTTGTTTAATGCAAGACAGTTACTCATTTAAATCATAGAATAATGGTTGTTCTATTTATATGGGTAATATCTTTTATGGTCATGCACCCAATGTGAGGGGTTTATTCTTATTGAATCTCGATAGTGATGATACACATGTTCGTAACATTGATGCCAAAAGATGTAGAGTTGATAATGGTTGTACCGCTTTCTTGTGGCACTGTCGCTTAGGTCATATTGGTGTAAAACGCATGAAGAAGCTCTATGATGATGGACTTTTGGATTCACTTGATTTTGAATCGCTTGACACATGTGAACCATGCCTCATGGGCAAGATGACTAAAACCCCGTTATCCGGAACAATGGAACGGGCAAGTGACTTGTTGGGAATCATACATACTGATGTGTGCGGTCTAATGAGCATTGAGGCACGCAGTGGATATCGATACTTTCTCACCTTCATCGATGACTTGAGTTGATATGGGTATATTTACTTAATGAAACACAAGTATGGAACGTTTGAAAAGTTCAAGCAATTTCAGAGTGAAGTTGAGAATCATTGTAACTACAAGATTAAATTCCTACGATTTGATCGAGGAGGAGAATATCTGAGTTATGAGTTTGGCATCACTTAAGAAAATGTGGAATTGTTTCACAATTAACACCACCTGGAACACCACAGCATAATGGTGTGTCCGAGCGTCGCAATCGAACCGTATTGGATATGGTGCATTCTATGATGTCTCTTGCCGATTTGCCACTATCGTTTTGGGGTTATGCATTAGAGATAACTGCATTCACTTTAAATAGGGCACCATCAACATCCTTTGAGATGACGTCGTATGAACTGCGGTTTGGCAAGAAACCAAAGTTGTCGTTTCTTAAAGTTTGGGGATGCGATGCTTATGTCAAAAAGATTCATCCTGAAAAGCTCGAACCCAAAGCGAATAAATGCGTCTTCATAGGATACTAAAAAGAGACAGTTGGGTATACCTTCTATCTCATATCCGAAGGCAAAGTGTTTGTCGCTAAGAACGGGTGATTTCTCGAGAAAGAGTTTCTCTCGAAAAAATTGAGTGGGAGAAAGATAGAACTTGATGAGGTTGTTGAACCTTTACTTCAACCAGAGAGTACCGCATCGTAGAAAGATGTTTTTGTGCCGCCCACATCGGTTGAAGAAGAAGTTGATGATGGTGATCATGAAGCTTCGAATCAAGTAACTATCAAACCTCGTAGGTCGACAAGGACACATGCTACTCTTGAGAAGTATGTTAACCCTGCCTTAGAGGTCATGTTGTTGCACAACAATGAACCTACGAGCTATGGAGAAGTGATGATGAGCCCGGATTCAGAGAAATTGTTAGAGGCCGTGAAATTTGAGATGGGATCCATGTATGAAAACAAAGTATGGACTTTGGAAGTAGTACCTGAAGGGCAAAAGGCCATTCAGAATAAATGAATCATTCAGAAGAAGAGGGACGCGGACGGTAATGTCATCGTCTATAAAGCTTGACTTGTGGCAAAAGGTTTTTCACAAGTTCAAGGAGTTGAATATGATGAGACTTTCTCACTCATAGCGATGCTTAAGTCTGTCAGAATCATGTTAGCAATAGCTGCATTTTTTGATTATGAAATTTGGCAGATGGATGTCAAAACAGCGTTCCTTAACTGTTTCCTTACGGAAGAGTTGTATATGATACGACGAGAAGGTTTTGTCGATCCAGAGAATGTTGACAAAGTTTGCAAACTCTAGCGCTCCATTTATGGACTGCTACAAGCATCTCGGAGTTGGAATCTTTGCTTTGATGAGGTGAACAAAGCGTTCAGGTTTATACAAGTTCACGAAGAAGCTTGTATTTACAAGAAAGTGAGTGGGAAATCTATAGCGTTTCTAATATTATATGTGGATGACATATTGCTGATTGGAAACAATATAGAATTGTTGGAAAGCGTGAAGGAATATTTGAACAAGAGTTTTTCAATGAAGGACCTAGGAGAAGCTGCTTTCATATTAGGCATAAAGATCTATAGAGATAGATCTAGATGCTTAACAGGACTTTCAAAGAGCACATACCTTGACAAAGTTTTGAAGAATTTCAAAACAAATCAGTCCAAGAAAGGGTTGTTGCCTATATTGCAAGGTGTGAAGTTGAGTAAGACTCAATGCCCAGTGAATCCAGAGGATAGAGAAAAGATGAGTGTCATCCCATGTGATTCTGCCATAGGCACTATCATGATGCAATGTTGTGCACAAGACCAGATGTCAGCCCGGCCATAAGCATGGCCAGAAGGTTTCAAAGTGATCCAGGAATGGAACACTCGACGGAGATCAAGAATATCCTTAAGTACCTGAAAAGGACTAAGGAAATGTTTCTTGTTTATGGAGGTGATCAAGAGCTCGTCGTAAATGGTTATGTCGATGCAAGCTTTGACACTAATCCGGATGACTCCAACTCTCAAACCGGATACGTATACATGTTGGGAGACGTAGTAGTAAATCAAAAAAATTCCTACGTGTCACAAAGATCTATCTATGTAGAAACCAGCAACAAGTGGGGGGAGTGCATCTTCATACCTTTGAAGATCGCAAAGCGGAAGCATTACAAGAACGCGGTTGGTGGAGTCGTACTCACAGCGATTCAGATCGCGGTGGATTCCGATCTAAGTGCCGAACAACGATGCCTCCATGTTCAACACACGTGCAACCCGATGACGTCTCCTATGCATTGATCTAGCAAGGAGGAAGGAGAGATTGAGGGAGAGCTCTGGCAGCACGACGGCGTGGTGACGGTGGAGCTGTGTGGTACTCTGGCAGGGCTTCACCAAGCACTACGGAGGATCAGGAGGAGGAGGGGTAGGGCTGCCCCGAGAGGGAGAGAGATTTGTGTGTTGGCAGCCCCCAAAACCCCCACTATATATAGGAGGCATAGGAGGGATGGCGCTGCCCCTAGGGTTCCCACCCTAGGGTTGGTGGCAGCCCTAGATGGCCCTTGGGGCGGCGGCCAGAGAGGGGAGAGGAGGGGCGGCGCCCTAGGTGGGCCTAGGGCCCATCTATGCCTAGGGTTTGCCCCCTCCCACCTTTGTTGTGCCTTGGGCTGGGGTGGAGGCTCACTAGCCCACCTAGGGGCTAGTTCCCTCCCACCTTTGGCCCATGTAGCCCTCTGGTGCCGGTGGGCCCACACGATGGACCCTCGGAACCCTTCCGGTGGTCCCAGTACGTTACCGATGATGCCTGAAACACTTCTGGTGACCAAAACCTCACTTACTATATATGAATATTTACCTCCGTACAATTCTGGAGCTCCTCTTGACGTATAAGATCTCATCCGTGACTCCGAACAACCTTCGGTAACCACGTTCACTACTTCCCTATAACCCTAGCGTCATCGAACCTTAAGTGTGTAGACCCTACGGGTTCGGGAGGCATGTAGACATGACCGAGACACCTCTCTGTTCAATAACCAACAGCGGGATCTGGATACCCATGTTGGCTCCCACATGCTCCACGATGATCTCATCGGATGTACCATGATGTCGGGGATTCAGTCAATCCCGTATACCATTCCCTTTGTCTACCGGAATGATACTTGCGTGAGATTCGATTCTCGGTATCCCTATAACTTGTTCAATCTCATTATCGGCAAATCTCTTTACTCATTCCATAACATATCATTCCGTGGCTAACTCCTTAGTCAAATTGAGCTCATTATGATGATGTCTTACCGAGTGGGCCCAGAGATACCTCTCCGTCATACGGAGTGACAAATCCCAGTCTCGATTCATGCCAACCCAACAGATACTTTCGGGGATACCCTTAGCATAACTTTATAGCCACCTAGTTACGTTGTGACGTTTGGCACACCCAAAGTATTCCTACGATATCCGGGAGTTGCACAATCTCATGGTCTAAGGAAACGATACTTGACATTATAAAAGCTTTAGCACACGAACTACACGATCTTGTGCTATGCTTAGGATTGGGTCTTGTCCATCACATCATTCTCCTAATGATGTGATCCCGTTATCAATGACATCCAATGTCCATGGTCATGAAACCGTGACCATCTATTGATCAACGAGCTAGCCAACAAGAGGCTCACTAGGGACATGTTGTGGTCTATGTATTCACACATGCATTACGGTTTCAGGTTAATACAATTATAGAATGAATAATAGACAATTATCATGAACAAGGAAATATAATAATAACCATTTTATTATTGCCTCTAGGGCATATTTCCAACAGTCTCCCACTTGCACTAGAGTAAATAATCTAGTTATAGTGTGATGTATCGAACACCCATAGAGTTCTGGTGTTGATCATGTTTTGCTCGTGAGAGAGGTTTAGTCAACGGATCTGCGACATTCAAATCTGTATGTACTTACAAATATCTATATCTCCTTCCTGAATGTAATCACAAATGGAGTTAAAGCGACGCTTGATGTGTCTTGTCATCTGTAGCGACCCGACCTGAAAGGTCAAGTCTCCGGTGTTTCCGTACCATCCCAAGATCATGCTGGTACACACACGGTACATCCATGTATATATCAAAGGGAAATCACACAACATTATATTAATCGAAATCTCATATCGAGTCCTTTATTACAATAAAAATTACAATAAAGTGGCTAAAAGCCAACTCATGAGAATATCTAAATCTTGCGGAAGCGTCGAAGGTAGATGAGTCCATCTGACTCCAAGGGCATCTCACTGAGCATAGAAAGTGTCCTCACTCCTGGTCGGAAAAGTACTCTGCAACATGATACGTTGCAGCCGTGTAGGTCAGCATATGGAATATGCCGGCAAAGTCACAAGAGAGGGGTGAAAATAATCAGCTAGTCTATATGCTTATATGGCAGGTGGTGGTGTAAGTTTTTGCGTAAAGCCAAGTTTTTCCTACATCAAGAGAGGGGCTAAGCAAAATATTACTAAGTTGGTTGATTAATGAGATGGTTCCACCAACCAATTCTCATACCCAAAATTGTTAATACCCACATCATCATATTAATTGTGTTGAGAGTTCCGGAAGTTTCAATTCCTTTGGCTCAAGTCGTCCATGACCGTGGACACGGCTAATCGATTAGGTTTGGAATACTCTGCAGAGTTTTGCACACGTTCCCCACAAGATTTGGTCGCCTCCGTTTGATTTCTCGCACTTCAGGGTGTTTGAGAAACGGATGACCAAAACATGGTCTTCCAAAGGGTTTCCCTGCGACTCTGTCGGTGCCCATCCTTTCCTACCGTTCTTCTACCTCTCGTAGCACCGCCTGTCCAGGGTCACCACGATATCCAACCAAGCCAGAGCCCATAATGACTTGTGGCTGTGTAGGTAAGCCTTGGGTTTTAAAGCATCCATCCATCTCTTTGTGCCTGGGTGGACCTTTCCGCGTGAATACTGCCATCTCCAGCATCACCTAGGCAAATCCACTGGTTTCTCCAGGGTGCCGTTCAACCATCATCGACCCAGAGGTATGTTGAAAACTCGGAGTCTTAAATCTTGATCATTATGTAGGTCTTGAAATTATTAACTCTCTCAACTCTCATGAATCACACAACCAACCCCGTCTACTATTAGCATAGCAAAAGGTAAAACAACGTTTGCCGGGGCCAATGTGTCAAGTGGTTGAGGGGGGGTACCTACCACATGATACTACTACAATGTAACCAAGTTTCCAACTAACCTATCTTGCATGCAATTGGGGAGATGGTAGAACTAATGCATATAAAACATGGGTAAACATGGTCAAAGTGACTTGCCTGATTGATGATCTTCGTACGTGAGTGACTCTAAGTAACAAGCTTCGCACTCCGGATAATCTAACGAAGCAAACAAGCACTCAATAAGCATACAACAGAAAATTGTAACTCACAAACATCAACCAAGAACTAGTAAACAATCAGGACAAAACAATGCACAAATCTCAAGTAAGAAAACACACAAAGTTTTGTTTTCAAAAGGTGAGGAATGAAAACACTACTGACATAATGAAACCATTTGTAATAACAAAACAATTGTTGTCAGCAAGGAAACAATAGAATATTTTCTTAATAAACAGAATATAATCAATTTAAGTTTGTTGGGAAAAGTTTAGTAAAGTTTATACAAGTTTGTGATAAACACTATATGAATCAACTATAGTTATATTAACAAAAGAATGAAAAACTAAACTTATTATTTATTTGTAAAACATGTTCTTAACAGGAAATAATTTACAATTAAATCTTTCTTAGAAAACAGAATTAAAGTATACAAAACTTTGTTTGAAAACAAAACTATTACTAGTTAGTTGTTTTAATCAAAATAAACCTATTTGAAAATAAGTTGTGATTCCTAGGTTAAATAAAATTAAACTAAGCAAATTTATATTTTTATTAACAGTGAGTGAAAACACTAAATGTTTACTAACAGAACCTAATAAACAAATAAAACCAAATTCTAAATCAAACTAATTAAAATTAAGTATATAAAACTATATTGTAATACTAGGCAGATTCTGTTTTTGGTTAAAACATTAATCAAATATATCCTAAATATCTTCAAACTAAGCATGAAGGTAGTCCTAACTAATACCAACCAGTAGCAAAAAGATTCATATCAAAATCTATTTTCAAACTCTAGTTATTCAGATTTGAAGATTTTAAGCAAATTAGATTCAATTCAAATTTTATAGTTCAAATTTGAAATTTAAAAGTACAGGGTAAAACTACATGAATAATGTGAGCTATTGCAAAAAGAATCAACTCAAAACACTAAATAGATTAAAAGATATAAGCAAAACATTTTTAAAAACATTCTGTTAATTAAAACAAAAACTGAAAAACGAAAATAATTTGCGACGGTCAGGGGGCTACGTGGCGCTGTCCGATTGGCTAAGGGGGGTGTGCGCTCGAGGATTACGGGCGGGCGACCGATCGGAAGAAGAAAACGGTTCGGAATAAATCCGATCTAATCACGGTCGTTGATTCGGGATCCGATGGTCGAGGGAGCTTACGGGGGAGAGGTTGCCGGCGTCGGGGTTTCTCCGGTGATCCGAAGGCGGCGAGGACGATGGCGAGGCGTTCCGGTGGTCGGGGAAGACGGGGAAGTGGTCCGGGCGACGGCGACGGTTCTCCGGAGTCGATTGGTGGCAACGATGGGGCGAACGGTGGACGGAGTCGGTGGCTACGCTCGACGGGAGGTCCGGTGGTGGCACTACTCCGGCGAGCAATTGACAGCGTCTTGGCGAGAGAGAAAGGGGGCTCGGGGGGGAAATGGATGCGGGGAGTGTCCGGTTTATATAGGGGCGTTGGGAGTGCGGGGAGTTAAGAGGGGAGAGAGATCCGGTGAGGGGAGAAACGGCCGGCGAGTCGGGTCCGGCGCTCGCGGGTGCGGGGAAGACGACCGTTTCGGGGCAACGGTCGGTCGGGTTGGGTCCGGTTGCAGTGAGAGAGAGGGAAGTGAATGCGCTCGGTCGGCCGACCGGTAACGGTCTCGGCTTTTAAAGCCGGTGGGCCGGCCCGTTTAATACCGGAAACGGTTACCGTTTCTTTTTAATAATATTCCAGAGACATTCGAAAGCTTTTAAAGCATTCAAATCGTCTCTAAATATAGGGGTATTATATATCAAAATTAACAGAATAATAAATCCTATTTAATGAACATTTCTATTCTGTCATTTGAACAATTTGGAAAAAAATATTTTTTTCAGAAATTGCCTAATTGTTTTTAAACCCTTTTTGCAAATATTTTCAAAATAACCCCTGGTTATTATTGTTCAAATATATCACCAATTAGTCCCTGGTGTGGAGTGTCATGTTCCTCCTCTCTTATTTGAACTTTTTACCAAAATTTCAAATAGGTGAAACAACTTAGGAAAAAAATAGAAAGGACTTTCAGAAAGTCAGAAAAGGCATTTCAACTATTTCATAAAATCAAGCAATGATGATGATAGATGCATAGCTATATCATAACATTCCAAAATGAAATTTTGGGATGTTACAAACCTACCCACCTTAAGATGAATCTCGCCCTCGAGATTCGGGTTGGCTAGAAAATAGGTGCGGATGGTCTCTACGAAGATCTTCTTCGCGTTCCCAGGTGGCTTCTTCCTCGTAAGTCAGATCACTTTCAAGCTGTATGGCCTCTAGGGGCACGGTGTCTCGCAAAGGGATGTCAACCATCTCAGCATGACATTTCTTCAGCTGGGAAACATGGAACACATCATGAACTTCGGATAATCCTTCCGGCAATTCCAGTTTGTATGCAACTTCGCCTCTACGTTCAAGAATTTTGTAGGGGCCTATGAATCTGGGTGCTAATTTTCCTTTAACACCAAATCTCTTGATTCCTCGAAGCGGGGATACACGAAGATATGCTCGGTCTCCCACTTCATATGTCACTTCTTTACGTTTGCTGTCAGCATAACTCTTCTGTCGAGATTGAGCTATCTTGAGTCTGTCACGAATCAACTTGACTTTCTCTTCAGAATCTCGGATAAGGTCGGGACCAAAAAGTTGTCGGTCTCCAACACCATCCCATGTCAACGGTGTTCTGCACCTCCTTCCGTATAAAGCTTCGAAAGGGGCCATCTTCAGACTGGTCTGATAACTGTTGTTGTACGAAAATTCTGCGTAAGGTAAGTTGTCATCCCAACTAGATCCATAATCTAGCGCACAAGCTCTCAACATGTCTTCCAGAATCTGGTTGACTCTCTTAGTCTGTCCATCTGTCTGCGGATGAAAGGTTGTACTGAACTCTAGCCTTGTACCCAAAGTTTCATGTAATTGATGCCAAAACTTTGAGGTAAATTGTGTTCCTCTATCTGACACGATACTCCTCGGAACTCCAAGCAGACATACGATCCTGGTCATATATATCTTGGCTAGCTTAGCACTGGTATAGGTGGTTTTCACTGGAATGAAATGAGCTACCTTGGTCAAGCGATCTACCACTACCCAGATGGAATCATAACCTGAACGGGTCCTGGGTAATCCTGTGATGAAGTCCATACCAAGCTTTTCCCATTTCCACTCGGGTATCGGCAAAGGTTGGAGTAACCCTGCTGGTTTCTGATGTTCTGCCTTTACTCTCTGAGAAACATCACATATTGCAACATGTTCCGCAATATATTTCTTCATACCTGTCCACCAATAACTTTCCTTTAAATCCAGATACATCTTGGTATTGCCTGGGTGTATTGAGTAAGGTGAATCGTGGGCTTCCTGAAGTATCAACTTCCTGAGCTCTGGTTCATTGGGCACATAGATTCGGTTCTCAAACCACAAAGTTCCGTGTTCATCCTCACGAAAACCTTTAGCTTTACCATCTTCCATTCTCTGTTTAATCTCAGCTATCTCCTTGTCCGATTTCTGGGCTTCACGAATTCTTTCGGTCAAGGTGGACTGAATTTCCAGTGTACCAACATATCCTCTTGGAACTATCTCTAGCTTGAGCTTACTGAGATCATCGACTAACTCTTGAGGTAATCCTCCAGCTGTGAGTGTGTTCACATAAGTTTTACGACTCAAGGCATCGGCTACAACATTAGCCTTACCTGGATGGTAGTGTAATCTCATGTCATAGTCCTTGATTAACTCTAACCATCGTCTCTGTCTGAGGTTCAACTCTTTCTGCGTGAAGATATACTTTAGGCTCTTATGGTCGGTGTAAACATCACAACTATTTCCGATAAGGAAATGTCTCCAAGTCTTGAGTACGTGCACTACGGATGCTAGTTCCAAATCATGCGTGGCATAATTCAACTCATGAGGTCGTAGTTGTCTGGATGCATAGGCTACAACTTTTCCATCCTGCATAAGTACTCCTCCAAGTCCTTGACGTGAGGCATCACAGTAAACTTGGAAATCCTTCCGAATATCAGGCAAGATCAATACTGGGGCTGTGACCAAACGTTCCTTTAACTCCTGGAAACTGGCTTCACATTCCTCGGTCCAAACATACTTGGATTCTTTCTTCAACAACTCTGTCATGGGCTTGGCAATCTTTGAGAAATTCTCAATGAACCTCCGGTAATAACCGGCAAGTCCGAGGAAACTGCGGATCTCCTTAACCGAGGTAGGGGACTTCCACTCGGTGACGGCTTCAACCTTAGCAGGGTCCACTGCTATTCCATCTCCGGAAATAACATGTCCAAGGAATCCGACTTCCGTCAGCCAAAATTCACATTTGCTGAACTTGGCATATAACTGATGCTCTCTTAGCTTCTCTAGAACTAAACGCAAATGTTCCTTATGCTCTTCCTCGTTCTTGGAGAATATCAGAACGTCATCGATGAACACCACAACAAACTTGTCTAGGTATTCCATGAATACTTTGTTCATCAAATTCATGAAGTAGGCAGGAGCATTAGTCAATCCAAAAGACATGACCGTATACTCATACAAGCCATACCTCGTGGTGAAAGCTGTTTTGGGTATGTCCTGTTCACGAATTTTCAACTGGTGATACCTTGATCGAAGATCGATCTTGGAGAATACTTTGGCTCCTACGAGCTGATCAAACAAATCATTAATCATTGGTAGAGGATACTTGTTCTTGATAGTCACCTCGTTCAAGGCACGATAGTCAACTACCATTCTCAAAGATTTATCCTTCTTCTCCACCAAAAGTACTGGGGCTCCCCAAGGTGAAGAACTGGGGCGAATATACCCCTTGTCCAATAACTCCTTGATTTGCTTCTTGATTTCCAACAGATCATTTACGGGCATCCGATAGGGTCTCTTGGAAATTGGGGCTGTTCCTGGTAGTAACTCTATTAGGAACTCAATTTCCCTATCTGGTGGCATTCCTGGTAATTCTTCCGGAAATACATCCAAATAATCTTTTACCACAGGTACTTCCTCCTGAACAACTCCTGTGAGGGCATTTAATCGAGCACTCATCCGTGTGCGTCGGGATACATACTTAATCCTCTTGTTCTCCGGGGTGGTGAGTGAAACAGACTTGCTGAGGCAATCAAGATTTCCTTCGTACTTGGTCATCCAATCCATGCCTAGGATTACATCCAATCCCTGGGATTCTAAGACGATGAGGTCGGTGGGAAAAACATGATTTCCTATATTGAGTTTCAAAGCATGGCATCCTATCCCTGCCATCATCATACCTCCTGGGGAACTAACCTGAATAGGCTGGCTAAGGGTTTTGGTGGGCAAACCATACTTATCCACAACTACCCTTGATATGAATGAATGAGTTGCACCGGAATCAAAAAGTACTGTAACAGGACGTGAATGCAATAAAAACTTACCAACCACAGTCTCGGGTTGATCATAGACTTCTTCCACGTCGAGGTGGTTCACCTGGGCACGAGGAAAAGGGTTTGGCTTCTTGGCTGCGGAATTGCCGTTGTTGTTGCCGTTTCCATTGCCTTGCTTGCTCTGGGGACACTCAGTAGCATAGTGCCCTGTCTTCTAACACTTGAAACAGGTAATGTGACTCAGATCCTTCTGAGCAGGAACTTGACGGTGCTGGTTGTTGTTCCCATTCCCATTGTCACTCTTGAAGTTACCATGGTTGGGACGGTTGTTCCCATTTCCTCCATGATGGTGGCCTCCATGGTTGTGCACAGCATGAGTGTGCTTTCCAAACTTACTGTTTCCTGATCCGGTATTCCCGGAGTACGGGGAGTAGAGAAGCTTCTGATGAGCTCCAGAGCTGAACTTCCCCTGAGTGTACTTCCGCTTGCGGTTCTCAATCTGCTGTTGTTTACCCTCCAGAATAAGGGCCTTGTCCACCAGCTCTTGGTAGTTGTTGAAAGTAGCCACTACCAGCTGTATGCTCAACTCGTCGTTGAGTCCTTCCAGAAACTTTTCTTGCTTGGCCGCATCATCGGCCACGTCTCCTGGTGCATAACGTGCCAATGTGTTGAAGTCGTCCACGTACTGGGCCACAGAGCGATTACTCTGGCGCAAGTTGCGAAACTCGCGCTTCTTCAGACTCATGGCTCTAGCTGAAACATGTGCGGTGCGGAAAGCTTGCTGGAACTGCTCCCAAGTCACATCTGCAATAGGATAAGTGGTGGTGTAGTTCTCCCACCATGAAGCTGCTGGTCCTTCAAGTTGATGTGCGGCAAATCGCACCTTCTCAGCGTCAGTGCATCCAGCGGTGATGAGCTCTCTCTCCATCTTGCGGAGCCAGTCATCTACCACAATGGGCTCAGTACTGCTGGAGAAAGTTGGAGGGTTCAACCTCAGAAAACGGGTGAGATTGTCAGTCTGGGGTGGATGGTGGTTGTGGTTGTTCTGATTGTTGGTCTGATTCTGAATCAATAACTGCATCAGTGCATTCTGTTGCTGAAGGAGTTGAGTGAGTTCCGGCGGGAAAGTGAAGTCGGTCTCACGTCGTGGAGGCATCTTGCTATTTTCAGAGGGATGAGAATTAGAATAGAACAAGGGTCTAGAAGAAATTCACTACCCATATGCAATGCAACAAACATATCACACCAAACACTCATTCATTTATTCAATCAACGTCAAACATCGGGAATACAAATCTCAAACAACTAAGCATCGACCTACGCTTTAACGACGAAAATAAAAGATACATGGAGGGCATAACTAATGTTTTTCCTCAGAAGTGCATAGTCGTAGGTCCTCCGGTGGTGCTTTCCTCGTAGTCTTCATCGTCGCTGATGAAGGGTGCCATGTCTCCTTCGGGATGAAGGTTTTCCCCCATGTCTAGCTGCTCCTCCAGAGTTGCGATGCGTGCATTCTGCTCATCAATCCTCTCTAGGTAGTCCTTCACTTCATGCTCGTGTTCATAGTTGGCCTCTCGCAGATCAGCTTCGAGATCCAGCTCGCGGTTCATCAGATTCTTGATTGTCTTTGTATCAGCACGAACTCGAAGCTCCAGAGTCCTGATGTGAGTCTCCAGGGTCTGGATATAGGAAATAGTGGTGTCTGCAGTGGGAGGAGTTATTATGTTTCCATTGGCATCTCTGCGACAAACCACGCTGAGTCCTGGTGAAATGGTTCCACCTCTGTATTCCTCCTGAATACGTCCAAGGGCACGATGAATGGCCATGTCTCTTCCAAGTATCCAACTGGGTGCCACGAACTTGAGATCTATTGGTTCCTTCCGATTCCCAAAAGACTTCCCTGGGATATGCACCTCGATCCTGTAGCGTCCATCTTGGGGAAATGACATGGTAGGAGTCCCGGTGATGCTCGGCAAAGCAATCCTTACGTCCTTGACGATCCTCATCAGCTCCTTACCAAAGGGCATCATTGCGTCAGGCTGGCAAAACTCCGTGATCAACACTGGGATGAAGGTGGCCATCTATAAATTTTGAAATAATCGGAGAGGAGTCAGAAACGAATAGATGAGAGTATAAGATATTTAAAGACAAAGAGAAACAATCCTAAGGCTTTCCAATCCTAGAGGTTACGTCCTATGGTCAGCGTGTGCTCTGATACCATTTCTGTAGCGACCCGACCTGAAAGGTCAAGTCTCCGGTGTTTCCGTACCATCCCAAGATCATGCTGGTACACACACGGTACATCCATGTATATATCAAAGGGAAATCACATAGCATTATATTAATCTAGTTATAGTGTGATGTATCGAACACCCATAGAGTTCTGGTGTTGATCATGTTTTGCTCGTGAGAGAGGTTTAGTCAACGGATCTGCGACATTCAAATCTGTATGTACTTACAAATATCTATATCTCCTTCCTGAATGTAATCACAAATGGAGTTAAAGCGACGCTTGATGTGTCTTGTCATCTGTAGCGACCCGACCTGAAAGGTCAAGTCTCCGGTGTTTCCGTACCATCCCAAGATCATGCTGGTACACACACGGTACATCCATGTATATATCAAAGGGAAATCACACAACATTATATTAATCGAAATCTCATATCGAGTCCTTTATTACAATAAAAATTACAATAAAGTGGCTAAAAGCCAACTCATGAGAATATCTAAATCTTGCGGAAGCGTCGAAGGTAGATGAGTCCATCTGACTCCAAGGGCATCTCACTGAGCATAGAACGTGTCCTCACTCCTGGTCGGAAAAGTACTCTGCAACATGATACGTTGCAGCCGTGTAGGTCAGCATATGGAATATGCCGGCAAAGTCACAAGAGAGGGGTGAAAATAATCAGCTAGTCTATATGCTTATATGGCAGGTGGTGGTGTAAGTTTTTGCGTAAAGCCAAGTTTTTCCTACATCAAGAGAGGGGCTAAGCAAAATATTACTAAGTTGGTTGATTAATGAGATGGTTCCACCAACCAATTCTCATACCCAAAATTGTTAATACCCACATCATCATATTAATTGTGTTGAGAGTTCCGGAAGTTTCAATTCCTTTGGCTCAAGTCGTCCATGACCGTGGACACGGCTAATCGATTAGGTTTGGAATACTCTGCAGAGTTTTGCACACGTTCCCCACAAGATTTGGTCGCCTCCGTTTGATTTCTCGCACTTCAGGGTGTTTGAGAAACGGATGACCAAAACATGGTCTTCCAAAGGGTTTCCCTGCGACTCTGTCGGTGCCCATCCTTTCCTACCGTTCTTCTACCTCTCGTAGCACCGCCTGTCCAGGGTCACCACGATATCCAACCAAGCCAGAGCCCATAATGACTTGTGGCTGTGCAGGTAAGCCTTGGGTTTTAAAGCATCCATCCATCTCTTTGTGCCTGGGTGGACCTTTCCGCGTGAATACTGGCCATCTCCAGCATCACCTAGGAAAATCCACTGGTTTCTCCAGGGTGCCGTTCAACCATCATCGACCCAGAGGTATGTTGAAAACTCGGAGTCTTAAATCTTGATCATTATGTAGGTCTTGAAATTATTAACTCTCTCAACTCTCATGAATCACACAACCAACCCCGTCTACTATTAGCATAGCAAAAGGTAAAACAACGTTTGCCGGGGCCAATGTGT
Organism: Hordeum marinum; assembly: GCA_022496015.1. Lineage (NCBI taxonomy): Eukaryota > Viridiplantae > Streptophyta > Magnoliopsida > Poales > Poaceae > Hordeum > Hordeum marinum. The sequence continues at coordinate 122,876,534 of CM039673.1, read as the reverse complement.
CAAGTGGTTGAGGGGGGGTACCTACCACATGATACTACTACAATGTAACCAAGTTTCCAACTAACCTATCTTGCATGCAATTGGGGAGATGGTAGAACTAATGCATATAAAACATGGGTAAACATGGTCAAAGTGACTTGCCTGATTGATGATCTTCGTACGTGAGTGACTCTAAGTAACAAGCTTCGCACTCCGGATAATCTAACGAAGCAAACAAGCACTCAATAAGCATACAACAGAAAATTGTAACTCACAAACATCAACCAAGAACTAGTAAACAATCAGGACAAAACAATGCACAAATCTCAAGTAAGAAAACACACAAAGTTTTGTTTTCAAAAGGTGAGGAATGAAAACACTACTGACATAATGAAACCATTTGTAATAACAAAACAATTGTTGTCAGCAAGGAAACAATAGAATATTTTCTTAATAAACAGAATATAATCAATTTAAGTTTGTTGGGAAAAGTTTAGTAAAGTTTATACAAGTTTGTGATAAACACTATATGAATCAACTATAGTTATATTAACAAAAGAATGAAAAACTAAACTTATTATTTATTTGTAAAACATGTTCTTAACAGGAAATAATTTACAATTAAATCTGTCTTAGAAAACAGAATTAAAGTATACAAAACTTTGTTTGAAAACAAAACTATTACTAGTTAGTTGTTTTAATCAAAATAAACCTATTTGAAAATAAGTTGTGATTCCTAGGTTAAATAAAATTAAACTAAGCAAATTTATATTTTTATTAACAGTGAGTGAAAACACTAAATGTTTACTAACAGAACCTAATAAACAAATAAAACCAAATTCTAAATCAAACTAATTAAAATTAAGTATATAAAACTATATTGTAATACTAGGCAGATTCTGTTTTTGGTTAAAACATTAATCAAATATATCCTAAATATCTTCAAACTAAGCATGAAGGTAGTCCTAACTAATACCAACCAGTAGCAAAAAGATTCATATCAAAATCTATTTTCAAACTCTAGTTATTCAGATTTGAAGATTTTAAGCAAATTTGATTCAATTCAAATTTTATAGTTCAAATTTGAAATTTAAAAGTACAGGGTGAAACTACATGAATAATGTGAGCTATTGCAAAAAGAATCAACTCAAAACACTAAATAGATTAAAAGATATAAGCAAAACATTTTTAAAAACATTTTGTTAATTAAAACAAAAACTGAAAAAGGAAAATAATTTGCGACGGTCAGGGGGCTACGTGGCGCTGTCCGATTGGCTAAGGGGGGTGTGCGCTCGAGGATTACGGGCGGGCGACCGATCGGAAGAAGAAAACGGTTCGGAATAAATCCGATCTAATCACGGTCGTTGATTCGGGATCCGATGGTCGAGGGAGCTTACGGGGGAGAGGTTGCCGGCGTCGGGGTTTCTCCGGTGATCCGAAGGCGGCGAGGACGATGGCGAGGCGTTCCGGTGGTCGGGGAAGACGGGGAAGTGGTCCGGGCGACGGCGACGGTTCTCCGGAGTCGATTGGTGGCAACGATGGGGCGAACGGTGGACGGAGTCGGTGGCTACGCTCGACGGGAGGTCCGGTGGTGGCACTACTCCGGCGAGCAATTGACAGCGTCTTGGCGAGAGAGAAAGGGGGCTCGGGGGGGAAATGGATGCGGGGAGTGTCCGGTTTATATAGGGGCGTTGGGAGTGCGGGGAGTTAAGAGGGGAGAGAGATCCGGTGAGGGGAGAAACGGCCGGCGAGTCGGGTCCGGCGCTCGCGGGTGCGGGGAAGACGACCGTTTCGGGGCAACGGTCGGTCGGGTTGGGTCCGGTTGCAGTGAGAGAGAGGGAAGTGAATGCGCTCGGTCGGCCGACCGGTAACGGTCTCGGCTTTTAAAGCCGGTGGGCCGGCCCGTTTAATACCGGAAACGGTTACCGTTTCTTTTTAATAATATTCCAGAGACATTCGAAAGCTTTTAAAGCATTCAAATCGTCTCTAAATATAGGGGTATTATATATCAAAATTAACAGAATAATAAATGCTATTTAATGAACATTTCTATTCTGTCATTTGAACAATTTGGAAAAAAATAATTTTTTCAGAAATTGCCTAATTGTTTTTAAAACCTTTTTGCAAATATTTTCAAAATAACCCCTGGTTATTATTGTTCAAATATATCACCAATTAGTCCCTGGTGTGGAGTGTCATGTTCCTCCTCTCTTATTTGAACTTTTAACCAAAATTTCAAATAGGTGAAACAACTTAGGAAAAAAAATAGAAAGGACTTTCAGAAAGTCAGAAAAGGCATTTCAACTATTTCATAAAATCAAGCAATGATGATGATAGATGCATAGCTATATCATAACATTCCAAAATGAAATATGTAAGCAGCTTCTCCAAGGCCCTTCATTGAAAAACACTTATTCAAGTAGGCCTTTATGCTTCCAAAAGTTCTATATCATTCCCCATCAACAATATGTCATCCACATATAATATGAGGAATGCTACAGAGCTCCCACTCACTTTCTTGTAAATACAGGGTCTCCATAAACCTGTATAAACCCAAACGCTTTAATCACCTCATTAAAGCGAATGTTCCAACTCGGAGATGCTTGCATCAACCCATAGATGGAGCGCCGAAGCTTGCATACTTTTTAGCATCTTTAGGATCGACAAACCTTTCAGCTGCATCATATAGTGTTCTTCCTTAAGGAAACCATTAAGGAATGTCGTTTTGACGTCCATTTGCTAGATCTCATAATCATAAAATGCAGCAATTGCTAACATGATTTGGACGGACTTCAGCATCGCTACGGGTGAGAAAGGCTCATCGTAGTCAACTCCTTGAACTTGTCGATAACCCTTAGAGACAAGACGAGCATTATAGATGGTCACATTACCATCTGCGTCAGTCTTCTTCTTAAAGGTCCATTTATTTTCTATGGCTCGCTTATCATCGGGCAAGTCCACCAAAGTCCATACTTTGTTCTGATACATGGATCCTATCTCGGATTTCATGGCTTAAGGCCATTTGTTGGAATCTGGGCCCGCCATCGCTTATTCATAGTTCGAAGGTTCACCGTTGTCCAACAACATGATCTCCAGGACAGGGTTGCCATACCACTCTGGTGCGGAAAGTGTCCTTGTGGACCTTCGAGGTTAAATAGCAACTTGATCTGAAGTTTCATGATCATCATCATTAACTTCCTCTCCAGCCGGTGCAGCCTCCACAGAAACAACTTCCCATGCTGCACTACTCTCCCATTCGAGTGGAGGTACAACTACGTCATCAAGTTCTATTTTCCTCCCACTTACTTCTTTTGAGAGAAAGTCTTTCTCTAGAAAGGATCCATTCTTAGCAACAAAGACTTTGCGTTCGGATCAGAGGTAGAAGGTATACCCCACAGTTTCTTTGGGGTATCCTATGAAGACACACTTTTCCGCTTTGGGTTCGAGCTTCTCAGGTTGAAATTTCTTCACATAAGCATCACATCCCCAAACTTTCAGAAACGATAGCTTAGGTTTCTTTCCAAACCATAATTCATGCGGTGTCGTCTCAACGGACTTAGACGATGCACTATTTAAAGTGAATGCGGCAGTCTCTAATGCATATCCCCAAAATGATAGATGTAAGTCGGTATGAGACATCATAGATCGCACCATATCCAATAGAGTGCGATTACGACGTTCAAACACACCATTTCGCTGAGGTGTGCCAGGTGGCGTGAGTTGTGAAACAATTCCACATTTCCTTAGGTGCGTGCCAAACTTGTGACTTAAATATTCTCCGCCATGATTAGATCGTAGGCACTTTATTTCCTGTCACGTTGATTCTCTACCTCACTCTGAAATTCCTTGAACTTTTCAAAGGTTTCAGACTTGTGTTTCATTAAGTAGACATACCCATATCTGCTTAAGTCATCAGTGAGGGTAAGAACATAACGGTAGCCACCGCGAGCCTCAACGCTCATTGGACCGCATACATCGGTATGTAATATCTCCAACAAGTCAGTTGCTCGCTCCATTTTTTCGGAGAACGGAGTCTTGTTCATCTTGCCCATGAGGCATGGTTTGCACGTGTCAAATAATTCAAAATCAAGAGACTCCAAAAGTCCATCAGCATGGAGTTTCTTCATGCGTTTGACACCAATATGACGAAGGCGGCAGTGCCACATGTAAGTGGGACTATCGTTATCAAGCTTACATCTTTTGGTACTCACACTATGAACATGTGTAACATCATGTTCGAGATTCATCAAAAATAAACCATTGATCAGCGGGGCATGACCATAAAACATTTCTCTCATATAAATAGAACAACCATTATTCTCAGATTTAAATGAGTAGCCATCTTGCATCAAACGAGATCCAGATACAATGTTCATGCTCAAAGCTGGTACTAAATAACAATTATTAAGGTTTAAAACTAATCCTGAAGGTAGATGTAGAGGTAGCGTGCCGACGGCGATCACATCGACCTTGGAACCATTTCCGACGCACATCGTCACCTCGTCCTTCGCCAGTCTCCACTTATTCCGTAGCTCCTGCTTGGAGTTACAAATGTGAGCAACTACACTGGTATCAAATACCCAGGAGCTACTACGAGCGCTGGTAAGATACACATCAATAACAAGTATATCACATATACCTTTAACGTTGCCGGCCTTCTTATCAGCTAAGTACTTGGGGCAGTTCCGCTTGCAGTAACCGGTACCCTTACAATAAAAGCACTTAGTCTCAGGCTTGGGTCCATTCTTGTTCTTTTTCCTGCCAACTTGCTTACCCGACGCGATAACTGCTTTGCCATCCTTCTTGAAGTTCTTCTTACCCTTGCCTTTCTTGAAACTAGTGGTCTATTGACCATCAACACTTGATGTTCCTTCTTGATCTTGACCTCCACTGATTTCAGCATCGAGTACAACTCAGGAATGGACTTCTCCATCCCCTGCATGTTGTAGTTCATCACAAAGCTCCTGTATCTCGGTGGAAGCGACTGGAGGATTCTGTCAATAACCAAGTCATCCATAAGATTAACTCCCAGCTGAGACAAGAGGTTGTGCAACCCAGACATTTTGAGTATGTGCTCACTAACAGAACTATTTTCCTCCATCTTACAGCTGAAGAACTTGTCGGAGACATCATATCTCTCGACCCGAGCATGAGCTTGGAAAACCATTCTCGGCTCTTGGAACATCTCATAAGCTCTGTGTTGCTCAAAACGCTTTTGGAGCCCTGGTTCTAAACTGTAAAGCACGCCGCACTAAACCAGGGAGTAATCATCACAACGCGACCGCCAGGCGTTCATAATGTCTTGAGTTGCTGGGAAAATGGGTGCATCACCTAGCGGTGCATCAAGGACATATAGTTTCTTGGAATCTATGAGTATGATCCTCAAGCTACGGACCCAATCCGTCTAGTTGCTTCCATCTTCTTTCAACTTGGTTTTCTCTAGGAACGCATTGAAGTTGAGGGCAACATTAGCGTGGGCCATTGGATCTACAATATAGATTGTAAATACAAATTTTAGACTAAGTTTATGATAATCAAGTTCACATAATCAAATTATTCAATGAACTCCCACTTAGATAGACATCTCTCTAGTCATCCAAGTGACACATGATCCACGTCAACTAGCCCGTGCCCAATCATCACATGAGACAGACTAGTCATCAATGGTGAACATCTCCATGTTGATCGTATCTTCTATACGACTGATGTTTGACCTTTCGGTCTCCTGTGTTCCGAGGCCATGTCTATACATGCTATGCTCGTCAAGTCAACCTAAGTGTATTGCGTGTGTAAATCTGGCTTACACCCGTTGTATGCGAACATTAGAGCCTATCACACCCGATCATCACGTGGTGCTTCGGAACAACGATCCTTAGACATGGTGCATAGTTAGGGTGAACACATTTCTTGAAATTTTAGTGAGAGATCATCTTATTTAAGCTATCATCGTTCTAAGAAAATAAGATGTAAATCATGATAAACATCACATGCAATCAATATAGTGACATGATATGGCCAATATCATCTTGCTCCGTTGATCTCCATCTTCGGGGCACCATGATCATCATTGTCACCGGCACGACACCATGATCTCCATCATCATGATCTCCATCATCATGTCTTCATGAAGTTGTCTCGCCAACTATTACTTCTACTACTATGGCTAAAGGTAATTACATGGCGTTTTTGATTGACACGCAGGTCATACAATAAATTAAGACAACTCCTATGGCTCCTGCCGGTTGTCATACTCATCGACATACAAGTCGTGAATCCTATTACAAGAACATGATTAATCTCATACATCACATATATCACATCACATCCTTTGGCCATATCACATCACACGACATATGCTACAAAAACAAGTTAGACGTCCTCTAATTTGTTGTTGCAAGTTTTTTACGTGGCTTCTATAGGTTTCTAGCAAGAACGTTTCTTACCTACGCAAAAACCACAATGCGATATGCGAATTTCTATTTACCCTTCATAAGGACCCTTTTCATCGAATCTGATCCGACTAAGGTGGGAGAGACAAACACCCGCTAGCCACCTTATGCAACAAGTGCATGTCATGCGGTGGAACCAGTCTCACGTAAGCGTATGTGTAAAGTCGGTCCAGGCCGCTTCATCCCACAATGCCTCCGAATCAAGATAAGACTAGTAACGGCAAGCAAATTGACAAGATCGATGACCACAGCAACTTGTGTTCTACTCGTGCATAGATTCTACGCATAGACCTAGCTCATGATGCCCACTGTTGGGAGACGTAGTAGTAAATCAAAAAAATTCCTACGTGTCACCAAGATCTATCTATGGAGGAACCAACAACGAGTGGGGGGTGTGCATCTGCATACCTTTGAAGATCGCAAAGTGGAAGCGTTACAAGAACGCGGTTGGTGGAGTCGTACTCACAGCGATTCAGATCGCGGTGGATTCCGATCTAAGCGCCGAACAACGACGCCTACGCGTTCACAACACGTGCAGCCCGGTGACGTCTCCTACGCCTTGATGCGGAAAGGAGGAAGGAGAGGTCGAGGGAGAGCTACGGAAGCACAACGGCATGGTGATGGTGGAGCTGCGTGGTACTCCGGCAGGGCTTCGCCAAGCACTACGGAGGACGACGACGAGGAGGGGTAGGGCTGCGCCGATAGGGAGAGAGACTTGTGTGTTGGTAGCCCCCAAAACCCCCACTATATATAGGAGGCGGAGGAGGGAGGGCGCAGCCCCTAGGGTTCCCACCCTAGGGCCGGTGGCAGCCTTGGATGGCCCTTGGGGCGGCAGCCAGAGAGGGGAGAGGAGGGGCGGCGCCCTAGGTGGGCCTAGGGCCCATCTGCGCCTAGGGTTTGCCCCCTCCCACCTTTGATGTGCCTTGGGCAGGGGTGGAGGAGCACCAGCCCACCTAGGGGCTGGTTCCCTCCCACCTTCAGCCCACGCAGCCCTCTGGTGCCAGTGGCCCCACACGATGGACCCTCGGAACCCTTCTGGTGGTCCCGGTATGTTACCAGTGATGCTCGAAACACTTCCGGTGACCAAAACCTCACTTACTATATATGAATCTTTACCTCCGGACCATTCCGGAGCTCTTCGTGACTTCCGGGATCTCATCCGGGACTCCGAACAACATTTGGTAACCATGTTCACTATTTCCGTATAACCCTAGCGTCATCGAACCTTAAGTGTGTAGACCGTACGGGTTCAAGAGGCATGTAGACATGACCGAGACACCTCTTCGGTCAATAACCAACAGCGGGATCTGGATACCCATGTTAGCTCCCACATGCTCCACGATTATCTCATCGGATGAACCATGCTACCGTTGATTCAATCAATCCCATATACAATTCCCTTTGTCTACCGGTATGATACTTGCCCGAGATTCGATCGTTGATATCCCTATACCTTGTTCAATCTCATTACCGGCAAGTCTCTTTACTCGTTCCGTAACACATCATCCCGTGTCTAACTCCTTAGTCACATTGAGCTCATTATGATGATGTCTTACCGAGTGGGCCCAGAGATACCTCTCCATCACACGGAGTGACAAATCCTAGTCTCGATTCGTGCCAACCCAACATATACTTTCGGTGTTGGGGAACGTTGCATCGGAAACAAAAAATTTCCTATGCACACGCAGATCTATCCATGGTGATGAGCATCTATGAGAGGGAGAGTGGATCTACGTACCCTTGTAGATCGCTAAGCGGGAAGCGTTAAGAAACGCGGTTGGTGTAGTCGAACATCTTCGCGATACAAATCGCCGTGCGTCCCGCGATCCAATCACGATCCGTCCCGCGATCCAATCACGATCCGTCCTGTGAACTTGATCACGATCCGTCCCACGAACTTGATCACGATCCTTCCGATCTAGTGCCGAACGGATGGCACCTCCGCGTTCAGCATACGTACAGCTTGATGACGATCTCCACCGTCTTGATCCAGCAAGAAGGAGCGGAGAGGAAGAAGAGTTCTCCGGCAGCGTGATGGCGCTCCGGAGATGGTGGTGGAGCTATTCTGGCAGGGCTTCGCCTAAGCACTGCAGAAATCCGATCTAGAGGAGAAACTATGGACTAGAGGGCAGGGTTGCACGTGGCTGAAAATCTTGTGCAAAAACCCTAAAACCCTCTAGTATATATAGGAGGAGAGGAGGAGAAGAGGCAGACTTGGCTTCTAAGCCAAGGAGGTTTGACCGAACCAGGAGGGAGGAATCCTCCTCCTCCACTCCTAGTAGGATTAGGACTCCTTCCTAATTTAGCCTTTTTTTTGCCTTTTCCACCTTTTTCCTTTTGGGCTTTTCTTCCCAACTGCATGGGCCTTGTGTAGGACTTCCACCAGCCCACTAGGGGCTGGTATTCATCCTCCCACAGACCATGTAACCTCTTGGGTCGAATACCCCTCCCGATGGTTTCCCGGTACACTACCGGCACTCCCGGTACATTACCGATTAGCCCGAAACTTTTCCGGCGACCAAAACAGGACTTTCTATATATCAATCTTTACCTACGGACCATTCTGGAGCTCCTCATGACATCCGGGATCTCATACGGGACTTCCAGAAACCTTCGGTCACCACCATACATAACTCTATACTACCGAAACGTCACCAAACCTTAAGTGTGCAGACCCTGCGGGTTCGAGAACTATGTAGACATGACAGAGACACTTCTACGGTCAATAACCAATAGCGGGACCTGGATGCCCATATTGGTTCCTACATATTCTAAGAAGATCTTTATCGGTCAAACCTCTATGTCAAGGATTCAGTTAATCCCGTATGATGTTCCCTTTGTTCTTCGGTATGTTACTTGCCCGAGATTCGATCGTCGGTATCTCCATACCTAGTTCAGCCTCATTATCGGCAAGTCTCTTTACTTGTTCCATAATACAAGATCCCGCAACTAACACTTAGTCACATTGCTTGCAAGGCTTATTGTGATGTTGTATTACCGAGTGGGCCCTGAGATACCTCTCTGTTCACACGGAGTAACAAATCCCAGTCTTGATCCATGCCTACTCAACAGACACCCTCAAAGATACCTATAGAGCACCTTTATAGTCACCCAGTTATGTTGCAACGTTTGATACACACAAGTCACTCCTCCGATGTTCGTGAGTTGCATGATCTCATGGTCATAGGAACACATACTTGACATGCAGAAAACAATAGCAATAAACTGACACAATCATATGCTATGTTTGTAGTTTGGGTCTTGTCCATCACATCATTCTCCTAATGATGTGTTCCTGTTATCAAATGACATCACATGTCAATGGCCAAGAAGCCTTGACCATCTTTGATGAACGAGCTAGTTCACTAGAGGCATACTAGGGACAAAGTGTTGTCTATTTACCCACACATGTAATGTGTTTCCAATTAATACAATTATAGCATGGATAATAAACGATTATCATGAACAAGGAAATATAATAATAAACACTTTATTTATTGCCTGTAGGGCATATTTCCAACATTCAGGGATACCCATAGCATACCTTTATAGCCACCCAGTTACGTTGTGACATTTGGCACACCCAAAGTATTCCTATGGTATCCGGGAGTTGCACAATCTCATGGTCTAAGGAAACGATACTTGACATTAGATAATCTTTAGCAGACGAACTACACGATCTTGTGCTATGCTTAGGATTGGGTCTTGTCCATCAAATCATTCTCCTAATGATGTGATCCCATTATCAACGACATCCAATGTCCATGGTCATGAAAGCGTGACCATCTACTGATCAATGAGCTAGCCAACTAGAGGCTCACTAGGGACATGTTGTGGTCTATGTATTCACACATGCATTACGGTTTCCGGTTAATACAATTGTAGCATGAATAATAGACAATTATCATGAACAAGGAAATATAATAATAACCATTTTATTATTGCCTCTATTGCATATTTCCAACAATACATTCTCGATGGGGGAGCGGTAAGCTGGTGCAGTTCCAAGCAAAGCGTGGTAGCTGATTCTACATGTGAAGATGCCACACCCTGTGTTTTGTCTCGTCTGTCTAAGACAACATAGCTCAAAAATTAGGGACAATTTAAACTTTTTGAGTGCTTGTGACGCTTGACTTGATTGTTGAATGCTTGTTTGTTTCCTTGTGCTCTATATTCATAAAACTCCCTCCTACTCTCAAAACACTTTTCCTTGATCTAAACTCTTGTCCAATGATCATACCATGTGTATAGTACCTAAAACTATTTTTATCAAAAATTATTTTGGCCAAAAAGGATTTATTCGATTTAGGTTTTCAATACCACCATGAATTGAGGTTCGTACTACAAGTCCTCAAATTGGGTGGAATATTTTACACAAAAGGCTTTATTTGAAACCCATTATATATATATGAATTACCAAAACCGCCAAATATTATTTTTAAATATTATTTTACTATTTCATTTAAAGGAGTTTTCTTAAGACCAGAAATGGTATTTTATAGGGAAAAATTATTTTTATGCTTTCAAAATATGTGAGGAAATTTAGGGAAACTTAGTGGATATATAGTATCCATATATAAGAGTTTCAACACATGGTCACACTTTTGCAACAAGTGTGCGACTATATCACCTACCTTACCTTGATGTTTGTGTTTGGCCTTTTTGGCACTTGTTTGATTACACTTACATTATACCACCCCCTTAGGTACTCTCCTATATGCTACTTTCCCTCTCCCCCCTCTCGTCAACTGAAGACCAGCAAACCAAGATGCACCAAGGATCCACCTCGACAAACAACTGGCACTGAAGACTTCGACTACAACGTACTCAACCAGGCGCGACCCCGTAGCTTTTGGATCTTCCCTCAAGACTGGAAAAACCTCCCCAGACCGGCCTAGACCTGACAAGCTTCCCCAACTCAAACCCCTGACCATGTGTTTAGCACATAGATTTGCCAGGGCACTTGTTGAGCTTCAATAGCCCCTGCATAGCACTGGGTTCATTATGGGACTAGTGATCATAGTGAACAAACACCTTTCATCCTTAAGCTGGCACTTGATCTAGTGATGCCATCGGATGGATCATCTTGAGGATAAAAGATTAGTAGAATAATCACTCGATGATGCTAGAATAGATAACTTGAGGAAGCGGTTGAGACCCTTTGGTAGATTGCGGAATTTTCAGGATGTCGGGAGATGGATGGACCATGTTTATAGAGTAGCATAACATACTTCTCCCTTGAGTAACTTGGATTTGTAGGACAAACATGATAACAAGCTAAAATTCTTGGTGGATTAGTGACTTGACTTTGGCAAGTAATGATTGATAGTGGATTGATGGTGATATGATAGTAATTGGAGTAACTAGTAGGGAATTCTTACCAGATGTAAACCTTGGATTTAAATAGGTGATTCTAATAGGTGCTCGATATCAATTAAACCACATGGTTCTCAGTAATTTGGATTTAGTGCAATGATCTTGATCATGATACCATGTTTCTCGGTGGATGATAAGTAGAAGGAATCAAATGATGTTAGGGATAATTTAGGGATCTACATAAACTCGACCTTGGAGTTTAGTTGGTCATGAGATTGGAAGTTTGTGGATATACTGTGATAATAGTCCTTGCAATGATATGTCGATTATATGAACCCAAGGAGATTATGTGGGACACCGTCGAAGCTTGATTTGTAGCAGTAATGGATCATGTAATAGTGGATGGTATTCGTGGATCAATTAAGTTGGATTCATAGGAAGGAAACAAGATCTCGGATTGATTTCTTACGTGTTTCCATAGCATAGAGATGCAACACCTTAGACCTTGGGTATATTAGCTGAGCCCTTGGATTTGTAATGTCTTATGCAACACCTTAGACCTTGGGTATATTAGCCGAGCCCTTGGATTTTTACATAGGGGTATATATGAGTTAACTATAGTATAGATATGATATTTTGGGTATAGTCCTTCTTTCAAAACCTTGGGGTTGAATAACATGTTTGACGTTGGAGGATACCCTCAATGATATAGGATGATTTTGTTTCGAGTAAAAGTAGGACTATTGGCATCTAATAAGTATGCTCGAGGATAAGATGTTAGACATTAACTCACATCCTAAGCTCCTTGAAACCCCCTAAGCTTGACCAAGCCATAACACGGTCGGAGTATGACCATAGGCTTTGGATCTAAGTCAAAAGACTATGGTCGATACCTCACCTCGACCACCACCAACCCCTTCCATAAGGAAGGTGGACGCGCATAACCAGATTTCGATGGACCACAAACTCCTGAACAAGTAACCATCTGAAGCAAATGCCAGCTCCTCTCACATGTCCCACAAGCAATGTGCTTGTATGATACTTGGGAAAAATATGTTGTTGTCCTCATGGATGACATACTTATTCACCCAATGAGAGAAAGGAACACCTTAGTCCTGTTTGGACCAGCCCCAGGAACAGAAATTACCATGCCTCTCGAGTATAAGGTGTCACCTTGAAGGAGTTGGACTCCTCGAAGCACCCTCCGTTCAGCAGAAGACATTCTTGCCCAATCAAGACGAAGAACCACTATGGTTAGGAAGCCATGAAGATGAAGAGGATGAAGCAAGAGAAGTCAACCACCACCCCTTTGGAGGCAACATCCACTAGGTTATATCGAGAAGCACTGATGTCCAAGCATGATGAACCCCTTGCACATCAAGAGGATTAAAGAGCCCCTTGCTATGACTAATCATCCCCAGTTCCTGACTACGAGAATACTAAGAAGATGATAGCACCTCTCACTCCACCACCTTGGTGGTGTACGGTGAGCATGACATCCCTACTCCCTTCAGATGCCTCGAATGGAGTGGACGACTATCATGACTTCGTTGCCGCCCCTTTTAGACAATCTAGGGCATAGACCCTGACTCGTTCATGGTAAACCACCTGTGAAAGGTAGTTCACCCCACTTGCCAAGCCTCAAACCTTGGGGACTAGACGGCTGTTCTATACTTCTAGATAGTCAATTTATTTAGAACCCCTTAGAAACCTTCCCAAATGGTAGAACCCGTTTTGGCACCAAGTCTCTAAGCTTAGTCATAGGGATGAGACCCAGCCCAAACATCGCCACAGATGGCTATAGACATACAAGTAATCCAAACACACGAAGACCCGCCAAAAACGCACGTCTGCGATGGCAAGGATAAACGGTCAAAGAAAAATGAAGAATCTACCTGGGCAACTTACTCAAGCAGAAGGTCTCGACGAGAAGCCTACGATTATGCGCTTCAACACTCTCAAGGATTAAGAACACCTGCGATGGAGGATCGCATTATTTAAGGGAGATAAGGACTTCTCCGTCAATGAGAAGCTACACCAAGGCTCGACCCTTCCATTCTAACACGAGACATCTAAATGCCACTAACCAACGTGAGAAACCGTAGGACCAGCACACAGACACACTACCTTACAACGTATTCTGACTTTGGAATGCACACACAAGCCAGACCCTTGCCAGAACTCCGTTCACCCTCAAATGAAGTCAACTATGCACTCGAAGACATATCATCATATACTTCAAGATCCAGAAGGACAACCACGCCGGAGCAGAAGCGACATGGAACGTGAAGACTACCTCACTTTTGAATTTCTGTATCTTCTCAGGGCCTAGCCTAGGAATCTCGAGGACGAGATTCTAGTAAGCGGGGTAGGTCTATCACACCTTGTGTTTTGTCTCTTCTGTATAAGCTAACATAGCTCAATGCTTGTGATGCTTTTTGAGTGCCTGTGATGCTTGACTTGATTGCTGAATTCTTGTTTGTTGCTTGTGCTTTATATTCATAAAACTCCCTCCTATTCTGAAAACTCTTTTCCTTGATATAAACTCTTGTCCAATGATCATAGCATGTGTGTAGTACCTAAAACTATTTTTATCAAAATTTATTTTGGCCAAAAAGGATTTATTCAAATTAGGTTTTCAAAACCCCCGTGAATTGAGGTTTGTACTACAAGTCCTCAAATTGAATGGAATATTTTACACAAAAGGCTTTATTTGAAACCCACTATATATATGAATTACCACAACCACCAAATATTATTTTACTATTTTATTTAAAGGCTTTTTCTTAAGACCAAAAATGGTCTTTTATACGAAAAATATATATTTATTCTTTCAAATTATTTGAGAAAATTTCGGGAAACTAAGTGGACCTAAAGTATCCATATATAAGAGTTTTGACACATGGTCATGTTCAATATATTGGACAAAACCCTTCAAAACCATTTCTTCCTATTTCAAGTATTTGAAATATTTCTATAAGAAATATTCTGAAATAAATCCAAGAAAATTCCAGCAAGTCACACATGCCATATGTGATGATATTTCCAAGTTTCATCGCAATACGAGTTGAATTGGTTCACCAAAATATCCCAAAACCCTCTCTGCCCAGATCCAAATTTGAGCAACTCTACATTGCCAACTTTCTCCTATTGCTCTCCAAATTTGTGAACATGTTCTAATACTCCAGTAATGCATCCAAACCAAGTGGTCCATCAAGGAGAACAAATCTACTTGTCCAAATCCCCCCAAACCTAATTTTGTTTATTTCAAGAATTGGAAATGTTTGCATTGTCAACTTTACCCATTTGGTCCCAAACTTTTTGAGTATGCTCTAATACTCAAATAATGCTACCACACCAAGTGGTTGGTCAAGGATAATAGATTTTCTTAGCCAAATCTAAACAAATCCATTTCTGCCCATTTCTAGGGTTTACCAAGTCTACATTGTCAACTTTCCTCAAATGGGCTCAAATCATGTGACCCATATCATTTTTACCTCCCATCTAATCCTTGTAAGTATGATGGCAAGTAATGTCATCATTTTCTCACAACAGATGCCAGGGGTGGCTAATTTAGGTGAGAGCAGGGCTGTCGTGGATGATTCAGGACGGGATACGATAGTAGCACGCGGTGGTTTACCCAGGTTCGGGGCTCTCCAGAGATAATACCCCTACTCCTGCATGTGTGTATATGTGATGTATAGCAATACATAGTTGCTCCTAAAGTTGTATCCGAGGAGGAAGAGGGAGTTGTGAGCTCCTCACCTTGGCCTCTGGTGTATGCATGCATGAGCATGAGTGAGTGAGAGAGAGAGGATGGGAGGAGGCTTCCCGTGAGTGTGAGAATGTGAGTTAATCTAGATCCCATGAGAGAGTGAGAGGGGGCCTTTATATAGGCATGGATGTGTATCTTGGTATGTAAGCTAGAGTGGATAGCTTACATACCAAGCAGCTTGGGATGTAAGCTACAGTGGGTAGCTTACATGCCAAGCTATATGTAGCTTGTGGACTAAGCTATGTTTGTCCCCTGGTGCACTTTATAAGTCAGTGTCCAGGGGACATGTTACACTGTAGATAGTACTGCATGACACGCGTACAACACACTACTGCTAGCAAATAGTGTGCCGCCACGTGATATGGCCGTCTCGTTCACGCATGTCCAATGGGATGTCGTACTTGGCTTTGGGCTGCCGGCTGGTCAAAGCAGCCGGCCACAGGTGTGAGTTAGAGCAGCCGACCATGGGTGTGAGTCGGAGTAGCCGGCCCGGGCAGGCAGCCCCCACCCGACTCTTCGTCTTTGGGGTACCTGGGGGTCATCCCCCCGACAGTAGCCACCTAGCCTCCGGGAGACTTGAAAAGTTGGGCGGAGGTTTTTTTTGTAGTCGTTGTCATTGTTGTTGCAGAAGTGGTTGATGAAAGTCGATTGCGGGTCGGGACGATGCAGCTTGCTTCCGGCGGGGGCGCGCCAGCGCACCCGTTGGGTGTAGCCTCCGAGCCTCCAGGCGACTCGAAGAGTCGGGCGGAGGGCCTTTGCTGTTGCTAGAGCAGACGACAACATTGAGGTTGTCGGGAACGGATGCGGGGTCCGCCGATTGAAGGGCATGAGGCACTATTAGGGGCAAACGTAGGATCCATCGGCTCACGGTTTCCAGCGGGGGCGCGCTAGCGCACTCGCTCGGTGTTGCCTTTGAGCCTCCGGGCTACTCGAAGAGATGGGTGGAGGATCTTGATTGTTGCAGAAGCAGAATGTGGCGATGAAGATGTCGGGTGCGGACGCGAGGTTCGCCGACTGAAGGGCATGAGGCGCAGCCGGGGGCGGATGCGTGGTTTGTCGATTGATATGCGCGAGGTGCTACCAAGACGGACCCGAAGTCCACTGGCTATCGAGCACGAGGTGCTGCTGGGTGCGGACGCGGGGTCCACCGGATTTCGAGCGCGAGGCACTGCCGGGTGCGGACGCAGGGTCCACTGGCTGATGGGTGTGGAGCCCTGCCGAGGGCGGACACGGGGTCCACCGGCTATCAAGCGTGAGGCGCTATCGGGTGTGTACCAAGGGTCTGCCAGCTGATGGGCGTGGAGCCCTGCCGAGGGCGGACGCAGGGTCCGCCGGCTGTCGAGTGCAAGGCGCTAGCAGGAGTAGCCTCCGGGCGAGGAGGTTTCTCATGGAAATGATCGTGCAACAGACAAGGTTAAGTTGGCGCAGGTATATCAAATATTTAATTTTGACAGCGTGTGTTTATGCAAAGGGTGTTGGCTCGGTTTCGTCTGAGCCCCCTTGAGTGTTTTTCTCGTCCTCTCCACTCTTTGGTTTTACTCTTGCGAGCCGGACAGCCGGGAGCCGGTCTATGGCTGAGGCGAAGAGTGGACCGCGGAGTGGACCGGATAGTACTCGGACTCTAGGAGCAGACTCGACCAAGTAGATACTCACAAATGGAATGACCAGGTTGCCCAAGCCGTTTTCTCTCGTGATTCTTTTCGCGTGGGGTGACCTCTAGCTTGTGCTCTCGCTAGCTGGACAGTCACGGTGCGATCTGTAGCTGAGAGAAAGAGTGGGCCTTTGGTACCGTGCACGCTACTAAGCCGTCTCGTGGGAACTAACGTATCGGGCAAAGCGGCTAGTCTCAGGCCGAAACTAGCTAGCACCGGGGTGAACAATAAGGTAGTAGAATAACTATGAAGATGGCCCTCAAGGGTCGCTAGGGGTTATTTGTTTTGTGAGTACGGTGCAGGGATATGCGGGTGGAGATCTCACATTTCTTTTGGGTGCCGGCAAGGCGGTTATTTCGTTGTCGGCCAACGCAGCTCGTACCCGACGTGGTCCGGCTGATGCGCATGAGGCGTTGCTGGGCGCAGACTTGGGGTCCGCCGGCTGACAGGCGCAAGGCGCTGCCTGGGCGCGGACGCGGAGTCCGTCGGCTGACGTGCTCGAGGTGCTGCCAGGGGCGGACGCGGCATCTGCTGGCTGAAGAGCGCAGGGCGCCACCGGACACAGACGTGGGGTCTGCCGGCTGATGGGCGCGAGGCGATGTCATGCGCGGACGTAGATTTCGCCGGCTGATGGGCGTGAGGCGCTACCGGGCGTGGACGCGGAACCCGTCGGCTGATGTGCGTGAGGCGCTGTCGGGGATGGACGCATGGTCCACCGGCTGATGGGCGCAAGGCACTGTCGTGCGCGGACGCGGGGTCTGTCGGCTGATTGGTGCAGCGCTGCCGTGCGTGGACGCGGGGTCTGCTGGGTGATGGGCGCGAGGCACTACAGAATGCGGACGCGGGGTCCGCCAGGTGATGGGCACGAGGTGCTACCGTGCACGGATGCGGGGTCCGCCGGTTGATGAGCACGAGGCGCTACCGTGCATGGACACGACGTCCGTCGGCTGATGGGCACAAGGCGCTATCGGGCGCGGACGCAGAGTCCGCCGGCTAATGTGCGCGAGGCGCTGCTGGGAACGGACGCGGGGTCGGCCGGCTGGTGGGCGCAAGGCCCTGCCCGGAGTGCTCTCCGAGCCTCTAAGGAGGTTCATTGATTTTTTGCATAGGTGAGGTGGGTGTTGTCGAAGCGGTTGTTGTCGATGATGATCGATGCGGCTTTATGCGAGTGGAGCGCGTCGGTGCTTTGGTGCACCCACTCGGTGTGGCCATCATACCCCCGGCGGTCGATGGTCGTGCCAGCCTGCCAGGTCGGAGCTGAGGCAGGTAGGCCAGCCGGCCACGCGGCGAAGCAGACAGACGGTCCAACCGACTGAGCGGATGCGTGCTTAGTTTGTTTTGGCCAGCCTTTTTTCTGTTGTGGCAGCCAGCACACGGGGGCGAGGCTGGAGGCAGGGCAGCAAGGGAGCAGCTGGCGCGCGCGGCACAGCCAGTAGGGGTGTTGGGGATATGACCCGCTGAAGAGGCTCCGGGTCACGTTATTGGCTCGTGAACCGGCCCAATGGTGAGTCGTAATATTAAGTGGCCCACGAAGATAGGCGGCTCATGGTGTGGGCCGTACGACGACCCGGACTGAGAAGACCCGGGCGTGCAGGCCGACTCATAGACGGCTTGGGCAAGAAGATAGAGAGAGACTCGGTTAGCAATTGTAACGACCCGAATGTTCTGACCTCTTATATAAAGGCAGACCCGGGGCGACTTAGAGGGGAGGCAACCGAGAACTAGGTCAAGCTTTTAGCTCCTTGTGATCGATATGCAAGTAATACCAGCATAAGCAGGACGTAGGCTGTTACCTCGATTGAGGGGCCGAACCTCGGTAAACCCGTGCCTTTCGTCCCGACTAACCCCTTTGAGTCCACCTCATTGGCGATGGCCTCGAACCAAAGTCCGTTCACCCGGACATCTACCGTTATAGAACCACGACAGTTGGCGCCCACCGTGGGGCTAGCGCTTGGTGGTGTTGAGTTCTCAAAGGGCTCTCTCCCAGGGCTCGAAGGATACGTAGTTGGAAGGATGAGCAATTGTTGCTGCGGCCGACTCTACATCGACGCCGCCTGCTCGGGGCTTGATGTTGGTTCTGTGGAGTATGGATTCCGGGTTCCGTTCGGCGGGATCCAGGTTTTCATCGGAAAGGTTGATGGATCTACAACCGGGCTGGATGTCTGCACCAACATCGTCGAGCCGGCTCGGCGTCTCCAATCTGCGCGTGTTACACAGTCCGCCCGTGCCCGTCTGGGTCAGAAGCACGTTCTCGTGGGCTTCACTCAAGGCATGGACCTGGAAGCGTCCGGGTCACACGGAACTCTCGTTTGCTCAGAAGAAGAGTCTTCTAGTGGGGAGACAGAATGAGTGTATCGGCTTAGCAACGGTGGCCTTGGGGGCTACTATGTTGATTATTCTGAGGTAGAAGGCGTTGAGACGGATGTTGTGAGCCCCCCGGTTCACGCGGCGGTATTCATGGCAGGATCGGCTTCAGCCGCCGGTGACACGGCTGCGGGAGCCGCCGCAGCAGGCGATAGCCCGCCGCCGTCGGCTCAGGTTCTAGTGGAATTGATGGACGAACTTACAGCTCTCATGGTCACAGAGGTAACCCCGGGTAATCAAGCAGCCAGGAATCTAGAGGTGGCACTGATCAAGGGCTGGATGGCAGAGGAACGACAAAGGATGGACGAGCTGAAAGCCCAGATGGAGGAAGAGGCGGAGCGTATCAAGGCAGACGCTTTCCGACTGGAGCTAGAACAAAGGTCAGCGGCCGTGGTGCACCGGAGGAGGCATCAATCCCATCTACCAGAACGTTACGGAGCGAGGAACCTTTTTAACACCCCTGGTGCGGGGCGGGTTATGGGTGCGTCGGAGAGCCGCCCGATGGAGCGCCCGGCGACTCATTCACCCCAGCATAACCAAATCTTCCCAGGGCTTTTCCAACACCGGCGGGTCATTATTCTAACCCGGCCGAGAACATGGTAGCAGCGGCCGCTCGGCTTGAGACGATCCCCATCCCAGATGAGGCGCCCTTTGCGGAGGAGGTGCGGAACGCCATTGGATATTTACAGACGGCCATGGCCCAACAGGAGAAGCATACTCACAACCGGAGCCGGGTTAACTCTACCCCCCTCCCAAGTCGAAGTTTCAGCCGGCGTTATGAGTTGCCGACGTGTTCCAGCAGTCACCCGCGCCGCAGACCACCGGAGGATAATAGGGTGGCTCAGGATGCACAAGCCATCATGGGCCAGGCGGGAGACAAGCGAGAGGCAGAGGTAGCTGCAGCCCGTCCAGAGTCGGCGCTTTCCGTGTCAATAGGAGTGGTTAGTACCAGAGCCGCGGGGGTGCCATGTTTAACTTCGACTCTGAGGAGTGAATGGCTGCCCAAAGACTTTAAGGGGCCTCGGAAGGTTCCAAACTACATAGCTGATCTACCCCCGGAGGCGTGGGTTGAAAGTTATGAACTGGCCATGGAGATGCTGGATGTCAGTGAGGCGGTATGCGCGAAATACTTCATCATGATGCTTGAAGGTCTGGCCCGTACATGGCTAAAAGGTCTGCCACCTAACACGATAAGCTCATGGGCGGAGCTGAGAGCAAAGTTCATTAAGAATTTCCAAGGGACCTGTAAGCAGCCTATGACTATTGTCGATCTGGACCACTGTGTTCAATAGCAGAATGAGTTGGCCCATCATTGGATCCGGCGGGTGTCGACCATTATTCACTCTTCAGAGAAGACCATAGTGGCTCAAGCGGTGCTTATCTTAGAGAAGAACTATCATTTCGTTCCATTGAAGCAGAAGCTCGGCCGGCTCAAGCGCACGTGTCAGGATATGGGAGATCTCATGACGGCCCTGACGAAGTATGCCGACTCAGATAACACAAAGGATCTGGGTTCGGATGATGAGAAGGCCAATCAAGTGAAGAAAAACAATCAAGGAAAGGGTTTTGTGAACAATGGGAATCAGAATAAGCGGAAGAACGCTGATGGCGGATCCGAGCTGGTGGCGAATACCAACATAGGACAGAATCATCCCAAGGGGGCTGGAAGATTCAGGCCAAGGAATAGGGGCCCCTTTAATTTAGAGGAGTCGCTTAGGGAGCCTTGTCCGGAGCGCAGCATGCCTGACAAGCCGGCGTTACATGCGTGGTGTGATTGCTTTATCATGCAGAGGTTCAAAAACCAGCATTCCCAACCGCGTAATAACCAGGGCGGTGGCCCGCCCGACGACTCAGGACACGGCGGGTCAGGGGCTGGATTCGGCGCTGGCGATTCAAGAAACGGGCACCCGGGTCAGAATAACCAAGGGGGGCACCAACAGCATCCTGGCAACAACGGCAATAACAACAGTTAGCAGCAGCGCAATCAGTCCGGGTTTTAGAGTAACCCGGAGCAGCTCTGTTCTGGGCAGTATCATGTATTCACGACCGGTCACAGTAAACGAGACGAGAAGTTGTGGAGGCGAGCGGTTAATACGGTTGCTCCGGCTCTCCCGCGATATTTGCCATGGTCTGAATATGATATAATGTGGAGAAGGGAGGATCACCCGCCGCGGGTGGATGACCCGGGCCGGCTGGCTCTAGTTGTGGCCCCTCGGGTGAATGGCTATATGGTGAATAAAGTGCTCACGGACGGAGGTAGTAGCATCAACATCCTTTACTATGACACTTTCCGGCGGATGAATTTGCTTGAGAAGGATCTCAAACCCTCCTCCACTTTCTTTCATGGTGTGGTCCTGGGTAAATCAGCATACCCGGTGGGCCGAATATCATTGGAAGTAGCTTTTGGTGATGAGTAGAATTACAGGGTGGAGTCTTTGTGGTTCGAGGTGGTCAAAATCAAAGGTCCCTATAATGCGCTATTTGGGAGGCCGACTTATGCTAAATTTATGGCTAGGCCCTGTTATGTTTATCTGCAAATTAAAATGCCCGGCTTAAATGGCACAATTACCGTTCACGGTAACAGGAAAACAACTCTTGAGTGTGAAGAAGGAGATGCGGCTTATGCAGAGTCTAGTTGTGCTCAGGAGGAACTGAAAGTTTACAAAGAGAATGTTGATCCGGAGGATATGACCACGCTCAAGAAGCCTACGACAGAAGTTGAGCCGCCACTCAAGTTTTCAGCGGATGATACCAAAGCAGTAGACTTCAATCCGAGTGATTCATCCAAGCAGTTCATCATTGGGGCTCGCATGGATCCCAAATAGGAAAGCGCGCTCATCGAATTCATCCGTGAGAATCGGGACATCTTTGCATGGAAGCCTTCTGACATGCCGGGTGTACCGAGAGAGTTCGCTGAGCATAATCTTAATGTGGATCCAAAGTTTAAACCGATCAAACATTTTCTACGACGGTTCAACGAAGAGAGACGTAAAGCTATTGGGGAGGAAGTTGCTCGGCTTTTGGCCGTAGGCTTTATAGTGGAAGTTTTTCACCCGGGGTGGTTGGCTAACCCGGTGCTAGTACCAAAAAAGAACGGCACGTGGCGCATGTGCATAGATTACACGAACCTTAACAAGGCTTGCCCGGCTGACCCTTTTGCGCTCCCTTGTATCGATCAAATTATTGATGCAACAGCCGGATGCGAAAGTTTATGCTTCCTGGATGCTTATTCAGGGTATCATCATATCAAGATGGCAATAAAGGATCAGGAGAAGACGACGTTCATTACACCTTTTGGCATGTTCTGCTATGTCTCCATGCCCTTCGGGCTCAAGAGTGTCCAGGTGACTTACCAACGTTGTGTGCAGAATTGCCTCCACAGTCAGATTGGCCGAAATGTCCATGCTTATGTAGACGACATTGTGGTTAAATCCAGAAAGAAGGAAACTCTTTTAGAGGATTTGAAGGAAACCTTTGACAATCTACGGGTCTACAAGATGATGCTTAACCCGACAAAGTGTGTCTTTGGTGTTCCAGCAGGAAAGCTTTTGGGTTTCTTGGTCTCTGAGCGGGGCATTGAGGCTAACCCAGATAAGATTAAAGCCATCACTTCTTTGGGTGAGCCAACGTGTATTAATGACGTTCAGCACCTTGCAGGGTGGATTGCTGCGTTGAGCCGCTTCATAAGCCGGCTTGGGGAGAAAGCTATTCCTTTATACCAGATGATGAAGAAAACAGACAAGTTTAAATGGAGCGCAGCAGCGGCTGAAGCACTTGAAGCTCTTAAAAAGCAGTTGACTGAGCCGCCGGTGTTAGCCACTCCGGTTGAGAAAGAGCCTTTGCTCCTGTATGTGGCGGCTAACAACAGAGCGGTTAGTGTAGCAATTGTGGTTGAGCGCAAGGAGGCAGGGAAAGAGTACCCTGTGCAAAGGCCGGCTTATTACATCATTGAAGTTTTGGCAGAGTCTAAACAGAGGTATCCGCATTGGCAGAAGTTAGTATATGGAGTTTTCATGGCCAATCGCAAGTTAAAGCATTACTTTTTGGGGCACCAAATAACAGTGGTCAGTTCTGCCCCGTTGGGGGATATCATTCAAAATAGAGAGGCTACAGGAAGGACTGCCAAGTGGGCCATAGAGCTGAGTCCTTTTGGCATCAAGTATGTTCCTCGTACAGCAATTAAGTCTCAAGCTTTGGTGGATTTCATAAATGATTGGACTAAATGTCAAGCCCCTGAAGAGAAGCCGGATAACACGTATTGGACTATACACTTTGATGGATCCAAGCAGCTAGAAGGGTCCGGGGCAGGAGTTGTTCTCACCTCCCCCAAGGGTGAAAAGTTTTGTTATGTGCTCCGGTTAATGTTCCTTTTTACTAATAATGCAGTTGAGTATGAAGCACTGCTCCATGGTCTCAGAGTCGCTAAAGCGATGAACTTAAGCCGGGTTAGGTGTTTAGGCGACTCAGATCTTGTGGCTTAGAAGGTTTCAGGCACTTGGGATTCAAAGGATCCGCGGATGGCGGCTTACCGGCAGGCGGTGGATATCATTGCTGGTCACTTCAAGGGGTACCAGGTGGATCACATTGATCGTCGCAGGAATGAGGCGGCTGATGCCTTGTCACAGTTAGGTTCACAATGAAAGCCGGTACCACCTAATGTTTTTCTGGATGTATTGTATCATCCGACTGTCAAGATACCTTCTGAGGAGGATCTAGCTATTCCTGACCTGGAGGCGGAACTGGTGGCGGCTCTGCATGCTACCCTAGATTGGACTATTCCTTATTTGGCGTATCTAACATGCGGCGAGTTACCTCAAGAGGAGGATCTGGCTAGGAAGATCACTCGCCATTCTAAGTCTATGACGATTATCAATGGTGAGTTACATAAGTGTAGTGTGACGGGTGTCTTTCAGCGCTGCATCTCACCAGAGGAGGGCCGGCAAATATTAAGTGAAATTCATGCTGGCGACTATGGGCATCACGCCGGGTCAAAATCTTTGGTGGCTAAAGTCTTTCGACATGGGTTTTTCTGGTTGACGGCTCAGAAGGATGTAGAGGACTTAGTTCGCAAGTGTGACAGCTGTCAGAAATTCGGCCGACGCGCTCACGTTCCGGCTCAAGAGTTGAGGATGATACCAATCACTTGGCCGTTTGCGGTCTGGGGGCTTGATATGGTAGGACCTTTCAAGCGATCTAAGGATAAGAAAACACACCTTCTGGTGGCGGCTGATAAATTTACTATGTGCGTAGAGGAAGAGTCGGTCAGTAAATGTGACGCAGCTACGGCGGTTCAATTTGTTAAGAAGCTAATTTATCGCTTCGGTTACCCACACAGTATTATTACAGACAATGGGACAAATTTATCCAAAGGAGCTATGAAAACGTTCTCTGAGAAAGAGCATATCCGGCTTGATGTTTCAGCCGTGGCACATCCACAGTCTAATGGTTAGGCAGAGCGAGCCAATCAGGAAATTTTGAGAGGTGTCAAGCCACGGCTCATGGTTCCTTTGAAATGGACACCCGGATGTTGGGTTGAGGAGTTGCCTTCTGTCTTATGGAGCATCAGAACTACACCTAACAGATCTACAGGTTTAACACCTTTCTTCATGGTGTACGGTGTTGAGGCGGTTCTACCCAGTGACATCCGGCATGACTCACCAAGGGTGGCGACTTATGTTGAGACGGACAATGAGGTAGCCCGCCAAGATGCGTTGGACGCCTTGGATGAAGCACAAGAGTTAGCAGCAGCCAGGTCGGCAATTTATCAACCAGACCTGCGACGCTATCATAGCCGCAGGGTAAAAACCCGGACGTTTCAGGAAGGTGATCTGGTGCTCCGGTTGATTCAAGACCAATCTGGAATGCATAAGTTATCTCCACCATGGGAGGGGCCTTTTGTGGTCAGCAGGAACCTTAACAATGGGTCATATTACCTCATGGATGTTAGAGATGAGTCGGAAACCGCGGGGCAAGAGACATTGCGGCCCTGGAATATCACGCATCTGCAACCATACTTTACTTAACAGGGGTTGAAAGCCGCTATCATTGTATATATCATGAGCACATGAGTAAAATCTGGCATCCTCGCACAAGATTGAGGCCTCTACTCTTATGTATACCTTTGTACAATCAAGGTAAAATCTTTCGATTCAAAAAGTTTGAGTTGAAGAGGGTCGTTCGACGTCAAAACGGCTGATCTACCTTTCGGCTTTACGCCTTATTAAACGCTGTTGCAAAGAGGCTTCTTGCCTTTGGGTATAGCTTACTTCTCCTTTGCACAGCCAGCTGCCATTAAACTGTTGCAAGGAGGCTTCTTGCCTCCGGGTATGGCTTACTTCTCCCTTGCACAGATTGCCTTTATGCCTAGTTTGGATACATTAAGCGCTGATTGTTAACGGAGGCTTCTTACCTTTTGGTATAGCTTAGAGTGCCCTAAGACAATAGCATGTATACCAAATTCCAGTTGCTTATCAACTGCGGCCATCGAAGGGGGCTTCTTACCGACGGGTATCGCTTATCTCACCCTAATGGCCGACTTTATGCCACTTTCGGTTACTTATTAACCGCGGTTATCGAAGGGGCTTCTTACCGATGGGTTCGCTTATCTCACCCTAACAATCGGCGTTTATGCCAAAATTCAGTTGCTTATCAACTGTAGCTGTTGAAAGAGGCTTCTTACCTTCAGGTATAGCTTACTTCTCCTTTCAAACAGCCGGCTTTATGCAGTCTCAGGCTAATTATTAGCCACGGATGTCGATGGAGGCTTATTGCCTTGGGTTATAACTTACATGTCCCATTGACAGCCGGTGTTCACTATACTCTTACAAGTCAAATCTCTCCTAGAGACCCTGAGCCGGTTCAAGAAATTGACGGCCAATCTCGCCTAGAGACCTTGAGCCGGTTCAAATAATTGACGGCCAATCTCGACAGAGACCCTGAACTGGTATGAGTTTTTTGAGGAAGGAAAGATCATCATCACGTATGGTATCATGCCGGCTTACTAAAGCCGGGCAATTATAAGTCCCGGGCGGCCGCAGGCGAAACTACCCGGCACTTGGGGGCTACACAACCGAACTCTCCTCAAAGGTTCCGGCTCATCAATAGCCCTAGTTGTCGATAGAGGCTTCTTACCATCAGGTATAGCTTACATTATCCTAAAGACAACCGGCTCTTTAATAACTCCGTCTGATGAAAGCCAGAGTCATGTGGCTTCTGTCAACAAAATTTAAGGTCTCAAAGAGATTGTCCGGCTTTAATATTCTGGAGAAAGGAATGGCGTCTTAAAAGACAGGCCCCTCATCAGAAAAATTCAAAGGTATATCTCTGAAGAGCCGGCAACACATTAAAACACAGAGAGGTGCAAATATATATGGCCACCCAGTGGCAGAGTCATGGTTACTCTATTACAAAAGATACTCTCAGAAAGAGCAAAAGCATTGTCAGCCGCCCATGGCGGGTCATTACATAAGTCTATGCTCAGAAAGGCTAAGAGATTACAATTCAGTTGTTGGCGGCTCATCCTGCTCCGGGTCTTCTGCTGGCTTTATCTGAAGATTGCCCAAGTCCCAGTTACAGTCAGCCAGAGCAGCAAATGACCCCTCAAGGAACGGAGACGCGTCAAACTCACAAGGAAAGAGATCCTTACTGCGGGCGGGTGTCAGATCTTTCCACTCATAGAGCGGCCCGCGGATTCTCTTCTCTTCTGCGTCGTAAGCTGCTTGATAGGTGCTCAAATCAGCTTCATCCGCTAGAACAGAGGCCAAGTAGCGCGACTCTTTGACACACCGGGTATAGTCTTCCTCGGTGAAATCTGAGCCGTCATCTCTTTTAGACGGATATCCATCCATCGTTTCAGCCGACGTTAGCTTGGGAGCAAAGGCGAGAGCCCAACTCAAACCGGCAACGGCTCCTTGGCAGAAGGCGGACTTCTTGAGCTCTTCAATCTGCTTCGGCATTGTAGAGAAGAGTTGCAAGACCCCTTTCAGAGCAGTGGGGATCTTCTCCTTGTACTACATGCTCTTTATTGTGAAGATGGCGCCACAGTATAACTGCTCTGCAAAAGTATAAATGGCCTTCAGTGGTAGAAGGCTATCAGAAGCCAACTGCCGGCTCCTGGGACCTGGATGAGTCGGATAAAATTAATGAGCCGCCAGTTTTCTTACTAGCAATGCTAAAAAGGACAAAGTTAACAAGAAAGCTTACCAAATAGGGCGGCTGACATTTTCGCAATGTGCTGTTTCAAACCTTGAAGTTCATCCACCACGGCTGTAAGCCGCTGTTCAGCATCGTCTGCTCGTTTGGGGTCGCGGTCAAAGGCATAGATGGCCGGCGTAGTTGGTAGCGGACTTGGTGACGAGGGCCGAGTGGCAGTCGGCCGTGGGGTGCGGCGACGGCCACGAGCACGTGGGAGGGCATGGGCTCGCACTCGGCGAGGGGCGCTAACACGAGACGACAGAGCCAGTGGGCAGCCGGCATGCGAGACGATGCGAGGCGGACGTGACCGTAGCGCCGTCATGATTCCAGCCGACACGAGCGCGCGGAGGAGTCGGTGATGGAGGCACCACAGCCAAAGCAGCCGGATGCGAGATGGTGCAAGGCGGACGAGCGCGCTAGGCGGCCGACGCGTCAAGCCGGACCATTGAGGAGGTGGAGCTAGCAGGCGGCCGGCTTGGCCATAGAGGTGCGGGCGGTGAGCTGGCGAACTCGTGGGGGAGATGCGCGCGGAGGCAGGGCACGCTGCTTGCATGCGTCCTGCCACACGCATGGGGCAGACGTGGGAGCGGAGGCGCCGTTGAGACGAGGAGGAGACGCACGGCGGGAGCTCCGGTGGTGTAGGCTGGCAGACGCAGGCGTAGGTCGAGCTCGCACGGAGGCGCAACAGTGGGTTGCGACGTTGATGGACCGCGCGTGGCGGGCGCTAGCCGCAGAGCGATAGACGGTCAGATGCGTCATGGACGCATGGACGACGATTAGTTGGAGCACGGGAGCCGGCCGATCGCACAGATGGACCCGGGGCAACGCCACCAAACTGGTAGCCGGTTGATCCGCGCACTAGCGCCGCCGGCTAGGCACGTACACATGCCGTGCATCTGGCCGCTGGCCATGCACATACGTGAGTAGTGTAGCGACACATATCACATGCATGTAGGCTGGCGGGCGTGGGACGTGCTGCCTTGGGCGGCCGGGTCGCAGTGTAGGACGAGCTGCGTGGAGGTGCATGGGTGAGTGGCCGCCGCGATGCACCACGCGTGGAGGGTGCTGGCCGCGGAGCGACAGCCGGTCAGACGCGTCGCGAACGCACGGACGATAGGCAACCAAAGCGTGGGAGCTGGCCGAGCGCATGGACGGACCCGGGCAACGCGGCCGGATGGGCCGCACACTAGCGCCGCCGGCTAGGCACATATGCATGTATTTTACGTTTTTTTCTTTCCATTCTTATTTTTGTGGGTAGACGAAGAATGCATCAGCGGATGTCCACCGAAGGCGTGGAAGCAGCAGCCGACCTGGGATGACACGGGTAGGGATGGAGCAGCCGGCCGCTCCACACAAGGCGCAGCTGGCCGGGCACGCGCGAGGGGACCATGTGGCCATAGAGTGTAGGGAACGAGTCGACCGGCAGGAGCCGAGGCTGCGCAGAAGGCAGCACGGTAGCCAACGAGGGCCAAGGCTGCGTAGCCGACAGTGCGGCAGTCGACGAGGGCCAAGGCTGCGCAACCGACAGTACGGCAGCCGACGAAGGCCAAGGCTGCGTAGTCGACAGTACGGCAGCCGGTAAGGGCCGAGGCTGGAGCCGACGGGGGCCGAGATGTGCAGCCGGCAGCATGGCAGCCGACGTCGGAGCCGCTAGAGGGCAGGCATAGGCGGAGCCGGCCAACCTCGGAGGCGCTCGGGTGGCGAGGTGCGTGAGGATGCGAATGCCGTCAGGGATGTCGCACTCGAGGGCGTAATAGTAGAGCTCGAGGAACTCGAGGTTGGCGAGGCGGCAGAGCGATGCTGGGATGTAGCCAGTGAGGGAGTTGCCACCGAGCTCGACCCATTGATGTTGCTGGTGCGTTTCTTCTTGTTGTTGGAGTAAGTGGAGAACGGGCTTCCGGGAGCCTGCCTGAGCGGCAGCCGTTGCAGCCATCGGGACGCGGCCGTCGCCGGCACGAGCACACCGGCCAGCAGTGATGCCAAAGGGAGGAATGACGGCCAGCAGCAGCAGCGCCAAGGCGGCCAAGACAGCGGCCAATCGAGCGGTGAAGGCTGCAGCCGTCGAGACAAGGCCGGCGTCATCGGCGCCAGTGTGAATGCGATGACCAGAAGTAGTGCTGGCGTGAGGAGTATGCGACGGCGGTCCATCATGGCTTCGAGCCACTAGCAGCGGCGCGCACGGGGTTGGTGAAGATGGGCGATGCCGAGGCCGGTGACGTGGATGTTGCCTGCACCGGTGTGAGTGCCTAGGGCGCGTTGGTGTTGGACCCCCGAGCCTCGTCGTAGAGATGGCGACAATGTCATGGTGGTAATGACGAAGATGGTACCGCCCGGACCGCGGTTCCAGCAGCATCTAGCCGAGAGTGGGCGCCAACTGTCGTCGTTTTCTCACAATAGATGCCAGGGGGTGGCTAATTTAGGTGAGAGCAAGGCTGTCATGGATGATCCGGAACGAGATGGGGTAGTAGCACGCAGTGGTTTACCCAGGTTCAAGGCTCTCCGGAGAGATAATACCCCAACTCCTGCATGTCTATATATGCGATGTATAGCACTACAGAGTTGCTCCTAAAGCTGTATCCGAGGGGGAAGAGGGAGTTGTGAGCTCCTCACCTTGGCCTGCGGTGTATGCATGCATGAGCACGAGTGAGAGAGAGAGGATGGGAGGAGGCTTCCCGTGAGTGTGACAATGTGAGTCAAGCTAGCTCCCGTGAGAGAGTGAGAGGGGGCCTTTATATAGGCATGGATGTGTAGCTCGGTATGCAAGCTAGAGTGAGTAGCTTAGATACCAAGCAGCTTGGGATGTAAGCTACAGTGGGTAGCTTACATGCCAAGTTATATGTAGCTTGTGGACTAAACTATGTATGTCCCCTAGTGCACTTTATAAGTCAGTATCCAAATGACAGGTTACACTATAGATAGTACTACATGACACGCGTACAACGCACTACTGCTAGCCAATAGTGCGCCGCCACGTGATATGGTCGTCTTGTCCATGCGTGTCCGATGGGATGTCGTAGTTGGCTCCGGGTTGCCGGCTGGCGGGCGCAGCCGGCCACGGGTGTGAGTCGAAGCAGCCGGCTCGGGCGGGCGGCCCCCCGTCCAACTCATCGTCTTTGGGGTACCTGGGGGTCACCCGCCGACAAGTAAACACCATTTTCTTTGCGAAACATCCATCAAACTCCTTGTACAACAATTTTGTGATCAATAATTGGGGTACCATATGAGTTCTCCTTGGGCCTAATTTTTTACCACAGCCTCTTGTAGGTACCTTGCACCCCTAGTACCAATATGAGGTCCATGGCTCAATTATTGATGGGGAAAGTCCCCATTTGCCTCCGTGGACAGCGAAGACAGAGCTAGTTTTACCCTCCCCTCTCAATTCCAGCCACCCTCCAGAGCATCCTATGCTTTCTCCACTTTTTAACTCCCTCCTAAATACCCTAGACACCAGTGGCCGCGCCCTACATTCCAAAGACATGCATGGGCATGCAAAGCTCGCACTCTAGAGCAAGCTACAATGGTCCCATGCACTGTAGCTTGCCCAATCTGAGACTCCGAACAGCCTTGGGCCTCGCGGTTGTGTCTGTCAAGGTCTCGTCGACGTCCTCAACAAGCTACGCGGTCGTGCCCATCCTCTGGCCCCGACAAAGCTCGCCCGAGCCCCGTCTTAGAGGTCGCTCCACTTTGGACCTCGGCTCGGCCATGTATGGCCTCCCCCATGCCCCTCTCGCCCCCCTCTCTCCCGTAGACCACCCTGGTCCAGCCATTCCTCCTCCTGCGCCCTCCTCCTCTCGCGGCTGGCGATGCCCGCCTCGGCCCTGCTCCAATCCTAGAAACACCCCGAGCACCTCCTCACCTTCGAGCGTCACCAGAGCCCCCCGTAATCTCCGCAAGGTCTCTCCTCGTGCTCCTCCCCTCTTTTCGGTGGCCGGAGCATCGCTCCCCATGGCCGTCGTAGTGGGATTCCACCGCAGCCGAGGCCCCACTGGCCTCGGGGTTCCCCGATGAAAATGGGACCACCAGCCGGGTGTGGGTCTCACCCCCGAGCACTCCGGTGGCTGGGGCCCCACCGGAGGTAGCCTGAGCCGTCGGAATGGCACCAACGCCACTCAGTCCTGCCCTCATCTGTCTCTCCCAAATCGGGCGGGAGGTGGGGGATGAACCCGACGAGCGGGGCCCTCCTGTAAGTGACCGGAGGGACGTGCCCATCCGTTAAGTGGAGACGGTTTCGAGAGAAGACGTTTTCATCGGCTGAATGCATATTTGGCGTAATACACCGTCGGCGTCGCCTCTCATCCGCCAGGCCAAGTCACTCTACCGGCCCATCCCCTATCCTGCACACGGTGCGCCTCTTAGGCCATTTGGGTGAGTGATCTTTTTTGTTTTTTTATCCGAGGAGATTCGAATATTCATAAAGAATTCATATGACCTTCAATTTTAATGATTCAAATTCCTATATTCTTCTAAAATCCATTCTAATTAATTATACAACTTTCATATTTTTCTACTGCAAAATCCATTCTAAAATCCATTCTAATTAATTAAGTTTGTGGACTATTGAAATTTAAATTCAAATTTGAGCCCCACTTGCAAAATCCCCAGAGAGTTCAAATTAACTCCAAATGGGGGGATCCACATTTCTAGATGGCTATAATGTCATGCCCTATTTATCTAGGCATGGTCAACATTTTTCCCATGACCAAATAAATGCTCCCTTTTCCGATTTATTTCCTCTTAGGAAATTCATAGGAATATCATCACAACCCCAAATCCAGTGAAACCAATTCCTAAATGTTTCTAAAATCATGCCCTATATGTTGGTACATCCACTCATTTTTACAAAAAATATATATCTGTGGACATCTTATAGGATCATCATTTCCTTCATTTCCACCATTCAAGACTCCCCTTGATCCAGGTCCAATAAATCCTCCTTGGTTATTTTTCTTATAGCCAGAGGTGTCCAAGAAAAATAAACTCCTATTTATGGAGCACTTTTATTTCTCTGCCTTTTGTGTTGCTTATTGTTGTTGTTTCCGGCGATAGTTGATGGAGTAGACAAAGTATTCGGAGTGGACGAGAAGCATGTGAAGACCTCAAAGACTTTGCTAATCCGGACAAGCAGCCCTGACCATGACTATGAAACCCTTTTATTGCATGGCATATAGCACTTTATTTCGTGATGTTGATCATGTTGATATGGTCTCCCCTTCGGTGGGATTCCTCTGATACATTCTTGATTGATACTTGCATCGTGCATGACCCTACCTTCCTATGAGGGTTGTGCAGGTGGGAGTAGTTTTGTTGCTAGTAGTTGCTACACAAGTGGGATGGGAATATGCATGGTGATGGAAAAAAATGATTTAAAATACTTTTCAAAAACCCTGTCGGGTGCTACTAATGCCCGAGGGAGATGATGATGATCTAGGTAGCCACTTGATAAAGAAGTGGTGTACAGGAGCAAGTGAGTGTGCGTGGTTTTTGAAAACGAATTGGTGTAAGTTGCGATCGTTATTCCAAACTTATATGTACAACCTAGATACCCCTTATGGGATGGGCCTTTGTTGATTACTTTGGTGGGTTCTAGCAGAGAGCCCACATTACTAGTGGTGGGAGTGACGTGGTCACTCTTGATATGGGGTCGTGCATGGTAGGGCGACCATGCGATGTCTTTACATGCACCGGGCACACTGTTGCGCACCCTCATGGATGATATGTGTGATGTATATCATGGGGGATGGCACCAACGAGTGGACTCTTTGTTTAGTATCACCAGGGGAAAGACATTGTTTGGGTGTT
The DNA here is from genome assembly GCA_022496015.1 of Hordeum marinum. NCBI lineage: Eukaryota > Viridiplantae > Streptophyta > Magnoliopsida > Poales > Poaceae > Hordeum > Hordeum marinum. The sequence goes on along the minus strand of CM039673.1, from coordinate 122,843,007 downwards.
TACCTCGGGTATGAAATATACCGCGAGTCGTGGATCACACGGAAGTTCCCCAAGTCTTGTGGGTAAAGTGTGCAACCTCTTCAGAGTGTAAAACTATTCGAATGACCATTTCCAAGGTCAAGGACAGTTGGATGATCGCTCTTGTGCTATGTCCACTATTTACAAACTTGGTGTGAGTGTGTGTGTGACAAGATGTACTCGAGATAACTCACATGACTTGACATCATGACGGAACATGAGATGTTCAACCCCTTGCTTATGATGATATCTATGACTCATTCGTATGGATATCTACCAACTGTTGATGCAATCTTACATAAGTTATTTGATCATGTCACTGCACTCAAAATTAGCTTTCTGCACAATTACCTACTTAGTGCTATATCATGCATTGTTATACCTTGCTCCAAACATGGGTTGCTTGCGAGTACATTCAAAGAACTCATTGGCTTGCCATTGGTTATTTTATTGGACATGCATGAAAGATCAGGTTATGATGAAGGTTACCTTGGTGACGAACATGTGAGCTAGGACGCTTCCCAATCAGAATGCATGTAAGGTTAAGGAAGATAGCATGGGTTCACGCTATCATTGAAGATTTCTGCTGCAAGTTTGTGAAGACTTGGTCATAAAGGCCACTTTCAAGTACAAACGGTATGTAATGGATGTAAGACTCTTGTTATTCAGTATCTGTGTGTTCAGTGTGCATTGATCTATGGGATCACTATGCACGTACATTCGATGATCACGACTTATGAGTCGGGTTCCCCACAGAAGTGGAGTATGTAGCTGCCTCGGAGGCGGCGAAGGAAGGTGTTTGGATGAAGCAATTCATGACAGATCTTGGAGTTGTGCCCAGTGCACTAGACCTAATGACTCTGTTCTGTGACAACACTGGTGCCATTGCTCTGGGCAAGGAACCAAGGTTTCACAAGAGCACCAAACACATAAAGTGACACTTCGATTCCATGCGCGATCACATCAAGGAGGAGGACAAAAATATTTGCAAAGTACACACGGATCTGAATGTTGCAGACCCGTTGACTAAACCTCTTCCACGGGCTAAACATGATCAACACCAAAACTGTATGGGTGTTAGATTCATCACAACGTAAATCACATGGCGATGTGAGCCAGATTATTGACTCTAGTGCAATTGGGAGATTGTTGGAAAGATGCCCTAGAGGCAACAATAAAATGGTTATTATTATTCTACCTTGTTCATGATAATCGTTTATTGTATTGATTGGAAACTCAAATAAATGTGTGGGTACATAGACAACACTGTGTTCCTAGTATGCCTCTAATAGACTAGCTCATTGATCAAAGATGGTCGAGATTTCCTAGCCATAGGCATGAGATGTCATTTGATAACGGCATCACATCATTAGGAGAATGATGTGATGGACAAGACCCAAACTATAAACGTAGCATATGATCGTGTCAGTTTATTGCTATAGTTTTTCTGCATGTCAAGTATCTGTTCCTATGACCATGAGATCATGGAACTCACTGACACCGAAGGAGTGCCTTGTGTGTATCAAACGTCGCAACGTAACTGGGTGGCTATAAAGTTACTCTACAGGTATCTCCGAGGGTGTATGTTGGGTTGGCACAGATCGAGACTGGGATTTTTACTCCTTGTGACGGTGAGGTATCCCAGAGCCCACTCAGTAATACAACATCATAATGAGCTTGCAACCAAAGTGACTAAAGAGTTAGGCACGAGATCTTGTATTATGAAACGGGTAAAGAGACTTGCCGATAACGAGATTGAACTTGGTATGGAGATACCGACGATCAAATCTCGGGCAAGTAACATACCGATGAACAAACGGAACTGCATGCAGGATTAAGTGAATCCTTGACATAGAGGTTCAACCGATAAAGATCTTCGTAGAATACGTAGGAACCAATATGGGCATCCAGGTCCCGCTATTGGTTATTGACCGTAGAGGTGTCTCGGTCGTGTCTACATAGTTCTCGAACCCGCAGGGTCTGCACACTTATTGTTCGGTGACGATTTAGTATAGTTGAGTTATGTATGGTGGTGACCGAAGGTTGTTTCGAGTCCCGGATGAGATCTTGGACATCACGAGGAGCTCTAGAATGGTTGGTAGGTAAAGATTTATATATAGGAAAGTGGAATTCTGGTTCCGGAAAGGTTTCGGGCATTATCGGTATTGTACCAGGAGTGTCGAAAGGGTTCCGGGGGTCCACCGGGAGGGGACCACCCACCTCGGAGGGACACATGGGGCTGAGAGGTGGCGCACCAGCCCTTGGTGGGCTGGGCAGCCAGTCCCTAAAGGCCTATGCGCCAAGGTGGTAGGTTGGTGGAGTCCCGAAGGAGGGGGACTCCTCTCTAGGCGCCCCACCTCCCTTGTGGGAGGTGGACTCCTCCCCTCTTGGGCCGCCAAGACCCTAGGGGAAACACTAGGGCACCTCCACCTAGCCCCTCTCCTCCTATGTATATGTGAGGGGAGGGAGGGATGCAACACCTTAAGCCACGACGCAACATCTGTTGGGAGACGTAGTAGTAAATCAAAAAATTTCCTATGTGTTCACCAAGATCTATCTATGGAGAAAGCTGCAACGAGTGGAAAGAGATTGCATCTTCATACCTTTGAAGATCGCTAAGCGGAAGCGTTACAAGAACACGGTTGGTGGAGTCGTACTCGCAGCGATTCAGATCGCGGTGGATTCCGATCTTAGCGCCAAACAACGGCGCCTCCGCATTCAACACATGTGCAACCTGGTGACGTCTCCTACGCCTTGATCCAGTAAGGGGTAAGGAGAGGTTGAGGGAGAGCTCTGGAAGCACGACGGTGTGGTGATGGTGGAGCTGCATGGTCTCCGGCAGGGCTTCACCAAGCACCACGGAGAACGAGGAAGACGAAGGGTAGGGCTGCGCTGAGAGAGAGAACTCGTGTGTCTGGCAGCCCCAAGACCCTCCACCTTATATAGGAGGAGAGGGAGGGAGGGCGCATCCCTAGGGTTATCACCCTAGGGGCTGTGGCCGGCCCTAGATTGGCCATCTGGCCGGCGGCCAGAGAGGGAGAGGAGAGTGTGCAACTTCAGGTGGGCCTTAGGCCCATCTAGGCCTAGGGTTTCCCCTCCTTCCCATCTTTCCTGTGATTTGGGATAGGGTGGAGGGCGCACCAGCCCACTCTGGGGATGGTCCCTTCCACTCTCGTTCCACGCAGCCCTCTGGTGCCCGTGGCCCCACTTGGTGGACCCCCGGAAGACTTCCGGTGGTCCCGGTACGCTACCGGTGATGTGTGAAACCCTTCCGGTGAACAAATCCTCACTTCCTATATATCAATCTTTACCTTCGGACCATTCCGGAACTCCTCGTGACATCCAGGATCTCATTCGGGACTCCGAACTACCTTCAGTAACAACGTACATTATTTCCCTATAACCCAAGCGTCATCGAACCTTAAGTGTGTAGACCCTACGGGTTCGGGACACATGTAGACATGACCGAGACACCTCTCCGGTCAATAACCAACAGCGGGATCTGGATACCCATGTTGGCTCCCACATGCTCTACGATGATCTCATCGGATGAACCACGATGTCTAGGATTGAATCAATCCTGTATACAATTCCCTTTGTCTACCGGTACGATACTTGCCCGAGATTCAATCGTTGGTATCCCTATGCCTTGTTCAATCTCGTTACTGGCAAGTCTCTTTAATCATTCTGTAACACATCATCCCATGTCTAACTCCTTAGTCACATTGAGCTCATTATGATGATGCCTTACCGAGTGGACCCAGAGATACCTCTCCGTCACACGGAGTGACAAATCCCAGTCTTGATTCGTGCCAACCCAACAGACACTTTCGGAGATACCTGTAGTGTACCTTTATAGCCACCCAGTTACGTTGTGACGTTTGGCACACCCAAAGTATTCCTACAGTATCCGGGAGTTGCACAATCTCATGGTCTAAGGAAATGATACTTGACATTGGAAAAGCTTTAGCAGACGAACTACATGATCTTGTGCTATGCTTAGGATTGGGTCTTGTCCATCACATCATTCTCCTAATGATGTGATCCCGTTATCAATGACATCCAATGTCCATGGTCATGAAATCATGACCATCTATTGATCAACGAGATAGACAACTAGAGGCTCAGTAGGGACATGTTGTGGTCTATGTGTTCACACATGCATTATGGTTTCCGGTTAACACAATTATAGCATGAACAATAGATAATTATCATGAACAAGGAAATACAATAATAACTATTTTATTATTGACTCTAGGACATATTTCCAACAGTCTCCCACTTGCACTAGTGTCAATAATCTAGTTACATTGTGATGAATCAAACACCCATAGAGTTCTGGTGTTGATCTTTTTTCGTTCGTGAGAGAGGTTTAGTCAACGGATCTGCGACATTCAGATCCGTATGTACTTTACAAATATCTATATCTCCCTCCTGAATGTAATCATGGATGGATTTGAAGTGACGCTTGATGTGTCTTGTCTTCTTGTGAAACCTGGGCTCCTTCGCAAGGGCAATAGATCCAATGTTGTCATAGATTAGAGTCATCGGGCCCAACGCATTGGGAATCACTCCTTTGTCAGTGATGAACTCCTTCATCTAGACTCCTTCCTTTGCTGCTTCCGAAGGAGCTATGTACTCCGCTTCACATGTAGATGCCGCCACGACGCTTTGCTTGCTACTGCACCAGCTGACTGCCCCTCCATTCAAAATATACACGTATCCGGTTTGCGACTTGGAGTCGTCCGGATCTATGTCAAAGCTAGCATCGACGTAACCCTTTACGACGAGCTCTTCGGCACCTCCATATATGAGAAACATGTCCTTTGTCCTTTTCAGGTACTTCAGGATATTCTTGACCGCTGTCCAGTGTTCCGCTTCGGGATCACTTTGGTACCTCCCTACAAAACTTATGGCAAGGTTCACATCAGGTCTGGTACACAGCGCGACATACAAAATAGAGCCTATGGCTGAAGCATAGGGGATGACACTCATATCTTCTCTATCCTTTGCCGTGGTCGGGTATTGAGTCGTACTCAATCTCACGCCCTGTAACACAAGCAAGAACCCCTTCTTGGACTGATCCATATTGAACTTATTCAATATCTTTTCAAGGTATGTGCTTTGTGAAAGACCTATGAGGCGTTTCGATCTATATCTATAGATCTTAATACCTAATATGTAAGCAGCTTCTCCAAGGTCCTTCATTGAAAAACACTTATGCAAGTAGGCCTTTACGCTTTCCAAAAGTTTCATATCATTTCCCTTTAACAATATGTCATCCACATGTAATATGAGAAATGCTACAGAGCTCCCACTCACTTTCTTGTAAATACACGGTTCTCCATAAACCTGTATAAATCCAAACGCTTTAATCACCTCATTAAAGCGAATGTTCCAACTCCGAGATGCTTGCACTTGCACCAGCCCATAGATGGAGCGCCGGAGCTTGCATACTTTGTTAGCATCTTTAGGATCGACAAAACCTTCCGGCTGCATCATATATAGTTCTTCCTTAAGGAAGCCATTAAGGAATGCCGTTTTGACGTCCATTTTCCAGATCTCATAATCATAAAATGCGGCAATTGCTAACATGATTCGGACAGACTTCAGCTTCGCTACGAGTGAGAAAGTGTCATCGTATTCAACTCCTTGAACTTGTCAATAACCCTTAGCAACAAGCCGAGCCTTATAGACGGTTACATTACCAGCCGCGTCAATCTTCTTCTTAAAGATCCATTTATTTTCATTGGCTCGCTTATCATCAGGCAAGTCCACCAAAGTCCATACTTTGTTCTCATAGATGGATCCTATCTCGGATTTCATGGCTTCAAGCCATTTGTTGGAATCCAAGCCCGGCATCGCTTCTTCATAGTTTGAAGGTTCACCGTTGTCCAACAACATGATCTCCAGGACAGGGTTGTCGTACCACTCTGGTGCGAAACGTTTCCTAGTAGACCTTCGACATTCAATAGTAACTTGATCTGAAGTTTCATGATCATCATCATTAATTTCCTCTCCAGCCGGTGTAGGCTCCACGGAAACAACTTACCATGATGCGCTACTCTCCGGTTCGAGTGGAGGTACGATTACCTCATGAAGTTCTATTTTCCTCCCACTTACTTCTTTCGAGAGAAACTCTTTCTCGAGAAAGGATCCATTCTTGGCAACAAAGACTTTGCCTTCGGATCTGAGGTAGAAGGTATACCCAATAGTCTCTTTGGGATATCCTATGAAGACGCACTTTTCCGCTTTGGGTTCGAGCTTCTCAGGTTGAAGTTTCTTCACATAAGCATCGCAACCCCAAACTTTTAGAAACGACAGCTTAGGTTTCTTTCCAAACCATAATTCATACGGTGTCGTCTCAACGCACTTTGACGGCGCCCTATTTAAAGTGAATGCGACAGTCTCTAATCCATATCCCCAAAATGATAGCGGTAAGTCGGTAAGAGACATCATAGATCGCACCATATCCAATAGAGTGCTATTACGACGTTTAGACACCATTTCGCTGAGGTGTGCCAGGCGGCGTGAGCTGTGAAATAATTCCTCATTTCCTTAGGTGCATGCCAAACTTGTGACTTAAATTTTCTCCACCACGATCAAATCATAGGCACTTTATTTTCCTGTCACATTGATTCTCTACCTCACTCTGAAATTCCTTGAACCTTTCAAACGTTTCAGACTTGTGTTTCATTAAGTAGACATACCCATATCTGCTCAAGTCATCAGTGAGGGTGAGAACATAAAGGTAGCCACCGCGAGCCTCAACGCTCATTGGACCGGATACGTCGGTATGTATTATCTCCAACAAGTCAGATGCTCGCTCCATTGTTCCAGAGAATGGAGTCTTGGTCATCTTGCCCATGAGGCATGGTTTGCACGTGTCAAATGATTAGAAATCAGGAGACTCCAAAAGTCCATCATCATGGAGCTTCTTCATGCGTTTGACACCAATATGACCAAGGCGGCAGTGCCACATGTAAGTGGGACTATCGTTATCAACCTTACACTTTTTGGTACTCACACTATGGACATGTGTAACATCACGTTCGAGATTCATCAAAAATAAACCATTGACCAGCAGGGCATGACCATAAAGCATTTCTCTCATATAAATAGAACAACCATTATTCTCAGATTTAAATGAGTAGCCATCTCGCATCAAACGAGATCTAGATACAATGTTCATGCTCAAAGCTGGTACTAAATAACAATTATTGAGGTTTAAAACTAATCCCGAAGGTAGATGTAGAGGTAGCGTGCCGACGACAATCACATCGACCTTCCAACCATTCCCGACGCGCATCGTCACCTCGTCCTTTGCCAGTCTCCGCTTATTCCGCAACTCCTTCTTGGAGTTACAAATGTGAGCAACTGCACCGGTATCAAATACCCAGGAGCTACTACGAGCGCTGGTTAGGTACACATCAATAACAAGTATATCACATATACCTTTAATGTTGCCGGCCTTCTTATCCGCTAAGTATTTGGGGCAGTTCCGCTTCCAGTGACCGGCACCCTTGCAATAAAAGCACTCAGTCTCAGGCTGGGGTCCATTCTTGTTCTTCTTCCCGACAACTTGCTTACCGGGTGCGGCAACAGCTTTGCCGTCCTTTTTGAAGTTCTTCTTAGCCCTGCCTTTCTTGAAACTAGTGGTCTTATTCACCATCAACACTTGATGCTCCTTTTTGATCTCGACCTCTACTGATTTCAGCATCGAGTACAACTCAGGAATTGACTTCTCCATACCCTGCATGTTGTAGTTCATCACCAAGCTCTTGTAGCTAGGTGGAAGCAATTGGAGGATTCTGTCAATGCTCGAGTCATCCGGGAGATTAACTCCCAGCTGAGTCAAGCAGTTGTTCAACCCAAACATTTTGAGTATGTGCTCACTGATAGAACTATTCACCTCCATCTTATAGCTGAAGAACTTGTCAGAGACGTCATATCTCTAGACCTGGGCAAGCTTGGAAAACCAGTTTCAGCTCTTGGAACATCTAATATGCTCCATGTTGCTCAAAACGCTTTCTAAACTGTAAAGCATGCTGCACTGAACCAAGGAGTAATGTGACAGCCCAAGTGATGTCCCTACCTTATTTGGCATGTAACCCCATGTATGAACCTTGTGTCATGAGCTTATGAGATGTTTTCCAACTTGGCATCATGTATGGTTTGCATTCATGCATCATGTCATCATGCATTCCTTTCATTTTTTCTTGCCATGTGTGTTTCATGTGCCTTGTTGTGATGAGATGGTGGTGTATGTTTGCTATGTATGTGTGAGGTGTTGTGTGTGGTTGGATCCATGTGTGCTCCTCCTCTTTTCTTCCCCTCTCTTTTCCTTTGCAACATCCCATTCCAAAACCCTTTCTTACTATTATTATTCATCATCATATTAAGTTTTTTAAAAAATTGTTTAAAAATGTTCATGAGGTGAACCCATATGTTTGATCAATTGTAGGTATGTTTGGTTGGGTGTTTGCAGCTTGTTCGCTTTGTATTTTAAATAAAACAGGAGCTACCAGTTTATATATTAAATAAATTACATGCTCTATAAATCAACTTAAGATTTTTATTAAATAGGACTCTTTATTTCATCCACAAAAATATTTTACTTTTCTCTAAAACCCTTTTCTTCTCTCAGGGTTTTATTTTGTTGTGGCTGGTTTTATTAAATCGGGAAAACCCTTTGCTTCTTCTGTTTTATTTGAGAGAGACTGAGAGAGAGAGGATAGTAGGCCGTGGCCCAGCCCAGAGGGGCAGAAGGGCCACCTGCCCCGTCTCCCTCCTCTGTAAGTCATCGCGCGAGCAACAGAGAGGAGCGAGTAGAGCGCTGTCGCCGTTGCCGTTAGCTGTTCACGGACGTCGAGGCGCTCCCCTCCTATTTAACCTGGACGTCCGCGCCCCTCTAGGGTTTCTCCATCGCCGCCGCTCCCTTCTTCTCCTTCTTCCTCCTTCCTCCCCCTTCTCTGTCAGAGAGCGCAGGTGAGATTCAGAGAGTGCAGAGGCGCTGGTGCTCGTCGCCGTCGTCGCCTCCGACGACCTCGTCCCCGGTGGTGATGGCGTGGTGCTCGCCGTTGCCGTCCATGTTTCGTTCCCGGTGCTAGGAGGTCAGAGAGGCCTTCTTCTTCTTCCTCCTCGCCGCCGGAGCGTCGCCAAGTCTTCTTCCTCTTCGCACGCGTCATCTCCGCCTCTCCTTCCCCTTCGTCACTGTCACGCGCGCCCCCGTGTCTCCGAGAAGCCTCGATGAGTAGCCATCCCTGTCGTCCCCTCTCCTTGCCGTAATTCGTAGAAGCGCCCCCGTGGGCATCGTCACCGCCGCTCGAAAGTCCCAAGCTTGAGCTCGCCTCAGGTCCCCCTCATCGCAAGATGAGACGAGGGATGGATTCCCCATAGTGCCCCTTTCGATTCCGCCCGTTCCTGTCGCCGGAGATCCCCTGTAGTGGCCGGAGTGGTCGCAGCCATTCCCTGTCGCCGGTGCCTTGCTCTGTCTTTAGTTTCGTCAGAGTGCTCGGTTTGGTGTGTGTATAAGATAGGTCGATCCCCCCTTCTGTTGAGAAATGGTAGCGTAGCGCAGTGGTAGCACTCGATGGGGATGTCCAGGAGGACTCGGGTTCGATCCCGAGCCCCTCCCTTTTTTGTGTGTGTGTTTTGTTTTCTTTTTCTTTTCTCTCTTTCTAACAGGAGTGTGTGTGCATATGTTCATGAGATGGTGGTGTCTCCTTTTATTTTTGTTGTATGTGTGAGTGTAGAGTATATATGTGTGTTTGCACATGTGCATGGGGGCACATATGTATGTGTGTGTATGCTATGCATACACACATGAGTATGTGTGTGTTTTCTTTCATGAGGCTCATGTGAGTGTATTGTGCTTATGTTTGTGAGTTGTGGGTGTGTGTGTATGCTATGCATACATACATATGTATGTGGGTGTGCCTATACACACCATGTTCTTGTGTAGATATGCATGTGCAGGTGTGTGGGGTTATTATTCTTGCATGTGCTGCCATGATTAGTGTAGATGAGTAAGGAGTGGATGCTAGACCTTGTGCATGTGTAGATCTATGTGTATGTGAGAGCTCTCATGTGTATATGTGCATGTATGCCTCCAAGCTTTTTTTCTTTTCTTTTTCTTGATGCTATGCTATGCCTAAGTACCTTATTCATGCCTCTTTACCTTTTCCATCAAGTGTCCAATAGAGGGCATGCCAATTTTGGAATCTTACATAAGTGTGGGCAAGTGACATAAGTCATCCATGCCATTGTGGTGATTATTTCGACCTCCCTTATCTCCCTCTTGCTCCAAGAAAGTATATGGGTATGAGTAATGCATTTGGGTAGAATCAACCCAGGAATGCATCTGTGAAGTTAGATTTGACTTTGGGGCAACTTCAAAAAACTGCATTTTTATGCTATGATGCCCTTTTGTCCATTTTATATGATTTAATCCATGTATGGCTTTAAGTTCTTGCCAACATGGAAGTCGTAGTTACAGTTGCTGAGAATGTCCCAGTATTTTTTTTATCTATGCTAAGTCACCAGATCAGTGGCTACCTTGTTGTTAAGTTGCTATGACGATGTTGTTTCTTGCCAACCTGAAATATGACAAAGTCTGGGAAATCTGTTATTATTGTTTTGCCATGTAGAGTGGGTTGTATCTAGCGATATGTTTGGAATTTGGGCATTCTCAGTGCTAGTGATTTGTAGTAGATATTTCCTTCTAGCATCCTGTTAATTTTCATGCGAATAGGAGATCCCTAGCATATTTAAACAGTGCTATCAACTTCCTACATTATTAACTCAGATTCCAGAAAACTGGAATTTTCACAGTGTCCCAGAAAACTGATTCATCATGCCAACTTGATTGCTTCTTACTTATTGATGTGTGGCTCCTTTGCTGGTGGTTTAATTGGATGAATTGATTTGTATGTTGAGTAGATTCTGTCCATATCTTGTTTGTGGCTGTAGGGTTCCTGTAGCTCTAGTTGTGATCTGTAGAAGTTGCTATATTGCTGTTTAGTGGCAAATTTGGTGTTTTAATGTTTTGTGACTTGTGGGAGCTATGCTCCATGGAATTGATTGATTCTTCAGTCTGTTGTGATTGATTTTTCATCACCTATCCAGTGGCTGCCTTGGAATGCCAAGAATCAGCCCAAGTCTTGGTGGTCATGTGACTTTGCCTCCGTACCTTGTCGCGAGCGTATCGTGAGAACCGTAACTCCGTTTCTTGCGATCTTTATATGCATTTCTATCGATTTTGCATGCTGCACCCATATTTGCCATGTCCATGCATGTCTAAATAAGTTAACATGAGGTTCTGTTCAGATTCATTAATAAACAACTTTGCACGTGAAACATGACTAGTTTTGGATTGCCATGGTAGAATTCTTCATAAATTAATCATGCATAATTTTGATTGTGCATTGCACCTTGGTTGGATGTTTATTATGCTGTTTCTCTTGGTTAGACATGAGTGTTGATACTGAGTACGAGGACCCAGGAGAGTACCACTACGAGGATCCCGCTACTTGTTCCGCTGAAGAACCAACATGCAAGATGATCGTACCGGATCCCGGTACTATTTTTGCTTTTTAGTTTCTCTCTTATAATTACAATTGTGCTACCTACCACTTGAATATCATCCTCCCATATTGCCATGACAGCCTCTAACCTCCACATCCTAGCAAACCTTTGATTGGCTAAGTTACCGCTGCTCAGCCCCTCTTATAGCGTTCTTAGTTGCAGGTGCAGGTTGTTCCATATGATAACATGGATTTGGATATCACAATATTATGTTATTTAATTTATGTCACATATATATCTTGGTAGTGGTGGAAGGCTTGGCCTTTTGCTAAGTGATTTGTTCCGCTATTACCGCCATTAGTTCCTTGTTACCCGTGTTTTGTTTTCCATATTATGTGGCAACTTGGATATTTGTTTAACACCCGGTTATAGTAAACATGAAGTAAATTCTAATTAAAATACACCAACTGTGTGAGTAACCGTGATCGTCTCTGCTCGTGAACATGATCCAAGAGAGAACACGATGGGGTTATGATTGACATAAGTAAGTGTTCAGGATCTCATAGAGATCATGCTAGATTCGATCGTTCTTCGTAGGCCACTCATATTTATTTCATGTTGCGTAAGCTAGACACCATATATGTTAGTGCTGCTGCAAACTAAACACTTACCCCATCCCAACCTTTAAGCTTGAATAGTCTCGGTACCCGTGCAGGATGACCTTACCCACCTCCAGTGGGAGTATGATGAGGAAAGAGGCAGGATGTACGTGACGTATCCGGATGAGTAGAGGACCTGGTCGTGATCTTTGGGGCAGCGAGATAGTTTCATTTGCATCTGTTTTATCGTTTGATTTCGTCCGTAGTCGGACCCTGTTTTCATCTTCATGACTTGAACTCTGAGTGGAATTGTAATTTAGCAGGCGGCGAGAGTAAGCCAACTTGTATACTCATCTCTTCTGTAATGTATGATGCAATGTTACTATACTTGCTAACGGCAAGATGCGCCTCTATCCCTTGTGAGGCCCTCGTGTCTTAAAATGGATAGACGTGCATCTTGGGCGTGACAAGTTGGTATCACAGCCATACGACCATAGGAGCCTTTGCTTGTTCGAACTTGGCCAAGTCGTGTCTATTAAAACTATTTTGAGTCTAGTTATATCGGAGAGTAGGATTCTTTTTACTCCTCTTCTATGCTCTGGTGAGGTATTCGACTTAGGAATTTTGTTTCTACTCCTCTTCTCGCTCAAAATTTTTTTAGGATCACGCGGGTATTTTGGAGTCTATATGATGCCGATGTGACAAGGTTCTGTCTTGGTGCCTCCTGTTGGACTTGATTTCTTCCGAGGAGTCAAGCTCCAGGGAATGTTGGCACATCGTTATCATTCAGCTTCCTTGATATATTAGGGCAGAGAATGTTCAGAATTACTTCAATACTTATCATGGTGAGATAAGGTCGGAGTCACCCAGTACCGGGGAGGCATCCGGGGTACCACCATGGTTTAGTATCGTTGTGAGTTCGAGGATTCGAGATTAGACGAGTTTGCGGAGTTTCTTGAATTATGGTGTGGAAGGTTGCGGATGCAGTTGCAGCTGATTACCTAGGGTAGGTTCCTGAGTTCGCAACCCGAATCGCATAAACAAGAAAGTTTTCGGAAGTTCATAGGTGGGAAATCTTGTAGTTATCTAGGATCATCTTCTTCAGATGTATATGGGCATGTACATTTGTTCCGAGTGCTTAGCTCAATACTTTTGTGTTATTGCAAGTGGCTTCTAATTTCTGATGATGTTATCATAATCGGAGAAGCATTCTTACTGATTTTTCAGTAGGAAGGCTATGTTGTTATTTGTTCAATTTCTTTCAAGCATGTGATTCAGCTTATGATTCATCTTATCAATGAGGTGCTGATGCGTTTTGTCCATCTTCAGGATGGCTCCACCAACTCGCAACAATCCGGGTCGTGGTGAGGAGCAGACTGATGTTCCACCACCACCCCCACCACCGCCTCCTCCGCCTCCTCCTCCAGAAGCTTGGCCAGCTGTGATGGCTGCTACCAATGCGAACACTCAGATGTTGCTCAGACTGTTGCAAGAAACGGAGCAGGGTCAGCAAGGTTTTCAAGGCAATTTTCAGAATCAGCTGCAGTTTGCGACACTTAATCAGTTCCTTGCCAACCAGCCCAAGACTTTCACCTGTTGTGAGCAGCCTCTTGATGCTGATGATTGGCTTCGTGATATGAGTAAGCATTTTGAGTGCAGCAATGTCAGGCCAGAGGACTTTGTCAGGTTTGCATCGTTCCAGCTAAAGGGTCAAGCAGCTGATTGGTGGCAGCAGTACAAGGATTCCAGGGGCGATCATGTTGTTACTTGGGACGATTTCCGTCGTGACTTTAGGGCTCATTACATTCCGACAAGTTTTGTCGAAGAAATGCGTGAGAAGTTCAGGCACCTAAAGTAGGGAAGCAAGTCTGTCTATCAATACAACGTCGAGTTCCAGAATCTAGCCCGTTATGCCAAGCAAGATGTTCCAGATGACAAGGCTATGATCTATCAGTTCAGAGGTGGTCTCAAGGATGAGCTTCTGCCAGGCCTAGTTCTTCAAGAACCTCGTGAGTTTGATCAGTTCTCTAACATGGCTTTGAAGATTGAAGCAGCTTAGCTCAAGTTGGAGAACTCTAAGAAGCGTTCAAGGGATTCATATTCTTCTTCTTCCGGCTCTCAGATGGTTCCAAAGCAGCAGAAGTATTGGGTGCCTAATCCTCCTCCGTTTCGTCCTCCTCAGCAGCAGAAGCAGTTCGGTGGTCGTGGTTCTTCCCACCCACCCAACCTAGGATTCCAGCAGAGATCCCAGGCGTCCAAGGGTGTTCTTGTTCCTCCTCCAAGCAATGTTCGTCCGCTTTCTGAGGTGACTTGTCACAAGTGTGGTCAGAAGGGCCACTATGCAAACAAGTGCAACCAGCGGCGTCTTCCGCCTCCTCCTCGTATCAAGCCTCCAGGCAATGCTATGGTGAAGCATAATCCCAAGATCGCGAGAGTGAATATGGTGAATGCAGCAGAGGCAGAGGATTCTTCTCAAGTGATCATGGGTAATCTCTCAGTTAATTCTATTTCTGCAAAAGTGTTATTTGATTCTGGTGCATCGCATTCATTCATGTCTAGACCTTTTGCTATGAAGAATGATTTCTATGCAGAGATGTTGAGTAGACCTTTGGGTGTTGTTTCGCTGGGTGTGGCCATGAAAACCACCTCCATTGTTCCGAATGTTTCTATCAAGATGGGCAATTATTCTTTCTTGGCTTCTCCTTATGTTCTCGGGAATTCTGATATTGATCTCATTCTGGCATGGACTTCTTGGCTATGAATAAGGCTCATATTGATTGCAAAGAAAAAGAAGTCAAGCTGACTCATCCTTCAGAAGACGTGATTATTTTTGCAGCTCACGATGACACAATCCGTCTCTTTGCTCTTAATGAGAAGGGTGAAATCTCGGCGATTTCTCAAATTCCGGTGGTTTGTGAGTATGAAGATGTCTTTCCGGAAGAATTGCCAGGAATGCCTCCGCACCGGCCAGTTGAGTTCGTGATTGATCTCGAGCCTGGAACTGAACCGGTCTGCAAGCGCCCGTATAAACTTGGCCCCGAAGAGCTGAAAGAGTTGAAGAAGCAGCTAGATGAGCAAGAACTTCTGGGTCTGATCAGACCAAGTTCTTCTCCATGGGGTTGTGGTGTTTTGTTTGTCAAGAAGAAAGATGGCACGGATCGTCTTTATGTTGATTACCAGCCATTGAACAAGAAGACAATCAGAAACAAGTACCCACTTCCCAACATCAATGAGTTGTTTGAACAACTGAAAGGTGCCAAGGTTCTCTCGAAGCTTGATCTTGGCATGGGTTATCATCAGATTCACATTCGCGAAGAGGACATTCCCAAGACCACTTTCAGGACGAGTTTTGGCTCTTATGAGTACACCTTCATGTCGTTTGGTCTTGCTAAAGCTCCTCCAACCTTCTCAAGAAGTATGAATTTCATTTTCTCTCCTTTCAAGAATGAGTTTGTCTTGGTCTATCTGGATGATATCCTTGTGTTCTCGGAGACAAAAGAAGATCATGCAGGGCATGTCCGTCTTGTGCTTAACAAGTTAAGAGAGCATCGGTTCTATGGCAAGTTTTCCAAGTGTGAGTTTTGGCTCAATGAAGTGGTGTACCTTGGGCATGTCATCTCTGCCGAGGGAATTAAAGTGCACCCTGAGAAAGTTGAGGCAATCTTGAAGTGGGAACCTCCTCAGAATGTGAAGCAGCTTCAGGGCTTCCTCGGGCTTGCTAGTTATTGCAGAAGATTCGTGGAGAACTTCTCTGAAATTGCTAAGCCTCTGTCCAATCTCCTCTAGAAGAGCGTCAAGTATGTTTGGTCTCCTGAGTGTGATGTGGCGTTCAATACATTCAAGCAGAGACTGACTTCAGCTCCAGTTCTTGTTCCTCTGGAGCAGTCCAAGCCATTCCAAGTTTTCTGTGATGCTTCTCTCCAAGGTCTTGGTGGTGTTCTCATGCAAGACAAGAAGATCGTGGCTTATACCTCGCGTTAGTTGAAGCTGGCCGAGAAGAACTACCCCACTCATGATCTTGAGTTGGCGGCATTTGTGCATGCTCTAATGACTTGGAGGCATTTGTTGTTGGGTAGACCAGTTTAGGTATATACCGATCACAAGAGTTTGAAGTACATTTTCACTCAACCCAATCTGAATCTTCGGCAAACTCATTTGGTGGAAATGCTTGAAGACTTCAACCAAAGCATTGAGTATACTCCTGGGAAAGCAATTGTCATTGCAGACGTGCTC
This sequence comes from Hordeum marinum, assembly GCA_022496015.1. NCBI lineage: Eukaryota > Viridiplantae > Streptophyta > Magnoliopsida > Poales > Poaceae > Hordeum > Hordeum marinum. The sequence continues at coordinate 122,826,631 of CM039673.1, read as the reverse complement.
AGCCGTAAGGCGTACTGCAATAGTCTGATTCTGAAGCCTCTTCAGCCCGAGCTTCGCGAAGCATTCCGCAAGCTCAACCTCCAGATGATTCCACAGGGATTCCTTGCCAATCTTCAAGTCTCTCCGACTCTAGAAGATCAGGTTCACCAAGCGCAGCTTCTTGGCGCTATGGTGAAGAAAGTGAAGAAAGGTGTGGCCAAGAGCATTCCAAAATATAAGTGCTTTCGTATTGATGACAAAGATATCTTGTTCTTTGAGGACCGTCTTGTGGTTCCAAAAGGTGATCTTAGAAAGGTTATCATGAACGAAGCACATAATTCTCTGCTATCCATTCATCCAGGCAGTTCAAAGATGTATCAGTATCTCAAGCAAACCTTCTGGTGGACTCGCATGAAACATGAAATTGCTCAGTTCGTGAACGAGTGTGATGTTTGTCGCAGAGTGAAGGCGGAACATCAACGTCTAGCAGGTCTTCTTCAGCATTTGCCTATCCCAGAGTGGAAATTCGATCATGTAGAGATGGATTTCGTCACTGGGTTTCCCAAGTCCAAGAGAGGCAACGATGCCATCTTTGTGGTTATCGACAAGCTGTCAAAAGTTGCTCATTTCCTGCTAGTCAAAGAATCTATCTCGGCAGCTCAGCTTGCAGAGTTGTATACATCAAGGATAGTGTCTTTGCATGGTATTCCTTAGCTCATCTCTTCTGACCGTGGAAGTCTCTTTACTTCCAAGTTTTGGGAGTTCTTCCAGACTGCTATGGGTACCAAGATCTGTTTCAGCACTGCGTTCCATCCGCGGACAAGTGGTCAAGTTGAGAGAGTCAATCAGATCGTTGAAGATATGCTCAGAGCTTGTGTGATTTCGTTTGGCATGAAGTGGGAAGACTGCCTTCCATAGCTGAATTCTCATACAACAATAGCTTTCAAGCCAGCTCAGGCAAGGCCCCTTTCGAGATTCTCTATGGCAGAAAGTGTCGTACCCTGCTTAACTGGTCTGAAACCGGTAAGCATCAGATATTGGGCAATGACATGATCGCTGAAGCAGAAGAAATGTGCCATGGCATTCGTCAGAACCTCAAAGCAGCTCAGTCCCGACAGAAGAGTTATTATGAGAATAAACATCGGGATGTTTCCTTCCAAGTGGGTGATCTAGTCCATCTCAGAGTCTCTCCCATGAAGGGCACTCAGCGGTTTGGAATTAAAGGGAAGCTAGCTCCTCGTTTTGTTGGTCCTTTCAAAGTTGTTGGCAAGAGAGGTGGTCTTGCATATCAACTAGAGATTCCTCCAAATTTCGCAAATGTGCACGATGTCTTCCATGTTTCTCAGCTCCGGAAATGTTTCAAGACTCCTGAGCGGACCATTGACCTCCAAGACATCGATCTCCAAGAAGATCTCTCTTATCGAGAGCACCCAGTTGCCATTCTTGAAGAAACCGAGCATAAGACTCGCAACAAGTCTATCAAGTTCCTCAAGGTGAAGTGGTCTCATCATCCCGACAAAGAAGCTACTTCGGAACGCGAGGACCTTCTTCTTTCCGAATTCCCGGACTTCTTTCGTTCCTAGATCTCGGGTCGAGATCCTCTTGTAGTGTGGGAGAGTTGTGACAGCCTAAGTGTTGTCCCTACCTTATTTGGCATCTAACCCCATGTATGAACCTTGTGTCATGAGCTTATGAGATGTTTTCCAACTTGGCATCATGTGTGGTTTGCATTCATGCATCATGTCATCATGCATTCCTTTCATTTTTTCTTGCCATGTGTGTTTCATGTGCCTTGTTGTGATGAGATGGTGGTGTATGTTTGCTATGTATGTGTGAGGTGTTGTGTGTGGTTGGATCCATGTGTGCTCCTCCTCTTTTCTTCCCCTCTCTTTTCCTTTGCAACATCCCATTCCAAAACCCTTTCTTACTATTATTATTCATCATCAGATTAAGTTGTTTTAAAAATTGTTTAAAAATGTTCATGAGGTGGCCCCATATGTTTGATGAATTGTAGGTATGTTTGGTTGGGTGTTTGCAGCTTGTTTTCTTTGTGTTTTAAATAAAACAGGAGCTGCCATTTTATATATTAAATAAATTACAAGCTCTATAAATCAACTTAATATTTTTATTAAATAGGACTCTTTATTTCATCCACAAAAATATTTTACTTTTCTCTAAAACCCTTTTCTTCTCTCAGGGTTTTATTTTGTTGTGGCTGGTTTTATTAAATGGGGAAAACCCTTTGCTTCTTCTGTTTTATTTGAGAGAGAGTGAGAGAGAGGATAGTGGGTCGCGGCCCAGCCCAGAGGGGCAGAACGGCCACCTGCCCCGTCTCCCTCCTCCGTTAGTCATCACGCAAGCAGCCGAGAGCAGCGAGCAGAGCGCTGTCGCCGTCACCGTTAGCTGTTCACGGACGTCGAGACGCTCCCCTCCTATTTAACCTGGACGTCTGTGCCCCTCTAGGGTTTCTCCATCGTCGCCGCCACCTTCTTCTCCTTCTTCCTCCTTCCTCCCCCTTCTCTGTCACAGAGCGCAGGTGAGATTCAGAGAGTGCAGATGCGCTGGTGCTCACCGCCGTCGTCGCCTCCGACGACCTCGTCCCCGGTGGTGATGGCGTGGAGCTTGCCGTTGCCGTTCGCATTTCGTTCCTGGCACTAGGAGGCCAGAGGAGGCCTTCTTCTTCTTCCTCCTCACCGTCGGAGCGTTGCCGGGCCTTTTTCCTCTTTGCGCGCATCGTCTCCGCCTCTCCTTCCCCTTCGTCACCGTCGCTCGCACCCCCGTGTCTCCGAGAAGCCTCGGTGAGCAGCCGTCCCCGCTGTCCCCTCTCCTCGCTGTAATTCGTAGAAGCGCCGCCATGGCATCGTCGCCGCCACTCGAAAATCCCGAGGTTGAGCTCGCCTTAGGTCCCCCTCATCGCAAGATGAGATGAGGGATGGATTCCCCATAGTGCCCCTTTCAATTCCGCCTGTTCCTGTCGCCGGAGATCCCCTCTAGTGGCCGGAGTGGTCACCGCCGTTCGCTGTCGCTGGTGCCTTGCTCTATCTTTTCAGTTTCGTCAGAGTGCTCGGTTCGGTGTGTGTATAAGATAGGTCGATCCCCCTTCTGTTGAGAAACGGCAGCGTAGCGCAGTGGTAGCACTCGATGGGGATGTCCAGAAGGACTCGGGTTCGATCCCCAGCCCGTCCCTTTTTTGTGTGTTTTGTTTTCTTTTTCTTTTCTTTCTTTTCTTTTTATCTCTTGCTAACATGAGTGTGTGTGCATATGTTCATGATATGGTGGTGTCTCCTTTTATTTTTGTTGTATGTGTGTGTAGAGTGCATATGTGTGTTTGCACATGTGCATGGGGGCACATATGTATGTGTGTGTATCCTATGCATCACACATGAGTGTGTGTGTTTTCTTTCATGATGCTCATGTGACTGTAGTGTGCTCATGTTTGTGAGTTGTGGGTATGTGTGTATGCTATGCATACATACATATGTATGTGGGTGTGCCTATACACACCATGTGCTTGTGTAGATATGCATGCGTAGGTGTGTGGGGTTATTCTTCTTGCATGTGCTGCCATGATTAGTGTAGATGAGTAAGGAGTGGATGCTAGACCTTGTGCGTGTGTTGATCTATGTGTATGTGAGAGCTCTCATATGTATATGTGCATGTATGTATCTCCTAGCTTGTTTTCTATTCTTGTTATTGATGCTATGCTATGCCTAAGTACCTTATTCATGCCTCTTTACCTTTTACATCAAGTGTCCAATAGAGGGCATGCCAATTTTGGCCTCTTACATAAGTGTGGGCAAGTGACATAAGTCATCCATGCCATTGTGGGGATTATTTTGACCCCCCTTATCTCCCTCTTGCTCCAAGCAAGTATAGGGGTATGAGTAATGCATTTGGGGTAGAATCAACCCAGGAATGCATCTGTGAAGTCAGATTTGATTTTGGGGCAACTTCACAAAACTGCATTTTTATGCTGTGATGCCCTTTTGTCCATTTTATATGATTTAATCCATGTATGGTTTTAAGTTCTTGCCAACATGGAAGTGGTAGTTAAAGTTCCTGGGAACGTCCCAGTATTTTTGTTATCTATGCTAAGTCACCAGATCAGGGGCTAACTTGCTGTTAAGTTGCTATGATGATGTTGTTTCCTGCCAACCTGAAATATGACCAAGTCTAGGAAATCTGTTGTTATTCTTTTGCCATGTAGAGTAGGTTGTATCTGGTGATATGTTTGGAATTTGGGCATGCTCAGTGCTAGTGATTTGAGTAGATATTTACTTCTACCATACTGTTAATTTTAATGCCAATAGGATCTCTCTAGCATATTTAACCAGTGGTGTCAAGTTGCTACTTTATTAACTCAGATTCCAGAAAACTGGAATTTTCACTAAGTCCCAGAAAACTGATTTATCATGCCAACTTGATTGCTTCTTGCTTATTGATGTGTGGCTCCTTTTCTGGTGGTGTAATTGGATGAATTTATGTGTATGTTGAGTAGATTCTGTCCATATCTTGTTTGTGGCTGTAGGGTTCCTGTAGCTCTAGTTGTGATCTGTAGAAGTTGCTATATTGCTGTTTAGTGGCAGATTTGGTGTTTTATTGTTTTGTGACTTGTGGGAGCTATGCTCCATGGAATTGATTGATTCTTCAGTCTATTGTGATTGATTTTTCGTCACCTATCCAGTGGCTGCCTTGGAATGCCAAGAATCAGCCGAAGTCTTGGTGGTCATGTGACTTTGCCTCCGTACCTTGTCGCGAGCGTATCGTGAGAACCGTAACTCCGTTTCTTGCGATCTTTATATGAATTTCTATCGATTTTGCATGCTGCACCCATATTTGCCATGTTCATGCATGTCTAAATAAGTTAACATGAGGTTCTGTACAGATTCATTAATAAACAACTTTGCACACGAAACATGACTAGGTTTGGATTGCCATGGTAGAATTCTTCATAAATGAATCATGCATCATTTTGATTGTGCATTGCACCTTGGTTGGATGTTTATTATGCTGTTTCTCTTGGGTAGACGCGAGTGTTGATACTGAGTACGAGGACCCAGGAGAGTACCACTACGAGGATCCCGCTACTTGTTCCGCTGAAGAACCAACAAGCAAGATGATCGTACCGGATCCCGATACTATTTTTGCTTGCTAGTTTCTCGCTCTTATCGTTACCATTGCGCTAGCTACCACTTGAATATCAGCGTCCCATATTGCCATGATAGCCTCTAACCTCCACATCCTAGCAAACCTTTGATTGTCTAAGTTACCGCTGCTCAGCCCCTCTTATAACATTCTTAGTTGCAGGTGTAGGTTGTTCCATGTGATAACATGGATTTGGATATCATACTATTCTATTATTTAATTTAAGGAACATATATCTTGGTAGTGGTGGAAGGCTTGGCCTTTTGCTAAGTGATTTGTTCCGCTATTACCACCATTAGTTCCTTGTTACCGGTGTTTTGTTTTCCATATTATGCGCTCCTAACATGCTCGGGGTTGTTATGGGACCCCCTTGTTTATTCGGTTAAGATAAAAACTTGTCTGGCAAGACCCAAGATTGGTACTACATTTGCTTAACAACTTAATAAAATTGCATAGGGTCTTGCACACCCGTGGATAATTTAATCAACCCCCGGGCCAGTGCTCCTCATGAGTGTTGGTCCAAACTAGAGCACTGTGCGGGGCCAACCTAGGGCAACTTGGGAGATTTCTATCAGGCCACCGTACACTAGCTTATTCGTCATGTCCTGAGAACGAGATACGCGGCTCTTATCGGGTTCGTCGACACGTCGGGTGGTCTTGCTGGATTGATTTTACCTTTATCGAGTGTCTTGCGTGTGGAGTTTGACTTACTTCGGGTTTACTCGAGGTATTGGAATTCCTTTGGAATTACCTATAATGATCGCGAGATCCGCGGTCGAGGCATTCCCACGGAGTGTGGTTAATTTGGTAATGGAATAGTTGAAGCACCCCTGCAGGGTTAAATCTTTCGAAAAGCCATGCCCGCGGTTATGTGGCAACTTGGATATTTGTTTAACACCTGGTTATAGTAAACGTGAAGTAAACTCTAATTAAAATACACCAACTATGTGAGTAACCGTGATCGTCTCTGCTCGTGAACATGATCCGAGAGAGAACATGGTGGGGTTATGATTGACGTAAGTAAGTGTTGAGGATCTCATAGAGATCATGCTAGATTTGATCGTTCTTCGTAGGCCACTCATATTTATTTCATGTTGCGTAAGCTAGCCACCATATATGCTTAGTGCTGCTGCAAACTAAACACTTACCTCATCCCAACCTTTAAGCTTGAATAGTCTCGGTACCCGGGCACATGATAGCTGAGTCCTCTGTGGCTCACAGTTTACTACAACACTCCATGTACAGGTTCAGATGAGTACGTGCAGGATGACCTTACCCAGCTCCAGTGGGAGTATGATGAGGAAAGAGGCAGGATGTACATGACGTATCTGGATGAGTAGAGGACCTGGTCATGATCTTTGGGGCAGCGAGTTAGTTTCATTTGCATCTGTTTTATCGTTTGATTTCGTCCGTAGTCAGACCCTATTTTCATCTTCATGACTTGAACTTTGAGTGGAATTGTAATTTAGCAGGTGGCGAGTGTAAACCAACTTGTATACTCATCTCTTCTGTAATGTATGATGCAATGTTACTATACTTGCTAACGGCAAGATGCGCCTCTATCCCTTGCGAGGCCCTCATGTTTGAAAATGGATAGACGCGCATCTTGGGCGTGACAAGTAATCATCAGAGCGTGACTGCCAAGCATTCGTAACGTCTTGGTCCGCTGGGAAAATGGGTGGGTCACCTAGCGGTGCATCAAGGACATACAATCTCCTGGAAGCTATGAGGATGATCCTCAAGCTACGGACCTAGTCCGCATAGTTGCTTCCATCATCTTTCAGCTTGGTTTTCTCTAGGAATGCGTTGAAGTTGAGGGTGACATTAGCGTTGGCCATTGGATCTACAATATAGATTGTAACAATTTTAGACTAAGTTCATGATAATTAAGTTCACATAATCAAATTATTTAAGGAACTCCCACTTAGATAGACATCTCTCTAGTCATCCAAGTGACACATGATCCAAGTCAACTAGCCCGTGTCTGATCATCACGTGAGACAGACTAGTCATCCATGGTGAACATCTCCATGTTGATCATATATTCTATATGACTCATGTTCGACCTTTCGGTCTTCCGTGTTCCGAGGCCATGTCTGTACATGCTAGGCTCGTCAAGTCATCCTAAGTGTTTCGCGTGTGTAAATCTGGCTTACACCCATTGTATGCGAACGTTAGAACTTATCACACCCGATCATCACGTGGTGCTTCGGAACAACGATCCTTAGAAACGGTGCATAGTTAGGGTGAACACATTTCTTGAAAATTTATTGAGAGATCATCTTATTTACTACCGTTGTTCTAAGAAAATAAGATGTAAACATGATACACATCACATGCAATCAATATAGTGACATGATATGGCCAATATCATCTTGCTCCTTTGATCTCCATCTTCGGGGCACCATGATCATCACTGTCACCGGCACGACACCATGATCTCCATCATCATGATCTCCATCATCGTGTCTTCATGAAGTTGTCTCTCCAACTATTACTTCTACTACTATGGCTAACATTTAGCAATAAAGTAATGTAATTACATGGCATTTATGATTGACACGCATGTCATACAATAAAATAAGAGAACTCTTATGGCTCCTGCCAGTTTTCATACTCATCGACATAAAATTCATGAATCCTATACATGAACATGATCAATCTCATACATCACAATGCATCGCATCACATCCTTTGGCCATATCACATCACAAGGCATATGCTGCAAAAACAAGTTAGACGTCCTCTAATTTGTAGTTGCAAGTTTTTACTTGGCTGCTATAGGTTTCTAGCAAGAACGTTTCTTCTCTATGCAAAAACCACAACGTGATATGCCAATTGCTATTTACCCTTCATAAGGTCCCTTTTCATCGAATCCAATCCGACTAAAGTGGGAGAGACAGACACCCGCTAGCCACCTTATGCAACAAGTGCATGCCAGGCGGTGGAATCGGTCCCACGTAAGCGTACGTGTAAAGTTGGTCCGGGCCGCTTCATCCCAAAATACTGCCGAATCAAGATAAGACTAGTAGTGGTAAGCAAATTAACAAGATCGACGCCCACAACAACTTTGTGTTCTACTCGTGCATATATTCTACGCATAGACCTAGCTTTGATACCACTGTTGGGAGACGTAGTAGTAAATCAAAAAAAATTCCTTCGTGTTCACCAAGATCTATCTATGGAGAAACCAGCAACGAGTGGAAAGATATTGCATCTTCATACCTTTCAAGATTGCTAAGCGGAAGCATTACAAGAACACGGTTGGTGGAGTCATACTCGCAGCGATTCAGATCGCGGTGGATTCCGATCATAGCGCCGAACAACAGCGCCTCTGCGTTCAATACACGTGCAGCCTGTTGACGTCTCCTATGCCTTGATCCAGCAAGGAGGAAGGAGAGGTTGAGGGAGAGCTCCGACAGCATGACGGCATGGTGATGGTGGAGCTGCGTGGTCTCTGGCAGGGCTTCGCCAAGCACCACGGAGAACGAGGAAGAGGAAGGGTAGGGCAGCGCCGAAAGAGAGAACTCGTGTGTCTCGCAGCCCCAAAACCCTCCACTATATATACGAGGAGAGGGAGGGAGGGAGCAGCCCTAGGGTTCCCAATCTAGGGGCTGTGGCCGGCCCTAGATTGGCCATCTGGCCGGCGGCCAGAGGGGGAGAGGGGAGGGTGCAGCCCTAGGTGGGCCTTAGGCCCATCTGGGCCTAGGGTTTCCCCTCCTTCCCACCTTTCCTCCGCCTTGGGCCAGGGTGGAGGGCGCACCAGCCCACTCTGGGGATGGTCCCTTCCACTCTCGTTCCACGCAGCCCTCTGGTGCCCGTAGCCCCACTTGGTGGACCCCCGGAACACTTCCGGTGGTCCCGGTACGCTACCGGTGATGTGCGAAACCCTTCCGGTGACCAAATCCACACTTCCTATATATCAATCTTTACCTCCAGACCATTCCGGAACTCCTCGTGACATCCAGGATCTCATTCGGGACTCCGAACTACCTTCAGTAACAAAGTACATTATTTCCCTATAACCCAAGCATCATCGAACCTTAAGTGTGTAGACCCTACGGGTTCGGGACACACGTAGAAATGACCGAGACACCTCTCCGGTCAATAACCAACAGCGGGATCTGGATACCCATGTTGGCTCCCACATGCTCCACGATGATCTCATCAGATGAACCACGATGTCTGGGATTCAATCAATCTCGTATACAATTCCATTTGTCTACTGGTACGATACTTGCCCGAGATTTGATCGTCGGTATCCCTATACCTTGTTCAATCTCGTTACCGACAAATCTCTTTACTTGTTCCGTAACACATCATCTCGTGGCTAAATCCTTAGTCACATTGAGCTCATTAAGATGATGTCTTATCGAATGGGCCCAGAGATACCTCTCCGTCACACGGAGTGACAAATCCCAGTCTCGATTCGTGCCAACCCAACAGACACTTTCGGATATACCTGTAGTGTACCTTTATAGCCACCCAGTTCTGTTGTGATGTTTGGAACACCCAAAGTATTCCTACGGTACCCGGGAGTTGCACAATCTCATGGTCTAAGGAAATGATAATTGACATTGGAAAAGCTTGAGCAGACGAACTACACGATCTTGTGCTATGCTTAGGATTGGGTCTTGTCCATCACATCATTCTCCTAATGATGTGATCACATTATCAATGGCATGCAATGTCCATGGTCATGAAACCGTGACCATCTATTGATCAACGAGCTAGCCAACTAGAGGCTCACTAGGGACATGTTGTCGTCTATGTGTTCACACATGCATTATGGTTTGCTGTTAACACAATTATAGCATAAACAATAGACAATTATCATGAACAAGGAAATACAATAATAACCATTTTATAGTTTCCTCTAGGGCATATTTCCAACAACATCTCCCTCCCTCTAGATTGCTTCTCCTCTGGATCGGTTCGGTATTGCTTAGCAAAGCTCTGCCGGATCAGCTCCACCACCGCCGCCGTCACGTCGTCGTGCTGCCGGAGAACCCATATACCTCTCCACCCTTGCTTACTGGATCAATAAAGAGGAGATCATCATCGATCTGTATGTGTGATGAACGCAGAGGTGTCGTCCATTTGGCGCTAGACCATGATTGGATCGCGGGACAGCTTGCGATTTGGATCGCAAAGACGTTCGACTAGATCAACCGCGTTTCTTAATGCTGCCCACTTAGCGATTGATGTCTACTACACAACTTTATTCTTTTAGACACGTGTTGGGCCTCCAAGCGCAGAGTTTTGTAGGATAGTGGCAATTTTCCGTCAAGTGGATGACCTAATGTTTATCAATCCATGAGAGGTGTAGGATGAAGATGGTCTCTCTCAAACGACCCTGCAACCAAATACAAGAAATCTCTCGTGTCCCCAACACACCCAATACAGTGGTAAATTGTATAGGTCCACTAGTTCATCGAAGAGATGGTGATAGAAGTGTAATATTGATGGTAGAAATATATGTTTATAATCTGAATAAATAAAAACAGCAAGGTAGCAAATAGTAAATAGGCACAAAAATGATATTGCAATGTTGAAAACAAGGCCTAGGGTCCGTACTTTCGCTAGTGCAATTTCTCAACAGTGCTAACAAACTTGGATCATATGATTATCCCTCAAAGTGAAATAAAGAATCACTCCCGAGTTACTATTAGCGGATAACAAAAGATAGAAATTGTTTGTAGGGTACGAAACCACCTCAAAGCTATTATTTCCATTCAATCTATCCTAGAGTTCGTACTAGAATAACGAAATCTATTCTTTCCGATCGATCTACTCAAGAATTCGCACTAGAATAACACCAAAGAAAATTCATATTCATAATACTCAATCCACACAAAGAACTACAAGGGATCCCCAAAGTTTCTATCAGAGAAAAGATAATAAAAACGTGCATCAACCCTTATGCATAGATTAACCTAACATCACCGCGGGAATCCACAAGTTGAGTGCCATAACGTATATCAAGTGAACCAATAAGATACCCCAATGTCACCTCAAGTATTCATACCGCAAGACATACATCATGTGTTCCCAAATCTGAACATTCAATTTGACATAACAAAACTTCAAAGGGTAAAGATTCAATTCATCACAATAAGAGTATAGAGGGGAGAAACATCATATGATCCATCTATATTAACAAAGCCCATGATATAGATCACGAGAGAGATTAAACACATAGCTACTGGTACAAACCCTCAGCCCCGAGGGTGGACTACTCCCTCGTCATCACGGTGGCCGCCGAGATGATGAAGATGGCCACCGGAGATGATTCCCCCCTCTGGCAGGGTGCCGGAACGGGGTCTAGATTGGTTTTCGGTGGCTACGGAGCCTTGCGGCAGTGGAACTTCTGATCTAGGACTTCCCCAAAGGGTTTCAGAATATTTGGGAATTTATAGTGCAAAGAGGGGTGCGGGAGGCCACAGAGGTGGGCACAACCCACCTAGGCGCACTAGGGGGCCCAGGCGCGCCTTGGTGGGTTGTGCCCCCCTCGGGGCACCCTCAGGTGCAGCTCTGTCCTATTGGGTTCCTTCTAGTCCAAAAAAATCTCCAAAAAGTTTTGTGGTGTTTGGACTCCGTTTGATATTCATTTCTTGTGATGTAAAAACAAGAAAAAACAGCAACTGGCACTGGGTCAATAGGTTAGTCCTAAAAAATGATATAAAGTTGCTATAAAATGATTGTAAAACATCCAAGAATGATAAAATAACAGCATGAATACTTCATAAATTATAGATACGTTGGAGACGTATCAGCATCCCCAAGCTTACTTCCAACTCATCCTCGGGTAGGTAAATGAAAAAAGAATTAATTTATGAAGTGTGAATGCTAGCAAAGTGCATAAGTTTGATTAATGATAATTTCAATCACTTTTCCTAGCATCATTACAGAAATTCTTTTCTCATAAGGTTTTCTCATGTTAAAGTAGCAATCAATTCACATGTTAAGGTTCAAACAATGAATTCTCTTGAAACCCAATAACCTATGTTCTCAGTCACCAAGCAATTGCAATTCAACTTATTCAACAGAGTTTAAGTAAGAGATCCACATACTCAACCATCATATAGTCTTCAATGATTTCTAACACTCACCGCATACACATGGGCAAAACATTTCAGCCGGACACATAGAAAGATAGGGGCTTATTGCTTTTCCTCCCAACGTATACACCTCAAGGGTGATGTAAACAATAATAACTCATGCTACCCATATTCAACTAGACATATCTGCCTAGATCTTTCCTCACCACGTGATGCTTGCCAAAGGAGAAAAATAAAAAGGAATAGAGATAAAAACTTTGACTCTTTCATAAAAGTAAATACATAAATTAAAAGATAGGCACTTCGTAGAGGGAAGTAGGGACTTGTAGAGGTGCCAGAGCTCAAAGCGAAAAGCTTAGAGATAAAAACATTTTGGGAGGTGTATCCATCCCACCAATTAAAACGACTTAGAGTTCCCAACACTTTCCATGCTAGATATATCATAGGCGGTTACCAAACAGAAAATAAAGTTTATTCCTTTTTCCACCATACTTTCACTTTCCAAGGAATTTATTATTTGACAACATAAAGTAATTCATTTTTGCATTTTGGGACTGGGCATCCCTAATACCTTTTCCTTACTCTCATTCAATGACAAGTGAATAAACACTCATCATGAGAATAAAAAATCTAGCATGGAAAATATTAGCCACCCCTCACCGCTCCACGAGCGAAACAAACACACAAAAGAGAAGTTTATTTTCAAAATTAGAGATGTCACATACAAATTTGCTTACAATGGCACGGAAATACCCCATATACTTAGGTATATTGGACTCTTGAAAATAAGATTTGGGTTTAAGGGTTTTTGGATGCACAAGTAGTATCTCTACATGGTGCGGAATTTTTGGCTAGCAAAGATGGGGGCAAGCACCACATGTTGAAGGATCTATGACAATATAACTTCTATGTGAATATGAACAAACATAAATCATTACATTGTTTTCCTTGTCCAACATCAACAATTTTGGCATATAATATTTTGATGGGGGATCACAATCACAACAGATTTCTAGGATAGTGTATTTGCATGTGAAAGTTCTCTTCCTTATACTAATTATTTGTGAATTGCTTGTATGACCAATATTGTTATTGTCAAGCCTCAAAATATTTCACTTTCTAAACCCAATGTGAAGCTAATACTAAGCATGATATGATTTCAACTTCATGACATTCAATTTATTCAACAATTTACTCATAGGATATAAGTGAAGCACAAGAGCAATTCCAAAGAAAAGAGCTTCGTTGACAGGATGTGAATGCCGCTTACTTAGCCTCCTTGGTGACTATTTGAGGAATCTATTTTATTTAAGACTTTCAGATCTAAGTATTTTATTAAAAAAGAAAGTAAAACAAAAATAAAATGATACTTCAAGAATATCACATATCAAGTGAAGAAGCAAAAATTTAGGATCAACCGATACTAACCGATAATTGTTGATGAAGAAAGGTGGGATGCCTACTGCGGCATCCCCAAGCTTAGATGCTTGAGAGTTCTTGAAATATTTACTTGGGGTGCCTTGGGCATCCCCAATCTTGAGCTTTTTTATCTCGTTCAGTCCACTCATACCACGGTTTCACCTATTCTCAAAAACTTCATTCACACAAAACTCAAAAAGAACTCGTGAGATAGGTTAGTACACATAATAATAAATCAACTCTTTATGTACTGCCAAGACAAGTTGCCTAATAATTTTCAAACATTAGGTATTGTATACTATCATTTCCACAATTTATATCTACCAATATAGGCTATGGAAACCATAGGATAAGTAGATAACAAAACTATGACAGCTATTTGTCCAAACAAAACAGTCTATAGCAATTTATGAAAACAATGTACTTCTGTACTTCACAAAATTATGAAAATTTCGGACATGCTATAAAATTTATATCAGAACCATGTTTAAGAATTTCAGAAACTATACACATTCCAGTAAAATATGAAAATTTAAACACTACAGCCAAAGTTTCTGTTTTTACACAACACTCATAAACATGCAATGCAAGCATCCTAAAGCAATTCTTGAAACTTTTTATTGAAAAACTAGATTATAAATAACACCTAACATAAAAATACAAAATATAATGATGATCCAAGCAAAACTCATATTATGTGACGAATAAAAATATAGCTCCAAGTAAGATATACCGATAGTGTTGAAGACGAAAGAGGGGATGCCTTCCGGAGCATCCCCAAGCTTAGACGCTTGAGTCTTACTTTAGTATTACCTTGGGGGTGCCTTGGGAATACCCAATCTCAGGTTCTTGTCACTCCTTATTCTCCTCATATCGGTGTCTCACCCAAAACTTGAAAACTTCAATCACACAAAACTTAACGGAACTTCATGAGATGGGTTAGTGTAGTAAATATAGATCATTCACTTAGGTACTGTCAAGACAAGATTCATAATTATTCCCACATGATACCTACCATTATTCCCGCAATTTATATTACTCAATATAAGCTGTAGGAACACCTGAAACAAGCAAACTATGCATGCAAAACAGAATATGTCAAAAACAAAACAGTCTGTAAAGATCTGAATGATCACCATACTTCCCCGACTCTACAAATTCTGAAAGATTAGGAACACGTGATAAATTTTTATATTTATATTTTGAAAAAATAATCAACTCCAAATAACTCTTCTTTTAAAAACTAGAATTATTTTCGTGAGCACAAAAGTTTCTGTTTTTCAGCAAGATCAAATCAATTATCACCCCACATGATCCCAAATGCTTTACTTGGTACATTATTGAAACAAAAGGAATAAAACATGATTACTACATTATCTTAATCATGTTAACACACAAAAACAGTAGGTAAAAGTGTTGGGTTGTCTTCTGACAAGCGCTTTTCTTTTATGCCTTTTTAAGCTAGGCATGATGATTTCAATGATGCTCGCATAAAAGTAAAGAATTGAAACATAAAGAGAGCATCATGAAGCATATGACTAGAACATTTAAGCCTAACCCACTTCCTATGCATAGGGATTTTTTGAGAAAACAATTTATGGGAGCAAGAATCAACTAGCATAGGAAGGCAAAACAAGCATAGCTTCAAGATTTTCAACACATAGAGAGGAAGCTTGATATTATTGCAATTCCTATAAGCATATGTTCCTCCCTCATAATAATTTTCATTAGCATCATGAAGAAATTCCACAATATAACCAGCACATAAATCATTATTTTGATGATGCACAAGCATAGAAAATTTGTCACTCTCCACATAAGCAATTTTCTTCTCATTCAAAATAGTGGGAGCAAACTCAACAAAATAACTATCATGACATACTTGATTAACATAACCACTTTGAATATTAAAACCATGATGACAAATTTCATGGTTACCATTACTCTTTATAGCATACGTGTCATCACAATAATCATCATAGATAGGAGGCATGTCATAATCATAATAGTTTTGCTCATCAAAACTTGGGGGGCTAAAAATATCATCTTCATCAAACATAGCATCCCCAAGCTTGTGGCCTCGCATATCATTAGCATCATGAATATTCAGAGAATTCATACTAACAATATCACTATCATGCTCATCACTCAAAGATTTAGTGTCAAACATTTTAATAACTTCTTCTTCTAACGCTTGAGCACAATTTTCCTTTCCACCATTTTCAAGAAAGATATTATGAAGATGATCAATAATATGATGCAACCTCAATTAAATTTTTTGCAGTTTTCTTTAATAAACCAAACTAGTGATAAAACAAGAAACTAAAAGATTCGATTGCAAGATCTACAGATATACCTTCATGTACTCATCTCCCCGGTAACGACAGCAGAAAAGAGCTTGATGTCTACTACGCAACTTTATTCTTGTAGACACGTGTTGGGCCTCCAAGGGCGGAGTTTTCTAGGACAGTAGCAATTTTCCCTAAAGTGGAAGACCTAAGGTTTATCAATCCGTGAGAGGTGTAGGATGAAGATGGTCTCCCTCAAATGACCCTACAACCAAATACAAGAAATCTCTTGTGTCCCCAACAGACCCAATACAATGGTAAATGTATAGGTGCACTAGTTCGGCGAAGAAATGGTGATAAAAGTGTAATATTGATGGTAGAAATATATTTTTATAATCTGAATAAATAAAAACAGCAAGGTAGCAAATAGTAAACAGGCACAAAAACGGTATTGCAATGCTTGAAAACAAGGCCTAGGGTCTGTACTTCCGCTAGTGCAATTTCTCAAAAGTGCTAACATAGTTAGATCATATGATTATCCCTCAAAGGGCAATAAAGAATCACTCCAGAGATCCTATTAGCGGAGAACAAAAGATATAAATTGTTTGTAGGGTACAAAACCACCTCAAAGCTATTCTTTCCATTCAATCTATCTTACAGTTCGTACTAGAATAATGCAAGTTATTCTTTCCGATCGATCTACTCAAGAGTTCATACTAGAATAATACCAAAGCAAATTCATATTCATAATACACAATCCACACAAATAACTACAAGGAATCCCCAAAGTTTCTATCAAAGAAAAGATAATAAAAACGTGCATCAACCCCTATGCATAGATTACCCCAATATCACCGCGGGAATCTGCAAGTTGAGTGCCATAACGTACATCAAGTGAACCAATAAGATACCCCAATGTCACCTCAAGTATTCATACCGCAAGACATACATCATGTGTTCCCAAATCTGAACATTCAATCCGACATAACAAAACTTATAAAGGGTAAAGATTCAATTCATCACAATAAGAGTATAGAGGAGAGAAACATCATATGATCCATCTATATTAACAAAGTCCATGATATAGATCACGAGAGAGAGATTAAACACATAGCTACTGGTACAAACCCTCAACCCCAAGGGTGGACTACTCCCTCCTCATCATGGTGGCCGCCGGGATGATGAAGATGGCCACCGGAGATGATTCCCCCTCTGACAGTGTGCCGGAACGGGGTCTAGATTGGTTTTCGGTGGCTACAGAGCCTTGCGACGGCGGAACTTCTGATCTAGGGCTGCCCCGAAGGGTTTCGGAATATTTGGGAATTTATAATGCAAAGAGGGGGTGCGGGAGGCCACCGAGGTGGGCACAACCCACCTGGGCGCGCCAGGGGGCCCAGGCGCGCCCTGGTGGGTTGTGCCCCCCTCGGGGCACCCCCGAGGTGCAGCTCTGGTCCATTGGGTTCCTTCTGGTCCAAAAAATATCTCCAAAAAATTTTGTGGTGTTTGGAGTCCGTTCAATATTGATTTCCTGCAATGTAAAAAACAAGAAAAAAACATCAACTCGCACTGGGCACTGGGTCAACATGTTAGTCCCAAAAAATGATATAAAGTTTCTATAAAATGATTGTAAAACATCCAAGAATGATAAAATAACAGCATGAATACTTCATAAATTATAGATATGTTGGAGACGTATCAGCGATCTACAAGGGTATGTAGATCCGATCTATCCTCTTGTAGATGTTCTCCTAGATTGATCTTGGTGAACCATAGGAATTTCTTTGTTTCCCATGGAACATTCCCCAACATAGCAATGAGAAGGGACAATTTGTCTATGTACCCTCGTATACCATTAAACAGAAGCATATATTACGTGGTTGTTGTAGTTGTACTCTTCATGATCCTATCACAATCCAATCCGATCCAGCACCGAACGGACGACACCTCCTTGTTCAGCACACGTGCGGCTCGACAATGTTTCCGCCTCCTTGATCCAGCAAGCAAGGGTGGAGAAGTATATGGGATATCGATCAACACGACGTCGTGGTGAAGATGGTGGTGAAGTAGTGCTAGCAAGGCTTCGCCAAACGGCTCCAAAACTGCGAATGAGGAAGAAGGGGATAGGCGGGAGGGAGAGGGCTACCTCAAGGGAGAGGACTTCTTGTGTTCAGCCCTCTCCTCCCCTCTAATCTTTATAGGAGGCAAGGGGGAGGAGGGGGACGCAACCTTGACCCCTGCTCAATGGGAGGGGGTGGAGGCCAGGAGGGACGAGTCCTCCTTCCCCAAGGCACCTCCAAGGTGCCTTCCCCTCAAGGTTTCTAACCCCTTAGCCACATGGGCCCTTGGAGGCTGGCCCAATAAGGCTAGGGCATCCTCCTACAGCCCATCCTGGACTAAGGGGCATGGTGGAACCCTCTATGGACTTTCGGACCCCTACAGAACCTTCCGGAAGCTTCCCGGTACAATACTGGCAAAACCCAAAGCTTTTCTGATAGCCAAAATATAACTTCCCATATATATATCTTAACCTATTGACCATTCTGGAGTTCCTCGTGACGTCCAGGATCTCATCTAGGATGTCGACCAACATTCGTTCACCAGCATACATATCCCAATAGTACTCTAGCGTCATCGAACGCAAAGCGTGTGGATCCTACGGGTTCGAGAATCATGTAGACATGACCGAGACACCTCCCCCTTCAATAAACAATAGAGGGACGTGGATGCTGCTACCTCTTTAGCATGTGTTTGTTTTCCATTGAAGAGTAAAGGGTGATGCAACAAAGTAGGTAAGTATTTCCCTCAGTTGTTGAGAACCAAGGTATCAATCCAGTAGGAGGAACAAGCAAGTGACCAATGGATGCACCTACACAAATAATCAAACTCTTGCACCCAATGCTATAAAGGGGTTTTCAATCCCTTCATGAGTATTTGTAAGGATTAGATCCGATAAAGATAGATGTAATGATTGCGGAAAGTAAAAGATAAATAAATTGCAGCAAGTATAGATCTAAAAATATATGATGGAAAATAGACCCGGGGGCCATAGGTTTCACTAGAGGCTTCTCTCTTGAAGGCAAATATCATGGTGGGTAAACAAATTACTGTCAAGCAATTGATAGAAAAGTGAATAATCATGTAGTTATCCAAGGCAATGATCATGCATATAGGCATCACTTCTGTATCAAGTAGACCGAAACGATTCTACATCTACTACTATTACTCCACACATCGACCGACTCCTGCCTGCATCTAGAGTATTAAGTTCATGAAGAATAGAGTAACGCATTAAGATAGATGACATGATGTAGAGGGATAAATTAAAGCAATATGATGAAAACCCCATCTGGTTACCCTTCATGGCAACAATACAATACGTGCCTAGCTACCCCTACTTTGTCACTTGGTGAGGACACCGCAAGATTGAACCCAAAACCAAGCACTTCTGCCATTGCAAGAATTAACAATCTAATTGGCCAAACCAAACCAATAACTCAAAGAGACTTGCAAGGATATGAAATCATGCATATAAGAAATCAGAGGAGATTCAAATAAGATTCATGGATAATCTGAACATAAACTCACAATTCATCAGATCTTGACAAACACACCACAAAAGGGGATTACATCGGATAGATCTCCATGAAGATCATGAAGAACATGGTATTGAAGATTAAAGAGAGAGAATAAGCCATCTAGCTACTAGCTATGGACCCGTAGGTTTGTGGTGGACTACTCACGCATCATCTTAGGGGCAATGGAGTTGATGCAGATGCCCTCAGTGATCGAATCCCCCTTGGGCAGATTAATAGAAAAGGCTCCAAGATAGGATCTCTCGGGAACGGAGGCTTCTGGTGGCGGAAAGTATTTGCGTGGATCTTTTTGATGTTGGGGGAATATTTGGGTATTTATAGGCCAAGAATTAGGGTTAGGAGACCTGCCAGGAGGCGACAAGCCTGCTAGGCGCGGCCAGGGAGTCCAGCACCTAGCAGCCTTGTGGTGCCCTGGCACCTCCCCTGACGTGCACTCCAAGCCTGGATGGCTTGTTTCCTTCGAGAAAAATTCCTTCCGAAGGTTTTATTTCGTTTGGACTCCATTTAATATTCCATATCTGCAAAACTCAAAAACAAGGAAAATATAGAAACTGGCACTTGGCTGTAGATTAATAGGGTAGTCCCAAAAATAATATAAAATAGCATATTAATGCATATAAGACATTCAAAACAGATAATATAATAGCATGCCATCATCAAAAATTATAGATACGTTGGAGATGTATCAACATCCCCAAGCTTATCTTGCTCGTCCTCGAGTAGGTAAATGATAAAAACAGATTTTTTATGTGGAGTGCTACCTAACATATTTATCCAAGTAATATTCCTTATTGTGGCATGAATATTAATATAGAAACAATAACATTTCAAGCATACTAGCAAAGCAATTGCATCTCTTCAAAATATAATGGCAAAAGAAAGGTATCCCTACAATATCATATGGTCTGGCTATGCTCCATCTTCCCCACACAAAGTATTTATGTCATGCACAACACTGATGAAAATTAAAGCAATTGTTTTCACACCTTTATTTTCTCAAACTTTTTCAACTCTCACACAATACATGAGCGCGAGCCATGGGTATAGCACTATAGGTGGAATAGAATATGGTGGAGGTTGTCAAGGAAAGGGAGAAGATAATCTCACATCAACTAGGCGTATCAACGGGCTATGGAGATGCCCATCAATAGATATCAATGTGAGTCAGTAGGGATTGCCATGCAATGGATGCACTAGAGCTATAAGTGTGTGAAATCTCAAAAGGAAACTAAGTGGACAGGCATCATGAAGAAAAATACCACTAGCTATATGAAAGTGACAAAATAGGAGACTCTATCATGAAGATCATGGTGCTACTTTGAAGCACAAGTGTGGAAAAAGGTAGTAGCAATGTCCCTTCTCTCTTTTCTCTCATTTTTTGTGGGCATCTAAGGCCTCTTTTATTCATTTTTTTATTTGGGCTTAGCTGGCCTCTTTTATTTTTCATAAAGTCCGGAATCTCATCCCCACTTGTGAGGGAATCATAGCTTCCATCATCCTTTCCTCACATGGGACATGCTCTACAATAAAAATCATCACACTTTTATTTATTTACAACTCAACAGAAAATTACAACTCGATACCTATGACAAAATATGACTCTATATGCAATATGGAAGTGATGGTGCATGTCATAAAAGGAAACGGTGGAAGTTGCATGGCACTATATCTCGGAATGGCTATGGAAATGCCATAATAGGTAGGTATGGTGGCTGTTTTGATGAAAGATATATGGTGGCTGTTTTGAGGAAGGTATATGGTGGCTGTTTTGAGGAAAGTGTTTGTTGCACCAGCAAAAGTTGCGCGGTACTTGAAAGGCTAGCAAAACTGGAAGGTTGAGAGTGCATATAATCCATGGACTCAACATTAATCATAAATAACTCACATACTTATTGTAAAAGTCTGTTAGTCATTGAAACAAAGCATTAAACGCATGCTCCTAGGGGGAGGTTGGTAGGAGTTAACCATTGTGCGCCCCCGACCCTCACACAAAGGTCGACAATCTATAAACAAGTCATGCTCCGACTTCCTTACATAGCGGTTCACCATACGTACATGCTACTGGAATCAGAAACCTTTCAACAAGTATTTTACCAAATCACAATTTACTTCCTAACATGTCTCTTAACACTACCATCTTTATATCTCAAAACATTTATGCAAGGAATCAAACTTCTCATAAATACTCAATGCACTTAATATGGAAGATTTTATTATATCCCTTTTGGATGCCTATCATATTAGGACTAAATTCATAAACTAGACCAATTACCATGATGTTTTAGAAGCTCTCAAAATAATATAAGTGAGGTACGAGAGTTCAAGTATTTCTATAAAACGCAAACACCACCATGCTCTAAAAGATATAAGTGAAGCACATAGAGCAAAATTGCCCAACTCAAAAGATATAAGTGAAGCACATAGAGCAAAATTGCCCAACTCAAAAGATATAAGTGAAGCAGAAAGAGTATTCTAATAAATTCATGATTAAGCATGTATCTCTCAAAAGATGTGTGCAGCGAGGATGATTATGGCAAACTAACAAGCAAAGACTCATATCATACAAGACACTCCAAGCAAAACACATATCATGTGGTGAATAAAAATATAGCCTCAAATAAATTTACCATTGGATTGAAGACGAAAGAGGGGATGCCTTCCGGGGCATCCCCAAGCTTAGGATATTTGGCATCCTTGAATATGACTTGGGGTTACTTGGGAATATCCAATCTTAGGCTCTTGCCACTGCTTATTCCATTGTCCATCCAATCTTTACCCAAAACTTGAAAACTTCACAACACAAAACTTAAGAGAAAACTCGTGAGATCCGTTAGTATAAGAAAATAAATCAGCACTTTAGGTACTATTGTGAACTCATTATTTATTTATATAGGTGTTATACCTACTGTAATCTAACTTCTCCATGGCTCATAACACATGATACAACCCATAGATTCATCAAAATAGGCAAACAACTCAAAGAAAACAGAATCTGTCGAAAACAGAAAAGTTTGTAGCAATCTGGAAACTTCGTATACTTATGTAACTCAAAAAATTCTGAAACCTTAGGGCATCCTGGGAAATTTATATATTAATATTGTGTAAAAATTTAAGATCAATTATACACTCTAAAAAACTAGAAAATTCCTGGACTAAGAGCAAAAGTTTCTGTTTTTTAGCAAGATCAAATCAACAACTACCATCGATCACCCCAAAAGGTTTTACTTGGATCAAACACTAGCTAAAACACAAAAACACAATTAATACAGAAGTAATAATGTGGTAAACACTCAAAAATAGACGGAAAAAACATAACACAAAAATAAAATTGGGTTGCCTCCCAACAAGCGCTATTGTTTAATGCCCCTAGCTAGGCAAAACACAATAGAACTAGCT
Organism: Hordeum marinum; assembly: GCA_022496015.1. Taxonomy (NCBI): domain Eukaryota; kingdom Viridiplantae; phylum Streptophyta; class Magnoliopsida; order Poales; family Poaceae; genus Hordeum; species Hordeum marinum. The sequence goes on along the minus strand of CM039673.1, from coordinate 122,803,750 downwards.
ATTGTCATCTTTGATATGCAACTCCTCAATTGCACACTTATAATACCTAGGAGGCCCGTTGTTATCATCAAAGATAATACTCCTAGGTAAAAAATTAAGAGATTCAATGGTGGCAATTGGTACCTTAACAATATTGAGAAAGTTGGGGTGAATACTTATTGTCTTAAGATCTTCATCTTTACTAGAAGATTTGCCCTTACTTTCAGGAACATAAACAAACTTGGCAGCCTTAGGAGGCGAAGGAGTTTGAGTGGTTTGTACTAAAGCAAAAGCAGAGACCAAGTTGGTAATAATGTCTTCTAGCTTGCCAATTCTAGAGGAATCTTGTTCCAATTTTTCATTAACTATGGGTTCTTTTTACTTGAGATTTTTAAGGTAACTCCTACTTTAGATCCATATTGAGTAATGTGATTATGAATCTTTTTACCCAAGTTTTCAATAAGCTCAACCGTAGCAACCCTTTTTTCAATAATATCAAGCCTTCGCATCACATGTTCCAGAGTTAAAATTGTTCCATTAACCATGATTGGGGGTGATCCTAACAAATTTATCATAGCACTCTAAGAGTCAAAGGTATGACTTCCCAAAAATTTTCCTCCCATGATGGTATCTAGAACATATCTATTCCAAGGAGTGATACCCACGTAAAAATTGTGAAGGAGAACGGTAGTAGATTGCTTACAAATAGAGCTATTTTGAGAATTGCAAATTCTATACCAAGCATCTTTTAAGTTTTCTCCTTCCCTTTGCTTAAAATTAAGAGCCTCATACTCGGGAGTATTAGTTATAGTAGTAAGGCTAGCCATGAGTTCAAGCAAACGAAAGGCAAGTGAAAGAAGGACAAATAAAAAGGTAAATCTTTTTGATATTTTATGAAAATCGTTTCAGAAGTGGGGAAGAGGAAAATGAGAGGCAAATGTCAAATAAAGTAAATGCAATAGATGAGTTTGTGATGGGTACTTGGTAGGCATGATGTGTATCCTCCCCGCCAACGGTGCCAGAAATCCTTCTTGCTACCTCTCGAGCATGTGTTGGTTTTCCCTTAAAGAGGAAAAGGTGATGCAGCGAAGTAGGTAAGTATTTCCCTCGGTTGTTGAGAACCAAGGTATCAATCCAGTAGGAGGAACAAGCAAGTCACCAATGGATGCACCTACACAAATAATCAAACTCTAGCACCCAACGCTATAAAGGGTTTGTCAATCCCTTCACGGTTATTTGCAAGGATTAGATCCGATAGAGATAGATGTAACGATTGTGGAAAGTAAAAGATAAATAAATTCCAACAAGTATAGATCTAAAAATATATGATGGAAAATAGACTCAGGGGCCATAGGTTTCACTAGAGGCTTCTCTCTTGAAGGCAAATATCATGGTGGGTAAACAAATTACTGTTAAACAACTAATAGAAAAGCGACTAATCATGTAGTTATCCAAGGCAATGATCATGCGTATAGGCATCACGTCCGTATCAATTAGATCGAAACGATTCTGCATCTATTACTATTACTCCACACATTGACCGACTCCTGCCTGCATCTAGAGTATTGAGTTCATGAAGAACAGAGTAACGCATTAAGAAAGATGACATGATGTAGAGGGATAAACTCAAGCAATATGATGAAAACCCCATCTTGTTACCCTTGATGGCAACAATACAATACTTTCCTTTCTACCCCTACTTTGTCACTGGGTGAGGAAACCGCAATATTGACCCCAAAACCAAGCACTTCTCCCATTGCAAGAATTACCAATCTAGTTGGCCAAACAAAACCAATAACTCGAAGAGACTTGCAAGGATATGAAATCATGCATATAAGAAATCAGAGGAGATTCAAATAAGATTCATGGATAATCTGAACATAAACTCACAATTCATCGAATCTTGAAAAACACACCACAAAAGAGGATTACATCGAATAGATCTCCAGGAAGATCATGAAGAACATGGTATTGAAGATCAAAGAGAGAGAAGAAGCCATCTAGCTACTATACATGGACCCATAGGTCTGTGGTGGACTACTCACGCATCATCGGAGGGGCAATGGAGTTGATATAGATGCCCTCCATGATCGAAACCCCTTCTGGCAGATTACCAAAAAGGCTGGCTCCAAGATTGGATCTCTCGGGAACGGAGGCTTCTGGCGGCGGAAAAGTATTTGTGTGGCTATTTTTGATGTTGGGGGAATATTTGGGCATTTATAGGCCAAGAATTAGGGTTAGGAGACCTGTCAGGAGACGACAAGCCTGCTAGGCACAGCCAGGGGGCCGCGTATAGCAGTCTTGTGGTGCCCTGGCACCTCCCCTGACGTGCACTCCAAGCTTGGATGACTTGTTTCCTTCCACAAAAATTCCTTCCAAAGGTTTTATTCCGTTTGGTGTCCGTTTAATAAACCATATCTGCAAAACTCAAAAACAAGGAAAAAACTAAAACTGGCACTTGGCTCTAGATTAATAGGTTAGTCCCAAAAATAATATAAATAGCATATTAATGCATATAAAACATCCAAAACAGATAATATAATAGCATGTCATCATCAAAAATTATAGATACGTTGGAGACGTATCAGATGCCCATATTAGTTCCTACATATTCCACGAAGATCTTTATTAGTCAAACTACAATGTCAAGGATTCAGTCAATCCCGCATGCATTTCCCTTTGTTTATTAATGCCCGAGATTCGATCATTGGTATCTTCATACCTAGTTCAATCTCGTTACCGGCAAGTCTCTTTACTTGTTCCATAATATAAGATCCCATGACTAAATCATTATCCACATTGCTTGCAAACTTCGTGTGATGTTGTATTACCGAGAGGGCCCGGAGAAACCTCTCCGTCATACGGAGTGGCAAATCCCAATCTCGATCCACGCCAACCCAACAGACACCTTCAGAGATACCTGTATGGCACCTTTATAATCACCCAATTACAAAGTGACGTTCGATAGAACACAAGGTATTCCTTGGATGTCAAGGAGTTGCATGATCTCATTTACGTGGGAACAGATACTTGACATGAAGGAAGTAATAGAAATAAACTTAAGTGTTATCATATTCAAAGCTTACAGTTGGGTCTTGTCCATCACATAATTCTCCTAATGATGTGATCACGTTATCAAATTACAACTCATGTCTATGGTTGGGAAACCTTAACCATCTTTGATCCACGAGCTAGTCTAATAGAGGATCACTAGGGACACAGTGTTGTTTATATATCCACACATGTATTTAAGTTTCTGGTCAATACAACTCCAGCATGGATATTAAGCGTTTATCATGAACAAGAAAATATGATAATAACCAATTTATTTTTGGCTCTAGGGCATATTTTCAAGAGATGTGTATCCATCCTCCATTCATCTAAAATAAACAACATATTATTTTTCTAAATTTAATTTCATACATATATAAGCATTGCTATGTTAATAACTAATGAACAATAATATGCATATCCATGGTGGAATTAACATGCGTACACATGATGTCGATTGAATGTGCGTACATGTGAAGGATGGCAAGAATGAAACGTGCCCTTCGCTATTTTTTACTTTGTATACTAGCACTATATTACTTTCTAAATCAGATTGGATCAAAACTGTGAGTAGAAGTTGCTACAACACGGATCCTAAACCTAATATACTACTATAGAAAATTGTCCTCACATAGTATTGTAGAAAACTCATAACACATAACGCTTAATTATACCAAAACTTTGACTATAACACTTAATTAGATCTTCAAATATGACTGATAGAAAGGAAAGGATCACACCACCATGCACATTGTCACGACTGAAGATGTTGGCAACAATGTCAGGAATACAATCACGCTCATTGGCACGGTCAACCCCCGACACTGCAGCTTCGCCGATGACACAATGCACAATGGGACGACATCTTTGATTCGGGGATGGAGCGGCATTGACCCATCCGGATGCAAAAGAGGGGGCTAGATGGAGCACTAGGACGGCGGGTGACGATGCGGCATGGCGGACGGTGGTTGGATAACTCATGGTAGGTTAAGTGTGTGAGTAGCTATGCTATTATAAGGTCATGTGGGCTTCAGCACTGACCCGTCATCTTAGATGGCTGATCAATGATAATGTCCCAGCATTGACTGGTTGCTAGATAAGACCAGAGAGAGGCGATATGATGGTAAGATGAAAACATATCATTTATAGAAAAAAGATACATCGATCATACGTGAATGGAAGGGACAAGAATATCCTATGCAATGCAACATTCCATGATCGGACGAAAGAAAAACCCACAATTTATTCACTAAAATCAATGAGTGAAATGTGCCACTAGTCCATTAACTTAGACTGATTGCATGCTTTAGGCCACGAACTCGAGAATTGGTCGATTTAGCCCATAAACTCATCAGTTTGATCAAATAAGGACAAAATGGATCCTTGGGAGAAAAAACCTGTCACGTGGCTACCATGTGAGGGTTCCGTGAACCGCTTATAAATTAATTGGTTTTTACAAGGGTCTATTTGCAAAATTGGCTAGTTTGTTTCATAATCAATGTTGACAACACATGGTCAAGAAAGTATATATTTTTTGCATTGCCTAGGATTCGAACTCAAGAGCTAAAGAGTTGGCAATCATCTCGCTAACCATTGGGAAGTCAACGGATTTGTACTTTATGGTGCAATCCACGTTACATGTTCTACTTTCATACTGTAATATGCAAGGCTTTGAAAGTAAAGGCTTTTAAAGTTAAAATAAAAAAATATACACAAAGCACTTTACATTCTAGTGGTGAGCAGACTTTTCCCTATACCTTAGGGTGTGGGTTCTAGCCCCATCCAATGTATTGTGTGCTTACATTTTTTTTATTTTAAAAGAGAACTTCAAAAGCAATTAGTGTCAAATGAAGGTTAAACGGGCCAGCAGAGACTTGATACGAACGCCAATGAAGAAAACTGAATGAGCTATCATCTAGCGGTATCAATGCAATACTATATAATATGGGTGACAAGTTTAAACATAAATCATATGATGTTTTAGTGGTTGGCGGGAGAGCTGCCAGTCCCAAAGGTCTTGAGGTTGATTCCTATGCAATATAAGTTTTTTTTGTATTTTTCTTCATGCGTTGTCATCATTGTTTGTTTAATATAAGTTGTCCAATTTACAAATAGAACCCGTATAAATATAGTTAATTCGCAAGTGCCAACGCTAAGGTGGCAGCCACATGGTCGGTTTTTTCTCTCCCGGGTTGGTTTGGACCTTATTTAATCAAATTAACGACTTTATGGATTAAATCGATCAATATTCAAGTTCGTGGCCTAAAATGTGCAATTTGAGTTAACGGACTAGTGATGCATTTCAGTCAAAATTAATCATACCTAACTTTTACTATGATAAAGAAAACTCTTGACAAGCAAAAAAAGTGTTGTCTTGTGGAAGTACCTTTCGGAGCTCAAGCTCAGATGCTCTTGCCGTGAACAGTAAAATCTATTTTAGGAAAAAATCAAAATATTTTGATTTATTTTTTGACATAATTTAAGGAATCTTTGAAATGTATGCAAAGTTTCATCACGAAATCACATTGATGAAAGTCGTCACAAAAAAACAAAATTAGAACTCCAAAAGGAGTTTGAAAATGCCATTTCCAGAGTATCATTTTTTTGCCACATCTTCCACCAATGTGATGTTTGATGAAATTTCGCATGCACTCCAAACATTGCTTAAAGTTTACACAAAGATTCAGATGTCTTTTCAATTTACTGTTCATCTAGGAGCATATGAGGTCGCGAGTAAATACTCTGTGTTCGCTACCCTATTGCTGATGTTCACTTCCATTGCTAAAATATTAAACAACACCCCCCCTCCCCCCGCGCACGGCCGAGATGGATGAGGGGGGGGGGGTCGGTATATGATTCTTCCCTGTCTTATGTCAAAATCTAAACCATTGGGTCTTTCATGATGAGGGGTGGTTGTTGAGACTCAATTTGTTGGTTGATGTCCCTTTGTTCTACTTTCTTTGTCCCGAAATAAATGTCATTGATTTATTAGAACTTTGAGTATCAACACGTACTAACCATATCTAGTTTCATCTATGAAATCTATTGTCATGTTTGCCAAAAAAAATGTATTTTATCAAAATTAACTTGCAATCCACTTTATTGTTACACAAATAAGATAAGTAGGACCATTTTGGTCCCAATCTGCCCTCAGGGGGCGGAGGATATTCTTCATCTTCTCTTTAAATGTGTAAGAGCAGAAGAGATGTGGAGACTACTTGGAGTTACAAACATTGTAGCCGATGCCTGTCATGCTGACCGATCTGGGTCGCTTGTGCTGGAACACTTGTTACGGCAGACACCTTCTACACTTTCGCACACACCCAGCATAGGAAGTAGGGAACACATATTAACGACGTGTTGGTATTTGTGGTGGTTACGTAGAAGGCGAACACATGATGAAATTATTGTTCCAATGATTAGAAGTGCCTTTGCTGTTCAAGCGATCTGCGTTAATTTCCAAAAAAAAATAGCAAGAAACTGACCTTGTACCACCCGAGGGGACCGGTGTTGGAAGAAACCGCCATTAGGTCGAGTAAAGGTTAATGTTGACGCTGCGTTCCACGAAGTTGCAGAGAAAGGAGCAACAGAAGCTGTGATACATGACATTTCAGGAATTTTCATAGCAGATTCATATGAAATCATTTTGTACGTGGCCGATGCTTCTCTAGCAGAAGCTATAGGAGTGAAAAATGGACTACGGTTGGCTGAATCTTTGGGGTACACCACAATACAGATTGAAGCAGATGCATTGGAGGTGGTTAATGCATGCTCCGGCCAGGATAGAATTGGAGTGAATCCACTGCTATTTATGTGGATTGCTTTGTTCTTGCTGGTCTAATTGGGAACGTTGAATTCTTAGAGTGTCGAAGGAAAGCTAATGAGGTTGCTCACATCTTAGCTAAATTTGCTTATGATAATGATGTTTTTTTGTAATTGGGTTGATGAATCCCTAATTTTCCTTGTTTCCAATTTAGTGAACGATGTAACTATTTTACCAATTCAATAAAGTTAGTCATGATGGTATTCCCTAAAAAAACACGCGCGACATGCCATCTCAACAATTGTTCTTTGATCAACGTATCATCTCAACATTGGTTGCTGCAAGGCGCTGTATCTCAAGCCATTTCCTTGACACTGTCGTCCTATATTCCTACGCGAAAAGTGGACGCAACACGGCATTGTCAAAGGGTAGCTACAATGATTGTTGACCAGAGCCGGACGCATGGTGAGGCGACACATCCTTCCGGTTACTAGACTAAGGGCATGAACAATGATCCAGACACCTACGGATCACGATGCTATTTTAAGAGTGTCACTTAGGATAAATGATGAGATGAAGAAGAGAAAATTCATAAAAAAAGCTTTGCCTTTTCTTATTTAAGAGAAGACAAAAGATGATCTCTTAGTATGATATGTCTCATCATGTTTTTAGAAATAACTAATTATTAAAGATAAAGATAAAAGGTGATCCATTATAGACTTCTTTTTTTGTCATCTCTAAATTACATGCAAAACTTAAAATAAAATTATCTTATCAATTGTTATACATGCTCTAAGTGTGCACATGCCGAGGCGACGGCATCCCGCATACGGCGCGGGTGATCGATCTGTGGAGCGCATCGTTGCACCGTGGAAAGCGATCCCCCCATGGCGTTTCTGTTTCCACTGAACTCCAGCGAAGGCCGCGACGAGTGTTCCGGACACTTGCGTTCTGCAGCCACGCTCGGTGGCTTCACTGGAGAAGAGCATACCACTAGTGCACTATAGGCTCGCAGGGCAGCTGCACGTATTGCTGCTACTGTACGAGTACGACAGTACGTGTAGTGCTTGCCCCGTCAAACAAACTCGCCATATAACTGCCTCATCCCTCGACCGCGAGCGACTGGAACCCTGGCAACGAAGATGAATTCGTCATTCATGATGAGGAGTGTCGTCGAATCCACACGTTGGATAGTTTATGTCAAAGTAGTTTAGTTTTTTTGGACTATTCATCACTTAGGCTTCGACGACGACGGTGACGACGCTGAATAAAGTTTCTTCATATCTACTTTAACAAGGTGAGTGGTCTTATGGTTGGGGATGGATCTGAAATCCAGTCTATTTAAGTAAGAATGGTATGACGACAATGACATCCTCGTGGCGGGCCTGTATCATCGAGCTTTGCCGTTGTGACGACATTTACTCCAGCGCTGACGCGGAGCTTGGGAGGTAGTTCAGAAACGGATGCAGACTGTGATCTTCATCGGCAGAACCTAGAAGATGATTGGCCATGTGTTGGGTTCGTGGTACGTGGATGGCGGGCATGATTTCCTCCTCTCAGAGTCTTAGTCATGTGGGGGTGCCATATTTGAAGTTCGATGACGTGTCTGGGGTATTGCCTCAGTCCGATTCGTTCAACAGTAATGGTTTCGCCTTTGGTGAGCCATTTTGAAGGTCCGTAAAGCTGGATATCAAGGATGGGGCCGCGTCGAGCTCGGATGTGGAGGTGATCCGTCATTTTTTCTTTGATGGCTGCTGTGATGGTGCCAAAGCAAGGTGACGAACATTGGTGTCAATCTCAGAGGTTTCTTCATTCTTGTTTGTAGTTTTACTTCTTGACTGGTGTTCTTTGTGAAAAGGCTAGCGCTGTTATGTTCTCAGTTTTGCTAGGTCATTGTGTACGCGACTTGTATTATGATCCTTATGATATAAATAAGACACGTAATATCATGCAAAAAAGGCAAATCAACCTGCGGTTGGGTGGTTAGAGAAATAGTGGTATCCCAACTCATTAAGGTTCAAGTCTTGATGCTCACATTATTTCTAGATTTATTGTAGGATTTCCGACAATAAGCATTCAGTGAGAAAAGACGTTTTAGTTGTTCATAGGGTGAATGTATACGTATATTTATGAGCGCTTGTGTGTACATGTTTAAAGAAAATGTCATGCAAAAGAAAAGAGTATTATCACTTTGCCATTTTTCTCTTTGAAAATCTTGTCTCTTAAGGATATCATTAATCATAGGAAGTAATAGAAAATGGACATCGATAATGGCCGAACATTCCGTCCAGGGAGGCACTAGACCGAACAACACGTCCCCTAGGGAGGAGCCATCGATTAAAGAGAAATCCAATTCGGCTTTTGGGAGCATGTGCTCCTGCATGCGGAAAATAATTTTTTAAATGTCAAAAAATCCCATCAATTTTTTTGTGTATTTATAGTCGCATTCAAATATCACCTGTAAAATTTTAGACAAAAAGGTTAAATATTGTGACCTATGCAAATAGAACAAATTTGAACATCAAATATTACCCTAAAATGTCATCTAAATTTGTTTTTTTTCACCGACGAAATACTACTTCTCGGTTTCGTATGAAAATTGTCAAGCATATTAACTACACTGACACAAACATCCACAAAAAAATTCAGATTTTTTAAAAATATTTTATGACATTTTTTGTGGTACTGTTCATCCGAAAGCAAATGCTCCCGGGAGCCAAAACGCCCAACAATATCTTTCGATAGGAAAAAAACCTGTGCATGAAAGCCTGCTGAGTGGGCCAATAGGTTCCTGGGCAAAACAAAAATCCTTTTTCATCAAAATCCTTACCTACTAATAAACAAAGTACAATTTGTTCTCTCGTTGTCCTTTTTGCAGAATCCCCTCCGCACTTCCCTGAAATCAACCTGCAGTCCCATTTAAGGGAGAATAGAAAAATGGTTTACATTTTCTAGAAAAACCCCTAAGGTTTCGGTTCATAAACCCACAACCCTATTTTAAGTGGAATTGAAATGATTTTCTTTTTATAGAAAAATCTCTAGGGTTTTGGTTAATAAATCCACCATCCGTCTAGAAAATAACTTTTTTTAAAGATTCAAATGTTTTTTAAATATACATAGCTTTTCAACCGTGACTCCAATTTTAACATGTTATATATGAAAATTAATTAGACAAATATGTTGAATTTGAATATGATGTTATTTTTACACATTAATCATTTTAATTTATGGTTTAGGTATATATTCAAATACTTTAAAAAATATTTATATCTTTTAAACTCTAATACCAATTTCAAAATACTATATATGAAAAAAATATTATAAGAATGTGTAGAATCTAAATATAATGTTGTTTCACTTGTTAATAATTATTTAAATGATTTTTAGGATGCAACCTTAATCAGTAGTGCACGACCCGTCTTTCTTTCGTACCAATGTCGTTTCAAATTGAAAATGAACACATCGACAAAAAAAATTGGAGACAAAAGAAACCATCTATAACGACGCATGCTTGTCGGCGAAGGTGGAAAGAAGGATAAATGATAAATTGATAAGATGTCATGTTCAAATAAGGACGTGGACCTATTGGGGTCTTAAGACATGGTTATTGTGTTACTAGCATGTGGTCTTTTGCTAGTAATAGAGTATAATGTAGAGATGTAAAATTAGTAGAAAAAAACTGCGTGTTATGATACTAAGCTAACTCTGATTTGCCATGACACATGAAACAATGTTGCCATGACACGAGGAAATAATTTGTTGCCATGATGCTAAATGCGCCCCCCCCCCCTCAAAAAAAAGAAAACAACAACAACAACAACAACAACAACAACAACAACAGAACAAAATGAATTTCTCGACCTTGCAAAAAACAGAAAATAAATACATGTTTTTAACATCTCAAGACAAACTGTCAAACATATAATTTTAGTTTGTCATATTTTGTAGATAAAATTTCAATAAATTGCCATTGAAAAATAAAGAGTAAATTTTCCATGTCCTAGACAAAAAAAAATCATAAAAATTGCCATGTGATTAGTCCATTCATTTCCACCAAAAATTGCCATTTATGTACATCAAATTTCGTGGGAATTTATATGGTAAAATAAAAGGTAAATTTGTCATGTCCTAGGCAAAAATAAAATCCACACATATTTCCATGTGATTAGTCCATTCATTTTGAAGAAATTTCCCATATTATGTAGATGAAATTTATGAAGTTCCCATGGAAAATAAAAATTAAACTTGTGAAACAAAAAGGGAATATTTCCATTGTTGATTAGTAGTAATTAAATTTTTACCATGGATAAATGTAAACTTCCATGCTCCATAGAATTAAATTTGCCTCGAGCGACTAAAGTAAATTTGCCATATATGTTAAATTAGAATTGCCATGGACATAAAGGAAATTTTGTCATGGCAAATAAAAAGTTAATTTGTCATGGTCAAAAAAAAGAAAGTAAGGCTTGAGATGGCAAAATATTAAAATTCAAATTCCATGGCAATAAAGTGAAAATGTCATGCCAACTACAAGTAAAATTGACCATGCCACAATGTATAAAATGACATGTTCTTAAAAGAGCTAAACATGTACTACGAGCAAAAATTCTTTCTTGTTCCTTTGCCATGCTAAAAAATGTACTCAAAGTAAAATTTGCCATGGAAAATTTATCATGCCCCCATAAAAAGCAAAAATGTCGTGAACTATTAAATTGACATGGAAAAAGTAAAATTGTCATGCACGTAAAAGTAAAATTGACATGGTAATGTAGCAACAATTGTCGTGGCAAAAAATTAAGAACTAAAAACTTATCGTGAGAATTTTTTTTGCCATGATAATAAAAACTTAAATTTGTCTTGACAAAATAGGAAGTAGAATTTTACCATAGCAATAACAAATGTCATGGCTATCAAATTTTCATACATTTGTTGTGGAAAATTTCCTTGTTATCATTTACAAGCATTCCATGCCTGGTGTTTGCACTTTGGAGTGTTACTTTGGCTAACTGATACATCCATTTTGCATCATGTTTTCCTATTGTTATTTATAATGTTTTTGGTCATTATTTCACTTATGATGTAGTTCTAATGCCTTTTTCTGTCTTAAATTGCAAGATTTATATGGAGAGGGAAATTACCGGTAACTGGAATTCTGGACCTAAAAGAGCTACAACAAAGATATCTACTCTACGAAGCTCCAAATGACATGAAATTTCACGGAGATTTGTTATTGAATATATAAAAAATACTGGGACGAAGAAATGCCTGAGGTGGGTCACCTGCTGTCCACAAGAGAACAGGGTGCGACCACCCCCAGGGCAAGCCCTGTTGCCTTGTGGGTCCACAACAAGACTTAATTGCCCCTCTTTTTCTATATGAGATCTTTTGACCTAGAAAATAAAGAAAAGGACTTTCAGGACGAATCGTCACTATCTCGAGGGGGGACCTGAGTAGGAGCACTTTTGCTCTCCGGTAGCACGGTTTCGCTAGGGATACTTCCCTCTGGGAGTGGGAAATTGAAGCCTTCGTCATCACCAACACATTCTCCAATGTGACAGGATCAATCTTCATCAACATCTTTACCAGCACCTTCTCACCTCAAACCCTAGTTCACCTCTCATATTCAATCTTTGTCTCTAAACCTCAGATTGGTACCTCTCGGTTACTAGTAGTGTTGATTACATCTAGTGATGTCGTGTGAACGTTGACTACATGAAACTTCACCATGTTTGGTCCTAGGGGAAGGAATTTTTGAGTAATAAGTAGATAATAGGTTACAAGAGTGACACAAGCTTAAACACTAGTTTATGTGTTATTTTGTAAGAGCCTGATTTGGATTCATATGTTTCATGGTATGGTTAGATTTATCTTAATTCTACTTTCGTAGTTGTAAAGGCTTGCGATAGGTGTAATCATGAGAGGGTTGTTTGTTAAGTTAAGAATAACACTCTAGCACCAGTCAACCGACATATCAAATTATCAAAGTAATGTCCCTAGCTCAGATGAGGGTTTCCCTTCTGGCCCTTGGCCTCCATGCCCCCCGAGGGGCGGGAGCCCCTCTAGATTTCTCTCTTTGTCTTTCTCTGATGTTTCTACGCTCTTGTTTCTAGCCTTTCACTGTTTCTTAAATACCCGAAGATCCATAACTCCGATTGGACTATAAAATTTTGAGGGAATTTTATCCGGATATTAGCTTTCTTGTAACCGACGGACACCCCAACCAACCTCCGAGGGAGCCATGAGCTCAAGGGGCATGCCCTGCATGCTTGTGGCTCTCTCGGACATCGTATGGTGTTGATTCCTTTTCCCAAAATCACTTATATTCTAAATTAAATACCCGTAATATTTTATCGCGTTTGGACTTTATTTGATATGGATTTTCTGTGAAATAAAAACATGTAACAAACAGGAATTGCCACTAGGCATTGGAGAATTATGCTAGTCCAAGAAAATCAAATAAATGTTTGCCAAAAGCATATGAAAGTTGTAAAATAGTGGCATGAAACAATCTAAAATTATAGATATGACTGAGATGTATCAATCTCATCTACCTCTTATGTCTCGCTTGTTGGATCAAGAAGAAGGAGACGTCACCGATCCTATGTGTGCTAAACTCGAAGGTGTTGCATGTGCGGTGCTTGGATCGTATTGGATCACGATGCGAGTATGACTACGCCAGCCGCGATCACTAGATCGTTAACACTTTTGTTCTACAAGGAAATGTAGACACCTCTACCTCTTGTTTCTATGCATCTTCATACATAGATCTTGGATGTTCGTAGTTTTTTTTGCTTTCCATGCTTCGTTCCCCAACATCGAGATTGGATCTCTCTCTCTCTATGTGTGTGTGTGCGCGCGCGCGTGTGCACGTGTGCATTTCTTCTCTTTTTTGCGTCCATGTTTCTGGCTGAAAACCGTTTCTTAGACCCCTAGAGATCCATAACTCTGATTGGGCTATGATTTTGAGGGGATTCTTATCAGGAAATTATCTTTCATTCGGCAAAAGAAGGGCCTAACCAACCTATGAGGTACCCGCAAGACATCAGGGTGCCTCTGGAGGGTAGGGCGCGCCCTGTTGTCTTGTGGGTCCCTTGTGCACCGTCTTGCATTTATTCTTTTTCCCTAAAATCAGATATATTCCAAAAAAATCTCCGTAAAATTTTATTGTGTTTGGACCTTGTTTGATATGGATTTTCTGCGAAAGAAAACATAGGAACTCACCCTGGACACTGGATCAATATGTTAGTCCAAAAATAATATAAATTGTTGTCAAAAGTATGTGAAAGTTATAAAATATTGACATGAAACAATAAAAATTATAAATACGACGGAGATGTATCACGGTGCCGTAGGACCTTCATGCTCCTCCATGACAGGGCGCCATAGGTCCTGTGTGAATTCTTGTTGCGCATCGCCGTCAATGCAGGGGTCAGAAGCGATGGTCGTCCGGCGAGGAGATGCTCGATGGAGGCGGTGGTGGCCAGATGTGCCGCTATTGGTGAGGGATGTTGAGCTATGGGGGATGGCAGCTAGACGTGTCGTGTAGGGAGTGGCGGCTATGGATGTTGGTGCTGGCGAGCCGCTGCGAGAAATCATAGGGAATACTTCGATAGCTCTCACCACTGCCTCCCGAGTCGTTCGCTTGAACAACTCCGAAGGTGACCCAAACCCTAGCCAAAAGCCGCTTCCCTAGATCTCCCCTTGCCGCCGTCATTGCGGGCCGGTGGTGGCGCTTCCTTCCTATCAAAGTTGGGGGTAGGGTGGGCTTGTACTGCCCGCGCCTCCTTCGAGAGAGAGGAGGAGGGTCGCAAGAAGGGCGGATGGCAGCAGTCATCAAGGGGGTGAGTTGCGGCGGAGGGTCTTCTAGCGATGTGTATCGATGGAGCGGCACCTAGACCTCTACACGGATTTGCCGTGTCAGTGATCGGTTTGACTATGACGGCTAGGTTGCGGCTACAGCAGGATGTGTTGCTTGAGGGTTGTGCTCTGCCTGTCGGGCAGGTGAAGACGTGGTGTGGAGGTTGCTGGCTGGCCCGGGGATGGCTCTACGGTGTGCACGTGGTGTGGTAGATCCCCAATAAAGATATGTAGTGCATAGACAAAGCTGAGGTGGCGCCCCACGTGGATCTGCAGCAGCTGCGGGGATGACGGGCCTGGCCTGGCCTGGGTCGACGCAGGTTCCTGCTCATGGATCTGTAAGTGCGAGTTTAGTCGAAGTGGAGGATCCGAGGTGAGGTGGTGTTTGGTGGTGTGCGTGTTGTTTGGACGGCGATACACAGCCGGTGGTTCTCCAGGTTGGTGCGAGGGTGGCTGCAGCTGATGCACGGGATGCCGGATATCACTAGTAATGGTTGCATCTAGCTCCTGTGGTGTTGTAAGATAATAGGTTTTGGGGAAACCGGCACAACCCTTTAGGGGTGGCTTATCACATATATATAATGAGTGTATACAATGTTATAATATATGTACATGTATATAAAAGCTATACAGTCTAACACCCTCCCTTAATCTTAGTCACTTTCTAAAGAATCTAGAAAGGTAAGATTGTGCCTACAGGCCTTAAACTGTGGTAGAGGCAACGGCTTGGTGAAGATGTCTACAAGTTGATCTTTGGAGAAAATGAACTTGATCTGTAGTTGCTTCGCTTCTGAGAGACACGTTTCCACACAAAGTGATAGTCAACTTCAATGTGTTTCGTTCGGGCATGGAATACCGGATTTGCAGAAAGGTATGTAGCACTGATGTTATCACACCAAAGAATAGGACGCTGTGATTGGGAGATACCCGATTCCTGAAGCAAAGACTGAACCCAGATAATCTCTGCAGTAGCATTAGCCACAACCTTATATTCAGCTTCAATACTATTACGGGAAACAGTAGCCTGTTTCCGAGCACTCCAGGCGATCAAGTTAGAGCCAAAGAACACAACATAGCCCCCTGTGGATCGCCGATCATCCGGACTGCCAGCCCAGTCTGCATCAGAATACGCCGAGAGGACCCCAGATGGGTTTGGTCGAATGTACAGTCCACGAGACACGGCGAATCGAATATAGCGCAATATGCGCTTAACAACAGACCAATGAGTGTCACGAGGTGCCTGCAGATACTGACAAACTCTGTTGACAGCAAAGGCGATAACTGGTCTTGTGATCGTAAGGTACTGAAGACCACCAACAATGCTCGTGTATGTCGTCACATCAGCAGAAGACAGAAGCTCACCATCAACATGAGTGATCTTGTCAGTGGTAGACATAGGTGTAGTCGTCAGTTTGCACTTAAGCATCCTAGCCCTCTACAACAGATCCAAGGAATACTTTTTCTGCGTCAAAACAAGTCCATCAGAACGAGAAGCAACCTCCACACCAAGGAAGTAGTGAAGCTTCCCAAGATCTTTGACAGCAAAATCAGCACCAAGAGACCGAACAAGAGCAGTAGCAGCCGACTGAGAAGAACTGATAAGGATAATATCGTCCACGTAGACCAGCAAGTACATGGTGACCGTAGGTCTCTGTAGGAGAAACAATGATGAGCCAGCAGTGGATGATGCAAAACCATGAGCACGAAGAGCTACAGCAAGACAAGCATGCCAAGCACGGGGAGCTTGCTTCAGACCATAGAGTGCTTTGGTGAGACGACATAGATCATCAGGACGATCAGGATCAGAGAAGCCAGGGGGCTGTCGCATATAGACCTCCTCCTCCAAGACACCATGGAGAAAGGCATTCTGCACATCAAGCTGACAAAGGAACCAACCTCGAGTAACTGCAAGAGAGAGACGAAGCCTGATGGTAGTAGGTCTAACCACTGGACTGAAGGTGTCTTCATAGTCAAGACCATAGCGCTGCCGAAAACCTCTGGCAACAAGGCGCGCTTTGTAGCACTCAATAGACCCATCAGAATGTTTCTTCACCTTGAAAACCCATTTAGAATCAATGACGTTAACTTGTGGTGGTGGAGAAACAAGAGTCCACGTCTTATTACGAAGAAGAGCATGATACTTCTGCTCCATGGCCTCTTTCCAAGGAGGTATGCTCATAGCATCTTGATACGTACGTGGCTTAGAGGACGGATCCGCACGAGCAACAATCAGACACGCAGCAAGCCAAGCAACTGTGCCATCATGACGCTGCTTGGGTTGAAAAATGCCACTACGGTTGCGTGTATGTGGTCATTGAGGAACTGCAGGAGCCATCAAGGAGGAAGGTGCAGCCGAGGAGGGCTCAATCGACAAGGGACTGAGCGAAGACAACGAAGATGACCCAGTCAGCGAGGGACTGGGCGATGGCGTCGGAGATGGCCCAGTTGACAACGACGGAGATGGCGATATCGGCGAGGGGCCGGGCGACAGCAGGCCAGGCAAGGAAGATGGCTCCAGAGAGCTGGACGGCAGCGGTGAAACCGTCTCGGACTCCGAGGCAGGTGAGCCCCGAGGCGAAGCTGGCCCAGGCTTGGTGCGCTGGACGTGAGGCAAAGACGGCCCATATGCCGTGGGCGTCAATGGGGAGTCGGCCTGGCATGCATGGGAACGCGGACCGAGGCCATGCATGTGGACTGTATGCTCATCATGATCATCGGTCGACATCGATGAGGGAGACGATGTCATCTCCAAAATGTCCAAACGAGCCCCACATCCAATGACTGCACCATGATTAGGCAATAATACAGGAGAGTATGCAACATCATCAAATTGGTCAGAGGCAATGGAGGATGAATGCATGGATGGTGGTTCAGTGGTGGACACAGGAAGTTTGGCAAAGGGAAAAACATGCTCATCAAACACGACATCCCGAGATATGTAGACACGATTAGTGGGAACATGAAGACATTTATATCCTTTATGAAGGTAACTATAGCCAAGAAAGACACACTTTTTGGACCGAAATTCAAGCTTACGTTTGTTGTATGCGCGTAGATGCGGCCAGCAAGCACACCCAAAAACTTTGAAGAAAGTGTAGTCAGGCTGCTCATTAAGGAGAAGTTCAATGGGAGTCTTCATGTTTAAAACACGAGTGGGAGTACGGTTGATATATAAGAAAGCATGCAGTGGTGAAGGCATCACTCCAAAACCGAAAGGGAACTCATGCATGGGCCAAAAGAGTAAG
Source organism: Hordeum marinum (assembly GCA_022496015.1). NCBI lineage: Eukaryota > Viridiplantae > Streptophyta > Magnoliopsida > Poales > Poaceae > Hordeum > Hordeum marinum. The sequence continues at coordinate 122,785,855 of CM039673.1, read as the reverse complement.
ACCAGTTTCAACAATATGATGATGCTTACGTTCGGCAGAACCATTCTGCTAATGTGTATGTGGACATGCTGAACGGTGAGCGATCCCAAGTGACTGAAAGAAGGAGTTGAGGTTGCGATACTCACCCCCCAGTCCAACTGAACATGAACAATCTGATGCTTGAGAAGGCGTTCAACATGTTTTTGAAACTGAACAAAATATCAAACACATCAGATTTACGCTTAATGAGATAAAGCCACGTAAAACGACTATAAGCATCAATGAAACTGATATAATAATTGTGACCACTAACAAAAGTCTGAGCAGAACCCCATACATCTGAAAACACAAGTTCTAAAGGATGTTTCACCTCATGACTAGACTCTAAGAAAGGAAGTTGATAACTCTTCCCCTGCTGACAAGCATCACACACTGCTACATCATTATTACTAGACATGCTAGGAAGCTCATGACGACACAAAACATGGCGAACAATAGGTATGGCTGGATGACCAAGACGAGCATGCCATTGTGACGGAGATACTCGAACTCCATTGAAAACACGAGCGACACCAGGATGCTCCAGACGATAGAGGCCCTAGCACAGGCGCCCGCTAAGAAGAATGTCCCTTGTGCCCCGATCCTTAATAAAAAGATCAAAAGGATGAAATTCACAAAGCACATTATTATCACAAGTGAGTTTAGGAACTGAAAGGAGATTACGTGTCACAGATGGAACTCTAAGGATATTGCGAAGCTGAAGACTCCTATTTGCATGTCTAGTGTGAAGAGATGCTTGACCAATATGATAGATGTGCATACCTGCTCCATTGGCGGTGTGGATCTTGTCGGAGCCATGATAGGGTTCACGAGTATGAAGCTTCCCCATCTCACCCGTCAGATGCTCCGTTGCCCCAAAATCCATGTACCAGTGTGAGTCGATGGAGTAGGATTGAGTGTGCCCTTGTTGCTTCGGTGGCGCCGGTCGGTCTACCATGGAAACCTGACGTACATATTTGCGCGTATCCTTGCTATCATTACCGAGGCCAAGAAAGCTCTTCTGGAAGCGTTTGTGACACTTAGAGGCCCAGTGCCCCTCAATGCCACAAAGTTGGCACACAAGCCGATCACCAGCCCCCGGTAGAGTTGCGGATGGAGGGGGAGCCAAGGCGGGCGAGGGTGACGGAGCCACGAGAGCTTTGGATGAAGAGGGGTTGCGGCTGCCTTTGGTGGCGGCATTCGTGAAGAGAGGCCCATGGCTGCTCTTGGAGTGGCGCGACTCGACTCGCTACTCGGCGAGGAGGAGGCGAGAGGAGATCTCATGCGCCATCATGGGAGTCGAGTTGCCCCGCTCGTTGATGATGTCGACCAAAGCATCATACTCCTCGTCAAGGCCGTTGGCGATGAAGGAATTGAATTCGGAGTTAGTGAGCAGCTGTCCGATGGAGGCCAACGTGTCAGCAAGACCCTTGACCTTGTTGTAGAACTCCGTGGCTGTGGAGTCGAGCTTCTCACACTCGCCAAGCTGACGACGAAGCGTGGAGACATGAGCCTGCAATTGCGCCATGAACGAGCACTCGAGGATAGTCCATGCCTCATGAGACGTCTTGGGAAAGACAACAAGCCCAACATCAGTCGGGGTAAGCGACCCGAGGAGAGGTTCGCCTGATCCTGCCCTGTCCAAACACGGTGCGCCGGATTATAGACTGGGCCATGTACGCTATCCACCAGCATGGGGGGATAGGGGAGGGAACCGTCAACGTAGCCAATCAGGTAATGTCTCCCAAGGAGCGGAAGGACCTGCGCACGCAAGAAGATGTAGTTGTCCGACGACAACTTGATGGTGATGAGATTGCCGAAGTTAAATGGCGGTGGCGGCAGCGAGCCCGTGGAGTAGACTGCCTGAGGCGGATACGCCGTGGAGGCAGATGGCGCCACCGTGGATGTGGCCAAGGGCGCGAATGTCATAGGAGCAGAGTGCACCGGTGTCGGGCCCGATGCAGAGTGGCCAGCCATCCAGGTCGACGCGGGCACCACCAGCCGGAGAGGTGGGACGGTGGCGGCGAGAAAAGCGGCCGATGAGGTAGCAGTGTGAACCATCAGCGCGTGCCTTGGCGACGAAGCAGCCACAGGCTGAGTAGCGAAGAGGGAGCCGACGCTCCTGGTCGATCAGGGACTGCACCATGGCGGCATCGAGCGGCAGGGAAAGGAGAGCCACGAGGGAGGCCGGCAGGAAACCAGTGGTGGTGGAGCCGGAGGCAGCAGCGCACGACATGGCGGCAACGGCGCGATCGGAAGGAGGCAGCGCTGGCGCGATCGAAAGGAGGCGGTGGCGGCGGTGTCGGCCGAGTAGGGTTTTGGCGGAAGCGAATTTGACCTAGTCTGATACCATGTAAGATAATAGGTTTTGGGGGAACCGGCACAACCCTCTAGGGGTGGCCTATCACATATATATAATGAGTGTATACAATGTTACAATATACCTGCATGTATATAAAAGCTATATAGTCTAACAGGTGTTAGTCTAGCTTGGTTGGTTGTTGGAGGTGCAGCGTCTAGTGAAGACCTTCGAGCCGGTTTTTTTGGGTCGGGTTAGGCGACTGCATGTTGGCGCCACTTCCTTCTTGAAGGCGTTGCAGAGGCATTCCTGCTCGCTCCACTATGCAAGGATGCTCGGGGGAAACCCTTGATCCCCTGCATGGCTACATCGGGGGAAACCCTTGCTATTATATTTTATACATCATTTTATATCATTTGAGGGAACTAATATATTAACCTAGTGCCAAGTGTTGGTTGTTGTTTTCTTCCTTTTTTTTGGTTCTACAGAAAAATGTACAAAAAGGAGTCCAAATGCTACGGCTTTTTTTGAAGATTTTTTCTGGACCAAAAAACACCCTGGAAGCTTTAGGAGAAGACCAAAAACCTAACGACGAGATGACAAGGCAGCAGGGCACGCCCTGCCCCCTTGCGCCCCATATGGCCTCGTTTGCCCTAGCCATTGGCCTATAAATCACATATATTCAGAAACCCTTGAGGGAGCACGAGAAACAATTTTTCTGCCACTACAAGCCTATGTTCTTTCGCGGTCCCATTTGGAGGCCTTTTCAGGTACTTTGTCGGAGGGGGAATCCATCATGGAGGTCGTCTTCATCAACCTTGCTGCCTCCCCATTGATGCGTGAGTTGTTCCTATAGGACCTATGGGTCCATAGAAGTAGCTAGATCTCTCTCTGTCTCTCTCTCTCTCTCACACACACACACTTCGATTGATCTTCAATACAGTGATCTCTTCAGAGACCTATGCGATGTAATCTTTGCGGTGTGTTTGGTGGGATCTGATGAATTGTGGGTTTATGGTCAGATTGTTAATTGAAATTAATTGAGTCTTCACTGAGATTTATTGTGTGTGATTATTATAGCTCTCTATGTTTTTCCATCTATGATTTTTCTTTGGCCAAGTTGAAGATTATACCTTCACATGAAGCGATGCATAGTAGTAGGTTCAATCTTGTAGTGTCCTCACTCTGTAACAGGAGGAGTAGCAAGGCACATATTTGTATTGTTGCTACTAAGGGTAAAATGATGAAGTTCGAACATATTATTTGGTGTTATGTTGTCTACATTATATCATGTTGCTCCAAGCATTACTCTGTTTGTTATGAACTTAATACCATAGATCCATCCTAGATGGCGGTCGATTGCTGAAATAATAGTAGTAGATGTAGAATCTTTTTGGTCTACTTGTCATGAACATAATGCCTATATGTATGATCATGCCATGAATAATATCAAAATTAATTTCTTTTCTATCAATTGCCGAATAATAATTTTTTCACCCACAGTTGCTATATACATGAGAGCGATGCCTCTAGTTAAAGCTATGGCCTCGGGTCCATTGACTTTATATATTACTAAAACCCTAAAAATATCCTTGCTGCAATTTATTACCTTTTTATTTATATTTATCTATCCTTCACTATTAGAATTAATCCTTGCAATTAACCAGTACAAGGGGATTGACAACCCTCTAGCCCGCATTGGGTGGAAGTATTTATTGTTCTGTGTGAAGGTATTGTCGACAGTTTGTTTGTATGATCTCCTATTGGTTCGAGAAACCTTAGTTCTTAAATGAGGGAAAATACTTTCTACTACTATAATACAACACCCTTCCTCTTGGGGGGGAACCCAATGCTATCACAATCATCAGAAGAATTTCTGGCGTCGTTGCCTGGTGTGTCCAAATCTTGTAACTATTTTGCTAGTATTTTTGTGCCTACTATGTAGGCTTTGTGGGACTTTATCGCATTCATGCACTTTTTTTATCATTTTCCTCTGGAGTTACCTTTCGGATCAAATATTGGTTTTTGGAAGAAATCTCAGAAAAAGGCAGTCAAATCATAGAATTAAAGTGATAATCCCGTACCATAAAACAGAAGAAAATTGGCAAAAGGAACAGCCATCACGGGACATCCAGAGTAGAATACGACATTTCATATGACCACACACGCTCGTATGGAGTGCCATCGTGGCTGCCTCGACAATGATTTTCACCTCGTGAAGACGGATCTTGAATCAGATGCCCACAGACACCAGAAACTCGCCAAAAGCAAGAACTCTAGCCGCCGGAGCGAGCCGGAGGGAGGAGCCGACCAAGGGAGGTGTTGCCTCCACCATCTCCACCAATAGGGATTCAATATCATCATCTCCATCATCATCCTCATCACCACTATCTCATTTCCACCATTGTAATCTCAAGAACCCTAGAGGAATAATTTGTGTATTGCATGTGTAATTTGTTCATGTTCTCCATCATTGGTGAGATGATGTTTGTTGCCTTCACGAGTGAGTAGTCCCCTTGTTATCGGGGTGATTACCCACAAGTATAGGGGATCAATCATAGTCCTTTTGATAAGTAAGAGTGTCGAACCCAACAAGGAGCAAAAGGAGATAACAAGCGGTTTTCAGCAAGGTATTCTTTTCAAGTGATGTATGTAATAGTTATAGATAGTTTTGTAGCAAGATAATTCATAACGAGTAACAAGTAACAACAGTTGCAAAGGTGCAGAAAGATGACCTAATCCTTTTTGTAGCAAAGGAAAATCCTGAAAGTTATCTTATATAAAGTAAAGCACTCTCTAGGACACATGGGAATTACCGTCTAGTCACGTTCATCATGTTTAGTTGATTCACATTCGTTATTTTGATAATTTGATATGTGGGTGGACTGATGCTAGGGTGTTCTTCTTACTTGAACAAACAATGCACTTATGATTACCCCATCTCACAAGCATCCGCAACTACAAAAGAACAATTAACATAAATCTAACTATAGCATGAAACATAAGAACCAAATCAGCCCCTTACGGAATAACTTATAAACTAGGGTTTAAGCTTCTTTCACTCTCGCAACCCATCATCTACTCATTATTAGACAATGCCTTTACTTAGGACCAAGTATGGTGAAGTGTCATGTAGTCAACATTCACATGACACCACTAAAGGAAGGAACAACATACATGTCATAAAAATATCGAACGAATACCAACTTCAAATAATTACTTATAATAAGACTTCTCCCATGTCCCCTAGAACAAAATTTACTACTCACATATCATGTTCATGTTCAAGATCACAGGAGTATTGAATATCATTAAGGATCTTAACTTATAATCGTCCACCAAACGAACCATCTAGCATCAACTACAAGACGTAATCAACACTACTAGCAATCCACATCTACCAATCTGAGGTTTTGAGACAAAGATTGAAAACAAGAGATGAACTAGGGTTTGATATGATATGGCGTGATGAAGATTTCTCCACCCACAATGAAGGAATTGTTGGTGAGGATGATGGCTTTGATTTCCCCCTCCCGAAGGGAAGTTTCCTCGGCGGAAGCACTCCGTCCGAGATCAAAAGTGTTCCTGTCCAAGATCCGCCTTGATACGGTGGTGCTTCATCCCAAAACTAGCCCTTAGGGTTGTTTTCTAGGTCAAAACCTTTCATATAGTAGAGTATGGACACCGATGCCGCCTGTGAGACCCACAAGGCATCAGGGCGCGCCCAGGGGGTGGTCGCGCCCTGTTGCCTTGTGGGCAGGTGGTGTGGCCCTCTGGTACTTCTTTGCTCTAGTATTTTTACATATTCCACAAAAAATCCTTGTATAGTTTCGCGTCATTTGGATTTCAGTAAAATAGGTATCTGTGTTGTAGCCTTTTCAGGTCCAAAATTCCAGCTACCGGTAATGTTCCTCTCCATGTGAATCTTGCAAATTAAGAGAGAAAAGGAATTAGAGTTGTATTATAAAGTGGAATAATGACCAAAAACTATGTAAATAATTGTAGGAAATCATTATGCAAAATGGACGTATCAACTCCCCAAAGCTTAGACCTAGCTTGTCCTTAAGCCAAAGCCCAACTCGATAATCATGACCACGTCCTTAGTGAGTCGATAAAAATAAAATACAGATATGAAAGCATCATGATCATTATCATAATAATAATAGTAACATAATATCATGAAACTTCTCATGAATAAGTGACAATCTATCCACATGCTCAAGTATGAATCATAAACTTTATTGAAAACTAACAAACTATGTTCTCAGTCACTACACTACGACAATTGCAATCCATCATACTTTCAGACCGAGTATATGTAAGAGCTTTGGTAGAAAGTTCACATGCTTAACTATCATTTAGTATTCTATGATTACTGACACTCACATCATATTTGTGAAGCAAAAAAGTTTCAATCGTACACATAGGAAGATAGGGGTTTATAATTTGTCACCACCCAACCTCTTATCTCAGGGATAATGTCAACAATAATAACTCATGATCACTTACATCCCACTGGATATATGTTTCTGGATCTTTGCCCACCACATGATGCTTGCCAAGTAGAGAATAATAAGAATGGAATAGGAGTTAACATTATTGACTCTTGCATAAAATTAAATACAGAAAATTAAAAGATAGGACCTTCGCAAAGGGAACCAGAGGTTGTCATGCGCTTATCATTTGGATGTGTAAGCTCTTAATGGAAAGGAACATCACGTTATATTGCCACTGTTTATGATAGCACAATTTATTATGCTGTCCGTCACTTTTATTTGTTTGCCATCACAAGTTAATACAAAGATTATTTTCCCTTCCAATAAAAGATCATATATATTTAGGAGCAAATTTTTATTGCTTTTGCACCTATGAAAACTTACTTGAAGGATCTTATTCAATCCATAGGTAGATATGGACTCTTTTTGCAAGAAACTGGGTTTAGGGTTTTTTGAATGCACGAGTAGTATCTCTACTCGGTGCAAAGTTTTCGCTAGCAGAATGGATAGGAGCAAGCACCACGTGTTGGAGGATCCATGACAATATAACTTCTATGTGAATATAAGCAAACATAATTCATTACGTTGTCTTCCTTGTCCGACGTGAACTAGTTGATCATGCCTGAAATATTTAATGGGGGCTCACAATCATAAAAGATGTCTAAGATAGTATATTTATATGTGAAATATATCTTTAATTATTACTTTTCATGAATTGCATCAATGACTAATGCTATGTTTGTTAACTTCCAACAAATTTTACCAACTATACCTTTTTTGTGAAGTCATTACACGCCATGGGATTAGCATATGATCTCTTTATTCTTTGTCATTGGTATGATTGATACAAGAAAGTAAAGCAAGCAAAATCAAACTAATCTTTATTATATAACTCACACACTCGATTACATAGATAGATAGATCACATAGCAAACACTAGAAACTAAATCATACTAAAAAATTATCCATCGAAATCAAGAAATAACTGAGGATCAAACTAAGATAGATGATGATGATAAAAAATGGTGGTGATACGATACCAGGGCACCTCCCCCAAGATAAGAACAAGCTAAGGGTGGTGCCCATACCCGTGTACGCAATTTTTCCTCTTGGGAGATGGTGGTGATGAAGTGATGGGCTTGTCTAGCGTCTTCCAAGGCATGGGCTCCCCATCATAGAAAGAAAACGAGTCTTCGAAGTCCTAAAATCGAAAGGTATGCTCATCCTTTTAAACCTAGATCATACTACCAGTATTGGATTTGCAAGTCATAGATTTAAGCTTGGAGATGCTTGATCAGCTCTTGAACCTCTAATAGAGCTTCTCCAACATTCTTGGTGTACATATTGTGTTCCCGGATGAATTATGTGATCATGGAGTGATTAGCACTCAAACCAGCTCAACCATCCCTTGGCACTCGAAAATTTCCTGCTCCACCACCTAAAGCCTAGACTTCTCGCTTTCCTACTTCCTTGGTCACTGAATATCCTGGATATGGAGCACTAATAACCCACAACTGTAGGGGATTGTTTGTAGCCTTTTTCGACAAGTAAGAGGGTCGAATCCCAACGAGGAGCTAAAGGTAGAACAAATATCCCTTCAAGTTCTATCGACCACCGATACAACTCTATGCACACTTAACATTTGCTTTATCTAGAAAAAGAATGAAACTATTTTGCAGGAATAAAACTATGGGTGCTTTGCAAGAAAATAAACTTAGTAGTGCAGTAGCAAGCTTTTTGTAACAAAAGAGAAAGATTGTCCCTAGGTAATTGAATATGATACGATACATACATATTATATGCAATGAGGGAGAGGCATGAGCTAACATACTTTCGCCACTTGGATCATATGAACTTATGATTGGAGCTCTAGCAAGCATCCAAAACTACTAAAGATCATTAAGGTAAAACCCAACCATAGCATTAAGTATCAAGTCCTCTTTACCCCCATACGCAACAACCCACCTACTCGGGTTTGTGCTTCTGTCACTCATGCAACCCACCATAGGAAAATCATGAACATATTGCAACACCCTACAATGGGGACCCCTCACGTTTGCGCAATACGGAGGGCACCATAGGACAGAACCATATCAACATATGAATCACATCCATAACATCATTACAATTAACCCATGGGACAAAAGAGATCTACTCAAAGATCATAGGATAGCCAAATATCATTGTGAAATAATATATGGAGTCGAGAATCATGTTTAAGTCGATATTACAGTTGGGAAGAGAGATGTTACACAACTGCAAGAGGGGGAGAGAGTTGGTGTTGAAGGAGGCAAGATTGTTGATGTAGGTCGCCATCACGATCCTTGCCCCGACGGCTTTTCGGCGCCACCGGGAGAGAAGGGGAGAGAGCCCCCTCCTTCTTCTTATTCCTTGGCCTCCCCATAGATGGGAGGAGAGTTCCCCCTCCGGTCCATGTCCTCCACGTCGGTGAGGGGGGGGGAGGGCAGGAGCCCCTCTTAGATTAGATATCCCTCTCTATTATCTTTTGTTTCGCATTCCTGTGTTTGAAAGCACAACATGCTCCATTGGTGGTTTTGATAATTCATGACAACATACATTGTCTCTTGAAATAATATTTTTACCTAGTTTATTTCAGATACAGTCAATAGAGAGGTCTGGCAAAAGGAGATTGTGGACATACCCCAAGATTCAAGGAAATAGGTTGGCCAAGCTTAAAGCAAGAGGACTCTACATTTTATATTTGTGAGAAATCACTTTGAGTCCATAGGAAAGCCAATACTATTAAAAGGGGTAAGGATTTGTTGGTGAACAATATTCTCAAACTAGCACAAGTGATAGTTGCCAAAAACATCCACAAACTCTCCCACCGAAGTTCGTTCTATACCTACCACTCAAAATCGGTGAAACCAACTTTCCCATACCAGTGCCACCGATTCCAGAACCTAGACAGACTCAAGCCAAACCCTAGCAACTTCGATGCAACCAATTCCATACCGGTGCCACCGAGTTTAGGTTGCCAACTTTCTGTTATGCAAATTCACATTTTTGGTCCCACCGAGAATGTTGGATCGGTGTCACCAAGATTGGAAATCTTACCGTTGGTCACCTTATCGGTGCAACGAGTTTCCTATATTGGCTTTACCGATATTCAAAAGTTGCCACCTTTTGATCACTTCGGTACCACCGAGATTAACACATCAGTGTCATCGAGTTGGTCATTTTGTGTGTAACGGTTGGATTTTTGGGAATGCCTATATATACCCCTTCACCACCACTTACTCGAGAGAGAAGCACTCAAAACTATTCCATATCTATCCTATCAGATTTTCTGAGAGAGAACCACCTACCCTTGTGTTGAGGTCAAGATCTTCCACTCAAATCATATGGATCTTGATTTCTAGCCTCCCCAAGTAGCTTTCCACCAATCCCATATCTTCCACCATGCCAAATATGTGAGAGAGTGATTGGGTGCTGAGGAGTCTATCATCTTGAAGCACAAGAGCAAGGAGTTCATCGTCATTACCAAGCCTATTACCTTTTGGAGGGTGGTGCCTCCTAGATTGGTTAGGTGTCGCTTGGGAGCCTACTACTTTGTGTTGTGGAGTGAACCAAGAAGTTTGTAAGGGCAAGGAGATCGCCTACTTCGTGAAGATCTACCCATAGTGAGCCTAGTCCTTCGTGGACAGAAGCCGTTATGGAATAGTCAAGGTTGCTACTTCGCGGACCCTTTTGGGTGAAGCCCTCCATGGACTCCCACGACCGTTACCCTTCATGGGTTGAAGACTCCATAAACGTGGATGTACGATAGCGCCACCTATCGGAACCACGGGAAAAAACCATGCGTCTCCAACTGCGTTTGATCTACCTATCTCAACACTTTACTTCATATGCAATGTCTTTACTTTTCGCTGCCATATTTGTTGACATGCATGTATAGGGCTGTTAGACTTGCTAGCTTTGTTAAAACTGTTAAAATCTGCCAACCAATTAACTTGGGAAAAGGTTAGGTTTTAAATTTCTGCTAATAGTCTATTCACCCCCCTCTAGACACTCTTCTAGTGATCCCTCAGTGTTCTGGCCAAAAACCGTTTGTTATATTCCCGGAGATCCGTAACTCCGATTGGGATGAAATTTTGAGGGGATTTTTATCCAAAAATTAGCTTTCTTGCGGTAGATGAGAGATCCAACAGACATACGAGGTGGGCACAGTCCACTAGGCCGCGTTTGGGCCCTGGCCCGTGCCCTGGTAGAGTGTGGAGGCTATGGGACTCCTTTTGCATTGATTCCACTTCTCAAAACTCATAAATATTCCAAAAAAATCTCCTTAAACTTTTTATCAATTTTGGACTTCGTTTGATATGGAATTTCTGTGAAACAAAACACACACAAAAAACAGGAACTCGCACTGGGCACTGGATCAATAGGTTAGTCCAATAAATCATATAGATTGTTGCCAAAAGTATGTAAAAGTTGTATAATATTGGCATGAAAAAAATCAAAAATTACAGATACGACGGAGACATATTAGCATCCCCAAGCTTAATTCCTACTCGTCCTCGAGCAGATAAATGATAAAAAAGTAATTTTTGATGTGGAATGCTACCTAGCATAATCTTGATCATATATCTAATCATGGCATGAATATTAAGATATGAGTGATTCAAAGCAATAGCCTAGTTTTGACATGAAGACATTAATACTCAGGCATCCCAACAAACAATCATGTCTTTCATAATATCAAGGCTAAGAAACGCTATCCCTATAAAATCATATAGCGTTCTCGTGCTCTCTCTTCTTAACACAAAGTATAAATCATGTACTACCCCGGTGTCAGCCAAGCAATTGGTTTGTACTTTTTAATGCGTTTCAGCATTTTAACTTTCACGCAATACATGAGAGAAAGCCATGGATATAGCACTATGGGTGGAATAGAATATGGTGGTAGGTTTCAAGCGGGTAAAAGTGGAGAAGAAAGTCTCGCGTCAACTCAGTGTATCAACGGGCTATGGAGATGCCCATAAATAGATATCAATGCAAGGAGTAGGGATTGCCATGCAACAGATGCACTAAGAGCTATAAGTGTATGAGAGCTCAATATGAAAACTAAGTGGGTATTGATACGTCTCCAATGTATCTATAATTTTTGCTTGTTCCATGTTGTTATATTATCAATCTTGGATGTTTTACAATCATTTTATAAAAACTTTATATCTTTTTAAGGGACTAACCTATTGACATAGTGCCAAAGTGCCAGTTGTTGTTTTTGCTTATTTTTTACTTCATAGAAAATTAGTACCAAATGGAGCCCAAACACTGCGAGGATTTTTGTGGATTTTTTATGGACGGAAAGAAGAAAGATGGGCCAAAGAACACCAAAAGAGGGGGCCCAAGGTGGTCACCCTCCACTAGGGCGCACGAGAGGCCCCTGGCGCAACCTGGTGGAGGGTGGGCACCTTGGGCACCCCCAACCGACTATCGAGCCTATAAATTCCCTGAAAATCCAAAAACCCTAGGGGAGTCGACGAAATACAATTCTAGCCGCCGCAAGTTCCATAACCTCGAGATCTAATCTAACACCATCACGGAGGGGTTCATCCTCCTCATAGGTGCCTCTCCGATGATGCGTGAGTAGTCCACCATAGAACTATGGGTCCGTAGACAGTAGCTAGATAGCTTCCTCTCTCTCTCTCTATGTTTCTCAATACAATGGTCTCTTGGAGAACTATTTGATGTAATGAATTTTGCGGTGTGTTTGTTGGGATCCGATGAATTTTGAGTTCATGATCAGTTTCTATCCATGAATATGATTTGAGTCTTCTTTGATCTCTTTTTTGCATGATTACTTATAGCCTCGTATTTCTTCTTAGAATCTTTGGTTTAGTTAGGCCAACTAGATCAATTTTTCTTGCCATGGAAAGAGGTGCTTTGTGATGGGTTCGATCTTGTGATGTTCTTTCCAAGTGACAGAAAGGGCAGCAAGACACACATGTATCATTGCCATTGAGGATAACAAGATGGGGTCTATTCCTACATGAATAGATCTTGTCTACATCGTGTCACCATTCTTATTGCATTACTCTGTTTTCCCATGAACTTAATACACTAGATGCATGCTAGATAGCGGTCAATGTGTAGAGTAATAGAAGTAGATGCAGAATTGTTTCTGTCTACTTATCTTGGACGTGATGCTTATATAATGATCATTGCTTGGATAACGTCATGATTATTTGATCTTGTATCAATTGGCCAACAGTAATTTGTTCACCCATCGTGTGCTATACTCATGACAGAAGCCACTAGTGAAACCTACGGCCCTCGGGTCTACTTTTCCAACATATTGCTTTCCGATCTACTATTTGCAACTTTTGTTTTCAGTTCTATTATTCCAAAAACCCAAAACTACCTTGCTGCACTTTTTGTTTATTTATTTTACTTTGTGTTCTTGCTAGATCTATTTGCAAAAACTATCACTACCTAATCTATCTTATTACCGTATAGAGTGTTACAACCTCTCTTTCGCGTCGGGTTGCAACTATTTGTTGTTTGTGTGCAGGTGTTGTTTACGTGGGTTTGTGATATTCCTCTATGGATTGATACCTTGGTTTCATAAACTGAGGGAAATATTTACCGTCGCTGTGTTGCATCATCCCCCTCTTTGGGGAAATACTGACGCAGTCTCAAGCCACGTCAAAGGAATTTCTGGCACCGTTGCCTTGAGGAAGCAATCTCATCTACCAGGTTCCTAATCAAAAATCTCATCTCCTTGCAATTTAGATTATTTGCCATTTGCCTCTCGTTTTCATCTCCCCCACTTCACAAATTTGTCGTTTTATTTGTCCTCTGTTTTTTGTTTCCCTTTTTTGATTTCATATCTCTTGTTTGCTTGCAATCTTATTTGCGTAATCACGATGACTCAAGAAAACACCAGGTTCTGTCATTTTGACAATACCAATAATAATGATTTTATTAGCACTCCTATTTCACCTCCCGCCAATGGTGCGGAGTCTTGTGATATTAATGCCGCTTTGTTGAATCTTATCATGAAAGATCAATTTTCCGGTACTCCTAATGAGGATGTCGCGTCCCATCTTAATACCTTCGTGGAATTATGCGATATGCAAAAGAAAAAAGATGTGGACAATGATATTGTGAATTTGAAATTGTTTCCTTTCTCTTTGCGGGATCGAGCCAAAATTTGGTAGTCTTCTTTGCCTCGCTATAACACCGATTCTTTGGATAAGTGCAAGGACGCTTTTATTACTAAGTATTTTCCGCCTGCTAAAATTATTTCCCCTAGGAGTCAAATCATGAATTTTAAGCAACTTGAGAATGAGCATGTTGCACAATCTAGGGAAAGAATGAAGTTGATGCTAAGAAATTGTCCTACTCGTGGTTTAAATCTTTGGATGATCATACAATTTTTTTATGCGGGATTGAATTTTGTCTCTAGAAATATTTTAGATTCCGCCACGGGTGGTACTTTTGTGGAAATTACTTTGGGTGAAACTGCCAAATTAGTAGATAATATCATGGCAAATTATTCACAATGACATACCGAAAGAGCACCTACTAGTAAAAAGGTTAATTCGGTAGAAGAAATTAGTAATTTGAGTGAAAAAGTTGATGCTTTTATGAAGTTGGTTGCTAGTAAAAATGCTCCTCTTGATCTTAATGATGTGCCTCTGTCTACTTTGATTGAGAAAAATAGAGATTCAGTAGATGTGAATTTCATCTCGCGAAACAACTTCAATAACAATGCTTATAGAGGTAATTTTAATCCTAGGCCTTTTCCTAAAAATTCCTCTAATAATTATGGTAATTCCTATGGTAATTCTTACAATAATAATAATAATTGGAACACCTCTGATCTTGAGAATATTTTTAAAGAATATATCAATGCTCAAAAGTCTTTCAATACTATGATAGAAAAAAAGTTGAATAAGATTTATGATATATCTAGAAGCATTGATAGAATTTCAAATGATGTTGAAAATCTCAATTTGCATGCTTTTCCACCTAAGATCAATGAATCAATTAAGGTTTTATATGTTTCTATGGATGAAAGTAAGAAAAGAACCGGTATGCTTAGAGCTAAAAGAGAATTTTTAGAAAAGCGTTTTCTAGTGATTACTTTCATAACAATGATGAAGATCTTATAACGATTGGTGTTTTCTCTATTGATTCCTTGTTTAGTGATGTTAAATTTATGATAAAGGGATTGAATAAGAGTCAACTATAGTTAGAGGGCGTCCCAATGATTTGGAGGGTGAAAATCTTGATGAAATTTTTGATAAAAGTGGGTTTGGAGTGGTCAAAACTTTAACTAGTGATGTGCCCACACTCTTTGATTACAAATACTTGTATTATGATAGTTGATCCTTGGTTAATTGTATTTCTTTGCTGCAATCTATGATAAATTCACTCCATGCTTATGAACAAAATAAAGCTTTTACTAAACATATCGTTGATGCCATGATGAAATCTTTAGAAGACAAGTTGGAATTAGAAATTTCGATTCCTAGAAAATTAGATGATAAGTGGAAACCTACCATTAAAGTCAAGATTAAAAATTATGAATGCTTTGCTTTGTGTGATTTGGGTGCTAGTGTTTCCACAATTCCAAAATCTCTATGTGATGTGCTTGGTCTTACCAATATTGAAGAATGTTCGCTTAATTTGCACTTGGCGGATTCTACAATTAAAAAGCCTTTGGACATAATTAATGATGTTATTATCTTGCAAATATGAATTATGTGCCCATTTATTTTATTGTTCTTGACATTGATTGCATTCCGTCTTGTCCCATCATACTTGGTAGACCATTTTTACGCACTATAGGTGTTGTGGTTGATATGAAAGAAGGCAATATTAAGTTACAGTTTCCCCTCAGAAAGGGTATGGAACACTTCCCTAGAACAATAATTAAGCCACCATATGAATCAATCATGAGGGCCTTCTATGGATTGCAAACTAAGGATGACAATACTTGAATCTATTTGTTAAGCCTAGCTAGGGACGTACAACGATATCGCTTGTTGGGAGGCAACCCAATGAATAATTTTTTTTTATATTTTACTTTATGTTTTTTAGTGTTTTGAACAATTATGATTATTTTATGGTTGTGTTTTTATGTTTTATTTAGTGTTTTTTCCAAGTAATGCATTTAGGATGATCAATAAGATGAGTAGAAACAATGCTGAATCTGAAACATAAACTTTGTTCCCGGTGCACGAATTTTCATTTTATACTCCAACTTGATATTGAGCTAAAATTTTAACACAGTATTTATATAAACATTATTTGAGTCTTGCTAATTGTTCATAATATTTATAGTTCCATAAGTATGGGTAGAGTACAGATTACTAAAGATTGTCCTGTCTCAAAACAGATTATGTTTTCATTGCATTGTGTGCTTGTTTTGATGAATATATGGCTTCTATCGGGGGGTATAAGTCATGGTAAAGTTACAATACAGTAGTTATAATGCAATAATAAAATATGAGTGGGTTTACTACAATACCTAAAGTGGTAATTTTCTTTATTATACTAAATGATCTCACGAGAATTTTGTCAACTTTTGTGTGATTGAAGTTTTCAAGTTTTGGGTGTGATCACAATGGATGAATGAATAAGGAGTTAGAAGAGTCAAAGCTTGGGGATGCTAAAGCACCCCAAGGTAATATCCAAAGATTAACAATAAACTAATCTTGGGGATGCCCCGAGTGGCATCCCTACTTTCTTCCAACAACCATTGGTATACTACTTGGAACTATATTTTTATTCATCACATATCATGAGTTTTTATTGGAGCATCTTGTATCTTTTCTTTGTTGTCTTTTATCCTTGATGAACATGCCTATTTGAGAGATCCAAAATTATGCTACGATTTGTTATAATTGCTCTTTATGATTCACTTAAAACTTTTGAGCAAAGGAATTGCTCTAATGCTTCACTTATATCTTTTTGAGCACATCGTTCTTTTACATGTTTGAAGCAATGCTCTCATGCTTCACTTATATTAATTTGAGAGTTAATAATTTTGAAGAAATCTGCGCATGCTTCTCTTATTTTGAGAGATGAAACTTGTATGCTCATGTTCTTCACTTATATCCATGTGAGTTTATCAAAAGCAATTGCAACATATGAAACTAGTCCCAAAGTGATAGATATTCAAGAGGGATATAATAACAACTTTCATGAAGATTATTGGACAAATTAAACTTTATTATTTGCAATAGTTTGGAGACATGACAATAGTGATTTCTGAGTTATGTTAATGAGTAATTATGCTTAGTAAGAATATTAGTGTTAAGGTTTGTGATTCCCTATGCAAGCACGAAAGTCGATAATTGGGCTAGGAAATTACATCCTACTTATGGTGCATTATTCAGTGTTAGTTATGCTGAATGCTCACTTATATTATTTTTTATTTCTTAGTTGGATGCTTCTCAATCTCATGCTAGCCTTCACTTGTACTAAGTAGAAATACTACTTGTTCATCCAAAATCCTTAAATCAAGTTTTGCCATATGAGTCCACTATACCTACCTATATACGATATTTCCATGCCGTTCCAAGCAAATTTGTATGTGCCATCTGTAAAATTTCAAAATAAATTTTCCTTTTTGTGTGCTCGCACCGCTCATGAAACGGTAGGGAGTGACCGATATTTTTTCATGCTAGATGTGTTATTCTCAAGATGAGTGTGTATTCACTTGTCATTGCATGAGAGTATGGTGGTGATAGGGATGCCCAGACCCAAAATGAAAAAGAAAAGATTTTTTTACTTTATTTGTCAAATAATAAATTCCTTGGAAAGTGTTGGTATGGAAGGCAACCGCGGATTCAGCTAGCCATGGAAAGTGAAAGTATGGTGGAAAAAGGAATCAACTTTATTTTCTGTTTGGGAACCGCGTGTGATGCATCTAGTGTGGAAATATATCAAGATCTCTTAGTCGTTTTCGTTGAAAGGAAAGGCATGCCACTCAAAATATTTTTCTATATCAATTTATATACTTGAGCTCTGGCACCTCTATAAATCCCTACTTCTCTCTCCGAAGGGCCTATCTATTTACTTTATGCAATTTTTATTTTTCAATTTGAGTCTCAATTTTTGCTTATAAAGCACCAACTAGGAGGCACTATGATCGTATTGAGCATTAGGTTTAGCTAATATTTGAGTGTGTATTTGAAAGACATGGTTGCTTGGTGATATGCTTGAGTACTAAAGTTTTCATGTCAATATTAGACTATTGCTTTGAACCATATGAAAAGTCCAAATGTCCATGCTATAAAGAAAATAATATATGATGAACATGATAGGCAGCATTCCACATCAAAATACTGTTTTTATCATTTACCTACTTGAGGACGAGTAGGAATTAAGCTTGGGGATGCTGATACGTCTCCAATGTATCTATAATTTTTGCTTGAACCATACTGTTATATTATCAATCTTTTAAATTTTACAATCATTTTATAACAACTTTATATCATTTTTTGGGACTAACCTATTGACATAGTGCCAAAGTGCCAATTGTTGTTTTTTGCTTGTTTTTTTACTTCGCAGAAAATTAGTACCAAATGGAGCCCAAACGCTGCAGGGATTTTTGTGGATTTTTATGGTCCAAAATAAGAAAGATGGTCAAAGAACACCAGACAAGGGCGGCCAAGGTGGCCACCCTCTCCCAGGGCGCACTACAGGCCCCTGGCACGGCCTGGTGAAGGGTGGGCACCATGGGCACCCCCAATTGACTATTGAGCCTATAAATTCCTTGAAAACCCAAAAACCCTAGGGGAGTCAACGAAACACAATTCCTGCCGCCGCAACTTCTGGAACCTCAAGATCCAATCTAACACCATCACAGAGGGGTTCATCTTCCTCATAGGTGTCTCTCTGATGATGCGTGAGTAGTCCACCATAGACCTACAAGTCCGTAGGTGGTATCTAGATGGCGTCCTCTCTCTATGTTTCTCAATACAATGGTCTCTTGGAGATCTATTTGATGTAATGACTTTTGTGGTGTGTTTGTTGGGATCCGATGAATTTGGACTTCATGATCATGTTCTATCCATGAATATGATTTGAGTCTTATTTGATCTCTTATTTTCATGATTACTAATACTCTCGTATTTCTTATTCGAATCTTTGATTTACTTAGGCTAACTAGATCGATTTTTCTTGCCATGGGAAGAGGTGCTTTGTGATGGGTTCGATCTTGCGGTGTTCTCTCCCAGTGATAGAAGGGGCAGCAAGACACACATATAAAATTTCCATTAAGTATAACAAGATGGGGTCCATTACTACATGAATAGATCTTGTCTACATCATGTCACCGTTCTTATTGCATTATTTAGTTTCTCCATGAACTTAATACACTAGATGCATGCTGGATAGCGGTCGATGTGTGGATTAATAGAAGTAGATGCAGAATTGTTTCGGTCTACTTATCTTGGACGTGATGCCTATATAATGATCATTGCTTGGATGTCGTCATGATTATTAGATCTTATATCAATTGCCAAACAGTAATTTGTTCACCCACCGTGTGCTATACTCATAAGACAAGCCACTAGTGCAACCTACGACCCCCGGGTCTACTTTTCCAACATATTTCTTTCCGATCTACTATTTGCAACTTTTTTTTCATATATATTATTCCAAAAAATACCTTGTTGCACTTTTTGTTTATTTATTTTACTTTGTGTTCTTGCGAGATATATTTGCCAAAACTATCTTATTACCGTAGAGAGCAGGACAACCTGTCTTTCATGTCGGGTTGCAAGTATTTGTTGTTGTGCGCAGGTGTTGTTTACGTGGGTGTGTGATCTTCCTCTACGACTGATACCTTGATTTCATAAACTAAGGGCAATACTTACTGTCGTTGTGCTGCATCATCCCTTCCTCTTTGGGGAAATACCGACGCAGTCTCAAGCCACGTTAGTATGCATCTAACTCTAAAATGATTTTTTTTCCATTAGTATATGAAAGTGACAACATAGGAGACTCACTATATGAAAAGCATGGTGCTACTTTGAAGCACAAGCGTGGAATTATCATGCCCTTCTCTCCTTGTCTCTCTCTCCTTTCTTTTTTCTGTTTTTTCTATATTTTTTCTTTTTCTCCTTTTATCATTGTGTGGAGCCTCATCCCGACTTGTGGGGGAATCATAGTCTCCATCATCCTTTCCTCATTGGGACATGCTCTAATAATGAATAATGATGATCATCACACTTCTATTTACTTATAACTCAACATTTCAACTCGATACCTAAAATAAAATATGACTCTATATGAATGATGTGCAATGATGTAGCATAGCAAAGATATTAAAAAACATACAAGCCATGGAAACATCATGCTAGATATCCTACGATCATGTAAAGCAATAGGACAATGAATGCTCAAGTCATTAAAACGGTAGCGGTGGAAGTTGCATGGCAATATATCTCGGAATGGCTATGGAAAAGCCATAATAGGTAGGTATGGTGACTGTTTTGAGGAAGATATAATAAGGCTTATGTGTGATAGAGCATATCATATCACGGGGTTTGGATGCATCGGCGAAGCGCGGTACCGTAGAGGCTAGCAAATTGCGCAAAAGTAAGAGTGTGTATAATTCATGGACTCAGATTAGTCATAAAGAACTCACATACTTATTGCAAAATTTTATTAGCCCTCGAAACAAAGTATTACTACGCATAACCCTAGGGGGGAGGTTGGTAGGAGTTAACCATCGCGTGCCCCCGACCTTCACACAAAGATATACAATCAAGGATAAATAGTGCTCCAACTTCCTAGCATAACGGGAGACTATACGTGCATGCTTCGAGAATCACAAACCTTAACACCAATATCTTAGTAAACATGATAATAAACTAGTACCTCCCACATATTATCATGTGTATATCGCAAAACTATTGCAAGGAGTCAAACATATCATATTCAGTTATCCATAAGTTTTATGTAGGATTTTATGACTAATCATGCAAATGACCAATTCATGTTGACTATCTAAATAGATATAAGTGAAGCAAGAGAGTTTAATTCTTTCTACCAAAGGCCATGCTCTAATAAATATAAGTGAATCAAAAGATCATTCTTCAAATAACTGTTTACTATGTGAAGAGAAACAGGCAATCCAAACTTCAAATGATATAAGTGGAGCACATGAAGCATTCTATAAAGCCACACTCAAAAGATATAAGTGAAGTGCAATGAGCATTCTATAAATCAACCATGGACTATCTCATACTAGCATGGTTCATAAACTAAACGCAAAAGACGCTCCAAGATTTGCACATATCACATAAATGAAACATATCGATACTTGTTGAAGAAAGATGGGATGCCTTACGGGGCATCCCCAAGCTTAGAAGCTTGAGTCTCCTTGGATATTTACTTGTGGTGCCTTGGTCATCCCCAAGCTTGAACTCTTGCCTCTTCTTCTTCTCCTCATATCGAGACCTCCTCGATCTTCGAACACTTCATCCACACAAAACTTAACAGAAAATTGGTAAGATCCGTCAGTATAATAAAGCAAAATACTACTTTAAGTGTTGTTGCGAACCAATTCATATTTTATATTTTCATTATCCCTACTGTATTATAACTTTCCTATGGCTTATACCACCGACAAAATCGATATTTTCATCAAAACAAGCAAAACAATGCATCAAAAATAGGATCTGTCTTAAACAGGATAGTTTGTAGTAATATGAACTTTGACCATACTTCTGTAAAACCAAAACTTCTGAAACATTAGGACGGAATAAATATTTTATATATAAATACCGTGTAAAAATTTCAGAAACTTCTAACCTTCCAGTAAAAATATGAAAATTCACGCACTACAGCCAAAGTTTCTGTTTTTACACCGCACATACCAACAAGCAATCTAATCATCTTGAAGGCAAATCTTGGCATACTATTTTTATAATAAAACGTCTTTGTACAAGGGGTAATTTTTTGGAAAAGTTTCCGTGATTCAATATTCACAAAGTTTCCATGGGCAAGAACAAAAGTTCAAGGACGTGCCCCACTTCAACGATGCTCATCATCTCTCTCACTTTCACCTTTCCTTTTATGAAGTTTTAGGTTTACCTCTATATTTTTTTGATTTTAAACTTTATAAAATCACACCACATAAATAAATTACTCGCTAAAAGTTTCGGGTTGTCTCCCTAACAACACTTTCTTTAAAGCCATTAAGCTAGGCATAAAGTGCTCAAGTAATTGATCCACGTGAATCCCAAGGTATATCAAAGCCAATTTGAATTTACAATGATTTGTAATTTAGTTGTGAGCACAAAGTGATGTGTAGCATATAGCATCAAATTCTAACTCTCTTCCTATGCGTTGGCATGTCATAAAAGAAAAAATCATTCACATAAAGTAAGGGCCAATACATAGCATAAGTAGGTTCTTGCAATTTTATTGTATTGGAAACATAGAGAGGTGAAGATGTAGTTCCTCTCTCATAATAATTGCAAGTAGGAGAAGCAAGCACATGCATATTATATTCATCAAAATCATCATCTGTAGTAGCAAGACAGAACCCATCAATATAATCCTTAACAAGAGCAAACTTCTCCGATATAGTGTAGTTGGGAGTATGCGAAAAGATAATAGGACTATCATGTTTGGGTGCAATAGAAACAATTTCATTCTTAACATATGGATAATTCATCTTAATAAGCATAATTCATATTGGTATCTTGGACACAAGCATGGCAAGCATCAAGTTCATCAAAAAGGGATATTTCAAGCAAATCCAAGGGATCATAGCAATCATCATAGCATTCATCCTTCGGTATGTGTGAAGGGTAATTAAACAATGTACGAGTTGAACAGTTACTACCATTAGAAGGTGGGCATGGGTGATCAATCCGCTCTTCCTCCTTTTGTTCTTCGCTCTCCACCTCATCTTTTTCATCTAATGAGCTCACAATTTCAACAACTTCTTCCATCGGTCCCTAGAAAATATTAGCCTCTTCCAAGGCAGCGAACATTCTCTAAATAACTTCAATAATAACAGCATTGCATTCATAATTTTTTATCATAACAACATTTAAGTATGGCATAAATTTCATATTTATAAGAAACATCATCATACTTTTGAAGCAAAGAAGCAATTTCATAAGCACCCTTAAAAGCAACAAATTCTTCTATTCGTTCCACATCATAGTAATCATATATACCATTAGCATAAGAAGCTAAGGTTTCATTATCATTAAATTCGCATGAAAAGGGAAGTTGTGGACCTCTCATCCTAGAGGAACAAGTAATATCATGTCTCAAGCACAGCTCCCGAGCACACCAATGCAACATATGAATTTGATCCCATAACAAATTCCCTTTTTTAGATAAATGATAATCCCTAAAGTTTTCATGCTGATCCAAAATTACACCCATTATCAAGTTGAATGGGGTTTTCTCAGGATTATCAAAGTAGTACTTAATACTTTGCACATAACTAGCATTGAGGGTTTTAGGAGGTTCCCCATCTCCATGAGTAGCAAGTACCACTGATTTTTTTGGTGTTTCGTGTTCCATATCCATAACTAAAGATATAAAACAACTAATAATAGAAAATAAAGATTACTTAGTGATAAAGAAAGGAAGCACACATGAGCATATTCACCCCATGCTATTGCTCCTCGACAACGACGCTAGAAAAGGGTCTTCATAACCCACAAGTGTAGGGGGTCGTTTGTAGCCTTTTTCGATAAGTAAGAGTGTCGAATCCTAGTGAAGAGCTAAATGTAGAAAAAATATTCCCTCAAGTTCTATCGACCACGGACACAAATCTACGCATAGTTAACATTGCTTTATCTAGAAAAAGAACGAAACTACTTTGTGGGAATAAAACTACGGTGCTTTGCAATAAAATAAACTTAGTAGTGCATTAGCAAGCTTGTTGTAACACAAGAGAAAGATTGTCCCTAGGAAATTGAATATGATACGATAGATACTTGTTATATGGAATGAGGGACAGGCATGAGCTAACATACATTCTCTAGTTGGATCATATGAACTTATGATTGGAGCTCTAGCAAGCATCCACAGCTACTAAAGATCATTAAGGTAAAACCCAACCATAGCATTAAGTACCATGTCCTCTTTACTCCCATACACAACAACCCACCTACTTGGGTTTGTGCTTTTGTCACTCACGCAACCCACCATAGGCAAATCATGAACATATTGCAACACCCTACATCGGGGATCCCTCACATTTGCGCGACATGGAGGCCACCATAGGACAGCACCATATCAACATACGACTCACATCCACAACATCATACCACAATTAACCCATAGGACAAAAGAGATCTACTCAAACATTGTAGGATAGCCAAATATCATTATGAAATGATATATGGAGTTGAGCACCATGTTTAAGTAGATATTACATCGAGGAAGATAGGTGTTACATCGCTGCAAGATGGGGAGAGAGTTGGTGTTGACGGCGGCAAGATTGTTGATGTAGGCCGCTGTCACGATCCTTACCCCGACGGCGTTCTGGCCCCACCAGGATAGAGGGGGAGAGAGACCCCTCCTTCTTATTCCTTGGACTCCCCCTAAAGGGGAGGGTATTTCCCCCCTCTAGTCCATGGCCACTATGATGGTGGAGGGGTAGGAGCCCCTCCTAGATTGGATCTCCCTCTCTGTTCTCTTCTGTTTCGTGTTCCTGTTTTCTGACCAAAAACTGTTTCTTATATTCCCGGAGATCCGTAACTCCGATAGGCCTAAAATTTTGAGGGCATTTTATCCAAAAATTAGCTTTCTTGCGCTCGAAGGAGAGCTTCAACCGACATATGAGTTGGGCACGGTCCACCAGGCCACGATTGGGCCCTGGCCCGCGACCTGGTAGAGGGTGGAGGTTGTGGGACTCCGTTTGCGTTGATTCCACTTCTAAAAATTCATAAATATTCCAGGAAAAAAAATCCATAAATGTTTGTTGTGATTGGACTTCGTTTTATATGAAATTTCTGTGAAACAAAAAATAGGAACTCGCACTGGGCACTGGATCAATAGGTTAGTCCAATAAATCATATAAATTCTTGCCAAAAAGTATGTAAAAGTTATATAATATTGGCATAACAATCAAAAATTATAGATATGATGGAGATGTGTCAAGCAACCCCTCATGCATCTTAATGGTTTGAGAGTGCTTCATCACCTACGGCAAATAGGGATTAATGACCTTCTCGAAGAACTTGTCCTTGGCCGAGCTTGATGAAAACATTGTGATCTAGATCAGTCAGAAAAATAGCCTAAAAGAAGAACATGAGGAAAACTTGTGATACGATGGTCAAAACATCGAGTAGTATATATAATGATTTTTTCTTCATGAAGGAAAAGTCTATGAAATGAAAACGGAGTCGGGAAGGCACTTGAGGGGCCCACAAGGCAACTTGGTGTGCCCTGTCGCCTTATGACCTCCTCGTGGGCTTGATACTTGTGATCTGCGTTGGGTTTT
Organism: Hordeum marinum; assembly: GCA_022496015.1. Classification (NCBI taxonomy): domain Eukaryota; kingdom Viridiplantae; phylum Streptophyta; class Magnoliopsida; order Poales; family Poaceae; genus Hordeum; species Hordeum marinum. The sequence goes on along the minus strand of CM039673.1, from coordinate 122,760,576 downwards.
CCGCGAAGAGGAGCGGGTAAGCACCACAATATAGATAAGTATTTCCCTTAGTAGAGAACCAAGGTTTATCGAACCGATATGAGCAGCACGCAACCCCTGTCTTGAGCGACTGCACACAAAGAAGCAAACACTTGCACCCAACGCACGCAACAGGGTTGTCAATCCCCTTGGACTCATTACTTGCAAGCTAATAAGTAGTTTGCATGCTGGTAGATAATTAAAAATTTCAAAATAAAATAGAAAGTAAATAATAACAACAAGGTAAATGATAGTTCTGTAAATATATATTTGGATAGACTCGGGGTAGTTTTCCCTAGTGGCATATCTCATGAAGTAGGCATACGATGGGTAAACAAATTATTGTTGGTTAATCGATAGAAAAACACATAGTTATGAAATATTTATACACGGCAATGATCATGTGTTTATAGGCATCGCGTCCATAAGAAAATATCCAGACTCATGTGTGCACCTACTACTATTACTCCATGTCGAGAGCACATCCATGATTGCCTCTCTAAGTATTAAGTTCATGACAAATAGAGTAATGCTTAGAGAATGATGACATGATGCAGACAAAGAAAACTCAAGCAATATGAATTAACCCCATTGTTTTATCCTTAGTGGCAACAATACAAAGACATGTCTTGTCCCTTTCTTTCACTTGGATATAGAGCACCGCCAGATTGAACCCACTACAACGCGCACCTCCCATAGAAGAAATATCAATCTAATTGGCCAAACTATATTAATAGATCGGAGAGATTTACAAATCTATAATAATCATGCATACAATAATCAAAATAGATTTCAGAGTAGACTCAAATATTTTATCATGAATAATCTGAATAAAACGCACAATTCATTTTATACCAACAAACGCACCGCGAAGATGCAATGATCATTGTATTGAAGATCAAGAGAGAGAGATAGACATATAGGTACTAACTATGGACTTGTATGTCTATGGTAGACTACTCACACATCACCATGGGAGAAACAAGGTTGATGTATAGGCCCTCCAGGATTGACCCCCCCTCTGACAGGACACCGAAACAGGGAACTAGATGGGCACACCACGTTACAGAGATTTGTGGCGACGCAAAAAGTGTTTCGGGAGGCTCCCTAGCGTTTTGGAGATTTATTACAATTTATAGGCCAGATAGGGGTGTCTGGAGGCACCCGAGGGGGCCACCAAATAACAGGGCACGACCAGCCCCTAGGCGCGCTCTGTTGTGTGCTCACTCCCTCGTGCGGCCTCCGGTCTTCTCCTAAAGCTTCCAAGTCTTTTTTGGTCTAGAAAAAATCATAAAAAAATCATGGCAATTGGACTTCGTTTGGTACTATAACCTGAAAAGCTAAAAATATGCAGAAAAAAACAATTGGCACTTCACACTCGGTTAATAGGTTTATCTGGAAGTATCCTTTGGCACCGAGAAAAAATTCCGGCCTGAGATCCTGGCCTATGACATAGTCAAATTCAAGGGTCCATATCATGCTCTATTTGGCAGGCCGGATTACGCTCGGTTCATCTCTCATCCTTTTTACATCTACCTCAAACTCAAGATATGCATGGACCAAGGGGCACCAATACCATTGACGACAACTGTTCCATTGGACGGGAATGTGAGGAAGGTGATGAATTATATGCAAAAATAGCTTGTGCCGTAGAAGAATTGAAGCTTTATACTTCACAAGTTGATCTAGAGGATATGACTTCCTTGGAGAAAACAATATCTGAACAAGGCTTGTCCCAAGGATCCATTCGCCCTGCAATGTGTTGACCAAATTATTGACTCCATGATTGGTTGTGAGTCTCTGTGTTTTCTGGATGCTTATTCGGGCTATAATCAGAAAAATGAAGCAAGAGGATCAAGAGAAGAGATGTTCATCATCCCCTTTGAAGCATTCTATTACACACACTGCCCTTTAGTTTGAAGAGCGCCAACACAACTTATAAACATTGCGTCTAGAATTCCTTCAAGCCATAGATTGGTCGCAATGTCCACGCTTATGTCGAGGACATTGTGATCAAGTCTCAGAAAAGCGACACTATGATAGCTGACCTGGAGGAAACATTCACCAATCTCCGGGTATACCATATGGAGCCGAACCCAGCAAAGTGCATTTTTGGGGTCCCTACCGGAAAACTACTTGGTTTCATTATTTCCGAGCATGGCATTGTGGCTAACCCAGACAAGATTCAAGCCATGTGTAACCTACGGAAGCCGACCAATCTCAAAGAAGTTCAGAAGTTGACAGGGTGTTTTGTCGCTTTAAGCCGCTTCATAAGACGGCTCGGTGAGAAGGCCATACCCCTCTACCGGATTTTGAAGGAAACCGATACTTTCCATTTGATGGAAGAGGCCACCGAAGCTTTCGGGGCTCTTAAGAGAGAAATTTCACAATGACCCATACTAGTAGCTCCTGTTCTTAAGGAACCCATGTTGGTGTATATCATGAAAAATAATAAAGCAGTCAGTGCAGCAGTAGTGGTGGAGTGCTAGGAGGAAGGCAAGGAGTATCCTGTCCATTGGCTTGTTTATTACGCAAGCGAAGTCCTTACAGAGTCCATGCATCATTACCCACTGACAAAATCTGGTGTTTGGTGTATTCATGGCTAGTCAGAAGCTTAAGCACTAGTTTCAAGACCATCCTTTTACAATGTTAGCTCAACAGGGATGCCACTTGTTGTACTGCTAAGTGGACCATTGAGCTAGGTGACTACCACATCAAGTATGTACCAAGAACCATTATAAAATCACAAGCCTTGGTGGACTTCATCAACGATTGGACTGTGTTGTAAGCACCTTGAGATAAGCCAAATACTAAGTATTGGACCTTACACTTTGATGGGTCTCAACAACTGGAGGGCTCGGGGGCTAGAGTAGTCTTAACTTCCTCTCGTAGACATAAGTTCCGTTATGTTCTACGGTTATTATTTCCATGCACTAACAATGCCGCGGAGTATGAACCTTTGCTTCATGGCTTACGTGTTTCCAAAGAGATGAGTATTTGTCGCATCAGATGTCTGGGAGATTCCAACCTTGTTTCTTGACAAGTGGCAGGAACTTGGGATTCCAAAGACCCGGTCATGGCTGCGTATGGACGAGCAGTGACAACTATTGTTGGTCACGTCAATGGTTATCAGGTAGACCATATTGATAGATGAATCAACGAGGTGATAGATGCTTTGGCATGTCTTGATTCTCAGAAGAAGTCAGTACCTCCCAACATTTTTGACGGGGGAACGACCTCGGGGTAGCCTCAAGCGCCCCTTTTCCCCGCCTCCTAACGCGACTAAAGGGCGGGCCGCCTCCCCCTCCAGTCCGGCTATGCCTCGTCGGAGGTGGACTGCCGGCTGCGCCCAGCCGGCTGGGCATTGGATACCGTCTGCAGGGCGTGCGTGGCAACAGTGGCCCCCATCCTGTCGAGGATCAGTGCCGATATGGCTACAGCGAAAGCGTCAGGGCCTCTGACCCTGGCGGATGGCGACCGCGCTTCCAACAGTGCCGGCACCTCTTCAACCACTTCGTTACCTGCCCCGGCGTGGCTACAGGGTGGCTGGCCGTACTGCTGACCCCGGCCGGCCGCCGCAAGACGACGTCGCAAGGCGCGGCCCGTGCCGCGATACGACCGGCGTTGGGGCCCGCCTCCCGTGCCCCGCCGGTTCCTGACGGGACTCTTCAACCGACAGGACCTACCGATGACTTGTCCCCCCGGTCGGGCCCGCGTAGCCGGCCGGAGAGGCTGCCGGCTGGTGCCCCCTTTGGTCTTCTACTCATATTGTATTCCGGGGGGTTGGTCTATAAAACCCCCCGGGCCACCCCTATGCAGGGGGGATCGATTAGCTGCTCTCTGAGAGTTCCCTCCACATCCACCACACACACACACGTAGAGGGGCGGAAGAGCAGGCTAGCTCCTTCTTCCTCCTCGTTTCATACTCCTCCAGGAGCACCTTTGTAACCCGACCGTTGTCTCAACTAAACCGAGCAGGACTAGGGGTATTGCCTCCCACGGAGGGCCCTGAACCTGGGTACATCGTGTGTCAGCCACCGCTTGTGCCTAATCTCGCTCCCGAAGCCCGCCGGCGTCCTTCGACCCCTCTCGATAAGCCTACCTATGGCATCTGCCGTGACGAAACCACGACAGTTGGCGCCCACCGTGGGGTCGTCCACGGCGCCGGCCGAAGGCACGCTCCGGGCGGGACCCTTCACCGCTTCCCCCGACCACCTTGCGTCTGGGCAGAACCGCGTGCTCTTGGGGCTTGCTCCGGCGAGCCCTGCGGACAGCGCGGCTGGCATCCCTGATGAGTGCCTCGGCCGCGACCTAGCACTCGACGTTGCTATGCTCGCCGGGCGGTTTGGCAAGCTGAGCCTCGCCGAAGAACCGGAGGCCGACGAGTACCCTAGTCAGGTGTTCGACTGCACCGACCCGCCCTCGTCCTTGGGCAAGCTCGCCACGGGCGAGGCCATTGGCCCCCACACCCACGTGGGAGTGATGGTCACCGTCTCCTCCGCCACTTCGGGACGTGTGCAAGCGGCCGAGGCCGACGCAGCCGCCGCTCGCGACGGCACCTCTGACCCGCTCGTCGCCACCCTCTGGGGTCTGGGCACTCCTATCACCATGACGGCAGACCCGGTCGCCGCCAGAGCCGAGCTGGAGGCGGCCCGTCGCCTGCTGTTCGAAGACGCCAGCGCCCTTGTTGCCGAGCGGCGCCGGATGGAGGCCGCGCAGCGGGAATACAACTCCGCGTATGGTCTCACCCCGGCTGGCCCCGAGCCCAGCCGGTGTGGTGCTGTGTGAGAACGCGGCCGCATGGTTGCAGAAATCCTCGGTGGCCATTTCCCCATCTATGACACCCCGACGGCCAACCTGCATGCCGCCAAGGTTGCCTACGAGGATTTGGCGACCTTGGAGGGCGAGGAGCGGGCTGCGCGAGAGCGGCACATCAAGGACCTCATCGACACCGCCAACGCACAAAAGGTCGTCCTCATGCCCGGCGGGGCCGTCTCCGAGTTTCCCCATCCCAAGGGCGAGGACACTGGGGCCGCTGACCGGCTCAGCACTCCAGCACCCCTCATCCCTCCGGCCGCAAGGCCTAGGGGAGAAACCCTCAACACGCCCCATCACGCAGAAACGAGCAGCCCAATGTGAACAGCCGACGCAGCAACAATCCGGCTGGCAGCCATCGCCGCGAGCACCCACGGGCATACTCCACCCCCATGGCAGGAAATCATGCAGTCCATCCCGCCGGCCGTCCGCCCCGAGCTTGCCGCCTGGCTCGGGCCCCGCATCCCCCACAGCGACAACGACGTGCGGCTCCGTCTTGACCGGCTGGCACAGTCGGCTCTCCTCGAGGAGGAGGGCTCGATTGGTCCAGCCTGCTTCGGTCCACGAATCCGCAACGAGCCTTTTCCACCCGGCTTTACGCTCCCCCGCGACACCCCGAAGTATACCAGGGCCGCCAAGCCGGAGGACTTGTTGATCGACTACACCGCCGCCGTCGGCATCGCCAGGGGGAACAAGCGCGTAGCCGTCCGCTAGGTCCCCCTCATGCTGTTCGGCTCGGCCCGCACCTAGCTGAACAGCCTGGCCGCCGGCAGCGTCAACACCTGGACGGACTTCCAGGAGGCTTTCGTCCGCAACTTCACCGGCACCTACAAACGGCCTGGTCGGCCCCGCGAGCTGGCTATGTGCGTCCAGGGGCCAGATGAGCCCCTCTGCGATTACCTCACGCGCTGGACCGAGCTCCGCAACTCCTACGAAGGAGTACATGAGGTACAGGCCATCCAGTACTTCATCGAGGGCTGCTACGATGGCACCCCCCTCAAGCACAAGCTCCTATGCTCCGAGCCAACCTCCCTGGCGGACCTGATGTCCAAACCGGACAAATACGCCACGACTGACTCCTCGATGAGGATGAAGGCTAAGGCACCGGCCAAGCCGGCTACGCCCCCCGCCGCGCCATGGGCGGCGGTTGGCAACCGGTAGCCGCAGAACAGCAAGCGCAAGAACGACCAGCCCGATTCCCGCTACGAGAGCCGGCAGGTTGCCTCCATCGAGAGGGAGCAGCCGGCTGGCCAGGCCTCCGGTCAGCGCCAGCGCACCGGCAAGGCCGCCTGGCAGCCCAAGCTGACTTTCAAGCAAATGCTTGACCTCCCCTGCAAAAACCACTCCGGCGCCAAGCCGGCCACGCACACGCTCCGGCAGTGCAGCTTCTGGCAACGATTGGCCTGGGGGGATACCCTCCCGGCTCCCCTCGCGCAGCCAGCCCCCGCACCAGCGCCGGCCCCGGCTCAGGCCCCGGCCCCCGGTCCGGCTCAGGCGGACCCGGCTCCGGTTCGGTGCGATGGCCGGTTACATGACCGGTTCCCCGAACACGACGACTGCTATGTCGTCTTCACCAGTGAAGAGACGGACAAGCACGCCCAGCGCCGGCTCCACCGCGAGGTGAATGCCACTATGCCCACAACTCCCCAGTTCATGCATTGGTCCGAGAAGCCGATCACCTGGAGCCAGGCAGACCACCCGGCCGTGATGCCGAACCCCGGAAGCTACGCCCTCGTCCTCGATCCCACCATCGCCTCCGAGAAGCACTCGTGCCGCTTCTCACGGGTTTTGATCGATGGAGGCAGCAGCATCAACATCCTCTACCTCGACACCCTGCTCAAGCTAGGACTCAAGGTGGAGGACCTGAAAACAAGTCAGACCATTTTCCATGGCATCGTGCCGGGAAATTCTTGTACCCCCGTCGGCAAGATCAAGCTCGACGTCCTCTTCAGCGACGCCGGTCATTTCCGTCGCGAGCCGGTTTTGTTCGAGGAAGTAGACCTCGACAGTCCCTACCACGCATTGCTCGGCAGGCCCGCTCTCGTCAAGTTCATGGCGATCCCCCACTACACCTACCTCAAGCTCAAGATGCCGGGACCCAAGGGCATCATCACCATCACCGGCAAGTACCAGATGTCAATGGCGTGCGCGCGAGATGGCAGCCGGCTGGCCGAGGCCCTGGAGATAGCCGAAGAGAAGCAGCAGCTCGACCGGCTGGTGGCCCTCGCCTCCGCCCAGCCGGCCGTACTGGCGCCTCCGCCCCAGCTGGTCGGCAAAGGCTCGTTCCAGCCGTCCAAGGACACGAGGCAGGTGCCACTCGATCCGGCCAACCCCACCCAGTGCCTGACCATCGGCTCCCACCTCAACAGCAAATAGGAAAGCAAGCTCGTCGACTTCCTCCATGAGAATCGGGACATCTTTGCATGGTCCCCCAAGGACATGTCGGGTGTTCCGATGAAGTTCGCCGAGCACAAGCTACACGTTCGGCCGGATGCGAAGCCGGTCAAGCAACCCCTACGCCGTTTCTCCGAGGAGAAGCAGCATACTATAGAAGAAGAAATCGCCCAGCTGCTCGCCGCCGGCTTCATCATGGAGGTGTTTCACCCGGACTGGCTGGCCAACCCAGTCCTGGTGCTGAAGAAAAACAAGACCTAGCGCATGTGTATCGACTACACGAGCCTGAACAAGGCGTGCCCCATGGACCCGTTCGCTCTGCCGCGGATCGACCAAGTCATCGACTCCACAGCCGGCTGCGATCTGCTGTCTTTTCTAGACGCCTACTCCGGCTACCACGAGATAAAGCTGGACCCGGCCGACCGACTCAAGACCTCCTTCATCACCCCTTACGGGGCCTACTACTATATCACCATGTCCTTCGACCTGAAGAACGCAGGCGCTACTTTCCAGCGATGCATGCAGAAGTGCCTCCTGCCTCAGATAGGCAGGAACGTCCACGTCTACGTGGACGACATCATCGTCAAATCCAAGAAGCACTTCAGCCTCCTCGATGATCTCCGGGAGATGTTCGCCAACTTGTGCGAATACAAGATCAAGCTCAACCCAGAGAGTATGTCTTCGGCGTCCCAGCCGGCCAGCTCCTGGGTTTCTTGGTGTCCGCCCGCGGCATCGAAGCTAACCTCGAGAAGATCCGGGCGATTGACCGCATGCCCAAGCCAGTCCGGCTCCGGGACGTCCATAAGTTCACCGGCTTCCTTGCTTCCCTCAGCCGGTTCATCAGCCGGCTGGGCAAAAAGGCCTTGCCCCTCTACAGGCTCCTATGCAAGTCAGCCCTGGTCGAGCCGGGCCAAGGCCTCTCAAAGAAGCCGACCCTATTCGACTGGCCCGACGAGGCAGACGCGACATTCCGCGACCTCAAGCGAGCTCTCACCAGCGCGCCCATCCTGGCCGCGCCGGCTAACAAGGAGCCTCTGCTCGCCTACATTGGGGCGACCACGCGCGTCGTCAGCGTCGTCCTGGTGGTGGAGCGGTCGGAGGAAGGCAAGGCACTTCCGATGCAGCGTCCCGTCTACTACCTCAGCGAGGTCCTCTCCACCTCCAAGCAAAACTAGCCCCACTACCAGAAGATGTGCTACGGCATGTACTTCGCCGCCCAGAAGCTGAAGCAGTACTTCCAGGAGCACGTCATCACCATCGTGAGCACAGCGCCGCTGGGCGAAATCATGGCCGGCCGGGATGCCACCGGCCGGATCGCCAAGTGGGCCATCACCCTGGCTGACTATGAAATACGGTACGAGCCAGGCACTGCCATCAAGTCCCAGGCAATGGATGACTTCCTCGTCGATTGAGCCAAAACCCAGTTCGTGTCGCCTCCGCCCGACTCCATGCATTGGCGCATGCACTTCGACGGCTCGAAGATGTGAGCCGGCCTGGGAGCCGGCATCGTCCTGTCGTCCCCCAGAGGAGACCAGCTCTGCTACGCCCTCCAGATCCACTTCGCCGCCTCCAACAACGTGGCCGAATACGAGGCCCTCGTCCATGGCCTCCGGCTCGCCAAGGAGATCGGCATCCAGCGCATCATTTTCTTCGGCGACTCTGACCTCGTGGTGCAATAGGTTTCTGGCGAATGGGACGCCAGGAATGCCAACATGGCCAGCTATCGCTTCCTCGTCTAGCAGCTCACCGGATCCTTCGAGGTCTGCGAGTTCCACCACATCCCCTGTGCGGACAACGAGGCAGCTGACACGCTGGCCAAGATCGGCTCCACCCGGCAGGCCATCCCAGCCGGCGTCTCCCTCAAGCGGCTGATGAAGCCTTCGATCAAGCCTTCTCCCGAATCGGAGTCCATCTTCGTGCCGACAAACGCGGTCGGCACCCCAGAGGAACTAGTCGGCCAACCGACCCCGCCGGTTGCGGCAGCTCTGCCGGCTCCGCCACCACCAGCCGCCGGTCCGGTGCGGTCCGCCACAGCAATCGAGCTGGCCACGCCTATGCACACTGGCACCGGCCTCATCGCCGTTATGACGATGGTCAGCGCTCCCACCACCGTCTCGCTCCCGGGGCCTGGCAAGCCGGTCCCGGGGACTGGCGAGCCGGTGTCGGGGGCTGGGCCGGCCCCCATCTCGGGCCCCTCGTGGGCCCAACCCATCTTGGCGTTCCTCCAGCGCGCCGAGCTCCCCTACGATGAGGCCACCGCAAGGCAAATTCAGCACCGGGCCCCGGCCTACAGCATCATCAACCATAAGTTGGTTCATCGCAGCACCACCTGCGTCTTCCAACGCTGCGTGGTGCAGGAGAAAGGGCAAGAAATCCTCCTCGACATCCACCAGGGCAAGTGCGGGCATCATGCCGCCTCCAGGTCCCTGGTGGCCAAAGCATTCCATCATGGTTTTTACTGGCCGACTGCTCTGGAGGCGGCCAAGGAGCTGGTTGGCAAGTGCGAGGGCTGCCAGCGCTTCAGCATGCAGAGCCATCTTCCGGCTAGCGCCCTCCAGACCATCCCCCTTTCGTGGCCCTTCGCCGTCTGGGGGCTGGATATGGTGGGACCCTTCAAAACCGCACGAGGCGGCATGACACACTTGCTAGTAGCCGTCGACAAATTCACCAAGTGGATCGAGGCCCGGCCAATCAAGAAACTAGATGGCCCCACGGCCGTCCGGTTCATCGAAGACATCAGGGTACGCTACGGCGTCCCCCAAAGCATCATCACCGACAACGGCACGAACTTCACCAAGGGCGTGCTAGCATGTTTCTGCTCGAGGCGGGGCATCCGGCTCAACCTGGCGTCCGTCGCCCACCCGCAGTCAAACGGCCAGGTTGAGGGCGAACGGCCTGCTCCTGTCCGGCATCAAGCCCCGGCTCGTGACACCACTGGTCTAGTCGGCTGGCTATTGGGTCGAAGAGCTATCGGCTGTCCTTTGGAGCCTCCGGACCATGCCCAACCGGTCAATCGGCTACACTTCGTTCTTTCTCGTCTATGGGTCCGAGGCGATCATCCCAACCGACATCGAATTCAATTCGCCTCGGGTTACCCTGTACACCGAAAAGGACGCAAAGGAGGCAAGGGAAGACGGCATCGACCTCCTCGAGGAGGCCCACAAGGTGGCATTGAGCCGGACGGCCATCTACCAGCAGAAGCTCCGGCATTATCACAGCAAGCGGATCCGGCCGCTATCCTTCCGCGAAGGAGACTTGGTGCTGAGGCGGATCCAGTGAACCGCCGGCCAGCACAAGCTGTCCTCCCCATGGGAGGGCCCGTTCATCGTCAGCCGGGCGCTGCACAACAACGCGTACTATCTAATAGACGCTCAAAAGCCGCAGAAACGCCAGAGACACGCCTCCGACGAGGAGACAGAGCGCCCATGGAACGCGACACTCCTCCGCCCTTTTTATTGCTGAAAACCATTGTATGTATCCTCCCACTTTTGGGCCTATAAACGCGAGGGAGGCTCCCAAGCCGACGCTGGGTGCACACCATTTTTGATTCCTACAAAGTTCTGTTGTCTAAAGGCACGACAATCGGGTCCGGCTCCCGGGCCCGGGGGCTCGCCCGGCTGCCCACCGAGGCGGACAAATAATGCGAGCAAGCAGCCCTTCGCCTCCCCTTCCCTAACCAGCTACAGACTGGCCCTCGGCTGTCCGGCTGAAGAGACTACGGGGTACGAAGGAACTTCTCACACGAAAGTCAGCCGACGCGCGCGGCAGCCGGACCGGCCCAGCCGAGCTATGTTAATCTTAGTAACCGGCCTCTACTGGCTCAACCTAGACCTAGCCGGTTGACTCTAGGAGCCCGCTATTTTTCCTAAGGATGAAGCCCCATCCCTGTCCCAGACCGGTTCCCGGCTGGCCGGCAGGCGGGGTGGAAGCCGGAAGGAATCCAGGCGCGCAAACACAAGCCAAAAGGCAAAGGGTGAAAGCAGAGCCGACACACACATTCTTTCGAGGACAAATAGCACAAGTTCATTACATATAAAAGGCCCACAGCCAAGACTTCATTACATATACACCCCCAGTGGGTGAAATTCCAGTCTAAAAATAGAAATGTAGGAAAGAAAAGTCCTAAGCTATGGCAGCATCGGACCGGCCTTCCTTCAAGTCCCAACGTCGCTGGAGCCGACGGTGCTCACGCCTTGGGAGCCGGCGGCGCGGGCGCCTTTGAAGACGGCACCTCCGGGGCGGCCGAGGTAGAAGCCCTCGCAGCCGGAGTCGGCTCGGACTCGGCGTATTCGTTGGTGTCGGAGCCTTCATCGGCCGTCTCGGTGGCGCTCCCATCCAGGTCGTCCAGGGCGAGCCCGTACTGGTCCTCCGGGACCACCAAGCCGTCCGCCCCGTGCTCCGGGGCGTACTCGTCCCACGCGGCGAAGGATGCAAGATCGCTTGCCCTCACCAGCATCTCATCGGCCACCGCCTCCAGCTCTGGGTCGGCGCCAGCGCGCTGGGCCGTGAGCAAGCCCAAGTCCAGCTCGGGGTACCACGATTTGGCGATGCGGAGTGCCATGCCCGCGCGGGCTCGTGCCGCGGAGGCCCTCCAGGCGTTCACCCGCGCCGTCCCGAACTGCAACCACCTCGACAGTCGGTCCATGGAGATCGGCTCCATCGCGCCGGGCCAGAGCGTGCGGACCAGCGTCATGCCGGCTGCCTGGAGCCTCTTCAGGGCACGGACCACCTCCGACAGGCATGCCTCGCTGGCGATCCCGACCTCGTCCAGGGTCCAGGGGGCCAGCGGCCCGACGGCTTCTCCTTGCGCCTGTTGGGCCTCACGGTCGACTTCGACGGCCGCATCCGTGACCTCCCGCGTGCCAGGGAAGAGCCCTAAGAAGAGGGTGGGAGATGAGCGGGGAGGCAAACCAGAAAACCAAGAAGGAAGAGCAAGGCGGCGGAAACTTACTATCCAGCATTTGGTCCACCTCATGCCCCTGCTCCTCCAACCGCACCTCCATGGCAGACCACTCCTGGCACCGGCGCTCATGCTCGTCCCGGGCCGCCTGCGCATCCTCGGTCGCCTTGGACAAGGTGGCGTCCTTGGCTTCCAGCTCCTCGCGGAGCGCCTTCTCCTGCCCCTCCGCCTCCTGTCGGAGGGCCGCCTCTTGGTCCGCCAGCGCTCGATGATGGGCAGCCTTACGGCCCTCCCGCTCCGCCTTCGCCCGGTCCGCCTCCTCATGGATCCGGTCACCTTCTGTCGTCAGGAGTTCCCGCTCCTCGTAAAGACGCACCACCTGGCGCCGGAGGCAGACCGTCTCGGCATGGGTGGCTGCATAAGACACGGGAGTCACAAAGAATTCAGCCCGCCTCCGGGGAAGCCGGCCTGATCCCAGGGGGCTACACCCAGTGGGTGCGCTTGCGTGCCCCCACTGGAAGATCGCAAGACGCTCGCAAGGGCAACATACCTCATAGGTCCGCAGACAGGATGGCAAGCCGGTTCTCAGCTCCCCGGTACAACCCCAGCATGGTGTTGTACACAGCCACACGGTGGTCATGCGTTGCCTGCAAAACAAGAACTTTAGACTCGACCCGCCTACGCCTTAGCCGGCTCGAGCCTCGGGCGCTACACCCAGTAGGTGCGCCGGCGCGTCCCCACTGGAAAAGACGGAAGAATGCAAGTAAAGGGAAGAGGGAAAGAAGAATCACCGCGACCGCCCGCTCCAAACTCACCAGCCGGTCGCTGGCGGCCCGCGCATCTTGCGTCGCCTGGGCGCGGGCCGCCACAAACGCTTCCACGGTGGCCGCCACCGCCGCTCCGAGGGCGCTCGACGGCCCGCCAGAAGATGGGCCCCCAGCCGCTGCCCAGGTCTGCTGCGGCCGGACCCCGTCTATAGTTTCTCCCTTATCGGAGACCTCGATGCGACCGGCCCCTCCTGTTGCCGCCGCGCTGGGGGACACCGTCGACGCACTCCCGGCAGCCGTTTTCACAGCCATCACGGCTCCCCCCTCCGGCACCCCACCTCCGGCTGCTCCGGGCTGACTCTACATCGACACCGGCGCCTCCGGAGCCGGCGCCTCAGAAACCAGCACGACCGGTGGTGGTGCCTCCGGAGCCAGTAGCTCCGGCCTCGGCGGCACGAAGCCCGCGATTGTCGAGGCGGCATCGCGACCCGTGGCCGCCTCACCCCCCGCAGCCGTCGTGCTCGCCTTCGCCCTTTGCCCGGAGCCATGGTGGCTCTTCGGCCTCTTCTCCCGGCCGTGGGGGAAGGGCTCCCAAGCTCCGCCCATGGTCTCCCCGTCATTTCCTTGGAGGAGGGGGGATGGCTTCCATGCTCTGCCAGCGGCCTCCCCGCTGGCTCCCCCTCGCCTCTCCGCCGCTTCCTCCCAGGGGCGGAGCTCCTGGACACGCCGCTCCCGCTCGGCCGCCTCGAAGTCGAGCCACGCCTGGCGCTCCCTCTCTTCGGTCGCCGTCGGCGGTGCCGCCCTCACCGTCCCACCACCCAGTGTCCTCTCCAGGGCGCGCGCATCCCTGGTCACGAAGAAATAAGAGACTGGGGGGAGGCAAACTAGAAAACCAAGATGGAGGAGAGGACAGACTTACCCGGCAACGACGGGGATCGCCCTCCTCACGGGTCCTACCTGGGCGCCCTTCTGTTTCTTGCCGCCGCCTCCGCGGCTGCCGCCCGGCTGCGTGGTCGCCACACGCTTGGGCACCGGCTTGGTGGCAGCCGGCCCCTTCCCCTTGTCACCCGCGCCCAGGCCTCCCCAGCTGGAGCCGCCGCCAGCTCGAGGTTGGCGCCTCCGCGGTGCCGTGACCTCGTCCTCCGAAGCCTCGAACTTCTTTGGGGCCTCGACTACACGCGTCGGGGGAGGGGACTCTCCCGTCGACTCGGCCTCTTCGGCCCCCTCCGTCTCCGTCTCCGCGTCGCCGGCACCAGACGCTCCGACTCGCTCGGAGTCGGCCGGCTCCACATCGTCGGCGTCCTCGACCTCCTCGGGATCTGACTCCGCCGTGTCGGGGCCCGGCTCTCCGTAGTTCTCCAGCAGAGGGAAGAGCTGCGGGCGGGCCGGGTGGCTCATGGTTACACCAAGGGGAGGGATATCACCTCTAAAAGAAGATGGAGGGGGGAACCGGCTTGTCACTTACCCGTGGTGCCGGGCAGTTCCGGCTATACGGGGTTTCCCCCATTGACACTCTCCCTCCGCCATCTTCGCCGTCGAAATGGCATTCACCCTCCTCGCCACATAGGCCGGCTTCATCTCCTTGGTGGAGAGCCGGCAGGGGTCGTGGCATCCTCCCATCTGGCTGATGAGGTGTGGCCGGCTCTGCGACGGCTGCACCTGGCGCGCCACCATCGTGGCCAGTAGGTCCATGGCCTTCAGCCCCTCCGACCCGGTCATCACGAGCAGGCGCTCATAGAGCCGGTCCGCCATCTCGGGCGCCGGAGACGCGGCCGCTCGCCAGTTTAGCATCACGGTCGGCGGGTGGTTGGCGAAGTCGGGGAGGTTGATGTAGTCCTCCTTCGGCTTCGCGTTCTTCATGTAGAAGAACCCCCGCTGCCATCGCTTCACCGACTCATGTAGCGGGAGCTTCGGGAAGCCGGTTCCCTTGAGAATGTGGATCGGGGCACCTCCGCAGGCGGTCATCACCATCTACTTTGTCGTCGGGTCCTTCGTTGTCTGCCTTTTAAGGAAGAAGAGCCGGCACCAGAGGTCAAGCCTCGGTGCGACTCCCAAGTATCCCTCGCAGAGGGTGATGAACGCCGCCAGCTGGAGGACGGTGTTGGGGGCGAGGTGGTGCGGCTGCAGGTCGAACCGCGTCAGGAACCGACGGAAGAATGCGCTCGCCGGCAGCTCAAGCCCGCGGAGGAAGTGGTCGGCAAAGACGACCACTTCGCCCTCCCACGGGGCCGGGGATTTCTCTGGCTCGGCCGGGCGCGCCACCAGGTGCTCCTCCGTCGGGAGCTTGCGGCGGTGGCGGAGGTGCTCGATGAAGGTCTCGTCCACATCACTGCCGTCCTAGGCGCCCTTGCCCGCCATGGCCGCCGAGTGGTTGTGCGGTCACGTCGATGGGCGTGGGTGTTCGGCGGCAGCACGGGCCCTCATCGGCAGCGCGTGACGGCGTGGCTTGTCCTCGTGTTTTGGACTCTCTCTCTCTCGCGCCGCGGGGGGAGGGAGGCGACTAAGGCGATGCGACGGCAGGAGGGTGAGCGAACGGGCCGTTCTGCCTCCCCCTTCTGGACATTTATACCCCGCCCGGGCGATCGTGGGGGCCGGATTCACTGCGCACGACCCCCACGATTCCCGCGGTGCGTGGGGTGGACATCATGGCATTCGGGAATGCCAACCGTTCGCCCCGCACCGCAAAGGATCCCCACGCACGGGCCGAGGCTGCGGCCGCAGGAGGCCCCGCCTCCGCTGCCCGGTCTTTTCCGCCGTGTGGTGCGTCTCCCCAACCAGGCGGGGAGCCCGAGGCGGCACGCGAAGCGTCGACCGGCTGCGGAGCCGGCCATCGCTTTCCGGTTCGGCTCGACTCTCAAGGCTGCCTGTGGCACAAGAACGATCTTCAAGCCGGCGAGGACCGCCGCATCCCGTTGGCGGGTCCTCCCCGGCTTTGGGGACTACTGACGGGGGGACGACCCCGGGGTAGCCTCAAGCGCCCCTTTCCCCCGCCTCCTAACGCGACTAAAGGGCAGGCTGCCTCCCCCTGCGGTCCGGCTATGCCTCGTCGGAGGTGGACCGCCGGCTGCGCCCAGTCGGCTGGGCATTGGATACCGTCTGCAGGGCGTGCGTGGCAACAGTGGCCCCCATCCCGTCGAGGGTCAGCGCCGATATGGCTACAGCGAAGGCGTCAGGGCCTCTGACCCTGGCGGATGGCGACCGGGCTTCCAACAGTGCCAGCACGCCTTCAACCACTCCGTTACCTGCCCCGGCGTGGCTGCAGGGTCGCCGACCGTACCACTGACCCCGGCCAGCCGCCGCAAGACGACGCCGCAAGGTGCGGCCCGTGCCGCGATATGACCGGCGTCGGGGCCCACCTCGCGGGCCCCACCAGTTCCCGAGGGGACTCTTCAGCCGGTGGGACCTACCAAAGACAAGTCCCCCCGGCCGGGCCTTCGCAGCCGGCCGGAGAGGCTGCCGGTTGGGGCCCCCTTTGGTCTTCTACTCATATTGCATTCCGGGGGGTTGGTCTATAAACCCCCCGGGCCACCCCCATGCAGGGGGGATCGATCAGCTGCTCTCTGAGAGTTCCCTCCACATCCACCACACACACACACACGTAGAGAGGCAGAAGAGCAGGCTAGCTCCTTCTTCCTCCTCGTTTCAAACTCCTCGAGGAGCACCTTTGTAACCCGACCGTTGTCTCAACTAAACCGAGCAGGACTAGGGGTATTGCCTCCCACGGAGGGCCCCGAACCTGGGTACATCATGTGTCAGCCACCGCTTGTGCCTAATCTCGCTCCCGGAGCCTGCCGGCGTCCTTCGACCCCTCTCGATAAGCCTACCTATCGCATCTGCCGTGACGAAACCACGACAGTTTTTCTGGATGAGCTTCACAGTCCATTTTTCAAGCTACCTATAGAGGAAGACCTTGTTAATCATGATCCTGGGTCTGAGTTGGTGGTAGGTTTTCATGACACTCCAGCATGAACTGAATCTTATTTGCGTATAAAATACGTGGTGAGCTGCCTGATGATGAGCTCCTATCTAATCAGATCTAGCGGTGCTCCAATGCATACATAGTTATCAATGGCGAGTTACATAAAGTAAGTACCACGGGCATTTTTCAATGTTGTGTTTCTCCAAAAGAGGGCCAACAGATAATCCACGAGATTCACTCACGTAATTGTGGTCATCATAACAGATTTCTCAACTTGGTGTCCAAGGATTTTCGTCATGGTTTTTTCTGGTTGAGTGCACACGCCAACGTAGAACATATTGTTCGTACATGGAACGTATGCCAGAGATATGGTAGGCAAGACCAGATGCCGGCATAGGGACTTTAGATGATTCCTATCACTTGGATGTTTACCACATGGGGGCTGGACATGGTTAGCCCTTTCAGGATTTACAAGTGTAAGAAGATCCACCTTCTGGTCGCATTTGACAAATTCACCAAGTGGGTGGAGGCAGTGCTTGTTAGAAGTTGTGATGCCGAGACTGCAGTCAAATTCATGAAAAAGATCATCTCCCTGTTCAGATATCCTCATAGCATAATCATAGACAATAGTAGGTAACTCTCTGAGGGAGCTATGGAAAAGATTTGTGGCAAGGAACACATCCGTCTGGATCTCACTTCAGTAGCTCACCCTTAGTCAAATGGACAAGCTGAGCGTACAAGTCAAGACTTGCTCTAAGGTATCATGACCAGACTCAAGATGCCTTTGGAATGCACACTAGGTGATGGGGTTATCACCCTAGCTAGGCCAAGACTAGGGAGTTCTCACCCCTTTTGAAAAACCATACGACCGACTGGTCTACGGCCGGCTGGCGTGTTGCCAGCGGACCCACGGCCGGCTGGACCAAGGCCGTCTGGCGGACAACCGCCAGGCCCGCTGCCAGCTGGCCCACGGCTGGATGATTGGGAGCCGGCCACCCGACCCCTGGCTAGCGTGTGGTCGACTGCACTGCGGCCGACCCTTCTGCTGGCCTTTGGAAAGGCACGCCCTTGTCCACTCCATTACCTGCCTCCACATGGCTACAGTGTTGCTGGCCGTACCAAAGACTTATGTCGGCTTGCGCAAGGTCATGCCGCTTGGGCGGCCCGTGCCACGGTAGGTGAGCATGGGCCAATCACATAGCCGGTTGGTGGGCCAGTTGACGATGGGACCGCGCAGCCGGTGGGCCCTACGGACGACGAGACGATGCAGTAGGTGGGCCCCCTAGCCGGCTGGAGAGGTTGCTAGCCGGGTCCCCCCTTTTAGTACCTTAGGAGTATTGTAAGACCGAGGGTTGGCCTATAAACTCACCGAAGCCCCCATGCATCAGACAAGCAAGCACTAAGGGATTTCCCCCACCTCACAATCTCTTGTAGCAAGGTAAGAGGAGCCGGCTGCTCCTTCTTCCTCCTCTAGACAACATCTCAAGGAGCACCATTGTAATACCACCCACCATCTAACTAGACCAGCGGGACTAGGGGTGTTACCTCCCACGGAGTGCCCCGAACCTGGGTACATAGTGTGTCCCCCACCGCTTGTGCCTAATCCCTTTCCCGGAGCCCGTCGGTGTCCTTCGGCCCCAACCACTCTCGATAAGCCACCCCATGGCATTAGTCGTGAGAAAACAACGACAGTTGGCGCCCATCGTGGGGCCCTCCGTGGCGCCAGCCGGATTCACGCTCCGGGTGGGACCCTTCAGCACCTCCCCTGCCCGCCCCGCGTCCCGGCAGAACTGCATGCTCATACGGCTTGCTCCCGCAGGCTGGGACCTCGTTCCTGTTGGCCTTGTGGGCGATGGTGTTGGCCTGTCTGATTAGTGCCTCGACAGCGACCCTTCAATCGACATCGCCGCGCTCACCGAGCACGTCAGTAGGCCGAGCCTCGCCGACGAGCCAGCTGTCAATGAGTACTCTAGCCAGGTACTTGACTGTGTTGACCCGCCCTCGTCTATGGGTGCACTCGCCCCGGGCGAGGCCGACGACTCACGTGTCCGTGCGGGCGTAATGGTCACCGTCTCCTCCTCGTCCTCTGGTCGAGCGCGGGCCGAGGCTGACATGGCCACCGCCCGCATCGGTACCTCCGACCCGCTCGGTGCTACCCTTTGGGGTTTGAGCACCCCTAGTGCTCCAACGACGAACCCGACCACCGCCACAGCCGAGCTAGAGGTGGCCCGTCGACAGCTGATCAAGGATGCCAATGCCCTCATGTTCGAGCGGCACTAGATGGAAGCTGCGCAGCGTGAGTATATCTCCGCTTATGGCCTCACCCTGACCAGCACCGAGCCCAGCCGGCGGGGGATGTACGTGACCACGGCCGTGTTGTTGCAGAGATCCTTGGCGGCAGACTGCCCGCCTACGACACCCCTGCGGCCAACCTGTGGGCCGCCAAGCTAGCTTATGATTACCTGGACGCCTTGGAGGGAGAGGAGCGCTCCTTGTGCGAGAAGCACATCAAGGACCTCATCGACACCGCCAACGCATAGCAAGTAGGTCTCGATCCCGTCGGATCCGTCTCCGAGACTCCCCGTCTCGAGGGCGAGGGCACTAGGGCTACTAGCTGTCAGCTGGCCCAGCACTCTAGCTCCCCTCGCGCCTCCGGCCGGCGGGCTGAGGGAAGCCATGATCGGCGTTCCCTGTAGCGCGGGAATGAGCAGCCGGCTGTGAACAGTCGGCACAACGACATCCCGGCTAGCAGCAGCCACCACAATAAGGTGTCGGCTGGCGGCAGTTGGTGCAGCCGCGAACTCACTCCGCCTCCGTGATGGGACCCGGCGCAGACTCCCCCGCCGGCCATCCGCTCCGATCTCGCGGCCCGGCTCGGCTCGCGGGTCCCCTACAGCGAGAAAGACGCGCGCCTCCGCCTTGACAGGCTAGCACAATCGACCCTCCTTGAGGAGGAGAGCTCGATCGGGCCGGCGTGCTTTGGCCCTAGGGTCCACAACGATCCGTTTCCAACTATTTTCTTGCTCCCTCACGACACTCCCAAGTACAACGGCACTACCAAGCCAGAGGACTGGCTGATCGGCTACACAACCATGGTGGGCAACGCCACGGGCAACAAATGTGTAGCCGTGCGCTACATTCCCCTCGTGCTGCTTGGTTCGGCCACGACTTGGCTCAATATCCTCGTAGCCGAAAGCATCAACACCTGGACGGGCTTCGAGGAAGCCTTCGTCCAAAACATCACCGGCACCTACAAGCGCCGTGGCCACCCCCGCGAGCTCGCCATGTGCGTCCAGGGGGCGGTCGAGCCGCTCCATGACTACTTCACGCACTAGACCGAGCTACGTAACTCTTGCAAGGGCGTACACGAGGTGCAGGCCATCCAATACTTCACTAAGGGCTGTTGAAAGCACATTTTCTCCCTTGGTGGTTTTGGTAATTAATAACAACATATATGTCATTTAACTAATGTTTCCACTAAGTATGTTTCAGGAAAAGTTCAATGATGGGTTGGCATAAGGATTGTGGGATACCCCAAGATGCAAGGAATAGCATTGGCCAAGATTCAAGCAAAGGACTCTACTTTTTACATTTGTGAGAAATCACTTTGAGTCGATAGGAAAGCCAATACTATTAAACGTGGGTAAGGTTTTGTTGGTGGACAAAATGCTCATACATGCACAAGTGATAGTCACCAGATACACCCACAAGCTCATCCACACAAGTCTGTCCAAAGCCAAATTCTCAAAATTGGTGCAACCAACACTCTACACTCGGTGCCACCAATTCCAAACCCTAGACAGACCCAGCCAAACCGTAGCTCTTCGGTGCAACCAATTCTGCATTCGGTGCCACCGAGTTAGGCTGCCAACTTTCTGTTATG
The DNA here is from genome assembly GCA_022496015.1 of Hordeum marinum. Classification (NCBI taxonomy): domain Eukaryota; kingdom Viridiplantae; phylum Streptophyta; class Magnoliopsida; order Poales; family Poaceae; genus Hordeum; species Hordeum marinum. The sequence goes on along the minus strand of CM039673.1, from coordinate 122,739,880 downwards.
CAAGTTTATAAAATCGGTCCCTCCGAGTTTTTTGAATCGGTGCCGCCGAGATTGGGCAACCTGATCGTTGGTCACCTTATCGGTGCAACCGAGATTCCTATATCGGTCTCACTGAGTTTCAAAAGTTGCCACCTTTTGGTCACTTCGGTACCACCGAGATTAACACATTGGTGTCACCAAGTTGGTCATTTTCTGTGTAACGGTTGGATTTTGGAGATGCCTATATATACTGCTCCACCACCACTCACTCGCAAGAGAAGCACTAACAACATTTCCCCACTCATACCTACTGTTTTTCCGAGAGAGAGCCACCTACTCATGTGTTGAGATCATGCCATTCCATTCCTACCATATGGATCTTGATCTCTAGCCTCCCCAAGTTGCTTTCCACCCAATCAATCTCTTCTACTAAGCCAAATCTGTGAGAGAGTGATTGTGTGTTGAGGAGTCTATCATCTTGAAGCACATGACCAAGGAGTTCATCGATACAATCGAGCCTATTACCTTTTGGAGGGTGGTGCCTCCTAGATTGGTTAGGTGTCGCTTGGGAGCCTCCTACTTCGTGTTGTGGAGTGAACCAAGAAGTTTGTAAGGGCAAGGAGATCGCCTACTTCGCAAAGATCTACCCCGAGTTAGGCTAGTCCTCCGTGGACGAAGGCCGTCATGGTATAGTCAAGGTTTCTTCTTCGTAGAACCCTCCGTTGGTATATCCCTCTATGGACTCTCGCGACTGTTACCCTCCATGGGTTGAAGACTCCATAACATGGATGTACGATAGCGCCACCTATCTGAACCACGGGAAAAATCATCGTGTCACCAATTGTGTTTGATCTTCCTACCCTTCCTTTACTTACATGCTTTTCTTTACTTTCTGCTGCTATACTCGTAGACATGCATGTGTAGGGTGTACTTGACATACTATGAATGCTAAAATCTGCCAAGACATAAAATTGGGAAAAGGTAGATTTTTATTTGGTAAAGTAGTCTAATCACCCCCCCCCTCTAGCACTACTTTTGATCCTACAAGTGGTATTAGAGATTTGGTCTCCATTGCATTGGTCTCACAACCTAGGAGAGTATGGCGTCTAGTGAGGGAAATTATCACCGTACAAGTCCGTACTTTGATGGCACAAATTTTGCTAGTTGGAAGCACAAAATGGAAATGCATTTGCTTGGTCATAACCCCGCTGTTTGGGCTGTTGTTCGTGTTGGTATGCAAGGTGAATTCTTTGCGGAAGGAATGGAACCTGATTGCGAAATGACTGCGGAAGAACTGAAGATGTTGCAACCCAATGCTCAAGCATGTGACATTCTCTTCAATTGCCTATGCCCCGAAGAATTCAATAAAATCAGCCATCTTGAGAATGCAAAAGAGATTTGGGATACTTATATTGATATGCATCAAGGTACAAAATCTGTGAGAGAATCCAAGTTGGATGTTCTTCAAAGTCAACTTGACAAGTTCAAGATGAAGGATGGTGAAGGAGTCGATGAGATGTACTCTAGGCTACCTCTCATCACCAATGAGATTGTTGGCTTAGGAAGCGAAGAAATGACTAACAAATTCATCACCAAGAAGATACTTCGAGCTTTGGATGATCAATATGACACCATTTGCACATTGATCCAAATGATGCCAAACTACAAGGATCTCAAGCCAACACAAGTGATTGGTAGAATTGTTGCTCATGAGATGACACTCAAAGACAAGGAAGAGCTTCACCACAAGTCTAGAGGTGCTTACAAAGCCACAAGTGATGTTCCCTCTACCTCAAGAGACAACCTTGTCATAAATGAAGAGATAAGCCTCATGGTCAAAAAAATCAACAAGTTCTACAAGAATGGAATCAAAAATCGAAGCTCCAACTCAAGGTATGAAGAGAAGCGTTCGTCAAGTCGTGACCAAAACTGCTTCAATTGTGGGAAGCCCGGACATTACTCCAATGAGTGCACGGCTCCTTACAAAAGGAAAGAAGAGTCACCAAGAAGACGAAGCTCAAGAGATGAGTCACCTCGAAGAGAGAGAAGGAGTGGAGATGATCCTTATGAACAAAGACCCTCAAGGAGAAGTAAGGACTTAGAGAAGAAGGACAAGTACACCAAGATATACTCAAGAAGGAAACATCAAGCTCATGTTGGTGAATGGGTTTCCGGCTCTGAACCCAACAACCACTCCAAGAGAAGCTATCACTCCAACTCCGACTATAGTCAAGATGAAGTTGTTGTCGGACTTGCACTAGTGACGACCGACTCCTACGACATATTTGATTCACCAAATGAAGGGAGTGGATGATGCTTCATGGCTAAAGGCTCCAAGGTATCACATCCGGAGTATCTTGATTTCAATAGTGATGAAGATGACTTGTTAATTGAAGATGACTTGCTATTTGAAAATTATAGTAATGTTAGTCAAAATGAACTTAATTGCTAGTAATCACTCTAGTGTAGATAAGTCATGTGATGATGATAAGTTAGAAATAGAACGACTTACTCAAGAACTAAAAACTCTTAAGTTAGCTCACGAGTCAACTCTAGAAGATCATATAGAGCTTGTAAGGACATATCAGAAGCTATGCTTCGAGAAGCTCAATTTAGAGAAAGAGCATGAGTTCCTTAAAGCTAGCAATGATGATATTCGAAAGAAGACTTCCTCTTATCTAGCCAAACGACTTCTCTTATCTACATTCGTGCCACAAGTTAAGTCTAAGCAAGCTAGTAACAAGGGAAAGAAAGGTTCTTCAACTAGTAGCAATAAAAGTGATAAATCAAATGATATTGCTTCTGGCAGTTCTCTTGATCCCACTAACTCTTCTATTAGCCAAGTTACACTTGAGCAAGAAAATGAACTCTTGAAAGGGATTATAGAGAAAGGTATCTACAAGAGTCTTGAAGGGTGCAAACAATATGAGGAGATTGTATGAAAGCATGGAGGATACACGAAGAATCGTGGTGTTGGCTACTTCAACGCTAATGGAGTTGAATGGGAAAAAGGTCAAAACCCCAATACCAAGTTTGTTCCTCAAAAGGAGAAGTATGAAAATACTCTCCCCAAGGGACCAAAAGCTCAAGATGACCTGCCACCACAAGACCCCAAGCTCAAGGATAAGAACAAGCTTCAAGAGGACATTGACTCATATGAAGATGAATCCCGAGCTTTGGTGAAGTGGGTTCCCAAGGTCACTACAAGCTCAGCTTCTACAAGTTCTACTTCAACACCGAGGATCCCCATCAACTTGATGTGGGTTCCTCAGAAGAAGAACTAGAGAAGTTCTTGAGGAGTGACTCTGCCAATGAAATTCACTCATATTCATTATTGGCAAGAACTAGTTGCAATCAACATCAACATCATGCAATAGTTCAAGGAGTCACACATTCCCTCAAAGGTAAGCAAGGGACAAGGTAATCAACAAATCAATGGACATCATCATATATGCATTGCACTCCATGTCCATAGATATCCTTGTATTTGTCTCTTGTGTGTTGGGACTAACCCATGTAGGTGAGAAGAGTAATCAAACAACAAGGATGCTTCCAATTCTTGGTGATCTTCATCAACTTTGAGTATCCACCACTACTTCACCTACATGAAGTCTTCATTGACAAAACCCAAGGTTAGTTTATCCCTCCTATAGGGGTATGTCACATTAAGGGGGAGCTTTACTCTAAATCCTGAGTCAAAGCATCTCATAGAATGTGACAACATTAAATGCTTCATGTAAAAGTGGTAACCCCACTTGTGCTTAAACGATGATTATGACCTATGATCAAGTGTTCTTACTTGGCTCCTAAGTCAATATACTCATATATAGATGACTCCGTCCTCGCCAAAGTGCTTCTTAGATGCTATTGTGTTTGTGCATGTTTGCCATGATTTCATTTGACATCTTATTGTGTGAGCATGTTGGTCTACATTTATTTACTCATTCGAGGATATCCAATTGTTGCTATTTGGCTTTTAATATTTCCTTTGCCAATTGGATATACAAGAATGCCTAGGACCATTCCTCTAGGTATCTATGCTTTCTCACCTCATATTCTATTCATGCTGCATCACAAAATTTGAACAAGTACTTTTCGATCTCTCTGTGTGAGGAGCACTCAGAGTTCCGTATCGTCAAGGACTGACCATTAAAACCTCCCAAGTGCATCTCGGTGGAATCAAATCCAAATCTCGGCCTCACTGAATGCCTAGGGTTGATCTAGTTTTTCTATCTCGGTACTGCCTATTTCATATTCTCGGTTACACCGAGTTTCCCTGTCAGCTGACAGTAGTGAAACTCGGTGACACCAAAAATATCAACTCGGTGTCACCAACAGCGATGGGTATATATTTAGTGGACCCTGCCACTTTGAATTTCATTCGTCAAACGTTACGCCTCCACAGCCCTAGCTGTCGCCCGAAGGCCCCTGGTCATCTCCTTGCTTTCCCGAGCGCCTCCGCCGTTGGGAATTGCTATCGTCGACGTTTTCTTCCCTAATGTCGCCGCCGTAGCGGATCCATCGCCGCATTAGGGTATGGATTCGGCCCCCTCTTGCGCTCCCCTATCCGATTCTTGCGCATTAGGGTTTATTTCTAGTCTATCCACAATTTGAGAGCTTTCCATCCAAAAGGAAATTCCGTAGAGTAGGGGACGATTGATTTTTAGGGTTTTGCTATCCACCACCTCTATCTCGGTAGAACCGATGCAAAGAAATCGGTTCCACTGATTTTTCTTTATGCCACACTAAGAACACCTCAGTGGAACCGAGTTCTCATTTTTGGTGCAACCAAATATGGTGCCAAGTTCCTGGAAAGTAAGGTGTTTGTCTCGGTGTGACCGAAATTTTTGCCTTGGTTGTATCCAAATACACTTGACAGAATGCAAAACTTGGAAAATCTTTTGTTCCAACTTTCAAAAATCTCTATATTTTTTGATGACCTATCCTATTCCACTCTTCTATACTCTATTCACAGGGACAACATGTCACGCTCAGATAGTTAGAACTTGCCAAAGCAGAACATAGAGATGAGTTCAGGCACTAGTCCTGAGTCTAGTTCTTCCATAGATCCAGGCACTCCCAGCTCTCATGGGTTGCCTAAGGCTGCCACTAGGACAAGGAAGAGATTCAACTCATAAGAGGTAGATTCTGAGTTTGTCCCAAAAGAGGTTCTTGCTAAGAAGCAAGAGAAGGCTGCAAGGAAGTCTGCCAATGAGGCCACCTCATCTAGGAAGGTGGTCTGCAAGATCTATGCACCTGCAGAAACCATCAAAGCACATGATAGTGCTAGGGAAACATTGTCCGTTGAGATTCCAAAGAAAGCTTTGCCTAAGAAGATAGCACGGAAGAGGATCATCCCTGTGATGGGCACACCTACCTCTATGTATGAGGATCTAGAGGAGGCTACGGCTGCTAGTGTTGCTGCTGCTGAGGAGGAAGAAGAGGAACCTGCTGCTCAGTCCCCTCCTAAGAAGAAGGCAAAGAAACTTTTTGCTGATGCTATGCCTAAGCCAGCCCCTCCAAGAGCACCAAGGCTGCATCCAAGAAAGCTGCTGCATAGAAGTCCGAGAGGACTACCAGATATATACCTGCTTCTGAGAAGAACAAGAAGTCCACTTTCAGAGAAGTAGATGATGATGAAGATGCTATGTCTGTTCTGATGAAGCTCAGACCTCACCTTCCAGTTCATGATGCAAGCCATCCTATTGCTGAGGACATGAAGAAGAAAGATTCAGGCTTGAGAGCATGGGAGCCATTGATCCATTGCCCAGAGCAGGAAGACTGTTGTTGGTTACAGGTTTTATACCAAGGAGCAGCAAGACTCTACGAGACAGTTTTGCTTGACAAGTGTCCTGCAGTCAGTGACATGAGATATGTGGATTGGAAGTACATCAAAGATAATGAGGATTACTTTCCATGTGTCCAAGACAACTTCCACTGCATTGGCATTGATAAATTTGTTTGAAAGGAGTTCACTGCTTGGAACGATGAGATGATCATGCAATTCTATTCCACTGCTCATTTTTATGGAGATGGAAGGATTGTTTGGATGATTGAAGGAGCAAGATATGAATCTACTGTTGATGAGTGGGCTACCATCTTAGGAGTCCCAGAGGCACAGGATGGAGACATTTGCGTATACTCAGAGTCCAAGGCAACACACAATGCCATGAAGGACATGTATAATCCCATTCCTATTGTACAGCTTCAGTCCCACAAGCTAGTATCCATCTATCACCTCCAGGTAGGTTTACACACCATCAACACTATACTGAGGCATATCTTGATGCCCAAGTCAGGTGACGAGAAGATGATCCGAGGCTATTCCATCAACTTGCTTATTCATATTGACCGGAACTAGAGATTCCGTGTGATGGATTTGATTGTGGAGACAGTGAAGAGGGTTGCTGCTGACCAGAAGCACTCATGCTGCTACGCACCCTATACTCCGATGCTTATCAATTCTAAGCTTGAGAAGCACATCTTTTCTCTAGATAGATACCACTTTTCACTTCAGCCACATGTACAGGACAACGTTGTGGTTATGGATCCAGACCATCCCACATCAACTGTAGCTCAGGCACAGGCAGAGGCTTAGGCACAGGCAGCTCGAGCCACTAGTGCTTAGGTCCCCAGGTCCAGGAACGAGGAGATAGATCTCTTGTTCACCGCTGTCATGGACATGCAGAAGGACATCAAGACCATCATGGACACTCAGGAGAGCCTTGTGAACATCATTGATGATAGGGTGAAAACTTTGAATGACAAGGTTGATGGGCTCACTAAGACAGTCAATGAGCTCAAGAAGGAGGTTGATGAAGCCCCAATCTGTCACCACTCCTTTGAGTCTGATTCTTCTGATGATGATGGGGAAGATAGTGCATCTGTCAGGATGACTGCCCAATTCATGACTAAGGCCAGGACTCCTACAATACCAGCTCCAGAGACGAGGCCTTCATTTTCTGCTCCAGCCACGGTGACATTAGGTCCATCAGCTCCAGTGCCTCCAGTATATACTCCAGCTCCATCCATGACTTCAGGGGAAGTCTTCACCGACACAGTTCTCTCAACTCCACCATCGACTACTGGGGGAGATCAGCCACAAAACGATTAGCTATATCTCTACAAACTTTTTGGTAACTTGTTGCCAAAGGGGGAGAAGTTGTATATAGATCTTAGGCTTCGAGTGAGAGAGCGTTTTGCTTTTTATTGCTAGTTCCACAAAACATTTGGTCTTTTGGTTTGCTTGTGTTATACTTTTGTTTGAGTGTGTGATCATACGCTTTAATGTGTGTTGCTACTATTTCCTATCTTTTGATGATTATGTGATGATCACTCACTTTGCTTGATGTGTTGTGCCATGTTGTTAACTCTAATTACTCTCGCACACCACCAAGATGTATGTGACATGGAAGAAGTGCCCCATGTACCTAACCGATTGTGCATTTGCATTCAAACGCAAATTTAAAAATAATGCACGAATTTAGGGGGAGCTCTTGCATATCACATACTTCTCAAAGTGACGATTATATTCATTGATTATATCATATGTCGAAGCTTTGATCTATAAGTTGTCATCAATTAGCAAGAAGAGGGAGATTGAAAGCACATTTGCTCCCTTGGTGGTTTTCGTAATTAATAACAACATATATGACATTGAACTAATGTTTCCACTAAGTATGTTTCGGGAAAAGTTCAATGATGGGTTGGCAAAAGGATTGTGGAATACTGCAAGATGCAAGGAACAACATTTGCCAAGCTTCAAGCAAAGGACTCTACTTTTTATATTTGCGAGAAATCACTTTGAGTCCATAGGAAAGTGAATACTATTGAAAGGGGGTAAGGTTTTGTTGGTGAACAAAATGCTCATACGTGCACAAGTGATAGTCACCACCTACACCCACAAGCTCTTCCACAAAAGTCTGTCCAAAGCCAAATACTCAAAATCGGTGCAACCAACACTCTACACTCGGTGCCACCGATTCCAAACCCTAGACAAACCCAGCCAAACCTTAGCTCGTCGGTGCAACCGGCCAACTTTCTGTTACGCAATTTTAGAAAAATCGGTCCCTCCAAGTTTTGTGAATTCATGTCATCGAGATTGGGCAACCTGATCATTGGTCACCTTATCGGTGCAATCGAGATTCGTATATCGGTCTCACCAAGATTCAAAAGTTGCCACCTTTTGGTCACTTCGGTACCACCGAGATTAACACATTGGTGTCACCAAGTTGGTCATTTTCTGTGTAACGGTTGGATTTTGGAGATGCCTATATATACCTCTCCACCACCACTCACTCGCAAGATAAGCACTCAGAACAGTTCCCCACTCATACCTACTGATTTTCCGAAAGAGAGCTACCTACTCATGTGTTGAGCGCATGCCATTCCATTCCTACCATATGAATCTTGATCTCTAGCCTCCCCAAGTTGCTTTCCACCCCATCAATCTCTTCTACCAAGCCAAAATCTGTGATAGAGTGATTGTGTGTTGAGGAGTCTATCATCTTGAAGCACAAGAGCAAGGAGTTCATCGACACTATCGAGCCTATTACCTTTTGGAGGGTGGTGCCTCCTAGATTGGTTAGGTGTCACTTGGGAGCCTCCTACTTCGTGTTGTGGAGTGAACCAAGAAGTTTGCAAGGGCAAGGAGATCGCCTACTTCTTGAAGATCTACCCCGAGTTAGGCTAGTCCTCCGTGGACGAAGGCCGTCATGGTATAGTCAAGGTTGCTTCTTCGTGGAACCCTTCGTGGGTAGAGCCTTTCGTGGACTCTTGTGACCCTTAACTTCTGTGGGTTGTAGACACCCTGAACGTGGATGTACGATAGCACCACCTATCGGAACCACGGGAAAATTCATCATGTCACCAATTGTGTTTGATCTTCCTACCCTTTGTTTACTTAAATGCTTGTCTTTGCTTTCCGCTGCTATACTCGTAGACATGCATGTGTAGGGTGTACTTGACATACTATGAATGATAAAATCTGCCAAGACATAAAATTGATAAAAAGTAGATTTTTTTGGTCAAGTAGTCTAATCACCACCCCCACCTCTAGCACTACTTTCGATCCTACAGCTGTCGATCCGGCACCCTCCTCAAGCAGAAGCTCATGTGCTCCGACCTGGCTTCCTTGGCCGATCTGATGGTCAAGGCGGACAAATACGCCACGGCTAACTCCTCAATGAGGATCAAGGTCAACGCGTCCGGCAAGGCCGTCCAGCCGCTTGCCGCCCCCAAGCCGGCTACCGACAGCCAGCAGCAGTAGAACAACAAGCGCAAGGCCGACCAGCCGGATCCCTGCTACGGGAGCCGGCAGGTCGCCACCATCAAAGAGGAGCAACCGGCGGCCTAGGCCCCTAGCCAGTGCCAGCGCGCCAGCAAGGCCGTCTGGAAGCCCAGGCTTACCTTTGAGGAAATGCTCGACATGCCCTACGAGCACCACTCTGGATTCTTCACTCACACGCTCTGGCAGTGCAGCTTTCCCCGCGGTTGGCCTGAGGCGAGGGCATCCCGGCTCCTCCGCCTCCGGTTCCTCGCGCGCTGGCTCCAGCTCCGGCCTAGCCACCTGCGCCAGCACCGGCCGCCTTCATGACCAGTTCCCCGACCAAGACGGGGCTTACGTCATCTTCACCATTGAGGGAACTGACAAGCACAGCGTGCGACAGCACCGACATGAGGTGAACGCCACCGTTCCCTCGGTCCCCCAGTTCATGCACTGCTCCGAGAAGCCGGCTACCTAGAGCCGGGCGGACCACCCGGTCATAATGCCGAACCCTAGCAGCTACGCCCTCGTCCTCGATCCCACCATCGTCTCCAAGAGACGCACATGACATTCCTCGCGGGTGTTGATCGACGGGGGCAGCGCCATGAACATCCTCTATCGCGACACGATGATCAAATTGGGGCTCCAGGAGAAAGACCTGCGAGCAAGCCGGACGGTTTTCCACGGCATTGTGTCGGGAAAGTCCTGCACCCCCATCGGCAAGATTGAGCTCGATGTTATCTTCGGCGGCAAGAGCCACTTCTGCTGCGAACCAATATGGTTTGAGGTAGTGGACCTCGACAATCCCTACGATGCGTTGCTGGGCTGGCCGTCCCTCTTCAAGTTCATGGTGATCCCCCATTATGCCTACCTCAAACTCAAGATGCCAGGTCCCAAGGGCATCATCACCATTGTCGGGGACTACAAGATGTGAATTGAGTGTGCACGCGATAGCAGACGGCTGGCCGAGGCCCTGGAGATAGTAGAGGAGAAGCGGAAGCTCGACCGGCTCGTGGCTCACACCTTTGGCCAATCGGCCATGTAGGCTCCTATGTCCTAGTCGGCCAGTGAGGCATCATTCCAGCTATCCAAGGACGCCAGGCAGGTGCCGCTTAACCCGGCCAACCCCAAGCAGTGCGTCACCATCAGCGCCCACCTCGACAGGAAATAGGAAGGTGAGCTCGTCAACTTTCTATGTGAGAATCGGGACATCTTTGCATGGTCTCCGAAAGACATGCCGGGTGTTCCGAGGAAGTTCGTCGAGCACAAACTTCATGTATGGCCGGACGTGAAGCTGGTAAAGAAACCCCTGTGCCATTTCTCCGAGGAGAACTGGCATACTATAGGAGAAGAGATCGCCCAGCTGCTCGTAGCCGTTTTCATCATGGAAGTGTTCCACCCGGACTGGCTGGCCAACCCAGTCCTGGTGCTGAAGAAAAATAAAACCTAGCGCATGTGTATCGACTACACCAGCCTGAACAAGGCTTGTCCCAATGACCCTCTCGCCCTGCCACGGATCGATCAAGTCATCGATTCCACGGCCGGATGCGACTTGCTGTCCTTCCTGGACGCATATTCCGGCCACCAGATCAAGCTAGATCTAGTCGACCGGCTGAAGACCTCCTGCATCACCCTTTTCGGTCCTACTACTACATCACCATGCCCATCAGCCTGAAGAACGCAGGAGTTACCTTCCAGCGTTGCATGCAGAAGTGTCACCTGCCTCAGATCGGTAGGAACGTCCACGTCTATGTGGACAACATCGTCGTCAAGAACAAGAAGCATTTCAGCCTCCTCGACGATCTCCGAGAGACCTTCGCCAACCTATGTGAATATAAGATCAAGCTCAACCTGGAGAAATGTGTCTTCGGTGTGCCAGTCGGCTAGCTCCTGGGTTTCTTCGTGTTTGCTCGCAACATCGAGGCTAACCCGAAGAAGGCTAGGGCCATCGAGCGCATGAACAAGCCGGCCAAGCTCCTTGACGTCCAGAAGTTTGTCGGCTGCCTTGCCTTGCTCAGCCAGTTCGTTAGATGGCTGGGGAGAAGGCCTTGCCCCTCTAGCAGCTCATGAGGAAGATGCCCAAGTTTGAGTGGACCGACTAGGCAGACGAGGCATTCCGCGACCTCAAGAGTGTGCTCTCTAGCGCTCCCGTCCTGGCGGCGTCTGCTGAGAAGGAGCCAATGCTCGCATACATCGCGGCAACTATCCCGTGTGATCAGCGTCATGCTGGTGGTGGAGCGGCCAGAGGAGGGCAAAGTGCTGCCGGTCCAGCACCCCGTCTACTACCTCTACGAGGTCCTCTCCGCCTCCAAATAGAACTACCCCAACTACCAAAAGATATTCGATGGCATATACTTCGCCACCAAGAAGGTCAAGAAGTTCTTCCAGGAGCACACCATCACCATGGTGAGCACGGCGCCGCTCGACGAGATCATGAGCGGCCGAGACGCCACCGGCCGGATCGCCAAATGGGCTATCGCCCTCTCCAACCACGAGGTTCGGTACGAGTTGTGCACTGCCATCAAGTCGCAGAGGATGGCCGAATTCCTCGTCGACTGGGCCAAAACCCAGTTTGTGCTACCTCCCCTAGACTCCACGCATTGGCGCATGCACTTTCACGGCTCGAAGATGCGAACCGGCCTAGGAGACGGCATAGTCCTGTCATCCCCAAAGGGGGACCAGCTCAAGTATGCACTCTAGATCCTCTTCGCCGCCTCCAACAACATGGCCGAGTACAAAGCGCTCGTCCACGGCCTCCGGCTCGCCAAGGAAATCGAGATCCAGTGCATCCTCTGCTTTGGCGACTCCGACCTCGTGGTGCAGCAGGTCTCTGGCGAATACGACGCCAGGGATGCCAACATGGCCAGCTATCGCTTCCTCGTCCAGCATCTCACTAGCTCCTTTGAAGGTTGCGAGTTCCACCACGTCCCATGGGCGGACAACGAGACGGTCGATCCGTTGGTAAAGATTGGCTCCACCCGACAGGCCATCCCAACCGCCATCTCCCTCGAACGGCTGCTCAGGCCTTTGATTAAACCCTCCCCCAAATTAGAGTCTCTCTTCGTGTCGGCCAACGCCGATGGCTCTTCCCGGATGCGGCTGCCCAGTCGGCACCACTAGCCCCGACTGCGCAGCCGGCACTATCAGCTCCGGCAGCCTTGCCCGTACCACCAGCTCCGGCTGTCGTGTCAGCCCCGTCGGCTCCAACCTCCAACGCCCCCATGGCGGCCGTCTCTGGTTCCACAACCTTCATGATGACAATCGTTGCCCCTCCCGTTGTATTAGTCTCGAGGACTGGCGCCCCGGTCCCGGGGCTGGTGCGCCGGGTCCCAGGGACTGGTCAGCCGGGCCTGGCGGCTCTGGCTGCCTACGACGCCCCACTTGAGCTCGAGCCGACTCCCGTCTAGGCTCCCTCATGGACCCAGCCCATTCTGGCATTCCTCTTGCACGGTGAGCTCCCCCCTAACAAGGCCGCGGCAAGACAAATCCAGTGCCTGGCCCCGGCCTATAGCATCATCAACCGCGAGCTGGTTCATCGCAGCACCACCGGTGTGTTCCAACGTTGCGTCGAGCCAAAAAAGGGGCAAGAAATCCTCCTCAACACCCACCAGGGTGAGTCGAGCATCACACCACCTCCAGAACCCTCGTGGCCAAGGTGTTCCGCCATGGCTTCTACTGGCCGACGGCCTTGGAGGAGGCCAAGCGATTGGTTGATAGATGCGAGGGCTGCCAACATTTCAGCATGCAGAGACACCTACCGGAAACAGCCCTCCAGACCATCCCCCGCTCGTGGCCCTTTGCCGTCTGGGGGATGGACATGGTAGGACCCTTCAAGACTGCCCGAGGCGGCATGACGCACCTGCTCATGGATGTCGATAAGTTCACCAAGTGGATAGAGGCAAGGCCCATCAAGAAGCTAGACGGCCCCACGACCGTATGGTTCATCAAGGACATCACGCTCCGCTACAGCGTTCCCCACATCAACATAACTAACAATGGCATGAACTTCGCCAAGGGCGCAATGTCGCGTTTCTGCTCCCAGAACGACATTCGGCTCGACCTCGCGTCCGTGGCCCACCCACAGTCAAACGACCAGGAACAAAGGGAAAACGGCCTGATCCTGGCCGGCCTCAGGCCCCGTCTCGTGGCACCCCTCATACGGTCAGCCGGCTGCTAGATCGATGAGCTGTCGACTGTCTTCTGGAGCCTCAAGACCACGCAAAACTGTTCAACCGGCTACACCCCCTTCTTTCTCGTATATAGGTCCAAGGCGATCATCTCCACATACATTGAGTTCGACTCACCTCGGGTGACCCTATATACGGAGAAGGACGCAAAGGAGGCAAGAGAAGACGGTGTTTACCTACTCGAAGAAGCACGCGAACTAGCCCTGAGCCGGACGGCCATCTACCAGTAGAAGCTCCAGCACTACCACAACAAGCGGATCCGGCCACTCTCCTTCCATGAAGGAGACCTGGTGCTCAGACGGATCCAGCAAACTGCCAGTCAACACAAGTTGTCTTCCCCATGGGAAGGCCCGTTCATCGTGAGCAAGGCGCTACATAACAACGCCTACTACCTGATAGACGCCCAGAAGTCGCAGAAACGCAAAAGGGACGCCTCCGACGAGGAGACAGAGTGCCCATGGAACGCAACACTCCTTCGACCGTTCTACTGCTAAGAAAAAACCCTTTTCGACCATTCTACTGCTAAGAAAAAACCCTTTTCGAGCGTCGTGTGTATGTATCTTCCCTTTTGTGGAACTTAATGAATGCAACGGGGCCCCCAAGCCGGCACTTGGGGCACGCCCCTTTCCAATTCCACCAAAGGCTTGTCAGTTTTTAAGCAAGGCACTCGGGTCCGGCTCCCTGGACCGAGGGCTCGCTGGCTCTTCTCTGAGGCGGACAAGTAGTGTGAGAAAGCAACCCTTTCCTACCCCCTACACAGCCACAGGATGGCCCCCGGCTGTCCGGCTGGTGGAACCACGGGGTGGGAAGGAACTTATCACATGAACGCCACCTGACGAGTAGCAGCCGGAGAGGTCCAACCAGATCATGTTACCTCTAGAGACCAGCCTCTGTCGGCTCGCCCCAACCCTAGCCGGACGACTCTAAGGCCCGCTCATTTTTCCCAAGGGCGATGTCCCGTCCCTGTCCCAGTCCGGCTCTTGGCTGGCTGATAGGCAGGGCAGAAGCCGGAAGGAATCCTTGCATAAAATATGAGTCAAAAGGCAAAGGGCAAAGGAGGAGCCGGCACGCAAACATTTCAAACTTCAAGAAAGTCATAAGAAAAAGGCCACAGGCCGAGGATTTGTTACAATACACCCCCAGTGGGTGGAAATGCATCTTAAATAAACATGTTTTTCAGCAAAAGGAAAAAATACAAAGTGTGCAGGGCTGCTCAAGCTACCGGTGCATCGCCGGTCGGCTCAATAGTTCGCTCAGGGGAGGCCGTGGCCTTCGGGTTTGCCTCTGTGGCCTTCATGGCTTCGGTGTCACTATCGGTGCTGGAAGCGGTGCTCTCATTGGCAACCTCCTCATCTTCGGGTCCTTAGGGATTGCCGGAGGAGTCCTCGGCAACCGGCTCTGTCGACCTTCGGGGAACGGGGTACCCAGTCCTGCCTACCTGTGGCCCATGGCATGGCCCACTTTGTCGGCCTAGCGAGACCCGACGCGGTGTCACTCAAGACAAGGCCCTCACGAGGACCCTGGGCTCGCGAGGAGGAGCAACATCAAGACCCTCGAGGAATAACCTCCTCAGCCCCCACCCCTCCTGAGGGGCGGAGATCCCTATGCAAGGCCCGGCCTCAGAAGTCAAGGATGACGCAGGTGAGGACATGCAAGCACCAGCACGCCAGGCAGCACAGTTTCCTATTTGGTGCAAAGGGAATAAGGACATATGCGGTTTGCCAAAGAGCTGCCCCAAAGGTTTCCATTTCGGTGCAACAAGACCATGACCGCTAGCCCCGTAGGGAGGATGTCATTGCCGAGCCCACCACTTCATCACCATCAGCTACTTTGCAGGCGAAGACCGCCTTTGGACAGGGTGCGAATGTACTCCTCTCGTGTCCCCCTTTAAAATTGGCCATTATGGGATTCCTTCCCACCATTGAGATAAAGGAAGAGGACCCGGGTCGCCGCTATATATATAGAAGCTAGGTCGCACCATAGAAGAGATCGATCGAGCACTTAGCCACTCCACTCTCCATCGCCAGACAGAGAGCTAAGAACACACCTTGAGCGCCCTCGTGAGGCTCAAGCCTGCTGTACTAGTTCATCCCAAAAACCTCCATGAGAGGCAATCCACCAAAGCAGGAGTAGCGTATTACGCTTTGCAGCGGCCCGAACCTGGGTAAACTGTCGTGTTCATGTTCTTCCACGTCATCGAACGAGTTTGTCATTGTTTCCATCGAGTAGCGAGCTAGGTTGGGTTTCTTCGCGGGGAAGCCTTCGCACACACCCCTGTGTTCGAACCTTAAGGCTTTTGCGGAGCCCGAAATCCAACATTTGGCACGCCAGGTAGGGGGCGTGTTAGAGTCCTCCTCAAGCTAGGCTCTCCATCCACCTTGCTGTTCTGATGGCCGATGCCCCGCGAGCACCTGCCGGCCACGATGGACCGGCCACCATCAACCTCAATGCTGCCGTCAGGAACTCGCGACATGACGGCCTGGTGCTGGGTGGGCAGTATCAAGTCGCCAGCGTCGCCTCTGATGTCACCGCCTCTCGCACCACCCAAGCACACGACGGTCGGGCTACGCGTTCGGCATCCACGTCGCGTCGCTCCCACGTGGGGGACCTAGACGCACACGACGCGTTTCTGCTAGCAAGCGAGGTGCTCCGCCACTGTCCAACACTAGGGGGCTTTGATGCGTGGGCCAACCACATCATGGAGCTCATCACCGTTGTGCGCAGTGCCACAGTCCCTCGTCCTTCCTCAAGCACTGGGGGCTCGTTCACCGCGTCTGTTCCCCGGCTCGCCAACGGCACGCCTCATTCAGCCCCGAACGAACCTGGCAGGGGGCCACCGAACGCCTTGTTCCTCCTCCAATAGATTCTGGTAACCGATTTCGGGGCACAGCCCGGCCACGGCGAACGACCTCGCGGAGAAGACAACGGAGTGCCCTACGCATGCGCCGGCACGCGCCCCCACGACCCAATGGATCACCAACAACCCGGGCTGACCAGACGCGAGCGCACCACCCGACGTAGGGAGCAGATGGCGTCGGTATTTAGGAAGGCAAGCAACCACAGTGAAGTTGTGCCAGACCATCAAGGAATCGACTCACGTCAGGAGACACGCGGCCTAACGGGCGGCAGCAACAGAGGTAGGCAACTACGCTCTGAGGCCAGACGCAGGAGGATCTATGGGCTGTGTGCGCAGGGTGCCGCCCCACCGCCGTCCGGAGGGGCCATTCCAGGCGCCACGTGGGACAGCTCGGGGGAAGGCCCAGGCCCTCATGTGGAGCCCTACGTGTCGTGCTATGTCGTGCCTCGGGAAGACGACCAGGATCGGGCACTTACCGCAGGCGCTAGCACCTCCCGAGGGTAGGGGGCCAAGACGTCCTCCTGAGCCGGGCTCAGGGGCTCCCCTGAAGGAGCACCAAGCTCGGACAAGGCGAACAGAAGAAGGAGGGAGGACGTCACCGGATCCGTGGGGGCGTGGTGCGGGCTGTCGCCTTCCCCCCACCATGGACATGCATCAAAGAGCCGGACCCCGGGGCATTGGGTGTAATGCCTTCGGGAAAAGAAACAAGACACAGGTAATGCAGGCCACTCATGGCAACTGGAACGTCAGCGCAGCCTCGGGAGGCTAGACCTAATGAGGCTCTCGAGGTAGCACACGGTCACCACACAAACGCCTCACGATGTGGCTTCAACGACAAAACACTCTTACGGCTGCGCCGGATGCGTTGTACTCATGTTTGGGCAGCGGGAGCGCAATCCTGCGGATACGTGGGGAACAATGCATCCGGGTTTGGGTCGTAAGGGCGCGCAACCGAGCAGAAATGCACGGGATGACTCTTGACGCAGTTGGGAGCTCCCGAGCCTAGTGCCCGGGGGCTTGCCCAGCTATCTACGCCTGGGGTCCCTCCCTGAGCCGACCCGACTTCACCGACCCATGACACTCTCACGTAATAATGAGCGGGTTGTATATGCCCGGAGCCCCCCGAGGACACTACCCATCAATGGTTATGCCCATGCAATGTGGCAGCCACAGCTCCGCGCTGGTGGAGAAGTCAACACTACCCATCAATGGTTATGCCCATGCAACGTGGATGCCCTACGCTCAGTGTTGGGGGAAGACAAAGGCTAGTCTAGGTGTCGGACGCGGCTGTTACTTGCTTTTCTCGCATTTGAATTGGCCAACTTTCTTCCTGGAACAAAACTCACTGTTTTTTCAAAATCACGTTTTCAAGAAACAGGCAGGGGTTTCGTGCTCATCGCCATTCCCCATCTTGGGTTCTTTCTCTTTAGGTCTGGCACTCGCCTGCTCCCTTCCCTGTCGCACCTCGTGAGCGGGGGCTGGGGGCACAATGCTCGCACCTCACCAAGGCCTTGGCGCCTGGATCCTCGCGTGGTACTCCCGAATGGGTTAGCAGGCACTTGCCGCCTCACACTCACTCGGGAGCTCCACTCATGGCCCGATGCGCCAAGTTGGGGCCTCATGAGGCCTACCCCTCTCGAGGCTGGACCAAAATTTTCTTTGGGAACCACTCGAGCGCCAAAAGGGGCTCCTGAGCAACATGCCTCATGAGCCTTACCGGTCATATAGGCACCTAGCAGCTTCGATGGTGTCCTCTGTGATCCAACCAGCATCGCGGGTGTTTGGGCCTCGCCTCGTGGTTTGCGTCCTCAGTGATCTAGCCGTAATACCACGGTGGTAGGGAAATGCGCGGCACTAGGACTCAACAATGTAGAGCTGCTCGAGTGTCAAAGGGGGCTCGTGAGCAGTTTGCCTCAAGAGCCTTACCGGTCATAAGGCCACTTTGCAGCCTTGATGCCGTCCTTGGTGATACGACGGGCATCGGGGGTGTTGAGGCCTCTCCTAGTGGTTGCATCCTTGGCCAGACGCAAGCATGGTGGCAGGGAAATGCGCAGGACTGGGGCCTGCAGACATAAAGTGCCCAAAGGGCTCCCAACTTACATCACCTGTAGGAAAGAGAGGACCGCAGGACGCATGGGTCGGCCGAACGCCATGGCTGCACCTCCCTCGGAGTTCACAACGGACATGCCCAACTTAGTATCCCAATTATAATTGGTAGGATGCCTCATAGAACGAAAGCACTAAATTAAGACACATAACAGAAGCACGAATAAAAGGGGAGCTCGTGTCCAAGTTCATTACATGCCCATAGGGCCTTCCTTGATCTTTGGTTACAGGGACAGAGGCAGAAGGAGAAAGCCCCCCACGGGGGCCGTAGCTTCGGGGGCTCAGTCGGTGTCCTCCTCCTCCTTCATGGCCCCGTGAAGGTGCGCTGATGTGGAGGATCCTGGAGCGGGGGAGCGACGCCGTGCCGGCTGGCGCCCCCCTAAGGTCCGAGCAAGACGGCATGGTGGCGTGCCGTAGCTGCTGTCATCGCTGTCTCTCGGGCTTCCATCGGAGGGGGAGTCGCTGTTGCTGGAGGAACGGCGCTTGTCGCGAAGGGCAAGCTCAGCTCCGGGATCGCCGCCGCCGATGTCTTCCGGGCAGCACCCCAGGCGCTCACCCTCGTCGTAGAAGATCTTGACGAAGAGCGTCGCCTCCTCATCGAACTTGAAGTGGAGGGTGCGCCTCCTTATCAGACCGCAGGCGTGAGCAAACGTTTGCCACCCGCAGATAAGGTACACATAGCCCCTCGGGTTAACCTCAACCTCCACCCACGACGCCGTGCTGCAGCAGCCGTCGGCCTGCAGCCATAGGCTGCTGGGCCCTCTGGTCGGCAGCACCCATGCAACGGAGCTCGGGTGCTGGAGCCAGGCGGCCTCCGGGTTCTCCGCCCACACCATGAACTCCCGGACCGAGTTGGCCATGTGGAGCCGCGGACACAATGGCAGGGTCGCCACGACCACCCTCCCACCTCGGGTGCCACCACTTCGACTGCCACGGGCACTCGTGTCGGTCGGTCTCGTGCTACGGCCGCCGATCGCGACCCTAGACTGCCCTGGGTTGCGACCACGCCCTCGGGAAGCCGCCGCCGGTGTCACGGCATACTTCCGAGGGTGGCTGCAACCCCTCTTGGGTGGCGGTGGCGCGGGGCTCTCCTCGCGGGCCTTCCCCTTCTCCGTGGCGGAGTACTTCCTCACCGAGGCCATGATGTGGGGAGGGCGGCAACTAGGAGAATGGAAGACAAGGAAGATGAAGAAGAATGAGGGTTTTCTCCCCCCGCACTGGCTTGAGTACACTAGGGGGCCAATCGGTGCCCCCACGTGTCCTGGGAGGCACGCAACCACCTTCGGGTAACATTTGCGTGTCTCGAGAACGACAGGTCTAAGGAACCGATAGCATTCAAGGAAATGTAATTATGGTCAGCACTGGCACGAGCGTCGCGTCGGTTTGACTCGGGCGATTCCTAATGCCTTCGAGGAGCAGAGGCGTCACCGCGCGACTGACCGACGCATGTAAATCCTGGCCAACAGGCGTTTGGGGCCCGCGACACTCTGGGTTGTACCCAAAGCTTCGCTTCGAAGACGGGTCGAGCGCGCCTCTGGCCCAGGGGCTATTGTCGGCGTTCTGGGAACGTGGGTACCTAGTCCTGCCTGCCCGCGGCCCAGGGCATGGCCCACTTTGTTGGTCGGGCGAGGCCCGGCGTGGCGTCACTCAAGACAAGGCCCTCGCGAGGACCCTGGGCTTGCGAGGAGGAGCATCATCAAGACCCTCGGGGAATAACCTCCTCAACCCCCCCCCTCCTAAGGGGTGGAAATCCCTATGCAAGGCCCGGCCTCAGGAGTCAAGGATGACGCAGGTGAGGACAGGCAAGCGCCAGCACGCCAGGCGGCACCGTTTCCTCTTTGGTGCAAAGGGAGCAAGGACATACGCGGGTTCCCAAATCGCCACCCCAAAGGTTTCCATTCTGGTGCAACAAGACCACGACCGTCAGACCCGTGGGGCAGATGTCATCACTGAGCCCACTACTGCATCACCATTAGCTACTTTGCAGGCAAAGACTGCCTTTGGACAAGGTGCAGATATACTCTTGTCCCCCTTTAAAATTGGTCGTTGTGGGATTCCTTCCCGCCATTGAGATAAGGGAAGAGGACCCGGGCCACCGCTATATATATAGAAGCTAGGTCACACCATAGAAGGGATCGAATCGAGCACTTAGCCACTCCACTCTCCATCGCCAGACAGAGAGCTAAGAACACACCTTGAGCGCCCTCGCGAGGCTCAAGCCTGCTGTACTAGTTCATCACCAAAACCTCCACGAGAGGCAATCCACCAAAGCAAGAGTAGGGTATTATGCTTCACAGCGGCCCAAACCTGGGTAAACTTTCGTCTTCATCTTCTTCCTCATCATCGAACGAGTTTGCTGTTGTGTTCATCGAGTAGCGAGCTAGGTTGGGTGTCGCCGCGGGGAAGCCTTCACACACTCCCTTGTGTTCAAACCTTAAGGGTTTTTGCAGATCCCAAAATTTGACAGGCTCACTGTCCTCCCCAAGCGCCGGTAGGAGCTCGTCCGGATCGACATACGAAACCAGCTCGTTGTCTCGACGGACGAGGGTGCCTTCACAGGCTACCCATTCCGCCTCGGGAACCTCGCGCATCGTGGCTAACCGGTTCAAGTTGACGCCAGGGTACCACGAGTCCATGACGTAATGAACCGTAGAGCCATCTGCGCCTCGGCACGGGCTGCTGACGCTTTCTAAACCTCGAGCCGGGCCACTGTGTTCTCCAGCCATAGCGCCACGCGTTCCACTAGGGCCCCATGACCCGGCCAGAGGGCCGAGATCACCTCCTTCCCGGATGTTTGGAGCCGGTCCATGCAGCGCTAAACGTGGATCACCCGGTTCTCAATGGCCAGCGCGAGCTCCGCCACATCCCAGCCGGCATGCTCCTCAACCTCCTGCCCACGTTGCCGTAGGCACTCCCAGTGATCTGCCACAACCCGCTTGGTGCATCACTGGGTCTCCGGGAACCAGTCTAGGGAAAGAAGATAATCAACAAACAAGTCGGAAGCAAGATGAAGGCAGCCGGCAGAGGAAGAGGACTCGAAAGTAAAACTCACGCTGGAAAGCTTCGTCCATCTCAAGGGCAAACTCAAGGCTCGTGTTCTGCTCTTTCTTCAGTGCCGCCTCCACCTGAGCAAGGGTGGCCCTGCGCGCCTCAAGCTCGCTCGCGAGGCAAGCCACCTAGCCCTAAAGAGTGGTGGCCCGCTGGTGGCATCGGCCGCTTGCTTGGCGGCGTCCTCCCAGGACACCACTTCCTGGTGCAGCTCCACGTTCAGGCACTCCTAGGCCACCTACCCATCCATGACCAGGCTGCCCAGCCGGTCCCACCCCGACGTGATTGCCTGGAGATCCCGCGCCAGCCGGTCCCGCTCGGAGGCCACCTCGTCCCTCTTCTGCCGGACTGGGGCCAGGGCTTCCAGCTCCTCTGTCAAAAGATCGACCCAAGTTATGAAAATGCAAAAGATTCGTGTCGGCTACCGAACAGCCGGCCCAATTCTCGGGGGCTACACCCAGTGGGTGTGCTCGTGTACCCCCACTGGAACAAGCATACCTCGCGTCTTCTCCAGCTTCTCCTGAACCCGATAGAAGACAGACTTGCCTCAATTGTGAATGGCATTCACCTCATCAAAGAGGGCTTGCCGCTTGATGCTCCCTGCCTGCTCCACGCGAGGAGGCCGAAAGTTAAACAAGTAAAAGAAGATCCGGCCCGGCTGCCACGTGGCCGGTCAGCCAGCTCGAATCTCAGGGGCTACACCCAGTGGGTGCGCTCGTGTGCCCCCACTAAAAACTCGACACAGGCTAAGGAATCTTACCTCCACCGCCTCCTCTACACGTCATAAATCTCTGTAGGCAACCTCCACGAACCTGGCCATCCCTTTGCAACACTGCGCTGGGATGCGGCCCTGTTCCTCGGGCACGAGGGCTTGGCTGCTGGCTGGCGGAGGCAGGACGGCTAGGTCGCAGGCCAACGCCTCCTAGTTCCGAATCACATCAAACATGGTCCTTATTGACCGGCTCGCCCTACCGCTCGACCCTGCATCCACGGCGGCACTGGCTGCAGAAGGACGGATGACGACCACGAGAGCACGACAGTCGGCCCCCAGCTGCCCCGCGTGCGACGTTCCCGCCTCCTCTCCCCGCCAACTCGACTCGACGTCCGTGACAACCGGCACGTCTCCACCCTATGCCGACGCCTCCAGCAAGACCAGGGCAATCGGTCCCTCCGCCATGGCCGGCTCTTCCCTATGGGCCGACTCCCCTAGCGGCGCCAGCTCCTTGGCCAGCTCGAGGACCGCGTCCGCCGGTTGGATTGTCTCCAGCACGGGCTGAGCCGGTTCCGGCGCCGCGTCCCGCAGCTCGCTCAAA
The DNA here is from genome assembly GCA_022496015.1 of Hordeum marinum. Classification (NCBI taxonomy): domain Eukaryota; kingdom Viridiplantae; phylum Streptophyta; class Magnoliopsida; order Poales; family Poaceae; genus Hordeum; species Hordeum marinum. The sequence continues at coordinate 122,717,125 of CM039673.1, read as the reverse complement.
GGCGGTCTCGACATTCGGTCCGATTCTGCCACCACCTCCGTAGCATGTGATGGCTCCGTGCACCATCTCCAGCGAACGTCACTCGACGCCGCCGAGCATGAAGGCGCTCCCCTTCTGGCTCACAGTTCAGCGAGTCTCCGCTTCTCCTCCTGCTGTGTGGCAACATGTTCCTGGGCAAGGCGGCCGACAGCCCCCGCCGGCTCAACCGCCGACCCCATGTATTCAAGATCAAAGGCATCACCGACCACCACGGGAACCGGGTGTAGGATCGAAAGTAGTGCTAGAGGGGGGTGATTAGACTACTTGAGCAAATAAAAATCTACTTTTTCCCAATTTTATTCTTAGCAAATTTTAGCATTCATAGTATGTCAAGTACACCCTACACATGCATGTCTAAGATTAAAGCATTAGAAAGTAAAGACAAGCATGTAAGAAAAGGAAGGGTAGGAAGATCAAACACAATTGGTGACACAATGATTTTTCCCATGGTTCCAATAGGTGGTGCTATCATACGTCCATGTTCATGGAGTCTTCAACCCATGGAGGGTAACGGTCGTGAGAGTCCATGGAGGGCTCTACCCATGGAGAGTTCCACGAAGAAGCAACCTTGACTATACCATGATGCCCTACGTCCGCGGAGGACTAGCCTAACTCAGGGTAGATCTTCACGAAGTAGGCGATCTCCTTGCCCTTACAAACTTCTTGGTTCACTCCACAACACAAAGTAGGAGGCTCCCAAGCGACACCTAACCAATCTAGGAGGCACCACCCTCCAAAAGGTAATAGGCTCGATTGTGTCGATGAACTCCTTGCTCTTGTGCTTCAAGATGATAGACTCCTCAACACACAATCACTCTCTCACAGATTTGGCTTGGTAAAAGAGGTTGATTAGGTGGAAAGCAACTTGGGGAGGCTAGAGATCAAGATCCATATGGTAGGAATGGAATGGCATGATCTCAACACATGAGTAGGTGGCTCTCTCTCAGAAAATCAGTAGGTATGAGTGGGGAACTGTTCTTGGTGCTTATCTTGTGAGTGAGTGGCGGTGGAGGGGTATATATAGGCATCTCCAAAAATCCAACCATTACACACAAAATGACCAATTCGGTGACACCGATGTGTTAATCTCGGTGGTACCAAAGTGACCAAAAGGTAGCAACTTTTGAATTTCAGTGAGACCGATATAGGAATATCGGTTGCACCGATAAGGTGACCAACGGTCAGGTTGCCCAATCTTGGCGGTGCCGATTCACAGAACTCGGATGGACCAAAATTGTGAACTTGTGTAGCACAAAGTTGGCAGCCTAACTCAGTGGCACCGAATGTTGAATCGGTTATATCGAAAAGATAGGGTTTGGCTGAGTCTGTCTAGGGTTTGGAATCAGTGGCACCGAGTGGAAAATGTTGGTTGCACTGATTTTTAATATTTGACTTTGAACAGACTTTTGTGGAAGAGCTTGTGGGTGTATGTGTTGACTATCACTTGTGCACGTATGAGCATTTTGTTCACCAACAAAACCTTACCCCCTTTCAATAATATTGGCTTTCCTACGGACTCAAAGTGATTTCTCACAAATGTAAAATATAGATTCCTTTGCTTGAAGCATTGCCAATCTATTTCCTTGCATCTTGGGGTATTCCACAATCCTTATGCCAACCCATCATTGAACTTTTCTTGAAACATACTTAGTGGAAACATTAGTTCAATGACGTATATGTTGTTATTAATTACCTAAACCACCAAGGGAGCAAATGTGCTTTCAATCTCCCCAATTTTGGTAATTGATGACAACATATAGATCAAAGCTTCGACATAAGATATAATCAATGAATATAATTGTCGCTTTGAGAGAAGTATGTGATAAGCAAGAGCCCCCACCCCCCCTAAATTTGTGCATCATTTTAAATTTGCATTTGAATGCAAATGCACAATCGATTAGGCACATGGGGCACTTCTTCCATGTCACATACATCTTGGTGGTGTGCGATAGTAATAAGAGTTAACAACATAGCACAACACATCACACAAAGTGAGTGATCATCACATAATCATCAAAGGATAGGAAATAGTAGCAACACACATTAAAGCGTATGATCACACACTCAAACAAAAGTATCTCACATCAAACCAAAGAACCAGATGTTTTGTAAAACCAGCAAATAAAAAGCAGATGCTCTCTCACTCGAAGCCTAGATCTATATACAACTTCTCCCCCCTTGGCAACAAGTTAGCAAAAATCCTGAAGATATATAGCTAATCGTTCTTCTGTGGTTGATATCCTCCAATAGTCAATGTCAGAGTCGAGAGAACTATGTCAGCGAAGACTTCTGCTGAAGTCCTGGATGGAGTTGGTGTAGACACTAGAGGCATTGGAGCTGATGAAGTTGATGTCACTATGGCTGGAGCAGAAGATGAAGGCCTTGTCTCTAGAGCTGGTCTTGTAGGAGTCTTGACCTTAGTAGTGAACTGGGCAGTCGTCCTAACGGGTGCACTATCGTCCTCATCATCAGAAGAAGAATCAGACTCTAAGGAGTGGTGATGGATTGGGGCTTCATCAACCTCCTTCTTGAGCTCATTGACTATCTTAGTCAGCCCATCAACCTTGTCATTTAGAGTTTTCACTCTATCATCAATAATGTTTGCAAGGCTCTCTTGAGTGTCCATGATGGTCTTGATGTCCTTCTTCATCTCCATGACAGTGGTGATCATAAGGTCCATCTCCTCGTTCCTGGACCTGGGAACCTGAGCACTAGTGGCTCGAGCTGCCTCTGCTTGTGCCTCTGCTTGTCCCTGAGCTGCAGTTGATGTGGGATGGTTTGGGTCCATCACCACAACATTGTCCTCTAGATCTGGTTGAAGTGGCAAGTGTGGACTGCCCATAGCAAATATGTGCTTCTCAATCTTAGAATTCATAAGCATCTGGATATAGGGTACATAGCAGCATGAGCGCTTCTGATCAGCAGCAACCCTCTTCATAGTCTCTACTATCTAGTCCATCACTTGAATCATGGTGTGACGATCAAGATGGATGAGCATGTTGATGGAGTATCCACGAATCATCTTCTCATCTCCAGACTTGAGCATCAAGGTATCCCTCAGGATAGTGTTCATGGTTCGGAGGCCTGGTTGGAGGAAGTAGATAGATCCCAACTTTTGAGATTGCACTTTATCAGCAGGGATAGGATTGTACATATCCTTCATAGCATTGTGGCTCTCCTTGTATTCTGAGTAGACATCCAAATCTGCATCCTCAACCTCAGGGACTCCTAAGATGGTAGCCCACTCATCAACACAAGATTCATATCTTGCTCCTTCAATCATCCAAACAATCCTGCCATCTCCATAAAATGAGTAGTGGAATAGAACTGCATGATCATCTCATCATTCCAAGCAGTGAACTCCTTCCCAACAAATTTGTCAAGTCCAATGCAGTGGAAGTTGTCTTGGACACATGGAAAGTAATCCACATTATCTTTGATGTACTACCAGTCAACATATCTCATGTCACTTACTACAGGGCTCTTGACTAGCAAAACTGTCTCATAGAAGTCTTGATGCTCCTTGGTATAAAACATGTAGTCCACAACAGTCTTTCTCCTCTGGTCATATGGATAAATAGATCTCCACGCCCTCAAACCTGAACCCTTCCTCTTCTTCATATCCCCAGCTACTGGGTGGCTGGCATCATGTACAGGAAGGTGAGGTCTAAGCTTCATCAGAACTGACATAGCATCGTCATCATCATCTGCTTCTCTGAAAGTGGACTTCTTGTTCTTCTGAGAAGCAGGGATATCTCTAGTAGTCCTCTTGGACTTCTGTGCAGCAGCTTTCTTTGATGCAGCCTTGGTGCTCTTGGAGGGGCCAGGCTTAGGCATAGCATCAGCCAAAAGTTTCTTGGCCTTCTTCTTAAGAGGGGGCCTAAGCAGCAGGTTCCTCCTCTTCCTCCTTAGCAGCAGCAGCACAAGCAGCCACCTTTGGATCCTCATACATAGGTAGGTCTGCCCATCACACAGATGATCCTCTTCCTGGTTGTCTTCTTTTCTCCTGCCTTCTTAGGTAATGATTTCCTTGGGACCTCAACAGACATGGTAGCCCTAGCACTCCCATGTGCTTTGAAGGTCTCTACAGGTGCATAAATTTTGCTGACTACCTTCCTAGATGAGGGGGCCTCATTGGCATCCTTCCTTGCAGCCTTCTCTTGTTTCTTGGCAAGAACTTGATCTGGGACAACATCAGAATCTTCTTCCTACAATTTGAGTCTCTTCCTTGTCCTAGTGGCAGCTTTAGGCAACTCATGAGAACTGGGAGTGCCTGGGTCTTTGGAAGAACTGGACTCAGGACTAGTTCCTGAACTCATATCAATGTTCTGCTTTGGCAAATTCTGACTATCTAAGCCTGACATGCTGACCCTATGAATAGAGTATGGAAGAGTGGAATAGGATAAGTCATCACAAAATGCAGAAATTTTTGAAAGTTTGAACAAAAGATTTTCCAAGTTTTGCATTCTGTCAAGTGTATTTCGGTATAGCCGAGGCAAAAATATCGGTCACGCCAAGACAAACACCCTGCTTTCTAGAAACTTGGCACCATTTTCAGTCGGATAGAAAATGAGAACTCGGTTCCACCGTGGTGTTCTCAGTGTGGCAGAAAATAAAATCGGTGACACCGATTTCTTCGCATCGGTTCTACCGAGATGCAGGTGGCGGGCGGCAAAACCCTGAAAATTGATCGTCCTCTACTCTACGGGATTTTCTTTTGGATAGAAGGCTCTCAAACTATGGATAGACTGAGAATAAACCTTAATGCACAAGAATCCGATAGAGGAGCGCAAGAGGGGGCCGAATCCATACCCTAATGCAGTGATGGATCCGCTACGGCGGCGACGTTGGTGAAGAGAACGTCGAAGGCGGCGATTCCCAGTGGCGGATGCACTCGGGGAAGCAAGGAGATGACCAGGGGCCTTCGGGCGACTGCTAGGGTTGTGGAGGCGTGACATTTGACGAATAAAATTCAAAGCGTCGGGGTCCACCTAATATATACCCATCGCTATCGTTGACACCGAGTTAATATTTTTGGTGTCACCGATTTTCACAACTATCAGCTGATAGGGAAACTCGGAGTAACCAAGAATATGAAATTGGTCTTACCGTGATAGAAAAACCAGATCAACCCTAGGCATTCGGTGAGACCGAGAATTGTGGGCTGGTTCCACCGAGATGCACTTGGGAGGTTTTAATGGTCAGTCCATGACGATACGGAACTCTGAGTGCTCCTCACACAGAGAGATCGAAAAGTACTTATTCAAATTTTGTGATGCAGCATGAATAGAATATGAGGTGAGAAAGCATAGATACCTAGAGTAGTGGTCCTAGGCATTCTTGTATATCCAATTGGCAAAGGAAATATTAAAAGCCAAATAGCAACAATTGGATATCCTCGAATGAGTAAATAAATGTAGACCAACATGCTCACACAATAAGATGTCAAATGAAATCATGGCAAACATGCACAAACACAATAGCATCTAAGAAGCACTTTGGCGAGGACGGAGTCATCTATATATGAGTATATTGACTTAGGAGCCAAGTAAGAACACTTGATCATAGGTCATACTCATCGTTTAAGCACGAGTGGGGTTACCACTTTTACATGAAGCATTTAATGTTGTCACATTCTATGAGATGCTTTGACTCGGGATTTAGAGTAAAGCTCCCCCTTGATGTGACATCCCCCCATTGGAGGGATAAACTAACCTTGGTTTTTTTATGAAGACTTCATGTAGGTGAAGTAGTGGTGGATGCTCAAAGTTGATGAAGATCACCAAAAGTTGGCAACATCATCTTGTATTATTTTCTCTTCCCACCTACATGGGTTAGTCCCAACACACAAGAGACAAATACAAGGATATATATGGACATGGAGTGCAAAGCATATGTGATGATTTCCATTTATTTGTTGATTACCTTGTCTCTTGCATACCTTTGAGGGAATGTGTGACTCCTTGAACTATTGCATGATGTTGATGTTGATTGCAACTAGTTCTTGCCAATAATGAATATGAGTGAATTTCATTGGCGGAGTCACCCCTCAAGAACTTCTCTAGTTCTTCTTCTTGGGGACCCACATCAAGTTGATGGGGATCCTTGGTGTTGAAGTAGCACTTGTAGAAGTTGAGCTTGTAGTAGCCTTGGGAATCCACTTCAACAAAGCTTGGGATTCATCTTCATATGAGTCAATGTCCTCTTGTGGTGGAAGGTCATCTTGAGCTTTTCTTCCCTTGGGGAGAGTATTTTCATACTTCTCCTTTTGAGGAACAAACTTGGGATTGGGGTATTGACCTTCTTCCCATTCAACTCCATTAGCGTTGAAGTAGCCAACACCACGATTCTTCCGGTATCCTCCATGCTTGCGTACAATCTCCTCAAATTGTTTGCACCCTTAAAGACTCTTGTAGATACCTTTCTATATAATCCCTTTCAAGAGTTCATTTTCTTGCTCAAGTGTAACTTGGTTAAGAGAAGAGTTAGTGGGATCAAGAGAACTACTAGAAGCAATATCATTGGATTTATCATTTCTATTGCTACTAGTTGAAGAACCTTTCTTTCCTTTGTTACTAGCTTTCTTAGACTTAACTTGTGGCATGAATGTAGATAAGAGAAGTCACTTGGATAGATAAGAGGAAGTCTTCTCTAGAAGATCATCATTGATAGCTTTAAGGAACTCATGATCTTGCTCTAAATTGAGCTTCTTGAAGCGTAGCTTCTCATGTGTCCTTACAAGCTTTCTATGATCTTCAAGAGTTGACTCGTGGGCTAACTTAAGAGTTTTTAGTTCTTGAGTTAGTTGTTCTATTTCCAACTTATCATCATCACACGACTTATCTACACTAGTGTGAGTACTAGCAAGTTCATTTTGACTAACATCACTAGATTTGTCAAATAGCAAGTCATCTTTAATTAACAAGTCATCTTCATCACTATTGAAATCAAGATACTCAGGGTGTGATACCTTGGGGCCTTTAGCCATGAAGCAACGTCCACTCCCTTCATTTGGTGAATCAAATATGTTGTAGGAGTCGGTTGTCACTAGTGCAAGTCTAACAACACCTTCATCTTGACTATAGTCGGAGTTGGAGTGATAGCTTCTCTTGGAGTGGTTGTTGGATTCAAAGCCGGAAACCCATTCACCAACATGAGCTTGATGTTTCCTTCTTGAGTATATCTTGGTGTACTTGTCCTTCTTCTCTGAGTCCCTACTTCTCCTTGAGGGTCTTCGTTCATAACGATCATCTCTACTCCTTCTCTCTCTCTTCGAGGTGACTCGTCTCTTGAGATTCGTCTTCTTGGTGACTCTTCTTTTCTCTTGTAAGGAGCCGTGCACTCATTGGAGTAGTGTTCCGGCTTCCCACAATTGTAGCAGTTTCGGTCACGACTTGACGAACGCTTCTCTTCATATCTTGAGTTGGAGCTTCGATCTTTGCTTCTATTCTTGTAGAACTTGTTGAATTTCTTGACCATGAGGCTTATCTCTTCATTTGTGACAAGGTTGTTGCTTGAGGTAGAGGGAGCATCACTTGTGGCTTTGTAAGCACCGCTAGACTTGTGGTGAAGCTCTTCCTTGTCTTCGAGTGTCATCTCACGAGAAACAATTCTACCAATCACTCCTGTTGGCTTGATATTTGAGTAGTTGGGCATCATTTGGATCAATGTGCAAACGGTGTCATGTCGATCATACAAAGCTCGAAGTATGTTCTTGATGATGAATTTTTCAGTCATTTTTTTGCTTCCTAAGCTGGCAATCTCATTGGTGATGAGAGCAAGCCTGGAGTACATCTCAGGGACTCCTTCACCATCCTTCATCTTGAACTTTTCAAGTTGACTTTGAAGAACATCCAACTTGGATTCTCTCACAGATTCTATACATTCATGCATATCAATCAAAGTATCCCAAATCTCTTTTGCATTCTCAAGATGGCTGATTTTGTTGAATTCTTCGGAGCATAGGAACTTGAAGAGAATGTCACATGCTTGAGCATTCAGTTGAAACATCTTCAACTCATTCGCGGTCGCTTCACGATCGGGTTCCCTTCCTTCCGCAAAGAATTCACCTTGCATACCAGCATGAACAACATCCCAAACGGCAGGGTTATGACCAAGCAAATGCATTTTCATTTTGTGCTTCCAACTAGCAAAAATTGTGCCATCAAAGTACGGACCACTATGGTGATAATTTCCCTCACTAGACGCCATACTTCTCCTAGGTTGTGAGATCAATGCAATGGATAACAAAGCTCTGATACCACTTATAGGATCGAAAGTAGTGCTAGAGGGGGGTATTAGACTACTTGACCAAATAAAATCTACTTTTTTCCAATTTTAATTCTTTGGCAGATTTTGGCATTCGTAGTATGTCAAATACACCCTACACATGCATGTCTAAGAGTATAGCAATGGAAAATAAAGACAAGCATGTAAGTAAAGAGAGGTAGGAAGATCAAACGCAATTGGAGACATAGTGATTTTTCCCGTGGTTCCGATAGGTGGTGCTATCGTACATCCACGTTCATGGAGTCTTCAACCCATAGAGGGTAATGGTTGCGAGCGTCCATGGAGGGCTCTACCCATGGAAGGTTCCACAAAGAAGCAACCTTGACTATACCGTGACGACCTACGTCCACGGAGGACTATCCTTACTCGGAGTAGATCTTCACAAAGTAGGCGATCTCCTTGCCCTTACAAACTTCTTGGTTCACTCCACAACACGAAGTAGGAGGCTCCCAAGAGACACCTAACCAATCTAGGAGGCACCACCCTCCAAAAGGTAATAGGATCGGTAAGGATGAACTCCTTTCTCTTGTGCTTCAAGATGATAGACTCCTCAACACACAATCACTCTCTCACAGATTTGGCTTGGTGGAAGAGATTAGGTTGGTGGAAACCAACTTGGGAAGGCTAGAAATCAAGATCCATATGGTTGGTGTGGAAGATCTTGACCTCAACACAAGCATAGGTGGTTCTCTCTCAGAAAACTGATAGGGTAGGTATGGAAAAGTTCCGAGTGCTTCTCTTTCGAGTAGGTGGTGGTGGAGGGGTATATATAGGAATCTCCAAAAATCCAACTGTTACACACAACAAGTCAGACTCGGTGGATCCGATGTGTGAATCTTGGTTGTGCCGAAGTGACTTAAAGTTAGCAACTTTTGAATCTTGGTGAGACCGATATAGGAATCTCGGTTGCATTGATAAGGTGACCAACAGTCAGAATGTCCAATCTCGGTGACACCGATTCGACTATCTCGGAGGGACCAAAACTATGAACTTGCGTAATAGAAAGTTGTTAGCCCAACTCGATGGCACCGGATGCAGTATCGGTTGCACCAAAAATCTAGGGTTTGGCTGAGTTTGTCTAGGGTTTGGAATGAGTGGCACCGAGTGTAGAATGTTGGTTGCACCGATTTTGAGTATTCTGCTTTGGACAGACTTCGGTGGGAGAGTTTGTGGGTGTTTTTGGTGACTATCACTTGTGCACGTATGAGCATTTTGTTCACCATCAAAACCTTAACCCCTTTTAATAGTATTGGATTTCCTATGGACTCAAAGTGATTACTCACAAATGTAAAATCTAGAGTCCTCTTGCTTGAAGCTTTGCCAACCTATTCCCTTGCATCTTGGGGTATTCCACAATCTCCAAAATCCTTTTGAAAATCCTATCATTGAACATTTCCTGAAATATACTTCGTGGAAACATTAGTTCAATGACTTATATGTTGTTATTAATTACCAAAACCACCAAGGGAGCAAATGCTTTCAGGTGATGCTTAGGGTGATATTTTAAATTCAGTCCCCCAGTCTATTAGCCGGTTGCATCGTAATGTATACTGATACATCCATTTTGCAACATGATTTTATATTGATATTTATTGCATTATGGGCTGTTATTACACGTTATGGTACAATACTTATGCCTTTTCTCTCTCATTTTATAATGTTTACATGAAGAGGGAGAATGCCGGCAGCTGGAATTCTGGACTGGAAAAGGAGCAAATCTGAGATACCTATTCTGCACAACTCCAAAAGTCCTGAAAATTTATGGAGAATATTTTTGGATTTAATAAAAAATACTAGCACACGAATCAACCAGAGGAGGCCACTTGCAGGCCACAAGCCTGCTAGGCGCGACCACCCCCCTCGTCGCGCCTAGCGGGCTTGTGGGGCCCTTGTGGCTCCTCTGATGCCCATCTTCTCCTATTGAAGCGTTTTGCCCTGGGGGAAAATCAGAGGAGAGCTTTCAGGATGAAGCGCTACCGTCTCGAGGCGGAATTTGGGCAGAACCAGTCTAGAGCTCCGGCAGGGCTGTTCTGCCGGGGAAACTTCCCTCTCGGAGGGGGAAATCGAAGCCATCGTCATCACCAATGATCCTTTCATCAAGAGGGGGTCAATCTCCATCAACATCTTCACCAGCACCATCTCCTCTCCAAACCCTTGTTCATCTCTTGTATCCGATCTTTGTCTCAACACCTCAGATTGGTACTTGTGGGTTGCTAGTAGTGTTGAATACTTCTTGTAGTTGAATGTAGTTGGTTTACTTGTTGGGAGATCATATGTTCAGATCCTTTATGATAATTAATACTCCTCTGATCTTGAACATGAACGTGTTTCTTGAGTAGTTATGTTTGTTTCTGAGGACATGGGATAAGTCTTGTTATAAGTAATCATGTGAATTTGGTATTCGTTCGATATTTTGATGAGATGTGTGTTGTCTCTCCTCTAGTGGTGTTATGTGAACGTCGACTACATAACACTTCACCATTATTTGGGCCTAGGGGAAGGCATTGGGAAGTAATAAGTAGATGATGGTTTGCTAGAGTGACAGAAGCTTAAACCCTAGTTTATGTGTTGCTTCGTAAGGGGCTGATTTGGATCCATATGTTTCATGTTATGGTTAGGTTTACCTTAATTCTTCTTTCATAGTTGCAGATGCTTGCGATAGGGATTAATCATAAGTGGGAGGTTTGTCCAATTAAGGGCAGAACCCAAGCACTGGTCCACCCACATATCAAATTATCAAAGTAACGAACGTGAATCAAATGAGCATGATGAAAACTAGCTTGGCAGAAATTCCCATGTGTCCTCGGGAGCGCTTTGCTTGATAGAAGAGTTTGTCTAGGCCTGTCCTTTGCTACAAAAAGTATTGGGCTACCTTGCTGCACCTTTGCTACACTTGTTACTTGTTACTCGTTATGAATTATCTTATCACAAAACTATCTGTTACGCTTGCAGAGAATACCTTACTGGAAACCGCTTATCATTTCCTTCTACTCCTTGTTGGATTAGACACTCTTACTTATCGAAAGGACTAGGATAGATCCCCTATACTTGTGGGTCATCAAGACTCTTTTCTAGCGCCAATGCCGGGAAGTGAAGCGCCTTTGGTAAGTGGAATCTGGTAAGGAAAAAATTATATAGTGTGCTGAAATTTACTGTAACTTGTCACTATGGAAAGTAATCTTTTGAGGGGCTTGTTCGGGGTATATTTACCTCGACCGGAAACACAAAGAGTTGTCCCTCAACCTACTGAACCTACTGAAAATATTTATTATGAAATTCCTTCGGGTATGATAGAGGAACTGTTAGCTAATCCTTGTGCAGGAGATGGAACACTACATCCTGATTTGCATCTAATCTATGTGGATGAAGTTTGTGGATTATTTGAGCTTGCAGTTCTACCCGAGGATCACGTCAAGAAGAAGGTATTTTCCTTATCTTTGAAGGAGAAGGCATTGACATGGTATAGGCTATGTGATGATATTGGATCATGGAGCTACAACAGATTGAAGATGGAATTTCATCAGAAGTTTTATCATATGCATCTAGTTCATCGTGATCGGAATTATATTTAGAATTTTTAGCCTCATGAAGGAGAAAGAATCGCTCAAGATTGGCGGAGGCTTAAGTCAATGTTATATTCATGCCCCAATCATGAGCGCTCTCAAGAAATTATTATTCAGAATTTTTATGCTCGGCTTTCTTGTAATGATCAATCCATGCTCGATACTTCTTGTGTTGGTTCCTATATGAAGAAGGATATTGACTTCAAATGGGAATTGTTGGAAAAAATTAAACGCAAATCTGAAGATTGGGAACTCGATGAAGGTAAGGAGTCAGGTATGAACCTTAAGTTTGATTGTGTTAAATCCTTCATAGACACCAATGCTTTTCGTGAATTTAGCACTAAATATGGACTTGACTCTGAGATAGTAGCTTCTTTTTGTGAATCTTTTGCTGCTCATGTTGATGTACCCAAGGAGAAGTGGTTTAAATATCATCCACCCATTGAAGTGAAAGTAGTTGAGCCTATTAAAGTTGAAGAGAAAACTATCACTTATAATGTTGATCCTGTTATTCCCGCTACTTATATCGAGAAACCACCTGTCCCTGTTAGAATAAAGGAACATGCTAAAGCTTCAACTGTCGTTAGTAAGAGATGTGCTAGAACACCTACACCCCCTGAGAAAATTAAAGTTGAGCCTAGTATTGCTATGGTTAAGGATCTCTTGGTTGATAATATTGATGGGCATGTTATTCAATTTTGTGATGAAGCTGCTAGAATTGCTAAACCTGATGCTAAAGATAAGCATAGACCCATTGTTGACATGCATGTTGTTTCTATTAAAATAGGAGATTTTGTTATCATGGCTTATGTGATATGGGTGCTAGTGTGAGTGCACTTCCCTTTTCCTTATATAAAGAGATTATGAATGATATTGCACCAGCTGAGTTACAGGAAACTGATGTTACAATTAAACTTGCTAATAGAGATACTATATCTCCAGTTGGGATTATTAAAGATGTTGAAGTCTTGTGTGGGAAAATAAAATATCCTACTGATTTTCTTGTTCTTGGTTCCCCACAAGATGATTTTTGTCCCATTATATTTGGTAGACCCTTCTTGAATACCGTTAATGCCAGGATAGATTGTGAGAAGGAAATGGCTACCGTAAGTTTTGGCGATACGTCTCATGAGTTTAATTTCTCTAAATTTCGTAGACAGCCCCATGATAAAGAATTGTCTAGTAAGGATGAAATTATTGGTCTTGCTTCTATTGTTGTTCCTCCTACTGATCCTTTAGAGCAATATTTGCTAGACCATGAAAATGATATGCATATGAATGAAAGGAATGAAATAGATAGGATTTTCTTTGATCATCATACTATTTTGAAACACAACTTGCATGTTGAAATACTTGGGGATCCTCCTCCACCCAAGGGTGATCCCATGTTCGAGCTTAAACAATTACCAGATACTTTGAAATATGCTTATCTCGATGAAAAGAAGATATATTCTGTTATTATTAGTGCTAACCTTTCAGAGCATGAAGAACAAAGATTATTGAAAACTCTGAGGAAGCATCATGACGCTATTGGATATACTTTTGATGATCTTAAGGCTATTAGTCCCACTCTATCTCAACATGAAATTAAAATGGAGCCTGATGCCAAACCAGTTGTTGATCACCAACGATGGTTGAATCCTAAAATGAAGGAAGTGGTAAGAAATGAAATATTAAAGCTTCTAGAGGCAGGTATCATTACCCGATTGCTGATAGTAGATGGGTTAGTCCCGTTCATTGTGTCCCTAAGAAAGGAAGTATTACCGTAGTTCCTAATGATAAAAATGAATTGATCCCGCAGAGAATTGTTACAGGTTATAGAATGGTAATTTATTTTAGGAGATTGAATAAAGCTACTAGAAAAGATCATTATCATCTACCTTTCATTGATCAAATGCTAGAAAGATTATCCAAACACATACATTTCTGCTTTCTAGATGGTTATTCTGGTTTCTCTCAAATACCCGTGTCAAAAGAGGACCAAGAGAAGACCACCTTTACCTGGCCTTTTGGTACCTTTGCTTATAGACGTATGCCTTTTTGTTTATGCAATGCACCTACTGCCTTTCAAAGATGCATGAGTTCTATATTCTCTGATTTTTGTGAAAGGATTGTTGAGGTTTTCATGGATGATTTTTCCGTTTACGGAACTTCTTTTGACGATTGTTTGAGCAACCTTGATCGAGTTTTGCAGAGATGTGAAGAAACTAATCTTGTCTTGAATTGGGATAAGTGCCACTTTATAGTGAATGAAGGCATTGTCTTGGGATATAAAATTTCCGAAAGAGGTATTGACGTTGGTAAGGCTAAAGTTGATGCTATTGAAAAAATGTCGTGTCCTACGGATATCAGAGGTATAAGAAGTTTCCTTGGTCATGCTGGTTTCTGTAGGAGTTTTATTAAAGATTTCTCTAATATTTCTAGGCCTCTCACTAATCTCTTGCAAAAAGATGTTCCATTCGTTTTTTATGATGATTGTGTAGAATCTTTTGAAATCCTTAAGAATGCCTTGATTTCTGCACCTGTTGTTCAACCACATGATTGGAACTTACCCTTGGAAATTATGTGTGATGCTAGTGATTATGCCGTAGGTGCTGTTCTAGGGCAAAGAGTTGATCATAAATTAAATGTTATTCATTATGCTAGCAAAACTCTAGACAGTGCTCAGAGAAACTATGCTACCACTGAAAAAGAATTTTTTGCAATTGTGTTCGCTTGTGATAAGTTTAGACCCTATATTGTTAATTCTAAAGTAACTATTCACACTGATCATGCTGCTATTAAATATCTCATGGAAAAGAAAGTTGCTAACCCTAGACTTATCAGGTGGGTTCTTCTGCTACAACAATTTGATTTGCATATTGTTGATAGAAAGGGTACTGATAACCCCATAGTAGATAACTTGTCTAGGTTAGAGAATGGTCTTGATGACCCACTACCTATTGATGATAGCTTCCCTGATGAAAAATTATTTGTCATAACTTCTTCGTATAATACTCCTTGGTATGCTGATTATGCTAATTACATTATCGTTAAATTTATACCGCCTAGTTTCACATACAAGGAAAAGAAAAAGGTTTTCTACGATTTAAGACATTAGTTCTGGGATGACCCACACATTTATAAAGAAGGAGTATATGGTATTATTAGACGTTGTGTACCTGAGCATGAACATGAACAGATCCTACGGAAGTGTCATTTCGAGGCCTACGGAGGACACCACGCTGGAGATAGAACTGCACATAAGGTATTACAATTTGGTTTTTATTGGCCTGCTCTCTTCAAGGATGCTCGTAAGTTTGTCTTGTCATGTGATGAATGTCAAAGAATTGGAAATATTAGTAGACATCAGGAAATGCCTATGAATTACTCTCTTGTTATTTAACCATTTGATGTTTGGGGTCTTGATTATATGGGACCTTTCCCAACGTCCAACGGGTATACTCATATATTAGTTGTTGTTGATTATGTTACTAAGTGGGTGGAAGCTATTCCAACTAGTAGTGATGATCATAACACCACTATTAAGATGCTTAAAGAAGTTATTTTCCCTAGATTTGGAGTCCCTAGATATTTAATGATTGATGGTGGTTCACATTTTATACATGGTGTCTTCCGTAAATTGCTTGCTAAATATCATGTTAATCATAGAATTGCATCTCCTTATCATCCTCAGTCTAGTAGTCAAGTAGAATTAAGCAATAGAGAAATTAAATTGATCTTGCAAAGACGTTAATAGATCTAGGAAGAATTGGTCTAAGAAACAGGATGATGCATTATGGGCTTATAGAACTGCTTACTAGAATCCTATGGGCATGTCTCCGTATAAAATGGTTTATGGTAAAGCATGTCACTTACCTATAGAGCTAGAGCACAAAGCTTATTAGGCAATCAAAGAGCACAGAGGGGAAAAGGGTCCGATCACATTCACTTAGATGAAAATCAACTTGAAGAATTAGCAATAAGTGAATGTTGTTGAGGACATTGAAAACTCAAATATATATATATAGTCAATGAAGAACATGAGTTTCATAGTTCGAAGAATTTGACAAGTTGATGAATTTGAAAAGTTGAGGAATCTGCAAACTTGAGGAATGTGAACATTTGAGGAATTTGTAAAATGACGAAAAACTCAACTTTGAGGAATTTCAACTATGGTTGGTGGCATGACCCACCGTATAAGAATGATGACTTCAGACACCACGTACAATTGTCGTAGGGTTCTGAGAATCAAATTCTTCATTAATTTCCTCACACTCAGAGGGTTATTCTTCATTGATTGAGGAAAAATGTTACTCCGTGTGTTGCACATCTAAGTCATCAATTTTGCATAAGTGTTAGGATGTGTGTCCCTTTTCAAAGAACATTCGAAGATTCTAAGATATTTAGCCCACACCGCAACTTGCAAAATCTCTTTTCATCCAAGGGCTTTGTGAAGATATCGGCCGTTGTTCTTCAGTGGGGATGTGGTCGATGGAGATGTCGCCCTTGAGTACATGATCTCGAATAAAATGATGAAGAATCTGGATGTGCTTGGTCTTGGAATGTTGAACTAGGTTGTAAGAAATCTTGATGGCACTATCGTTGTCACAATAGAGAGGCACATTCCTCAACTTGATGATGTAGTCCTTGAGGGTTTGCTTCATCCACAGTAACTGAGCGCAGCATGAACCAGCAGCAATGTACTCAGCTTCAGCAGTAGATAGTGAAATGCATTTCTGCTTCTTCGAGGACCAACAGACTAAGGATCATCCGAGGAAATGACATGTGCCTGAGGTTGACTTGCGATCCACATGATCTCTAGCATAGTCAGCATCAGAATATCCAACGAGGTGAAGATTTGAGCCCTTGGGATATCATAATCCAAGCGTTGGTGTGTGAGCTAAGTATCAAAGAATATGTTTCATAGCCTTATGGTGTGATTCCTTCAGTGTTGCTTGGAATCGGGCACACATGCAAACACTCAGCATAACATCAGGCCTAGATGCACATAGATACAATAATGAGCCAATCGTGGAGCGATACACCTTCTGATCGAAATCTTTACCATTTTCGTTAGTGCAGAGGAGGCCTTTTGAAGGCATTGGAATTTTGATGCCTTTGCAATCTTGCATTTCGAATGTCCTAATAACATCCTTGAGGTATTTCTCTTGTGAGATGAAGATGTCGTTGTCTTGCTGACGAATTTGAAGACCTAGGAAGAATTTCAACTCTCCCATCATAGACATTTGATATTCTTCACTCGTCATATAGGCAAATTCATCACTGTAACGTTTGTCAGTACAGCCAAAGATAATATCATCTACGTATATTTGGCATATGAACAGTTCATTGTCATAGGATTTTGTGAAAAGAGTTGGGTCGAGTGAACCGGGTTTGAAGCCTTTCTTCATGAGGAATTCCTTTAGAGTGTCGTACCACGCCCGAGGGGCCTGCTTGAGGCCATGAGAGCCTTGTTGAGTCTGAAGACTTTGTTAGGATTCTTGGGGTCTTCAAAACCTGGGGGTTGAGCAACATATACTTCGTCCTCAAGCTTACCATTGAGGAATGCACCTTTCACATCCATTTGATATAAGATGATATCATGATGGTTAGCATAAGCAAGCAATATGCGAATAGCTTCAAGTCTACCAACAGGTGCAAAAGTTTCATCAAAGTTAATTCTCTCAACCTGTGTGTAGCCTTGAGCTACAAGATGAGCCTTATTTCTTACCACAAGGCCATTTTCATCTTGCTTGTTGCGGTAGATCCACTTGGTACCTATGATGTTATGCTTGCGAGGATCTGGGCGCTTGACAAGTTCCCACACATTGTTGAGCTTGAATTGATACAATTCCTCTTGCCTACCTTGAATCCACTCAGGCTCCTTGAATGCTTCATTAACTTTGGTGGGCTCTATGATAGAGACAAAGGCAAAGTGCCCACAAAAGTTAGTCAAATGTGAAGCTTTTGAGCGAGTGAGAGGACCAGGTGCATTGATGTCTTCTCAATCTGCACTTCATTTGCAACTCTTGGTTGAGCAGGTTGTCTTGGCTAAGGATTTTCTTCAGCGCCATTTTCTTCAGGTGTATCAGCATAATTGTCTTCATTTGTTGGAATGACTTCCTCAGTGGGTATGATGCCTTCAGTAGCCTTCAGCTTAATGGATTCCTCAAGAGAGCGTTCATCTAACACTAAAGGCAGGTGCTCTCTTTGCGAGCCATCAGTTTCATCGAACCGCACATCTACAGTTTCAACAACCTTGTGGTGGTAGGTGTTGAAGACTTTGTAGGTGTGCGAGTCCTTTCCGTAAGCAAGCATAAAACCTTCATGTGCTTTCGGTGCAAATTTAGAACTAGGGTAAGGATCTCTAATCCAGCATTTTGCACCGAAGACTTTGAGATAACTTACATTGGGTTTCTTGCTAGTCATAAGTACATACGAAGTCTTCTTGCAGAATTTGTGAAGATATACCCTGTTGATGGTGTGGCATGCAGTATCAATTGCCTCAGGCCAGAAGTGATGAGGAGTCTTGTATTCATCAAGCATGGTGCGAGCCATCTCAACAAGAGTCATGTTCTTGTGCTCCATGACGCCATTCTGCTAAGGAGTAGAAGGGGCAGATAAATCATGAGTAATATCAAGTTCATCAAGATATTCATCAAGATTGGTGTTCTTTAACTCAGTCCCATTATCACTCCTGATATGCTTGATCTTGACGCCAAAGTTGGTGGAGGCCCTCGAAGCAAATCCTCTGAAGACATCCTGCAATTTAGACTTGTACAGAATAATATGCACCCAAGTGTAACGAGAGTAATCATCAACAATGACAAAGCCATACAAACTTGAAGAATTTGTTAGTGTGGAGTAATGAGTGGGGTCAAAGAGATCCATGTGAAGCAATTCAAAGGGTCGAGCCATGGTCATGATTGTCTTCCAGGGATGCTTGGATCTGGTCATCTTCCCAGACTCACATGCACCATACAGGTAGTCCTTGAGGAATTTGACACCTTTAATGCCAATGACGTGTTTTTTCTTCATGAGCGTGTGCAAGTTCCTCATACCAGCATGTCCAAGTCGTCGATTCCATAGCTAGCCTTCTGAGGACTTTGCAAGTAGGCATGTGACAGGCTGAGGACCTGTAGATAAATCAACAATATACAAGTCTCCTCTCCTAAAGCCTTCGAAGACTTTGGAACTGTCAGATTCCATGATGACAACACAGCGATATTTTCCAAATATGATAATAATATCAAGATCACAAAGCATTGAGACAGACATAAGGTTGAACCCCAGGGAGTCGACAAGCATCACCTTATCCATGGTTTGGTCCATTGAGATTGCAACCTTACCTAGACCCAATACCTTGCTTTTTTCCTTTGTCTGCGTAGGTGATATGCTTCAGATGAGATGGAGCAAGTGGCAAATTCATCAGAAGACTCTTGTCACCAGTCATGTGGTCTGTGCATCCACTATCGAGGACCCACTCAGTAGCTTTTGGAGTATCATCCTGTAGATGAATTAGTACATCTTACAAACTCATATGCTTCAGAATGAAGAATATGACATCAATTTCATCACACAAGATAGTAAGCAAGTAGTCTGAGGACGTGAGAAATGAAGAATTCATTTCTACAAGGTTAGCTTGCATCCTTTCAAGCATTTCCTTAGGTCTCCAGAAAATTCATCAGATGTTTAAGTTCATCTGGAGACCTGACCCTGCATAAGAGATTAGTTCAATTTCTTCACCACCCACATCTGAAGGGGTGGTAAAGAGTTCATCATTCTGCGAGCACCATATGAGAAGGGAGGCACTGAAGCAAGTGCACTTCGTTTCACAAGGCGAGGGTTAGAGTACTCATATGAATAAGAAGAGAAATTCTTCGAGGACTTATGAACATAATGATTTGAAAAATAATGCACATATTCAGAACTCTTAGATTTTCCCTGCGAAACAGAGGCATTAGCACGAGAATGATACTTTTGACCATTTGAGGAATTTGGTCCAAGTGAAGACTTTGGTCCATATGAGGAATTTGATCCGGGGTTCCTGTTCTTCATGAGTGGTGTCGTGAGGACATTCACTTGAAGATATTGTAGGTAGCTCTTGGGAACCCAGATTTTCTTCATAGGTGAACTGTTCCTACAGTTAGTTCCAACAAATCTAGCAAATACTTCACCTTTCTGATTTTTGAAGAATTTGTAGTTGGAGTCATGTGACTCATTAGAGGAATATGAAGTTTCACAAGTAAATCTAGATAAAGTGGATGGATCTACAGGAGGTCCTTTTGCAGCAACCCATAAGGTTTTGGGGTACTGCTCAGGTGTCCAGTAGGATCCATCAGCATTGAGTTTCCTCACAAAGGCAATACCCTCTTTCCTAGGGTTCCTGTTCACAATCTGCTTTTTGAAAACATCGCAAAGGGTTTGATGCCCTTTGAGACTTTTGTACATGCCTGTCACATACAATTCCTTCAACCTTGCATTTTCGTCAGTGATACTTGTGGTATCCTTAGATGAGGAATTTGAGACCACTGGAATAGTTGAAGAATATGCAGCAATAGAAGCATTTGAACATTCGGGTGAAGAATTAGTAGTTTCACGTTTGATGCATTTCAAACAAGGTGGAATAGATTCTTCCTGAGCGGTACTGATCTGTTGAGCCAGTAAGGAATCGTTTTCCCTTTAGAGATCCTCATTGACACCCTTAGTTTCTCAAGATCTTGCTTTCTTTGAAGAAATTCATAAGAAAGCTTCTCATGATTGGCTAATAGGTCATTATGATGACTCTGAAGACTTTTGAGATCATCAGACAGAGTTTGAGTCCGATCCACTTCATCGCTCAACAGATCATCGCTTTTGTCTAGCATTTTCTGAAGCTTTTCAAGTGCACTTTGTAGCATAGTGGCAGGTTTAACAAGTTTAGCATAGCTAGGTTTCACATATTCATCAGATTCACCTTCACTTGATTCAGAAGAGGAATGATGTTTGTGTACCTCTGAGCCTTTTGCCATGAAGCAATAGGTGGCAGCATAATCATCATTGCTGACGTCAGAGTCGTTCGAGTAGTCATATTATTCATCGTTGAAGATGGACTTGCTGACGAAAGCAGTAGCGAGAGCAAGGCTAGCGACACCAGATTTAGATTCCACCTTAGATTCTTCCTCTTCTTCATATTCTTCAGAATCCATTTCCTTGCCAATGAATGCTCGAGCCTTTCTGGAACCATTCTTCTTGTGCTTTGAGGACTTTGAAGATGAGGACTTTGCAGACGAGGACTTTGAAGATTTCTTCTTTTTCTTCGAGTCATCAGAACTATCATCCTTGTATTTCTTCTTCTTCTTTGAATCTTTTTCCCAAAGAGGACAGTCAGAGATAAAGTGAACGGGCTTCTTGCAACGATGATAGGTTCTGTTCTTGTAGTCTTCTGAGGAATATGATTTCCTCAAACCACTTTTTGATGACTTTCCAAATCCACCTCTCCTTGAGAAATTTTGGAATTTCCTCACGAGGATTGCTAGCTCCTGACTTAGTTCTTCAGGATCACCAAGGCTGTTGTCAGAATCTTCTTCTTCGGATGAGGAAATTGATTTTGCCTTCAGAGCACGAGATCTTCCATAGCTTGGCCCATAGAGGCCTCTCTTCTCAGCTTGTTGGAATTCATGAGTATTGAGTCTCTCAAGAATATCAGCAAGATCAAGTGACTTGTAGTCTCCATGTTCTTGGATCATCAAGGTCAGAGTATCGAATGAGGAGTCAAGAGATCTTAGCAATTTCTTCACCACTTCATGGTCAGTGATATCGGTGGCACCCAGTGCTTGAAGCTCATTGGAGATATCAGTAACACGATCAAAAGTTTGTTGAACATTTTCATTGTCAAGTCTCTTGAACCGGTTGAAGAGATTGCGAAGAACATCAACATGAGAGTCACGTAGAGTGGAAACACCTTCGTTGACTTTGGATAGCCTATCCCAGATAAGCTTAGTAGTTTCCAAAGCACTCAGTCTGCCATACTGACCTTTGCTCAGATGGCCACAGATGATATTCTTCGCTTGACAACCGAGTTTCTTGAATATCTTCGTATCAGCAGCAGTAACAGTCGTAGAAATGCGGGGAACACCATTTTCCACAATGTACCAGAGATCATTGTCAATTGCCTTAATATGCATGTGCATCTTGTTCTCCCAGTAGGGGTAGTCCGTCCCATCGAAGGTAGGACATCCCGTGGAAACCTTGATCATACTTGTAGTCGACATAACTAGAACTCCAGGTGGTTAAACCAAAATCACACAGAACAAGGGAGTACCTTGCTCTGATACCAACTGAAAGTGCGTTATATCGACTCGAGGGGGTTAATAGGTGATTTTTACAAATTCATCACTTGAGGAATTTGAAATGTGATGAATAACTAGCAGCGGAATAAGTACTCAAGTGCACGAGGAACATAGAAACAGCATAGTCACAATGATGAAATGAACATGCACAAGTTACAGGTAGCGTGATACAGGATAGGCAGTGATGAACAAGGTAAATTGAAGAATTTGAGGTGAGGAAATTGTGAAAGTCTTCAGTCAAATTCTTCAAACAGTAACGATCAATTTCATCAACAAGTATACAAGGAAAAAGGGGGTTGAGGAAATAGAACCAGGTAGCTCGATGAAGACAATGGTTTGATGACCCAGTTCCAACTGTTGTGACAGTCGTACGTCTGGTTTGGAGTGGCATGGTATTTGAACCAGAGGACACACAGTCCTTACCGTATTCTCCTTGAGCTAATGTCACACAGTCCTCGCCCAACACTCATGGTAAGTCTTCAGGGTAGACTTCCAAAACCCTGACAAAATGGTCACCCGGCGATCCACAATTGACTATTGGATGCTCTAGACCAAGGTCACTTCGTGATCCCCAGTTGACTACAGGATGCACTAGACCATGACGCCTGACCGTCTGGAGAATCCACAGTCCTCAAAGGTAACAAGCGTCGGTTCCACACAGGAATTTCTTCAGTGATGCTCAATCACTTTGGGTTTGGTGGTTTGGTTGCGGGTTTTTCCTCACTGATGATTTTCCCTCAAAGTCCTCGGAGGATGGGTTGCTCTCAAATGACAAGTGTCAGTTCTCTCTCGGAGTAGCCAGCCAACTAGTGGTTGTGGGGGGTGGCTATTTATAGCCAGGGTGCAACCTGACATGATAAGACATAAATGCCCCCAATGATATGACCGTTATGTGGATGTTATGATTGGGGACAGCTGGCGCTAAGCACAGCAACGGTCCGAATTTCAAACTATGAAAGTCCTCAGGCTTATCATGTTCCTCACTTGTAGGCAATTCGTACTGGCGAAAGTCTAACTCCTCAGTCAGATCAATTTTCCTCAGAGACCAGAAGAACTTCCTCTCTATCACTAAGGAACTTGACTGAACCGTAAGAGATTTCCAAAGGCTTCACTCGAAGTATTGGATAGGTTGAGGATTTTGGAGTTGAGCATCAGTTGGAAATTTTCCTTAGTATTACCTCGGCCCCCTTTAACAGTACCGTGTTGCCTATGACTCAAAGAAAGGAAATGAATCTACGAAAACAAAAGTCTTCACGCTTCATAGTCCTCGTTCATATCTTCAGGTTCACCCCAACTTCTTCAAGTCTTTAGAGAATACCAAAGTCTTTAGCAAAGTCTTCACAAAGTCTTCAGTTGAAGACATACATTTTTAGGGGTCGGTAATCTTCGGATATATCAAACCCCTCATCGACTTATAGAGCCTGTGTACAGCCACAAACACATAAGTTCCTTAACCTATAAGTATTCAATACACCAAAATCACTAAGGGGCACTAGATGCACTAACAAGATACTACGTGTGCATCCAAACACCTCAACCCAGTTTTGCCATGAGAGTCCACCATACCTACCTATGGATTGAATAAGATCCTTCAAGTAAGTTTTCATCGGTGCAAAAAGGCAATAAAAAATGCCCCTAAATATGTGTGATCTTTTATTGTAAGGGAAATAAGCATTGTACAAACTTGTGATAGTAAAAAATAAAAGCGACAGACTGTATAATAAAGGTTGCTATCACAAAGGGCAATACAATGCGGCGTTCCTCTACATTAAGAGTTTGTGCATCCAAAAACAAAAAGCGCATGACAACCTCTGCTTCCCTCTGCGAAGGGCCTATCTGTTACTTACTTACTTTTACTTTCTAGTACTTACCTTTATGCAAGAATCATGGTTGTCTTCACCACTTCCTATATTCCATCTCTCTTGGCAAGCATTATGTGTTGGGGGTGATCTAGACTTATATATCCACTCGGATGTGGGTGGTCATGAGTTATTATTGTTGACATCACCCTTGAGGTGAATAGTTGGGAGGCAAAACTATAAGTCCCTATCTTCCTCTGTGTTCGATTGAAGCTTTGATCTCGTGGGTACCACATGAGTGCTAGCAATTGTTAAAGACTAAATATGATTGAGTATGTGGATTTGCTTTACAAGCTCTTATATTGACTCTTTCCAGTGTTATGATAAATTGTCAATTGCTTTAATGACTGAGATCATAGTTTGTTGGTTGTCAACAGAGTTCTTCGTTCATACTTTATCTTGTGAATAAATTGTTACTCTAGCATAAAGAATCCCATACAATGAGTATTGTTATTCTAAAGTTGATCATGATGCCCTCGTGTCCGTATTATCGACACCTCTATGTCTAAACATGTGGACATATTCATCGATCTCGGTTTTCGCTCAAGGGCAAGCGAGGTCTAAGCTTGGGGGAGTTGATACGTCCATTGCACCCATGATTTTATATTGATGTTTATTGCATTATGGGATGTTATTACACGTTATGGTACAATACTTATGCCTTTTCTCTCTTATTTTATAAGGTTTACATGAAGAGGGAGAATGCTGGCGGCTGGAATTCTGGACTGGAAAAAGAGCAAATCAGAGATACCTATTCTACACAACTCCAAAAGTCTTAAAAAATTATGGAGAATATTTTTGGTTTTAATAAAAACTACTGGCACAAGAATCAACCAGAGGGGGGCCACCTGCAGGCCACAAGCCTACTAGGCATGGCCACCCCCCCTAGTCGCGCCTAGTAGGCTTGTGGGGCCCATGTGGCTCCTCTGACGGCCATCTTCTCCTATATGAAGCATTTTCACCTGGAAAAATTAGAGGAGAGCTTTCGGGATGAAGTGCCACCGTCTCAAGGCGGAACTTGGGCAGAACCAATCTAGAGCTCTGGCAAGGCTGTTCTGCCAGGGAAACTTCCCTCCCGGAGGGGGAAATCAAAGACATCATCATCACCAACGATCCTCTCATCGATAGGGGGTCAATATCCATCAACATCTTCACCAGCACCATCTCCTCTTCAAACTCTACTTCATCTCTTGTATCCGATCTTTGTCTCAACACCTCAGATTGGTACTTGTGGGTTGTTAGTAGTGTTGATTACTTCTTGTAGTTGATGCTAGTTGGTTTACTTGGTGGAAGATCATATGTTCAGATCCTTTATGATAATTAATACTCCTCTAATCTTGAACATGAACATGTTTCTTGAGTAGTTACATTTGTTCCTGAGGACATGGAATAAGTCTTGTTATAAGTAATCATGTGAATTTGGTATTCGTTCGATATTTTGGTGAGATGTGTGGTGTCTCTCCTCCAGTGGTGTTATGTGAACGTCGACTACATAACACTTCACCATTATTTGGGCCTAGGGGAAGGCATTGGGAAGTAATAAGTAGATTATGGGTTGCTAGAGTGACACAAGCTTAAACCCTAGTTTATGCGTTGCTTCGTAAGGGGCTGATTTGGATCCATATGTTTCATGATATGGTTAGGTTTACCTTAATTCTTATTTTGTAGTTGTGGATGCATGCGATAGGGGTTAATCATAAGTGGGAGGTTTTTCCAAGTAAGGGCAGCACCCAAGCACCATTCCACCCACATATCAAATTATCAAAGTAACGAACACGGATCAAATGAGCATGATGAAAACTAGCTTGACAGAAATTCCCATGTGTCCTCGGGAGCTCTTTGCTTGATAGAAGAGTTTGTCCAGGTCTGTCCTTTGCTACAAAAAGGATTGGGCTACCTTGCTGCACCTTTGCTACACTTGTTACTTGTTACTCATTACGAATTATCTTATCACAAAACTATCTGTTACCGATAATTTTAGTGCTTGCAGAGAATACCGTACTAGAAACCGCTTATCATTTCCTTCTGCTCCTCGTTGGGTTCGACACTCTTACTTATCGAAAGGACTACGATAGATCCCCTATACTTGTGGGGCATCATATACCGAACAATTTCGCGAGAAGCATTGATTAGGGAAGAACAGAGTATGTAGCATAAAATACAGCGAAGAAGCCATGTACAATGGTCTATTATTTTCTCATTAATTCTTATAACTCAAATTGCCAAAGCCACTATTTACAGGTATTTGACGAGGAAATGTAAAGTTTACATAGGAGATGTTGTACCCGGGGTCTTCGATGGTTGGCTTGACGTCCTCGAGGTGCCTAGTCGCATGTCTGCTCCTGCGCACCCTAGGGAGTTGCATTCCTTTAAGGGTGATTGGTGTCGGCGAGCGGACCTTGGGAAGAAGATATTGAGAAGTCGCCGAAGTATGGATAATCTTTACGCTTTAGTGGGTCCCTAATGGTACCTATGGTTTGTCCGAGGACATGTACTGGCAGTAGTTTAGTCTAGCCGGACACTTTCCCTTTGATAGTTGTTCCCCACTGCTGCCCATGGAATCTTGAGTGCAAAGTTGTGTCGTCTTGACACATGTTTGAAGGGCGCTAGGGCTGTGCAATGAGGGGCGTGTCCCTATTTCTGGGGAGAAGAAGATTCTGGGAGTTCGGACTAAGACTGAGCTCGTTTGTCAACCTTACGTGCCTTTGTGGAAGATTTCGGTGTTGGCCGATCATCATCGTAATAGAATTCGGCCTCTAGGGCCAATGCATGTTCCTCACTTCGGAGGGAACGCTCTATGTTGTCGTTGACAGTAATGACCCCCTTGGGCCTGGGCATCTTGAGCTTGAGGTATGCGTAGTGTGGGACGGCACTAAGTGAGCGAACGCTGTGCAGCCTGACAGAGCATGATAACCGCTGCGTAAAGGCACAATGTCGAAGATCAAGTCCTCGTTGTGGAAGTTGTCGGGTGAACCGAACACTACTTCCAAGCTCATAGAGCCCGTTCGTCGGGCTTCGACGCCTGGGATCACTCCTTTAAAGGTAGTCTTGCTAGGTTTGATCCTTGATGGATCTCTACCCAACTTTTTGAACGTGTATGAGTAAAATAGATTGAGGCTACTTCCTCCGTTCATTAGGACTTTAGTGAGGTGATACCCATCGATGATGAGGTGTAGGACGAGGGCCGCTGAACCCCCATGACGGATACTGGTTGGATGGTCTTGTCGATCAAAGGTGATCGGGTACGCCGACCATGGGTTATACTTTCGGGATACAGGCTCTACGGCGTAGACCTCTCAAAGGGCGTGATTCCTCTTCCTTTTGGGTATGTGAGTGGTATATATCATGTCCACAGTCTTTACCTCTGGAGGGAACTGCTTCTGTCCTCCATTGTCTGGACCACGGGGCTCGTCATCGTCCTTGTTGCGTGAGCCCTTGCCTTGCTCTTCGGATGCGAGTTTGCCAGCTTGTTTGAACACCCAACAGTTATAGTTGGTGTGGGTGGTGGGATTGTATTGGGTGCCATGGATCT
The DNA here is from genome assembly GCA_022496015.1 of Hordeum marinum. Taxonomy (NCBI): domain Eukaryota; kingdom Viridiplantae; phylum Streptophyta; class Magnoliopsida; order Poales; family Poaceae; genus Hordeum; species Hordeum marinum. The sequence continues at coordinate 122,689,530 of CM039673.1, read as the reverse complement.
GACAAGGCCTCTTCATGATTTTGTCTAGCAGGGTAGGTCCGTCGCGATTGCCTTTAGAAGACTTCTTCCGCTACACGGATCGGGGATTGCGGAAACCGGTGCTAACGGCTATGTCATTGGCATCACTGTTGTTGTGCCGGTGTTTACTTTTGTTGTGTCATTGTTTACCGTTTCCATCCCAGACTTTGGAGGTGTTGGGGTCTTCGAGGTGTGGCTCCGTCTAGCTAGCCAGTTATCCTTGCCCGCGCAAAAGTGGGTCATGAGTGATGTAAGGGCGGACATGGTCCTAGACTTGTCCTGACCGAGCTAGCGAGCCAACCATTCGTCCCGAATATTGTACCGGAAGGAGGCTATTGACTTTGCGTCTGGGCAATCGACAATTTGGTTCTTCTTGGCAAAGTTGTCAGAATCGCGACTCAAGTATTAGAAACTTACGACTTTACGATCCAAACTAGCCCCTCTGATTCCACGATTTTGCTAATAGAATCTAAGATTCTAAGATCCTGGTAGTTGTGATTCTATGATTCACGATCCTACCAATGGACCTCCGATCCGATTCAGAATCGCGATTCTAACAACTTTGCTTCTTGGTCAAGAACCGATTCCAGAATTGTCGAGCCAATTCGCCTACTTTCTGGACAACATTTCTTAGGCCGGAGGAGTCCGGCGGTCGTACATAGGTGCCATGGAAGTTAGATCAGAAAGCATCCTCAAGATCCTCCCAACCCCTGATAGAATTAGGGATGGCAGTTTTGCCTATGGGTATGGGTACCCGTGGGTACCCTACCCGAAAACAACGGCATGGGCATGACTTGGAGAGATTTTGTACCCGCGAGTAATGGGTATCCATACTCGCAAAATATATGGGTCGGGTATGCGTACGAAATTATGCCCATGGGTAACCCAATGGATACCCCAAAAAAGTTAATAAATGAAAATAGCTCCTATGACATGTGGGGTCAACATCTGACTCCTATGGCACACCCTAAGTCTCAATTCCATAAACCGGCCATAGATCATAGGCATGTAATCACATGTTCACCACTCCTATTACGTCCTATGTTACTCCTCTAAAAGATGAAATCTCAAGTCTTTGCTATTGGACTCCTATCCAAGTCTCGATCAAACGTTTCCCCATTCCCACCACCACCTCCAATTACGCCGGGCTTTCACCACCCACCACTCATACTCCCTTGATGCCCCACCAGCGTAGAAGTTTGTGTTTATGCTATACTGCTCGCCCATCATCACTTGAATTTCAAAACCATTTATCTAACTTTACAAAATGCTATATATTATACCCACTGTATACCCATTGGGTATAGGATACCCAATGGGTATGGGCACGGGTGCCAATTTATGCCCATGGGTACTGAAATGGGTACAAAAACATTCTATGGGTATGGGTTTGGGCAGAAAAAGGTTGTACCCGCCCATACCCTCCCCATTTCCATACCTAGATAGAATTTTTGGGGAGGTTGTTTAACCAGTGTCGAGCTGGCCCCTTAAGTTTAGGGGTAGATACTTGATGGCGAGAAGATCATCTCCTCGTGCCATATGAATGTGGAGGAGGAAATCCTCGATCCACACTGCTAGGTTAGTTGTTCCATTGTATTGCTCGATGTTCATGGGTTTCAACCCTTCCGCGAACTAATGCTACAGCACCTCATCGGTGAAGCGTAGTGGGTGGGCAGCACCTCTGACAGGGGCTATGTCACGCTGGTAGTCGGTGCCTAATCTGGCCTGGTTTTGTTCCCGAACTGTGTTGTTGCAGTCGTGCCAAGGCTGGTACTCGTCCCGTCTATCAAGGTAGTACCCTCTAGATCCGTAGATGGATCTTGTGTGGCCTGTTCTATAATCCAGGTCGTGTCGCGGGTAGTACCTATCCTTGGGCTCTATTGGCTCTTTTCCCCTCTGTGGGGTATCGCCGACCTATAACCGGGGTCGCAAGCCATCCTATCTCGTCCTCGGGGAGGGCGGTCCGGCTGTTCGTGTGGAGTGTGCTTGGGAGATGGTGTATTAGGGACCTCGTCGTCGAACAGCGGCAGCAGCCATCAGCATGGATAGTTCTTGGGTTGGTCCAATAGACCGGTACTGTACCCTTCCTCAGCTGATAGGATCCTCGTCCATCTATCATTGAGGGTATCTTGTTCGGCCTTAAGTTGTCGTTCTTTTGCCTTCAGGCTTCGGGCAGTGCCTATAAGTTGTTGCCTAAACCGTTCATGATTCTCAAGGTTTTCAGGGATGGTGAAGTCTTAGGCTTCCAGGTTGTCCTCCTCCTCGACAGGGGGGAGGTAGTGGTCATCCTTGGAATCATTTAGATCCTCAAGGTCGCATTGATCTTCCAGCCTCTCCTGGTCCTCTAGCGGCTGCTCGGGGATATCGGGATTGTCGAGGTCTTCTAGGGTGTCGTTTTCCCCGGTGTCAGCAATGTCTTGCCCTTCCCTTTTTTTCCTTTGATCGTTTGCGTAGTTTCCGGTGCCTTGAAAGTTCTTCACCTGATTTATCGCCATTGTTTTCGGGTGTGTGTCCGCCCTTATCGGCCGGAGTATCCACCATGTAGACGTCGTAGGTGGAGGTGTTAGTCCATCGCTCGGTGTTGATAGGGGCAGGAGTGCAATCCTCTTCATCCATGTTTGCTGCCTCCTCAGAGGCGTAGTCCAACATATCGGTTAAGTCTTCGATAGTGGCTACTAAGTGGGTGGTGGGTGGGATGAAAAATTCCTCTTGACCTGCCTTCAGACCGATCTGAGCATGGATCGGGGTTAGGGCATTGGTGATTTTCATCGATAGATCCAATCTAGAGCCTCATTGAGTGTCGAGAGCTTGATCGGGTCAATCTGCCCACAGCTTTCAAAGTTAACCTCCGATGCGTCCGCACAAGGAGTGTATTCGGCAGGAGCCGACCCCTGACCATCCGGTACTACGACCGGATCCGGACTAAAAGCCAGATCATCGTCAGGGTTGGTCCGTGGGCGGGGTCGAGAGCCAAATCCGCAGTAAAGGCCTTGGAGTCCTCGGGCGTGTCAGATGAGATTGCAAGCCTGATGAGCAAAAGATCGCCCCGAGAGTCTACGGAGAACTCTAGGTTCCTAAATCTGACCTCTTGATCAGGGGCGAAACTCCTGACCGGGCCAAGATGGTCGTGTTGGAAATATGCCCTAGAGGCAATAATAAAATGGTTATCATTGTATTTCCTTGTTCATGATAATTGTCTATTGTTCATGCTATAATTGTGTTAACCGGAAACCATAATACATGTGTGAATACATAGACCACAACATGTCCCTAGTGAGCCTCTAGTTGACTAGCTCGTTGATCAATAGATGGTCACGGTTTCATGACCATGGACATTGGATGTCGTTGATAACGGGATCACATCATTAGGAGAATGATGTGATGGACAAGACCCAATCCTAAGCATAGCACAAGATCGTGTAGTTCGTTTGCTAAAGCTTTTCAATGTCAAGTATCGTTTCCTTAGACCATGAGATTGTGCAACTCCCGGATACCATAGGAATGCTTTGGGTGCGCCAAACGTCACAACGTAACTGGGTGGCTATAAAGGTGCACTACGGGTATCTCTGAAAGTATCTGTTGGGTTGGCACGAATCGAGACTGGGATTTGTCACTCCGTGTGACGGAGAGGTATCTCTGGGCCCACTCGGTAAGACATCATCATAATGAGCTCAATGTGACTAAGGAGTTAGCCACGGGATGATGTATTACGGAACGAGTAAAGAGACTTGCCAGTAACGAGATTGAACAAGGTATGGGGATACCGACGATCGAATCTCGGGCAAGTATCATACCGATAGACAAAGGGAATTGTATACGGGATTGATTGAATCCTTGACATCGTGGTTCATCCGATGAGATCATCGTGGAGTACGTGGGAGCCAACATGGGTATCCAGATCCCGCTGTTGGTTATTGACCGGAGAGGTGTCTCGGTCATGTCTACGTGTCTCCCGAACCCGTAGGGTCTACACACTTAAGGTTCGATGACGCTAGGGTTATAGGGAAATGGTATACGTGATTACCGAAGGTTGTTCGGAGTCCCGGATGAGATCCCGGACGTCACGAGGAGCTCCGGAATGGTCCGGAGGTAAAGATTGATATATAGGAAGTCCAGTTTTGGTCACCGGAAAGTTTTCGGGCTCATCGGTAGTGTACCGGGAGTGCCGGGAGGGTGCCGGAGGACCCCCGGGAGGGGTGTGACGACCAGAGGACTTCATGGGCTGTTAGATAAAGTGTGTCAGCCCTTATTGGGCTGGGAAATACTTTTGCTAAAGGCCCATGTGGCTGGAGATAAGGAGATAAGGCAAAAAGGATTTAAAAGGAGGAGATCCACCTCCCTTGTGGGAGGTGGACTCTCCCTTTAATTCGGCCGGCCATCTCCTCTTTGGAGTAGAGGCCAAGCCAGCCCTCCACGTCCCTCCTCCTATATATACTTGAGGTTTTGGATGTTTTGAGAGAGGATTTGATCTCTCTCTCTCTCACGGCGAAGCCCTACCTCTCTTCTTCCTCCTCCGCAGCGCTTAGGCGAAGCCCTGTCGGAATACCTTGCTACTCCACCACCACCACGCCGTCGTGCTGCTGTTGGAGCCCTTCCCCAACCTCTCCTTCCTCCTTGCTGGATCAAGGTGTTGGAGACGTCACCGGGCTGCACGTGTGTTGAACGCGGAGGTGCCGTCCGTTCGGCACTTGATCGGATCTACCGCGATCTGAATCGCTGCGAGTACGACTCCATCAACCGCGTTCTTGTAACGCTTCCGCTTAGCGATCTTCAAAGGTATGAAGATCCAATCTCTCCTTGCTCGTTGCTGGTTTCTCCATAGGTGGATCTTGGTGAACGCGTAGGAAAATTTTTGATTTACTACTACGTCTCCCAACAGTGGCATCATGAGCTAGGTCTATGCGTAGAATCTATGCACGAGTAGAACACAAAGCAGTTGTGGGCGTCGATTTTGTTAATATGCTTGCCGTTACTAGTCTTATCTTGATTCGACGGTATTGTGGGATGAAGCGGCCCGGACCAACCTTACACGTACGCTTACGTGAGACCGGTTCCACCGCCTGACATGCACTAGTTGCATAAGGTGGCTAGCGGGTGTCTGTCTCTCCCACCTTAGTCGGATTGGATTCGATGAAAAGGGTCCTTATGAAGGGTAAATAGCAATTGGCATATCACGTTGTGGTTTTGACGTAGGTAAGAAACGTTCTTGCTAGAAACCTATAGCAACCACGTAAAAACTTGCAACTACAAATTAGCGGACGTCTAACTTGTTTTTGCAGCATATGTCGTGTGATGTGATATGGCCAAAAGGATGTGATGTGATGCATTGTGATGTATGAAATTGATCATGTTCTTGTAAAAGGGTTCACGACTTGCATGTCGATGACTATGACAACCGGCAGGAGCCATAGGAGTTGTCTTATATTATTGTATGACCTGCGTGTCAATCATAAACGCCATGTAATTACTTTACTTTATTGCTAAACGTTAGCTGTAGTAGTAGAAGTAATAGTTGGCGAGACAACTTCATGAAGACACAATGATGGAGATCATGGTGTCGTGCCGGTGACAGTGATGATCATGGTGCCCCGAAGATGGAGATCAAAGGAGCAAGATGATATTGGCCATATCATGTCACTATATTGATTGCATGTGATGTTTATCATGTTTACATCTTATTTGCATAGAACGACGGTAGTAAATAAGATGATCTCTCAATAAAATTTCAAGAAAGGTGTTCACCCTAACTGTGCACCGTTGCTAAGGATCGTCGTTCCGAAGCACCACGTGATGATCGGGTGTGATAGGTTCTAACGTTCGCATACAACGGGTGTAAGCCAGATTTACACATGCGAAACACTTAGGTTGACTTGACGAGCCTAGCATGTACAGACATGGCCTCGGAACACGGAAGACCGAAAGGTCGAACATGAGTCGTATAGAAGATACGATCAACATAGAGATGTTCACCATGGATGACTAGTCCGTCTCACGTGATGATCGGACACGGGCTAGTTGACATGGATCATGTATCACTTGGAAGACTAGAGAGATGTCTATCTAAGTGGGAGTTCATTAATAATTTGATTAAATGAACTTAATTATCAAGAACTTAGTCTAAAAATGTCCTTGCAAATTATGTCGTAGATAGCTCGCGCTGTAGCTCCCCAGTTTTATTGATACAATCCTAGAGAAAAGTAAGTTGAAAGTTGATGGTAGCAATAATGCGGACTGGGTCCGTGATCTGAGGATTGTCCTCATTGCTGCACAGAAACTTATGTTTTTGATGTACCGCTAACTGCACCACTCCCTCAAGCGTTGTCTGTAGATGTTGTGAACATATGACAGGCACTTTTTGGTGACTACGTGATAGTTCAGTGCGTCATGCATTGCGGCTTAGAATTGAGGCTCCAAAACGTTTTGAACATCACGGAACATATGAGATGTTCTAGGAGCTGAGATTGTGATCTCAGGCTCATGCCTATGTTGAGAGGTATGAGACCTCCAACAAGATTCTTTGTCTGCAAGATAAAGGAGAATAGCTCAATCGGTGAGCGTGTGCTCAGATTGTCTGGGTGCTACAATCACTTGAATCAAGTGGGAGTTAATCTTCCAGATGAGATAGTGATTAATGCAGTTCTCCAAGTCACTGCCACCAAGCTACTAGAGCTTCGTGATGAACTATAACATGCCAGGGATGGATAAGATGATCCCTGAGTTGTTCGTGATGTTTGACACCACGAAGGTAGAAATCAATAAGGAGCATCAAGTGTTGATGGTTAAGTGAAACCACTAGTTTCAAAAGGGGCAAGGGCAAGAAGGGAAAACTTCAGGAATGGCAAGCCAGTTGTTGCTCTAGTGAAGAAATCCAAGGTTGAGCCCGAACCCGAGACTAAGTGCTTCTGTTATGAGGAGAATGTTCGCTGAAGCGGAAAAACCCTAGATGCTTGGTAGATAAGAAGGCTGGTAATGTCGATGGAAGTATATTTGATATACGTGTTAGTGATGTGTACCTTGCTGGTACTCCTAGTAGCACCTGGGTATTGGATACCGGTTCGGTTGCTAAGTGTTAGCAACTCGAAATAAAAGCTACGGAATAAACGGAGACTAGCTAGGTGAGAGGTGACGATGTGTGTTGGAAGTAATTCCAAGATTGATGTGATCACCATCGCACGCTCTCTCTACCTTCGGGATTTGTGATAAACCTAAATAAATGTTATTTGGTGTTTGCGTTGAGCATGAACGTGATTAGATCATGATTAGTGCAATACGGTTATTCATATAAGTTAGAGAATAATGGTTATTCTATTTGCATGGATAATGCCTTCAATGGTCATGCACCCACTCGGAATGGTTTATCGAATCATGATCGTAGTAGTACACATGTTCATAACGTTGGTACCAAAAATATATAAAGTTAATAATGATAGTACCACATACTTGTGGCACTGCCGCTAAATGTCATATTGGTATAAATCGCATGAAGAAACTCCATGATGATGGATTTTTTGACTCACTCGATTTCGAATCGGTTGAGACATGCGAGCCATGCCTCTTGGGCAAGATGACTGAGACCCCGTCATCCAATATGATGGAGCGGGCAAGTGGCTTATTGGAATTAATACATGTTGATGTATGTGGACCAATGAGTGTTGAAACACACAGTGGATATCGTTGTTTTTCTTTACCTTCACTGATGATTTGAGTAAATATGGGGATATTTACTTAATGAAACACGAATCTGAAATGTTTGAAAGGTTCAAGGAGTTTCAGAGTGAAGTTAAAGATCATCGTGACAAGAAGATAAATGTCTATGATATGATCATGGAGGTGAATATCTAAGTTACGAGTTTGGTATGCAATTTTAGACAATGTGGAAATTGTTTCACAGCTCACGCCTCCTGGAACACCATAGTGTGATGGTGTGTTCGAACGTCGTAGTCGTGCTCTATTGGATATAGTGAGTACTATGATGTCTCTTATCGTTTTACCACTATCATTATGGGGTTATGCATTAAAGACAAATCCATTCACTTTAATAGGGCACCATCTAAGTCTGTTGAGATGACACCGTGAGAATTATGGTTTGACAGAAGCCTAAGCTGTCATTTCTTAATGTTTGGGGCTGCGACGCTTATGTGAAAATGGGTTTTTCACCTAGCGAGCTCGAACCCAAAGCAGACAAATGCATCTTCATAGAATACCCTAATGAGACATTGGGCATACCTTCTATCTCAGATCCAAGCGCAAAAGGTGTTTGTTGCTAAGAACGGGTCCTTTCTTGAGAAAGAGTTTCTCTCGAAAGAATTGAGTGGGAGGAAGATAGAACTTGATGAGGTTGTTGAACCTTTGTTTCAACCAGAGAATAGCGCAACACAGAAAGATGTTTCTGTAGAGCCTACTCAGTTGAAAAGGAAGTTAATGATGATGATCATGAAGCTTCGGATCAAGTCACTATCGAACCTCGTAGGTCGACAAGGACGCGTACTGCTCCTGAGTAGTACGACAACCCTGTCTTGGAAATCATGTTGTTGGACAACGATGAACCTACGAACTATGAAGAAGCGATGGTGGGCCCGGATTCCAACAAATGGCTAGGAGCCATGAAATCCGAGAAAGGATCCATGTATGAAAACCAAGTATGGACTTTGGTAGACTTGCCTGTTGAATGGCGGGTCATTGAGTACAAATGAACCTTTGAAATAAACATAGACGCTAATGGTGAAATGTCACCGTTTATAAAGCTCGACTTGTCGCAAAGAAGTTTCCGCCAAGTTCAAGGAGTTGACTGCGATGAGATTGTCTCATCTGTAGCGATGCTAAAAGTCTATTAAAATTTTGTTAGCAGTTGCTGCATTTTTCGATTATGAAATCTGGCAGATGGATGACAAAACAAGGTTTCCGTAATGGTTTCTGTGAGGAAGAGTTGTATGTGATACAACCAGAAGGTTTTGTCAATCCTAAGGATGCTAATAATATGCAAACTCCAGCGATCCTTCTATGGACTGGAGCAAGCATCTCGGAGTTGGAATATATGCTTTGATGAGGTGATCAAAGTGTTTAAGTTTATACAAAGTTTATGAGAAACTTGTATTTGCAAGAAAGTGAGTGGGAGCACTATGGAATTTCTTATAAGAATATGTAGTTGACATATTATTGATCGGAAATGATGTAGAATTTCTGGAAGAGCATGAAGGGTTGTTTGAAAAGTTTTTTTTTCAAAGGAAGACCCAGATAAAGCTACTATTTTATTGAGCATCAAGATCTATAGGGATAGATCTATTCGCTTGATAAGTTTTTTCGACGAAGACATACCTTGACAAGTTTTTGAAGGAGTTCAAAATAGATGGGTCAAAGAAGGAGTTCTTGACTGTATTGTAAGGTGTGAAATTGAGTAAGACTCAATACCCGACCACGGCAGAAGATAAAGAAAAGATGAGTGTCATCTCCTATGCTTTAGCCATAGGCTCTATATAGTATGCCATGCTGTGTACCGCACCTGTGTGTGCCTTGCCATGAGTTTGTCAAGGGTACAAGAGTAATCCAAGAGTGGATCACTGGACAGCGGTCAAAGTTAGCCTTAGTAACTTGAGAACTAAGGAAATATTTCTCGATTATGGAGGTGATAAAGAGTTCATCGTAAAGTGTTACGATGATGCAAGCTTTAAAACCAATCCGGATGACTCTTAGTAGAAATCCAGCTACGTATAGTGGAGCAGCCATTTGGAATAGCTCCAAGTGGAGCATGGGAGTAGTATCTACAAATATGACATGGAAAGTTTGCAAGGTACACACGGATCTAAATGTCGCAGACCCGTTCACTAAAAACCTCTTTCACGAGCAGAACATGAACAAACCCCAGAACTTATTGGGTGTTAATCACATGATGATATGATCATATGGTGATGTAAGTGTTAATCACATGGTGATGTGAACTAGATTATTGACTCTAGTGCAAGTGGGAGACTGTTGGAAATATGCCCTAGAGGCAATAATAAAATGGTTATCATTGTATTTCCTTGTTCATGATAATTGTCTATTGTTCATGCTATAATTGTGTTAACCGGAAACCATAATACATGTGTGAATACATAGACCACAACATGTCCCTAGTGAGCCTCTAGTTGACTAGCTCGTTGATCAATAGATGGTCACGGTTTCATGACCATGGACATTGGATGTCGTTGATAACGGGATCACATCATTAGGAGAATGATGTGATGGACAAGACCCAATCCTAAGCATAGCACAAGATCGTGTAGTTCGTTTGCTAAAGCTTTTCAATGTCAAGTATCGTTTCCTTAGACCATGAGATTGTGCAACTCCCGGATACCATAGGAATGCTTTGGGTGCGCCAAACGTCACAACGTAACTGGGTGGCTATAAAGGTGCACTACGGGTATCTCCAAAAGTATCTGTTGGGTTGGCACGAATCGAGACTGGGATTTGTCACTCCGTGTGACGGAGAGGTATCTCTGGGCCCACTCGGTAAGACATCATCATAATGAGCTCAATGTGACTAAGGAGTTAGCCATGGGATGATGTATTACGGAACGAGTAAAGAGACTTGCCAGTAACGAGATTGAACAAGGTATGGGGATACCGACGATCGAATCTCGGGCAAGTATCATACCGATAGACAAAGGGAATTGTATACGGGATTGATTGAATCCTTGACATCGTGGTTCATCCGATGAGATCATCGTGGAGTACGTGGGAGCCAACATGGGTATCCAGATCCCGCTGTTGGTTATTTACCGGAGAGGTGTCTCGGTCATGTCTACGTGTCTCCCGAACCCGTAGGGTCTACACACTTAAGGTTCGATGACGCTAGGGTTATAGGGAAATGGTATACGTGATTACCGAAGGTTGTTCGGAGTCCCGGATGAGATCCCGGACGTCACGAGGAGCTCCGGAATGGTCCGGAGGTAAAGATTGATATATAGGAAGTCCAGTTTTGGTCACCGGAAAGTTTTTGGGCTCATCGGTAGTGTACCGGGAGTGCCGGGAGGGTGCCGGAGGACCCCCGGGAGGGGTGTGACGACCAGAGGACTTCATGGGCTGTTAGATAAAGTGTGTCAGCCCTTATTGGGCTGGGAAATACTTTTGCTAAAGGCCTATGTGGCTGGAGATAAGGAGATAAGGCAAAAAGGATTTAAAAGGAGGAGATCCACCTCCCAAGGGAGGTGGACTCTCCCTTTAATTCGGCCGGCCATCTCCTCTTTGGAGTAGAGGCCAAGCCAGCCCTCCACGTCCCTCCTCCTATATATACTTGAGGTTTTGGATGTTTTGAGAGAGGATTTGATCTCTCTCTCTCACGGCGAAGCCCTACCTCTCTTCTTCCTCCTCCGCAGCGCTTAGGCGAAGCCCTGTCGGAATACCTTGCTACTCCACCACCACCACGCCGTCGTGCTGCTGTTGGAGCCCTTCCCCAACCTCTCCTTCCTCCTTGCTGGATCAAGGTGTTGGAGACGTCACCGGGCTGCACGTGTGTTGAACGCGGAGGTGCCGTCCGTTCGGCACTTGATCGGATCTACCGCGATCTGAATCGCTGCGAGTACGACTCCATCAACCGCGTTCTTGTAACGCTTCCGCTTAGCGATCTTCAAAGGTATGAAGATCCAATCTCTCCTTGCTCGTTGCTGGTTTCTCCATAGATGGATCTTGGTGAACGCGTAGGAAAATTTTTGATTTACTACTACGTCTCCCAACAGGTCGGTCGGGTCAGCATGCAGCACAATGTTGCCGAAAGCGAAGATCTGTCCAGGGACAAAGGAGTTCATGTTACAGACTTCTTCACTAATGACTAAGCGAGCCATTGATTCCTTTGGCGATCACAGCGGAACTCTCAATCAAAGCTCCAATGTTGGTGTCAAAATAGGCGGATCTTGGGTAGGGGGGCGACCTTTGAGTTTAGGGTTGATGGTAACAGGGGACGAAGGAGACGATGTTTAGCTAGGTTCGGGCCCTCCTACGGAGGTAAAACCCTACGTCCTGCTCGATTATATTGATGTGTATGAAGGTTACAGAGTAGATCTACCACGAGAACGGATAGATAAAACCCTAGATGAGTTTCTCTACCCTACAGTCTAAATCCCCCCCCCCCGGTTTATATAGACATCGGGGGGTACCTAGGGTTTACACATGATAGGTCTCCTGCCGGGGATGGAGATGCCAATTTCCTTATCTTGACTTGGAGTGCACGATGATACGTCTCCAACGTATCTATAATTTTTGATTGTTCCATGCTATAATATTATCTATTTTGGATGTTTTATATGCATTAATATGCTATTTTGGACTAACCTAAACCTAGTGCCCAGTGCTAGTTTCTGTTTTTTCCTTGTTTTTGAGTATTATAGAAAAAGAATATCAAACAGAGTCCAAACAGAATAAAATTCTACGATGATTTTTCTTGGACCAGAAGGAACCCACGAGACTTGGAGAAGAGGCCAAAAGATCTACAGGTGGGCCGCAAGCCACCTGGGCGCGCCCTATGGGGTGCCCCTGGCTTGTGGGGCCCCCATAGCTCCTCCAACCCTAAGTCTGCACCTATAAATTTAGGAATATTCCCCGAATACCAAAAAGAGGATGACAATACTTTTCCGCCGCCGTAAGCCTCTGTTCCTGTGAGATCCCATCTTGGAGCCTTTTTTGGTAATCTGCCAAAGGGGGATTCGATCACGGAGGGCATCTACATCAACACCATTGCCCTTCTGATGATGCGTGAGTAGTTCACCACAGACCTTGGGGTCCATAGCTAGTAGATAGATGGCTTCTTCTCTCTCTATGTTCTTCAATACCATGTTCTCCATGATCTTCATGGAGATCTATCTGATGTAATACTCTTTTGCGGTATGTTTGCTGAGACCTGATGAATTGTGGTTTTATGATCAGATTATCTATGAATATTATTTGAATCTTCTCTGAATTCTTATATACATGATTTCATATCTTTGCAAGTCTCTTCGAGTTATTGGTTTGGTTTGGTTTAGCCAACTAGATTGGTAATTCTTGCAATGGGATAAGTGCTTAGTTTTGGGTTCAATCTTGCGGTGTCCTCACCTAGTGACAAAGTAGGGGTCGTGAGGCACGTATTTGTATTGTTTCCACCAAGGATAAAAAGATGGGCTTTTCATCATATTGCTTGTGTTTATCCTTCTACATCATGTCATCTTACTTAATGTGTTACTCTGTTCTTCATGAACTTAATACTCTAGATGCACGCAGGAGTCGGTCGATGTGTGGAGTAATAGTAGTAGATGCAGAATCGTTTTGGTCTACTTGATTCGGACACGATTCCTATATGCATAATCATTGCCTTGGATATCTTCATAACTATGCGCTTTTCTACCAATTGCTTGACAGTAATTTGTTCACCCACCGTATTATTTTCCTTCAAGAGAGAAGCCTCTAGTGAAACCTATGAACCCCGGGTCTATTTTCCATATTATATTTTCGGATCTATAAACCAAAAATACCAAAAATACCTTGCTGCAATTTTATTTATTTTATTTAGTTTTACTTCTAGCAATAATTTATATCTATCTCTAACAGATCTCATCCTTGCAAGTAACCGTGAAGGGATTAACAACCCCTTTATAGCGTTGGGTGCAGGTGTTTGATTGTTTCTGTAGGTGCATAAATTGCGGCCTTGCTTGTACCTCCTACTGGATTGATACCTTGGTTCTCAATAACTCAGGGAAATACTTATCTACTTTGTTGCATCACCATTTCCTCTTCAAGGGAAAAATAACGCAAGCTCAACAAGTAGCAAGAAGGATTTCTGGCGCCGTTGCCGGGGAGGATACATAGCAAGGCTACATCAAGCCTACCAAGTACCCATCACAAACTCATCTCTTGCATTTACACTACTTGCCATTTGGCTCTCGTTTTCCTCTCCCCCCACTTCTAAAACGATTTTCATAAGAAAAAAAACAAAAAGATTTGCCTTTTTATTCACCCTTCTTTTGTTCTTCTTTTCGTTTGCTTTTTGTTTGCTTGTGTGCTAGATTGCTTTCTTTATCATGATGTCTGAGAATACCAAATTGTGTGATTTCTCCAATACTAATAATAATGATTTTATTAGTACTCCGATTGCTCCCGCCACTAGTGTGGAATCTTATGAAATTAATGCCGCTTTGCTTAATCTTGTTATGAAAGAACAATTTCCCGACCTTCCTAGTGAACATGTCGCATCCCATCTAAAAACTTTCATTGAGTTGTGTGACATGCAAAATAAGAAAGATGTGGATAATGATATTGTTAAATTGAAGCTATTTCCATTCTCACTACAAGATCGTGCTAAAACTTGGTTTTCATCTTTGCCCAAAAATAGTATTGATTATGGAATAAGTGTAAAGATGCTTTTATTTCCATGTACTTTCCGCCTGCTAAGATCATCTCCCTTAGGAATGATATAATAAATTTTAAGCAACTTTATCATGGTCATGTTGCACAATCTTGGGAGAGGATGAAATTAATGCTTAGAAATTGCCCTGCACATGGTTTGAGTTTATGGATGATTATACAAATTTTTTATGCGGGATTGAATTTTGCATCTAGGAATCTTTTAGATTCTGCCGCAGGTGGCACTTTGATGGAAATCACATTAGGATAAGCTACTAAACTCCTAGATAATATTATGGCAAATTACTCTCAATGGCACACCGAAAGATCTCCTACTAGTAAAAACGTGCATGCTATTGAAGAAATAAATACTTTGAGTGACAAGATGGATGAAATATTGTTTGCTAGTAAGAGTGCTACTATTGATCCTAATGATATGCCTTATTCTTCTTTTATTGGGAATAATAATAAATCTCTGGATGTGAATTTTGTTGGTACGAACGATTTTGGTAATAACGCGTATAGAGGTAATTTCAACCCTAGGCCGTTTCCTAGTAATTCCTCTAATAATTATGGTAATTCCTACAACAATCCTTATGGAAATTATAATCAGATGCCCTCTAATCTTGAGAATAATATTAAATAATATATTAGTTCGCAACAGGTTTTCAATGCTTCGATTGAAGAAAAATTGCTCAAGATTGATTATTTGGCTAGGAACGTTGATAGAATTTCGCTTGAGATTGTTTCTTTGAAAATTAGATCTAATCCACCCAAGCTTGATATTAATGATTCTTTAAAATATATGAGAACTTCTATTGATGAGTGTAAGGAAATAACCGGTAGAATGTGTGCTAAGCATGAATGGCTTGAAAAAGTGCGTTCTCATGATAATAATGATGAAGATCTTAAAGTGACTGATGTGACTCTTATTGAATATTTGTTTTCCAGTATAAATATTGATAAATATGGGACTAGAGATAAGTCAACTATAGTTAAAAGTCGTCCCAATGATTCGTAGTTTATAGATCTTAATGCTAAAATTGATAAAAGTGGGATTGAAGAGGTCAAAACTTTAAATAGCAATGAACCCACGCTTTTGGATTTCAAGGACTTTAATTATGATAGTTGTTCTTTGATTGATTGTATTTCCTTGTTGCAATCCATGTTGATTTCTCCGCATGCTTATAATCAAAATAAGGCTTTTACTAAACATATCGTTGATGCTATGATGAAATCTTTTGAAGAAAAACTTGAGTTGGAAGTTTCTATACCTAGAAAGCTTTATGATGAGTGGGAACCTACTACTAAGATTAAAATTAAATATTATGAGTGCACTTCTTTGTGTGATTTGGGTGCTGGTGTTTCCACAATTCCGAAAACTTTATGTGATGTGCTAGGTTTCCATGAAGTTGATAAATGCTCTTTAAATTTGCATCTAGTGGATTCCACTATTAAGAAACCTATGGTAAGGATTAATGATGTTATTATTGTTGCTAATAGGAATTATCTTCCTATAGATTTCATTGTTCTAGATAAAGATTGCAATCCTACATGTCCTATTATTCTTGGTAGACCTTTCCTTAGAACGATCGGTGCAATTATTGATATGAAAGAAGGAAACATTAGATTCCAATTTCTGTTAAGGAAAGGCATGGAACACTTTACTAGAAAGAAAATAAAATTACCTTATGAATCTACTATGAGACCTACTTATGGATTTCATACCAAAGATGACAATACCTAGATCTATTGTGTTATGCCTAGCTAGGGGCGTTAAACAATAGCGCTTGTTGGGAGGCAACCCAATGTTACTTTTATGTTTCTATTTTTGTTTCTATTATTGAGTGATTTACACATTATTACCACTGTAGTAATTGGTTTTTGGTGTTTTAATTAGTGTTTGAGCCAAGTAAGACCTTTGGGATGGTCTACAGTGATTGTTGATTTGATCTTGCTGAAAAACAGAAACTTTTGCACTTAGTCGAAGAATTTTGTAAATTCACCAGAGAGACTAATGAGTACGAAATTTTTACACAGGATTAATATACCAATTCCCCATATTTTCCTAATTTTTTGGAATTTTTTTAGTTACGGAACTATTTGAAGTTTACACATTGCTACAGATTGTTCTGTTTTTGACAAATTCTGTTTTTTTTATGTTGTTTGCTTATTTTTATGTATCGCGGGTATGAACCATGGAGAAGTTGGAATGCAGTAGATATTACACTAATATAAATAAAGAATGAGTTCACAACATTACCTAAAGTGGTGATTTATTTTTCTTATACTAACGGATCTCACAAGTTTTCTGTTGTGAAGTTTTCAAGTTTTGGATATTGATTTGATGGACTATGGAATAAGGAGTGGCAAGAGCCAAAGCTTGGGGATGCCCAAGGCACCCCAAGGAATATTAAAGGATACCAAAGAGTCTAAGCTTGGGGATGCCCCGGAAGGCATCCCCTCTTTCGTCTTCAATCCATCGGTAAATTTACTTGAGTCTATATTTTTATTCACCACATGATATGTGTTTTGCTTGGAGCGTCTTGTATGATATGAGTCTTTGATTGTTAGTTTGTCACAATCATCCTTGATTCACACATCTTTTGAGAGAGACATGCATAAGTCGTGAATTTATTATAATACACTATGTGCTTCACTTATATCTTTTGAGCTGGGCAATTTTGTTGTAGTGCTTCACTTATATCTTTTTAGAGCACGGTGGTGTTTTATTTTATAGAAATAATTGAACTCTCGTACCTCACTTTTATTATTGTGAGAGTCTTTAAACAGCATGGTAATTGGTTTAGGTTATGAATTTAGTCCTAATATAATGGGCATCCAAGAGGGATATAATAAAAACTTTCATATAAAGTGCATTGAATACTATGAGAAGTTTGATTCCTTGCATAAAGTTTTGAAATATAAAAGATGGAGATATTAGAGTCATGCTAGTGAGTAATTGTGGATTTGTAGAAATACTTGGGTTAAAGGTTTGTGATTCCCGTAGCATGCACACATGGTGAACCGTTATGTAACGAAGTCGGGAGCGCGCAAAACTTGAAAACTTCACAACACAAAACTCAACAGAAAACGCGCGATGGTTAAATCCTACCAACCTCTTCCCTAGGACTATGCGTCTAATACTTTTGCTTCAATAACTAATAGAATTTTGCAATAATTATGTGAGTTCTTTATGACTAATGTTGAGTCTATGGATTATACGCACTCTCACCCTTCCACCTTTGCTAGCCTCTCTAGTACCGCGCAACTTTTGCGGTGCATTAAACCAACCATATACCCTTCCTCAAAACAGCCACCATATCTACCTATTATGGCATTTCCATAGCCATTCCGATATATATTGCCATGCAACTTCCACCATTACGTTTATTATGACACGCACCATCATTTTCATATTGCTTTGCATGATCGTAAGATAGCTAGCATGATGTTTTCATGGCTTGTCCGTTTTTTAATGTCATTTGCTATGCTAGATCGTTGCACATCCCGTTACACTGCCAGAGGCATCCATAAATAGTAATATTTTGTTCTAGGTATTGATTTGTAATTCTTGAGTTGTAAGTAAATAAAAGTATGATGATCATCATTATTAGAGCATTGTCCCATGTGAGGAAAGGATGATGGAAGCTATGATTCCCTCACAAGTTCGGATGAGACTCCAGACTTTAAAATGATAAAATAGGCCAATAAATCCCAAATAAATAAATAAATAAGAGGCCAAATATGCCCACCAAAAATAAATAAAAAATAAAAAGAGAGAGAAAAGAGAGAAGGGACAATGCTACTATCTTTTTTCCACACTTGTGCTTCAAAGTAGCACCATGATCTTCATGATAGAGAGTCTCCTATTTTGTCACTTTCATATAACTAGTGGGAATATTTCATTATATAAATTGGCTTGTATATTCCAATGATGGGCTTCCTCAAAATTGCCCTAGGTCTTCGTGAGCAAGCAAGTTGGATGCACACCCACTTAGTTTCTTTTTCAGCTTTCATACACTTATAGCTCTAGTGCATATGTTGCATGGCAATACCTACTCACTCATATTGATATATCTTAATGGGCATCTCCATAGCCCATTGATACTCCTAGTTGATGTGAGATTATCTTCTCCTTTTCCTCACAACCTCCATGATATTCTATTCCACCTATAGTGCTACATCCATGGCTCACGCTCATGTATTGCGTGAAAGTTGAAAAGGTTTGAGAACATAAAAGGTGTGAAACAATTGCTTGACTTATCATCGAGGTTGTTCATGATCTAAATACTTTGTGTGGGGAACATGGAGCAGAGCCAGACCATATGATTTTGTAGGGATAACTTTCTTTTGCCATGTTATTTTAAAGAGACACGATTGCTTTGTTAGTATGCTTGAAGTATTATTGTTTTTATGTCAACATTAAGCTTTTGTTTTGAGTCTTATGGATCTGAACATTCATGCCACAATAAAGAATATTACATGGATAAATATGTTAGGTAGCATTCCACATCAAAAATTCTGTTTTTATCATTTACCTACTCGAGGACGAGCGGGAATTAAGCTTGGAGATGATGATACGTCTCCAACATATCTATAATTTTTTATTGTTCCATGCTATTATATTATCTGTTTTGGATGTTTTATTTGCATTAATATGCTATTTTATATTATTTTTGGGTCTAACCTAATAACCTAGTACCCAATGACAGTTTCTGTTTTTCCTTGTTTTTGAGTATTGCAGAAAAGGAATATCAAACGGAGTCCAAACGGAAAAATATTCTATGATGATTTTTCTTGGACCAGAAGGAACCTGGGAGACTTGGAGAAGAGGCCAGAAGATCTATGGGTAGGCCACAATCCACCTCGGCACGCCCTAGGGGGGCGCCCTGGCTTGTGGGCCCCCCGTGGCTCCTCCCCCTAATTCTTCGCCTATAAATTCAGCAATATTCCCCCAATACCAAAAAGAGGACGATAATACTTTTTTGCCACGACAAGCCTCCGTTCCCATGAGATCCCATCTTGGAACCTTTTCTGGTAATCTGTCGGAGGGGGGTTCGATCACGGAGGCCATCTACATCAACACCATAGCCCTTCCGATGATGTGTGAGTAGTTCACCACAGACCTTCGGGTCCATAGCTAGTAGCTAGATGGCTTCTTCTCTCTCTATGTTATTCAATACCATGTTCTCCATGATCTTCATGGAGATCTATCTAATGTAATACTCTTCTGCGGTGTGTTTGTTGAGATCCGATGAACTGTGGGTTTATGATCAGATTATCTATGAATATTATTTGAATCTTCTCTGAATTCTTATATGCATGATGTCGTATCTTTGAAAGTCTCTTCGAGTTATTGGTTTGGTTTGGGCAAATAGATTGGTAATTCTTGCAATGGGAGAAGTGCTTAGTTTTGGGTTCAATCTTGCGGTGTCCTCACCCAGTGACAAAGTAGGGGTAGTGAGGCATGTATTTGTATTGTTTCCATCAAGGATAAAAAGATGGGGTTTTCATCATATTGCTTGAGTTTATCCCTTTACATCATGTCATCTTTCTTAATGAGTTACTCTATTCTTCATGAACTTAATACTTTAGATGCAGGCAGAAGTCGGTTGATGTGTGGAGTAATAGTAGTAGATGGAGAATCGTTTCGGTCTACTTGATACGGACATGATGCCTATATGCATAATCATTGCCTTGGATATCGTCATAATTATGCGCTTTTCTATCAATATCTCGACAGTAATTTCTTCACTCACCGTATTATTTTCCTTCAAGAGAGAAGCCTCTAGTGAAACCTATGGCCCTCGGGTCTATTTTCCATATTATATTTTCACACGACGCGCCTTCGAGAATTCCTTCTAGAACACGGGGTCGAGGCGTATCTAGCCCTTCCTGCGATAGTCAGAGAGCGACCCACTAAGCCGGCCTATTAGGAGATAGGCCAGCAGCCCAACGACCCCTTAGTCTAGGACTCCCTCACCCCCCAGCACCACCACCTGCACACTCTATGGACAATATCCCAAGACCATGCACCACCTACTCGCAGGCTGCCCCTTCTTCTAGGAGGTCTGGCATGTCATCATGAGTTATGATCAACCTCCCCTATGCTGCCTTGGAGTTCCAGTCCTGGGGGGCAGCATCGTGTGACCACGCCCCTGCTTCACGTCACAAGGGCCTATCCTAGATCATCATCCTTATGGCATGGTCGCTATGGAAGCACCACAACAGATGCATCTTCGATGAGTACCGGCCATCCATCACAGACATCTTCTCTACTATCAAGGGCGAGGCGCTAAGCCTGATGTCAATGGGCTAAAGATCATACTACTCGAGAAGTAGACGTAGCTTAGCCATCGGGCCCGAGCAACTCCGTTGTACTTTTCTCTACTCCGTCGATCACTACCATGCCTTTATGCGTACATGGCCATGTGAACGATCGCAATCCCATGCCACAAAACTCTTCCTTTCTATCAATGAAAAGGTATGCAATCTTTGCGCATTGACGAATAAATGGTAAGTCATAGTTTTTTGGATTTCTTTTTTATGACAATTTTAGTTGTAAAAATGTTAAGATGGTGTTACTTCGTGACACATGTCCGGCACTTATCATTTGGGAAAATTTATCCTCTCTTATGTACATTTTAGGGGTTCGACTAGATGCGGCATATTTATTCTCCATCAATATCGGATAGGGAATCGGTTAGAGTTGCCCTTAGTTTCTAGTTGCAGTTGAGAAACTCCACTCTTTTCCGAAAACAAATGAAAGAACTGAGAATCATCGCTGATAGAGATGAGGAAGCCCATCCGAGATGACTCCAATCCGGGCCACGCCAGGCACGCGCAAGGGCAAAGTAGAGCTCCCCCCCCCCCAACTTCACCCCCCGCCGAAGCTCTCTGATTGCTAAGGTCGGCTAGGGTTTGGATTCCGAGGCCAAAGCCAATCGCGTTCTTTTCCTCCGCTTGGGCCTGCTCAAGGATGACGAGCCTCCCTCTGATGAGATCATGGACCGATACAACAAGCTCTTCGAGCGTTCTCTCACCGCGGACGTTGTGTGTGTTGGAAATATGCCTAGAGGAAATAATAAATTAGTTATTATCATATATCCTTTTTCATGATAATCGTTTATTATCCATGCTATAATTGTGTTGATCGAAAACTCAGATACATGTGTGGATACATAGATAACACCATGTCCCTAGTATGCCTCTAATAGACTAGCTCATTGACCAAAGATGGCTATGGTTTCCTAGTCATGGACATGAGATGTCATTTAGTAATGGGATCACATCATTAGGATAATGATGTGATGGACAAGACCCAAACTACAAACGTAGCATATGATCGTGTCAGTTTATTGCTACTGTTTTCTGCATGTCAAGTATATGTCCCTATGTGTAACATCCCAAAATTCCATTTTGGAATGTTATGAATATAGCTATGCATCTATCATCACCATTGCTTGATTGTATGTGTTAGTTGAAATACCATTTCTGATTTTTCTGAAAGTCCTTTCTACTTTTCCCTATGTTGCTTCCCCTATTTGAAATTTTGGTTAAATGTTCAAAATAAGAGAGGAGTAACATGACACTCCACACCAGGGTCTAATTGGTGATATATTTGAACAAAATAACCAGGGGTTATTTTGAAAATATTTGCAAAAAAGGATCTAAAAACAATTAGGCAATTTCTGAAAATAATATTTTTTTCAAAGTGTTCAAATGACAGAATAGAAATGTTCATTAAATAGCATTTATTATTCTGTTAATTTTGATATATAATACCCCTATATTTACAAACGATTTGAATGCTTTAAAAGCTTTTGAATGTCTCTGGTAAATTATTAAAAAGAAACGGTAACCGTTTCCGGTATTAAACGGGCCGGCCCACCGGCTTTAAAAGCCGAGACCGTTACCGGTCGGCCGACCGAGCGCAGTAACGCTCCCGCTCTCTCACTGACATCGGGTCCCACCCCGTCTGACCGTTGCCCCGGAACGGTCATCGTCTTCACTCCCCGCGCTCGCCGGATCCGACGCCGGCCGTTACTCCCCCTCGCCGGATCTCTCTCTCCTTTACTCCCCCTCACCCCTCAAGCGCCCTATAAGAACCGGACCACCCCCCACATCCATTTCCCCCCCCCCCCCGAGCCCCTTCTCTCTCTCGCCGAGACGCCGTCGATTGCTCGTCGGAGTTTCACCACCACCGGAAGTCGCCGTCGACCGTAGCCACCACCCCCGACCACCATTCGCCTCGCCGTCGCCACCAATCGACTCCGGAGAACCGTCGCCGTCGCCCGGACCACTTCCCCGTCCTCCCCGACCATCGGAACGCCTCGCCGTCGCGTTCACCACTTCCGGACTCGCCGGAGTTTCCCCACGCCGGCGACCTTTACACCGTGAGCATTTCCCTCCCTCCGATCCAAACCCAACGGCTCAGATTAGAAGTCACTTATTCCCGAACCGTTTTCTGTTTAGGATCGGTTGACCGCCCGAAGCACCGCTCGGACACCCACCTCAGCCACTCACAGGTCGCCACGTCACCCTAGTCGACCGTTCGTTAGTTTTTCTTTTCAGTTTTGTTTTTCAGAAAACAGAATGTTTTCCAATTTTGTTTTGCTTATATCTTTTAATCTATTTAGTGTTTTGAGTTGATTCTTTTTGCAATAGCTCACATTTTTCATGTAGTTTCACCCTGTACTTTTAAATTTCAAATTTGAACTATAAAATTTGAATGTAATCAAATTTGCTCAAAATCTTCAAATCTGAATAACTAGAGTTTGAAAATAGATTTTGACATGATTCTTTTTGCTACTGTTTGGTATTAGTTAGGACTATATTCATGTATAGTTTGAGGATTTTCATGATCTATTTAATTACTGTTTTAACCAAAAAACAGAATCTGCTTATTATTATAATATAGTTTTATAAACTTAATTTTAATTAGTTTGATTGAGATGTTGGTTTCATTTGTTTATTAGATTCTGTTAGTAAACATTTAGTGTTTTTACTCACTGTTAATAAAAATATAAATTTGCCTAATTTAATTTCATTTAACATAGGAATCACAACTTCTTTTCAAATAGGCATCATTTGATTAAAACAACTAACTAATGGTTTTGCTTCAAACAAAGTTTTATAATATTTAATTCTGTTTTCTAAGACAGATTTAATAGTAAATTCTTTTCTGTTAAGAACATGTTTTGCTAATAAATAACAAGTTTAGTTTTCATTCTTTTGTTAGTACAACTATAGTTGATTCATATAGTGTTTATCAAAACTTTTATACACTTTACTAAAGTTTTCCCAACAAACTTAAATTGATTTTCTTTGTTTAATAATAAAATATTCTATTGTTTCCCTTGCTGTCAACAATTGTTTTGCTATTTCAAAATAGTTTTATTATGTAGTAATGTTTTCATCATCCCCTTTGGAAAAACAAAACTTTGTGTGTTTTACTTGCTAGAGACTTTTGTGCATTGTTTGCATAGTTTGTTTAGTACTTCTTTGCTGAATGTTATGAGTACTTATTTTGGTTGTATGCTTATTTGAGTGCATTGTTTGTTTCGTTAGATTATCCGGAGTGCGAAGCTTGTTACTTAGAGTCACTCACGTACGAAGATCATCAATCAGGCAAGTCACTTTGATCATGTTTTACCCATGTTTTATATGCATTAGTTCTACCATCTCCCCAATTGCATGCAAGATAGGTTAGTTGGAAACTTGGTTACATTGTAGTAGTATCATGTGGTAGATACCTCTCTCAACCCCCCTTTGACAACATTGGCCCCGGGAAACGTTGTTTTACCTTTTGCTATGCTATTAGTAGACGGGGTTGGTTGTGTGATTCATGAGAGTTGAGAGAGTTAATAATTTCAAGACCTACATAATGATCAAGATTTCAATACTCCAAGTGTTCAACATACCTCTGGGTGGATGATGGTTGAACGGCGCCCTGGAGAAACCAGTGGTTAGCCTAGGTGATGCTGGAGATGGCCAGTATTCACGCGGAAAGGTCCACCCAGGCACAAAGGGATGGATGGGTGCTTCAAGACCCAAGGCTTACCTGCACAGCCACAAGTCATTATGGGCTCTGGCTTGGTTGGATATCGTGGTGACTCTGGACAGGCGGTGCTACGAGAGGTAGAAGAACGGTAGGAAAGGATGGGCACCGTCAGAGTCGCAGGGAAACCCTTTGGAAGACCATGTTTTGGTCATCCGTTTCTCAAACACCCTGAAGTGCGAGAAATCAAACGGAGGCGACCAAATCTTGTGGGGAACGTGTGCAAAACTCTGCAGAGTACTCAAACCTAATCGATTAGCCGTGTCCACGGTTATGGACGACTTGAGCCAAAGGAATTGGAACTTCCGGAACTCTCAACACAAATAATATGATGATGTGGGTATTTAATAATTTTGGGTATGAGAATTGGTTGGTGGAACCATCTCATTAATCAACCAACTTAGTAATATTTTGCTTAGCCCCTCTCTTGATGTAGGAAAAACTTGGCTTTACGCAAAAACTTACACCACCACCTGCCATATAAGCATATAGACTAGCTGATTATTTTTCACCCCTCTCTTGTGACTTTGCCGGCATATTCCATATGCTGACCTACACGGCTGCAACGTATCATGTTGCAGAGTACTTTTCCGACCAGGAGTGAGGACACGTTCTATGCTCAGTGAGATGCCCTTGGAGTCAGATGGACTCACCTACTTTCGACGCTTCCGCAAGATTTAGATATTCTCATGAGTTGGCCTTTGGCCACTTTATTGTAATATTTATTGTAATAAAGGACTCGATATGAGATTTCGATTAATATAATGCTGTGTGATTTCCCTTTGATATATACATTGATGTACCGTGTGTGTACCAGCATGATCTTGGGATGGTACGGAAACACCGGAGACTTGACCTTTCAGGTCGGGTCGCTACACTATGACCATGAGATCATGCAACTCACTGACACCGGAGGAGTGCCTTGTGTGTATCAAACATCGCAACGTAACTGGGTGACTATAAAGGTACTCTACAGGTATCTCGAGGGTGTCTGTTGGGTTGGCATGGATCAAGACTGGGATTTGTTACTCTGTGTGACGGAGAGGTATCACAGGGCCCACTCGGTAATACAACATCACAACAAGCCTTGCAAGCAATGTGACTAAGTGTTAATCACGGGATCTTGTATTATGGAATGAGTAAAGATACTTGCTGGTAACGAGATTGAACTAGGTATGGAGATTCCAACGATCGAATCTCGGGCAAGTAACATACCGAAGAACAAAGGGAACATCATACGGGATTAACTGAATCCTTGACATAGAGGTTCGACCGATAAAGATCTTCGTAGAATATGTAGGAACCAATATGGGCATCCAGGTCCCGCTATTGGTTATTGACCATAGAGGTGTCTCAGTCATGTCTACATAGTTCTCGAACCCGTAGGGTCTGCACACTTAAGGTTCGGTGACATTTTGGTAGTATAGAGTTATGTATGGTGGTGACCCAAGGTTGTTCGGAGTCCAGGATGAGATCCCGGACGTCACGAGGAGCTCCGGAATGGTCCGGAGGTAAAGATTGATATATAGGAAGTCCTATTTTGGTCGCCGGAAAAGTTTCGGGCTCATCGATAGTGTACCGGGAGTGCCAGTAGTGTACCGGGAGACCATCGGGAGGGGTATTTCGACCCAAGAGGCTACATGGGTTGTGGAGAGTGAATACCAGCCCTTAGTGAGCTTGTGGAAGTCACACACAAGTCCCATGTGGCTTGGAAGAAAAGCCCAAAGAGAAAAACGTGGAAAAAGGCTAATATAAGGAAGGAGTCCTAATCCGACTAGGAGTGGAGGAGTAGGACTCCTCCCTCCACTTCGGCCGAAGCAAAAAGGGATGTCCCTTGCGGCCAAGCCTCCTACTCCCCTCCTCCTATATATACTAGAGGTTTCAGGGTTTTTGCACTAGATTTTCAGCCACGTGCTACCCTATTCTCTAGTGCTTAGGCGAAGCCCTGCCGAAATAGCTCCACCACCATTGCCGCAGTGCCGTCGCGCTGCCGGAGAACTCTTCTAACTCTCCACCCCCTCTTGCTGGATCACGAAGGCGGAGATCGTCCTCTAGATGTATGTGTGCTAAACGCGGAGGTGCCGTCCGTTAGGCGCTAGATCGGAAGGACCGTGATCAAGATCGCGAGACAGATCGTGATGAGATCGCGGGACGGATCGTGATGAGATCGCGGTACGGATCGTGATGATATCGCGGGACGGATCATGATGAGTTCGCGGGACAGATCGTGATTGGATCGCAGGACGGATCGTGATGATATCACGGGACGCTTGGCGATTTGGATCGCGAAGACGTTCGACTACACCAACCGCGTTTCTTAACGCTTCCCGCTTAGCGATCTACAAGGGTACGTAGATCCACTCTCCCTCTCATAGATGCTCATCACCATGGATAGATATTGCGTGTGCGTAGGAAATTTTTTGTTTCCCATGCAATGTTCCCCAACGGTGGTATCAGAACCAGGTTTATGTGTAGATGAGATCTCGAGTAGTACACAAAGAGTTTGTGGGTGTTGATGCTTAGATTGCTTCCTCCCTTGGTCGTGTTTTGGTTCAGCGGTATTGTGGGATAAAGCGGCCCGGACCAACCTTACTCGTACGCTTACGAGAGACCGGTTCCATCGACTGACGTGTAACCTTGTTGCACAAAGATGGCTGGCAGGTGTCTGTTTCTCCTACTTTAGTTGGATCGGATTCGACAAAGGCAGTCCTTGAGAAGGTTGAAAAGCAACTTATGTATCACCGTTGTGGTTTATGCGTAGGTGAGAATTGTTCTTGCTAGATATCCGTAGCATCCACGTAAAACATGCAACAACAATTAGAGGACGTCTAACTTGTTTTTGCAGGGTATGTAGTGATGTGATATGGCCAATTACATGATGACATATATGTGATGTATGAGATGATCATGTGTTGGATAGAATATCACAACTTGCATGTCGCTGAGTACGGCAACCGGCAGGAGCCATAGGGTTGTCTTTAATTATTGTATGACCTACGTGTCAATCATTAAGTGCTATGTAATGCTTTACTTTATCGCTAAACGGTAGCAACAGTAGTAGAAGCATGGTGGGCGCGACAACCCCGATGGCGACACGTTCATGGAGATCAACATGATGGAGATCATGGTGTCATGCCGGTGACGACGGAGATCATGCCGGTGCTTTCAAGATGGAGATCAAAAGCACAAGTTCATGGCCATATCATGTCACTTATGATTTGCATGTGATGTTAATCCTTTTATGCACCTTGTTTTGCTTAGGACGATGGTAGCATTATAAGGTGATCCCTCACTTAATTTCAAGATAAATTGTGTTCTCCCCGAATGTGCACCGTTGTGAAAGTTCGTCGTGTCGAGACACCACGTGATGATCGGGTGTGATAGACTCTACATTCACATACAACGGGTGCAAGACAGTGTTGCACATGCAGAACACTCGGGTTAAACTTGACGAGCCTAGCATGTACAGACATGGCCTTGGAACACAAGAGACCGAAAGGTCAAACATGAGTCATATAGTAGATATGATCAACATGATGATGTTCACCATTGAAACCACCTCAACTCACGTGATGATCGGACTTGGGTTGGTGAATTTGGATCATGTATCACTCGAATGACCGAAGGGATGTCAATTTGAGTGGGAGTTCTTCAGTAATATGATTAATTGAACTCATAAACATGAACATAGTCAGTAATGTCTTTGCAAATTATGTTGTAGATTACTTGCTCGCGTTGTAGCTCATTTGTATTTTTTTTATATGTTCCTAGAAAAAAAAAGTTGAAAGATGATGGTAGCAATATTGCGGACTGGGTCTGTGATCTGAGGATTGGCCTCATTGCTACACAGAAGGCTTATGTCCTTAATGCACCGCTCGGTGCGCCAACCCCTCTAGAATCGTCTGTAGATGTTGTGAACATCTGACAGGCACGTTTTGATGACTACTTGATAGTTTAGTGTGTCATGCATTACGGCTTAGACTTGAGGCTCCGAAACATTTTGAACGTCATGGAACATATGAGATTTTCTAAGAGCTGAAATTAGGATCTCAGGCTCGTGCCCGAGTTGCGAGATGTGAGATCTCCAACAAGATTCTTTGTCTGCAAGATGAAAGAGAATAGCTCAATCATTGAGCATGTGCTTAGATTGTCTGGGTGCTACAATCGCCTAAATCGAGTGGGAGTTGATCTTCCACATAAGATAGTGATTGATATAGTTCTCCAAGTCACTGTCACTAAGCTACTAGAACTTGGTGATGAACTATAAAATGCCAGGGATAGAAATAATGATCCCTGAGCTGTTCGTGATGTTTGACACCGCGAAGGTAGAAATCAAGAAGGAGCGTCAAGTGTTGATGGTTAGTAAAAACCACTAGTTTCGAGAAGGGCAAGGGCAAGGAGGGAAACTTCATGGATGGCAAGTCAGTTGTTGCTCCAGTGAAGCAACCCAAAGTTGAACCCAAACCCGAGACTAAGTGCTTCGATTATGAGGAGAGCGGTCGCTGAAGCGGAACAACCCTAGATACTTGGTAGATAAGAAGGCTGGCAACGTCAACAGAAGTATATTTGATATACGTGTTATAGATGTGTACCTTGCTAGTACTCCTAGTAGCACCTGGGTATTGGATACCGGTATGGTTGCTAAATGTTAGTAACTCGAAATAAAAGCTACGGAATAAACGGAGAACTAGCTAAGGGTGAGGTGATTATGTGTGTTGGAAATGTTTCCAAGGTTGATGTGATCAACATCGCATGCTCTCTCTACCTTCGGAATTAGTAACGAACCTAAATAAATGTTATTTGGTGTTTTGCGTTGAGCATGAACGTGATTAGATCGTGTTTATTGCAACATGATTATTCATTTAAGTTAGAGAATAATGGTTATTCTGTTTACATGAATAATACCTTCAATGGTCATGCACCCAGTAAGAATGGTTTGTTGAATCTTGATTGTAGTAATACACACGTTCATAACATTGATGCCAAAAGATACAAAGTTAATAATGATAGTACTTGTGGCACTGCCGCTAAATGTCATATTGGTACAAAGCGCATGAAGAAACTCCATGATGATGGATCTTTGGACTCATTCGATTTTGAATCGGTTGAGACATGCGAACCATGCCTCTTGGGCAAGATGACTAAGGACCCCATTTTCTGGATTGATGGAGCGGGGAAGTGATTTATTGGAAATGATACATGTTGATGTATGCAATCCAATGAGTCTTGTAGCGTGTGGTGGATATCATTATTTTCTTAACTTCACTCATGATTTGAGTAGATATAGTGTATATTTACTTAACGAAACACAAGTCTGAACCGTTTCACAGGTTCAAGCAAATTCAGAGTGAAGTTTAAGATCATTGTGACAAGAAGATAAAAATGTCTGTGATATGATCATGGAGGTGAATATCTGAGTTACGAGTTTGGCATACAACTTTAGACAATGTGAAAGTTGTTTCACAACTCATGCCACCTGGAACACCAAAATGTGATGGTGTGTCCGAACGTCATAGTCGTGCTCTATTGGATATGGTGCGTGCTATGATGTCTCTTATCATTTTGCTACTATAATTTTCGGGTTATGCATTAGAGACAACTACATTCACTTTAAATAGGGCACCATCTAATTCGTTGAGATGACACCGTGTGAATTATGGTTTGATAGAAACCTAAGCTGTCATTTCTTAATGTTTGGGGCTGCGACGCTTGTGTGGAAAATGTTTTCACCTAATGAGGTCGAACCCAAAGCAGACAAATGCATCTTCATAGAATACCCTAAGAACAGTTGGGTGAACCTTCTATCTCAGACCCAAGCATAAAATGTTTGTTGCTGAAACTGGGTCCTTTCTCGAGAAAAAGTTTCTGTCGAAAGAATTGAGTGGGAGGAAGATAGAACTTGATGAGGTTGTTGAACCTTTGTTTCAACAAGAGAGTAGCACAGCACAGGAAGATGTTTCTGTGAAGCCTACGTTAGTTGAAGAGGAAGTTAATGACGATGATCATGAACCTTCGGATCAAGTTACTATCGAACCTCGTAGGTCGACAAGGACGTGTACTGCTCCTGAGTGGTACGACAACCCTGTCTTAGAGGTCATGTTGTTGGACAACGATGAACCTACGAGCTATGGAGAAGCAATGATGGGCCCGGATTCCGACAAATGGTTAGAGGCCATGAAATCCGAGAAAGGATCCATGTATGAAAACCAAGTATAGACTTTGGTAGACTTGCTCGTTGAACGGCAGGTCGTTGAGTACAAATGGATGTTTAAAATGAAGACAGACGCTCATGGTAAATGTCACCATTTGTAAAGCTCGACTTGTTTCAAAGAAGTTTATGACAAGTTCAAGGAGTTGACTGCAATGAGACTTTCTCACTCGTAGCGATGCTAAAGTCTGTTGGAATTATGTTAGCAGTTGCTTTTCAGTTATGAAATCTGGCAGATGGATGTCAAAACATTGTTTCCTTAACGGTTTACTTGAGGAAAGGTTGTATGTGATACAACCAGAAGGTTTTGTCGGTCCTAAGGATGCTAAAAGGTGTGCAAGCTTCAATGATCCTTCTATGGACTGAAGCAAGCATCTCGGAGTTGGAATATACACTTTGATGAGGTAATCAAAGTTTTTGACTCTATACAAAGTTTATGAGAAACTTGTATTTAAAATAAAGTGAGTGGGAGCACTATAGAGTTTCTAGTAAGCATATGTGGTTGACATATTGTTGATCGGAAATGATGTAGAATTTCTAGAAAGCATAAATGGTTTTTTGAAAAGAGTTTTTCAAAGGAAGACCTGGATAAAGCTACCTAATTGTTGAGCATCAAGATCTATAGAGATAGATCAAGATACTTGATGAGACTTTCAATGAGTACATATCTTGACAAGTTTTTGAAAGAGTTCAAAATGGATCAGTCAGAGAAAGAGTTCTTGCCTCATTTGTAAGGTGTGAAGTTGAGTAAGACTCAAAGCTCGACCACGGCAGAAGAAAGAGAAAGGACGAATGGCGTCCCCTATGCCTTAGCCATAGGCTCTATATTATGCCATGTTGTGTACCGCACCTGGTGTGTGCCTTGCCATGAGTCTGTCAGGGTACAAAAGTGATCCAGGAGTGGATCACTGGACAGCGGTCAAAATTATCCTTAGTAACCAGAGGACTAATGAGAATTTTCTCAATTATGGAGGTGATAAAGAGTTCGTCGTAAAGAGTTACGTCGATGCAAGCTTTAACACCAATCCGGATGACTCGTAGTAGCAATCTGGATACGTATAGTGGAGCAGCCATTTGGAATAGTACCAAGTGGAGTGTGGTAGAGTGTTTACAGTTTGACATAGAGATTTGCAAAGTACACACGGATCTGAATGTCGTAGACCCGTTGACTATAAGACCCCTCTCACATGCAAATCATGATCGAGCCCCAGAACTCATTGGGTGTTAGATTCATAACAATGCGAATCACATGGTGATGTGAACTAGATTATTGACTCTAGTGCAAGTGGGAGACTGTTGGAAATATGCCCTAGAGGCAATAATAAATTAGTTATTATCATATTTCCTTGTTCATGATAATCGTTTATTATGCATGCTATAATTGTGTTGATCGGAAACTTGGATACATGTGTGGATACATAGACAACACCATGTCCCTAGTATGCCTCTAATAGACTAGCTCGTTGATCAAAGATGGCTATGGTTTCCTAGTCATGGACATGAGATGTCATTTGGTAATGGGATCACATCATTAGGATAATGATGTGATGGACAAGACCCAAACTACAAACGTAGCATATGATCATGTCAGTTTATTGCTACTGTTTTCTGCATGTCAAGTATATGTTCCTGTGACCATGAGATCATGCAACTCACTGACACCGGAGGAGTGCCTTGTATGTATCAAATGTCGCAATGTAACTGGGTGACTATAAAGGTACTCTACAGGTATCTCCGAGGGTGTCTGTTGGGTTGGCATGGATCAAGACTGGGATTTGTTACTCCGTGTGATGGAGAGGTATCTCAGAGCCCACTCGGTAATACAACATCACAACAAGCCTTGCAAGCAATGTGACTAAGTGTTAATCACGGGATCTTGTATGACGGAACGAGTAAAGAGAGTTGCCGGTAACAAGATTGAACTAGGTATGGAGATACCAACGATCGAATCTCGGGCAAGTAACATACCGAAGAACAAAGGGAACATCATACGGGATTAACTGAATCCTTGACATAGAGGTTCGACTGATAAAGATCTTCGTAGAATATGTAGGAACCAATATGGGCATCCAGGTCCCGGTATTGGTTATTAACCGTAGAGGTGTCTCGGTCATGTCTACATAGTTCTCGAACCCGCAGGGTCTGCACACTTAAGGTTCGGTGACGTTTTGGTAGTATAGAGTTATGTATGGTGGTGATCGAAGGTTGTTCGGAGTCTCGGATGAGATCCTGGACGTCACGAGGAGCTTCGGAATGGTCCGGAGGTAAAGATTGATATATAGGAAGTCCTATTTTGGTCGCCGAAAAAGTTTCGGGCTCATCGGTAGTGTACCGGGAGACCATCGGGAGGGGTATTTCGACCCGAGAGGCTACATGGGCTGTGGGAGAGTGAATACCAGCCCTTAGTGAGCTGGTGGAAGTCCCACACAAGGCCAATGCATCTAGGAAGAAAAGTCCAAAGAGAAAAAGGTGGGAAAAGGCTAATATAAGGAAGGAGTCCTAATCCGACTAGGAGTGGAGGAGTAGGACTCCTCCCTCCACTTCGACCGAAGAAAAAAGGGCTGGCCCTTGCGGCCAAGCCTCATCCTCTCCTCCTCCTATATATATACTAGAGGTTTTAGGGGTTTTGCACTAGATTTTCAGCCACGTGCTACCCTATTCTCTAGTGCATAGTTTCTCCTCTAGATCGGTTTTCTGCAGTGCTTAGGCGAAGCCCTGCCAAAATAGCTCCACCACCATTGCCGCAGCGTCGTCGCGCTACCGGAGAACTATTCCACCTCTCCGCCCCCTCTTGTTGGATCAAGAAGGCGGAGATCGTCATCGAGCTGTACGTGTGCTGAACGCGGAGGTGTCGTCCGTTTGGCGCTAGATCGGAAGGACCGTGATCAAGATCGCGAGACGGATCGTGATGAGATCGCGGGACGGATTGTGATGAGATCGCGGGACGGATCGTGATAAGTTTGTGGGATGGATCGTGATTGGATCGCGGGACGGATCGTGATGATATCGTGGGACGCTCGATGATTTGGATCGCGAAGACGTTCGACTACACCAACCGTGTTTTGTTAATGCTTCCTGCTTAGCGATCTACAAGGGTATGTAGATCAACTCTCCCTCTCATAGATGCTCATCACCATGGATAGATCTTGCGTGTGCATAGGAAATTTTTTGTTTCCCATGCAACGTTCCCCAACAGTGTGTGCCTTCGCGGATTCCTATGGGTGGAAGGTGCCGCAAACCTTCCTAGATGGCCTAGCCCTCCCCCCCCCCCCCCCGCCATGACATGCCTCATTGCGGCCTGATCATGGTGTGTATACCCACCCCGTGCACTCCGCCTTCCCCCATGGATGACAACCTAAAGGTCATTTTCTGGAACATGTGCGGTCTCAATAGTGGCACCAAGCGTACGGCCGTATGTTGTGTAATTGCATTGGTCTCGCCCTGTATCATTTGCCTTCAATAATCTAAGCTCTCTTTGCAGCGCTGGTTCGTGAAACACTTGGGACATACTTCGATGCATTCTTTTGACTCCCCGCGGATGGGACTCGCGGTGTCATTATTCTAGCCTAGAGCAGCGACGTTATCTCACTCTCTAACCCGATCATAGGTGACTACCATGTCTTGGCCACGGTGATTGGCACCACGGGTGGCAAGCATTGGTGGATTACTAAGGTTTATGGCCCCCAAGGGGATGTTGCCAAGATCTCCTTCCTTTCCGAGCTACAGGACCTCCGCACCTCCATCGCGGGGCCTTGGCTTCTAGGTGGAGACTTTAACATGATCACCTCGGTAAGCGACAAGAATAATGATCGTATAAATAGGCGCATGATGAACCGGTTCTGTCCTTTCATCTCCAACCATGGAATACACGACATTTATCTCCACGGGCACCGCTACACTTGGTCGAATGAACAAGATAACCCCACACTCGTACACAATGATCGTGTGCTCTGCACCCCGGCCTGGGAGTTGGCCCACTCACATTGTCTCTTTTGCTGCCTCCCATCCGCAGCATCCGATCACTACTCTCTTCTCCTTGACTGGGTTGCCAGGTCTGGGGGCAGCAGGTGCTTCCACTTCCAACACTTCTGGCCAACCCTTGATGACTTTCACCAGACTGCCCACAGCACCTGGAACTCGGTGTCGCTGGATTCGGACCCCTTCTGACGCGTTTTCGCATGACTCGAGGCCACCATGCACAGCCTCCAGCGATGGAACTCCCTCGTCGTCCTCAACCTTTCTACCGAACTCAGTGTTGCCCAGGCTCATTACACGCCTTGATGCGGCCCAGGATACCCGGCGTCTAGCCCTTGCGAAGACGTGGCTATGACATCAGCTCAAGCGCAAATACCCCGGGCTGGCATCGCACGAGCGCACCATCGCACGACAACGCGCTTGCCTACACTGGCTCCGTGTGGGTGAGGCCGCCTTCGCCATCTCCAAGGTCCGAGCCTCGCACCGATCTAGCGAGAACTGCATCTTTGACCTTCTCATGGACAGCCTTCAGATCTCTGGTGAGACGGATTTGGTGTGTGCCGCCTTCTCGCCCTTCTCCTCCGTGTTGGGCACACCGGAGGCGCTCCACACCACCCTTGACCTTGCCACCCTTGGGGCAAAGGTCCTTTGATCTCTCAGATCTCAAACAACCCTTCTCCCCCGAGGAAATTTGGGAGGCCATCAAGAGGCTCCCAGCCCGGACGGATTCATGACCAAGTTCTTATGATCCTACTAGCACATTGTAAAGGATGACTTGTGTGACGTATTCGATAAGCTGTTCTCCCTCAATTGTTGCGCATTTTAGAGGATCAACAAGGCATTCATCACATTGCTTCTTAAGCGTCCTGATGCTTCCTCTCTCTTCGACTACCGATTCATTAGCGTCATCCGTCGCCAAGCTATTTGCCAAGGTCCTCTCGCTCCGCTTGGCGCCGCCTCTTGGAGAGCTGGTCTCCTCTAACCAGAGCGCCTTCATAGCCGGGAGGAGTGTCTATGACAATTTCCTCCTCGTCCAGCAGACCGCAAGGCAGTTGCACCAGTTGAAGCCCCATCGGGTTCTTCTCAAGCTAGACATTGCGTGGGCTTTCGAATCGGTCTCGTGGTCATTCCTTCTATAGGTTATGCATCACTTGGGGTTTGGACCGCGCTGGCGTGAGTGGGTGTCCATTTTGATCTCGACGACATCAACGCGCATTTTGATCAATGGGATGCTTGGCCACACCATCCCCCACAGGCAGGACCTTCGCCAGAGTGGCCCCGTCTCCCCGATGCTCTTCGTGCTAGTCATCGACACGCTCAACTCTCTACTCCAGTTTGTCGTCCAGTCTGGTATCATCAAAAGGCTGACACCCGGGCATGCCGCTTCCAGCGTATCTCTCTTCGCGGACGACGTGGTTATATTCTGCCATCCCAGGGACTAGGAGCTTTCTAGGATCAGCAGCCTATTAGACCTCTTCAAGTCAGCCTCTGGCATGCGCACCAACTTTGCTAAGTGCCCCGCCTCACCAATCCAATGCCCAGACAATATATCCAGCTCCATTGGCACGGCACTTGCGTGCCCAGTCGCGGCATTCCCGATCCAGTACCTCGGTCTTCCCCTCTCCATCCATAAGGTGCCGACCTCCCACTTGATGCCGCAAAGCGCGAAGCTTGCTCACAAGCTTGCCTCTTGGAAGGTTGTCCTTCTCAACAGTGGGGAGCGCTTGGCCTTGGTTCGTCAGGTCTTGAGCGCCATGCTCGTGCACCTACTTCTTGACATGCCCCCCATTCTCAAGAAGGCAAACAAAATTCTAGCGACTTCCTCTGGCACGGGCGCAAGGATACTCACGCCAGCTCTTGCCTGGTTAGCTAGGCGCACATGTGTCGCCCCCTCGAACTAGGCAGTCTGGGAGTCCGTGATCTGTACCGCATCAGAATCTTCCTCCGCGCCAGGTGGCTTTGGCTCCAAGCCACCGACCCCTCTCATCCTTAGGCTCGTCTCCAACTCCCCCATGACCCTGAGGTCCTTCAGTTCTTCCGAGCATCCACGGTTTGGACCATTGGCAATGTCACCTCTTGCCGCTTTTGGGAGGACCCATGGCTCGAGGGGAAAGCAAACATAGAAGTCGCTCCCTCTCTAGCGGATCTTGTGCCCTGTCGCGCGAAGCGGACCCGCGCGATGGATTGGGCTCTTACCGGCCTACGTTGGATTGCCGATATCCATAGTGCACACGGGCTATCTGCCACGATGGAGTATGTGGAGCTTTGGCGTCGTCTCCGTCTGGTTGTGCTCTCTCCCCATCCCTACTCAATCCGCTGGCTTTGGACCGAGAATGGTGTCTATTCAACTGCATCCTACTACAGCGCGCTCTTTCATGGCTCCACCGCTTCAGAGTTTTGGCGACTCGCCTAGCGGACCGGAGCCCCCACTTCGGTGCAATTCTTCATCTGGCTCGCCTCCTTGAATCGTTGTTGGTTCGTTGATCGTCTCGCCTGTTGCGGCCTGGCATGAACCGGCATGCGTACTCTGCTCCCAGGATGCCGAGACGCTCCACCACATTCTCGTGGGCTGCGTTTTCGCGCGTATCACTTGGCAAGAAATACTTGCCTGGTGCTCTTCGACTGTGACCTACTTCGACTAGCTCTCCTCGGCTATGCTAGCTACACTGGCATCACGGCGACGTTGACTAGCCATCATTGGCTCGCTCACGGCTTGGTCCATCTGGCGGCATCGTAACGCCGTCATCTTCGACAAGATCACCCCTTCTACCACCGCTCTCATCGCGGCAATCAAAGACGAAGCTCGCTCTTGGGCTGCAGCCGGAGCTAGAGGAACGAACATATACATTCCTATAATGTCAGCTCTAGCTTTGGGGCTGAGCAATCCCCTTTTGTCCTCTGCTCAATTGGGTGTTAGGGCCTTGTCATTCGTGTGTACGAGGTCCCGGCACCACCCTGTATTCTTTTTCTATCATTTCTATCAATGCAATGATACACTGTTAGGCGTATTCAAGAAAAAACCGAGGATGGGATCTCTGTTACAAATATCCGTATATAAAGTTCAAAAATAAAGAAAATACTACATTATATTGTTTCTAGAGGAACGAGAGTATATCCCACTATACCAAACAGATCATTAGCACAACCTAAAAAACAGATTATTAGAATAACAACCCCAAAATCTAGTTAGCATATTCCTCGCTAGTCTTCTCATATATACTCGGCATCGCCGCCATCTTAACCATCCTACCATCACCCACGGCCAGCCGGCGGTAGCGCTACGCCGCCAACGCAAGCTCGCGCCCCGTGTGGGAGAATGGCGTCCCTCTGTACCGTCTCTGATCTCTCTCGTAACCCCGCCGGCTCAATCTTCGCGTACGTCTGACGTGTTTTTGCGTGCGTGCGTGCGCAGGGATCGTCGTCGCGGCGGCGCTGCTGGTCCTCGGGTGCGCGAGCAGCGGTGCGACGGCGCGGCCGCTGGTCGGGGCGGCGGCGGCGGCAAAGCAGCCGCTGCAGACGTCGCGGCCGTACAACATCGCGCACAGGGGCTCCAACGGCGAGCTCCCCGAGGAGACGGCGGTGGCGTACATGCGCGCCATCGACGAGGGCGCTGACTTCATCGAGTCGGACATCGTGGCCACCAAGGACGGCCACCTCGTCTGCTTCCACGACGTGACGCTGGACGACACCACCGACGTCGCCGACCACAAGGAGTTCGCCGCCCGCCGCCGCACGCTCGAGGTGCAGTGGGCCAACGTCACCGGATACTTCATCAGTACGCCCATCCATCATAACCACGTTCTTGTTTTCAACCGGAATCTTAACCACATTCCTATCTTCGGTCGACCTGCCAAGATCCAAGGATCAATTAATCAATCAATCGCCTTCCTGATTTGGCAGCTGATTTCACGTTGGCCGAGCTGAAAACGCTGAGAGTGAAGCAGAGATGGTCCTTTCGGGACAAATCTCACAATGGTACGCGTACACTAATTCCATCATTATTCTGGTGGAAACAGATCATCCGTACGCATCTAGATTAATCCCCTTTGTTTGTCAAAGCATTGCGTCTAGATTAACCCTCTCTGTTTGTCAAGGCATTTCTCCCATCATCACCTTCGACGAGTTCATCGACATCGCGCTGAACGCCAAGAGGGTGGTCGGGATCTACCCGGAGATGAAGAGCCCCGTGTTCATCAACCAGCACGTACGTGATCAACACACATCCATAAACAAAGCCACGAACAACAAGCACCATCCATATAACTGGATGAATACTTGCTCTTCATTAATCGTCCATGAATTCACTCGCCGATCGATGGCAACAACTGCAGGTGAAGTGGGCGGACGGGAAGAAGTACGAGGACAGGTTCATCGCGACGCTGAAGAAGTACGGGTACGGGGGCAAGTACATGACGAAGCAGTGGATGGAGAAGCCGGTGTTCATCCAGTCCTTCGCGCCGACGTCGCTCATCTACGCCGCCGACCTAACCGACTCGCCCAAGGTGTTCCTCATCGACGACGTGACGGTGCGGACCGAGGACACGGACCAGTCGTACGAGGAGATCACCTCGGACGAGTACCTGGACTACATGAGGGAGTACGTGGTCGGGATCGGGCCGTGGAAGGACACGGTGGTGCCGCCGACGAGGGACAACAAGCTGGCGACGCCGACGGACATGGTGGCCATGGCGCACGCCAGGGGCCTGCAGGTGCACCCCTACACGTACCGGAACGAGAACCGCTTCCTGCACTACAACTTCAGGCAGGACCCCTACGCCGAGTACGACTACTGGCTGAACGGCGTCGGCGTCGACGGCCTCTTCACCGACTTCCCCGCCAGTCTCCGCCGCTTCCAGGACTGGACCGCCGCCAAGAACTGATCGGCAAAACCATACTTACATGGCTACGTAACGGGTGGTAGCCACACACAGGTTCAGATAGGTTTCTCTGTTTTCCTTGGGTTGTTTATTGCGGTTTCGCGCCCTGAGATAAACTGATCTCAGGATTGGATTTTGCATTGGCGATACATGGATTTGTTACATCAGGACAGGACTGGTTTCTCTTATTTTCTCTTCTGTGATATACTATAATCCAAGGATTAGTTATGCTAGAAATATGCTTAATGTCACCACTGGAGTGGCTAAAGCAGAACTCTAAAACGGATGAGCCCTTACCTTCTTTAGAAACAAAACCTGGCCGTGCATCGCGCGAATGTGATGGTGTCACCTGTTCTCAGTTACTGTGAGCTACCAGCGACAGCATCAGACCATGTTTCTTCCCATTTTCCCTCAACTGGTGAGAGTTGTGTTCTCAGTTACTATAGATCTTTCTAACCAGAGGAGAAACAAATCAGTAACATATACTTAAGACATAAAGGTGTCAACTGAACCGGAAGTTGCAAATTCATCTTTCAGTCCTGGTTCATGTACATAATGTCTACATGGTGAATTATTTGCCAACATCAGGACATTTCTCTATATACAAGTTCACAACAGAAAAACAAAGCAAACGATGAGAATGTATTCATGCCCAACACTTCTGCAGATGATGTACAGGTATGCTACATTTGCACAAGGATAACAAAACTTTGCGGATGCATTTTCTTGCATCAATATTACCACACTGAAAAATCTTGTAAACGATACAATAAGATGGAGTCAGCCAATCGTGAATCAAATCTTTAGAACTAAGATTGTTAATTTACATCTGCTTCTCTTATCTGCAGATACATTAGTGGGTAATTAAGTGGGGAACTCTATTATACAAAGCTGGCATCTACAAGATAAGATCTAGTTAAACAATTGATTAGAAGAAGAAAAAAACATAAAGGGCCCCAAGTTACAGTTATCTGTACCTTCTAAACGTTCAGTAAGTGAATCATGCGCCCTCATCGGCGTTCAAGTATTGGGGGCTGGAGTTGCTTTAGTCGTTGAACAACTTGCTTCATAGTTGGCCGTATAGAGAGCGATTCAACAGTGCACATCACTGATAAATGCAACACCTCTATCAAGTCATCATGCGGGCCCACATCCCACAAACCATCGACAAAGAAATCACGAGCACGGCCTTGACGGAGCAGCATGCATGCCCAAGCAACTATGTTGAACCCATTGCCATAAGGAGAAAATGATGGATCCAAGGCCTTCTTGTCTGATATCAACTCCATCAGTACAACACCATAGCTATACACATCGGCTTTATCTGAAACACGGCAAGTCATAGCATATTCTGGAGCAACATATCCAAAAGTTCCAGCCACACCAGTCGTTGCATGGGTTTCCGAATTTCCCAAGAGCCTTGCCAGCCCAAAGTCTGAGAGGTAAGCATTATGGTTAGTGTCCAACAAAATATTGTTTGGTTTCACATCACGATGAAGGATCCTAGGAACACAGGTGTCATGCAGATAAGCAAGTGCTTTTGCAATGTCCAAAGCAATCTTATGCAGCATCTTCCATTCTACTGGTCGCTTTGATCTCTCTTGTATGAATCTCTCAAGATTTCCTCCAGGCAAGTAGTTATATATGAGAAACATTTCAGACTCACCAAGATGGTAGCCTACCAAGGTAACAAGATTGGGATGTCTTAATCTCCCAAGAGTTTTGATCTCGGCATGGAACTGCTCCAATCCTTGGAATCTCCCAACAGAAAGTCTCTTTATAGCTACCAAGACTCCAGGTGAAATTTCAGCTTTGTAAGTGGCTCCAAAACCCCCACTTCCAATGCAATTGCTTGCGTTGAAAGTTCCAGTAGCTCGAACAACAGTCTCATAAGTGATCGGCACTCCGATTTCTTGGAAGATTATAACTTCCCTTCTTCCAGATGATCGAGCTGACATAAAGGGTGCGCACTTTCTTGTGTAAATAAATAGTACAATCAGAGCAAGAAGGACTGAAACAATAGCTGTTGCTGATGTTATCGAAGCTATTTCGATCGCATTGAATGAACTGTTTCCTCCTTGGTTTGGTGGATCCACAGGCGCTGTATCGTTATCATATGAATTCAGATCACGACCCTGCTGAGCAGCGGAGGGAACAGCCAAGGTATACGTGTGACAAGATTGTAGCAAAGGATTTCCAATAATGCTGTCACATCCAACTGCACTGCTGTTCGTTGGCACTGGACCAGACAAATTGTTGAATGACACGTTAAACATGGTAAGCGATGCCGCATTGGCAAACTCGGCTGGTATCTTCCCAGTAAGTTTATTATTATCAAGGAGGAGGGCACTCAGATTTGTCAATTCAGCAAGTGCATGAGGGATCTCCCCTGAGAGGAGGTTTGAGGATAGGTCCAAAACCTTCAGAGACTGCACCTGATTAATATCATTTGGAATAGTTCCATTTAGAAGGTTATGACCCAAGGAGAGAAGCTGCAAATGTGGTAAGTTCTTGACAGAAGCCGGAATTTCACCACCAAGCTGGTTCCTACTCAAATCCAAGCTGATAAGATAATTCAACTGTCCAATACTTGTTGGTATCAAACCAGAAAGGCGGTTACCAGCAACACTAAGTACAACAAGAGAACTGCACAATGATCCAATCTCTGCGGGAATACCTCCTGTTATTACATTGTTGCTAACGTCCACAATGAAACCCCTTGAACTGTTGCACTTATTGAATAGGCCAGATTGCAACTCACCAACAAGATTATTCCCATCAGCAAGGAAAGCATAGGAACCCTGCATTCCCAGCTTCTCGGCAGCAATCGGCAAGGACGTCACTGTTCCAGTAAAATTGTTCTGGGCAAAACTATGGTAACTCGTCAAATCAGCAGCCATGACTGCTGAAGATGAAAAGAAGCCGGCAATCGCCTGATATGCAAAGAAGGAAGAGTATTCTGACACCAGATCATCAAATGGGAGCTTAGATGAAGGACAATCCTTTGAGAGAAACACTGGGATGGAGCCAGACAGCCGGTTCCCGCTGACATCAAACACATCCATGCAAGGCACAGGAAGCGATGGGTCAACTGAACCTGTTAACTTGTTCGAGCTCAAATTCAAGAACTTGAGATGCTTGCAGTCCAGCAGCCCTTTAGGAATCCCACCAGAGATCAAATTCTCTCCCAAATTCATCATCTCCAAGCTCTGGCAAGAAGTCCAGTTCCGAGGCAACTCCCCCTCCAGTGTAGCCCTTGGCGCCCATAACACCCTCAGCTTCGGCAACGCAGCAACAGCATCCGGAATCCCTCCCTCGAAATAGTTGAAGTCCTCAACATCCTCACCATCCGACGCATTCAAACCACCAACCAGCGCATAAGGATTGGACAGCACTAGAACTGAAAGTTCAACGCAACCACCAAGCTCCGCTGGCACAGGGCCGCTCAGACTGTTCCTTGACACATCCAAAGCACGCAAACTGCCGAGACGTCCGATCTCCGGCGGGATGACGTCATCCAACAGGTTGGAGGAGAGCAAGAGCGCCTCCAGCTTGCTGCAGTTCCCCAAGCTCCGGGGGATGCCACCGACGAGGAGGTTCCCAGAGAGATCGAGGAACTGTAGGCTGCGGCAGCCGGAACCGCCCAGTTCATCGGGGATGGCGCCGCCCAGGCGGTTGGAGGCAAGCGAGAGGCGCCGCAGCCCCAAGAGCGAGCCAAGCGCAGCGGGCACGGAGCCGTTGAGCTGGTTGTAGGCGAGGTC
The DNA here is from genome assembly GCA_022496015.1 of Hordeum marinum. Classification (NCBI taxonomy): domain Eukaryota; kingdom Viridiplantae; phylum Streptophyta; class Magnoliopsida; order Poales; family Poaceae; genus Hordeum; species Hordeum marinum. Next base: position 122,646,279 of record CM039673.1, on the reverse strand, counting down.
CAGCGTCCGCAGCGCGGCGCAGGCGAGTGACCGCGGGATCTCGCCCTGGAGGCGGTTGCCGGAGAGGTCGAGCACGAGGAGGCGGCGCAGCGACCAGATCGCGGCGGGGAGCGGGCCCGCGAGCGCGTGGGAGGGGAGCGCGAGCACGCGGAGGCCGCGCAGCGCCGCGACGGACGGGGAGAGCGCGCCCGAGAGGCGGCGGCCGGGGGAGGAGGAGACGTTGAGCACCACGACCTCGCCGGAGGCGCCGCACGACACGCCCGGCCAGAGGCAGTGGTCGGCCGACGCCGGGGACCAGTCGCGGAGGAGCCCGCCCGGGTCGGCGGTCACGGCCGCCTTGAAGCTAAGCAGGGACCCCCGCTCGCCGCCGCTTCCAGCACCAGACGCCCGAACGGCCGTGACGAGCAGCAGCAGCAGCGTGGGTAGGGTTTGGGGGAGGAGAGTGGCCATGGGACGCGGCGGCGGCGGGTGCCGCCGTCGCAATGGAGTGAGACAGTGAGGGAGGCTCGGGACCCGGTGCGGGAGCACGGCGGCGGCTAAAGGCAGGGTTTTTGCGACGGGGACCTCGGCTGGGGCGAAGTTCCGCGTTGCGAGCCCTGGGGTGGGGGTGGGGGTGGGGGTGGCGTGGGGTTTGCTTGGCTTGGAAGCTCGGAGCATGTGAGCGAGCTGGACGCAGCCGCACAGTCGTGGAGTACCACGGCGTGAGTGAGTTTGAATGTGGTTGGCACTTGGCAGGGAAGGAGACTCTGGTTGCTGTCACATTGACTCTGGTTAATCATTTTGGCTGCGCTGCTGGATGGCCCAGGCTTTTGTTAATGAGACCTTTTTAAGGCGATTAATGCAACTTATTCCTGGCAATAAAACAATGGCTTGTTATTTGGGCTAAGTGAGTTTCCCGTTAGTGTAAACAAAAGGTGAGTTCTCAGTTGCTCCACGTAAACATGATTTCCTTAGGGTCAAAATAAGAAGAATTTAAGAATCAAATTCGGGGCATTTTGGAAAATTTTCTAAATGCCCACGGAATATCATGCAGGGAGCCTAAAAGGGATTGCCACCTATACAATGGCTTATGTGTGTTGGTAATTGGTATAGGGGGCGTCATGGCCTTGTGAAAGAGTGATGCATTGTCGAGGTGATAAAAGTTGGGCATCGTCGTCGACGACGACGCTTGGATGTGTCCATGTCGATATGTAGCATAGTGGGTGTGGTAGCCGTCGAGACAAGAATCATATCAAATAGAACAAGAAAATATGGGATATCTATTAGTGAAGACATGTGGTGGTCCAATGATATATGGTCTTAATGCATCAAAGAATGGTATGTACAAACTAGCTGGTGAGTTCTTTTAAAGTGACATCACCACTCATTGCTGCAAAGAAAAACATTCACAATTCCTAGTGATAGACATGTGTTTCACGGTTCTTAGTATAGATATACGAGGAAAGTGACATATGATATTAGCATATGATAAGAGTTATTAAAGACAATTCTTGTAGAAACAACACATTAAATGTTATGTGTCACATATAACTTTCTAAAGTATAGTCATTACTCGATGTGATATGCACCTACGTCACAACTCAAATTAGGGTGGACCCATAAAAAATTCCAGAGGGGTTTAGAATGTGTGAGCAGGGGGTTTTATATGCAATTCAGAAAACGACAATTTTCAAGAATTTAACAGCATTTTGAAAATTGAGTCGAGGGGAATGGGCACTTAGCCGCCTTTGGCCGTCCCATGCTCAGAAGGTAATAAAAAACATGTAAGTTGGTCGTTGAATAACCCTATCAATATTTTGTTCGGGAACTTTGCATGGAAAATAAAATAATTCCTACGCACATACAAGATCTATCCATGGAGATGACCATCTACGAAAGAAGAGGTCGGATCCACATACCCTTATAGATCGCTAAGTGGGCAGCGTTAAGAAACGCGGTTGATATAGTCGAACGTCTTCGCGATCCAAATCGCAAGCCAGCCCGAGATCCAATCACGATCTAACGCCGAACGGATGGCACCTCCACGTTCAGCACACGTACAGCTCGATGACGATCTTCGTCTCCTTGATCCAGCAAGCGAGGACGAAGAGGTAGATGAGTTCTCCGGCAACACAATGGCGTGGTGGCGGGGGTGGTGAACTAATCCGGCAGGGCTTCGTCGAGCTCTACCAAACTAATCTAGAGAAGAGAGACGATCTAGAGGGAGGAGGGCAGCACGTGGCTTTTTCAGGTGGTGATTGCCCTCAAAACCTTCATTATATATAGGAGGGAGAGGGGTAGGTGGGGCGCCCTAAGATTTCCCCTAGGGCCCTTGGCTCAGAAGAGGGAGGAGTCCACCTCCCACAAGGGAGGTGGAGTCCCGGTAGGACTCCCTTCCCTCTTGGCCTCTCCCACCCCTTGCGCAAGGGCCTCCTGGGGGCTGGTTGCCTAGCCCACCAGGGGCTGGTGTGCCACCTCCTAGGCCCATGTGGCCCCTGGGGTGGGTGGGCCCCTTCCGGTGCACCCCCGGCACCCATTCGTCACTCCTAGTACACTACCGGAAGTGCCTGAAACTTTTTCATAGCCCAAATATCACCTTCCTATATATCAATCTTTACCTACGGACCATTCTGGAGCTCCTCGTGACATCCAGGATCTCATTCAAGACTCCGAACAACCTTCGGTCACCAACATACATAACTCAATAATACCGAAACGTCACCGAACGTTAAGTGTGCAGACCCTACGGGTTCGAGAACTATGTAGACATGACCGAGACATATTTATGGTCAATAAACAATAGAGGGACCTGGATGTCCATATAGGTTCCTACATATTTACGAAGATCTTTACCGGTTGAACCTCTATGTCAAGGATTCAGTTAATCCCGTATGCATTCCCCTTTGTTCTTTGGTATGTTACTTGCCCGAGATTTGATCATCGGTATCTCTATACCTAGTTCAATCTCGTTATCGACAAGTCTCTTTACTCATCCCGTACTATAAGATCTCGTGGCTAAATCTTTAGTCACTTTTCTTGCAAACTCATCTCGTTATCGGCAAGTCTCTTTACTCGTCCCGTACTATAAGATCTCGTGGCTAACTCTTTAGTCACTTTGCTTGCAAACTCTTTATGATTTTGTATCACGAGTGGGCCCTAAGATACTGATGGGGAACGTCGCATGGGAAACAAAAAATTTCCTACGCACATGCAGATCTATCCATGGTGATGAGCATCTACGAGAGGGAGAGTGGATCTACATACCCTTGTAGATCGCTAAGCGGGAAGCGTTAAGAAACGCGGTTGGTGTAGTCGAACATCTTTGCGATCCAAATCGCCGAGCTTCCCGCGATCACATCACGATCCGTCCCACGAACTCATCACGATCCGTTCCGCGATCTCATCACGATCCGTCCCGTGAACTCATCACGAACGGTCTCACGATCTTGTTCACGATCCTTCCGATCTAGCGCCGAACGGACGACACCTCCGCGTTCAGCACACGTGCAGCTTGATGACGATCTCCACCGTCTTGATCCAGCAAGAGGAAGTGGAGAGGGAGAAGAGTTCACCGGCAGCGTGACGGTGCTCCGGTGATGGTGGTGGAGCAATTCCGGCAGGGCTTCGCCTAAGCACTGCGGAAATCCGATCTAGCTGGAACGGGTAGCACGTGGCCGTAAATTCTATGCAAAACCCTTCTATTCCACCAGTATATATAGGAGGAGAGGATGAGGAGGGCTAGCGCAGGTCTGAGCCCCTCTTGGAGTCGGCCGAAGCCAAGGGGGAGGAGTCCTACTCCTCCTCCACTCCTAGTAGGAGTAGGACTCTCCCTTTTGCCTTTTTTCCACTCTTTTTCCTTTGGGACTCTTCCCCCAGCCGCATGGGCCTGTTGTGGCTATTCCACCAGCCCACTAAGGGCTAGTTAATACTCTCCCACAGCCCATGAAGCCTCTTGGGTCAAAATACCCCTCCCGGAGGTCTCCCGATACACTACCGGCACTCCCGGTACACTACCGATGAGCCCGAAACTTTTCCGGCGACCAAACTGGGACTTCCTATATATGAATCTTTACCTCCGGACCATCCGGAGCTCCTCATGACGTCCGGGATCTCATCCGGGACTCCGAACAACCTTCGGTCACCACCATACATAACTCTATACTACCGAAACATCACCAAACCTTAAGTGTGCAGACCCTGCGGGTTCGAGAACTATGTAGACATGACCGAGACACCTCTACAGTCAATAACCAATAGCGGTCCCTGGATGACCATATTGGTTCCTATATATTCTACGAAGATCTTTATCGGTCGAACCTCTATGTCAAGGATTCAGTCAATCCCGTATAACGTTCCCTTTGTTCTTCGGTATGTTACTTGCCCGAGATTCGATCGTCAGTATCTCCATACCTAGTTCAACCTCGTTACCGGCAAGTCTCTTTACTCATTCCGTAATACAAGATCCCGTGGCTAACACTTAGTCACATTGCTTGCAAGGCTTTGTTGTGATGTTGTATTACTGAGTGGGCCCTGAGATACCTCTCCGTCACATGGAGTAACAAATCCCAGTCTTGATCCATGCCAACCCAACAGACACCCTCGGAGATACCTATAGAGCACCTTTATAGTCACCCAATTACGTTGCGACGTTTGATACACACAAGGCACTCCTCCGATGTCTGTGAGTTGCATGATCTCATGGTCATAGGAACATATACTTGACATGAAGAAAACAGTAGCAATAAACTGACACGATCATATGCTACGTTTGTAGTTTGGGTCTTGTCTATCACATCATTCTCCTAATGATGTGATCCCGTTATCAAATGACATCACATGCCAATGGCTAGGAAACCTTGACCATCTTTGATCAACGAGCTAGTTCACTAGAGGCATACTAGGGACAGAGTGTTGTCTATCTACCCACACATGTAATGTGTTTCCATTTAATACAATTATAGCATGGATAATAAACGATTATCATGAACAAGGAAATATGTTAATAACTAATTTATTATTGCCTCTAGGGCATATTTCCAATAGTCTCCCACTTGCACTAGAGTCAATAATCTAGTTCACATCACCGTGTGATTCGCATTATTATGAATCTAACACCCAATGAGTTCTGAGGCTCGATCATGCTTTGCATGTGAGAGAGGTCTTATAGTCAACGGGTCTGCGACATTCAGATCCGTGTGTACTTTGCAAATTTCTATGTCAAACCGTAAACACCGCTACCACACTCCACTTGGTACTATTCCAAATGGCTGCTCCGCTATACGTATCCAGACTGCTACTACGAGTCATCCGGATTGGTGTTAAAGCTTGCATCGACGTAACTCTTTACGACGAACTCTTTATCACCTCCATAATCGAGAAACATCTCCTTAGTCTTTTAGTTACTAAGGGTAATCTTGACCGTTGTCCAGTGCTCCATTCCAGGATCACTTTGAAACCTTCTGGCCATACTTATGGCAAGGCTGACATCGGGTCTTGTGCACAGCATTGCATACATGATAGAGCCTATGGCTGAAGCATAGGGGATGACACTCATCTTTTCTCTATCTTCTGCAGTCACTGGGCATTGAGTCTTACTCAACTTTATACCTTACAAATCAGGCGAGAACTCTTTCTCTGACTGATCCATTTTGAACTCTTTTAAAATCTTGTCAAGGTATGTACTCATTGAAAGTCTCATCAAGTATCTTGATCTATCTCTATAGATCTTGATGCTCAACAATTAGGTAGCTTTATCCAGGTCTTTCTTTGAAAAACTCTTTTCAAACACCCGTTTATGCTCTCCAGAAATTCTACATCATTTCCGAATAGCAATATTTCATCCACATATACTTATCAGAAACTCTTATAGTGCTCCCACTCACTTTATTGCAAATACAAGTTTCTCGTAAACTTTGTATAGACTCAAAAACTTTGATCACCTCATCAAAGTGTATATTCCAACTCTGAGATGCTTGCTTTAGTTCATAGAATAATCACTGAAGCTCGCACATCTTTTAGCATCCTTAGGACTGACAAAACCTTCTGGTTGTATCTCATACAACCTTTCCTTAAGGAAGGAAATGATGTTTTGGCATCCATCTGCCATATTTCATAATTGAAAATTGCAGCAACTGCTAACATAATTCCAATAGACTTTAGCATCGCTACGAGTGAGAAAGTCTCATCGCAGTCAACTCTTTGAACTTGTCGTAAACTACTTTGCAACAAGTCGAGCTTTACAAATGGTAACATTTACCATCAGCGTCTGTCTTAATTTTAAAGATCCATTTGTACTTTAACGACCAGTCGTCCAACGAGCAAGTCCACCAAAGTCTATACTTGGTTTTCATACATGGATCCTTTCTCGGATTTCATGGCCTCTAACCATTTGTTGGTTTCCGGGCCCATCATCACTTCTCCATAGTTCGTAGGTTCATCGTTGTCCAACAACATGACCTTCAAGACAGGGTTGTCGTACTGCTCAGTAGCAGTACACGTCCTTGTCGACCTACGAAGTTCGATAGTAACTTGATCCGAAGCTTCATGATCATCATCATTAACTTCCTCTTCAACTGACATAGGCTTCACAGAAACATCTTTCTGTGCTGCGCCATTTTCTGGTTGAAGTAAAGGTTCAATAACCTCATCAAGTTTTATTTTCCTTGTAGGTCGATAGTAACTTGATCCGAAGCTTCATGATCATCATCATTAACTTCCTCTTCAAGTGTCGTAGGCTTCACAGAAACATCTTTCTGCGTTGTGCTACTTTCTGGTTGAAGCAAAGGTTCAAATAACCTCATCAAGTTCTATCCTCCTCCCACTCAATTCTTTCAAGAGAAACCCTTTCTCGAGAAAGGACCCAGTTTTAGCAACAAACATTTTATGCTTGGATCTGAGATAGAAGGTTCACCCAACTGTTCTTAGGGTATTCCATGAAGATGCATTTGTCCGCTTTGGGTTCGAGCTCATTAGGCGAAAACATTTTCCACACAAGCGTCGCAGCCCCAAACATTAAGAAATGACAGCTTAGGTTTCTATCAAACCATAGTTCACACGGTGTCATCTCAACGGATTTAGATGGTGCCCTATTTAAAGTGAATGTTGTTGTCTCTAATGCATAACTCCAAAATTATAGTAACAAAACGATAATAGACATCATAGCACGCACTATATCCAATAGAGCACGACTATGACGTTTAGACACACCATCACACTATGGTGTTCCAGGTGGCGTGAGTTGTGAAACAACTTTCACATTGTCTAAAGTTGTATGCCAAACTCGTAACTTAGATATTCACCTCCACGATCATATCGCAAACATATTTACCTTCTTGTCATGATGATCTTAAACTTCACTCTGAATTTGATTGAACCTTTCAAACGATTCAGACTTGTGTTTCATTAAGTAAATATACACTATATCTACTCAAATCATCAGTGAAGGTAAGAAAATAACGATATCCACCGCACGCTACAAGACTCATTGGATTGCATACATCAACATGTATCATTTCCAATAAATCACTTGCCTGTTTCATCAAAACAGAAAACGGTGTCCTTAGTCATCTTGACCAAGAGGCATGGTTAGCATGTCTCAACCGATTCGAAATCGAATGAGTCCAAAGATCCATCAGCATGGAGTTTCTTCATGCGTTTTATACCAATATGACATTTAGCAGCAGTGCCACAAGTATGTGGTACTATTATTATTAACTTTGTATCTTTTTGGCATCAATGTTATGCACATGTGTATTACTACGATCAAGTTTCAACAAACCATTCTTACTGGGTGCATGACCATTGAAGGTATTATTCATGTAAATAGAATAACCATTATTCTCTAACTTAAATGAATAACCGTGTTGCAATGAACATGATCTAATCATATTCATGCTCAACGCAAAAAAAACACCAAATAACATTTATTTTAGGTTCGTCACTAATCTCGAAGGTAGAGAGAGCATGCGATGTTGATCACATCAACCTTGGAAATATTTCCAACACACATCATCACCTCACACTTAGCTAGTTCTACGTTTATTTCGTAGCTTTTATTTCGAGTTACTAACATTTAGCAACCGAACCGGTATCCAATACCCAGGTGCTACTAGGAGTACTAGCAAGGTACACATCAATAACACGTATATCAAATATACTTTTGTTGACGTTTGCCAGCCTTCTTATCTACCAAGTATCTAGGGTTGTTCTGCTTCAGCGATCGCTCTCCTCATGATCGAAGCACTTAGTCTCTAGTTTGAGTTCAACTTTGGTTGCTTTACTGGAGCAGCAACTGACTTGCTATCCATGAAGTTTCCCTCCTTGCTCTTGCCCTTCTCGAAACTAGTGGCTTTAACTAACCATCAACACTTTTACGCTCCTTCTCGATTTCTACCTTCGCGGTGTCAAACATCGCGGATAGCTCAGGGATCATTATTTCTATCCCTGGCGTTTTATAGTTCATCACCAAGTTCTAGTAGCTTTAGTGACAGTGACTTGGAGAACTATATCAATCACTATCTTATCTGCAATACCAACTCCCACTTGATTCAAGCGATTGTAGCACCCAGACAATCTGAGCACATGCTCAACGATTGAGCTATTCTCTTTCATCTTACAGGCAAATAATCTTGTTGGATATCTCATATCTCGCAACACGGGCACGAGCCTGAGATCCTAATTTCAGCTCTTAGAACATCTCATATGTTCCATGACGTTCAAAACGTTTCGAAGCCTCAATTCTAAGCTGTAATGCATGACGCACTAAACTATCAAGTAGTTATCAAAACGTGTCTGTCAGATGTTCACAACATCTACAAACAACTCTAGAGGGGTTGGTGCACCGAGCGGTGCATTGAGGACATAAGCCTTCTGTGCAGCAATGAGGACAATCCTCAGATCACGAAGCCAGTCCGCAATATTGCTACCATCATCTTTCAACTCTATTTCTCTAGGAACATATAAAATTCAAGGGAGCTACAGCGCGAGCAAGTAATCTACAACATAATTTGCAAAGACACTACTGGCTATGTTCATGATAATAAGTTCAATTAATCATATTACTTAAGAACTCCTACTCAAATTGACATCCCTTCGGTCATTCGAGTGATACATGATCCAAATTCACCAACTCAAGTCCGATCATCACGTGAGTTGAGGTGGTTACAATGGTGAACATCATCATGTTGATCATATCTACTATATGACTCATGTTCGACCTTTCGGTCTCTTGTGTTCCGAGGCCATGTCTGTACATGCTAGGCTCGTCAAGTTTAACCTGAGTGTTCTGCGCGTGCAACACTGGCTTGCACCCGTTGTATGTGAACGTAGAGTCTATCACACCCGATCATCACGTGGTGTCTCAACACGATGAACTTTCACAACAGTGCACACTTGGGGAGAACACAATTTATCTTGAAATTTAAGTGAGGGATCACCTTATAATGCTACCATCGTACTAAGCAAAACAAGGTGCATAAAAGGATTAACATCACATGCAATTCATAAGTGACATGATATGGCCATGAACTTGTGCTTTAGATCTCCATCTTGAAAGCACCGGCATGATCTCCATCGTCACCGGCATGACATCATGATCTCCATCATCTTGATCTCCATCAACGTGTCGCCATCGGGGTTGTCACGCCCTGCATGCTTCTACTACTATTGCTACCGTTTAGCAATAAAGTAAAGCATTACATAGCGCTTAATGATTGACACGCAGGTCATACAATAATTAAAGACAACCCTATGGCTCCTGCCGGTTGCCGTACTCATCGACATGCAAGTCGTGAAATTCTATACATCACATGATCATCTCATACATCACATATATCACATCATGTAATTGGGCATATCACATCACAACATACCCTGCAAAAACAAGTTAGACGTTCTCTAATTGTTGTTGCATGTTTTACGTGGCTGCTACGGGTTTCTAGCAAGAACGATTCTCACCTACGCATAAACCACAACGGTGATACATAATTTGCTTTTCAACCTTCTCAAGGACCGCCTTTGTCGAATCCGATCCAACTAAAGTGAGAGAAACTGCCACTCGCAAGCCATCTAGGCAACAAGTTTCGTCGAGGGAACCGGTCTCTCGTAAGCGTACGAGTAATGTTGGTCTGGGCCGCTTCATCTCACAATACCGCTGAACCAAAATCCAACCAAGGGAGGAAGCAATCTAAGCATCAACGCCCACAAACCTTTTGTGTTCTACTCGAGATCTCATCAACACATAGACCTAGCTCATGATGCCACTGATGGGGAACGTCGCATGGGAAACAAAAATTTTCCTACGCACACGCAGATCTATCCATGGTGATGAGCATCTACGAGAGGGAGAGTGGATCGACATACCCTTGTAGATCGCTAAGCGGGAAGGGTTAAGAAACGTGGTTGGTGTAGTCGAACATCTTCGCGATCCAAATCGCCAAGCGTCCCGCGATCACATCACGATCCGTCCCGCGAACTCATCATGATCCGTTCCACGATCTCATCACGATCCGTCTCGTGATCTCAGCACGATCCGTCCCGTGAACTCATCACGAACGGTCTCGCGATCTTGTTCACGATCCTTCCGATCTAGCGCCGAACGGCGGCACCTCCGCGTTCAGCACACGTGCAGCTTGATGACGATATCCACCGTCTTGATCCAGCAAGAGGAAGTGGAGAGGGAGAAGAGTTCACCGGCAGCGTGACGGTGCTCCGGTGATGGTGGTGGAGCAATTCCGGCAGGGCTTCGCCTAAGCACTGCAGAAATCCGATCTAGAGGAGCACCGATGGAACGGGTAGCACGTGGCCGTAAATTCTGTGCAAAACCCTTCTATTACACTAGTATATATAGGAGGAGAGGAGGAGGAGGGCTGGCGCAGGGCTGAGCCCCTCTTGGAGTTGGCCGAAGCCAAGGGGGAGGAGTCCTACTCCTCCTCCACTCCTAGTAGGAGTAGGACTCTCCCTTTTTGCCCTTTTTCCACTCTTTTTCCTTTGGGACTCTTCCCCCAGCCGCATGGGCCTGTTGTGGCTATTCCACCAGCCCACTAAGGGCTGTTTAATACTTTCCCACAGCCCATGAAGCCTCTTGGGTCGAAATACCCCTTCCGGAGGTCTCCCGGTACACTCCCGGCACTCCCGGTACACTACCGATGAGCCTGAAACTTTTCCGGCGACCAAACTGGGACTTCCTATATATGAATCTTTACCTCCGGACCATTCCGGAGCTCCTCATGATGTTCGGGATCTCATCCGGGACTCCGAACAACCTTCGGTCACCACCATACATAACTCTATACTACTGAAACGTCACCAAACCTTAAGTGTGCAGACCCTGCGGGTTCGAGAACTATGTAGACATGACCGAGACACCTCTACGGTCAATAACCAATAGAGGGACCTAGATGACCATATTGGTTCCTATATATTCTACGAAGATCTTTATCGGTCGAACCTCTATGTCAAGGATTCAGTCAATCCCGTATAACGTTTCCTTTGTTCTTCGGTATGTTACTTGCCTGAGATTCGATTGTCAGTATCTCCATACCTAGTTCAACCTCGTTACCGGCAAGTCTCTTTACTCGTTCCGTAATACAAGATCCCGTGGCTAACACTTAGTCACATTGCTTGCAAGGCTTTGTTGCGATGTTGTATTACCGAGTGGGCCCTGAGATACCTCTCCGTCACACGGAGTAACAAATCTCAGTCTTGATCCATGCCAACCCAACAGACACCCTCGGAAATACCTGTAGAGCACCTTTATAGTCACCCAGTTACGTTGCGACGTTTGATACACACAAGGCACTCCTCCGATGTCTGTGAGTTGCATGATCTCATGGTCATAGGAACATATACTTGACATGAAGAAAACAGTAGCAATAAACTGACACGATCATATGCTACGTTTGTAGTTTGGGTCTTGTCCATCACATCATTCTCCTAATGATGTGATCCCGTTATCAAATGACATCACATGCCAATGGCTAGGAAACCTTGACCATCTTTGATCAACGAGCTAGTTCACTAGAGGCATACTAGGGACAGAGTGTTGTCTATTTACCCACACATGTAATGTGTTTCCATTAAATACAATTATAGCATGGATAATAAACGATTATCATGAACAAGGAAATATGATAATAACTAATTTATTATTGCCTCTAGGGCATATTTCCAACAGATACTTCTCCGTCACACGGAGTAACAAATCCCAGTCTCGATCCATGCTAACCTAACAGACACCTTCGGAGATACCTGTAGAGTACCTTTATACTCATCTAGTTACGTTGCGACATTTGACACACACAAGTCACTCCTCCGGTGTAAGTGAGTTGTATGACCTCATGGTCATAGGAACAGATACTTGACATGAAGAAAAACTATAGCAATAAACTCACCTGATCATATGCTACATTTATAGTTTGGGTCTTGTCCATCACATCATTCTCCTAATGATGTGATCCCGCTATCAAATGACATCTCGTGTCTATGCCAGGAAACAATGACCATCTTTGATCAACGAGCTAGTCTACTAGAGGCATACTAGGGACACAATGTTGTCTATTTACCCACACATGTATTTGAGTTTCCAATCAATACAATTATAGCATGAATAATAAATGATTATCATGAACAAGGAAATATAATAATAACCACTTTATTATTGCCTCTAGGGCATATTTTCAACATATTTCTTATCAACAACTCTATCAATTGTGACTAACGACACTTCTTTTGCTGGCTTCTAGAATAAGTTGCACCCTACCAAACTTATTCTAGAAACCAAATCAAAATTATTTTTTTAGAAACCTACTAATTAAGACTTGACTAATAGGCTTCTAAAAATATTTTTTCTTGGCTTCTAGAATAAGATAGGTAAGAGGCACCTTATTCTAGAAGCCCAAAAGAGTCACTAAAAGGTTATTCTGGTTAATTTTTTGTTTTGCTTTTATCTATGCTGACTTAGGTTTCAACTACGTTCTGATGATCTTTTTTTCATTCATATATCATGTTGGAATGTTATTAGAGATACTATTTGTTTTGGGAGGAGAGTGAATTTGTTAGGTGCGTGGTTGTGGAGTCATTACACATTTTGGCCTTGGTAACAATCGATGGCGGTTGTATGAGCCACATGGGAGCTCTTATTTCACGATGAAATAGTGGAATTGTTGTCATAACGCTCATGCTCACACGGGCATGCCCATGAAGCTCTTGCCCGCTCAACTCAGCTCCCTGCTTCGCTCGCTCGCTTAGCTCTTTTAGCTCGCTTTGTTGCTTGCTAAGAAAAAAATGATTATTGTTTTATCATTTTATTAGATAATTTCTTGCGTGTTGCAATGGGATATAAACATTTAAGCATGTTAGCCAATGATTTACCTGTCCATATTAATATGGTTGTGTAAATGAATATTTATCAACTCAGGCTCATGATTTACCCACCTAATTTTATGAGTTTAGTATTTGGTAATACTTATTGGCTTACCAAAAAAAATCATTTGGTAAGTTAGAAAAAGTGGGACAATTAAGATGATTTTTAAGAAAAAAACAAAGATATGAGGGAAAATCAAAACAATAGAGCAAGGAGGCACAGAAGGTTGGACGAAATATTTTGTAGGAAAAGACCAACTCCAACGCATGACTCCAAACGAGAGCAACACCAAAAAAACCATAATTAGACTTTTTAATAAACATTCAACTTCCATAAATGCTCCCACTAATTCGACTAATATCTTCTCTATGTGTTTATTGTTGATCTGCGGATTCTCGAGCTTGCTCACTTCTTTCTTCTTTGATTCTAAAAAGTAGATGTTGTTTCCCCTTAGTCTCTTCTTTAGTCTCATCTCTAACCTTAATTCTAGCAACGAGTTCACGAGCATCTAGCAAATTTCGTGCTATCAACGGATCAATGTATTCTTCTTTTCAACACCAAAACCTGCATCCATCCTACACACGAATTTGAGTAAAATAAGCTAACAAAATTGCATCGAATCCGAGAACACAAGTGAATCAAGAGAAGCACATAACCCTTGTTTTGCGCACTTGAAGAACACCCATCCAGGATATCTCGGCGTCATAGAAACACGACACACGACCTGCCACGGGCAGTCATCTCACTTTATAAGAGGCAGTGGTGAGCCGACTAGTCGTTGGTCCAGCGCCGAGCCAGGGCGACGATCGGGCGTGGCTTAGTCGGCAAACCGATGACGGGATAGATCCGAGCGGCTAGATGCAGAGGCAACATCTGCATGTAAACGTCGAGGCATTACCGGGGTTGTGCGGTCTGATACCCGATCAATCCATGCCAAGGTGCAGTCGTTGGTGGCCGAATATGGTCGGTAGGATGCGCCAAATCCCATAATCGCAGGTCTACCGGTTGGCCGCCCGTGCCGGGCCGAGACAGGCACCAAGCCGGTGGTTGTCCCGGGGGGGGGGGCTGGAGAGAGAAGCGGCCGAAAAAATGGGCGGCGATAGCTATGGGGAGAGTTTGGGCATGGGGGGCAGCGGGCGGGGGAGGGGGAGAGAAAAAGGGGCGTTTGTGTCCTCGACGGACGGGCTAGGGTGCTCATCCGCTCGTGTCTGCTCGACGCAAAAATGACCTAAATTTGGGCCGGAAATGAATAAAAACGTACACAAAACGAATATTTGTCTGCTTTGCTCCCGTGCGTTGGGTCGTGTTATTTGTCTGTTTAGTTCTAAACAGACGTGGCCCATCCGTGAACGTGACCGAACTATTTGGGGTCATGGGATGGAGTTGGCCTTACATCTTTTCTAAGTATTAGAGATTAGAGAAAAAGTTTATGTGTTTTAAGGAATCTTGGATTTTATAAAATGTTGCAAACTATAAAAACATAAAAAAATAAAAAAAAGTGTGTGAACTTTGAAAATATTCGTGGTTGCAAACAATATTTTCGAATTTGATTTTTTCTTGTAAATTTAAAATGTTCACAGACTTCAGAAATGATCGTGAACTTTAAGCACCGTGTACGTGTAGTTGTGTACCGATCCGCAACACCTGCGAAAGGCCAGTCGAAATGCGAAAAGCCAGGCTTTCCGTTGCCTTTCCTTTCCTCCCCGTCCCACGCCGCCGGTGCTTTCTCACCGTCGCCTCCCGCGCCAACCCTCTCGCACGCACCCGCTCTCACGCCCTCGATCTACCGCCCGTGTGCTATCATCCTACGGCCGCCACGGCCGTGTCCGAACGGCCTCCTCGCTGGTGTGGCTTCTCCCCACCCGTTGCTTTCCGCGCCGAGGGGCTCGGAGTTCCGAAAGCGACGGGGGGCGAGAGCCCACCACACCACCTCACGCACGGGCGGCGTGGGACCGCAGCAGGGCCGGCGGGCAGTGGGCTGGGTTGGTGGTTTCCGGTGGCTCTCCGAGTGGAGGCGTGGGGCCTGGGGCCAGTCAACGGCGGCGATGGGCAGTCAAAGCATGCAACGGCGGTGGTAGTGGAGCACGCGCAGGGGATGGATAAGGAGAGAGAGAGAGAGTGCGGTGCGCGGTGGTGGTGACCGGTGTGGTGCGGCGTGGATCCGGCATGTTTTGCGCGCTAGGGATGGATTTTCTGAGAGAGGCTGACGCCGACGGGGCATAATGGAGCCGAGTCGGCTCCGACGAAAAAGCTCCGGCCGCCGCCGCCGCCGCTAATTATGTAAGTTGCTCAGGATTAATACTAGCAAACTGTGATACGTATAAGATAACTTGGCGGGGTCCAAGCCAGGTTAACAAATTGTCTGTAACGTCTGAGCCATAAACAAGCGGGAGCAACAATTATGCCAGGGCTGTTTTTCTCTGTGTTAGGTGACTTGCTACGTCGCTAGCGATGGACGATAACATTGTTCAAGCCTAAGCTCAGTTGCTTGTCCGCTTTGGAATAAAGAAGCGCAAAAGTGGCGGTGAGCGGCCACCGACGGTGTGAAGCTATTCAACTTTTTCGGCGGCATCTCCAAATCCAAGCAACCATCGATCTCTAGCAGACGGCAGCCCGGCCCGGTCGCCCGGCACGATCTTCCTCACGGACCGGACTCGGGTCTACATTTTAAGTCCGGTGGTCGGGTCGGGTCGGGTTCGGGGCCCGATGAAACTGGAAATTACGCCTAGTCGGTCTGGGTCAGGCCGGATTTTTCGGGCTCGGGTCCAAAAACTAGGCCCGACGGTCACATTGGGCTCAGGTCTGAGTTTTTAGCATCGATTTTTTTCGGTCCGATCCGAGGCCCGACCCAGCCCGAGATCTGTCCAGGTATAATCTCTAGTATGTACAATAGTGTCTTGATCTTTTGATGGGGTGATGTCGATTTTAACTAGATGAGATTGGTCATCGGAGTGCATCGGTCATTAGATGTTGTGTCTATGCAATAGCTAAGCCAATTCAAGTAATGTTATTGACAGCATTGGTAACATGATCAATTTAACGAGGAAGCAAGAATCAAAGATATGCAATCTGAATTGCCGATAGAAGATGTTGTTAGAGTTATATAACCATGTACCATTTGTATGTTCAACTGTTTTGGTTGACGACCTACTATGTGGTGCATGAGGCTTATTTTTCTATGATTTTTTTTAATTTGCCCTTGGGCAGCCATGTACTGACGGTGGCATCTCCAACACCCTCCCACATGATTTGCGGATCATTGGCAGTGGGGTGTTCGGAGGACGTCGTGGCGGCGCTGGTAGATGGGGTCGTCCCGGTGAATGATCCAGCAAGGGCAAGCTCCACGGATCAAGTGGAGATTCTTTGTCGAATCGTGCATCGACAAACGGCGGCGATGGCGATCCGCCCGTGGAGAGGTCCTCTGCCTAAGCTACGTCTATCTTCCCTTACCTTGGGTGATTTCATGGGACCTAGTTCATGGACAGTTGTGAAAGAAAGGTCGCCGGCCGACGACACCGTCACTGGAGTCGACAACGAACCGGCGCTAATGAGGCATGTTTGCAGTGGCGGAGCCAAAAAAAATAGTTGAGGTGGGCCAAGTGTAGTTAGAATAGATTGGGAAGGGCCAAAGCATAGGAAAACATACTTGTAGCACTAAATAATGACTAATTATGCATTGCACATCAGTATATATAGCAACAAATTCGTAATATTAGGGGGGCAGGGCCCTTGCTGGTCCCCCTATCTCCACCACTGTCTGTTTGAATTTGCTTATTGGTCAGGCTGGGTTGGAGCAGGCCGAAGTTCGGTGAGCCCAAACTATCCTCGTAATGAAGCATGTGGCACTTGTACCAGGTTCTGAACCAGAGGCCTATGGGTCTGGGATCACTAGACAGAAGCATCGACGTGGGAGTTCCTAGTTCACGTTGCAGGCGCCCGATAACGATCCGGCGCCTTCAGCATCGGTGGCATGGGCTAGCCCACTAGCACGCTCGCGAGCTGTCCATTTTTTTGTTTGTTTATTCTCGTTGATCCAATAGGAAAATAACATCCAGATTTTCTATTTGCTATGAAAATAAAAATATGAAATCAAAAAAGGTTTATAGATTAAAGAAAAAGGTTCATCCATTTGAAAAAATGTTCATATCTTTAAAAAAGGTTCATAAATTTTGAAAAAAGTTCATCAATTTGAAAAAAAGTTCATTGAAATTGAAAAAAAATCATCCAATTTGTAAAAAGTTCATACAATTTGTAAAAAGTTCATTAAATTTGAAAAAAGTTCATAGAAATTCAAAAAAAGTTCATGTATTTTTTAAAAAAAAATTCATTGAACTGGAAAAAAAGTTCATAAATCTTTAAAAAACCCATCAATTTTGGAAAAAGATGTCATCCATTTTCAAAAAGATGTTCATCGATTTTCAAAGAAGTTCATCGGTATTCAAAAAAGTTCATAGAATTTTAGTATTTTAGAAAAGGTTCATCGATTTTCAAAGAAAAGTTCATCAATTTAAAAAATGTTCGTCAAAATTTAAAAAGTTTAGCGGTATTCAAAAAAGTTTGTAGAACTTTCAAGATAAAGTTCGTCACTCGGCATCTAGATGGGCCAGCCCATTTAAGAACGTTGCAGACGTCAGTTAACAACATGCATGTTAATTGGCGCCTGCAGCCTCAGATAGGAAATGCCGGATTCCCATCGTGATTCATCAGCGACAGAGCTTTGCATCGTAGGAAAAATAGCATAGTGGGTAGAAGGAACGAGCAGTCCCCACTGCCGCGCCAGCCGCCACCTCCACGCAATTCTCCACCGCGTGTTGCACGCCAACCTCCGCCGCCTGCTGCACGCACGGAGGCACGAGGCACTGCACTGCATGCAAGGGCTATGGGTGATGGGTGATGGGTCATGGCAGTCCGGCAACCGAGGACGAGGGAGGCACTCGCACAGCGAGTGGTAGTGGATCCCCAACGATCAGAGTGAATGAGTGATGAAAAGTGGGACTATGACGGACATGGCGCATATGGAGACGATCGCTACCGGGGCTCATCCTCGAACGGAGGAGGTCGCGGGTATGGCGATCAGCGACAACACGATGCTACCGGCGGCCTGGGATACGTTGTACCGCTCAGAGGTTTCATCGAGGGAGCCACTGACCCTCCCAACAGAACTCGAGGGGGGGTCATGCCGGGCTGAGGTGTTTGAGGGTACGATGGCCGTGGTGTCGGTTGCAACTCTCGCCGAGACCCGTCGCCCACGATGGATTCGCCCTCATCCCGTAGGGACCCGCCCACGACCAATGTGAGGACTACGATGGCGAACGAGGGGACATCAACACTTTCTGCTGCTACACCGGTGGTGCAGGTCGTGGTGGTCGCGGCGACGCTAGTGGCGACCGGCGCGCCGACGCCAGCACTACCTGGTTTTGCTATGGCGGTAGTGCGGGCTCTCATGGATGTCTCCGTACCGGCCTACCGGGGACGAGGACTTCGGAGGACCTGGACTCGACGAGTGACATAGGGAGTAACAAGTCAGGAAATGATGGTAATATAAAAGGGCGGCATAAAAATGAAAAATTATACTACTACCGGTGTGGACAGCTAGGACACTTCGAGGTTGGGTGCAAGATTAAGCTCTGCGATTTGTGTCTCAAACCTGGGCACGAGGTCGTGGAATGCCCTCTTTTGCTGGAACCGGCTCCCCTACCGTACGAAACCCTACCGTAGGAATCCTCTTTTACTCATCCTACTGGGGTGGTTGCACCGTGATATGGACGGGTGGCGATGTCTCGGACATGGACGCCAGGGCAGCGACCTCGGGGGTGGTCCGCATGGTTGGCTCTCCGGCGGGCGCCATGGCGGAGGTGGTGTGATCTCCTTCTTGGTTGTGCGGGTGACAAGAGGTGGAGCGGCGGTGTCTCGAGCGTGCTATATGTCTTTGGCAGGTGTGTAGGACCGAAAGTATGTCTAGAGGGGGGTGATTAGACTACTTGACCAAATAAAAGTTTTGCCTTTTCCCAAATTTTAGTGTTTGCAGTTTTAACATTCATGGCAAGTCAATTTCACCCTACACATGCAAGTCTAAGAGTATAGCAGCGGAAAATAACAACAAACATGAGTAAAAGGGATAGGGTAGGAAGATCAAACGCAATTGTAGACACGATGAATTTTCCTGTGGTTCCAATAGGTGGCGCTATCGTACATCCACGTTTATGGAGTCTTTAACCCATGGAGGGTAACAGTCACGAGAGTCCACGGAGGGCTCCACCCATATGGGTCCACGAAGTAGCAACCTTGAATATTCCATATGGCTTCCGTCCACGAAGTACTAGCCTCACTATGGGTAGATCTTCACGAAGTAGGCGATCTCCTTGCCCTTACAAACTTCTTGGTTCACTCCACAACATGAAGTAGGAGGCTCAAAAGCGACACCTAACCAATCTAGGAGGCACCACCCTCCAAAAGGTAATAGGCTCGGTAATGACGATGAACTCCTTGCTCTTGTGCTTCAAGATGATAGACTCCTCAACACACAATCACTCTCTCACAGATTTGGCTTGGTAGAAGAGATGGGATTGGTGGAAAGAAACCTGGGGAGGCTAGAAATCAAGATCCATATGGTTGGATTGGAAGATCTTGATCTCAACACAAAGGTAGGTGGTTCTCTCTCAGAAAATCTGATAGGATAGGTATGGAATAGTTCTGAGTGCTTCTCTTTCGAGTAGGTGGTGGTGGAGGGGTATATATAGGCATCCCCAAAAATCCAACCGTTACACACAAAATGACCAACTCGGTGACACCGACGTGTTAATCTCGGTGGTACCGAAGTGATCAAAAAGTGGCAACTTTTGAATCTCGGTGAGACCGATATAGGCAACTCGGTTGCACTGATAAGGTGACCAACGGTCAAATTTCCAATCCCAGTGACGCCGACCCAACAATCTCTGTGGTACCAAAAATGTGAATTTGCGTAACAGAAAGTTGGCAACCTAAACTCGGTGGCACCGACATGGAATTGGTTGCACCGAAGTGGCTAGGGTTTGGCAAAGTCTGTCTAGGTTCCGGAATCGGTGGCACCGGGATAGGAATGTTGGTTGCACCGATTTTGAATGTTTGGCTATAGACAGATTTTGGTGGGAGAGCTTGTGGATGTTTTTGGTGACTATCACTTGTGCACGTATGAGCATTTTGTTCACCAACAAAACCTTACCCCATTTTAATAGTATTGGCTTTCCTATGAACTCAAAGTGATTTCTCACAAATGTAAAATGTAGAGTCCTCTTGCTTGAAGCTTGGCCAACCTATCTCCTTGCATCTTGGGGTATGTCCACAATCTCCACAATCCTTTTGCCATCCCTATCATTGAACTTTTCCTGAAATATACTTGGTGGAAACATTAGTTCAATGACTTATATGTTGTTATTAATTACCAAAACCACCAAGGGAGCAAATGTGCTTTCAATCTCCCCCTTTTTGGTAATTGATGACAACATATAGATCAAAGCTTCGACACAGATATAATCAATGAATATAATCGTCGCTTTGAGAAGTATGTGATAAGCAAGAGCTCCCCCTAAATTTGTGCATTATTTTAAATTTGCATTTGAATGCAAATGCACAATCGATTAGGTACATGAGTCACTTCTTATATGTCATATACAACTTGGTGGTGTGCGAGAATAATTAGAATGAACATCATAGCACAACACAATCAAGCAAAGATGAATGATCATCACATAAGCATTAAGATGATAGGAAATAGTAGCATCACACATTAAAGCGTATGATCAAACATCATCAAGCGTGTATCACAAGCAACCAAAAGATGTCAAAGCAAAACAATTGTATTTTGAAAAAAGCAATAAACACCAAAATGCTCTCTCACTCGAAGCCTAAAGATCTATATACACTTCTCCCCCTTTGACAACAAGTTACCAAAAAGTTCAAAGGCATATATCTAAGTGTTCTTGGGCTGATCTCCTCCGGTTGTTGATGAAGGAGTCGAGAGAACAACGTCGACAAATATCTTTGCAGATGTCATGGATGGAGTTGGAGTGGCAGCTGGAGGAACTGAAGCTGATGGAGCAGGAGCTGAGGTGACAGCAGTAGGAGCTGATGAAGAGGGCCTCAAGTCTAGAGCAGGCACTATGGTCGATCTAACCTGAGTAGTGAACTGTGTGCTTGACCTGAGAGGTGATCCATCCTCCTCCTCATCATCATTTGAAGAAGTGGAAGAAACCCGAGGGATGTGCACTGAGTCAACTTCCTTCTAAAGCTCTATGACTGTCTTAGTCACCTTGTCCACCTTATCATTAAGAGTCTTGATCCTAGTTTCAAAGATCCTCACAAGACTGTTCTGGTTGTCCAGAATCGCCTTAATGTCCTTTTACATGCCCTGAACTGATGAGATGAAAAGATCCATTTGCTCATTTATGGATCTAGGGACTTGAGCACTAGTGGCTCGAGCTGCCTCTGCCTCTGCCTGAGCTGCAGCTGAAGTGGGATGATCTGGGTTCATCACCATGATGTTATCCTCAAGCTCTGGCTGTAGGGGAAAATGGGGACTGTCAAGAGCAAATATGTGCTTCTCAATCTAAGAGTTGATAAGCATCTGGATATAGGGTGCATAGCAGCAATAGCTCTTCTGATCAGCAGTAACCCTCTTGACTGTCTCAACAATCAAGTCCATGACTCTGATCCTGGTGTGACTGTCAAGGTGGATCAACATGTTGATGGAGTAGCTTCGGATCATCTTGTCATCTCCTGACTTGGGCATCAAAGTATGCCTCAGAATGGTGTTCATGGTACGGAGGCCAGCTTGAAGATAGTAGATGGATCCTAGCTTGTGAGATTGCACTTTGTCTGCAGGGATAGGAGTATACATATCCTTCGTGGCATTGTGGCTTCCTTGGATTCCATGTAGATATCCAAGTCTCCATCCTGAACCTCAGGGACTCCTAGAAGTGCAGCCCATTCATCAACAATGGACTCATATCTTGCTCCTTCTCTCATCCATACAATCCTACCATCTCCATAGAAATGTGCAGTGGAGTAGAATTGCATGATCATCTCATCATTCCATGCAGTAAGTTCTTTGCCAACAAACTCATCCAAACCAATGCAGTGGAAATTGACTTGGACACTTGGAAACTAGTCCTCATTCTCCTTAATGAATTTCCAGTCTACATACCTCATGTCACTCATAGCCGGACTCTTGTTAAATAGCACAGTCTCATAGAAATCCTGTTGCTCTTTGGTGTAGAATTTGTAGTCCACGTGTGTCTTCTTCCTTTGGGCATATGGATCTATAGCTCTCCATGCCTTCAAACCCGAGTCTTTCCTCTTCTTCATATCTTCAGCAAGTGGATAGCTGGCATTATGTACTAGAAGGTGTGGTCTGAGTTTCATCAAGGTTGTCAAGTCATCATCATGCTCAGCTCTGGAAGCAGTTCCCTTGTTCTTTTCAGAAGTTGGAATCTGCCTAGATGTCCTCTTAGGCTTTTCAGCAGCAGCCTTCTTGGATTTGGTGCTCTTGGATGTACCATACTTGGGCATAGCATCAACTAGAAGTTTCTTGGCCTTGTTTTTGGGAGGGGCCTTCTCAACATGTTCTTCCTCCTCTTCCTCAACAGCAGCACCAGCAGCCTCCTCTGGATCTTCATACATAGATGTAGGCCTGTCAGTCACATGGATTATCCTCTTCCTGGATCTGTTATCCCATGCCTTCTTAGCCCTAGCACTCTCATGTGCTTTCATAGCTCCAGAGCTAGCATAGACTTTGCTAACAATTCTCCTGGAAGAAGTGGCTTTAGTAGCAGACTTCTTAGTAGCCTTCTCTTGCTTCTGGGCAAGAATCTCCTCAGGGACAAAGTATGAATCTTCCTCATCTGAATTCAGCTTCCTCCTGGCCCTAGTAGCAGCCTTGGGCAACCCATGGGAGCTGGGGGTGCCTGGATCTGAAGATGTACTAGGCTCAGGGCTAGTGCCTGAACTCATATCAACACCCTGCTCTGGCAAATTCCGACTGTCCTGAGCATCTGACATACTGACCCTATGAATTGAGTATAGAAGAGTAGAGGAGGATGAGTCATCACAAAATGAGCCTGGTTTTTGAAAGATTGAATAAAAGATTTCCAAGGTTTTGCATTCTATCACATGGAAATCGGTACAACCGAAACAAAGTTTTCGGTGCTACCGTGACTAACTATCCTTTAACAGAAACTTGGCACTCTTTTCGGTGAGACCGAAAAGAAGTACTCGTTTTCACCGAGACAGTTCTCAGCAACACAGAAAGAAAAATCGGTGACACCGATTTGTTTGCTTTGGTTCCATCGAGTTCCATCGGGCGGAAGGCAAACCCTAGTAAAACGATCATTTGCTAGACTATAGGAATTTCTTGTGCGTAGGAATACATGCAATAGGTGGATCATAGATAAAAACAAATCCAATGTGCAAGAATCAGATGGGGAGCGCAAAGGAGGTCAAATCCGTACCCTAAATCGGCGACGGATCCGCTACGGCGGTGACGATGGAGAAGATTTCGTCGATGGTGGTGATTCCGAGCGACGGAGGAGTGCAGGGGGACAAGGGCGATGATGAGGGGTCTTGAAAACGTTAGCTTAGGGTTCTGAGGCACGACGGTTTGAGGATGAATTTCAAAGTGTCGGGGTCCATAGTATATATACCCACCACCGTCGATGACGCTGATTCTATATTGTCGGTGTCGCCGAGTTCCTCAACTGTCAGTTGCCAGGGAAACTTGGTGTAACCAATAATATGGAATCGGTAGTACCGAGATAGAAAAGCAGATCAACCCTAGGCATTCGGTGAGACCGAGATTTTGGAGTTGGTTCCACTGAGATGCACTTGAGAGGTTTTAATGGCCAGTCCTTGTCGATACGGAACTCCGAGTGCTCCACACACAGAGGGATCGAAAAGCACTTGCTCAAATTTTGTGATGCAGCATTAATAGAGTATGATGTGAGAAAGCATAGATAGCTAAAGAGTGGTCCTAGGAATTCTTGTCCATCCAGTTGGCAAAAAATAAATCAAAGATCAAATAGCAACAATTGGATGTCCTCGAATGAGAAAATAAATGCAGACCAACATGCTCACACAATAAGATGTCAAATGAAATCATGACAAACATGCACAAACACTCTAGCAGCTAACAAGCACTTGCGTGATGACGAAGTCATCTATATATGAGTATTTGACTTAGGAGCCAAGTAAGAATACTTGATCATAGGTCATACTCATCGTTTAAGCACAAGTGGGGTTACCACTTTTACATAAAGCATTTAATGTTGTCACATACTAAGAGATGCTTTGACTCAAGTCTTAGAGTAAAGCTCCCCCTTGATGTGACATCCACCCATAAGAGGGATAAACTAACCTTGGGTTTTGTCGATGAAGACTTCATGTTGGTGAGGTAGTGGCGGATGCTCAAAGTTGATGAATATCACCAAGAGTTGGGAGCATCCTTGTTGTTTCCTTACTCTTTTCACCTACATGGGTTAGTCCCAACACACAAGAGACAAATACAAGGATATCGATGGACATGGAGTGCAAAGCATGTGTGATGATGTCCATTGATTTGTTGATTACCTTGTCCCTTGCTTACCTTTGAGGGAATGTGTGACTCCTTGAACTATTGCATGGGGTTGATGTTGATTGCAAATAGATCTTGCCAATAATGAATGTGAGTGAATTTCATTGGCGGAGTCACCCCTCAAGAACTTTCTAGTTCTTCTTCTTGGGGACCCACATCAAGTTTATGGGGATCCTTGGTGTTGTAGTAGCCTTTGTAGACGTTGAGCTTGAAGTAGCCTTGGGAACCCACTCCACCATAGCTAGGGATTCATCTTCATATGAGTCAATGTCCTCTTGAAGCTTGTTTTTGCCCTTGAGCTTCTGGTCTTGTGGTGGAAGGTCATATTGAGTGTTTGTCCCCTTGGGAAGAGTATTTTCATACTTCTCCTTTTGAGGAACAAACTTGGGCTCGGGATATTGACCTTCTTCCCATTCAACTCCATTAGCGTTGAGTAGCTAACACCACGATTCTTCCGGTATCCTCCGTGCTTGTGTACAATTTCCTCAAATTGCTTACACCCGACAAGAATCTTGTAGATACCTTTCTCTATAATTCCTTTCAATAAAGCATTTTCTTGCTCAAGTGTAACTTGGCTAAGAGAATCATCATTAGTGGAATCAATAGAACTACTAGGAGCAACATCATTGGGTTTAGCATTTTTATTGTTGCTACTAGATGAAGAACCTTTCTTGTCTTTGTTACTACTTTGCTTAGATTTAACTTATGGCATGAATGTAGACAAGAGTAGTCGTTTGGCAAGATAAGAGGAAGTCTTCTTTCGAAGATCGTCATTGATAGCTTTAAGGAACTCATGTTCTTGCTCTAAATTGATCTTCTCGAAGCGTAGCTTCTCATGTGTCCTTACAAGCTCTCTATGATCTTCTAGAGTTGACTCGTGAGCTAACTTAAGAGTTTTTGGTTCTTGAGTTAGCCGTTCTATTCCAACTTATCATCATCACACGACCTATCTACACTAGAGTGAGTACTAGCAAGTTCATTTTCATTATCATTACTAGATTTTTCACATAGCATGTCATCTTCAATTAACAAGTCATCTTCGTCACTATTGAAATCAAGATAATCGGGGTGTGATACCTTGGGGCCTTTAGCCATGAAGCAACTTCCACTCCCTTCGTTTGGTGAATCAAATAGATCATAGGAGTCGGTAGTCACTAGTGCAATTCTGACAGCACCTTCATCTTGACTATTCTCGGAGTTGGAGTGATAGCTTCTCTCGGAGTGGTTGTCGGAGTCGGAGCTGGAAACCCATTCACCAATATGAGCTTGATGTTTCCTTCTTGAGTAGCTCTTGGTGTACTTGTCCTTCTTCTCCGAATCTCTACTTCTCCTTGAGGGTCTTCCTTCATAACGATCATCTCTACTCCTTCTCTCTCTTCGATGTGACTCGTCTCTTGGGCTTCGTCTTCTTGGTGACTCTTCTCTTTGTTTGTTGGGAGCCGTGCACTCATTGGAGTAGTGTCCGGGATTCCCACAATTGTAGCAGTTTCGGTCACGACTTGACAAATGATTCTCTTCATATCTTGAGTTGGATCTTCGATCTTTGCTTCTATTCTTGTACAACTTGTTGAATTTCTTGACCATGAGGCTTATCTATCCATTTGTGACAAGGTTGTCGATTGAGGTAGCGGGAGCATCACTTGTGGCTTTGTAAGCACCGCTAGACTTGTGGTGAAGCTCTTCCTTGTCTTTGAGTGTCATCTCATGTGCAACAATTCTACCAATCACTTCCATTGATTTGAGATCTTTGTAGTTGGGCATCATTTAGATCAATGTGCAAACGGTGTGATATCGATAATCCAAAGCTCAAAGTATCTTCTTGATGATGAATTTGTCAGTCATTTCTTCGCTTCCTAAGCCGGCAATCTCATTGGTGATGAGAGCTAGCCTAGAGTACATCTCAGCGACTCCTTCACCATCCTTCATCTTGAACTTGTCAAGTTGACTTTGAAGAACATCCAACTTGGATTCTCTCATAGATTCTGTACCTTCATGCATATCAATCAAAGTATCCCAAATATCTTTTGCATTCTCAAGACGATTGATCTTGTTGAATTCTTCAGGGCATAGACAGTTGAAGAGAATGTCACATGCTTGAGCATTGAGTTGCAACATCTTCAACTCATCCACGGTCGCTTCATGATCGGGTTCCTTTCCTTCCGCAAAGAATTCACCTTGCATTCCAACACGAACAACATCCCAAATGGAGGGGTTATGACCAAGCAAATGGATTTTCATTTTGTGCTTCCAATTAGCAAAATTTGTGCCATCAAAGTACGGACCTCTACAGTGATAATTTCCCTCACTAGACGCCATACTTCTCCTAGGTTGTGAAAGCAATTGAATGGATACCAAAGCTCTGATACCACTTGTAGGACCGAAAGTATGTCTAGAGGGGGGTGATTAGACTACTTGACCAAATAAAAGTTTTGCCTTTTCCCAAATTTTAGTGTTTGCAGTTTTAGCATTCATGGCAAGTCAATTTCACCCTACACATGCAAGTCTAAGAGTATAGCAGCGGAAAATAACAACAAGCATGAGTAAAAGGGATAGGGTAGGAAGATCAAACACAATTATAGACATGATGATTTTTCCCGTGGTTCCAATAGGTGGTGCTATCATACATCCATGTTTGTGGAGTCTTCAACCCATGGAGGGTAATGGTCGCGAGAGTCCACGGAGGGCTCCACCCATAAGGGTGCATGAAGTAGCAACCTTGACTATTCCATATGGCTTCCATCGACGAAGGACTAGCCTCACTATGGGTAGATCTTCACGAAGTAGGCAATCTCCTTGCCCTTACAAACTTCTTGGTTCACTCCACAACACGAAGTAGGAGGCTCCCAAGTGACACCTAACCAATCTAGGAGGCACCACCCTCCAAAAGGTAATAGGCTCAGTAATGACGATGAACTCCTTGCTCTTGTGCTTCAAGATGATAGAAACCTCAACACACAATCACTCTCTCACAGATTTGGCTTGGTAGAAGAGATGGGATTGGTGGAAAGCAACTTGGGGAGGCTAGAAATAAAGATCCATATGGTTGGAGTGGAAGATCTTGATCTCAACACAAGGGTAGGTGGTTCTCTCTAGGAAAATCTGATAGGATATGTATGGAATAGTTCTGAGTGCTTCTATTTTGAGAAGGTGGTGGTGGAGGGGTATATATAGGCATCCCCAAAAATCCAACCATTACACACAAAATGACCAACTCGGTGACACCGATGTGTTAATCTCGGTGGTACCGGAGTGATCAAAAAGTGGCAACTTTTGAATCTAGGTGAGACTGATATAGGAAACTCGGTTGCACCGATAAGGTGACCAACAGTCAAATTTCCAATCTCGGTGATGCCGACCCAACAGTCTCTGTGGTACTGAAAATGTGAATTTGCATAACAGAAAGTTGGCAACCTAAACTTTGTGGCACTAGTATGGAATTGGTTGCACCGAAGTGGCTAGGGTTTGGCTGAGTCTGTCTAGGTTTTGGAATCGGTGGCACCGGGATAGGAATGTTGGTTGGACCGATTTTTAATGTTTGGCTATAGAAAGACTTTGGTGGGAGAGCTTGTGGATGTTTTTGGTGACTATCACTTGTGCACGTATGAGCATTTTGTTCACCAACAAAAGCTTACCCACTTTTAATAGTATTGGCTTTCCTATGGACTCAAAATGATTTCTCACAAATGTAAAATGTAGAGTCCTCTTGCTTGAAGCTTGGCCAACCTATATCCTTGCATCTTGGGGTAATTCCGCAATCTTAACAATCCTTTTGCCATCCCTATCATTGAACTTTTCCTGAAATATACTTGGTGGAAACATTAGTTCAATGCCTTATATGTTATTATTAATTACCAAAACCACCAAGGGAGCAAATGTGCTTTCAAGGTGGTGTTGCCTCAATCTGGTTCTGGAGATCCGATCTTGTTTCGCTCATCATAGAAGCCTCATGGTGGCACGAGGGAGCAGCCAAGTGAAAGCTTTGTGCCCTGGCGCCGCCGCCGCCGATGCTCGCGGGCGCTGTTCTCTTCTTGAAGACGTTGTCGTGGTGCTCCCTTCCGTGGCTGGGATTCAGTTGAAAACCTTTGTCCGTCTGGACTTGGCAATGATGACGCTCTGTGTCGTTCTCCCTCTTGGGGGCGTTGTCATGGAGCCTAGGTGTATAGGACGTAGTGTGACATTGTATCTGGTCCTATCTGTTTTATCTTTTGGTAGCGTAGGCGCGTGCGTCTGGCGTGATCCGGGTATTTCTAGGATCGGTATTGTATGAGGGTCACCCCATAATCTTGTGTTGTTCGACCGTGTACTTTGTTTGTATGTTGCTTTATATATAAAGCGGGGCAAAATCCTGTTTCGAGAGGAATTACCCTCGAGGGTTCACACTTGAGGTGTTGCACAACAGAGTCATTATCGAGAATGGTGAAAGAGGAATCACCCTCCGTAATCCAGGACCGACTAGCTTCGTTACAGAGTTATCATTAGGAGTGTGTTACGAGGTATCACCCTCGGCACTCGATGGTAGCTCTGCAGAGTCGTACAACTAAGGGTGTGTGTGAGGTGATGTGTCGAGCTCACGACGTCCATCACATTGATCAGTCATCGATGATGAAGCGGGTGCAACAGGGACTAGGTGAGGGGTCACTGGTGGATCACTAGCCAACCTATACTAAGCATATATGATAACAAGTAAGGTAACAATAGCAGGTTACAAAAATAGGCTATGCATCAGAATAGGATCAAACAATACAATAGCAAAATCTAATGCAAGCATGAGAGAGAAGGAATGGGCGACATAGGAATGATCAAGGGGTTTTGCTTGCCTGGAAGCTCTGCTTAAAGGGGATGGACGTCAGAGGTATCGTCATACCCGGTAGCAGCGTCGGTCTCGGGGGGTCTATCAGAGAGAAGAGGGGGAACAAATAATAAATATAAAGCAAACAAATGCATCACGAAGCGTGACAAGGCAATATGCAGTGCTAGGGGTGACCTAACGTAGTGCTACACGTTACAGACGGAGCAGGTAAATATCTGTGGATATTTCCCGGGTCTTAGGCATTTATTGGACAGACAATCCGCAGGGGAAAGTTCCATGTTCATCATGCTAGGGGCATGTGACAGATGAACGGATGTTATATTTTTCTCGGCAACTTTCATATGTAAATTATTTTCGTCTAACTTACGGATTGATTTATATGTTTTCCCAAAGTTTTAATCATTTTCTAAAATTTACTGGATTTCTTTTAATTCGAAAATTGCTTTACTACGTCAACATGAGTCCAGCAGTCAACCCAGCTGTTCTAGGTCAAACCTAATAGTTGGGTCCCACATGTCATAGACAGTGGAATTAATCAATGTTTAAATTTAACTAAATAGGTTAATTTGCAGGTAGGACCTGCTACTTCTTGAGCTTGCATTGGTTTTGCCTTGAAGAGGAAAGGGTGATGCAGCAAAGTAGATAATTATTTTCCTCAGTTGTTGACAACCAAGATATCAGTCTAGTAGGAGGTAGAAGCAAGGCCCCAATTTATGTACCTACACAAACAATCAAATAGTTGCACCCAACGCTATAAAGGGGTTGTCAATCCCTTCACGATTACTTGCAAGGATGAGATCTGATAGAGATAGATACAAAAGATTGCTAGAAGTAAAGCTAAGTAAAAGTAAATAAAATTGCAGCAAGGTATTTTTGGTTTATAGATCCGAAAATATAATATGGAAAATTGAGTCGGGGGCCATAGGTTTCACTAGAGGCTCCTCTCTTGAAGGAAAATAATACGGTGGGTGAACAAATTACCATCGAGCAATTGATAGAAAAGCGCATAGTTATGACGATATCCACGGCAATGATTATGCATATAGACATCGTGTCCGTGTCAAGTAGACCGAAATGATTCTACATCTACTACTATTACTCCACACATCGACCGACTCCTTCCTGCATCTAGAGTATTAAGTTCATGAAGAACAGGGTAACACATTAGGTAAGATGACATGATGAGGGATAAACTCAAGCAATATGATGAAAACCCCATCTTTTTATCCTTGATGTCTACAATACAAATACGTGCCTCGCTACCCCTACTTTGTTACTGGGTGAGGACACCGCAAGATTGAACCCAAAACTAAGCACTTCTTCCATTGCAAGAATTACCAATCTAGCTGGCCAAACCAAACCAATAACTCGAAGAGACTTGCAAAGATATTAAATCATTCATATAGGAATTCAGAGAAGATTCAAATAATATTCATGGATAATCTGATCATAAACCCACAATTCATCGGATCACGACAAACACACCACAAAAGAGTATTACATCGGATAGATCTCCATGAAGATCATGGAGAACATGGTATTGAAGAACATAGAGAGAGAAGAAGCCATCTAGCTACTAGCTATGGACCCGAAGGTCTGTGGTGAACTACTCACGCATCATTGGAAGGGCAATGGGTTTGATGTAGATGCCCTCCGCGATCGAATCCCCCTCCGATAGATTACCGAAAAATGCTCCAAGATGGGATCTCACAGAACAGAGGCTTGCGGCGGCGGAAAAGTATTATCGGGCTCTCTTTGGTATTGGGGAATATTCTTGAATTTATAGGCGAAGAATTAGGGTTGAAGGAATTACTAGGGGCCCACAAGCCAAGGAGTGCCCCCCAGGGCACGCCCAGGTGGCTTGTGACCCACCCATAGATCTTCTGGCCTCTTCTCCAAGTCTCCTGGGTTCCTTATGGTCCAAGAAAAATCATTGTAGAATTTTATTCCGTTTGGACTCCGTTTGATATTCCTGTTGCGCATTACTCAAAAAAGGAAAAAAACAGAAACTGGCAACTGGCACTAGGTTAATAGGTTAGTCCCAAAAATAATATAAAATAGCATATTAATACATATAAAACATCCAAAACAGATAATATAATAGCATGGAACAATAAAAAATTATATATACGTTGGAGACGTATCAACATCCCCAAGCTTAATTCCTGCTCGTCCTCGAGTAGGTAAATGATAAGAAAAGAATTTTTGATGTGGAATGCTACCTAACATATTTATCCATGTAATATTATTTATTGTGGCATGAATGTTCAGATCCATAAGACTTAAAAAAATCTTAATGTTGACATAAAAACAATAATACTTCAAGCATACTAATAAAGCAATCGTGTCTCTTCAAAATAACATTGCAAAAGAAAGTTATCCCTACAAAATCATATGGTCTGGCTATGCTCCATCTTCCGCTCACAAAGTATTTAGATCATGCACAACCCCGATGACAAGTCAAGCAATTGTTTCACACCTTTTATGTTCTCAAACCTTTTCAACTTTCACACAATACATGAGCGTGAGCCATGAATATAGCACTATAGGTGGAATGGAATATGGAGGAGGTTGTGAGGAAAAGGAGAAGATAGTCTCACATCATCTAGGCATATCAACGGGCTATGGAGATGCCCATTAATAGATATCAATGTGAGTGAGTAGGGATTTCCATGCAACGGATGCACTAGAGCTATAAATGTATGAAAGCTCAAAAAGAAACTAAGTGGGTGTGCATCCAACTCGCTTGCTCAAGAAGACCTAGGGAAATCTTAGGAAGCCCATCATTGGATATAGAAGACAAGTTATATAATGACAAATTCCCACTAGTATATATGAAAGTGACAAAATAGGAGACTGTCTATCATGAAGATCATGGTGCTACTTTGAAGCACAAGTGTGGGAAAAAGATAGTAGCATTGTCCCTTCTCTCTTTTCTCTCATTTTTTTATTTTCTTGGAGGGAATCTTTGTCTTCTTTATTTATTTATTTGGGCTTCATTGGCCTCTTTTATTATTTTTAAAGTCTAGAGTCTCATCCCAACTTGTGAGGGAATCATAGCTTCCATCATACTTTCCTCACATGGGACAATGCTCTAATAATGATGATCATCACACTTTTATTTACTTACAACTCAAGAATTACAAATCGATACCTATAACAAAATATGACTCTATATGAATGCCTTCGACAGTGTACCGGGATGTGCAATGATCTAGCATAGCAAATGACATCAAAAAAATGGACAAGCCATGAAAACATCATGCTAGCTATCTTACGATCATGCAAAGCAATGTGAAAATGATGGTGCGTGTCAAAATAAACGGAACGGTGGAAGTTGCGTGGCAATATATCTCGAAATGGCTATGGAAATGTCATAATAGGTAGGTATGGTGGATGTTTTGAGGAAGGGTATATGGTGGTTTTATGCACCGGCGAAAGTTGCGCGATACTAGAGAGGCTAGCAAAGGTGGAAGGGTGAGAGTGCGTATAATCCATGGACTCAGATTAGTCATAAAGAACTCACATACTTATTGAAAAAGTCTATTATTTATGGAAGAAAAAGTATTAGACGCATGCTCCTAGGTGAGAGGTTGGTACGAGTTAACCATCGCATGCTCCCAATCCTCACACAAAGGATAACAATCAATAAACAAATCATGCTCCGACTTCATTACATAACGGTTCACCATACATGCATGCTACGGGAATCATACACCTTTAACACAAATATTTCTACCAATCAACAATTATTCACTAGTATGACTCTAATATCACCATCTTTATATCTCAAAACTTTATGCAAGGAATCAAACTTCTCATAGTATTTAATGCACTTTATATCAAAGTTTTTATTATATCCCTCTTGGACGCCCATTATATTAGGACTAAATTCATAACCTAAACCAATTACCATGATGTTTAAAGAATCTCAAAATAATATAAGTGAGGTACAACAGTTCAATTATTTCTATAAAATAAAACACCATCGTGCTCTAAAAAGATATAATTGAAGCACTAGAGCAAAATTGCCTAGCTCAAAAGATATAAGTGAAGCACATCGAGTATTATAATAAATACACGATTCATGCATTTCTCTATCAAAATATGTGTGCAGGAAGGATTATTATGCCAAACTAAAAATCAAAGACTCATATCATACAAGATGCTCCAAGCAAAACACATATCATGTGGTGAATAAAAATATAGCCTCAAGTAAATTTACCGATGGATTGAAGACGAAAGAGGGGATGCCTTCCGGGGCATCCCAAAGCTTAGGATATTTGGTATCCTGGAATATTACTTGGGGTGACTTAGGCATCCCCAATCTTAGGATCTTTCCACTCCTTATTCCATAGTCCATCAAATCTTTACCCAAAACTTGAAAACTTCACAACACAAAACTCAACAAAAAACTCGTGAGATCCATTAGCATAAAAAAATCACCACTTTAGGTACTGTTTTGGACTCATTTTTATTTATATTGGTGTAATATATACTTTATTCCAAATTCTCCATGGTGCATACCCCTCGATACAACCCATAGATACATCAAAATAAACAAACAACACAAAGAAACAAGAATCTGACAAAAACAGAACAGCCTGTAGAAATCTGTAATCTTCAAATACTTCAGTAACTCCAAAAATTCTGAAAAATTATGAAAATCTGTTAAATTTGTATATCAATCTTGTGTAAGAATTTCATACTCACTCGTCGCTCTGGTGAATTTATAAAATTCCTGGACTGAGCGCAAAAGTTTCTGCTTTTCAGCAAGACCAAATCAACAATCTCCGTAGACCATCCCAAAGGTGTTACTTGGATAAAAAACTAATTAAAACAAAAAAACACAATTAATACATAGGTAATAATGTGTAAATCACTGAATAACAGAAGCAAAAACATAAACATGAAAATAAAATTGGGTTGCCTCCCAACAAGCGCTATTGTTTAACACCCCTAGCTAGGCATAACGCAATAGATCTAGGTATTGTCATCTTGGTATGCAATCCATAAGTAGCTCTCATAGTAGATTCCTAAGGTAATTTTATTTTCTTTCTAGGAAATTGTTACATGCCTTTCCTTAACGGAAATTGGAATCTAATGTTTCCTTCTTTCATATCAATAATTGCACCGACCGTTCTAAGGAAAGGTCTACCAAGAATAATAGGACATGTAGGATTGCAATCTATATAAGGAACAATGAAATATATGGGCACATAATTCCTATTTGCAAAAATAAGGAAATCATTAATCCTTCCCATGGGTTTTTTAATAGTGGAATCCGCTAGATGCAGATTTAAAGAGCAATCAACAAGGTCATGGAAACCTAGCACATCACATAAAGTTTTCGGAATCATGGAAACACTAGAACCCAAATCACACAAAGCATGGCACTACTAATCTTTAATTTTAATATTAATAGTAGGTTCCCACTCAGCATAAAGTTTTGTAGGTATAGAAACTTCCAACTCAAGTTTTTCTTCAAAAGATTTCATCATAGCATCAACGATATGTTTAGTAAAAGCCTTATTTTGATTATAAGAATGTGGAGAATTCAACATGGATTGCAAAAAGGAAATAAAATCAATCAAAGAACAACTATCATAATTAAAGTCCTTGAAATCCAAAAGAGTGGGTTCATCGCTATTTAAAGTTTTGACCTCTTCAATCCTACTTTTACCAATTTTAGCATTAAGATCTATAAACTCCGAATCATTGGGATGACTTTTAAATATAGTTGACTTATCTCAAGTCCCACCTTTATCAGGATTTATATTGGAAAACAAATATTCAATAGGAGTTACATTAATCACTTTAAGATCTTCATCATTATTATCACGAGAACACACTTTTTCAAGCCATTCACACTTAGCACGCATTCTAGCGGTTCTTTTCTTACACTCATCAATAGAAGTTCTCATAGATTTTAAATACTCATTAATATCAAGCTTGGGTGGACTATATCTAATTTTCAAAGAATCAATCTCAAGCAAAATTCTATCAACGTTCCTAGCCAAATCATCAATCTTGAGCAATTTTTCTTCAATCAAAGCATTGAAAACCTTTTGCGATCTAATAAATTATTTAATATTATTCTATAGATCAGAGGGAATCTTATTATAATCTCCATAAGCATTGTTGTAGGAATTACCATAATTATTAGAGGAATTACTAGGAAACAACCTAGGGTTGAAATTACCTCTATACGCGTTATTACCAAAATTGTTCCTACCAACAAAATTCACATCCATAGATTCATTATTATTCCCAATCAAAGAAGACAAATGCATATCATTAGGATCAATAGGACAACTCTTACTAGAAAACAATTTCATTAATTCATCCATATTTGCACTCAAAGTATTTATTTCTTCAATAGCATGCACTTTTTTACTAGTAGGAGATCTTTCGGTATGCCATCGAGAGTAATTTGCCATAATATTATCTAAGAGTTTTGTACCTTCTCCTAATGTGATTTCCATAAAAGTGCCACCCGCGGCGGAATCTAAAAGATTCCTAGATGCAAAATTCAACCCCGCCTAATTTTTTTGTATAATCTTCAATAAACTCAAACCATGTGTAGGGAAATTTCTAATCATTAATTTCATTCTCTCCCAAGATTGTACAACATGCTCATGATCAAGTTGCTTCAAATTCATTATATCGTTCCTAAGGGAGATGATGTTAGCAGGCGGAAAGTACTTGGAAATAAAAGCATCTTTACACTTATTCCATGAATCAATACTATTTTTAGGCAAAGATGAAAACCAAGTTTTAGCACGATCTTGTAGTGAGAACGGAAATAGCTTCAATTTAATAATACCATTATCCACTTGTTTCTTCTTTTGCATGTCACACAACTCAATGAAAGTATTTAGATGGGATGCGGCCTCTTCACTAGGAAGGTCGGAAAATTGTTCTTTCATAACAAGATTAAGCAAAGCGACATTAATTTCATAAGATTCCACACTAGTGGTGGGAGCAATCGAAGTACTAATAAAATCATTATTATTAGTATTGGAGAAGTCTAACAATTTGGTATTCTCAGACATCGCGACAAAGGACGCAATCTAGCACACAAGCAAACAAAAAACAAATAAAAAGAAGAACGGAAGAAGGGCGAATAAAAGGGCAAATCTTTTTTTTTCTGAAAATCATTTTAGAAGTGGGGGAGAGGAAAACGAGAGGCAAATGGCAAATAATGTAAATGCAAGAGATGAGGTTGTGATGGGTACTTGGTAGGCTTGATGTATACTTGCTATGTATCCTCCCTGACAATGGCGTGAGAAATCCTTCTTGCTACTTCTTGAGCTTTCGTTCGTTTTCCCTTGAAGAGGAAAGGGTGATGCAACAAAGTAGATAAGTATTTCCCTCAGTTGTTGAGAACCAAGGTATCAATCCATTAGGTGGTACAAGAAAGGCCCTAATTTATGCACCTACACAAACAATCAAACACTTGCACCCAACGCTATAAAGGGGTTGTCAATCCCTTCACGATTACTTGCAAGGATGAGATCTGATAGAGATAGATATAAAAGATTGCTAGAAGTAAAACTAAATATAAGTAAATAAAATTGCAACAAGGTATTTTTGGTTTATAGATCCAAAAATATAATATGCAAAATAGACCCCGGGGCCATAGGTTTCACTAGAGGCTTCTCTCTTGAAGGAAAATAATACGGTGGGTGAACAAATTACTATTGAGCAATTGATAGAAAAACGCATAGTTATGATGATATCCAAGGCAATTATTATGCATATAGGCATCACGTCCATGTCAAGTAGACCGAAATGATTCTGCATCTACTACTATTACTCCACACGTCGATCGACTCGTGCCTGCATCTAGAGTATTAAGTTCATGAAGAACAGAGTAACACATCAAGTAAGATGACATGATGTAGAGGGATAAACTCAAGTAATATGATGAAAACCCCATATTTTTATCCTTGATGGCAGAAATACTAATACGTGCCTCGCTACCCCTACTTTGTCACTGGGTGAGGACACTGCAAGATTGAACCCAAAACTAAGCATTTCTCCCATTGCACGAATTATCAATCTAGTTGGTCAAACCAGACCAATAACTCGAAGAGACTTGCAAAGATATGAAATCATGCATATAAGAATTCAGAGAAGATTCAAATAATATTCATAGATAATCTGATAATAAACCCACAATTAATCGGATCTCGATAAACACACCTCAAAAGAGTATTACATCAGATAGATCTCCATGAAAATCATGGATAACATGATATTGAAGAACATAGAGAGAGAGGAAGCCATCTAGCTACCAGCTATGGACCCGAAAGTCTATGGTGAACTACTCGCGCATCATCGGCAGGGGAATGGAGTTGATGTAGATGCCCCCCGTGATCGAATTCCCCTCCGGCGGATTACTTGAAAAGGCTCCAAGATGGGATCTCACGGGAACAGAGGCTTGCGGTGGTGGAAAAGTATTATCGTGGCTCTCTTTGGTATTGGGGGAATATTCCTAAATTTGTAGGAAAAGAATTAGGGTTGGAGGAGCTATAGGGGGCCCACAAGCCAGGGGGCACCTCCCCCTAGGGCGCGCCAGGTGGCTTGTGGCCCACCTGTAGATCTTCTGGCCTCTTCTCCAAGTCTCGTGGGTTCCTTCTGGTCCAAGTAAAATCATCATAGAATTTTATTTCGTTTGGACTCCATTTGATATTCCTTTTCTGCAATACTCAAAAACAAGGAAAAAAATAGAAACTGGCACTAGGCACTAGGTTAATAGGTTAGTCCCAAAAATAATATAAAATAGCATATTAATGCATATAAACATCCAAAACAAATAATATAATAGGATGGAACAATCAAAAATTATAGGTACGTTGAAGACGTATGAGGACCCACATATCAGTGACTGACTAAGTTGAACTAAATATTTAATTAATTAGCATAGTTGACTGGGTCATCCAGTGGGCCCGCTGGCAGTGACCCTGGAGGTGGCTCGAGGCCAGCCACGTCGGCGGGCGGAGCCGAGGTTGCTCCGACGACCACAAACCGCGATGGAGGGCTTGGGATGGCATCGGGATTCGGCCATAGGCCACCATTTGGCATGGGGTCAGTCGGGATCAAACGAGCGGAGCAAGCCACGTTCGTTGGTGGTGGTGGTGGCAGCGCCAGAGATGGCGAGAATCGACGTTGGTGTCGTGGTTTTGTCATGGCAGATGTCCTCATAGGAGAACTTAGGTGTGAGGCCATCGCCGCTGTGTGGTGACTCGAATGGGCAAAACCCTCCAAAACTAGTTCTACTTAAATCAATCATTTAAAATATTTCTATAGGAAATATTCTCATATAAATCCAGGAAAATTTTAGCAAGTCCGATATGAGTAATGTGATGATCTTTCAAGGTTTCATCCCAATCCAAATTGTTTTGCTTCACCAAAATATCCCAAAACCATTCATGTCCCGTTCCAAATTTGACGAACTCTACATTGCCAACTGTCTCCTATTGACCTTAATCTTTATGGGCACGTTCTCATCTCCAAATGATGCTATTACACCAAGTGGTGCATCAAGGAGAATATATGTGAATGCCTAGATCTACAGAAACTCGATTCTGTTAATTTCTAGGGTTTACAAAGTTTCCATTTTCAACTTTCTTCAATCTAGCTCAAACCTTGTGATCAACCTTCTTTTTACCCTCTATTCAACCCTATTAATTCTCATAGTAAGTGGGGAAAATCTTCTTTCCCAAACAACCATCAAACACGGACTGGTCATTTCTAGAAGTTACTGTTTTCACCTCTTCCCTATTTCTCCTAGACCCCAAATTTTACCACAACTTTCTATTGTCACCTTGTACCTCCAGTAAAAGTCCCATGGCCTCAGATCACTGATTGACGTGGTAAAACCCTCATTTTACCCCCTAGACAGCAAGAATCTACCTTTCTCTCCACTCCCCTCTTATTCTAGTGGGCCTCCAGAGCCTCCAATACTTCCCCCAACTTGTTTACTCCCTCCTAGACCCTCTAGACACTAGTGGCCATGCCCAAAACACTAGTGACATGCCATGGCATGCCAAACGGGCATTCTTGAATGCGCTACAGTGCCTAGCCGCACTGTAGCAGCCGCCCAATGCATGCCCCCGACGGCCTTGAGCCCCTCCATCATGTCTATCGAGGTGCCCTTGGTGTCCGTGACACGACAACCTGTCGCCCCCCTCCCCTCTCCTCCTCCCTTGCTCCCTTCCCGCACGTACCGAGCACCGCTGGGTCAGCCAACCCTCGGCCTCGCATGCGAGCGCCTCCCTCTCTCCTCTCTCTCCCCCTTCGGTCATGGACGACCCCCAGGAAGAGCGCACACCCCCCGCACCTCCTCCCGTGGCCTCCAGCAACGGCAGCAACCTCACCGGCACACGGGTCCACAATGCACCATCACCCCCTCTACAAATGGCCCTCCCCGAGCTCTCTCCCCCCTCTGATCTCTCTTTACTCCTCCCAATCACACAGTCTAGCCACCCCAACGAGCTCCCAGAGCCTCAACGCTCGGGATCGACCGAGGCACCACCGCATCGGGCCACCGTTGATCTCCGGATGTGGCCTCGCTCCGGATTTGTTTCCTTCTCCTTTGGGTCCCTTTCTCCTCTCTGATCCCTTCCCCTCCTTTTCCTGCTCTATTTGCAGCACTGGACGGCCCCAACGATCACCTCTCGAAGCGCCTATGCCACGGGACCTCATCGTCGTCAAACCAGGCACCCCGTCCGACCAACTTCACCTCCACCGCAATGGCGACTCAAAGTTGATCCCATTCCTGTCCTCGGTTGCCCACGTCATGTCCTGGATCATCGCCGTGAGCATCTCCGCCTCCCTGTCGAGGGGAAGGAGATGATAGGTGGGCTCCACCTGTCATCACCCCTTCCTCTCTCTCCCCTCTATGTGTGGCTGGCGCCCGAGCCATGCCCATCAGGTTTGAACTTGGCGAGCGCTGGCGCACCGGTTTGCCCAAGGCCGCTTTGCTCTGGGCCGGCCCAGCTACGACTAGTTCTGGCCCAAGTAACAGTGCCCTTTTTTCCCTTTTCTATTTTCTTTCTGTTTTGCAAATTTTCCACGGGACAAAATATTCCTCCAAATCCAAATATTCTTCCGTCTAAAATCTTGTAATATTGTGTAGAATTTAATGATGCCACTTGTGCCACTTTTTGAAAATAATCTATGTACTATTTTATTTAAAAACCCCTTTTTAAGCACTTTGATATTCTATTAAAATGCTTTTCACCACTTTTTACACTTCAAAACCAGAAAATAGTATTTTTAGTATTTTTAGTTTTAAACATACTATTTTAAAAATGTGGTTTGACATTTGTAGGGTGATTATTTTCTTTGTTATTATCGTGCTCATATTTTTGCCTTTTAATATTGCAATGATAGATAGCGTTGTTGACGAGGCAGTTGGACCAGAAAACTTTGAAACCCCAAGACTTTGTTGAGCTAGGCAAGCAACCCCTTGATCATGCCTAAGACACCTTTTCATGCATGTCATATAGCACCTTATCTTCTGATGAATTGATCATGATGATATGGTGGCCACTTTGGTGGATGCCTCTTACTTAATCATTGATACTTATATCGTGCATGACCCTACCTCTTTATGAGGGTGATGTGGGTGGGAGTAGTTAGGTTGCTAAGTAGATGCTACACAAAAAGGGTTGGGGATATGCATCATGATGGAAACAAAAGCTTTTTCAAAGACTTTTCAAAAAACCCGTCGGGTGCAACTAATGCCCGAGGGAGATGAGGATGAGCTTGGTAACCACTTGATAAATAAATGGTGTACCGGAGCAAGTTGTGTGTGTGTGTTTTAAAAAATGGAGAGATTTAAGATCTGCTGACCATCCCAACCTTACATGTACAACAACGATACCCCTTATGGCACTAGTGCAGAATCGGCCTGTAGTGCCGGTTCGAGAGGGCCTTTAGTGTCGGTTCTCAAACCGGCACTAAAGGGTGGGGACTAAAGGTCACCCCCCTTTAGTCCCAGTTCAACACGGCCCGGCACCACAGGCCCACCACGTGGCACCTGCTCGCGCCGTGTGGTGGCGGACCTTTAGTCCCAGTTGGTAACACCAACCGGAACTAAAAGTATTTAATTCTTTTAATTTTTGTTTATTTGTCCTTTTAATCCTTTAGGGGTTTA
The DNA here is from genome assembly GCA_022496015.1 of Hordeum marinum. Taxonomy (NCBI): domain Eukaryota; kingdom Viridiplantae; phylum Streptophyta; class Magnoliopsida; order Poales; family Poaceae; genus Hordeum; species Hordeum marinum. The sequence goes on along the minus strand of CM039673.1, from coordinate 122,604,359 downwards.
TGGATTAATTATGGTTTATTTTTCCTTTTAATTTTGTGTTTTCTAGTTAATTATTTTTCATTTCAAACATATATTATGCTACTACATAATGTACATGGTGTGCATATATATAAATAGAATTTCTCGTAGAACCGATTATATATATATATATATATATATATATATATATATATATATATAGGGTCACGCTATTCGTCACCCTGGTTTGGGAATAGTTATTCTTCACACCCCTCTATTTTGACATCGATGCACCGTAATTTTACGTTACATAATTTTTTTCTTATTTCATACGTAAAAAGAGACCGTAAGAAAATATATAATCACCATAATTTTTTTGTTACGTAAAATTACAAACATAAAAACATAGTGTAAAATATACATGAAATGCAATTTTTCTTGTCTTACGGCCTGTATTTTTATTTTCTTATGCCAAATTTTACGCAGTGGGTCAATATAAATGTAACCATTTGTATTTTAAATGTAATTTATTTATGAAAGGCTCATAAGATTACCTCGGTTGAAGAATAACCTATTCTACACCCTGGGTGATGAATAGAGTTTCTATATATATATATACAATTTCTCCTACAATTTGCGGATCATTACATATGAAGGAATTACTTCTTGATCTTCTAATGGTATTCTCCTTTGGGATTTATGACCTGGTCGACCAGAAATCCGGCTATTTCCTCTTGAATTGCTCGTACACGATCCTTTGGTAGGAGCTGGCCCCGCATCTCCGTCAGCTATAAGAAGGATATCAAGATGAATATATTAGTTGTGTATATATATATTAGCTAGACCATGATAAAAAAATTATGGATAGTGTTCTGACAAACGTACCCAAAGATTTCTTTCGTTTCTGTTCCTTTCAGACGTGATCATGCGAATGTTCTCGCAAACGTAGTATGCGCATAAACTATTCCCCTGCTCTTGCCTCATGACCTTTACGAGAATAAAATTCAACCAGGTAATAATTAATCAAGCATGATAATAGTATTGAAACTAGAATTAAAGACATGCACGGATGTAGCTATAGCTAGTATTACTTAATTACCTTGGGTCGCACCCATGTTAGCTTTTGCGCCGAGTCGCCCGGGACCTGTTTGATGAACTTGGCCCAAGCCCTGCCCCCCGGCAAAGAAAATGAATAAAGGAGTTATTAACTAGTTGATATCAGGAAATGAAGTAAAGAGGCCGACATAGTGCAATAATGACTGAAATTACCCGTCGAACATCCCCCCTGATGGTTGCGTATTCAGATGGATCCTTATATAGTGAGTCTAGTACTTCAACTTTTCCCTTGTCAACTTCAATGATTATCAAGATCCAGTGGTAACAGCATGTGCACACGTTTTGTATAATTAAGCGAGCATGTGCATAACTCATCAACTACACTTATTAACATCTAGTAAGCAAAAAATAGAATTTGTAGTACAAGATATAGTAACACTCACCCAAAGTTTTAAGGAAGTATTATTTCTGGTTGGGTGTTTAGATGCTTCAAAAACTCTAGCAGGGATTTCTCTGTGTCTTTTATCGAATATTGAGTTTCCCATATCTTTTGATTAACCATATTTGGCTCAATGAACCCAATGCCATAGCGTCCAACTTGTTTCATTTCATACATCTTCATTCTGCATAATACCATAGAAAAGAATATAGTGAGGATAATTACAGGTAATGAAGAAGAGCGTAGCTAGCTAGAGACTTAAATTACAGAAAGAAATCGCTTATAGACAATAGCAACTGACTAAAGATTTGTCGAGTGCGTCTTGATTTAATAACTGAAACAACTCTGCATAATGAATCCAAAAATCTTTTTTATGGAAGTAATGCCTATTCTTGACTCTCACCATGAGGGACTCTTGATTGGTATTTGTTGTTTCTTGCATGTACCACGTATGCAAATTGTACAATCTCGTTGGTAGAAGCTTGATATCTTCAGGCTTTATCAGAGGTTTGCCGTAGGCATATTGATATTTTACTTCCTCCTCTTTAAGTCCGGGGATTTCCTCAAGGCCTAGGAGTTGTTCAATAGTGAGACCGGCCTCTTAGCCTGCCTTATATGTTCGTCGGTTACTCCTATCCAATCGGCAGTACTCATAGTTGTTTGTACAATGAGCGGGGGGATCGATTCCACTGCCCGCTCTCCCAGCTAGGGAACAATTTTCCCGCTTTTTTCCAACTCCTTGGCTCGAGCTCGAGCTTGACTCCTTTTGCCCTGCAAGATATGACCTCTAGATATACAACACATATTCGCAGTCCTTCTGATTGACAGCCGGTCGAGCCATATCAATAAAGTGTTGTGAGACATGCTCAGGTACTTTCTCCTTTGGCGGCGGGGGCGGTTTCAGTCCAAAATGGGCCTTCACTTTGGCATCCACTACGGTGTCGAGTTCCTCCTTAGTCAGGTTGTAAGGCAACTTCGGAAGAGGCTTGAGGCTTGGACCATATTTGAATTTATTTCCTCTTGTACCGCTAGCCGTCATAGCTGTGGCCTCTCTCTTCCGCTGTTGCTTAGGCGATGGAGCACGCTGAGTCAGCAGAGACGGCAGACGCGATGCCAGACTTGGAGTTGACGGAGCATGCTGACACCATGCCGGACTTGGAGGAGGAGTCGGCTAATGCGATGCCGGACTTGGAGGAGGAGGAGTTGGCTGACGCCATGCCGGACTTGGAGGAGGAGTCGGCTGAGGCGGTGTCGGACTTGGAGGAGGAGGAGGAGTCGACTGACGTGGCGACGGACTTGGAGGAGGAGGAGTCGGTGGCCTTGGAAAGACGATGCAATCCTTTTTCAATAGAATGATATGATGTATGTCCTCTCCCAATGTTCTCTCCTCGTCACCTCCAAGAATGTCAAGTTGTAGCTCGTGATATGCTGACATCACTTCATCAACCCCGACACAAGCATAGCCAGCTAGAATGGGATTGCAATGGAAGGTTGCTTCTGGGGGATTTGCTAAAGCATAGTCATTCGCCACCTTCATGGATAAGTTCTTCACTTTCATGTGTAGCTCACAGTTAGTCCTGTCTTTGATATCATCCACAGGGTAGCTAGCTAGCAGTGCATCGTCATCGATATCGGCCGGGGCGGAACCCACGCTGCTTCTCGGCATAGATGGTATGGTGGTATCCAATGCTGGATCGATCTGCTCATGCTACCCGTGAGACACCCTTTCCCGGCTGAGTGAGTCGATCTGCTCCTGTTGCCGCCTGAGTCTGGATTCCAACTCCAGGTGCTTTGATTCTAGACCTTCAAGGCGGAGTGCTTCCTCCTTCTTCTTCCGCTCCTCCTGCATATTCTTTCTCGCACGGCTTCTGTAGTCATCGTTCCAACCCGCAAACACCTCAAACCACGGAGCAACGCCTTTGCCTCGTGTTCTTCCTGGGTGTTTAGGATTCTTCAGGGCGCGCGTAAGCTCGGCGTCCTCTCTGTTGGGCGTGAACACCCCCATTCGAGCTTCTTCTATTTCCATTAGTATTTCGTCTGTCACTCCTTTAAGACTTGCCTTCACCATAATATCCCCTGTCTTTGGGTCCAACTTCCCCCCATGTGCATAAAATCATGTCCTGCTCCTGCGGGGCAGGTCACTGTAACTGGAGTGACCCCTGCACTAACCATCTCTTGTTCTAATTGATCCCAGTTAGGCAAGGCCGTCTGGTAGCCACCTGGCCTCAGAGTATTGTCGGGACCCCGATCCTAAGCCATATGAATCCAGACTATAACATATCACATCACTTTGCGGCCTCACGCATGGTAAGCTCCATGGCTGCAGCCTTACCTTAGCAAGGACCGTTTGCATCTTTTGGCTCACGTATATGAACATGTCGCTGGCAATCAAACGACAGAGAACCCGGGCCGACATGACTAGTCATAGAACCCAAGTGGCACATCTATACGGAAACAGGCATACATAACCCAGCAATGCAGGTGTCGGCCTCAAGCGTGTGCAGACGAGTCATAGCAAGCTACAAGGATTCCATTACGCCGTGGGACATAAATGTCATCACTGCACGTAGACGAGTCATAGCAGAATACAGGGACTCCATTACACTGTGAGACATTTCCTTGAAGGGACAGACACAACAACAAAGAAGGATACATGCCGGTCAATCAATGTGTCTGGAGCAGTAGCAAGCTACCAAGGCTCGGTGGAAGCACAAAGAGGCAGTTTCCCGTTAAGAGTACTACTAAAGGCACATGACTAGGTGTCGGATCCCATACATACCGTTGCACGTCACACGTACACACGACATGCCCGATATGCATAGATACAACTATGGCATCACAACATAACCATACATCAACACACCTTTTATTTAAGAGGGTTAGAGGAGCCTTGCATAATATGTTCTTACAGGTAGGGGTCACAAGACCTGACACTCAAGTCATACAAACAAGTTCATACAAACCAAGCGGAAGCATAAAGCTGTCTGAGTACAGACAGTTGAAAGGGTAAAAAGGCACATGGCCTGACTATCTACAGCCCGCCACAGGGCATAAGGTCATAGCTGGGACACCAGCTATTCAGCGTCGTCGACATCTAGATAGAACCCACCTGATGGGTCCCGGGTCTCATCTGCAACATTTATTAAGCAAACGTGAGTACAAACGTACTGAGCAAGTCTTTAAAACAGACCTAGACTATTCATGCTCAAGTATCAGCAAGGGGAGTGGTGGAGTTTATGTAGCAATGCCAACTTTGACTCATGGCTAACCTATACTATACAATTTCAACTCTTTGCTTAGATTTTAGATATCGCACACGAGTCCACTAACTTCACATCAATACACCACCATGGATTCACTTCTGTCTCCTACGGGAGTGTCATCCACGGTACTCACACTTGTCTTGACATTTTTATGAGTATCCATTAAATTATATATGAACAACATAAGTTCTCCAAGTAGTCCACATACGAGGACGCGGCTATTCGAATAGTTTCATACCCTGCAGGGGTGTACTTCTTCACACACGCTCTTGCCACTTATCACTATGCGCTCATAAAACCATGCACCTCGGTGACCTTCAAGCGGAAGCCCAGCGAGGGAGTCAGCCACGACCGTCAATCACACAAGACCTCTAGTCCAGGCTATCGCCTATTTGAGACTGAACCTGCACGGAAGTCCGGCCGAAGTTTCCGCTACGGCCCCAAACGATGTGCGCAGGGTTCCCAAGCCCACCATTCGGGTGACCCTTGGTACACCGTGCCACCGTCTACTGCGTCGTAACCCACCCCTAGGATCAGCGCTACACACGGCCTCCAGCATGCTATAAACACCAGAAACTACTTGCAACTCCTGGACCAGGGATTAAGCGATGAATAAGTCAGGAGGGTCAATTAAGTATCCCAGCGTGTGGTAGTAACTAGTCTTGGATCACAAACACGGAACTCAGTTCCTATGAACGGTCCCAACGAGACAACCCTCTATGTACTCCTACATAGCCTCTCATCGCTACCTTTACCAAATCGGGTTCATCATAATCTTATCACATCAGAACAACATTATTTCACTCCGGTTCATCACCCAGATGAATCAGACCTGACACAACTCTAAGCATAGCAAGCATAGCAGGCAAAGTAAGCAAAGCACATCTTGGCACAAGCATCTACCAGGTATGCTAGGTTGCAAGGTTTAGCTATTTAATGTGACAATGACAAGTCATGCAAAGGAATGAGTTCATCTACCGTGTATGACAGACAAGTGAACGTTTGTCCTAATGCAATAATCAAGAGTAGGAGCGAGAGAATGGTATGTTATCGAAATGATCAAAGGGGTTGCTTGCCTTGCTGGGTAGCGGGAAGGTTTTCTCCTTTATTGGAATACTCGGAGGTATCCTCAGAAGCAGGGCCTACCGCAATGCAAATAAATAGGAATTAATACATGGCAAGTGCAACAATATGATGCATGATCATGACATGTCAACACGTATGGATGAGCTAATGCAACTACTGTCCAAGTTAAATGAAGTGATTTTGAATATAGGTTCAAAATCATTCTCCATTTCATATTTCATATGTTAACCTATTAGTAAATGTCAATGTTCATCTACATAGGTTTCTCTAATATGCATGATAACAACACCATTGGATTCATTGGATTTTTCAGATAATTTTTCATATATAAATTATTTCAATCTGAGTTATAGCTTAATTTCTATGCATTTTCTAAGTTTTAAATACTTTATGGAATTAATTTAATTTAGAAAATTCATTATTGCATCAACATGACATCATCATGATGTTAGCTGGTCAACAGACCGTTGACAGGTCAAACCTGACCAGTGGGGTTCACTGGTCACTGGTCCAGCTACTAATAGAGTTAACTAATTAACTAATTACTAATTAGATTAGGGTAGGGCCCATTGTTAGTGAATCATTAACTTAATTAAATTAATTAAATAAATAATTAAGCTAATCTTAATTAGCAAGGCCCGGCCCCACTTGCTACTGACCCAGGGGTCAAACCCCCGTGATCAACTCTAGCAAGATCCACCGGCATTGAGCCGCTGGTGGCTCCAAAGATGGCGGAGGGGTCGGGTTCCCTCCTCCGGCGACCAAAAGGACGGCGGAGGGCACCAGGCGGGCCTAGGCTCATGCGCGCGTCCATCCCGACACCTCTCAGAGGCTGAGATGGCCGGGATTGATGCCGCCGCCGAGCTCGGTAGCTGCCAGAGCTCGGGCGAGCACGAGCTCGACGAGCCAGGGCATCACATGGCCTGGGTTAGCACCTATGGGCTCTACGCGACCCCACAAGCTCGATGATGGCCTCGAATGGACCAGCTGGTCACCGGAGCAACGCTGGCGACGAGCTCATGCGGCAGGGCATTCGGGAGCCAACGCAACCGGGGCCTACAGAAGGGGAAATGGTCGGGGAAGAGAGGGGAAAGGGCCGGGAGCTCATAGCAGGCTCGGAGCCGACGAGAGCTTGCTTGGGGAGGGCTCAGAGGCGACGAATCAACGGTGGCGAAGCTCGGGTCCGAGGAGGAAGATGATCTCGAGGGCGACGCTCTAGGGCTCCTGGCGATGCGTGGCTCGGCGCAGAGGACGGGGACGACAAGGCGGAGCCTCTGGCGGGATTAGGGAGGCACGGGAGTGGCTGCAATTATGGCGGCGAGATAGCGGGGCTGTCGGCCATGGCGAAGCAGAGGAGAGGAAGAAGCAAGGGGCAAAATGGGCGAGAGAGAGAGAGAGATGGGGACGGCAGCGGCGTCCTCATCCTCTTGCCAGCGCGACGGGGGATGCAGGCATGCAGGGAGCTGCATGGCAGCACCAGCGCGGCGCACGACGAGCACACGCTCGTCCTCCTGGCCCCTAGGAGGACGACGATGGTTGTTGGGCTAGATGGGCCGGCCCAGGTGCTTCCTCCTTTCTTTTTTTGAAAATCCAGTTTCTGTTTTATTTTTCTGACATTTGTTTCATTTATTTTTGGCACAAATACTAGGTATAAAATATCTCAAATATTTTATAGAACTTAGTTTGAATATTTCAAACTTCTATAAAAAATTTCAGAATATTTTGAAAACTAAAATATTTATAATGCTTTATTTGGTATTTTTAGCATCTTTGATATTTATTTTGAAATGCTATAAATATTCAAATATTTAGAATGACCCCTGATATATTCATGTCCACATTTATCAGACATAGGGGACATTTTTGATGGGCATTTTGGATTTGTTGTTTTTTCACAATCTTTAAATTGGTTTGAGTCAAATGAGGGTTTGGGGTTTCTGTTAATCCCCATTTCAAATTGATGCAAAAAAGTGAAACATGATGCACCACACATGCTGTCCTAAATAAGCTAGCTAGGGATGTGACAAGTATGGTGCCACTTCTTTTTCGCAGCATTAATCTTGTTTTTTCTCGACCGTTCCTTAGCTAGTTCCGATTCCTTGAACTTCACGAAATTGTCCCAGTGATCTTTTGCCTTCACCAGTGCTCCTTCAAATTTTGGAGTCTGCTTGTTTGCTTTGACGTACACAACTAATGCATTTTTCTTGAAGGTGTTGAATGTGACCGCCATCTTTTTAAGAGCATAGTTTCTGACTTTCTTCAGATTTGCATGTGTCAAATTATCTGGTAGTGTGAAATGTGACATCAGCTCGGTCCAAAGCACATCTTTTGCTCTTTCGTCGACAAAAGTAACTCCTGCTTGATCTCCCTTTGCTGGCTTTTTCCATTCTTGAATGGAGATCGGGATTTGGTCCCTGACAATAACTCTGTATTGATTCTTGAACTTGGTCGCATTTTTCCTAGGTTCAAGCGGTTCGCCGGTTGATGTTTTGATGGAATCGATGTTGAACTTTATGCCAGGGTCCAACTTTCTGGCCGGGCCTTGAACTACCTTGTCGCTTGTATAAGATTTGCTCGATCCGGAGGCGTAAAAGAAGAAAGATTGATTCGTTAATACATAAAACTCAATTAAGACATGTAATGATCACTAGATGGCTTATATAATAAATATACCTCGCCGGTCTTTGTTGTTTGAAGAACATTTTCTTTGTCAACGTCGTTGTCGACTTCATCTATTCGTTTGTCATCATCAAATATCATACAACCCTCACCAGAATTGTTCAGATATTGCGACCCGTCATCATCTTCAGGTTCATGCTCTGGGCTCGAGGAGCGTATGATGTCGAACAATGCCTCTTCTCCTTCTCTACTGGTATTGTACATAGCATTTATTTAACTAACCGAGAAGAAAGATAAAAACAATTTAGTACTCAAATTAGAATGCATGCAATCAATAAGGAAAAACTGAATCATAGTACATAATATGCATCTTGAATAATTCATATAATATGCATCATCGAATATAATCTCGAATAAATCATCTCGAATATTATCAAATATAATATCGAATACATCTCGAGTATTATCACTAATACATCTTGAATATTATTTTCTAATATCACTAGTATAGATGTAGTTGACGTCTAGTGATGCAGGCGGTGGACACCCAAAGAGTAGGAACTATGACATGATCATAGCTCGGGTGAGATCCCTGAAGAACCTGCCAGGTATTAGAGAACCTGACGTCCAACGCATCCATATAGCGACGAACGTGCTCGTCCTCGTCCCTGACACGACGACGTACCACCTCCAATGGGGTCGGCTGCCTCCACACCGAAAGTGGCCCACACGAACGCCACCAAAGAAGCTCCGGGTCAACGACGAAACCCGGGGCCGGGTTCCTCACCAAGCTGCACGCCCCTGAAGGTAGCCCTCCCAGTGCTAGCCCGACAGAGCCCAGTCCCAAACATTGCCCCTCTGAAGTAGGACGTCGTCATGAACGAGTCGACAATGAGGATGCGGGCCGGGCATCGTTGACTCCGAGAAAAAAATCTTATGAATTTTCCCCTATTTTTTCAATGTCATTTTATTAGGAAGTTTTGAGCAAAATATCCTCTTTACAATTATAATGTCCCATTCCTAGGTTATAACTACCCTAATAATATTCCTTTCTCAAAAAATTCTGAAACTTTTCCCACTTATATATAGTCCTTCTAACATATCTATCTATCTATCTATCTATCTATCTATCTATATATATATATATATATATATATATATATATATATATGGTCAACTTTTTCCTATGCAACTTTTTAATATGCAATTTTTTTCTATACTATGATATACAACATTATATAAAATTAAAAAACAGAAAAAACACTAATTAAGCATATATACTTCTATACATCCATTAAAAACAGTAAAACAACATTGTATAAAAAATCTATACTAGTTAAACACTAATTATATCCATCTAACATGCATTCATACATACATATATACTAGTGAAAAGCAAATAAACATCTAAATATAGAAAATGTGTGTGTGTGTGTGCGGGCTCAATGGGAGGGGGCGGCCATGGCGGCAGGGCTCACAGCGGGGCTACGATGCGCGAGGTCGAGGAGGGATGACGGCGAGGTGCAGGGGCACAGCGGCCACGACGCGAGGGGTGTGGCAGAGGCGCAGACGGACGGCGGCGTCGAGGTGTGGAAGGGGTGCGGACGGACGGCGACGACGAGGTGTAGGGGCGCGGCGGCCACGACGTCGAGGTGCGGCAAAGGCGCGGACGGACGGTAGCGTCGAGGTGCGGCAGGGCACGGACGGATGGACGGCGACGTCGAGGGGCAGGGGCGCGCGGACGGACAAAATGCTGATTTGGGGAAATTTTCGTAAGTGTTCTATATATAGAGGAACCTTTAGTCCTGGTTGGTGGCTCCAACCGCGACTAAAGCCCCCCTTTAGTCGCGGTTGGAGGAAGCAATCGCGACTAACGGTCGGGCTTCCTGCTGCTTGGACTTGATGAAATTCACCTTTAGTCACGGTTGGTGGCTCCAACCGCGACTAAAGGGCTTTAGTTGCGGTTGGAGCCACCAACCACGACTAAAGGGTGGTGCGCCAGACGAGGGGCGGGGTGGATGTTTAGTCCCACCTCGCTAGTCAAGAGGAGCTCGCATCGGTTTATAAGCCCCACCGCGGCTACCGTGTCGAGCTCCGCTCTAATATAGGCCTTCTGGGCCTATCGCACCACTGCCGCCTAGTGGGGCCTATTGGACCATTTGGGCCTGCTTCCTGGCCCAACTAGAGGTTGGGTTTCTAGTCGTATGCATGTCCTGGCAGCCCAATAGGCTGGCTTTTTAAATATATTTTTTTTGTTTTTTCTTTATTTATTTTCTTTTGTTTTCTGCTTTATTGATTTTCTTTTGTTTCTGAGTTGTTTTTTTTGCTTTATTTAGAGTTTCTTTGTGAATCTTTTTTGCTTTAGGTAACAAAATTATAAACTTTGTGTTAGTGCTACTAGTTTTCAAATTTGAATAGTTTAAATTTGAATTATTTAAAATTTGTGTGAATCACTAGTTTGTGAATAACTTTAATTCAAAAATAGATTTTCCATGATTCTTTCTGTTGTTGTTTAATATTAGTTTGTTTTATCATTATATTCAATTTTTTAATTCTTAGATTATTTAAAAAAATTGAAATGCCTTTGTAACAGATGAGTTTTCGTTCGAAAGCCTGATACTTCAAAAGAGATTGTCCATTTTATACACGAAGTGCCTTCAGTTTTTGACGTAAACCTCTCAATTTTTTAGCACATGCTATGTGGGTGAAATAATGTACCGTGCCAACTTTCAACCTTTTTAGAGTTCATTTGTCTTGCTTTTCAATTTCAGGGTCATTTAGCTCAAAAAAACATTAAATGCATGAAAAATAGCAAATGAAGTCAAAAAGGGTTAAAAATTGATGGCGTGGCTTCAAATGGTGCATACTGAACGGACAAAAAGTCTAGAGTTGAAATAAGTTCTAAAAAATGAAATGCCTTTGTAACAGACGAGTTTTCGTCTACAACCGTGATACTTCAAAAGAGATTGCCCATTTTATACATGAAGTGTGTCCAGTTTTTGTCGTAACCCTCTCAAATTGTTTAGCACATGCTATGTGGGTGAAATGATGATACCATGCCAACTTTGAACCTTTTCAGAGTTCGTGTGTAGTGCTTTTCCATTTTAGGGTCATTTAGCTCAACAAAATCAGTAAATGAATGAAAAATAGCAAATGAAGTCAGAAAGGCTTGAAAATTTATGACGTGGCTTCGAATGTTGCATACGGAATGCACAAAAAGTCTGGAGTTGAAATAAGATTAAAAAAATGAAATGCCTTAGTAACAGACGATTTTTCGTCTCAAACCTTGATAGTTCAAAATTGATTGCCCATTTTGTGCACGAAGTGCGTCCAGTTTTTGCCGTAACCCTCTCAACTTTTTAGCACATGATATGTGGGTGAAATGATGATACCATGCCAACTTTCAACCTTTTCAGAGTCCATTTGTAGTGCTTTTCAATTTCAGGGTCATTTAGCTCAAAAAATCAGTAAATGAATGAAAAATAGAAAATGAAGTCAGAAAGGGTTGAAAATTGATGATGTGGCATCGAATGGTGCATACTGAATGCACAAAACACATAAGTACACTACTATTACAAAGATTCCCTCCGGTTTGTCCGAAGTGGGACTTTCCAGATATATAAGTCCTATAACTAACTAGAGAAGCCGGTCACATCCTAGAGTGTGATCTTTGGGTATAAATTTTATTCTTCGCGTGTGTCCCTTTGCTTCGTAACCATGGACAATCTTCATCGTTTAATTTGTGCTCGGGTCAACATTCAATATGAAGGGAGCAATTTCTTGAAACTTTTCATAACCTTCTGACATGTCTGTCTTGTCCTCCACTCCCACGATGTTTATGTTCCCTGAAAGAACTATGTGGCGCTTTGGCTCATCGTATGATGTATTCGCTTCCTTATCTTTTATTTTTCTTGGCTTGGTGGAAATGTCCTTCACATAGAAAACATGCACCACATTATTGGCTAGGACGAAAGGTTTGTCTACGTACCCAAGATTGTTGAGATCCACTGCTGTCATTCCGTATCGTGGGTCTTCCTTTTCCCCGCCTCCTGTCAGATTCACCCATTTGAACCGAAACAAAGGGACCTTCAAACCAAGTCCATAGTCAAGTTCCCATATCTCCTCTATGTAACCATAATATGTGTCCTTTGGCCCATTGATGTATGCTGCATCAAAGCGGACACCACTGTTTTGGTTGGTGCTCTTTTTATCTTGGGAGTTCATGTAAAATGTATTCCCATTAATCTAGTACCATTTGAAAGACAATATAGTCGAAGATGGTAACTTGGACAGCAAGTACAGGTCATCTTCAACAGTGTCGTCATGCATGAGACGTTTTTGCAACCAACCGGCAAAAGTCACCGTTTGTTCATTTGTAATCCGGTCGTCAGACTGCTCCGGGTGTTTGGAGCGTAAAGTAATCTTGTGTTGCTCGCTATACGGAGCCACCAAGGCGGAACTTTGTAGAACTATGTAGTGTGCTTGCGCCAAAGAATGTCCGTCCTGGCATATTAGTGAATTTTTTTCTAGCGTGCCTTTTCCACCCAGTCTGCCCTCATGCCGCGATTCAGGAACACCAATCGGCTTAATGTCAGGAATAAAGTCAACACAAAACTCAAGGACCTCCTTTGTTTCATGGCCCTTGGAGAGGCTTCCTTCTGGCCTAGCATGATTATGAACATATTTCTTTAAGACAACCATTAACCTCTCAAAGGGGAACATATTGTGTAGAAATACAGGACCCAGAATGGAAATCTCCTCGACTAGGTGAACTAGGACGTGCGTCATGATATTGAAGAAGGATGGTGGGAACACCAACTCAAAACTGACAAGACATTGCACCAAATTATTCTCTAACCTTGGTAGGATTTCTGGACCGATTACCTTCTGAGAGATTGCATTCGGGAATGCACATAGCTTCACAATGGCTAATCGAACGTTTTTCGGTAGAAGCCCCCTCAATGCAACCAAAAGCAGTTGCGTCATAATCACGTGGCAGTCATGAGACTTTAGGTTCTGGAACTTTTTCTCTACCATATTTATTATTCCCTTTATATTCGACGAGAAGCCAGATGGGGCCTTCATACTGAGCATGCATTCGAAGAAGATTTCCTTCTCTTCTTTGGTAAGAGCATAGCTGGCATGACCCTGAAACTGCTTTGGATCCATGTCATCTTCTCCGTGCATACATTGCTGGTCCTCCCGTGCCTCCGGCATATCTTTTGTCTTCCCATATACGCCCAAGAAGCCTAGCAGGTTCATGCAAAAATTCTTCGTCACGTGCATCACGCCGATTGCAGAGCGGACCTCGAGGTCTTTCCAATAGGGTAGGTCCCAAAATATAGATTTCTTCTTCCACATGGGTGCACGTCTGTCAGCGTCATTTGGAACAAATTGTGCGCGAGGACCCTTTCAAAATATTACTTTTAAATCCTTGACCATATCAAGTATATCATCACCAGTATGGTGGTGAGGCTTCTTCTGGTGATCTGCCTCACCTTTGAAATGCTTGCCTTTCTTTCTTACGGGATGCCTACTCTGAAGAAATCGATGATGCCCCAGGTACACATTATTCTTACATTTATCCAAATATATATTGTCGGTATCATCTAAACAGTGCGTGCATGCGTGGTATCCCTTATTTGTCTGTGCTGAAAGGTTACTGAGAGCAGGCTAATCATTGATGGTTACAAACAGCAATGCATGTAGGTCAAATTCCTCCTGTTCTTTCGCATCCCACACACGTACACCTTTTCCATTCCACAACTATAAAAGTTCTTTAACTAATGGCCTTAGGTATACATCAATGTCATTGTTGGGTTGCTCGGGGCCTTGGATGAGCATTGGCATCATAATGAACTTCCGCTTCATGCACAACCAAGGAGGAAGGTTATACATACATAGAGTCACATGCCATGTGCTATGATTGTTATTCTACTCCCCAAAAGGATTAATGCCATCTGCACTTAAACCAAACCATACATTCCTTGACCTTTGCAAATTCCTTCCATTTTCTCTCAATTTTTCTCCACTACGATCTGTCAGGGGGTACTCTCAACTTCCCATCTTTCTTACGGTCTTTGTTGTGCCATCACATCAACTTGGCATGCTCTTTGTTTTGGAACAAACATTTCAACCGCGGTATTATAGGAGCATACCACATAACCTTGGCAGGAATCTTCTTCCTGGGGCGCTCGCCCTCAACATCACCAGGGTCATCGTGGCCGATCTTATAGCACAACACACAGCATACCGGGCATGCATTCAAATCCTCGCACTCACCGCGGTAAAGGATACAGTCATTAGGGCATGCATGTATCTTCTACACCTCTAATCCTAGAGGGCAGACAACCTTCTTTGCTTCGTACGTACTCTCGGGAAATTTGTTGTCCTTTGGTAGCTTCTTCTTTAACATTATCAACAACTTTTCAAATGCCTTGTCAGATACACCATTCTCTGCCTTCCATTGCAGCAATTCCAGTGTGGTACCCAGCTTTTTCTTGTCATCTTCGCAATTTGGGTACAACCCTTTTTTGTGATCCTCTAACATGTCCTACAACTTCACCTTCTCCTTTTCACTTGCGTAGTTTCTCTTTGCATCGGCAATGGCCCGACCAAGATCATCAGCGGGCTCAGCTGATGCCTCTTCTTCAGCTCCTTCCCACATTGCCGACTCAGTTTCTTCCCCCATTGTTGTACCATCTTATTCATGGAATCCATGTCCAGGATAGCTATCGTCATGCTCTTCTTATTCATTCTCTTCCATTAGGACCCCTCTTTCTCCGTGCTTGGTCCGACAGTTATAGCCGGACATGAAATCAAACTCAAACAGGTGAACATGAATGGTTCTTGAGTTAGAGTAATTTCGATCATTCTTACAACCAGCACATGGACAATACATAAAACCATCCGCCCGCTTGTTTGCCTCAGCCGCAACAAGAAAAGTATGCATGCCATAATGAACTGGGGATAGCATTGGTCATCGTACATCCATTGCCAGCTCATATTCATTACACAACACCGAAAATACAAAATTAATACAAGTTCATACATAAATTTCATACACACTTGTTCTCATAAAACAACATACAAACTCTCTAGCTAAAGCATTTAAATGCAACAACAAATGCGATCAACATCGCAACTAAGGTAACAATTGATCCAACAACATAGTGATACCAAGCCTCACTATCAATGGCATATCTTTTTAAATTTTCTAATCTTCAAGTGCATTGCATCCATCTTGATCTTGTGATCTTCGATGACATCGGCAACATACAACTCCAGTTTCATCTTCTCTTCTTCAACTCTTTTCAATTTTTCTTTCAAATACTCATTTTCTTTTTCAACTAAATTTAACTTTTTGACAAGAATATCTATGTCGGTTGGAATTTCCGATTCACATATCTCCTAGATAAAAAATATGTATCTCAACTTGATGGGCATAATTTTCATAAACACGAAATGCAACAAATAGTTATAAAATAGAGTATATACCACATCTGAATCATAAACCAGACGAGGGCCGATGGGGACAGATATCAAAACCATGCCACTATGTATAACAAACAACCATGTAGATAACAAAACTATACAAGTAACTAACTAAATCTTACAAACATGATTTTTTTATAAAAAGGATAAGAACAAGAGGCTCATCAAGGTGGTGCCTGCGACGGGACGGTGCGGGCGATCGACGGTGGTTAGGACAGGGATGGGAAGGCACTAAGTAAACCACACCTACACATGCAAAGTAAGAAGTTAATTTGAGTTCAAATTGCATATAAATCAAATAAACTACTACATATAAATACTCCCAAACTAAAACCCATAAATCACTATACTTATAGAGCATTGCAAGAGCTAATCTAGCATGAGAGATGAAAGGACAAAGTTGCTAACCTTTGTGAACACTTGGATGGATGGGGTGCCTCCAAATCTTGACAAATTTTGGCAAAAATGGAGGATGTTCTCGGGGAAGAGAGGAAGAACCAGAGAGGAGAGGAAAGGGGGGGGGGAACAAAGAGCTCGTGCTGGCCGTAGGGTTCATATAGGGGACCTTTAGTCCCGGTTCGAGACACAAACCGGGACTAAAGGTTAGCCTATAGTCCCGGTTCGTGGCACGAACCGGGACTAAAGGTAATCGTGGGGCCCCAGGCTGCCACCACCCCTTTAGTCCCGGTTCGTGGCACGAACCGGACTAAAGGTCCGAAATGAACCGGCACTAATGATGCTCGTCATGAACCGGGACTAATGGTCACATTAGTGTCGTTTCAATACCATACCGGGACTAATGATGTGGACAAAAAGTCTGTTTTCTACTAGTGTGGGACGGGGCTTTGTTGATTACTTTGATGGGTACTAGCAGAGAGCCCACATTACTAGTGGCGGGAGTGATGTGGTTGCTCCTGATATGGGGTTGTGCCAGAAAGCACGATCATGGGCTGTTTTCACAAACATCGGGCACACCGTTAGTCCGCTCATTGATGGTACGATCTAGAGCGAGGCTCATGTGATGTACATTGTGAGGGCTGGGTACCAATCAGTTGGACTCTTTTTTAGGATCGTCAGTAGAAAATCATTGTTCGAGTACTTACCTCGGGTATGGACAATACCGCTAGTTGTGTCTTGACACAGAAGTTTCCCAAGTCTTGTGGGTAAAGTGTGCAACCTCTGTAGAGTGTAAAACTATTCGAATAGCCGTGTGCACCGTCAAGGACAGTTGGGTGGTCCTGCTTAAACTATGTCCAGTGTTTCATTAATGTTAGTGCGTGTGTGTGTGGGGGGGGGGTAAAAAAGGTGGTGCTTGAGCTAAGTCGGAAGAGATGTGATGGGTACGAAATGCTGCACTAAATTCTGCCCAAGTTGGTGCGGGGCCTGCGGGATGCATGGCTTCATAATTTTCCCACCACAGATTGGCGGGTCCTTCCAGAATGTAAGTAGCAAAGGTCACCTTGTTGGCCTCGGACACATTGGCAGCCCGGATCTTGCGGAACATGCTAGAAAGCGAGTCATCCACATCGAGTGGGTCGACCGAATGATGATACGTAGGTGGGCACAACTTGATGAAATCACCGAGTGACACGCCATCATTGTGATCATTGCAGGGAGCACGTGCTGTGTTCTGCTCAATTCGTTCCAACAACCTGTTGGTCTCTCTCTTGTTCCTTTCAGCTTCAAGCATCACTTCTGCCAAAGAAGGCGCATGTGGCAGGTCCTCTTGCCTTGGATGGCTTCCCTTGCCCTGCTCGGGGGTAGGCACGGGGTTATTCCTAGTTGCCACCATCCCGGGAAAACAAACCCACAACTTAAACATAGAGGACATCAACTCTAAGACATGAGATAAGGAATGTACTGGACAACATGGCATGCAGGGTAAGCACCCAAACAACATGGTAATAACAACTGCCATTTGACACCATGATTCATACACACCATGGCAAAGTTCAGTACAAGCCCAACCTGAATACAAACTACAGAGAGATGACACAACTCATCGGAGGCATTACAAGCTTCCTATACATTATCTATCTACACCTCCGGAACTCAACTCTCAACCTTGGTCATATCCCACAAGACACATAGGACTGTGGCGATACGACTACTGCCATACTAGTACTAACGTCCATGTACTCAAGCATCACCGTAGAATGCCTCATACAGGTTACCCCCGTGACCCGGGAGCTGAACCTGAGGATCTGGAAACACTCTAGCCTGTGATCCCTGGAAACCGTAAGGGCACGGATGTGGCCTTGGTCCCCTTGTTGGCGGCAACAGCGGTCCTCAAAGAGGGGTGATGCCTCCAACATCGGGCTAGTCTACGTGTGCTGGTAGATGAGTCTACGATGGGGTCAGCATCTCCAAATCTCCATAGCCTGTCTGCATGACAGGTGCCAACTACGTCGGGACTGTCCAAAGACGTGCATGGGTAGCATAAAGATCCATGCGAAGGGCACGTGCATCATGATCCCTATTCTCCAACATTTGAGTGGTCACCTGCAGCCTAGGATCCTCATGGGAATGATCGTAGTAGGCTGCGCCAAGATAACCATCCTCTCCTCCCATAGAAGCAGGAACATAACAGAACTCTGTGTTCTGAAGCAGACCATGGTGAAACCTCATGATAGTCAGCATGGTGTAGGCGGCCTCCTAAACTGCCATATCTATGGTGACACCTAATCCATAAGTCCAGTGAAGCGGCTCTGCAGCTCCAGGATATGAAGGATATATCTTAACAGTACACATATACCGGCTTTGGTTGAAATCTCGATACTGTTCCTCCAGTGTGTACTCTGGGTACCAATGGTAGCCAGCCTCCATCATAACTCTAACCAACATGGCCGTGTGACCCGGTACATCGATGCACCTGGTCAGACAGACCACCTGACGGGAAGGACGAGGGGGCATCTGAAACAGAGAATGATGCAAAGACATTAGAGATTCTAGCAGAAATTGGACATCATAATGGCTGTAATCGCTCAAAAAGGATTTTGAGACAACTGCAAAAGATTGGAAAAGCATAACCACTCAACTTTCTAGACTCAAATCTCTTCTCCATCTATTTGTCACACCAACAATACTCAAGTACTTGATGAAATGAGTGACATGAGATGTTCAACCCCTGCTTATGATGATACCTGTAACTTGTTCACATGGATACCTGCAAACCTCATGATGCATGCTTTTACAAGTTAATTGATCATGTTATTGCACTCAGAATTAGCTTTCCGCAAACTTACCTACTTAGTGCTATATCATGCATTGTTACACATTGTTCCAAAACATGGGTTGCTTCCGATTACATTCAAAGTACTCATTGGCTTGCCACTGGTTATTTAATTGTCCAGACATGGAAGAGCAGGAATATGGTGAAGATTTCATTCGTGACAAACATGCGAACTAGGACACTTCCCAGTCAGAATTCCTATAAGGTTAAGGAGGATGGCATGAGTTCATGCTTTCGATCAAAAGTCGCTGCTAGTTATGTTTGGTATTTGGCCTTCATGGCCCTATATATGTAAGACTTGACCTTGATGGTCTTTAATTGTGTAAGGCGGTATGTATGGATGTAAGACTATTGTTATTTAGCTTCGGTGTGTTAAGTGAGCATTGATCTGTGGGATCACTATACACGTGCATTCGTTGATCAGGACTTATGAGTCAGGGTCCCCACACCGGAGGAATGCCTTGTGTGTATAAAATGTCATGACGTAACTTGGTGGCTATAAAGGTGCTCTACAGGTATCTTTGAGGGTGTCTGTTGGGTTGGCATGGATAGAGACTGGAATTTTCACTCCATATGACGGAGAGGTATCTCTGGGCCCACTCGGTAATAAAACATCACAAGAATCTAGCAAGCAATGTGACTAAGGAGTTAGTCACGGGATCTTGTATTACGGAACGAGTTAAGAGACTTCCCGATAACAAGATTGAACTAGGTATGGAGATACCGACGATCGAATCACGGGCAAGTATCATACCACTGGACAAAGGGAACTTCATACGGGATTGATTGAATCCTTGACATTGTAGTTCGACCGATAAATATCTTCGTAGAATATGGGCATCCAGGTCCTGCTATTGTTTATTGTTCGTAGAGTTGTCTCGGTCATGTCTGCGTAGTTGCTGAACCCGCAAGGTCTGCACACTTAATGTTTGGTGAAAATTTGGTATTGTTGAGTTATATATGTTGGTGACTGAAGGTTGTTTGGAGTCCCGGATGAGACCCCGGGCGTCACGAGGAGTTCCGGAATGGTCCGTAGGTAAATATTGATATAGGAGAAGTTGGTATTCGAGTTTCGAAAAGGTTCCGGGTTTACCGGTTTTGTGACAGGGATGACAGAAGTGTTCCGGAGGTCCACCGGGTTGGTCCACCTACCACCGAGGGCCCCATGGGCTGTGAGAGGGGGCGCACCAGCCCCTGGTGGGCTTGCAACCCCTCCCACCTAGGCCCATGCGGCCAAGGGGCTGGTGGGGCAACCCTAAGGGGGCCGACGACCCAAACTTGGGGGCCAAGCCACCCATTGGCCATCGCCTCACCCCTAGGGGGAATACTAGGGTGCCAACCCATCCTCCCCTCCCCCTATATATATATGTATATATATATATATATATATATGAGAGGAGAGGGAGGACAGACGAACCCAATACATAGCGCAGCCCTCCCCCTCTCTCTAGATCAATTCTCCACCGGCGGCTTAGCATGCATCCCACCGGCGGCGGTGAAGCAGTGGAGAGTGTGGGTGGAGGTGTCGGCGGGTTATTGCCTTTGATTTCCTTCTCGAGGTCAACTGGTCAATCTTTGGGCATAATCGTTGACAGTTTGACAGTAGCCTTTATGCATGGTCATTCAAAGTTTGTGCAGGTGGGTGGCCTATGTGCATGGCCTTCGAATTTGCAATAGCTGGATAGCTATGGAGAAAACGACTATCTAGATAATTTAAGTCGATATATACGTCGTTAGCCAGTTTAAAGTATTCTCATCAATACACTAAAATATTGTGATATATGGAAACTGTGATATCTCAATAAAGGGAATTTTATTACATAAATATTTAAATATTACACTCGGCCTCTATATAACTGATGAGATGCACACAGCCAAAGCAAGTGTAAACTAAGAATGAAAAAAAGGTGAAATGCAAGAAATCATGACTTTGTATGACACGTAGAAT
Organism: Hordeum marinum; assembly: GCA_022496015.1. Classification (NCBI taxonomy): domain Eukaryota; kingdom Viridiplantae; phylum Streptophyta; class Magnoliopsida; order Poales; family Poaceae; genus Hordeum; species Hordeum marinum. Next base: position 122,583,264 of record CM039673.1, on the reverse strand, counting down.
GTAGGAGGGCCAATCCTATGATCATGCTGCCATCCATGTTGGGTAAAAGTATCCCTCGCTGTGCGCTACAAGTGTGTACGCACCTCCGTAAATAGGTCTTGATTCTCCACACGTTGTAGAGATGACTATAAATAGAGCATATCGGTACACCTGTAGATAACCTGCATAAGGGAAGTACTTTTGTTGTTATAAACCTTATCATTTCTACACAACCAACGCGACCAAATAATGGCAATCTCTCCCACCCTGATAAGAATTCTAAACATGTAATCAATCCATGTAACCAGTTGCCAAAAAATATTAGCAACGCTACATGGAGGGTACAAGCCAGAAGCTATTTGGATGATTGGTCATATAGAACGAGGTGTTTTACATTGGAAGAACAAATGTTTTATTGTTTCTTCATGATGATAAGGTTGTCTTTTGTAAGAATAACTTCTTGACAAAGATACCATGCAAATATTTTATTCTTAAGCGACATATTCATTTTTCAAATCTTATTATTATTATCAACTGGCACATCTGACTGGACCAACGCTTTATACATTGAATCTACCGAGAATTTACCACTCGCATTTAGATTCCACTAGAATTCATTGATGCCACACAATAAATGTACCATGGCGAGGAAATTTATCAAATCGTTCCACGATGGAAGTCTCGGGCCTATTAAATCTTGTCTGAACATTACATTGGGAGGAACTCATTCTAGAACCATGGCGATAGTATCACCCTTGTGGCGAACAATATTATATAGAGTTGAATATTGTTCCAAGAGTGTGGCATTACATAACCACTTGTCCACTCAGAATCTAATTTCTAAGCCATCTTTAATAGAAAGGGATCCATAGCAGAAAAAATATTTCTTCATAGCCATTCGACCAGCGCAAAAGTGTGAGTCACCAGGCTTCCAATATACTTGGGACAATGCCTTCCAGCCAACATATTTTATCCTTGGGAGGGTTTGTCATACACCATCTTTCGTCAGTAGCTTAAACAACCACTTACCGAGAAGGGCAGTATTCTTAACCTGAAGGTCATGAATACCCAACCCTCTTTAGTCTTTGGGACGGCAAACCACACTCCATTTAGCTAGTCGGTATTTCTTTTTCTTGCTATCTCCTAGCCAAAACAATCTTCATAAAAAATAATCCAATTTATGTAACACTCCTTTCGGAAGTTGGAAGAAGGATATCACATATAGTACCGTATTTTTAGTACTGAATTTATGAGAACCAACCTTCCACCTAAAGATGGAAGTTACCTTTCCAACCACTTAACCTTTTTTATAGTCTCTCTTGAATGTGTTTTCATTCAACATTTGTGAGTCTCCGATAATGTATCGGTATCTCCAAATATCTAATCGGAAACTGGCCTTGCCCGTAGCCAAACAATTCAGCATACACATGAGCCTTATCTTGAGCCTCACCAAAACAAAACAATTCACTTTTATGAAAGTTTATCTTAAGACATGAAAGATGCTCGAATGATGAAAAAATTAATTTCGGATTTCTCGCTTTTTCTTGGTCATGGTCCATGAAAAGAATTGTATCATCGGCATATTGAAGGATAGAAAGTCCACCATCAGCCAGATGATTAACTACTCCATCGATTTGAACATTAACTTTTGCATGCTCTATCATGATAGCTAACATATCAACCACTATATTAAATAGCATAGGTGATAATGAGTCACTTTGTCATAATCTTTTTTTCGTTTGAAAATAGCGGCCACCGCCATCATTAACTTTAATGGCAACGCTACCTCCAGACACTAAGCTATGGATCATAGCACGCCACTCTGCGGGAAAACCTTTCATTCTGAGAGTTTGTTGGAGAAAAGACCACTTTACTTTATCATAAGATTTTTCGAAGTCAATTTTAAGGATTACCCATTCAACTTTTTTCGAAGTAGTTCGTATAATGTTTCATGCAGAATTACAACTCCAACTAGGATGTTTCTACCTTGCATAAAAGCAACGTGAGTTGGACGAACTACATAGTTCGCCACCGAGTTAAGCATAATCATCGCAACTTTCATGAAAATTTTAAAACTACCATTAAGGAGGCATATAGGTCTATATTGTTGAATCCTTAGAATCTCATTAACCTTAGGTAGTAAAATTATCTCATCAAAGTTTAAGAGAAACAATTCTAGTTGTCCAATTTGAAGACAACCAAGGTTATGTTCATTAATAGAAACTTGAGGATATCATCTATTCGGGATTCATCCATCGAGAAGTTGCCTTCTTCTAAGGATCCAAACAGATTTTTATAATAATTAGTAATGTATGATTTGAGTTGTTCATGTCCTACAATCGTTGCCCTCCTCCTATTATAAAGAATGAATAAGGTTTTTCCGGTGTCAAACACAGTCTCATGTACTTTTTTAACACTACTTTAGTAGTATCAAGCACAACCTTAGAGCATCTCCAACAGGCACCGAACGGCGCGACATGCTAAAAACATTTGTAGCGCCGAAATCCCCCTTTTTGCGCATGGCAAGGAGCTCGCTCCAACAGTCGTTGCAAAAGAGGGCGTGTTAGGGATATAACCCCGTGGTAAGACCCGCCCAGGAGGGGCCGGGTCATACCTGGTGGCTCGTTATCACATGGGCTAGAAGAGGAAGATTGGGCTACATGATGGTTCATCAGATGGGCTGAGAGGAAGGCCCAGAGACGGGAAGAAGACACAAGACCCGGACGGGTGAGCCGCCCGGAGACAACCTGCTAGGATAGGCAAGGCAGCTTAGAGACGGAGTCAGACACGTTGTAAGAGTTGGTATGAGACTTGTGTAACCTAGGGTCTTGACCTCCTATATAAAGGCAAGACCCAGAGACGGCTTAGACAGAAACCACTCGATTGAGAGCTAGGTCAAGCGAATCCTCTGCCTTGTAATCGATACTCCAATCAGTACATACAAAGCAGGACGTAGGCTTTTACCTCATCTCGAGGGGCCGAACCTAGGTAAACCCGTGTCTTTCATACTGACCAACCCCTTTGAGTCCACCACCTTAGCGATGGCCTCGAACCTAAGTCTTCGGACATCTGCCGTGACGAAACCATGACAGTTGGGGCATAAATGTGTCTCCAACAGGCGCTGCAAAATGAAGCGCGCGAGCAGCCAACGCGAGCGCTTCACGCTTGTCTGACGGCCTGCGCGAGCACCAGACGCTATAATTTTTTCATACGTTAAAAAAACATGCATTTGAGCAACTTTTACCATAGTTCAATAGTATGGCATAGTTGAAAAACTTCTAAAAAGATCATGACAAATATAAAAGTTCATACACAACGCATCCCTTTCTTCTTCCTCCTCTTCTTCCAACAATCATTCCTTGTCTTCGTCATCCTCTTCTTCATAGGAGGACCAAGACAATTCTTCCTCGTCGTTCTGAGCCATGCGTGCATCCATGCCATCTCTAACAGCACCCTGCGAAGCAATGTCCGACATACGGAAGCCATGCGTGCACCCATTTCAACCGGAAGAGCTCCCATGCCTCCCACGAGGGAACCAAAACTCATGCCTACCATGGTAGCTCCGAATCCACCGATGCCTCCCATAGATGCTCCCATGCTTCCCATACCTTCCATGTAGCTCTGAAGGCACCAATGCCTCCCGTAGATGCTCTCATGCCTCCCATGCTTCCCATGGTAGCTCCAAAGCCACCAATGCCTCCCATAGATGCTCCCATACCTCCCATGCCACCCATGGTAGCTCTGAAGCCACCCATGCCTGCCATGCTTGTTCCCAATCCTTCCATGGTATCTCCCATGCCTCCGAAGCCTCCCATGATCATGTATCTTTTTTGTACCAAGACTTCATCACGGGAAAGATTGATGAACTCCTTTTTCCTATCATCCAAGGTAGATGTGTCCATGAATAAAAAGTGTTTCTCCCATTCCGATTATCTAGATCGCTCATCCACGACCAATTTCTTCTCCTCCAATGCCACCTTCCTCTCCTTGGTCGCCACTCTCCTCTCTTTGGCCGCCAACCTCCTCTCTTCGGCCGCCGCATCTTGGCTCCTTGCCATCCTCCTCACCTCGGTTGCTTACTTTCTTGCATTTACTAGAGCATCCATAGACTTAAATAGCTCATCATCTACTCTTCTTCTTCTTCTTCTTCTTCTTCCTCTTCTTCTTCTTCTTCCTCCTCCTCTTCTTCTTCTTCTTCTTCTTCTTCTTCTTTTTCTTTTCTCTTAAATCCATTTGGTCTTTTTGGATTGGAGTAGGCAACTGAGTTTGGTGTAGGGCTCCTCTTGCCATCATCACTTGATGCGTCCTCCTCCTCCTCATCATCCAAATCAATAGTACCCTTTCCTTTCTCTTGGTCTTCACGGGGCTTCCATTTCTCTACATCCTTCAACACTTTGTAGCAATGGGCCAACACAAATGCTCTCCCTTTCTTGATATTCTCTTTGTTGTTCTTGTTCTTCTTCTCTTCACCTCGAAATAGGTTTTGTGCAATAGTGAGCTACAAACAAAAGAACAAGTTAGCAAACACGAAAGAAGCATGAAAATGGAACGTAATAAATAAAAATTTCACTTACCCTATCTCTATCGTTAGTGCCACTTGGGTTTATGTTGTCAACCGACTTCATTGTTGCCGCCCACCTTTGACAATCTTTGTTGATTGTCGACCGCCGGGAGCGAAGAGATCTATTGGTTCGCTCAATCCCACTATTGTTTGTCTCATTAAAGTGTTCCTTGATCCGGTCCCAATATGTATCTCTACTTTGGTCTCCTCCAATGGTTGCCTCCATAGACACATCCAACCATGCCTCGCACATCAAGATATCTTCGTTGGTGGTGTAGTTCCCTGCTCTTCCTTTCGGTGCCCCGACGATACCCTCTCCATCATCATCCATCTCATAATCATGATCTCTCCATGCACTTCATTGGTTTGAGACCAATGAGAATTGTTGGAGCCAACACCCATAGTTGACATATGTGTGTTATCATCGAAACTACAAAGCATGTACAAGAAAACTACAAAAACAACAAGAAAATTGCGAGTTTGGTGAAATCATACCTTGTGGGCATTTCATCAAGCACCTTGTCCATGGAGGCCGCCAGCGGAACAAATTGCGAACTCTTCGGCGCTTCTCCAGTGCGTGGACCCGCGACCGGATGCCTTGCAAGTCTCTTCTTCGCCCGCTTACTTGGCCTGTTCGCGGCCTTCTTCTTTCGGGACGTCTCCGTCGTTGCGGCCGCAACATCCGATCGCGGGACGGGGGCCTGTGGCTCGACGGCGGGCGACGGCGCGACAACACCCAACGCCCTCGGCTGTGGTGACACGAACAAGCCCCGCGCGAGTCTGCAACTTGGAGGAGCAGCGCCGGTGGCGGCAAAGAAGCTCAGCCCCGCGCTAGGATTTTCGTCGCCGGCGCTGAGATGTCGGACATAGGGAGGGGCGAGGGGGATGTAGCAGGCGCGCTCCATCGCGCGATTTCTTCAGCGGCGGGAGCAGTAGTGGTGCGGCGCTAGCGCTTTTCGTCCAGTTGCGCGCGCAGAAGTGGGCGTCCGAAATAAACAACGCGTGATGACGTTCGCTCCACACGCGCAACTTATTTTTCAGCGCGTGATTTTAGGGGTCCCATGGAACTACGTGCGTGTGCGCTAAAAATATTGTTTTTACAGCGCGCGGCTCCCGGAGCGCACCTCTTAAGGATGCTCTTACGTTGAATGCTCCGTGTATGGTGATTTGAACTTGTCGTGATGTTCACGCAGGCATAATCGCGTAACAATTTTCAGAATTGTCCCCGGGAGACTTTTTTTCTTAGTAGGATACAATCGAAGTCGCTAACATACACAACCGTATAATTCATCCCTATGAACGCGCACACACATTACCCCTATGAGCATCTTCGATAGACTAAGCCGACATATCATCTTGAGATTGACGAAATCGCCACAGACGCCTTGGTTGTCGACGGAAACGTCTCATCCTACTGAAAACACGTCGTCGAAAGATCTGAAATAAATCCAGTAAAATACAAACACCAATGTCAAATTCTGATGGACAGTCTTTCTAACCATCCAATCATTTGGTCGCGGGAGACTTGGACTGAAAGAATAGACCAACCGCGGTCCTGCTACGACAGGTATCGACTGCTGACTTCGTTGATCATCAACAGTCCGAATCACTCGGCAGCGGCTTGGTTCAGACCTGCAATCATCGAAACTTCCAGGAAGAATTCAGTCTGCGAATCCAACAAAGTCGACAAATCGTAATCTCTGAACTTCCTTTAGCTGACTACTCTCCATCTTTGGCACTACCTGCAGAATTCTCTGCTTCGTCCGGCATAATCCACTGTTCTGCCATTGATACAGTTCGATCATCTGCGGGCAGTCTTCCCGTCAGTCGTCACGATGGCTGAGATGGTGGGATCTCTGGTCGTCGGCGAGGTGGTCAGCAGGACCTCCTCCTTCCTCACCAGCAAGCACAAGGAGTGGTCGGCGTCGGCCAGCAGCACAAGCGAGAGCCTGGAGAGGCTGGAGATGGCGCACATCAAGATGGAGGCGGCGCTGGAGGTGTCCGCCCGGTGGCAGGTCACGGACGTGGCGATGCTCCGGTGGCGGCGGAGGCTGCGGCGCGCCGCCGACGAGTGCGACGCCGCGGTGCACCGCTGGAAGCTGCGGGTCCTGGAGGAGGAGGAGGCCAGGGAGGCGCTCGCGCGCGCGTGGCTCCCGAGCCGGGTCGCGCGCATCGTGGCTTCCTTCGTGTCGTCGCTCCTTAGCCGCCGCAGCGAGGAGCCCCACGCGAAGGCTGTCCAGAGGTTCGAGAAGCTGGCTGACGGCGCCGGGGATTTCCTGAGGTACCTGCAGTCCGGCGGCGTGCCTCGGAGGTGCGCGCTGCTCGATGACGCCATTGTAAGGAAGCCTGCTGTGAGTACGACTGCGAGGCATGGTCTGCTTCAGGGAGGTCGGCGGCGATGCCTGCGCTCAGGATCCAGGAAGAGCGGGGTGGAGATTAGACAGGTTGTGCAGTGATTATGTTAGTTCAGCTAGCTTTGAGGGCCACTTTGGATCACGATATGTTCAGCCAGTGATTATGGTGCTATGAACAAACTTCGTTCGGCATGCTGCTCCAAGTTCAGGCAGGGCAGTGACTAGTTTGTACGTACTCCTACGTTGGTCTTTCCGGGACCCCGTCTGGTTCTGGCTGTATCCGGCATTAGTCGGTAACTGCTGTGTATTATTGTCCACTGTGTTAAAAAAAAGTGTACTGTCCACTGGAAGCTACTACGTACTACAGTAGCATTCAGTTGCCAGCTGGTTGCTTTCTAACGAAACCTGGTCTGGTCAACCGGAACGTTCAACTTAGTCCAGTCAGGCAATTCGATATGGTCAGTCCATTTCTTGTTCATATATTGTAGGGCCGTTGAACGCTGGTGAAGTTAAAATGCAATCCGTTCGGGACTCAAGTGCAACGTGTCGCATCTTCTTGATGTCAGTCAAAAGTGATACATCTCCACTTCGGGTTAAATAAGCCGAATTGGCAATAGTTCAGGCGTGTTACTTACGCCCTGTTTGTTTAGGTTGGGCTTCAGCTTTTGCTGCTTCTAGCCTCTTAAAATCTGAAGCCCAGCCATGTTAAAAATATGTCCTAAACGAAATAAATAAAATGTTTATTATTGTATTTTTTTATTATAATCGTTTATTATCCATACTATAATTGTATTAACTGGAAACACATTACATGTGTGGGTAAATAGACAACACTTTGTCCCTAGTATACCTCTAGTGAACTAACTCGTTAATCAAAGATGGTTAAGGTTTCCTAACCGTTGACATGTGATGCCATTTGATAACGTGATCACATCATTAGGAGAATGATGTGATGGACAGGACCCAAACTACAAACGTAGCATATGATCGTGTCAGTTTATTGCTATTGTTTTCTGCATGTCAAGTATATGTTTCTATGACTATGAGATCATGTGACTCACGGACACCGGAGGAGTGTCTTGTGTGTATCAAACGTCGCAATGTAACTGGGTGACTATAAAGGTGCTCTACAGGTATCTCCGAGGGTGTCTATTGAGTTGGTATGGATCAAGACTGGGATTTGTTACTCCGTGTGACGGAGAGGTATCTCAGGGCCCACTCGGTAATACAACATCACAATAAGCCTTGCAAGCAATGTGACTAAGTGTTAGTCACGGGATCTTGTATTACGGAACGAGTAAAGAGACTTGTCGGTAACGAGGTTGAACTAGGTATGGAGATACTGATGATCGAATCTCGAGCGAGTAACATACCGAAGAACAAAGGGAACATCATACGAGATTAATTGAATTTTTGACATAGAGGTTCGACCGATAAAGATCTTCGTAGAGTATGTAGGAACCAATATGTGCATCCAGGTCCCGCTATTGGTTATTGACCGTAGAGGTGTCTCGGTCATGTCTACATAGTTCTCGAACCCGCAGGGTCTGCACACTTAAGGTTTGGTGACGTTTCAGTAGTATAGAGTTATATTTGGTGGTGCCCGAAGGTTGTCCTATTTTGGTCGTCTCGAATCCCGGACGTCACGAGGAGCTCCGGAATGGTCCGGAGGTAAAGATTCATATATAGGAAGTCCTATTTTGGTCGTCGGAAAAGTTTTGGGCTCATCGGTAGTGTACCGGGAGACCACCGGGGGGGGGGGCTATTTCGACCCAAGAGGCTTCATGGGCTGTGGGAGAGTGAATACAAGCCCTTGGTGGGATGGTGGAAGTCCCACACAAGGCCCATGCGGCTAGGGAAGAAAATCCCAAAGGGAAAAAGGTGGAAAAAGGCAAAAAAAGGAGGAATCCTAGTCCTACTAGGATTGGAGGAGGAGTCCTCCTCTCGTCCCCACTTCGGCCGAACCAAGGAGGCTTGGCCCTTGCGCCAAGGCCTCTCCTCCCTCCCTCTTATATAATGGAGGTATTAGGGTTTTTGCACTAGAATTTCAGCCATGTGCTACCCGTTCCTCGAGTGCATAGTTTCTCCTCTAGATCGGATTTGCAGTGCTTAGGCGAAGCCCTGCCAGAATAGCTCCACCACCATCGTCGGAGCACCGTCACGCTGCCGGAGAACTCTTCTTCCTCTCCGCTCCCTCTTGCTGGATCAAGAAGGCGGAGATCGTCATCAAGTTGTACGTGTGCTGAACGCGGTGGTGTCGTTCGTTCGGTGCTTGATCGGGACAGATCGTGATTGGATCGCGGGATGCTCGGCGATTTGGATCGCGAAGACGTTCGACTACACCAACCACGTTTCTTAACGCTTCCCGCTTAGCGATCTACAAGGGTACGTAGATCCACTCTCCCTCTCGTAGATGCTCATCACCATGGATAGGTCTTGCATGAACGTAGGAATTTTTTTGTTTCCCATGCAACGTTCCCCAACAGTGGCATCATGAGCTAGGTCTATGTGTAGATGAGATCTCGAGTAGAACACAAAGAGTTTGTGGGCGTTGATGCTTAGATTGCTTCCTCCCTTGGTCGTGTTTTGGTTCAGCGGTATTGTGAGATAAAGCGTCCCGGACCAACATTACTCGTACGCTTACGAGAGACCGGTTCCCTCAACCGCAACTTGTTGCATAGATGGCTTGCGAGTGCCAGTTTCTCTCACTTTAGTTGGATCGGATTCGACAAAGGCAGTCCTTGAGAAGGTTGAAAAGCAACTAGTCTATCACCGTCGTGGTTTTTTGCATAGATGAGAATTGTTCTTGCTAGATACCCGTAGCAGCCACGTAAAACATGCAACAATAATTAGAGGACGTCTAACTTGTTTTTGCAGGGTATGTTGTGATGTGATATGGCCAATTACATGATATGATATATGTGATGTATGAGATGATCATGTGATGTATAGATTATCACGACTTGCATGTCGATGAGTACGACAACCGCCATGAGCCATATGGTTGTCTTTAATTATTGTATGACCTGTGTGTCAATCATTAAGCGCTATGTAATGCTTTACTTTATCGCTAAACGGTAGCAATATTAGTAGAAGCATGTTGGACGCGACAACCCCGATGGCGACACGTTGATGGAGATTAAGATGATGGAGATCATGGTGTCGTGCCAGTGACGATGGAGATCATGCCGGTGCTTTCTAGATGGAGATCAAAAGCACAAGTTCATGGCCATATCATGTCACCTATGATTTGCATGTGATGTTAATCCTTTTATGCACCTTGTTTTTCTTAGGATGACCGTAGCATTATAAGGTGATCCCTCACTTAAATTTCAAGATGAATTGTGTTCTCCCTGAGTGTGCACCGTTCCGAAAGTTCGTCGTGTCGAGACACCACGTGATGATCGGGTGTGATAGACTCTACGTTCACATACAACGGGTGCAAGCCAGTGTTGCACGTGCAGAACACTCGGGTTAAACTTGACAAGCCTAGCATGTACAGACATGGCCTCGGAACACAACCGACCGAAAGGTCAAACGTGAGTCATATAGTAGATATGATCAACATAATGATCACCATTGAAACCACCTCAACTCACGTGATGATCGGACTTGAGTTGGTGAATTTGGATCATATGACACTCAGATGACCTGAGGGATGTCAATTTGAGTAGGAGCTTTAGTAATTTGATTAACTAAACTCATTATCTTGAACATTAGTCTAAGTAACCTTTGCATATTTATGCTGTAGATCAATGGCTCGCGCAGTAGCCCCCCTGAATATTAATGCGTTCCTAGAGAAAGCTAAGTTGAAAGATGATGGAAGTAACTTTGTTGACTGGGCCCGTAATATGAGGATTATCCTCACGGCTTGCCAGAAATCATATGTCCTTGATGCACTGCTTGGTGACCAACCAGAAGACATGACCTCCGAAGACGTTAAGAATGCTTGGGAGGCACGTTCTGGAGATTACTCAATAGTTCAGTGTGCAATATTGTATGGCTTAGAACCGAGACTTCCAAGACATTTTGAATGTCATGGAGCATATGCGATGTTCTAGGAGTTGAAGTTTATCTTTCAGAAGAATGCCCGAATTGAGAGGTATGAGACGTCCGATAAGTTCTATGCTTGCAATATGGAGGAGAACGGGTCTATCAGTGAACATATACTCAGAATGTCTGGGTATTTGACTCGTCTAGCGGAGTTGGGAATTGCCTTTCTGCCAGAGGCGATCACTGACAGAGTTATTCAATCATTGCCACCTAGTTACAAGAGCTTTGTGATGAACTATAACATGCACGGGATGAACAAGTCAGTCACCGAGCTGTTTGCGATGCTAAAAGTCGCTGAGTCTGAAATCCAGAAAGAACATCAAGTGTTGATGGTCAATAAAACCACCAGTTTCAAGAAGAATGGCAAGGGCAAGGGCAAGAAGGGTAAAACCAAGAAGGATGGAAAAGTAGTTGCTACTCCTGTAAAGAAGCCCAAGCATGGACCTAAGCCAGAAACTGAGTGCTTTCATTGCAAGGGAATTGGCACTCGAAGCGGAATTGCCCCAAGTACCTGGCTGACAAGAAGGTGGCCAACGACAAACAAGGTATATATGATATACATGTTATTGATGTGTACCTTACTAGCTCTCGTTGTAGTGCCTGGGTATTTGATACCGGTTCGGTTGCTCACATTTGCAACTCAAAACAGGAACTACGGATTAGACGAAGGCTGGCAAAGGATGAAGTGACGATGCGCGTGGGAAATGGTTCCAAGGTTGATGTGATCGTCGTCGGCATGCTCTCTCTTTGATTACCATTGGGATTAGTGATGAACCTGAATAATTGTTATTTAGTGCCTACGTTAAGCATGAACATTATATATGGTTCTTGTTTATTGCGAGACGGTTACTCATTTAAATTAGAGAATAAAGGTTGTTCTATTTATATGAGTAATATCTTTTACGGTCATGCACCCATTGTGAGGGGTTTATTCATATTGAATCTTGATAGTGATGACACACATGTTCATAACATTGATGCCAAAAGATGTAGAGTTGATAATGATAGTACCACTTTCTTGTGGCACTGCCGTTTAGGTCATATTGGTGTAAAACGCATGAGGAAGCTCCATGCTGATGGACTTTTGGAGTCACTTGATTTTGGATCACTTGACACATGTGAACCATGCCTCATGGGCAAGATGACTAAAACGCCATTCTTTGGAACAATGGAACGGGCGAGTGACTTATTGAAAATCATACATACTGATGTGTGTGGTCCAATGAGTGTTACAGCGCGTGGTGGATATCTGTATTTTCTCACCTTCACTGACGACTTAAGTAGATATGGGTATATTTACTTAATGAAACACAAGTCTGAAACGTTTGATAAGTTCAAGCAATTTCAGAGTGAAGTTGAGAATCATCGTAACAAGAAGATTAAATTCCTGCGATCTGATCGACGAGGTGAATATCTGAGTTATGAGTTTGGCAGTCACTTAAGATAATGTGGAATTGTTTCATAGTTGACACCGCCTTGAACACCACAAAGTAATGGTGTGTCCGAACGTCGTAATCGAACCTTATTAGATATGGTGCGTTCTATGATGTCTCTTGCTAATTTGCCACTATCGTTTTGGGGTTATGCATTAGAGACAACTGCATTCACTTTAAATAGGGCACCATAGAAATCCGTTGAGATGATGCCATATGAACTATGGATTGGCAAGAGGCCAAAATTGTCGTTTCTTAAAGTTTGGGGATGTGATGCTTATGTCAAAAAGCTTCAGCCTGAAAAGCTGGAACCCAAAGCGGACAAATGCGTCTTCATAGGATACCCGAAGGAGACAGACGGGTATACCTTCTATCTCAGATCCGAAGGCAAAGTGTTTGTCGCTAAGAACGGAACATTTCTTGTGAAAGAGTTTCTCTCGAAAGAATTGAGTGGGAGGAAAATAGAGCTTGATGAGGTTATTGAACCTTTACTTCAACCAGAAAGTAGCGCGTCGCCGAAAGATGTTTCTATGGAACCTACGAAGGTAGAAGAGGAATTTAATGATGATGATCATGAAGCTTCGGATCAAGCTACTATTGAACCTCGTAGGTCGAAAAGGGCGTGTACTACTCCTGAGTGGTATGGCAACCCTGTCTTGGAGGTCATGTTGTTGGACAACAATGAACCTACGAGCTATGGAGGAGCAGTGATGGGCCCGAATTCCGAGAAATGGTTAGAGGCCATGAAATACGAGATGGGATCCATGTATGAAAACAAAGTATGGACTTTGGAAGTATTACCTGAAGGGCGAAAGGCCATTCAGAACAAATGAATCTTTAAGAAGAAGACAGACGCGGACGGTAATGTCATCGTCTATAAAGCTCGACTTGTGGCAAAGGGTATTTCACAAGTTCAAGGAGTTGACTACGATGAGACATTCTCACCCGTAGCGATGCTTAAGTCTGTCAGAATCATGTTGGCAGTAGCTGCTTATTTCGATTATGAAATTTGGCAGATGGATGTCAAAACGGCGTTCCTCAACGGTTTCCTTGAGGAAGAGTTGTATATGACGCAACTAGAAGGTTTTGTCGATTCAGAAAATGCTGACAAAGTTTGCAAACTCCAGCGATCCATTTATGGGCTGGTGCAAGCCTCTCGGAGTTGGAATAAGTGCTTTGATGAGGTGATCAAAGCGTTTGAGTTTATACAAGTTTATGGAGAAGCTTGTATTTACAAGAAAGTGAGTGGGAGCTCTATAGCGTTTCTAATATTATATGTGGATGACATATTGCTGATTGGAAACAATATAGAAATGCTGGAAAGCGTGAAGGAATATTTGAACAAGAGTTTTTCAATGAAGGACCTAGGAGAAGCTGATTTCATATTAGGCATTAAGATCTATAGAGATAGATCGAGACGCTTAATAGCACTTTCACAGAGCACATACCTTGATAAAGTATTGAAGAAGTTGAAAATGGATCAGTCCAAGAAGGGGTTCTTGCCTGTGTTACAAGGTGTGAAGTTGAGTAAGACTCAATGCCCAGTGACTACAGAAGATAGAGAAAAGATGAGTGTCATCCCCTATGCTTCAGCCATAGGCTCTATCATGTATACAATGCTGTGCATAAGACCCGATGTCAGCCTTGCCATAAGTATGTCCGGAAGGTTTCAAAGTGATCCTGGAATGGAACACCGGGCAACGGTCAAGAATATCCTTAAGTATCTGAAAAGGACTAAGGAAATGTTTCTCGTTTATGGAGGTGATGAAGAGCTCGTCATAAAGGGTTACATCGATGCAAGCTTTGACACTGATCCGGATGACTCTAAGTCACAAACCAGATACATATTTATTCTCAACGGGGGAGCGGTAAACTGGTGCAGTTCCAAGCAAAGCGTGGTAGCCGATTCTACATGCGAAGCGGAGTACATCGCAGCCTCAGAGGCGGCGAAGGAAGGTGTCTGGATGAAGCAGTTCATGACAGATCTTGGAGTAGTGCCAAGTGCACTGAATCCAATGAACCTGTTCTATGACAACACTGGTGCCATTGCTCTGGCCAAGGAACCAAGGTTTCACAAGAGGACCAAACACATAAAGCGATGCTTCAACTCCATCCGCGATTACATCGAGGAGAAGGACATAAATATTTGCAAAGTGCACATGGATATGAATGTTGCAGACCCATTGAGTAAACCTCTTCCAAGGGCTAAACATGATCAACACCAGAACTGCATGGGTGTTCGATTCATTACAATGTAAATCGCATAGTGATGTGAACTAGATTATTGACTCTAGTGCAAGTGGGAGACTATTGGAAATATGCCCTAGAGGCAATAAATAAAGTGTTTATTATTGTATTTCCTTGTTCATGATAATCGTTTATTATCCATGCTATAATTGTATTAATTGGAAACACATTACATGTGTGGGTAAATAGACAACACTTTGTCCCTAGTATACCTCTAGTGAACTAGCTCGTTGATCAAAGATGGTCAAGGTTTCCTAGCCATTGACATGTGATGTCATTTGATAACGGGATCACATCATTAGGAGAATGATGTGATGGACAAGACCCAAACTACAAACGTAGCATATGATCGTGTCAGTTTATTGCTACTGTTTTCTACATGTCAAGTATATATTCCTATGACCATCAGATCATGTAACTCACGGACACCGGAGGAGTGCCTTGTGTGTATCAAACTTCGCAACGTAACCGGGTGACTATAAAGGTGCTCTACAGGTATCTCCGAGGGTGTCTGTTGAGTTGGCATGGATCAAGACTGGGATTTGTTACTCCGTGTGACGGAGAGGTATCTCAGGGCCCACTCGGTAATACAACATCACAATAAGCCTTGCAAGCAATGTGACTAAGTGTTAGTCATGGGATCTTGTATTACGGAACGAGTAAATAGACTTGCCGATAATGAGGTTGAACTAGGTATGGAGATACCGACGATCTAATCTCAGGCAAGTAACATACCGAAGAACAAAGGGAACATGATACGGGATTAACTGAATCCTTGACATAGAGGTTCGACCGATAAAGATCTTCATAGAATATGTAGGAACCAATATGTGCATCCAGGTCCCGCTATTGGTTATTGACCATATAGGTGTCTCAGTCATGTCTACATAGTTCTCGAACCCGTAGGGTCTGGACACTTAAGGTCTGGTGACGTTTCGGTAGTATAGAGTTATGTTTAGTGGTGACCGAAGGTTGTTTGGAGTCCTAGATGAGATCCCGGACATCACGAGGAGCTCCGGAATGGTCCGTAGGTAAATATTCATATATAGGAAGTCCTATTTTGGTCACCGAAAAAGTTTCGGGCTCATCGGTAGTGTACCGGGAGTGCCGGTAGTGTACCGGGAGACCACCGAGAGGGGTATTTCGGCCCAAGAGGCTTCATGGGCTGTGGGAGAGTGAATACCAGCCCTTGGTGGGCTGGTGGAAGTCCCACACAAGGTCCATGCGTCTAGGGAAGGAAAGCCCAAAGGGAAAAAGGTGGAAAAATGCGAAAAAAGGAGGAATCCTAGTCCTACTAGGTTTGGAGGAGGAGTCCTCCTCTCCTCCCCACTTCGGCCGAACCAAGGAGGCTTGTCCCTTGCGCCAAGGCCTCTCCTCCCTCCCTCTTATATATACTGGAGGTTTTAGGGTTTTTGCACTAGAATTTTAGCTACGTGCTACCCGTTCCTCTAGTGCATAGTTTCTCCTCTAGATCGGATTTCTGTAGTGCTTAGGCGAAGCCCTGCCGGAATAGCTCCACCACCATCGCTGGAGCGCCGTCACGCTGCCAGAGAATTCTTCTTCCTCTCCATTCCCTGGTGCTGGATCAAGAAGGCGGAGATCGTCATCAAGCTGTATGTGTGCTGAACGCGGAGGTGCCGCCCGTTCGGTGCTTGATCGGGACGGATCGTGATTGGATTGCGGGACGCTCGGTAATTTGGATCGCAAAGACGTTCGACTACACCGACCACGTTTCTTAATGCTTCCCGCTTAGCGATCTACAAGGGTATTTATATCCACTCTCCCTCTCGTAGATGCTCATCACCATGGATAGGTCTTGCGTGAACATAGGAATTTTTTTGTTTCCCATGCAGCGTTCCCCAACAAGCAAACACCTATTTCCTATGATCAGGCTTCTCAAAAGCACGTCTCGAAATTGCACTGTGAACGAAAAGCACGTCCTGACTAGCTTCCCGCAGCTCCATCGGCTTCTCGTCCCTCCCGCAAAAGCCTACCCTTCCCCTTCACTGAAATTACATAAAAAATGCCACCACTACTTATATCCCGTGCCCCTTCATATTTCTCCCATCTCCAACTCCCGTCACCCAATCCCCCTCCCCTGAACGAGCTGTAGAGAGAGAAAACAAAGGAGGCGTTAGGGTTTGGGGTCGCCGCTGCCGCCGCCATCTCCGGCCAGCCCGGCGACCGGAGCTCGCACCCCCATCAGCGAGATCTCTCCCCGCCTCCTCCCCAATCTAGGAGCTCGGTCCCTCGCCTCCTCCACGACCCAGCGCCACCACCATCTGTAGGAACGACGCCGACAAGAGCTAGCCCTCCTCAACCATCTCCAGCGATGACACGCACTGGATCCGGCCTCCCTCAACCCTCTCCGGCGACAACTCGTCCCTCTGCTCCCTCGACCTCACCTCCTTCCATCTCTATCCACTGCTACAAAGCAATAAAGGTAATCCTCCCCTGCCTATGTGGGCGTTGTAGGTATTACTTGCTCAAGCACGGTGAAAAAAATGATACTTGCTGTAGGTATTATTTATCCTAGATCATTGATACTTGTTGTAGGTACTACTTGTTGTGAAAAATTGCAATGGTGAAAAAATAGATAGTACTTGATGTCAATATCTTGAATGAACAAGTCACTGCATGCCCACTATATGTATATTAGTTGCTGTAAATTTGTCATGGTGAACAAATGCATAATACTTGCTGTCATTATTTTGATTGAACAAATGGCTACCCATTGTATGTGTAGTTCAATATAACAAATGATGCTTACACAAATGTTAAAAGAAAAAGGAAATTGTACTTGCTCTGTGTGTGTTCATGTATTGGTTGCTTAAATAGATGGTAAAAGAAAAACAAGAAGTTAAGATGAAAGCCAATTGGGATCCGCCAGCTGCTGAAATATTTTGTGAGCTATGTGCTGATGAGGTTGGGAAAGGAAATGTGCAAGCGGGCTTTTTAGAAAAAACTGGAAGACCCTACATCATAAAACAATTCAAAAATAGATGGGATGCAATGAAAAGTCTATACCTAGCATGGAAGTATTTCAAAGGTCAAGCAACTGGACTTGGTTGGGACGACGAGAAGAAAACTGTCACAGCTGATGACCAGTGGCGGAAAGAAACCATAGAGGTAGAATTGGTCATTCTTCACTTCGGAATGTCATTGAGCGCACCTTTGGTGTGCTCAAGATGAAATGGCGTCTTCTACAACATGTCACAAGTTAACCAATTGTGAAGCAAACCCGGATAATAGTTGCATGTATGGCGCTCCATAATTGGATTAGAGAGAGTAATCTCCATGACAAGGAGTTTTATTTGTGTGATCAAGATGAGAACTACATGCCAGGCAACATTCAATCTGAGCAATCTACACCACTTCATGGCCTTCATGTGGGAGCTGAGCATGCCAACATGAATGCCACTCGTGAAGATATCGCAAATGCTTTGATGGGACAGAAGGACGGAGAGGAGGATGACGAAGATGATGACTAGTGTGTGTTAGGACTTGGCTTGTATTTTGGTCCTAACTTAATTGTAATATGGGAAACTGCTTATAGTTTGCAGTCCTTGTTATTACTAATATATCATGTGGTATTAAGTTCAATGTGTGCATGTCTACATATGTTGATGGCATTTTATTAATGTCAAAAAACATTTTACATTTCGAGACGAAGGAAGTACTTAGCATAAAAAATATTTTTTTGGCTAAATAGGTGCTAAGCATGTTATTTGAGGTACTATACAACATAACCCGATAAATCAGTGTTTAAATAACATCTTCAGCATCCAAGGGCATTACAGACTTTCACCACAAGCTACAGCCTCATCAGCCGTCCTAAAAAAAGTTACCAAACAGGTTTTTTGACTTTTCAGCTTCTACCAGCTCCAGCTTGCTTCTCAGCTTCTACCAGCTCCAGTCGCTTCTCATTCAGCCACAACCCAAACAAACAGGGCCTTAGAGCATACCACAACCGGCCATCCAACAAAAGTCGTATTAGCCCCCCTTCCCCCTAAAAAAACTTTTGTACATGTTCTACAAGACATGTTTACAGGATTAGTTTTGCATCAAAGGGGTCATGGCCCCGTAAATCTCGCAATATCATCAAATAAATTAAACATTTCATAAATATAAATTGAATGAATTTGTAATCTAAATTCAACATGCAAATATATAAATGGTCCAAAAAGCAATTCATAATTACAACACTATTTTTCAATACAACAAATGTTTAAATTCAAATAATTATTACAATACCAAATTGTTCAAATCACACACAAATAAAAATGAATATATATGGGAGCTATCTCCCCCCACCATAGAGTTTCCACCGATGCTCTATAAGATCATGCTCGAGTTGGTGGTGTGAATCATGGTTCTCGATCTTTTTGTAGGTCTCAAGAAAAGCATTGATCTCATTTGCGTCCCTGGCTAGCTTCACTTGGCTACCAACATTGTCATAGTTGTACTCCAAGTCCAAATCACCCTCATACTCGATGAGCATATTGTGTAAAATAACACAAGCAATATGATGTTTTCGAGGGATTTTTTTATTCTAAAAGCGAGCAGGACCTCGAGCAATTGGAAACCGAGCTTGCAACACACCAAATACCCTCTCAATTTCTTTTCTGCAAGCTTCTTGTTCTTAGGTAAAAAATTGTGCTTCTTGATTTTGGAGTCACTAATGGTCTTCACAAATTTTGACCAAGTAGGATAAATATCATCAGCAAGATAGTATCCCATGGTATAGTCATGTTCATTGATGATATAGTTACAAGCCGGAGTTTTGCCACTAGATAGCTGAGCAAATAGATGAGATCGTTGCAAAACTTTCATATCATTGAGAGACCCTGGCAAACCAAAGAAGCAATGCCAAATCCATAGACCATGTGAAGCCACGACTTCAAGCACGATGGTGTGTTTATGTTTATGGCCGATGTATTGCCCTCCCCAATCCACCGGGCAGTTGTTCCACCTCCAATGCATGCAATCTATACTACCTAGCATGCTCAGAAATCTTCTTGCCTCGTTCATTGCCATAAGCTTATTTGTGTCTTCTTATTTTGGAGATCAAAGGTACTCCCGGACAAAAACCTGAATCGTTGTCTTTGCAAAGACACGAACACATTTGATGGTGGTATCTTTGCTAGTGTGAAGATATTCATATGTGTAATCGGCCGGAACACCATATCCAATCACTCTCATCGTCTTCGATATATTTTGATATGCACTAAAACCAATTAAACATGCCACATTCCTACGCCTAGTGAAGAAACAACAATTTTGCTTACAAGTCTCGATGATGTGGACGAAAGGTGACCTGCATTCGATATCGCCTACGAGAGAGGTGAGTCGGGTATGTCAATACCTCAACGAAGGAGTGCATCATGAGCATCTTGTTACCGAGAGCTTAGTTGCGAGGAATGCATAGTCGGCCGACATTGATCCGCGTCGCTTTTTCTTCGTCCCCGCCTCAATTCGTCCACTAGATGCAACAATACTAGGTTGTCATCGTCATCGAGGCTCAAATATTATATGTATAAATCATCAGACAAAGACAACAAGTACAAACTCCAATCCATCTACAAAATGCACAAAACACGCCATAAATTTCACCCAAGCCTACTCCGGGCCAAATCGAGCACGAACCGGTCGGTGTTGGACATCCCTCGCCTGAAGCAAAGCCTCGTCGTGCCACCACTTTCTTCTCCTGCCGGCCGATTGAAGCTTCCCTGCACCACCCCTTTATTCTCCCCGCCGCCCGAAGCTAATCCGAGTCGTGCCGCCTCTTTCTTCCCCCCAATGGCCGAAACACCGTCGCGTCACCCTTTTCCCCCGACACGCGCCGCCCATGGGCACCGAAACCAACCGAACCCGCAAGCTACAAGCCCTTGTGCATATCTCCCGCACGAATCCATGGCGCCAGCAGCGGCCGCGAGCCGCATACGACGATGGTCATCCTCGCTGTGGAAAGTAGGTGGAATGGATGCGGCACGAGGAGGCAGAGCTTTCGGGTGATGTGGGGCAGCCGTGGGCACCACCAAGGGGAGGGGATATGTTGCGGCGGCGGCGACGGGGAGTGTAGGCCGGAACTGAAGCCGGCGGATGTGGCTTCGTGCCACCGGAAAAGGGATCCAGCAAAATCGAGCGAAATCTCGTAATATAGATGAATCTGGCTTGGGGATTCGGGATTCCGTAACAATATTTATGGGACAGGCAGATTTGAGGTATCCGTTCGGGCCGCGTTTATGGGATCAATTCCGCAAATCGACGATAATTATAGCGGACGACCCGGTTTGCGAGATATGCTAGAGATGCTTTTAGACCCTTCTTTTATAATGTATATATGTGGGTTGCGTGAAATTTATGCAAGTCAATTTTCTTATCGTTGATTTTTTTGTCAAGATTTGTGCTATTTTGCTTTCTTGTGTGTTTAGGATGATTTTTACTTGACCCGATTGGGGTAAGTCGGATTTTCTCTTAGGCTTGATGTTTTAGTCGACCTGTTGGGTTAGTCAAGTTTTCTCTTAGGTTGAATTTTTTTACTTGCCCCGGTTTGGGGTAAGTCGATTTTTCTCTTAGGTCAAAACTTTGACTTGCACCTAAGTAGATTTTCCTCATAGGCTTGAAGCTCATTACACATTATTTGTTGTTTTACGTGTTCTTTCTTTTGCTTTTTAGTTTTTGGCCCTTATTTTCTTCTTTCTTCATGGGTATTTTCTTCATATTGGATGAGTGGAAATGTAAACACACAAGTACTATAGAGTATGTGTGTCAATTACACTAGACTATGAAAATTGGTATATATGTTTATTCATTGCATATTAAAAAGTGTAGTTTTAGTGCAAAGTTGTGTAGAAATTTGTATTTTGATTTTTTTAAGTTAATACCAATGTCACTACTTCATTCTTGCTTTAAAACTTCACAATTTATATGCTTATTGTTGCATATTATGATAAAGCACGATTTCTGAGTAAAATTTGTGCAAACTTTGTCATTATTTGTCATGTTTTTAATTTTATTTCTTCTTAAATGTTTTAGTCGACTTGTTGGGTTAGTCAAGTTTTCTCTTAGGTTGAATTTTTTACTTGCCCCGGTTTGGGGTAAGTCGACTTTTCTCTTAGGTCAAAACTTTGACTTGCACCTAAGTAGATTTTCCTCATAGGCTTGAAGCTCATTATACATTATTTGTTGTTTTATGCGTTCTTTCTTTTGCTTTTTAGTTTTTGGCCCTTATTTTCTTCTTTCTTCATGGGTATTTTCTTCATATTGGATGAGTGGAAATGTAAACACACAAGTACTATAGAGTATGTGTGTCAATTACACTAGACTATGAAAATTGGTATATATGTTTATTCATTGCATATTAAAAAGTGTAGTTTTAGTGCAAAGTTGTGTACACATTTGTATTTTGATTTTTTAAGTTAATACCAATGTCACTACTTCATTCTAGCTTTAAAACTTCACAATTTATATGCTTATTGTTGCATATTATGATGAAGCACGATTTCTGAGTAAAATTTATGCAAACTTTGCCATTATTTGTCATGTTTTTAATTTTATTTCTTCTTAAAAGGCAATACCATTACCACTAATTTGTTCTTTCTTAGAGAAATTTATTAGATTGTTTTGTTTTCGTTTTTTTCTTTCTTCCTTAAGGGTGAAATGCTAATGTCACTAACTCATTCCTTCTTACAATTTGTTTTGCAATAAATCCAATATTATATGCTCATTCTTCCATAATATTAAAAAAGCGCATATTTTGTGCAATTTTTGTCATTGTTTTTTAGATTTGTTATTCAATTTTCTTATTCTTAAAGTGCAATAGAAATGTCACTAATTGTTTCTTCCCTCATAAACTTTATTATTTTAGTTTGTTTTAGTTTTCGTTTCATTTTCTTCCTTCTTTTAGGGTAATACCGAAGCCACCAATCCATTCTTCCTTATAATACTTCATTTTGCTAGTTTTTATATCATCTATTTATTCTGTGAGGGTAATACCAATGTCTAAATTTTACCTCGTAAAATTGTGTATTTCATTTTCGTTCTCATTAAGGTTAATATCAATGCCTCTAATTAAGTCCTTGTTAACAAACTTGTTCTTTGCGAAATTTGATTGTTATATGCTTATTCTTGGATATTTCCTAGTTTCTTTTGTAATTTCCATGTAAATTGTGTGCAAATTGTGTCAATATTTGATTTGTTTTTATATTTTATTTCTTTTTAAGTGTAATACCAATACCACTAATTCATTCCTTCTCAGCAATTACTAATACAATGTTATTACCACTATTTCAGTTTTTATTAGAAAACTTCATAATTTTGATTTTGATTTTGTTTTTACTTCATTTTTGTCCTTCTTATAAAGGGTAATACCAATGCCAGCAATTCATTCTTCCTTATAAAATTTCATTATTTGATTTTGGTTTAATTTCTTTCTAGTTTCTTTCTTTTCTATGGGTAATACCAATGCTAAAAATTCATCTTTCTTACAGTACTTCATTTTTTGTCTAACTTTTTATTTCATTTTCTTTCTTTTTGAGGGAAATACCAATGGCACTAATTCATTATTCCTTGTAAAATTTCGTTATTTTGATTTTTTTGGTGTTTATTTCATTTTATTTCTTCTACAGGGTTAATAACAAAGCCACTAATTCATTCCCTTTTAGATATATTTTTGCAAAACTTTACTATTATAAGGTTATTCCTCTATACTTTAAAAAAATACAATTTAGGTGTAAATTATGTGCAAATTATGTCATTGTTTTATTTATATTTTATGTTTAATTTATTTTAAAGGGTAACACCAATGCACTAATTCAATCGTTCTTAGAAAACTAATAATTCATTCGATTCCAATAATTCATCTTTTTCATGGTAATTTGCTATCTATATTTTATTTATGTCCTCTATTCATTAGGGTGATACCACCTCATGTATTATAGTTTCATACAACCGACCCTTTTTATTCTTTCAAAATTCTAATATTATCTGCTTATTTTTGCGTATTATTGAAACAAAATTTACAACAAAATTTTGTGCAATTGTTTTCAGTTTTTATTTGTCATTTCCTTCTTCTTTGAGGGTAATACCAATGCCTCTAAACTATTTTTCCTAAAAAACTACATTTTGTTTATCTTTAGTTTTTATTTTTAGCATATTAATATAAATGGAATGAGAAGGTTAGAGAAAGCATAAAATAAAAACAAAAAAGTAGTTTTTTAGGAAAAAAATAGTTTAGAGGCATTTGTATTACCCTCAAAGAAGAAGGAAAATGAGAATTAAAAAATGAAAACAATTGCACACGATTTACTCATAAATTGTGTTTTCGTAATACACAAAAATAAGCAAATAATAGTAGAATTTTGGAAGAAGAAAAAAGGTGAGTTGCCTGAAACTCTAATACATGCGGTGGTGTCACCCTAAAGAATACGTGGACAAAAATAAATTAAAAACAAAAAACTGCTAGTCAATCCCTTCTTTTATTCGAGGGTGTATATGATCGTGAAGTTGATCTACCACACCTACCTGTAATACCACCATAGGCTCTCAAGATTAGAGAAGCCTTACCACCTTCTCCCCCACATAACAAGCATCCGGTGAAGAACATGCTACTCACGAGACATGCATCAAACCTAGAGGTCTCTTGTTCGTCGCTTATGAGTAGTGCAACTCCACATAAAAGGCCAAGACAACTCCAACAACGACGGAGCTTAGTTAAGGCCACCAGGGCAATGCCCCCCAGCCTTACCACGAAACATGAAGATTTTTTTGGGGGGGTGCTGTTTAGATTTGTTTTTTAGCTCCCCCCCAAAAAAACAACCATATTTGCTACCTCACCCCCTGAACAACATGTCTAGCTCCGCCACTTACTCCAGCATGTGTAAGGCTTGTTATGTGATTTAGTGCTTGTGATGCCTTTATGTTTGATGTATGAAAACATGGCTTGTTTTGTACTGTAGATTGTTTCATTGCGATGAATGGAAGGGGTTTTTGCACTACCATGATTATTGAAAAGAAACGAGCCTGCTCAACTTAGCTTGTGAAAATATGTTGACCTAATTTAAAGAGGAAAATGATGGCATCTGCATCATCAAAGGTGCACTAATTTTTTAATTAAATGTTAAATAATTCAACAAGTACACACTATCAACTGAAATAAATTAAACAAAAGAAAAGACATAATTGGTAAAAAGATTACATGACTTAATCACATGATATATTCGTGACATGCTAGCCAAACCGACCGAATAACGCCTATGAAATCATCTCCATAGGGTTGCATAGAAATCCCATGAGCTCCCAAAGCTTCTCCACATTGAAGTGGGGACCACATAAGGATCGATATAGTGCCCTTGAAGATAACCTACAAAAATATAAATGGAAGGACATGTTAAAAATGCAAAGTAAGGCACAAACCTCTACACGAATATGACCCTCAAGCATTTTATTGATACATACCAACTGGTTTTCCAAAAAAATGGGATACTTGTTGGGGTGACAGATTATACATAACATGAACTATGCACTAAAACAAAAGCGTGAAAGGGTGGGAAATAAAAAGATGTTTAATTTTTCCTTTTGATCACAAAAATAAACCACATGACTTTTTATATGTTTGAAGGTATTTGAGTTTCCAATATGCATTTTACGGAACATTGACCCATTATGTATAATAACCACATACATAGACTTGACAGTAAACATGTCGATGGCATTTAGTCTCCATCTAAAAACATTAGACACATGAGATAGGTTGACCAACATCAACCTACAAACCAAATGAATCTGCACCATCCATTTATCACCAGTCAAGTCCCTCATGAATTGGATATTCAGAGGTGTTAATCCAAGAACGGGTTGAATGGTAGCGTCTTTCTTTCAAACAATATTGCAAAGTGTCAGGTACTGAACTACAAGTGAATTATCACCTAGCCAGTCATCTTCACATATACTAGTGGATTGGCACCAACTTCAACCGAGCCTTTCAAATACCTTACCTTCATCAGGCCCTTTCAAAATGGATAATCAGTTGTTTGCTATCCACTTGAGATAGGTTATGTTGAAGTATTTATTTTGAAGGAGACCTTCCCATACACATTCCTCGGTTTGTAGCTTGAATGGTCATTACTAAGCAATCACTTTTATCCAATTTTGCGACACCCAACCATCCTTACTTCTTAGGCGTACACCAGATATCTCATTCACCCAGTCGATACTTCCATTTATGCCCATCACATTGCTAGAAGAATCTAGGTTAATAAAAATCAAGTCTTTTCAATACTCCTGGGTATTTAAAAAAAGATAGCATAAACATGGGGAAACTTTTGAGAACCACGTTGATAAGAGCTAATCGTGTGCATTTGACATGAGTTTACCCTTCCAATAACTGCCTTTTCTAAACGACCCTCAACAATTTTCGATTCATTTATAGTGAGCTTACGATGATGAATGGGCCAAGATAAGTAAATGGAAGACTTCCCACCTCGAATAACTCAGGATTTTTTTGTTTCTTTGCTTCTACCAAAGAAAAATAATTACTTTTATGAAATTTTATTCTGATAATAGAAAGCTTATAAAAACAAAGGATCAATTTCATGTTGGTCGCCTTTTCCAAATTTCTCCATAAACATAATTGTATCATCAACATATTGAGTGGGATTAGCCCACTAATCCAGACATCCCCTTAGCATGTTCTATAAGGATGGCCAGCATATCGGCGACACCATGAAATAGGATGGGAGCCATAGGATCACCATGTGTTAAACAATTCAGGTTTGGAAATAATGTCCAGTAACACCATTTACCTTGACCCTAGCGCTCTGATCCTAGACAAAATATTCAACGTGGTGATGCCATTCCACGACGAACCCTTTTTATACGAGAGCTTGTTGAATAAAAGGCCATTGAATTTGTCATAAACCTTTTCAAAATCAAACTTAAAAGTAACTCCATCAAGTTTCTTTGTTTGGAGCTCAAGAATAGTTTCATCTAGAATTAACGTCACCTCCAAGATGTTTTTTCCATGGATGAAAGCATTTTGCGTAGGAAGGATCGTCGAGTGAGTAATGGTTAAGAGCCTATTAGTATCCACTTTCGTGAATATTTTGAAGTTGAGGTTCAACAAACAAATAGGTCTGGACTATTCGATTTGAATTGCATTTTCCTTCCTAGGAAGTAAAATGATTATCCCAAAGTTGAGGTGAAACTGTGATAAATCGTAATTTTAAACATCCTCGAAGATGGGTAGAAGGTCGCTTTTGGTTATCTCCCAACACTTCTGGTAGAATTTAGCAATGAACCCATCTGGTCCGAGAGCTTTCTCCCTTTCCAGTTGAGAAATGGCTTCGAAAATCACTTTCTCTGAGAAACTTGATGTGAAAATAGCATTTTCATTTGGGAAAAGTTGAAGTATATCATGAGTCACCTCCTCCTCCATCATGATGAAGTTTGAGGTCGGATGTCTAAACAAACGGTTATAATAATTATCAATATGTGCCTTAAGCATACCCCGACCAACAATAGCACCCTCATCTTGGTCGAGTTAGTAAATCTTTTTTCCTATGGTTTTCATTTGCAATCAAATGGACAAATTCTGTATTATCATCCCCCGAACAAACTTTACTTTAGCTTATTGATACCATTTTATGTCTTCCTCCAGCATAAGTTTGGCCAAAACTCATCTGCCTCTCGCTTGGCAGTGAGATCTTCCATGCACAAGGGTGAAAATCCAGCCTCTATCTGAAGTGTTAACAATATCCATCACGCGCATAAAAACCACTAAAATTCTTCGCCCTACTCCAGAGAATCTGCCTAAGATGATGTATCTTGAACTGACAATGTTCAATATTAGTTGCACCTCTTATTTCATTAGGGCATCCCCAACGCCAACCCATAAATTTCCTCCCCCATCCGTCCGCCCGGACAGGGGGGCCAGTCCATTAACACACATGCGAGAGGACGACATCCAATGCTAGCCGACTATATTTTGACAACAACTGGAACCAACCGGACATAATTCATGTAAGCACGACCGAATTTTGTGCAACACATGACATATTTCATACAAACACGACGAATTTCAGCAAATTTCAAACATTTAGAACAACAAAGACTTGCCCTTAAACCTATCCTATGACGGAGGCATATGACATCCAAGCCCGTGTCGTCCTTCATGTGTTGTCTCCATGAGCACCGACGATAAGACGGATGAAGTGAACGTGAGGCCTCCGGTGAGGAAGAGTAGAACACTGGAGACGGACGAGCCGATATGGGACACCAAGCCCTACCGCCTCCCGTGCCCTACTCATCCTCGGAGGAGTTCGCGCCTTGTCCGTCGCTGGTGAACCTGAGGTTCCATGAGGGAAAATGTGGCGCCTTGGCTGTCGTCGTCCCACCAGGCTGCCTGATAGTTGATAGGCGGCGCGTAGGAGGCACAGCTAGCATTGTTCTCCTTCACGATCGCCTGGAACTGTGCATCCACGGCGGCTGCTTCTTGGCGAGCGGAGGTTTGAGAGCGGATGACATCATAGATGGCACACTGCACGGTGGCAAAGTTTGGGTTCATCGCGACCATGGCCACCGGGTCCCCCTGGCTCGCACGCTCATCGTCGATCTGACCCAACGCGAGGCGATGTTGCTCTAGTGCCCGCTCTAACATTATCGTACATGTCGATGCAGGTTGCCCCTCCTCCATGTTGGCCTTGTGCCTATGGCATGGTGTAGCCAGCGTGCATAGGAGGCGTAGGATCCGGAGTGGTGTGATCGGAGCCCGTCTCCATCGTGGCTTTATCCTTCTTGTCATCAGAGACCTCGGGCCAACTGGCCGGTGATACGTCTCCAACGTATCCATAATTTATGAAGTATTCATGCCATGTTTACAATAATTTTATATGATTTTGGTTTGATTTTATTAGAACTAACCCGGACTGATGTTGTTTTCAGTAGAACTACCATGGTGTAGTTTTTTGTGCAGAAATAAAAGTTCTCGGAATGGGCTGAAAATTTACGGTATTTTTTTATGGACCAAAAGAGACCCTCAAAGCACCGAAGCTGGTCCAGGAAGTGACCGAGGAAGCCACAAGCCTAGGGGGCATGCCCTACCCCCCGGGGAGGGTGCTCCTCGCTTGTGGACTCCTTGAGCACCCCCTTGACGTGAGACCGTCGCCAAAAATTCCTATAAATAAAAAAACCCCAAAAAGAACAATAGATCATAAGTTTCGCCGCCGCAAGTCTCTGTAGCCGTGAAAAATCAATCTTGGCCCTCTTCGGCACCTTGCCGCAGGGGGTCACCATCACCGGAGACCATGGAGTAGGAAGATGGAGGGGCCATCATCACCAGGGAGGCCAAGGACCAGAGGGAGAACCTCTTCCCACCTAGGGGGAGGCCATAGAGGAGGAAGCACAAGGGTGAGGACCTCTCCCCCTCTCTCTCGGTTGCGCCGGAGTGCCATCGAGGGAACCATCGCCGCGACGATCGTCTTCATCAACATCATTTTCTTCATCACTGTCCTCATATCTTTTTAGTGGTCCACTCTCCCGCATCCTGCTATAATCCCCTACTTGATCATGGTGCTTTATGCCACATATTATGATCCAATGATGTGGTGCCATCCTATGATGTTTTGAGTAGATTTCTTTTATCTTTTGGGTTGATTGATGATCTATATTGGTTTGACCTGTATGTTTTATTTTGGTACTGTCCAATGGTGCCTTCCATGACATGCACACGTGAAGGATTCCTGTTGTAGGGTGTTGCAATACGTTCATGATTCGCTTATAGTGGGTTGCTAGAGTGACAGAAGCTTAAACTTGAGTAAGGGGTTGTT
Organism: Hordeum marinum; assembly: GCA_022496015.1. Taxonomy (NCBI): domain Eukaryota; kingdom Viridiplantae; phylum Streptophyta; class Magnoliopsida; order Poales; family Poaceae; genus Hordeum; species Hordeum marinum. Next base: position 122,553,812 of record CM039673.1, on the reverse strand, counting down.
GGTTATGGGATAAAGGGGACTTGATACTTTAATGCTATAGTTGGGTTTTACCTTAATGATCCTTAGTAGTTGCGGATGCTTGCTAGAGTTCCAATCATAAGTGCATATGATCCAAGTAGAGAAGGTATGTTAGCTTATGCCTATCGCCCATATAAAATTGCAATAATGATTACCGATCTTGTTAACAATTGCCTAGGACAATTCCGCACACTGACCCATCATTATTGCACACTTGCTATTTGTAATATATTCTAACATTATGATAACATCACCTAGTTTTATATTTTAGTTCTCTGATATCATGCAAAGCTATTCTCTTCATACCCATAACGTAGTTTTATTTCTCGTTTCTAGTTGGAAGCAAACGTTTGGCGTACGTAGATTCGTATCAGTGGCAAATAGGACTTGAGAGAATATTGATCTTACCTTTAGCTCCTTGTGGGTTCGACACTCCATACTTATCATTTCCACCTTTGTAAATTGCTATGATGATTCCTTTCACTTGGGGATTATCAGTCGGCAAGCCGATCTCGATCCGCTTGGCACAACGACTCTGCCAGGCGGTGGCAAGGGTGGCCACCTCTTGCTTCATCTTCGGGGAAAGGTTGTCCAAAAAAGCTTCGCTGCTTGTAGTCATGGTGGATGTGGTGCAAGGTAGGAGGGTGTGGAGAGGATGTGGAGTGACATTGCTTGAGACTGTGTCGGTATTTCTCCAAAGAGGAAGGATGATGCAGCACAACGACAGTAAGTATTTGTTACTTATTGAGCTTGCATTAGTTTTTCCCTTGAAGAGGAAAGGGTGATGCAGCAAAGTAGAGATAAGTATTTCCCTCAGTTTTGAGAACCAAGGTATCAATCCAGTAGGAGGTACAAGTAAGTCCCCAATCTATGCACCTACACAAACAATCAAACACTTGCACCCAACCCTATAAAGGGGTTGTCAATCTCTTCTGCAAAGATGAGATCTGATAGAGATAGATATAAAAGATTACTAAAATAAAAGTAAATAAAATAAATAAAATTACAGCAAGGTATTTTTGGTTTATAGATCTAAAAATATATAATGGAAAATAGACCCGGGGGTCATAGGTTTCACTAGAGGATTCTCTCTTGAAGGAAAATAATACGTTGGGTGAACAAATTACTGTCGAGCAATTTATTGAAAAGTGCAAAGTTATGACGATATCCAAGGCAATGATTATGCATATAGGCATTACGTCGGTCTCAAGTAGACCGAAATGATTATGCATCTACTACTATTGCTGCACACATTGATCGACTCCTGCCTGCATCAAGAGAATTAAGTTCATAAAGAACATAGTAACGCCTTAAGTAAGATGACATGATATCGAGGGATAAACTCAAGCAATATGATGAAAACTCCACCTTTTTATCCTTGATGGAAAAATACAAATACGTGCCTTGCTACCCCTACTTTGTCACTTGGTGAGGACACCACAAGATTGAACCCAAAACTAAGCACCTCTCCCATTGCAAGAACGACCGATCTAGTTGGCCAAGCCAAACCAATAACTTGAAGAGAAATACAAAGATGTGAAATAATGCATATAAGAATTCAGAGAAGATTCAAATAATATGCATAGATAATCTAATCATAAATCTAAATTTCATTGGATCTCGACAAACACACCTTAAAAGAAGATTACATCAGATAGATCTCCAAGAACATCGAGGAGAACATGGTATTGAGGATTGGAGAGAGAGGAAAATCCATCAAGCTACTAGATATGGACCCATAGGTCTGAGGTAGACTACTCACGCTTCATCGGAGGAGCAATGGGGTTGATGTAGAAGCCCTCCGTGATCGAATCCCCCTCCGGCAAATTACTGGAAAAGGCCCCAAGATGGGATCTCACGGTAATAGAAGGTTGTGGTGGTGGAAAAGTATTTTTGTGGCTCCCCCTAATGGTTTGGGAATATATGGGAACATATAGTCGAAGAGTTAGGGTTAGAAGGCCTCCAGGGGACCAACAAGCCAGGGGCACCCCCCTAGGGAGCGCCCTGGCGGTTTGTCGTCTGCTGCCAGGTCTTCTAACCTCCTCTCTAGATCTTCTAGATGTCTTCCGGTCCAAGAAAAATAACCGCAAAAGTATTATTCCATTTGAACTCCGTTTGATATTCCTTTTCTGTAAAACTCAAAAATGGGGAAAAAACAGAAACTCGCACTGGGCTCTAGGTTAATAGGTTAGTCCCAAAAATAAAATAAAATAGCATATCAATGCATATAAAACATCCAAAACAGATAATATAATAGCATGGAAAAATAAAAAATTATAGATACGTTGGAGACGTATCAAGCATCCCCAAACATAATTCCTGCTCGTCCTCGAGTAGGTAAATGATAAAAATCGATTTTTTTGACGTGGAATGCTACATAACATATTTATCCATGCAATTTTCTTTATTGTGGCATGAATATTCAGATTCATAAGATTCAAAACAAAAGTTTAATGTTGACATAAAAAAATAATACTTCAAGCATACTAATAAAGCAACCGTGTCTTCTCAAAATAACATGGCGAAAGAAAGCTATCCCTACAAAATCATATAGCCTGGCTATGCTCCATCTTCATCACACAAAGTATTAAATCATGCACAACCCCGGTTTTAGCTAAAAAATTGTTTCATACTTTAGTATTTTCAAACATTTTCAACTCTTACGCAATACATGAGCGTGAGCCATCGACATAACACTATAGGTGGATTAGAATATGGCGGTCATGGGGAAGACAAAACAAGGAGATAGTGTCACACCAACTAGGCATATCAACACGCTATGGAGATGCCCATCAATAGATATCAATGTGAGTGAGTAGGGATTGCCATGCAATGGATGCACTAGAGCTATAAGTGTATGAAAGCTCAAAAAAGAAACTAAGTGGGTGTGCATCCAACTCGCTTGGTCACGAAGACCTAGGGCAATTTGAGGAAGCCCATCATTGGAATATACAAGCCAAGTTCTATAATGAAAAATCCCCACTAGTATATGAAAGTGTCAATATAGGAGACTCTCTATCACGAAGATCATGGTTCTACTTTCAAGCACAAGTGGGGAAAAAGGATAGTAGCATTGCCCATTCTCTCTTTTCTCATTTTTTGTATTTTGTCCTTTTTTTGGTGGGATTGTTTGTCCTCTTTTTTTTTCATAAAGTCCGGAGACTCATCTCGACTTGTGCGGGAATCATAGTTTCCATCATCCTTTCCTCACATGGGAAAATGCTCTATAATGATGATCATCACACTTTTATTTACTCACAACTCAAAATTTACAACTTGATACTAGAACAAGATCTGACTCTACATGAATGCTTCTGGCGATGTACCGGGATATGCAATGATCTAGCATAGAAATGACATCATCATGCTAGCTATCTTACGATCATGCTAAGCAATATGACAATGATGGTGCGTGTCATAATAAAAGGAACAGTGGAAGTTGCACGGCAATATATCTTGGAATGGCTATGTAAATGCCATAATAGGTAGGTATGGTGGCTGTTTTGAGGAAGGTATATGGTGGCTGTTTTGAGGAAGGTGGGTTTACTGCACCGGCGAAAGTTACACGATACTAGAGAGGCCAGCGAAGGTGGAAGGGTGAGAGTGCGTATAATTCATGGACTCAACATTAGTCATAAAGAACTCACATACTTATTGCAAAAGTATATTAGTCATCAAAACAAAGTACTAAACGCATGTTCCTAGGGGAAGGGTTGGTAGGAGTTAACCATCGCGCGATCCCGGCCTCCACCCAAAGGAAGGCAATCAATAAATAAATCGTGCTCCGACTTCGTCTTCACCATATGTGCATGCTATGGGAATCACAAACTTTAACACAAGTATTTATACCAATCCACAATTACTCACTAGCATGTCTCTAATATTACTATCTTTATATCTCAAAACAATCATAAGGAATCAAACTTCTCATAGTATTCAATGCACTTTTCATTATATCTCTCTTGGATGCCCATCATATTAGGACTAAATTCATAACCTAAACAAATTTCCATTATATTTATAGACTCTCAAAATAATATAAGTTAAGAAAGAGATTCAATAATTTCTATAAAATAAAGCCACCGCTGTGCTCTAAAAAGATATAAGTGAAGCACTAGAGCATATTGCCTAGCTCAAAAGATTTAAGTGAAGCACATAGAATATTCTAATAAATTCACGATTCATGCGTGTCCCTCTCAAAAATTGTGTACAACAAGGATGATTGTGGCAAACTAAAAAGCAAAGACTCATATCATACAAGACGCTCCAAGCAAAACACATATCATGTGGTGAATAAAAATATAGCCTCAAGTAAATTTACCGATGGATTGAAGACGAAAGAGGGGATGCCTTTTGGGGCATCCCCAACCTTAGACTCTTGGTTTTCGTTGAATATTACCTTGGGGTGCACTGGTAATACCCCAAGCTTAGGCTCTTGCCACTCCTTATTCCTTAGTCCATCAAATCTTTACCCAAAACTTGAAAACTTCACAACACAAAACTCAACAAAAAACTCGTGAGATCCGTTAGTATAAGAAAATAAAATCACCACTTTAGGTACTGTTGTGAACTCATTCTTTATTTATATTGTTGTAATATCTACTGTATTCCAGCTTCTCCATGGTTTGTACCCCCCCGATACTACCCATAGTTTCATCAGAATAAGCAAACAACACATAGAAATAAGAATCTGTATAAAACAGAATAGTCTCTAGCAATTTGTAAACTTCGAATACTTCTGTAACTCTAAAAATTCTGAAAAATTATTAAAATCTGGGAAATTTGTATATAAATATTTTGCAAAAAACTCAGATCCAATTGACACATCTGTGAATTTATAAAATTGCTAGACTGGGCGTCAAAGTTTTTGTTTTTCAGCAAGATCAAATCAACTATCACCGTAGACGATCCCAAAGGTCTTACTTGGCACAAACACTAATTAACACACTAAAACATAATTACTACAGTGTTAATAATGTGTAATTTATTCAGGAACAGAAACAAATAAAATAAAATAAAAAATAAAATTGGGTTGCCTCCCAACAAGCGCTATTGTTTAACGCCCCTAGCTAGGCATAACGCAATAGATCTAGGTATTGTCATCTTTGGTATGCAATCCATAAGTAGCTGTCATAATAGATTCATATGGTAATTTAAATTTATTTCTTTGGAATTGTTACATGCCCTTCCTTAACTGAAATTGAAATCTAATGTTTCCTTCTTTCATATCAATAATTGCACCAATCGTTCTAAGGAAAGGTCTACCAAGAATAATAGGACATGTAGGATTGCAATCTATATCAAGAACAATGAAATATACGGGCACATAATTCCTATTTGCAAAAATAATAACATCATTAATCCTTCCCATAGATTTCTTTATAGTGGAATCCGCAAGATGCAAAATTAAGGAGCAATCATCAAATTCACAGAAACCTAGCACATCACATAAAGTTTTCAGAATGGTAGCACCCAAATCACACAAAGCATTGTGCTCATAATATTTAATTTTAATATTAATAGTAGGTTACCACTAATCATAAATATTTCTAGGTATAGAAACTTCCAACTCAAGTTTTTCTTCAAAGGAATTCATCATAGCATCAACGGTATGTTTAGTAAAAGCTTTATTTTGATTATAAGCATGAGGAGAATTCAACATGGATTGCAACAAGGAAATACAATCTGTCAAAGAACAATAATAATAATTAAAATCCTTGAAATCCAAAGGAGTGGGTTCATTGCTACTTAATATTTTGACCTCTTCAATCATACTTTTATAAATTTTTGCATCAAGATCTATAAACTCCGAATCATTGGGACGCCTTCTAATTAAAGTTTACTTATCTCCAGTACCATCTTTATAATGATTTATATTATAAAACAAAGATTCAATAGGAGTCACATCAATCACTTTAAGATATTCATCATTATTTTCACGAGAAATCAAAGAACACGCTTTTACTAACAATTCTCGTTTAGCACGCATACTAGAGGTTCTTTCTTTAGATTCATCCATAGAAATTCTCATAGCTTATAGAGACTCATTAATGTCATTCTTGGGTGGAATAGATCAAATTTTCAGAAAATCGATATCAAGAGAAATTCTATCAACATTCCTAGCCAAATCATCAATCTTGAGCAATTTTTCTTCAATCATAGCATTGAAAACCTTTTGCGAACTAATAAATTCTTTGATATTATTATCAAGATCATAGGGAATATTACTATAATTTCCATAATAATTGTTGTAGGAATATCATAATTATAAGAGGAACTACTAGGAAATGGCCTAGGGTTGAAATTACCTCTATACGCGTTATTACCAAAATTGTTCCTACCAACAAAATTCACATCCATAGATTCATTATTATTTAAAATTAAAGAAGACAAAGGCATATCATTAGGATCAATAGGAGCACCCTTACTATCAAACAGTTTCATTAATTCATCCATAATTCCACTCAAAGTATTTATTTCTTCAATTGCATGCACCTTTTTACTAGTAGGAGATCTTTTGGTATGCCATTGGGAGTAATTTGACATAATATTATCTAAGATTATAGTAGATTATCCTAATGTGATTTCCATAAAAGTACCACCCACGATGGAATCTAAAAGATTTCTAGATGCAAAATTCAATCATGCATAAATTTTTTGTATAATCTTCCATAAACCCAAACTATGCGCGGGACAATTTCTAATCATTAATTTCATCCTCTCCCAAGATTGTGCAACATGCTCATGATCAAGTTGCTTAATATTCATTATATCGTTCCTAAGGGAGATGATCTTAGCGAGCGGAAAGTACATGGAAATAAAAGCATCTTTACACTTATTCCATGAATCAATACTATTTTTAGGCAAAGATGTAAACCAAGTTTTAGCACGATCTCGTAGTGAGAACGAAAATTGCTTCAATTTAACAATGTAATTATCCACATCTTTCTTCTTTTTCATGTCACACAATTCAATGAAAGTATTTAGATGGGATGCGACATATTCATTAGGAAGGCCAGAAAATTGTTCTTTCATAACAAGATTCAGCAAATCGGCATTAATTTCATAAGATTCTGCACTAGTGGTGGGAGAAATTGGAGTACTAATAAAGTCATTATTATTAGTATTGGAGATGTCACACAACTCGGTATTCTGTTGAGTCATCGTTTCAAAGCAAGCAATCTAGCACACAAGCAAACAAAAAGCAAACGAAAAGATGAATGGAAGAAGGGTGAATAAAAAGGCAAATCTTTTGTTTTTTTTTCTGAAAATTGTTTTAGAAGTGTGGGAGAGGAAAATGAGAGGCAAATGGAAAATAGTGTAAATGCAAGAGATGAGTTTATGATGGGTACTTGATAGGCTTGATGTAGACCTTCCCGGCAACGGCACCAGAAATTGTCGAGTTGATGGGGGAGTTCTTGTCTTGACTTGCTATGTATCCTCCCTCGCAACGGCGCTAGAAATTGGTGAGTTGACGGGGGAGTTCTTATCTTGACTTGCTATGTATCCTCCCCGGCAATGGCACCACAAATTCTTCCTGCTACTTCTTGAGCTTGCGTTGGTTTTTCCCTTGAAGAGGAATGGGTGATGCAGCAAAGTAGAGATAAGTATTTCCCTCAGTTTTGAGAACCCATGTATCAATCCAGTAGGAGGTACAAGCAAGGCCCCAATCTATGCACCTTCACAAACAATCAAACACTTGCACCCAACGCTATAAATGGGTTGTCAATCCCTTCATGGTCACTTGAAAAGATGAGATCTGATAGAGATAGGTATAAAAGATTACTAAAAGTAAAACTAAATAAAATAAAATAAAATTACATCAAGGTACTTTTGGTATTTTTTGTTTATAGATCTGAAAATATATAATGGAAAATAGACCCGAGGGCCACATATAGTTTCACTAGAGGCTTCTCTCTTGAAGGAAAATAATACGGTGGGTGAACAAATTACTGTCGAGCCATTGATAGAAAAGCACAAAGTTATGACAATATCCAAGGCAATGATTATGCATGTAGGCATCACGTTTGTGTCAAGTAGACCGAAACGTTTCTGCATCTACTACTATTACTCCACACATCGACCGACTCCTTCCTGTATCTAGAGTATTAAGTTCATAAAGAACAGAGTAATGACTTAACTAAGATGACATGATGTAGAGGGATAAACTCAAGCAATATGATGAAAACCACACCTTTTTATCCTTGATGTCAACAATACAAATACATGCCTCACTACCCCTACTTTATCAATCGGTGAGGACAGCGCAAGATTGAACCCAAAACTAAGCACCTCTCCAATTGCAAGAACTACCGATCTACTTGGCCAAACCAAACCAATAACTCGAAGAGAAATACAAAGATGTGAAATCATGCATATAAGAATTAAGAGAATATTCAAATAATATTAATAAATAATCTGAACATAAATACACAATTTATCGGATATCGACAAACACACCGCAAAAGAAGATTACATCGAATAGATGTGCAAGAACATCGAGGAGAACATGGTATTGAGGATAGGAGAGAGAGAAAAGGCCATCTAGCTACTAGCTATGGACCCGTATGTCTGAGGTAGACTACTCACGCGTCATCGGAGGAGCAATGGGGTTGATGTAGAATCCCTCCATGATTGAATCCCCCTCCGACAGATTACTAGAAAAGGCCCCAAAATGGGATCTCACGGGAACAGAAGGTTGCGACGGCGGAAAAGTATTTTCGTGCCTTCCCTTGTTTTGGGGAATATACGGTAATATATAGGCAAAGAGTTAGGGTTAGAACGCCTCTAGCGGACCCACAAGCGAGGGGGCGCCCCCTAGGGAGCGCCCTAGCAGCTTGTCGTCTGCTGCCAGGTCTTTTGACCTCCTCTCCAGATCTTCTAGATTTCTTCTCGTCCTGGGAAAATCATCGCAAAAGTTTTATTCCGTTTGAACTCCGTTTGATATTACTTTTCTATAAAACTCAAAAATAGGAAAAAAAATAAACTGGCACTGGGCTCTATGTTAATAGGTTAGTCCCAAAAATAAAATATAAAATAGCATATTAATGCATATAAAACATCCAAAACAGATAATATAATAGCATGGAACAATCAAATATTATAGATACGTTGGAGACGTATCATTATTTTCCTCAGTTATGAAACCAATGGATCAATCCATAAAGGAAGATCACGCACCCACGTAAACAACACGTGCACACAAATAACAAATACTTGCAACCTACGCGAAAGAGAGGTTGTCACGCTCTCTATGGTAATAAGATAGATTAGGTGATGATAGTTTTGGCAAATAGATCTCGCAAGAACACAAAATAAAATAAGTAAACAAAAAGTGCAGCAATCTATTTTTGGTTTTTTTGGATTAATAGATCTAAAAACAAAAGATCCAAATAGTAGATCAGAAAGCAATATGTTCGAAAAGTAGACCCGGGGGCCGTAGGTTTCACTAGTGGTTTCTCTCGTGAGTATAACACACGGTGGGTGAACATATTAATGTTGGGCAATTGATAGAATATAAAATAATCAAGACAATATCCAGGCAATGATCAAAATATAGGCATCCCGTCCAAGATAAGTAGACCGAAACGATTCTGCATCTACTTCTATTACTCCACATATCGACCACTTTTCAAGCATGCATCTAGTGTATTAAGTTCATGGAGAAACGGAGTAATGTAATAAGAACACTGACATGATGTAGACAAGATCTATTCATGTAGGAATAGACCGAATCTTGTTATCCTTAATTGCAACAATACATGTGTGTCTTGCTGTCCCTTCTGTCACTGGGAAAGAACACCGAAAGATCGTACCCATCACAAAGGACCTCTTCCCATGGCAAGAAAAATCGATCTAGTTGGCCTAACTAAACCAAAGATTCGAAGAATAAATACGAGGCTATAAGTAATCATGCAAATAAGAGATCAAAGAAGACTCAAATCATATTCATGGATATAAACTGATCATGAACTCAAAATTAATCGGATCCCAACAAACACACCGCAAAAGTCATTACGTCAAATAGATCTCCAAGAGGCCATTGTATTGAGAATCATAGAGAGAGAAAGAGAGGAAGCCATCTAGCTACTGCCTACGACCTGTAGGTCTATGGGGGACTACTCACACATCATCAGAGAGGCACCTATGATGAAGATGAACCCCCTCCGTGATGGTGTTAGAATAGATCTCAAGGTTCCGGAACTTGCGGCGGCTGGAATTGTGTTTTGTCGACTCCCCTAGGGTTTTCTGATTTTTGGGAAATTTATAGGCTCGATATTCGGTTGGGGGGGTGCCCGAGGTGACGACCCTCTACCAGGTCGCGCTAGGGGCCTCTGGTGCCCCCTGGTGGAGGGTGACCACCTTGGGCTCCCTCTTCTGGTGATCTTTGGTCCATCTTGTTCCTTCTGGTCCACAAAAAATCTCCAAAAATACCCGTAGTATTTTGGTTCCGTTTGGTACTGATTTTCTGCGAAGTAAAAAACAAGCAAAAACAACAACTGACACTTTTGCACTATGTCAATAGGTTAGTTCCAAAAAATGATATAAATTTGCTATAAAATGATTGTAAAACATCCAAGATTGATAATATAACAACATGGAACAAGCAAAAATTATAGATACATTGGAGATGTATCAGCATCCCACAGCTTAATTCCTACTCGTCCTTGTGTAGGTAAATGATAAAAACGGAATTTTTGATGTGGAATACTGCCTAACATTTTCATCATATATTCTTTTATTTGTAGTAAGGACATTTGGTATTTTAATGTTTCAAAGCAATAGTCTAGTTTTGACATGAAAACTTTAATACTCTGTAGGATCACTAGAAGAGTGTCTAGAGGGGGGGTGAATAGACTACTAGCAGGAATTTAAAACCTAACCTTTTCCCAAGTTAATTGTTTCGCAGATTTTAACAGTTTTAGCAAGTCTAGCAAGTCTAACAGCCCTACACACGCATGTCTACAAATATGGCAGCGGAAAGTGAAGACATTGCACATGAAGTAAAGAGATGAGATAGGCAGATCAAACGCAATAGGAGACACAAAGATTTTTCCCATGGTTCCGATAGGTGGTGCTATTGTACGTCCAGATTTATCGAGTCTTCAACCCACGGAGGGTAACGGTCGCTAGAGTCCACGGAGGGTTCCACCCATAAGGGTCCACGAAGTAGCAACCTTGACTATTCCACGAAGGACTAGCCTGACTATGGGTAGATCTTCACGAAGTAGGCGATCTCCTTGCCCTTACAAAATTCTTGGTTCACTCCACAACATGAAGTAGGAGGATCCCAAGCTACATCTAACCAATCTAGGAGGCACCGCCCACCAAAAGGTAATAGGCTCAGTAATGACGATGAACTCCTTGAACTTGTGGTTCAAGATGATAGACTCCTCAACACACAATCACTCTCTCATAGATTTGGCTTGGTAGAAGAGATGGGATTGGTGGAAAGCAACTTGGGGAGGCTAGAAATAAAGATCCATATGGTTGTAGTGGAAGATCTTGATCTCAAGACAAGGGTAGGTGGTTCTCTCTCAAAAAATCTGATAGGATAGGTATGGAATAGTTCTGAATGCTTCACTTTCGAGTAGGTGGTCGTGGAGGGGTATATATAGGCATCCCAAAAAATCGAACCGTTACACACAAAATGACCAACTCGGTGACACCGATGTGTTAATCTCGGTGGTACCGAAGTGATCAAAAGGTGGCAACTTTTGAATCTTGGTGAGACTGATATATGAAACTCGGTTGCACCGATAAGGTGACCAACAGTCATATTTCCAATCTCGGTGACGCCAACCCAATGTTCTCGGTGGTACCGAAAATGTGAATTTGCATAACAGAAAGTTGGCAACCTAAACTAGGTCGCACCGGTAAGGAATCAGTTGCACCGAAGTGGCTAGGGTTTGGCTGAGTTTGTCTAGGTTCTCGAATCAGTGGCACCGGGATAGGAATGTTGGTTGCACCGATTTTGAATGTTTGGCAATAGACAGACTTTGGTGGGAGAGATTGTGGATGTTTTTGGTGAATATCACTTGTGCACGTATGAGCATTTTGTTCACCAACAAAACCTTACCCCCTTTTAATAGTATTGGCTTTCCTAGACTCAAAGTGATTTCTCAGAAATGTAAAATGTAGAGTCCTCTTGCTTGAAGCTTGGCCAACCTATTTCCTTGAATCTTGGGGTAATTCCACAATCTCCACAATCCTTTTTTCCAACCCAACTCTCCATGGACTATTATCTGAAATACACTAGATAGAGGTGTTAGTCCAAGAGACAATGTATGTTGTCATGAATTATCAAAACCACCAAGGGAGCATGTTGTGCTTTCAATCTCCGCCTTTTTGGTAATTGATGACAACATACAATCAAAGCTTCAAATAATAATATGCATGGATGTAATGAAGACTTTGAGAAACACATGTCTTAGATTTTCTCCCCCTAAATGTGTGCAGTCCTTGAAAGGAGAGTTGCTTTGGAATGCATGGACACACATATAGATGAAGATATATAGGAAGTCATGTGTATCTTGGCTATATGCATCAATATAGATGAATGAAATGTATATCCTCATTCAAGACTTCACTCTTGCAAACAATATGTGCAAGAAGCAAGAGATCATATTGATTAAAGATACGATGCATATACTTACCTTACGTTCTTGAGCATTATAGTAGTAGAGACACACTTGAGAAAACAATGTTAGGAAACACAAGAGTATTCTACTAAACAAAAGCAATAGAACTCAAGGATGCCAAGATATGGAGAACATATAAAATATGATAATCCTTAAGATTGATATGTCTCCTCCTTTAACATTAATATTTTATAGCTTTTCTCCCCTTAGATATGAAAGTGGTAGTTCATCCTCTCCCCTTGAATCTCAGCATGTAGATATTGGGATTGGATAGGGTGATAAAAAGTCTATAGTGAACAGTCAAATAAGATAATATAGTCTGCAATTTTTTTTCAAAAAATATTTTTCTCCCCCTACATTGTTCTCACCTTATATAAGTATAAACTTTCGATATTTTCCTGTCCCCCTAAATCATATCTTGCCCTTTGCATAAGAATGTAACATTCCCTTGAGCATGAAGCTTTGATATTCTCCGCCTTTGGCATAAATTACCAAAAAGGTTAAACTTAGGAGTAGTGACAGGGATCATTGACAAGGAAGGGATCCGCGAGAACAAGGGTCATTGAAAGTAGGGTTCATAGAAAATAACTAAGGGAATCATTGAATGTAACTTCTCTCCATTTTGCAAATTTTAGTCTTCTTCTCCTTGGAGCTAGGGATCCTTGAATAAAGAGTTTCTCCCGCTAAGACTATCTTGTTATTCTCTCTCCCTTTTTACTATTTTTTTAATAAAGAGGTCATCAAAGGAACAAGAACATCACAAGAACATATACCAATTAAAAAATATTTAAGAAACACAGATTTAGAAAAGAAGGAAAATCGGTGACTCTGGGATAAATAAATCGATGGTACCGAGATTGTGTAGTGCAGCTCATCTGCAATTTTGGTAGAACCGAGTTATTTATATCAGTGGATCCAAAAGAGAGACCACATTTATGTTTTCACAAAGACAAAAGAAATAGTTTCAAAATAGGGAATGCGGATTTTTTACAAAGGACATCAATTAGATAGATTTGAGTGGTTACGAGAGATCATGCAAATAGAGAGCAAACCACACAAGGTTCTTAAATAGATGATGGGCGGTGACTAGGTCACCTATATTGGAGTATCTTGACTTAGGAGCCAAGCAAGAATACTTGATCATAGGTCATACTCTATGTTAAGCTCAAAATGGGGTTACCATTTTTTGATTAATCATTTTAATGTCTTCATATCACTTGAGTTGCTTTATCCCATGACTTGGAGTAAAGCCTTTTCAATGATACGAGTACATACCTTTGAGTGATGTTGATGACGTTGCTCGTAGGTGAACTTGTTGAGGATGCTCGAGGTTGATGAAGATCGTCTTGAATTGGGAGCAATCCTTCTCGTTCTAGTACACTAATCACCTACAAAGGTTAGTCATGCAAGGAAGAGCAATGTATATATCCAATTGACATGATACCACTTAAGATTTTGCAACTAAGATCAAGTATATGTCAACGATATGTTTTTGTTATCTTCTTCCTTCCATGATCAAAAGGGGTTATGGATACTTGGTAATGACAAGATTGCTTATGATTGGAATTGATGGCAATCTTGTGGAATGATGTTCTTACAAGTACCTACAAAAGGTTAGATGCAATACAAGGGAGCATAGAATTCCATGGCATATGATAACGAGTTACGGGAACATGGAAATAACAAGAAACCTAATGCCCTTGCTTGCAACCGAGTGAGTCTAGCACAAGTTTGAAGCATCAATGATGTTCAACTCACTCCTCAAGTGACAAAATGTTTTCTCATCAAGTGGTTTAGTAAAGATATTGGCTAATTGCTTGTTAGTGCGAACATGCTTAAGATTAATATCTCCTTTGGCAACATGATCACAAATGAAATGATGTCGAACTTGAATATGCTTAGTTCAAGAATGTTGCACAATATTATGACCAATTTTAATAGCACTTTCATTGTCACAAAGTAATGGAACATTTTTCACATTAATTCCATAATCCTTAAGCGTTTGTGTCATCCGTAGTAATTTGACACAACAATATCCAGCAGCAATATACTCAGCTTTGGCAGTAGATAGAGATACCGAGTTTTGTTTCTTGGAGGACCAAGACACAAGAGATCTACCTAAAAATTCACAAGTACGTGAGGTGGACTTCCTATCAACCTTGTCACCGGCATAGTCCAAATCGGTATAGCCAACAAGATTAAAAGAAGATCCCTTGGGATACCAAATGCCAAAGTTTGGTGTTTGTATCAAGTATCTCACAATATGTTTCACAACCAAAAGATGACACTCTTTAGGTGCAGCTTGATATCTAGCACACATGCAAACACTAAGCATAATATCGGGACGAGATGCACATAGATATAGCAATGAACCAATCATAGATCGATAGACCTTTTGATCAACCGGTTCATCCTCCCTGGTAAGATCCACATGTCCACTAGTGGGCATGGGAGTTTTCATACCTTTGCACTCCTGCATGTTGAACTTCTTGATCAAGTCCTTGGTATACTTAGTTTGAGAGATGAAAGTTCCTTCTCATGATTGCTTGATTTACAAACCAAGAAAGAATTTCAGCTCACACATCATAGACATCTCGTACTTCTCGGACATCAACCTTCCAAATCTTTCACTAAATTGAGGGTTAGTGGAACCAAAGATAATATCATCCACATAGATTTGGCACATGAATAATTCACCATTAACTCTCTTAGTGAACAAGGTCACATCAATTTTACCAATTTCAAAACCTTTTTCAATGAGAAACTTCATTAAACATTTATACCAAGCACGAGGGGCTTGCTTAAGACCATAGAGATCTTTATGAAGCTTGTAAACATGATTAGGTTTCTTAGGATTCACAAAAACAGGTGGTTGCTTAACATAAATCTCTTCTTCACTTTCACCATTTAAAAATGCACATTTGATATCCATTTGATAAAGCGTGATATCATGGTGATTAGCATAAGCAAGAAGAATACGAATAGCTTCAAGTCTAGTGACGGGGGCATAAGTCTCACTGTATTCCATACCTTCGACTTGCGTATGTCCTTGGGCTACGAGATGAGACTTGTTGCGCACGACTTGACTATATTTGTCTTGTTTGTTCCGAAACACCCATTTGGTTTCGATGATGTTTTGTTCGTCCTCGGGCTTCTCCACGAGTGTCCACACTTTGTTACTCTCAAAGTTGTGAAGCTCTTCATACATGGCGTCCACCCAATCCGCGTCCTCAAGAACTTGTTCTACCTTCAATGGCTCAATGCTAGAGATGGAAGAAAAATACTTACAAAAGTTAGCTAGAGGGGTTTTAGAGCGAGTGATTCTCCCCATTTGTATATCACCAAAGATTTGGTTTAGGGGATGGTTCTTGGTCACTTGTGCTTGAACTCGGGTCAGCTTCTGATTGT
The DNA here is from genome assembly GCA_022496015.1 of Hordeum marinum. Classification (NCBI taxonomy): domain Eukaryota; kingdom Viridiplantae; phylum Streptophyta; class Magnoliopsida; order Poales; family Poaceae; genus Hordeum; species Hordeum marinum. The sequence continues at coordinate 122,537,745 of CM039673.1, read as the reverse complement.
TGGATGCTGGAGCTTCTTCTTCATCATCATCTCCTTCATCTTCGTTGTTGTTGAAGGTGTCGTTCCCTTGAGGTGGTGGTGAAGGTGGTTGTGGTGGATCTTCATGATGCACTTCCTCCTGTTCATCATCTTGTCGTGTACCGCTTGTGGATGCCTCCATGTCGTGTTAAGGTTCACCTAGACGTGAAGTAGGGGCTTCCACTTGAGTTGATAAAGTACTTTCCTTCACCTCCATGGGACGAATCTTGCCGATGGGTAGATCTAGAATAGCTTCCGAAGGGTCCTTATCACCTACATCATTTGGCAATTGTTCGACTTGTGAACCATTAGATTCATCAAACTTCACATCTACCGTCTCTTCAACTTTTTGAGTGAAGTTGTTGTAGACACGGTAAGTGTGAGAGTTCGATCCGTAACCAAGTAGGAATACTTCATGAGATTTAGGAACAAATTTAGTACGACGATGCTTATCAAGAATGTAGCACTTTGATCCAAATACCTGAAAGTATCCGACTTGGGGTTTGTTACCGGTGAGTAGCTCGTATGTCATTTTACCGAGAAGCTTGTGCAAGTAAAGTCGGTTTTTGGCATGGCATGTTGTTTCAACGGCTTCTGCCCAAAAGTGTATTGGCGTCTTGTATTCATCAAGCATCATTCTTGCCATCTCAATGAGTGTCCGGTTCTTCCTCTCAACAACTCCATTTTTTAGGTCTGTACGTAGCCAAGAACTCATGTGAGACACCTTGTTCATCAAGAAAGGTATCCACATGCGTGTTCTTGAACTCCGATCCGTTATCACTCTAAACCTTCTTGATCTTCACTTCAAACTGATTTTGCGCTTTGCGAGCGAAGTTCTTGAAGACCTTTTGAACCTGCGACTTATCATCAAGAAAGAATACCCACGTAAATCTGGAAAAATCATCAACTATAACTAGACCATAGGAATTTCCACCAAGACTCTTGTAAGCATTAGGACCAAAAAGATCCATGTGAAGTAACTCGAGTGGTCTCCTAGTAGTCATGATATTCTTAACGGGATGACTTCCACCTACTTGCTTTCCAGCTAGACAAGCACTACAAAGTCTATCTTTGTCAAATATAACATCTTTAACACCAAGTATATGATCACCCTTGATAAGCTTGTTTAAATTACGCATGCCAAAATGTCCTAGTCTTCTATGCTAAACCCACCCTTTAGAAGATTTTGCAATAAGACAAGTACGAGGTTTGGATCTCTTAGTGAAATCAACAATGTATAGATCACCTCTATGAAAACCAGTAAATAACATTTTATGATTATCTTGACAAAACACTTGGCAATCTACTTTCGTGAATAACACAGTGAAATCGAAGTCGGCAAGTCTAGATACAGAAAGAAGATTGTAGCCAAGAGATCAACAAGCATAACATTTTGAATAGAGCTATCATGGGATATGGCCACCTTACCAAGACCAAGTACCTTACCTTTGGAGATATCTCCAAACATTACATACCTTTGCGGTCCATGGTTTGGTGTGATCTCTTCGAACATCTCTCTATCTCCGGTCATATGATCGGTACATCCGCTATTGAGAATCCACTCTTTTCCTCCAGACATGTAATCCTTAAAGTTTGCCATCAGACTCAGATTCTTCATGATCTTTTCATGCTCGATAACTAGTAGAAAACATGGCATCGGTTCGGTCCGGGCCATGCCATTACTCCCGGTTCAGTCACGAACCGGGACCAATGGGTGCAACAGTCCCGGTTCGTGAGGCCAGGGGGCCGGGCGGGCCACGTGGGGCATTGGTCCCGGTTCGTAGGACACCTTTGGTCCCAGTTGCAGACACGAATCCAGACCAATGTGCCTCGCTCCTGGCCCACAACCATTGGTCCCGGTTCATGGTTGGAACCGGGACCAAAGGGGGTAATCGTTCGCCTGGTGCGAGCCCCTTTAGTCCCGGTTGGTGGCCCAAACCGGGACTAAAGGTTCGAATGGTTCGCATCCCTGATGTTTCGCGCTCCGAGAAAGAGGCAACTGTTCCTCGGAGAGGGCTACAGTAACTTCACCCATTTCTCTTCTTCTCCTCTCTTCTTCTCATCCATTCTCCTCTCTTCTTCTCCTCCATTCTCCTCTCTTCTTCCCCATATCTTCTACCATGAATCCAATCACTCGCTATGGGGAGGTGCTCGCACATGGCATGACCAATCTAGATGTCGTCTACATGAACGACAGCGCCATGGTGCCGCATTTTCTTTCCCTTTTGCAGAAATGGCTTGAAGTGGCAGATGAGAAAGACAAGTTCATAGGGCTTGATCTTGAGTACACGGCCAAGCAAGAAGATGTTGCCATCATCCAGCTATGTTTCAAGAAACATGTCATGATCTTCCAATAATTTATAGATTATTATGAAAATTTCATAGGATAGAAATATGTTCCATTTTGAATCCTATGTGAAAGATCAATATTTCTTTTAATTTTGTAATGAATAACAATTTTCCTTGTTGCAAAACGTGGGAGAACATATATGTCATACAACTAATTTAGGGTTTCTTCATCAATTCATAGGATATGAAAATTGCATATATATATAGGATATAGCAATATATATGTTCTATAGGATATAGCAATATATGTCATATGTTTTATGATATTACTGTTCAACGGGCTCAAATGAACCCAGGAGCAAAACTCTACGTCTTCCTCTTTTGTTGCAGCGAAATAATTTTCCTTTATATAGTTGCATATTATAATTCTGCCGAAATATACTTATTGCAGCAGTATTTAACATTTGTTCCGTTTTAATTTGTTGATGTTGCCATAGTGACAAGCACTGCCCAACACTCATGGACTTCCTATGCAGCGGCATACATTTTGCTAGCGTTGATGTAAGTAATGACAAGCTGAAGATGAGGCGCAGCTTCGGTATTGAGATACCAGCTGGCTGCCTTATTGATATCCAAGACATATTCAGGCTTCATTATGAGAGGACTTCGATGGCTTCTATGGCAGTCGCCTTGATCAACGACTATTACGGAGATATGAAGACCAAATTCCCTCGGGCGTAGCACAAAGAGTGGGAGAGGACCCCACTTAAGCCTATCAATATTGAGTATGCAGCAAAAGATGCATATGTTGCATATGAGTTGTACCGCAAGATTCGAACTGTGAACTATGGGCAGCGTCACCTCGCACCACCACCACCATGGGGCGGATATTCTTCTGATTCAGACTAGCTTGTAGTGTTCGCTTGGACGAGTACTTTCTGTAATGGATATCTGAACTATTATATATTACATATCTCTCTGGATATTATATATTTGTAGTGCTTTTCAATTCAGCTTTTTCTTAAATTCTGATTGTGTCCGAGAACAATATGCAACAAAAAAGTGGGTTGTCATCGTTGGCAACAAGCACGCACACGCCATGCCAACATTCAACCATTTCAGACTTCCTTTGAAGTGCTTTTAAATTTCAGGGTCATTTAGGTCAAAAAATCAGTAAATGCATGAAAAATATCAAATGAAGTCAGATATGGTTGAAAATGGATGATGTGGCTTTGAATGGTGCATTTTGAACACACAAAAAGCCTGGAGTTCAAATAAGTTCAAGAAAATGAAATGCCTTTTGTAACCAGTGAGTTTCCGTCCGAAACCCAGATACTTCGAAAGAGACTGTTCGTTTTGTACACAATGTGTATCCTGCTTTTGCCGTAACCCTCTCATCTTTTTATCACATGCTATGTGGGTGAAATGATGATACCATGCCAACTTTCAACCTTTTCAGACTTCATTTGAAGTGCTTTTCAATTTCAGGGTCATTTAGGTCAAAAAAATCATTAAATGCATGAAAAATGTCAAATGAAGTCAGAAAGGGTTGAAAATTGATGATGTGGCTTTGAATGGTGCATTTTGATCACACGAAAAGCCTGGAGTTCAAATAAGTTCAAGAAAATGAAATGCCTTTTCTAACCGATGAGTTTCCATCCGAAACCCCGATACTTCGAAAGAGTCTGTCTGTTTTGTACGCGAAGTGCATCCTGCTTTTCCGTAACCCTCTCTCCTTTTTAGCACATGCTATGTGGGTGAAATGATGATACCATGCCAATTTCAACCTTTTCAGACTTCATTTGAAGTGCTTTTCAATTTCAGGGTCATTTAGCTAAAAAAACAGTAAATGCATGAAAAATATCAAATGAAGTCAGAAAGGGTTGAAAATTGATGATGTGGCTTTGAATGGTGCATTTTGAACACACAAAAAGCCTGGAGTTCAAATAAGTTCAAGAAAATGAAATGCGTTTTGTAATCGATGAATTTCCGTCCGAAACACCGATACTTCGAAAGAGATTGTCCGTTTTGTACGCGAAGTGCATCCTGCTTTTCCCGTAACCCTATCAACTTTTTAGGACATGCTATGTGGGTGAAATGATGATACCATGCCAACTTTCAACCTTTTCAGACTTCATTTGAAGTGCTTTTCAATTTCAGGGTCATTTAGCTCAAAAAAATCAGTAAATGCATGAAAAATATCAAATGAAGTCAGAAAGGGTTGAAAATTGATGATGTGGCTTTGAATGGTGCATTTTGAACACACAAAAAGCCTAGAGTTCAAATAAGTTAAAGAAAATGAAATGTCTTTTCTTGCCGACGAGTTTCCGTCCGAAACCCCGATACTTCGAAAGAGTCTGTCCGTTTTGTACGCGAAGTTCATCCTACTTTTGCCGTAACTCTCTCAACTTTTTAGCACATGCTATGTGGGTGAAATGATGATACCATGCCAACTTTCAACCTTTTCAGACTTCATTTGAAGTGCTTTTCAATTTCAGGGTCATTTAGCTCAAAAAATAGTAAATGCATGAAAAATATCAAATGAAGTCAGAAAGGGTTGAAAATTGATGATGTGGCTTTGAATGGTGCATTTTGAACACACAAAAAGCCTAGAGTTCAAATAAGTTAAAGAAAATGAAATGTCTTTTCTTGCCGACGAGTTTCCGTCCAAAACCCTGATACTTCGAAAGAGTGTGTCCGTTTTGTACGCGAAGTGCATCCTACTTTTGCCGTAACTCTCTCAACTTTTTAGCACATGCTATGTGGGTGAAATGATGATACCATGCCAACTTTCAACCTTTTCAGACTTCATTTGAAGTGCTTTTCAATTTCAGGGTCATTTAGCTCAAAAAAATAGTAAATGCATGAAAAATATCAAATGAAGTCAGAAAGGGTTGAAAATCGATGATGTGGCTTTGAATGGTACATTTTGAACACACGAAAAGCCTGGAGTTCAAATAAGTTCAAGAAAATGAAATGCCTTTTGTAACCGATAAGTTTCTGTTCGAAACCCCGATACTTCGAAAGAGACTGCCCGTTTTGTACACGATACTTTGAAAGAAACTTGTTATTATATACAATTCATGCAACTAAAGTTATCAAAGTTATTTTTGTTAAAAAATTAATAGCAAAAAAAATATTCATAAAGTATTTTTTGTTAAGAACTTTTAATATGCAAAGAAATAACATAAAAAATAGCAAAAGTGAAAATAGATGCGCTTACAGTGAAATTCAATCTAAATTCAGAGTGCAAGTTATGCGCCTAACTACCATTTTGAATTCAGGCCAAATTTTAGTATAAACGCATCTATTATCACTATCAGAGGAGCTCAACGTAACAGCCGCGACGGGGCTTATAAGCAGGTTCGGGCAACCTTTGCTTGGCGAGGTGGGACTAAACTCCCACCACACCGCTGTGCAAGGCCGTTGGTCCCGGTTGGTGGTCCCAACCGGGACCAATTCCACCCTTTCGTCCTGGTTTGTGCCACCAACTGGGACCAAAGGGCCTGTTTCCCGCCCTTTGGGCTACGGAAAATAGGGCTTTGGTCCCGGTTGGTGGCACCAACCGGGACCAAAGATCCCTGTTTCCCGCCCTTTGGGCGGCGGAAAATAGGGCTTTGGTCCCGGTTGGTGCGACAAACCGGGACTAAAGGGGAGCATTTGTCCCGGTTGGGGCCACCAACCGGGACCAATGATCTTTCTATATGACAAGCACTTAGCAAAATTTGCAGTTTTCATTCCACTTCGCCCTCGTCGCCGCCCCAAGCCCACCGTTGCCGTTCCCGTCCCTGTCGCAGCCCCCGTCGCCTCCCCTGCCGCCCCCGTCACCACCCCGTCGCCTCCCCCGCCGTCCCCGTCGCCTCCCCCGCCTCCCCGTCGCCTCCCTCGCCGCCAACGTCGCCTTCCCCACAGTTCCCGTCGCCGCCCCCGTCGCCTCCCCCATCACCTCCCCCGGTGCCGGCCCGCTCCCATCGCCGCCCCTCCTCCGTCACCTCCCCCGCCGCCCCTGTCGCCGCCCCGTCGCCGTCGCCGCCCCCGCTGTGAGCCGCCGCGGCGGCGGCAGCTTGTTGCAATTTTTTTAAATATATGTTGATTTTTATGCTTTTTTAGTATGTGTATGCATGTTAGATTAGTATATTTATTTTAGCTAGATTAGTATGTGTATGTTAGATTAGTATGTTTATGCTTTTTTTTAGTATGTTTATGTTAGCTAGATAAGTATGTGTATGTTAGATTACTATGTTTATGCTTTTTTTAAAGTAGATTAGTATGTTTATGTTAGATTAGTATGTGTATGTTGATTTTGGGTTTTATGAAAAATTAGTCGACGATGCCCGGCCCGCATCCTCGTCGTCGAGTAGTCCGCGAGAGCCTGCTTGATAGGTGCCATGTCCGGGACTGGGCTCCGCCGGGCTGGCACTGGGAGGTGCTACCTTCCCGGGCTCGAAGGTTGGTGAGGAATGCAGGTATTGTCGTCGACCCGGATCTTCTGTGGTGGCGGTCACGTGGGCCACTTTCGGTGCGGAGGGAGCCGACACCCGCGGAGGTGGTACGTCGCCATGTCAGGGAGGAGGACGAGCACGTCCATCGCTACATGGCGGCGTTGGACGCCCGGTTTGATAATACCTGGCACATCCTTCAGGGATCTCACTTGAGTTATGATCTCGTGATGGTTCCTTATCTTTGGGTGTCCACCGCCGGCGACTCAGAGACCGCTAGTGAACCAAGTTCACCGTTCTCCATTTTGGATTCTAGGATATTTGATCAGCATTAGTTAATATTTGATGATGCATTAACTGGATTATTCGGGATGATGTATTAGTGATATTATATTCGAGGTCATTATAAATATTAATCTATTAGTGATATTTTATCGGTATAATGCGTGTGTGACTTTCGGTCTGTCATTGCTCCTTGTGTGACTTTCATGTGTGTTCTTGATGGAGGAATCCCGACTGTTGTCGTGGGGGGCGCCTCATCTTTCCTCTCTTCTTTGCGATATATTCGTTGGTGGGGCGTCCATCACCGCCGGTCGAACTATTACTGTGAGAGAGTGTCCACCAACATATATACACCACCGTATCAATGTGAGAGAGTGCGCAAACACACCATGAGATATGAGAGTTATTTAAGGAAAGCCTCGATGGGCCAAAAGTGTCACACGCATTAATTAAGATCCAAAGTGTGCCGTAATTCTTGAACTGGATTATTTGGGATGATGTATTAGTGATATTAGATTCGAGGTCATTATAAATATTAATGTATTAGTGATATTTTATCGATATAATGCATGTGTGACTTTCGGTGTGTCGTTGCTCCTTGTGTGACTTTCATGTGTGTTCTTGATGGAGGAATCCCGACTGTTTTCGGGGGGTGGGGGGGGTGGGGCGCTTCCTCTTTCTTCTATTCTTTGTGATATACTCATCGCTATATTGCGCAAGAAGAGAAGAGCGGAGGCGTCCATCACCGGCGGTCAAACTATTACTGTGAGAGAGTGTCCACCAACATATATACACCACCGTATCAATATGAGAGAGTGCGCACCAACACACCATGAGATATGAGAGTTATTTAAGGAAAGCCTTGACGGACCGAAAGTCACACACACGCATTAATTAAGATCCAAAGCGTGCCGTAATTCTTGAATTGGATTATTCAGGATGATGTATTAGTGATATTATATTCAAGTTCATTGTAAATGTATTTGTGATTTGCATGTCATTCCGGCAAAACATAGGGAATTTTTTCTATGTCATTGCTCGAAATATGGAATGGGTTGACTTTAGATCTATTTCGGCTACTTGTGTGTCTTTCACTGAGGGAGAGTGTCCACCATATATAATATGAGAGAGGAAGAATCCCGACTGTTGTAGTGGGGGTCGATTCTCCTTCGTTCCCGTGTGCTAGACTTTTTGGTGTAATGCACCCGGGGACGAATGGAGGAGCCACCATCACCGACTGTCGCAATATCAAAAGGAGTGCCCACCATATACGTGAGATGAGAGTTTAGGAAGGAAAGACTCGACAGACCTAAAGTCAACCCGTTGCATATTGAGTAATAGTGATCTGTGTGTTGATCAGTTTTCTCGTAGTTTCCTTTGATCGATTTTAAATGTTTCAACTATGAACATAGGAAATGTCTGACGACGAAAGAGAATTCGGTATGTGCGAATACTGCGAAGACGAGCGTGGCCTGTGTGACAAGACTTTCCTAGTTGATGGTAGGCGCTTCAGCATCATGCTGGATGAGAACTTCGAAGTGGATACAGTAAGTCACAGTGACAAGTCTTTTTCGTGATTAAGCATGACTTCTTCCTCTTTTGCTTCAACTTAAAATTAATTTTAATTTTTTACTGTTCTAATAGCGTATCCCCTGCCATGCAAGAATTGCTGTCTTGGCTAAGATTGGTTTCAATACTAGAAAAGATATGGAGGTAAAGATAGTTCACTTGAGGACCGAGCATGGTTTTACTTTTGCGGTAAAAATTGTACCATGCAGACACCTATTGCTATTTTGAATGCAAAAATTGGCAAGAACTATGCAATGCTTATGCATTTGAGCCTAATATGCTTCTCACCTTTGATATTCGTCCGGAAGATGAAATAGAAGGTAATATCGACATCTGTGTCGATGTGCAGACGCCTCCAGTTCTACCATTATGTGAGTTTCTCAACCATATTTATTAAGTAATTTATATTGTTTATTTAAAAATATTTGACAACTTATTTGCATTGACAACTTATTTTCATTCTTCAAAAAAATATACGGAAGATGGTAGACAGAACCTACTACTACAATGATGAAGCAGAATGAACTTATAAGGAGAAAGATCATCTTACTGCATTTCTTAGTCATCTTGAGAATTACAATAGCTCTTATCAAACTCCTGCACATTATGGTCAATACGTGCCACTAGTGCACGTGGTGAACTATGGTAACATCCATGGAGATTGCATGGTAAGATTTTAATTCTACTATTACGACATCCGTGCATCTTTTGCATAAATTCTTCTAAAACTAAACTACATTGCTAACTACAAAATTATTACTATTTTTTCAACAGAAAATCCCGGAGGATTGTGTGCCTCATCTGATGTTTCTGAGAGGTCGCGTTGTTGTTACGAGCTTAGGGCCACCATGGCCAGGTCAGCCTACGCATCACTCCTGTCCATACCGGATTTCTAAAACCGATGGAGCCATGACAATCAAAGATTGGAAAAAATGTATGCTCAATTATAGAGAGCTACTTGGAAGCAACATTGTACGTAGGCCAATACTGGGAGACAGGATGATCTCCGTTGTCCATAATGGAGAGTCAGGGCCTATCTTGTTTTATGATATTGTACCTAAGAGAGGGTAGAATAGGTCCTACGAGATAGGAGTATGTAGGTCCTAGGTACAATGTGTTATTATGTGCTACAATGTGTTAGAGTTGATGATGAGGAGTAGGAGGAGGAGGAGTTGTGATTATGACCTGTGACCAACTTATGATATGATGTCTCATTGACGAAAATGATGATTAAATTGTGTCATATGTTCTATCTATAAGTATAGTACGTAGCATCGTGAGCAAGCACGGAGATAAGAGAGATCGCTTCTCTCTATTATCTATGTAACAAAATATATGAAACCCCTAAATTAAGCCTCCAAAACCCTCGAAACCCCCTCTCTTTCGAAAAAAACAGCCCCTTAGCTACTGACGCATGTACGCTCTTTGGTCCCGGTTGGTGTTACCAACCGGGACCAAAGGCCCTCCTGCCTGGGCTTGGCGAAGCGGCCACGTGTAGCCCCATTTGTCCCGATTCGTAAGTGAACCGGGACTAAAGGTCATGGGCTTTATTCCCGACCCTTTAGTCCCGGTTCCAGAACCGGGATAAATGGGCCTTACGAACCGAGACAAATGTTTTTTTTTCCACTAGTGGATGTCGAACAACTCATCCTCACCAAAGTAGTCATGTTCCACATTGTCATCATCAAGTGGGAAATCCTCGTCATAAAGAACAAGAGATTCGTTAGAATTGTGATCATGACCATGTTCAAGTTTATGAATGTGAATGGCTTCAAAGATAATGTTGTTGATAGTGGTGACATCTCCTTTAGCATGCATAAGATCACGGAGCTCAAATAGGCATTTATCAAAGTTTGGATCACCAGGCTTCATTTTGTGAAAAGCAATGGTTTTATGAAGAATTTCATCAATATTTCCTAATAAAAGATTCGGATAACATTTCCCCAAATCAGTCCACAAGGTATAAGCACATGCAAAGTTCTTCAATTAAGAAAGCACAAATCTTGGTAAGCCTCTAACAATAAGATTGACAGTCCTAAGGTTACCAAGCATGTTAATTTCCTATTCATGTGTGGGATGCAATTCATCAATGGGGGAGCACATAGGGATCTTCAATCAAGAATGGGCACTCTAGTACTCTCCATCAAATATATCAAATATATCAATCATGTCATTTTTCCATTGACTATAGTACTCTCCATCAAGAATGGGCACTCTACAAGTCAAACTCTCTATACTAGACACATCCTTCTTCCTCCACGATGATTAAACCAAAGCAATAGAGACCAATGCTCTGATACCATAGGACCATTGGAAGAGTGTCTAGAGGGGGGGGGGTGAATAGACTACTAGTAGGAATTTAAAACCTAACCTTTTCCCAAGTTAATTGGTTGGCAGATTTTAAGAGTTTTAGCAAGTCTAACAACCCTACACATGCATGTCTACAAATATGGCAGCGGAAAGTAAAGACATTGCACATGAAGTAAACAGATGAGATAGGAAGATCAAATGCAATAGGAGACACAAAGATTTTTCCCGTGGTTCCGATAGGTGGTGCTATCGTACGCCCATGTTTATGGAATCTTCAACCCATGGAGGGTAACGATCGCGAGATCCACGGAGGGCTCCACCCATAGGGGTCCACGAAGTAGCCAGCTTGACTATTCCATATGGCTTCCGTCCACGAAGGACTAGCCTCACTATGGGTAGATCTTCATGAAGTAGGCGATCCCCTTGCCCTTAAAAACTTCTTGGTTCACTCCACAACACGAAGTAGTAGGCTCCCAAGCGACACCTAACCAATCTAGGAGGCTAAACCCTCCAAAAGGTAATAGGTTCGGTAATGATGATGAACTCCTTGCACTTGTGCTTCAAGATGATAGACTCCTAAACACACAATCACTCTCTCATGGATTTGGCTTGGTAGAAGAGATGGGATTGGTGGAAGGCAACTTGGGGAGTCTAGAAATCAAGATCCATATGGTTGGAGTGGAAGATCTTGATCTCAACACAAGGGTAGGTGGTTCTCTCTCAGAAAATCTGATAGGATAGGTATGGAATAGTTCTGAGTGCTTCACTTTCGAGTAGGTGGTGGTACAGGGGTATATATAGGCATCCCCAAAAATCCAACCATTACACACGAAATGACCAACTCGGTGACACCGATGTGTTAATCTAGATGGTACCGAAGTGATCAAAAGGTGGCAACTTTTGAATCTCGGTGAGACCAATATATGAAAGTCGGTTGCACCGATAAGGTGATCAACGGTCAGATTTCCAATCTCGGTGACAATGACCCAACATTCTCGTCAGTACCAAAATGTGAATTTGTGTAACACAAAGTTGGCAACCTAAACTCGGTGGCACCAGTATGGAATCGGTTCCACCGAAGTGGCTAGGGTTTGGCTGAGTCTGTCTAGGTTTTGGAATCGGTGGCACCGGGATAGGAATGTTGGTTGCACCGATTTTGAATGTTTGGCTATACACAGACTTTGGTGGGAGAGTTTGTGGATGTTTTTGGTGACTATCACTTGTGCACGTATGAGCATTTTGTTCAGCAACAAAACCTTACCCCCTTTTAATAGTATTGGTTTTCCTATGGACTCAAAGTGATTTCTCACAAATGTAAAATGTAGAGTCCTCTTGCTTGAAGCTTGGCTAATCTATTTCCTTGCATCTTGGGGTAATTCCACAATCTCCACAATCCTTTTTCCAACCCAACTCTCCATGGACTATTATATCAAATACACTAGGTAGAGGTGTTAGTCCAAGAGACAATGTATGTTGTCATGAATTATCAAAACCACCAAGGGAGCATGTTGTGCTTTCATACTCAAGCATATCAACAAGAAACCATTTGTTTCAAAATATCAACACTAGAGAAAGTTATGCCTATCCCATCATGCTTAATCATTGATCCATTCACAATACACACTGAAATATTAGCTAAACCTAATGCTCAAGTACGATCATAGTGCCTCCTAGTTGGTGCTTTATAAGAGAAGATGGAGACTTAAATTGGAAAATAAAATTGCATAAAGTAAATAGATAGGCCCTTCGCTGAGGGAAGTAGCACTAGTAGAAAACTGGCCTTTAGTCCCGGTTCTAGAGGGCCTTTAGTCCCGGTTCTGGAACCGGGACTAAAGGGTCGGGACTAAAGCCTCCACCCTTTAGTCCCAGTTGTGTTACGAACCGGGACTAATGGCCCTCCGCGTGGCAGCTTTCTGGAGCGGGACTTTTAGTCCCGGTTGGTGTTACAAACCGGGACTAAAGGTATTATTTTTAATAATTTTTTATTTTTGTTTATCAATTTTCTTCTAATTTTCAAATCTGTGAATTATCTGACAATTTAATCTCTAATCACCCCTTCTCACTACTTTTGAATTATTTGACAATTTAATCTCTAATCACCACTCATTCCAAATCATCTAACTTCCAAGGGTCACCCATCCTCTCACAGCTCTAACCCGAGCACGCTTAACTTTCGAGTTCTGTCACCCTTTGTTTCCAAGTCTGCACTTGTTGTTTTCTTGACAATAGTAAGCTATCAATCCTATTAACCCTTAGGTCTTGATGTCACATTATTTAATTTTTTGAATTCCAAACAATTATTAAAATAATCAAAATAAATAATAATAATATTGAATTTCTATGAAAATAAAATAAGTAATATTAATATTTTATTCATTTTTGCCATATATTCAATTCATATGGCATAATTAATATCTTTAAATCTGCAAATCAAAATTCAACAAATAGTAGATCCATTATTATCAGAAAAATGTGAGGAATCCAAATATGAAATCATTTATTTATTTTTAAATAAAATTATTTTTTTGATTTTGTATGAAAAACTTCTTTTTGAAATAACTTTTTTACTTTTGGAATTTCGAGAATCTGAGAAAACTTCACCGGGTAAACCCGGGTGAAATCGAGTGCCAATTTTTCTCTAGTTTTTTTGATATATTAAACTTTTTTTCGATGTTGTATGCAAAATTTATGGCCTTTTTACATTTTTTTCATTTTTTTTGCAAAAACGGTCAAAATTCATATTTCAAAATTTCTATACCAACTAGACACTAAAACCTAACTACATCTCAAAGGATTTTAGTTTTCAAGAGTTTATCATTTTTGTTTATTTTCTGGAAAATTGAAAAAGGCGGTCCACATGGGGGGGGTAGAGTTTGAAAATTTTAGAACCCCTTTAGTCTGGGTTGGTGTCCATCCAATCATACCGTCAACTACATATGCTAGCATCGTCCCAGCCAGAGTCACAACTAAGGTTAACCAAGCCAGAGTTAACCCATTTCTAACTTCATTTGCTATTTTTCATGCATTTAATGATTTTTTGAGCTAAATGACCCTGAAATTGAAAAGCACTACAAATGAACTCTGAAAAGGTTGAAACTTGGCATGGTATCATCATTTCATCCACATAGCATGTGCTAAAAAGTTGAGAGGCTTACGATAAGAACTAGATGCACTTCGTGTACAAACTGGATAATCCCTTTCGAAGTATTAGGGTTTTGGACAAAAACTCAACTGTTACAAAGGCATTTAGTTTTTTAAAACTTATTTAAACTCCAGAGTTTTTGTGCATTCAACATGCACCATTCAAAGCCACGTCATCAATTTTCAACCATTTCCCACTTCATTCGCTACTTTTCATGCATTTATTATTTTTAAGCCAAATGACCCTAAAATTGAAAAGCACTACGAATGAACTCTGAAAAGGTTGAAACTTGGCATGGTATCATTATTTCACCCACATAGCATGTGCTAAAAAGTTGAGAGGGTTACGGTAAAAACTAGATGCACTTCGTGTACAAACTGGACAATCCCTTTCGAAGTATTAGGGTTTTGGACGAAAAATCATCTGTTAAAAAGGAATTTCATTTTTTTAACTTATTTCAAATCCATACTTTTTGTGTGTTCAACATGAACCATCTAACATGTGACTAGGAGCAAAAATAATTAAATTAAAAACTATTTTTAAACTCAAGTTATTCACAATCTAGGGTTTGAAGCAAATTTGAACAAATTCAAAATTAAACCATTCAAATTTGAAAACTAATGGCACAAACACAAACTAGACAAAAGTTTGAATCTAAAGCAAAAATAATCACTCAAAAACATCAAATATCCTAAAAGATATAAGCAATTTAAAACAGAAACTAAAAACAGAAAAGAAACAGAAAAGGCAAAACAACTTTCAAAACCCTTTAGTACTGGTTGGTATCTCGAACCGAGACTAAAGGTCTAGCCTTTAGTCCCAGATGGAGATACGAACCGGGACTAAAGCCCCAACCCCTTTAGTCCCGGTTCGTGTCTCCAACCGGGACTAAAAGCTTCACCTTTAGTCCCAGTTGGAGACACGAACCGGGACTAAAGGGTATCGGTCCCTTTAGTCCGAGTTGGTGTCTCCAACCGGGACTAAAGGTCCCATTTGAACCGGGACTAATGCTCGACCGGCACCCTAGCCGCTCGAACCGGGACTAATGCTCACATTAGTCCCAGTTCGTAAGGCAACCAGGACTAATGTGTAGATTGAGCTATGACGAAAGCCTTGTTTTCTACTACTGTAGCGATTTGTAGAGGTGCCAGATCTCAAGTGTTTAAATTGATAGAGAAAAATATTTTGGGTGGCATGCCTTTCCTGTTAACGAAAACGATTGAGAGGTTTCAATATCTTTCCATGCTAGATGCATCATAGGCGGTTCCAAACAGAAAATAAAGTTTATTCGTTTTTCCACCATACTTTTACTTTCCATGGCTGGTCGAATCCACGGTTGCCTTCCATTCCAACACTTTCCAAGGAATTTATTATTTGAAAACATAAAGTAATTTTTTTCATTTTTCATTTTGGGACTGGGCATCCCTATTACTGCCATACTCTCGTGAATAAACACTCATCTTGAGAATAACACATCTAGTATGGAAAAATATCGGTCACCCCCTACCGTTTCATGAACGGTACGAGAACACAAAAAGGAAAATTCATTTTGAAATTTAGAGATGGTACATACAAATTTGCTTGGAATGGCATGGAAATACCGTATATAAGTAGGTATGGTGGACTCATATGGCAGAACTGGTTTTAAGGATTTTGGATGCCCAAGTAGTATTTCTACTTAGTACAAGTGAAGGTTAGCAAAAGATTGAGAAGCATCCAACCAAGAAACAAAAAATCACATAAGCGAGCATTAAGCATAACTAACACTGAATAATGCACCATAAGTAGGATGTAATTTCGTAGCACAACTATTGACTTTCGTGCTTGCATAGGGAATCACAAACCTGAACATCAATATTATTACTAAGCATAATTACTCACCAACATAACTCACATATTACTATTGTCGTTTCTCAAAACTATTACAAAGAATCGAGTTTCATTTTTCCAATGATCTTCATGAAAGTTTTTATTATATCCCTATTGAATATCTATCACTTTGGGACTAGTTTCATCTATTGCAATTGCTTTTGATAAGCTCACAAGGATATAAGTGAAGAACATGAGCTACAAGTTTCATCTCTCAAAATAATATAAGTGAAGCATGAGAGGATTTCTTAAAAATTGCTAACTCTCAAATTAATATAAGTGAACCATGAGAGCTTTTCTTCAAACATGTAAAAGCACGCCGTGCTCAAAAAGATATAAGTGAAGCATAAGAGCAATGCCTTTGCTCAATAGATTTAAGTGAAGCAATTCTAGCAATTCTAGCAAATCATAGCATATTTTTGTCTCTCCCAAATAGGTGTCTGCAGCAAGTATAAAAGTAAAACAAGCAAAGATACAAGACGCTCCAAGCAAAACTCATGATATGTGACGAATGAAAATATAGTTCCAAGTAAAATACCGATGGTTGTTGGAAGAAAGAGGGGATCCCACTCGGGGTATCCCCATGCTTAGTTGCTTGTTACTCTTTGAATATTACCTTTGGGTTCTGTAGCATCCCCAAGCTTAGGCTCTTATTACTCCTTATTCCTTCCTCCATCGTGATCTCACCCAAAACTTGAAAACTTCAATCACAAGAAACTCGATAAAATTCTCGTGAGATCCATTAGTATAATAAAGCAAATCACTACTCTAAGTACTATTGTAAAATCATTATTATTTTATTATTGCATTATACCTACTTTATTTTAACTTTACCATGACTTATACCCCCCCCCAATACAAGCCATAGATTCATCAAAACAAGCACACAATGGAACGAAAACAGAATCTGTTTTAGACAGAACAATCTGTAGCAATCTGTACTCTACCCATACTTTAGTAACTCTAAAATTTCTGACAAATTAGGAAAACGTCAGAAAATTGTATATAAACATTGTGTTCAAATTTCAGCTTAATATCATATTCCAGTAAAATATGAAAATTAGTGCACTGTGAATAATGTTTCTATTTCAGATTCAGCATTGTTTCTACTCATCTTGGGAATCATCCTAAAGGCATTGCTTGGAACAAACGCTAAATAAAACATAAAAACACAATCATAACAGAATCATAATTGTGCAAACCACTCAAAAACAGAAAGGAAAAGATAAAAATATTTTATTCATTGGGTTGCCTCCCAACAAGCGCCATCCTTTTACGCCCCTAGCTAGGCATAATGCATAGATTCAAGTATTGTCATCCTTAGTTTTCAACTCCTTAAGCAAACAACAAGAATTTTTTAGGGATATTGTAACACACCGTTATGCTTAGCGGGATCTAGACTGGCCTCACAGACCAACACTAGTCTTTCCTGCACACTTTGTCCTCACTCGTGCGCACCCGGGACCAACTTCCCGGTCGGTTACCCATCCTAGAATCGTTCCATGCCAAGCACACTTAAATTTGGAGTTCTTTTCGAGTGGGCTTCCAGAAAAGAAGAAATTCCTTGTTGATATGACTAGTCTATCATTCCTATTAAGCCAGTCTCTCACATACACCCCCACTCAAAGGAACCCACGTCCTCGTCGGCCCACCAGGAATGTTCCATTTTGGCACACGTATGCGCGTCTAGTCCGGCACATGTGCCATGTTGTGTGCCACGACGGGCCACACACGCCATGCGCCACATGCCCGTGCACCTGACCCGTGCATGCCCGTGTAACCGCAAGGGTCAGCTCTGATACCAATTGTAACACCCCATTGCGCCTGGCGGGATCTAGACTGGCCCCACAGACCAACACTAGTCTTTCCTGTGCACTTTTTCCTCACTCGTGCGCACTCGGGACCAACTTCCTGATCGATCACCCATCCTAGAGTCGCTCCAAAGCCAAGCACGCTTAACTTTGGAGTTCTTTTCGAGTGGGCTTCCGGAAAAGAAAGAATTCCTTGTTGATATGAGTAGTCTATCATTCCTATTAAGCTAGGCACTCACATAATATATCATGCATATTTTCTATGACAATACTTATAGGAATAAGATTGAAAAATTTGTTCTTGCGATGGAGGTAGTTTACCACTTCAACAAAACTAGGATGAATACTAATCATTACAAGATCCTCACTGTTTCTACTAGAAGCGGTACCCTTGTTCTTAGGAATTTGTATGGATTTGCAATCTTTACTAATGGGAGTCTTTTCAATAGTCTTATTAGTAGAGAAATCCAAACTTAAATTACGAAAGATTTCTTCCAACTTATCAATTCTAGTGGGGCTTTCTTCCATTCTTTTATTGACTACGGGTTCTTTTTCATTTAATATTTTAAGAGCGTCTCAAGCCTTTGTCCAAATTTTATTAGCAATATTATGCATCCTTTTATCCAAATTTTCAATATTTTCCAAGGTGAGAATTTTCTTTTCAATAGGATCTAACCTTTTCATTACATGCTCAAGAGTTAAAATTGTTTCATCGCCAATGATAGGTGGGGAACCCACTAAATTTCCTATAGCATTATAAGCATCCAAAGTAGGGCACATCAAGAAATTCCCACCGGTAATCGTATCAATGACTAATATATACCAAGTGGTGATGCCCACATAAAAAAAACAAAGAAGAACAACGGTAGATTCCTTACAAATAGATCTATTATGAGCATTGCAAATCCTATACCAAGCATCTTTAAGATTCTCTACTCCCCTTTGTTTAAAGTTAAGAACCTCATTCTTGGGGGTAAACGCAATCACGGAAGAACTAGCCACAGTGAAGTGATACACAAACAAGAGATCTAGAGAGAAAAGGGCAAAAGAAAAGGGAGGGCAAATTAAACGGCCAACTTGTGAAGTGGGGGAGCGGAAAATGAGAGGCAAATGGGAAATAATGTAATTGCAAGGAGATAAGATTTGTGATTAGGAACCTGGTTGATGATATTGCTTCCTCCATAGCAACTTCGTCGGTATTTCCCCAAAGAGGAAGGGATGATGCAGCACAACGACGGTAAGTATTTGCCTCATTTATGAAACCAAAGTATCAATCCATAGAGGAAGATCACGCACCCATGTAAACTACACCTGCACACAATTAACAAATACTTGCAACCCGACGCGAAAGAGAGGTTGTCACGCTCTCTACGGTAATAAGATAGATTAGGTGATGATAGTGTTGGCAAATAGATCTCGCAAGAAAACAAAATAAAATAAGTAAAGAAAAAGTGCAGCAAGGTATTTTTGGGTTTTTTGGATTAATAGATCTGAAAACAAAAGATGCAAATAGTAGATCGGAAAGCAATATGTTGGAAAAGTAGACCTGGGGGCTGTAGGTTTCACTAGTGGCTTCTCTCATGAGTATAACACACAGCAGGTGAACAAACTACTGTTGGGCAATTGATATAAGATCAAATAATCATAACGATATCCAGGCAATGATCATTATATATGCATCACTTCCAAGATAAGTAGACCAAAACGATTATGCATCTACTTGTATTACTCCACACATCGACCACTATCCAGCATGCATCTAGTGTATTAAGTTCATAGAGAAATAGAGTAATGCAATAACAACGGTTAAATGATTTAGACAAGATATATTCATGTAGGAATAGATCCCATCTTGTTATCCTTAATGTCAATGATACATATGTGTCTTGCTGCCCCTTGTGCCACTTGGAAAGAACACCGCAAGATCGAACCCATCACAAAGCACCTCTTCCCATAGCAAGAAAAATTGATCTAGTTGGCCTAACTAAACCAAAGATTCAAATAAGAAATACAAGGCTATAAGTAATCATGAAAATAAGAGATCAAAGAAGGCTCAAATCATATTGATGGATAGAAACTGATCATGAACTCAAAATTAATCGGATCCCAACAAACACACCACAAAAGTCATTACATCAAATAGATCTCCAAGAGACCATTGTATTGATAATCATAGAGAGAGATGAAGCCATCTAGCTACTTCCTCCGGACCCGTAGGTCTATGGTGGAATACCCACGCATCCTTGGAGAGCCACCTATGATGAAGATGAACCCCTCCATGATGGTGTTAGATTGGATCTCGAGATACTAGAACTTGCGGCAGCTGGAATTGTGTTTCGTCGACTCCCCTAGGATTTTCTGATTTTCGGGAAATTTATAGCCACAATAGTCAGTTGAGGGGATGCTCGAGGTGCCCACCATCTACCAGGCCATGCCAGGGGCCTCTAGCGTGCCCTGGTGGAGGGTGGCCACCCTGCCCCCCTCTTCTGGTGATCTTTGGCCCATCTTGTTCCTTCTGGTCCATAAAATTCTCCAAAAATCCCTATAGTGTTTGGGATCCGTTTCGTACTGATTTTCTATGAAGTGAAAAACAAGCAAAAACAACAACTGGCATTTGGGCACTATGTCAATAGATTAGTCCCAAAAAATGATATAAAGTTGCTATAAAATGATTGTAAAACATCCAAGATTGATAATATAACAACATGGAACAAGCAAAAATTATAGATACGTTGGAGACATATCTTGAAGCGTTTGTGTTGTGCCATGGAAATAGTCGGGTGTGGGCGCCCTTAAATAGAGGATTTCGGTGAGGCCAGGTGTCAATGCGGTACGCCAGAGTGGGTTTCTCGATCGTCGAGCCTTCTTAATGGCGGCATACGGACGGACGGGGCATTGAACGGGCATGGTAAATATCTATCCCGTCTTGTCTAGTCGCACATCTCTGGCATTGAACAGGCGAGGACACCGAAGACGCGTTGCGGGCAACGCCCTCGGTCAGCAAGACGCTTCAATGCCGCTGCCAGTGAGAGGTCGAGTCCGCTCTTCAATGGGGAGAGGCCACTCTGTAGCGGCATGAGTGCAGGCAGCTAGCGTTGGGAGGGAAGCATGTGCGGGAGTGAAGGTGTTTGGGGGGGGCAGGGCGGTCAGAATCGTGTGAAGTAACAGTCTGGACTCCTATAAATCGCCCCCACGTTTGTCTCCGGTTTGCGGGAGAAATCACATTCGTACCGCTCCACGGATGAAACATAACCGTATTGGGTGGCTTCCACGGTCCAGACTATTGCGGGAAGTTTGCGAGTCCGCATTGAAGATGTCTTTAGACCAATCTGAAGTCACCAACCATGGAAACCGTCCCTTTAAAAAAATCTTTCAAATAGGAAGGCAACTTTGTTTCCCAAATGAGCAACCTCACTTGAGTCCAAAAGAAGAGATGTATTGGAAATACTTCTCTGGAGAGCTCTAACAATCACGCGATTTATTTTTCCATCTATATTGTATCGATCAGGTCGTTCCCTGAACATTTATTGTAGTTATTTTTTACCCTTCATATTATGTTTCATTATGACCCGGGGTAGACAGCTCACACTGGCACCTCAGCCTGCTGCGCTAGTGTCGGCGACGTCCCATCCGGCGGAGAGATTAAGCGGATCAGGATTCTCTTGCGTGGCCTCGCACTATGGTTCTTCCGATGAGGAGAGTGCACCGGAAGTGGGTATCAAGATGGCTATGGAGGTGTTAAGAGAAGAGGAAAAAGATGCGGATTGGACTTCGGTGGTCCACAAGAAGAGGAAGACCGAGGCTGAGCTCGTACAAGAGTTCTAGAACAATGTTGGTTTTCCAACTCCGGCTTCTCGTTTTTGGGAGAGACGGACGTCATCGCCGTCGGAAACACCATTGGAATGCAGGGATCAGGCGAACACCATGCACACGGCTGTATCAGGTTGGCATTAGGCTGCATCGCCGGCTGGCTCAGTGTCGTTGCTGCGACTGAACCATGTCCCGCGCATGGGGAGTTGGAGAGGTCCTTTGTCGCCGTGTAGGGTGACGCCGCTGCCAGTTCTTGGAGAGTTCATATAGGTGGCGAGTGTGATCCCTTCATCAACAGTTCAGGAGAGCTCGTCAGAGCCGGTTTCCACGCTGGGATCTGAGGACGTGTGGGCGGCTGGGTCAGGGGCAAATTCTACGCTGATTCAAAATCCACCTTCCCTAGAGAATAGCCTTACGTGTGGTACGAGCCAAACTTTTTCCTGGGCCTTCCTTGTCGTCGCATGTGGGCTCTTTGGGGCGGCCTCAATACCCAGTCATGAGAGGCCAGACGGGCTGCTACACCAAACACGCCATCGACTGCACCTGCATCTTCGTCTTCCTGTCCAAATGCCGCCAAGTCAACGATCGATCATCCCCAACTCTGTCTGCGAGCGCCGCCGCTGACTCGTGGTGCACCTCTGGTTTTTCATGACGGCCGCTCCTACGTCGTGGTTGTGGCATCACGACTGCCCATGGTGGGGGTGCCTCCTCCGACGCAGGGCGCCTCGACCGCGATTAGGTCGAATGCTCGAGGTCCTCCATCTGCGTCTTGCCACCCGGCAGCTCCGGCGCAAACCTTCCACAACCCTTCGGCCTACTCTCAACAGCAGCAAGGACAACCGCCGGGCTATGGCTTTCGAGGAAACCAGACTCCGGTTTTTGGTCAGCCAGGGCAATATCAATCTCCATATAGTCTAGCACTAAATGATGGGTTGGCTCGTATGTATGGGGCTTCATCTACAAGGATGACCGTGCGTCCGAAGTTCCAATCGGGAGGGACTATGACCCAGCCGCACCCTCCGACTTTTGCGGTCGGTCAACAACTTGCTTCTTAGAAACGAAAAAGAAGAAAAAACCGCTGCAACCACAGTTTGCAGGTGATCTTATGCAGCATGGCTTTGAACGTCCCACTCAGCATGTGCCAATGCAGCAACAGTTTCCAAAGTAGCCCTTACCGCAACAATATATCACTAGTGGAAAAAAACCATTTGTCCCGGTTCATAAGGCCCGTTAATCCCGGTTCTAGAACTGGGACTAAAGGGTCAGGACTAAAGCCCATGACCTTTAGTCCCGGTTCGCTTACAAACCGGGACAGATGGGGCTACACGTGGCCGCTTCGCCGAGCCCACGTAGGAGGGCATTTGGTCTCGGTTGGTAACACCAACCGGGACCAAAGAGCGTCCACGCGTCAGTAGCCGAGGGGCTATTTTTTTGAAAGAGAGGGGGGTTTGAGGGTTTTGGAGGGTTAATTTAGGGGTTTCATATATTTTGTTAGATAGCTAATAGAGAGAAGTGATCTCTCTTATCTCCATGCTTGGTCATGACGCTACGTACTATACTTATAGATAGAACATATGACACAATTTAATCATCATTTTCCTCAATGAGATATCATATCACAAGTTGGTCACTGGTCATAATCACAACTCCTCCTCCTCCTCCTCCTCATCATCATCAACTCTAACACATTGTAGCACATAATAACACATTGTACCTAGGACCTACGTACTCCTATCTCATAGGACCTATTCTACCCTCTTTTAGGTACAATATCGTAAAACAAGATAGGCCCTGACTCTCCATTATGGAGAACGGAGATCATCCTGTCTCCCAGTCTTGGCCTACGTACAATGTTGCTTCCAAATAGCTCTCTACGATTGAGCATACATTTTTTCCAATCTTTGATTATCATGACTCCATCAGTTTTAGAAATCTAGTATGGACAGGAGTGATGCGTAGGCTGACTTGGCCGTGGTGGCCCTAAGCTCATAACAACAACGCGACCTCTCGAAAACATCAGATGAGGCACACAATCCTCCGAGATTTTCTATTGAAAAACATAGTAATAATTTTGTAGTTAGCAATGTAGTTTAGTTTTAGAAGAATTTATGCAAAAGATGCATGGATGTAGTAATAGTAGAGTTAAAATCTTACCATGCAATCTCCATGGATGTTACCATAGTTCACCACGTGCACTAGTGGCACGTATTGACCATAATGTGAAGGAATTTGATAATAGCTATTGTAATTCTCAAGATGAATAAGAAATGCGGTAAGATGATCTTTCTCCTTATAAGTTAATTCTGCTTCATCATTGTAGTAGTAGGTTCTGTCTACCATCTTCCGTACATTTTTTGAAGAATGAAAATAAGCTGTCAATGCAAATAAGTTGTCAAATATTTTTAAATAAAAAATATAAATTACTTAATAAATATGGTTGAGAAACTCACATAATGGTAGAACTAGAGGCATCTGCACATCGACCCAGATGTCGATATTACCTTCTATTTCATCTTGCGAACGAATATCAAAGGTGAGAAGCATATTATGCTCAAATGCATAAGCCTTGCATAGTGCTTGCCAATTTTTGCATTCAAAATAGCAATAGATGTCTGCATGGTACAATTTTACCGCAAAAGTAAAACCATGCTTGGTCCTCAAGTGAACTAACTTTACCTCCATATCTTTTTTAGTATTGAAACCAATCTTATTCAAGACAGCAATTCTTGCATGGTAGGGGATACACTAGTAGAATAGTAAAAAATTAAAATTAATTATAAGTTGAAGCAAAAGAGGCAGAAGTCATGCTTAATCACGAAAAAAGACTTGTCATTGTGACTTATTGTATCCACTTTGAAGTTCTCATCCAGCATGATGCTGAAGCGCCTACCATCAACTAGGAAAGTCTTGTCATACAGGCCGCGCTCGTCTTCGCAGTATTCTCACATACCAAATTCACTTTCGTCGTCAGACATTTCCTATGTTCATAGTTTAAACATTTAAAATCGATCGAAGGAAACTACGAGAAAACTGATCAACACACAGATCACTATTACTCAATATGCAACAGGTTGACTTTAGGTCTTTAGAATCTTTCCTTCCTAAAGTCTCATCTTACGTGTATGGTGGGCACTCCTTCTAATATTGCGACAGTCGGTGATGGTGGCTCCTCCATTCGTCTCCGAGTGCATTACATCAAAATGTCTAGCACACGGGAACGAAGGAGAAGCGACCCCCGCGACTACAGTCGGGATTCTTCCTCTCTCATATTTATATATGGTGGACACTCTCCCTCAGTGAAAGACACACAAGTAGCCGAAACAGATCTAAAGTCAACCCATTCCATATATCGAGCAATGACATAGAAGAAATTCCCTATGTTTTGCCGGAATGACTTGCAAATCACAAATACATTTACAATGAACTCGAATATAACATCACTAAGACATCATCCCGAATTATCCAGTTCAAGAATTACGGCACGCTTTGGATCTTAATTAATGTGTGTGTGTGTGACTTTCGGTCTGTCGAGGCTTTCCTTAAATAACTCTCATATATCATGGTGTGTTGGTGCCCACTCTCTCATACTTATACGATGGTGTATATATGTTGGTGGACACTCTCTCACAGTAATAGTTCGACCGCCGGTGATAGATGCCTCCCTTCTTCACTTCTTGCGCAATATAGCGACGAGTAAATCGCAAAGAAGAGAAGAAAGAGGAAGCGCCCCCCACAACAACAGTCGGGATTCCTCCATCAAGAACACACATGAAAGTCACACAAGGAGCAACGACAAACCGAAAGTCACACATGCATTATACCGATAAAATATCACTAATACATTAATATTTATAATGACCTCAAATATAATATCACTAATACATCATCCCGAATAATCCTGTTCAAGAATTACGACATGCTTTGGATCTTAATTAATGCGTGTGTGACTTTCGGTCCGTCGAGCTTTCCTTAAATAACTCTCGTATCTCATGGTGTGTTGGTGCGCACTCTCTCACATTGATACGGTGGTGTATATATGTTGGTGGACACTCTCTCACAGTAATAGTTCGACCGCCGGTGATGGACGCCCCTCCTCTTCTCTTCTTGCGCATTATACCAACGAATATATCGCAAAGAAGAGAACAAAGAAGAGGCGCCCCCCACGACAATAGTCGGGATTCCTCCATCAAGAACAGACATGAAAGTTAATTAAGGAAAGCCTCGACGGACCAAAAGTCACACACGCATTATACCGATAAAATATCACTAATACAATAATATTTATAATGACCTCGAATATAATATCACTAATACATCATCCTGAATAATCTAGTTCTTGAATTACGACACACTTTGGATCTTAATTAATGCATGTGTGTGACTTTTGGTCTGTCGAGGCTTTCCTTAAATAACTCTCATATCTCATGGTGTGTTGGTGTGCACTCTCTCATATTGATACGGTGGTGTATATATGCTGGTGGACACTCTCTCACAATAATTGTTCGACCTCCGGTGATGAACGCCTCCCCTCTTCTCTTCTTGTGCAATACAGCGACGTGTATATCACAAATAAGGGAAGAAAGAGGAAGCGCCCCCCACGACAACAGTCGGGATTCCTTCATCAAGAACACAGATGAAAGTCTCACAAGGAACAACAAACCGAAAGTCACACATGCATTATACTGATAAATATCACTAATACATTAATATTTATAATGACCTCAAATATAATATCACTAATACATCATCCCGAATAATCCAGTTTAAGAATTACAGCACACTTTGGATCTTAATTAATGCGTGTGTGACTTTCGGTCTGTCGAGGCTTTCCTTAAATAACTCGCATATCTCATGGTGTGTTGGTGCGCACTCTCTCACATTGATACGGTGGTGTATATATGTTGGTGGACACTCTCTCACAGTAATAGTTCGACCGCCGGTGATGGACGCCCCTCCTCTTCTCTTCTTGCGCATTATACCAACGAATATATCGCAAAGAAGAGAAGAAAGAAGAGGCGTCCCCCACGACAACAGTCGGGATTCCTCCATCAAGAACACACATGAAAGTTATTTAAGGAAAGCCTCAACGGACTGAAAGTCACACACGCATTATACCGATAAAATATAACTAATACATTAATATTTATAATGACCTCGAATATAATATCACTAATACATCATCCCAAATAATCAAGTTAATGCATCATCAAATATTAACTAATACTGATCGAATATCCTAGAATCCAAAATGGAGAACGGTGAACTCGGTTCCCTAGTGGTCTCTGATTCGCCGGAGGTGGACACCCAAAGATAAGGAACCATCACGGGATCATAACTCAAGTAAGATCCCTAAAGGATCTTCCAGGTATTATCAAACCGGGCGTCCAACGCCGCCATGTAGCGACGAACGTGCTCGTCCTCCTCCCTGACACGGCGACGTACCACCTCCGCGGGTGTCGGCTCCCTCCGCACCGAAAGTGGCCCGCGTGACCGCCACCACAGAAGGTCCGGGTCGACGATGATACCTGCATTCCTCACCAACCTCTGAGCCCGAGAAGCTAGCACCTCCCAGTGCCAGCCCGGCGGAGCCCAGTCCTGGACATGGCACCTATCAAGAAGGCTCTTGCGGACTACTCGACGACGAGGATGCGGGCCGGGCATCGTCGACTATTTTTTCGTAAAACCCAAAATCAACATACACCTACTAATCTAACATAAACATACTAATCTACTTTAACAAAAGCATAAACATACTAATCTAACATACACATTCTAATCTAGGTAACATAAACATACTAAAAAAAGCATAAACATACTAATCTAACATACACATACTAATCTAGCTAACATAAACATACTAATCTAACATGCATACACATACTAAAAAAGCATAAAAATCAACATATATTTAAAAAAAATTGCAACAAGCCGTGGCGGCGGCGGCTCACCCCGGGGGCGGCGACGGCGACGGGGCGACGACTGGGTGGGGCGGTGACGGGGGCGGCAGGAGAGGCGACGGAGGAGGGGCGGTGACGGGAGCGGGGCGACGATGGGGGAGGCGACAGGGGAAGCAGGGGAGGCGACGGGGGCGGCGACGGGAACGGCGGGGAAGGCGACGGGGGCGACGGGGGAGGCGACGGGGAGACGGGGGAGGCGACGGGGGCGGCGGGGGAGGCAACAGGGTGGTCAAGGGGGCGGCGACAGGGACGGGAACGACAACGGCGGGCTCACGGCGGCGACGAGGGCGAAGTGGAATGAAAACTGCAAATTTTGCTAAGTGCTTGTCATATAGAAGGAGCATTGGTCCCGGTTGGTGGCCCCAACCGGGACAAATGCTCCCCTTTAGTCCCGGTTTGTCGCACCAATCGGGACCAAACCCCTGTTTTCAGCAGCCCAAAGGGCGGGAAATAGGCCCTTTGGTCCCGGTTGGAGGGACAAACCGGGATGAAAGGGGAGCATTTATCCCGGTTGGGGCCACCAACCGGGACCAATGCCCCTTCTATATGACAAGCACTTAGCAACCCTCTCTGACTTCATTTGATATTTTTCATGCATTTGCTGATTTTATTTGAGCTAAATGACCCTGAAATTGAAAAGCACTTCAAATGAAGTCTGAAAAGGTTGAACGTTGGCATGGTATCATCATTTCACCCACATAGCATGTGCTAAAAAGTTGAGAGGCTTACAGCAAAAGCAGCATGCACTTCGCGTACAAAACGGACAGACTCTTTCGAAGTATCGGGGTTTCAGACGGAAACTCATCGGTTACAAAAGGCATTTCATTTTCTTGAACTTATTTAAACTCCATGGTTTTTTATGTGTTCAAAATGCACCATTCAAAGCCACATCATCAATTTCAACCCTTTCTGACATCATTTGATATTTTTCATGCATTTACTATTTTTTAGCTAAATGACCCTGAAATTGAAAACCACTTCAAATGAAGTCTTAAAAGGTTGGAAGTTGGCATGGTATCATCATTTCACCCACATAGCATGTGCAAAAAAGTTGAGATGGTTACGGCAAAATCAGGATGCACTTCGTTTACAAAACAGATAGACTCTTTCGAAGTATCGGGGTTTCGGACGGAAACTCATCGGTTAGAAAAGGCATTTCATTTTCTTGAACTTATTTGAACTCCAGGCTTTTCGTGTGTTCAAAATGCACCATTCAAATCCACATCATGAATTTTCAACCCTTTCTAACTTCGTTTGATATTTTTCATGCATTTACTGATTTTTTTGACTTAAATGAACCTGAAATTAAAAACCACTTCAAATGAAGTCTGAAAACGTTGAAAGTTGCCCTGGTATCATCATTTCACCCACGTACCATGTGCTAAAAAGTTGAGAGGGTTACGACAAAATCAGGATGCACTTCACGTACAAAACGGACAGACACTTTTGAAGTATCGGGGTTTCGAACGGAAACTCATCAGTTACAAAATGCATTTCATTTTCTTGAACTTATTTGAACTCTAGTCTTTTTGTGTGTTCAAAATGCACCATTCAAAGCCACATCATCAATTTTCAACCCTATCTGACTTCATTTGATATTTTTCATGCATTTACTGATTCTTTTTGAGGTAAATGACCCTGAAATTGAAAAGCACTTCAAATGAAGTCTGAAAAGGTGGAAAGTTGGCATGGTATCATAATTTCACCCACATAGGATGTGCTAAAAAGTTTAGAGGGTAACGGCAAAAGCAGGATGCACTTCGCGTACAAAACGGATAGTCTCTTTCGAAGTATCGGGGTTTCGGACAAAAACTCATCGGTTACAAAAGGCATTTCATTTTCTTGAACTTATTTGAACTCCAGGCTTTTTGTGTGTTCCAAATGCACCATTCAAAGCCACACCATCAATTTTCAGCCCTCTTTGACTTCATTTGATATTTTTCATGCATTTACTGATTTTTTTTGAGTTACATGACCCTGAAATTGAAAACCACTTCAAATGAAGTCTAAAAAGGTTGAAAGTTGGCACGGTATTATCATTTCACCCACACAGCATGTGCTAAAAAGTTGACAAAGTTACGGCAAAAGCAGGATGCACTTCGCGTACAAAATGGACAGTCTCTTTTGAAGTATCGGGGTTTCCGACGAAAACTCATCGGTTACAAAAAGCATTACATTTTTTTGAACTTATTTGATCTCCAGGATTTTTGTGTGTTCAAAATGCACCATTGAAAGCCACATCACAAATTTCAACCCTTTCTGACTTCGTTCGATATTTTTCATGCATTTACTAATTTTTTGAGCTAAATGACACTGAAATTGAAAAGCACTTCAAATAAAGTCTGAAAAGGTTGAAAGTTGGCATGGTATCATTATTTCACCCACATAGCATGTGCTAAAAAGTTGAGAGGGTTACGGCAAAAGCAGGATGCACTTCGCATACAAAACGGACAGACTCTTTAGAAGTATCGGGGTTTCGGACGGAAACTCATCGGTTAGAAAAGGCATTTCATTTTCTTGAACTTATTAGAACTCCAAGCTTTTTGTGTGTTCAAAATGCACCTTTCAAAGCCACACCATAAATTTTCAACCCTTTTTGACTTCATTTGTTATTTTTCATGCATTTGCTAATTTTTTTTGAGCTAAATGACCCTGAAATTGAAAAGCACTTCAAATAAAGTCTGAAAAGGTTGAAAGTTGGCATGGTATCATCATTTCACCCACATAGCATGTGCTCAAAAGTTGAGAGGGTTACGGCAAAAACAGGATGCACTTTGCATACGAAACGGATAGACTCTTTCGAAGTACCGGGGTTTCGGACGGAAACTCATCGGTTACAAAAGGCATTTCATTTTCCTGACCTTATTTGAACTCTAGGGTTTTTGTGTGTTGAAAATACATCATTCAAAGCCACATCATCAATTTGAACCCGTTCTGACTTCATTTGATAGTTTTCATGCATTTACTATTTTTTTAGCTAAATAACCCTGAAATTGAAAAGCAATTCAAATGAAGTCTAAAAAGGTCGAAAGTTGGCATGGTATCATCATTTCACACACATAGCATGTGCTAAAAAGTTGAGAGGGTTACGGCAAAAGCAGGATGCACTTCGCGTACAAAACGGACAGACTCTTTCGAAGTATCGGGGTTTTGGATGGAAACTCATTGGTTAGAAAATGGCATTTCATTTTCTTGAACTTATTTGAACTCCAGGCTTTTCGTGTGTTCAAAATACCCCATTCAAAGCCACATCATCAATTTCCAACCCTTTCTGACTTCATTTGATATTTTTCATGCGTTTACTGATTTTTTGAGCTAAATGACCCTGAAAATTAAAAGCACTTCAAATTAAGTCTGAAAAGGTTGAAAGTTGGCAAGGTATCATCATTTCACCCACATAGCATGTGCTAAAAAGTTGAGAAGGTTACGGGAAATGCAATATGCACTTCGCCTACAAAACATACAGTCTCTTTCGAAGTATCAAGGTTTCGGACGGAAACTCATCGGTTACAAAAGGCATTTCATTTTCTTGAACTTATTTGAACTCCAGGCTTTTTGTGTGTTCAAAATGCACCATTCAAAGGCACATCATCAATTTTCAACCCTTTCTGACTTCATTTGATATTTTTAATGCATTTACTGTTTTTTTAGCTAAATGACCCTGAAATTGAAAAGCACTTCAAAAGAAGTCTGAAAAGGTTGAAAGTTGGCTTGGTATGATCATTTCACCCACATAGCATCTGCTAAAAAGTTGAGGTTGTTACGGCAAAAGCAAGATGCACTTCGCGTACAAAACGGACATACTCTTTAAAAGTATCGGGGTTTCAGATGGAAACTCGTCGGCTAGAAAAGGCATTTCATTTTCTTGAACTTATTTGAACTCCACGCTTTTTGTGTGTTCAAAACCCACCATTCAAAGCTACATCATCAATTTTCAACCCTTTTTGACTTCATTTGGTATTTTTCATGCATTTACTGATTTTTTTAGCTAAGTGACCCTGAAATTGGAAAGCACTTCAAATGAAGTCTGAAAAGGTTGAAAGTTGGCATGGTATCATCATTTCAACCACATAGCATGTGCTAAAACGTTGAGAGGGTTACGGCAAAAGCAGGATGCACTTCGCATACAAAACGGACAGACTCTTTCAAAGTATCGGGGTTTCGGACGGAAACTCATCGGTTAGAAAAGGCATTTCATGTTCTTGAACTTATTTGAACTCCAGGCTTTTCGTGTGTTCAAAATGCACCATTCAAATCCACATCATCAATTTGCAACCCTTTCTAACTTCGTTTGATATTTTTCATGCATTTACTGATTTTTTTGACTTAAATGACCCTGAAATTGAAAAGCACTTTAAATGAAGTCTGAAAATGTTGAAAGTTGGCATGGTATCATCATTTCACCCACGTAGTATGTGCTAAAAAGTTGAGAGGGTTACGACAAAATCAGGATGCACTTCGTGTACAAAACGGACAGACACTTTTGAAGTATCGGGGTTTCGAACGGAAACTCATCGGTTACAAAATGCATTTCATTTTCTTGAAGTTATTTGAACTCTAGTCTTTTTGTGTGTTCAAAATGCACAATTCAAAGCCACATCATCAATTTTCAACCCTATGTGACTTCATTTGATATTTTTCATGCATTTACTGATTCTTTTTGAGGTAAATGACCCTGAAATTGAAAAGCACTTCAAATGAAGTCTGAAAAGGTTGAATGTTTGCATGGTATCATCATTTCACCCACATAGCATGTGTTAAAAAGTTGAGAGGGTTACGGCAAAAGAAGGATGGACTTCGCGTACAAAATAGACAGACTCTTTAGAAGTATCGGGGTTTCGGATGGATACTCATCGGTTACAAAAGGCCTTTCATTTTCTTGAACTTATTTTAACTCTAGGACTTTTGTGTGTTCAAAATGTACCATTCAAAGCCACATCAGCAATTTTCAGTCCTTTCTGACTTCATTTGATATTTTTCATGCATTTACTGATTTTTTGAGCTAAATAACCCTGAAATTGAAAGGCACCTCAAATGAAGTCTGAAAAGGTTGAAAGTTGGCATGGTATCATCATTTCACCCACATAGCATGTGCTAAAAAGTTGAGAAGGTTACGGCAAAAGCAGGATGCACTTCGCGTACAAAATGGACAGTCTCTTTTGAAGTATCGGGGTTTCCGACGTAAACTCATCGGTTACAAAAGGCATTTCATTTTTCTGAACTTATTTGAACTCCAGGCTTTTTGTGTGTTCAAAATGCACCATTCAAAGCCACATCATAAATTTCAACCCTTTCTGACTTCGTTTGATATTTTTCATGCATTTACTGTTTTTTTGAGCTAAATGACCCTGAAATTGACAAGCACTTCAAATAAAGTGTGAAAAGGTTGAAAGTTGGGATGGTATCATTAGTTCACCCACATAGTATGTGCTAAAAAGTTGAGAGGGTTACGGCAAAAGCAGAATGCACTTCGCATACAAAACAGACAGACTCTTTCGAAGTATCGGCGTTTCGGCCGGAAACTCATCAGTTAGAAAAGGCATTTCATTTTCTTGAACTTATTATAACTCCAAGCTCTTTTTGTGTTCAAAATGCACCCTTCAAAGCCACATCATAAATTTTCAACCCTTTTTGACTTCATTTGTTATTTTTCATGCATTTGCTAATTTTTTTTGAGCTAAATGACCCTGAAATTGAAAAGCACTTCAAATGAAGTCTGAAAAGGTTGAAAGTTGGCATGGTATCATCATTTCACCCACATAGCATGTGCTCAAAAGTTGAGAGGGTTACGGCAAAAGCAGGATGCACTTCGCATACAAAACAGATAGACTCTTTCGAAGTATCGGGGTTTCGGACGGAAACTCATCGGTTAGAAAAGGCATTTCATGTTCTTGAACTTATTTGAACTCCAGGCTTTTCGTGTGTTCAAAATGCACCATTCAAATCCACATCATCAATTTTCAACCCTTTCTAACTTCGTTTGATATTTTTCATGCATTTACTGATTTTTTTTGACTTAAATGACCCTGAAATTAAAAACCACTTCAAATGAAGTCTAAAAATGTTGAAAGTTGGCATGGTATCATCATTTCACCCACGTAGCATGTGCTAAAAAGTTGAGAGTGTTACGACAAAATCAGGATGCACTTCGCGTAGAAAACGGACAGACACTTTTGAAGTATCGGGGTTTCGAACGGAAACTCATCAGTTACAAAATGCATTTCATTTTATTGAACTTATTTGAACTCTAGGATTTTTGTGTGTTCAAAATGCACCATTCAAAGCCACATCATCAATTTTCAACCCTATCTGACTTCTTTTGATATTTTTCATGCATTTACTGATTCTTTTTGAGGTAAATGACCCTGAAATTGAAAGCAATTCAAATGAAGTGTGAAAAGGTTGAATGTTGGCATGGTATCATCATTTCACCCACATAGCATGTGTTAAAAAGTTGAGAGGGTTACGGCAAAAGAAGGATGGACTTCGCGTACAAAACGGACAGACTCTTTAGAAGTATCGGGGTTTCGGACGGAAACTCATCGGTTACAAAAGGCATTTCATTTTCTTGAACTTATTTTAACTCCAGGCTTTTTGTGTGTTCAAAATGTACCATTCAAAGCCACATCAGCAATTTTCAACCCTTTCTGACTTCATTTGATATTTTTCATGCATTTACTGATTTTTTGAGCTAAATGACCCTGAAATTGAAAGGCACCTCAAATGAAGTCTGAAAAGGTTGAAAGTTGGCATGGTATCATCATTTCACCCACATAGCATGTGCTAAAAAGTTGAGAAAAGTTACGGCAAAAGCAGGATGCACTTCGCGTACAAAATGGATAGTCTCTTTTGAAGTATCGGGGTTTTCCGACGAAAACTCATCGGTTACAAAAGGCATTTCATTTTTTTGAACTTATTTGAACTCCAACCTTTTTGTGTGTTCAAAATGCACCATTCAAAGCCACATCATAAATTTCAACCTTTCTGACTTCGTTTGATATTTTTCATGCATATACTGTTTTTTTTGAGCTAAATGACCCTGAAATTGAAACGCACTTCAAATAAAGTCTGAAAAGGTTGAAAGTTGGCATGGTATAATTATTTCACCCACATAGCATGTGCTAAAAAGTTGAGAGGGTTACGGAAAAAGATGGATGCACTTCGCATACAAAACGGACAGACTCTTTCGAAGTATCGGCGTTTCGGACGGAAACTCATCGGTTAGAAAAGGCATTTCATTTTCTTGAACTTATTAGAACTCCAAGCTTTTTGTGTGTTAAAAATGCACCCTTCAAAGCCACATCATAAATTTTCAACCCTTTTTGACTTCATTTGTTATTTTTCATGCATTTGCTAAATTTTTTTGAGCTAAATGACCCTGAAATTGAAAAGCACTTCAAATGCAGTCTGAAAAGGTTGAAGTTGGCATCGTATCATCATTTCACCCACATAGCATGTGCTAAAAAGTTGAGAGGGTTACGGCAAAAGCAGGATGCACTTCGCGAACAAAACGGATAGACTCTTTCGAAGTATCGGGGTTTCGGACGGAAACTCATCGGTTAGAAAAGGCATTTCATTTTCTTGAACTTTTTTGAACTCCAGGCTTTTCGTGTGTTCAAAATACCCCATTCAAAGCCACATCATCAATTTTCAACCCTTTCTCACTTCATTTCATAATTTTCATGCATTTACTCATTTTTTGAGCTAAATGCCCCTGAAATATAAAAGCACTTCAAATTAAGTCTGAAAAGGTTGAAAGTTGGCATGGTATCATCATTTCACCCACATAGCATGTGCTAAAAAGTTGAGAAGGTTACGGGAAAATCAATATGCACTTCGCCTACAAAACGTACAGTCTCTTTCGAAGTATCGAGGTTTCGGACGGAAACTCATCGGTTATAAAAGGCATTTCATTTTCTTGAACTTATTTGAACTCCAGGCTTTTTGTGTGTTCAAAATGCACCATTCAAAGGCACACCATCAAATTTCAACCTTTTCTGACTTCATTTGATATTTTTCATGCATTTATTAATTTTTTTGACTTAAATGACCCTGAAATTGAAAAGCACTTTAAATGAAGTCTGAAAATGTTGAAAGTTGGCATGGTATCATCATTTCACCCACGTAGCATGTGCTAAAAAGTTGAGAGGGTTACGACAAAATCAGGATGCACTTCGCGTACAAAACGGACAGACTCTTTTGAAGTATCGGGGTTTCGAAGGGAAACTCATCGGTTACAAAATGCATTTCATTTTCTTGAACTATTTTGAAATCTAGGATTTTTGTGTGTTCAAAATGTACCATTCAAAGCCACATCAGCAATTTTCAACCCTTTCTGACTTCATTTGATATTTTTCATGCATTTACTGATTTTTTGAGCTAAATGACCCTGAAATTGAAAGGCACCTCAAATGAAGTCTGAAAAGGTTGAAAGTTGGCATGGTATCATCATTTCACCCACATAGCATGTGCTAAAAACTTGAGAAGGTTACGGCAAAAGCTGGATGCACTTCGCGTACAAAATGGACAGTCTCTTTTGAAGTATCGGGGTTTTCCGACGAAAACTCATCGGTTACAAAAGGCATTTCATTTTTTTGAACTTATTTGAACTCCAAGATTTTTGTGTGTTCAAAATGCACCATTCAAAGCCACATCATAAATTTCAACCCTTTCTGACTTCGTTTGATATTTTTCATGCATTTACTGTTTTTTTGAGCTAAATGACCCTGAAATAGAAAAGCACTTCAAATGAAGTCTGAAAAGGTTGAAAGTTGGCATGGTATCATCATTTCACCCACATAGCATGTGCTAAAAAGTTGAGAGGGTTACGGCAAAAGCAGGATGCACTTCGCATACAAAACAGACAGACTCTTTCGAAGTATCGGCGTTTCGGACGGAAACTCATCGGTTAGAAAAGGCATTTCATTTTCTTGACCTTATTTGAACTCCAGGCTTTTTGTGTGTTCAAAATGCACCATTCAAAGGCACACCATCAATTTTCAACCTTTTCTGACTTCATTTGATATTTTTAATGCATTTACCGTTTTTCTAGCTAAATGACCCTGAAATTGAAAAGCACTTCAAATGAAGTCTGAAAAGGTTAAAAGTTGGCATGGTATCATAATTTCACCCACATAGCATCTGCTAAAAAGTTGAGATTGTTACGGCAAAAGCCAGATACACTTCGCGTACAAAACGGACATACTCTTTCAAAGTATCGGGGTTCCAGACGGAAACTCGTCGGTTAGAAAAGACATTTCATTTTCTTGAACTTATTTGAACTCCAGGCTTTTTGTGTGTTCAAAAGGCACCATTAAAAGCCACATCATCAATTTTCAACCCTTTTTGACTTCATGTGATTTTTTTCATGCGTTTACTGATTTTTTGAGCTAAATGACCTTGAAATTGAAAAGCACTTCAAATGAAGTCTGAAAAGGTTGAAAGTTGGCATGGTATTATAATTTCACCCACATAGCATGTCATAAAAAGTTGAGAGGGTTACGGCAAAAGCAGGATGCACTTTGTGTAAAAACGGACAGTCTCTTTCGAACTATCGGTGTTCCGGACGGAAACTCATCGGTTACAAAAGGCATTTCATTTTATTGAACTTATTTGAACTCCAGGGTTTTTGTGTGTTCAAAATGCACCATTCAAAGCCACATCATCAATTTTCAACCCTTTATAACTTCATTCGATATATTTCATGCATTTACTGTTTTTTTAGCTAAGTGACCCTGAAATTGGAAAGCACTTCAAATGAAGTCTGAAAAGGTTGAAAGTTGGCATGGTATCATCATTTCACCCACATAGCATGTGCTAAAACATTGAGAGGATTACGGCAAAATCAGGATGCACTTCGCGTACAAAACGGACAGACTCTTTCAAAGTATCGGGGTTTCGGACGGAAACTCATCGGTTAGAAAAGGCATTTCATTTTCTTGAACTTATTTGAACTCCAAGCTTTTCATGTGTTCAAAATGCACCATTCAAAGCCACATCATCAATTTTCAACCCTTTCTGACTTCATTTGATATTTTTCATGCATTTACTGATTTTTTTGACCTAAATGACGCTGAAATTGAATAGCACTTCAAATGAAGTCTGAAAAGGTTGAAAGTTGGCACGGTATCATCATTTCACCCACACAGCATGTGCTAAAAATTGACAAGGTTACGGGAAAAGTAGGATGCACTTCGCGTACGAACCAGACAGTCTCTTTCGAAGTATCTAGGTTTTGGACGGAAACTCATCGGTTACAACAGGTATTTCATTTTCTTGAACTTATTTGAACTCCAAGCTTTTTGTGTGTTCAAAATGCACCATTGATAGCCACATCATCAATTTTCAACCCTTTCTGACTTCATTTGATATTTTTCATGCATTTACTATTTTTTTGATCTAAATGACCCTGACATTGAAAAGCACTTCAAATGAAGTCTGGAAAGGTTGAATGTTGGCATGGTATCATCATTTCACCCACATCGCGTGTGTTAAAAAGTTGAGATGGTTACGGCAAAAGAAGGATGGACTTCGCGTACAAAACGGACAGACTCTTTAGAAGTATCGGGGTTTCGGACGGAAACTCATCGGTTAGAAAAGGCATTTTATTTTCTTGAACTTATTAGAACTCTAGGCTTTTCGTATGTTCAAAATGCACCATTCAAAGCCACATCATCAATTTTCAACGCTTTCTGATTTCATTCGGTATTTTTCATGCATTTAATGATTTTGTTTTGAGCTAAATGACCCTGAAATTGAAAAGCACTTCAAATGAAGTCTGAAAAGGTTGAAAGTTGGCATGGTATCATCATTTTACCCACATAGCATCTGCTAAAAAGTTGAGATTGCTATGGCAAAAGCACGACGCACTTCGCGTACAAAACGGACATACTCTTTCGAAGTATCGGGGTTTCGGACGGAAACTCGTCGGCTAGAAAAGGCATTTCATTTTCTTGAACTTATTTGAACTCCAGGCTTTTTGTGTGTTCAAAACGCACCATTCAAAGCCACATCATCAATTTTCAACCCTTTTTGACTTCATTCGATATATTTCATGCATTTACTGTTTTTTTAGCTAAGTGACCCTGAAATTGAAAAGCACTTCAAATGATGTCTGAAAAGGTTGAAAGTTGGCGTGGTATCATCATTTCACCCACATAGCATGTGCTAAAAAGTTGAGAGGATTACGGCAAAAGCAGGATGCACTTCGCGTACAAAACGGAAAGACTCTTTCGAAGTATCGGGGTTTCGGACCCAAACTCATCGGTTAGAAAAGGCATTTCATTTTCTTGAACTTATTTGAACTCCAGGCTTTTCGTGTGGTCGAAATGCACCATTCAAAGCCACATCATCAATTTTCAACCCTTTCTGAGTTAATTTGATATTTTTCATGCATTTACTGATTTTTTTGATCTAAATGATGCTGAAATTTAAAAGCACTTCAAATGAAGTCTGAAAAGGTTGAAAGTTGGCACGATATCATCATTTCACCCACACAACATGTGCTAATAAGTTGAGAAGGTTACGGCAAAAGTAGGGTGCACTTCGCGTACAAAAGGACAGTCTCTTTTGAAGTATCGAGGTTTCGGACGGAAACTCATCGGTTACAAAAGACATTTCATTTTCTTGAACTTAATTCAACTCCAGGCTTTTTGTGTGTTCAAAATGCACCATTCAAAGCCACATAATCAATTTTCAATGCTTTCTGACTTCATTCGATATATTTCATGCATTTACTGTTTTTTTAACTAAGTGACCTTGAAATTGAAAGGCACTTCAAATGAAGTCTGAAAAGGTTGAATGTTGGCATGGTATCATCATTTCACCCACATCGCATGTGTTAAAAAGTTGAGATGGTTACGGCAAAAGAAGGATGGACTTCGCGTACAAATCGGACAGACTCTTTAGAAGTATCGGGGTTTCGGACGGAAACTCATCGGTTAGAAAAGGCATTTCATTTTCTTGAACTTATTAGAACTCTAGGCTTTTCGTATGTTCAAAATGCACCATTCAAAGCCACATCATCAATTTTCAACCCTTTCTGATTTCATTTGGTATTTTTCATGCATTTAATGATTTTGTTTTGAGCTAAATGACCCTAAAATTGAAAAGCACTTCAAATGAAGTCTGAGAAGGTTGAAAATTGGCATGGTATCATCATTTCACCCACATAGCATCTGCTAAAAAGTTGAGATTGCTATGGCAAAAGCACGATGCACTTCGCGTACAAAACGGACATACTGTTTCGAAGTATCGGGGTTTCGGACGGAAACTCGTCGGCTAGAAAAGGCATTTCATTT
This sequence comes from Hordeum marinum, assembly GCA_022496015.1. Classification (NCBI taxonomy): domain Eukaryota; kingdom Viridiplantae; phylum Streptophyta; class Magnoliopsida; order Poales; family Poaceae; genus Hordeum; species Hordeum marinum. The sequence goes on along the minus strand of CM039673.1, from coordinate 122,497,950 downwards.
TCTTGAACTTATTTGAACTCCAGGCTTTTTGTGTGTTCAAAACGCACCATTCAAAGCCACATCATAAATTTTCAACCCTTTTTGACTTCATTCGATATATTTCATGCATTTACTGTTTTTTTAGCTAAGTGACCCTGAAATTGAAAAGCACTTCAAATGATGTCTGAAAAGGTTGAAAGTTGGCGTGGTATCATCATTTCACCCACATAGCATGTGCTAAAAAGTTGAGAGGATTACGGCAAAAGTAGGATGCACTTCGCGTACAAAACGGAAAGACTCTTTCGAAGTATCGGGGTTTCAGACGCAAACTCATCGGTTAGAAAAGGCATTTCATTTTCTTGAACTTATTTGAACTCTAGGCTTTTCGTGTGTTCAAAATGCACCATTCAAAGCCACATCATAAATTTTCAACCCTTTCTGAGTTAATTTGATATTTTTCATGCATTTACTGATTTTTTTGACCTAAATGACCCTGAAATTTAAAAGCACTTCAAATGAAGTCTGAAAAGGTTGAAAGTTGGCACGGTATCATCATTTCACCCACATAGCATGTGCTAATAATTTGAGAAGGTTACGGCAAAAGTAGGATGCACTTCACATACAAAAGGACAGTCTCTTTTGAAGTATCGAGGTTTCGGACGGAAACTCATCGGTTACAAAAGACATTTCATTTTCTTGAACTTATTTCAACTCTAGGCTTTTTGTGTGTTCAAAATGCACCATTCAAAGCCACATCGTCAATTTTCAACCCTTTCTGACTTCATTCGATATATTTCATGCATTTACTGTTTTTTTAGCTAAGTGACCCTGAAATTGAAAAGCACTTCAAATGAAGTCTGAAAAGGTTGAATGTTGGCATGGTATCATCATTTGACCCACATAGCATGTGTTAAACAGTTGAGATGGTTACGGCAAAAGCAGGACGCACTTCGCATACAAAACGGACAAACTCTTTCGAAGTATTGGGGTTTCGGACGGAAACTCATCGGTTAGAAAAGGCATTTCATTTTCTTGAACTTATTTGAACTCTAGGCTTTTCGTATGTTCAAAATGCACCATTCAAAGCCACATCATCAATTTTCAACCCTTTCTGACTTCATTTGGTATTTTTCATGCATTTAATGATTTTTTTTGGACCTAAATGACCCTGAAATTGAAAAGCACTTCAAATGAAAGCTGAAAAGGTTGAAAGTTGGCATGGTATCATCATTTCACCCACATATCATGTGCTAAAAAGTTGAGAGGGTTACGGCAAAATCAGGATGCACATTGTGTAAAAACGGACAGTCTCTTTCGAAGTATCGGGGTTTTGGACGGAAACTCATCGGTTACAAAAGTCATTTCATTTTCTTGAACTTATTTTAACTCCAGGCTTTTTGTGTGTTCAAAATGCACCATTCAAAGCCACATCATCAATTTTCAACCCTTTCTAACTTCATTCGATATATTTCATGCATTTACTGTTTTTTTAGCTAAGTGACCCTGAAATTGGAAAGCACTTCAAATGAAGTCTGAAAAAGGTTGAAAGTTGGCATGGTATCATCATTTCACCCACATAGCATGTGCTAAAACGTTGAGAGGGTTACGGCAAAAGCAGGATGCACTTCGCGTACAAAACGGACAGACTCTTTCAAAGTATCGGGGTTTCGGACGGAAACTCATCGGTAAGAAAAGGCATTTCATTTTCTTGAACTTATTTGAACTCCAGGCTTTTCATGTGTTCAAAATGCACCATTCAAAGCCACATCATCAATTTTCATCCCTTTCTGACTTCATTTGATATTTTTCATGCATTTACTGATTTTTTTGACCTAAATGACGCTGAAATTGAATAGCACTTCAAATGAAGTCTGAAAAGGTTGAAAGTTGGCACGGTATCATCATTTCACCCACACAACATGTGCTAAAAAGTTGACAAGGTTAGGGCAAAAGTAGGATGCACTTCGCGTACGAACCAGACAGTCTCTTTTTCGAAGTATCGAGGTTTTGGACGGAAACTCATCGGTTACAACAGGCATTTCATTTTCTTGAACTTATTTGAACTCCAGGCTTTTTGTGTGTTCAAAATGCACCATTGAAAGCCACATCATCAATTTTCAACCCTTTCTGACTTCATTTGATATTTTTCATGCATTTACTATTTTTTGATCTAAATGACCCTGAAATTGAAAAGCATTTCAAATGAAGTCTGGAAAGGTTGAATGTTGGCATGGTATCATCATTTCACCCACATCGCATGTGTTAAAATGGTTACGGCAAAAGAAGGATGGACTTCGCGTACAAAACGGACAGACTCTTTAGAAGTATCGGGGTTTCGGACGGAAACTCATCGGTTAGAAAAGGCATTTCGTTTTCTTGAACTTATTAAAACTCTAGGCTTTTCGTATGTTCAAAATGCACCATTCAAAGCCACATCATCAATTTTCAACCCTTTCTGATTTCATTTGGTATTTTTCATGCATTTAATGATTTCGTTTTGAGCTAAATGACCCTGAAATATAAAAGCACTTCAAATGAAGTCTGAAAAGGTTGAAAGTTGGCATGGTATCATCATTTCACCCACATAGCATCTGCTAAAAAGTTGAGATTGCTATGGCAAAAGCACGACGCACTTCGCGTACAAAACGGACATACTGTTTCGAAGTATCGGGGTTTCGGACGGAAACTCGTCGGCTAGAAAAGGCATTTCATTTTCTTGAACTTATTTGAACTCCAGGATTTTTGTGTGTTCAAAAGGCACCATTCAAAGCCACATCATCAATTTTCAACCCTTTTTGACTTCATTCGATATATTTCATGCATTTACTGTTTTTTTAGCTAAGTGACCCTGAAATTGAAAAGCACTTCAAATGATGTCTGAAAAGGTTGAAAGTTGGCGTGGTATCATCATTTCACCCACATAGCATGTGCTAAAAAGTTGAGAGGATTACGGCAAAAGCAGGATGCACTTCGCGTACAAAACGGAAAGACTCTTTCGAAGTATCGGGGTTTCGGACGCAAACTCATTGGTTAGAAAAGGCATTTCATTTTCTTGAACTTATTTGAACTACAGGATTTTCGTGTGTTCAAAATGCACCATTCAAAGCCACATCATCAATTTTCAACCCTTTGTGAGTTAATTTGATATTTTTCATGCATTTACTGATTTTTTTGACCTAAATGACCCTGAAATTTAAAAGCACTTCAAATGAAGTCTGAAAAGGTTGAAAGTTGGCACGGTATCATCATTTCACACACACAACATGTGCTAATAAGTGGAGAAGGTTACGGCAAAAGTAGGGTGCACTTCGCGTACAAAAGGACAGTCTCTTTTGAAGTATCGAGGTTTCGGACGGAAACTCATCGGTTACAAAAGACATTTCATTTTCTTGAACTCAATTCAACTCCAGGCTTTTTGTGTGTTCAAAATGCACCATTCAAAGCCACATCATCAATTTTCAACCCTCTCTTACTTCATTCGATATATTTCATGCATTTACTGTTTTTTTAACTAAGTGACCCTGAAATTGACAAGCACTTCAAATGAAGTCTGAAAAGGTTGAATGTTGGCATGGTATCATCATTTCACCCACATCGCATGTGTTAAAAAGTTGAGATGGTTACGGCAAAAGAAGGATTGACTTCGCATACAAAACGGACAGACTCTTTAGAAGTATCGGGGTTTCGGACGGAAACTCATCGGTTAGAAAAGGCATTTCATTTTCTTGAACTTATTAGAACTCTAGGCTTTTCGTATGTTCAAAATGCACCAGTCAAAGCCACATCATCAATTTTCAACCCTTTCAGATTTCATTTGGTATTTTTCATGCATTTAATGATTTTGTTTTGAGCTAAATGACCCTGAAATTGAAAAGCACTTCAAATGAAGTCTGATAAGGTTGAAAGTTGGCATGGTATCATCATTTCACCCACGTAGCATCTGCTAAAAAGTTGAGATTGCTATGGCAAAAGCACGATGCACTTCGCGTACAAAACGGACATACTGTTTCGAAGTATCGGGGTTTCGGACGGAAACTCGTCGGCTAGAAAAGGCATTTCATTTTCTTGAACTTATTTGAACTCCAGGCTTTTTGTGTGGTCAAAACGCACCATTCAAAGCCACATCATCAATTTTCAACCCTTTTGGACTTCATTCGATATATTTCATGCATTTACTGTTTTTTTAGCTAAGTGACCCTGAAATTGAAAAGCACTTCAAATGATGTCTGAAAAGGTTGAAAGTTGGCGTGGTATCATCATTTCACCCACATAGCATGTGCTAAAAAGTTGAGAGGATTACGGCAAAAGCAGGATGCACTTCGCGTACAAAACGGAAAGACTCTTTCGAAGTATCGGGCTTTCAGACGCAAACTCATCGGTTAGAAAAGGCATTTCATTTTCTTGAACTTATTTGAACTCCAGGCTTTTCGTGTGTTCAAAATGCACCATTCAAAGCCACATCATAAATTTTCAACCCTTTCTGAGTTAATTTGATATTTTTCATGCATTTACTTATTTTTTTGACCTAAATGACCCTGAAATTTAAAAGCACTTCAAATGAAGTCTGAAAAGGTTGAAAGTTGGCACGGTATCGTCATTTCACCCACATAGCATGTGCTAATAAGTTGAGAAGGTTACGGCAAAAGTAGGATGCACTTCGCGTACAAAAGGATAGTCTCTTTTGAAGTATCGAGGTTTCGGACGGAAACTCATCGGTTACAAAAGACATTTCATTTTCTTGAACTTATTTCAACTCCAGGATTTTTGTGTGTTCAAAATGCTCCATTCAAAGCCACATCATCAATTTTCAACCCTTTTTGACTTCATTCGATATATTTCATGCATTTACTGTTTTTTTAGCTAAGTGACCCTGAAATTGAAAAGCACTTCAAATGAAGTCTGAAAAGGTTGAATGTTGGCATGGTATCATCATTTGACCCAAATAGCATGTGTTAAAAAGTTGAGATGGTTACGGCAAAAGCAGGACGCACTTCGCATACAAAACGGACAAACTCTTTCGAAGTATTGGGGTTTCGGACGGAAACTCATCGGTTAGAAAAGGCATTTCATTTTCTTGAACTCATTTGAACTCTAGGCTTTTCGTATGTTCAAAATGCACCATTCAAAGCCACATCATCAATTTTCAACCCTTTCTGACTTTATTTGGTATTTTTCATGCATTTAATGATTTTTTTTGGACCTAAATGACCATGAAATTGAAAAGCACTTCAAATGAAGTCTGAAAAGGTTGAAAGTTGGCATGGTATCATCATTTCACCCACATAGCATGTGCTAAAAAGTTGAGAGGGTTACGGCAAAATCAGGATGCACTTTGTGTAAAAACGGACAGACTCTTTCGAAGTATCGGGGTTTTGGACGGAAACTCATCGGTTACAAAAGGCATTTCATTTTCTTGAACTTATTTTAACTCCAGGCTTTTTGTGTGTTCAAAATGCACCATTCAAAGCCACATCATCAATTTTCAACCCTTTCTAACTTCATTCGATATATTTCATGCATTTACTGTTTTTTTAGCTAAATGACCCTGAAATTGGAAAGCACTTCAAATGAAGTCTGACAAGGTTGAAAGTTGGCATGGTATCATCATTGCACCCACACAGCATGTGCTAAAACGTTGAGAGGGTTACGGCAAAAGCAGGATGCACTTCGCGTACAAAACGGACAGACTCTTTCAAAGTATCGGGGTTTTGGACGGAAACTCATCGATTAGAAAAGGCATTTCATTTTCTTGAACTTATTTGAACTCCAGGCTTTTCATGTGTTCAAAATGCACCATTCAAAGCCACATTATTAATTTTCAACCCTTTCAGACTTCATTTGATATTTTTCATGCATTTACTGATTTTTTTGACCTAAATGACGCTGAAATTGAATAGCACTTCAAATGAAGACTGAAAAGGTTGAAAGTTGGCACGGTATCATCATTTCACCCACACAGCATGTGCTAAAAAGTTGACAAGGTTACGGGAAAAGTAGGATGCACTTCGCGTACGAACCAGACAGTCTCTTTCGAAGTATCGAGGTTTTGGACGGAAACTCATCGGTTACAACAGGCATTTCATTTTCTTGAACTTATTTGAACTCCAGGCTTTTTGTGTGTTCAAAACGCACCATTGAAAGCCACATAATCAATTTTCAACCCTTTCTGACTTCATTTGATATTTTTCATGCATTTACTATTTTTTTGATCTAAATGACCCTGAAATTGAAAAGCACTTCAAATGATGTCTGGAAAGGTTGAATGTTGGCATGGTATCATCATTTCACCCACATCGCATGTGTTAAAAAGTTTTGATGGTTACGGCAAAAGAAGGATGGACTTCGCGTACAAAACGGACAGACTCTTTAGAAGTATCGGGGTTTCGGATGGAAACTCATCGGTTAGAGAAGGCATTTCATTTTCTTGAACTTATTAGAACTCTAGGCTTTTCATATGTTCAAAATGCACCATTCAAAGCCACATCATCAATTTTCAACCCTTTCTGATTTCATTCGATATTTTTCATGCATTTAATGATTTTGTTTTGAGCTAAATGACCCTGAAATTGAAAAGCACTTCAAATGAAGTCTGATAAGGTTGAAAGTTGGCATGGTATCATCATTTCACCCACATAGCATCTGCTAAAAAGTTGAGATTGCTATGGCAAAAGCACGATGCACTTCGCGTACAAAACGGACATACTGTTTCGAAGTATCGGGGTTTCGGACGGAAACTCGTTGGCTAGAAAAGGCATTTCATTTTCTTGAACTTATTTGAACTCCAGGCTTTTTGTGTGTTCAAAACGCACCATTCAAAGCCACATCATCAATTTTCAACCCTTTTTGACTTCATTCGATATATTTCATGCATTTAATGTTTTTTTAGCTAAGTGACCCTGAAATTGAAAATCACTTCAAATGATGTCTGAAAAGGTTGAAAGTTGGTGTGGTATCATCATTTCACCCACATAGCATGTGCTAAAAAGTTGAGAGGATTACGGCAAAAGCAGGATGCACTTCGCGTACAAAACAGAAAGACTCTTTCGAAGTATCGGGCTTTCAGACGCAAACTCATCGGTTAGAAAAGGCATTTCATTTTCTTGAACTTATTTGAACTCCAGGCTTTTCGTGTGTTCAAAATGCACCATTCAAAGCCACATCATAAATTTTCAACCCTTTCTGAGTTAATTTGATATTTTTCATGCATTTACTTATTTTTTTGACCTAAATGACCCTGAAATTTAAAAGCACTTCAAATGAAGTCTGAAAAGGTTGAAAGTTGGCACGGTATCGTCATTTCACCCACATAGCATGTGCTAATAAGTTGAGAAGGTTACGGCAAAAGTAGGATGCACTTCGCGTACAAAAGGACAGTCTCTTTTGAAGTATCAAGGTTTCGGACGGAAACTCATCGGTTACAAAAGACATTTCATTTTCTTGAACTTATTTCAACTCCAGGCTTTTTGTGTGTTCAAAATGCACCATTCAAAGCCACATCATCAATTTTCAACCCTTTCTGACTTCATTCGATATATTTCATGCATTTACTGTTTTTTTAGCTAAGTGACCCTGAAATTGAAAAGCACTTCAAATGAAGTCTGAAAAGGTTGAATGTTGGCATGGTATCATCATTTGACCCAAATAGCATGTGTTAAAAACTTGAGATGGTTACGGCAAAAGCAGGACGCACTTCGCATACAAAACAGACAAACTCTTTCGAAGTATTGGGGTTTCGGACGGAAACTCATCGGTTAGAAAAGGCATTTCATTTTCTTGAACTCATTTGAACTCTAGGCTTTTCATATGTTCAAAATGCACCATTCAAAGCCACATCATCAATTTTCAACCCTTTCTGACTTCATTTGGTATTTTTCATGCATTTAATGATTTTTTTTGGACCTAAATGACCGTGAAATTGAAAAGCACTTCAAATGAAGTCTGAAAAGGTTGAAAGTTGGCATGGTATCATCATTTCACCCACATAGCATGTGCTAAAAAGTTGAGAGGGTTACGGCAAAATCAGGATGCACTTTGTGTAAAAACGGACAGTCTCTTTCGAAGTATCGGGGTTTTGGACGGAAACTCATCGGTTACAAAAGGCATTTCATTTTCTTGAACTTATTTTAACTCCAGGCTTTTTGTGTGTTCAAAATGCACCATTAGAAGCCACATCATCAATTTTCAACCCTTTCTAACTTCATTCGATATATTTCATGCATTTACTGTTTTTTTAGCTAAGTGACCCTGAAATTGGAAAGCACTTCAAATGAAGTCTGAGAAGGTTGAAAGTTGGCTGGTATCATCATTTCACCCACATAACATGTGCTAAAACGTTGAGAGGGTTACGGCAAAAGCAGGATGCACTTCGCGTACAAAACGGACAGACTCTTTCAAAGTATCGGGGTTTCGGACGGAAACTCATCGGTTAGAAAAGGCATTTCATTTTCTTGAACTTATTTGAACTCCAGGCTTTTTGTGTGTTCAAACTGCACCATTGAAAGCCACATAATCAATTTTCAACCCTTTCTGACTTCATTTGATATTTTTCATGCATTTACTATTTTTTTGATCTAAATGACCCTGAAATTAAAAAGCACTTCAAATGAAGTCTGGAAAGGTTGAATGTTGGCATGGTATCATCATTTCACCCACATCGCATGTGTTAAAAAGTTTAGATAGTTACGGCAAAAGCAGGACGCACTTCACATACAAAACGGACAAACTCTTTCGAAGTATTGGGGTTTCGGACGGAAACTCATCGGTTAGAAAAGGCATTTCATTTTCTTGAACTCATTTGAACTCTAGGCTTTTCGTATGTTCAAAATGCACCATTCAAAGCCACATCATCAATTTTCAACCCTTTCTGACTTCATTTGGTATTTTTCATGCATTTAATGATTTTTTTTGGACCTAAATGACCGTGAAATTGAAAAGCACTTCAAATGAAGTCTGAAAAGGTTGAAAGTTGGCATGGTATCATCATTTCACCCACATAGCATGTGCTAAAAAGTTGAGAGGGTTACGGCAAAATCAGGATGCACTTTGTGTAAAAACGGAGAGTCTCTTTCGAAGTATCGGGGTTTTGGACGGAAACTCATCGGTTACAAAAGGCATTTCATTTTCTTGAACTTATTTTAACTCCAGGCTTTTTGTGTGTTCAAAATGCACCATTCAAAGCCACATCATCAATTTTCAACCCTTTTTAACTTCATTCGATATATTTCATGCATTTACTGTTTTTTTAGCTAAGTGACCCTAAAATAGGAAAGGACTTCAAATGAAGTCTGACAAGGTTGAAAGTTGGCATGGTATCATAATTTCACCCACATAGCATGTGCTAGCACGTTGAGAGGGTTACGGCAAAAGCAGGATGCACTTCGCGTACAAAACGGACAGACTCTTTCAAAGTATCGGGGTTTCGGATGGAAACTCATCGGTTAGAAAAGGCATTTCATTTTCTTGAACTTATTTGAACTCCAGGCTTTTCATGTGTTCAAAATGCACCATTAAAAGCCACATCATTAATTTTCAACCCTTTCTGACTTCATTTGATATTTTTCATGCATTTACTGATTTTTTTGACCTAAATGACGCTGAAATTGAATAGCACTTCAAATGAGGTCTGAAAAGGTTGAAAGTTGGCACGGTATCATCATTTCGCCCACACAGCATGTGCTAAAAAGTTGACAAGGTTACGGGAAAAGTAGGATGCACTTCGCGTACGAACCAGACAGTCTCTTTCGAAGTATCGAGGTTTTGGACGGAAACTCATCGGTTACAACAGGCATTTCATTTTCTTGAACTTATTTGAACTCCAGGCTTTTTGTGTGTTCAAAATGCACCATTGAAAGCCACATAATCAATTTTCAACCCTTTCTGACTTCATTTGATATTTTTCATGCATTTAATGATTTTGTTTTGAGCTAAATGACCCTGAAATATAAAAGCACTTCAAATGAAGTCTGAAAAGGTTGAAAGTTGGCATGGTATCATCATTTCACCCACATAGCATCTGCTAAAAAGTTGAGATTGCTATGGCAAAAGCACGACGCACTTCGCGTACAAAACGGACATACTGTTTCTAAGTATCGGGTTTCGGACGGAAACTCGTCGGCTAGAAAAGGCATTTCATTTTCTTGAACTTATTTGAACTCCAGGCTTTTAGTGTGTTCAAAACGCACCATTCAAAGCCACATCATCAATTTTCAACCCTTTTTGACTTCATTCGATATATTTCATGCATTTACTGTTTTTTTAGCTAAGTGACCCTGAAATTGAAAAGCACTTCAAATGATGTCTGAAAAGGTTGAAAGTTGGCGTGGTATCATCATTTCACCCACATAGCATGTGCTAAAAAGTTGAGAGGATTACGGCAAAAGCAGGATGCACTTCGCGTACAAAACGGAAAGACTCTTTCGAAGTATCGGGGTTTCGGACGCAAACTCATCGGTTAGAAAAGGCATTTCATTTTCTTGAACTTATTTGAACTCCAGGCTTTTCGTGTGTTCGAAATGCACCATTCAAAGCCACATCATCAATTTTGAACCCTTTCTGAGTTAATTTGATATTTGTCATGCATTTACTGATTTTTTTGATCTAAATGATGCTGAAATTTAAAAGCACTTCAAATGAAGTCTGAAAAGGTTGAAAGTTGGCACGATATCATCATTTCACCCACACAACATGTGCTAATAAGTTGAGAAGGTTACGGCAAAAGTAGGGTGCACTTCGCGTACAAAAGGACAGTCTCTTTTGAAGTATCGAGGTTTCGGACGGAAACTCATCGGTTACAAAAGACATTTCATTTTCTTGAACTTAATTCAACTCCAGGCTTTTTGTGTGTTCAAAATGCACCATTCAAAGCCACATAATCAATTTTCAATCCTTTCTGACTTCATTCGATATATTTCATGCATTTACTGTTTTTTTTAACTAAGTGACCTTGAAATTGAAAAGCACTTCAAATGAAGTCTGAAAAGGTTGAATGTTGGCATGGTATCATCATTTCACCCACATCGCATGTGTTAAAAAGTTGAGATGGTTACGGCAAAAGAAGGATGGACTTCGCGTACAAAACGGACAGACTCTTTAGAAGTATCGGGGTTTCGGACGGAAACTCATCGGTTAGAAAAGGCATTTCATTTTCTTGAACTTATTAGAACTCTAGGCTTTTCGTATGTTCAAAATGCACCATTCAAAGCCACATCATCAATTTTCAACCCTTTCTGATTTCATTTGGTATTTTTCATGCATTTAATGATTTTGTTTTGAGCTAAATGACCCTAAAATTGAAAAGCACTTCAAATGAAGTCTGAGAAGGTTGAAAATTGGCATGGTATCATCATTTCACCCACATAGCATCTGCTAAAAAGTTGAGATTGCTATGGCAAAAGCACGATGCACTTCGCGTACAAAACGAACATACTGTTTCGAAGTATCGGGGTTTCGGACGGAAACTCGTCGGCTAGAAAAGGCATTTCATTTTCTTGAACTTATTTGAACTCCAGGCTTTTTGTGTGTTCAAAACGCACCATTCAAAGCCACATCATAAATTTTCAACCCTTTTTGACTTCATTCGATATATTTCATGCATTTACTGTTTTTTTAGCTAAGTGACCCTGAAATTGAAAAGCACTTCAAATGATGTCTGAAAAGGTTGAAAGTTGGCGTGGTATCATCATTTCACCCACATAGCATGTGCTAAAAAGTTGAGAGGATTACGGCAAAAGTAGGATGCACTTCGCGTACAAAACGGAAAGACTCTTTCGAAGTATCGGGGTTTCAGACGCAAACTCATCGGTTAGAAAAGGCATTTCATTTTCTTGAACTTATTTGAACTCTAGGCTTTTCGTGTGTTCAAAATGCACCATTCAAAGCCACATCATAAATTTTCAACCCTTTCTGAGTTAATTTGATATTTTTCATGCATTTACTGATTTTTTTGACCTGAATGACCCTGAAATTTAAAAGCACTTCAAATGAAGTCTGAAAAGGTTGAAAGTTGGCACGGTATCATCATTTCACCCACATAGCATGTGCTAATAATTTGAGAAGGTTACGGCAAAAGTAGGATGCACTTCGCATACAAAAGGACAGTCTCTTTTGAAGTATCGAGGTTTCGGACGGAAACTCATCGGTTACAAAAGACATTTCATTTTCTTGAACTTATTTCAACTCTAGGCTTTTTGTGTGTTCAAAATGCACCATTCAAAGCCACATCGTCAATTTTCAACCCTTTCTGACTTCATTCGATATATTTCATGCATTTACTGTTTTTTTAGCTAAGTGACCCTGAAATTGAAAAGCACTTCAAATGAAGTCTGAAAAGGTTGAATGTTGGCATGGTATCATCATTTGACCCACATAGCATGTGTTAAAAAGTTGAGATGGTTACGGCAAAAGCAGGACGCACTTCGCATACAAAACGGACAAACTCTTTCGAAGTATTGGGGTTTCGGACGGAAACTCATCGGTTAGAAAAGGCATTTCATTTTCTTGAACTTATTTGAACTCTAGGCTTTTCGTATGTTCAAAATGCACCATTCAAAGCCACATCATCAATTTTCAACCCTTTCTGACTTCATTTGGTATTTTTCATGCATTTAATGATTTTTTTTGACCTAAATGACCCTGAAATTGAAAAGCACTTCAAATGAAAGCTGAAAAGGTTGAAAGTTGGCATGGTATCATCATTTCACCCACATATCATGTGCTAAAAAGTTGAGAGGGTTACGGCAAAATCAGGATGCACATTGTGTAAAAACGGACAGTCTCTTTCGAAGTATCGGGGTTTTCGACGGAAACTCATCGGTTACAAAAGTCATTTCATTTTCTTGAACTTAGTTTAACTCCAGGCTTTTTGTGTGTTCAAAATGCACCATTCAAAGCCACATCATCAATTTTCAACCCTTTCTAACTTCATTCGATATATTTCATGCATTTACTGTTTTTTTAGCTAAGTGACCCTGAAATTGGAAAGCACTTCAAATGAAGTCTGAAAAAGGTTGAAAGTTGGCATGGTATCATCATTTCACCCACATAGCATGTGCTAAAACGTTGAGAGGGTTACGGCAAAAGCAGGATGCACTTCGCGTACAAAACGGACAGACTCTTTCAAAGTATCGGGGTGTCGGACGGAAACTCATCGGTAAGAAAAGGCATTTCATTTTCTTGAACTTATTTGAACTCCAGGCTTTTCATGTGTTCAAAATGCACCATTCAAAGCCACATCATCAATTTTCATCCCTTTCTGACTTCATTTGATATTTTTCATGCATTTACTGATTTTTTTGACCTAAATGACGCTGAAATTGAATAGCACTTCAAATGCAGTCTGAAAAGGTTGAAAGTTGGCACGGTATCATCATTTCACCCACACAACATGTGCTAAAAAGTTGACAAGGTTAGGGGAAAAGTAGGATGCACTTCGCGTACGAACCAGACAGTCTCTTTTTCGAAGTATCGAGGTTTTGGACGGAAACTCATCGGTTACAACAGGCATTTCATTTTCTTGAACTTATTTGAACTCCAGGCTTTTTGTGTGTTCAAAATGCACCATTGAAAGCCACATCATCAATTTTCAACCCTTTCTGACTTCATTTGATATTTTTCATGCATTTACTATTTTTTGATCTAAATGACCCTGAAATTGAAAAGCATTTCAAATGAAGTCTGGAAAGGTTGAATGTTGGCATGGTATCATCATTTCACCCACATCGCATGTGTTAAAATGGTTACGGCAAAAGAAGGATGGACTTCGCGTACAAAACGGACAGACTCTTTAGAAGTATCGGGGTTTCGGACGGAAACTCATCGGTTAGAAAAGGCATTTCGTTTTCTTGAACTTATTAAAACTCTAGGCTTTTCGTATGTTCAAAATGCACCATTCAAAGCCACATCATCAATTTTCAACCCTTTCTGATTTCATTTGGTATTTTTCATGCATTTAATGATTTTGTTTTGAGCTAAATGACCCTGAAATATAAAAGCACTTCAAATGAAGTCTGAAAAGGTTGAAAGTTGGCATGGTATCATCATTTCACCCACATAGCATCTGCTAAAAAGTTGAGATTGCTATGGCAAAAGCACGACGCACTTCGCGTACAAAACGGACATACTATTTCGAAGTATCGGGGTTTCGGACGGAAACTCGTCGGCTAGAAAAGGCATTTCATTTTCTTGAACTTATTTGAACTCCAGGATTTTTGTGTGTTCAAAAGGCACCATTCAAAGCCACATCATCAATTTTCAACCCTTTTTGACTTCATTCGATATATTTCATGCATTTACTGTTTTTTTAGCTAAGTGACCCTAAAATTGAAAAGCACTTCAAATGATGTCTGAAAAGGTTGAAAGTTGGCGTGGTATCATCATTTCACCCACATAGCATGTGCTAAAAAGTTGAGAGGATTACGGAAAAAGCAGGATGCACTTCGCGTACAAAACGGAAAGACTCTTTCGAAGTATCGGGGTTTCGGACGCAAACTCATTGGTTAGAAAAGGCATTTCATTTTCTTGAACTTATTTGAACTACAGGCTTTTCGTGTGTTCAAAATGCACCATTCAAAGCCACATCATCAATTTTCAACCCTTTGTGAGTTAATTTGATATTTTTCATGCATTTACTGATTTTTTTGACCTAAATGACCCTGAAATTTAAAAGCACTTCAAATGAAGTCTGAAAAGGTTGAAAGTTGGCACGGTATCATCATTTCACACACACAACATGTGCTAATAAGTTGAGAAGGTTATGGCAAAAGTAGGGTGCACTTCGCGTACAAAAGGACAGTCTCTTTTGAAGTATCGAGGTTTCAGACGGAAACTCATCGGTTACAAAAGACATTTCATTTTCTTGAACTCAATTCAACTCCAGGCTTTTTGTGTGTTCAAAATGCACCATTCAAAGCCACATCATCAATTTTCAACCCTTTCTTACTTCATTCGATATATTTCATGCATTTACTGTTTTTTTAACTAAGTGACCCTGAATTTGAAAAGCACTTCAAATGAAGTCTGAAAAGGTTGAATGTTGGCATGGTATCATCATTTCACCCACATCGCATGTGTTAAAAAGTTGAGATGGTTACGGCAAAAGAAGGATTGACTTCGCGTACAAAACGGACAGACTCTTTAGAAGTATCGGGGTTTCGAACGTAAACTCATCGGTTAGAAAAGGCATTTCATTTTCTTGAACTTATTAGAACTCTAGGCTTTTCGCATGTTCAAAATGCACCAGTCAAAGCCACATCATCAATTTTCAACCCTTTCAGATTTCATTTGGTATTTTTCATGCATTTAATGATTTTGTTTTGAGCTAAATGACCCTGAAATTGAAAAGCACTTCAAATGAAGTCTGATAAGGTTGAAAGTTGGCATGGTATCATCATTTTACCCACATAGCATCTGCTAAAAAGTTGAGATTGCTATGGCAAAAGCACGATGCACTTCGCGTACAAAACGGACATACTCTTTCGAAGTATCGGGGTTTCGGACGGAAACTCATCGGTTACAAAAGACATTTCATTTTCTTGAACTCAATTCAACTCCAGGCTTTTTGTGTGTTCAAAATGCACCATTCAAAGCCACATCATCAATTTTCAACCCTTTCTGATTTCATTCGATATTTTTCATGCATTTAATGATTTTGTTTTGAGCTAAATGACCCTGAAATTGAAAAGCACTTCAAATGAAGTCTGATAAGGTTGAAAGTTGCATGGTATCATCATTTCACCCACATAGCATCTGCTAAAAAGTTGAGATTGCTATGGCAAAAGCACGATGCACTTCGCGTACAAAACGGACATACTGTTTCGAAGTATCGGGGTTTCGGACGGAAACTCGTCGGCTAGAAAAGGCATTTCATTTTCTTGAACTTATTTGAACTCCAGGCTTTTTGTGTGGTCAAAACGCACCATTCAAAGCCACATCATCAATTTTCAACCCTTTTGGACTTCATTCGATATATTTCATGCATTTACTATTTTTTTAGCTAAGTGACCCTGAAATTGAAAAGCACTTCAAATGATGTCTGAAAAGGTTGAAAGTTGGCGTGGTATCATCATTTCACCCACATAGCATGTGCTAAAAAGTTGAGAGGATTACGGCAAAAGCAGGATGCACTTCGCGTACAAAACGGAAAGACTCTTTCGAAGTATCGGGGTTTCAGACGCAAACTCATCGGTTAGAAAAGGCATTTCATTTTCTTGAACTTATTTGAACTCTAGGCTTTTCGTGTGTTCAAAATGCACCATTCAAAGCCACATCATAAATTTTCAACCCTTTCTGAGTTAATTTGATATTTTTCATGCATTTACTGATTTTTTTGACCTAAATGACCCTGAAATTTAAAAGCACTTCAAATGAAGTCTGAAAAGGTTGAAAGTTGGCACGGTATCATCATTTCACCCACATAGCATGTGCTAATAAGTTGAGAAGGTTACGGCAAAAGTAGGATGCACTTCGCGTACAAAAGGACAGTCTCTTTTGAAGTATCGAGGTTTCGGACGGAAACTCATCGGTTACAAAAGACATTTCATTTTCTTGAACTTATTTCAACTCCAGGATTTTTGTGTGTTCAAAATGCTCCATTCAAAGCCACATCATCAATTTTCAACCCTTTTTGACTTCATTCGATATATTTCATGCATTTACTGTTTTTTTAGCTAAGTGACCCTGAAATTGAAAAGCACTTCAAATGAAGTCTGAAAAGGTTGAATGTTGGCATGGTATCATCATTTCACCCACATCGCATGTGTTAAAAAGTTGAGATGGTTACGGCAAAAGAAGGATTGACTTCGCGTACAAAACGGACAGACTCTTTAGAAGTATCGGGGTTTCAGACGCAAACTCATCGGTTAGAAAAGGCATTTCATTTTCTTGAACTTATTAGAACTCTAGGCTTTTCGCATGTTCAAAATGCACCAGTCAAAGCCACATCATCAATTTTCAACCCTTTCAGATTTCATTTGGTATTTTTCATGCATTTAATGATTTTGTTTTGAGCTAAATGACCCTGAAATTGAAAAGCACTTCAAATGAAGTCTGATAAGGTTGAAAGTTGGCATGGTATCATCATTTTACCCACATAGCATCTGCTAAAAAGTTGAGATTGCTATGGCAAAAGCACGATGCACTTCGCGTACAAAACGGACATACTCTTTCGAAGTATCGGGGTTTCGGACGGAAACTCATCGGTTACAAAAGACATTTCATTTTCTTGAACTCAATTCAACTCCAGGCTTTTTGTGTGTTCAAAATGCACCATTCAAAGCCACATCATCAATTTTCAACCCTTTCTGATTTCATTCGATATTTTTCATGCATTTACTGTTTTTTTAGCTAAATGACCCTGAAATTGGAAAGCACTTCAAATGAAGTCTGACAAGGTTGAAAGTTGGCATGGTATCATCATTTCACCCACACAGCATGTGCTAAAACGTTGAGAGGGTTACGGCAAAAGCAGGATGCACTTCGCGTACAAAACGGACAGACTCTTTCAAAGTATCGGGGTTTTGGACGGAAACTCATCGATTAGAAAAGGCATTTCATTTTCTTGAACTTATTTGAACTCCAGGCTTTTCATGTGTTCAAAATGCACCATTCAAAGCCACATTATTAATTTTCAACCCTTTCAGACTTCATTTGATATTTTTCATGCATTTACTGATTTTTTTGACCTAAATGACGCTGAAATTGAATAGCACTTCAAATGAAGTCTGAAAAGGTTGAAAGTTGGCACGGTATCATCATTTCACCCACACAGCATGTGCTAAAAAGTTGACAAGGTTACGGGAAAAGTAGGATGCACTTCGCGTACGAACCAGACAGTCTCTTTCGAAGTATCGAGGTTTTGGACGGAAACTCATCGGTTACAACAGGCATTTCATTTTCTTGAACTTATTTGAACTCTAGGCTTTTTGTGTGTTCAAAATGCACCATTGAAAGCCACATAATCAATTTTCAACCCTTTCTGACTTCATTTGATATTTTTCATGCATTTACTATTTTTTTGATCTAAATGACCCTGAAATTGAAAAGCACTTCAAATGATTTCTGGAAAGGTTGAATGTTGGCATGGTATCATCATTTCACCCACATTGCATGTGTTAAAAAGTTTTGATGGTTACGGCAAAAGAAGGATGGACTTCGCGTACAAAACGGACAGACTCTTTAGAAGTATTGGGGTTTCGGATGGAAACTCATCGGTTAGAAAAGGCATTTCATTTTCTTGAACTTATTAGAACTCTAGGCTTTTCATATGTTCAAAATGCACCATTCAAAGCCACATCATCAATTTTCAACCCTTTCTGATTTCATTCGATATTTTTCATGCATTTAATGATTTTGTTTTGAGCTAAATGACCCTGAAATTGAAAAGCACTTCAAATGAAGTCTGATAAGGTTGAAAGTTGGCATGGTATCATCATTTCACCCACATAGCATCTGCTAAAAAGTTGAGATTGCTATGGCAAAAGCACGATGCACTTCGCGTACAAAACGGACATACTGTTTCGAAGTATCGGGGTTTCGGACGGAAACTCGTTGGCTAGAAAAGGCATTTCATTTTCTTGAACTTATTTGAACTCCAGGCTTTTTGTGTGTTCAAAACGCACCATTCAAAGCCACATCATCAATTTTCAACCCTTTTTGACTTCATTCGATATATTTCATGCATTTAATGTTTTTTTAGCTAAGTGACCCTGAAATTGAAAATCACTTCAAATGATGTCTGAAAAGGTTGAAAGTTGGTGTGGTATCATCATTTCACCCACATAGCATGTGCTAAAAAGTTGAGAGGATTACGGCAAAAGCAGGATGCACTTCGCGTACAAAACGGAAAGACTCTTTCGAAGTATCGGGCTTTCAGACGCAAACTCATCGGTTAGAAAAGGCATTTCATTTTCTTGAACTTATTTGAACTCCAGGCTTTTCGTGTGTTCAAAATGCACCATTCAAAGCCACATCATAAATTTTCAACCCTTTCTGAGTTAATTTGATATTTTTCATGCATTTACTTAGTTTTTTGACCTAAATGACCCTGAAATTTAAAAGCACTTCAAATGAAGTCTGAAAAGGTTGAAAGTTGGCACGGTATCATCATTTCACCCACATAGCATGTGCTAATAAGTTGAGAAGGTTACGGCAAAAGTAGGATGCACTTCGCGTACAAAAGGACAGTCTCTTTTGAAGTATCAAGGTTTCGGACGGAAACTCATCGGTTACAAAAGACATTTCATTTTCTTGAACTTATTTCAACTCCAGGCTTTTTGTGTGTTCAAAATGCACCATTCAAAGCCACATCATCAATTTTCAACCCTTTCTGACTTCATTCGATATATTTCATGCATTTACTGTTTTTTTAGCTAAGTGACCCTGAAATTGAAAAGCACTTCAAATGAAGTCTGAAAAGGTTGAATGTTGGCATGGTATCATCATTTGACCCAAATAGCATGTGTTAAAAACTTGAGATGGTTACGGCAAAAGCAGCACGCACTTCGCATACAAAACAGACAAACTCTTTCGAAGTATTGGGGTTTCGGACGGAAACTCATCGGTAAGAAAAGGCATTTCATTTTCTTGAACTCATTTGAACTCTAGGCTTTTCATATGTTCAAAATGCACCATTCAAAGCCACATCATCAATTTTCAACCCTTTCTGACTTCATTTGGTATTTTTCATGCATTTAATGATTTTTTTTGGACCTAAATGACCGTGAAATTGAAAAGCACTTCAAATGAAGTCTGAAAAGGTTGAAAGTTGGCATGGTATCATCATTTCACCCACATAGCATGTGCTAAAAATTTGAGAGGGTTACGGCAAAATCAAGATGCACTTTGTGTAAAAACGGACAGTCTCTTTCGAAGTATCGGGGTTTTGGACGGAAACTCATCGGTTACAAAAGGCATTTCATTTTCTTGAACTTATTTTAACTCCAGGCTTTTTGTGTGTTCAAAATGCACCATTAGAAGCCACATCATCAATTTTCAACCCTTTCTAACTTCATTCGATATATTTCATGCATTTACTGTTTTTTTAGCTAAGTGACCCTGAAATTGGAAAGCACTTCAAATGAAGTCTGAGAAGGTTGAAAGTTGGCTGGTATCATCATTTCACCCACATAACATGTGCTAAAACGTTGAGAGGGTTACGGCAAAAGCAGGATGCACTTCGCGTACAAAACGGACAGACTCTTTCAAAGTATCGGGGTTTCGGACGGAAACTCATCGGTTAGAAAAGGCATTTCATTTTCTTGAACTTATTTGAACTCCAGGCTTTTTGTGTGTTCAAAATGCACCATTGAAAGCCACATAATCAATTTTCAACCCTTTCTGACTTCATTTGATATTTTTCATGCATTTACTATTTTTTTGATCTAAATGACCCTGAAATTGAAAAGCACTTCAAATGAAGTCTGGAAAGGTTGAATGTTGGCATGGTATCATCATTTCACCCACATCGCATGTGTTAAAAAGTTGAGATAGTTACGGCAAAAGCAGGACGCACTTCACATACAAAA
Source organism: Hordeum marinum (assembly GCA_022496015.1). NCBI lineage: Eukaryota > Viridiplantae > Streptophyta > Magnoliopsida > Poales > Poaceae > Hordeum > Hordeum marinum. The sequence goes on along the minus strand of CM039673.1, from coordinate 122,477,455 downwards.
CGGACAAACTCTTTCGAAGTATTGGGGTTTCGGACGGAAACTCATCGGTTAGAAAAGGCATTTCATTTTCTTGAACTCATTTGAACTCTAGGCTTTTCGTATGTTCAAAATGCACCATTCAAAGCCACATCATCAATTTTTCAACCCTTTCTGACTTCATTTGGTATTTTTCATGCATTTAATGATTTTTTTTGGACCTAAATGACCGTGAAATTGAAAAGCACTTCAAATGAAGTCTGAAAAGGTTGAAAGTTGGCATGGTATCATCATTTCACCCACATAGCATGTGCTAAAAAGTTGAGAGGGTTACGGCAAAATCAGGATGCACTTTGTGTAAAAACGGAGAGTCTCTTTCGAAGTATCGGGGTTTTGGACGGAAACTCATCGGTTACAAAAGGCATTTCATTTTCTTGAACTTATTTTAACTCCAGGCTTTTTGTGTGTTCAAAATGCACCATTCAAAGCCACATCATCAATTTTCAACCCTTTTTAACTTCATTCGATATATTTCATGCATTTACTGTTTTTTTAGCTAAGTGACCCTGAAATTGGAAAGGACTTCAAATGAAGTCTGACAAGGTTGAAAGTTGGCATGGTATCATAATTTCACCCACATAGCATGTGCTAGCACGTTGAGAGGGTTACGGCAAAACCAGGATGCACTTCGCGTACAAAACGGACAGACTCTGTCAAAGTATCGGGGTTTCGGATGGAAACTCATCGGTTAGAAAAGGCATTTCATTTTCTTGAACTTATTTGAACTCCAGGCTTTTCATGTGTTCAAAATGCACCATTCAAAGCCACATCATTAATTTTCAACCCTTTCTGACTTCATTTGATATTTTTCATGCATTTACTGATTTTTTTGACCTAAATGACGCTGAAATTGAATAGCACTTCAAATGAGGTCTGAAAAGGTTGAAAGTTGGCACGGTATCATCATTTCACCCACACAGCATGTGCTAAAAAGTTGACAAGGTTACGGGAAAAGTAGGATGCACTTCGCGTACGAACCAGACAGTCTCTTTCGAAGTATCGAGGTTTTGGACGGAAACTCATCGGTTACAACAGGCATTTCATTTTCTTGAACTTATTTGAACTCCAGGCTTTTTGTGTGTTCAAAATGCACCATTGAAAGCCACATAATCAATTTTCAACCCTTTCTGACTTCATTTGATATTTTTCATGCATTTACTATTTTTTTGATCTAAATGACCCTGAAATTGAAAAGCACTTCAAATGATGTCTGGAAAGGTTGAATGTTGGCATGGTATCATCATTTCACCCACATCGCATGTGTTAAAAAGTTGAGATGGTTACGGCAAAAGAAGGACGGACTTCGCGTACAAAACGGACAGACTCTTTAGAAGTATCGGGGTTTCGGACGGAAACTCATCGGTTAGAAAAGGCATTTCATTTTCTTGAAATTATTAGAACTCTAGGCTTTTCGTATGTTCAAAATGCACCATTCAAAGCAACATCATCAATTTTCAACCCTTTCTGATTTCATTCGATATTTTTCATGCATTTAATGATTTTGTTTTGAGCTAAATGACCCTGAAATTGAAAAGCACTTCAAATGAAGTCTGATAAGGTTGAAAGTTGGCATGGTATCATCATTTCACCCACATAGCATCTGCTAAAAAGTTGAGATTGCTATGGCAAAAGCACGATGCACTTCGCGTACAAAACGGACATACTGTTTCGAAGTATCGGGGTTTCGGACAAAAACTCGTCGGCTAGAAAAGGCATTTCATTTTCTTGAACTTATTTGAACTCCAGGCTTTTTGTGTGTTCAAAAGGCACCATTCAAAGCCACATCATCAATTTTCTACCCTTTTTGACTTCATTCGATATATTTCATGCATTTAATGTTTTTTTAGCTAAGTGACCCTGAAATTGAAAAGCACTTCAAATGATGACTGAAAAGGTTGAAAGTTGGTGTGGTATCATCATTTCACCCACATAGCATGTGCTAAAAAGTTGAGAGGATTACGGCAAAAGTAGGATGCACTTCGCGTACAAAACGGAAAGACTCTTTCGAAGTATCGGGCTTTAAAACGCAAACTCATCGGTTAGAAAAGGCATTTCATTTTCTTGAACTTATTTGAACTCCAGGCTTTTCGTGTGTTCAAAATGCACCATTCAAAGCCACATCATAAATTTTCAACCCTTTCTGAGTTAATTTGATATTTTTCATGCATTTACTTATTTTTTTGACCTAAATGACCCTGAAATTTAAAAGCACTTCAAATGAAGTCTGAAAAGGTTGAAAGTTGGCACGGTATCATCATTTCACCCACATAGCATGTGCTAATAAGTTGAGAAGGTTACGGCAAAAGTAGGATGCACTTCGCGTACAAAAGGACACTCTCTTTTGAAGTATCGAGGTTTCGGACGGAAACTCATCGGTTAGAAAAGGCATTTCATTTTTTTGAACTCATTTGAACTCTAGGCTTTTCGTATGTTCAAAATGCACCATTCAAAGACACATCATCAATTTTCAACCCTTTCTGACTTCATTTGGTATTTTTCATGCATTTAATGATTTTTTTGCACCTAAATGACCGTGAAATTGAAAAGCACTTCAAATGAAGTCTGAAAAGGTTGAAAGTTGGCATGGTACCATCATTTCACCCACATAGCATGTGCTAAAAAGTTCAGAGGGTTACGGCAAAATCAGGATGCACTTTGTGTAAAAACGGAGAGTCTCTTTCGAAGTATCGGGGTTTTGGACGGAAACTCATCGGTTACAAAAGGCATTTCATTTTCTTGAACTTATTTTAACTCCAGGCTTTTTGTGTGTTCGAAATGCACCATTCAAAGCCACATCATCAATTTTCAACCCTTTCTAACTTCATTCGATATATTTCATGCATTTACTGTTTTTTTAGCTAAGTGACCCTGAAATTGGAAAGGACTTCAAATGAAGTCTGACAAGGTTGAAAGTTGGCATGGTATCATAATTTCACCCACATAGCATGTGCTAGCACGTTGAGAGGGTTACGGCAAAAGCAGGATGCACTTCGCGTACAAAACGGACAGACTCTTTCAAAGTATCGGGGTTTCGGATGGAAACTCATCGGTTAGAAAAGGCATTTCATTTTCTTGAACTTATTTGAACTCCAGGCTTTTCATGTGTTCAAAATGCACCATTCAAAGCCACATCATTAATTTTCAACCCTTTCTGACTTCATTTGATATTTTTCATGCATTTACTGATTTTTTTGACCTAAATGACGCTGAAATTGAATAGCACTTCAAATGAGCTCTGAAAAGGTTGAAAGTTGGCACGGTATCATCATTTCACCCACACAGCATGTGCTAAAAAGTTGACAAGGTTACGGGAAAAGTAGGATGCACTTCGCGTACGAACCAGACAGTCTCTTTCGAAGTATCGAGGTTTTGGACGGAAACTCATCGGTTACAACAGGCATTTCATTTTCTTGAACTTATTTGAACTCCAGGCTTTTTGTGTGTTCAAAATGCACCATTGAAAGCCACATAATCAATTTTCAACCCTTTGTGACTTCATTTGATATTTTTCATGCATTTACTATTTTTTTGATCTAAATGACCCTGAAATTGAAAAGCACTTCAAATGATGTCTGGAAAGGTTGAATGTTGGCATGGTATCATCATTTCACCCACATCGCATGTGTTAAAAAGTTGAGATGGTTACGGCAAAAGAAGGACGGACTTCGCGTACAAAACGGACAGACTCTTTAGAAGTATCGGGGTTTCGGACGGAAACTCATCGGTTAGAAAAGGCATTTCATTTTCTTGAAATTATTAGAACTCTAGGCTTTTCGTATGTTCAAAATGCACCATTCAAAGCCACATCATCAATTTTCAACCCTTTCTGATTTCATTCGATATTTTTCATGCATTTAATGATTTTGTTTTGAGCTAAATGACCCTGAAATTGAAAAGCACTTCAAATGAAGTCTGATAAGGTTGAAAGTTGGCATGGTATCATCATTTCACCCACATAGCATCTGCTAAAAAGTTGAGATTGCTATGGCAAAAGCACGATGCACTTCGCGTACAAAACGGACATACTGTTTCGAAGTATCGGGGTTTCGGACGGAAACTCGTCGGCTAGAAAAGGCATTTCATTTTCTTGAACTTATTTGAACTCCAGGCTTTTTGTGTGTTCAAAAGGCACCATTCAAAGCCACATCATCAATTTTCAACCCTTTTTGACTTCATTCGATATATTTCATGCATTTAATGTTTTTTTTAGCTAAGTGACCCTGAAATTGAAAAGCACTTCAAATGATGTCTGAAAAGGTTGAAAGTTGGTGTGGTATCATCATTTCACCCACATAGCATGTGCTAAAAAGTTGAGAGGATTATGGCAAAAGTAGGATGCACTTCGCGTACAAAACGGAAAGACTCTTTCGAAGTATCGGGCTTTCAGACGCAAACTCATCGGTTAGAAAAGGCATTTCATTTTCTTGAACTTATTTGAACTCCAAGCTTTTCGTGTGTTCAAAATGCACCATTCAAAGCCACATCATAAATTTTCAACCCTTTCTGAGTTAATTTGATATTTTTCATGCATTTACTTATTTTTTTGACCTAAATGACCCTGAAATTTAAAAGCACTTCAAATGAAGTCTGAAAAGGTTGAAAGTTGGCACGGTATGATCATTTTACCCACATAGCATGTGCTAATAAGTTGAGAAGGTTACGGCAAAAGTAGGATGCACTTCGCGTACAAAAGGACAGTCTCTTTTGAAGTATCGAGGTTTCGGACGGAAACTCATCGGTTAGAAAAGGCATTTCATTTTTTTGAACTCATTTGAACTCTAGGCTTTTCGTATGTTCAAAATGCACCATTCAAAGACACATCATCAATTTTCAACCCTTTCTGACTTCATTTGGTATTTTTCATGCATTTAATGATTTTTTTGCACCTAAATGACCGTGAAATTGAAAAGCACGTCAAATGAAGTCTGAAAAGGTTGAAAGTTGGCATGGTACCATCATTTCACCCACATAGCATGTGCTAAAAAGTTGAGAGGGTTACGGCAAAATCAGGATGCACTTTGTGTAAAAACGGACAGTCTCTTTCGAAGTATCGGGGTTTTGGACGGAAACTCATCGGTTACAAAAGGCATTTCATTTTCTTGAACTTATTTTAACTCCAGGCTTTTTGTGTGTTCAAAATGCACCATTCAAAGCCACATCGTCAATTTTCAACCCTTTCTGACTTCATTCGATATATTTCATGCATTTACTGTTTTCTTAGCTAAGTGACCCTGAAATTGAGAAGCACTTCAAATGAAGTCTGAAAAGGTTGAATGTTGGCATGGTATCATCATTTGACCCAAATAGCAGGTGTTAAAAAGTTGAGATGGTTACGGCAAAAGCAGGACGCACTTCGCATACAAAACGGACAAACTCTTTCGAAGTATTGGGGTTTCGGACGGAAACTCATCGGTTAGAAAAGGCATTTCATTTTCTTGAACTCATTTGAACTCTAAGCTTTTCGAATGTTCAAAATGCACCATTCAAAGCCACATCATCAATTTTTAACCCTTTCTGACTTCATTTGGTATTTTTCATGCATTTAATGATTGTTTTGGACCTAAATGACCGTGAAATTGAAAAGCACTTCAAATGAAGTCTGAAAAGGTTGAAAGTTGGCATGGTATCATCATTTCACCCACATAGCATGTGCTAAAAAGTAGAGAGGGTTACGGCAAAATCAGGATGCACTTTGTGTAAAAACGGACAGTCTCTTTCGAAGTATCGGGGTTTTGGACGGAAACTCATCGGTTACAAAAGGCATTTCATTTTCTTGAACTTATTTTAACTCCAGGGTTTTTGTGTGTTCAAAATGTACCATTCAAAGCCACATCATCAATTTTCAACCCTTTCTAACTTCATTCGATATATTTCATGCATTTACTGTTTTTTTAGCTAAGTGACCCTGAAATTGGAAAGCACTTCAAATGAAGTCTGACAAGGTTGAAAGTTGGCATGGTATCATCATTTCACCCACATAGCATGTGCTAAAAAGTTGAGAGGGTTACGGCAAAATCAGGATGCACTTTGTGTAAAAACGGACAGTCTCTTTCGAAGTATCGGGGTTTTGGACGGAAACTCATCGGTTACAAAAGGCATTTCATTTTCTTGAACTTATTTGAACTCCAGGATTTTTGTGTGTTCAAAATGCACCATTCAAAGCCACATCATCAATTTTCAACCCTTTCTAACTTCATTCGATATATTTCATGCATTTACTGTTTTTTTAGCTAAGTGACCCTGAAATTGGAATGCACTTCAAATGAAGTCTGAAAAGGTTGAAAGTTGGCATGGTATCATCATTTCACCCACATAGCATGTGATAAAATGTTGAGAGGGTTACGGCAAAAGCAGGATGCACTTCGCGTACAAAACGGACAGACTCTTTCAAAGTATCGGGGTTTCGGACGGAAACTCATCGGTTAGAAAAGGCATTTCATTTTCTTGAACTTATTTGAACTCCAGGCTTTTCATGTGTTCAAAATGCACTATTCAAAGCCACAACATCAATTTTCAACCCTTTCTGACTTCATTTGATATTTTTCATGCATTTACTGATTTTTTTGACCTAAATGACGCTGAAATTGAATAGTACTTCAAATGAAGTCTGAAAAGGTTGAAATTTGGCACGGTATCATCATTTCACCCACACAGCATGTGCTAAAAAGTTGACAAGGTTACGGCAAAAGTAGGATGCACTTCGCGTACGAACCAGACAGTCTCTTTTGAAGTATCGCGGTTTTGGACGGAAACTCATCGGTTACAACAGGCATTTCATTTTCTTGAACTTATTTGAACTCCAGGCTTTTTGTGTGCTCAAAATGCACCATTGAAAGCCACATAATCAATTTTCAACCCTTTCTGACTTCATTTGATATTTTTCATGCATTTACTGTTTTTTTGATTTAAATGACCCTGAAATTGAAAAGCACTTCAAATGAAGTCTGAAAAGGTTGAATGTTGGCATGGTATCATCATTTCACCCACATCGCATGTGTTAAAAAGTTGAGATGGTTACGGCAAAAGAAGGATGGACTTCGCGTACAAAACGGACAGACTCTTTAGAAGTATCGGGGTTTCGGACGGAAACTCATCCGTTAGAAAAGGCATTTCATTTTCTTGAACTTATTAGAACTATAGGCTTTTCGTATGTTCAAAATACACCATTCAAAGCCACATCATCAATTTTCAACCCTTTCTTATTTCATTTGGTATTTTTCATGCATTTAATGATTTTGTTTTGAGCTAAATGACCCTGAAATTGAAAAGCACTTCAAATGAAGTCTGATAAGGTTGAAAGTTGGCATGGTATCATCATTTCACCCACATAGCATCTGCTAAAAAGTTGAGATTGCTATGGCAAAAGCACGATGCACTTCGCGTACAAAACAGACATACTGTTTCGAAGTATCGGGGTTTCGGACGGAAACTCGTCGGCTAGAAAAGGCATTTCATTTTCTTGAACTTATTTGAACTCCAGGCTTTTTGTGTTATCAAAACAAACCATTCAAAGCCACATCATCAATTTTCAACCCTTTTTGACTTCATTCGATATATTTCATGCATTTACTGTTTTTCTAGCTAAGTGACCCTGAAATTGAAAAGCACTTCAAATGATGTCTGAAAAGGTTGAAAGTTGGCGTGGTATCATCATTTCACCCACATAGCATGTGCTAAAAAGTTGAGAGGATTACGGCAAAAGCAGGATGCACTTCGCGTACAAAACGGAAAGACTCTTTCGAAGTATCGGGGTTTCAGACGCAAACTCATCGGTTAGGAAAGGCATTTCATTTTCTTGAACTTATTTGAACTCCAGGCTTTTCGTGTGTTCAAAATGCACCATTCAAAGCCACATCATAAATTTTCAACCCTTTCTGAGTTAATTTGATATTTTTCATGCATTTACTGATTTTTTTGACCTAAATGACCCTGAAATTCAAAAGCACTTCAAATGAAGTCTGAAAAGGTTGAAAGTCGGCACGGTATCATCATTTCACCCACATAGCATGTGCTAATAAGTTGAGAAGGTTACGGCAAAAGTAGGATGCACTTCCCGTACAAAAGGACAGTCTCTTTTGAAGTATCGAGGTTTCGGACGGAAACTCATCGGTTACAAAAGACATTTCATTTTCTTGAACTTATTTAAACTCCAGGCTTTTTGTGTGTCCAAAATGCACCATTCAAAGCCACATCATCAATTTTCAACCCTTTCTGACTTCATTCGATATATTTCATGCATTTACTGTTTTTTTAGCTAAGTGACCCTGAAATTGAAAAGCACTTCAAATGAAGTCTGAAAAGGTTGAATGTTGGCATGGTATCATCATTTGACCCACAGAGCATGTGTTAAAAAGTTGAGATGGTTACGGCAAATGCAGGGCGCACTTCGCATACAAAACAGACAAACTCTTTCGAAGTATTGGGGTTTCGGACGGAAACTCATCGGTTAGAAAAGGCATTTCATTTTCTTGAAATTATTTGAACTCTAGGCTTTTCGTATGTTCGAAATGCACCATTTAAAGCCACATCATCAATTTTCAACCCTTTCTGACTTCATTTGGTATTTTTCATGCATTTAATGATTTTTTTTGGACCTAAATGACCCTGAAATTGAAAAGCACTTCAAATGAAGTCTGAAAAGGTTGAAAGTTGGCATGGTATCATCATTTCACCCACATAGCATGCGCTAAAAAGTTGAGAGGGTTACAGCAAAATCAGGATGAACTTTGTGTAAAAACGGACAGTCTCTTTCGAAGTATCGGGGTTTTGGACAGAAACTCATCGGTTACAAAAGGCATTTCATTTTTCTTGAACTTATTTTAACTCCAAGCTTTTTGTGTGTTCAAAATGCACCATTCAAAGCCACATCATCAATTTTCAACCCTTTCTAACTTCATTCGATATATTTCATGCATTTACTGTTTTTTTAGCTAAGTGACCCTCAAATTGGAAAGCACTTCAAATGAAGTCTGAAAAGGTTGAAAGTTGGCATGGTATCATCATTTCACCCACATAGCATGTGCTAAAATGTTGAGAGGGTTACGGCAAAAGCAGGATGCACTTCGCGTACAAAACGGACAGACTCTTTCAAAGTATCGGGGTTTCGGACGGAAACTCATCGGTTAGAAAAGGCATTTCATTTTCTTGAACTTATTTGAACTCCAGGCTTTTGATGTGTTCAAAATGCACCATTCAAAGCCACATCATCAATTTTCAACCCTTTCTGACTTCATTTGATATTTTTCATGCATTTACTGATTTTTTTTTGACCTAAATGACGCTGAAATTGAATAGCACTTCAAATGAAGTCTGAAAAGGTTGAAAGTTGGCACGGTATCATCATTTCACCCACACAGCATGTGCTAAAAAGTTGACAAGGTTACGGGAAAAGTAGAATGCACTTCGCGTACGAACCAGAGAGTCTCTTTTGAAGTATCGAGGTTTTGGATGGAAACTCATCGGTTACAAAAGACATTTCATTTTCTTGAACCATTGAAAGCCACATCATCAATTTTCAACCCTTTCTGACTTCATTTGATATTTTTCATGCATTTACTATTTTTTTGATCTAAATGACCCTGAAATTGAAAAGCACTTCAAATGAAGTCTGGAAAGGTTGAATGTTGGCATGGTATCATCATTTCACCCACATCGCATGTGTTAAAAAGTTGAGATGGTTGCGGAAAAAGAAGGATGGACTTCGCGTACAAAACGGACAGACTATTTAGAAGTATCAGGGTTTCGGACGGAAACTCATCTGTTAGAAAAGGCATTTCATTTTCTTGAACTTATTAAAACTCTAGGCTTTTCGTATGTTCAAAATGCACCATTCAAAGCCACATCATCAATTTTCAACCCTTTCTGATTTCATTTGGTATTTTTCATGCATTTAATGATTTTGTTTTGAGCTAAATGACCCTGAAATATAAAAGCACTTCGAATGAAGTCTGAAAAGGTTGAAAGTTGGCACGGTATCATCATTTCACCCACATAGCATCTGCTAAAAAGTTGAGATTGCTATGGCAAAAGCACGACGCACTTCGCGTACAAAACGGACATACTGTTTCGAAGTATCGGGGTTTCGGACGGAAACTCGTCGGCTAGAAAAGGCATTTCATTTTCTTGAACTTATTTGAACTCCAGGCTTTTTGTGTGTTCAAAACGCACCATTCAAAGCCACATCATCAATTTTCAACCCTTTTTGACTTCATTCGATATATTTCATGCATTTACTGGTTTTTTAGCTAAGTGACCCTGAAATTTAAAAGCACTTCAAATGATGTCTGAAAAGGTTGAAAGTTGGTGTGGTATCATCATTTCACCCACATAGCATGTGCTAAAAAGTTGAGAGGATTACGGCAAAAGCAGGATGCACTTCGCGTACAAAACGGAAAGACTCTTTCGAAGTATCGCGGTTTCGGACACAAACTCATCGGTTAGAAAAGGCATTTCATTTTCTTAAACTTATTTGAACTCCAGGCTTTTCGTGTGTTCAAAATGCACCATTCAAAGCCACATCATCAATTTTCAACCCTTTCTGAGTTAATTTGATATTTTTCATGCATTTACTGATTTTTTTGACCTAAATGACCCTGAAATTTAAAAGCACTTCAAATGAAGTCTGAAAAGGTTGAAAGTTGGCACGGTATCATCATTTCACCCACACAACATGTGCTAATAAGTTGAGAAGGTTACGGCAAAAGTAGGATGCACTTCGCGTACAAAAGGACAGTCTCGTTTGAAGTATCGAGGTTTCGGACGGAAACTCATCGGTTACAAAAGACATTTCATTTTCTTGAACTTAATTCAACTCCAGGCTTTTTGTGTGTTCAAAATGCACCATTCAAAGCCACATCATCAATTTTCAACCCTTTCTGACTTCATTCGATATATTTCATGCATTTACTGTTTTTTTAACTAAGTGACCCTGAAATTGAAAAGCACTTCAAATGGAGTCTGAAAAGGTTGAATGTTGGCATGGTATAATCATTTGACCCACATAGCATGTGTTAAAAAGTTGAGATGGTTACGGCAAAAGCAGGACGCACTTCACATACAAAACGGACAAACTCTTTCGATGTATTGGGGTTTCGGACGGAAACTCATCGGTTAGAAAAGGCATTTCATTTTCTTGAACTTATTTGAACTCTAGGCTTTTTGTATGGTCAAAATGCACCATTCAAAGCCACATCATCAATTTTCAACCCTTTCTGACTTCATTTGGTATTTTTCATGCATTTAACGATTTTTTTTGGACCTAAATGACCCTGAAATTGAAAAGCACTTCAAATGAAGTCTGAAAAGGTTGAAAGTTGGCATGGTATCATCATTTCACCCACATAGCATGTGCTAAAAAGTTGAGAGGGTTACGGCAAAATCAGGATGCACTTTGTGTAAAAATGGACAGTCTCTTTCGAAGTATCGGGGTTTTTGACGGAAACTCATCGGTTACAAAAGGCATTTCATTTTCTTGAACTTATTTTAACTCCAGGCTTTTTGTGTGTTCAAAATGCACCATTCAAAGCCACATCATCAATTTTCAACCCTTTCTAACTTCATTCGATATATTTCATGCATTTACTGTTTTCTTAGCTAAGTGACCCTGAAATTGGAAAGCACTTCAAATGAAGTCTGAAAAGGTTGAAAGTTGGCATGGTATCATCATTTCACCCACATAGCATGTGCTAAAACGTTGAGAGGGCTACGGCAAAAGCAGGATGCAGTTCGCGTACAATACGGACAGACTCTTTCAAAGTATTGGGGTTTCGGACGGAAACTCATCGGTTAGAAAAGGCATTTCATTTTCTTGAACTTATTTGAACTCCAGGCTTTTGATGTGTCCAAAATGCACCATTCAAAGCCACATCATCAATTTTCAACCCTTTCTGACTTCATTTGATATTTTTCATGCATTTACTGATTTTTTTGACCTAAATGACGCTGAAATTGAATAGCACTTCAAACGAAGTCTGAAAAGGTTGAAAGTTGGCACGGTATCATCATTTCACCCACACAGCATGTGCTAAAAAGTTGACAAGGTTACGGGAAAAGTAGGATGCACTTCGCGTACGAACCAGACAGTCTCTTTCGAAGTATCGAGGTTTTGGACGGAAACTCATCGGTTACAACAGGCGTTTCATTTTCTTGAACTTATTTGAACTCCAGGCTTTTTGTGTGTTCAAAATGCACCATTGAAAGCCACATCATCAATTTTCAACCCTTTCTGACTTCATTTGATATTTTTCATGCATTTACTATTTTTTTGATCTAAATGACCCTGAAATTGAAAAGCACTTCAAATGAAGTCTGGAAAGGTTGAATGTTGGCATGGTATCATAATTTCACCCAGATCGCATGTGTTAAAAAGTTGAGATGGTTACGGCAAAAGAAGGATGGACTTCGCGTACAAAACGGAGAGACTCTTTAGAAGTATCCGGGTTTCGGACCGAAACTCATCGGTTAGAAAAGGCATTTCATTTTCTTGAACTTATTAGAACTCTAGGCTTTTCATATGTTCAAAATGCACCATTCAAAGCCACATCATCAATTTTCAACCCTTTCTGATTTCATTTGGTATTTTTTATGCATTTAATGATTTTTTTTTGAGCTAAATGACCCTGAAATTGAAAAGCACTTCAAATGAAGTCTGAAAAGGTTGAAAGTTGGCATGGTATCATCATTTCACCCACATCGCATCTGCTAAAAAGTTGAGATTGCTATGGAAAAAGCACGATGCACTTCGCGTACAAAACGGACATACTGTTTCGAAGTATCGGGGTTTCGGACAGAAACTCGTCGGCTAGAAAAGGCATTTCATTTTCTTGAACTTATTTGAACTCCAGGCTTTTTGTGTGTTCAAAACGCACCATTCAAAGCCACATCATCAATTTTCAACCCTTTTTTACTTCATTCAATATATTTCATGCATTTACTGTTTTTTTAGCTAAGTGACCCTGAAATTGAAAAGCACTTCAAATGATGTCTGAAAAGGTTGAAAGTTGGCGTGGTATCATCATTTCACCCACATAGCATGTGCTAAAAAGTTGAGAAGATTACGGCAAAAGAAGGATGCACTTCGCGTACAAAACGGAAAGACTCTTTCGAAGTATCGGGGTTTCGGACGCAAACTCATCGGTTAGAAAAGGCATTTCATTTTCTTGAACTTATTTGAACTCCAGGCTTTTCGTGTGTTCAAAATGCAGCATTCAAAGCCACATCATCATTTTTCAACCCTTTCTGACTTCATTTGATATTTTTCATGCATTTACTGATTTTTTTGACCTAAATGACCTTGAAATTTAAAAGCACTTCAAATGAAGTCTGAAAAGGTTGAAAGTTGGCACGGTATCATAATTTCACCCACACAACATGTGCTAATAAGTTGAGAAGGTTACGGCAAAAGTAGGATGCACTTCGCGTACAAAAGGACAGTCTCTTTTGAAGTATCGAGGTTTCGGACGGAAACTCATCGGTTAGAAAAGGCATTTCATTTTCTTGAACTTATTTTAACTCCAGGCTTTTTGTGTGTTCAAAATGCACCATTCAAAGCCACATCATCAATTTTCAACCCTTTCTGACTTCATTCGATATATTTCATGCAATTACTGTTTTTTTAGCTAAGTTACCCTGAAATTGAAAAGCACTTCAAATGAAGTCTGAAAAGGTTGAATGTTGGCATGGTATCATCATTTGACCCACATAGCATGTGTTAAAAAGTTGAGATGGTTACGGCAAAAGCAGGACGCACTTCGCATACAAAACGGATAAACTCTTTCGAAGTATTGGGGTTTCGGACGGAAACTCATCGGTTAGAAAAGGCATTTCATTTTCTTGAACTTATTTGAACTCTAGGCTTTTCGTATGTTCAAAATGCACCATTCAAAGCCACATCATCAATTTTCAACCCTTTCTGACTTCATTTGGTATTTTTCATGCATTTAATGATTTTTTTTGACCTAAATGACCCTGAAATTGAAAAGCACTTCAAATTAAGTCTGAAAAGGTTGAAAGTTGGCATGGTATCATCATTTCACCCACATAGCATGTGCTAAAAAGTTGAGAGGGTTACGGCAAAATCAGGATGCACTTTGTGTAAAAACGGACAGTCTCTTTCGAAGTATCGGGGTTTTGGACGGAAACTCATCAGTTACAAAAGGCATTTCATTTTCTTGAACTTATTTTAACTCCAGGATTTTTGTGTGTTCAAAATGCACCATTCAAAGCCACATCATCAATTTTCAACCCTTTCTGACTTCATTTGGTATTTTTCATGCATTTAACGATTTTTTTGGACCTAAATGACCCTGAAATTGAAAAGCACTACAAATGAAGTCTGAAAAGGTTGAAAGTTGGCATGGTATCATCATTTCACCCACATAGCATGTGCTAAAAAGTTGAGAGGGTTACGGCAAAATCAGGATGCACTTTGTGTAAAAACGGACAGTCTCTTTCGAAGTATCGGGGTTTTGGACGGAAACTCATCGGTTACAAAAGGCATTTCATTTTCTTGAACTTATTTTAACTCCAGGCTTTTTGTGTGTTCAAAATGCACCATTCAAAGCCACATCATCAATTTTCAACCCTTTCTAACTTCATTCGATATATTTCATCCATTTATTGTTTTCTTAGCTAAGTGACCCTGAAATTGGAAAGCACTTCAAATGAAGTCTGAAAAGGTTGAAAGTTGGCATGGTATCATCATTTCACCCACATAGCATGTGCTAAAACGTTGAGAGGGTTACGGCAAAAGCAGGATGCACTTCGCGTACAATACGGACAGACTCTTTCAAAGTATTGGGGTTTCGGACGGAAACTCATCGGTTAGAAAAGGCATTTCATTTTCTTGAACTTATTTGAACTCCAGGCTTTTGATGTGTCCAAAATGCACCATTCAAAGCCACATCATCAATTTTCAACCCTTTCTGACTTCATTTGATATTTTTCATGCATTTACTGATTTTTTTGACCTAAATGACGCTGAAATTGAATAGCACTTCAAACGAAGTCTGAAAAGGTTGAAAGTTGGCACGGTATCATCATTTCACCCACACAGCATGTGCTAAAAAGTTGACAAGGTTACGGGAAAAGTAGGATGCACTTCGCATATGAACTAGACAGTCTCTTTCGAAGTATTGAGGTTTTGGACGGAAACTCATCGGTTACAACAAGCGTTTCATTTTCTTGAACTTATTTGAACTCCACGCTTTTTGTGTGTTCAAAATGCACCATTGAAAGCCACATCATCAATTTTCAACCCTTTCTGACTTCATTTGATATTTTTCATGCATTTTCTATTTTTTTGATCTAAATGACCCTGAAATTGAAAAGCACTTCAAATGAAGTCTGGAAAGGTTGAATGTTGGCATGGTCTCATAATTTCACCCACATCGCATGTGTTAAAAAGTTGAGATGGTTACGGCAAAAGAAGGATGGACTTCGCGTACAAAACGGAGAGACTCTTTAGAAGTATCGGGGTTTCGGACGGAAACTCATCGGTCAGAAAAGGCATTTCATTTTCTTGAACTTATTAGAACTCTAGGCTTTTCATATGTTCAAAATGCACCATTCAAAGCCACATCATCAATTATCAACCCTTTCTGATTTCATTTGGTATTTTTCATGCATTTAATGATTTTGTTTTGAGCTAAATGACCCTGAAATTGAAAAGCACTTCAAATGAAGTCTGAAAAGGTTGAAAGTTGGCATGGTATCATCATTTCACCCACATCGCATCTGCTAAAAAGTTGAGATTTCTATGGAAAAAGCACGATGCACTTCGCGTACAAAACGGACATACTGTTTCGAAGTATCGGGGTTTCGGACAGAAACTCGTCGGCTAGAAAAGGCATTTCATTTTCTTGAACTTAATTGAACTCCAGGCTTTTTGTGTGTTCAAAACGCACCATTCAAAGCCACATCATCAATTTTCAACCCTTTTTTACTTCATTCAATATATTTCATGCATTTACTGTTTTTTTAGCTAAGTGACCCTGAAATTGAAAAGCACTTCAAATGATGTCTGAAAAGGTTGAAAGTTGGCGTGGTATCATCATTTCACCCACATAGCATGTGCTAAAAAGTTGAGAGGATTACGGCAAAAGAAGGATGCACTTCGCGTACAAAACGGAAAGACTCTTTCGAAGTATCGGGGTTTCGGACGCAAACTCATCGGTTAGAAAAGGCATTTCATTTTCTTGAACTTATTTGAACTCCAGGCTTTTCGTGTGTTCAAAATGCACCATTCAAAGCCACATCATCAATTTTCAACCCTTTCTGACTTCAGTTGATATTTTTCATGCATTTACTGATTTTTTTGACCTAAATGACCTTGAAATTTAAAAGCACTTCAAATGAAGTCTGAAAAGGTTGAAAGTTGGCACGGTATCATCATTTCACCCACACAACATGTGCTAATAAGTTGAGAAGGTTACGGCAAAAGTAGGATGCATTTCGCGTACAAAAGGACAGTCTCTTTTGAAGTATCGAGGTTTCGGACGGAAACTCATCGGTTAGAAAAGGCATTTCATTTTCTTGAACTTATTTTAACTCCAGGCTTTTTGTGTGTTCAAAATGCACCATTCAAAGCCACATTATCAATTTTCAACCCTTTCTGACTTGATTCGATATATTTCATGCAATTACTGTTTTTTTAGCTAAATGACCCTGAAATTGAAAAGCACTTCAAATGAAGTCTAAAAAGGTTGAATGTTGGCATGGTATCATCATTTGACCCACATAGCATGTGTTAAAAAGTGGAGATGGTTACGGTTAAAGCAGGACGCACTTCGCATACAAAACGGATAAACTCTTTCGAAGTATTGGGGTTTCGGACGAAAACTCATCGGTTAGAAAAGGCATTTCATTTTCTTGAACTTATTTGAACTCTAGGCTTTTCGTATGTTCAAAATGCACCATTCAAAGCCACATCATCAATTTTCAACCCTTTCTGACTTCATTTGGTATTTTTCATGCATTTAATGATTTTTTTTGACCTAAATGACCCTGAAATTGAAAAGCACTTCAAATTAAGTCTGAAAAGGTTGAAAGTTGGCATGGTATCATCATTTCACCCACATAGCATGTGCTAAAAAGTTGAGAGGGTTACGGCAAAATCAGGATGCACTTTGTGTAAAAACGGACAGTCTCTTTCGAAGTATCGGGGTTTTGGACGGAAACTCATCGGTTACAAAAGGCATTTCATTTTCTTGAACTTATTTTAACTCCAGGGTTTTTGTGTGTTCAAAATGCACCATTCAAAACCACATCATCAATTTTCAACCCTTTCTAACTTCATTCGATATATTTCATGCATTTACTGTTTTTTTAGCTAAGTGACCCTGAAATTGGAAAGCACTTCAAATGAAGTCTGAAAAGGTTGAAAGTTGGCATGGTATCATCATTTCACCCACATAGCATGTGCTAAAACGTTGAGAGGGTTACGGCAAAAGCAGGATGCACTTCGCGTACAAAATGGACAGACTCTTTCAAAGTATCGGGTTTCGGAAGGAAACTCATCGGTTAGAAAAGGCATTTCATTTTCTTGAACTTACTTGAACTCCAGGCTTTTCATGTGTTCAAAATGAAGCATTCAAAGCCACATCATCAATTTTCAACCCTTTCTGACTTCATTTGATATTTTTCATGCATTTACTGATTTTTTTGACCTAAATGACGCTGAAATTGAATAGCACTTCAAATGAAGTCTGAAAAGGTTGAAAGTTGGCACGGTATCATCATTTCACCCACACAGCATGTGCTAAAAAGTTGACAAGGTTATCGCAAAAGTAGGATGCACTTCGCGTACGAACCAGACAGTCTCTTTCGAAGTATCGAGGTTTTGGACGGAAACTCATCGGTTACAACAGACATTTCATTTTCTTGAACTTATTTGAACTCCAGGCTTTTTGTCTGTTCAAAATGCACCATTGAAAGCCACATCATCAATTTTCAACCCTTTCTGACTTCATTTGATATTTTTCATGCATTTACTATTTTTTTGATCTAAATGACCCTGAAATTGAAAAGCACTTCAAATGAAGTCTGGAAAGGTTGAATGTTAGCATGGTATCATCATTTCACCCACATCGCATGTGTTAAAAAGTTGAGATGGTTACGGCAAAAGAAGGATGGACTTCGCGTACAAAACGACAGACTCTTTAGAAGTATCGGGGTTTCAGACGGAAACTCATCGGTTAGAAAAGGCATTTCATTTTCTTGAACTTATTAGAACTCTAGGCTTTTCGTATGTTCAAAATGCACCATTCAATGCCACATCATCAATTTTCAACCCTTTCTGATTTCATTTGGTATTTTTGATGCATTTAATGATTTTGTTTTGAGCTAAATGACCCTGAAATATAAAAGCACTTCAAATGAAGTCTGAAAAGGTTGAAAGTTGGCATTGTATCATCATTTCACCCACATAGCATCTGCTAAAAAGTTGAGATTGCTATGGCAAAAGCACGACGCACTTCGCGTACAAAACGGACATACTGTTTCGAAGTATCGAGGTTTCGGACGGAAACTCGTCGGCTAGAAAAGGCATTTCATTTTCTTGAACTTATTTGAACTCCAAGCTTTTTGTGTGTTCAAAACGCACCATTCAAAGCCACATCATCAATTTTCAACCCTTTTTGACTTCATTCGATATATTTCATGCATTTACTGTTTTTTTAGGTAAGTGACCGTGAAATTGAAAAGCACTTCAAATGATGTCTGAAAAGGTTGAAAGTTGGCGTGGTATCATAATTTCACCCACATAGCATGTGCTAAAAAGTTGAGAGGATTACGGCAAAAGCAGGATGCACTTCGCGTACAAAACGGAAAGACCCTTCCGAAGTATCGGTGTTTCGGACGCAAACTCATCGGTTAGAAAAGGCATTTCATTTTCTTGAACTTATTTGAACTCCAGGCTTTTGATGTGTTCAAAATGCACCATTCAAAGCCACATCATGAATTTTCAACCCTTTCTGACTTCATTTGATATTTTTCATGCATTTACTGATTTTTTTGACCTAAATGACGCTGAAATTGAATAGCACTTCAAACGAAGTCTGAAAAGGTTGAAAGTTGGCACGGTATCATCATTTCACCCACACAGCATGTGCTAAAAAGTTGACAAGGTTACGGGAAAAGTAGGATGCACTTCGCGTACGAACCAGACAGTCTCTTTCGAAGTATCGAGGTTTTGGACGGAAACTCATCGGTTACAACAGGCATATCATTTTCTTGAACTTATTTGAACTGCAGGCTTTTTATGTGTTCAAAATGCACCATTGAAAGCCACATAATCAATTTTCAACCCTTTCTGACTTCATTTGATATTTTTCATGCATTTACTATTTTTTTGATCTAAATGACCGTGAAATTGAAAAGCACTTCAAATGAAGTCTGGAAAGGTTGAATGTTGGCATGGTATCATAATTTCACCCACATTGCATGTGTTAAAAAGTTGAGATGGTTACAGCAAAAGAAGGATGGACTTCGCGTACAAAACGGACAAACTCTTTAGAAGTATTGGGGTTTCGGACGGAAACTCATCGGTTAGAAAAGGCATTTCATTTTCTTTAACTTATTAGAACTCTAGGCTTTTCGTATGTTCAAAATGCACCATTCAAAGCCACATCATCAATTTTCAACCCGTTCTGATTTCATTTGGTATTTTTCATGCATTTAATGATTTTGTTTTGAGCTAAATGACCCTGAAATTGAAAAGCACTTCAAATGAAGTCTGAAAAGGTTGAAAGTTGGCATGGTGTCATCATTTCACCCAAATAGCATCTGCTAAAAAGTTGAGATTGCTATGGCAAAAGCACGATGCACTTCGCGTACAAAACGGACATACTGTTTCGAAGTATCGGGGTTTCGGACAGAAAGTCGTCGGCTAGGAAAGGCATTTCATTTTCTTGAACTTATTTGAACTCCAGGCTTTTTGTGTGTTCAAAACGCACCATTCAAAGCCACATCATCAATTTTCAACCCTTTTTGACTTCATTCAATATATTTCATGCATTTACTGTTTTTTTAGCTAAGTGACCCTGAAATTGAAAAGCACTTCAAATGATGTCTGAAAAGGTTGAAAGTTGGCGTGGTATCATCATTTCACCCACATAGCATGTGCTAAAAAGTTGAGAGGATTACGGCAAAAGCAGGATGCACTTCGCGTACAAAACGGAAAGACTCTTTCGAAGTATCGGGGTTTCGGACGCAAACTCATCGGTTAGAAAAGGCATTTCATTTTCTTGAACTTATTTGAACTCCAGGCTTTTCGTGTGTTCAAAATGCACCATTCAAAGCCACATCATCAATTTTTAACCCTTTCTGACTTCATTTGATATTTTTCATGCATTTACTGATTTTTTTTGACCTAAATGACCTTGAAATTTAAAAGCACTTCAAATGAAGTCTGAAAAGGTTGAAAGTTGGCACAGTATCATCATTTCACCCTCACAACATGTGCTAATAAGTTGAGAAGGTTACGGCAAAAGTAGGATGCACTTCGCGTACAAAAGGACAGTCTCTTTTGAAGTATCGAGGTTTCGGACGGAAACTCATCGGTTACAAAAGACATTTCATTTTCTTGAACTTATTTCAACTCCAGGATTTTTGTGTGTTCAAAATGCACCATTCAAAGCCACATCATCAATTTTCAACCCTTTCTGACTTCATTCGATATATTTCATGCAATTACTGTTTTTTTAGCTAAGTGACCCTGAAATTGAAAAGCACTTCAAATGAAGTCTGAAAAGGTTGAATGTTGGCATGGTATCATCATTTGACCCACATATCATGTGTTAAAAAGTTGAGATGGTTACGACAAAAGCAGGACGCACTTCGCATACAAAACGGATAAACTCTTTCGAAGTATTGGGGTTTCGGACGGAAACTTATCGGTTAGAAAAGGCATTTCATTTTCTTGAACTTATTTGAACTCTAGGATATTCGTATGTTCAAAATGCACCATTCAAAGCCACATCATCAATTTTCAACCCTTTCTGACTTCATTTGGTATTTTTCATGCATTTAATGATTTTTTTTGGACCTAAATGACCCTGAAATTGAAAAGCACTTCAAATGAAGTCTGAAAAGGTTGAAAGTTGGCATGGTATCATCATTTCACCCACATAGCATGTGCTAAAAAGTTGAGAGGGTTACGGCAAAATCAGGATGCACTTTGTGTAAAAACGGACAGTCTCTTTCGAAGTATTGGGGTTTTGGACGGAAACTCATCGGTTACAAAAGGCATTTCATTTTCTTGAACTTATTTTAAGTCCAGGATTTTTGTGTGTTCAAAATGCACCATTCAAAGCCACATCATCAATTTTCAACCCTTTCTAACTTCATTCGATATATTTCATGCATTTACTGTTTTTTTAGCTAAGTGACCCTGAAATTGGAAAGCACTTCAAATGAAGTCTGAAAAGGTTGAAAGTTGGCATGGTATCATCATTTCACCCACATAGCATGTGCTAAAACGTTGAGAGGGTTACGGCAAAAGCAGGATACACTTCGCGTACAAAACGGACAGACTCTTTCAAAGTATCGGGGTTTCGGACGGAAACTCATCGGTTTGAAAAGGCATTTCATTTTCTTGAACTTACTTGAACTCTAGGCTTTTCATGTGTTCAAAATGCAACATTCAAAGCCACATCATCAATTTTCAACCCTTTCTGACTTCATTTGATATTTTTCATGCATTTACTGATTTTTTTGACCTAAATGACGCTGAAATTGAATAGCACTTCAAATGAAGTCTGAAAAGGTTGAAAGTTGGCACGGTATCATCATTTCACCCACACAGCATGTGCTAAAAAGTTGACAAGGTTACCGCAAAAGTAGGATGCACTTCGCGTACGAACCAGACAGTCTCTTTCGAGGTATCGAGGTTTTCGACGGAAACTCATCGGTTACAACAGGCATTTCATTTTCTTGAACTTATTTGAACTCCAAGCTTTTTGTGTGTTCAAAATGCACCATTGAAAGCCACATCATCAATTTTCAACCCTTTCTGACTTCATTTGATATTTTTCATGCATTTACTATTTTTTTGATCTAAATGACCCTGAAATTGAAAAGCACTTCAAATGAAGTCTGGAAAGGTTGAATGTTGGCATGGTATCATCATTTCTCCCACATCGCATGTGTTAAAAAGTTGAGATGGTTACGGCAAAAGAAGGATGGACTTCGCGTACAAAACGGACAGACTCTTTAGAAGTATCGGGGTTTCAGACGGAAACTCATCGGTTAGAAAAGGCATTTCATTTTCTTGAACTTATTAGAACTCTAGGCTTTTCGTATGTTCAAAATGCACCATTCAAAGCCACATCATCAATTTTCAACCCTCTCTGATTTCATTTGGTATTTTTCATGCATTTAATGATTTTGTTTTGAGCTAAATGACCCTGAAATTGAAAAGCACTTCAAATGAAGTCTGAAAAGGTTGAAAGTTGGCATGGTATCATCATTTCACCCACATAGCATCTGCTAAAAGGTTGAGATTGCTATGGCAAAAGCACGATGCACTTCGCGTACAAAACGGACATACTCTTTCGAAGTATCGGGGTTTCAGACGGAAACTCGTCGGCTAGAAAAGGCATTTCATTTTCTTGAACTTATTTGAACTCCAGGCTTTTTGTGTGTTCAAAACGCACCATTCAAAGCCACATCATCAATTTTCAACCCTTTTTGACTTCATTCAATATATTTCATGCATTTACTGTTTTTTAGCTAAGTGACCCTGAAATTGAAAAGCCCTTCAAATGATGTCTGAAAAGGTTGCAAGTTGGCGTGGTATCATAATTTCACCCACATAGCATGTGCTAAAAACTTTAGAGGATTACGGCAAAAGCAGGATGCACTTCGCGTACAAAATGGAAAGACTCTTTCGAAGTATCGGGGTTTCGGACGCAAACTCATCGGTTAGAAAAGGCATTTCATTTTCTTGAACTTATTTGAACTCCAGGCTTTTCGTGTGTTCAAAATGCACCATTCAAAGCCACATCATCAATTTTCAAACCTTTCTGAGTTAATTTGATATTTTTCATGCATTTACTGATTTTTTTGACCTAAATGACCCTGAAATTTAAAAGCACTTCAAATGAAGTCTGAAAAGGTTGAAAGTTGGCACGGTATCATCATTTCACCCACACAACATGTGCTAATAAGTTGAGAAGGTTACGGCAAAAGTAGGATGCACTTCGCGTACAAAAGGACAGTCTCTTTTGAAGTACCGAGGTTTCGGACGGAAACTCATCGGTTACAAAAGACATTTCATTTTCTTGAACTTATTTCAACTCCAGGCATTTTGTGTATTCAAAATGCACCATTCAAAGCCACATCATCAATTTTCAACCCTTTCTGACTTCATTCGATATATTTCATGCATTTACTGTTTTTTTAGCTAAGTGACCCTGAAATTGAAAAGCACTTCAAATGAAGTCTGAAAAGGTTGAATGTTGGCATGGTATCACCATTTGACCCACATAGCATGTGTTAAAAAGTTGAGATCGTTACGGCAAAAGGAGGACGCACTTCGCATACAAAACGTACAAACTCTTTCGAAGTATTGGGGTTTCGGACGGAAACTCATCAGTTAGAAAAGGCATTTCATTTTCTTGAACTTATTTGAACTCTAGGCTTTTCGTATGTTCAAAATGCACCATTCAAAGCCACATTATCAATTTTCAACCCTTTCTGACTTCATTTGGTATTTTTCATGCATTTAATGATTTTTTGGACCTAAATGACCCTGAAATTGAAAAGCGCTTCAAATGAAGTCTGAAAAGGTTGAAAGTTGGCATGTTATCATCATTTCACCAACATAGCATGTGCTAAAAAGTTGAGAGGGTTGCGGCAAAAGCAGGATACGCTTTGTGTACAGAACGAACAGTCTATTTCGAAGTATCGGGGTTTCGAACGGAAACTCATCGATTACAAAGGGCATTTCATTTTCTTGAATTAATTTGAACTCCGGGCTTTTCGTGTGTTCAAAATGCACCATTCAAAGCCACATCATCAATTTTCAACCCTTTTTGACTTCATTTGGTATTTTTCATGCATTTAATGATTTTTTTGACCTAAATGACCCTAAAATTTAAAAGCACTTCAAATAAAGTCCGAAAAGGTTGAAAGTTGGCATGGTATCATCATTTCACCCACATAGCATGTGCTTAAAAGTTGAGAGGGTTACGGCAAAAGCAGGATACACTTCGTGTACAAAACGAACAGTCTCTTTCGAAGTATCGGGGTTTCAGACGGAAACTCATCGGTTACAAAAGGCACTTCATTTTCTTGAACTTATTTGAACTCCAGGCTTTTTGTGTGTTAAAAATGCACCATTCAAAGCCACATCATCAATTTTCAACCCTATCTGACTTAATTTGATATTTTTCATGCATTTACTAATTTTTTGACCTAAAGGACCCTGAAATTGAAAAGCACTTCAAATGAAGTCTGAAAAGGTTGAAAGTTGGCATGGTGTGTTCGTGCTTGTTGCCAACGATGACAACCCACTTTTTTGTTGCGTATTGTTCTCGGCCACAATCGGAATTTAAGAAAAACCTGAATTGAAAAGCACTACAAGTATATAATAGCTAGACAAATATGTAATATATAATAGTTCAGATATCCATTACAGAAAGTACTCGTCCAAGCGAACACTACTAGCTAGTCTGAATCAGAAGAATATCTGCCCCGTGGTGGTGGTGGTGCGAGGTGACGCTGCCCATAGTTCACGGTTCGAATCTTGCGGTACAACTCATATGCAACGTGTGCATCTTTTGCTACATACTCAATGTTGATAGGCTAAAGTGGGGTCCTCTCCCACTCTTTGTGCTGCGCCCAGGGGAATTTGGTCTTCATATCTCCATAATAGTCGTCGATCAAGGCAACTACCATAGAAGCCATCGAAGTCCTCTCATACTGAAGCCTGAATATGTCTTGGATATCAATAAGGCAGCCAACTGGTATCTCAATACCGAAGTTGCGCCTCATCTTTAGCTTGTCATTACTTACATCAACGCTAGCAAAATGTATGTCGCTGTGTAGGGAGTCCATGAGTGCTGGGCAGTGCTTGTCACTACTGCAACATCAACAAATTAAAATGGAACAAATGTTATATACTGCTGCAACAAGTATATTTCGGCAGAATTATAATATGCAACTATATAAAGGAAAATATTTCGCTGCAACAAAAGAGGAAGACGCAGAGTTTTTGCTCCCGTGCTCATTTGAGCCCGGTGAACAGTAATATCATTAAAAAATCGAAAATTATTTCACTACAACGTAAGAGAAATTGATCTTTGCCATAGGATTCAAAATAGAACATATATATTTTTATATCATATATATATATGCAATTTTCATATCCTATGAATTGATGAAGAAACCCTAAATTAACTATATGACATATATGTTCTCCCACATTTTGCAACAAGGAAAATTGTTATTCACTACAAACTTAAAATAAATATTGATCTTTCCCATAGGATTCAAAATGGAACATATTTCTATCCTATGCAATTTTCATAATAATCTATAAATTATTAATTGATCAAAGAAAACCCTCAAAACTCACCTTGCCCATTGGAAGATCATGACATGTTTCTTGAAAGATAGCTGGATGACGGCAACATCTTCTTGCTTGGACGTGTACTCGAGATCAAGCCCTATGAACTTGTCTTTCTCATCCGCCACTTCAAGCCATTTCTACAAAAGGGAAAGAAAACGCGGCACCATGGCGTTGTCGTTCGTGTAGACGACATCGATATTGGTTATGCCATGTGCAAGCGCCTCCCCATTGCGAGTGATTGGATTCATGGTAGAAGATATGGGGAAGAAGAGAGGAGAATGGAGGAGAAGAAGAGAGGATAATGGAGGAGAAGAAGAGAGGAGAAGAAGAGAGGAGAAGAAGAGAAATGGGCGAAGTTACTGTAGCCCTTGCCGAGGAACAATTGCCTCTTTCTCGGAGCGCAAAACGTCATGGGATGCGAACCGTTCGAACCTTTAGTCCCGGTTTGGGCCACCAACCGGGACTAAAGGGGCTCGCACCAGGCGAACGGTTACCCCCTTTGGTCCCGGTTCCAGCCACGAACCGGGACCAATGGTTGTGGGCCAGGAGCGAGGCACATTGGTCCCGGTTCGTGTATGGAACCGGGACCAAAGGTGTCCGACGAACCGGGACCAATGCCCCACGTGGCCCGCCCGGCCCCCTGGCCTCACAAACCGGGATTGTTGCACCCATTGGTCCCGGTTTGTGACTGAACTAGGACTAATGGCAAGGCTCGGCCCGAACCGATGCCCTGTTTTCTACTAGTGTATGCAATCATATCAACACGGGCAATACCAGCAGTTTGAGTTGCACCCACAGAATTCACAGATGCCGAAGATTCCGTAGGGGCAGGCTACTATCGATGCACCACTGCCGGTGGCTCCACCGACTGATGTGCAGGTAGATCCTGCAGCGCCAAAGGGCAAGGCAAAAAAGTGGGTCCGTTGTTGGAAGTGTGCAGTTTGCATGCAATTAAGGATTGCATAGTACAACATTACTATTATATTTGTGATAAGATTGCTCACCCGATGTTGCGTTGCCCGGTTCTTAAACTACAGAAGCCCCATGCTTTTGTTTTGGGGGTTGGTGCTGAGGAGACGTACTTTGCCCAACTGCCATACTGTGTTGTCAAGGATCACTTGGTGCACCCAGACACCTATCGCATGTGTTCAGGTTAGTAGTATGATGGTTCTGGCTAGCGTTGTCGAGAGTTGGATTGCCACGAGGTGCCTAGTACATACATAGTGGAAGTGGGAGGCTATTAAGCATGGATCAGATGATTACCTTGTTAGCTTTCCCTCTTTTGAGGATTTGGACAGGGTTGATGGAATCCAGATGAATGTGCCTTCGGTTAATGCCCAGATGACTATTTCTGCATGGAAATCTCAAAAGATTCTGCATAAGCTTGAACTTCAGCAGACTTGGCTACATGTTGAGGGTGTTCCCATACCGTTCGTCATTTTTGGGGTTTATGGGCTGTTGGTACTTTAATGGGCAAGGCGTTGGATGTTGATCTTATTAGCCTATGACATCGTGGGCTTGTCCGTATTTTGGTGGCTATGACTAACACTCAGATTTTGTCGAAGGATAAGGATGATACTAGGTCATTCATTTCCACAGATAAGGTGGTTAAGCTAAAGGCTTTCACGTTCAGGAGGGAGCCTACAGGTTATGTGCCGGATCTAGACTTTATTCCTTTTATTTGGAGGCGCAAGGGTGATGATGCTGACGACGATGACGGTGTGAAGGAGAAGGACGACGAGATGGACACCTCGGAGCACACCGTGAACCCCTCCAACCAACTTCCATCTAGTTCTACTACTGCCAATGACACTCATAAGACTCAAGTACAACAATGGGAACTCACGAGTGTTGTGTCTCATGATGCATCAGGCATGGTTTTTATGCTTATGACAGTGACCCCTTTTAACTCTACACCACAGACTCCACGAGGCATTGAGCTCGCCACGAAATTACAATCCAATCCCATGCTAAGTGGATGTCTTGAAAGATCTATGCAGGTACAACAATGAGAGTCATCGTCACCTACCACTCCGTGAACCGAGGTTGAGTCAGAGCCGTTGTCGTCAACACTGACGGCAGTGTCACAGGCCGTCGGCATCATGCCGGTGCAGTCCACCAGTGGCTCATCGGGTCGTCCTCCTGCTGCTACGTGCATGCACATGCATGCTCAATTGATGGCCGAGCCACATGTGCATGGGCCAGTCCGGCCTCATGTTGCTACGTGCATGCACATGCATGCACAAGAGGCGGACAGACAGTTGGAGGGGCCCGTCAAGTTGGCTACTGTTGGTACTGGACCTGCAGGTCCGTCCATGGGACACAACCACGTGCAGATCGTAATTGAAGAATAATAGTTGTATTGATTATTTCCTTAATGGGATTTTTATATAATTACAAAGTCTTGGAGTCCAAGTATAGAAGAGATGGATTACAATTCAAACTACCTAAACTAAACCGGTCGAATATACTCTAATATCCCCCCGCAGTGTCAACATCGGGCGTGACGATGTTGAGACTGGATCATATGTCTGTGAAGGATGCATTGGGAAGCCCTTTGGTGAAGATATCAACAAATTGCGCACTCGTTGGAACATGTAGAGCCCGAACCTCGCCAAGAGCAACCTTCTCATGAACGAAGTGGATGTCGATCTCAATGTGCTTCGTGCGATGATGCTAAACTGGATTAGATGCCATATAGACTGCTGAAATGTTGTCGCAGTAAAAAATTGTAGCACGCTCGAGTGGTCGATGAAGCTCCATGAGGAGTTGCTGAAGCTAGACGGCCTCAGCTACAACATGTGCAATAGCCCGATACTTAGCTTCAACGAAGGACTAGGAAACTGTATCCTGCCTTTTCAAAGAGCAAGAAACAACATTATCACCCAAATAAACACAATAACCGTATGTGGATCATCGAGTGTCGGGACAACCTGTCCAGTGTGCATCATAATATACTGTCAAGCTTGTTGGACAGGAAGAATTAATAAGGAGGCCATGGTCTAGAGTACCTTTGAGATAGCGAAGTATGCATCTAACATGAGCAAGATGAGGAGCACGAGGGTCATGCATAAAAAGACAGGCTTGTTGAACATAGTAGGAAATATCAGGACGGGTGAGAGTAGCGTATTGAAGGGCACCGGCAATGTTGCAATACAAAGTGGGATCAGGAACGGGTTCACCCTTAGCCGAAAATTTGGCGCTGGTGTCAGCAGGTGTTCGACATGGTTGACAATCAGACATGCCGACAAGTGAGAGCAAATCAATAACACATTGGCGTTGGGAGAGGAAAAGAGTAGAGGGAGTACGAGAAGCCTTCATACCAAGAAAATGATGCAGAGGACCAAGATCAGTCATAGAAAATTCATGATTGAGAGAAGAGATTATTTGGTGTAGGAAAGTATCGGAAGAAGCGGTTAGAATAATATCATCGACATATAATAAGAGATAGGCGGTGTGATTAGAGGAATGAAAACAAAGAGAGAGGATTCGGATTTAGAAGGGACAAAACCAATCGTTTGAACAAAGTTAGAAAAACATTGGAATCAGGCTCGAGGAGCCTGTTTGAGACCATACAACGATTTGTTGAGAACACAAACAAGATTTGGTGAGGAGGGATTTTCAAAACCAGAGGGTTACTGGCAGTACACAGTTTCATTTAGTGTTCCATGGAGGAAAGCATTTTTGACATCCAATTAGTGAATAGGCCATGAAGAGGAGACCGCAAGACTAAGAACAACACTAATGGTGCTAGGTTTTACCACAGGATAGAAGGTCCCGTCAAAATAAATGTCGTGCTACTGTGAAAAACAACGACAAACCCAACGAGCTTTGTAGCGGGCAAGAGAACCATCAGCATGAAACTTGTGCTGAAAAACCCATTTGCCAGAGACAATATTAATACCAGGAGGCTTGGGAACCAAAGTCCAGGTGTTGTTTTGCTGTAAAGCATCAAATTTGTCCCGCATAGCAGAAAACCAAACGGGATCAAGAAGAGCCCGTTTGTATGAAGTGGGTAGAGGGGAGATAGTCGGTGTGGCCGTGAGATTTAGATGGCGAGTAGGGAGATGAAAACCGCGTTTGCCACGAGTACACATGACATGATCATTAGTGGGTGGTGGAATGGGTACGGCGTTGGGTGGGAGTGGTGATTGGACCGGTGCCGGGCTTGCTAGTGCCGTGCTTGTAGAGATTGCCGGTATCGGGCTTGTCGGGATTGTCGAGCTTGCCGGTGCCGGGCTTGCCGGTGCTGGGCTTGTTGGTGCTGGGCTTGCCGAGCTTGCTGGTTGCTGCAGGCTTGCCGTCCTCACCGCAGGAGAGGGAGAGGTCGCGGCAGAGGTGGTGGTGGTTTGGTGGTGATTGGGTGATGTGGTGTTAGTGGCAGAATAAGGAAAGTGTTTCCATTGAATGTGACATGGCGAGAGACAAGCACACAACCAGAAGATGGATCGAAACAGGGATATCCTTTGTGGTCATCGGAGAGGCCAAGATAAATGCAGAGTAGAGATTGTGGGGCTAGTTTGTGAGCTATGGTGGATGTGATGTTAGGAAAGCACAGGCAACCGGAAACCCTAAGAGAAAGATAATCATGATCAGATAGAAGAAGAGATTGAAAGGGTGTATAGCGAGGACATGTTTTGGTGGGTGGATGTTAAGGAGAAGGGTGACAATGCGTAGAGGTTCGTCCCAAAATTAGGGAGGAAGAGATGCTTGGATAAGTAGAGTACGTAGGATATCGTTGATGGAAGAAGAGAGCGCTCGGCCTTCCCGTTTTGAGAGGAGGTATAGGGGCAAGAAAACTGGAGAAGAATGCCATGGGAGAGGAAAAAGGTATGATTGGTGACGTTATCGTACTCGCGCCCGTTATCACATTGGATAAAGCGAATAGGTAGGCCAAAATGTGTTTGGATGTAGGTGCGAAAGTTTAGAAAAAGGTGATGTACATCAGATTTGGCGTATAGAGGGAACATCCATATGTTGTGAGAATAATCATCTAAAATCACAAGATAATACTTGTAGCCAGAGACACTAGGAATAGGGGAGGTCCAGAGATCACAATGTAAAATCTCAAAAGGAAAAGTGCTAACAGTAGATGATGTTCCAAAAGGTAGCCGAACATGTTTGCTGCATTGGCATGCCGTACAAAGAGAAGAATTATGTGACACACTAGTGCTAGGAATAGAAAATTCTTGTAGGAGAGATGACAATGTTGAATTATTGGGGTGACCAAGCCGACGATGCCACAAATCAACTAAAGCAAGCATGGCGCGAGGAGAGGATGTAGGCATGTCATGAAGTAGATAGAGATTGTCCGTGCTATTGTAGAGAGCGAGAAGTGTCCCCGTTCCCAGATCCATCACACATAAACCAAAAGGATCAAATGCTAGAATGACAAGATTATCGATGGTAAATTGTCAAACAGAAATAGGTTTTTTGATTAAAGAGGGAACAATAATAATATTGCATAGTTGAAAATTGGCATGATCTGTTTGTATGGAGGAGTAACCGGTGCAAGAAATGGGAACAAGGGAGCCATCGCCTATGGTGATGGAAGAATAAGCGGAGGGGAAACAAGCTGACAGAAATATCCATATTTGAAGACATATATGAAGATGCACCGGAGTCAAAGATTCAATCTATACCTTGCTTATTTAGTTTAAAGTTATTCATGGCAGCGATGAAGGCAGCATGATCCCTGGATGGCTGTTGATGAGTAGCTGGCGGTGCGACCGTAGGCGTGTGCGCATACGACATGGGCGAAGTTGGTCCATAGGCATAGGGCGCATAGGGTATCGGCAGGTAGCCGTGGTGTTATCCTTGGACGGCCGGCGATGGAGAGGTCATGGTAGTGTAGACATGAGGCGGTGGCCGCGAACCATTGAGGTTGGGAGCACCGGGAGCAGGGCAAAGGCCCGGGCTCCAGTTGTCGGTGTACGCAGGAGGAGCGTCATAGGGAGAAGGTGCAGTCCATGCCATGGGCCATGCCTGAACTAGACCAGTCCAGGAGTCTTGCTAAGGCTGCCAAGACGCGGAGGCAGCGGCTGATGGAGGTGGAGGAGGAAGCGGTTTTGATGGAGTAGCAGGGCGGGGCTCCGGCGGCCGGTAGATGGGTGCAAGAACAAAGGGCTGAGGTGGTTAGGGTGGAGTAGGGTTTTGGGTAAGGGTTGAAGACGGTAGAGTAGCCATACCGATGGCGCGGAACTCGGTGATGGTGGAGAGTCGCCGCGGTGGCAGCAAGCGAGGAGTTGGCGGCGAAGCCATGCGGAGGGCGGAAACCTAGGCGTCTGATACCATGATAATTGGATAATTAGAGAATAATAACGGTATTGATTGATGCCTCAATGGGATGTTTATATAAGTACAAAATCTTGGAGTCCAAGTATAGAATAGATGGATTATAATTCAAACTACCAAAACTAAACCGTCCGAATATACTCTAATAGCAGCTACACCAGTGTTGGCCCCTCTAGGGCAGGTGGAGCCAGACACGTCCTCACCAACATTGGCTACACTGGCTTCTTCTTCACCGGCCACGTGTACATCGGCTTTTGACACTGTTGGAGAGGGGGTTTCTACTCCACTGTTCGAGAGGGGGTTGCTACTCCAACCTCACCCCTCCCTCAGTAGCTAAGCTTATGCGACAACCTTCATCCAGGGTAACACCCATCCGCCGAAGTAACCATAATTTTGTTGCCGAGGAAGGATGGATGGACACGGATGAGGACTCCTTGGCCAAGGCTATGTGGCGCAAAGCAGCGCAAAATCTTGACAACCAAGGTATAATGTCGTCTCCCAAATCCTTTTTATCTTTTTCTGCTACAACCATTGTTTCTAAGTTGAATAATGTGGGTCTTAGTCTAGGATCAAATGAGAAGGACATTTCTATTTCTACAAACACTTTGAGACATTTGGAATATGATCGATTAAAGGTTACACCACGAGTCTCTAGCAAGTTTGTTGCCTCACGTCTAGATGAGGAGGAGCTGCATGCCACATCATATGGTCAATTGCTTTCTCATTTAGTCGGAGAGGTGTCACACATGGGCTTGGTTGAACCCGGGCTTAGTTCTTTGATTGAACTTATAGCTTCCAAACGTAAATCAAAGGCCGCCCATTCAAATAAGATCTTGGTGACTTGGCTAAACAACAAAGGTCTTGGTGACTTGGCTATTGTTTCCAATTGTTTCCACATGAATGGCATGTTTTTAAACAACAAAGTTCTTGGTGACTTGGCTAAACATCTATTCATTGCGCATTGTAATAGGGAGCATAATTTAGACTTTGTGGCTATCTCTAAAACAGGGAGACGTGATTTTTCGGGAAGTCTACTTGACCGTCTTTCAAGCGGGGTGGACTTTACTTGGATTTCACGAAGTCTAGGTCGTTCTAGGGGCATTTTAATTGGCGTCAACACAGGGACTATGGATGTTCTGGCTAGTTCAGATGGCGAGTTCCACATTAAACTCCATATTCGCAACAAAGCCAACAACTTCACATGGACCCTCGTTGTCGTGTATGGGGCCACCTAGGATGAGTTCAAGGCCGATTTCCTTCGTGAATTGGTTAATCTGGCATAACATAATCCCTACCCCATTCTTATTGGTGGTGATATCAATTTGCTACGATTTCCAAATGAGAAAATTCGTGGTAGGTTTGATAATCATTGGCCTTTCCTTCTCAATGTTGTTATAGACAGTCTAGATTTGCAGGAGGTTTGCATGATAGGAAGACAATTCACTTGGGCGAACAGTCTTCCGAAGCCAACATATGAGAAACTAGATCGCGTTTTAATGGATATCGTCTGGGAAACTAAATTCCCTATGGTGTCTATTCGTGCTCTACCTCTTATCGAGGACATACCAGACCATGCACCCATTCTCCTATCTACTGGTTTGCCACGCCCACGGCATTAATGCAAGTTCAAGTTTGAACTTGGTTGGTTCCATTGGGATGGCTTCCATGACATGGTCAAGGAGGTATGGGAGAAACCGGTGGCCGAGCATACACCAATACAACAATTGAATAATAAAACCGTGCATTACATAAATTCCTTGGTGGTTGGGCTAGGCATATAGTGGGTATCCTTAAGAAGGAGAAGCTTTGTCTTTCATCGGTCATTGATGAATTATAAGCTTTAGCAGAAGTTAGACCTCTATCGGAGCATGAGATCGAGATCAAGAGTCAATCGAATGCACAGATAGCTAGACGGCTGTGTGAAGAGGAACTTAAATGGTAGCAACATTCTAATTCTAAATTTATCATAAAAGGCGATTCGAATACTAGATATTTCCATGGAGTCGCCAATGGCAGACACCAGAAGAAACTTATTCATTCCCTACATCACGATGAGTGTACGATTGAGGGGCATGAGCAACTTAAAACTTATATTACTAATTATGATAAAAAAACTATTCGGAGCCCGAGAGGAAGGAAACTTCTCGATGGATGAGTCTCAAACAAATGACATCCCCCAGGTCTCTGATACGTCTCCAACGTTTTATAATTTTTTATGATGGCATGCTATTATATTATCTGTTTTGGATGTTTTATATGCATTAATATGATATTTATAGTATTTTTTGGGCTAACCTATTAATCTAGAGCCAAGTGACAGTTTCTGTTTTTTCCTTGTTTTTGAGTTTTGCAGATATGGAATATTAAATGAAGTCCAAATGGAATAAAACCTTCGGAAGGAATTTTTCTGGAAGGAAACAAGTCATCCAAGCTTGGAGTGCACATCACGGGAGGTGCCAGGGCGCCACAAGCCTGCTAGGTGCGGGTCTTCCTGGCCGCGCCTAGCAGGCTTGTCGCCTCCTGACAGGTCTCCTAACCCTAATTCTTGGCCTAGAAATACCCAAAAATTCCCCCAACATCAGAAAGAGCCACGCAAATACTTTTCTGCCACCGGAAGCCTCCCTTCCCGAGAGATCCAATCTTGGAGCCTTTTCTGGTAATCTGTCGGAGGGGGTTTCGATCACGGAGGGCATCTACATCAACTCCATTGCCCCTCCGATGATGCGTGAGTAGTCCACCATAGACCTATGGGTCCATACCTAGTAGCTAGATGGCTTCTTCTATCTCTTTGATCTTCAATACCATGTTCTTCATGATCTTCATGGAGATCTATCCGATGTAATCATGTTTTGCTATGTGTTTGTCAAGATCCGATGAATTGTGAGTTTATTTTCATATTATCCATAAATCTTATTTGAATCTCCTCTGATTTCTTATATGCATGATTTCATGTCCTTGCAAGTCTCTTCGAGTTATTGGTTTGGTTTGGCCAACTAGATTGGTAATTCTTGCAATGGGAGAAGTGCTTGGTTTTGGGTTCAATCTTGCGGTGTCCTCACCCAGTGACATAGTAGGGGTAGCGAGGCGCGTATTGTATTGTTGCCATCAAGGATAACAAGGTGGTGTTTTCATCATATTGCTTGAGTTTATCCCTCTACATCATGTCATCTTTCTTAATGCATTACTCTGTTCTTCATGAACTTAATACTCTAGATGCGGGCAGGAGTCGGTTGATGTGTGGAGTAATAGTAGTAGATGCAGAATTGTTTTGGTCTACTTGTCACGGACGTGATGCCTATATGCATGATCATTGCCTTGGATAACTACATGATTATTCGCTTTTCTATCAATTGCTTGACAGTAATTTGTTTACCCACCATGATATTTGCCTTCAAGAGAGAAGCCTCTAGTGAAACCTATGGGCCCTGGGTCTATTTTCCATTATCTACTGTCAGATCTATACTTTGTTGCAATTCATTTACCTTTTACTTTCTATTCTCGTTTACATCTATATCTATCAGATCTAATCCTCGCAACTAACCGTGAAGGGATTGGCAACCCCTTTATAGCGTTGGGTGCAAGAGTTTGATTGTTTGTGTAGGTGCATCCATTGGTGACTTGCTTGTTCCTCCTACTGGATTGATACCTTGGTTCTCAATAACCGAGGGAAATACTTATCTACTTCGCTGCATCACCCTTTCCTCTTCAAGGGAAAACCAACGCAAGCTCAAGAGGTAGCAGTCTCTGATGAGGAAAATGACCTTCTAACAGCCCCATACTCTAAGGAGGAAGTTAGAAAGGCCATTTCCTAATGGAGCACAACAAAGCCTCGGTTCCGGATGATTTTCCGTTGAGTTCTATCGGAACTTCTGGGAAGTCATCAAACCGGACCTCCTACTTTTGTTCAGCTACGTACATGTTGGCCAGCTAGATTTGTTTCGCTTAAACTTTGGTGAGATTATTTTATTACCTAAGGTTAATGAGTCTGAAAGGGTACAACAATATAGACCTATTTGCCTCTTTAATGTTAGTTTTAAAATATTCATGAAGGTTGCGACTATTAGGCTGAATTCGGTTGTTGAACATGTGGTTCGTCCTTCATAGACAACTTTCATGCAAGGTAGACACATACTAGATGGAGTTGTGATCCTTCATGAAACAATCCATGAATTACATCGAAAAAAGTTGAATGGGGTGGTGCTCAAAATAGACTTTGAAAAAGCTTATGACAAAGTCAAATGGCCCTTCCTTCAACAAACTCTCAGAATGAAAGGATTTTGTGAGGAGTGACGCGCTATGAACCATAGCTTCGTTTTTGGAGGTAGTGCTGCCATTAAGGTCAATGATGACGTTGGGCACTACTTCCAAACGAAGAAGGGATTGCGACAAGGTGACTCGAGATCGCCCATGCTATTCAATAAAGGGGCGGATATGCTAGCGGTCATGATTGAGCGTGACAAGGTTGATGGCCAAATTGATGGGGTAGTAAATCATCTAGTTTATGGTGGTCTCTCTATACTTCAGTATGCCGATGATACGATTCTCTTCATGGATCATGACCTCAAGAAATTGAGAAATCTGAAATTAATTTTATCAGCATTCGAGCAGCTATCAGGTCTAAAGATCAATTTTCATAAAAGTGAATTGTTTTGCTTTGACGAGGCTCAAGACGAGGCTCACCTGTATGCCGACCTGTTCGGATGCGGGTTCGGCCAGTTTCCAATCACATATTTGGGGATACCGATACATTATCGGGGGCTCACAAATGCTGAATGGAAACACTTCGAAGAGATACTACAAAAAAGACTTAGCAGTTGGAAAGGTTGGTCCTCATAAATTCAGTACTAAGTAATACTATATATAATTTTCTTCTTCCAGTTACCGAAAGGAGTTTTACATAGATTAGACTATTTCCGATCAAGATTCTTTTGGCAAGGAGATAGCGGGATAAAGAAATATCGACTGGCTATATGGAGTGTGGTTTGCCAGCCCAAAGACCAAGGCAGTTTGGGCATTCATGACCTTGAGGTTAAGAATATGGCCCTCCTCGGTAAATGGTTGTTTAAATTACTGACGAAATACGGTGTATGGCAAACCCTTCTTAGGAGGAATTATATGGGTTCCAAAGCAGTATCCCAAGTATATTGGAAGCCTGGGGATTCTCACTTTTGCGCGGGCCTAATGTCTAGGAAGAAATATTTCTTCTGCTATGGATCCTTCTCGATTAAAGATGGCCCCGAAATTAGATTCTCGGAGCATAAGTGGCTAGGAAATACCACCCTCCGGGAACAATATCCGGCTCTATACAACATTGTGCGTCACAAGAGTGATACTATCGCCAGTGTATTGGAATCATTTCTGCCAATCGTGACGTTCAGAAGGGACCTAATTGGACCCAGACTACAATCATGGAACATCCTGCTCCAGCAGTTGTCCATGGTACAATTGTCACATGGGTACGATGAATTCCGGTGGAACCTACATGGGAATGGACAATTCTCAGTAGATTCTATGTATAGAGTGTTAATCTAGTCTGATGTGCGAGTGGATAATAACAAGAAGATCTAGAAGATGAAGATACCTCTTAAGAATAAATTTTTTGCATGGTATCTACGTTGCGGAGTTATTCTTACTAAAGATAACCTTATTAAGAGGAATTAGCATGGAAGTCCGCAATGTGTCTTTTGTCACCATCACGAGAAAATAAAACATTTATTCTTCCAATGCAAATTGGCTCGTTCTATATGGTCGGTCATCCAAATAGCTTCTGGCGTGTATCCTTCTTGTAGTGTTGCTAACATATTTGGCAACTGTTTACATGGGATTGATCACAGGTTTAGAACTCTTCTTAGGGTGGGAGCGCTTGCCGTTATTTGGTCGTTTTGGCTATGTAGAAATGATAAGTTTTTAAGGATAAAAGTACTTCTCTTATACAGGTTATCTACAGATGTACCGGGACTCTTCGTTTACGGTCCTCTCTACAATGCGTGGAGAATCGAGACCTGTTTACGGAGGTGTGCACACGATTGGAGGCTACAGCGAGGGATACTTTTACCCAACATGGGTGGTAGCACTATCTTAGACCCCCCCCCCCTCCATTTTAAGCGCTATGCAGACTCTACATGTTTCTTTGTATCTCACCTTTTATTTTTTATTTTTTGTGTGTCAGAGAATACTATTTAGCTATGTGCATCCTAGTTATGCAGAGACCGGATGTAATGCTTATATCTTTTAAGTAATAAAGCGTCCCTTTTCGAAAAAAAGACAGGTCTTTGACAAAACAGAATATCAATTTGTATAGAGACCAAATATGCAGTGTGGGAAGGAGTATCCGTAGTTTCTATGGAGACCCAACATGCAATACAAATATTATGATATTATAAATGAGGACTCCTCGAAATGTTTGGAAAAGGATGTCACTTTTCCGTCTATTTCCAATAATCCTTTTCTGGGAAAATAGTTCCAATAATATTTGGCCAATTGTAAAGTACTTTCTTCGTTCTTAAATATAAGTCTTTTTAAAAGATTTTACTACGGATTACATACAAATTATATAGACATACTTTACGGTGTAAATTCACTTGTTTTTACTATGTATATATTCCCTCCGTTCCTAAATGTAAGTCTGTTTAGAAATTTTGCTATAAACTATGTACAAAACAAAATAAGTGAATATACAGTCTAAAGTATGTCTATATGCATCTCTATGTAATCTATAATTGAGCATCTAAAATGACTTATATTTACAAACAGAAGCAGTAATTCATAGTGGAATCTCGAACAAAACTATTTATAAAGGTCACATTTATAAATGGAGGAAGTACTAAAGTCCATTCATTCCAGAAATTTCTTCCCGGTTCGAGGACCATGACTTCGTGTACATATGCGTGTCGCATCTTGAAGATCACTTCACCACCAAACTTACGTTTGACTCTGTCTTGAGCGTCGGTGTGTTCTTTCTTGGATTTTACCATAATAACTAACTTATTCGGTGTTGATGACCAGCACAGAGACCTGTGTTATTTTTTTTAATTTTTTTTGTTTTGCATCGAAGACCTGTATGATTCCCATTTCTTATTATTCATTGTCAACCTACAGTCTTGGTACACGAAACACTTTCAAGTTCCACCTGTTAATTTCCAGGGTATTTCCCTGATTCCCTCTACCTATATATAGAACCACTCTCTGGCAGACACTACACGGTGCACTTCAACCACCGGTAGTCAGGGAGTGTAATCTTACGACCACTTCACGGAAGTTTTGCTCGTGTTCAACGTTGAGATTATACTTCTCGATCGTGCACGGTACATCACTACATTTCTACAGCATCATATCATCGGATCAATGAGACTTTTACTCATCTTTGCTTATTCATCACTGTCTTTGAGCAGGAACCGTACGTGTCATCAGGTATTGAGGTTCTAATCAATGGCGGAGATGGTCAGCTCTGCGGTTGTCGGGGAGACGGTAAACCAGATCTTATCTGGTCTGATTGACAGGCATGAGGAAAGACCAGAGCAGACGGAGCAGATGGAGAGGCTGGAGATGGCGCACATCAAGCTGGAGGCCGCGCTCGAGACGTCCGGCAAGTGGCAGATCAACGACGCGTCGCTGCTCCGTTGGCGCCACAAGCTGAAGCGTGCGGCTCAGGAATGCGACGTCGCGCTGCGCAAGTGCAAGCACCGCGCCGTGGAAGACGAGGAGAAGGAGGAGGAGGTCAGGAGCTCCTCCTTCCCTAGGCGGCTGGCCCATGCCACCAAGTCCATCGTCACCGGTTTCTTCCGCCGTGACACCGACGGCGGCGCGGCCGTTCGGAGGTTCGAGCGGTTCGCCGACGGCGCCAACGAGTTCCTGAGGTTCGTCGAGCTCGGCGGCACGCCACGCGGGTACATGTTCTTCGATCCTCTCATCGGGCGCCTCCTCGCCGGCCAGGAGCTACGGTACAGGCTCGTCCGTGGAAGCCAGTACTACCTTTTCTGCGTCCGCCCCATCACCTTCGAAGACCGCGGGGTGGAGGCCAAGATGCTCTTCGTGTACGAAGACGACGAGGCGCCGGAGAAGAACCTGTGCCTGGGCTCCATCCTGCGGCTCTCAGAGAGCACGGACGTCGTCGGGATCACCATCAAGTGCCTGCAGCTGGTGACCCCTCATTTCAGGTCCACGGCCGAGTCCGCGAGGAAGGAGCTCGCCGGGCTGCCCACGCAGGACTTCTCCTGGGTACCGTACCTCGACTCCAGCCACCAGGATCACTGGAACAGCATCCACAGCAGCCTGACCCAGTGGTTCCGTCCGAACCCACTGTGCTGCAAGCAGCAGCACGACGAGCTCCACCCCTGCAGCAGCAGCACCACACGTACAACGAGACTGTCAGATGTTTCTCTAGAGCCAGTCATCGAGGTGTTCCTGCAGCGCCACATCCCGCTGTCCGAATACAACGTGCACCGAAGCAAGAGCGCCGTCCAAGGC
The DNA here is from genome assembly GCA_022496015.1 of Hordeum marinum. Classification (NCBI taxonomy): domain Eukaryota; kingdom Viridiplantae; phylum Streptophyta; class Magnoliopsida; order Poales; family Poaceae; genus Hordeum; species Hordeum marinum. The sequence continues at coordinate 122,437,092 of CM039673.1, read as the reverse complement.
GAACGGGGTTGTCTGAAAGACGTGCCGCATCTGAAGCTTGGGCTCCTCTTCTCCCCCCATGGATCTTCAGAGGACCTGGTGCCGGCCGTCGAGAGCTCCGCGATCGAGGTGATCGACGGCGAGGAGCAGAGCGGCATGCACACAAACATCAGCCTGGAACAGCTGGACGAGGTGATGCTGCCCAAGGCGATTGATTGCCTTTACAAGAGGCCCGAAGCCACGGCGTATCAGATGTTCTGGAAGTCCAAGCATGGCACCGCGTTCCTACAGGTTGAGAAGACCAGCTTGGTGAAGATACCGCCGACGAAGATTGGAGAGGCTGGGGCAAGAAGGTTGGCGATCCAGCGACGCCGAGATCCGAAGCTGGAGAGGTGGATACAGATGGTCATAGACTTCCTCAATCTCTGGGTTACACACGCACCCCCAAAGCTGCAGAGCTCATTCATCGAATGGGTTCAGAAAGCCAATGAAATGAAACAAGCGTCGCAGCAAAGACCTACTACTTCATAGAAGAACTGCTGCTTCATAGAAGTCTTTGAAGGTGTTCCAATAATTGGTTGTAATAACGTCGTAGTCAGTACTATTACACACTTGGCCACATAAGTTTACGAATAAAATAGGTCTAGATGTCATTATACCCGCAAAACGGAAGCAAACCTGGGAAAGGGAGGGTGCGGGCGTCCGACCGCTGCCACGCACGCGTCTAAACACCCCGGCCGATCCAAAACCACCTCCCCGACTACAAAGCCCTAGCTCCCGAACTGAAACTCGTGGGGCTCCTCTCGCGTTCCTCCCTCCCTCGCTCCCGCGGGCGACAGGGGGAACCCTAGCCGCCGGTCGCGTCCCCCGCCTCCCCTCTCTCCTCCTCCTCCCGCCAACGTCGCAGGACGCGCCCGGGAAAACCTGGCCACCAACGGCGGCAAAGGCCTCCTCTCGTCTCCCTGCTCAGGGGGGCTTAGTGCGGGTCAAGCTCGGTGGGCCGAGATGCCGTGCTGGGGTAGGGCGCGACGGCGCGACGGATCTTCGTCCGACGACGACGGCCGGCGGGCTTGACGGCGTGGCATGCTGCTTGCTGAGGGTGCACGCCTCGTGGAGCCATGGCGGGCTGGAACTGATCTGGCTCCTGGATATGGGTGGCGGCATGGGCCGTGGGCGGCGCGGGCGGGCTACCGTTGTTGCTCTGGTGGCAGTGGTGGCTGGTGAAGGTAGGACGGCAACCTTAGGTGGTGCAGGTTGGTGGTGGTGGTGGCGATAGCGTCGGATCTACCTTGTGGAGCCTGGCGGTCGGTGGCGCGGGTTGATGGCGGTAGCTCTGCGGCTCTGGCCGCGACTGTTGGGGAACGTTGCCTGGGAAACAAAAAAATTAACTACGATTCACGAAGATCAATCTAGGAGATGAGCATCTATGAGAGGAGAGATCAGATCCGCATACCCTTGTAGATCCGTAAGAGGAAGCGTTAAGAAATACGGTTGATGTAGTCGAACGTCTTCGCGATCCAAATCGCAAGCCGTCCCGCGATCCAATCACGATCTAGCGCCGTACGAACGACACCTCCGCGTTTAACACACGTACAGCTTGATGACGTCCTCGCCTTCTTAATCCAGCAAGAGGGGCAAAGTAGTAGATGAGTTCCGGCAGCACGACGACATGGTGACGGTGGTGGTGAAGAACAATCTCCGCAGGGCTTCGCCAAGCAAAACGAAAACTATGACGAAGGATAAACTAGAAGGGCTGGGTTGCCGGCACACGGCTTGGGGAATTCTTGATGTGTTCTCGGTGCTAGCCCTGCCCCTCTATTTATATGTCGAGCCTTGGGGACGAAAGTTGGAGAAAGAGCCTCCTCAAAGTCGGTTTGGCACGCAAGGCAAGAGTCCTCCTCGGACTCTAGGACCAGACGCCAGGGTCCTCGGCGTCTAGCCCCATACGCCAGGATCCCTGGCGTCTGGCCCCTGGCCTCCGCAAAACTCCTTTTGTACCTTCCTAAATCCTTGTGGGCTTTACCCCTTGGCCCAAATAAAGTGTTCTTGTACCCGAACATTTCAGGAAACATCCGAACACCTTTCGATGAATTCCGGAATCCTTCCGGAGAGCAAGCACTATTATCCCATATATCAATCATTACCTCCGGACTATTTCGAAGCTCCTTGTCATGTCCAGGATATCATCCGGGACTCCAAACAACTTTCAGTCACCAACATAATAACTCAACTATACTTATATCGTCACCAAATGTTAAGTGTGTAGACCCTGCGGGTTCGAGAACTGTGCAGACATGACCGAGAAACCTCTATGGTCAATAACCAATAGCGGGACCTGGATGCCTATATTGGTTCCTACATATTCTATGAGGATCTTTATCCGTTGAACCTTTATGTCAAGGATTCAGTTAATCCCGTATGTTGTTCCCTTTGTTCTTCGGTATGTTACTTGCCCGAGATTCGATCGTCGATATCTCCATACCTAGTTCAATCTCGTTATCGTCAAGTCTCTTTACTCGTCCCATAATACTAGATCCCGTGCCTAACACTTTAGTCACTTTGCTTGCAAGTCTTGTTATCATGGCGTATTATCGAGTGGTCCTTGAGATACCTCTCCGTCACACGGAGTAACAAATCCAAGTCTTGATCCATGTCCACTCAACAGAAACCTTTGGAGATACCTGTAGAGCATCTTTATAATCACCCAATTACGTTGCGATGTTTGATACACACAAGGTATTGCTATGGTGTCAGTGAGTTGCATGATCTCATGGTCATAGGAACATATACTTGACATGCAGAAAACTATATCAATAAAATGACACGATCATATGCTACGTTCATAGTTTGGGTCTTGTCCATCACATCATTCTCCTAATGATGTGATCTCGTTATCAAATGACATCTCATGTCTATGGCTAGGAAACCTCGACCATCTTTGATCAACGAGCTAGTCTACTAGAGGCATACTCGAGACACAGTGTTGTCTATGTATCCACACATGCATTTGAGTTTCTAATCAATACAATTATAGCATGGGTAATAAATGATTATCATGAACAAGGAAATATAATAATAACCATTTTATTATAGCCTCTAGGGCATATTTCCAACAGTCTCCCACTTCCACTAGAGTCAATTATCTAGCTCACATCACTATGTGATTTACATAATGAATCTAACACCCATACAGTTCTGGTGTTGATCATGTTTAGCCGTTCGAAGAGGTTTAGTCAATGGGTCCGCGATATTTAGATCCGTGTGCTCTTTGCAAATATTGATGTCCTCCTCCTTGATGTAATCGTGGATGGAATTGAAGTGTCGCTTTATATGTCTGGTCCTCCTGTGAAACCTTGGTTCCATGGCCAGAGCAATGGCACGAGTGTTGTCACCGAACAGAGCCAGTGGATTTAGTGCATTGGGCACTACTCCCAAAACTGTCATGAACTCCTTCATCTAGACACCTTCCTTCGTCGCCTCCGAGGTCGCGATGTATTCTGCTTCGCATGTACAATCGGCTACCATGCTCTGCTTGGAACTGCACTAGCTTACTGCTCCCCAATTGAGAATAAATATGTATCCGGTTTGAGACTTAGAGTCATCCGGATCTGTGCAAAGCTTGCATCGACGTAACCCTTTACGACGAGTGTCGGTGTTAAAACCGGCGGATCTCGGGTGGGGGGTCCCGAACTGTGAGACTAGAATCAACGGTAACAGGAGATGAAGGGGACAAGGATTTACCTAGGTTTGGGCCCTCCTATGGAGGTCATACCGTACTTCCTGTTTGGTTGTATTGATGATACGGGGGTTATAGAGTGGATCTACCTCGAGATCGAATAGCTAACCCTAGATGAGTTGTCCTAACTCTACCCCTAAACCCTCCGGCTTATATAGACGCTGAGGATGCCCTGGGATTACACATGGTCGGTTACATGTCGAAGAGATAAACATGCCGAACTACAGCTAATAACTTGGAGAATACGTCATGGCTCCTCGAGGCTTCCATCTGGCATAGGTGGTCTTCGATCATCCGATGCTCGCTTTGTGACCCATATAGTCCGGCCCATAAACAATAGGCCGGCTATCCGAGGACCCCCTAATCAAGGACTCCCTCAGTAGCCCCTGGACTAGCCTTCAACGCTGATATATATCTGGTCGATCTCCTCATGTCGTCATTTTCGGCTTGCGAGGCGAGTCCCTCATCCTTCTTTGTTCGGCAACCAACCAGTCTTCGGTAAGATCTCAAGCGTCGTGGGCGCAGGTTCATTATAATAACTGCGCGTGTTCCTCGATTTTCGTGCGTCATGGGGAGGCGAGTGGTCAGTGATTTTTACAACCTTACCCCTCCGTAACGGAGGCACCAACCATTTTAATCAAACAAAATTGTGGCATATCCCACATTCTCTTCCTCCTCATCGAAAGAAACTCCTAGCGGAAGCTCCACGCAAAACATAGCTAATGCCCCTAGCTCCTCCGCTCGTCCCTACGGCTCATGCCCAGGGGACTGGACCAGCTATTCTGTTACACTCCTGTGGCTCCACAATCTGGAGACCCAGGGGTATCTTCCTTCATCAGATCTGGCGGCAACCCACGCAGGTCTGCTCTCGTATGGCGAAGAGGTTTTCGACGAGCGTTTCCCCAATCCTAACAAGGGGGATCGCGTATGCTTCGTCCCCTTCCTCCTCTGGGGCCTTGGGTTCCCAATCCATCCATTCTTGAGGGGGTTGCTGGAGTTCTATGGGATTCAACTCCACCACCTTACCCCGGGTCCATTTTACACATCTCGGGCTTCGTCGCCCTCTGCAAGATGTTCTTGGGGTGCAAAGCACATTTCAATTTGTGAAGGAAATACTTTTGTCTCGTCCCACGAACTCGGGACCAGACAATTTTGGAGGTCGGCGGAGCCGAAGTGTGCCGCATAGCGGGGACAGGGTATCTGGCAGGCACACCGAAGAAGTCTGAAGGATGGACCTCAGAGTGGTTTTATATTGAAGATGTACCCCTGTTCGAACCAACTTGGACAGGTCTTCCCGAATAGTCCGACGTCCTCCCAAAGATGAGGTACAACTTGCGGCCCAGGAGCTCATCCCAGGAGGAAAGCGTCAAAATGCAACGCCTAGCCGCACAGGTGCGGATGCTTGTCCACCACCAACTAACCATGATTGACATCATGGCCGCCGCCATCTCCCGGTGTGTGCAGCCCCTCAAACAGAGTGTACACCCCTTATGGCAATACAACGGGACAAGCGACACCACGCGCTCCCGAAAGCAAGGTCCTACCAATCCAACGGCGCTAGTCGCTGCACTTGCCGACCTGTTCAAAGGAGAGCAAGAAGACTTTATTCGGCAGGCAACCAAGGAAGGATATTCAGCCCAAAATCCCATCGAATAGGTAAGCCTTTTTCTTTCAAACATGAAAATAGTTCAGGGTTTCCGTTCTGCACTTTATTTGACCGAAGCCTGGCGTGAACAGGAATGGAGGAGTTTCATCGAGACAGTCAACTGTCCGGCTCCTCAGCCCGAGAACCATTCACGCGATAACAATCCAGGTTTCAACGAGGACCCGAATCTTCTTCTTGACTTCGAAAGCGGAGTCTTTTTCCAGGGCAGTATTTTCCAAACCCCGGTGGTTATCATAATTGGTTACCTCGGGTCATTCTCCATCCCTACTTCGAGCAAGAAGAAAAGCTCCCCCCGCAAGAGGCCAGCTACCAAGAGCGCCCCGGACGTGTCAGTCCTGACTCCCAAACACTGCCGATCCACGTGCCATACACCAGCAGCCGAAGCTGCGGCCGAGTTGGAGGCCTACATGGATCCTGCTACGGAGCCGGTTATAGGGACGAATCCACCTGCCCGCTTAACTCGAAGGTACATTGTTCGGTTATCCGCTTATTGTTGCGATCAATAGAGTCTTACAAAAGTTTGTTTTATTGAAATACTTAGGCGAAACGCCCAATCCTCTCCTACTGAAGGGGTTACCTGGGTGTCTGTAGACGCTTGAAGTTCCCGAGCCACGATCCATGCAGCTTCTGCTACAGAAGCCCACATGGCCAATCCGGCGCCCGCCGATTCTGGTGATGGTGTGTCCGTCACCAAATCGGAGGTGGAAAGTGCCATGCATCATCGGCAACGATGGGAAGTCATGCGGCACCCAATTTTCCCTGGTCAGGAGTTCGGCACCCTACACTCAGCGGATGTGCACCTTGGCGCCGCTCGAGCTGGGTTCGGCGAAGCTATGAAGTTGATAACAACCAGCATACAAGTAAGTGGTCGGGTTTTATAGAATCCGAATATTTGTGTAAGCCCAGTACACTACTAGAATCAACAAATTTGCCGCCAGCCAGTTCTTTGCCGTTAGTTGGCGGACATCAATGAAGCTCTTTGCCATCCATTTCCAGAAAACGGACGGCAACTTCTTTGCCATCTGCTAGCGGATGGCAAAGTAGGTTTGTCGTCAGCTAGCGGATGGAAAAGAGGGAGGGGGCCCACTGACGAGCCGCTTACAACTTAACCTAACAGCCCCCCTCTTTGTCGTCTGCTAGCGGACGACAAACCTCCTTTGCTACCTTACAAGTAAGAGGGGGAGAAACAGAGAGAGAGAGAGAGAGAGAGGCGGGGTGCGGACGGCAAAGAGGTGACTTAACTAACGGCAGCGCCCCACCCCGCCTCTCTCTCTCTGTTTCTCTCCCTCTCCTCCCCGTCGCGCACCACCCCGCCGCCCCACCGCCCCACCTCCCCCTAGCGCCACTGCTGCCCCGTCACCCCCGCCACCACACCCAGGACCCCCTATGCCCTGTGCCCCACTGCCACGGAGCCCTGCGGCCCCGTCGCCACCGCCGCCTGTCGCCCGCCACCGCCGCACGTCGCGCGCACCCGCCGCCCTACCGGCCTACTGCCCCGGTCGGTGCCCTGTGGCCCCCCTGCGCCCCCTCCGCCCCTTCCACCCGCCGCTCCCAAGCGCCCGAGGGCCCCCGTCCCTGTCGCCCGGCCGCCGTCCGGCCGCCACCGCCACCCCAGCGCTCCCCCGGCCCTCCCCGGCGCTCCCCCAACCCTCCTCGACGCCCCCTGCCCCACCCCCTCTGGTAAGCTCTTCCCCTCTCCTCTTTTTTCTGTTTTGTTGATTTTAGTTTAGGTTTAGGTTATTAGGTTAGTGTTAATTAGTTTAGTGTTAATTAGGTTAGTGTTAGTTTAGGTTAGTGTTAGTTAGGTTAGTATTAGTTTAGGTTTAGTAGGTTAGTGTTAATTAGGTTAGTGTTAGTTTAGGTATATTAGGTTAGTGCAAAAAGAAGAAGAAGAAGAAGAAGAAGACACCATCGACCCCCGACCACCAACGCCACCGACCCCCGACTCCACTGACCCTTGATGCCACTGACCCCCGACCCCCGACACCTATTCTGCCTCCTGTTGACTAAAAAGGTGCTCTTCGGCCTTCGTGAGGCCGAGGAGGTCATAGTTTTGTAAATTATGAGCTAGGTCACATATTTTCCTATTTTGTTATAAAAACATCATATTGTGTGTTGATCAGGTGAATTTCAATGTGCAGTTGTTCGACGACCTCCCCGTGCATTTGACGAGCTCCCCTGCTACGTTCGTTGGTGAGCACAAATGACATCTTCTCCCCCGACACCCTTAATTTTTTTTGCTCTATTCCAGTCTTCGTGCTGATGAAACTTGCCAACTATAGGTGTCTTCAATCGTCAGTATGCGTGACCACTATGTGTCTCCCGTTCGAAAGCACAAATGACATCTTCTCCCCCGACACCCTTAATTTTTTTTGCTCTATTCCAGTCTTCGTGCTGATGAAACTTGCCAACTATAGGTGTCTTCAATCGTCAGTATGCGTGACCACTATGTGTCTCCCGTTCGAAAGGGTTACATCTATAACTATGCATTCATTAGCATATTTATAACCGTGATTTTTCCAAATTGTCCAACATTATCCACGGACAGCCCGAGTATGTGTAGATTGGGTTCGTTTTCCCATATATGCTCTGCTCCGGATCTGATGCAGAATTTCGTCAGTGCCTCCCTGTTGTTCTCCGAGTACACATCCTCTCTGCTTATTGCCGAGACGTGTATCAGGAGAACAGCGGGGAGGTGATGCCGAAATTGTGCGTCGGATCCGAAGCAGAGCATGGGAAAACGAACCAAATCTACACATACTCGGCTGGGATTAGGACCTATCTTTACCTACTAGCGTCTAGGTTGCATCGACGTAATAAAACTGACAAACTCTATTAACTGATGAATATGGTTTGCTGACTTATGTATATATTTTTTGTGTGTCCAGTAGCTAGGCAAGATGAGTGATCGTGGGTGGATGTACACCGGTCACACTAGTCAAAAAGACATGACCTATGAATGGATAACAAAAACCAAGGAGTTTGTGAGAGTCACATTTGCAAATGGACAGAAAATAACTTGGTGCCCTTGTGTCGATTGCGACAACTTTAAGAAGAAGTCAGAGTTTGAAATGATCAAACACCTGCAGAAGTGGGGTTTTACGCCTAATTATATGGTCTGGACATTTCATGGCGAGTCTGCCCAACGTGCCAGAGCTGAGGTGGTTCGTCGTTGCACCGACGAGCATGGTACCGGGATCGAAGACATGGTGCAAGACTTTGATGATGCTCGGGATTCGGACAATGAGATGGAGGAATTTGCAAAAGCCTTCTATGAAATGTTCGAGTCTTCAAAACGTCCTCTCTACGAGCACACTGAGCTTTGTGAGCTGGATGCCATCGCGCAAGTAATGGCTCTGAAGGCTCAGTTCAACTTGGGCAGAGAATGCTACGACGCGATGATGACGATATTTGGACGCTTTCTACCCAAAGGACATGTATTGCCAGCAAACATGTACTAGTCGGACAAAATCCTACGTGCGCTTAAGATGCCCTATGAGAAGATAGATGCGTGTGAGAATGGATGTGCCTTATTTAAGCTTGAGTATGCGGGCTTCAACTATTGTCCCATTTGCAATGCTTCCAGGTATGTTCTGGTAGACAACGCTGGTGAGAAGAGTCAGACCAAAATCCCAGTCAAGGTTCTTCGGTATCTGCCAATCTTACCAAGACTTCAACGTCTTTTCATGGTCGAAGAGACGGCCAGACAGATGATGTGGCATAAATTGGGCAAAAGAAAAGAACTAGATGCAGATGGGAATCCGATGTTGGGACACACTTCAAACGCTTTTGCGTGGAGGCACTTCGATGCATTACATAAGGATAAAGCGACAGATCCAAGGCATCCTCGAGTTGCCATCAGCATGGATCGGTTCAATGTGTATGGTATGACAGCAGCACAATACAGTTGTTGGCTTGTATTTGTCATTCCATTCGATCCCCCCCGGAGAGATTATGAAAAGAAAGAACATTTTCCTGACGTTGATAATTCCAGGGCCCAAATATTCGGGGAAGAATATGAATGTGTACATGTAGCCTCTTAAGGATGAATTGCAAGAAGCCGGGGATAATGGGATCAAGACATACGACAATGCTACCAAAAAGAACTTCAAAATGCATGTGTGGTACATGTACTCGTCACATGACTTGCCGGCGTATGTGCTATTCGTTGGCTGGTCTATGCATGGACGGTTCCCGTGCCCCACATGCAAGGCAGCTCTTGAGTTCCGTTCGCTGCAGGCGGGTCGCAAGTTTTCTTGCTTCGACATGCATAGACAGTTCTTGGATCCTGACCATAAGTTCAGAAAACATAAGAAGAATTTCATCAAAGGTAGAGTTGTCAAAAACATTGCACCACCTGCGTTAACAGGCCAACAGATCCTGGATCAGATAAACGCTCTAGAGTCGGATCCAAATCGTCTAGGGTATTTCAAAGGGTATAATACGGAGCACGCCTGGACTCACAAGATATGTTTGTGGGATATGCCTTACTTTAAAGACCACCTTTGCCCACACAACATTGACGTGATGCACACTGAAAAGGATATTGCAGAGGCCCTTTTTGGTACATTGTTCAGCATAGAGGGGAAGTCGAAGGATAATCCTAAGGCTAGAGTCGATCAGGAGGCTCTATGTTATAGACCGTTACAAAACATACGACAACCGGCTATCCCGGTTTCATCTCTTGGTTCAAGCAAACGGTAATTTCCATTAGACGATTTCATTTCTTCACCTAGTTTGAGACTAATGCAACAATCCTTTCATATTAAACTTGTATGCTAATGCATTTATTGATGATGCTGAGGAGCATGCCATTACTGATAGTGATGATGATTATGCATTTATTGATCCCGGAGCATATATAGACGATGAAGATTAATATTAGTAATGTCAGGTATTCAATTATTATTACATATATATTATTAATTAGTTCATGTTATTAGGTATTCAATTTTTTTATGTTGAACTAATTTTGTTCACTCTTTGTCATTGCAGGTGTTGACAGATGGTGGGCACGGGTCGAGAGAGCTCTGAGCCTTCTTCATCGGCGCGTGCTGGGAGGGGTGCTATTATTCCACCCTAGCAACTCCGGAGAGCGCTGGTACACTATATGCAGACACCGGCGGGCGCTTCTTCTTTGACTGGGAGAGGTCGGGGGAAGACGAAGAGAGGTGCTAGAGGTAGGAAGGCTGATGCGCCTTCCTCGCCGCCACCCCCAGCTGATTCTCCCGACCACATGAGTGCTCCGTCTTAGGTGGACCCGTCTGACTTGGACCCGTCTCGGACTTCGGTCACCGAGCCTCGGGCCGATGAGCCTCGGGTCGCTGAGCCTCGGGTCGCCGAGCCTCAGGCCGACGAGCCTCGGGTCACCAAGCCTTCGTCCCAGGAGACTCCGGTCCCAGAGTCTTCGTCCCAGGAGACTCTGATCAGGGAGTCTTTGTCTCACGTGACTCCGAAGGCTAGTGGACAGGCTGATGGTGGTGAGGACAACTTTTTTGAGGATACCTATAGCAAGGGCGAGCTGGTTGAGGAGGGCAAGAAGGTCTACCAGCGTGGTTGTACAAAGCTCCCGCCCGTGCCGATGACCCGCGATCAGAGGTGGTTGATTGTGCCTAATGCGGAGAAGTAAGTGCATTTACTCTTTTTTAACCTTTTGCCTTCATGTTTCTTCAAATTAATATGTAATGTATTGGCCTTGTCATACTGCAGGGGTTGGAAACACGACCCTGGTGTCCGCAGGCCCAACCAGGTCCTTGGTGTGCTTCTCAAGCACCACTTCCTGGGGAAGGTCCAGTTGCCCGGTGAGGGTGAGGTTCCACAGGTAGCACTGACCTGGGAGCTGTACGTGGCTGACCCGGCCCCACTGGAGGAGATGGTCGATGGTGTCTTGTGCGAAACGGTGGCTGACATTGTGATCCGTCGGTTTTGGGTAATTTCTCCTTTATAGAATTAAAAATCAAGAACACCTAGTGATTGTACTAATCAGTGTTGTCTTGTTTGATTGCAGACCTTCTACAACTGTCTTTAGGAACACGAGGCGGACGCGGATATTGTTCTCGTAGCCGAGTGCAAGCGCCTACTTCAAAACTTACGGCACGAGGCTTGGGTGCAGGCTATTCGAGACTACTACGCCTCGACTAACATTAAGAGGGCCAAGAAGAAGTGCCGCAGAAAATTTCTGAGTAAGGAGAAGTACATGAAGGTAATTACCTATTCTTAAGGACTTGTACTTAGTTTCCTTGATTTGATTCATAGGCGTAGCGCTGAAATTTCTCTTGTCTAACTTAGGTGCCCCCGAGATGGTGTGCGGATAGGATGGACTGTTGGGAGGCATTTGTGGATGTGTGGTGCTCTCCCAAATGTCTAGCCAACCACAACAAGGCCAAGGATAAGTGTGCCCAAATGAAAGGTGTGCCACACCATCAAGGGATCTCCAACCTGTTTGAGTACGGGGATCACTGGGTATGTGGTTTGCTTCATGATTCATGCAATTTCATTCTTCATGCTAGCTTGAGCCCTTAACTAATATTTTATTCCTCTCTTTTAGGCGTGACAAAACAAGAAGGAGATGCCACCGTTGTTCGACCTCTATGCCATGGCCCATACTGCCTCGTACAAGAAGGCCAAGGCATTCTCTGAGGATGACCTCGATCATCCATAGAGCTTCAACAGCATCTCCTCCCACAATAAGCTCGTGAGGTACAGAGATGAGGGGAAGGCGAGGAAAGGGGAGGACTTCAACCCGAGCCAGAGTCCTTTTGATCTAGAGCTCGTGATGATATCTGGTGGTGGGAGGCCCCATGGCTCGATAGCCATTGGGGATGGACTGATACGTTGTCCTAGAACTCTCCCGAAGATCAAGAAGCGCCAGACGAGCTCCAATCCTGAGATAAGGCCTCGTCCACGGCCAATGGAGCTCGCTGTCGAGGCTAGGTCCCAGGAGCTTCTGGCGGAGGCAAACAGGCAGGCAGCACAGAGGAGGAGGGACATGGAGGAGAGGACGACTAGGCTGTTGGAGGAGGAGAGGAACCGGAACGATGCGTCTCATCGGGCCCTATACGAGCTCCTCGTGGTAAGTTTCTCGTGCATATTATCCAAATCATGCATGTAATGTTCGTTTCATCACTAACTAATATGACTGACTCGTGAAAACAAAATGTGCAGACCGTGTGCCAGAACAATGGTCAGACCCCTCCGTCGATGCCCCATATTGCTATAGCACCCACGATGAGTTTCATTTGAATGGTCATTAGTTACTAGTATTCACATTTGAGTTGCATCATGCTAAGGAGACATTGCAAATGATCTTTGGTGCAGCGTGCCTCCTAACAAGCATCGACCCATGCTTCTGCGTCTGCCGCAACCCCGACCGGTCCTTCTCCATCTCACACTAGCACAAACCAGACCGGTCCTTCACCTCCGTGATGATGGTAAGTTTTCCCAAGTGTTTTGCTTAACAAATGCATACTTAGCTTACGAAATGACATATTTAGCTCCAAAATGACCTATACTTAGCTTCTTTAGTTCATTTATGACATACTAAGCATACCTAGGTAAAAAATGGCATGATAACCTTGGTTTAGCTCCAAAATGACATAGACTTAGCTTATTTTCCTCCAAGATGACAAAATAACCTTACCTATCTCCAAAATGACCGATTATAACTAGCATAGCTCTAAAATGACCTACACTTTCCATTTTGTCCTCCAAAATGAGTAAATATGATTAGTTAGCTCAAAAATGGCATAACTACCTAGGTTAGCTCAAAAATGACCTATACTTAGCTTCTTTAGTTCATTTATGACATACTTAGCACACTTAGGTAAAAATGGCATGATAACCTTGGTTTAGCTCCAAAATGACATAGACTTAGCTTTTTTTCCTCAAAAATGACATAATAACCTTACGAAGCTCCAAAATGACCTATTTACCTAGCTTAGCTCTAAAATGACCTACACTTAGCATTTTTACCAAGCTTAGCTAAAAAATGGCATTTTTACCTACCTTAGTTAGAAGAAGAGATAAAGAAGAGGAGAGGAGAAAAAGAAAGAGAAGAAAAATTCTTCCTCTTCTTCTTCTTCTTCTTCTTCTTCTTTTTCTTCTTCTTTTCTAGCTAGTCTTCTTATTCTTCTTCTTCTTCTAACTTTCTTATTTCCCAATTTGCAGATTTGCTTTAGATGAGGAAGCTTGCGTTGATGGAGTCTAGTCTTATCCTTGTGCTTCCTTTTTTTGATTGTTTACAATGAACTTTGTGGTTGGATATGTTGTTGGAAACTTGTTGGATATGTTGTTGGAAACTTGTTGGATATGTTGTTGGAAACTTGTGGTTGGATATGTGTTGGTAACTTGTTGTTGGATATGTGTTGGTATGCTTGTTGAAAGTATTTTCAAATGTGTATATGTATATATCTATGAAATTCTGTGAAATTGAATGAATTTAAGAAAAAAATAGGAAAAACAGGGGCTATACAGGCTCTTTGCCATCTGCTGGCAGACGGCAAAGAGCTTTGTCATCAGCCAGCAGACGGCAAAGCTGCCACGTGGCAGCTACCTATGCAACCTGGGGTGGCACTGGGCTGGCCTATGTGGTTTCTTTGTCGTCTGCTGGCAGACGGCAAAGAACTTTGTATCTTTGCCGTCAGCCAGCAAACAACAAAGAACTTTGCATCTTTGTCGTCCGCTGGCAGACGACAAAGCACCCCGTTAACCCCTTAACGGACGTAAGTTGTCACGTGTACCATGCACGGTCTTTGCCGTCTGCCAACAGATGGCAAAGCACCCTTTACCAGAGCTTATTTAGCCGGATGGTTGGCCGTCTGCTGGCAGACGGCAAAGCCTTTGCCATCCGCCATGTATGCCTTTGCCGTCCGCTATCGCGGATGGCAAAGTTGCTAATTCCTGTAGTGGTAACCCCCGAGCCTGAATTAGTTTTGGAACAAATGAATTAAGGATCTCCGCATTGTTTGACGGTTGCGCAGGCCTCAAAGCAACAGTCTGAGCAATTGGCCAAGGAGCTTGAGGAGAGCCGCACGGAAGTACAATCCATGAAGGCCGAACTAGCACAAGTAAAGAGCTTCACGTGAGAGGGCCATGGTGAGTATGCATTTATTGCTAATCTTTATACATCATCGTTCCTGACATACGAATTCTGTGTAGCATCCGAATAAATAGGGCACATGGAAAGGCAGCTGGAAGAAGCCGGGGACTCTCAGAGGTATGCGGAGTCCCAACACTAGGCTGGTTGCCTTGTTATACAAAAGTAGGCCAAATAATTAAAGAGTTTGAAGATTCAATTGGCCGAAGCTCAAGAAGAGAACCGAAAGCTTCAGAGGGGCATGTTTGGTAAGTACAATTCCACTATAAGCAAATATTTCTGATGTAGGGAATAATAGTAAGCGCGTTGTTGTCTTATGGACAGGCCTCCTATCTAGGCATTCTAAAGAGGAGATCGAATCATACCAAGGGGCCTGCTGAAGGAGTTGACCTCTCTCCATAAGCGCGCATAGAAAGCAATGAAAGGAATGGTGAAGGCGCTATGGCCTGCCGAACAGCCACCTGAAGGGCTAGCCGCACTCGTGGATCGATTCAAGGGGGCTAGAAATAGGTTCGAGCTGTGGAAGATTTTGGCTTACCGTGAGGCAGCACGGGAAGCGTGGGCAATGATCAAGACCCGTTTCACCAGACTTAACCCCGAGCATATGGCGCGGGTTGGTCCTGTGGGATCAGATGGAAAAGAAGTGCCACTCCACCTGGTATATGACCAGGTGATGCCTACCGCCCGTCTATCGCAAGCGGACTGCCCCCTTAACACAATAATTGATAATCTCGATCAGCAGTCGCACATGTAATTTATATGTACGTGTTGTAAAACAATATGTGTTGTAAACTTTGTCTTAACCGGCCATCGGCTTCTCCCCTCCCCCCCCCCCCCCCCGTGTGAAGAGCTCGGCAGTGTTCCTCCTTATTTGTCCCTGCAAAAGAGCGAACTGTATTCGGGGAACCAGGCAATCCGGCCATGTGGTGTGAACAGACAGAAAACACACAGAAAGATACGTTACATTACTAATTAGCGTAAGAAACATATTCCGAGCAAAATAGTACCTCTACCGATACCTTTCATTGGGGCTCTACGAAGATCGTAGATAGAAGGCCGCATACTTGGAGTATGTGGCTAATTGTTCTTTGGGAAGAAATGACCCAAACAACAGTGATAACGACCGGAGCCATATAAGGTGTTTCTGTCAGAGCCGACCAATTGTATACATGAGATAGCTAGGTTTAGGCTTCACCCGTCTGAGGTACATGTTCGGATTACCCGGTCGTAACAATCGCAGAGGTGCTCCCTTTACTCTCTAGCCGAACAATCGGGAACGTAGAGAGTAATCACAAGAGCAAGGCAACCCATCTTGGCAAAGTCTTAGTTCGAGTTGATGCATATGATGGCTAGAACATGACAAAAGAAACATGTACGCCTAGTAAGTATGAGCAAATACTTCTAATAAAAAGTTTGGCTACTAGAAGAAGCCCCCACGTGATGTGTTTGGATTTAACACTTTATGGTGTATGCCGATAATCTTTAGTACAAGATTGGTTCAACCGAACATAGGGTTAAGAAAAGAAATTGGCCCTATCAAATGGAAAAATGGTAAGAGAAGAAGGAAAAAGGCAAAAAAACAAGAGGAAAAAATAAAAAATATGGGGGAGTTTAGACGACACCGGTTTATCCGTAGAAGCACCGAAGACGAGCTGTGTTCCATGGGTTCGGTTGAAGGCGATTATCGGATGGACTCCGTAGGCGGTAGCCACCTCCCGCGAGTACTTCGTCGATGATGAAAGAGCCCTCCCATTTACGGTTGAGTTCATGCTTCTGTTTCTCTCGGAGCCGTAGGACGAGTTCGCCTACGTTGTATGCTTTTGCCCTGACCTCCCTACTTTGGTAACGTCGAGCTTGCTGTTGGTAAAGAGTGGAACAAGCCAAAGCTATGCCACGCTCTCCCTCCACGACGTCTAAGTCGTCCTGGCGATCCAACTCGGCCTCCTTTTCCTCATACATGTGCACTCTTGGTGCGTCGTGCATAATATCACAAGGGAGAACTGCCTCTGCCCCATAGACCATAAAGAACGATGTGTAACCCATTGAACTATTCGGGGTGGTATGCAGGCCCCATAGAACGGAGTCAAGTTCCTCCACCCAATGACAGTCGGACTCGTGAAGAGATAGGACCAAACGTGGCTTGATGCCGCTCATAATGAAACTGTTTGCTCGCTCGACCTGGCCATTGGTCTGCGGATGATAGACCAACGCATAATCAATTTTATGCCCGTTTTTGCGCACCAGTCCTTGACCTCTTGGGACATGAAGTTGGATCCATTATCCGTTATTATACTATGCGGGACACCATAACGGTGTACTACACTAGATATAAAGTTGATCACTAGTACAGATTTAGCCGACTTAACGGGCTTCACTTCTATCCATTTGGTGAACTTGTCCACCATGACCAGTAGGTATTTATTTTTCTTGGTTCCCCCTTTAAGGGGTCCGACCATGTCCAGCCCCCATACCACAAAAGGCCAGGTGATCGGAATAGTTTGAAGAGCTGTTGGGGGCATGTGACTTTGGTTTGCGAAGAGTTGACACTCGACGCAATGTTGAACAAGTGACTGGGTGTCCGTTCGAGCTGTAGGCCAAAAGAAAACAGCTCAGAAGGCCTTGCTGACAAGGGATCTTGCCGTGGCGTCATGCCCGCCCATTCCTGTGTGGATTTTGGCGAGAAGCTCCCATCCTTCTTCCTCAGATATACACCTTTGTAATATTCTGGTGGTGCTTTTCTTGTATAACTCACCCTCATGGACTTTCTAGGCCTTGGATCGCCAAACTATGCGTCGTGCCTCGGTTTGATCGTCGGGGAGTTCCTTGTGAAGAAGGTAAGCGAGGAAAGGCTCTATTCATTATGCAATTACTGCCATTACCTCATGAGCCGAGGGCGTTTCATTCATCGTGGAGCCGCCGATAATGCCATCGTCTGGCTCGTTTATGGGGGGAACAACTTCGTCCGCCGTATTCGGGCTAGCGCCATTGTCGTCGTCCTACCACACTACAGAGGGCCTAAAGAGCTGCTCTAGGAAGGTGTTTCTCCGGACGGGATCGCGCTTAGCTCCCATACGAGCCAGTATGTCGGCTTCTTGGTTGTTGTCGCGAGCGACATGGCAGAATTCCAACCCCTTGAACCGAGGAGATATCTTGAGGACGACATTTCTATATGCCGCCATCTTCGGATTTTTGGCGTCGAACTCACCGTTAATTTGGGATATGGCCAAGTTTGAGTCTTCCCATACCTCTTCCCATACCTCTATCCATCGTATGCGCATTGATACCGCCATCCGAAGCCCATGAAGGAGGGCTTCGTATTTGGTTGCATTGTTGGAATCAGCATAGATGATTTGCAACATGTATCGCACGTTGTCGCATGTGGGGGATGTGAGGATAACTCCAGCCCCTAGTCCGGCCAAGGTCTTCGATCCATCAAATTACATTGTCCAATGGGAGTATGCACTGTATTCCTTGGGGAGTTTGGCCTCTGTCCATTCAACCAGGAAATCCGCCAGTACCTGAGATTTAATGGCGCGGTGTAGCTTGTAGGTTATTCAAAGGGAAGGAGCTCGATGGACCATTTGGCTATGCGGCCGGTGGTGTCCATGTTGTTAATTATGTCATTCAGGGGGACCTCCGATGCCACTGTTACCGCACACTCCTGGAAGTAGTGTCTGAGTTTCCTCGACGCCATGAATATTGTATAAGCTATTTTTTGGTAATATGGGTATCTAGACTTGCACTGCGTTAGCACTTCTGACACATAATATACCAGTTTTTGAGTCCGGAATTTATGTCCCTACTCATCTCGTTCAACGACGAGCACCACACTGACGACTTTGTTGGTGGCCGATATGTATAATAACATGGGCTCACTGGCGCCCGGTGTCGTGAGTATGGGATTGGTTGCCAGTAGTGTTTTGATTTCTTCTAATGTAGTCGTTGCCTCATCGGTCCATTCGGAATTGTTGGTCCGTTTCGGCAGTTTATAGAGCGGCAAAGCCTTTTCTCCGAGGCGAGAGATAAAGCGGCTTAACGCTGCTATGCACCCGGCTAGCCTATGGACATGCTTCAGCTGTGTGGTGATTGCAAGTTCTGATAAAGCAAGGATTTTAGATGGATTTGCCTCTATTCCTCTATAGGAGACGATGAATCCAAGCATCTTACTAGAGGGAACTCCGAATACATATTTTTCCAGAGTGAGCCGTATACCATATTCGCGTAGATTAGCGAAGGATTGCCATAAGTCGTCGATCAACTGGTCGACGTGTTTGGTTTTGATTACCACATCATCCATGTATGCCTCGACAATCTTATCGACATGTGTCACGAGACAGGTTTGGATCATGCGCTGGTATGTGGCGCCAGCATTTTTAGCCCAAAATGCATCGTGTCGAAGCAGAATGGCCCGTAGGGGGTGATGAATGCAATAGCCGCTTGATCGCATTCCTTCATTTTTATTTGATGGTATCTGGAGTAAGCATTGAGGAAACACAACAAATCGTGTCCGGCTGTGGTGTCAATGATCTGGTCTATGTGTGGTAAGGAGAAAGGGTCCTTCCGGCAGGCCTTGTTGAGGTCTTTGAAGTCGACACATAGCCGCCAGGACTTGTCTTTCTTAGGTATCATCATCAGGTTCGCTAGGCACTCAGGGTGTTTAATATCCCAAATAAATCCGGCCTCGAGCAGTTTAGCTAATTCTTCACCCATGGCTTGCCGTTTGGGCTCGAAGAAGCGGCGCAGAGTCTGTTTTACGGGCTTAAATCCTAAGATAATGTTTAAGCTGTGTTCGGCGAGCCGACGTGGGATTCCAGGCATATCGGAAGGATGCTAAGAAAAAATGTCCCAATTCTCACGGCAGAAATTCTGCAGCGCTTCATCCACAAGGGGATTGAGCTGGGCTCCGATGGACGCTGTCTTATTGGGGTCCGTTGGATGTACCTAAAATTTAACGATTTCCTCTACGGGTTTAATGGACGTGGACTTGGGACTTTTGCTAAGGGTCACATCGTCCTTCTTAACTGTCGATCGTAAGGTGGTCAAGTCTTCGGCAGCGAAAGTTTCCGCTAATGCCTCGAGGGCGAGCGCTGCCATTTTGTTTTCGACCCGAAGGACTATGTTCGGATCGCTGGCGATCGTGATCACTCGATTTGATCCTGGCATTTTGAGTTTCATGTGCCCATAATGGGGTATAGCCTGGAATTTTGTAAAGGCATCGCGTCCCAATAAGGTGTGATAGACCCTAGGGAAGGGGACAATGTGGAAGAGAATTTCTTTGGATTGGTAGTTTTTGGGCATGCCAAACACCACGTCCAGGATGATACATCCGGAACAACGCGCCTCTTTCCCTGGGATAATTCCCCGGAAGGTTGTGTTGCTATGTTCGATGCGAGATCGGTCGAACTGCATTTTTTCTAGGGTGGCCTTGTATATGAGGTTAAGACCACTGCCACCATCCATTAGCACTTTATGTAGCCTGTACCCATCGATGATGGGGTTCAAGACTAGTGCGGCCGGTGAGTGACCGGGAAGAATGGGCGGTTGGTCAGTGTCCCCGAAAGTAGTCGATATGTCTGCCCATGGGCTAGTGGCTGCCACATGGTAGACTTGCTCGAGCTCCCTAAGAGCTCTTTTACGCCTGTTCCTCGATGGGAAGGTCTCATAGACCGTCAGGACTTCGGCATTGGATCCGGGCGGCGAAGGAGAGCGCCTTCTAGATGGAGGTGCTCAGAGGATAGCCTCGCTTTTTTGCGACTTGCATGATGACCCAGCAAGCTGGAAGGCTGTGAGTCGGGTTCATGTTTTAACAACATGGAATGTATAGGGCAAGGTTTGTCCAATAGTTCGTCGAGAACAATGTCGGTCCCTGAAAAGGGCTTGTTTATTTTTCTGACAAGTTCGTACCTGGCTGGCCGATTTGGAGGTATCCTCTTTTTTCGAGCTCCTTTAGGGTGTTTGGGGAAAATTGGTTCCGAGAACAACTGTTCGGATTGCCAGATGTTCTCCATGGCATAGTACTTTTGTACCAATTCTGATAACTCCGAAAAGTCACTTATGCGTCGGCGGGCTAGGGCATTGAGAACCCCTTCATCGTGGCAATTGCGAATGAAAATTGTCGTTACATCTTGGTCACTAAGACCTTTTACTCTGCTCCTAGCGAGTAGGAGTCTGGCCCAAAAGTGGTGGACTGATTCTCCTTGTAGTTGCTTGATATCTCGAAAGTCCGAAGACACGGGCTTTGGTGCGATACTTGGATGGTCGTCATGGGCGGTGGGTGGGAAAAAATTCGGTTCCATGTCGCAACGAGTGTTCGGAACTACAGTTTCCAAATCATGCAAAGGATTCCGGACCGGTGATGGTCCGGCTTTAGAATGATTCCCCGCCTCTGATTCACCAACAGGGTCTTGGTGATCGAGGACTGAAGTATAGACGGTTTTTAATTCTGATTGTCAGGCAAAATCCGCAGCCGAACACTCCACGGCCGCAACAAGGTGGGTGACCGGAGGGACATGACTCTCCCTGTCATCGGGTCTGATCCAGAGCCAATCATAGATCGGAACCTGGTCATCCAATATACGCATAGCTTCGATCCGATCGAACAACTCGTTTAAGAACGAGGCGATGGCAGGGTGTGTGTCGCTGATACGGGTGGATACGTCAAGTGGTGTGACGGTTCTAGAGTTACGCCGAAGCGGATCTCTATTCCGTTCCACCATGGGACCCGATGTCTTGGGCGTCAAAGCATCCGGACTTACAGGTTTTTCTTCGAAGGTTGAGGGTTCCATTAGAATGAGTGTTCCCCGTGAATCAGCACTGAACTCTAGGGTTCCGAACTTGATACTTTGATTGGGGGGAAACCTTCCGGTCTGGCCATGACGGCTGATCCGGCTAGCATGCGACAAGATGTTGTTGCCGATGAAGCTTTGATTGGGGGCGAGAGTCCCCTCTATGCAGATCTCGCTACTTGTGACGAGGTGAGCCATCAATTCCTTCGGTGCTCATAGAGGAACTCTCAATGAAAGCACCAATGTCGGTGTTAAAACTGGCGGATCTTGGGTAGGGGGTCCCGAACTGTGAGACTAGAATCGATGATAATAGGAGACGAAGGGGACAAGGATTTACCTAGGTTTGGGCCCTCCTATGGAGGTAATACCCTACGTCCAACTTGGTTGTATTGCTGATATGGGGGTTACAGAGTTGATATACCTTGAGATCGAATAGCTAACCCTAGATGAGTTGTCCTACCTCTACCCCTAAACCCTCCGGCTTATATAGACACCGAGGATGCCCTGGGTTTACACATGGTCGGTTACATGCCGAAGAGATAAACATGCCTAACTACAGATAATAACTTGGAGAATACATCATGGCTCCTCGAGACTTCCATCTAGCATAGGTGGCCTTCGATCATCCGATGCTCTCTTTGCGGCCCATATAGTCCGGTCCATAAACAATAGGTCGGCTATCCGAGGACCCCCTAATCTAGGACTCCCTCAACGAGCTCTTGATCACTTCCATAAACGAGAAACATTTCCATAGTCCTTTTCAGGTACTTAAGGATATTCTTGACCGCCGTCCAGTGCTCCATTCCTGGATCACTTTGAAACCTTCCGGCCATACTTATGGCAATGGTGACATCGGGTCTTGTGTGTAGCATTGCATACATGATAGAGCCTATGGTTGAAGCATACGGGATGACACTCGTCTTTTCTCTATCTTCTGGAGTCACTGGGCATTGAGTCTTACTCAACTTCACACCTTGCAATACAGGCAAGAACCTCTTCTTGGTCAGATCCATTTTGAACTTCTTCAAAACATTGTCAAGGTATGTGCTCTGTGAAAGTCCTATTAAGCGTCTTGATCTATCTCTATAGATCTTGATGCCTAATATGAAAGCAACTTCACCTAGGTCCTTCATTGAAAAACTCTTGTTCACATATTCCTTCACGCTTTCCAACATTTCTATATTGTTTCCAATCAGCAATATGTGATCCACATATAATATTAGAAACTCTATAGAGCTCCCACTCACTTTCTTGTAAATACAAGCTTCTCTGTAAACTTGTATAAACCCGAACGATTTGATCACCTCATCAAAGCATAGATTCCAACTCCGAGATGCTTGCACTAGTCCATAAATGGATCGCTGGAGTTTGGAAACTTTGTTAGCATTATCTTGATCTGAAGCTTCATGATCATCATCATTAACTTCCTCTTCAACCGATGTAAGCTCCATAGAAACATCTTCTTGCGTTGCGCTACTCTCTGGTTGAAGTAAAGGTTCAATAACCTCATCAAGTTCTATTTTCCTCCCACTCAATTCTTTCAAGAGAAACTCTTTCTCAAGAAATGTTATGTTTTTAGCGACAAACACTTTGCCTTCGTATCTGAGATAGAAGGTATAGCCAACTGTCTCTTTTGGTATCCTATGAAGACACATTTGTCCGCTTTGGGTTCTAGCTTTTCAGGCTGAAGCTTTTTGACATAAGCATCACATCCCTAAACTTTAAGAAACGACAACTTTGACTTCTTGCCAAACCGTAGTTCATATGGCATCGTGTCAACGGATTTTGATGGTGCCCTATTTAAAGTGAATGTAGTTGTCTCTAATGCATAACCCCAAAATGATAATGGCAAATCGGCAAGAGACATCATAGAACGCACCATATCTAATAAGGTTCAATTAAGATGTTCGGATACATCAATATGTTGTGGTGTTCCAGGCGGTGTCAATTGTGAAACAATTCTACACTATCTTAAGTGACTGCCAAACTCATAACTCAGATATTCTCCTCTCCGATCAGATCGTAGGAATTTAATCTTCTTGTTACGATGATTCTCAACTTCACTCTGAAATTGCTTGAACTTTTAAAATGTTTCAGACTTGTGTTTCATTAAGTAAATATAGCCATATATAATTAAGTCATCAGTGAAGGTGAGAAAAAATGATATCCACCGCACGCCTCAATGCTCATCGGACCCCACACATCAGTATGTATGACTTCCAACAAGTCACTTGCCGGTTCCATTGTTCCAGAGAACAGGGTTTTAGTCATCTTGCCCATGAGGTATGGTTCACATGTATCAAGTGATTCAAAATCAAGCGACTCCAAAATTTCATCAGCATGGAGCTTCTTCATGTGTTTTGCACCAATATGACCTAAACGACAGTGCCACAAGAAAGTGGTACTATCATTATAAACTCTACATCTTTTGGCATCAATGTTATGAACATGTGTATCATCACTATCGAGATTAATTAGGAATAAACTCCTCACATTGGGTGCATGACCATAAAAGATATTACTCATATAAATAGAACAACAATTATTCTCTTATTTAAGTGAGTAACCGTCTCGCAATAAACAAGATCCAGATATAATGTTCATGCTTAACGTAGGCACTAAATAAAAATTATTCAGGTTCATCACTAATCCTGATGGTGATCGAAGAGCGAGCGTGTCGACGGCGATCACATCAACCTTGGAACCATTTCCCACGCGCATCGTCACTTCGTCCTTAGCCAGCCTTCATCTATTCCGTAGCTCCTGTTTTGAGCTGCAAATGTGAGCAACCGAACTGTTATCAAATACCCGAGCACTACAACGAGAGTTGATAAGGTACACATTAATAACATGTATATCATATATACCTTGTTATGTGTTGGCTGCCTTCTTGTCGGCTAGATACTTGGGGCAGTTCCGCTTCTAGTGACCAGTTCCCTTGCAATGAAAGAACTTACTTTCTGGCTTGGATCCAGTCTTAGTTTTCTTCACGGGAGGGGCAACAGTTTGCCACTCTTCTTGGAGTTACCCTTCTTGCCCTTGTCATTCTTATTGAAACTAGTGGTTTTATTAACCATCAACACTTGATGCTCTTTCTAGATTTCAGACTCAGCAATTTTTAGCATCGCAAACAGCTCGGCGACTGACTTGTTCATCCCGTGTATGTTATAGTTCATCAAGGAGCTCTTGTAGCTAGGTGACAATGATTGAAGAACTCTGTCAGTAATCGCCTCTAGCGGAAGGGGCATCCCTAACTCAGCCAAACGGTTTGAATACCCACACATTATGAGTATATGTTCACTGACAGACCCGTTCTCCTCCATCTTGCAAGCATAGAACTTATCAGAGATCTCATACCTCTCGATCCAGGCATTCTTCTCAAAGATAAACTTCAACTCCTGAAACATCTCATATGCTCCATGACATTGAAAATGTCTTTGAAGTCCCGGTTCTAAGCCATACAACATTGCACATTGAACTATTGAGTAATCTCCAGAACATGCCTCCCAAGCATTCTTAACGTCTTCGGACGACACGGGAGAGGGTGGATCACCAAGTGGTGCATCAAGGACATAAGCCTTCTGGGAAGTCATGGGGATAATTCTCAGATTACGGGCCCAGTCTACAAAGTTACTTCCATCATCTTTCAACTTGGCTTTCTCTAGGAACGCATTCAAATTGAGGGGAACTACTACGCGAGCCATTGATCTACAACATAAATTTGCAAAGTTTACTATGAGTATTGTTCAAGATAATGGGTTTAGTTAATCAAATTACTAAAAAACTCACACTAAAATTGACATCCCTCTAGTCATTTGAGTGATACATGATCCAAATTCACCAACCCAAGTCCGATCATCATGTGAGATGAGGTGGTTTCAATGGTGAACATCATCATGTTGAATATATCTACTATATGACTCATGTTCGACCTTTCGGTCTCTTGTGTTCCGATTCCATGTCTATACATGCTAGACTCATCAAGTTTAACCCGAGTGTTCTGCACGTTCAACACTTGCTTGCACCCGTTGTATGTGAACGTAGAGTCTATCACACCCGATCATCACGTGGTGGCTCGACACGATGAACTTTCGCAACGGTGCACATTCGGGCAGAACACAATTTTATCTTGATATTTTAGTGAGGGATCATTTTATAATGCTACCGTCATCCTAAGCAAAATAAGATGCATAAAAGCATTAACGTCACATGCAAATCATAAGTGACATGATATGGCCATGAACTTGTGCTTTTGGTCTCTATCTTCAAAGCACCGGCATGATCTCCATCGTCACCGGCATGACACCGTGATCTCCATCATCTAGATCTTCATCAATGTTTCACCATGAGGTTGTCGCGCCAACTTTTGCTTCTACGACTATTGCTAACTCATACCGATAAAGTAAAGAAAAATGGCAAAATAATTAAAGACAACCCTATGGCTCCTGTCGGTTGCAGTACTCATCGACATGCAAGTCGTGACATTCAATACAAAACATGATCATCTCATACATCACATATATATCATGTAATTGCCATATCACATCACAACATACCCTCCAAAAACAAGTTAGACGTCCTCTAATTGTTGTTGCATGTTTTACGTGGCTGCTACGGGTATCTAGCAAGAACGATTCTTACCTATGAAAAAACCACAATGGTGATACAAAGATTTTTATTCAACCTTCTCAAGGACCGCCTTTTCCGAATCCGATCCAACTAGAGTAGGAGGGACGGACACCTGCCAGCCATCTCTATGCAACAAAGTCACATGTCAGTCGATGGAACCGATCTCTCGTAAGCGTACGAGTAAAGTTGGTCCGGGCCGCTTCATCCCACAATACCGCTGAATCAAGAAAAGACCAAGGGAGGAAGCAATCTAAACATCAACACCCACAAACTCCTTTGTGTTCTACTCGTGATCTAATCCACGCATAGACCTAGCTCATGATGCTACTGTTGGGGAACATTGCATGGGAAACAAAAAAAATTCTACGCTTCACCAAGATCAATCTAGGAGATGAGCATCTACAAGAGGAGAGATCGGATCCACATACCCTTGTAGATCACTAAACGGAAGCGTTAAGAAACGTGGTTGATGTAATTGAACGTCTTCGCGATCCAAATCTCAAGTCGTCCCGCGATCCAATCATGATCTAGCGCCGAACGGACGGCACCTCCGCGTTCAACACACGTACAGTTTGATGACGTCCTCGCCTTCTTGATCCAGCAAGAGGGGCGAAGTAGTAGATGAGTTCTAGCTGCACGACGACGTGGTGACAGTGGTGGTGAAGAACGATTTTCGCAGGGCTTCGCCAATCACAACAGAAACTATGATGGAGGATAAACTAGAGGGGCTGGGTTGCCGGCACACACCTTGAGGAATTCTTGATATGTTCTGGGTGCTAGCCCTTCCCCTCTATTTATATTTTGAGCCCTGGGGATGAAACTTGGGGAAAGAGCCTCCTGAAAGTCGGTTTGGCACGCAACGCAGGAGTCCTCCTCGGACTCCAGGACTAGACGCCATGGTCCTTGGCGTATGGCCCTAGATGCCAGGTGTTGGGGATACACAATACAGGTAGGCCCATGAAGGGTCGAAATATCATAATAGCATGGGGTTCACACATCAGGTGGGTCTAGATAAATGCAGACATACTATCCACTTGGCAAGCAATGTTCCATCCACTCGGATGACAGTCAACCACTCGACAGTATGACTAACTCGGATATGCGAGGACCAACAGTCGGCAAGGCAGTCGAAGCATAGAGAAGGTTCTGCAATGGGCTGACATTATGGCATCAATGCCCCATCTTGTAACATAGGAGATGAGGGGGTGGCGCACTCTATATAAGCCACCCCCACCACATAGCTCAGGGCTAGCTTCTTCGCCGCGGGTGGGCTCATTCTTCCCCCTTTAGCTCTGGCTCTCTCTAGTCTCAAGACTTAGCTAGGAGATCTGTTCTCCCTTCTCTCAAATATACCATGTAACTCATGTCCATGACAGATAAAGCAAAGCCTCTCCGAAACATGAGATGTAGGGTTGTTATCTCAACCGTGAGAGGCCCGAACTTGCTAAAATCATCGTGTCACCCATTTGCATCTCGATAGAACATGCTCCGTTATCCTACCCCTCTCTAATGTCAGAATCGTTCCCATGACATTTGACGTACACCGTGGGGCACGGCGTCTATCGAGCCATGATGCAAATGGTTTTCTTTCTTTAATCTTGGTCCGCCGATCAACAACCATCAATGAAGAATTTGATCCAAGGTGTTCCGGACACCACTTCGTTTACAGGAAAGACATGATACTCTTCGTACAGAGAGATTAGAAAGTACCATTCTATCCTATCTATTTCTTTACAATCGATCTTTAATCTAAGAATTGTTGTTTTTCTTCTGTATGTACACACACTCACGCGAGTGCCTTGGAGTTTCGATAAATTGAAAAGGAAAGAAGATACAAGCGAGGAGGATGGCCGCGTCATCTTCTTCGATCAACCAAAGAGCACGAGCAACAGTGGCAGCGTTGCTGCGCCACCGGGCACCGTTCGAACGAGCACCATGGAGGTCGAGCTCCGCGCGTGGGCAATCAGTTGTCGCCTGTCTTCTTCGTTACCAACCACCGGCGCCTCCACCAAGTCAAACGCCGCCCGTCCGGCTTCACCGACCTCCGAGACACGGGCCTGGACGCCAACCCGGAGCTCCCTCGGCCCGGTCGTCGCTCGACAATGATCTCCATGGTGGAGGTGCCGATCTTGCTGACGTCCGCCCGGCCGGGATCTTCAATGTGGTCATGCGGTGTGCGCGCAGACCGCGGCGCGGCCCAGCACGGAAACTGGAAGCCGGTCAGGCCTCCGGGCGACGCGGTTCTTCCATCCGTCGCCGCTGCTGGCCATGATCCTTTATTCTATTAACCACCCAAGGTGAGTGGGCCACCTCCTCCTTTGATTACGTGCATGCAGGTAGTGCGCACAAGTACAAGAACCAGAGGGACATGGTAGTCTTCAACGTTAAGGTTAATGGGAAGCGAAGACCGTTTCACTAAGGTATTCGCCTAAACGCCTCACCAGGTGAGCAGTTTCCATGCATGCCAGATAATCGTACATTCATGGAGAAAAGCAATTCTCCCATGCATGCGAGGGCCGTTGATTTTTATTGGAGATTCTATGCCATGCATTGATAATGTTTGTTGTCAGATCTTTCTCTAACCACATGCAAGCCTATGCTCCATCATCCCATGTTATTTTATTTTATTTTCAAGTTTAAATCAATTTTATCTTTCGAACTAAAAGTACAATTTATGGTTTGTTTGCAAATTTGTGTTTATGACGAGGAGAACTTCAAATGAGGCCACTTTTGAATATATTTCAATAAGTTCTAAAGAAAATTAAATTTTAAAACACAACTGAACACTATACAAATATACAAAACAATGAGATGTTTTGTTAATCACAATAAAAGTTCCAAGTTTTGTTTGGATAACATTATTGAATTTTTGCATGGAATTAGTAAATTTGTATGAAACAAGTTTGAAGCATGACGATTTAGTTGTCAAAAATATATTTTCCAAAAATATATTCAATATTAGTCTTGTTTTCAAGATTTTGTCAGAAAAAACGTAATTGTGCAAACATAATGTAAATCAAACTTTTGTTTCAACATACAGTATGCATCAATTTATTTGAATGAAACTTAGTGAGTAGAATAATGTGTGAATATATGCTAGAGGAGAGAGAAAACACTATTAATAGATGTTAGTGGCCTCACATGGTAATAAATAAGGTGATGGATGCATGCACGGGAGGTCTCGTGCATGCTAGAAAATCCTCTCTCTACATTCATGCATGCATAATCGCATCATTAGAGCCTCATCAGGTGAGCATTTACTACTCCAGTAAAACCTGCATGCTTGCAAAACCGCCCATGCAGTTTTAATCCACCAATTGGCATAGGCGTTCATTGTCCAGCGCAAACGCCGGTAGCTATACATGCTAACATGTAGGGTCACTCGGTTAGCTGTTCTGATAGCTGACGACCCGTCACTCGGACAATTAAAACGTCTAGGTTCATTTTAATGGCATTTCCATCTTGATGACTAACGTGCATGCATTCATCCGTCCCTCATGCCGTCGCTAGACACGGTTTAACCATTCGACCATCTCCCGCGTTGTCGCTTAGCCGGACGCGTCTACATCATTTGGTCGTCATTTTGCTGGATGCGTCAACATCATTCAGCCGCTCCGTGCGTCGCCGCCCCATGAGGCGCGTCTTCATCACTCGGCCGCCACACACGCCGTCGCTCTGCTGGACGCGTCGTCATCACTCGGCAGCTTCGCGCATCGTTACTCGGCGAGAAACGTCTTCTTCATTTGGTCACTCCGCGCATCGCCACTCAGCCGGACCCGTCGTCACTCTGCGGGACGCTTCGTCGTCACTTGACCGCTCCGCGTGCTGTCACTCTACTGACGCGTCGTAATCACTCGACAGCCCCGCGCGTTTTCACTCTGCTGGACGCGTCGTCATCACTCAGCAGCTCCGCACATCGCCACTCGGTGAGACATGTCGTCATCACTCGGCAGCTCCACGCATCGCCATTTGGCAAGATACGTCTTCGTCACTCGGCCGTTCCACGCGTCGTCACTCAGCTGGATGCTCCTTCGTCACTCGGCAGGCCCGTGCGCTGTCACTCTATTGGACGGGTCGTCATCACTCGTTAGCTCCGCGCATCGTCACTCGGCGAGACGCTCCTTCGTCACTCGACCAGTCCGCGCGTCGTCATTCGGCTGGACGCTCCTTCGTCACTCGGCCGCTCCGCACGCCGTCACTCAGCTGGACGCTCCTTCGACATTCGGCCGCTTCGCGCGTTGCCGCTCCGTCAAAGACTTCTTCATTGCCTGGCCGCTCCGCGCGTCGCCGCTCCGTGAGGCACATCTTCATCATTCGGACGGTCGTGCACCGTCAGACAGCTAAGTTATTTTTACGCATTGCATTCAATTAAATAATTATTTATGCATTACCGAGTGTCAAGTAAGTCGCATATGACGTTCACTCTGAGGCCACACCACCAAGTGTACCTCTGCGCTCGGTTCTTTATCTTCATGTCGGATCCTTCACTTTCTCAAGTTCAGTCGGATCCTTCACCCTTTAGACTCTGGCTGGTTTTGAACCAGCAAGCACCTGGCACACCCAGCGGATGTCTATGGGTGTAATTTACATGAATCAGTTCAACAAACATTAAATTACTTCAAGATTTTTTTTATGTTAGCATGTGTTATTTTTCATACACAGGTTACCTGGACGCCTCCGTGCGCCATTCTCGCGATATGTTGGACTCGGCCGCCTCGCGCGCAGTCACTTGGTCGGACACTTCCGCGACAACATTCTCGACTCGGCTGCCCCGAGCGTCGTTACTTGACCGCCCCGTGAGTCGCCACTCAGTGAGACGTATCTACCCCACTCGGATGCCCCGCGCATCGCCACTTTGCTGGATGAGTTTACATCGCTTGGCCGCCCAGCGCGTCGTCACTCAGCAAGGCACATCTACTTCACTCGGATGGCTCGCGCATCGCTACTCCGTGCGGCACATCATCACCCGGCCGCCCCGCGCGTCGCCAGTCAGTGAGACATATCTGCATCACTCGGTCGCTCCACACACCATCACTCAGCTGGACACTCCTTCGTCACTCGGTCGCTCCGCGCACCGTCACTCAACTGGACACTCCTTCGTCACTCGGTCGCTCCGCGCACCATCACTCAGTTGGACGCTCCTTCGTCACTCGGCCGCTCCACGCACCATCACTCAGTTGGATGCTCCCTCGTCACTCGGTCGCTCCGCGCACCGTCACTCTATTGGACGCTCCTTGGTCACTCGGCCGCTTTGCGCATCATTATTCAACTGGACGCTCCTTCGTCACTCGGTCGCTCCGCGTGTCGTCACTCAACTGGACGCTCATGTGCCATCAGACAGCTAAGTCATTCTTTATACGTTGCATTCAATTAAATAGTTGTTTCCGCATCACCAAGTGTCGAGGAAGTAGCACATGACGTTCACTCGGAGGCCACGCCACCGAGTGTATCTCTACGCTCGGTTATTTATTTTTATGTGGGAACGCTTTACTTCTGCTTCGTTTAGGTCCAGTACTCAAATGAGTTCAGTCAGATCCTTCACTTGCACAAGTACAGTCGGATCCTACACTCTGTTGGACCCTTGCTGGTCCCGAACAAACAAGCACCTGGCATACCCAATGGGTGTCTATGGGTGTTATTTACACAAATTATTTCAGCAAAGATCAAATTACTTTGATAAAATTTTATGTAGGCTTGTGCTATTTTTCATACATAGGTTACGAGATCACTCGATGCATCTGTCCGTCATCTTCGTCGCTACTCAGGCTCAGTTGCCGCAACGGTCATTCGCGTGTTTCCACTTGTTCGGACACCTCCTCAATGACATGCTGGTCTCGTCGTCCCGTGCGCTGTCACTTGTTCAGATGCCTCCACGACGACATGCTCGACTCGGTCGCCCCGCGCATCGTCACGTGTTCGGACGCCCCCTCGATGACGTACTGGACACGGCTGCCTCGCGTACCGTCACTGGGTCAGACGCCTCCTCGACATACAACACTTGGCTGCCCCACGCGTTGCCACTCAGCCGGACTCATCTACCTCACTCGGATGCCCCGCGCATCGCCACTCCGTGTGGCACGTATTCATCACTCGGCCGCCTCGTGCGCCATCGCTCGGCTTAGCGAACCTCACTTCGCCTAAGTCAAAAACTACTCCGAGTGTAGACATTCTCCACTCTCGGGGGCTTAGCTGCGATTCCGTATCGCCTAAGTCAAAAACTACTCCGAGTGCGGACATCCTCCACACTCGGGGGATTAGCTGCGATTCCGTATCGCTATCGCCTAAGTCAAAAACTACTTAGAGTGCGGACATCCTCCACACTCGGGGGCTTAGCTATGATTCCGTGTCGCCTAAGTCAAAAATTACTCCAAGTGCCGACATCCTCCACACTCGGGGGCTTAGCTGCGATTCCGTATTGCCTAAGTCAAAAACTACTCCGAGTGGGGACATCCTCCACACTCGGGGGCTTAGTTGCGATTTCATATCGCCTAAGTCAAAAACTACACCGAGTGTGGACATCCTCCACACTCGGGGGCTTAGCTGCAATTATGTATCGCCTAAGTTAAAAACTACTCCAAGTGTGGACATCCTCCACACTCGGGGGCTTAGTTGCGATTCCGTATCGCCTAAGTAAAAAACTACTCCGAGTGAAGACATCATCCACGCTCGGGGGCTTAGCGGCGACTCCGTATCACCTAGGTTAAAAACTACTCTGAGTGAGGACATGATCCACACTCGGGGGGCTTAGCCGTGACTCTATATCGCCTAAGTTAAAAAAACTACTTTGAGTGAGGACATGATCCACACTCGGGGGCTTAACTGCTAACCTGATTCGCCTAAGTTAGAAACTACTCCGAGTGAGGACATCATCCACACTCGGGGACTTAGCCTTGATCCAGAAATCATATAAGGCAGACTCAATAAGCATTCAACATGCCAAACACACGAAGATTTACCCGACTGGCCTAGTTCTAGGCTATATTTATTTACCGTGCCCAGCACACAAATATCAGTCTGACTGATTCAGCTCCAGATTGCAACAATTTACTACGCCAAGCGCATCAGAGTTCACCTGTTTAGTTCAGTTCTGCACTGGAAGACTTAAACCCTCTGCCCGACTCATCTAGTTTGACAGAGGCTCGGAGACTACACTCAGTGGGTGCACTCAGCATGCCCCCACTGGAAGAGAAATAAAAAACATTCTGCTCGGTCAGTTTCGACAACAGCATTGAAGTTCAACAAACTCAACAGACTCCAACCGACTGTCAGTAATCATTGTGAGTCTCAGGGGCTACTGTTGGGGATACACAAAACAGGTAGGCCCATGAAGGGTCGGAATATCATAACAGCATGGGGTCCACACATCAGGTGGGTCCAGATAAATACATACATACTATCCACTCGGCAAGCAATGTTCCATCCACTCGGATGGCAGTCAACCACTCGACAGTATGACTGACTCGGATATGCGAGGACCAACAGTCGGCAAGGCAGTCGAAGCATAGACAAGGTTCTATAGTGGGCTGACATTATGGCATCAATGCCCCATCTTGTAACATAGAAGGTGAGGGGGGGTGGCGCACTCTATATAAGCCACCCCCACCACATAGCCGAGGGCTAGCTTCTTCTCCCCGGGCAGGCTCATTCTTCCCCGTGGAGCTCTGGCTCTCTCTAGTCTTAGGACTTAGCTAGGAGATCCGTTCTCCCCTCTCTCAAATATACCATGTAACTTATGTCCATGACAGATAAAGCAAAGCCTCTCCGGAGCATGAGACGTAGGGTTCTTATCTCCATCGTGAGAGGCCCGAACTCGCTAAAATCACTGTGTCACCCATTTGCATCTTGATAGAACATGCTCCGTTATCCTACCCCTCTCTAATGTCGGAATCGTTCCCACGACACCAGGGTCCCTGGCGTCTAGCCCCTGGCCTCCGTAAAACTCCTTTTGCACGTTCATAAAGCCTTGTGGGCTTTACCCCTTGGCCCAAATAAAGTGTTCTTGTACCTCGAACATTTCAGGAAACATCCGAAACCCCTTCCGGTGAATTCTGGAACCCTTTCGGAGACCAAACACTATTATCCCATATATCAATCTTTACCTCCGGACTATTCCGGAGCTCCTCGTCATGTCCGGGATCTCATCCAGGACTTCGAACAACTTTCAGTCACCAACATAATAACTCAACTATACTTATATCGTCACCAAACGTTAAGTGTGTAGACCCTGCGGGTTCGAGAACTATGCAGACATGACTGACACACCTACGGTCAATAACCAATAGCGAGACCTGGATGGCCATATTGGTTCCTACATATTCTACGAAGATCTTTATCGGTTGAACCTCTATGTCAAGGATTCAGTTAATCCCGTATGATGTTCCCTTTGTTTTTCGGTATCTTACTTGCCCAAGATTCGATTGTCGTTATCTCCATACCTAGTTCAGTCTCGTTATCGACAAGTCTCTTTACTCGTTTCTTAATACAAGACCACATGACTAACACCTTCGGCAGTTTGCTTGCAATGCTTGTTGTGATGTCGTACTACCGAGTGGGCCCTAAGATACCTCTCATCGCACGGGGTAAAAAATCTCGGTCTTGATCCATGCCCACTCAACAGACAGCTTCGGAGATACCTGTAGAGCATCTTTATAGTCACCTAGTTACATTGTGACGTTTTATACACACAAGGTATTCCTCTGGTGTCAGTGATTTGCATGATCTCATGGTCATAGGAACAGATACTTGACATGCAGAAAACTATAGCAATAAACTGACACAATCATATGCTACGTTCATAGTTTGGGTCTTGTCCATCACATCATTCTCCTAATGATGTGATCCCGTTATCAAATGACATCTCATGTCTATGGCTAGGAAACCTCGACCATCTTTGATCAACGAGCTAATCTACTAGAGGCATACTAGGGACACAGTGTTGGCTATGTATCCACACATGCATTTGAGTTTCCAATCAATACATTTATAGCATGGATAATAAATGATTATCATGAACAAGGAAATATAATAATAACCATTTTATTATTGCCTCTAGGGCATATTTCCTACAGTGATGATGGTAGGCTTCTCCGGTGTCCGCTCGTCTGCGCTCGGACCGTGTCGACCTTCACTCCATATTCTCAGCGTCCGGGCTCTACTTTTATTGAAGGGCTGGCCCTCTACCAGCTCGGTCCATTCCTCGTCTCGCATCCGGTGCGGCTGGACTGACCTTGTCTCGTGCACATGTGCTGGGCCGAGCTCATCTCGCGCATGTTGCAAAAGGACCAACCTCGTCTCGCACAAGGTGTCGCGATACCGATCTCGTCTCGCGCCCGGTGCTACAGGACGAGTCGATGGAGGCCGTTTTGACCGGCATATTGGGTCTCGGGGCTGGGAAACTGCCCAGCGGTGGGAAAGGCATGGCCTTTCCATTCGTCTCTTTTGTTTGGGTAGAGGCGGATCTCAGGCAAGGAGGTGTCAAGGTCGTGAATGCCGGGGCGGCGGCCCTGGAGGTGGTTGCGCGGTGCTCTTAGGCAGAGCGTGTGGCTTGGTGCTGGCCGGTGGCCATGGCCGTGTGGGCGGCATGGCAGTCAGGGTGTGGAGTTCGGCGGCAGTGAGTGTTGGCCGGGGTGAAAACCTGTTCCATCTTCAGACGGACTGGCGGCGTTAAAGCTCGTTCCCTTCTTGAAGGTGTCGTCGTTGCTCTCACCGCCCGTCGTGTGGCTCTAGGGGAAACTCTGATCCTTGGATTGGGTTGTGGTGGCACTATAGTGTTGTCCCCTTCTTGAAGGTGTCGCCCTGGAGCCCACGGTTCGTCGTATGCGCCTTCATTTCTTCACGGTGGCAAGTCCTCGGTTAAGCCCTCGGTTGATCTTGTAGTGCTAGGGATAGTGTTTCTACGATCAACGCCGATGTATCCTGCCTTGTCTGTGTGTATGTGTGTGTGTGTTGGGGTGGCATGCGTTTGTATCGGGATGTTGTTGATCGTTGCTTTATACATAAAGCAGGACGAAAGACTTTTTCGGTAAAACCACCTCCTACATCTCTCGCACTTCCTATATGATGCCCACACCGCTTACTGCGCCACATTCATGCTACGCCAGAGCATGCAATGACCGACATTAATTCTGCGTGATGTGATCGGACGAGAGGGTGACACCGATCGATGTGACCTCTCAGGAGACGCTGCTTCAATGTAGGCGCAACGTCCCGAAGGGTGACCGGAGGAGCGGCTCTCGCCGCCGCCACACCAAGCTGGTAGTGGCCTGTCCCATGTGATCTCTGCGAAGGCACTCGGTTGCATTTGACTCTACCTCGACGATGGCGACAACAACTCGTCCTCCTGAAGCGCAATTACGGCGCAGGAGTATGTTGACAGGTGATACGTCTCCAACGTATCTATAATTTATGAAGTATTCATGCCATGTTACAATAATTCTATATGATTTTTTGTATGATTTTATTAGAACTAACCCGGACTGACGTTGTTTTCAGCATAACTACCATGGTGTCGTTTTTTGTGCAGAAATAAAAGTTCTCGGAATGGTCTGAAAATTTACGGTGATTTTTTATGGACCAAAAGAGACCCCCAAAGCACAAGAGTTGGGATAGGAAGTGGACAAGGAGACCACAAGCCTGTTGGGCGCCCCCTAGGCTACTCCCCCGTGGCTAGTGGACTCCTCGAGCACCCACTTGACATGAGACCGACGCCAAAAATTCCTATAAATACCAAAAAACCCTATAAAGAAACCTAGATCGAGAGTTCCGCCACCGCAAGCCTCTGTAGCCACGAAAAACCAATCGGGAGCCCGTTCCGGCACCTTGTTAAAGGGGGAAACCATCACCGGAGGCCATCTTCATCATCTCGGTGGTCTTCATGACGAGGAGGGAGTAGTTCACCCTCGGGGCTGAGGGTATGTACTAGTAGCTATGTGTTTCATCTCTCTCTCTCTAATGTTCTTGAGATGGCATGATCTTGATGTACCGCGAGCTTTATTAATATAGATGAATCATATGGATATTTCCCCTCTCTATCTTCTTGTGATGAATTTAGTTTTCCCTTTGAAGTTTGCTTATCGTATTGAGTCTTTAAGGATTTGAGAACACTTGTGTATGTCTTGCGATGGGATATCTGTGGTGACAATGGGATGTTCTATTGATCCACTTGATGTATATTTTGGTGATCAACTTGTGGGTTCCGTGACCTTGGGAATCTATGCATAGAGGTTGGCACACATTTTTGTCTTGACTCTCCAGTAGAAACTTTAGGGCACTCTTTGAAGTACTTTGTGTTGGATTGAACATGATGAATCTGAAATTGTGTGATGCATATCGTATAATAAAGCCCATGGGTACTCGTGGTGACATTGGAGTATCTAGGTGAAATTAGGGTTTTGGTTGATGTGTATCTTAAGGTGTTATTTTAGTACGAACTCTAGGGTTGTTCGTGACACTTATAGGGATAGCTCATAAGATTGATCGGAAAAGATAACTTTCAGGTGGTTTCGTACCCTACAATAATTTCTTCGTTTGTTCACTGCTATTTTTGACTTTGGAGTGAACTCTTTGCCACGTGTGAGAGATTTACATATGATTCAACTATGTTAGTATTGTTGAGAGAAATTGCACTAGTGAAAGTATGAACCCTAGGCCTTGTTTCTAAGCATTGCAATACCGTTTGTGCTCACTTTTATCATTAATTACCTTTCTGTTTTTATATTTTCAGATTACAAAAACCTATATCTACCATCCATATTACACTTGTATCACCATCTCTTCACTGAACTAGTGCACCTATACAATTTACCATTGTATTGGGTGTGTTGGGGACACAGGAGACTCTTTGTTATTTGGTTGCAGGGTTGTTCGAGAGAGACCATCTTAATACTACGCCTCCCACGGATTGATAAACCTTGGGTCGTCCACTTGAGGGAAAATTTCTACGGTCCTACAAAATTCTGTGCTTGGAGGCCCAACATGAGTCTATAAGAAGAAGGTTGTGTAGTAGACATCAAGCTCTTTTCTGGCGCCGTTGCCGGGGAGGTGAGTGCTTGAAGGTATATCTTTAGGTCTTGCAATCAAATCTTTTAGTTTCTTGTTTTTTACTAGTTTGGTTTTATAAAAGAAAATTACAAAAAATGGAATTGAGTCTGCCTCATATGCTTCATCTTTTTAATGTCTTTCGTGAAAATGATGGAAAGGAAAATTGTGCTCAAGTGTTAGAAGAAGAAGTTATTAAAATGTTTGGCACTAAATCTTTGAGAGATGAGCATGATTGCAATGTTGTGAGTATGAATTCTGTGAATATTCATGATGCTAATGATATGGTAAGCCACAAGCTTGGGGATGCTATGCTTGATGAATATGATATTTTTAGTCCCCCCAAGTTTTGATGAGCAAAACTATTATGATGATGGCATGCCTCCTATCTATGATGATTATTGTGATGACACGTATGCTATAAAGAGTAATGAAAACCATGAAACCCATTATTATGATTTTAATATTCAATGTGGTTATGTCAATCAAGTGTCACATGATAGTTATTTTGTTGAGTTTGCTCCCACTACTATGAATGAGAAGAAGTTTACTTATGTGGAGAGTGATAAATTTTCTATGCTTGTAGATCATGAAAATAATACTATATGTGATAGTTATATTGTGAAATTACTTCATGATTCTATTGAAAATTATTATGAGGGAGGAATATATGCTTGTAGGAATTGCAATAATATCAAGTTTCCTCTCTATGTGTTGAAAGTTTTGAAGTTAGGTTTGTCTTGCCCTCCTATGCTAGTTGATTCTTGATTACATAATTTTTTTCTCAAAAAATCCCTAGGAATAGGAAGTGGGTTAGACTGAAATGTTCTTGTCATGAGATTCATGATGCTCTCTTGCATGTTTCAATTACTATTCCTATGTGAGCATCATTGAAATCACCATGCGTAGCTAAAAGGCATTAAAGAAAAGTGCTTGTTGGGAGACAACCCAACACTTTTACTTTCTGTTTTGATGTGTTCACATGATTAATATACTGTAGTAATCATGTTTTGTGTCTTTTATTTCAATAAAGTTCCAAGTAATGAAGTAAACCTTTGGGATACTGTGGATACTTGCTTGTTTGATTCTATGCAAAAACAGAAAGTTTTGCGTCCAGTATATGAATTATGTGATTTTACTGGAGAGTTAAAAAATTCTGAAATTTGTACACAACATTGCTATGCACATTCTGTGATATGTCCTAATTTCAGAATTTTTAGAGTTAGGTAAGTTTGGTGATCATTCAGATCTTTACAGACTGTTCTGTTTTTGACAGATTCTGTTTGCATGCATAGTTTGCTTGTTTCAAGTGTTCCTATAGATTTTATTGAGTAATATAAATTGTGAGAATGATGGAAGACAGTTGCTATCATGTGTTAATAATTATGAATATTGTCTTGACAGTACCTAAGTGAATGATATCTCTTTATTACACTAACCCTTCTCACAAAGTTCCGTTAAGTTTTGTGTGATTGAAGTTTTCAAGTTTTGGGTGAGATACCGAGATGAGGAGAATAAGGAGTGAGAAGAACCTAGGCTTGGGGATTCCCAAGGCACCCCCGAAGTAATATCCAACGAATATTCAAGCGCCTAAGCTTGGGTATGCCCCGGAAGGCATCCCCCCTTTCGTCTACAACACTATCATTATATCTCACTTGGAGCCATATTTTTATTCGTCACATAATATGAGTTCTGCTTGGAGCATCATTTTATTATTTTTTCTCTGTTAGTTGTTATTCATAATATTGTTTTCCGATAAAAAGTTCCAAGAATTTCCTTTAGGATGCTTGAATTGCATGTTTCATATGTGATGTGTGAAAACAGAAACTTTTGCTATAGTATTTGAATTTTCATATTTCACTAGAACGTGGAAAATTTATGAATTGTTTTACAAAGTATTGTCATATAATTTTTTTAGTATGTCCTAAAGTTTTATAATTTTTTGAGTTACAAAAGTACACTGGTTTAATAGATTTCTACAGACTATTCTGTTTGGACAGATTGTTGTCATAGTTTTGTTATCTACTTATCCTATAGTTTCCATAGACTATATTGGTAGATATAAATTGTCGAAATAATAGTATACAGTAACTAAT
Source organism: Hordeum marinum (assembly GCA_022496015.1). Taxonomy (NCBI): domain Eukaryota; kingdom Viridiplantae; phylum Streptophyta; class Magnoliopsida; order Poales; family Poaceae; genus Hordeum; species Hordeum marinum. The sequence continues at coordinate 122,397,071 of CM039673.1, read as the reverse complement.
GTTTAAAAATTATTGTGCAACTTGTCTTGGCAGTACATAAAGAGTTGATTTATTATTATGTGTACTAACCTATCTCACCAGTTCTTTTCGAGTTTTGTGTGGATGAAGTTTTTGAGAATAGGTGAGACCATGATATGAGAGGATTGAAAGAGATACAAAAGCTCAAGATTTAGGATGGCCAAGGAATCCCAAGTAAATATTTCAAGAAGTTTCAATAATCTAAGCTTGGGGATGCTACGCATCCCATCTCTCTTCGTCAACTATAGCTTAGCCTATGTTGAGCCTAAATTTTTATTCGTTCACGTGATGCGTCCTATTCTTGGAGTGCTTTTTTTATTTTGCTTGATGTTTAAATAAAAATACTCATATATGAAAATATTTATTAAGAAAGAGAGAGAGAAAGTCCTCACATAGCTACTTAATTTTTTGACTACTCATTGATCTTCACTTATATGTTTTGGAGTAGTTTTGTCATTTACTCTCGTGCTTCACTAATATCCTATGAGTAAATGGTTGAATGAATTGAATATCATAAATCTGAAATTATATATGTTTTATATGCTTATGCCATGGGGATTAATGACTTCACATATAAGAAGTATAGGTGGTAAAATCTATTGAAAGTTAGCAAACACCGCATTGGTCACTTGAACAATTCATGAAAGAATATTGAAGGAAGAGAGACTTCACATATAAATATACTATCTTGGACATATTCTATGATTGTGAATACCCATTAATTATTTTCAAACTTGAGAAAATTAGTTGAAGTTGGACAAGGAAGACAACGTAATGAGTTATGCTTGGGTATATTTGTATAGAAGTTATATTTTTATGGATTTTCCAACATGTGGTGCTTTCTTCCACCTCATACTAGCCAAAATTTCTGCACTAAGTAGAAATACTACTTGTGCGTCTAAACACCCTTAAACCCAAAGTTGTTCCATGTGAGTCCACCATACCTACCTATATGCGGTATTTACCTGCCGTTCCAAGTAAATTTGCATGTGCCAAACTCTAAACCTTCAAATAATATTCTGTTTTGTATGCCTGAATCACTCATATAGTGACAAGGGGCTGTCAGTATCTTTCATGCTAGGTGGGTTATTCTCACGATATGTGTTGATTCACTATCATTCACGAGAAAGTGGATGGTATTCGGGATGCCCAGTTCCATGCTCAAAAATGAAATCAAAATATAATGAAACAAAACTCCCCCACAATTGTTATTTGTATGGACGGTACCCATGGATTCGGCTCGCCGTGGAGTGTGATTGATTGGTGGAGGTGGAGTAGAAACTTTACCATTCTGTTTGGGAACCGCCTATAATGTATCTAGCATGGAAGATACCGAGATCTCTTGGTTGTTATGTTGACAATGAAAGCATACCACTCAAAATTATTATTCATCTCTGTTTTAAAAGCTCGAGCTCTGGCACCTTTGCAAATCAATGCTTCCCTCTGCGACGGGCCTATCTTTTACTTTCTACTACTTACCTTTATACAAGAGTCAGGGTGATCTTCACCACTTCCTATATTTTGCATTTTTCTCTTGGCAAGCATCACGTGGTGGGGAAAGATCCAAGCATATATGTCCATTCAAATATATTTGATCATGAATAATTATTGTTGAAAATTATCTATATGATAAATAAGTTTGGAGGTGAAACATTAAGCCCCTATCTTTCTCTATGTTCGACGGATGCCAATTGCTCTAAAAATATGCTTTGAGTGTTAGCAATCATGGAAGACTATATGATAGTTGAGTATGTTGAATTTGCTAAATCAAAGCTCTTACATAGACCCTTCCAGAAAATAAGATGAATTGCAATTGTTTGGTGACTGAAAGCATAGTTTGTTAGTTTTCAAGAAACTTTATGGTCTATGCTTTAACACATGAATAGTTTGTTACTTCATCATGAGAAGTTTTGTGAGATGAGCTATTGTTTATGATATATAATGATGCTAGAAAAAGTGTTTGGAAAAATCATTGATCAAATTTATGCACTATGCTAGCATTCACACTTCATAAATTATTTCTTTTATCATTTACCTACTCGAGGACGAGCAGGAATTAAGCTTGGGGATGCTGATATGTCTCCAAAATATCTAGAATTTATGAAGTATTCATGCCATGTTTACAATAATTATATATGATTTTGGTATGATTGACGGTGTCCTGGACTAGAGGGTACTCACCACGTCGTCTCCCGACCAGTGGATCGGGCCGAGGACCCCCGTGATGATTCACTAGTGGGCCACTTCGGGCAGCCCATGCCGAATACAAGGAGGATTTCACAAGACTTGGCGCACAGGACAAGGACTCCTCTAAACCCTAGGCCTACGATGCTTATATAAATCGAGGTTAGGCTAGTCAATAGATCAATATATGACATCTCATAATCTTGTGGTAGATACATGTACTCTGTATTATCCCCATATCAATACAATCAAAAGCAGGACGTAGGTTATTATCTCCTTGAGAGAGCCCGAACCTGAGTAAAATCATGTGTTCAAGTTACCATCGCTCCAAGACGCCTAGCTTAGGACCCCTACTACGAGATACACCGGTTTTGACACTGACATTGTGCTTTCATTGGGAGCCTACTGGGTAGTCGCCGCGGTGCGATGGGAATTCAGACCGGCTCCATCTTGGTCTACGCGTCGGAACCAAGTTACATCGTCAATGTCGGCATCTTCGTCGCCGACTTGACTGTTCACCTCGACTAAGCCGAGGACTGCGCGCCACGTCGGATCATCTATATCGTACGGGTTTCTTCATCAACATCAACTCCAATCTCAACCAAGATCATGGAAGAATCCTCCATGGTGCTCGAGGGCTCAACGTCAACATTGCCCTCACGCGATCATGCAATTTTTTTGGACAGCAAATTCGTGTTCGCCGTTCCCGCCTCCCTGAGTGTCGCTTTGACGATTGCTTTAGTGGAATTGTGCGGAGTTGGATCTAGAACAACCTTGCAAAATTTCGTCGCGTTCTGGTGAAGGAATATCCGGCGATCTACAATATACCAGACCCCTATGGAATCTGGATGAGTTTAGGACGAGGAGTCCAGTATCTAGCTCGGATTTCCGTTGGTAAATCTCACCGTTCATCAGCTGCGGAATTCCTATACCGATCACCCCTCAAACTTTCAGCTCGATCCGACCGTCCAAACTTCGGAAAACGTCTAATGAGTAAAACGAATTTTGGATCTATTTTCTGCGGGAAAACTAATCCGACCCAAGTTCATATTTTTCATGAACGGGTTGTGAGGGGTCCTTTTTGAAGGAAATTTTCTCATCACCTCGGTCAACCGACCAATAGTTTGGCATCGCGAGGGCTGAATAATCGTCAAGCGAACCTCGTTATCCGCAGGTTGTACGGGTCGACCGCTTCGTTGCTTCATCAAACCAGCATTGACCTTGTCACAAATTCCGACCTACGTCGGCATTACCGCGCCGTTACTTTTTCAAGCTGACGTCCACCACACCAGCCTGCTTTGACACATTGCTTGACATGGGGCTCTAGCGTCACCTTACTGATCTGCTCTGTCACCTCGGCTAGACTCGGGGCTTTGTCATCTCCTCATCAACCCGCTCCGGAAAATTAGGCGTCATTAGCCGACCAGCTTCGACACCTCGGCTGGCATGAGACTTCAGCGTCACCAGCCGACCAGCTTCGACACCTCGTCTGGCATGAGAATTCGGCGTCACCAGCCGACCAGCTTCGACACCTCGGCTGGCGTGAGACTTCGGCGTCACCAGTTAACCTGCTTCAACACCTCGGCTAGCATGAGACTTCGCTGTCACTAGCCGACCTGCATGAGACTTCGGCGTCCACCGACCACAGCTTCGCCATGTTAACTGGACCGAGTACTTCATCTCGCCACATTGACCATACTGCGTCGCCACTTTGTCAAGTCAAACTCTCCGTTCAGGCACCTTAGCGCCCAGGCCATATTCCTTTACTTATTTGCTTCACTTAAATTAACTAAGTAGAAGAATTTAAAAAAAATATTATTACCTTTATTTGTTATTACTCTTGTGTTGCACTATTTTATGTGTGCAGGTAATCTGCTTCGGCCGTGTCACGCGGTCAGTTTGGCGTCACTTTGTCGACCTACTCTACCATCTCTGTTGGACCGTGGGCTTCGCCTCACCACATAGGCCGAGCCGTGTCACTACTTCTGAATGCCGAGCTCCTCGCTCGGTCATCTCGGGCTTGGGGGTTGGGACCTCGGTCATGCCAAAGACTATGCACCATATTGGATCTGTCAAAAGTTTGATGTACGTCCTCGTCCCACCACAAGCCCGGATCGCGTCATCGACACCGAGCACAGTAACTACCTAAGTCACTTTCATGTTAAAATATTTTCAGCTTTCTAATTTTGTTCAGTTCGACCAAGCGTTATAGTTTTTTGATACAAAGTTGTTTGTGAAAAACTTTCTTTGTCAAAACTTTGTTTGTTACAAACAAATTGAAATACCCCGTTTACTTGGGGGCTTCCTTTGTAAAACTTTTTCTCTTTGCATGTGATTATTATTTTACAACTTCTTTCCTTGCTCGTGTATTATGCCAAATTATGCATCATGTTGACTTAAGTGTTCCGCAAAGCTGGGTTGCCTGGCTCCTGTGCTTACCCCTACGTTCCTGATTGTTCGGCTAGGGAGTAAAGGGAGCACCTGTGTGATTGTTATGATCGGGTTATCCGAACTCGTACCTCAGACTGGTGAAGCCAAAAGCTAGCACTCTTATTGTTTTCAACTATGGTCAGCACACGACGGAACTCACGCGTACACAAATCTATTGCGCAAGTCTCATAGTAATCGTGAGCGACCAAAGAAACATACCATTGGAGGCACTATTTTCTTTGAACATGCTTCTTACATTACATAACTAATATAGCATTAGTTCTTCGGGTGCACTTTGTCTGTTACAGCCTCACGGCCTGATTGCCTGGTTATCCAAAACACTGTTGATATTCTCGGTAGGCGGAGTAGATAACACTTTTCGGCGATTGGCTAAAGAGGGAGAAGCCGATGGTCGGTTAGGACGCGTTCAAAGTTCGGGCGAACACATATATTATATAAGTACTTCAGTACATACAATCATTATACATAAAATTCTTTTACCCAAGTCACTTGGGGGCTCTTAAAATAATATGAGCCGTTTTATAATAGATGTTTTCTTCTTAGTCGTTGAAAAGTCTTTTTCTACCACTCCTTTCTCCACTCAAGGGTATGATCAATAGCCGGGTGGCCTGGTTTCTCTCTAAAGCCGCTCGCGTTTAGTTCACTAAACTGGCCTCAGACACACTCTGCCTTCGGGATAGGGAGGTTAAAGCCGAAGGCTGGCCCACTTGAAGAGTAGAGATCGGATGTGTCATGTCAAAGCACGACGGAAGCACAATTTTAAGACCAATTTTGCATTGGCACCAAAAACTTGATTCAATCTAGACGTAAAGTTTTTTACGCTAGGTTTTTGGTCTTTTGAGCTTACAACATCTTTCACCTATTCTATGTTTTCCTTTCACGAAGCGGGACATTCTCTTGGTTGAGGTGTTCAGCGTGATGGTCTTGTTGGGAAAATCTTTTCTAAACTATAGTTCGGCATCTTTCGTGCTAAACTCCACCTCGGTGTTGTCAAAACATACATGACAGTTGAACTAGTTCTCGAGGAGGTACGATCCTATTGTCGGCCATGTTGGCCAACCCAAGTCTCGGGGCTACTGCATTGACAATTCAATGTAGAATATTTAAGTGCAATACAGTTTTCAAGGAGATTATGATCCTCAGGTTGGTCGGCCGCACCCAACCTGAGTCTCGAGGTCTGTGTACACCGCTTTTGTGTTCCTAAGTATACTGTCGAGCTAGAAGTCGATCCTCAGGCCGATTTCGCAAATCGACCTGATTCTTAGGTGCTACTAGGATATGCGGTCTTATGTCATCCTTAAGGTGTGTCTCTGGTTTTAGATCGACATGCACCTTGAGGGCTACTGGCTATATATCTTGACAGAGAATAAATTGCACCAATCGAAAATATTCATAAAAAATCAGCCGATGGTCGGTGTGGTGCACCACCTCAAAAGCAGTCCAGCATAAAGCTTGGGCGCAAGTGGCTGGCTCCATAGAGAGCGTTTCCGGTATTAAGCTCGGACGAATTCCTTTAAGTTTTTAAGGTCCAATGTAATTTATGATACCTCGGACACGGATCATCATTGGAGCTCGGATGCAGTCCGGAGTTGGAGCTCGGAAGCAGTCCGGTATAAAGCTCAAGATCGAACATGCCTCAGAAGCAGTCCGACATAAAGCTCAGATGTGAATGGCTGCCTCCATAAAAGACTATTCCAGCATTTAAGCTCGGATGAAGTCCTCCAAACTTTCCAAGACTGAGGTAATCTATGACACTTCGGATGACGAATAGAATTAGACTTCGGCTACAAAAAGACTCCTCGGACGCAGTCCGACATCAACTCGGACGCGAGTGGTTGTCTCCCTAGAGGGCTTTTCCGGAATTATGTTTGGTTGAACTCCTCCACACTTTTGATGGCCGAGGTAGTCTATGACACCTCGGATGCCGACCAGCGTTCGGATGCCGAGGTAGTCTATGAAACCCAATGTAAGTTATCTCAAAGTCTTCGGTGCGAAATGCTGGATTAGAGATCCTCACCATAGTTCTAAATTTGCACCGAAAGCACATGAAGGTTTTATGCTTGGTTACGGAAATGACTCGCACACCTACAGAGTCTTCAACACCTACCACCACAAGGTTGTGGAAACTGTAGATGTGCGGTTCAATGAAACTGATGGCTTGCAAAGAGAGCACCTACCTTCTGTGTTAGATGAATAGTCTCCTGAGGAATCCATTAAGCTAAAGGCTACTGAAGAGATCATACCCACTGAGGAAGTCATTCCAACGAATGAACACATTCATGCTGATACACCTGAAGAAAATGGTGCTGAAGAAAATCCTCAGCCACGTCAACCTGCTCGTCCAAGAGTTGCAAATGAAGTGCAGATTGACAAAATCATCGATGACAACAATGCACCAGGTCGTCTCACTTGCTCACAAGCTTCACATTTGATTAACTTTTGTGGGCACTTTGCCTTTGTCTCTATCATAGAGCCCACCAAAGTTGATGAAGCATTCAAGGAGCCTAAGTGGATTCAAGCTATGCAAGAGGAATTATATCAATTCAAGCTCAACAATGTGTGGGAACTTGTCAAGCGGCCAGATCCTCGCAAGCATAACATCATAAGTACCAAGTCGATCTACCGCAACAAGCAATATGAAAATGGCCTTGTGGTAAGGAATAAGGCTCGTCTTGTAGCTCAAGGCTACACACAGATTGAGGCAATTGACTTTGATGAAACTTTTGCACCTGTTGCTAGACTTGAAGCTATTCGCATATTGCTTGCTTATGCTGACCAGCATGATATCATCTTATATCAAATGGATGTGAAAAGTGCATTCTTCAATGGTAAGCTTGAGGAAGAAGTATATGTTCCTCAACCCCCAGGTTTTAAAGACCCTAAGCATCCTGACAAAGTCTTCAGACTCAACAAGGCCCTCTATGGCCTCAAGCAGGCTCCCTAGACGATCCTTAGTCTGTTGGTCCTCGAAGAAGCAGAACTGCATTTCACTATCTACTGCTGAAGTTGAGTACATTATTGCTGGTTCATGTTGCACTCAGTTACTGTGGATGAAGCAAACCCTCAAGGACTACGGCATCAAGTTGAAGAATGTGCCTCTCTACTGCGACAACGAGAGTGCCATCAGGATTGCTTACAACCCAGTTCAACATTCCAAGACCAAGCACATCCGGATTCGTCATCACTTTCTTCAAAATCATGTACTCAAGGGCGACATCTCCATCGACCACATTCCCACTGAAGAACAACTGGCCGATATCTTCACAAAGACCTTGGATGAAAAGAGATTTTGCAAGTTGCGGTGTGAGCTAAATATCTTAGAATCGTCGAATGTTCTTTGAAATAGGACACACATCCTAACACTTATGCAAAATTGATTACTTACATGTGCAACACACGAAGTAAATTTATTCTTCAATCAATGAAGAATAACCCTCTGAGTGTGAACAAATTAATGAAGAATTTGATTCTCAGAACCCTACGACAATTGTACGCGGTGTCTGAAGTCATCATTCTTATACGATGGGTCATGCCACCAACCATAGTTGAAATTCTTCAAGGTTGAGTTTTTCATCATTTTGCAAATTCTTCAAACTTTCAATTTCCTCAAGTTTGCAAATTCCTCAACTTTTCAAATTCTTCAACATTTCAAATTCTTCAAACTATGAAACTCATGTTCTTCATTGATTTTATACTTATATATTTCAGTTTTCAATGTCCTCAACAACATTCATTTATTGCTTATTCTTCAAGTTGATTTTCATCTAAGTGAATGTGATCGGACCCTTTCCTCTCTATGCTAAACTCAACTCAGTCTCTTCACAAATTCTTCATACGCTTTCTACTTTGCAACTCGTTCAAAGTTTTCACTATGTCCTTGAAAGCTGAAGAATTTGCGAACGGAAACTTTAAAATTTGCACTATCAAAAATTTTGGCGATTCCCGCTTAAACGGTTCCGATTCCCACTACTGGATAACCCATGATCCCCCACTATCGCCACCACTCAGTACGTGGGTGACACTTGTTGCTTGGAGAGCAAGGGTCAGGGGCAATCCAGTCCAAAATCTTCGGACGCATTGGTTTTCACTTCCATTATATATACCCCTCCCCTTTTATTGTGCTCGGTTACTCACTTCCTCTCTCTCTCGAGCTCCGACCTTGCGTCGCTGCTAAAATCATCGATGCCGGTGTGGAAGAGCTTCACTACCTTGACCTTGACGTCGTTGTACTCGTATCAGTCGCAGAAGTCTTCACCCTGCCGCTGTTGTAGTTGTCTCCCTCTACCAAGCTAGAGCGTGGGAGATCTAGACGGACGAACTTCCTCAATCTCATCTCATAGTTTGTTGTGTTCTTCATCAGGGTAAATAAAATTTATTTTTACTTCCCTTATTTGATCTTCAAGCTTTCCTAAATCTTCAGAAAGGTGTTTACTCTTCAAGAATCTCATTCTAAAGCACCTTACATGTACATTTACTTGATGACTTTCTCTAAGTTATGATTTTCTTCAAGATTCCTCAATTGTGTGAATCCTCAAATTTGCACAACTCTGGAACCTAAGACAAAGAACACTTAGTGAAATTCCTCGAGACATCAATGGTCAAATTCCTCACAATTATCTTTATTAAAAAATTCTGAGAACACATATGACCTCTTCAAATTCCTCGCACCTATACTTTGTTCACAGGTACAAACATGTTCGCTGATAAATCACTAGGTTCTCATCAACTTAACTCATTTGCAATGTTTCTTGAGAAAAAACTGTGAAGACCAAACTCAAACTACAGAGAACTGCCAAAACTGTAGTGAAGAAATTCAATGAAGACTCTGCTAGTGCTCCAAAGAAATCAATAATGAAGAAATCTGCTGTGAAGAACACTTCTTCAACATCAAAACCATCACAGCAGATTCCTCAAACTCAAAGGTCTCAACTTTCAAAGGCCTCAGATGCTGGTACTGTTGCTGCTCAGTCCTTTGCTGCTGCTGCAATGTCCTCAACTCCTGTGCATCTTGCATCATGTCAGAGGACAGATGGATTCTCAAAAGCTTCAAAAATCTCTGCAAGCTCTTGTGCTAAAGCAAAGTCTTCAACAAGCCCAACTGTGTTGAAACTGAAGAAAACCGCTAGACGAGGTCAAAGACCAACTCCTCACACAAGCAAAGTTGTGGTAACAGTACCCTCCGGAACTGAGGATGATGAACATGATGATGAAGTTGATGATGAAGAACTTGAAGAAATCATCCGAGAGAGCCAACAAAAGACTGCATTAGCCAAAGGCAGCTCTGTCCCACTTCTGCTGGATCCCAAGATGATCCTCAATTTCATTGTCATATGGCATGAGGATCCAAGCACCCCCACTTTCCTCACTGAACCTGCCTCTTGGTGTGGACCATGTCCTCACCCATTTCACTGCTGAGGAAAAATAAAAAAGAGAACAAGCTCAGAGAGGTAAGAGGAACAAGGCTCGAAAAGAAAACTTCATGAGGAACAACATGATGAATTTGACCCCAAATCAACTCATCAAAGTTCAGTCTTAAATTCGCTCCCTCTCTGAGGAACAAGAAAAGTATGATGCTGAATGGAAGGGCACCAAAGTGAGATTCGTCAGGGCTGCTCAAGCTACTGTTAAGGACCACAACACAAGGGTTGTAGCTCGATCGCAACCACAAATTCCTCGGGCTGATGAAACTGCTCAGCCTACTGATAAAAATGCTCCTGCACCTGAAGAAACAGCCAGCGCTACTGCAAAAAGTCAAACCGCTGATGAACATGCCAGGACAACCTCCATTGTTGTGCCTGAAGAAACTGACAGGCCAACTAAAGCTTTTGTTGTTCCTGAAGAAACTGACAGGCCAGCTGAAGCTTTTGTTGTGCCTGAAGAAACTGACAATCCAGCTGAAGCTTTTGCTGCGCCTGAAGAAACTGAACCCACCAAGACTACTGCATCAGTAGTGCCTGCAGAAACTACAGCTGCTGAGGAAACGGCTCTAAAGAGAAAATCGTCACCTTCAGATTCCTTAGATGTGAAGAAGTTGAAGACTGTGAAAAGTTCTTCAACTGGACCCATTGATGCTAATCCAATCTCCTCTACACCTGCCTATGAAATTATTCCATTTGGGGTTGACTATGTCATCCCAGACGAAGAAGATCAAGATCATTCTATTGCTTCGACAAAGCAGATTGATGAAGATTTTGAAGTTGAAGAAAATGCTTGAACTCCTCAGGTATCATCGCCCCAGCCTCAGTTCACTTCTAAGGAGGCTGGAGTTGAAGAATTTGATAAGGATGTAGACATTGGCAATACAACTCCTGTCATCAACGATAAACATTGGGAAACAGCTCACCCAAATTCACCAATGACTACTCCTCTGTCACAGATTCCTCAGTCCCCGGCCCAGACTGAAGAAATTCATGAAGGATCTGCTGACTTGACTGCCCAAGTCACTAAAGAAACTCCAGCAGCAATAGCTGATGACTCTACTGCTCCACCTGCCATTAAGGAAACAGCCTCACAAATTCCTGAGTCTGAAGAAATTCCTCTCATGCCAAAGGAGATCAAGGGCCGCTTCAAGCCAAATCTTCAACCAAATCCCACAATGCCGTTCAAAGGCCCAGCGCGCCCCAAATTCCTCAAAAAGCAATTTTTTCAATCAGCGCATGTTCTTGAGTGGACCAAATCCGTATGACTTAGCAAGGGCCGGACAAAGTAGATTCTGGACTGCCACTCAGATGAACTACTATGCATTACTCTTTTTTGAAAAGAAGAAAGTCTTCGAGCTCCATCAAATTACTCATGCTGACATGGAAACACTTCCATCATTCACGCCGGTGCTCCAAGTTCTTCATGATGCGGGCATTATTCCCTTCTGCGTAGACATCTGCGACTGGAATGAAGAATTTGTTGTCCGTTTGATGAACCTGCTCTTCCAAATCAACTTGCAAGTGCTGATGAAGCCATTGGCTCCTGAAAAGCCTCAACGGAAAACCTTCCTTGTGAAGGATTTGCTATATGTGTCAAGGACGATCTACCACATTCTCACGAATACTCTATGTCCTTAGAAGGGCTACAATTCTGAAGAAGAGGAAGTGGAGGGAGTCATGAAGAATATGATGTTCAACATCATTCATGGGATTCCCATCAACTTCCACGATTTCTTCATGAGGACATTGCCTAGTGCTCCTTTAGCCCCATTTGAACAGAAGCCTTATGCACCCTGTATCAAGAAATTCATCAGGGCAAAGTCCTCAGTTCCCTTGAAAGCATACTTTCAGAATAATTTTGGCTTCCTGCCTCCGATCAAAGTCATCAAGAGCACGATTCACTCTGTGGAAGGAAAAGGCAAAGCTATCATTGATGAAGGCACTCGTCCATTGGATGGACAGTTTTGCAAAGCTGCATCCTTCTCCACCAATGATGACATGACAACCCAGGACTCAGAAGCAAAGGCCTCAGCTCAAAAACCTCAAGAGTCTACCCCACGTGTGATGACTGATCGTGAGCTTCTAATAAGTCTTCATCAGAAGGTCGATGTTCCTCTGATGGTCACAAGTTCATATTCTTCATCGTGTGAGAGAGAAGAAGATGAAGACATTAATGACACTACAATAGGCCCTACATCGACAAACGACCCCGACAACACTGGCGCCCCTTCCTCACCAACACGATGAAATTCTTCAAGGGCATTAGTCATCATGTTTTTCGTCCCTTTTGATCTTCGATGACAAAGAGGGAGAAAATTTGAGTTAGTCTTCAAGCGGGTCTCTATATATGGGCTGTTTTTTGTTTAAGTTATAACTCTCACTCTTCTGAAACTTTTGTTGATTGAGTTGTAAACTTAAGTCCGATGGTGGTCTGACTCTTTTGAACTATTTCCTCGCATGTTTATTTCCTCAAGTACCTTAACGCACACATGTTGAATTTCGTTAGACACCATTTTCATCATGCATTTCAAATTCTTCATATCATATGTTTAAATGCGTGTATGAATTGCAAGATATAGGGGGAGTTCTCCAAGTTTTAACCTGCCATGTGCATTTGCAGTCCAAATCAAATTCCTCAAATATGCACAGCTTCAGGGGGAGTTCTTCTATATCTTGCAAACAAATTCCTCAAACTCGGTAATAACACTTCATATTGTGATCCCCGTTGAAAACTTAACCTATTTGTCATCAATCACCAAAAGGGGGGAGATTTTTAGTGCATCGACTGCCCCTTAGTGATTTTGGTGTATTGAAGACTTATAGGTTAAGGAACTAATGCGTTTGTGAGTGTACACAGGCTCTATAAGTCGATGTGGAGTTTGATATATCCAAAGATTACTGACCCCTTAAGATGTATGTCTTTAGCTGAAGAGTTTGGTGAAGACTTTGTGAAGACTATGCTGAAGACTTTGGTATTCCCTAAAGACTTTGAAAATGAAGAAGTCGATGTGACCTTGAAGATATGAACGAGGACTATGAAGCGTGAAGACTTTTGTTTTCGTAGTTTCATTTCCTTTCTTTGAGTCATAGGAAACACCGTACTGTTAAAGGGTGCCTAGGTAATACTAAGTAAAAATTCCAACTCATGCTCAACTCAAAATCCTCAACCTAACCAATCCTTCGAGTGAAGCCTTTGGAAATCTCTTACGGTTTAGTCAAGTTCTTCAGTGACAGAGACGAAGTTCTTCTGGTCTCTGAGGAAATTGATCTAGCTGAGGAGTTAGGATGTCGCCAGTGCGAATTCCCTCAAGTGAGGAACATGATAAGCCTGAGGACTTTCATAGTTCGAAATTCCGACTGTTGTTGTGCTTAGCACCAGCTGTCCCCAATCATTCTTATCCACATAACGGTCATATCATTGGGGGCATTTATGTCTTATCATGTCAGGTTGCACCCTGGCTATAAATAGCCACCCCCCACAACCACTAGATGGTTGGCTGCTCCGAGAGAGAACTGACACTTGTCATTTGAGAGCAACCCATCCTCCGAGGACTTTGAGAGAAAATCATTAGTGAGGAAAACCCCACAACCAAACCACCAAACCCAAAGTGATTAAGCATCACTCAAGAAATTCCTGTGTGGAACCGATGCTTGTTACCTTTGAGGCATGTGCATCGTCCAGACGGTTAGGCGTCATGGTCTAGTGCATCCTGCAGTCAATTGGGGATCATGAAGTGACCTTGGTCTAGAGCATCCAGCACTAAATTGTGGATCGCGGGGTGACCAGTTTGTGAGGGTTTTGGAAGTCTACCCTGAAGACTTACCACGAGTGTTGGGCGAGGACTGTGTGACCTTAGCTCAAGGAGAATATGGTAAGGACCGTGTGTCCTGGGACTGTGTGTCCTCCGGTTTAAATACCAGGCCGCTCCAAACCAGATGTAGGATTGTCACAACAGTTGGAACTGGGTCATCAAACCATTGTCTTCATTGAGCTATCTGGTTCTATTTCCTCAACCCCTCTATTCCTCATATACTTGTTGATGAAATTGATTGTTACTATTTGAAGAATTTGACTGGAGACTTTCACAAATTCCTCACCTCAAATTCTTCAAGTTACCTTGTTCATCACCGCTTATCATGTGTCATGATACTTACTATTTGTGCATGTTTCATTTCATCATGATGACTATGTTGTTACTATGTTTCTCATGCACTTGAGTACTTATTCCGTTGCTAGTTATTCATCACATTTCAAATTCCTCAAAGTTGAAATTCCTCAACTGATGAATTTGTAAAAATCGCCTATTCATCCCCCCTCTAGTCTATATAACACACTTTCAATTGGTATCAGAGCAAGGTACTCCCTTGTTCTGTGTGATTTTTGTTTAACCACCTGGAGTTCTAGTTTATGTCGACTGCAGGTATGATCAAGGTTTCCATGGGATGTCCTACCTTCGATGGGACGGACTACCCCTACTGGAAGAACAAGATGCGTATGCATCTTGAAACTATTGACAATGATCTCTGGTACGTTGTGGAGAATGGTGTACCCTCTGTCACTCCCACTGTTACTGCTGATGATGTGAAGAGATTCAAGCAACTTGACTCTCAAGCGAAGAATATCATCTGTGGCCATCTAAGCAAAGGTCAGTATGGCAGAGTGAGTGCTTTGGAGACTGCTAAGCTTATCTAGGATAGGCTGTCCAAAGTCAACGAAGGTGTTTCAACTCAACGTGACTCTCGTGTTGATGTTCTTTGCAATCTCTTCAACCGCTTCAAGAGACTTAACAATGAAAATGTTCAACAAACTTTTGATCATCTTACTGATATCTCCAATGAGCTTCAAGCACTGGGTGCCACCGATATCACTAACCATGAAGTGGTGAAGAAACTGCTAAGATCTCTTGATTCCTCATTCGATACTCTGGCCTTGATGATCCAAGAACGTGAAGACTACAAGTCACTTGATCCTGCTGATATTCTTGAGAGACTCAATACTCATGAATTCCAACAAGCTGAGAAGAGAGACCTCTACGGGCCAAGCTATGGAAGATCTCGTGCTCTGAAGGCAAAATCAATTTCCTCATCCAAAGAAGAAGATTCTGACAGCAACCTTGGTGATCCTGAAGAACTAAGTCAGGAACTAGCAATGCTCGTGAGGAAATTCTAGAAGTTCTCAAGGATAGGTGGATTTGGAAAGTCATCAAAAAGTGGTTTGAGGAAATCAGATTCCTGAGAAGACTACAAGAAAAGAACCTGTCATCGTTGCAAGAAACCTGGTCACTTTATCTCTAACTGTCCTCTCTGGGAAAAAGATTCAAAGAAGAAGAAGAAATACAAGGATGATAGTTCTGATGAATCGAAGAAAAAGAAGAAATCTTCAAAGTCCTCATCTGCAAAGTCCTCATCTTCAAAGTCCTCAAAGCACAAGAAGAATGGTTCCAGAAAGGCTCGAGCATTCATTGGCAAGGAAATGGATTCTGAGGAAGAATTAGAAGAATATGAAGAACATGAAGAATCTGAGGTGGAATCTAAATCTAGAATTGCTAGCCTTGCTCTTGCTACTGCTTTCGTCAGCAAGTCCATCTTCAACGATGAAGAATATGACTACTCCAACGACTCTGGTCAGCAATGATGATTATGCTCCCACCTATTGCTTCATGGCAAAAGGCTCAAAGGTACACAAACATCATTCCTCTTCTGAATCAAGAGAAGGTGAATCTGATGAATATGTGAAACCTAGCTATGCTAAACTAGTTAAACTTTCCACTAAGCAACAAAGTGCACTTGAAAAGCTTCAGAAAATGCTAGACAAAAGTGATGATCTATTGAACGATGAAGTGGAGCGGACTCAAACTATGTCTGATGATCTCAAAAGTCTTCAGACAAAGTATGATAACCTTCAGAGTCATCATAATGACCTCTTAGCCGATCATGAGAATCTCTCTTATGAATTTCTTCAAAGAAAGCAAGATCTTGAGAAACTAAGGGTGTCACATGAGGATCTCCAAAGGGAAAATGACTCCTTTCTGGCTCTATAGATCAGTACCGCTCAGGAAGAATTTGTTCCACCTTGTTTGAAATGCATCGAACGTGAAACTGCTAATTCTCCACGTGAATGTTCAAATGCTTCTATTGCTGAAAATTCTTCAACTTTTCCAGTGGTCTCAAATTCCTCATCTGAGGATACCACTAGTATCACTGACACAAATGCAGGGTTGAAGGAATTGTATGTGACAGGCATGTACAAAAGTCTCAAAGGGCATCAAACCCTATATGATGTCCTCAAAAAGCAGATTCTAAATAGGAAACCTAGGAAAGAGGGTGTTGCATTTGTGAGGAAACTCAACGCTGATGGATCTTACTGGACACCTGAGCAATACCCCAAAACCTCATGGGTTGCTGCAAAAGGACCTCCTGTAGATCCATCCACTTTATCTGGCTTTACATGTGAAACTTCATATTCCTCTGATGAGTCACTTGACTCCAACTACAAATTCTTCAAAAATCAGAAAGGTAAAGTATTTGCTAGATTTGTTGGAACTAACTATAGGAATGGTTCTCCTATGAAGAAAATCTGGGTTCCCAAGAGCTACCTACAAAATCTTAAAGTGAATGTCCTCACGACACCACTCATGAAGAACAGAAACCCCGGATCAAATTCCTCATATGGGCCAAAGTCTTCACTTGGACCAAATTCCTCAAATGGTCAAAAATATCATTCTCGTGCTAATGCATCTATTTCGTAGGGAAAATCTAAGAGTTCTGAATATGTGCATTATTCTTCAAATCATTATGTTCATAAGTCCTCGAAGAATTTCTCTGCTTATTCATATGAATACTCTAACCCTCGCCCTATGAAATGAAGCGCTCTTGCTTCATTGCCTCCCTTCTCATATGGTGCTCGCAGAATGATGAACTCTTTGCCACCCCTCTAGATGTGGGTGGTGAAGAAATTGAACTAATTTATTATGCAAGGCTAGGTCTCCAGATGAACTTAAACATCTGATGAATTTGCTGGAGACCTGAGGAAATGCTTGAAAGGACGCAAGCTAACCTTGTACAAATGAATTCTTCATTTTTCACGTCCTCACACTACTTGCTTACTATCTTGTGTGATGAAATTATGTCGGATGAAATTGATGACATATTCTTCACTTCGAAGCATATGAGTTCGTAAGTTGTACTAATTCATCTGCAGGATGATACTCCAAAATCTACTGAGTGGGTCCTCGACAGTGGATGCACAAACCACATGACTGGTGACAAGAATCTACTGATGAATTTGCCACTTGCTCCATATCATCTGAAGCATATCACCTACGCAGACAAAGGAAAAACCAAGGTATTGGGTCTAGGTAAGGTTGCAATCTCAAAGGACCGAACCATGGATAAGGTGATGCTTGTCGAATCCCTTGGGTTCAACCTTATGTCTGTCTCAATGCTTTGTGATCTTGATATGATTGTAGTATTTGGAAAATATCATTGTGTTGTCATCATGGAATCTGACAATTCCTAAGTCTTCGAAGGCTTTAGGAGAGGAGACTTGTATATTGTTGATTTCTCTATAGGTCCTCAGCTTGCCACATGCCTACTTGCAAAGTCCTCAGAAGGCTGGTTGTGGCATCACCGACTTGGACATGCTGGTATGAGGAAATTGCACACACTTGTGAAGAAAAAGCACGTCATTGGCATTGAAGGTGTCAAATTCCTCAAGGACCACCTCTGTGGTGCATGTGAGTCTCGGAAGATGACCAAATCTAAGCATCCCTCGAAGACAATCATGACCACAACTCGACCTTTTGAATTGCTTCACATGGATCTCCTTTTCCCCACTCATTACTCCACACTAAAAAATTCTTCAAGTTTGTATGGCTTTGTCATTGTTGATGATTACTCTCGTTACACTTGGGTGCATATTATTCTGTACAAGGCTGAAGTGCAGGATGTCTTCAGACGATTTGCTTCAAGGGCCTCCACGAAATTCAGCGTCAAGATCAAGCATATCAAGAGTGATAATGGGACTGAGTTCAAAAACACCAATCTTAATGAATATCTTGATGAAGTTGGTATTACTCATGAGTTATCTGCCCCTTATACTCCTCAGCAGAATGGCATCATGGAGCGCGAGAACAGGACTCTTGTTGAGATGGCTCGCACCATGCTGGATGAATACAAGACTCCTCGTTGCTTCTGGCCTGAGGCAATTGATACTGCATGCCACATCATCAATAGGGTATATCTTCACAAATTCTTCAAGAAGACTTCGTATGAACTTATGACTGGCAAGAAACCCAATGTAAGTCATCTCAAAGTCTTCGGTGCAAAATTCTGGATTAGAGATCCTCACCACAGTTCTAAATTTGCACCGAAAGCACATGAAGCTTTTATGCTTGGTTACGAAAATGACTCGCACACCTACAAAGTCTTCAACACCTACCACCACAAGGTTGTTGAAACTGTAGATGTGCGGTTCGATGAAACTGATGGCTTGCAAAGAGAGCACATGCCTTCTGTGTTAGATGAACAGTCTCCCGAGGAATCCATTAAGCTGAAGGCTACTGAAGACATCATACCCACTGAGGAAGTCATTCCAACGAATGAATACATTCATGCTGATACACCTGAAGAAAATGGTGCTGAGGAAAATCCTCAGCCACGTCAACCTGCTCATCCAAGACTTGCAAATGAAGAACAGATTGAAAAAATCGTCGATGACATCAATGCACCAGGTCCTCTCACTCGCCCAAAAGCTTCACATTTGACTAACTTTTGTGGGCACTTTGCCTTTGTCTCTATCATAGAGCCCACCAAAGTTGACAAAGCATTCAAGGAGCCTGAGTGGATTCAAGATATGCAAGAGGAATTATATCAATTCAATCTCAACAATGTGTGGGAACTTTTCAAGCGGCCAGATCCTCGCAAGCATAACATCATAGGTACCAAGTGGATCTACCGCAACAAGCAATATGAAAATGGCCTTGTGGTAAGGAAGAAGGCTCGTCTTGTAGCTCAAGGCTACACACAGGTTGAGGGAATTGACTTTGATGAAACTTTTGCACCTGTTGCTAGACTTGAAACTATTCGCATATTGCTTGCTTATGCTAACCATCATGATATCATCTTATATCAAATGGATGTGAAAAGTGCATTCTTCAATGTTAAGCTTGAGGAAGAAGTATATGTTCCTCAACCCCTAGGTTTTGAAGACCCTAAGCATCCTGACATAGTCTTCAGAATCAACAAGGCCCTCTATGGCCTGAAGCAGGATCCCCGGATGATCCTTAGTCTGTTGGTCCTCGAAGAAGCAGAACTGCGTTTCACTATCTACTGCTGAAGCTGAGTACATTGCTGCTGGTTCATGTTGCGCTCAGTTACTGTGGATGAAGCAAACCCTCAAGGACTATGGCATCAAGTTGAAGAATGTGCCTCTCTACTGCGACAACGAGAGTGCCATCAAGATTGCTTACAACCCAGTTCAACATTCCAAGACCAAGCACATCCAGATTCGTCATCACTTTCTTCAAAATCATGTACTCAAGGGCAACATCTCCATCGACCACATTCCCACTAAAGAACAATTGGCCGATATCTTCACAAAGACCTTGGATGAAAAGAGATTTGGCAAGTTGCGGTGTGAGCTAAATATCTTAGAATCATCGAATGTTCTTTGAAATAGGACACACATCCTAACACTTATGCAAAATTGATTACTTACATGTGCAACACACGAAGTAAATTTTTTCTTCAATCAATGAAGAATAACCCTCTGAGTGTGAAGAAATTAATGAAGAATTTGATTCTCAAAACCCTACGACAATTGTACGTGGTGTCTGAAGTCATCATTCTTATACGATGGGTCATGCCACCAACCATAGTTGAAATTCTTCAAGGTTGAGTTTTTCGTCATTTTGCAAATTCTTCAAATTTTCAATTTCCTCAAGTTTGAAAATTCCTCAACTTTTCAAATTCTTCAACATTTCAAATTCTTCAAACTATGAAACTCATGTTCTTCATTGATTTTATACTTATATATTTTAGTTTTCAATGTCCTCAACAACATTCATTTATTGCTTATTCTTCAAGTCGATTTTCATCTAAGTGAATGTGATCGGACCCTTTCCTCTCTATGCTAAACTCAACCCAGTCTGTTCACAAATTCTTCATATGCTTTCTACTTTGAAACTCGTTCAAAGTCTTCACTATGTCCTTGACAGCTGAAGAATTTGCGAATGGAAACTTTAAAATTTGCACTATCAAAATTTTTGGCGATTCCCGCTTAAACGGTTCCGATTCCCACTACAGGATAACCCATGATCCCCCACTATCGCCACCACTCAGTACGTGGGTGACACTTGTTGTTTGGAGAGCAAGGGTCAGGGGCAATCCAGTCCAAAATCTTCGGACGGATTGGTTTTCACTTCCACTATATATACCCCTCCCCTTTTATTGTGCTCGGTTACTCACTTCCTCTCTCTCTCGAGCTCTGACCTAGCGTCGTCGCTAAGATCATCGATGCCGGTGTGGAAGAGCTTCACTACCTCGACCTTGCGGTCGTTGTACTCGTATCGGTCGCGGAAGTCTTCACCCCGCTGCCGCTGTAGCTGTCTCCCTCTACCGAGCTAGGGCGTGGGAGATCTGGACGGACGAACTTCCTCAATCTCATCTCATAGTTTGTCGTGTTCTTCATCAGGGTAAATAAAATTTATTTTTACTTCCCTTATTTGATCTTCAAGCTTTCCTAAATCTTCAGAAAGGTGTTTACTCTTCAAGAATCTCATTCTAAAGCACCTTACATGTACATTTACTTGATGACTTTCTCTAAGTTATAATTTTCTTCAAGATTCCTCAATTGTGTGAATCCTCAAATTTACACAACTCTGGAACCTAAGACAAAGAACACTTAGTGAAATTCCTCAAGACATCAATGGTCAAATTCCTCACACCTATTTTTATTAAAAAAATCTGAGAACACATATGACCTCTTCAAATTCCTCGCACATATACTCTGTTCACAGGTACAAACATGTCCGCTGATGAATCACTAGGTTCTCATCAACTTAACTCATTTGCAGCGTTTCTTGAGGAAAAACTGTGAAGACCAACCTCAAACTACTGAGAACTGCCAAAGCTGCAGTGAAGAAATTCAATGAAGACTCTGCTGCAGCTGCCTCTGCTGGAGCCTCTGCTAGTGCTCCAAAGAAATCAATAATGAAGAAATTTTTTGTGAAGACCACTTCTTCAACCTCAAAACCATCACAGCAGATTCCTCAAGCTCAAAGGTCTCAATTTACAAAGGCCTCAGATGCTGGTACTGTTGTTGCTCAGTCCTCTACTGTTGCTTCAATGTCCTCAACTCCTGTGCATCTTGCATCATGTCAGAGAACGGATGGATTCTCAAAAGCTTCAAAAATCTCTGCAAGCTCCTCTGCTAAAGCAAAGTCTTCAACAAGCCCAACTGTGTTGAAACTGAAGAAAACCGCTAGACGAGGTCAAAGACCAAGTCTTCACACAAGCAAAGTTGTGGTAACAGTACCCTCAAGAACTGAGGATGATGAAGCTAATGATGAAGAACTTTAAGAAATCATCAGAGAGAGTCAGCAAAAGGCTGTATTAGCCAAAGGTTGCTCTGTCCCACTTCTGCTGGATCCCAAGATGATCCTCAATTTCAT
This sequence comes from Hordeum marinum, assembly GCA_022496015.1. Classification (NCBI taxonomy): domain Eukaryota; kingdom Viridiplantae; phylum Streptophyta; class Magnoliopsida; order Poales; family Poaceae; genus Hordeum; species Hordeum marinum. Next base: position 122,375,326 of record CM039673.1, on the reverse strand, counting down.
TGACATATGGCATGAGGATCCAAGCACCCCACTTTCCTCACTGAACCTGCCTCTTGGTGTGGACCATGTCCTCACCCACTTCATTGATGAGGAAAAATAGAAAAGAGAACAAGCTCAGAGATCTAAGAGGAACAGAGCTCGAAAAGAAAAGTTCCCAAGGAACAACATGATGAATTTGACCCCAAATCAACTCATGACATTTCAGTCTGAAATTCGCTCCCTCTCTGACGAACAAGAAAAGTATGATGTTGAATGGAAGGGCACCAAAGTGAGATTCGTCAGGGCTGCTCAAGTTGTTGTTAAGGACCACAACACAAGGGTTGCAGCTCGATCGCAACCACAAATTCCTCAGGCTGATGAAACTGCTCAGCCTACTAATAAAAATGCTCCTGCACCTGAAGAAACAGCCAGCGCTGCTGAAGAAAGTCAGACCGCTGATGAACATGCCAGGACAACCTCCACTGTTGTGCCTGAAGAAACTGACAGGCCAACTGAAGCTTTTGTTGTGCCTGAAGAAATTGATAGGCCAGCTGAAGCTTTTGCTATGCCTGAAGAAACTGAACCCACCAAAACTACTGCATCAGTAGTGCCTGAAGAAACTACGGCTACTGAGGAAAAGACTCTAAAGAGAAAAGCGTCAGCTTTAGATTCCTCAGTTGTGAAGAAGTTGAAGATTGTGAAAAGTTCTTCAACTAGACCCATTGATGCTACTCCAATCTCCTCTACACCTGCCTATGAAATTATTCCATTTGGGGTTGACTATGTTTTCCCAGATGAAGAGGATGAAGATCATTCTGCTTCTTCGACATAGCAGATTGATGAAGAAATTGAAGTTGAAGAAAATGCTTCAACTCCTCAGGTATCATCGCCCTAGCCTCAGTTCACTGCTGAAGAGGCTGGAGTTGAAGAAATTGATGAGGATGTAGACATTGGCAATACAACTCCTATCATCAGAGATAAATATTGGGAAACAGCTCACCCAAATTCACCAATGACTACTCCTCTGTCACAGATTCCTTAGTCCCCGCCCTAGACTGGAGAAATTCATGAAGGATTTGCTGACTTGACCGCCCAAGTCACTGAAGAAACTCCAGCTGCAACAGCTGATGACTCTGCTGCTCCACCTGCCACTAAGGAAACAGCTTCACAAATTCCTCAGTCTGAAGAAATTCCTCCCATGCCAAAGGAGATCAAGGGACACTTCAAGCCAAATCTTCAACCAAAGCCCAGAATGCCATTCAAAGGCTCAGCGCGCCACGAATTCCTCAAAAAGAAATTTCTTTAATGAGTGCATGTTCTTCACTGCACCAAATCCGTATGACTTAGCAAGGGCCGGACAAAGCAGATTCTAGACTGCCCACTCAGATGAACTACTATGCATCGTCTTGTTTGAAAAGAAGAAAGTCCGTGAGCACCATCAAATTACTCATGCTAACATGGAAACACTTCCATCATTCACTCCGGTGCTCCAAGTTCTTCATGATGTAGGCATTCTTCCCTTCTGTGTACACATCTATGACTAGAATGAAGAACTCGTTGTCTATTTGATGAACCTGCTCTTCCAAATCAACTGATGCAAGTGCTGATGAAACCATTGGCTCTTGGGAAGCCTCAACATAAATCCTTCCTTGTGAAGGATTTGCTATATGTGCCAAGGACGATCTACTGCATTCTCACGAATACTCTATGTCCTCAGAAGGGCTACAATTCTGAAGAAGAGGAAGTGGAGGGAGTCATGAAGAATATGATGTTCAACATCATTCATGGGATTCCCATCAACTTCCACGATTTCTTCATGAGGACATTGGCTAGTGCTGCTTTAGCCCCATTTGAACAGAAGCTTTATGCACCCTGGATCATGAAATTCATCAAGGCAAAGTCCTCAGTTCCCTTCAAGGTCGACTTTCACAATCATTTTGGCTTCCTGCCTCTGATCGAAGTCATCAAGAGCATGATTGACTCTGTGGAAGGAAAAGGCAAAAATGTCATTGATGAAGGCACTTGTCCATTGGATGGACAGTTTCGCAAAGCTGCATCCTTCTCCACCAATGATGACACAACAACCCAAGACTCAAAGACCTCAAGATTTCTGCCCCATGTGTGATGACTGATCGTGAGCTTCTAATTAGTCTTCATCAGAAGGTCGATCGCAATCACAAGTGGGTGAAGCATCAACTTGGTTAGATTGTGCAAAACATGACTGTGACGTAGAACTCTGTGAAGAGGAATCACTACTATGCGCATGAAAACCTCAACCGCACTTGGGCCATATTGTCTCACCTCAAGACTCCTGAAGAACTGAAGGAGCTGGATCTTGAGGAGCATCTTGACTGGGCTCGTCAACCTCTGAAGAAATTCAAGAAAGTTCAAGTTCCTATGATGGTCACAAGTTCATATTCTTCATCACGTGAGAGAGATGAAGATGAAGACATTGACGACACTGCGGCAGGCCCTGCATCAAAAAACGACCCCGACAGCGCTGGCGCTCCTTCCTCACCAACACGATGAAATTCTTCAAGGGCGTTAGTCCTCATATTTTCCGCCCCTTTTGGTCTTCGAGGACAAAGGGGGAGAAAAATTGAGTCAGTCTTCAAGCAGGTCTCTATATATGGGTTGTTGTTTTTGTTTAAGTTACAACTCTCGCTCTTTTGAAGCTTTTGTTGATTGAGTTGTAAACTTAAGTCTGATGGTGGTCTAACTCTTTTGAACTATTTCCTCGCATGTTTATTTCCTCAATTACCTTAATGCACACATGCTGAATTTAGTCAAACACCATTTTCATCATGCATTTCAAATTCTTCATATCATATGTTTAAATGCGTGCATGAATTGCAAGATATAGGGGGAGTTCTCTAAGTTTTAACCTGCCATGCGCATTTGTAGTCCAAAGCTAATTCCTCAAATATGCACATCTTCAGGGGGAGTTCTTCTATATCTTGCAATCAAATTCCTCAAACTCAGTAATTACACTTCATATTGTGATCCCCGTTGAAAACTTAACCTATTTGTCATCAATCACAAAAAAGGGGGAGATTGTTATTGCATCTAGTGCCCCTTAGTGATTTTGGTGTATTGAACACTTATAGGTTAAGGAACTAATGTGTTTGTGAGTGTACACATGCTCTATAAGTCGATGTGGATTTTGATATATGCGGAGATTACCGACCCCTTAAGATGTATGTCTTTAGCTAAAGACTTTGGTGAAGACTTTGTGAAGACTTTGCTGAAGACTTTGGTATTCCCTGAAGACTTTGAAAATGAAGAAGTCAGTGTGACCTTGAAGATATGAACGAGGAATATGAAGCGTGAAGACTTTTTTTTCGTAGTTTCATTTCCTCTCTTTGAGTCACAGGAAACACCGTACTGTTAAAGGGGGCCGAGGTGATACTAAGGAAAATTTCCAACTCATGCTCAACTCAAAATCCTCAACCTAACTAATCCTTCGAGTGAAGCCTTTGGAAATCTCTTATGGTTCAGTCAAGTTCTTCAGTGATAGAGATGAAGTTCTTCTCGTCTTTGAGGAAATTGATCTGATTGAGGAGTTAGGATTTTGCCAGTGAGAATTGCCTACAAGTGAAGAACATGATAAGCCTGACGACTTTCATAGTTCGAAATTCTGATCGTTGCTATGCTTAGCACCAGCTGTCCCCAATCATTCTTATCCACATAACGGTCATATCATTGGGGGCATTTATGTCTTATCATGTCAAGTTGCACCCTGGCTATAAATAGCCACCCCTCACAACCACTAGATGGTTGGCTACTCCGAGAGAGAACTGACACTTGTCATTTGAGAGAAACCCATCCTCCGAGGACTTTGAGAGAAAATCATCAGTGAGAAAAAACCCAAAACCAAACCACCAAACCCAAAGTGATTGAGCATCACTGAAGAAAATACTGTGTGGAACTGACGCTTGTTACCTTTGAGGACTGTGCATCCTCCTAACGGTTAGGCGTCATGGTCTAGTGCATCCTGCAGTCAATTGGGGATCATGAAGTGACCTTAGTTTAGAGCATCCAACAGTAAATCGTGGATCGCCGGGTGACCAGTTTGTGAGGGTTTTGGAAGTCTACCCTGAAGACTTACCACGAGTGTTGGGCGAGGACTGTGTGACCTTAGCTCAAGGAGAATACGGTAAGGACTGTGTGTCCTGGGACTGTGCGTCCTCTGGTTTAAATACCAGGCCGCTTCAAACCAGACGTACGACTGTCACAACTGTTGGAACTGGGTCATCAAACCATTGTCTTCATCGAGCTATCTGGTTCTATTTCCTCAACCCCTCTATTCCTCATATACCTATTGATGAAATTGATTGTTACTGTTTGAAGAATTTGACTGAAGACTTTCAGAAATTCCTCACCTCAAATTCTTCAAGTTACCTTGTTCATCACCTCTTATCCTGTGTCACGCTACTTACTATTTGTGCATGTTTCATTTCATCATGATGACTATGATGTTACTATGTTTCTCATGCACTTGAGTACTTATTCCGCTGCTAGTTATTCATCACATTTAAAATTCCTCAAATTTGAAATTCCTTAAGTGATGAATTTGTAAAAATTGCCTATTCACCCCCCCTCTAGTTGATGTAACACACTTTCAATACTGACGGTGTCCTGGACTAGGGGTACTCGCCACATCGTCTCCCGGCCAGTGGGTCGGGCCGAGGACCCCCGTGGTTATTCACTAATGGGCCACTTTGGGTAGCCCATGCCGAATACAAGGAGGATTCTACAAGACTTGGTGCACAAGACAAGGACTCCTCTAAACCCTAGGCCTACGGTGCATATATAAACCGAGGCCAGGCTAGTCAATAAATCAATATATGACATCCCATAATCTCGTGGTAGATACATGTACTCTGTACTATCCCCATATCAATACAATCAAAAGAAGGACGTAGGGTATTATCTCCTTGAGAGAGCCCGAACCTGCGTAAAATCCTGTGTCCATGTTACCATCGCTCCAAGACGCCTAGCTTAGGACACCTACTACGAGATACACCAGTTTTGAAACTAACAATGATTTTATTAGAACAAACCCGAACTGACATTGTCGTTAGCAGAACTACCATGGTGTCGTTTTTTGTGCAGAAATAAAAGTTCACGGAATGGGCTAAAAATTTACGGTGATTTTTTTATGGACCAAAAGAGACCCCCGAAGCACAAGAGCTGGGCCAGGACATGGACAAGGAGGCCACAAGCCTGCTGGGCACCCCCTAGGTCGTGCCCCTGTGGCTTGTGGACTCCTGAGCACCCCCATGACGTGAAACTGACGCTAAAAAGTCTTATAAATACCAAAACCCCCTAGAAAGAAACCTAGATCGGGAGTTTTGCCACCGCAAGCCTCTATAGCCATAAAAAAACAATCGGGAGCCCGTTCTGGCACCCTGCCGGAGGGGGAAACCATCACCGAAGGCCATCTTCATCATCCCAACAGTCTCCATGACGAGGAGGGAGTAGTTCACTGATAACCCACAAGTATAGGGGATCGCAACAGCTTTTGAGGGTAGAGTATTCAACCCAAATTTATTGATTCAACACAAGGGGAGCCAAAGAATATTCTCGAGTATTTGCAGCTGAGTTGTCAATTCAAACACACCTGAAAGACTTAATATCTGCAGCAAAGTATTCAGTAGCAAAGTAGTATGGAAGTAACGGTAACGATGGCAAAATGACAGTAGCAATTTTGTAGTGATTGTGACAGTAGCAACGGAAAAGTAACTTAGCAAAGATCAACATGTGAAAAGCTAGTAGGCAATGGATCACTGATGAATAATTATGTCGGATGGCATTCATCATGCAACAGTTATAACATAGGGTGACACAGAACTAGCTCCATTTCATCAATGTAATGTAGGCATGTATCCCATATATAGTCATATGTGCTTATGGAAAAGAACTTGCATGACATCTTTTGTCCTACCCTCCCATGGTAGCGGGGTCCTAATGCAAAACTAAGGGATATTAACGCCTCCTCTTAATAGAGAACCGGACCAAAGCATTAGCACTTAGTGAATACATGAACTCCTCAAACTACGGTAATCACCGAAAGTATCCCAATTATTGTCACCCTCGAGGATGCGGATCAGAACTCGTAATAGGTGTCTACAACTTGCAAGATAAGATCAAGAACACACACACACACACACACACACATATATATTCATGAAAACATAATAGATTTAGATCTGAAATCATGGCACTTGGGCCCTAGTGACAAGCATTAAGCATAGCAAAGTCATAGCAACATCAATCTTAGAACATAGTGGATACTAGGGATCAAACCCTAACAAAACTAACTCGATTACAAGCTAAATCTCATCCAACCCATCACCATATAGCAAGCCTATGATGGAATTACTCACAAACAGCGGAGAACATCATGGAATTGGTGATCAAGGATGGTTGGTGATGACGATGGCGTTGATTTCCCCTCCCCGGAGCCCAAAATGGACTCCAGATCTAGCCTCCCGAGGAAGAACAGGAGGTGGCGGCGGCTCTGTATCGTGAAACGTGATGAACTCTTCTCTTTCATTTTTTTTCCTCCATGAATAGGAATATATAGGGTTGGGATTGAGGTCGGAGGAGCTATAGGGGGCCCACAAAGCTTGCCAGGCGCGGCCAGGGGGTGGTCGTGCCTGCTGGGCCTATCACTTGTGGGTGGGCCCCCTCCAGTTGATTCTTTCACCAGTATTTTTTATTAATTCCAAAAATAATCTCCATAAATTTTCAGGTCAATCTGAGAACTTTTATTTCTGCACAAAAATAACACTAGGGCAATTCTGCTGAAAACAACGTCAGTCCGGGTTAGTTCCATTCAAATCATGCAAATTAGAGTCCAAAACAAGGGTAAAAGAGTTTGGAAAAGTGGATACGATGGAGACGTATCAACTCCCCCAAGCTTAAACCATTGCTTGTCCTCAAGCAATTTAGTTGATAAACTAAAAGTGATAAAGAAAAACTTTTACAAACTCTATTTGATCTTGTTGTTGTAAATATGTCTAACTGATGTTCAGATTGTCAACAAAGATTATAGACTAACCACGTTCACAATAACATTTAGGTCTCACATTTACTCATATCAATGGCATAACCAACTAGCGAGCAATAATAATAACTCTCGGATGACAACAATATCAAAACAATCATGATACAATATGATATAATGGTATCTCGCTACCTCTTTTTGAGATCACAAAAGATAAATGGGGAGCACCTCTAAAGAACAAAGACTGACTAGACATTGTAATTCATGGGAAAAGAGATCCAGTCATACTCATACTCAATATCAATTAATAGCAAAGCATACAAATAACAGTGGTGCTCTCTAACTAGTGCTTTTTATAAGAGGATGATGACTCATCAATAAAGTAAATAGATAGGCCCTTCGCAGAGGGAAGCATTGATTTGCGGAGGTGTCAGAGCTCGAGATTTTAAAACATGAATGAATAACAATTTTGAGTGGTATGCTTTCATTGTCATAATAACAACCAAGAGATTTTAGCATCTTTCGTGCTAGATACATTATAGGCGGTTCCCAAATAGAATGATAAGGTTTTTACTCCCCCTCCACCAATCAATCACACTCCATGGCTAGCCGAATCCATGGGTACCCGAATCCACGAGTTTTGTTTCATTATATTTTGATTTGATTTTTAGCATGGAACTGGGCATCCCAAATACCAGCCACTTTCTTGTGAATGATAGTGAATAAACACATATCATGAGAATAACCCACCGAGCATGGAAAATATTGACAGCCCCCAATCGCTACATGAACGATTCGGGCATACAAAACATAATGATTATTTGAAGGTTTAGAGTTTGGCACATGCAAATTTACTTGGAACGGCAGATGAATACCGCATATAGGTAGGTATGGTGGACTCAGATGGAACAACTCTAGGTTTGAGGAATTGGATGCACAAGATGTATTCCTGCTTACTACAAGTGAAGGCTAGCAAAATACTGGGGAGAGACCAACTAGAGAGCGACAACAGTCATCAACATGCTTTGAGATTAACCAACATTGAATGCAAGCATGAGTAGGATATAAAGCACCACGAACATAAATATCGTAGAGGCTATGTTGATTTTGTTTCAACTACATGCATTAACATGTGCCAAGTCAGGCCACTTGAATCATTCAGAGGAGGATACCATCCTAGCATACTACATCACAACCATTTTAATATGCATGTTGGCACTCAAGACAAACCATTATCCACTCTTAGCTAATTAAACATGGCATGAGTAACTATAATATCTAATTGTTATTGCAAATATGTTTCACCCATAATGAACTAAATTCGTACCATGAGCCAATCATATTTACAAAAGCAAAATAGGTCGAGTTCATAGCAGCTTTTCTCCATCTCAATCTTTTCATCGTATAGCATCATTATTGCCTTTCACTTGCACGATCGAACGGTGTGAATAATAATAAGAGTGCGCGTGCATTGGACTAAGCTGGAATCTGTAAACAATTACCCAAAGGAGAAGGCAAGGTAATATGGGTTCTCTGATAGATAAACAATAATGCATATGAGAGCCTCTCAACATTTTCATCGTGGTCTTCTCCTTACAACCCAAATAAAGAAAATTAAAAACAAGAACGAGGAAAACTATTTACACGGGAAAACTCCCAACAAGCAAAAAGACGAACGAAGAATCTTTTGGGTTTTCTTTTAAATGCTACAACTAAACAAACTAGAAGGTAAAGCTATAACTATTTTTTTGTTTTTTTCTCAAAGTTAATTAAACACACAAGAAGGAAGCGTAAAAAGGAAATAAACTACCATGGATGGTACAATGAAAAAGTATGAACACCAACTGAGGGAGTCCTGGATGAAGGGGTCCTCGGGAGGCCGACCTATTTCTATGGACTAGACAATATGGGCCACTTGCCGAACATTGGGTCGATTGAAGGCCCTGTCTCCAGGAAAGGAAGCTTTGGAAATCGTGGCTTGGCCTCCACGTTTAATGTAGCGAATAAGCAAGATTATCTCTTCGGCGTGTAACCGACCATGTGTAAACCCTAGATATCGTCGACGTCTATATAAGCCGGAGGGTTTTAGGTTGTAGATACAGGACAACTCATCTAGGGTTAGCTATTCGATCTCAAGGTAGATCAACTTTGTAACCCCCATATCATTAATCCAATCAAGCAGGACGTAGGGTATAACCCCCTTAGGAGGGCCCGAACCTGGGTAAATCCTTGTCCCCTTCGTCTCCTATTACCATCGCTTCTAGTCTAATAGTTCGGGACCCCCTACCCGAGATCCTCCGGTTTTGACACCGACATTGGTGATTTCATTGAGAGTTCTAATCTGAGCACCCAGTGAATCGATGTCTCTCCTTGTCATCAACGAATAGGTCCGCAACATGGACACTTTCATCCCCGGATAGATCTTCGCCTTTGGCAGCGTTGTGCTGCACGCCGACCAGACCGGCCATCTAGGCCGTGTCGGAAGCTTTGCCCCTGGTGAAGAGATCAGATTCGGGAACCTAGAGTTCTCCGTGGATCCTAGGGGTGACTTGTCACTAACCGAGCTCGCAGTCTCACCTGCCATGCCCGAAGACTCCCATGCCTTCACCTCGAGCTCCATTTTCGGTCATGCCCACGAGGTTAACTCCGGTGATGGCCCGACTTTTAATCCGAGTCGGGTCATAGTGCCAGAGGACTGAATACATGTTCTTGTCAAACACTGCACTCGTCGTGACACGTCGGGGATCAACTCCATGCGGTTTGACCCGATCGAGCTCTCGGTATTGAACGAGGCCTTAGATCAAATCTCGTCGTTGAAAATTATCGACGATTCAATCCCGATCTATGCTCGGGTCGGCCACAAAGAGGGTCAGGGTGAATTTTTCGATCCACCCACCACCCACTTCATAGCCATAGTCGAAGACTTAACCGACATGTTGGACTATGCCTCTGATGAGGCACAATACATGGATGAAGAGGACTGCGCTCCAACCCCTGTTAATACCGGGTGATGGGCTGCCACTTCTACATATGACATCTACATGGTGGACACCCCTGCTGCTAATGGCGACAAAATGCCTAATAATGATGGTGATAGGTCGGGCGACACACTATCAAGGCACCGGAAAGCGCATAAGCAGTCCAAAGGCAAAAAGGGAAGGAAAGCTATTATCGACATCGGGGACGGAGATATCCCCAGGGACCGTGGCAATCTCAGTATCCAGGAACACCCGTTAGAGGGTCAGGAAAGGATTGAAAACCAGAGCAACCCCAATGATTTCAATGATTCCGAGGATGACAACTACCTCCCTCCTGTCGAGGAGGAGGACATCCCGGAAGTCGATGACCTAGACATTCCTGATAACTCTAAAGATCAGAAACTGTTTAGACAACAGCTCATAGCAATGGCCCGCAGCCTAAAAGCGAAGGAACGACAACTTAAATCCGAACAAGACGACCTCAACGATCGATGGACGAGAGTCCTCCCAACTGAGGAGTGATACGGTACCAGTCTATCGGACCAACCTAAGAGTTATCCACATAGAAGGTTGCTGCCGCAATTTGACGACAAGCTCACTGATACCCCGTCTCCCAAACATACCCCGTACGACAAGCCGGACCGCCCTCCTCGCGGGCGTGACAGGACGGTTGACGATGCCGGTTACAGACTAGCTATGCCCCGAAGACGGGGAAAGTAGCTGCTAGAGGCAAATGACAGGTTCGACCTACGAGACGACCTAGACTACAGAGCAGGCCGCACAAGATCCATCTATGGATCTAGAGGCTACTCACCCATAGACGGGATGGGTACAGACCATGGCTCGACCGAAGTAATAACAGATACCGGGAATGCAACCGGGCTAGAACAGACACTGAATACAGGCGTGATATAGCTCGGGTTTGAGGCATCACTCACCCTCTGTGCTTCACAGATGAGGTAGTGCGGCATCAGTTCCCAGAGGGGATTAAACCCGTGAACATTGAACAGTACGATGGGACAACTGATCCAACCGTATGGATTGAGGACTTCCTCCTCCACATCCACATGGCACGAGGAGATGATCTCCATGCCATCAAATATCTCCCCCTAAAACTCAAGGGGCCAGCTCGGCACTGGTTAAACAGCCTCCCCAAAAACTCCATAGGATACTGGGAAGACTTAGAGGATGCATTCCGATCTAACTTCCAGGGAACCTATGTTCCGTTGCCGGATTCCTCCGATTTAAGCAATGTCGCACAAAATCCCAAAGAGTCTGCGCGATAATTCTGGAATCGGTTCTTGACCAAGAAGAACCAGATTGTTGATTGCCTGGATGCTGAGGCAATAGCCTCTTTTCAGCATAACATTCGAGATGAATGGCTGGCTTGCCAGCTTGGCCAGGATAAACCTCGGACTATGACCGCCCTTACATCCCTCATGACCCGCTTTTGCGGGGCGAAGATAATTGGATAGCACGATGCAGCCACAACTCCGAAGACCCTGGAGCCTCTGAAGTTAGGGACAGCAATAGTAAACCCAAGCGCAATAAGAACAAGCACCGACACAATAACTATGATGCCGATGATACGGCTGTTAACGCCAGATTCTGTAACTCCCGGCCTGGGTAGCGGAAGAAGCCTCCTCAAGGCAATCGCGACGGACCAACTCTGCTGGAAAAGATCATGGAATGAACTTGCCAAATCCATGGGACTCAAGAGAAGCCTGCCAATCACACACACTGCAATTGTTAGGTGTTTAAATATGTCGGCAAGCTCCCGCCAGAGGATCAAGGCAAGAGCCCTCGCAGCAAGGATGAGGATGAGCCTCGAGGCATGATTGGTGGCGGACAAAAGAAATTCCTCTAGAGGTCAAAACAGTAAACGTGATATACGCCACCCATATACCCAAGAAGGAGAGGAAGCATGCCCTTCATGACGTCTATGCCATAGAGCCTGTAGCTCCGAAATATAACCCCTGTTCGGCATATCCGATCACATTTGACCGACGTGATCACCCGACCAGTATCCGTCATGGGGGTTCGGCCGCACTCGTCCTAGATCCCATAGATGGGTACCACCTCACAAAGGTCCTAATGGACAAAGGAAGTAGCCTCAACCTGATTTACTTAGACATGGTGAAAATGATGGGCATAGATCCGTCAAGGATTAAACCCAGTAACACTACCTTTAAAGGAGTGATCCTAGGTGTCGAGGCCCGATGCACGGGCTCCATAACCCTGGAAGTCGTGTTCGGCTCGCCTGAAACCTTTTGTAGCTAAGACTTGATCTTCCACATTGTGCCCTTCCGTAGTGGTTATCATGCCCTACTCGGCCGGACAGCATTTGCTCACTTCAACACCGTCCCGCATTATGCATACCTCAATCTCAAGATGCCCGGCCCCAAGGGGTCCATCACTGTTAACGGCAACACGGAGCGCTGTCTACGAACCGAGGAACATGCGCTGGCCCTGGCGGCTGAATTTAACTATAAAGATGATCGACAAGCTCCGGCATCTGCCGTAAAGGCACACAAGACTAGGAAGCGAGCTCGACTTCAATCCGAACTCTTGGAGCCTTACTCTCCCCTTAAATAGGGACTCGCCCCCCATCGCACAACCCTAGGACCAGTGAAGTACTCAACAAGGAGGCACAACTTTACACTTAAAATTCCATGGGTAGCGGTGGGGAAACAAATGTAAGTGTCTGGCTAGACCGAACCACTACCATTAACATGTCTTCGGACACAACGCAGGTACAATTGAAAGTCTTGCCAATGGCGTAAAGCTCATCCGCAATTCGGCGACTTCTCAAGACCTTGTTTGCAAGATCCGTTCGCCGAACAATATCACCTATTAAGGTGCACCAAGACGCAGGAGTACATAAGCGATGGGGCACACCGAAGACTTAAGGTCACAAATTGAAGACCCCTGGTACAACCACTCCTATAAAACTTCTTTTTCTTCACATACCTGTAAGCAGTTGCTTCAACACTCCGAGTAATAAGAGTTGTTGAGGAAAAAATTAGCATCATTATACATGTCTGTCTTGTTTCCCTTTTTTGGCACATATTTTCCTTTTCTTCTTCTTATTGTGAAATAGTTTGGTATGTTACGACACAACCGAATAATATACCGAGGGCTCGAGCTTACAAATAAATCGCCTTACATACAACTTATTATCTGTTCGGCGTCTTGGAACTCACTTTATATGCATTGGTTCCGAACTATGTATTGGGTCAATAGTTGGGTTGCCCGGCTCTTGTGCTTTCCCCTTTATGTTCCGCTCGTTCGTCTAAAAGGGCAAAGGGAGAACCCCTGCGATTGTGTTTCCGGTTAGTCTGGTCAAGCACCTCAGGGGAGAAAGCCAAAAACCGACTCTCATAGTATGTGAGAGCCGGTCTGTAAATCCAAGCTTAAAGTGTTATACTTAAATCCTCGTCAGAGGATATTCCGTGTTATGCGAGAGGTTTGCTCTACATGCAAACCATGTGATGCTGGCCTTAGCCGCGGTAGATCTGAACATCACAACACTCCGGGGGATAGTCATCAGCCCCCCGCAGTCCTTTTCGCGCCCCTACGGCTAAGTGAAAGAAATAAAGCACTATAGTATAATTGCCTAGTCCGCCGCACTCTACCGCCTTAGGATTTTGATCACTCAGCTAAGGGACATAGTGCATTGGCAGAGAGACCCCATGTAGTATCTACATGGGGGATGAAGTCGGCGACTCGCATCTTTCAGTTTTAAATGGCCATACAGGAGTTATAAAGGAATGCAAAACATTGAAAGCATGATAGATTATAATATTAAAGCTTTAAAATGTCTTCGGACACATTACAAATTTATACATGCATGTTATCTTTCGAACACCATGACACTATCGCGAGCACCTTCCATTACTCTGGCGAAGTACATCTCGGGGCGTCTATGTTCCTTCCCGGAGGCGGCGGGGCAGTGGCTATCTTCATTGGATCCAGCCCCGGCCAGAGCACCTTGGCCTTGGCAAGGGCCATCCAGACTCCCTCGATACAGGAGGAGTGCTTCATAGTGTCGAGGCGGGGCGAAGCGGCGATCAGCTTTTGCACCAGGCCAAAGTAGTTGCCTGGCAGCAGCTTGTCGAGCCATAAGCGGATGCAGAGGTCCTTCAAGGCCAGCTCCGCCATCTGGTGCAGCTCCATCAACTGTTTCAGTTGCTCGACAAGAAGAGGAGAGCGCCCGGGGGCTCCAAACAATGCCCAGAACAGACGAGCTTCGTCTCCTTCTTCCCTCGATGCATACAACTGATTGGCGTCCGCTATGCTCTTCTGGAGGTCGAAGGAAACGCCTAAGGAACGCCACACCTGGGTAAGCAATTTGAACTTTCTATCCTCAAAGACACACTGTGGTAAGTATGGCTTACCACCCATTATGTCCTTCGCTTGGCGGACCTGCGCCTCGAAGAACCGTCTATTCATCCGCTCCTTTTGGAGATCGGCTTTTAGGGTGGATAGTTCAGCTGCGTGCTCCTTGCCTTCTTGCTCAAGGACCTCGCATTGGTGGATGACATCCTTGAGTTCCTATTGGATCTCCTGCACCCATGCCTCGTGTTTGTTGCTGGTGGCCCTCAAAGCCGAAAGCATGGTGGCTGTTTGTCCGGTCGTCGCCGTCTCAACTGCCGCCTCGTCCTTGGCCTGCCGCAGCTCAGCCTTGAGCTTTTCCACCTCCTTCACCGAGGCTATTTAATCATTAACACTCTGAAAAACTGCATGTACATTATTCCGACAAAGGTGTCCAGATGTGGATTTAGACTTACCGTGTGCCCCGTCGAATCTTTTGTTAAGAGCATCAAGCTCATCTTCGGAGCTTTTGAGCTTCCGATTCATCTCGTCCAGATCGGCGCCATTCATGGCCGCCACTGATGATGAAGCCCGCAACACAGAAATATTTGTGAGGTTGCATGAGTTATGTACTCCTGAATTGTCGTCAACCTAATCATATGACCGGCCCTCTTAGGGACTATAGTAAGGTTCCAAAAACATACTATATATAGTTCGAAATTGGGTACATGATTGACCCCTAGGCAAGTTTTTTCAAACTCACCTAGGGCTCGGGGGCTGCCATGTACACAATCATAAAAATAAATAAATAGCTTTGCAGATAAGAGTGTCGCGTGACATACTTGAAAGCCCGTTAGGAGACCTTTGAAGGCCTCCTTCAGTCCATTGTTAACGAACTAAATGCTTTGTAATAGCGCACCTATAAGGGTGCGGTGCTCCTCGGAGATGGAGGCGCTCGATAAAGCCTCCTCCATGACCGGCCACCCATTGGTTGGTGGCGCCGATGGTGATTGGATAATCCGATCACCAACCGGGTTTTGAACATGTGCCTCCGAAGGCGTAGTGCGCTCCGGAGATGCCCTCGGAGGGGACTGAGAGGTCACTCGTCCGGCCTCCTCAATATCCGGGTGGGGTACCTCCCCCGGTCTTCGGTGACCGAGGTGTTAGCCTCGGCAATGATGTCATCTCCCCCGCCCCCGCTCCATAGGAGCATGCTGGGATGACACCTCTGTGGTGTCCTTTGCGGCGCCTGGAGTGGCAGGATGCGACGCATTCCCGCTCTCCGCTAGTTCGGCGGGCGTTGTCTCCTCGTCCGAGACTTCGTCGGTGGGGAGCACACACGGGGGGCTGCAAAGTCGATAAATGCATGCATGTTATTAAACTATGAACTTATTAATGATAACTAAAGGAGACTTCAGATTCTCACCTTCGAGCAGGGGGCTTGACCCTTAGGGTCCTTTGTGGAGCCCTCCCGAAGTCATCGGACTCGGTATTCGAGTCCAAACTATCGCCGTACAGGATTAGCTGTGACCGACGCGCCCTCTTCGGGGCAGGAGAGGGTGCCACCTCCATGATGTCGCTCTCTTTCTTGCAAGGGGGGAATCGCCCTCCCCCTCGTCTTCATCCTCTTCCTCATGCTCCTCTTGATTCAAGGAGGCATGGGTTTCTTCGGACGCGGCCTCTAGCTAGTCCCTGATGCGCAAGCCTTCTCGGCCTGGTTTCTTCTTCTCTTTCTTCACAGGTGCCTCGTAAGGTGCCTCCACGAGCATCTCTCCTAACAGCCCGGACCTGGGGTCTTCAGGCTGAGGCGCCAGGCAGTCGATGCCCGTGGCTTTGCTTAGCCATTTCTGCGAAGTGATCGAAAAAGATGTTATAGATCTTCTCTATGAAGGACAAAGCCGATCAATCGAAATTATACCGTACCTTGGAAGCGGTCTTGGAGGCGTGCAGACCCCGATCTTCCTCTTCGGATGGCCAATCCTCTTGAGACTTGAAAAGCACCTTCCATAGCTTCTTTTGCATAGTGCAGAAGAGGTGCAGAACTGCGGGCGTGTCATCGAGTTGAGGAGCCCTAGGGGAGTCCCGGCGCTGGCAGGGGAGGATGCACCGTCGGAGCATAACCTGGACCACATTGGTCAGCGCAATCTTGTTGTCGATCATAGAGCCGATGCACTTCGACCATAAACTTGCGGAAGCATCGAACGTAGATGAGTCCATCTGACTCCAAGGGCATCTCACCGAGCGTAGAGCGTATCCTCACTCCTGGTCGGAAAAGTACTCTGCAACATGATACATTGCAGCCATATAGGTCAGCATATTGAATATGCCGGCAAAGTCACAAGAGAGGGGGTAAAGTAATCATCTAGTCTATATGCAAATATGGCAAGTGGGGTAGTAAGTTTTTTATTGCATAAAGCCAATTTTTCCTACAACAAGAGAGGGCAAAGGCACAATTACTACAATGTTGGTTGATTAATGAGATGGTTCCACCAACCAATTCTCATACCCAAGTTGACATTAATAACCCACATCAATATAATTAATTGCATTGAGAGTTCCAGATAGTTTTAGTTCCTTTGGCTCAAACTGTCCATGACCGTGGACACGGCTAATCGATTAGGTTTGGGTACTCTACAGAGTTTTGCACATGTTCCCCACAAGATTTGGTCGTCTCCATTTGATTTCTCGCACTTCAGGGTGTTTGAGAAATGGATGACCAAAACATGGTCTTCCAAAGGGTTTCCCTGTGACTCTGTCGGTGCCCATCCTTTCCTACCGTTCTTCTACATCTCGTAGCACCGCCTATCCACGGTCACCACGATATCCAACAAAGCCAGAGCCCATAATGACTTGTGGCTGTGCAGGTAAGCCTTGGGTCTTGAAGCATCCATCCATCTCTTTGTGCCTGGGTGGACCTTTCCGCATGAATACTGGCACATCTCTAGCATCATCTACGCTAACCACTGGTTTCTCTAGGGCGCCGTTCAACCATCATCCACCCAGAGGTAAGTTGAAAACTTGAAGTCTTGAAGACTTGATCATCATGTAGGTCTTGAAATTATTAACTCTCAACTCTCATGAATCACACAACCAACCCCGTCTACTAATAGCATAGCAAAATGTAAAACAACATTTCTCGGGGCCAATGTGTCAAAGGGTTGAGGGGTGCCTACCACATGATACTACATCAATTAACCAAGTTTCCAATTTACCTACTTTGCATGCAATTGGGGTGATGGAAGAACTAATGCAATAAAACATAGGTATACATGGTCAATGTGACTTGCCTTGCTGACGATCCTCGAAATCAAGTGACTCTAGATAACAAGCTTCGCACTCCGGATGATCTAACGAATCAAACAAGAGTACACCATAAGAATAATTACAAAACAATTCACACAATTCAGCAAGGGTAAACAAACAATACTAAAACCATTCAATAGTATCAATCAAGAGAAAGAAATCAAAATAAAAGAATATTTTGTTTCACAAAAATTTGTAGTGTCAAAAACTTTTACTACTACTACTTTAAGACAAACAACCAAGCAATAGCTAGTAGAAAAAGTAATATTAAAGAAAATCAATATTAGTAAACAGAATCAAATTCACTAAAACTTTTGTGTAAAGAAACACTACTAAAATGAAAATAACTAGAATGTTCCTATAACTTTGGAATAGGAAACCAAAACAATGATATTATTATCACTAATATTATTAACATCATATTACTTAACATAATTGGATTACTAAAATTATTTATTAGAAATTTATCTCAATCATCTAACTAGTTTGTGAAAGTAAAACTAAATTGTTTTATAAAACTATACCTAATGAAAAGATATAAAGATTCCAATAACAACATGGTATAAAACTAAACAATCATTTTCAATATTAGCAATTAATGTTACCTAAATGTTTGAAACAATAGAAACTAATGAAAACTATTAACAAAGGTTAAACTAATTCAGGTTCAAATTAAATTAAAATCAGGAAAACTAAATTACATTAGGAACTAAATAGATGCTGTTTTTGTTAAAAACAGTAACTAAATTTATTCCAAAAAATCTCAAATCATGTGGAATAATAGATTTAACTAATACCAAACAATGTCAAAAAGATTCACTCAAAAATATATTTCTAAACTATAGTTATACAGATTTTAGTAATTTGAACAAATTTCATTAGATTCAAAATTTAAAGGTCAAATTTGAAAACTAAGCATACTGACGTAAACTACATCAAATATGTGAACTAATGCAAAAAGAATCAACTAAAAACTCTAAATAGTTTAAAATATATGATAAAAACAAGATTTGAAAACATTCTATTTTCTAAAACAGAATCAGAAAAAGAAAAAATAGAACTCATCGGACAGGGGCTACGTGGCGAGTCGTGGTTGGTCGAGAGGGTGTGCGTGCGGGCGTTTGCGTGTGGGTGACCGAAGCTTAGTGTGTACCGGTTCGGCTTTTAAAACGATCTAATCCTACGCGTCGGATCTGGATCGAACGGCTAAGAGAGGGAGAGGTGGCTTACAGAGAAGGGAGTCACCGGCGAAGGGGTTCTTCGGCGAGGCCGAGGCGGTGAGGTTGTCGGGGGCGGCACTCCGGTGGTTGGGGACGGCATCCGAGGGCTTCAAACGACGGCGGCGGGTCTCCGGCGTACTCTGGTGGGGTCGGAGGGGAGTGGGGTCAACAGAGGCGTCGGGCACGAGCTCCGGGAGCTTTGGTGGGGATCCGAACTCCGGCGAGGGTGTGGGCAGTGCTCTGGCAAGGTAGAGTGGGGGCTCGGGGTGGAATGAGAGGCGGAGGGTCGGGGCTACCTATAGGGCCGGAGCGGTGGTCGGGGAAGGAAAGAGGAGGGAGATCCGGGAGAGGGATCTCCGGCGACGGCGGCGCGCGCGCGAGGAAGAAGGCGACCGCGGCGTCTTCGGGATCGGATGGTGGGGCCAGGGCATCAAAGAGAGAGAGTTTGGCGTTAGCGCGTTTGTCGGTCTGCTCGGAGCGGTTTCAGGACTTAACTGCAGTGGGCCGGCCAGTTTTCAAATTAAATCGTTTCTTTTTAATATCCAGAGCAGTAAAACTCATTTAAAAGCATTCAAAACATTTCCAAATATAGAAAAAATATATATCAAAATGATCAGGAGAATTAATGCTATTCAATGAACATTTTTCCTCTGTCATTTGAATACTTTGAAAAAATAATTATTTTCAGAAAATGCCTATTCGGTTTTAAAACCTTTTTCAAATATTTTTCAAAAGATCCCCCTGGTTTTATTGTTCAAATATTTCACCAAGATGTCCTTGGTGTGGAGTTTCCTGTTACTCCCCTCTTCCTTTGAACTTTTCCAGAGATTTTCAAATAGGTGAAACAAGAAAAGGTGAAAGATGAAAGTGACATTTCAGAAATTCAAAAGAAACACTTCAACCATTATATTCATTCAAACAATATGATGATGATGCATAGCTATATATCATAACATTCCAAAATGAAATTTTGGGATGTTACAAACCTACCCACCTTAAGATGAATCTCGCCCTCGAGATTCGGGTTGGCTAGAAAATAGGTGCGGATGGTCTCTACGAAGATCTTCTTCGCGTTCCAAGGTGGCTTCTTCCTCGGTGTGGTGACTCCACAGAACCTTATAGAACTTGATGATCTTGCTTCGGGTAACTCTGTTGGTAGTCTCGAGGATTCTGACAGGCTTCTCCTCATAGGTCAGGTCACTGTCAAGTTGTATGGCCTCTAGGGGCACTGTGTCTCTCAGAGGAATATCAGCAATCTCAGCATGGCATTTCTTCAACCGGGAAACATGGAAAACATCATGAACTCCGGACAATCCTTCCGGCAATTCCAGCTTGTATGCAACTTCGCCTCTACGTTCCAGAATTTTGTAGGGGCCTATGAATCTGGGTGCTAACTTTCCTTTAACACCAAACCTCTTGATTCCTCGAAGTGGGGACACATGGAGATATGCTCGATCCCCTACTTCATATGTCACCTCCTTGCGTTTGTTATTAGCATAGCTCTTCTACAAGGATTGAGCTATCTTGAGTCAGTCTCGAATCAGTTTGACCTTATCTTCAGAATCTCTGATAAGATCGGGACCCAAAAGTTGTCGGTCTCCAACACCATCCCACGTTAATGGTGTTCTACACCTTCTTCCGTATAAAGCTTCGAAAGGGGCCATCTTCAGACTGGTCTGATAATTGTTGTTGTATGAGAACTCTGCGTAAGGTAAGTTGTCATCCCAACTGGACCCATAGTCTAGCGCACAGGCTCTCAACATGTCCTCCAGAATCTGGTTGACTCTCTCAGTCTGTCCATCAGTCTGCGGATGAAAGGCTGTACTGAACTCCAGTCTTGTACCCAAGGTTTCATGTAGCTGATGCCAAAACTTTGAGGTAAATTGTGTTCCTCTATCTGACACGATACTCCTCGGAACTCCATGCAGACATACGATCCTGGTCATATATATCTTGGCTAGCTTAGCACTGGTATAGGTGTTTTTCACTTGAATGAAATGAGCCACCTTGGTCAAGCGATCGACCACTACCCAAATGGAATCATATCGTGAACGGGTCCTAGGTAGTCCTGTGGTGAAGTCCGTACCGAGATTTTCCCATTTCCACTCAGGTATCGGCAAAGGTTGGAGTAACCCTGCTGGTTTCTGATGTTCCGCCTTTACTCGCTGACAAACATCACATACCGCAACATGTTCGGCAATATCTTTCTTCATACCTGTCCACCAGTAACTTTCCTTCAAATCCAGGTACATCTTGGTGTTGCCTGGGTGTATTGAGTATGGTGAATCGTGGGCTTCTTGAAGTATCAACTTCATGAGCTCCGGGTCATGGGGCACATAGATTCGGTTCTCAAACCATAGAGTACCCTGTTCATCTTCATGAAAGCCTTTAGCCTTGTCTTCCTTCATTTTCTGCTTTATCTCAGCTATCTCCTTGTCTGATTGTTGGGCTTCTTGAATTCTTTCAGTCAAGGTGGACTGAATCTCTAGTGTGGCAACATATCCTTGCAGAACTATCTCTAACCGAAGTTCTATGAGATCTTTGGTTAACTCCTGGGGTAATCCTCCGGCTATGAGTGTGTTCACATAACTCTTCCGACTCAAGGCATCTGCCACAACATTTGCCTTTCCTGGATGGTAATGTAATCTCATGTCATAGTCCTTGATTAACTCTAACCATCTCCTCTGTCTGAGGTTCAACTCCTTCTGCGTGAAGATATACTTCAGGCTCTTATGATCCGTGTACACATCACAATTATTTCCGATAAGTAAATGTCTCCAAGTCTTGAGTGCGTGTACTACGGCTGCTAGCTCCAAATCATGGGTGGCATAATTCAACTCATGGGGTCGTAGCTGTCTGTATGCATATGCTACAACTTTTCCCTCCTGCATGAGTACTCCTCCAAGTCCTTGACGGGATGCATCACAATAAACCTGGAAGTCCTTTCGATTGTTTGGCAGTATCAACATTGGGGCTATGACCAAACGTTTCTTCAACTCCTGGAAACTGGCCTCACATTCCTCAGTCCAGATATACTTAGACTCTTTCTTCATCAGCTCTGTCATGGGCTTGGCAATCTTCGAGAAATTCTCAATGAATCTTCGGTAATATCCGGCAAGTCCGAGAAAACTGCGGATCTCCTTAACTGAGGTGGGTGTCTTCCACTCAGTGACTGCTTCAACCTTAGCGGGATCTACTACTATTCCTTCTCCGGAAATAACATGTCCAAGGAATCCGACTTCCGTCAGCCAGAATTCACATTTACTAAACTTGGCATACAACTGATGCTCTCTAAGCTTCTCCAGAACTAAACGCAAGTGTTCCTTGTGTTCTTCCTCGCTCTTGGAGAATATCAAAATGTCATCGATGAACACCATGACAAACTTGTCCAAGTATTCCATAAACACTTTGTTCATCAAATTCATAAAGTAGGCAGGAGCATTAGTCAAACCAAAGGACATGATTGTATACTCGTATAAGCCATACCTGGTGGTGAAAGTTGTTTTGGGTATATCCTATTCACGAATCTTTAGTTGGTGATACCCTGATTGAAGATCGATCTTGGAGAATACTTTGGCGCCTACTAGCTGGTCAAACAGGTCATTAATCATTGGCAGAGGGTACTTATTCTTGATAGTCACCTCATTCAATGCTCGATAATCGACCACCATCCTCAAGGTTTTATCTTTCTTCTCCACCAAAAGAACTGGGGCTCCCCAAGGTGATGAACTTGGGCGTATATATCCCTTGTCCAATAGCTCCTTAATCTGCTTCTTGATTTCCAATAAATCATTTGCGGGCATCCAATAGGGTCTCTTGGAAATCGGGGTTGTCCCTGGTAGTAGCTCTATTAGGAACTCAATCTCCCTATCTGGTGGCATGCCTGGTAATTCCTCCGGGAATACATCTGGAAAGTCTCGTACAACCGGTACTTCCTCTTGCACAACTCCTGTGAGAGAATTTAACCGAGCACTCATCTGTGTGCGTCGGGATACATACTTAATCCTCTTGTTCTCCGGAGGGTGAGTGAAATAGACTTGCTGGGGCAATCAAGATTTCCTTCATACTTGGTCATCCAATCCATGCCTAGGATTACATCCAATCCCTGGGATTCTAAGACGATGAGGTCGGTAGGAAAAACATGATTTGCTATGTGAAGTTTCAGGGCGTGGCATCCTATTCCTGCCGTCATTATTCCTCCTGGGGAATTGACCCTAATGGGCTGACTAAGGGTTCTGGTGGGTAAACCATACTTTTCCACAAATACCCTTGATATGAATGAATGAGTTGCACCAGAATCAAAAAGTACCATAACTGGACGTGAATGCAATAGAAACTTACCAACCACAGTCTCGGGCTGATCATAGACTTCTTCCACGTCGAGGTGGTTCACCTGAGCACGAGGAAACGGATTTGGCTTCTTAGCTGTGGAGTTGCCGTTTCCATTCCCTTGCTTGTTCTGAGGGCATTCAGTGGCATAGTGCCCTGTCTTCTGACGCTTGAAGCATGTGATGTGGTTCAGATCCTTCTGAGCTGGAGCGGTACGGTGTTGGTTGCCATTCCCACTTCCATTACCATTCTTGAAGCTGCCATTGTTGGGATGATTATTCGCATTTCCTCCATGGTGGTGGCCTCCATGGTTGTGCACTGGATGAGTGTGTCCTCCATACTTACCAGTCCCTGATCCGGTATTTCCTGAGTACGGGGTGTAGCGGGGCTTCTGATGAGCTCCAGAGGTAGACTTTCCATGTGCATACTTCCTCTTGTGGTTCTCAATTTGCTGCTGCTTTCCCTCCAAGATGAGGGCCTTGTCTACCAGCTCCTGGTAGTTGCTGAAGGTAGCCACCATTAGCTGCACACTCAGCTCATCATTGAGTCCTTCCAAGAACTTTTCCTGCTTGGCTGCATCGTCGGCCACATCTCCTGGTGCATAACGAGCCAATGTGGTGAAGTCGTCCACGTACTGGGCCACGGAACGGTTGCCCTAGCGTAAGTTGCGAAACTCACGCTTCTTCAGGCTCATAGCTCCAGCTGAGACATGTGCGGTGCGGAAAGCTTGCTTGAACTGCTCCCAAGTTACATCAGTAATGGGGTATGTGGTGGTGTAGTTCTCCCACCATGAAGCTGCTGGGCCCTCCAGTTGATGGGCGGCAAAACGCACTTTTTCAGCCTCAGTGCATCCTGCAGTGGTGAGTTCCCTCTCCATCTTGCGGAGCCAATCATCTGCCACAATGGGCTCGGTGTTGCTGGAGAAGGTTGGGGGATTTAGTCTCAGAAAACGGGTAAGGTTGTCGCCTTGAGGTGGAGGGTGGTTGTTGTGGTTGTTGGTCTGATTCTGAATCAACAGTTGCATCAGGGCGTTCTGCTGCTAAAGGAGTTGGGTGAGCTCTGGCGGGAAAGTGAAATCTGGCTCACGTCGCGGAGGCATCTTGCTATTTTTCAGAGGGGTGAGAATTAGAATAGAACAATGACCTAAAAGGGAAATTCACTACCCACATGCAATGCAACAAACATATCACACCAAACACTCATTCATTTATTCAACTCAAGGTCAAACATCGAGATACAAATCTCCAATCAATCTAAACACCGACCTACGCTTTTATGACGAAAATGAAGATACATGGGGGCATAACTAAAGTTGTCCTCAAAAGTACATGGTGACTGAGCCTCCTCCAGTGGTGCTCTCCTCATAGTGATCATCGTCGTTGATCAAAGGAGCCATGTCTCCCTCGGGATGAAGGTTTTCACCCATGTCCATTTATTCCTCCAGAGTTGCGATACGAGTGTTCAGCTTGTCGATCCTCTCTCAAAAATCCTTCACCTCATACTCATGCTCGTACTCGGCTTCCCGTAAGTCACCTTCGAGGTCAATCTCGCGGTTCATCAGCCTCTTGATCGTCTTCGTGTCGGCACGTATCTGAAGCTCCAAGGTCCTGACGTGCGTCTGCAAGGTCTGGATATAGGAAATGGTGGTGTCTTCAGTGGGAGTGGTTATGATATTTCCATTGGCATCCCTGCGACAAACCATGCTGAGTCCTGGTGAAATGGTTCCACCTCTGTATTCCTCCTGAACACGTCCAAGGGCACGGTGAATGGCCATGTCTCTTCCAAGTATCCAGCTGGGTGCCACAAACTTGAAGTCGATGGGTTCCTTCCGATTCCCAAAGGTCTTCCCTGGGATGTGCACCTCGATCCTGTAGCATCCGTCTTGGGGAAAAGACATGATAGGAGTCCTGGTGATGCTCGGCAAAGCAATCCTCACGTCCCTGACGATCCTCATCAGCTCCTTGCCAAAGGGCATCGTTGCATCAGGCTGACAAAACTCCGTGATCAAAACTGGGATGAAGGTGGCCATCTATAAATTTTCAAATAATCGGAGGGAAGTCAGAAACGAGTAGATGAGAGTATAAGAATTTTAAAGGAAAAGAGAAATAAATCCTAAGGCTGTTCCAATCCTAGAGGTTACATCCTACGGTCAGCGTGTGCTCTGATACCATTTCTGTAGCGACCCGACGTGAAAGGTCGAATCTCCGGTGTTTCTGTACCATTCCAAGATCATGCTGGTACTCACACGGTACATCAATGTATATATCAAAGGGAAATCACACAGCATAAATTAATCGAAATCTCATATCGAGTCCTTTATTACAATAATGATTATAATAAAGTGGCTGAAGGCCAACTCATGAGATAAACTAAACCATAAACTTGCGGAAGCATCGAACGTAGATGAGTCCATCTGACTCCAAGGGCATCTCACCGAGCGTAGAGCGTATCCTCACTCCTGGTCGGAAAAGTACTCTGCAACATGATACGTTGCAGCCATATAGGTCAGCATATTGAATATGCCGGCAAAGTCACAAGAGAGGGGGTAAAGTAATCATCTAGTCTATATGCAAATATGGCAAGTGGGGTAGTAAGTTTTTTTTGCATAAAGCCAATTTTTCCT
Source organism: Hordeum marinum (assembly GCA_022496015.1). NCBI lineage: Eukaryota > Viridiplantae > Streptophyta > Magnoliopsida > Poales > Poaceae > Hordeum > Hordeum marinum. Next base: position 122,349,568 of record CM039673.1, on the reverse strand, counting down.
ACAACAAGAGAGGGCAAAGGCATAATTACTACAATGTTGGTTGATTAATGAGATGGTTCCACCAACCAATTCTCATACCCAAGTTGACATTAATAACCCACATCAATATAATTAATTGTGTTGAGAGTTCTAGATAGTTTCAGTTCCTTTGGCTCAAACTGTCCATGACCGTGGACACGGCTAATCGATTAGGTTTGGGTACTTTGCAGAGTTTTGCACACGTTCCCCACAAGATTTGGTCGCCTCCGTTTGATTGCTCGCACTTCAGGGTGTTTGAGAAACGGATGACCAAAACATGGTCTTCCAAAGGGTTTCCCTGCGACTCTGTCGGTGCCCATCCTTTCCTACCATTCTTCTACATCTCGTAGCACCGCCTGTCCAGGGTCACCACGATGTCCAACCAAGCCAGAGCCCATAATGACTTGTGGCTGTGCAGGTAAGCCTTGGGTCTTGAAGCATCCATCCATCTCTTTATGCCTGCGTGGACCTTTCCGCATGAATACTGGCACATCTCCAGCATCATCTACGCTAACCACTAGTTTCTCCAGGGCGCCGTTCAACCATCATCCACCCAGAGGTAAGTTGAAAACTTGAAGTCTTGAAGACTTGATCATCATGTAGGTCTTGAAATTATTAACTCTCAACTCTCATGAATCACACAACCAACCCCGTCTACTAATAGCATAGCAAAATGTAAAACAACATTTCCCGGGGCCAATGTGTCAAAGGGTTGAGGGGTGCCTACCACATGATACTACATCAATTAACCAAGTTTCCAATTTACCTACTTTGCATGCAATTGGGGTGATGGAAGAACTAATGCAATAAAACATAGGTATACATGGTCAAAGTTACTTGCCTGGCTGACGATCCTCGAAATCAAGTGACTCTAGATAACAAGCTTCGCACTCTGGATGATCTAACAAATCAAACAAGAGTACACCCTAAGCATAATTACAAAACAATTCACACAATTCAGCAAGGGTAAACAAACAATACTAAAACCATTCAATAGTATCAATCAAGAGAAAGAAATCAAAATAAAAGAATATTTTGTTTCACAAAAATTTGTAGTGTCAAAAACTTTTACTACTACTAATTTAAGACAAACAACCAAGCAATAGCTAGTATAAAAAGGAATATTAAAGAAAATCAATATTAGTAAACAGAATCAAATTCACTAAAACTTTTGTGTAAAGAAACACTACTAAAATGAAAATAACTAGAATGTTCCTATAACTTTGGAATAGGAAACCAAAACAATGATATTATTATCACTAATATTATTAACATCATATTACTTAACATAATTGGATTACTAAAATTATTTATTAGAAATTTATCTCAATCATCTAACTAGTTTGTGAAAGTAAAACTAAATTGTTTTATAAAACTATACCTAATGAAAAAGATATAAAGATTCCTATATCAACATGGTATAAAACTAAACAATCATTTTAAATATTAGCAATTAATGTTACCTAAATGTTTGAAACAACAGAAACTAATGAAAACTATTAACAAAGGTTAAACTAATTCAGGTTCAAATTAAATTAAAATCAGGAAAACTAAGTTACATTAGGAGCTAAACAGGTTCTGTTTTTGTTAAAAACAGTAACTAAATTATTCTAAAAAAAACTCAAATCATGTGTAATGATAGATTTAACTAATACCAAACAATGGCAAAAAGATTCACTCAAAAATATATTTTTAAACTATAGTTATACAGATTTTAGTAATTTGAACAAATTTGATTAGATTCAAAATTTAAAGGTCAAATTTGAAACCAAGCATACTGACATAAACTACATCAAATATGTGAACTAATGCAAAAAGAATCAACTAAAAACTCTAAATAGTTTAAAAGATATGATAAAAACAAGATTTGAAAACATTCTGTTTTCTAAAACAGAATCAGAAAAAGAAAAAATAGAACTCATCGGACAGGGGCTACGTGGCGAGTCGTGGTTGGTCGAGAGGGTGTGCGTGCGGGCATTTGCGGGCGGGTGACCGAAGCTTAGCGCGTACCGGTTCGGCTTTTAAAACGATCTAATCCTACGCGTCGGATCTGGATCGAACGGCTAAGAGAGGGAGAGGTGGCTTACAGAGAAGGGAGTCGCCGGCGAGGGGGTTCTCCGGCGAGGCCGAGGCGGCGAGGTCGTCGTGGGGCGGCGCTCCGGTGGTTGGGGACGGCGTCCGAGGGCTTCAAACGACGGCGGCAGGTCTCCGGCGTACTCTGGTGGGGTCGGAGGGGAGTGGGGTCGACAGAGGCATCGGGCACGAGCTCCGGGAGCTTCGATGGGGATCCGAACTCTAGCAAGGGTGTGGGCAGCGCTTTGGCGAGGTAGAGTGGGGGCTCGGGGTGGAATGAGAGGCTGAGGGTCGGGGCTACTTATAGGGCCGGAGCGGTGGTCGGGGAAGGAAAGAGGAGGGAGATCCGGGAGAGGGATCTCCGGCGACGGCGGTGCGCGCACGAGGAAGAAGGCGACCGCAGCGTCTTCGGGATCAAACGGTGGGGCCAGGGCGTTAGAGTGGGAGAGGGCGGCGTAAGAGTGGGAGAGGGCGGCGTCAGCGCGTCGGTTGGTCGGCTCCGAGTGGTTTCGGGACTTAACTGGAGTGGGTCGGCCTGTTTTCAAATTAAATCGTTTCCTTTTTAATATCCAGAGCAGTAAAACTCATTTAAAAGCATTCAAAACATATCCAAATATAATATATATATCAAAATGATCAGGAGAATTAATTCTATTCAATGAACATTTTTCCTCTGTCATTTGAATACTTTGGAAAAATAATTATTTTTAGAAAATGCCTATTTGGTTTTAAAACCTTTTGCAAATATTTTTCAAAAGACCCCCCTGGTTTTATTGTTCAAATATTTCACCAAGATGTCCTTGGTGTGGAGTGTCCTATTAGTCCCCTCTTCCTTTGAACTTTTCCAGAGATTTTCAAATAGGTGAAACAAGAAAAGGTGAAAGATGAAAGTGACATTTCAGAAATTCAAAAGAAACACTTCAACCATTATATTCATTCAAACAATATGATGATGATGCATAGCTATATATCATAACATTCCAAAATGAAATTTTGGGATGTTACATTTTGCAACGGCCTAGCGGTCGTGGTGGGCCGTGACCTTTCATCAAAAAGGTCGTCAGGGGACGTTTTCCCCCTTGACGTTTGGCCTTCAAAGCCAACCTATTCACTGTGTTCGGACACACCACTATTCGGAGAACAACACGTCATAGGAGGTTGAACTAAGTTCGGCGGGAAGAACTCACCTCGCAAGCTGAAGACTCTGATTGCAGAAGGTGACTGAAGCTAAGATCCTTGGTGTTGGAGGCACGTTCGGGGGCTACAGAGGGAGTCCTGGATTAAGGGGTCCTTGAGAGGCCGACCTATTTTTATGGGCCATGCTGTATGGACCGCTTGTCGAACATTGGATCGATTGAAGGCCTTGTCTCCAGGAAAGGAAGCTTCGGGAATTGTGGCTTGTCCTCCATGTTTAATGCAGCAAACAGGCAAGATTATCTCTTCGGCGTGTAACCGACCATGTGTAAACCTTGGATATCCTCAACGTCTATATAAGACGGAGGGTTTTAGGTTGTAGATAGAGGACAACTCATCTAGGGTTAGCTACTCGATCTCGAGGTAGATCAACTTTGTAACCCCCATATCATCAATACAATCAAGCAGGACGTAGGGTATGACCTCCATAGGAGGGCTCAAACCTTGGTAAATCCTTGTCCCCTTCGTCTCCTGTTACCATCACTTCTAGTCTCACAGTTTGGGACCCCCTACCCGAGATCCGCTGGTTTTGACACCGACACCGACTACTAAGATGAATGTGTGAAGATGAATGTAAAGTTGGTGAGAAATACGTACTCCCCCAAGCTTAGGCTTTTGGCCTAAGTTGGTCTAGGGTCATGGATGGCCCGGGTAATATACAAAGTCATAGTCGGGGTTGTATTGGGCTGCGGAAGCTACCGCCTGAATGACTAAAATGCGAAGGCGAGCAGATTCCACATTTCTCTCGTACTCGTTTGCCTCCTCTCTAGTTATAAAGTGTCTCCGTTTTTCCTCAAAGTCAAATAAGGCAGGAGCAGGAAGGGTAATATGGATAGCACACTTTCTATCAAAAATTAGTCGGTACAGGAGGGATTGTTCGTTCCTCTCAAGAAACTGATAATGCACCAAAGCCTCATAATCGAGAAAAGCAGGTGGTAACTCAATATCATTTCCCCGTATAGGTACTCCAAGATAATTAGCTACACGAGTTGCATAAATCCCACCAAAGAAATCTCCATCCTTAGCATTATTATGCATCCTTCTAGCAATAATGGCCCCTAAATTATATCGTCTATCACCCATTACGACACTCCTAAGGATACTAAGATTGGTGGCACAAAGGTGGCTATGATCAGTTTTACCGTTAATGCATCTACCTATGAATAGAGCAAAATAATGTATAGCAGGAAAATGAATGCTCCCCAAGGTAGCCTGTGTAATATTTCTAGTTTATCCCACAGTGATGCTAGCAAGAGAATCATTATATTCAGTTTTGTGCGGATCACTATAGCTACCCATTATGGAATCTTAAATGCACGGTTAAAACCTTCTAGGTCCATAGTATAAGATTTATCATAAAGATTAAATAAAACGAAAGGTTTATTAAGCCCAAATGAAAATTCAAACCTCCGCATGAAAGAATCCGTGAGTTGATAATATTGTTTGCACCAGTCTGAAAGGAAATCTTCAAGGCCCGCATTTTGTGCGTATGCGTAAAATTCTTCCTTGAAACCGGCATCAACCATGAATTGATCCAATGGCCATTCACAAGGCCACACTTGTGCTTCCCTCAGTGGTTCAAGGTCGGGGTCACATATCGCAAGTCTCGGGGCCTTCTTGCTCGAGGATCCCCCTTGGTATAATCGCCTCAACATTTTTCTTTCTCTGAAAAATTCTGAAATTTTTAGTGACTCAAAATAAAGGTGAATAAAACTAAACAAAACTTATAGCAACTACTCCCACAAGTGCCCAGAGCCTATATCATGCATCAAAAATACTTGGGACCGTACAAATTTGACATGCAAGCTCAAGAACAAGGTCACCAGAGCAGCAAAATTTTGCAATATATATAGCACTAGAACAAAAACTAATTGGACCATTGGAGGAGTCACATACCGAAGAACAATCTCCTAAAATAGTTTTGCGAAAGGGGCTTTGCACAAGGAGATCAAAAATGGAAGCAAAATGAGCTAGAACACGGGTTTGAGCAATGGGATTTTTTGTAGAGGAAAACGAAGTGGATGGGAGCTGGAATAAGTGAAGGGGGCATACGTGGGACCCACAAGCCACCTAGGCGCGTCCAGGGCGTGGCCGCGCCCTGTGGGCTTGTGACCCACTCGTGCTGCCCCCTGAAGTGTGCTCTGTGCCAGATATTTTTAAATATTCCAGAAAAATCATACTACATTTGCAGGGCATTTGAAAAACTTTTATTTTCAGGTCATTTTTCTAATGCACGAAAAACTCAGAGAACAGAAAAACAATAGCATTTTTACTTTATTTTCTCTAACTAACAGAAAGTAAAAGTTAGGTACAGAAAGTTGTGCTTTCTAAATTCATCCATCTCATGCTCATCAAAAGGAATCCATCAATAAGGTTGATCAAGTTTTATTAACAAACTTCTTTCGAGTAACATGAAACTGGAGAATTTTTGAATAACACTAAGTTACCTCAATGGGGATATGCATATCCCCAACAATAAGTATATCATATTTCTTCTTGATAGTTGGAAGAGGGAATTCAAAGTCTCCAATAATAATTGTTGAATTTTTTTCAATGGAGTTGATACTATGAACTTGGGGTTGCTTCTTCAGAAAGTGTAGCGTATGCTCATTACCAATGATCTGAGACATTGCTTTTGTTGCAATCAATAACAGCCCCTGTAGTATTCAAAAAGGCTCTACCAAGGATGATCGACATACTGTCGTCCTCGGGAATATCAAGAATAACAAACTCCATTAGGATAGTAGCATTTGCAACTACGACTGGCACATCCTCACAAATACCGATGGGTAAAGCAGTTGATTTATCAGCCATTTGCAAAGCGATTTCAGTAGGTGTCAACTTATTCAAATAAAGTCTACGATATAAACAGAAATGCGTAAAACTGACACCAACACCCAAATCACATAAAGCAGTTTTAACATAATTCCCTTTGATAGAGCACGATATAGTTGGTACTCTTGGATCTCCCAATTTCTTTGGTACTCCACCCTTAAAACTATATTTAGCAAGCATGGTTGAAATCTCAGCTTTCGGTATCTTTCATATACTTAGCATAAGGAGACATTTTCAGAATATCAGTCAAGCGCATACACAAAGAGACAGGTCTAAGCATTTCAACAAAACGCTCAAAGTCCTCATCATCCTTTTTCTTGGATGGTTTAGGAGGAAAGGGCATGGGTTTCTGAACCCATGGTTCTCTTTCTATACCATGCTTCCTAGCAACAAAATCTCTTTTGTCATATCTTTTATTCTTAGGTTGTGGGTTATCAAGATCAACAGCAGGTTCAATCTCCACATCATTATCATTACTAGGTTGAGCATCAACATGAACATCATCATTAATATTATCACTAGGCTCATGTCCATCACCAGATTGTGTCTCAGCATTAGAAATAGAAATATCATTTGGGTTTTTAGGTGTATCAATAATAGGTTCACTACCAACATGCAAAGTTCTATCATCATCCTTTTTCCTCTTATTACTCGAACGACTAGGTGTATCAGTATTAATTCCCTGAGAATCTTGCTCAATTCTCTTAGGATGGCCCTCAAGATACAAAGGTTCTTGAGTCCTCTAGTCACAATTCTAATAGAATGATCATTGTTCTTACTATTCATCTCATTAAGCAAATCATTCTGTGCCTTAAGCACTTGTTGTACTTGAGTGGTTACCAGGGAAGCATGTTTACTAATAAGCTTAAGATCATTGATAGGTCTACTCATATAATCACCTAAGGGATCAAGCATGTAAGCATTATGTTTCAATTGTCTACTAACATAAGCATTGAAATTCTCTTGCTTAACAACAAAATTATCAAACTCATCAAAGCATTGGCTAGCAGACTTATTATAAGGAATATCGCTTCCATCAAATATACAGAGATAATTTACCTCTACTACCTGTGTCGGGTTATCAAGACCATGTATTTCTTCAATAGATGGTAGATTCTTAACATCTTCAGCTTTAATACCTTTTTCTTTCATATATTTATTTGCCTCTTGCATATCTTTAGGACTGAGAAATAGAATACCTCTTTTCTTCGGAGTTGGCTTCGGAGGTGGTTCGGGAATAGTCCAATCATTATCATTGCTCAATATATTCAATAGTAGTTCAGCTTGTTCGATAGTTCGTTCCCTGAAAACACAACCAGCACAACTATCTAGGTGGCCCCTAGAAGAATCGGTTAGTCCAATATAAAAGATATCAAGTATTTCATTTTTCTTGAGAGGGTGATCAGGCAAAGCATTAAGTAATTAGAGAAGCCTCCCCCAAGCTTGTGGGAGACTCTCTTCTTCAATTTGCACAAAGTTAAATATTTCCTGCAAGGCAACTTGTTTCTTATGGGTAGGAAATTATTTTTCAAAGAAGTGATATATCATATCCTGGGGACTACGCACACAACTAGGAGCAAGAGAATTAAACCATATCTTAGCATCACCCTTCAATGAGAAAAGAAACAACTAGAGAATACAGTAATAACGAATTTTTTCCTCATGAGTAAACAGGGTGGCTATATCATTCAATTTAGTAAGATGTGTTGGGGAAACTTGCATGGGAAACAAAAAAATTCCTACGCACATGCAAGATCTATCCATGGTGATGAGCATCTACGAGAGGGAGAGTGGATCTACATACCCTTGTAGATCGCTAAGCGGGAAGCGTTAAGAAACGCGGTTGATGTAGTCGAACGTCTTCACGATCCAAATCGCCAAGCATCCCACAATCCCATCACGATCCATATCGCGATCCAATCATGATCCATCCTGCGATACCATCACGATCCGTCCCGCGATCTAATCACGAATCGTCTCGCGATCTTGATCACGGTTCTTCCGATCTAGCATCGAATGGACGACACCTCCGTGTCCAGCACACATACAGCTCGATGAGGATCTTGCCCTCTTGATCCCGCAAGAGGGAGAGAAGAGGTAGATGAGTTCTCCAGCAGCACAACAGTGTGGCGGCGATGGTGGTGGAACAATTCTAGTAGGGCTTCGCCTAAGCACCGCTAAAACGACCTAAAGGAGAAACTACGATCTAGAGGAGAGGGTAGCACATGGCAATTAGGGTTATCTCTCCCCTCTAAATCCTCTAGTATATATATGACAGAGGGAGGGGAGGAGGCAGCCTCAAACCCTCAAGGTTTGGCCGAAATTGGAAGTGGAGGAGTCCTACTCCAATCCTACTAGGAGTAGGATTCGTCCTCTCCACTTGGAAAGACTTTCCACCTCTTCCTCCTTTGGATTTCTCCACCCCAGCCGCATGGGCCTTTAGTGGGGGCTTCGGCCAGCCCACCAGGGGCTGGTTTGCCTCCTCCCACATCCCATGTGGCCCCTTGGGTCGAGACACCCCGCCCGATGGTCCCCCGATACCCTACCGGCACTCCTGGTACACTACCGATGAGCCCAAAACTTTTTTGGTGAACAAAACAGGACTTCCTATATATCAATCTTTACCTCCGGACCATTTCGGAGCTCCTCGTGACGTCCGGAATCTCATCCGGGACTCCGAACAACCTTTGGTCACCACCATACATAACTCTATACTACCGAAATGTCACTGAACCTTAAGTGTGCAGACCCTGTGGGTTCGAGAACTATGTAGACATGACCGAGACACCTCTACGGTCAATAACCAATAGCGGGACCTAGATGCCTATATTGGTTCCTACATATTCTACGAAGATCTTTATCGGTTGAACCTCTATGTCAAGGATTCAGTTAATCCCGTATGATGTTCCCTTTGTTCTTTGGTATGTTACTTGCCCGAGATTCGATCGTCGGTATCTCCATACCTAGTTAAACCTCATTACCGGCAAGTCTCTTTACTCGTTCCATAATACAAGGTCTTGTGGCTAACACTTAGTCACATTGCTTGCAAGGCTTATTGTGATGTTGTGTTAGAGAGTGGGCCTTGAGATACCTCTCCGTCACACGGAGTAATAAATCCCAGTCTTGATCCATGACAACCCAATAGACACCCTTGGAGATACCTTTAGAGCACCTTTATAGTCACCCAATTACATTGTGACTTTTGATACACACAAGGTACTCCTCTAGTGTCAATGAGATGCATGATCTCATGGTCATAGGAACAGATACTTGACATGCAGAAAATTATAGCAATAAACTGACATGATCATATGCTACGTTTGTAGTTTGGGTCTTGTCCATCACATCATTCTCCTAATGATGGGACCCCGTTATCAAATGACATCTCATGTCCATGGCTAGGAAACCTTAACCATCTTTGATCAACGAGCTAGTCTATTGGAGGCATACTAGGGACATGGTGTTGTCTATGTATCCACACATGTATGTGAGTTTCCTATCAATACAATTCTAGCATGGATAATAAACGATTATCATGAACAAGGAAATATGATAATAACTAATTTATTATTGCCTCTAGGGCATATTTACAACAGTCTCCTACTTGCACTAGAGTCAATAATCTAGTTCACATCACCATGTGACTCGCATTGTTATGAATCTAACACCCAATGAGTTTTGGGGCTTGATCATGCTTTGCATGTGAGAGAGGTCTTTTAGTCAACGGGTCTGTGATATTCATATTCGTGTGTACTTTGCCAATCTCTATGTCATACTGTAAATACTTCTACCACACTACACTTGGAACTATTCCAAATGGCTGCTCCACTATACGTATCTGAATTGCTACTAAGAGTCATCCGGATTGGTGTTAAAGCTTGCATCGATGTAACTCTTTACGATGAACTCTTTATCACATGCATAATCAAGAAACACCTTAGTCCTCTAGTTACTAAGGATAATTTTGACCGCCGTCCACTAATCCACTCTTGGATCACTTTTGTACCCCTTGACGGACTCATGGCAAGGCACACACGGGTGCGGTACACAGCATGGCATACTATATAGAACCTATGGATAAGGCACAGGGGACGACCTTCATCCTTTCTCTTTCTTCTGTTGTGGTCGAGCTTTGAGTCTCACTCAACTTCACACCTTACAAATCAGGCAATAACTCTTTCTTTGACCGATCCATTTTGAACTCTTTCAAAATCTTGTCAAGGTATGTACTCATTGAAAGTCTCATCAAGCGTCTTGATCTATCTCTATAGATCTCGATGCCCAAGAATTAAGTAGCTTTATCCAGGTCTTCCTTTGAAAAACTCTTTTCAAACAACCCTTTATGCTTTCCAGAAATTCTACATCATTTCCGATCAACAATATGTCATCCACATATGCTTATCAGAAATTCTATAGTGCTCCCACTCACTTTATTCTAAATACTAGTTTCTCATAAACTTTGTATAGACTCAAAAACTTTGATCACCTCATCAAAGCGTATATTCCAACTCTGAGATGCTTGCTCTAGCCCATAGAAGGATTGCTGGAGCTCGCACACCTTTTAGCATCCTTAGGACTGACAAAACCTTCTGGTTGTATCTCATACGACCTTTCCTCAAGGAGGGAATCGATGTTTTCATAATTGAAAAACGCAGCAACTCCTAACATAATTCCAATAGACTTTTAGCATCGCTACGGGTGAGAAAGTCTCATCGTAGTCAACTCCTTGAACTTGGCGGAAATTTCTTTGCGACAAGTCGAGCTTTATAAATGGTGACATTCACCATCAGTGTCTGTCTTCATTTTGGAAAATCCATTTGTACTCAACGGCTTGTCGTTCAATGAACAAGTCTACCAAAGTCCATACTTGATTTTCATACATGGATCCTTTCTCAGATTTCATGGCGGCTAGCCATTTGTTGGAATCCGGGCCCATCATCGCTTCTCCATAGCTCGTAGGCTCATCATTTCCTAACAACATGACCTCTAAGACATGGTTACCGTACCACTCAGGAGCAATACATGCCCTTGTCGACCTACGAGGTTCGATAGTAACTTGATCCAAAGCTTCATGATCATCATCATCAACTTCCTCTTCAACTGATAAAGGCTCCACACAAATATCTTTCTATGCTGCGCTACTATCTAGTTGAAGCAAATGTTCAACAACCTTATCAAGTTCTATCTTCCTCCCACTCAATTATTTTGAGAGAAACTCTTTCTTGAGATAGCAAACAACAATTTGCACTCGGATCTAAGATAGAAGGTATACCCAACTATTCATAGGGTATCCTATGAAGTTGCACTTTTCCGCTTTGGGTTCGAGCTTATCACACATAAGTGTCGCATTCCCAAACTCTGAGAAATGACAGCTTAGGTTTCTATCAAACCATAATTCATGTGGTGTCATCTCAATGGATTTAGATGGTGCCCTGTTTAAAGTGAATGTAGTTGTCTCCAATGCATAACCCCAAAACAATAGTGGCAAAATGATAAGAGACATCATAGTACGCACCATATCCAATAGAGCAAGACTACGGCGTTCGGACACACCATCACACTATGGTGTTTCAGGTGGCATGAGTTGTGAAACAACTTTCACATTGTCTTAAGTTGTATACCAAACTCGTAACTTAGATATTCACCTCCATGTTCATATCGTAGACATTTTTATCTTCTTTTCATGATGATCTTAAACTTCACTCTGAATTTGCTTGAACTTTTCAAACGATTCAAATTTGTGTTTCATTAAGTAAATATACACTATATCTACTCAAATCATCAGTGAAGGTAAGAAAATAATGATATCCACTGCATGCTACAACACTCATTGGACCGTATACATAAACATGTATCATTTCCAATAAGTCACTTGCCCGTTCCATCAAGAAGAAAAACGGGGTTTTAGTCATCTTGCCCAAGAGGCATGGTCTGCATGTCTCAACCGATTTCAAAATTGAATGAGTCCAAAGATCCATCAGCATGGAGTTTCTTCATGCGCTTTACACCAATATGACATTTAGCGGCAGTGCCACAAGTATGTGGTACTATCATTATTAACTTTGTATCTTTTGGCATCTATGTTATGAACATGTGTATTACTACGATCAAGATTCAACAAACCATTCTAATTGGGTGCATGACCATCGAAGGCATTACTCATGCAAACAGAATAACCATTTTTCTCTAACTTAAATGAATAACCGTATTGCAATAAACACGATCTAATCATGTTCATGCTCACCGCAAACACCAAATAACATTTATTTAGTTTAATCACTAATCCTGAAGGTAGAGAGAGCGTGCGATGGTGATCACATCAACCTTGGAAACACTTCCAACACTCATCGTCACCTCACCCTTAGCTAGCCTCCATTTATTCTGTAGCTTTTATTTCGAGTTACTAACATTTAGCAACCGAACTGGTATCCAATACCCAGGCGCTATTAGGAGTATTAGCAAGGTACACATCAGTAACACATATATCAAATATACTTCTGTCGACGATGCCAGCCTTCTTATCTACCAAGTATCTAGGGTTGTTCCACTTCAGTGGTTGTTCTCCTCATAATAGAAGCACTTAGTCTCGGGTTTGGGTTCAACTTCGGGTTCCTTCACTGGAGCAGCAACTGGCTTGTCGTCCATGAATTTTCCATCCTTGCCCTTGCCCTTCTCAAAACTAGTTGGTTTTACTAACCATCAACACTTGATGCTCCTTCTTGATCTCTACCTTCGCGGTGTCAAACATCACGAATAGCTCAAGGATCATCATTTCTATCCCTGGTATGTTCATAGTTCATCACGAAGCTCTAGTAGCTTGGTGATAGTGACTTGGAGAAACATATCAATCACTGTCTTATCCGGAAGATCAACTCCCACACGATTCAAGTGATTGAAGCATCTAGACAATCTGAGCACATGCTCAACGATTGAGCTATTCTCCTTCATGTTGTAGGCAAAGAATCTTGTTAGAGGTCTCATACCTCACAACACGGGCATGAGCCTGAGATCTCAATTTCAGATCTTAGAACGTCTTACATGTTCCATGACATTCAAAACATTTTGGAGCCTCAATTCTAAGCCATAATGCATGACGCACTAAACTATCAAGTAGTCATCAGAACGTGTCTGTCAGATGTTCACAACATCTACACACAACGCTTGAGGGGGTGGTGCATTAAGTGGTGCATCAAAGACATAAGACTTCTTTACAGCAATGAGGACAATCCTCGGATCATGGACCCAGTCCACATTATTGCTACCATCATCTTTCAACTTACTTTTCTCTGGGAACGTATCAATAAAACAGGGGAGCTACAACGCAAGCTATCTACAACATAATTTGCAAGGACACTTTGACTATGTTCATGATAATGAGTTCAATTAATCATATTACCTAAGAAATCCCACTCAAATTGACATCCCTCCGGTCATTCGAGTGATACATGATCCAAATTCACCAACTCAAGTCAGATCATCACGTGAGTTGAGGTGGTTTCAATGGTGAACATCATCATGTTAATCATATCTGCTATATGACTCATGTTCGACCTTTCGGTCTCTTGTGTTCCGAGGCCATGTTTGTACATGCTAGGCTCGTCAAGTCTAACCTGAGTGTTCCACACATGCAACACTGGCTTGCACCCGTTGTATGTGAACGTAGAGTCTATCACACCTGATCATCACGTGGTGTCTCGACACGATGAACTTTCACAACAGTGCACACTCGGGGAGAACACAGTTTATCTTGAAATTTAAGTGAGGGATCACCTTATAATGCTATCATCGTCCTATGCAAAACAAGGTGCATAAAAGGATTAACATCACATGCAAATCATAAGTGAAATGATATGGCCATGAACTTGTGCATTTGATCTCCATCTTGAAAGCACCGACATGATCTCCATCGTCACTGGCATGACACCATGATCTCCATCATCTTAATCTATATCAACGTGTCGCCATCGGCATTGTCACGCCCACCATGCTTCTACTACTATTGTTATCGCTTAGCGATAAAGTAAAGCATTACATAGCGCTTAATGATTGACACGCAGGTCATACCATAATTAAAGACAACCATATGGCTCCTGCCGGTTGTCGTACTCAACGACATACAAGTCATGATATTCTATACAATATATGATCATCTCATACATCACATATATATCATCATGTAATTGGCTATATCACATAACAACATACCCTGCAAAAACAAGTTAGAGGTCCTCTAATTGTTGTTGCAAGTTTTACGTGGCTGCTACGGGTATCTAGCAAGAACAAGTCTCACCTACTCAAAAACCAAAATGGTGATACATAAATTGCTTTTCAACCTTCTCAAGGACCGCCTTTGTCGAATCCGATCCAACTAAAGTAGGAGAAACAGGCACCCGCCAGCCATATTTGGGCAACGAAGTTACATGTCAGTCGATGGAACTGGTCTCTCGTAAGCGTACGAGTAAGGTTGGTCTGAACTGCTTCATCCCACAATACCGTTGAACCAAAACACGACCAAGGAAGGAAGCAATCTAAGCATCAACGCCCACAAACTCCTTTGTGTATACCTAGCTCATGATGCCACTGTTGGGGAACATTGCATGGGAAACAAAATTCTATGCACACGCAAGATCTATCCATGGTGATGAGCATCTACGAGAGGGGGAGTGGATCTACATACCCTTGTACATCGCTAAGCGAGAAGCGTTATGAAACGCGATTGATGTAGTCGAACGTCTTCGCAATCTAAATCACCGAGCGTCCCGCGATCCATCACAATCCATCTCGAGATCCAATCACGATCCGTCCCACGATCCCATCACGATCCGTCCCGCGATCCAATCACGAATCGTTTCGTGATCTTGATCACGGTTCTTCCGATCTAGCGCCGAACAAACGACATCTCCGCGTTCAGCACACGTACAGCTCGATGACGATCTCTGCCTTGTTGATCCAGCAAGAGGGAGTGGAGAGGTATATGAGTTCTCCGGCAGCACGATGGCGTGGCGGCGATGGTGCTGGAACAATTCAAGTAGGGCTTCGCCTAAGCACAGCTGAAACGATCTAGAGGAGAAACTACGATCTAGAGGAGAGGGTAGCACATGGCAATTAGGGTTATCTCTCCCCTCTAAATCCTCTAGTATATATAGGAGGGAGTGAGGGGAGGAGGCAGCCTCAAACCCTCAAGGTTTGGCCAAAATTGGAGGTGGAGGAGTCCTACTCCAATCCTACTAGGAGTAGGATTCCTCCTCTCCACTTGGAAACACATTTCCACCCCAGCCGCATGGGCCTTTAGTGGGGGCTTCAGCCAGCCCACCAGGGGCTGGTTTGCCTCCTCTCACAGCCTATGTGGCCCCTTGGTCGATACACCCCTCCCGATGGTCCCCCGGTACCCTCCCGGCACTCCCGGTATACTACCGATGAGCCCGAAACTTTTCCGGTGACCAAAACAAGACTTCCTATATATCAATCTTTACCTACGGACCATTTTGGATCTCCTCGTGATGTCCAGGATCTCATACGGGACTCCTAACAACCTTCGTTCACCACCATACATAACTCTATACTACCGAAACGTCACCGAACCTTAAGTGCGCAGACCCTACGGGTTCGAGAACTATGTAGACATGACCGAGAAACCTCTACAGTCAATAAACAATAGCGGGACCTAGATGCCAATATTGGTTCCTACATATTCTATGAAGATCTTTATTGGTTGAACCTCTATGTCAAGGATTCAGTTAATCCCGTATGATGTTCCCTTTGTTCTTCAGTATGTTACTTGCTCGAGATTCGATCGTCGGTATCTCCATACCTAGTTCAACCTCATTACCGGCAAGTCTCTTTTACACGTTATGTAATACAAGATTCCATGTCTAACACTTAGTCACATTGCTTGCAAGGCTTATTGTGATGTTGTATTATCGAGTGGGCCCTGAGATACCTCTCCGTCACACGGAGTAACAAATCCCAGTCTTGATCCATGCCAACCCAACAGACACCCTCAGAGATACTTGTAGAGAACCTTTATAGTCGCCCGGTTACGTTGTGATGTTTGATACACACAAGGTACTCCTCCGGTGTCAGTGAGTCGCATGATCTCATGGTCATAGGAACAGATACTTGACATGCAGAAAACTGTAGCAATAAATTGACACGATCATATGCTACATTTATAGTTTGGGTCTTGTCCATCACATCATTCTCCTAATGATGTGATCCCGTTATCAAATGACATCTCATGTCCATGGCTAGGAAACCTTAATCATCTTTGATCAATGAGCTAGTCTATTAGAGGCATACTACGGACATGGTGTTGTCTATGTATCCACACATGTATGTGAGTTTCCTATCAATACAATTCTAGCATGGATAATAAACGATTATCATGAACAAGGAAATATGATAATAACTAATTCATTATTGCCTCTAGGGCATATTTCCAAAAATCTCCCACTTGCACTAGAGTCAATAATCTAGTTCACATCACCATGTGACTCGTATTGTTATGAATCTAACACCCAATGAGTTCTGGGGCTCGATCATGCTTTGCATGTGAGAGAGGTCGTTTAGTTAACGGGTCTGCGATATTCAGATTCATGTGTACTTTGCAAATCTCTATATCATACTGTAAATACTGCTACCGCACTGCACTTGGAACTATTCCAAATGGCTGCTCCACTATACGTATCCGGATTGCTACTAAGAGTCATCCGGATTGGTGTTAAATCTTGCATCGATGTTACTCTTTACGACAAACTCTTTATCACCTCCATAATAAAGAAACATCTCCTTAGTCCTCTAGTTACTAAGGATAATTTTGACCGCCGTCTAGTGATCCACTCCTGGATCACTTTTGTACCCCTTGACGGACCCATGGCAAGGCACACACGGGTGCGGTACACAACATGGCATACTATATAGAGCCTATGGATAAGGCACAGGGGACAACCTTCGTCCTTTATCTTTCTTCTGACGTGGTCAATCTTTGAGTCTCACTCAACTTCACACCTTACAAATCAGGCAAGAAC
This sequence comes from Hordeum marinum, assembly GCA_022496015.1. Taxonomy (NCBI): domain Eukaryota; kingdom Viridiplantae; phylum Streptophyta; class Magnoliopsida; order Poales; family Poaceae; genus Hordeum; species Hordeum marinum. The sequence continues at coordinate 122,332,421 of CM039673.1, read as the reverse complement.
TCTTTCTTTGACCGATCCATTTTGAACTCTTTCAAAATCTTGTCAAGGTATGTACTCATTGAAAGTCTCATCAAGCGTCTTGATCTACCTCTATAGATCTCGATGCCCAACAATTAAGGTGCTTTATCCAGGTCTTCCTTTGAAAAACTCTTTTCAAACAACCCTTTATGCTTTCCAGAAATTCTACATCATTTCCGATCAACAATATGTCATCCACATATGCTTATCAGAAATTCTATAGTGCTCCCACTCACTTTATTGTAAATACAAGTTTCTCATAAACTTTGTATAGACTCAAAAACTTTGATCACCTCATCAAAGCATATATTCCAACTCCGAGATGCTTGCTCCAGTCAATAGAAGGATTGCTGGAGTTCGCACACCTTTTAGCATCCTTAGGACCAACAAAACCTTCTGGTTGTATCTCATATGACCTTTCCTGAAGGAAGGAATCGATGTTTTGACATCCATCTACCAGATTTCATAATTTAAAAATGCAGCAACTGCTAACATAATTCCAACAGACTTTTAGCATCGCTAAGGGTGAGAAAGTCTCATCATAGTCAACTCCTTGAACTTGGCGGAAACTTCTTTGCGACAAGTCGAGCTTTATAAATGGTGACATTCACCATCAGTGTTTGTCTTCATTTAAAAAAAATCCATTTGTACTCAACGGCCCGTCGTTCAACGAACAAGTCTACCAAAGTCCATACTTGGTTTTCATACATGGATGCTTTCTCGGATTTCATGGCTCCTAGCCATTTGTTGGAATCCGGGCCCATCATCGCTTCTCCATAGCTCGTAGGCTCATCATTGTCCAACAACATGACCTCTAAGACATGTTTAGCGTACCACTCAGGTGCAAGACATGGTTGGAATTGAGGTCAGAGGAGCCATAGGGGGCCCACAAGCTTGCCACGCGTGGCCAGGGTTGTGGCCGCACCTGGTGGGCTTGTCACCTGTGGGTGGCCCCCCTCCAGTTGATTCTTTTGCAGGTATTTTTTATTAATTCCAAAAATAATCTCCGTAAATTTTTAGGTCAATCTGAGAACTTTTATTTATACACAAAAATAACACCAAGGAAATTCTGCTGAAAACAGCATCAGTCCGGGTTAGTTCCATTCAAATCATGCAAATTAGAGTCCAAAACAAGGGCAAAAGTGTTTGGAAAAGTGGATACGATAGAGATGTATCATTAACCCTCGGGGCTGAGGGTATGTACGAGTAGCTATGTGTTGATCTCTCTCTCTCTCGTGTACTTGAGATGGCACGATCTTGATTTACCGCGAGCTTTATTAATATAGATGAATCATATGGAGGTTGCCCCTCTCTGTCTTCTTGTGATGAATTGAGTTTTCCCTCTGAAGTTTTCTTATCGGATTGAGTCTTTAAGGATTTGAGAACACTTGATGTATGTCTTGCAATGGGATATCTGTGGTGACAATGGGATGTTCTATTGATCCACTTGATGTATGTTTTGGTGATCAACTTGCGAGTTCCGTTGGGAATCTATGCATAGGGGTTGGCACACATTTTTGTCTTCACTCTCCGGTAGAAACTTTGGGGCACTCTTTGAAGTTCTTTGTGTTGGATTGAACATGATGAATATGAAATTGTGTGATGCATATTGTATAATCAAGCCCATGGATACTCGTGGTGACATTGGAGTATCTAGGTGAGATTAGGGTTTTGGTTGATGTGTATCTTAAGGTGTTATTGTAGTACGAACTCTAGGGCTTTTCGTGACACTTACAGGGATAGCTCATAAGATTGATCGGAAAAGATAACTTTGAGGTGGTTTCGTACCCTACAATAATTTCTTCGTTTGTTCTCCGCTATTTGTGACTTTGGAGTGAACTCTTTGTCGCACATGAGAGATTTACATATGATTCAACTATGTTAGTATTGTTGAGAGAAATTGCACTAGTGAAAGTATGAACCCTAGGCCTTGTTTCTAAGCATTGCAATACCGTTTGTGCACACTTTCATCATTAGTTACCTTGGTGTTTTTATATTTTCAGATAACAAAAACCTATATCTACCATCCATATTACACTTGTATCACCATGTCTTCGCCGAACTAGTGCACCTATACAATTTACCATTATATTGGGTGTGTTGGGGACACAAGAGACTCTTTGTCATTTGGTTGCAGGGTTGTTCGAGAGAGACCATCTTTATCCTATGCCTCCCATGGATTGATAAACCTTAGATCATCCACTTGAGGGAAAATTGCTACTGTCCTACAAAACTCTACGCTTGGAGGCCCATCACGAGTCTACAAGAAGAAGGTTGCGTAGTAGACATCAACAGGAAGCAGCGCGGGCGGGACATGTGAAACTTTATCTCCGGACAATCCTCTGATCACGAACCTAGTTCGCATAATTGCTACAATCATCTTTCAACTCTATTTTCTCTAGGAACGTATCATAAAACACAGGGGAGCTACAACGCGAGCTATTGACCTACAACATAATTTTGCAAAGACAACTTTAGACTATGTTCATGATAAGGAGTTTAGTTAATCATATTACTTTCAAAACTCCCACTCAAATTGACATCCCTACGGTCATCCGAGTGTTACATGATCCAAATTCACCAACCCAAATCCTATCATCACGTGAGATGAGGTGGTTTCAATGGTGAACATATCGATGTTGATCATATATACTATATGACTCATGTTCGACCTTTCAGTCTCTTGTGTTCCAAGGCCATGTCTGTACATGCTAGACTCGTCAAGTTTAACCCGAGTGTTCTGCATGTGCAACACTAGCTTGCACCCGTTGTATGTGAACGTATAGTCTATCACACCCGATCATCATGTGGTGCTTCGGAACGACGAACTTTCGCAACGGTGCACACTCGGGGAGAACACAATTTTATCTTGAAATTTTAGTGAGGGATCACCTTATAATGCTACCATCGTCCTAAGCAAAATACGATGCATAAAAGGATTAACATCACATAGAAATCATAAGTGACATGATATGGCCATAAACTTGTGCTTTTGAGCTCCATCTCCAAAGCACTAGCATGATCTCTATCTCCAAAGCATCGACATAACACCATGATCTCCATCATCATGATCTCCATCATTGTGTCGCCATCGGGGCTGTCGCGCCCACCATGCTTCTACTACTATTGCTACCACCGTGCCTGGGCCGCCCCCTAGCATGCGGGCCGGCACGGCACGGCCCGATTAGCTCGTGCTGGCCCGCGGGACAGCACGACACGGCACGACACAGCATGGCCTGTTGGGCACGCGTCAGGCGCCAGTGAGTCAGGGCAAGGAGTCGTTGCCCGTTGCCGTTGGGCGCGCGCACGCGCTGCGGCGCTACGCAGCGCAGGTAGCCGTTGGGGAGCGGGGGGAGGGGGGTTAGGGGGGTTTAGGGGGGGTAGGGGGATTAGGGTGTTTTTTTTACTATAATGTATAAATTTAAAATTTTTACCATTAGAGGGTCAAATTAGTCCAAAAAATATCAATTTTTTGCTATAAATAGGGCCATCCAACCCACATATTTCTCACACTCAAACATGGATGATCATGCCAATACTAGCTTCCCACTCTCCGATTTCGGTCTTGGGGTTGGGGATATGGATGATTATAGCCTCTTCCCTCCAACCGTCGATCCCACTACCATGCCCCCACCCTTGCAACATGCCTACACCGAAAATCCCACTCTCGCCCCCCTCCTGAACCCGAATGTCAAACCAATTATAGTAGCGGGACGGGTTCCTCCACCAGCCTGGGTGCAAGGAGAGCTCGTCGTAGAACCTCTCCTGCGTGGGAATATTTCGATGAAGAAATATCCATCGTGGAAGGTGTACGGAGGGTGACGGCAAGGTGCAAAAGGTGCAGGAAGGAACTAACCGGGGAAGCCAAGGTGGGAACCGGCCACCTGAAGAGGCATGCGGACGCCCATGCCAAGGCGGACGCAACAAGCGCGTCGAGCTCGGCAGGGGCAGGTATGCAAACTCAACTCAGGTTCAACCCTGACGGTACGGTAAGCAATTTCGTGTACGATGCTAATGTTGCGCGAGAAGGTTTATGCCGTTTTATTGCTTCTAATGATTTACCACTAGGCATTGGTGAATCTGACGGTTTCGTTGAATATATTCAAACTTGTCATAATCCTAATTATAGACCAGTTTCTAGACAAACTACAAGTAGGGATATTAAAAAGCTATACCTAACTGGTAAAGAGAAAATAAAAGAAGAGTTTTCTACGTGCACTTTTTCAGTTTCGTTAACATCTGATATATGGACTGGTCGGGCTAAGCAAGACTACATTAGTGTAGTAGCTCATTATGTTAACGAACATTGGCATCTACAAAAAAGAGTCATAGGATTTGAATTAATAGATGTATCACATAGTGGTCAAAACATTGCTGAAGCTGTACTCAAAGTTGTGAATGATTTTAATCTTGCCGACAAGGTTTTCGCAATAACTTTGGATAATGCTTCAGCAAACACCAGTGCAATGACCACCCTCACTCCTATATTCTCCGTATATGTTGCATCCTTTTTAATGCATCAACGTTGTGCTTGCCATATCATTAATCTTATTGCTAAAAGTGCTTTACATTTATGTGAATCACACGTTGAATGCATACGCACTGCAATATCTTATCTTTCGAATTCAACTCAACGAATTTCAAACTATAAGAGATATTGCATTGCTATAGGCGCAACTCCTCATAAGTTTAATTCAGACATGCCTGTTAGATGGAACTCTACATATTTGATGCTTAAGGCAGTTATTCGAGACAGAGTTGCTTTCAATGGTTTCATTAATGCAAATTATGGGGCTGAACCTCTACTCACCTGTGAGACTTGGCATGTTATTACATCATTGTATGCATTTCTTGAGTTGTTCTATGATGCAACAATAACTTTGTCTAGGGTTTATTATCCCACATCTCCTTTGATGGTGCATACCTTATTAGACATTGCTAGTCATCTGAAAGCATATGAAGGTGATGGATTGTTACTTACTGTTGTTGCCGACATGAAAACCAAGTATTTAAAATATTGGGAACATATTCCACTGTTGTATGCATTTGCATTTATCTTGGATCCCAGAGCTAAACTTGAAGGGTATCGTAGCGCACTCAATGTACTATCTGCATCCCTAAGTTTAGATTATACGGGTGACTTTAATACGACTCGTGAAAAGCTTTATGATGTTTCTGCTAAGTATGAGCAAAAGTATGCCGGAGTCCGAATGCAACGACCTCCACCAGCACCTACTACAGGTAAAAAAAGAGGAGCATGGAGCAAGGTCTTTGGTTCTTCCTCCTCCTCTATTGCCGGAAGCTCTTCCACATCAACATCCGCGATTCAAGGTTCCGGGGAGTTAGCGAAGTGCCTCAACAGTGACAAAGTCATGTTAGATTTAGATACTGAGGAAGACTTCAACATACTCCAGTGGTGGCAAGAACACAGACTTACATTTCCGGTGCTTTCGATATTAGCACGTGATGTGTTATCGGTACCCGTCTCTACTGTGTCATCAGAGTCCGCTTTCAGCCTTGCTGGAAGAATAATTGAGGAAAGAAGAACTAGTCTCACTCCTGATATGGTGAGACCACTAATGTCCGTGAAAGATGGGGAGCTATCAAGAAGGAGAGCCCAACACACTACAAAAAACAAGGAACTGCTGGAAATGTTTGAAGATATGAACTTTGACGAAGACGACACGACATCAGAACTATCGGTAGATTAGTAGTGTAGTCCTTTTTCTGTTTCTTTTGTAATTTTTCTTATCTTTTTGTAATTCTAGAGCATGGCTTTGTAGTCTTTTACTTCCGAGGGATGGAAGGTTTTAATGAGGCAGCCAGTAATAAAGCTCAAGATTTATCCCACATGATGACACTTCATCTCCATTTATTTTTTTGTATCTAACGTGCCATTTTTCTACATTTTTTTGATCTTTTTGCTGTTTTTCCGTGAAAAAACATATATAATAAAGCTCAAGATTTATCCACATGATGACACTTCATCTCCATTTTTTTTACCTAACGTGCCATTTTTCTACATTTTTTACATTTTTTTGATCTTTTTGCTGTTTTTCCGCAAAAAACATATGTAATTGTCTAAACGGCCCGATGTGCCTAATCGGGCCTGGCGTGCCGCGGGCCGGCCCGTTTAACCGTCGTGCCGTGTCTGGGCCGGCATCCCGGACACGCGGGCCGACACGACACGACCCAATTAGTAATGGTGCCGCGGCGGGGCGGGCCGTGCCGGACCCGATTACCAGCGGGCCGTACCGGCCGTACCGGACCGGCCCGTTTGGCCAGGTATGCCTTCGGGTTCTCGAAAAAGGAAATTCCACTCAAACCCCTGGGGTTCAAGGAACAAACCCCACCGATAGGGTTTAACACGAAGGCTAGCAGAGCAGCCGCCGAAACCCCCTCCCTCCTCCTCCCACCGCCCCGCCAAATCACCCCTGCGACGACCGAAATCCCGTTCCCTCGCAACCGCCCTCCTCCCCCTCGTCGGACCCCCCTCCGCCGGCGGCGTGGTCCGGACGCGATTCCTCTCGCTGGTAAGGATCATGGACCCTAGCTTGCTCGGAATACCGTTCGTTCTGTTCCTGCCATTTCGTTGCCGCGAACATTCGGATCGAACCGCGCCAGCAGTTCGTTTCGGGTTCCATTTCCCGCATCTAAAACCAATTAGCACTTTTGAGATTCCGCGTCAATAGCCCTCCTAATAGCAGTTCGATTTTCGGAATTTCGGGGGTTCTGCTGGATCCCCATTCGGGGTCGATCCTTTTGCATCAGCAACCGTGAATCCGTCTCACACAAGGTTTTTTCTTCTTCTTCGGTGCCCGTGGTCTGTAGCAGGGGATTTGTGCAATGGCTTTTGCTAGCAGGATGGGGACTGTGCTGAGGAGGGCCTCGGGGTCCTCGAATTCGTCGCTGCTTCAGGCAGTGAGGTGCATGTCTTCTTCCAAGCTTTTTGTTGGAGGTATGCTCATATGAGATCACTCGTCTAGCTCCTTTTGATTTGAAAGGTTCGTGCATATTATTGATGCCGGCGAAATATCTCGTTACATGTCTGTTCTACTTCCTTTTATATAGGACTATCATATGCCACAGATGACCCAACTCTGAGGGATACCTTTTCTGGCTATGGGGAAGTCATTGAAGGTTGTTTCTCCCAATTAGTGTGACACATATGATATAAATTTTTCCCATGTTGCTAACACTTTTTTTTCTTTTTGGATTGGGTTCAGCTAGAATCATCATGGACAGGGAGTCTGGCAGGTCAAAGGGCTTTGGATTTGTTACTTATGCGTCTACCGAAGCTGCTGCGGCTGCCATTAGTGCCATGGATGGCAAGGTGATTTTAGAGATATCCCCTACGTGCTATTGCGGATGACATTCATGCCTATTGTTTTGCTTATATCCTCTTGCGCCACTTTGCAAATATAGTCCTAAATTTCAGGTTGCATGTTTTTGCTTCAGGAGTAGCTTGTCCTGTTGTCTATTCATTACTCTTGTTTGCTGCCTTTTTACATGACACCTGTCATGTGCTGCAACTGCCAAACTTTTTTTTATTAACACATTGATGGAATATAATTAGCGTTATTTCGTTTTTGTTGTAAATCTAAAGTGGAGATGTCTGAATTTGCCCTTTTCCCGTTAAACTGTGTCTCTCATCCATTTATGTCTGCCAAGGATAATGTCAAGCATCTTCCCTTTTCCCGCCTTAGTTCACGACATACCTCGATACAAACATCAGCTCTATGAGTATTTACCCAATCAGGCTAGAGCTCCAGACCTTTGACATTTTGAGCAGCATATTGTTGTTAATCCATTGGTTTAACTTCTAAGATTCCGAAGCTGTTGCCACTTGTTTCCTAGATGCATCACTCCAAATGTTAATAGGTCACATGATTCATGAACACGAGGGATTTTTTTTATTTTTTTATTTTTTGCGGGGTAACACCAGGGAATGCATGTTTAGGGTATCAGGCTATTCTCAATTATGGCATATCGTTGCATGGGATAACTGTTCCTGTAAATATTGGAATTATTTTGACTTAATTTATGTCAGGATATTTTGCTGAGCTGTAAAAGTGACCTGCCTTGATTCTTGTGGAAATGTTGTTCTACCATCACAAGTTGGGGATTCTTTTCTGCCTTGATTAAAGTTACACCATTTCTAAAAGATGCATATACCTGTCATTACCAAGCTGACTGTTATGTTTATCTTTTGCAAATTTCTAACACATCCATCTGCTTTAGGACCTTCACGGACGAATGATAAAGGTAGACTATGCCAGTGACCGTGCTGGTGGGACACGTGGAGGTGGATACGGCACTGGTAATTATGGAAGTGGCGGATCTGGTGGCGCGGGATATGGAAGCGGTGGTGGTGGATATGCTGGCAATGGTGGTGGTTATGGAAGTGGCGGATATGGCAGCACGGGATATGGAAGTGGCGGTGGTGGATATGCTGGCAATGGTGCTGATTATGGAAGTGCAGGGCATGCCAGTGGTGCTGGATATGGTAATGCGGGATATGGTGGTTACAGTGGCACTGCAGGTGGCGGTGAGTATTCTAGCATCAACAACAATGTTGTTGCTGGTGGCTATGGCGGCGGCGGCGGAAGCTACAATAATGCCAGCAACTCGGGCAGAAGTGCTGGTAGCTATGGCGGCGGTGGTGGAATCTACAATAACGCCAGCAACTCGGGTGGAAGTGCTGGTGGCTATGGCGGCGGTGGTGGAAGCTACAATAATGCTAGCAACTCGGGTGGAAGTGCTGGTAGCTCTCGCGGAATCTACAATACTGCCAGCAACTCAGGTGGAAGTGGAAGTGCTGGTGGCTATGGCGGTAGTGGCGGAAGCTACAATAATGCCAGCAACTCAGGCAGGAGTGCTGGTGGCTATGGCGGCGGAGGCGGAATCTACAATAATGCCAGCAACTTGGGTGGAAGTGCTGGTGGCTATGGCGGCGGTGGCGGAAGCGACAATAATGCCAGCAACTCGGGCGGAAGTGCTGGTAGCTACGGCGGTGCTGGTGGGTACAGTTTCCCCAACACCTATGGCGCCGGCGACTACAACAGCGGAGCTGGCGGCAATGCAGTCTTCGGTGAAAGCACTGGCAGTTTCAGTAGTGTGCACTCTGCTGTTGCTGGTGGCAACAATGGCAGCGCTTGTTTAAACAATTCCCCCAACACCTATGGTGCGGGCAATGGTGCGGGCAACTACAACAGTGGAGCTGGCGCCAATGCAGTCTTCGGCGAAAAGACCGGCAGTTTCAGCAGTGGGCATTCTGCTGTTGCTGGTGGCAACAACGGTGGCAACAGTGCTGGTGGGTACAATTCCCCCAACACCTTTGGTGCCGGCAACTACAACAGCGGAGGTGGCGGCAATGCAGTCTTTGGCGAAAAGACCGGCAGTTTCAGCAGCGGGCATTCTGCGGTTGCTGGTGGCAACAACGGCGGCAACAGCGCTGGTTGGTACAATTCCCCCAACACTTATGGTGCGGGCAACTACAACAGCAGAGCTGGCGGCAATGCAGTCTTCGGTGAAAGCACTGATCGTTTCAGCAGCGGGCATTCTGCGGTTGCTGGTGGCAACAACGGCGGCAACAGCGCTGGTTGGTACAATTCCCCCAACACCTATGGTGCCGACAACTACAACAGCAGAGCTGGCGGCAATGCAGTCTTCGGTGAAAACACTGGCAGTTTCAGCAGTGGGCATTCTGCGGTTGCTGGTGGCAACAACGGTGGCAACTTTGCTGGAAACGTGGGCGGCATTGGCAACTTTACTGGCAGCCGCAATGGCAGCAGCTGTGCCGGAGGATTTGGCGGCGCTGAGACCCTTGGAGCTAGCAAGGTGCAGTACAACGGCCAAGACGACCTGTTGGGTGCTGACTACTTCTCTGAGTCGGAGGACCGTCATGCAGGCAGGTCAGCATAAGTTTACAGTGTCGCGGGACATCTTTGAGGCAATGTAACAATAATTAGTACCCAGGGGGTGCTCGTTAGAGAAAATGCAAAGCTTGATGATGCCTCTGGGGTAGGTTAGTAAAAGAAAAGTATTTAGGCATTCTGCTTTGGTTTTGCATGCTATTTTGAGACGAGAACAGTTATGGTGATGCTTCTGGCAACGATTACTGTTCTTATCTTATAATTATATCGAGATGGAAAATACTGTAGTTGTTATCCCTTATCAGGCTGTTCGCCCTACTGCGTGCACAATGTAAGTTCACATATGTTGCGCAAGGCAAGGGTACCGTGTAACGTGTACATGATCTACTCCCATATAATCTCCAGGCTGCCAACTGATTGATTATTAGGAAGTTGCCGTGAGCTTATTCTGTAACATCACCATCCTGTGCGCGCAGCAAGTGAAATAATCACAAAAAATTATGTCTGCCTGAATCAACTTAACACAAGACGCGAAATATGATTGCTCAAAGTGAAATCCACTGCACTGTAACTCAGTTGTGAACACCAGTTCACGTGCGCAGGCATACCAGGACGTGTCAAATTTCACAGCACACGAAGTTTCGTGGAAAGCACCACAAAGTAAACCCCATCAGTGTACAATTTCCTCAATCAGAGACACACATCCTCTGTGGCAAAGTGACCAAGCCAGCCATTTCGGTGATGCTAGTAGGCAGAGCCAGCCACGCGCATTCACTCTCCAACGCCATGTTTTGAGCCGTCACCACCACATTTCCAGTTGAATATCAAAGAGAAAAGTGCCCACATGGACAGTGTTGAAAGCAAATTGGAATCGAGGTGGTTGTGATAGGCTAGGGCACTGGGTCTGGAGTCGAAGGCCAAAAACCCTCTTTTCCTCTGTTCATCTCCATCCTCCTCAAGGAAGCACCCAAGGACTGGCCGGAGAAGCAAAATGGCGCCGCTCGCCATCGCCTCCTGCAGCATCCTCCTGCTCCTCCTGCTCGTCCCCTGCGCCCAGGGCCAGGGCCAGGGGCAACCACCCGAGGCGCCGGAGGAGGGGCAACCACCGGAGGCGTCGGGGGATGCTCTTACGATGCTCTTGTCCGAGGGCGGGTGCGGCGCCTTCGCCGGCCTCGTCGCCGCGACGGCCGGCGTGGGCGAGGCGTTCCACGAACAGTTCGGCAGCGACCTGGGGCTCACGATCCTCTGCCCGGACGACCAGGCGGTGGCGGCGTTCGTCCAGAGGCTCAACAGCCTCACCGTCGACGAGCAGGGCGCGGTCCTTCTGTACCACGGGCTGACGATGGCTTACTCCGAGGAGCTGCTCAGCTTGCTCGAGTTGGAGGTGTCGACGCTTGATGGGGAGCAGATGCTCACCATCCGTCACCACAGAGGCAGGGTGATACTTTCTTCGTCGTCACGGAACGAGGCCAGGATCACCAAGACCGTCGTCGACGAAGACCATCTCGCCGTCTACCTCATCGACGCCGTGCTGATTCCGACGGAGCCGAAGCCGAAGCCGAAGCCTGGCTTCTCGTTCTTGGAAGTTCTCGTACCTCTCGTCCTCCTTCTCGGACTTCTCCTGGCGCTGTGAGTTGCCTTTCCTCCCAGAGAGTTTTGAGCGCCTTCTTCGAGCTGGTGCTAGAGCATTCTTCTATGTATAGATCGCATAGTACATTTAGTCGATGATAATTTAGATTTGGGCTCTCTGTAAATACGTCAATTTAATGAACATTGGTAGTTTTCAATTAACTCGACTATTATGCTCTCTGAACCGAGGGGCTATATTTTAAACCCCACCCTTAGTTCATTTTAGGTCGGGTGTACTGAAGCAATGCTTGAAGGGGTGCTTGAATTGCTCCGGCTTTTCTAAATCTTGATTGTATCTATGTTCATTTACACCGCAGAATCTTGCTGTGGCGTGCACTTGTATATCTTTATTCTCTTGCGTGCCGGCTGAGAAGATGGTGTAAGGGTTGCGCTGCTGCCTACGCTACGGCCGCCCGTGTCACTCCACAAGGCCAAGGGCAACAAGAACATTAGTCTGAGGCCGCTCCAGAGTGCCTCGCCTCCCCTCCCCGGGTCGTTCCCTCGTAGTAATTCTGTTTGGGTTGCCAGATTTCACGGTTGTTTCCTCCATCTTCGATCTATATGGTGGTGTTCAGCGGGGTGGTGGCATGATCAGTTTTATGAAGCTGCAGGTTCTAGGTCGGTGACTTACCTAAACACTTAAGATCTCCTCTCTTTCGTGTTATTTTTCTATGTATATACATTTATATCTATATATATCTTTTGCCGGGAACACTTTCTATGTACTCCCTCCGTAGATAAATACAAGACGTTTTAGATCACTACTTTAGTCATCTAAACGTTTTATATTTGTTTACAGAGAAAGTATATAATAGTGTTTACTTACTTTTGGATCTAGGCTTCGTTTGATGTAACGAAATGCTGGTGAGCATGAGTTCGATACGTAGCAGTATTATTTTCAAGGCTGAGTTGGAACTTCTTTTGCAAGCATCCGTCCCTGGGGGCTGGCTGCATTAGCATTTTTTGTTCCTGTATTGGGTTATGAAAGAGATGGTAGCATGCTAGATGGGGGAGGGGTTCCATTTTATGCATCGTAGTTACTTTCAACAGCTTTCGAGAAATTATATATATATCCTTGAAATGGCATGATGCGGACGGACGCGGTGAGAAATGACAAAAAAGAAGTGTTGTTGGCCTGTTGATTAAGTTGTGCTTTGAGCCTGTTCATCACGTGTGAGCTTAAGTAACTCATATGACTAGGAATTACAATGATTTTTTGGAAACACCTTCTTCGTTGAATCAATCTTTGGACGATTTTTATAAATTCTTCACCGAGGAATTACTTAGTGAAGAAATAGAGAATGAGGAAATACTATGCAGCAGATAAAGTACCCAGGTGCATATGAAACATGGTAACAACAAAGTCGTTATGATGAAATAAAACATACACAAGATACTAGTAGCATGTAATTAATCAGGATAAGCACGCGAAAGGTAAAGTGGTTGAAGAATTTGAATTGAGGAAATTGAGAAATTTTTCAGTCAAAGTCTTCAAACAACACGGATCAATTTCATCAACATGTAAATGAGGAAATGGAAGGGTTGAAGAAATAGAACCAGTTGCTCGGTGAAGGCAAGGATTTGTTCTACCAGCTCCAACTATTGTGACAGTTGTACATCTAGTTGGATCGGCTTGGAATTCAAACGAGAGGACACTGATACGTCTTCAACATATCTATAATTTCTGATTGTTTCATACTATTATATTATCAATATTGGATACTTTATATGCAATAATATGTTATTTTATATCATTTTTTGAGACTAACTTATTAACCCAGTGCCAAGTATGAGTTCCTTTTTTTGCGTGTTTTTGACTTTTGCAGAAATCAATACCAAGCGGAGTCCAAACATGATGAAACTTTACAGTGATATTTTCTGGACCAAAAAAGACCCTGGAAGGTTCGGGAGGTGGCTAGAAGAGCCGTGAGGGAGCGACGGGCCTAAGGGGCGCTCCCTGGGGGATAGGACGCGGTCCCCGAGCTGGTGGGCCCCTCGTTAAGCCACCTGACCTAATTCCACTTCTATAAATCATCATATATTCCAGAAACACCAGAGAGCCACCCGAAAAACTTTTTTCGCCGCCGTAAGTCCCTATTCCTCCGTGATCCCATCTGGACACCTTTTCTGGTACCCTACCGGAGGGGGAATTGATCACGAAGGCCTTTTACATCAACCTTGCTGCCTACATGATGATGTGTGAGTAGTTCACCACAGACCTATGGGTCTATAGCTAGTATCTAGATGGATTTTTCTCTCTCTTTGATCTTCAATACCATGTTCTCCCGATTCCCGCGGTGATCTATGCAATGTAATCTTCTTTTGCGGTGTGTTTGTTGGGATTATGATTAGATTATTCATTGAAAGTAATCGAGTCTCCTCTGACCTTTATTATGCATGATTGTTACAGTTTCGTATTTCTCTTTGATCTATCCGTTTGGTTTGGCCAACTATATTGATTTATCTTCAGTGGGAGTCGTGCGTTGTAGTGAGTTCACTCTTGCGGTACTCTATATCCGAGTGATAGAAGGGGACAAGACACATATTTTTATTGTTGTCACTAAGGGTAAAACAATGGGGTTTATTCATATTGATTGGGTATACTTTGTCTACATTATGTCACCTTTCTCCAAGCATTACCCCGTTTGCATTAACTTACCTAGAGAGGCAAGCATAGAAGCGCTCTCGAAGTGGAGTAATAATAGTAGATGTAGAATCATTTTGGTCTACTTGTTTATGGATGTGATTACTATATACATGATCATTGTCGTGAATAACATTATAACTATGCACTTCTCTGTCAATTGCCCAATAGTAATTTGTCTATCCATCACATACTTTGCTTTCGAGAGAGAAGCCTCTAGTGAAAACTATGCCCCCTGGGTGTACTTAATACTATTGCTAAAAACTGAAATACCTTGCTACACTTATTTACTTTTTATGTTTTTACCTTTTATATCTACCAGAATTAATCTTTGCAAGTAACAAGTTCAAGGGGATTGACAACCCTTTTGCCTGCGTTGGATGCAAGTTTGGTTTTGTGGGTGTAGGTGCCGACAACAAGAGTTTTCCTTGATTCTACTATTGGTTCGATAAACCTTGGTTTTCACTGAGGGGAATGCTTACCGCTACTATATTGCTTCACCCTTCCTCTTCGGGGAAAAACCCAATGCAACTCACAAGTAGCACAAAGAATTTCTAGCGCAATTACTGTGGAGATGTCATCAAATTCTCATCAGGTTCCTTTACACAAGTTATCAATCACTAGTTCTAGTTTTGCTTATTTTTTTATATTTGCCTTTTATTTGTTTGTTACAAAAAATTAAAAAATATTTCTATTTGCTTGTTACAAAAAAACAAAAAATATTTCTATTTGTTTGTTTTGCTTGAGGTTGTTATCATGTCCAAATTTCACAATGTTATTGTCAAAAGTGCTAGTGAATTTGATGAGGAAAAACCAAAATTTATTGAATCTAATCATGATCCTTTGGAAAGTCAAGTTCCTCATGAAGAGCTAATGCAAGTCGTGTGACACGTCCCCAACGTATCTATAATTTTTGATTGTTCCACGGTGATATATTATCATTCTAGGATGCTTTTTGGGCATTTGTTTACCAATTTATAATATTTTTGAGCGCTAACCTATTGACCCATTGCCCAGTGCCAATTGCTGTTTTCTGCATGTTTTTCGCTTTTCAGGTTTACAGTACCAAACGAAGTCCAATTGCCATGAAACTTTTTGATGATTTTTCTGGACCAAAAGAAGACCCGGAAGCTTCGGGAGGAGGCCGGGAGGCACACGAGGGACCCACCACACATCAGGGCACGCCCTGGGGGGGGGCTGATATGTGGTGGCCCCCTTGTGCGTCTCTCGATGTCCCTGTCTGGCCAATAAATTCTCTAATATCCCCAAAACCCTAAGGGAGCTCCCAAAACACTTTCTACTCCACCGCAAGTCTCTATTCCGACGGGAACCCATCTAGAGCTCCGTTCCGACACCCTGTAGGAGGTGGGGTCGATCACGAAGGGCCTCTTCGTCAACCTTGCTGCCCTCATGATAATGTGTGAGTAGTTTACCACAGACCTATGGGTCCGTAGGTAGTACCTAGATGGCAATCTCTCTCTCTCTCTCTCTTGATCTTCAATACAATGTTCATCGCATCTTTGCCATGATATATCCGATGTAATCCCTTTGTATGGTGCGGTTGTTGGGATCCGATGAATTGTGAGTTTATGTTTAGATTATTCATGAAACATATTTGAGTCAAACCCGAATACTAAGATTCTTATTTGCATGATCCTTATAGCTTCGTAATGCTCTCCGATCTATTGATATAGTTTGGCCAACTAGATTGATATCTCTTCAGTGAGAGTGGTGCATTGTGGTAGGTTCTGTTGGGGAACGTTGCATGGGAAACAAATTTTTTCCTACGCACACGCAAGATCTATCTATGGTGATGAGCATCTATGAGAGGGAGAGTGGATCTACATACCCTTGTAGATCGCTAAGCGGAAGCATTAAGAAACGCGGTTGATGTAGTCGAACGTCTTCGCGATCCAAATTGCCGAGCGTCCCGCGATCCTATCATGATCCATCTCGCGATCCAATCACGATCCGTCCCGTGATCCCATCACGATCCGTCTCGCGATCTTGATCACGGTCCTTCCGATCCAGCGCCGAACGGACGGCACCTCCATGTTCAACACACGTACAGCTTGATGACGTCCTCGCCTTCTTGATCCAGCAAGAGGGGCAAAGTAGTAGATGAGTTCCGGCAGCACGACGACGTGGTGACGGTGTTGGTCAAGGACAATCTCCGTAGGGATTCGCCAAGCACAACGGAAACTATGACGAAGGATAAATAGGGGACGGGGTTGCCGGCACACAGCTTGGGGTTTCTTGATGTGTTCCAGGTGCTATCCCCACCCCTTTATTTATATGCTGAACCCTGGGGTCAAAACTTGGAGAAAAATCCTCCTCAAGGTCGGTTTGCCCGCAAGGCAAGAGTCCTCATCGGACTCTAGGATCAAACGCCAAGGTCCTCGTCGTCTGGCCCCATACGCCAGGGTCCCTGGCGTCTGGCCCTTGGCCTCCACAAAACACCTTTTGCACCTTCATAAAGACTCATGGGCTTTACCCCTTGGCCCAAATAAAGTGTTCTTGTACGCTGAACATTTCGGGAAACATCCGAAACTATTCCAGTGAATTCCGGAACTCTTCCGGAGACAAAACACTATTATCCCATATATCATTCTTTACCTCCGGACTATTTTAGAGCTCCTCGTCATGTCCGGGATCTCATCCGGGACTCCGAACAACTTTCGGTCACCAACATAACAACTCAACTATACTTATATCGTCACCAAACATTAAGTGTGTAGACCCTGTGGGTTCGAGAACTATGCAGACATGACCGAGACACCTCTACGGTCAATAACCAATAGCGAGACCTGGATGCCCATATTGGCTCCTACATATTCCACGAAGATCTTTATCAGTTGAACCTCTATGTCAAGGATTCAGTTAATCCCGTATGCTGTTCCCTTTGTTCTTTGGTATGTTACTTGCCCGAGATTCGATCGTCGGTATCTCTATACCTAGTTCAATCTCGTTACTGGCAAGTCTGTTTACTCTTTCCGTAATACAAGATCCCATGGCTAACACTTAGTCACATTGCTTGCAAGGCTTATTGTGATGTTGTATTACCAAGTGGGCCATGAGATACCTCTCCGTCACACGGAGTAACAAATCCCAGTCTTGATCCATGCCAACCCAATAGACACCCTCAGAGATACCTGTAGAGCACCTTTATAGTCACCCAGTTATGTTGCGACGTTTGATACACACAAGGTACTCCTCTGGTGTCAGTGAGTTGCATGATCTCATGGTCATAGGAACATATACTTGACATGCAAAAAACTGTAGCAATAAACTGACACGATCATATGCTACGTTTATAGATTGTGTCTTGTCCATCACATCATTCTTCTAATGATGTGACCCCGTTATCAAATGACATCTCATGTCCATGGCTAGGAAACCTTGACCATCTTTGATCAACGAGCTAGTCTACTAGGGGCCTACTAGGGACATAATGTTGTCTATATACCCACACATGTATTTAGTTTCCAATCAAAACAATTATATCATGGATAATAAACGATTACCACGAACAAGGAAATATAATAATAACTAAATTATTATTTCCTCTAGGGCATATTTCCAACAGGTTCAACCTGACGAGTTTCTATATCTCAGTGACAAAGTAGGGGACAAGATACGTCTTTGTGTTGCTGCTACTAAGGATAAAACGATGGGTTTAATTCATATTGATTGAGTTTACTTTGTCTACATCATGTCATCGTTCTCCAAGCATTACTCTATTTTACTTGATACTCTATATGCATGTTGGATAGCAGTCGATGAGTGGAGTAATAGTTATAGGTGCTGGCAGGAGTCGGGCTATTTTCTTATGGACATGATGCCTATATACACATGATCATTGTCATGAAAATCTCATAACTATTCACTTTTCTATCAATTTCCCAATAGTAATTTGTTTACCCATCGTATGTTATTTCTATGAGAGATGCCACTAGAGAACACTATGACCCCCAGGTCTATTCACCAATACATTTACAAACTCTACTACTACATTGCTGTTATTTATTTGCTTTTATTTTATTTTCCAGTTTCCAATTATCTACATAACTCATTTGCTTGCAAATAACGAGATCAAGGGGATTGACAACCCTCTTGTCGGCGTTGGGTGCAAGTCGTTTGTTCTTTTGTGTGCAGTCGCTGAAGACGGTTGAGGATTGGTATTCCTATTGGTTCGATAAACCTTGGTTTCATAACCGAGGGAAATACTTACCCACATTGTGTTTCGATAACCCGTACCTCTTCACGGAAAACCCAACGCAGATCACAAGTATCAAGAAGGATTTCTGGCGCCGTTGTCGGGGAATACCATCACCAACTATTAAGTCGCACCAGTTTTCATTCACTTGTTCTTCTATTTATTTGGTGTTATATTTAGTTTGTCTAAAAAAAAATCGAAAATACAAAAATATGTATCTTGCTAGTTACTAGTTTACTCCTTTGTTTTCTTTACTTGCTAGTTTACTTGTCTCGCTTGTTGCTTTGCTTGTTCGGTCACCGTGTCTCAAGATATTACGAAGTTGTGTGATTTCTCATATACTATTAATAATGATTTTATTAGTACTCCTATAGCACCCGCCATTAGTGCGGAGTCTTTTGATATTAATGCTGCATTGCTAAATCTTGTCATGAAGGATCAATTTTTGGGAAGTCCTAATGAGGATCCCACATCACATCTTAATACCTTTGTTGAATTATGCGATATGCAAAATAAAAAGGATATGGATAATGATATTGTGAAATTAAAATTATTTCCTTTTTCACAAAGATATAAAGCTAAAGCTTTGTTTTCATCTTTATCTCATAATTGTATTGGAACATGGGATAAGTGTAAAGATGCATCCATTGCCAAGTATTTTCCTCCTCCTAAGATCATCTCCCTTATTTATAAAATAATAAATTTTAAACAACAATATCAATAGCATGTTGCACAATCTTGGGAGAGAATGAAATTTACGATAAGTAATTGTCCAACTCATGGTTTAAACTTGTGGATGATTATCCAAAACTTCTATTCTGGACTAAACTTTGTATCTATAAATCTTCTAGATTTTGCCGCAGGTGGTACCTTTATGGATGTGACCTGAGGAGAGTCCACAAAACTTCTGGACAAAATTATGACAAATTATTCTCAATGGCATACTGAAAGAGCTCCAACAGGTAAGAAGGTAAATTATGTCGAAGAAATCGCTACTTTGAGTGAAAAAGTGGATGCTCTTATGAATATGGTTGCTAGTAAAAATTCTCATGTTGATCCCAATGATATGAATTTTTATACTTTGATTGAGAAAAATAATGATGCTATTGATGTGAACTTCATGCAGCGAAATAATTTCAATAACAATGCTTATACTAGTAATTTCAATTCTAGACCGTATCACGGTAATTCATCTAACAACTATGGAAATTCTTTTGATAATTGTTATGGAAATTCTTCTACAAATTATAATAGTATACCTACTGATATTGAGAACACAATTAAGGAATACATTAATTCTCAAAAGGTTTTCAATACTACGGTAGAAGAAAAGTTGTATATGATTGATGCATTGGCTAAAAACATGGATATAATTGCTCTCGATGTAGAAACTCTTAAAAATAAAGCTTTGACACCCAAGCATGCTTGTAATGAGACTATTAAATCTATACAAATATCTATTAATGAAAGTAAGGAGAGGGCCGCTAAGTTGAGAGCTAAGCAGGAATTCTTAGAAAAAGCTCTTCCACCTGGTTTTTACCGGAATCATGATGAAGATCTTAAAATGATTGGTGTTTATACTATTCAATCTTTGTTTACTTCTATGAATATAAATTATAAAGGGATTGGAAATGAGCCATCTCTAGTTGAGAAGCGTCCCGTTTGCTTGGAGGGTGATGATTTTGATGCTAAAACTGAAAAAGTGGGTTTGGAGAGGTCAAAACTTTAACTAGTGATGTGCCCACTATCTTCGATTACAAGGAAGTTTAATTATGATAAATGCTCTCTAGTAGAATGCATTTCCTTGCTGCAGTCCATTATTAGCTCACCCAATGGTTATGACCAAAACAAAGCTTTTACCGAACATATAGTAGAAGCTATGATAAAAGCTTATGATGAGAAACTTGAACTTGAAGTTTCTATTCCTAGAAAATTTCATGATGAGTGGGTACCTACTATAAAAATAAATATGAATGCAATGCTTCGTGTGACCCCGGTGGTAGTGTTTCAACCATACCTAGAACTTTATGTGATGTGCTTAGTCTCACTAATATTGAGGAGTGTTCCCTAAACTTGCATCTTGTGGATTCTACCATTAAGAAACCTCTGGGTAGAATTAATGATGTGAGTATTATTGAAAACAAAATTATGTGCGTGTAGATTTCATTGTGCTTGATATTGGTTGTAATCCTTCTTGTCCCATAATACTTGGAAGGCCATGCTTACGAACTATAGGTGCAATTATTGACATGAAAGAGGGAAACACAAGGTTCGAATTCCCATTAAAGAAAAGAATGGAACACTTACCTAGGAAGAGAATTAAACCACCTTATGAACCAATCATGGATCCACTTATGGGTGGAGTGTCAAAGATGACAACACTTGAAACTACGCATTAGTCCTAGCTAGGGGCATAAAACAATAGCGCTTGTTGGAAGGCAACCCAATAGTTATATTTATTTTTGCATTTTACCTTCTCTTATTTTGTGATAACATGACTGTTGCCTCTGTAATGATTATCTTTTTATGTTTTAATTAGTTTTTGCACCAAGTAAATCCTTTGGGATAACTCACAAGATGAGTAGAAACGATGCTGAAACAAAACAGAAATTTTTGACTCCAGTACAAGAATTTTCATTTTTTACTGGAGCGTGATAATGATATGATATTTTTACACAGTATTTCTATACAAATTACCAATTTTTCCTAATTTTTCAGAATTATTACAGTTAAAGAAGTATGGGATCTTAACAGATTGTTAGAGACCATTCTGTTTTAAACAGATTCCATTTTGCTTGTATACTTTGCTTGTTTTGATTATGCTATGGCTTATATCGGGGGGTATAAGACATAGAGAATTTAGAATACATTACCTATTATGCAAAATTTAAATAATAATCAATTTATAACAGTACCTAAAGTATTCAATATGTTGCTTATACTAACGAATTTCACGAAGTTTTGTTGAGTTTTGTGTGATTGAAGTTTTCAAGTTTTGGGTGTGATCACGATGGACCATGAAATAAGGATTAGAAGAGCCTAAGATTGGGGATGCCCGAGGAACCCCAAGGTAATATTCCAAGGAAGAATCAAGCGTCTAAGCTTGGGTATGCCCCGGAAGGCATCCCCTCTTTCGTCTCAATCCATCAGTATGTCACTTGGAGCTACATTTTTATTCATCACATGATATGTGTTTCTCTTGGAGCGTCGTTTGCTTTTGTTTGATTTTACTTTCAGTTTTTCACAATCGTCATTTTCTGGACACACCTATTTGAGAGATAAACACCTTCATCATAATTTCCTAGAATACTCTGTGTGCTTCAATTATATTTTTTCAGCTTGACAGTTGCTCTAGTACTTCACTTATATCTTTTTGAGCATGACGTGTAGATTTTATAGAAATATTATGCTTTTGTTCTTTACTTATATTGTTTGAGAACTGATGAATATTGACGGTAATTTGGATGGGTCATAAGACTAGTCCAGAAATAATAGGTATTCAATGAGTGATAATCCAAACCATCGTGTAGCACATATAGAGAAATTTCGTGTTAATGACATTAATGTGGTAATATGGAAAAGGTGTGAGTCCAAAATTATTTATTCATAGAAGTGTCTATATTAAAATTTATTAACTTGTTATTCATCTAAAAATTCAATAGGCATGGTGACGATGTGAAGCATTTCTATTCCTCGTTGAAATCCTAGTGTTGTTTTGAGTCGGGGGTGCGCAATGGTTAACTCCTCCCAACCTCCTCCCTCGGGGCATGCGAGGAGTACTTTGATTTATGATAAAAATAATAATACTTTGCAATAAGTATATGAGTTATTTATGACTAATGTGATACCATGGACATACGCATCTTAACCTTTTCATAGTTACTAGCCTCTTTAGTACCGTGCATAGCCGATTCTCACCTTGATGATCGGTACAATTTTCGCCGGTGCATCCAAAACCCGTGACATGATACACTCTGTTGCACATAAGCCTCATTATATCTTCCTCAAAACAGCCACCATACCTACCTATCATGGCATTTCCATAGCCATTCCTTGATATATTGCCATGCAAATTCCATCGTCACTTCACATGACTAGTTCGTTCATCATCATATTGCTTTGCATGATCATATAGAGCTGACATAGAATTTATGGCAAAGCCACCGTTCATCATATTTTCGATACATGTCACGCTAGATCTTGCACATCCTGGTATACTGCCAGAGGCATTCATATAGAGTCATATCGTCCCATCAGTTTTTCATATTGAGTTGTAAGTAAATAAAAGTGTGATGATCATCCTTATTAGAGCACTGTCCCAGTGAGGAAAGGATGATGGATACTATGATTCCCCCACAAGTCGGGATGAGACTTCGAACAAAAAATAAAATAAAAATGGGGGAGGCCAAATGACCCCACTATATAAAAAATATATAAGTGGGGGAGGCAAAAAAGGAGAAAAGCCCACCATGAAAAAATAAAATAAAAAAATGAGAGAAAAAGAGAGAAGGGACTTTGCTACTGTCCTTTACCACACTTGTGCCTCAAAGTGGGACCATGTTCTTCATATAGAGAGTCTCCTATTTTGTCACTTCCATATGCTAGTGAGAATTACCTTTTCATTATAAACTTGGCTTGTATATTCCGATGACGGGCTTCCTCAACTACCCGAGGTCTCCATTAGCAAGCAAGTTGGATGCACACCCACTTAGCTTCAGTTGAGCTTTCATACACTTATAACTCTATTACATCATTTGCATGGCAATCCCTACTCCTTGCATTGACATCTACCGATGATCATCTCATAGCTCATTGGTATGCCTAGTTGATGTGAGACTATCTTCTTCACTTTTTACCCCTTTGATATCTACCATCATATTCTGTTCCACCTACATGCTATGTCCAATGGTTCACGCTCATGTATTGCAAGAATAATAAAAAGTTGATGCATATTGAAAAAGTACGATCCAATTGCCTGACTTGGACACGTGGTGCTTAACATTTGTATTGATGTGGTGAAGACGGAGTCATGCCTTGCTAATATAATAAGATGAATAGGGGTAGAACATTCTTTTAGGATTGTATACTTTGAAAAATCAATTATTTTGTTTATTATACTTATAAATATTACTATGTTTATGTTTGTTAATTCATCATTTCTCAATGAGCATACATACATAAGATTACATAATGGGTAGCATGTCAAATACAAAATTCTGTTTTTATCATTTACCTACTCGAGGACGAGCAAGAATTAAGCTTGGGGATGCTGATACGTCTCCAACGTATCTATAACTATTGATTATTCCATGTTGATATATTATCATTCTAGGATACTTTTTGGGCATTTGTTTACCAATTTATAATATTTTTGAGCACTAACCTATTGACCCAGTGCCCAGTCCTAGTTGCTATTTTCTACATGTTTTTCACTTTTCATGTTTACAATACCAAACAAAGTCCAATTGACATGAAACTTTTTGATGTTTTTTCTGGACCAAAAGAAGACGTGGAAGCTTCGGTAGGAGGCCGGAGGCACACGAGGGCCCAACCACACATCAGGGCGCGCTCTGGGGGGGATGATATGTGGTGCCCCCCTCGTGCGTCTCTTGATGTCCCACTTTGGCCTATAAATTCTCAAATATCCCCAAAACCCTCAGGGAGCTCCCGAAACCCTTTTTACGCCGCCACAAGTCTTTGTTGTGACGAGAACCCATCTAGAGATCCATTCCGACACCCTATCGGAGGGGGAATCGATCACCGAGGGCCTCTTCATCAACCTTGATGCCCTCATGTTGATGCGTGAGTAGTTCACCACAGACCTACAGGTCCGTAGGCAATACCTAGATGGCAATCTCTCTCTCTCTCTTGATCTTAAATACAATGCTCACCAATCTTTGCCTTGATCTACCTGATGTAATAGCTTTGTATGGTGCGGTTGTTGGGATCCGATGAATTGTGAGTTTATGTTTAGATTATTCATGAAAAGTATTTGAGTCAAACCTGAATACTAATATTCTTATTTGCATGATCATTATAGCTTCGTAATCCTCTCCGATCTATTGAGATATTTTGGCCAACAAGATTGATAGTTCTTCGATGGGAGTGGTGCGTCGTGGTAGGTTCAACCTGATGAGTTTCTATATCCAAGTGACAAAGTAGGGAACAAGATACGTCTTTGTGCAGCTGATACTAAGGATAAAACGATGGGGTAAATTCATATTGATTGAGGTTACTTTGTATACCTCATGTCATCGTTATCCAAGCATTACTCTGTTTTACTTAATACTCTAGATGCATGCTGGATAGCGGTCGATGAGTGGAGTAATAGTAATAGGTGATGGCAGGAGTTGGACTATTTGGTTATGGATATGATGCCTATATACACATGATCATTGCCATGAAAATTGCATAACTATTCACTTTTCTATCAATTGCCCAATAGTAATTTGTTTACCCACCGTATGCTATTTCTATGAGAGATACCACTAGAGAACACTATGCCCCCCGGGTCTATTAACCTATATATCTATAAATGCTACTACTACCTTGTTGTTTAGTTGCTTTTATTTTATTTTCCAATTTCCAATTATCTACAATTATTTACACAACTCACTTGCTTGCAAATAACGAGATCAAGGGGATTGACAACCCTCTTGCCGACGTTGGGTGCAAGTTGTTTGTTCTTTTGTTTGTAGCCACTGAAGACGGTTGAGGATTGGTTTTCCTACTGGTTCGATAAACCTTGGTTTCATAACTGAGGGAAATACTTACCGACATTGTGCTGTGATAACCCGTTCCTCCTCACGGAAAACCCAACGCATATCATAGGTATGATCGTGTTCCTTAATACTTGCGATAAATTGGAACAGATTGCTAAGCGAATCAATTAGGGATTTAGTGAGGATTGGCATGATAATACCACTAGGGAACCTATTACAAATCTATATCTATCAGAATTAATCCTTGCAAGTAACAAGTTCAAGGGGATTGACAACCCTCTTGCCCACGTTGGGTGCAAGCGTTTGGTTTTGTGTGTCTAGGTGCTGATGACGAGGGTTTGCCTTGATCCTCCTATTGGTTCGATGAACCTCGGTTATCACTAAGGGAAATACTTACCGCTACTATATTTCTTCACCCTTCCTCTTAGGGGAAAAACCCAACGAAGCTCACAAGTAGCAGACACACAGTCCTCACTGTATTGTCCTTGAGCTAAAGTCACATAGACTCCACCCAATCACTTGTGGTAAGTCTTCAAGGTAGAATTTGAAACCTTGCTAGACTTTGTCACCCAGAAATCCAAAATTACTCTTGGATGCTCTAGACCATGACTCTTAACCATATGGAAGATACACAATCTTCAAAGGTAACAGGCTTTGGTTCCACACAGGAGAATTTCTTCAGTGATGCTCAATCACTTTGAGGCCTTGGGTGTATAGTTTTTTCCTCACTCAGGATTCTCTCAAAATCTTCAGAGCAAGCGTTGCTCTATATGACACTTGTCAATCTCTTTCTCGAAGCCGCCAACCAACTAATTGTTATGGGGGCGACTATTTATAGCCAGGGGCAACCCGACATCATATGAAATAAATGCCCCTCTGGACATGATCGCTATTAGGATAAGGATCCACTCAATATCTGGCACATAGAACAACAACGGTCAGAAATTTGAACTCCCAAATTCCCCGGGGATACCAATTTCCTCACGTTAGGCAATTCGGAGTGGCAAAATCCTAACTCCTTAGTCAGACCAATTTCCTTAGCGACCAGAAGAACTTTTTCTCTATCACTGAATAGCTGGACTGCACTGTAAGAGATTTCCAAAGTCTTCACTCGAAGAAATAGGTAGGTATAGGCTTGAGAAGAGCATCACTTGGAAATACACCTATGTTCCCCTTTAACAGTACATTGTTTCCTATGAATCAATAAGAGGAAAAAGAAATTGTGGAAAACAAAGCCTTCAAGCTTCAAAGTCCACGTCAACTTCTTCAAAGGTCAAACAAAATTATTCATGTCAATTTGAGCACCAAAGTCTTCACTTGAATAAGTAGATTTTTAGGGGCTGTCTTTCATTTGTTAAACCAAACTCTTTAGGGACTATAATACCTGTGTACACTCACAAACACATCAGTCCCTTAACCCATTTGTCTTCGACACTCCAAAACCACTAAGGGGGCACTAGATTCACTTATACCTTTGCTTGGTTCAGCTGGGTGGGCTGGGCCAAGTTCATGATACTACCATATAAGCAGCCCATGGGCTACCAACTGATTGTTGATTAGTAGTTAGGAAGCAACCAAGAGCTTATTCTGTAATATAACCACATTGTTTCATTGGCGGAGCTAGGATTTTCTCCTTTATATGCATTTTTGCAATGCAATACTTATATGACATCAAATATACAACAAGCTAGCAACAATACATCAACGGATCAATAATTCTTTGGTGTTCCATGGACGTCTCAGGAAGACCAGCACGAGCACTACGCTATTCATGTGCATGCAGCAAGTGTATACTCCTTACCACATAGTATTAGTAGTAGCACACACATGTGCCACATTTACAAAAAAAAATTAAAAATGGAGGCAAAAGCTTGAGCCTGAAACGGGAAATATATGGGGCAGATAATCCCATGGATCTTGATCCATCCTAGCTTGCAATATGAGATGAGGTGTAGTGGCCAAGGACCGCGTGATGAGAAACCCGACAATAGACAGGGGAGGAGCATGGAGTGGTGGAAGCGCAACATAAGGGGGGAGGGGCCATGCCCTATAGCAGTGGGGGCCGATGGATGCGGTCATCAAAGCAATGTGTCATATGAACGTGGGAGCTTGATACGTCTCTGACGTATCGATTTATAAAGTATTCATGCCATATTTATCCAAGTTTTATATTGTTTTGGTGCACTTTTATGTGATTTAAATGAAACTAAGATGGACTGATGCTCTTTTTAGTAGAACTACCATGGTGTTAATTTTGTGTAGGAATAAAAGTTGTCGGATTGGGCTGAAACTTTTTGTTGATTTTTTGGACCAAAAGAGACCCCCGAAGCTTCGTGGAAGGACCAAATGAAGTCCAGGGGAGTGAAAAGCTCGGGGGTGCACCCTGGGGGTAGTGAGTGTGCTCCGAGCTCGTTGCTCCCCCGTGCACCCCCCCTTGACATGAAACTTATGCCAAAAATTCCTATAAATACCGAAACCCCCAGAAATAAATCTAGAACTTCCTCACCGCCGCTGCAAGCCTCTGTGCCGAAGCGATATCATCCGGAGACCTATTATGGCACCCTGCTAGAGGGGGAAATCATCACCAGAGGCCATCTTCATCATCTCGGCGGTCTGCATGACGAGGAGGGGGTAGTCCCCCATCGGGTTTGAGGGTATGTACCAGTAGCTATGTGTTTGATCTCTCTCTCTCTCTTTCTCTCTCGTGTTCTTGATTTGGCATGATTTTGATGTACCACGAGCTTTGTTAATATAGTTGGACAATATGGTGGTCTTCCATCTCTATCTTGTGATGAATTGAGTCTTTCCATTTGAGGTTTTGTTATGTTGGGTTGAATACTTTGGATTGAGAATACTTGATATATGTTTTGCATGTGGATACCCGTGGTAATAATGGAGTACTCTAGTGAGTCACTTGATATATGTTTTGGTAATCACTTGCGGATTCTCATGGTGACATTGGGGTAATCTAGGCAAATAGGTTGATGCATGTTTTCATCCTCCTTTTTCTGATACAAACTTTGGGGTGCGCTTTAAAGTTCTTTGTGTTTGATTGAATATGATGAATTTTAAATTGTTTGATGCATGTCAAATAATTAATTCATGGATATTTGTGGTGGCATTGGGGTATCTAGGTGACATTGGAGTTGATTGATGCATATCGTAGGTGTTATTCTAGTATGGACTCTAGGGATGTTTGTGACACTTATAGTGATGTCTCGATAGATTGATCGAAAAGAAAACTTTGAGGTGGTTTTACTACCTACAACAATTTCATCTTATGTTCTCCTCTAGATAGGAACTTTTGAGTGATTCTTTGTCACACATTGAGGGATGGTTATATAATTCAATTATTTTAGCACCGTTGAGAGATTGCACTAGTGAAAGTATGAAGCCTAGACCTTGTTTTCAAGCATTGCATTACCGTTTGTGCTCACTTTTGTCACTTGTTACCTTGCTATTTTTATATTTTCAGATTACAAAAACCTATATCTACTATCCATATTGCACTTGTATCACCATCTCTTTGGCAAACGAGTGCACATATACAATTTTCCATTGTATTAAGGGACACAAGAGATTGCTTGTATTTGATTGTTCCTACACCTCCCATGGATTGATAAACCTTAGGTCATCCACTCAAGGGAAATTTGCTACTATCCTACAAAACTCTGCGATTGGAGGCCCAATAGAGTCTACAAGAATAAAGTTGCATAGTATACATTAGAGCCTTTTAAGCCATTTTACATTTTGTCCTTTTAGTAAAACTAAAACTATCACATAACCCTAGGCGGCTAAAGCAAACTCTCCCGTCGATACTTCACCAACAAGCCCGTGGATTCGCCTCCCTCTACCAGTGGCGGATCCAGAAATTTAACATTACGTGTTAACATATCACCCTAATAGAGGAGCCAATTGGTTCACAAAAATATAAAATGTTCACTAGAAACAATATCTCAAAAAATTAAGGACACTACAAAATAGAGAAGAATATTACAACATGACCATACTCTGTGTCATGTCTTGAAAGTGAGATATGACATCATCCTTCACTTTAAAAAGATTTTCCTATGAATAAATGTAACAAATCAATAATTCAAGAGCTTATTCCTGCTACTGCATCTAGTTCCCCCTTAGGCCTTGTTCGGCTAAACCTCTCTTGGAGAGGATGAAGAGGTTTGGAGGGGATTGAGGCGGAATTTGACTTGTAGGGGATTTAATCCTCTCCAATCCATTCCAATCCCCTTAAAACCCCTTTCAACCGAACAAGCCCTTAGTGGTTTTGGAGTACTGAAGTCAGATGGGTTAAGGGACAAATGTGTTTGTGAGTGTACATAGGAGAAACACTCCTTGAAGATTTGGTTTAACCGATGGAAGACAACCCATAAAAATGTATATCTTCAAGTTATGATTTTAATGCGACCTTTTGAAGAAATTGAAGTGACACTTGAAGCTTGAAGATTTTTTCATAGTTTCTTTCTTCTTATTTTGGCTCATAGAAAACACTATACTATTAAAGGGGGTCTAGGTGATACATAGGCGTATTTCCAAGTGATGCCCTTCTAAAAAACATACTCCTACTATTTCTTCGAGTTGAAGACTTTGGAAATCCCCGACAGTGTAATAGAGTTCCTCAATGAAAGAGACGAAGTTCTTATGGTCGTTGAATAAATTAGTCTGACTAACGAGTTAGGATTTCGCCAGTGCAATCTGCCAACCGTGAGGAATTTGAGATCCTCAAATAATTTGAGAGTTCAAATTTCTAATAGTTGATGTTCTTAGTGCCAGCTGTCGAGTGGATCTTTATCCCGAGAGTGGTCATGTTCATAGGGGCATTTATGTCTTATCATGTCGGGTTGTCCTGGCTATAAATAGCCGCCTCACAACAATTAGTTGGTTGGCTACTCCGAGAGAGAGATTGACAAGTGCCATATAAAGCAACCCTTCCTATGATGACTTTGAGAGAAACCAGAGTGAGGAAAAACCTATACACCCAAAGTCTAAAAGTAACTAAGCATCACTCAGGAAATTGTCCTGTGTGGAATCGACGCCTTTTACCTTTGAAGATTGTCTATCTTATGGACGATTAGGCGTCATGGTCTAGAGCATCCAAGAGCCATTGTGGATTGCTAGTTGACCAAATTTGTGAAGATTTGGAAGTTTACCTTGAATACTTACCATGAGTGATTGGGCGGAGTCTAAGTGACTTTAGATCAAGGAGGATACGGTGAAGACTTAGTGTCTTCTAGTTTCAATTCCACACTGCTCCAACCAGACGTACAACTACCGAGTAGTTGGAACTCATCAATCAAATCACGTGTATTCATCGAGCAACTGGATTCTATTTCCTTAACCTTTTTATTTACTCATTCATATGTTGATGAAACCGTCCCCAATTCTGTGAAGACTTTGACTGAAGACTTTCTCAGTTTCATCAACCTTAGTTCTTCAATCACTCTAGTTTCCGCCTGCTTATCCTGATCGCTGGCTACTCATTTAAAGTGTATGTGCTATTTAATCATGATGACTTTTCCATTACCATATGTCGTGTGCACTTGAGTACTTCATCTGTTGCATAGAATTCCTTCACTCTTTATTTCTTCACCACGTAATTCCTTAGTGAAGAATTTGTAAAGATCACCCAATCACCCCCCTATGGTCGATATAACGCACTTTCAATTCCCAATTTTGTTCTATAGTTTATTTTTCACATAAGTTATTGAAGAGAATACTCTCCGAACATTAGTTGTTGCTACTACTTGGATTAGAACAAATTTGAGAAGCTTGTAATAAAGGTTATAAGTGACACTCTTGTTTGTCTCGACAATTATAATAGAAAGTTCGACGATATTTTTGACATTTCTAAATCTATCTTATGTACGCACATCAGTAATGAAGCGTGTAAGTTGAGAAGGAATAAGCATAAAATCTTCCACCGTGAAATCCAAAATATAAAGATGTGCAAGCTTAACCGAATTTTCCTTATGATAAGTGGTAAAAGAATTAACCGGAATGAATGATCCCATGCAATGAAGTAATTTAATGTTTACCTCATCAAATCTATCTCCATGTTCTCGAAGTTGCCTATCAATAAGACCCCAAAACATTTCAACATGGAAGCGGCAGAGATTCATGAGATTCTTGTAGAATTTTGAGGGTCTTTCAGGTGGTTTGTACTGACCACCCATTTGAGGAATTTGGACTTTATGCTTGACACAATAAGAAGTGACCTCTTCGAGAAAGTTTCCCATTGACCATCATCTCTCGTTAACTGTAGTCGAGTCTTTGTTAAAATGGATGAGTCCAACAACATTTACAATGTCTTGATATTTATTTTACAAAGCATGACTTAAGGCATTGATGCACCCAAATATGGTTTTCACCAAGTGTACCATGAAAACAAAGTCAAATGACTCAAAATATGTTAACATAGTTTTAGCAAGCATAGCCTCATTGCTTTGAATTTGGTCTCTTGATATCTTGTTGAGAACTACCCGGATCGAAGGATACAAGCAGACTATGCATAATAGGTTTGTGGTGAGAACCCCAACGAGTTTCACCCAACCTACTCAAACCGATCTCTTGAGTCATGCCTTTACCAGTTTCAATCTCCTCCAGTTCCAATTCTTTAATTATCCGTCCAAGTTGACTCACAGGAAGCATTCTGATCTTCTTACGAGGCATCCCAAGAACATTCAACAAATTAGCAAGTTGTTGAAAGAGCAAAACACAACCGCGGTTCTCATTAGGAACAACAAATAGAGATAACTAAAGTTGATGAGCAAAACAATGCACACAATAGGCAGAAGGAGGCTCATTCGTAATTAGTTTCTTTGGACCATTGGCATGACCCTTCATGTTGCTAGCACCATTGTATGCTTGCCCATGTAGTCTAGAGAAGATGGAACCATGTCTCATAAAAAAGATCTCAATTGTTGTTATGAGTGTAAAATATATGATGTTTGATGATCCACAAGTAGAGGGAATCAATCGTAGTCCTTTCGATAAGTAACAATGTTGAGCCCAACGAGGAGCAGAAGGAAATGATAAGCGGTTTTCCACAAGGTAATATATGCAGGCACTGAAATTGCAAGTAGCAAGTAGTTTGATAGCAGGGCAATTTATAACGAGCAAGTAACGGTAACAATAAGTAAGATGCAGCAAGGTAGCCCAATCCTTTTATGGCAAAGGATAGGACAAAAGTATCTCTTATAATGAGCAAAGTGTTCTCGAGGGTACACGGGAATTTCATCTAGCCACTTTTGCCATGTTGGTTTGATTTTAGTTCGCTACTTTGATAATTTGATATGTGGGTGGGCCGGTGCTAAGGTGTTGTTCTTACTTGAAATAACAACCTACTTATGATTAATCCCCTCCCAAGCATCCACAACAGCAAGAAAAGTATTAAGACAAAGTCTAACCATAGCATTAAACATGTGGACCCAAATCAGCCCCTTATGAAGTAGCACATAAACTAGGGTTTAAGCTTCTGTCACTCTAGCAACCCATCATCTAATGACTACTCCATAATGCATTCCCTCAGGACAAAGGATGGTAAAGTTTCATGTAGTCTATATTCACATGAAACCACTAATGGAATCACAACATACATATCATCAAAATATCGAACACATATCAAATTCACATGAGTACTTGCAACATGACTTCTCCTGTGATCTCAAGAACAAAAGTAACTACTCACAAATAATATGCATGCTCAAGATCAGAGGTGTATTGAATATCATAATGGATCTAAACATATAATCTTCCACCAAATAAAATATATAGTAATCAACTACACAAGGTAATCAACACTACTAGTTACCAACAGGTATCAATCTGAGTTTCCGGTACAAAGATTGAACACAAGAGATGAACTAGGGTTTGAGAGGAGATGCTGTTGTTGATGATGTTGATGAAGAATAGCCTCCCCAAGATGAGAGGGTTGTTGGCGATGACAATGGCTTCAATTTAGGATTTTCGAAAGCCCCTGACTTGAGGTTTGCACCCAAATCCTCAAATTGGGTGGATCCTTTTTCCCCATAGGATTTATTTGAAACCTACTATACTTATGATTTTCCAAAACAACCAAATATTATTTTTAAAGATTATTTTACTATTTTATTTGAAGGCTTTTTCTTAAGGCCATAAATGGTCTTTTATAGGGAAAAGTTATTTAAATGCTTTCAAAATATTTGGGAAAATTTAGGGAAACTCAGTGGACATATATTTTCCATATATATGAGTTTCAACACATGGTCATGTTCAAAATCATGGGCAAAACCCCTCAAAACCCTTTCTGCCCAAATCAAGCTTTTGAAATATTTCTATAATAAATATTCTCAATAAAATCCAAGAAAATTCCAAAAAGTCACAATTGTCATATGTGATGATATTGCAAAGTTACATCTCTATCCCAATTGTTTTCCTTCATGAAAATATTCCAAAACCATGTCTGTCCAGATTCAAACTTGAACAACTTTACATTGTGAAGTTTCTTCCCTTCACCCCAAACTTTGTGGACATGTTCTAATCCCCAAATAATGATGCTACACTAAGTAGTGCATCAAGGATATTAGCTTAGCATTAATAGATCTACAGAAAGCAGATTATGTTGATTTCTAGGGTTCTACAAAGTTACATTGTCAACTTTCTTCAAAACTCCTCAAACTTGGTGATCCTCTCTATGTCTAGCTATATTTTCATCCTGCTAAACCTCATAGACAGCAAGGGTTATTTACTGGCCCAAACCTTGATCAAACACCTTCTGCATGTTTGGTAAAGACCCCATTTCACCCCCAAACCTATTCCCCTTGGTCTCAAAGTTTTACCAGTGTCTCTAGGATACTCCTTCTACCTCCGGTAGAAATTCCAAGTCCAAAAGCCACTCGTAGAAGGGGGTAAAACCCCAATTTACCCTTCTGGACAGAAGGAAACTCTCTCTCTCTCTCTCCACTCCTCTCTCACCCTGGTGGATCACCAGAGCATCCAATGCCTCCCCCTAATTGTTTAGACCCCCTGGACCCACTGGACAGGGTTAACCGTGCCCAAAACATCATTGACATGCTGTGGCATGCCATACGCGCGCTCTGGAGTGCGCTACAGTGCCCGACAACACTGTCCGCCGCCCAATCCCTGCCCCCGGCCACCTAGGGCCTCTGCCTTGTGTCTACCGAGGCTGCCTCGATGTCCAGGACAAGCAACGCAGTTGGCCCCCCTCCTCTCTCCTCCTCCACCTCCCTCCTCCCACGCGTGTCGAGCACCGCCTGGCTCGGCCAGTGAGCTGCCTCACACGCGAGCGCTCCTCTCCCTCTCTCTTCTCTCCCCTGGTCCTAGACCATGCCCAGAAGGACCCCAGACATGCCCTCTCCCCCTCCCGTGGCCTCTGGCCTCGGCCACGAGCTTGCCGGTGCACCCGCGTTCGGTGGACTCGCCCCTGCCTATAAAAGGGCCTCCCCAAGTCCCCTCTCCTCTCCTCTAGCCTACTTCCCCTCTCAATCGGCCCCATGAACCAGCCAAGTAACCATCAGGAGGCCCAGTGCTCGAGATCGACCGAGGCACCACCTTGTCGGGGCTTCATCGATGTAAGGATACCAGCCCGCTCCAGCCTTCTTACCTTCTCCATTGAGGCCAGTGGGAGCCCCTGCCTCGTTTCCCCTTCCTACCCGGTCAATTTGCGGTCGAAAGCGTCAACGACGACCACCTCCCGAAGCACTTCCGCCGCGGGACCTCGTCACCGGTGACTCCGGCCACCCCAGCCACTCCCTCGACCACCTCCAGAGCAGCGGTAATCTCCTAAGCCCATTCCCGCTCCTTCCTCCCCTCACCGTGCCATGCATTGCCGCCGGTGAGCTCCCCCGTCCTCGGTCGAGAGTTGGAAGAAGGACCCGATAGGTGGCCCCCACCTGTCGGCCTCCTTCTTGCCTCTCCCTCCCTCTCTGTGTTGCTGACACTAGGGGCCCGCCTGTCGGGTTTGAACCGACGAGGCGCGCGCGCGTGGCTTGCTGGTTGGCCTCCTGGCTGGGCCGGCCCAGCTGTTGGTTGCCTCTAGCCCAGGCACAGATGCTTTTCCCTTTTTCTGTTTGTTTTTCTGTGGGGTTTTCCAAAAATCCCACAGCTCCAAATAAAAATCTTATTCCAAGAATCTTTCCACCTAAGTTCCTAGATTAAAGTGTAGTGTTTAATAGAGCCATTTGTATAATTTGTTGAAAACTTTTTGAATAATGTTTATTTTGAAAGCCCCTTTTTGGCATTTTTAGCCACTGTTAAAAATGATTTTCAAAACCTTTTTCACTACAAAACCTTAGGAAAATATTTTTAATATTACATTGAGGATTTAGCAGAGTAGGGTAGCATTTTAGAAGTGACTTTTGTGCTCTGTTTTTGTGATGATTCTTATTTTACCGTTATTTATCGCAACAATAGATTACGTTGTTGACGAGGGAGTTGGACCCGAAGACTTTGAAGACCCCGAAGACTTTGTTGAGCCAGGCAAGTAGTCCTTTGACCATGACTATGAAACCTTTTATTGCATGTCATACAACACTTTATTTCGTTGTATTGATCATGATGTTGTGGTGTCCACTTCGGTGGGATGCCTCCTATACTTCTTGTTGATACTTGCATCATGCATGACCCTACCTCCTTACGAGGGTTATGTGGGTGGGAGTATATAGGATGCTTAGTAGATGCTATGCAAATGGGATCAGAAATATGCATGGTTATGGAA
This sequence comes from Hordeum marinum, assembly GCA_022496015.1. Lineage (NCBI taxonomy): Eukaryota > Viridiplantae > Streptophyta > Magnoliopsida > Poales > Poaceae > Hordeum > Hordeum marinum. Next base: position 122,296,588 of record CM039673.1, on the reverse strand, counting down.
GCAAAATATTTTCAAGAATTTTTTGAAAACCCTCGTCGGTTGCCAGTAATGCCCGAGGGTGAGGATGATGAGGTGCTAGGTAACCACTTGAGAAAGAAGTGGTGTATCGGAACATGATGTGTGTGTGTTTTCGAAAATGAAGGGTTTAAGATTTGTCGACCGTCCCAACCTTACATGCACAACCACAATACCCCTTATAGGATGGGGCTTTGTTGATTACTTTGGTGGGTACTAGCATGGAGCCCGCATTAGTAGTGGCGGGAGTGGCATGGTCACTCTCGATACGGGGTCGTGCCGGTAAGGACGATCATGCACTGTCTTCACAGGCACTGGGGACACCGTTGGTCCCTGCATGGATGCTACTTGTGATGTATATCATGTGGGTTGTGTACCAATCGAGTGGACTCTTTGTTTAGTATCTCTAGGGGAAAGGCATTGTTCGGGTGCTTGCCTCGGGTATGTAATATACCACGAGTCGTGGATGACATGAAAGTTCCGCGAGTCTTGTGGGTAAAGTGTGCAATCTCTGCAGAGTGTAAAAATATTTGAATAGTCGCATCCACGATCAAGGACAGTTGGGTGGTGCTGCTTAAGCCACGTCCAAATGTTTTCCCAATCTAGTGTGTGTGTGTGTGTGTGCGTGTTATTGACGAAGGTGATACTTGAGCTAAGTCCGGTGACTTGGCCTGGTGGTGAACATGAGATGTTCCACCCCTGCTTATGATGATGATTGTGACTCGTTCGTATCGACACCCGTCCATAGTTGATGCATGCTTACTTAAGTTTCTTGATCATGTCAGTACACTCAAAATTAGCTTTCCGCAAAACTTACCTACTTAGTGCTATATCATGATTTGTTATACCGTGTTCCACAACTTGGGTTGCTTGCGAGTACATTCAAAGTCATCATTGGCTTGCCACTGGTTATTTAATTGTCTAGGCATGGAAGATCAGGAATACGGTGAAGATTTTGTTGGTGACGAACAAGCGAACTAGGACGCTTCCCAGTTAGAATGCCTGTAGGTTTAAGGCTGACGTCATGGGTTCACACTTTCGATAAAGATTTCTGATGCTTGTTATGTTTAAGTGTTTGGCCATTGTGGCCTATTTATGTAAGACTTGACCTTCATGGTCCTTTTTTGTGTAAGACGGTATGTAAGGATGAACACTCTTGTATTCCAGTTTCTGTGTGTTCAGTGAGCATGAATATTTGGGATCACTATGCACGTACATTCGGTGATCACGAATTATGAGTCGGGGTGCCCACAGAGCTGGTATCAGAGCCATCGTGATTGTAGGAAGCCCTTAGTTAGCATGGACGTTAGATAGGATAAAAATATTTTCAAAAATTGTGCCTAGTTGCTAGGTGTAACAAATTTTATACCTCTCTTCTCTTGTAGTCTATTTCAAGCTCTTGCTGACTCTCCTCCATTCAAAACCTTGTAGATGGCCCTCGTACTTGAAGCCCTCATAGCATCCGACTTTCCCTACTCCTTGGGGATAGCCTAGAGAAGTGCCAGTTTCGCCAACCACCTATTTTCATGTACCACAAGCACTAGGTCGATGCCATCATGAAGGAGTATCACGTTGAAGTGTTCGTGAAGGCTAAGGACTCCCCGACCAGTTGGTTCTTTGACGGACCACAAATGGAGACCCTGGCACTTGCAGTCGAGACAGCTGCATGGAAGGCACTCACCCACGTTCGAGGAATCATTCCAGAGATGGACGACGAGCCCACTACTCGTTACCTACCCATCAGAAAGGACGACATCGGCAAAAGTCAGACACTGGTTCCATCCAAAGAGGATGGCGTGCCCCTCAGATTTCAGACCTACTTCATCCTCTCTGCCGATAGTGTGGTTCACAACCTGATTAAGGAATATGCGAAGCTTCGCCAAGAACTTCACCACATTCGAGAGCTACTCCACCAAACCACTAACATCTTGAACCATGGATGAATAGCCACCTCTGGATTTTCATCACATATTTTGGGTATGGGAAGTATGGGCATCATGCCAGAAGGAGTCCCAACAAGAAACCAAGTCTTCCTTCCTCTTGGGCAGGAAGCAGAGCACTCCACCACCTAAGTCCGAGAACTCCTAGGGTAGGATCAGTCATGTACCCCTCATGCAAAGTCGAGTCCATGTAATGGTTCAATGAAACCATGTGTACCTGTTGTTTGTGTTCCGGGGCAAGTCGCACTTTTGCCTTAGGCAACCTGTAAGTGACTCCATCGTCTATCTTATCTTAATATATGTGTTGGTCCTTCAAACTTTGTTTTACCACACTTGCACTCGACCAACCCCCTTAGGCGTGAAGGTTAAATAGATTGCATCGCCGACATTTCCAAGGACCTTATCCCGCCACCTTGGTGGCGATTCTAACGCTGTGACCGCCATGCCGCCGTTGGCCTTGCCGGCGGAGGTACCACTAGCCTCCGGCCAGTAGCAGGTGCTGCTGGACGCCTCCTAGACCCTCCCTTCCCCCTCCCTATCCCCTGACGCTGGAGCTCAGCTGTTTCGTCGGTGGATCTGGGACCCTTTGCCACTGCATCTTCTCAGATTTGGTGAGCTCTACCCTATCTTGCACCCTTCCGGTGTGGTATAGATCATGTTGTATCCAGTCACCATCTGCCTGAGGTGTGGTCCGGGCTGTGATTTTGAGCTAGTTTCGTCTGGTCTCCTTGGGGCAGCAATGTCGGCCAAGAACAAGATGGTTTGGAGGTCAGAATCGGCAGTGAAGACGCCGGATGTGGCCAGCGCCAGCAGTAGGGCTGAGGGAGGTGTCTCGGACATGCTCCATCGGCTAAACCTGGCGGCAGGGGAGGACTAAAAGCTGGTTATGTCTGATGATGAGGAGGAGGTGGAGACACAGGCGACATTCTCACTGATTGGGAAGGTTCTGTCTCCATTGATTCTCCACTTGCAGACGATTATGGCAGCTATGCGGCCAGCCTGGGGCAATCCCAGGGGTCTGCGGGCTCGCTCGTTGAGCGACAACCTGTTCATTGCGGATTTCCTGAATGAGGGGGATATGGAGCGAGCCCTTGATGGCACGCCATGGCTAGTCGGCAAACATGCTGTGTTGCTGCAGAAGCTGGAGAAGAAACAGAAGCCCTCCGATGTGTATTTTGACAAGATGCATATCTGGGTGCGGCTGCTTGACATCCCTTTTGAATGGATGAATGACAAGAAAGGCAAGAAGGTTGCTGGGCTTGTGGGAGTAGTCGACAAGGTGGACGTTGACGAGTTTGGTGAAGCCGCGGGCACGTTCCTACGGGCTCGAGTTGCGATTCCAATTGAGAAGCTGCTGAGGCGCTTCATCACAGTTGAAAGAAGGAGTATTGTTGAAGTTTACGCTGTTCAGTATGAGAAACTGCCATTCTTTTGTTTCTCGTGTGGGGTGATGGGCCACTCTGAAATCGAGTGCCTCACGCCTACTGACCGTGATCAACAAGGAAAGAGGGGTTACAACAACTCCATCCGGGCCCCTGAGGAAAAACGGAAAAAACTGCAATCTTTCTCCCAGGCGGCTGTGCCTTCTGAGTGGAGTGGCTCCTATGCCAAGAGTGACCAGCGTGCAAGCTCGAAAGGAAAATCTTCTGAGGATGGGAGTCGCACGTTTGGCTCCAATGGAAGAACGGAACAAGAGGTTACCATCCCCATGAAGGACAAGGGGAGTGGCCCAACGGGTATCGATCCGCTTCCAAACACGGCCAGGGCTCTCTTTGCCGAGCAAACCAGAGGCACGAGTGCTACGGGGTGCAAGAGGAAGACCAAACAGACCACCACCAGCAAGCAGAAGGTAGGGATTGTTGCTTCTCAGGTGAAACTGTTGGAGGGCGCAAGTGTCGCTCCGGTCCTGGCTTTGCTGGGTGTCGTGGACCATGTAGGGGGAGCTAGTCTTGGCCTCTCCACCCCCTCGGGGGAATCTAGTCTAGAGGGTATCAAGAAACAAAAAATGGAGGGGTTCTCCTTCCACTCTTCTCCGGTGGAGGCTATCATTGTGGCGCAGCCCCGCCATGCTCAATGAAGATCCTCTGTCTGAACTGCCGGGGTTGCGGGCAGCCCGAGGCAATTCATGAGCTCTGCCTGTTGGTGGAGCAACATCGGCCCGAGTTGGTCTTCTTGTTAGAAACAAAAATGCTGGCAACGAGATCGGAAAATTTGCGATGGTGTTTGGGGTTTGACAATGCGATTGGTGTTGATTGCATGGGACTTCCTGGAGGGCTTGTGCTCATGTGGAAGACAGGAAACATTGTGCGACTGAACTCTAAAAATCTTTTGCACATTGATGTCCTTGTCAGCAATGATGAACTTGGTGGGAGAGAATGGCGGTTCACTGGGTTCTACGGTGAATCGCGGAGAGAAAAAAGATCGGAGTCCTGGTACCTCATGAATTTTCTTTGCTACACCTCCGCCTTACCTTGGGTGTGCGCTGGAGACTTCAACGAGGTTCTTTCCCAAGAGGAACACTTTGGCAAACATGTAAGGGAAGAATGGAAAATGGCAGGCTTTTGTGACATGGTCGATCACTGTGGCCTACAGGATCTGGGCTACTTAGGACTCCCGTACACCTGGGATAACAAACAAGGTGGTGATGACAATGTGAAGGTTCGGTTGGACAGGGGCCTGGCTGATGAAAAGTTTCTGGACAGGTTTGGAGCCACCACGGTGACCCATGTTCAAACATCCGAGTCAGATCATTGTGACTTCTCTTGGATATTTGTCGGGAGGCTGCCCCTTTCCAAAAGAGGGGTAGGAAGCCCTTTCGTTATGAAAACATGTGGGCTCGGGATCCCGGCTATGATGACTTTATTAATCAGGTTTGGAAACCCCCAGATCCCAGTCTCAGGGGGATTGGATCCTCCTTGGCTCATCTCCAAAGTTCCCTGTGCTGTTGGGAAAGGGATGTCTTTGGCTCGGTCAAGAATGGGCTGCAGGAATCCAGGAAAGAACTGACTCGCATTCGCGAAAAGAACTAGCGCTCGGGGCCAACAAGAGAAGAAAAGGCTCTCTTGCAGCACATCTCCGAACTCATGGCGCGTGAGGAAGTTCTTATGTGGCAGCGCTCACGTGTCATGTGGCTCACAGAAGGGGACAGAAACACATCCTTTTTCATGCTAAATGTAAAGAAAGGGCAAGGCACAACAAGATTGTCTCGCTGAAAAATGATGAAGGTGTGTGGTGCAAGGGTCAGCATGAGCTTGAAGCTCTGGCAAAAAACTTCTACATCAAGCTCTTCTCCTCTCAAGATGATGTTGACTCTGAGGAAATTCTGCGCGTGGTCCAGCCAAAGGTCACTGTGGCGATGAATGACTTCCTCACCAAGCCTTTCGATCCTGAAGAGATCGAGACTGCGCTATTCATGATGAAGCCTAACAAGGCCCCTGGACCTGATGGCTTCACGGCGGGATTTTTCCAACGCCATTGGGCCCTCTTGAAGAATGAGGTTTGTGGTGCTGTCATGAGGTTCCTTGATGGTGGTGCCATGCCCTCTGAAATCAACAACACAATTCTCGTTCTTATTCCAAAGATCAAATTCCCTCTTGATATGACTCAGTTTCGTCCTATTTCTCTCTGCAATGTTTTATACAAGATTTGTGCAAAAGTTCTAGCAAACAGACTTAGACAAATTCTTGATGAGATCATTTCAGAGGAACAAAGTGCCTTTGTCCCTGGGAGGCTTATTTCTGACAACGTTCTCACCGCTTACGAGTGCATACATTATCTGAAGCGGAAAAAGGGGAAGGTTGGGGCATGTGTTGTCAAGCTTGACATGGCAAAAACGTATGACCTTATTGAATGGGTGTATCTCAGGAAAATCATGCTAAAACTAGGATTTGCACCTTGCTAGATCGAGCTTATTATGAAGTGTGTCACTACCGTGAGCTTCTCTGTCGAAGTCAATGGCCAACTGTCAGAGGTGTTCCAGCCAACTAGAGGGCTAAGGCAAGGAGACCCAATTTCCCCTTACCTCTTTCTCCTATGTGGTCAAGGCTTCTCGGATCTGCTCAATTTCAGGGGACCCCAATTCCTTGCTAGAGGCATCCGGGTTGGCGTGTACGCCCCTTGGATCTCACATCTCATGTTCGCTGATGACTGTATCATTTTCACTCAAGCAACAGAGAGGGGGGCAACTAGAATTGCTGAGATTTTGGACTGCTACCATAGGGGCTCAGGTGAGTTGGTCAATAAGGACAAATCGGCTATCTTTTTCAGCAAAAACACAAATCAAGTGGATAGGTTGGCAGTAAGGCAAAAGTTGGAGATCGAGAAGGAAGCCCTTGAGGAAAAATATTTGGGTTTACCTACTGCGATTGGCAAGAATACCACTGCTGTTTTTGAGAAACTGGGTGGTATCATGAAAAATCTGGTGGGAGGTTGGTGTGCAAAGAAGCTCAATGCCGTAGGCAGAGAGACTCTTGTCAAGTCTGTGGCGCAAGCTATCCCAACCTATTCTATGAGCTGTTTTGCCCTTTCAAAGACCACCTGCAAGAAAATTACCTCAGTTATCTCAAGATACTGGTGGGGTGGAGATAATGAAAAGAGGAAAATGCACTGGCGTAGATGGCCTGAAATGACCCAACCAAAACACTTGGGAGGTATGGGTTTTAGAGACCTGGAACTCTTCAATCTTGCTATGCTTGGGAAACAGGGGTGGCATCTTATCACCAATCCTGACTCCCTCTGTGCTCGAGTCTTAAAAGGGAAATACTTTCACAATGGTGAGTTCATGTCTGCCTCTAGTAAAAAGAACTGCTCTCATACTTGGCGAGCTATTCTTAAAGGGAGAAGAGCTCTAGAGTTAGGCTTGATAAAACGCATTGGTGACGGGCTGTCTACGTCTATTTGGGATGACAGATGGATCCTGGACTCCCACAGTTGTAAGCCAGTCTGCAGGAAAGAGGGTGCAACTGCACTGAAAGTTAACGAGCTCATGAGCACTGATGGTGCGTCCTGGAACCTCCAAGCTTTGAAGGAAAATCTCATCCTTCCTGATAGGCTCGCAGTCCAAAGGATCCCTTTTGGCCGAGTTGACTCTAATTTTTGGGCTTGGGGAGAGGAAAGTCAGGGCATGTACACTGTGAAATCTGCCTATCGCTGCCTCTCTTCCGCTGACCGTATCTTGGATCACCATATCAATCAAGTTGGTGGTCCTTCTTTCGGTGAGGAAAATCTAGTGTGGAGAAAAATCTGGAAAATGGCCGTACCTCCAAAAATTCGAGCTTTCTGGTGGCGTGTTCTTCATGAATATATGCCGGTCAGAGAAACTCTTTTCAGGATACATATGGAAATCCACAAGACTTGTTTGGACTGTGGAGGGGTTGATGATACCGTCTTCCATGCCTTGGTGAAGTGTACTTTTGCAAAGATGTTCTGGGCTTCTTTTAAAGAGTTGAGCCAAATTAAACTGCCTCAACTCCATCCTGTGACCTGGGCTACAGACCTAGTTGACGAATCTTTTTGTCCTTCCTCTGAAGCTGGTGCTATTCTGTGTGGCATGTGGTCGATTTGGTCTGCTCGGAATGGCCGACGCCATGGCACTGTCCCTATGGAACTTGCAAAAGCCTGTAAGTGGGCGCGCGATACAGCCAACGACCTCTTGCTGTCGACCAAATGCTTAAAAAGTCCAAGGGCACAACAGGTCTGCAGTCCTTGGTCTGCTCCTCCCCCAACTTTTGTCAAGATTAACTCTGATGCTGGTTTTGACATTGAGCAACATGTGGGTTCTACAGGCTCTGTTATACGCAATGATACAGGAGAGTTTCTTGCAGCTGGGTCAAAGTGGTACGAATCAATGGCGAATGCCACTACTACCGAAGCTTACGCTTGTGGGGATGGTCTCCTGCTATGCAGCGTCTAAATGCCACCAACGTTCACCTGGAGACGGACTGCATGGTGCTGATTGAACTCTGGAAGATAAGGAAGAAGAACACGTCGACAATCCTGCCAATCCTTTCTGAAATCGAAGAGCTTAGTGTGGACTTCAATCACTTTAAATTTGGTTATGTAAACCGTAAAGCAAACCTAGCTTCTCACATTACTGCTAAACAAGCGTCTCGTATTATGCTGGAGTGTACCTGGCTGGGCCAGGTGCCGGCTTTTATCAGTCCCTGTATTCAGCAAGACTTTTCTGCTGTTGCTTAATCAATATAAGCTATCGCTTCACAAAAAAAACCTTAGGCGCGCTTTTCCATTGTTGCCTTTCATCTTGTCTATCCTAGTTGTTTGACTTGGCTGCTCCAAACAGGATGGTGACTGCAACCCGCAACAACTCCTTTGCCAACCCTCAAGCCGGCAACTCCAGCTAGCAACAGGGAACTGGTGGGACTTCTCAGGCTAGAGGACACGAGGATCAGCCACACGGCGACATTCCCCCGCCACCACCTCCACTGGAGAACATGACCATAGCTTAGTTTCTCCAAGTTCTCCGGGAGAAACGCCAATCCAACACCACTTCTATTCAGTAGATGGCCCAAGTCCTGAAAGTGCGTTATCTTGGCTAGGGGGAGGGGGGGGGGGTGAATAGGCGATTTTTACAAATTCATCATTTGAGGAATTTCAACTTTGAGGAATTTGAAATGTGATTAATAACTAGTAGCGGAATAAGTACTCAAGTGCATGAGGAATATAGTGACAACATAGTCTTCATGATGAAATGAAACATGCACAAATAGAGAGTAGCGTGATACAGGATAAGCAGCGATGAACAAGGTAACTTGAAGAATTTGAGGTGAGGAATTTGTGAAAGTCTTCAGTCAAATTCTTCAAACTGTAACAATCAATTTCATCAACAGATATATGAGGAATAGAGGGGTTGAGGAAATAGAACCAGATAGCTTGATGAAGACAATGGTTTGATGACCCAGTTCCAACTGCTGTGACAGTCGTACATCTGGTTTGGAGCGGCCTGGTATTTAAACCAGAGGACACACAGTCCTTACCGTATTCTCCTTGAGCTAAGGTCACACAGTCCTCGCCCAACACTCGTGGTAAGTCTTCAAGGTAGACTTCCAAAACCCTCACAAACTGGTCACCCGGTGATCCACAATTTACTGCTGCATGCTCTAGACCAAGGTCACTTCGTGGTCCCCAATTGACTGTAGGAGCACTAGACCATGACGCCTAACCGTCTGGAGGATACACAGTCCTCAAAGGTAACAAGCGTCGGTTCCACACAGGAATTTCTTTAGTGATGCTCAATCACTATGGGTTTTATGGTTTGGTTGTGGGTTTTTCCTCACTGATGATTTTCTCTCAAAGTCCTCAGAGGATGGGTTGCTCTCAAATGACAAGTGTCAGTTCTCTCTCGGAGCAGCCAACCAGCTAGTGGTTGTGGGGGTCGGCTATTTATAGCCAAGGTGCAACCTGACATGATAAGACATAAATGCCCCCAATGATATGACCGTTATGTGGATAAGAACGATTGGGGACAGCTGGCGCTAAGCACAGCAACGGTCGGAATTTCGAACTATGAAAGTCCTCAGCTTATCATGATCCTCACTTGTAGGCAATTCGCACTGGCGAAATCCTAACTCCTCAGTCAGATCAATTTCCTCAGAGACCAGAAGACCTTTGTCTCTGTCACTGAAAAACTTGTCTGAACCGTAAGAGATTTCCAAAGGCTTCAGTCGAAGAATTGTATGGGTTGAGGATTTTGGAGTTGAGCATCAGTTGGAAATTTTCCTTAGTATTACCTCGGCCCCCTTTAACAGTACGGTCTTTCCTATGACTCAAATAAAGGAAATGAAACTACGAAAACAAAAGTCTTCACGCTTCATATTCCTCATTCATATCTTCAAGGTCACACCAACTTCTTCATTTTCAAAATCTTCACAAAGTCTTCACCAAAGTCTTTAGAAAGTCTTCAGCAAAGTCTTCACTTGAAGACATAAATTTTTAGGGGTCGATAATCTCCGAATATATCAAACTCCTCATCGACTTATAGAGCATGTGTACACTCACAAACTCATTAGTGCCTTAACCTATAAGTCTTCAATACACCAAAATCACTAAGGGGCACTAGATGCACTAACAATCTCCCCCTTTTTGGTGATTGATGACAAATAGGTTAAGTTTTCAACGGGGATAAACATATGAAGTGAAAGTACAGATTTTGAGGAATTTGATTGCACGATATATAAGAACTCCCCCTAAAGATGTGCATATTTGAGGAATTTGCTTTGGACTGCAAATGCACATGGCAGGTTCAAAACATGGAGAACTCCCCCTATATCTTGTAATTCATACACGCATTTGAATGTATGAAATGAAGAATTTGAAATGCGTGAGAAAAATGGTGTCTGACGAAATTCAGCATGCATGCATTAAGGTATTTGAGGAAATAAACATGCGAGGAAATAGTTCAAAAGTGTCAGACCACCATCGGACTTCAGTTTACAACTCAATAACCAAAAACTTCAGAAGAGCGAGAGTTATAACTTAAACAAAAATAGCCCATATATATGTAGACCCGCTTGAAGACTAACTCAAATTTTTCTCCCCCTTTGTCATCGAGGACCAAAAGGGAAGAAAAAGTGATGACTAACGCCCCATGAGGAATTTCATCTTGTTGGTGAAGAAGGAGCGCCAGCGTTGTCGGGGTCGATTGTTGATGCAGGGCCATCAGCAGTATCGTCAATGTCTTCATCTTCATCGCGCTCGCGAGATGAAGAATATGAACTGGTGACCATCAGAGGAACTTGGACTTTCTTGAACTTCTTCTGAGGACAGCGAGCGAAGTCAGGATATTCTGCAAAGTTCAGCTCATCCAATTCTTGAGAAGACATGATGTGATTTAGCACAGCCCAAGAGCGCTTGAGGTTTTCATGAGCATAATAGTGGTTTCTCTTGACAGTGTTCTGCGTCACAGTCATATTCTGCACAATATACCCAAGTTGACACTTTACCCACTTATGATTGCGATCGACCTTCTGATGAAGACTTATAAGAAGTTCGCGGTCAGTCATCAATCGAGGGGCACACTCTTTGGGAGCTGAGGCCTTTGCATTAGAGTCTTGTGTGGCAGTGTCATCATTTGTGGAGAAGGAAGCAGCCTTGCGAAACTGTCCATCTAGAGGACGTGTTCCTTCATCAATAACAGACTTGCCTTTTCCTTCAACTGATGAAATTGTACTCTTGATGACTTCAATGGGTGGCAGGAAACTGAAGTGATTCTGGAAATCAGCTTTGTAGTGCGCTAAGGACTTATCCCTGATGATTTTCATAATCCAGGGTGCATATGGCTTCTGCTCAAATGGAGCGACAGCAGCACTGGCCAAAGTCCTCATGAAGAAATCATGCAAGTTAATGGGAATACCATGGATGACATTGAAGAGCATATTCTTCATGATTCCTTCAACTTCTTCTTCTTCAGAGTTGTAACCCTTCTAAGGACATAGTGTGTTTGTCAATATATGATAGACTGTGCGAGGCACATAGAGCAGATCCTTCACTAAGAAGACTTGGCATTGAGGCTTTCCAGATGGCAATGTCTTCATTAGCACATTCATCAGTTGATTGGGTAGAGGAGGTTCATCAAACAAATTGCGAGCTTCTTCTGAGGGAATTTGGACTCGGACACACTGAAGCAATTCAGAGGCTTGAGCAGTGAAGTGTGTTGTGCCAGTCATCCAGTCCAATATCCAAGAGTTGATGTCTGAGGAATCTCTGCAGATATGCAACGTGGCATAGAATTGAAGAATGATTTCCTCATTCCAATCGCAGATGTCAACACAAAATGGAAGGAGTCCATCATCATATAGAACTTGAAGCACAGGAGTAAATGATGGAAGACTTTCCATGTCAGCGTGAGGAATCTGATGGTGCTCGAAGACTTTCTTCTTCTCATAGAGTACTGAAGCATAGTAATTCAGTTGAGTTGCAGTCCAGAACCTGTTTCGACCAGCCCTTGCAGAGTCATAGGGGTTAGGTCCAGAGAAGAATGAGTGTTCATTGAAGAAATTCCTCTTGAGGAATTTGGGACGAACAATGCCTTTGAAAGGTAGTATTGGCTTGGGTTGAAGATTTGTTCATGTATGCCCCTTGATCTCCGTTGGCATGGAAGGAATAGTAGATTGAGTGATTTGTAGAGCTGGTTCTTCAGTAGTGGCCGGAGCATCAATTTCCTCAGCTGTTGCAGATGGAATTTCTTTAGGGTCTGGAAGGTACAGGTGTTCAGAGTCTTCAGGTATTTCTTCAGTCTGTGCAGGTGAGTGAGGAATCAGCTTCAGAGGTATTGCCATTGGTGAATAGGGATGTGCAGATTCCCAATATTCATCATTGATGACAGTAGTAGTGTCACCAATGTCAACTTCTTCATCAATTTCTTCAGCGCCAACAATTAGCACAAGCTGGGGTGATGATACCTTGGGAGTTGATGCAGTGTCATCAATGACAATTTCCTCATCAAGAGGCTCTGAGGAAGCAGCCGAATGATTCTCTTCTTCGTGAGGAATGTCATATGCTTCCCCAATTTGCACAATAGCATAGGCTGGTGCAGAGGAAATTGGAGTTGCATCAAGTGGTGTTGCTGAGGAACTTGTCAAAGTTTTCAACTTCTTCGACACAGGGGCTTCAGAAGTTGATGCTTTTCTTTTGAGGGGATTTTCCTCAGCAGGAGCAGTTTCTTCAGGAACGGCTGATGCAGCCGCCCTGGGTGGTTTAGTTTCTTCAGGCACAACGGATTCTTTAGCTGGCCTATCAGATTCTTCAGGCACAACATTGGGGGTTGTCCTGACATGTTATTCAGTGGTCTGAGTTTCCTCAGCAGCACTGGCAGTTGCTTCTGGTGCAAAAGCACTTTCTTCAGTAGTTTCTTCAGGCTAAGCATTTTCATCAGCAGCCTGAGGAATTTCATATTCAGTGAGCAATTTCTTCAGACTGAGTCTTTTGTGGTTGCGATCGAGCTGCAACCCTGGTGTTGTGATCCTTCACAGCTGCTTGAGCAGCCCTGACAAGTCTGACCTTGGTGCCCTTCCATTCAGCATCATATTTCTGTTGATCGAGAGAGAGAGAGTGTGAATCTCGGACTGAACTATGACGAGTTGATTTGGGGTCAAATTCATCACATTTTCGCGCAGAAACTTTTCTTTGCGAGTCTTGTTCCTCTTAGCTCTCTAAGCTTGCTCTCTCTTCCATTGTTCTTCAGAGATGAAGTGGGTGAGGACATGATCCACTTTAGGAGGCAGATTTAGTGAGGAAAGTGGAGTGCTTGGGTCCTCATGCCATATATCAATGAAGTTGAGGATCATCTTTGGATCCAGCATGAGAGGAACAGAGCTAACCTTTGCTTTAGCAGCCCTGTGCTGACTCTGTCTGATGATTTCTACCAATTCCACATCATCAGCTTCATCATCATCACTATGATTGTCCTCGAAACGTGAGGGGACTCTAACCAGAGCCTTGTTGGTGTGATGACTTGGTCTTTGACCATGTCCAGTTGTCTTCTTCAGTTTAAGCGTAGAGGAACTAGTTGAAGACTTTGCAGTAGTGGAGGGGCTTGCAGTGAGCTTCGGAACTATCGTGAAACCCTCAGTCCTTTTGCATGTTGCCAGATGCACTGGGGTTGAGGACTTTTTGGCTGTTGCAGATGACTGAGCAGCAACAGATCCAGGTGCTGAAGGTTTTCGGGGCTGAGGCCTTTGACCTTGAGGAATTTGCACTGAGGATTTCGAAGAGCCAATTTTCAGAGCAGATTTCTTTACCATCTTCTTCGGAGCACTAGCAGAAGCTCCGATAGAGGCAGCAGCAGCAGAATCATCGTTGAATTTCTTCACTGCCTCTTTGGCTTTCCTCGTCAACTTGGCTTGTTGCTTCTCCCACACGTCAGGAAAGTCCTCACTAGTTTTGAGGCTAGTAGGATCAGCAATTTGGTTAGGAGCAAGAGGAGGCATGCTGCAAGGTGGTTTCACAGCGAATTTCGTCATGTATTTTGGAGTTACATAACGATATTCTCTCCATTCTTTGGCCCATCTCCTCTCAATCTTTTGTAGACGGATCTTCCTCTGCTTGGTCGTCTCCTTTCCATGAGTTTCTTCGTCAGGTGTGCAATATTCATCATACAGATCCTCAGGGATCTCAAATGCAGTGTGCACATCTGGCCTTTTCCCTCCTTTCTGAGGTTTCTTTCCATCAGACATTTTCTTCACTTGAGGAATATGAACTCTTGAAGATTCTGAAGAGGTACACAGTTTTTCTTCAAGTAGCGCTGCAAATGAGTTAAGTTGATGAGAACCTAGTGATTCATCAGCGGACATGTTGTACCTGTGAACAGAGTATAGGTGCAAAGAATTTGAAGAGGTCATATGCGTTCTCAGAAATTTTAAGAGAGATAGGTGTGAGGAATTTGACCATGGTTGTCTTGAGGAATTTCACTAAGTGTTCTTAGCTTTAGGTTCTAGAGTTGTGCACATTTGAGAATTCGCACAATTGTGGAATCTTGAAGAAAGTCATTACTTAGGGAAAATCATCAAGTATCAAGTATGAGGAGATGTAAGGTGCTTGTGTATTTGATTTATAACGTATAAACACCTATTGAGGAATAGTAGTTGTAGTTGAGGATCAAACAGGGGCAGTAAAAATAAATTTTAATTACCCTGGTGAAGAACACGATGAACACAGAGATGAAATGAGGAAGTTTGTCCGTTCAGATCTCCCACGCCCTAGCTTGGCAGAAGGAGACAGCTACAACGGCGGCTGGATGCAGATTTCCACGGCCGATGCGAGTACGGCGACAACGAGGTTGTGGCAGCGAAGCTCTTCCTCACCGGCGACGATGACTTTAGCGGCAGCGCTAGGTTGGATCTCGGGAGAGAGATGAGATGCGGAGTAACCAAGCATAGTTGATGGGAAGGGGGGGCATTTATAGAGGAAGTGGAAACTGATCCTCCCGAAGATTTTGGACAGGATTGCTCCTGACCCTTGCTCTCCACACGACAGGTGTCACCCACGATCTGGGTAGTGAAGATTGTGGAGGATCGCGGGTTATCCAGGCACGGGAATCGGAACAGTTTGAGCGGGAACCGCCGAAAATTTTCGTAGTGAAGATTTCAAAGTTTTCGTTCGCAAATTCTTCAGCTGTCAAGGACACAGTTAAGACTTTGAACAAGTTTCAAAGTAGAACGCATATGAGGAATTTGTGAACAGACTGGGTTGAGTTTAGCATAGACGGGGAAAGGGTCCGATCACATTCACTTAAATGAAAATCAACTTGAAGAATTAGCAATAAGTGAATGCTGTTGAGGACATTGAAAAACTCATATATATATATATATATATATATAGTCAATCAAGAATATGAGTCTCAAAAGTTTTGAAGAATTTGAAAATTTGATGAATTTGAAAACTTGAGGAATTTGCAGATTTGAGGAATTTGATAATTTGAAGAATTTGCAATAGTGCTCAATTTTGAAGAACTTCAACTTTTTGTTGGTGGCCCAACCCACCGTATAAGAATGATGATTTCAGACACCGCTTACAATTGTCGTAGAGTTCTGAGAATCAAATTCTTCATTAATTTCTTCACACTTAGAGATTTATTCTTCATTGATTGAAGAAAAACATTACTTTGTGTGTTGCACATCTAAGTCATCCATTTTGCATACGTGTTAGGATGTGTGTTCTTCATCAAAGAACATTCGAAGATTCTAAGATATTTAGCTCACACCGCAACTTGCAAAACCTCTTTTCATCCAAGGGCTTTGTGAAAATATCGGCCAGTTGTTCTTCAGTAGGAATGTGATTGATGGAGATGTCGCCCTTGAGTACATGATCTCGAAGGAAGTGATGACGAATGTGGAGGTGCTTGGTCTTGGTATGCTGAACAGGGTTGTACACAATCTTGATGGAACTCTCGTTGTCGCAGTAAAGAGGCACATTCTTCAGCTTGATGTCGTAGTCCTTGAGGGTTTGCTTCATCCATAGTAACTGAGCACAACACGAGACAGCAGCAATGTACTCAGCTTCTGCAGTAGAGAGTGAAACGCGGTTCTGCTTCTTCGAGGACCAACAGACTAAGGATCGTATGAGGAAATGACATGTGCCTGAGGTTGACTTGCGATGCACATGATCCCCAGCATAGTTAGCATCAGAGTATCCGACGAGGTGAAGATTTGAGACATTGGGATACCACAATCCAAGTGTTGGTGTGTGAGCTAAGTATCGAAGAATATGTTTCACAGCCTTATGGTGTGATTCCTTCGGTGTTGCTTGGAATCGAGCACACATGCACACACTTAGCATTATATCAGGCCTAGATGCACATAGGTACAATAAGGAGCCAATCATGGAGTGGTATACCTTATGATCGAAATCTTTACCATTTTCATCAGTGCAGAGATGGCCTTTTGAAGGCATTGGAGTTTTGACGCCTTTGCAATCTTGCATGTCGAATTTCCTCAGAACATCTTTGAGGTATTTCTCTTGTGAGATGAAGATGCCATTGTCTTGCTAATGAATTTGAAGACCTAAGAAGAATTTCAACTCTCCCATCATAGACATTTGATATTCTTCACTCATCATATAGGCAAATTCATCACTGTAACGTTTGTTAGTACATCCAAAGATAATATCATCAACATATATTTGGCATATGAACATCTCATTGTCCCAGGATTTCGTGAAAAGAGTAGGGTCGAGTGAACCGGGTTTGAAGCCTTTCTTCATGAGGAATTCCTTCAGAGTGTCGTACCATGCCCGAGGGGCCTGCTTGAGGCCATAGAGGGCCTTGTTTTGTCTGAAGACTTTGTCAGGATGCTTAGGATCTTCAAAACCTAGGGGTTGAGTAACATATACTTCTTCCTCAAGCTTACCATTGAGGAATGCACTTTTCACATCCATTTGATATAAGATGATATTATGATGGTTAGCGTAAGCTAGTAATATGCGAATAGCTTCAAGTCTAGCAATAGGTGCAAAAGTTTCATCAAAGTCAATTCCCTCAACCTGTGTATAGCCTTGAGCTACAAGTCGAGCCTTATTCCTCACCACAAGACCATTTTCATCTTGCTTGTTGCGGTAGATCCACTTGGTACCTATGATGTTATACTTGCGAGGATCTGGCCGCTTGACAAGGTCCCACACGTTGTTAAGCTTGAACTGATGCAATTCCTCTTGCATAGCTTGAATCCACTCGGACTCCTTGAATGCTTCATCAACTTTGGTGGGCTCTAAGATAGAGACAAAGGCAAAGTGCCCACAAAAGTTAGTTAGATGTGAAGCTTTTGAGCGTGTGAGAGGACCTGGTGCATTGATGTCATCGATGATTTTGTCAATCTGCACTTCATTTGCTACTCTTGGATGAGCAAGTTGACGAGGTTGAGAAGTTTCATCACCACCATTTTCTTCAGGTATATCAGCATGAGAGTCTTCATTTGTTGGAATGATTTCCTTAGTGGGTATGTCATCTTCAGTTGCCTTCAGCTTGACGGATTCCTCGGGAGATTGTTCATCTAACACAGAAGGCATGTGCTCTCTTTCGAGCCATTAGTTTCATCAAACTGCACATCTACAGTTTCAACCACCTTGTGATGGTAGGTGTTGAAGACTTTGTAGGTGTGCGAGTCCTTTCCATAACCAAGCATAAAACCTTCATGTGCTTTCGGTGCAAACTTAGAACTATGGTGAGGATCTTTGATCTAGCATTTTGCATCGAAGACTTTGAGATAACTTACATTGGGTTTCTTGCCTGTCATGAGCTCATATGAAGTCTTATTGAGGAATTTGTGAAGATATACCCCATTGATGATCTGGCATGCAGTATCAATTGCTTCAGGCCAGAAGTGACGAGGGGTTTTGTATTCGTCAAGCATGGTTCGAGCCATCTCAACAAGAGTCCTGTTCTTGCACGCCACGATGCCATTCTGCTCAGGAGTGTAAGGAGCAGATAACTCATGAGTAATACCAAGTTCATCAAGATATTCATCAAGGTTAGTGTTCTTGAATTCAGTCCCATTATCACTCCTGATATGCTTGATCTTGACGCCAAAGTTGGTGGAGGCCCTTGAAGCAAATCGTCTGAAGACATCCTGTACTTCATTTTTGTACAAAATGATATGCACCCATGTGTAACAAGAGTAATCATCAACAATGACAAATCCATACAAACTTGAAGAATTTGTTAGTGGGACCAAAGAGATCCATATGAAGCAATTCAAAAGGTCGCGTAGTGGTCATGATTGTCTTCGAGGGATGATTGGATCTGGTCATCTTCCCAGATTCACATGCACCACAAAGGTGGTCCTTGAGGAATTTGACACCCTCGATGCCAATGATGTGCTTTTTCTTCACGAGTGTGTGTAGATTCCTCATACCAGCATGTCCAAGTCGTCGATGCCACGACCAACCTTCTGAAGCTTTTGCAAGTAAGCAAGTGGCAAGTTGAGGACCTGTAGAGAAATCAACATTATACAAGTCTCCTCTCCTAAAGCCTCCGAAGACTTTGGAATTGTCAGATTCCATGATGACAACACAATGATATTTTCCAAATACGACAACCATATCAAGATCACAAAGCATTGAGACAGACATAAGGTTGAACCCGAGGGATTCAACAAGCATCACCTTGTCCATGGTTCGGTCCTTTGAGATAGCAACCTTACCAAGTCCCAATACCTTGCTTTTTTCCTTTGTATACGTAGGTGATATGCTTCAGAGGAGATGGAGTGAGTGGCAAATTCATCAGTAGATTCTTGTCACCCGTCATGTGGTTTGTGCATCCACTATCGAGAACCCACTCAGTAGCTTTTAGAGTATCATCCTGCAGATGAATTAGTACAACTTACGAACTCATATGCTTCAGAGTGAAGAATATGATATCAATTTCATCAGATAGAATTTCATCACACAAGATAGTAAGCAAGTAGAGTGAGGACGTGAGAAATGAAGAATTCATTTCATCATGGTTAACTTGCATCCTTTCAAGCATTTCCTCAGGTCTCCAGCAAATTCATCAGATGTTCAAGTTCATCTGGAGACCTGACCCTGCATAAGATGTTAGTTTGTTTTCTTCACCACACACATCTGGAGGGGTGGCACAGAATTCATCATTCTGCGAGCACCATGTGAGAAGGGAGGCATTGAAGCAAGTGCGCTTCGTTTCACAGGGCGAGGGTTAGAGTATTCAAATGAATCAGCAGAGAAATTCTTCGAGGACTTATGAACATAATGGTTTGAAAAATAATGCACATATTCATAACTCTTAGATTTTCCCTACGAAATAGATGCATTAGCACGAGAATGATATTTTTGACCATTTGAGGAATTTGGTCCAAGTGAAGACTTTGGCCCATATGAGGAATTTGATCCGGGTTTCTGTTCTTCATGAGTGGTGTCGTGAGGACATTCACTTTAAGATTTTGTAGGTAGCTCTTGGGAACCCAGATTTTCTTCATAGGAGAACCATTCCTGTAGTTAGTTCCAACAAATCTAGCAAATACTTTACCTTTCTGATTTTTGAAGAATTTGTAGTTGGAGTCAAGTGACTCATCAGAGGAATATGAAGTTTCACATGTAAAGCCAGATAAAGTGGATGGATCTACAGGAGGTCCTTTTGCAGCAACCCATGAGGTTTTGGGGTATTGCTCAGGTGTCCAGTAAGATCCATCAGCGTTGAGTTTCCTCACAAATGCAACACCCTCTTTCCTAGGGTTCCTATTTAGAATCTGCTTTTTGAGGACATCATATAGGGTTTGATGCCCTTTGAGACTTTTGTACATGCCTGTCACATACAATTCCTTCAACCCTGCATTTGTGTCAGTGATACTAGTGGTATCCTCAGATGAGGAATTTAAGACCATGGGAATAGTTGAAGAAATTGCAGCAATAGAAGCATTTGAACATTCAGGTGAAGAATTAGCAGTTTCACGTTCGATGCATTTCAAACAAGGTGGAACAAATTCTTCCTGAGTGGTACTGATCTGTTGAGCCAGTAAGGAATCGTTTTCCCTTTGGAGATCCTCATTTGACACCCTCAGCTTTTCAAGATCTTGCTTTCTTTGAAGAAATTCATATGAAAGCTTCTCATGATCGGCTAAGAGGTCGTTATGATGACTCTGAAGGTTATCATACTTTGTCTGAAGACTTTTAAGATCAACAGACAGAGTTTGAGTCCGATCCACTTCACGGTTTAACAGATCATCGCTTTTGTCTAGCATTTTCTGAAGCTATTCAAGTGGACTTTGTTGCTTAGTGGCAATTTTAACAATTTTAGCATAGCTAGGTTTCACATATTCATCAGATTCACCTTCACTTGATTCAGATGAGGAATGATGTTTGTGTACCTTTGAGCCTTTTGCCATAAAGCAATAAGTGGGAGCATAATCATCATTGCTGTCGTCAGAGTCGTTGGAGTGGTCATATTCTTCATTGTTGAAGATGGACTTGCTGACGAACGCAGTAGCGAGAGCAAGGCTAGCGACACCAGATTCTGATTCCTCCTCAGACTCTTCCTCTTTTTCATATTCTTCAGATTCTTCCTCAGAATCCATTTCTTTGCCGATGAATGCTCGAGCCTTTCTGGAACCATTCTTCTTGTGCTTTGAGGACTTTGCAGATGAGGATCTTGAAGATTTCTTCTTTTTCTTTGAGCTACCAGAACTGTCATCGTTGTATTTCTTCTTCTTCTTTGAGTCTTTTTCCCAGAGAGGACAATCAGAGATAAAATGGCCAGGCTTCTTGCAACGATGACATGTTCTCCTTTTGTAATCTTCTGAGGAATCTGATTTCCTCAAGCCACTTTTTGATGACTTTGCAAATCCACCTCTTCTTGAGAACTTCTGGAATTTCCTCACAAGCATAGCTAGTTCCTGACTTAGTTCTTCAGGATCACCAAGGCTGCTGTCAGAATCTTCTTCTTCAGATGAGGAAATTGCTTTTGCCTTCAGAGCACGAGATCTTCCATAGCCTGGCCCATAGAGGTCTCTCTTTTCAGCTTGTTGGAATTCATGAGTATTGAGTCTCTCAAGAATATCAGCAGGATCAAGAGCTTTATAATCTCCACGTTCTTGAATCATCAAAACGAGAGTATCAAATGAGGAATCGAGAGATCGTAGCAGTTTCTTCACCACTTCATGGTCAGTGATATCAGTGGCACCTAGTGCTTGAAATTCATTGGATATATCAGTGAGGCGATCAAATGTTTGCTGAACATTTTCATTGTCAAGTCTCTTGAAGCGGTTGAAGAGATTGCGAATAACATCAACACGAGAGTCATGTTGAGTGGAAACACCTTCGTTGACTTTGGACAGCCTGTCCCAGATAAGCTTAGCAGATTCCAAAGCACTCACTCTTCCATACTGACCTTTGCTCAGATGACCACAGATGATATTCTTCGCTTGAGAATCGAGTTGCTTGAATCTCTTCACATCAGCAGCTGTAACAGTGGGAGCGACAGAGGGCTGACCATTTTCCACAACGTACCAGAGATCGTTGTCAATAGCTTCAAGGTGCATACGCATCTTGTTCTTCGAGTAGGGGTAGTCTGTCCCATCGAAAGTAGGACATCCCGCGGAAACCTTGATCATACCTGCAGTCGACATAACTAGAACTCCAGGTGGTTAAACTAAAATCACATAGAGCGAGGGAGGACCTGGTCTGATACCAATTGAAAGTGCGTTATATCGGCTAGAGGGGGGTGCATAGGCGATTTTTACAAATTCATCATTTGAGGAATTTCAACTTTGAGGAATTTGAAATGTGATGAATAACTAGCAGCGGAATAAGTACTCAAGTGCATGAGGAACATAGTGACAACATAGTCTTCATGATGAAATGAAACATGCACAAATAGAGAGTAGCGTGATATAGGATAAGCAGTGATGAACAAGGTAACTTGAAGAATTTGAGGTGAGGAATTTGTGAAAGTCTTCAGTCAAATTCTTCAGACTGTAACAATCAATTTCATCAACATATATATGAGGAATAGAGGGGTTGAGGAAATAGAACCAGATAGCTTGATGAAGACAATGGTTTGATGACCCAGTTCCAACAGCTGTGACAGTCGTACGTCTCGTTTGGAGAGGCCTGGTATTTAAACCAGAGGACACACAGTCCCAGGACACACAGTCCTTAACGTATTCTCCTGGAGCTAAGGTCACACAGTCCTCGCCCAACACTCGTGGTAAGTCTTCAGGGTAGACTTCCAAAACCCTCACAAACTGGTCACCCGGCGATCCACAATTTACTGCTGGATGCTCTAGACCAAGGTCGCTTCGTGGTCCCCAATTGACTGCAGGAGCACTAGACCATGACGCCTAACCGTCTGGAGGATACACAGTCCTCAAAGGTAACAAGCGTCGGTTCCACACAGGAATTTCTTTAGTGATGCTCAATCACTATGGGTTTTATGGTTTGGTTGTGGTTTTTTCCTCACTGATGATTTTCTCTCAAAGTCCTCAGAGGATGGGTTGCTCTCAAATGACAAGTGTCAGTTCTCTCTCGGAGCAGCCAACCAGCTAGTGGTTGTGGGGGTCGGCTATTTATAGTTAGGGTGCAACCTGACATGATAAGACATAAATGCCCCCAATGATATGACCGTTATGTGGATAAGAACGATTGGGGACAGCTGGCGCTAAGCACAACAACGGTCGGAATTTCGAACTATGAAAGTCCTCAGCTTATCATGATCCTCACTTGTAGGCAATTCGCACTGGTGAAATCCTAACTCCTCAGTCAGATCAATTTCCTCATAGACCAGAAGACCTTCGTCTCTGTCACTGAAAAACTTGTCTGAACCGTAAGAGATTTCCAAAGGCTTCACTCAAAGAATTGTATGGGTTGAGGATTTTGGAGTTGAGCATCAGTTGGAAATTTTCCTTAGTATTACCTCGGCCCCCTTTAACAGTATGGTGTTTCCTATGACTCAAATAAAGGAAATGAAACTACGAAAACAAAAGTCTTCACGCTTCATATTCCTCATTCATATCTTCAAGGTCACACCAACTTCTTCATTTTCAAAGTCTTCACAAAGTCTTCACCAAAGTATTTAGAAAGTCTTCAGCAAAGTCTTCACTTGAAGACATACATTTTTAGGGGTCGATAATGTCCGAATATATGAAACTCCTCATCGACTTATAGAGCCTGTGTACACTCACAAACTCATTAGTGCCTTAACCTATAAGTCTTCAATACACCAAAATCACTAAGGGGCACTAGATGCACTAACAAGTCCTTGTGAACAACCAACAACAAGGTAGGAACGACAATAGCCGTTCCACTTTGTCCGAGTTCATGAGGAATTCACCCCAGCCTTCACCGAGACTGCCGAACCCTTGGATGCTGATGATTGGATCCGCACCATCGAGGAACTCCTTGCTCCGGTCAATTGCAATGAGGATCGTGAGAAGTGCTTTATGACTCTCACTGCCTCGGAGGAACCTCCGGAGCTTGGTGGGATGGATTCAAGGTCATGCAAGGCGATTGAGTGATCACCTGGGATAACTTCAAGGAAGGATTCTGCACCGCCCACATTCCTTCTAGGATCATGACTATCAAGAAGAGAGAATTCCAAGCACTGAAGCAAGGAAGTGGCTCTGTCAAGGAGTACATGCAGAAGTTCAACTTGTTGTCAAGGTATGCACCTGAAGATGTCAACATGGAGGTTGCTAAGATGGAATGCTTCATGGAAGGACTTCAGCAGACCCTGCAGTATCAGCTCATTGTCTGTGATTGTCGGACCTTCTTCGACCTGGTGAACAAGGCCGTCATGCTGGAAGACAAGCGTCATGCCATAGACGACACTCGCAAGCGCAAGATGATTAGCAAGGGTAGTTCTAGCAACCAAAAGCCTCGCCCCTCGCAGCCAGCCAAGCCAACCTATCAGCCGCAGCACACTAGACCTCCCGTGCCTCGTTCGAGCTACCAACCTCAACAGTGTGCCAATCCTAGGCCAGCCTACAACAACCCCAATAACAACAACGGCGGCCGGAACTACAAAAACAACACCGGACAAGTCACTTGTTTTGGATGTGGTTAGCGAGGACCCATCTCTAGGGTGTGTCCAAACAAAAAGCCGGATGCACTGTGTCCCAATGCGCCGAACCAAGGTCAAGGCAGTGGAGCACCACCAATGAACCCAACTCCCCACAACCAGCCCAACAATGGTAAGGGTCATGTGAATCACGTCACCGCTGAGGAAGCCCGGGAAGACCTGGACGTCATACTGGGTACGTTCCTCGTCAACTCAATCCTAGCAAGAGTATTGTTTGATTGTGGAGCTTCGCATTCTTTTGTCACTCAAAAGTTTGCACCAGAGAGTGGTATGAGCCTACACCCCTGGGTAGTCGTATGTTGATACAAACCCCGGGATCAGTTATGAAGTCTGGGATAGGTTGTAAAGGAGTTGAGATTAACATCAATGGGGTAGACTTCCTAGCAGATCTTATCATCCTGAAGTCAGAAGGCTTGGATGTGATCCTAGGCATGGACCGGTTAACCAAGCACCAAGGCTTGTTAGACTATGCCAAGAGGATTGTTACCATGACCAATAGGCAAGGAGTGGAAGTCAAGTATGTTCCCAACCCTGCCTCCACTCAAGCCCCTCAGGCTAACTGTTTGTCGGGAATTGAGTTGGATCAAGTGCCAGTGGTATGTGAATACCTAGATGTATTTCCTGATGAGCTGCCTGGAATGCCTCCTGACCGCGACATTGAGTTCATCATTGTGCTAATGCTCGGGTCAAGGCCCATCTATAAGAAGCCCTATAGGATGGGATCAGAAGAGTTGGCTGAATTGAAGAAGCAACTGGTAGAGCAGCTCAGAAAAGGATTCATTCGCCCTAGTGCCTCTCCTTAGGGATCACCTGTTCTATTTGTGTCAAAGAGGGATGGAACTATCCGACTTTGTGTTGATTACCATTCTCTCAATGAGGTCACAATAAAGAATAAATACCCACTCCCCAAGATTCAAGACCTGTTCAATCAGCTGAATGGATCTAAGGTGTTCTCCAAGATCGACCTCAGGTCCGGGTACTACCAGTTGAAGATCGGACCCCAAGACATACCGAAGGCGGCATTTGTAACCTAGTATGGCATGTATGAATACACGGTCATGTCATTCGGGTTAACCATTGCCCCTTCCTACTTCATGTACCTCATGAACAAGGTCTTCATGGAGTACTTGGACAAGTTTGTTGTTGTCTTCATTGATGACATACTAGTCTTCTCCAAGTCTGATGAAGAGCATGAGCAACACTTGAGATTGGTCCTAGACCAGCTTCGAGAGCACCAACTTTATGCCAAGTTCAGCAAGTGTGAATTTTGGATGCATGAAGTTGGATTCTTGGGTCATGTATTAACTACAGAAGGATTGTTAGTGGATCCTGCCAAGATTGAAGCCGTGACTGAATGGCAATCCCCAACCAATGTGAAGGAAGTAAGAAGCTTCAACAGACTCGTGGGATATTACTGCAAGTTTGTTAAAGGGTTCTCAAGCATTGCCCGACACATGACTCATCTCTTGAAGAAGGAAAAGAAGTTCGAATGGACGCCGAAGTGTGAAGAAATCTTCCAGGAGCTCAAGAAGAGATTGACCACATCCCTAGTTTTGGACACCCCCGATATTCACAAGGAGTTTGTGATATATTGTGATGCATCGAGAATTGTGCTTGGAGGTGTTCTGATGGAAGAAGGAAGAGTCGTAGCATATCTATCCAGACAGCTACATCCTCATGAAGAGAACTATGCTACTCATGATCTTGAGTTGGAAACTATGGTTCATGCCTTGAAGACATGGCGGCATTACCTTCTGGGGAGGCGATGTGAGGTATACATAGACCATAAGAGTTTGAAGTATATTTTCACTCAAAGGGAACTGAACATGAGGCAGCGAAGATGGTTGGAGTTGATCAAGGATTATGACCTTAGTGTTCAATACCACCCCGAAAAGGCTAACATGGTAGCAGACACCTTAAGCAGAAAGGCTTGTTCCTTGAATGCTATGATTAAGGAAAGACTATGCACCCTGTATGAAGAGCTTGAAAGCTTCGGTTTGGAACTAGTTGCACCTGGGTTCCTCGCCAACCTCGAAGTAAGGCCTACCTTGATGGATGATATCAAAGGAGATCAGAAGGGACATGAGAGCATTGAAGGCATCAAGAGGAAGATCAAGGTAGGCAAGGCCCCAGGATTCTTGATGAATGAACAAGGAGTTGTATGGTTCGGGAAGCGCATCTGTGTACCCAACAAACAAGAGCTCAAGAACTTGATATTGCAACAAGCTCATGACACTCCATATTCCATCCACCCTGGAGGAACCAAGATGTACCAAGACCTCAAGGCAAGATTCTGGTGGCATGGCATGAAACGGGAAATAGGCACCTTTGTTGCTAAGTGTGACATATGCCAGAGTGTCAAAGCTGAGCATCAACGACCCGATGGATTGTTGCAGCCTCTCAAAGTGCCTGAATGGAAGTGGGACAAAGTCATGATGGATTTCATCACCGGATTACCAAGGTCAAGCAAAGGAAATGATTCTATTTGGGTCATTGTCGATCACCTGACCGAGGTAGCCCACTTCATTCCTGTCAAGACCATCCTATGACGGAAGCTAGCTGGCAAACCTTTACATAAACCGCATCGTGAACCTTTACAGCAAAGGAAATTGTGTCGGATCGAGGAACCTAGTTTACCTCAAGGTTTTGAAGAAGTTTCAAGGGGCAATGGGAACTAAGCTCTCCTTCAGCACTGGTTTTCACCCCAAGACCGGTGGGCATACAAAACGAGTAAATCAGATACTCGAAGATATGCTCCGTGCTTGTGTTTTGGCATATGGAGCCAAGTGGGAATATTGCCTACCATTCGCCGAGTTCTCCTACAACAACAGCTATCAGTCGAGCCTTTCGATGGCACCATTTGAGGTGTTGTATGGGCACAAGTGCCGTACTCCCCTCAACTGGTCAAAAACCGGAGAAAGATTGTTCTTTGGACCAAATATCCTCCACGAAGTAGAAGAGCAAGTTCAACTCGTTCGGGAACATCTGGAGACCGCCAAGTCAAGACAGAAGAGTTACGCTGACTCTCACCACCGAGAAGTGAACTTCTGTATCGGTGACCATGTCTACCTCCGAGTCACGCCCCTCAAGGGAACCAAGCGTTTCCACGTTAAGGGAAAGCTGGCACCAAGATACATCAGCCACTTCAAGATCACCGCTACGTGAGGAGAAGTTGCCTACCAGCTAGACCTACCTTCCGAGATGTCATATGTGCACAACGTCTTTCACGTGTCACAACTCTGGAAGTGTCTCCAAGTTCCCAACTGCCCCGACCTCTACAAGGCCATCGACCATCAAGCCATCAACCTTCAGCCAGACCTCACTTATTGTGAGAGGCCAGTTCGTATTTTGGATGAAGCAAAGCGTTGCACCCGAAGCCGCACCATCAAGTACTTCAAGGTCCAATGGAGCAACCACACAGAAGCAGAAGCAACCTGGAAGAGTGAAGACTATCTTAGATCTGAGTTCCCTTATCTTTTTAGCGCTTAGCCTAGGAATACCGAGGACGAGATTCTTGTGAGGGGGGTTGGTCTGTCACACCCTGTGTTTGTATCACTTTTCTATGCTTGGATTTACAAAATTTGGAACCAATTAAAACTTTTGAGTGCATGCTTTTTTTAATTGTGGCTTGTTTGCTTGTTTGGTTGTTTGTGTTTGGCACTCCTAGGTTCTACTCCTCTCTATACTCATCTTCCTTGACCCAACATCTTGCCCAATGATCATACCATGTGTATAGTACCTAAATATGTTTTTATCAAAATTTATTTTGACCAAAAAGGATTTATTCAAATTAGGATTTTCAAAAGACCCCAAGTAGAGGTTTGCACTCAAATCCTCAAATTGGGTGGATCCTTTTCCCCCAAAGGCTTTATTTGAAACCTACTATACTTATGACTTTCCAGAACCACCAAATAGTAATTTTAAATATTATTTTAATATTTTATTAAAAGAATTTTTCTTCAGGGCAGAAATGGTCTTTTATAGGGAAAAATTATTTAAATGCTTTCAAAATATTTGGGAAAATTTAGGGTAACTCACTGGACATATATTTTCCATATATATGAGTTTAAACACATGGTCATGTTCAAAATCATGGGCAAAACCCCTCAAAACCCTTTTGAAATCATGGTCATGCCCAAATTAAGCTTTTGAAATATTTCTATAAGAAAGATTCTCAATAAAATCCAAGAAAATTCTAGCAAGTCACAATTGTCATATGTGATGATCTTGCAAAGTTTCATCTCTATCCCAATTGTTTTCCTTCATAAAAATATTCCAAAACCCTGTTTGTCCAGATTCAAACTTGAACAACTTTACATTGTGAAGTTTCTTCCCTTCACCCCAAACTTTGTGGACATGTTCTAATCCCCAAATAATGATGCTACACTAAGTAGTGCATCAAGGATATTAGATTAGCATTAATAGATCTACGGAAAGCATATTATGTTAATTTCTAGGGTTCTACAAAGTTACATTGTCAACTTTCTTCAAAACTCCTCAAACTTGGTGATCCTCTCTATGTCTAGCTATATTTTCATCCTGTTAAACCTCATAGATAGCAAGGGTTATTTACTGGCCCAAACCTTGATCAAAGACCTTCTGCATGTTTGGTAAAAACCCCATTTCACCCCCAAACCTATTCCCCTTGGTCTCAAAGTTTTACCAGTGTCTCTAGGATACTCCTTCTACCTCCAGTAGAAATTCCAAGTCCAAAAGCCACTGGTAGATGGGGTAAAACCCCAATTTACCCTTCTGGATAGAAGGAATCTCTCTTTATCTCCACTCCTCTCTCACCCTAGTTGATCATCAGAGCATCCAATGCCTCCCCCTCATTGTTTAGACCCCCCTGGACCCACTTGACAGGGCTAGCCGTGCCTAAAACGCCATTGCCATGCCGTGACATGCCATACGTGCGCTCTGGAGCGTGCTATAGTGCCCGAAAGCACAGTAGCCGCCTCCCAATCCCTGCCCCCAACCACCTAGGACCTCTCCCTTGTGTCTCTCAAGGCCACTTCGATGTCCGGGACACGTAACACGGTCGCCCCCTCCTCTATCTCCTCCTCCTCCTCCTCCCTCCTCTCGCGTGTGCCGTGCACCGCCCGGCTCGGCCAGTGAGCTGCCTCACACGCGCGTCCTCCTGTCCATCTCTCTTCTCTCCCCTGGTCTTGGACCACATACAGAAGGACCCCAGATAGGTCCTCTCCCCCTCCCATGGCCTCTGGCCTCGGCCATGATCTTGCCGGTGCACCCGCGTTCGGTGGACACGCCCCCGCCTATAAAAGG
Organism: Hordeum marinum; assembly: GCA_022496015.1. Taxonomy (NCBI): domain Eukaryota; kingdom Viridiplantae; phylum Streptophyta; class Magnoliopsida; order Poales; family Poaceae; genus Hordeum; species Hordeum marinum. The sequence goes on along the minus strand of CM039673.1, from coordinate 122,267,317 downwards.
GCCTCCCCAGGGCCCCTCTGCTCTCCTCTGGTCTCCTTCCCCTCTCAATCGCCCCCCCTGAACCACCCAAGTAACTACCCGGAACCCTAGCTCTTGGGATCTACCTAGGCACCGCCGCGTTAGGGCTTCGTTGATCTCGGGATACCGGCCCGCTCTGGCCTTCTTACCTCCACCATTGAGACCATAGGGAGCCCCTGCCTCATTTCCGCTTCCTCCCCGATCGATTTGTGGTCGGAAGCGTCAACGGTGACCACCTCCCAAAGCACTTTCGCCGTGGGACCTCATCGCCGGCAACTCCGGCCACCCCGACCACTCCCTCAACCACCTCCACAACGGCGGCAGCCTCTCGAGCCCATTCTCGCTCCTTCCTCCCCTCGCCGTGCCATGCATCGCCGCCAGGGAGCTCCCCCCTCATCGATTCAGAGGTGGAAGCAGGACCCAACAGGTGGCCCCCACCTGTCGGCCACCTCCTCGCCTCTCCCTTCCTCTCTGTGACGCTGACACCAAGGGCCCGCTTGTCGGGTTTGAACCGACGAGGATCGCGCGCCTGGCTGGTTGGCTGGCTGGGCCAGCCCAGCTGCTAGCTGCCTCTGGCCCAAGCACAGAGGATTTTCCCTTTTTCTTTTTCTTTTTTTTGTGGGGTTTTCCAAAAATCCCACAACTCCAAATAAAAATCTTATTCCAAGAATCTTTCCACCTAAATTCCTAGATTAAAGTGTAGTATTTAATAGAGACATTTGTATAATTTGTTGAATTTTTTAAATACTATTTATTAAAAAAAACCTTTTGGCATTTTTAGCCACTATTAAAAATGATTTTGAAAACCTTTTTCACTACAAAACCTTAGGAAACTATTTTTAATATTACATTTAGGATTTATCAGAGTAGGGTAGCATTTTATAAGTGACTTTTTGCTTTGTTTACCATTATTTATCGCAACGATAGATTACGCTATTGACGAGGAAGTTGGACCCGAAGACTCTGAAGACCCTGAAGACTTTGTGGAGCCAGGCAAGCAGCCCTTTGACCATGACTATGAAACCTTTTATTGCATGTCATATAGCACTTTATTTCGTTGTATTGATCATGATGTCATGGTGACCACTTCGGTGGGATGCCTCCGATACTTCTGGTCGATACTTGCATCATGCATGCCCTACCTCCTTACGAGGGTTATGTTGGTGGGAGTAGATAGGATGCTTAGTAGATGCTATGCAAATGGGATCGGAAATTTGCATGGTGATGGAAGCAAAATATTTTCAAGACTTTTTCGAAAACTCCGCCGGGTGCCACTAATGCCCGAGGGTGATGATGATGAGGTGCTAGGTAACCACTTGATAAAGAAGTTGTGTACCGGAACAAGATGTGTGTGTGTTTTCGAATACGGAGGATTTAAGATTTGTCGACCGTCCCAACCTTACATGCACAACCATGATATCCCTTATGGGACGGGGCTTTGTTGATTACTTTGACGGGTACTAGGATGGAGCCCGCATTACTAGTGGAAGGAGTGGCGTGGTCACTCTCGATACGGGGTTGTGTTGGTAAGGACGATCATGTGTTGTCTTCACAGGCACCGGGCACACCATTGGTCCCTGCATGGGTGCTACTTGTGATGTACATCATGTGGGCTATGTACCAATCGAGTGGACTCTTTGTTTAGTATCACCTAGGGGAAAGGCATTGTTCGGGTGCTTACCTCGGATATGTAGTATACCGTGAGTCGTGGATGACACGGAAGTTCCCCAAGTCTTGTGGGTAAAGTTTGCAACCTGTGCAGGGTGTAAAAGTATTCGAATAGCCGCGTCCACCGTCAAGGACAGTTGGGTGGTGCTACTTAAGCCACATCCATATGTTTTCGCAATGTGGTGTGTGTGTGCGTGTTATTGACGAAGGTGATACTTGAGCTAAGTCCGGTGACTTGGCCTGGTGGTGAACATGAGATGTTCCACCCCTGCTTATGATGATGATTGTGACTCGTTCATATCGACACCCGTCCATAGTTGATGCATGCTTACTTAAGTTTCTTGATCATGTCATTGCACTCAAAATTAGCTTTCCGCAAAACTTACCTACTTAGTGCTATATCATGATTTGTTATACCTTGTTCCACAACTTGGGTTGCTTGCGATTACATTCAAAGTACTCATTGGCTTGCCACTGGTTATTTAATTGTCCTGGCCTGGAAGAGCAGGAATACGGTGAAGAGTTCGTTGGTGACGAACATACGAACTAGGACGCTTCCCAGTCAGAATGCCTATAGGTTTAAGGCTTATGGCATGGGTTCATGCTTTCGATCAAGATTTCCGAAGCTTGTTATGTTTAAGTGTTTCGCCCTTGTGGCCCTATTTATGTAAGACTTGACCTTCATGGTCCTTATTTGTGTAAGACGGTATGTAAGGATGAAGACTCTTGTATTATAGTTTCCATGTGTTCAATCAACACTGATCTCTAGGATCATTATGCACGTACATTCGGTGATCATGACTTATGAGTCGGGGTCCCCACACTGGGTCCCCTCTCTCCACGAGGGCTCGGGTAGGGGGGCATGCGCGCCCTGGTGGAGGTTGGCCACATGGTGGCCCCCACTGGTAGTTCTTTGCTCAAAAAATTGTTATTTAATATATTAAAATTCTCCTAAATTTTCAGCTTCATTGGAGATGTGCAGAATAGGTATATTTGACGTGCTTTTTCATGGAGCTGAATTCCAGTTGCCGACATTCTCCCTCTTGATGTAAACCTTGCAAATTGTGAGAGAAAAGGCATTAGAATTACTCCCCAAAGCATTATTATGCATAAAACATTATAAATAACAGTAATTAAACATGATGCAAAATGGATGTATCAACTCCCCTAAGATTAAACCTCGCTTGCCCTCAAGCGAAAACCGATATCGAAGATCATGTTCACATGGTTTGAGAGAGAGGTGTCAATAAAAACGAAATATAGACATAGAAGCATCATGTTTATTGTTATAACAACAACAAAACTAACATAAAATTTTCACATTAAACTTTTTATTTTATAGTAGCATCATATAACTTCTTATGAGCAAGTAACAATTCATCACAATGTGGAACTATAAAGCATAAACCATATTGGAAACCAACAAACTATGTTCTTAGTCAACTTTGCAACTACAATTCATCATATTTTTAGGAAGGGTCTCATGTAGGAGCCTTTTGGAAAATCCAAATATTCAACCATTATTTAATATTATATGATTGCTAACGCTCACAGTATACCCACGGACAAAAAGTTTCAACCGGACACATAGAAAGATAGGGGCTTATAGTTTGCCTCCCAACATATTCACCTCAAGGGTGATGTCAACAATAATTACTCGTGCTCACTCATATCCAAGTGGTCGTATGTGCCTAGATCTTTCCTGAACACATGATTCTTGCCAAAGGAGAAAAATAAAAAAGAATTGAGAAGAATACTTTGACTCTTGCATTAAAGTATAAGTACATACAAGTAAGAGATAGGCCCTTCGTAGAGGGAAGCAGAGGTTTTCATATGCCTTTTAGTTTGTATGTCAAATCCCTTAGAATAAAAGAACGTCATGTTGCATTGCCTCTTGTGATAGCAACCTTTATTATGCAGTCCGTCGCTTTTATTACTTTGCCATCACAAGTTCGTGCAATGCTCAATTTCTCTTACACTAATTGATCCAACACTTTTAGAAGCAATTTTTATTGCCTTGATGCACCAATGACAACTTACTTCAAGGATCTTATTCAATCCATAGGTAGGTATGGTAGACTCTCTACTTGGTGCAGAATTTTTGACTAGCAAGACATTGGGCAAGCACAACAGGTTAAAGGATCTATGACAATATAACTTCTATGTGAATATGAACAAGCATAAATCATCACATTGTCTTCCTTGTCCAACGTCAACAATTTTGGCATATAATATTTAATGGGAGCTCACAATCACAAAAGATGTCCATGATAGTATATTTACATGTGAATCTTCTCTTCCCTAATTAATTGTTTCATGAGTTGCATCATTGACTAATGCTATGTTTGCTAATCTCCAATAAATTTTACCACTTATACTTTTCTTTATTGTGATGTCATTACCCACCATAAGATTAACATATGATCTCTTCTCATTTATTTTCTTTTATCAAGATTGCAACAAGAAAGTAAAAGGGACAAGAGCTCGAACCAAACTTTATTATATAACTCTCACTCGATTACATAGATGGATAGATCATGAAACTTGCACTCGAAAATAGATCATACTAAACTTTCATTCAACTAGATCATGAAAAGTCTAAGGATCAAAATAAAAAGCAAAAGGTAAAAGTGATGGTGATGCGATATCGGGGCACCTCCCCCATGCTTGGCTCAAGCCAGGGGGAGTACCCATACCCGTGTACTCAGATCTCCTTTGGTGGTGGTGATGATGAAGGTGGCGGTGAGTCGTTATTCTTCTTTGCCAATTTACGCTTGAGGATAAAGTTTTCTTCCCTCAAATTGTCATTCTCTCGCTCAAGTTTCAATATCATTTTGCATAGAGTTGCCTTACTCTCCTGCAGAAAACGAGAAGGGATAAAAGGAGTATTGGATATACTCCTACCATTAGGAAGGCTTGACTTCTTGAACTCCATGTGCATGTCTCCAGGTTGAGGTAGTGGAGGTTCATCTTCATCTGAGCCACCATCTGGTCCAGCGTCTTCTATTTCCCCTTCCTTCGAAGTCCACAAGTAGGGGTAAATTTCCCCAAAGATCTTTGGATCAGCAACATAATTGGACACATAGCTCTCTCCCTCAAAACCTTGGGATGACCTATTTTCAGATCTGGCAGAAAAACATCACGAAACAAGAACAGAAGAAAATCTCGCGATGCGGTGTCAAAACAGTTGGGGGGTATATATAGAGAATTTTTATTCTTGGAAACCAAGCAAACGAAAGGAAAACAGAGTCAGGAAGGTTCCCGAGGTGGTCATGCTCCACTAGGGCATGCCAGGGATGGCAACCACGCCCTGGTGCTCCGTGCCCTCCTCGATTACCTTCCGGTTTATTTTTTATTTCCTAAAATTCATAAATATTCTAAAACTTATAAAAAATATTTTTGCGGATTCTTCGGAGACTGTTTACTCACCGTATCACGTACCTCTTTATTTTCACGATTTTGGAGCATTCCGGAAGGTTTCTTTTATGCGCTCCTCTAGTGTCATGGTTTGGATAACATGGCTTTAGACATTAATAGGTGTACTTGAGATACAGTGTTTAATTCTTTGTCCATTTACCACCTTTGGGTTGGTACCTTCAGCATTATTAATCTTAATAGCTCCAGAGCGATAAACCTCTTTGATAACATTGGGTGCTTCCCATTTGGAGAGAAGTTTTCCTACAAAAAATCTGAAACGAGAATTGTACAGAAGAACATATTCTCCAACTTTGAATTCTCGCTTTTGGATTCTTTTGTCATGCCATATTTTAACATTTTCTTTAAATAACCTGGCATTTTCGTTGGCAAGTTTGAAATCATAGTTTACTTCTTTGATAGCCCAAAATGTTTTATGTTCTAATTTTAGAGGCAAATGACAGGCTTTCCCATAGACCATCTTATATGGAGACATACCCATAGGAATTTTATACGTTGTTCTATAGGCCCAAAGTGCACCATCTAGTTTCTTAGACCAATTCTTTCGGGACCTATAAACAATTTTTTGTAATATCATTTTTATTTCTCTATTGCTAAGTTCAACTTCACCACTAGATTGAGGATGATAGGGTGATGCAATTCAATGGTTAACATCATATTTAGCAAGCATCTTACGTAAAGCACCATGAATAAAGTGTGAAGCACCATCAGTCATTAAATATCTAGGGAATCCAAACCTTGGGAAAATAACTTCTTTAAGAATTTTAATGGAAGTATGATGATCAACACTACTAGTTGGAATAGCGTCTACCCACTTAGTGACATAATCAACATCAACCAATATATGAGTGTGCCCATTAGAGGAAGGAAAAGGTCCCATATAATCAAAACCCTAAACATCAAATGGTTAAACAACAAGAGAATAGTTCATAGGCATTTCTTGACGCTTACCGATATTACCAATTCTTTGACATTCATCACAATACGAGACAAACTTACGAGTATCCTTCAAGAGAGTAGGCCAATAGAAACCAGATTGTAATACCTTATGAGCAGTTCTATCTCCAACATGATGTCCTCCATAAGCTTCGGAATGACATTTTCGTAAGATTAGCTCCTGATCATGCCTAGGTACACAACGTCTAATAATACCATCTACTCCTTCTTTATAAAGATATGGGTCATCCCAAAAGTAATGTCTTAACTCATAGAAGATTTTTTTTCTTTTGTTGATATGTGAAACTAAGTGGAATATATTTACAAAATGTAATTAGCGTAATCAGCATACAACAGAGTATTTTGAGAGACATTTATTGTAGCTAGTTGTTCATCAGGAAAACTATCATCAATAGGTAGCGGGTCATCAAGAATATTTTCCAACCAAGAAAAGTTATCAGCTATGGGGTTCTCAGCTCCCTCCCTATCAACGATATGTAAATCAAATTCCTGAAGCAAGAGAACCCACCTAATGAGTCTAGGTTTATAATCTTTCTTTTCCATAAGATATTTTATAGCAGCACGATCAGTGTGAACAATAACTTTGGAATCAACAATGTAAGGTCTGAATTTATCACAAGCAAACACGAGTGCTTAAAATTCCTTTTCAGTAGTGGCATAATTTCTTTGGACACTATTTAGAGTTTTGCTAGGATAATGGATAACGTTTAATTTCTTATCAACTCTTTGCCCTATAACAACATTACCAACATAATCACTAGAATCACACATAATTTCAAAAGGCAAGTTCCAATCAGGTGGTTGAACAATAGGTGCAGTGGTTAAGGCTTTCTTTAGTGTTTCAGAGGCTTCCATGCAATCATCATCAAAAACAAAGGGAATATCCTTTTGAAAAAGATTAGTAAGAATCCTAGAAATCTTTGAGAAGTCTTTAATAAACCTCCTAGAGAAACCATCATGACCAAGGAAACTTCGAATAGGACATGGCATTTTCTCAATTGCATCAACTTTAGCTTTATCCACCTCCATACCTCATTCGGAGATCTTATATATGCCCCAAGACAATACCTTCATTAACCATAAAGTGGCACTTCTCCTAATTCAAGACAAGATTAGTTTGTTCACATCTTTGAAAACTTGATCAAGGTTGCTTAAGCAATCATCAAAAGAAGTTCCATAAACAAAGAAATCATCCATGAAAACCTCCACAATCTTTTCACAAAAATAAGAGAATATAGTACTCATACATCTTTGAAAGGTAGCAGGTGCATTGCATAAACCAAAGGGCATGCGCTTGTAAGCATAGGTTGCAAAAGGAAAAGTAAAGGTGGTTTTCTCTTGATTAGTTTGTGACATAGGTATTTGTGAGAAACCAGAATATCCATCCAAGAAACAAAAGTGTGTGTGCTAAGATAATCTTTTTAGCATTTGATCAATGAAAGGCAGAGGGTAATGATCTTTTCTAGTAGCCTTATTTAGTTTTCTGAAATCAATTACCATTCTATGGCCAGTAAGAATTCTTTGTGGCATAAGTTCATTTTTATCATTAGGAACAATAGTACTACCTCCTTTCTTAGGGACACAATGAACGGGACTTTCCCATTTGCTATCAGCTATGGGATATATTATACATGCTTCCAGAAGCTCTAATATTTCAGTTCTTACTAGTTCTTTCATCTTAGGCTTCAATCGTCGTTGGTGATCGACGACGGGTTTAGCATCAGGTTACGTATTAATCTTGTGCTGACATAATGTGGGACTAATGCCCTTAAGATCCTCAAGAGTATATCCAATAGCAGCCCGGTGCTTCCTCGGAATTTTTAATAATCTTTCTTCTTCATTTTCTGAAAGGTTAGCACTAATAATAACATGACATATCTTTTTCTCATCAAGATAAGCATACTTCAAAGTGGCATGCAAGTGTTTTAATTCAAACACACGATCACCTTTAGGTGGAGGAGGACCTCCTAGAGTTTCAATAGGAAAATTGTGTTTTAGTAGAGGTTGTTGTTCAAAGAAAATTTTATCTATTTCATTTCTTTCACGCAAGTGCATATCATTTTCATGGTCTAGCAAATATTGTTCTAGTGGATCAGTAAGAGGAACGGCAACTGAAGTAAGACAAGTTATTTCATCCTTACTAGATAATTCTTTGTCACGAGGTTGTCTACTAAACTTGGAAAAATTAAACTCATGAGACACATCACCAAACTCAACACCGACGGTTTCTTTTTGACAATCTATCTTAGCATTAACAATGTTCAAGAAAGGTTCACCAAAGATAATGGGACAAAAATCATCTTGTGGGGAACCAATGACTAGAAAATCAGTAGGATATTTTATTTTCCCACACAAGACTTCAACATCTCTAACAATCCCAAGTGGTGTGATGGTGTCTCTATTAGCAAGTTTAATAGTAACATCAATATCTTCTATTTCAGCACGTGCTATGTCATTCATAATTTATTGGTATAAGGTAACAAGAATAGCACTCACACTAGCACCCAAATCACATGACCCATGATACCAATGATCTCCTATTTTAACTGAGACAATAGGCATGCCAACTATGAGTCTATGTTTATCTTTTTATCAGGTTGAGCAATTCTAGTAGCTTCATCACAGAAGTAAATAATATGCCCATCAATATTTTCTACCAGGAGATATTTAACCATAGCAACACTAGGTTCCACTTTAATTTGTTCATAGGGATTAGGTGCTTTAATATTACTCTTGCGAACCACACTTGATACCTTAGCATGTTCCTTTATCCTAACAGGGAAAGGTGGTTTTTCAATGTAAGTAGTAGGCACAACTGGATCAACATTGTAAATGATAGTCTCTTCTTTAGCTATGACCAGTTCTTTGAGTTCTTCTTTAATAGGGGGGTGATATTGAAACCACTTCTCCTTAGGGAGGTCAACATGAGTAGCAAATGATTCACGAAAATATGATACTATCCCAGACTCAAGTCCATATTTAGTGCTAAACTTGTGAAAGCATTGGTATTCATAAAAGATTTAACACAATCAAACTCAAGATTAATACCTGACTCATTACCTTCGTTGAGTTCCCAATCTTCAAAGTTGTGTTTAATTCTTTCTAATAGATCCCACTTGAATTCAATAGTCTTCTTCCTAAAAGAACTAGTACAAAAAGTATCGAGCATGGATCGATCATTATGAGAAAGCCGAGCATAAATATTTTGAATAATAATTTCTCGAGAGAGATCATGATTGGGCCATGAATATAACATCTACTTCAGACTCCCCCAAGATAGAGCGATGTTTTCTCCTTCAGAAGGCCAAAAATTATATATATAATTCCGAACACGATGAACTAGATGCATAGGATAAAACTTTTGGTAATTCCAATTTCAATCGATTCCAGTTCCACGATCCAATGTCATCACATAGCCTATACCATGTCAATGCTTTTCCCTTAAAAGATAAAGGGAAAACCTTCTTCTTAAATTCATCTCCGGATAAACATGCAAGCTTAAATAATCCACAAATTTCATCCACATGTATTAGGTGCATATCGGGATGTTCAGTTCCGTCTTTTGCATAAGGATTAGCTAGCAGTTTTTATCATACCCGAAGGAATTTCATAACCAATATTTTTAGTAGGTTTAATAGGTTGAGGGGCAACTAATTGTGGTTCCAGTCAAGGTGAATATACCCCGAACAAACCCCTCAATCGTAGTCCTTTCGATAAGTGAGAGTTTTCTCAAAGGGCTTTCTCTCAAGGATCAAAGGGTACGCCATCGGCTTGATGACCAAGAGGCGCCACGACAAGCGCTATATCGATGACTCAAGATAGGGCCGTGAAGCTAGCACAGTCGAGTATGGCTATCGTGTTCCCATTGGCGAGATGCACGTGTTCATGGGCAAGCTGGATGAATCTACACCCGGGCCGGACATCTGCACCAACATTGTCGAGCTGGCCCGGCGCGCGACACCCGCCCGTGCTCAACTTGGGAGGAAGAGCATCTTTGTTGGCTTCACATAGGACAATGGTGATTCCTCATCGGGAGAGACCTTGGCTTTCTCAGATGAAGGATCTTCCAACGAGGATGGGGAATCGATCTATCAACTTCATGACGGCGGGTTAAGGGGCTATGCCGATGGTTAGAGTATTCCGGAGCCGTATAACCCGCTAAGCCGAGCCGCTATGTTCATGGTGGGCCCAACGTCGGCTTCCAAAGGTGCGATGTCTGGAGCGGCGGCTAGAGCGGCTCCCCCTGATGCGGAGCCTCCTAGGGCACCAACACAGGCTCTACTAGAGCTCATGGAGGAGCTGGCGGCTCTGATGGCCACGGATGTGACGACTGAGAATGAAGCAGAGCATAACACCGAGATCAACCGGATCAAGGGAGAGATGGCTCAGGCCCAGCAGGATATTAACGCGATGTAAGCCCAGATGAATGCTGAGTCAAAACATTTGAGGGCGGAGGCTCTCCGTTTTGCTTTGGACCAGCGGGCGTCGAAGGCGGTTTAGCGTAGAGGGACTCAAGTCAGTTTACCGATTTATTCTCGGAATATTTTCAATACTCCGAGAGCCAGGACAATTACGCCGCCAGTGGTGACCCCGGCGGTAGAGGCGCCACGGCACGCGGACGAGTAGACCTTTGTCGCGACATGTTGTGACACCACCTGGCCATTACTCGAATCCGGTGGAAAATATGATAGCGGCGGCTACTAAGCTTGATGCTCTCCCTTTGGCCGAAGGAACACCATTTCCTGAAGAGGCGAGGAATGCAATTAGCCTGTTGAAGGTACACGCACAACCGGAACCGGGTGCACTCCACGTCGGTTCATAGCCGTAACTACAGCCAGCGGATTGAGTCACTCGCGGTCTCCAGCAGGGAGAAGGGGTGAAACCCGCCTAATAAGAACCCGCCTAAGTTGGATATTCAGGGGGCTATGGACATGGGCTGGGCTCAACGGCAGTCAACACCGTGACGGATTACCCGGAGGTCCTTGAGCCGGCACCAGCAACACCCGTCGGTGTCTCAGCCAGGGGATCTGCTGTGTAGTGTCTCGTAGCAGATCTGAGGAGTGCGTGCCTGCCCAAGGACTTTAAGGGGCTACGGAAGGTGCCCAATTACATGGCGGATCTACCCCCAAAGGCTTGGATTGAAAGCTATGAGCTTGCTATGGAGATGCTAGAGGTCAACGAAGCAGTTTGTGCAAAATACTTTGTCATGATGTTGGAAGGACTGGCCCGCACTTGGTTAAAGGGGTTACCACCGAATACCATCACGTCGTGGGCCGAGTTGAAGGCACGGTTCATCAAGAAATTCAAGGGAACTTGCAAGCAACCGATGACGATTGTGGATCTGGATCTTTGTGCACAACAGGAAGGTAAGTCGGCCCATCATTGGGTGCGGCGGGTCTTGACGGTGATCCACTCATCAGAGAATATTTCGGTGTCTCAGGCGGTTATGATCTTGGAAAGGAACTGCCATTTTGTGCCCCTGAAGCAGAAGCTAGGGTGGTTGAAGCGTTCTTGTCAGGATATGGGTGAGCTCATGACGGCTCTCACCACATATGCGTATTCAGATACCACCAAAGACCCAGACTCCAACAATGAGAAGTCAGGTCAGGGTAAGAAGGGCGGCAATGGTAAGAACCAGCAGGGAGGTGCTAGGAACGACAGCCAAGGCAAGCGGAAGAACCCGGATGGCGGGTCGGAATTTTTGGCGAACACCAACACACAACCAGCCGGGAATAGTCGCCCTAGAGAAAACAGGAACTTCATTCGCCATTCGATAGGAATAGGGCACTCGTATCCCCCACGCCTTACACCTTAGAAGAGGCACTCAACAGACCTTGCCCTGCGCACAGCCGGCCGGACAGGGAGGCCACCCACACTTGGAAGGATTGTAGTGTTATGCGCTTGTTTCGGGAGCAAAGCCTTCATCAAAATCATAACAATGGTAACGACTCGTCAGGCAGGTCAGGACCGGGCGGCTAGAAAAAAGCTTTGGTGCTGGCGGGTCAGGTTCAGGTCATCCAGGCCAAAGCAATCAGAATCGAGGAAACTAAGGAAGTGATCAGCAGCAGAGCAATGGTGGTCAGTAACAGAGTAACCACTCAAGGTATCAGATCAACCCGAAGCAACTTAGTGGAGGGAAATATCACGTCTTCACTACGAGCCTAGATAAGCGGGATCAGAAGCTGCACAAGAGGATGGTCAATGCCACCACACCAGCTCTCCCGCGATACTTAAAATGGTCATAGAACCGGATTACATGGAGCTGGGAGGATCACCCATCACGGGTCGACAATCCGGGTTACTTAGCTATGGTGGTCGCTCCTTAGGTTGGAGGGTACAAATTCACAAAAGTACTCATGGACAGTGGTAGTAGTATCAACATCATATACTACGACACCTTCCAGCGGATGGAGTTAACCAACAAGGCTCTTAAGCCGTCATCAACCATTTTCCATGGAGTGGTGCCAGGCAAGTCGGCTTACCCAGTGGGAAATATTTGTTTGGAAGTGGCGTTTGGAGACGAGTATAACTACAGGGTGGAGACCTTCTGGTTTGAGGTGGTAAAGATTAAGAGCCCATATCATGCTCTATTTGGCCGGCCGACTTTCGCAAAGTTTATGGCCAGGCCCTGTTACGTTTATCTGTAGCGCAAGATGCCGGAACTCAATATAACAATCACGGTCCATGGTGATCAGAAGGTAGCCATCGAGTGCGAGGAAGGAGACGCGGCTTATGTGGAGTCAAGCTGCGTAGAAGCAGAGCTTAATTTTTATAAAGATAACATTGACCCGACAGATATGACTCCATTGAAGAAGCCCAGTATAGAGTCTAAGCCGCCTTTCAAGTTTGCGGCTGATGACACGAAGCTGGTGGATTTTACCCAGAGCGATTCAACCAAGCAGTTCACTATTGGAGCCAACATGGATCCCTCATAGGAAAGCACACTCATCGAATTCATCCATGAGAATCGGGACATCTTTGCATGGAAGCCATCTGACATGCCAGATGTACCGAGAGAGTACGCTGAGCACCACCTTAATGTGGATCCTAAGTTTAAGCTGATTAAGCAGTTCCTTCGTCATTTCAACGAGGAGGAGCGTAAAGCAATTGGAGAAGAGGTGGACCGGCTCTTGGCAACAAGGTTCATCGTGGAGGTATTTCACCCGGAGTGGTTAGCCAACCCTGTGCTGGTGCTCAAGAAGAACGACACATGGTGTATGTGTATAGACTACACGGATCTTAACAAAGCTTGCCCAGTTGATCCGTTTGCTCTCCCCCGTATCGACCAGATTATTGATGCAACGGCGGGTTGTGAGATTTTATGTTTCCTGGATGCCTATTCATGCTATCATCAGATCAAGATGGCAGTTAAAGACCAAGAGAAGACCTCGTTCATAGCACCTTTTGGAGCTTTTTGCTATGTGTCCATGTCGTTCAGACTCAAGAGTGCACACGCGACTTACCAACATTGTGTGCAAAATTGTCTTCACGATCAGATTGGACGTAATGTTCATGCCTATGTGGACGATATGGTGGTCAAGTCAAGGAAGAAGGAGACGTTGTTGGATGACCAGAAGGAAACGTTTGATAATTTACGGGTCTATAAGATGATGCTTAACCCGGCTAAATGTGTTTTTGGAGTTCCTGCAGGTAAACTTTTGGGTTTCTTGGTTTTAGAGCGAGGTATTGAAGCCAACTCGGACAAGATAAAGGCCATCACATCATTAGCCAAACCGACGAGCGTCAATGATGTACAACGCTTGGCGGGTCGTATTGCCGCTTTAAGCCGCTTCATCGGCCGCCTGGGGGAGATGGCTATTCCTCTGTACTAGATGATGAAAAAGACGGATGACTTTGCGTGGAGTAAGGCTCCAGATGAAGCTCTTGAAGCGTTTAAATAGCAGTTGGTTGAGCCGCCGATCTTAGCCACTCTGGCTGAGAAGGAACCCCTTCTCCTTTATGTGGCGGCTAATAATCGGGCGGTTAGTGTAGCGATTGTGGTGGAGCGTAAAGAGGCAGAGAAAGAGTATCCGGTTCAGAGGCCAGTTTATTACGTCAGTGAGGTGCTTATCGAATCTAAACAAAGATACCCACACTTGTAGAAGCTAATATACGGGTTGTTCATGGCAAATTGTAAGTTGAAGCATTATATCCTTGGACATTAGATCACTGTGGTTAGCTCTGCCCCGCTGGGAGACATAATACAGACTGTAGAATTGCTAAGTGGGCGCTGGAGCTTGGGCCTCTAAATTTGAAGTATGCACCTCGCACAGTCGTGAAGTCTCAGGCATTGGTGGATTTCATAAACGACTGGACGAAGCGTCAGTCGCGGGAGCAAAAGCCGGACAACACGTATTGGACGATTCACTTTGAAGGGTCCAGACAGTTAGAGGGCTCGAGGGCTGGAGTTGTCTTAACCTCGCCCAAAGGTGATAAGTTTTGTTATGTATTAAGGATGATGTTTCCTTGCACGAATAATGCAACAGAGTACGAAGCTTTGCTTCACGGGCTTCGTGTGGCCAAGGAGATGAACCCGAGCCGGGTTAGGTGCCTTGGCGACTCTTATCTTGTGGCACAGCAGGTGTCGGGCACGTGGGATTCCAAGGACCCGCCGATGGCGGCTTATTGGCAAGAGGTAGATATCGTTGCTGGTCATTTCAAGGGTTATCAGGCAGACCATATTGACAATCGCAAGAACGAGGTGGCAGATGCATTGTCAAGACTAGGCTCTCAGCGTAAGCCAGTGCCGCCTAATGTTTTCTTGGATGTGCTTTATCATCCATCTGTTAAGCTACCGTCAGAAAAGGATCTAGTTATACCTGACCTGGAGGGGCAACTAGTGGCAGCTTTACACGTTATTCCTGACTAGACGTTGCCATATCTGGCATACCTAACCCGGGGCGAGTTGCCTGAAGAGGAGACTCTGGCGCGACAGATTGTGAGGCGTTCTTAATCCATGACCATCATTGGAGGGGAATTACATAAGTGCAGCATCACCGGCATCTTCCAGCGTTCTGTCTCGCCGGAGGAAGGCAAGGAAATCTTATATGAAATACATGCTGGTGATTGCGGACATCACGCCGGCTCAAAATCTTTAGTGGCCAAGGCCTTCCAACATGGTTTCTTCTGGGTTGACGGCTCATAAGGACGCAAAGGATCTGGTTGCTAAGTGCGACGGGTGCCAGAAGTTCAGAAGACGTGCTCATGTGCCAGCTCAAGAATTACGGATGATACCGATCACTTGGTCGTTTGTCGTCTGGGGGCTTGAAATGGTTGGACCTTTCAAACGGTCTTAGGATTAAAAGACCCACCTTTTGGTGGCACTAGACAAGTTCACCAAGTGGGTGGAAGCTGAGCCGGTCAGTAAGTGTGATGCAGCCACGATGGCTTAGTTTGTCAAGAAATTGATCTACCATTTCAGATATCCTCATAGCACCATTACAGATAACAATACAAATTTGTCCAAGGAGGCTATGAAGGTGTTCTGCGAAAGCGAGCACATCCGACTTGGTGTTTCGACTGCTGCTCATCCACAGTCCAATGGTCAGGTAGAACGGGCAAATCAGGAAGTCTTGAGAGGTATCAAGCCCCGGCTCATGGTTCCTTCATAGAGAACACCGGGTTGTTGGGTGGAAGAACTCTCGTCCGTGCTTTGGAGCATCAATACTATGCCTAACAGGTCGACGGGTTACACCCCTTTTTCATGGTTTACAGTGCGGAGGCCGTGTTACCAAGCGACATACGTCACGATTCACCACGTCTGGTGGCTTATGTGGAAGCTGACAATGAGGCGGCGCATCAGGATGCATTGGATATGGTGGATGAAGCACGCGATCTTGCAGCGGCTCGATCAGCGATTTATCAATAGGACCTGCGTCGCTACCATAGCCGCAGAGTAAATATCCGGACGTTCCAAGAAGGCAACTTGGTATTACTTTTGATTCAAGATCAGTTAGATGTGCACAAGTTGTCACCCATGGGAAGGACCTTTCGTGGTTAGCAAGAATCTGAACAATGGGTCTTATTATCTCATCGACCTGCGAGACGAATCACGTACCTCAGGGCAGGAAACTCACCGGCCGTGGAACATCGCTCATCTACGGCCTTACTATAATTGAGTCATCAACTCTTAATTTTTTACATACATATTTTCTTGTATTTATACTCATATAATAAAGTTGGCATCCCTGCAAGACAGGGCCTATGTCGTTTTTTCTCTTTGGCATTACAGATTTGTGCAAAGATGAACACCTCCATGTGGTCACTTGGGGGCTTCCAACCCATCGGGTTTAGCTTGCTCACCCTTTTGGCCGGCTCTTCAGCCGAAATGGCACCATCGTGCGACGACTTACAAGATGGCGGTTTACAATACGGCAGCCCATGGATGATGGCGTGCAAGACGGCGACAGGCTTAAGGTCACCCAAGAGGACGAGCCGCCACGTTGCGAGCCGTTCAAACATGGGTGCACCGCCTTATGGACGAAAGTTTTCCAAGTCACTCAAGAGGATGAGCCACCATGTTGCGAGCCGTTCAAACATGGGTACACTGTTTTATTGGTGAAGGATTTAAGGCCACTCAAGAGGATGAGCCGCTATGATGCGAGCCGTTCAAACATGGGTGCCAAGTCACTCAAGAGGGCGAGCCACCATGATGCGAGCCGATCAAACATGGTGCCAAGTCGCTCAAGAGGGTGAGCCGCCATGATGCGAGCCATTCAAACATGGGTGCCAAGCCGCTCAAGAGGACGAGCCGCTCAAACATGGGTGCCTTGGGAGCCAAAGAGGGTGAGCCACCAACATGCGAGCCGTTCAAACATAGGTACCATGATGCAATACGGGTCATGGACCAGTGCAAGGCGCCAGAGTGGGTGAAGGCCGCCCCCAATCTTGGTTGACTCGTACCTGCATGTATGTACCTGCCGCTCATGTAGGGGTACAGTGAGTTGTCAACTCACCCCCTCTGAGGGCCTCATAAGCGGCAAGGGAAGCTCTCTCTCATCTGCTACGTACTCTTCGCCAAGTGGCCCGTCGTACTCTTAACAAGTGACGTTGTTTAAGGTTCAAACGATGGATTTATGTCACGTGAGAAGTAGCTTATGGGCCCCGGGGCACTCACTCTGTTATAAATTTTGGTCTGTTGCGCCCTTAGCAGTTAATCTCGCCTAGAGACCCTGAGCCGTGCAAGATTGGCGGTCACTCTCGTCAGAGAGCCTGCACTATTAAGCGGTTCAAAGCAATAGTTCCCCCACAAAAGGGCCAGAATATGAGTTTTCGAAAAACAAAAACAAGGGAAAAGCAAGACCATCATACATTACATCATGCATTGCATCATACACATTTCATCATATATTGCATCATAGCTGCATCATACATTGCATTCATATCATAAGTGTGGCCAGAGCGAGATGAAAGATGAAGCAAAGTTATATTAAAGATCTCCGGGTTATGCTTTTCTCAAAGCCGCCCAGGTAAACATTGCAGATTGTTTTGTTTGGTTTTTGCAGAATTTATCCTTAAAAGATGATCCACTGATTAAGGCATAAGAAGATTGCAAAGTATACTACAGAGCTCTCTGAGAGCTCAAAATAGGAAAGGCTTATCAGTTTTGCACTTGTTCCGGCTCAGCCGGCTGGGTTACAATCAGTCAAAGACAAGGAATTTAATGGTTGGCGGGTCATCCTGCACCGGGTCTTCGGGTTCTTCGATCTGAAGACGATCCACATCCTAGTTGCAGTTTAGTAAGGCTTCGAATTGTGCATCATCGAAAAGTGGAGATGGATCAACGTCCAGGGCGAAGAGCGGCTTACGACGTGCAGGGACCAAGTCTCTAGCTTCAAAGGTAGGGCAGCGCAGCAGTTGGTTGTTTTCGTCATAAGCCGCCTGGTATGGAACCAGGTCCGTCTCATCAACCAATATGGAGGCAAGCCGATGGGAGGCCTTAATGCACTTGGCATAATTGGCTTCCATGAAGTCTGAGCCATCATCCTTATTGGAAGGGAAGTCGTTCATCATCTCTTCGGCAGTTAATTCCAGAGCAAAGGCCATGGACCAGCTCAATGCGGCTATAGATCCTCTTCTGGTGGCTGATCGCCTTATTTCCTCCACCTGTTTGGGCAAAGTTTATAAGACCTCTAGGATGCCCTTCATGAATTTGGGGACGTACTTGGCCGTCATCATAGCCTTGAAGGTGCAAAAGGCCACAGGGTACAATTGCTCCATCAAAGTGTAGACTGCTTTCAACTTCATCAGACTATCAGAAGATACCTGGCGTCTCCTTTTGCCTGCAAGAAAAAGTCGAAGGTATAAGCCGTCCGGCTGGTGTTTATTTAAATAACAATAATTTTTTAGCCGTATGCACTTACCAAAGATAGCAGCAGTCAACTTAGAGATGTGATCCTTGAGGGTCTTTAACTCCGCCGATGCAAGGTTGAGCCGGTCCTCTGCATCGCTCGCACGCTTCACCAGTGTGGCTTGCTCTGTTTCTGCAATCTTCTTATATGCAAGGAATTCAGCTTGGAGTTTCTCAAGCTTTTCAACAGCCGGCCGGAGCTTCTCTTCTATTATGGCTCGGGCGGTCTGTTGGGCTGATAGATTTTCCCTCAAGTCGGCCTACTCAGACTCGGCAGTATTTAATGCTTCCTGCATTTCACAAGTGAAAGGTTATCAATGTTAAGTCGCCAAGATGAAATAACTCTTATAAAGTCCCAATCACATTGCAAGCAATATACTTGGCACTTGGGGGCTAATGTCTGTGTTTTCATTTTCAAGTCTGTGATGAAAGTTCTGGCTCATCATTCTCATAATGCTCCGGACTTGGGGGCTACACCTGGTGAAACTTCTTACATGTTTAAGATCTATATAAGATAATTGAAGGTTTGGAAGACCCGGTCTATTATTTGCAATATCAATCCGGTTCTTGGGGGCTAAGTACGGGTATAAGAGAGAGAGAAGATGGAGGATACCTCATATTTCTTCTTCATCAAACCAACAAGCTTGCTCTCCATATCGGGACTGGCAGACAGGCGATTCAAATAGCCGGTGTGTAAGTCGTACGCAGTCATCTTCTCCAAGACAGGGAATTCGAAATCAAGCTTCTCGGGAGAGTAAGTAGCAACTTTACTGGAGTGCTTCATCAGAGTATGGTGTGTGGGAGATTGATAACTGTCCTAGTGATGGTGACATCAAGGAGAGGGGAGTCTTTAGTGGAAGGATTGGGTGGCTGGGTGGCTTAGGGTCGGTCGTGGGGTTATCAGAAGCCGCCGAATGATGCCCGCTAGCTCTAAGGGCGGGGGAGATTGCTCAGTCATTTCTTTGGTAGCTTCAGAAGGTTTAACAGGAGAGTGAGATGGCTCAGCAATATCTGGCTATTTAGCAGTTGGAGCAGTGGTAGAGCCGCCAACATTTCTGCGTTTGGCTTGCGCCCTGAAAAAGCAAGGAGTCAACACATAGTATAAAGGTGATATAGGTAATATATACATGGCAGAGGTAAACACTTACTATGGGTTGACCTTCATGGTAGGAAGTTTGGAGGCAGTTGAGTCGCCAGAGGAAGGAGGGGACTCCTACAAAATCAAATCGGTAAGGTAGAGTGATAAGACAACATTGCAGAAATATAAGACGGATATTGGGTTCATGTTAAGTACCTCAGCAGGACGTTTCCGCGGTGTTGGGGTGTTAGGTAAGCCAGTCATGAGGTCCCCAGAGCTAGTACTCTGGGTCTAACGTCGAGAGTCGTGTTGTTGTTTTTTCAAGGAAAATTTGGGATCTAAGTAAGCGAGAGGGTGCGAAAAAGGATGTGACAGCCCAAGTGATGTCCCTACCTTATTTGGCATGTAACCATATGTATGAACCTTGTGTAATGAGCTATGTGATGATTGCACCTTGCCCCATGTGATTGAATTGCATTCATGCATCATGGCATCCATCATTTCATCATCATGTTTCATCATGCCTTACATGTTATGCTTGTGTTAGTGTGTCTTGTATTGGATCATGTGCATGTGTATGTGTCTTGTGTTGTTTTGGCTTGAGAGTGGTGGATTGCTTGTGTGCATATCTCCCTATTCTACCTCTCTTCTCTTCCTTCTCTAAAACCCCTCCCATTGCTTTTATTCCCAATGTGAATACTTGGCAGAATTGAGTTGTTTTAAAAATCTTTTAAAAATGTCCATGAGGTGGCCCTAATGTTGCTATCAATATTGGGAGTGAAACTTTGGTTATTTGGATATGTTTGTTTTTTGAAACCTATTCAAAACAGGGGCTGTTTTATTAATATATTAAAATTAACTTGTTAAATAATTCCTGTTGACATTTTTATAAACAAGGGCTTAATTTTTCCTTCTCAAAACTATTTTTGTTTTACTTTAAAAATCATTTTGTTGCTCTGGTTTTTTTTGTGGCTGTCTATTTAAAAGGAAAAACCCTGTTATTTTTTCTGCTTCCAGCATGTGAGAGAGGGAGCAGGTGGGCCGAGCCCAGCCCACGTGAGCAGTGACGGACACCTGTCCCGTCGTCCTCCTTCGTCAGTTGGTTCAGAGAGAGAGCGTCGCCCGGGTCGCCTTTTCCATCGCCGTCGCCGTCAGCCTCGTGGTATTTAGTTCCCCATCGGCATGTGTGCGTCCCCGCCCAGGGTTCCTCTTCCCTCCTCCGCCGCCATAGTCCCCTTCGAGCTCTCCTCCGCTCTCCCTCCTCTCTTCTTCCTCCCTGTCAAGGTAAGGTTCAGAGGTAGTCAGGGAGCTCCGCCGGGTCTTCGTCGCGGTCGCATCACGTCTCCGGTGGCTCCTCGCCGCGTCCAGGATGGCGTGGGGTGCGCAGGATCTCCCGCCGTTCCATTTCAGCCGCTAGGGGCCTCGGAGGAGCCCTGCTGTGAGGAGCACGTCGTCGCCGGACGTCTTGCTCCACCATCTTCTTCCTCTTCATCGTCGTCGTGTCCCCGCCTCTCCTTCTCCTTCGTCGTCGCGCTCCGCCTCTCCCGAGCCCCTCGAGGTGAGAAACCGGAGCTCCTCCTCCCCTCTCCTGCTCTGTGGCCGTGTCCGCCGTCGATTCTGTCGCCGCCGTCCGCTAGTGAGCACCTACTGCTCGCCTCCGTCCCCCTCTTCGCGAGAAGAGACGAGGGATGGGAAACCCATACTGGCCCACTTCGATTCCGCCCATCCGCGTCGCCGGAGACCCGGTGTGCTCGCCGGAATGCTCGCCGCCATGGCCCTGTCGCCGTAGTTGCTCTGTCAGGTGAGCGTGCATTTCGTTTTCACTTTCGTCACGATTCTGTCTTGTGCATGTGTATTAGAGAGCAACAGCTCCTCCTCTATTAGCATCCGGTCGAGTAGTGCAGTGGTGTGGTGCGCTGGGTATGACCAGGGGGTTTGGGGTTCGAATCCCCCTTCTCCCCCCTTTTTTTTATTTCTTTTGCTTGTTTTTCTTTCCTTTATTTTTTTGTGTATGTATGTATGTATGTGTAGGGTAGGCCCCTTGTGTTTTTTTTATTTGTGGCTGGTTGTATGTGTGTGTGTATGCTTGTGATGCATACACACTTATGGTGTAGTGTGTGTGTAATGTGTGGTGTGCATATATACCTAGTGTATATATGCATATATACACATGTGTGTGTGTGTATTGCAGCATGTGTATGTATGCACATGTGTGTGCATGTGTGTGTGGGTGTAGAGATCACATGGTGTGGTGCCATGTATGGTTGTGTGTGTGTTTCTCACACACATCCATGTGTGAGTATGCTAGTGAGAGAGAGTGTGTGTGTAGGTGTGTGGTGCACCATGCCCACATCCATACCTATGTATGTGTGTGCTTGAAATTTATAGGTGATGCCATGTGTGTGTGTTGATGTGAGAGGTGTGTGTATGTTCTACATACATACCCCATGTGTTGAGTAGTTCCATGTGTAGGAATCTCTCTTAGGTGCATTTGATCATAGTTTCTCTTCTAGTTAGTTTCATACTTGTTTTGATGCTATGCCATGTTAACATGTTCCTAGGGTGCTATTTATCCATTTCCAACTTGTATGCATAGGTCTCATGCACTTTGGAGCTTTTCTCATCATGTCACTTACATGTCATAAGTCACTCATGTTTTATAGGAGCATTTTCGACCTATGGTTTTCCCCTTTTGCTCCACACAAGTATAGAGGTATGAGTAATGCATTTGGGGTAGAATCAACCCATGTATGCACCTGTGAAGTAAGATTTGACTTCGGGGCAACTTGGCAAAACGGCATTTTTATGCTGTGATGCCTTTTGTCTTTTTATTATGAATTAATCCATGCATGTTTTTAAGTTCTTGCCAACATGAGTTTGTTAGTCAATGTTGCTGGTAATGTCCCAGTATTTTTGTTATTTATGATAAGTCCCCAGATCAGTGGGAACCATGCTGTTTAGTGGGCTACTTCCTGTTACTGTTCATCCTGCTTAGAAATGGCCAAGTCTGGAGACCCTGTTGTTATTGTTTTGCCAGGTGGAGTAGGGTGTAGCTACTTCTGTGATTGTTATTTGATCATGCTCAGTGTTAGTTCATTGTACTGAATATTTCCATCTAATATACTGTTAATTTTCATGCCATTTGGAGCTCTCTAGTATATTTAAACATTGTTGTCAACTTGCTACTTTGTTAACCCAGATTCCAGAAAACTGGAATTTTCACAGTCCCTAAAAACCTGTTTCATCATGCCTACTTGTCAGCTCCATGCATAGTGATGTGTAGCTCTTTTGATGATTGCATAGTTGGATGAATTGGTGTATGCGTGGTGCAGTTTATGGTCATGTCTTGTTTGTGGCTGTAGAGTTCATGTAGCAATAGTTGTGAGCTTTTCAAATTGCTATGCTGCTGTTTTGTGGCAGATTGGGTGATATCTTGTTTTGTGAGTTGTGGGAGTTATACTCCATGGAATGGATTGATTCTTAAGCGTAATATGATTTATTTTTCATCACCTAACCAGTGGCTACCTTGGAATGCCAAGAATTAGCCCAGGTCTTTGATGATCTTGTGTTTTGCCTCCGTTCCTTGTCGTGAGCGTTACTCGAGAACCGTAGCTCCGTTTCTCGCGATCCTTATATGCATTTCCATCAAATTTTCATGATGCATCCGCATTTTCCATGTTCATGCATGTCCAAATAACTTAACATGAGGTTCTGCCCAGAGTCACTATTATACAAACTTTGCATGCGAAACTTGACTAGAATTCGATTGCCATGTTAAAACCTTCATTAAATGGAACATGCATCATCTTGGTTGTGCATTGCACCTTGGTTGGTTATTTATTTGCTGTTGCTCTTGGGTAGACGTGAGTGTCGATACTGAGTTCGAGGACCCTGGAGAGTACCACTACGAGGATCCCGCTACTTGTTTCGCTGAAGAACCAACAGGCAAGATGATCATACCCGGATCCCAATACTATCTTTGCTTGCTAGTTTCTCGTTCTTATCGTTACAATTTGCGCTACCTACCACATGATATCAGCCCCCATGTTGCCATGATAGCCTCTAACCTCCACATCCCAGCAAACCATTGAATGGCTAAGTTACCGTTGCTCAGCCCCTCTTATAGCGTTCTTAGTTGCAGGTGTAGGGTATTCCATGTGATAACATGGTTTGGATAACACAAATAAATTCTGTTATTTAATTTAATGCACACATATATATATATGGTATTGGTGGAAGGCTTGGCCTTTTGCTAAGTGATTTGTTCCCCTCGTACCGTCATTAGTTCTTTGTTACCGGTGTTATGTTTTCCATATTTTGCACTCCTAACATGCTTGGGGTTGTTATGGGGACCCCCTTGGTTATTCGGTTGAGATTAAAACTTGTCTGGAAAGACCCAACATTGGTACTACATTGCTAATAACTAATGAACTTGCACAGGGATTTGCAACCCTGTGGATAATTTAATCAACCCCCGGGCCAGTGCTCCTCATGAGTGTTGGTCCAAACTAGAGCACTGTGCGGGGCCAACCCAGGGCAACTTGGGAGATTTCTATCAGGCCTCCGTATGCGTAGCTTATCCGTCGTGTCCTAAGACTCAGATATGCAGCTCTTATCGGGTTCGTCGACACGTCGGGTGGTCTTGCTAGATTTGTTTTACCTTTATCGAATGTCTTGCGTGTGGACTCTGACTTTCTTCAGGTTTTCTCGAGGTGTTGGAATTCCTTTGGAATCATCGATGAAGACCACAAGATCCGTGGTCGAGGAATTCCCGTGAAGTGTGGTTATTTGTGATGGACTAGTTGGAGCACCCCTGCAGGATTAACTCTTTCGGAAAGCCGTGCCCGCGGTTATGTGGCAACTTGGATATTTGTTTAACACCCGGTTCTAGCAAACTTGAAGTAAACTCTAATTAAAATACACCAACTGTGTGAGTAACCGTGATCGTCTCTGCTCGTGAACATGAACCGAGAGAGAACACGGTGGGGTTATGATTGACGTAAGTAAGTGTTTAGGATCTCTTAGAGATCATACTAGATTCGATCGTTCTTCGTAGGCCACTCATATTTATTTCATGTTGCATAAGCTAGCCACCATAAAATGCTTCGCGCTGCTGCAAACAAAATATCACCCTTCCTTCCTAAAGCTTAAATAGTCTTGGCACCTAGGCACATGATAGTTGAGTCCTCTGTGGCTCACAGTTTACTACCATAATCCAGGTGCAGGTTTAGATGAGTTCGTGCAGGATGATCTTACTCAGCTCCAGTGGGAGTATGATGAGGAGAGAGGCAGGATGTACGTTACATATCCGGATGAGTAGAGGACCTGGTCGTGATCTTTGGGATAGCTTGATAGTATCATTTGCAACTTCTTTTATCGTTTGATTTCGTCCGTAGCAGGACCCTGTGTTCAACTTGATGCTATGATTTGAGTGACATTGTAAGTTAGCATGTGGGGAGTGTAAGCCAACTTGTATACTCTTCTCATTCAGTATTGTATGTTGTGATGATACTATTCTTGCTAATGGCAAGATGCTCCTCTATCCCTGGCGAGGCCCTCGTGCCTTAAAAACGGATAGGCGCGCATCTTGGGCGTGACAAGTTGGTATCAGAGCCATACGACCATAGGATCCTTTGCTTGTTCGAACTTGGCCGAGTTGTGTCTAATAAAACTATTTTGAGTCTAGTTATATCGGAGAGTAGGATTCTTTTACTCCTCTTCTATGTTGTGGTGAGGTTTCCGACTTAGGAATTTTGATTCTACTCCTCTTCTCGCTCAAATTTTTTTTAGGATCTCGCGGGTATTTTGGAATCTATATGATGGCGATGTGACAGGGTTCTGTCTTGGTGCCTCCTGTCAGTCTTGATTTCTTCCGGGGAGTCGAGCTCTAGGGAATGTTGGCACATCGTTATCATTCAGCTTCCTTGATATCTCAGGATGGAGAATGTTCAAAATTGCTTCAATACTTATCATGGTGAGATAAGGTCGGAGTCACCCAGTACTGGGGAGGCGTCCGGGGTACCACCATGGTTTAGTATCGTCGTGAGTTCGAGGATTCGGGATTAGATGAGTTTGCGAAATGTCTTGAATTATGGTGTGGAAGGTTGCGGATGCAGTCGCAACTAATTGCCTAGGGCAGGTTCCTGATTCCGCAACCCGAATCGCATAAACAAGAAAGTTTTAGGAAGTTCATAGGTGGGAAATCTTGTAGTCAACTAGGATCATCTTCTCCAGATGTATTGGGCATGTACATTTGTTCCGAGCGCTTAGCTCAATACTTTTGTGTTATTGCAAGTGGCTTATTATGTCTAATGGTGTTATCATAATCCGAAGAAGCATTCTTACTAATTTTTCAATAGGAAGGCTATGTTGTTTTGTTAAATTCTTTCAAGCATTTAGTTCAGCTTTGTTTCATCTTATCAATGAGGCTAATGTGCTTTGTCCGTCTTCAGGATGGCTCCACCAACTCGCAGCAATCCGGGTTGTGGTGAGGAGCAGACTGATGTTCCACCACCACCCCCGCCACCGCCTCCTCCGCCTCCTCCTCCAGAAGCTTGGCAAGCTGTGATGGCCGCGACCAATGCGAACACTCAGATGTTGCTCAGACTGTTGCAAGAAAGGGAGCAGGGTCAGCAAGGTTTTCAAGGCAATTTTTAGAATCAACTGGAGTTTGCGACTCTCAATCAGTTCCTTGCCAACCAGCCCAAGACTTTCACCTGTTGTGATCAGCCTCTAGATTCTGATGATTGGCTTCGTGTTATGAGCAAATATTTTGAGTGCAGCAATGTCAGGCCAAAGGACTTTGTCAGGTTTGCATCGTTCCAGCTAAAAGGTCAAGCAGCTGATTGGTGGCAATAGTACAAGGATTCCAGGGGCGATCGTGTTGTTACTTGGGACGATTTCCATCGTGACTTCAGGGCTCATTACATTCCAAAAAGCTTTGTCGAGGAGATGCGTGAGAAGTTCAGGCACCTGAAGCAGGGAACCAAGTCAGTCTACTAGTACAACATCAAGTTCTAGAATCTAGCTCGTTATGCCAAGCAAGATGTTTCGGATGATAAGGCTATGATCTATCAGTTCAGAGGTGGTCTCAAGGATGAGCTTCTGCCAGGCCTTGTTCTTCAAGAGCCTCGTGAGTTTGATCAGTTCTACAACATGGCTTTGAAGATTGAAGCAGCTCAGATCAAGTTGGAGAACTCCAAGAAGCGTTCAAGGGATTCATACTCTTCTTCTTCCTGCTCTTAGATGGTTCCTAAGCAGCAGAAGTATTGGGCATCAAATCCTCTTCCGGTTCGTCCTCCTCAGCAGCAGAAGCAGTTCAGTGGTTGTGGTTCTTCCCACCCACCCAACCTAGGTTTCCAGCAGAAGAACTAGGCGTCCGAGGCTGTTCTTGTTCCTCCTCCAGGAAATGTTCGTGCGCTTTCTGAGGTGACTTGTCACAAGTGTGGTCAGAAGGGCCACTATGCTAACAAGTGCAACCAGCAGCGTCTTCCGCCTCCTCCTCCTGTCAAGCCTCCAGGCAATGCTATGGTGAAGCATTATCCCAAGTCTGTCAGAGTGAATATGGTGAATGCAGCAGAAGCAGAGCAGTCCAATGATGTGATTATGGGTAATCTCTCAGTCAATGATTTTCCTGCTAAAGTATTGTTTGATTCTGGTGCATCACATTCATTCATTTCTAAACCTTTTGCTTGGAAGCATGATTTCAATTCAGTAGTTCAGCCTAGTCCTTTTCGGGTTGTGTCCCCAGGCCAGTTGATGAGTTCCAATGTAGTGGTTCCAGATGTTTCTATCAAGATGGGGAATTATTCTTTTCTGGCTTCTCCAATTTTTCTTGGGAATTCCAATATTGATCTCATTCTGGGCATGGACTTCTTGGCTATGAATAAGGCTCAAATTGATTGCAAAGCAAAAGAAGTCAAGCTAACTCATCCTTCAGAAGACGTGGTTATTTTCGCGGCTCGCGATGACACAATCTGTCTCTTTGCTCTTAATGAGAAGGGTGAAATCTCGGCGATTTCTCAAATTCCGGTGGTTTGTGAGTATGAAGATGTCTTTCCAGAAGAGTTGCCAGGAATGCCTCCGCACCGGCCAGTCGAGTTCGTGATTGATCTCGAGCCCGGTACTGAACCGGTCTGCAAGCGCCCGTATAAACTTGGCCCCAAAGAGCTGAAAGAGTTGAAGAAGCAGCTAGATGAGCAAGAACATTTGGGTTTGATTATACCAATCTCTTCTCCGTGGGGTTGTGGAGTTTTGTTTGTCAAGAAGAAGGATGGCACGGATTGTCTTTGTGCTGATTACCGGCCATTGAACAAGAAGACAATCAGAAACAAGTACCCACTTCCCAACATCAACGAGTTGTTTGAACAACTGAAAGGTGCCAAGGTCTTCTCCAAGTTGGATCTTCGAATGGGTTATCATAAAATTCGCATTCGCGAAGAAGACATTCCCAAGACCGCTTTCAGGACGAGTTTTGGCTCTTATGAGTACACCGTTATGTCGTTTGGTCTTGCGAATGCTCCTCCAACCTTCTCAGGAATGATGAATTTCATGTTCTCCCCTTTCAAGGATGAGTTCGTCTTGGTCTATCTGGATGATATCCTTGTGTTCTCGAAGACAGAAGAAGATCATGCAGAGCATCTCCGCCTTGTGCTTGACAAGTTAAGGGAACATCAGTTCTATGCCAAGTTTTCCAAGTGTGAGTTCTGGCTCAATGAAGTGGTGTACCTCGGGCATGCCATCTCTGCCGAGGGAATTAAAGTGCACCCTGAGAAAGTCGAGGCAATCTTGAAATGGGAACCTCCTCAGAATGTGAAGCAGCTTCGAAGCTTCCTCGGGCTTGCTAGTTATTGCAGAAGATTCGTGGAGAACTTCTCTCAAATTGCTAAGCCTCTGTCCAATCTCCTCCAGAAGAGCATCAAGTATGTTTGGTCTCTTGAGTGTGATGTGGCGTTCAATACGCTCAAGCAGAGACTGACTGCAGCTCCAGTTCTTGTTCCTCCGTAGCAGTCCAAGCCTTTCCAAGTTTTCTATGATGCTTCTCTCCAAGGTCTTGGTGGTGTTCTCATGCAAGACAAGAAGATTGTTGCTTATACCTCGCGTCAGTTGAAGCCTGCCGAGAAGAACTACCCCACTCATGATCTTGAGGTGGCGGCAGTTGTGCGTGCTCTAATGACTTGGAGGCATTTGTTGTTGGTTAGACCAGTTGAGGTGTACACCGATCACAAGAGCTTGAAGTACATTTTCACTCAACCCAATCTCAATCTTCGGCAATCTCATTAGGTGGAAATGCTTGAAGACTTCAACCCAAGCATTGAGTATACTCCTGGGAAAGCAAATGTCATTGCAGACGCGCTCAGCCATAAGGCGTACTACAATAGTCTCATTCTGAAGCCTCTTCAACCCGAGCTTTGCGAAGCATTCCGCAAGCTCAACCTTCAGATGATTCCGCAAGGATTTCTTGCCAATCTCCAATTCTCTCCGACTCTGGAAGATCAGGTTCGCCAAGCGCAGCTGCTAGAAGCTATGGTGAAGAAAGTGAAGAAAAGCGTGGCCAAGAGCATTCCCAAAGATAAGTGCTTTCGTGTCGATGACAAAGATACCTTGTTCTTTGAGGACCGTCTTGTGGTTCCAAAAGGTGATCTCAGAAAGGTTATCATGGACGAAGCACACAATTCTCTTCTATCCATTCATCTAGGCAGTTCAAAGATGTATCACGATCTCAAGCAAACCTTCTCGTGGACTCGCATGAAACGTGAAATTGCTCAGTTCGTGAACGAGTGTGATGTTTGTCGCAGGGTGAAAGCGGAGCATCAACGTCCAGCAGGTCTTCTTCAGCCTTTGCCTATCCCAGAGTGGAAATTCGATCATGTGGAGATGGATTTTGTAACTGGGTTTCCTAAGTCCAAGAGGGGCAACGATGCCATCTTTGTGGTTATCGACAAGCTGTCAAAAGTTGCTCATTTCCTGCCAGTCAAGGAGTCTATCTCGGTAGCTCAACTTGCAGAGTTGTATACGTCAAGGATAGTGTCTTTGCATGGAATTCCTCAGCTCATCTCTTCTGACCGTGGAAGTCTCTTTACTTCCAAGTTTTGGGAGTCCTTCCAGACTGCAATGGGTACTAAGATCCGTTTCAGCACGGCGTTCCATCCGCAGACAAGTGGTCAAGTTGAGAGAGTCAATCAGATTCTTGAAGATATGCTCAGAGCCTGTGTGATATCGTTCGTCATGAAGTGGCAAGACTATCTTCCATATGCTGAATTCTCATACAACAACAGCTTTCAAGCTAGTTCAGGCAAGGCCCAGTTCGAGATTTGCTACGGTAGAAAGTGTCATACCCCGCTTAACTGGTCTGAAACAGGTGAGCGTCAGATATTGGGCAATGACATTATCACTGAAGCAGAGGAAATGTGCCATGTCATTCGTGAGAACCTCAAAGCAGCTCAGTCCCGTCAGAAGAGCTATTATGATAGCAAACATCGGGATGTTTCTTTCCTAGTGGATGATTTTGTCTATCTCAAGGTTTCTCCCATGAGAGGCACGCAGCGATTTGGAATCAAAGGGAAGTTGGCTCCTCGTTTTGTTGGTACTTTCAAAGTTGTTGACAAGAGAGGTGGTCTTGCATATCAACTTGAGTTTCCTCCAAATTTCGCGAACGTGCACGATGTCTTCCATGTTTCTCAGCTCCAGAAATGCTTCAAGAATCCAGAGCGAACCATTGACCTCCAAGACATCGATCTTCAAGCTGATCTTTCTTATCGTGAGCACCCAGTTGCAATTCTTGAAGAAACTGAGCGTAAGACTCGCAACAAGTCTATCAAGTTCCTCAAGGTGAAGTGGTCTCATCATTCCGACAAAGAAGCTACTTGGGAACATGAGGACCTGCTCCGTTCCGAATTTCCAGACTTCTTCCGTTCCTAGATCTCGGGTCGAGATCCTCTGGTAGTGTGGGAGAGTTGTGATAGCCCAAGTGTTGTCCCTACCTTATTTGGCATGTAACCATATGTACGAACCTTGTGTCATGAGCTATGTGATGATTGCACCTTGCCCCATGTGATTGAATTGCATTCATGCATCATGACATCCATCATTTCATCATCATGTTTCATCATGCCTTACATGTTATGCTTGTGTTAGTGTGTCTTCTATTGGATCATGTGGATGTGGATGTGTCTTGTGTTGTTTTGGCTTGAGAGTGGTGGATTGCTTGTGTGCATCTCTCCCTCTTCTACCTCTCTTCTCTTCCTTCTCTAAAACCCCTCCCATTGCTTTTATTCCCAATGTGAATACTTGGCAGAATTGAGTTGTTTTAAAAATCTTTTTAAAATGTCCATGAGGTGGCCCTAATGTTGCTATTAATATTGGGAGTGAAACTTTGGTTATTTGGATATGTTTGGTTTTTGAAACCTATTCAAAACAGGGGCTGTTTTATTAATATATTAAAATTAACTTGTTAAATAATTTCTTTTGACATTTTTATAAACAAGGGCTTAATTTTCCCTTCTCAAAACTATTTTTGTTTTACTTTAAAAATCCTTTTATTGCTCTGGGTTTATTTTTTTTGTTGTGGTTGTTTATTTAAAAGGAAAAACCCTGTTATTTTTTCTGCTTCCAGCATGTGAGAGAGGGAGCAGGTGGGCCGACCCTAGCCCACGTGAGCAGTGACGGCCACCTGCCCCGTCCTCCTCCACCGTCAGTTGGTTCAGAGAGAGAGCGTCGCCCGCGTCGCCTTTTCCATTGCCGTCGCCGTCAGCCCCGTGGTATTTAGTTCCCCCTCGGCGTGCATGCGTCCCCGCCTAGGGTTCCTCTTCCCTCCACCGCCGCCACAGCCCCCATCGAGCTCTCCTTCGCTCTCCCTCCTCTCTTCTTCCTCCCTGTCAAGGTAAGGTTCAGAGGTAGTCAGGGAGCTCCGCCGGGTCTTCCTCGCCGTCGCAGCGCGTCTCCGGTGGCTCCTCGCCGCGTCCAGGATGGCGTGGGGTGCGCGGGATCTCCCGCTGTTCCATTTCCGCCGCTAGGGGCCTCGGAGGAGCCCTGCAGCGAGGAGCATGTCATCGCCGGACGTCCTGCTCCGCCATCTTCTTCCTCTTCGTCGTCGTCGCGTCCCCGCCTCTCCTTCCCTTTTTTCGTCGCGCTCCGCCTCTCCCGAGCCCCTCGAGGTGAGAAACCGGAGCTCCTCCTCCCC
Source organism: Hordeum marinum (assembly GCA_022496015.1). Lineage (NCBI taxonomy): Eukaryota > Viridiplantae > Streptophyta > Magnoliopsida > Poales > Poaceae > Hordeum > Hordeum marinum. Next base: position 122,235,631 of record CM039673.1, on the reverse strand, counting down.
ACTCCTGCTCTATGGCCGTGTCCGCCGTCGCGTCTGTCGCCACCGTATGCTAGTGAGCACCTGCTGCTCACCTCCATCCCCCTCTTCGCGAGAAGAGACAAGGGATGGGAAACCCGTAGTGCCCCGCTTTGATTCCGCCCATCCGCATCGCCGGAGACCCCGTGTGCTCGTCGGAATGCTCGCCGCCGTGGCCTTGTCGCCGTAGTTGCTCTGTCAAGTGAGCGTGCGTTTCGTTTTCAGTTTCGTCAGGATTCAGTCTTGTGCATGTGTATTAGAGAGGAGCAGCTCCTCCTCTGTTAGCATCTGGTCGAGTAGTGCAGTGGTGTGGTGCGCTGGGTATGACCAGGGGGTTTGGGGTTCGAATCCCCCTTCTCCCCCTTTTTTGTTTTTATTTCCTTTATTTTTTTCTGTGTATGTATGTATGTATGTGTAGGGTACGCCCCTTGTGTTTTTTTTATTTGTGGCTGGTTGTATGTGTGTGTATGCTTGTGATGCATACACACTTATGGTGTAGTGTGTGTGTAATGTGTGGTGTGCATATATACCTAGTGTATATATGCATATATACACATGTGTGTGTGTATTGCAGCATGTGTATGTATGCACATGTGTGTGCATGTGTGTGTGGGTGTAGAGATCACATGGTGTGGTGCCATGTATGGTTGTGTGTGTGTTTCGCACACACATCCATGTGTGAGTATGCTAGTGAGAGTGTGTGTGTAGGTGTGTGGTGCACCATGCCCACATCCATACCTATGTATGTGTGTGCTTGACATTTATAGGTGATGCCATGTGTGTGTGTGTTGATGTGAGAGGTGTGTGTATGTTCTACATACATACCCCATGTGTTGAGTAGTTCCATGTGTAGGAATCTCTCTTAGGTGCATTTGATCATAGTCTCTCTTCTAGTTAGTTTCATACTTGTTTTGATGCTATGCCATGTTAACATGTTCCTAGGGTGCTATTTATCCATTTCCAACTTGTATGCATAGGTATCATGCACTTTGGAGCTTTTCTCATCATGTCACTTACATGTCATAAGTCACTCATGTTTTATAGGAGTATTTTCGACCTAGGGTTTTCCCCTTTTGCTCCACACAAGTATAGAGGTATGAGTAATGCATTTGGGGTAGAATCAACCCATGTATGCACCTGTGAAGTCAGATTTAACTTTGGGGCAACTTGGCAAACCTGCATTTTTATGCTGTGATGCCTTTTGTCTTTTTATTATGAATTAATCCATGCATGTTTTTAAGTTCTTGCCAACATGAGTTTGTTAGTCAAAGTTGCTGGTAATGTCCTAGTATTTTTGTTATTTATGATAAGTCCCTAGATTATTGGGAACCATGCTGTTTAGTGGGCTACTTCATGTTACTGTTCATCCTGCTTAGAAATGGCTAAGTCTGGAGACCCTGCTGTTATTGTTTTGCCAGGTGGAGTAGGGTGTAGCTAGTGTTGTGATTGTTATTTGATCATGCTCAATGTTAGTTAATTGTAGTGAATGTTGAAAGCTACCATCCTGTTAATTCTCATGCCATTTGGAGCTCTCTAGCATATTTAAACATTGTTGTCAACTTGCTACTTTGTTAACCCAGATTCCAGAAAACTGGAATTTTCACAAAGTCCCTAAAAACCTGTTTCATCATGCCTACTTGTCAGCTCCATGCATAGTGATGTGTAGCTCTTTTGATGATTGCATAGTTGGATGAATTGGTGTGTGTGTGGTGTAGTTTATGTTCATGTCTTGTTTGTGCCAAGAGTTCATGTAGCAATAGTTGTGAGCTTTTCAAATTGCTATGCTGCTGTTTTGTGGCAGATTGGGTGATATCTTGTTTTGTGATTTGTAGGAGTTATACTCCATGGAATGGATTGATTCTTGATCCTAATATGATTTATTTTTCATCACCTAACCAGTGGCTACCTTGGAATGCCATGAATTAGCCCAGGTCTTTGATGATCTTGTGTTTTGCCTCCGTTCCTTGTCATGAGCGTATCTCGAGAACCGTAGCTCCGTTTCTCGCGATCCTTATATGCATTTCCATCGATTTCTCATGATGCATCCATATTTTCCATGTTCATGCATGTCTAAATAACTTAACATGAGGTTCTGTCCAGATTCACTATTATACAAACTTTGCATGTGAAACTTGACTAGAATTGGATTGCCATGTTAAAACCTTCATTAAATGGAACATGCATCATCTTGGTTGTGCATTGCACCTTGGTTGGTTATTTATTTGCTGTTACTCTTGGCTAGACGCGAGTGTCGATACTGAGTTCGAGGACCCTGGAGAGTACCACTACGAGGATCCCGCTACTTGTTCCGCTGAAGAACCAACAGGCAAGATGATCATACCCGAATCCCAATACTATCTTTGCTTGCTAGTTTCTCGTTCTTATCGTTACAATTTGCGCTACCTACCACATGATATCAGCCCCCATGTTGCCATGATAGCCTCGAACCTCCACATCCCAGCAAACCATTGAATGGCTAAGTTACCGTTGCTCAGCCCCTCTTATAGCGTTCTTAGTTGCAGGTGTAGGGTATTCCATGTGATAACATGGTTTGGATAACACAAATAAATTCTGTTATTTAATTTAATGCACATATATATATATATGGTATTGGTGGAAGGCTTGGCCTTTTGCTAAGTGATTTGTTCCCCTCGTACCGTCATTAGTTCTTTGTTACCGGTGTTATGTTTTCCATATTTTGCGCTCCTAACATGCTTGGGGTTGTTATGGGGACCCCCTTGGTTATTTAGTTGAGATTAAAACTTCTTTAGCAAGACCCAACTTTGGTACTACATTGCTAATAACTAATGAACTTGCATAGAGCTTTGCAACCCCGTGGATAATTTAATCAACCCCCGGGCCAGTGCTCCTCATGAGTGTTGGTCCAAACTAGAGCACTGTGCGGGGCCAACCCAGGGCAACTAGGGAGATTTCTATCAGGCCTCCGTACGCGTAGCTTATCCGTCGTGTCCTGAGACTGAGATACGCGGCTCTTATCGGGTTCGTCGACACGTCGGGTGGTCTTGCTAGATTTGTTTTACCTTTACCGAATGTCTTGCATGTGGACTCTGACTTTCTTCAGGTTTTCTCGATGTGTTGGAATTCCTTTGGAATCACCGATGAAGACCACGAGATCCATGGTCGAGGAATTCCCGCGAAGTGTGGTAATTTGTGATGGACTAGTTGGAGCACCCCTGCAGGGTTAAATCTTTTGGAAAGCCGTGCCCGCGGTTATGTGGCAACTTGGATATTTGTTTAACACCCAGTTCTAGCAAACTTGAAGTAAAATCTTATTAAAATACACTAACTGTGTGAGTAACCGTGATCGTCTCTTAGAGATCATACTAGATTCGATCGTTCTTCGTAGGCCACTCATATTTATTTCATGTTGTGTAAGCTAGCCACCATAAAATGCTTAGTGCTACTGCAAACAAAACATCACCCTTCCTTCCTAAAGCTTAAATATTCTTGGCACCCGGGCACATGATAGCTGAGTCCTCTGTGGCTCATAGTTTACTACCATAATCCAGGTGCAGGTTTAGATGAGTTCGTGCAGGATGATCTTACTCAGCTCCAGTGTGGGTATGATGAGGAGAGAGGCAAGATGTACGTTACATATCCGGATGAGTAGAGGACCTGGTCGTGATCTTTGGGATAGCTTGATAGTATCATTTGCAACTTCTTTTATCGTTTGATTTCGTCCATAGTCAGACCCTGTGTTCAACTTGATGCTATGATTTGAGTGACATTGTAAGTTAGCATGTGGCGAGTGTAAGACAACTTGTATACTCTTCTCATTCAGTATTGTATGTTGTGATGATACTATTCTTGCTAATAGCAAGATGCGCCTCTATCCCTAGCGAGGCCCTCGTGCCTTAAAAATGGATAGGCGCGCATCTTGGGCGTGACAAAGGAACTTTTCGGACGACCCACCGTATCTTCGATTGGGGGAAGTTTTTTTAGTCGGAAGAAAGATAAGTTACCTCAAGGGCGTTGGCATGGCTCATTTATGTCTCCTCCTGAGTAAAATCATTGTCAGTAAGTTGTAAAAAAAGACGGCCAAGGGAATCAGGTTGTACCGCTGAGTCGTCAAGCTCAAGCAAGTTTTGAGCCGACGTCTTTGGTTTGCGGCCACGGGTGTTACCTGCCTGAGACTTCTTCTTCGCAGGAGGAGTATATTTTTTCTTCTAGAAGCTGGAGTTAGCCTGAAAGCAAGAGACGCCAAAAGAGATTAAGGCTGCTATAGATATATAGTTAAGATGGAGGTAAAAGAGATTTGAAAGCCGTCCTTACATCTGGGGCTGGGTTTGCGGCGCAGAAAGGCTTTAACCCGACTATACGACAAGCCTCTTGGGGCTCACATGTAAGTCCCTTGATAGAAGAAATAATGTTCTCTTCTGTTAGAGAGGTGTGATTGAAGAAGTGTGGATCATTTGCATCACCCGTATATTCACACATAAGTCGGTCACACCGGCTTTACTGGTAAGACCTTCCAAGAGATCCAACAACGGGTTAAGTTAACTCCTGTCAAACCATTCGCCAGAAGGGCTCTGATCTTGGCAAAAGCCGGAGCATACTTCGCTCGTGTTGTGGTAGACATCCGGTCTGGAAGTTCAGTTGTGGTGCAGAGCCGGGTAGGACGATAACCCGGCAGTGGATGTTCTCCCTCTGGAGAGGTGTCTCTACAATAGAACCAAGTTCTGTTCCAATCCTTGGGATGTCTTGGCATTCGAACAGCTGGAAAAAACATATCTCTTCTTCTTTGGATGGAGACTCCGCTGAGCTCCAAGCTTGGGCCAGCCGCCCCTTCCGTTTGGCGGTTGACGTAGAAAAAGTCACGGAAAAGATCAACTGACGGCTCTTCTTGTAAGTACACTTGGCAAAGTACTTGGAAGTTGCACAAGTTGGAGACAAAGTTAGGGGCAATATCCTGAGGATGCAATTTAAAGAAATGGAGGACGTCTCGGAAGAACTTAGATCTACGCGGGCTGAAACCACGTATAAGGTGGTCAGCAAAGATAACAATTTCACCCTCTTCTGGGATGGGTTTCTTCTCTGAACCCAGAACCCGCCAATGAATAACATTCTGAGCCGGCAAGGTTCCCGCGTCTACAAAATCCTGTAGGAATTGTTCGGAGACCCCAGAGCCGACCCAATTACAAGAAGAAGACGCCTGAGACATGATGGCAGGTCAAGGCTGTGAAAAGTGGCAGTATGCGGCGGGTCAGAAAGTGACTAGACAAACCAAGACGACTGATGAAATTAAATACTGCGATGCTAAGCCGTCGGTACAATTTATTGGAAGAGCCGGAAGTTTGGTGGTGGGTTAAGTGAACAAGGCCATGATGCAAAAATTGCTAAGGACATACAAATAGGTTTTGCAAAATAAACTGAAACTACAAGATCTACAGGCAAGGAAAAATCATATTTTATTCAACCATAGCGGGGGACCGTGGAAGAACGAACAGTCTAGCACAAGAAGAGGAAACAAGTACAGATCTATGTCGGGCCACTTTTGACTTTGCAAGACTGGCCATAGTGGATAAACAAACATCACAAGATCTAAGGGGTTGTTCATTGGTTGGCATTATGAAGAAGAGCATGTACACTAATGGGGGCTGATGAACTCGACAGGGTTCAAGTGCTAAGCTACAGATCTAAGGGAGGATGAGGAACACACCTTAAAGGATGTGGCGGTCACGGGTGAAAGTCTGGAATGTTCAGGTTGATGCAGCCGTCAGGTTCGACGACGACGACGGGGCTCCACCGGCGTGACGGAGCTCGGGAGCGTTGGCGTGGAGAGGAAGAAGAAGAAGTGGGGGCGGTGGAGAAAATGAAAAAGACCCCTTGTGGTCCTATTTAAGGAGATGGAAGGCCAAACGGGCGTGCGGGAATCAAGGTGAAGAATAATGACCGACCAAGACGGACGCCTCGATCTTCAGGCCGACCGTTTAATGACAGGATCTACGGCATACGTCACGGAATCTTTTTGAAATAAATGAAGCTGACGTCAGGGAGGGTTATGTGTTTTTCCCTTTCAGGTGACAAGGGCGTGAGACTTGCCGCTGGATAAAAAGTGGAGATTGACATGAGCAGCTCAAATCAATCTGGGGTCTAATATTGGGGATATAACCCCATGGTAAGACCCGCCCAGGAGGGGTCGGGTCATACCTGGTGGCTCGTTAGCGTATGGACTGGAAGAGGAAGATTGTGCTACACGACGGGGCTCCACTAGGGCGACAAAGCTCGGGAGCATTGGCGTGGAGAGGAAGAAGAAGAAGTGGGGGCGGCAGAGAAAATGAAAAAGACCCCTTGCGGTCCTATTTAAGGAGATGGAAGGCCAAACGGGCGCGCAGGAATCAAGGCGAAGAATAATGACCGACCAAGACAGACGCCTCGATCTTCGGATCGACCGTTTAATGACAGGAACTGCGGCATACGTCATGGAATCTTTTCGAAATAAATGAAGGTGACGTCAGGGAGGGTTATGTGTTTTTCCCTTTCAGGTGACAAGGGCGTGAGACTCGCCGCTGGATAAAAAGTGGAGATTGACATGAGCAAGCTCAAATCAATCTGGGGTCTAATATTGGGGATATAACCCCACTGTAAGACCCGCCCAGGAGGGGCCGGGTCATACCTGGTGGCTCGTTAGCGTATGCACTGGAAGAGGAAGATTGGGCTACACTGGAAGAGGAAGATCAGCTATAGGATAGGTTATACTAGCTTCCAGAAGCTTTAATATTTCAGTTCTTACCACTTCGCTCATCTTGGGATTCAATCGTTGTTGGTGATCAACAACGAGTTTAGCATCAAGTTCCATATTAATCTTGTGATGACATAGAGCGGAACTAATGCCCTTAAGTTCATCAAGAGTGTACCCAATAGCAGCCTGGTGCTTCCTTAGAATTTTTAATAATCTCTCTTCTTCATGTTCTCAAAGGTTAGCACTAATAATAACATGGTATATCTTTTTCTCATCAAGGTAAGCATATTTCAAAGTGTGAGGCAATTGTTTAAGTTCAAAGACAGGATCACCTTTAGGTGGAGCAGGACCTCCAAGAGTTTCAATATGCAAATTGTGTTTTAGTAGAGGTTGTTGTTTAAAGAAATTTTTATCTACTTCATTTCTTTCATGAAAGTGCAAATCATTCTCATGGTCTAGCAAATATTGCTCCAGTGAATCAGTAGGAGGAGCGGAAATAGAAGCAAGACCAATTATTTCATCCTTACTAGGCAATTCTCTATCACGAGGTTGTCTACTAAACTTGAAAAAATTAAACTCATGAGACACATCACCAAACTCAACACTGACATTTTCTTTTTTGCAATCTATCTTAGCATTAACAGTTTTCAAGAAAAGTCTACCAAAGATAATGAGACAAAAGTCATCTTGTGGGGATAAGGAACTAGGAAAGTCGTAGGATATTTTATTTTCCCACACAAGACTTCAACATCTCTAAAAATCCCAATTGGTGTGATGGTACCCCTATTAGCAAGTTTAATAGTAACATCAATATCTTCTATTTCAGCGGGTGCTATGTCATTCATAATTTCTTGATATAAGGTAAAAGGAATAGCACTCACACTAGCACCCAAATCACATAAGCCATGATAACAATGATCTCCTATTTTAACTCAGACAACAGGCTAGCTAACTACGGGTCTATGTTTGTCTTTTTCGTCGGGTTTAGCAATTCTAGCAGCTTCATCACAGAAGTAAATAACACGCCCGTCAATATTTTCTACCAACAGATCTTTAACCATAGCAACACCAGGTTCCACTTTAATTTTTTCATAGGACTTAGGTGCTCTAATATTATATTTGCGAACCACAGTTGATACCTTAGCATGTTCCTTTATCCTAATGGAGAAAGGTGGTTTCTCAATATAAGCAGTAGGCACAACTGGATCAACATTGTAAATAATAGTTTCTTCTTTAGCTATGACTGGTTCTTTAATTTCTTATTTAATAGGGGGATGATATTTAAACCACTTCTCTTTAGGGAGATCAACAAGAGCAGCAAATGATTCACAGAAAGCGGCTACTATCTCAGAGTCAAGTCCATATTTAGTGCTAAACTTGTGAAAAGCATCAGTATTCATAAAAGATTTAACACAATCAAATTCAAGCTTTATACCTGACTCATTACCTTTGTCGAGTTCCCAATATTTAGAGTTGCGTTTAATTCTTTCGAAGAGATCCCACTTGAATTCAATAGTCTTCTTCATCAAAGAACAGGTACAAGAAGTATCGAGCATGGTTTGATCATTATGAGAAAGCTGAGCAAGGTAATCTCTGCAGGCATTGAAATTGTAAGTACCAAGTAATTTGATAGCAAGGCAATTTGTAACAAGCAAGTAAAAGTAACAATAGGTAAGGTGCAGCAAGGTAGCCCAATCCTTTTATGGCAAAGGACAGGCCAAGTATCTCTTATAATGAGCAAAGTCTTCTTGAGGGTACATGGGAATTTCATCTAGCCACTTTCGTCATGTTGATTTGATTTTTCTTCACTACTTTGATAATTTGATATGTGAGTGGACCGGTGCTAAGGTGTTGTTCTTACTTGAACTAACAACCTACTTATGATTAACCCCCTCGCAAGCATCCGCAACCACGAGAAAAGTATTAATTCAAAGTCTGACCATATCATTAAACATGTGGACCCAATTAGCCCCTTACGAAGTAGTGCATAAACTAGGGTTTAAGCTTCTGTCACTCTAGCAACCCATCATCTAATAACTACTCCAAAATGCATTCCCTTAGGCCCAAGGATGGTGAAGTGTCATGTAGTCGACGTTCACATGACACCACTAAGGGAATCACAACATACATATCATCAAAATATCAAACACCTATCAAATTCACATGAGTACTTGCAACATGACTTCTCCCATGACCTCAAGAACAAAAGTAACTACTCACAAATAATATGCATACTCAAGATCAAAGGTGTATTGAATATCATAATGGATCTGAACATATAATCTTCCACCAAATAAACTATATAGTACTCGAGTATACAAGGTAATCAACACTACTAGTCATCCACAGGTACCAATCTGAGGTTCCGATACAAAGATTGAACACAAGAGATGAACTAGGGTTTGAGAGGAGATGGTTCTGTTGAAGATGTTGATGAAGAATGGCCTCCCCAAGATGAGAGGGTTGTTGGTGATGACGATGGCTTCGATTTCCCTGGCGGAATCGCTCCGTCGGAGGGCAAAAGTGCTCCTGCCCAAGTTCCTCCTCGAGGCAATGACGCTTTGTCCCGAAAGTCCTCTTCTAATTTCTTTTCAATGTTTTTTCGAACTATATACTAGAAGATGGGCTCCGGAGGTGGGCCTGGGTGCCCACCCTCCACGAGGGCGTGGGTAGGGGAGCAGGCGCGCCCTGGTAGAGGTTGGCCACCTGGTGGACCCCTTATGGTAGTTATTTTCCCCAAAAATTGTTATTTAATATATAAAAATTCTTCATGAATATTCCGCTTCATTGGAGTTGTGCAGAATAGGTATCTCTGACTTGCTTTTTCGCGGTACTGAATTCGACTTGCCGGCATTCTCCCTCTCGATGTAAACCTTGCAAATTGTGAGAGAAAAGGCATTAGCATTACTCCCCAAAACATTATTATGCATAAAACATTATAAATAACAGTAATAAAACATGGTGCAAAATGGACGTATCAGTGTTTGCAATTTGTTAAGTACCAAGAAACCTCTCAACCACCCTTTCTATTTTATGAACATAACACAGAGTGAGAGTCAATTGTCCTTGTAGATACTGTTCGGGAACGTTGCATGGGAAACAAAAATTTTCCTATGCACACTCAAGATCTATACATGATGATGAGCATCTACAAGAGGGAGAGTGGATCTACATACCCTTGTAGATCGCTAAGCGGGAAGCGTTAAGAAACGCGGTTGGTGTAGTCGAACGTCTTCGCGATCCAAATCACCGAGTGTCCCGCGATCTCATAACGATCCATCCCACGATCCAATCACGATCTGTCCTGCGAAATCATCACGATCCGTCCTGCGATCTCATCAAGATACGTCTCGCGATCTTGATCACGGTCCTTCCGATCTAGCGCCGAACGGACGGCACCTCCGCGTTCAGCACATGTACAGCTTGATGACGATCTCCGCCTTCTTGATCCAGTAAGAGGGAACGGAGAGGTAGAAGAGTTCTCCGGCAGTGTGATGGCGCTGTGGCAAAGGTGGGGGAGCTATTCTGGCAGGGCTTCACCTAAGCACTGCACAAAACCGATCTAGAGGAGAAGCTATGCACTAGAGGAACGGGTGGCACGTGGCTGAAAATCTTGTGCCAAAACCCTAAAATCCTCTAGTATATATAGGAGGAGAGGAGGAAGAGGCTTGTCTGCCAAAGAGGCATCCCTTGGGTCGGCCAAACCAAGGAGGGAGGAGTCCTCCTCCTCCACTCCTAGTAGGATTAGGACTCCTTCCTTATTTGGCCCTTTTTTGCCTTTTTCCACCTTTTTCCTTTTGGGCTTTTCTTCCCAGCCGCATGGGCCTTGTGTGGGACTTCCACCAGCCCACAAAGGGCTGGTATTTACTCTCCAACAGCCCATATAGCCTCTTGGGTCGAAATATCCCTCCCGATGGTCCCCCGGTACACTACCGGCACTCCCGGTACACTACCGATGAGCCCGAAACTTTTCCGGCGACCAAAACAAGACTTCCTATATATCAATCTTTACCTTCGGACCATTCCAGTGCTCCTCGTGACGTCCGGGATCTCATCTGGGACTCCAAAAAACCTTCGATCACCACCATGCATAACTCTATACTACCGAAACGTCACCAAACCTTAAGTGTGCAGACCCTACGGGTTCGAGAACTATGTAGACATGAATGAGACACCTCTACGGTCAATAACCAATAGCGGGACCTGGATGCCCATATTAGTTCCTACATATTCTATGAAGATCTTTATTGGTCGAACCTCTATGTCAAGGATTCAGTTAATCCCGTATGATGTTTCCCTTTGTTCTTCGGTATGTTACTTGCCTGAGATTCGATCGTCGGTATCGGTATACCTAGTTCAACCTCGTTACCGGCAAGTCTCTTTACTCGTTCCGTAATACAAGATCCCGTGGCTAACACTTAGTCACATTGCTTGCAAGGCTTATTGTGATGTTGTATTACCGAGTGGGCCCTGAGATACCTCTCCGTCACACGGAGTGACAAATCCAAGTCTTGATCCATGCCAACCCAACAGACACATTCGGAGATACCTATACTGCACCTTTATAGTCACCCAGTTACATTGTGATGTTTGATACACACAAGGAACTCCTCCAGTGTCCGTGAGTTGCATGATCTCATGGTCAAAGGAACATATACTTGACATGCAGAAAACAGTAGCAATAAACTGACACGATCATATGCTACATTTGTAGTTTGGGTCTTGTCCATCACACCATTCTCCTAATGATGTGATCCCGTTATCAAATGACATCTTATGTCCATGGCTAGGAAACCTTAAGCATCTTTGATCAACGAGCTAGTCTATTAGAGGCATACTAGGGACATGGTTTTGTCTATGTATCCACACATGCATCTAAGTCTCCGATCAATACAATTATAGCATGGATAATAAACGATTATCATGGACATGGAAATATGATAATAACTAATTTATTATTGCCTCTAGGGCATATTTCCAACAGTCTCCCACTTGCACTAGAGTCAATAATCTAGTTCACATCACCATGTGATTCGCATTGTTATGAATCTAACACCCAATGAGTTCTGGGGCTTGATCATGCTTTGCATGTGAGAGAGGTCTTATAGTCAATGGGTGTGCGACATTCACATCTATGTGTACTTTGCAAATTTCTATGTCAAACCGTAAACACTGCTACCACACTCCACTTGGTACTATTCCAAATGGCTGCTCCACTATACGTATCCAGATTGCTACTACGAGTCATCCGGATTGGTGTTAACGCTTGCATCGACGTAACTCTTTACGGCGAACTCTTTATCACCTCCATAATAGAGAAACATATCCTTAGTCTTTTAGTTACTAAGGATTATCTTGACCGCTCTCCAGTGCTCCATTCCTGGATCACTTTGAAACCTTCCATCCATACTTATGGCAAGGCTGACATCGGGTCTTGTGCATAGCATTGCATACATGATAGAGCCTATGGCTAAAGTATAGGGGATGACACTCATCTTTTCTCTATCTTCTGCAGTCACTAGGCATTGAGTCTTACTCAAATTCACACCTTACAAATCAGGCGAGAACTCTTTCTCTGACTGATCCATTTTGAATTCTTTCAAAAACATTGTCAAGGTATGTACTTAATGAAAAGTCTCATCAAGCTTCTTGATCTATCTTTATAGATCTTGATGTTCAACAATTAGGTAGCTTTATCCAGGTCTACCTTTGAAAAACTCTTTTCAAACAACCGTTTATGCTTTCCAGAAATTCTACATCATTTCCAAATAGCAATATGTCATCCACATATACTTATCAAAAACTCTATAGTGCTCCCACTCACTTTATTGCAAATACAAGTTTCTCATAAACTTTGTATAGATTTAAAAACTTTGATTACCTTATCAAAGTGTATATTCCAACTCCGAGATGCTTGCTTCAGTCCATAGAAGGATCACTGAAGCTTGCTCACCTTTTAGCATCCTTAGGACTAACAAAACCTTCTGGTTGTATCTCATACAACCTTTCCTTAAGGAAGGAAACGATGTTTTGGCATCCATCTGCCAGATTTCATAATTGAAAAATCCAACAACTGCTTAACATAATTCCAACAGACTTTAGCATCGCTACGAGTGAGAAAGTCTCATCATAGTCAACTCCTTGAACTTGCCAGAAACTTCTTTGCGACAAGTAGAGCTTTATAAATGGTGACATTCACCATCAGTGTCTGTCTTCATTTTAAAGATCCATTTGTACTCAACGAACTGCCCTCCAACAAGCAAGTCTACCAAAGTCTATACTTGGTTTTCATATATGGATCCTTTCTCGGATTTCATGGCCTCTAATAATTTGTCGGAATCTGGGCCCATCATCGCTTCTCCATAGCTCGTAGGTTCATCGTTGTCCAACAACATGACCTCCAAGACAGGGTTGTCATACCACTCAGGAGCAGTACCTGTCCTTGTCAACCTACGAGGTTCGATAGTAACTTGATCTGAAGCTTCATGATCATCATCATTAACTTCCTCTTCAACTAACATAGGCTTCACAGAAACATCTTCTTGCGCTGCGCTACTCTCTGATTGAACAAAGGTTCAACAACCTCATCAAGTTCTATCTTCCTCCCACTCAATTCTTTTGAGAGAAACTCTTTCTTGAGAAAGGAACTAGTTTTAGCAACAAACATTTAATGCTTGGATCTGAGATAGAAGGTTTACCCAACTGTCTTTAGGGTATTCTATGAAGATGCATTTGTCCGCTTTGGGTTCGAGCTCATTAGGTGAAAACCCTTTTTCACATAAGTGTTATAGCCCCAAACATTAAGAAATGACAGCTTAGGTTTCTATCAAACCATAATTCACACGGTGTCATCTCAACGGATTTAGATGGTGCCCTATCTAAAGTGAATGTAGTTGTCTGTAATGCATAACCCCAAAACGATAGTGGTACAACGATAAGAGACATCATAGCATGCACCATATCCAAAAGAGCACGACTATGACGTTTGGACACACCATCACACTATGGTGTTCTAGGTGGCGTGAATTGTGAAACAACTTTCACGTTGTCTTAAGTTGTATGCCAAACTCGTAACTCAGATATTCACCTCCACGATCATATCATAGACATTTTTATCTTCTTGTCACGATGATCTTGAACTTCACTCTGAATTTGCTTGAACCTTTCAAATGATTCAGACTTGTATTTCTTTAAGTAAATATACACTATATCTACTCGAATCATCAGTGAAGGTAAGAAAATAACGATATCCACCGCACGCGACAAAACTCATTGGATTGCATACATCAACATGTATCATTTCCAATGAACCACTTGCCCGCTCCATCAATCCGGAAAACGGGGTCCTTAGTCATCTTGCCCAAGAGGCATGGTTCGCATGTCTCAACCGATTCGAAATAGAATGAGTCCAAAGGTCCATCAGCATGGAGTTTCTGCATGCGCTTTATACCAATATGACATTTAGCGGCAGTGCCACAAGTATGTGGTACTATCATTATAAACTTTGTATCTTTTGGCATCAATGTTATGAACATGTGTATTACTACGATCAAGATTCAACAAACCATTCTCACTGGGTGAATGACCATTGAAGGTATTATTCATGTAAACAGAATAACCATTATTCTCTAACTTAAATGAATAACCGTGTTTGCAATAAACATGATATAATCACGTTCATGCTCAACGAAAAACACGAAATAACATTTATTTAGGTTCGTCACTAATCGCGAATATAACATCCCAAACTTTGGAATGTTATAATAAATATTAGAATGATTGTTTTCTTGGTTGAGTGATTGAAAGTGAGTGAAATTTGAAAAACTTTTTGAAACTTTTGAAAGTTTAATGAGAGGGAATGAAATGACTTTCCCAAAACTTTCAATCTGCATTTTGATCACCAGGAATTCAAATTCTTTTCAACACAAAACCATAGAGTGAAGATGACATGACTTCTTCCCTTTAAAGAAATGAAAAGGGATTTGGAAATGATTTGAATTTCATTTGAAAATATTTCAAATTCAGAAACTTTAAGCAACTCAATGATTTTCATGAGAGAGGATAAAATGGCTTCTTCAAATTATATGAAATATGAGTTGGAAGTTTAAAATAAAGCATTGAAAAGTGAATGTGAAAATCTTTGGATTTTCTTTTGGAATCATTTCATATTTGGTTCCTATTCAAATTTTCAAAGTATTCAAACCCCTGACAAAAATTTGAGAGGAGTAACATGACACTCCACACCAGGGTCATTTTGGTGATTTATTTGAACAAAAGTAACCAGGAGTTGTTTTGAAAATATTTGCAAAAAAAGTTTTAAAAACAAATAGGCAATTTCTAAAAATATTATTATTTTTAAAGTGTTCAAATGACAGAATAAAAATGTTCATTAAATGGCATTTATTATTCTGTTTATTTTCATATATAATACTCCTATATTTTGAGAGGGTTTGAATTCTTTAAATGTGTTTGAAAACGCTTTGGAAATTATTAAAAACAGAAATTAACGCGTGTATTAAAACGGGCCAGCCCACTGCCTTTAAGACCCGAATTCTCTCTCTCTCACTGACAAGCCGGTCCCACCGCCCGATTCCCTCTCCCGCGCGGTCGTCCCCATCCTCACGAGCGCGATGCCGTCGCCGGAGATTCCTCTCCCGTGATCTCCTCCTCCTGTCGCTCCCCTCGAGTCCCGACCACCCCTATAAGTAGCGGCCACCATCCGCTCCTCATTCCACCCCGAGCCCCCTCTTTCTCCTTGCCGGAACGCTACCCGAGCCCTCGCCGGAGTTCCACCACCCAACCGGATTCCCCGAGCTCGAGCCCCTTGCCACACTCCACCCCACACCCCTCCACTACTCTCCAACATCACCGGAGCATTCCCGCTATCACCTGGTGCCAACAACCTCGCCAGAAACCCACCGGAGCCGCCACACCACCACCCTCGCCGGAATTTCCCTCGGCCACCACCATCCCGAAACCATCCCGAGCTCGTGCACGTCGACTCTGTCATCCCCGAGTCCCTCTGACGCCACTTACCTCGACGACATCCTCGCCCGCGTCGAATGGAGCCATCCCCGACGCCGGAGGACCACCGGAGACGCCTCCTCGTCGCCCCCACCTCCTCGGCCTCGCCGGAAGAACCATCGCCAGCGACCCCCTCCACTATGAGCTCCTCCCCCCTCTGTGTGCATTGGATCTGGATCCAGCGATCCAGATTATAACAAATAAAAAACCCGAACCGGTACGCGTTAAACTCCGGTCGTCCGCCCGAAACTCCCTAGCACACGCACCCCTGGACAAATCACAGAGCGACACGTCACTCCATGACTGTTAGTTTAGTTTTCTCTTTTTTCTGTTTTGTTTTAGAAAACAGAAAAAGTTCTGATTTTATTTTTCTTTATATCTGTTAAAATATTTAATGTTTTTAATTGATTCTTTTTGCATAGTGTCATAAATTTCATCTAGTTTCTGTAGATATCAAATTTGATTATGTTTGGATATTTAAATTTGAATTTACACAGATTTGATTTAAAACCTATTTTCTGAATAACTTGAGTTTAAAAATATATTTTTATATGAATCTTTTTGCTACTGTTTGGTATTACTTAGAACTATCTTCATGTTTAGTTTGAGAATTTTTAGAATAACTTTGATTAGGATTTTAACTAGAAACAGAATCTGTTTAGTTTGTTAATATAGTTTAATTAGTTTTATTTTGTTAGTTTAAATCTGAGTTTGTTTTAATTTGATTTAGTAGGTTCTGTTAGTTAAACTTTAGGTGTTTTACTTAATGTTAATAAAAATATAAATTTGCTTAGTTTGTTTCTTTATCAATATAGGAATCACAACTCCTCTTCAAATAGGTTTAATTTGTTATAAAACAGACTAGTTAGTAATAGTTAATTTTAACAAAGTTTTATATAATTAGATTCTATTTTCAAATAAAATTTGTAGTAATATTTTCTGTTAAGAAATGTTTGTCAATAAAAATGGTTTAGTTTTACTCTATTATAGGAAACTATATTCTCTATCATTAGGTAATGTTTTATAAAACAACTTAGTTTTAGTAGAGATTATTTTCACAAAGTTTTAGATGATCTAATTCTGTTTTGTAACAAATATATTTTATTAATTATGTTTTGTTAACTTAGTTGTTTCATAATTTGTTTTCTCTTAGTTTATGGTTGTGCTTGTAGTTAAGTTCATTAGACAAACACTCTTGTTGTTTAGGATAATGTTTTCATAGTTTTACTTGTTCTTCAAAAGTAATTCTTTTTGCTAGTAAAATATTTACTAAAATCCTTTTGTTATATTTTACTTTGTTTTTGTTTTGTTACTAGTTGTTGTAGAGGAAAACTACCTTAGTTGTTTTTATGAAAACTTTCTTGGCTTTGAGTTTTGTCTTAAGTGTTTCCTTCATCAACCTTGTTGTTTTTGTTCCTTGTGTTACCTTTTGATTGTTAGTATTGCTTGTTAGAAGTGTTTGCTTATGAATGCAATGGTTGTTATATAGATTTCTCATCGGAGAGTGACGAATAGTCTATCAAGTTATTTCTGAGAGCGATCTTTATCTTCATCAACAGTACAGGCAAGTTCACTTTGACCATCTTTTCATACCTATGTTTTATTGCATGTAGTGACATCATTCAATAGATCCCTCCCGTAGTGTTATTGAAACTCTTGTAGTTGAGTAGAATGCATGAGGTAGGAACCCACCACTTGTTACTAAAGCCCCGGGAACGCTAGTTAGTGCAATGCTATGCTAAAGTAGACGGGGTCTGGTATGAGTGTTCGTGAGTGGTGTGAAGAAGGACTCCACGTCAAAACGACGACTTCATGAAGACATCTTCAAGTCCTGCATCTTCAAGACCTCAAGACTTCAAGACTCGAGAAGATAAGTTTTCAATACACACTACTGGGTGAAGGATGGTTGATTGGGCATCCCTGGAGAAACCAGTGGATGGCCGGGATGCATGGAGAAGCACCATGACATCTTGCGGAAAGCTTCACCCAGACTCAAAGAGAAGGATGAATACTTCATGCCCGGAAGCTTACCTGTGTAGCCACAAGTCATTATGGGCTCTGGCTTGGTTGATCTTTGTTGTGACTCTGCTGGGCAGTGCTACGAGATGTAGTCGACGTTAGGATTGGATGGGCACTGTCGGACAGTCAGGGAAACACTCTGAAAGACCATGTTTCTTTCATCCTGTTCTCAAACACCAGGCAGTGCGAGGACTTACCAGGAGGGAAAGAATCTTCTGGGTAAACTACACAACACTCTGCAGAGTTAAACCTAATCGATTAGCCGTGTCCCCGGTTACGGACAATTTGAGCTTCTAGACTTGGATCTATCTCTGAACTCTCAACACTGGACTGATAACTAATTGTGGGAAACTTATGATACTTATGGGCATTGAGACATTGGTTGGCGGAACCATGTCATGATAGGTAACTCCATAGTGAAATTCCTGATATTCCTTTGTTGTAGGGAAAATAAAATCAGCTTTTACGCAAAAACTCAGACACAGAGCCACAAAGCCTTTGCATATAGAATAGTCTTTATTTTTCTGTTCTACTATGGTGATCTTGCCAGTACATTCAATGTACTGACCTATATGGCTGCAACGTATCATGTTGCAGATACTATTCTACGACGGGTAAGAGTATGATTCAGGGTTATGGTCCGCACTCAACTTGCCGTTGGTGTTATTGGGACTCCACTCCCGTTGACTGTATCCGCTGCTATTTCAAGGTATATATCAGTTTTACGTTAATTACATGTGATTGCACTTTGATATATACATTGATGTACTGTGTGTGCCAGCATACTGATCTAGGGATGGCACAGAAAACACAGAGGCTTGACTCGTTTTGAGTCGGGTCGCTACAGAAATGGTATCAGAGCACATGTTGACTGTAGGACGTGACCCTAGAAACTGGAAAGCCCTTAGGAAATGATTTCCCGAAAACTTTGTTTTCAAAAGATCTTTTATTTCTCATCCTTCCTGAGTTTTATCAAATAGTTAGACAAATACCCTTTTCCCCTTGACCACACGAAGGATCAACTGAAGCCCTCCAAGAAGAACAAGATATCGAAACAATTGATGGCCACTTCCAAGTAAAGAAGATTTCACCATGTATTAGAAGAATTGAAGCTACACAAGTTGAAGACTATACAGACCTCAAGAAATTGAAGACCATGAAGAATTTCCAAGATGTTATGCCCCTAGAAGACCCAAGCCCTGATGTAAACTTACGTTAGATACGAAGATTTGTGAGCTGTCATTTATGTGTAATTTTCGACAGCCACAACAAAAATCTATTTTCAAAACCATTGTTTGTATTGTGTGTATCCTCTCCTTTTCTCTCTCTTACCTATCTCATCCCAAAACCTTTACCCCAATAGATGACGAATGAAGCTGGACTTGTGTATTCTAGATTAATGACTTGGTTAGAGACAGAAGAATGGATTCAGAACATGGAGGATCATCTAAGGAGTAACCTTGTTGCAAGGAACAAAATGGTCCAATATGCTCTTCGGTACTTTGCAGAAGGTGCTGCACATTGGTGGAAGATGCATGAAGATATCCATGATAGGCAGGAATCAATCACTTGGGAAGAATTCAAGATGACTTTGCAAGGATCCCATGTTGTTACCAACACCCAGAAGCCCCATGGCAAATATGTGAAGAAGATTTGCGCATGCAAGATATGTGGAGAGATAGGACACACCCAGGAAGAACACAAGGATGGATGCCCTTACTGTGAAGAGAATCACCCTGCTGAGGACTGCCCAACTGGGCAGGTGACATGTTTCTTGTGTGAAGGAACTACACATTACCCGGCTCAATGCCAAATGTACCCCAAGGTACAATAAGTCATCAAACAGCAGAAGAAAGCCATGAAGAAAAGCCTTCAGAGAAAAATTTGGAGAACTTGTGAAGAAGGAAGATGATGAAGACCCTAATGGAGAAGGATTAACCAGGTTTTACTCAAATGCCTGCTATACATGTGGAGAAGAAGGACATTACTCACAGGACTGTACGAAGGAAAGAAAAGATTATCTGGGAAACTTCCCGGTAGAAGAAGTGGAGTTTGATCCACAGGAAATTGAACTTTTGATCGGAACAAAGGAACCCAAGAAGAGAAACCAAAGATGTCCTTTGAACAACCCAATTTCTACGAAGAAGGATCTGAGTCAGATCATGTGTTTCAGGTGCAAGAATTTAGACCACTATGCCGATAAGTGTCCAAGAAAGGAACCAGAACTCCCAGGAGCAAAAACCAACATCAAGAAGCCCCGAGATATGTCAGAAATCATTTGTTTTCGGTGCAAGAAGACAGGACACTACTCCTATACCTGTCCAGAGAAGAATGGCTAAGCATGAGTAGTCTGAGTTTTGGATTCTGGATGTACCAAATGTAATAGGTAGCACTCTTACAATTTGGGAGTTATGTAATGGAAGTCTCAGAGTCTGTAAATAAATTCATGAGTCAATGGAAATTATGGTGTCATGATTTATCTTATGTTGAAATATGTGAGTTGTTACCCTATGACCCAAGATCTCCGACCATTTTTGAGGATATGAGAAAATATGGTCTATGCATACATGAGTGCATTTAATTTTAAGTGTGGTAGTAACCACAGGTACCTTTCCCGGTTAAGAAGTTTGGATAAGTGAATACAGGTGAAGAGAATGTGGAACCACCTCAAACTGTGTGGATGATAACCTTTGTGACAAGGTACTTTTGAAGTTGGAATAGAGAATGATTGTGATGAAACCATACCCAACGTTAAACACACCAATGGAAAGGAAAATGAATTCAGCTGAGTGAATTCTAAACAAGAATAAGTCTGTGATTTGTTACCTCAAGAGTATAATGGAATGAACTAAAGGTAATATTGTAATATGGAACGATAGTAACCCCAGGAGTGAGTTAAATCTGTTCAAGGATTCAAGTGGACCCACAGCTCACTGACCTCAGGATTGAGAAGGATCAAGCCCCACCTTTGTGAAGGAAGAAATTTGGAAGAACCTACGACTGGTTAGCAAACGTTTTCTTAGGAGTTTACGAAAACCTGAGAGATGTGAAGAAACGATAGATGTTTTTGCTTAGCTTGCAGAATCAATGGATTTATCCGAACTTTGTTCGTTGACAAGAGAAATTCTGCAACGCTTGTGAGGAAGACCAAGTGTTAGAATACGAGATTCACTAAACCTTATACAAGGTAATGATTTCAGTGCGACATGGCTTGGCCACCATGACGACTTACTCTTATCATTCTCTTGCTATTCGGAATGGTAAATCTGAGTGACTTACCCATAGTAAAGAGACGACGTTCTTTGAAGCTTTTTTTTAAGCCTTAGAATGGTAGGATGAAAACCCTTGTACATGACAGTTTCTGTCACACGTAGGAATTTCTACGGTGAGGAATGAAGCCCTGACCCATTTCACTTCAGGGTAACCCCTAATGGTAGACCACCATGAGATCATCGATAGGTTATTTAGAATGATCGCGAGACCTGTCAGTTAAGAAGACCCAGTATCGGAGGAAATACATTTTTATGTAAGGACTCAAGATTTTGATAAAACAGAAGAGCATCATCGAAGAAGCTAACATGAAGAAGGTGAACAGACAAGTGCACCCAGAGGACTGCCAAGATTTTGATGGACCAGTAACTCTCATTTTAAGTGTGGTAGACCCACATTTCGAGGTCAATGGAGTCTTGTTGGAAGACCCCACACCTTCCAGGTCAATGGAGTTTTGTTAGAAGACCCCCAAACCCTAACCTATTCTTTCTAGCCTTTTCGAATCTCGAGGACGAGATTCATTTTAAGTGTGGTAGGTTTGTAACATCCCAAACTTTGGAATGTTATAATAAATATTAGAATGATTGTTTGCTTGCTTGAGTGATTTAAAGTGAGTGAAATTTGAAAACTTTTTGAAACTTTTGAAAGTTTAATGAGAGGGAATGAAATGACTTTCCCAAAAGTTTCAATCTGCATTTTGATCACCAGGAATTCAAATTCTTTTCAACACAAAACCATAGAGTGAAGATGACATGACTTCTTCCCTTTAAAGAAATGAAAAGGGATTTGGAAATGATTTGAATTTCATTTGAAAATATTTCAAATTCAGAAACTTTAAGCAACTCAATGATTTTCATGAGAGAGGATAAAATGGCTTCTTCAAATTATATGAAATATGAGTTGGAAGTTTAAAATAAAGCTTTGAAAAGTGAATGTGAAAATCTTTGGATTTTCTTTTGGAATCATTTCATATTTGGTTCCTATTCAAATTTTCAAAGTATTCAAACCCCTGACAAACATTTGAGAGGAGTAACATGACACTCCACACCAGGGTCATTTTGGTGATTTATTTGAACAAAAGTAACCAGGAGTTGTTTTGAAAATATTTGCAAAAAAAGTTTTAAAAACAAATAGGCAATTTCTAAAAATATTATTATTTTTAAAGTGTTCAAATGACATAATAAAAATGCTCATTAAATGGCATTTATTATTCTGTTAATTTTGATATATAATACTTATATATTTAGAGACGGTTTGTATGCTTTAAATGTGTTTGAAAACGCTTTGGAAATTATTAAAAAGAGAAATTAACGCGTGTATTAAAACGGGCCAGCCCACTACCTTTAAGACCCAAATTCTCCTCCACTGTGAGCTCCTCCCCCCTCTGTGTGCGTTGGATCTGGATCCAACGATCCAGACTATAACAAATAAAAACCCCGAACCGGTACGCGTTAAACTCCGGTCGTCCGCCCGAAACTCCCTAGCACACGCACCCCTGGACAAATCACAGAGCGACACGTCACTCCCTGACCGTTAGTTTAGTTTTCTCTTTTTTCTGTTTTGTTTTAGAAAACAGAAAAAGTTCTGATTTTATTTTTCTTTATATCTTTTAAAATATTTAATGTTTTTAATTGATTCTTTTTGCATAGTGTCATAAATTTCATCTAGTTTCTGTAGATATCAAATTTGATTATGTTTGGATATATAAATTTGAATTTAAACAGATTTGATTTAAAACTTGTTTTCTGAATAACTTGAGTTTAAAAATATATTTTTATATGAATCTTTTTGCTACTGTTTGGTATTACTTAGAACTATCTTCATGTTTAGTTTGAGAATTTTTAGAATAACTTTGATTAGGATTTTAACTAGAAACAGAATCTGTTTAGTTTGTTAATATAGTTTAATTAGTTTTATTTTGTTAGTTTAAATCTGAGTTTGTTTTAATTTGATTTAGTAGGTTCTTTTAGTTAAACTTTAGGTGTTTTACTTAATGTTAATAAAAATATAAATTTGCTTAGTTTGTTTCTTTATCAATATAGGAATCACAACTCCTCTTCAAATAGGTTTAATTTGTTATAAAACAGACTAGTTAGTAATAGTTAATTTTAACAAAGTTTTATATAATTAGATTCTGTTGTCAAATAAAATTTGTAGTAATCTTTTCTGTTAAGAAATGTTTGTCAATAAAAATGGTTTAGTTTTACTCTATTATAGGAAACTATATTCTCTATCATTAGGTAATGTTTTATAAAACAACTTAGTTTTAGTAGAGATTATTTTCACAAAGTTTTAGATGATCTAATTCTGTTTTGTAACAAATATATTTTATTAATTATTTTCTGTTAACTTAGTTGTTTCATAATTTGTTTTCTCTTAGTTTATGGTTGTGCTTGTAGTTAAGTTCATTAGACAAACACTCTTGTTGTTTAGGATAATGTTTTCATAGTTTTACTTGTTCTTCAAAAGTAATTCTTTTTGCTAGTAAAATATTTGCTAAAATCCTTTTGTTATATTTTACTTTGTTTTTGTTTTGTTACTAGTTGTTGTAGAGGAAAACTACCTTAGTTGTTTTTATGAAAACTTTCTTGGCTTTGAGTTTTGTCTTAAGTGTTTCCTTCATCAACCTTGTTGTTTTTGTTCCTTGTGTTACCTTTTGATTGTTAGTATTGCTTGTTAGAAGTGTTTCCTTATGAATGCAATGGTTGTTATATAGATTTCTCATCGGAGAGTGACGAATAGTCTATCAAGTTATTTCTGAGAGCGATCTTTATCTTCATCAACAGTACAGACAAGTTCACTTTGACCATCTTTTCATACCT
The DNA here is from genome assembly GCA_022496015.1 of Hordeum marinum. NCBI lineage: Eukaryota > Viridiplantae > Streptophyta > Magnoliopsida > Poales > Poaceae > Hordeum > Hordeum marinum. Next base: position 122,211,778 of record CM039673.1, on the reverse strand, counting down.
ATGTTTTATTGCATGTAGTGACATCATTCAACATATCCCTCCTGTAGTGTTATTGAAACTCTTGTAGTTGAGTAGAATGCATGAGGTAGGAACCCACCACTTGTTACTAAAGCCCCGGGAACACCAGTTAGTGCAATGCTATGCTAAAGTAGACGGGGTCTGGGATGTGTGTTCGTGAGTGGTGTGAAGAAGGACTCCACGTCAAAACGACGACTTCATGAAGACATCTTCAAGTCCTGCATCTTCAAGACCTCAAGACTTCAAGACTCGAGAAGACATGTTTTCAATACACACTACTGGCTGAAGGATGGTTGATTGGGCATCCCTGGAGAAACCAGTGGATGGTCGGGATGCATGGAGAAGCGCCATGACATCTTGCGGAAAGCTTCACCCAGACTCAAAGAGAAGGATGAATACGTCATGCCCGGAAGCTTACCTGTGTAGCCACAAGTCACTATGGGCTCTGGATTGGTTGATCTTTGTTGTGACTCTGCTGGGCAGTGCTACGAGATGTAGTCGACGTTAGGATTGGATGGGCACTGTCGGACAGTCAGGGAAACACTCTGAAAGACCATGTTTCTTTCATCCTGTTCTCAAACACCAGGCAGTGCGAGGACTTACCAGGAGGGAAAGAATCTTCTGGGTAAACTACACAACACTCTGCAGAGTTAAACCTAATCGATTAGCCGTGTCCCCGGTTACGGACAATTTGAGCTTCTAGACTTGGATCTATCTCTGAACTCTCAACACTGGACTGATAACTAATTGTGGGCAACTTATGATACTTATGGGCATTGAGACATTGGTTGGCGGAACCATGTCATGATAGGTAACTCCATAGTGAAATTCCTGATATTCCTTTGTTGTAGGGAAAATAAAATCAGCTTTTACGCAAAAACTCAGACACAGAGCCACAAAGCCTTTGCATATAGAATAGTCTTTATTTTTCTGTTCTACTATGGTGATCTTGCCAGTACATTCAATGTACTGACCTATATGGCTGCAACGTATCATGTTGCAGATACTCTTCTACGACGGGTAAGAGTACGATTCAGGGTTATGGTCCGCACTCAACTTGCCGTTGGTGTTATTGGGAATCCACTCCCGTTGACTGTATCCGCTGCTATTTCAAGGTATATATCAGTTTTACGTTAAGTACATGTGATTGCACTTTGATATATACATTGATGTACTGTGTGTGCCAGCATACTGATCCAGGGATGGCACAGAAAACACAGAGGCTTGACTCGTTTTGAGTCGGGTCGCTACGGCGAAGGTAGAGAGCACGTGCGATGTTGATCACATCAATCTTGGAAACATTTCCAACACACATCATCACCTCACCCTTAGCTAGTGCTCCATTTATTTCGTAGATTTTATTTCGAGTTACTAACATTTAGCAACCGAACCGGTATCCAATACCCAGGTTCTACTAGGAGTACTAGCAAGGTACACATAAATAACATGTATATCAAATATACTTCTGTCGACGTTGCCATCCTTCTTATCTACCAAGTATCTAGGGTTGTTCCGCTTCAGCGACCGCTCTCCTCATAATCGAAGCACTTAGTCTCGGGTTTGGGTTCAACTTTGGGTTGCTTCACTGGAGCAGCAACTGACTTGCTATCCATGAAGTTTGCCCTCCTTTCTCCTACCCTTCTCGAAGCTAGTGGTTTGACTAACCATCAACACTTGACGCTCCTTCTTGATTTCTACCTTCGTGGTGTCAAACATCGCGAATAGCTCAGGGATCATTATTTCTATCCCTGGCATTTTATAGTTCATCACCAAGTTCTAGTAGCTTAGTGATAGTGACTTCGAGAACTATATCAATCACTATCTTATCTGGAAGATCAACTCCCACAAGATTCAAGCGATTGTAGCACCCACACAATCTGAGCACATGCTCAACGATTGAGCTATTCTCTTTCATATTACAGGCAAAGCATCTTGTTGGAGATCTCATATCTCGCAACACGGGCATGAGCCTGAGATCCTAATTTCAGCTCTTAGAACATCTCATATGTTCTGCGACGTTAAAAACATTTCGGAGCCTCAATTCTAATCCTTAATGCATGACGCACTAAACTATCAAGTAGTTATCAGAACGTTCCTGTCAGATGTTCACAACATCTACAAACAATGCCAGAGGGGTTGGCGCACTGAGCGATGCATTAAGGACATAAGCCTTCTGTGCATTAATGAGGACAATCCTTAGATCATGGAGCCAGTCCACAATATTGCTACCATCATCTTTCAACTCTATTTCTGTAGGAACATATAAAAATTCAAGGGCGCTACAGCGTGAGCTAGTAATCTACAACACAGTTTGCAAACACACTACTGACTATGTTCATGATAATGAGTTCAATAAATCATATTACTTAAGAACTCCCACTCAAATTGACATCCCTCCAGTCATTCGAGTGATACATGATCCAAATTCACCAACTCAAATCCAATCATCACGTGAGTTGAGGTGGTTTCAATGGTGAACATCATCATGTTGATCATATCTACTATATGACTCATGTTCGACCTTTCGGTCTCTTGTGTTCTGAGGCCATGTCTGTACATGGTCGGCTCGTCAAGTTTAACCCGAGTGTTCTGCATGTCCAACACTGTCTTGCACCCGTTGTATGTGAAAGTAGAGTCTATCACACCCGATCATCACGTGTTGTCTCAACACGACGAACTTTTGCAATGGTGCACACTCGGGGAGAACACAATTTATCTTGAAATTAAGTGAGGGATCACCTTATAATGCTACCGTCGTCCTAATCAAAACAAGGTGCATAAAAGGATTAACATCACATGCAAATCATAAGTGACATGATATGGTCATGAACTTGTGCTTTTGATCTCCATCTTGAAAGCACCGGCATGATCTCCATCATCACCGGCATGACACCATGATCTCCATGATCTTTATCTCCATCAATGTGTCGCCATCGGGGTTGTCGCGCCCACCATGCTTCTACTACTATTGCTACCGTTTAGCGATAAAGTAAAGCATTACATAGCACTTAATGATTGACACACAGGTCATACAATAATTAAAGACAACCCTATGGCTCCAACTGGTTGCCGTACTCATCGACATGCAAGTCGTGATGTTCTATACAACACATGATCATCTCATACATCACATACATCACATCATGTAATTGGCCATATCACATCACAACATACCCTACAAAAACAAGTTAGACGTCCTCTAATTGTTGTTGTATGTTTTACGTGGCTGCTACGGGTATCTAGCAAGAACAATTCTCACCTACGCATAAACCACAACGGTGATACATAAGTTGCTTTTCAACCTCCTCAAGGACCGCCTTAGTCTAATCCGATCCAACTAAAGTAGGAGAAACAAACACCCGCCAGGTATCTTTGTGCAACGAAGTTACACATTAGTCGATGGAACCGGTCTCTCGTAAGTGTACGAGTAATGTTGGTCCGGGCCGCTTCATCCCACAATACCGCTGAACCAAAACACGACCAAGGGAGGAAGCAATCTAAGCATCAATGCCCACAAACTCTTTGTGTTCTACTCGAGATCTCATCTACACATAGACCTCGCTCATGATGCCACTGTTGGGGAACGTTGCATGGCAAACAAAAAATTTCCTACGCACACTCAAGATCTATCCATGGTGATGAGCATCTACCAGAGGGAGAGTGGATCTACATACCCTTGTAGATCGCTAAGCGGGAAGCGTTAAGAAACGCGGTTGTTGTAGTCGAACGTCTTCGTGATCCAAATCACTGAGTGTCCCGTGATCTCATCACGATCCGTCCCACGATCCAATCACGATCCGTCCCACGAACTCATCACGATCCGTCCCGCGATCTCATCACGATCCGTCTCGCGATCTTGATCACGGTCCTTCCGATCTAGCGCCGAACGGACGGCACCTCCACGTTCAGCACACGTACAGCTTGATGACGATCTCCACCTTCTTGATCCAGCAAGAGGGAGCGGAGAGGTAGAAGAGTTCTCTGGCAGCATGACGGCACTGCGGCGATGGTGGTGGAGCTATTCCGGCAGGGCTTCGCCTAAGCACTGCAGAAAACCGATCTAGAGGAGAAGCTATGCACTAGAGGAACGGGTGGCACGTGGCTGAAAATCTTGTGCCAAAACCCTAAAATCCTCTAGTATATATAGGAGGAGAGGAAGAGGAGGCTTGGCTTCCAAAGAGGCAGCCCTTGGGTCGGCCAAACCAAGGAGGGAGGAGTCCTCCTCCTCCACTCCTAGTAGGATTAGGACTCCTTCCTTATTTGGCCCTTTTTTGCCTTTTTCCACCTTTTTCCTTTTGGGCTTTTCTTCCCAGCCGCATGGGCCTTGTGTGGGACTTCCACCAGCCCACAAAGGGCTGGTATTTACTCTCCCACAGCCCATATATCCTCTTGGGTCGAAATACCCCTCCCGATGGTCCCCCGGTACACTACCGGCACTCCCGGTACACTATCGATGAGCCCGAAACTTTTCCGGCGACCAAAACAGGACTTCCTATATATCAATATTTACCTCCGGACCATTCCAGTGCTCCTCGTGACGTCCGGGATCTCATCTGGGACTCCGAACAACCTTCGGTCACCACCATGCATAACTCTATACTACCGAAACGTCACCAAACCTTAAGTGTGCAGAATCTGCGGGTTCGAGAACTATGTAGACATGACCGAGACACCTCTACGGTCAATAACCAATAGTGGGACCTGGATGCCCATATTGGTTCCTACATATTCTAGGAAGATCTTTATCGGTCAAACCTCTATGTCAAGGATTCAATTAATCCCGTATGATGTTTCCCTTTGTTCTTCGGTATGTTACTTGCCCGAGATTCAATCGTCGGTATCGGTATACCTAGTTCAACCTCGTTACCGGCAAGTCTCTTTACTCGTTCCATAATACAAGATCCCGTGGCTAACACTTAGTCACATTGCTTGCAAGGCTTATTGTGATATTGTATTACCGAGGGCCCTGAGATACCTCTCCGTCACACGGAGTGACAAATCCCAGTCTTGATCCATGCCAACCCAACAGACACCTTCGGAGATACCTATAATGCACCTTTATAGTCACCCAGTTACGTTGCGATGTTTGATACACACAAGGCACTCCTCCGGTGTCCGTGAGTTGCATGATCTCATGGTCAAAGGAACATATACTTGACATGCAGAAAACAGTAGCAATAAACTGACACGATCATATGCTACGTTGGTAGTTTGGGTCTTGTCCATCACACCATTCTCCTAATGATGTGATCCCATTATCAAATGACATCTTATGTCCACAGCTAGGAAACCTTAAGCATGTTTGATCAACGAGCTAGTCTATTAGAGGCATACTAGGGACATGGTTTTGTCTATGTATCCACACATGCATCTAAGTCTCCGATCAATACAATTATAGCATGAATAATAAATGATTATCATGGACAAGGAAACATAATAATAACTAATTTATTATTGCCTCTAGGGCATATTTCCAACAGATACACATCACTAGGTTCATTGGCAAGTATTGAGAAACAACTATCCACTTGCTCGTCCATCATAAGACTAGTACTTCCTTTGGCACGAGTTGATGACGTCCATTGATATTTCATGATCTATCATTCTATTGTTCCTTGGATCATTATTAAGACCACCTTGTTCACTTCTTCAAAAACATTTGCGAGCCAATGTAGAAGCCCAAGTGAATTCCCTTTATTTAGTGAAACTTCTCTTTCATCATATCCACGAAAAGCTAACCCTTGCCACAAAAAAAACCCCAAGCATTGAAGGGAATATTTTAAGTGAGCTATAAATAGAACCTTGTCTTGTTTGGTGGTTGAAGCAACTGACTCTATGATATTTGTTTTTGGTGCAATGAAGAAATTATATTTCCCTTGAGCTTTGTTATGTGAGCTATTTGAAAGTGCGTGATATTGGCCGGGGTGATTCGTACATTTTAGCAAATTCTTGAATAAAGAAGTACTTTGTGAAGAATAACTCAAAGATAAACATAACGTATACAACTCATCCCCATGCACAATAGAGTGGTAGAAAAGTCATCATGACAAAATAGAACATGCATATTGAGTGGGGAGCATACATAGAGAGAAACGAGTGAAATGCATAGAGAATGAAAACAAACAGAGGTTGACAAAATTGGGAAAGTCTTCAGTCAAAGTAATCAAGAGGTGAACGGAATTCTTCAACATACAAATGAGGATATTAAAGGTTGAAGAAATAGACCCCTATTGCTCGATGAAGACAATGTATTTGTTCGACCATTTCTAGTTACTCTGACAACTATACATCTTGTTAGGGAGGCTTGAGATTCAACTTGGAAGAAACTTAGTCCCCTTATTCGCCTTGAGCCAAGGTCACTTAGACCTGAACCAATCACTCTTGGTAAGTCTTCAAGGTAGATTTCCAAAACCTTAAGAGACTTTTTCACCACCACACCACAATTTACTTTTGGATTCTCAAACCTTGACGCCTAACTGTGTAGAAGATCAGAATATTCAAAGGTAACAAGCATTAGATCATGCAGGACAATGTCTTTAGTGATGCTGAATCACTTTGGACTCTGGATGTTTGCGCTTTTTCCTCACTTGGGATTCTCTCAAATTCGTCGGAGGATGGGTTTCTCTAGAGGACACTTGTCAATACGCCACACCACAATTTCCTTTTGGATGCTCAAAACTTGACGCCTAACCATGTAGAAGATCATAATCGTCAAAGGTAACAAGCATTAGATCATATAGGAAAATTTCTTCAGTGCTCCTGAATCACTTTGTACTCTTGATGTTTGCATTTTTCCTCACTTAGGATTCTCTCAAATTCATTGGAGGATGGGTTTATCTAGAGGACACTTGTCAATATCTCTCTCAGAGCAGCCAACCAACAAATGGTTGTGGTCGGTGACTATTTATAGCCTGGGGACAATCCGACATGATGAGATATAAATGCCCTCCACACAAGACCATTGTCAGGATCGAGATCCACTCAATAATTGGCAATAGCGTAACAACTGTCGAAAATTTGAGCTCTCAATTTCCTCATGGTAAGAGAGTCTCACTGGCAAAAATTCTAACTTTTTAGTGATACCAATTTCATCAATGGCTAGAAGAACTTCGTCTCCGTCACTAAAGAACTCGACTACACTAGAAGAGATTTTAAAAGTCTTCACTTGAATAAATAGGTGTTGAGTTCGAGAATCACTTTGGAAATACACCTATGTATCACCTAGACCACCTTCAAAATTACGTTGTTCCCTATTGACTAACGACAAGAAGAAAGAAATTATGAAACCAAAGTCTTCAAGTTTCTAATTCTTCACTTCAATTTCTTCAAAGGGCGAAGCAATTTCTTCAATGTACATATACATTTTTAGGGGTCAACTCTCTTGGGTAAACCAAAATCTTCACATACTTTCTCTCATGTGTAATTCCCCTAACCCATTTGTCTTCGATAGTCCAAAATCACAAAGCAAGCACTAGATGCACTAACACTACTGATTCCACCTTCATTATTTCATAAAAATATCATTGTAATTTTCATTATGTTTGAGATGCTTTTTTTACTTCCGATGAACTCTTATAATAGATCCGATCATTTTCGCAAAAAGCTATCACACAAATTGTCTCCTTTATGTCAATTCGCTCACTAATTTATGTGACATGTGTGTCGACTCACCAACTCATAATGATGTGGTATTCAACATCGTGTCAGCATGGCATGTGTGCTCCATGACAGTGTTATACACTAGGGGTAGCACACTGAGGGGACATAGGTAAAGGACTTGCCGAGGGTTCCAATAATATCCCACGTATCTATAATATTTGATTTTTCCATGCGATTATATTATCAATCTTGGATGCTTTATATGCATTTATATGGTCTTTTATATCGTTTTTGGGAACTAACCTATTAACCCAGTGCCAAGTGACAATTGTTGTTTTCTGAGCATTTTTGGCTTTCCAGGAAACTAGTACCAAACGAGTCCAAACACTACAAAACTTTTTGATGATTTTTTCTAGACCAAAATAAGACCTGGAAGCTTCGGAGGGAGACCAGACGACACACAAGGAGACGACAAGGAACAAGGCATGCCCTGTTACCTTGTTGGACCCTCGTGGCTCCGTATGACCTAGTTCCACCCCTATAAATTCTTATATATTGGGAAAACATCAGTGAGCCATATGAAACACTTTTTCTGCCTCCACAAGTCTCTTTCCTGAGAGGCCATCTAGAGACCTTTTCTAGTGCCCTATATGAGGGGGAATCGATAAAAGAGGCCTTCTACATCAATCCTGTTGCCTCCATGATGATATGGAAGTAGTTCGCCACAAGCCTACTGGTCCATAGCTAATACATAGATGGATTCTTCTCTCTCTACGATCTTCGATACAAAGTTCATCGCGATCCCCGCGGTGATCTATTCAATGTAATCTTCTTTGCGGTGTGTTTGTTAGGACCCGATGAATTGTGTGTTTATGATCAAATTATTCATGAATGTTAATTGAGTCTTCTTTGAATTATTTTATGCATGATTATTATAGCTTACTATTTCTCTCCAATCTATTAGTTTGGTTTGGCCAACTAGATTGATTTATCTTTAGTGGGAATGGTGCGTTATGATGTGTTTAGTCTTGCAGTGCTCAATACCAGTGCTAGAAAGGGAGATGGCACATATTTGTATTGCTGACATTAAGGATAAAACAATGGATTTTATTCATATTAATTGAGTTCATTTTGCCTACATCATGTCATCTTGCCCCAAGCATTACTTTGTTACATACTTAATACTGTAGATGCATGATGGATAGAAGTCGATGAGTGGAGTAATAGTAGTACATGTAGGCAGGAGTCGGTCTACTTCCTTATGTACGTGATGGCCATATACATAATAATTGCCTTGAATAAGATGTCACTACTAGTCGCTATTATGTCAATTGCCTAATAGTATTTTGTCTACCCACTGTTTGATATCTTCAAGAGAGAAGCCTCTAGCAAAAACTATGGACCCCCCGTGTACTCAAATTATATTACAAAAACTTCAAAAATATTGCTTCCATTTATTTTATGTTATTTACTTTTATATTTATGTTATATATCTATTATTACTTAATCCTTGCAAGTAAAGAGTTCAAGCGGCTTGACAACCTTCTTGCCAACGTTGGGTGTAAGCATTTGGTTCTGTGTGTGTAGGTGCTGACGATGAGGGTTTTCTTAATACTACTATTGGTTCAAAAACCTTGGTTTCTCATTGAGGGATATAATTATCTCTACTTTTCTTCATCTCCTCTCCTCTTTGGGGAAAATGCCAACAGAGTTTACAAGCAGCAGGAAGAATTTATGGCGCCATTGCAGGGGAGTATCATCAAATCCTTGAGGTTCCTTCACACAATTTATATAAATAATTGTACTCTCATGCTTCAATTAAATATTTTTGAGAGTCTATGAAATGGTAATGGAAATATGCACGGGTTATAAGACTAGTCCAAAAAGGATAGGTTTTCAAGGAGGATACAATAAATACTTTCATGTAGCTCATTAAAAGAGAAATGTGGGTTAGTTATATAGATGTAGTAATATGAAAGGATATGAATACATGATTGTTTGCTGTTAGATATATTGGTATTAAGACATGTTATTAATTACTCATGTAAATATTGGTCATGGCATGGTGAAGATGTGTGAGCGTTCTTATGTCTAAATGAAATCCTATGTGCTTTTTGGGTCGGAGGCACACGATAGTTAACTCCTACCAACCTTATCCCTAGGGGTATGGGGTAGTACTTTGCTTCGAGAGAGCTAATAGGCTTTGCAATAAGTATATGAGTTCTTTCTGACTAATGTGAACCCATAGATATGCGCACTCTTACATTTCCATACTTGCTAGCCTCTTCGGTACAATGCATTGCCTATTATCACCTTGATGATCGGTGCAGCTTTTCCCGGTGCATCCAAACCTCATGATATGATACGCTCTATGAAACATAAGACACCCTATATCTTCCTCAAAACAGCCACCATACCTACCTACATGACATTTCTATAACCATTCTAAGAAATATTGCCATGCAACTTCCACCGTTCCGTCACATGACTTGTGTGTTCATCATCATATTGCTTTGCATGATCATGTAGCTGACATAGTATTTGTGGAAAAGCCATCATTCATCATTACCTACATGTTATGTTAGATCATTGCACATCCTGATACACTATCAGAGGCATTCATATAGAGTCATCTTGTATAATAATTCATATAGATACACCGCCAGAGGCATTCATACAAACTAGGAGACGACAAGGCAACAATGTTAGAACATTGTGGCCCCATGTTTGGTTTTGAAAATTGATGAAAACCCCTATGTATTAATGGTTGCCTTGTCTTATATTCGAAGGATTTGTCCATAGGTATTTCTTGAAGTCCATTTGTTGGTTTCAAGGAGTTTATGAGATGACCAAGGTGGTATTCAAGGATTTATCCAAAGATTGGTCATGTGAGAGCTGAGCTTATTGCAAGCATGTATTCAAGAATAAGATTATGGGAACATTCATGTTTTCCTTAAAGACATCATCTTTATGAATATATAAAATATGTCTCAAGACTAAGTCAAAGAATGAATCAAGTTGATCAACACACAAAGGGTACACACAAAGGGAGGGATCGAGTGATCCCATGGTATGGTAAGCATTGTCCATTATGATTTGTGCACTAACCCATGGTCTATCTGAGAGTTCTATGTGAGGTTAGGTATGTGTCCATGGGCTTGCGTCAAGAGGAAGATCTCATACAACCCATGGAGGATCACATCAAGTGGTGATCGTCATCAAGATTGCAGTGTGCAAGTTCAAGGGAAGCATTGATAACACACAAGTGTAGGGGATCATTTGTAGCCTTTTCGATAAGTAAGAGTGTCGAACCCAATGAGGAGCTAAAGGTAGAACAAATATTCTCTCAAGTTCTATCAACCACTGATACAACTCGACGCACACTTAACGATTGCTTTACCTAGAACAAGTATGAAACTACTTTGCAGGAATAAAATTAGAAGTACTTTGCAAGATAATAAAGAACGTGGAAATAAAAGTTAGTTGTTGTTTTAATAAAAGTAAATAGTTTCATAGAAAGCCTTTTGTGTAACACAAGAGAAGGATTGTCCATAGGCAATTGAATATGATACGATAGATACTTGTTATATGCACTTATCATTGGAACTCTAGCAATCATTCGCAACTACTAAAGATCATTAAGGTAAAACCCAACCATAGCCTTAAGTATCAAGTCCACTTTACTCTCATACGCAACAACCCACCTACTCGGGTTTATGCTTCTGTCACTCAAGCAACCCACCATAGGAAAATCATGAACATATTGCAACAGCCTACAGTAGGGATCCCTCATGCTTGCGCGACATGAAGAGCACCATAGGACATCACCATATCAACATACAATACACATCCATAACATCATACCACAATTAACCTGTTGGACAAAAGCGATCTACTCAAACATCATAGGATAGCCAAATATCATTGGGAAATAATATCTGGAGTTGAGCACCATGTTTAAGTATAGATTACAACAAGTAAGAGAGGTGTTACACCGCTGCATAGCGGGGGGGAGAGTTGGTGTTGACGGCGGCAAGATTGTTGATGTAGACCGCCGTCACGATGATTGCCCCAGCAGTGTTCCGACGCCACCGAGAGAGAGGGGAAGAGAGTCCCCTCCTTCTTCTTCTTCCTTGGACTCCCCCTAGATGGGAGGAGATTTCCCCCTGTGGTCCATGGCCTCGATGGCAGCGGAGGGGCGGGAGCCCCTCCTAGATTGGATCTCCCTCTCTGTTCTCTTTTGTTTCGCTTTCCTGTTTCTGGCCGAAAACCATTTCTTATATTCCTAGAGATCTGTAACTCTGATCGGGCTGAAATTTTGAGGGGATTTTATAAAAAAAATAGCTTTCTTGCGCCTGAAGGAGAGCTCCGACAGACATACGAGGTGGGAACTGTCCACCAGGCCATGTTTGGGCTCTAGGTCGCGCCCTGGTAGAGGGTGGAGGTTGTGGGACTCTGTTTGCATTGATTCCACTTCTCAAAATTCATAAATATTCCAAAAAAATCTCCATAAATTTTTATCGCGTTTGGACTTTGTTTGATATGGAATTTATGTGAAACAAAAAATACACAAAAACAGGAACTGACACTAGGCACTGGATCAATAATTTAGTCCAATAAATCATATAAATTGTTGCCGAAAGTATGTAAAAGTTGTATAATATTGGCATGAAACAATAAAAAATTATAGATACAACGGAGACGTATCAAGCATCACCAAGAGATTATGCGTGAAGCTTGCCGTCCATTGTGGTGACAATGGACTTGTGAAGATGTGCCGAATATTGGCTCACCCATTGTAAAGTATGGTGGAGCAATCGACTAGTATTCATCGAGCCAGCGGAATCAATAAAGATGGTCCGATCCAAGGAAGTGAAGATCACCATCATCTGGCTCATGTGAACTTTGTGCAAGGTATATGTTTGCCCTTGATAGGTTTTCTATTTTGCCGGTCTCATGGTGGTAGTTGGGAGACCGGGTTATAGGATCGATTGTCGTACGATCAAGGGGTGATCTCAAGTAAGTAGCTTGATCGTATCGTTTGTTGAGATATGAAACCATTTGCATCCTTGCATCATCTTTATTGGTTCTTGTTTGGTGTTTCTTGTTGTGAGTTTTAGAGCTTATTGTCATCTTCATAACAAGCTTGAGTTCATCAAAAACGGAGTTCATATGCATCTTCTATGATGTTTTCGATGTTGGAATTTATACAGGTTCTTCTCTGATGGATATTTCAGTCCTCTATATCATAGAAATACTCCCCATGTCGATGTTTGGACAGTATTTGTCGTCTTCTATCCAACAAGATTGAGTTTGTTCAATTCGGAGGTCATTTGCAAAAGTTATGCGAGTTATGGTGTTCCTACATTCATCCATTTACTCTGTTATGTTCCTGAAGGAAACAAGCGGTTGTACCGTGCTCTCCAGTGGTAGTACCGCCTATAGTGTAAGTGGTTGTACCACTCTGGGTAAGCGGTAGTACCGCCCCCAGAAGGTAGTACCATTGCCTAGTACCGCGCTTTGTACTGTTGCCTGTGAAGTCTCGACTTTTCGTGTCAGACTAGGCGGTTGTTGGGACGGTAGTACGGCATAGTTGTAGCGCCTATAAGAGGTATTACTACCCACAACTACCGCTCAACTACCGCCTAACCTTATGGACTCAGAACTCTCAACGAACTTATGGGTGGTAGTAGGGCGAGGAACTACCACTTACAAGAGGTAGTACCGCTCTTGCGAGCGGTAGTACCACTTCAGCAATACTGCCCATGTTCCTGCCGTTGTCCCGCATCCGAGGGCCTCTACACTGCAACCCCAGCAGTAGTACCGCTGGGTCGAGGGGCGGTACCACTCCAACGGCACTACCAGCTCGTGGCCTTGTGCCATTGCACTGTGAAGCAGGCACAACCGCCCAAACGGTAGTACCGCTCTCATGAGAGGTAATACCGCTTGTGTGCGGGCTGAGGGGATAATGGTTGAATTTTCCCCACCTATAAAAGGGGATCTTCTTCCCAATGGACCTCATAATTTGAGCTCGTATTTGGCCCCCATTGTTGACCTTCTTCGAGCTTGCTATCTCTCAAACCCTCCAATGATTCTTGCTAGTTCTTGAGATAAAAGAGAGAGGAGATCTAGATATATATTTGCACCAATCACTTTCTCCTCTATGTGAGGGAAACCCCTTGGATCTAGCTCTTGGAGTTCTTTGCGAGCTCCTTATTCTTTCTCTCATATCCCTCTATAGCTTTTGTTGTTGTGTTGGGATTTGGGAGTGAGGGACTTGACCACATCGTATATTCTTGCCATGGCATTAGTTGCATCACTTTGAGTTCTCAACGATGATACATGGATGTGAAAAGTTGAGAAGCTTATTACTATTGGGTGCTTGTTACCCTAGAGGCCTAGAGCTTGTTCCTCTTTCGTGCTTTGGCGCCCTAGACAGTTGGTGGTGCCTCGAAGCTCAATTATATTACAAAAACTACAAAAATATAGTTGTCATTTATTTTCTAAAATTTACTTTTATAATTATATTATCTATCTATTAGTGTTTAATCCTTGCAAGTAACGAGTTCAAGGGGCTTGACAACCCTCTTGCCCATGTTAGGTGCAAGTGTTTGGTTCTATGTGTGCAGGTGTTGATGACGAGGGTTTTCTTAATACTCCTATTTGTTCGATAACCTTGGTTCGCACTGAGGGAAATACTTATTTCTATCGTGCTACATCTCCTCTCCTCTTTGGAGAAAATCCCAACGCAGTTTACAAGTAGCAGGTCCGGGTGGAGAAGGTGGGGTTGAGAGGCACAAGGCCATCAACAAGGGGATGCCTGAAGAAGAAAATAACCATCTTGCGACCATCTTGCCACCCAATTCAAGGGTGGAAGCATCCTATATCGCATCTCTCCTCCTGTAAAACCCTAGCCTCCACTTTCTATATAAGGGGAGGCTAGAGGGCCTCGTCCCCATGGAATCTAGTCTAATCCTAGACTAGAGAACCCTCGGTAGCAAACCCATCAACACCATTGTGTTCCCGCACACGAGGTATACCATTACCATCAATAACAAAAAGAAACATGATGTAAGGTTTTACTCTCCGAATTCCAAACCTAGGTAGTTATGTCTATGGGCTCTGGCCTGATACTTCCGGACAGATCACGCACCCTACCGATGGACCTGTTGATTCTTTGCTCTCTTATTTGATGCACCAGACACGAGGCATGTTGGCTGGATAACGAACCCGAGATGAAGATTTGTATTCGACCGACCAATTCACGCTCGAGCAAACTTTCATGTTTCGCTCTTTAGAGCATGAGGTCGATGATCGGGGGCTACTCTACGATGTCACACCACCATCCTTTATCGACTACATGTGGTTAAGCATGCTCGAATTCGCCTTCTAAAGAGAAGGCTAACACCCTGCATTCAGTCATGGATCGTCCCACATCACAAAGAAATACGTACGGGATCTCGCCTGCAAGGAAAAAGATGGAAAGTCCATCAAGTAAAATCCATCGGTGTATAATGAGAGACAAACATCTTCTGAAGCAAAGTCACCAACCCAACCATTTTAGTGATACCATTAGTAGAGCCAGCCACACGCATTCACTTGCTAATGCCATGTTGTTAGGGTCCAGTGAGAGTTGCAATCAAAATCAAGGTAGTTGGGACAGGCTAGGCACTCGATATGGAGTTGAAGGCCCAAAACACCTTCCCCTTGTCAATCTCCTTCCTCCTTAGTTTTCACTTCTCACGGAAGCATCCAGATAGCCTGCACGGGCCGGAGAATCACAATGGTGCCGCTTGCAGGAGCCATCATCGCCTACCAAGGTACAACAACCCGAGGCATCGGAGAAAACTCTTACAACGCTCTTGTCCGAGGGCGGGTGATACTTGTGATATGTTTTGGGTTTTCCATTAGAGGAACGGGTAATTGTAGAACAATACAAGTAAGTATTTCCCTCGGTGAAGAAACCAAGGTTTATCGAACCAATGGGAATATCAATCCACAACCGTCTTCCGCGACTATACACAAAAGAGCAAACAACTTACACCCAGCGCGGCAAGAGGGTTGTCAATCCCGTTGATCTCATTATTTGCAAGCAAGTGAAGTGTGCAGACAATACTATATAATTGTAAATTGCCAATAAAATAAAAGGTAAACAATGGCAGCAAGGTAATGATAGGTTTTGTAAATATATAAGTGAATAGACCCCGGGGCATAGTTTTCCCTAGCGACATCTCTCATGTAGGCATGGTGGGTAAACAAATTACTGTTGGTCAATTGAGAGAAAAGCACATAGTTATGTGTTATTCACAACAGTGATCATGAGTATATAGACATCACATCCATAAGCAAATAGGCTAACTCTTGCCTGCACCTATTACTATTACTCGACTTCAAGAGCGCTTCTATGCTTGCCTCTCTAGGTATTAAGTTCATGACAAACAGAGTAATGCTTGGAGAACAATGACATGATGTAGACAAATTAAACTCAATCAATATGAATAAACACCATCATTTTGTCCTTAGTGGCAACAATACCAAGACGTGTGTTGTCCTCTTCTGTCACTGGGATATAAAGCACTACCAGATTGAACCCACTACAACGCACCCCTATTAGTGAAGAAATATCAGTCTAGTTGACCAAACTATTTCAATATATCGGAGAGACTTTTGAATCTATAATGATCATGAAAATAAGAATCATAATATTCAGAGGTGACTCAAATACTTTTCATGAATAATTTGAAACATAAACCCACAATTCATCGTCTCCCAGCAAACGCACTGTATAACAGAATTACATCGGAAGAGAGAGATAGCCATCTAGGTACTAACTACGGACCCGTAGGTCTATGGTGAACTACTCACACATCATCATCAGGGCAACAAAATTAATGAAGAGGCCCTCTGTGATCGACCCCCTCTAGTAGGGTGCCAGAACGGAGCTCTAGATGGGATTGTGGCGAAAGAAAGACTTGCAGCAGTGGAAACAGTGTTTCGGGATACCCTCCTAGGGTTTTTGGAATATGTGAATTTATAGGCCATAGAACGGGGGTAGGAGGGCCACCAGGGAGGGACAAGCCATCAGGGCATGCCGACCCCCCTTGGGTGCGCCCTGTTGGTTTGTGCCTCCCTTGTGCGGCCTCTGTTCCTCTCCCGAAGCTTCCACATCTTCTTTTGGTCCAGAAAAAATCATAAAAAAGTGTCGGGGCAATTGGACTTCATTTGGTATTGTAAACCTGGAAAGTAAAAAACACGCAGAAAACAACAACTGGCACCGGGCACTGGGTCAATAGGTTAGTGCTAAAAAATAATATAAATTGGTAAAACTTTTCTCAAAAAGTATCCTAGAATGTAATATCATGGAACAATAAAAAATTATAGATACGCTGGAGACGTATCAGCATCCCCACGCTTAATTCATGCTCGTCCTCGAGTAGGTAAATGATAAAAACAATTTTTTTGATGTTACATGCTACCCAATATGTAATCCTTTGCATGCATGCTCATTGAGAAACGATGAATTAACAAACATCAACATAGTAATATTTATAGGCACACGTAACAAAATCATCAATTTTTCAAAGTATACGATCCTAAAATAATGTTTACCCCCATTCATTTTATCATATTAGCAAGGCATGGATCCGTCTTCACTACATTAATACAAATGTCAAGCACCACGGTGTCCAAGTCAGGCAATTGGATTGAACTTTTTCAATGTGCATCAACTTTTTATTCTTCACGCAATACATGAGCGTGAACCATGGACATAACATAAAGATGGAATAGAATATGGTTGTAGATATCAAAGCGATAAAAGTGGAGAAGATGGGCTCGCATCAACTAGGCATATCTACAGGCTATGGATATGCCCATATATAGATGCCAATGTAGGGAGTAGGGATTGCCATGCAAATGATGCACTAGAGCTATAAATGTATGATAGCTTAACTGAAGCTAAGTGCGGTGTGCATCCAACTTGCTTGCTCATGAAGACCTCGGGCATTTGAGGCAGCCCGTCATCAGAATATATAATCCAAGTTTATAATAATGAAAAATTAATTCCCACTAGCATATGAAAATGACATAACATGAGACTCTCTATATGAAGAACAAGGTGACACTTTGAGGCACACGTGTGTTAAAGGATAGTACGAAAGTCCCTTCTCTATTTTTCTCTCTTTTTCATTTTTCATTTTTATGGTGGAATCATTTGGCCTCCCTCATTTTTATTTCCTCACTTGTAAAATTCTCTAATAATGATGATCATCACATTTTTATTTACTTACAACTCAATATGACAAACTATGAAACAATATGACTCAATATGAATGCCTCTGGTAGTGTGCCAGGATGTGCAATTATCTAGCATGACATGTATCAAAAATATGCTGAACGGTGGCTTTGCCATGAATACTATGTCAACTCTATATGATCATACAAAGCAATATGATGATGAACAAACTAGTCATGTGATGTAACGGTGTAATTTGCATTGCAATATATCTCAGAATGGCTATGAAAATACCATAATAGGTAGATATGGTGGCTGTTTGAGGAAGATATAAGAAGGCCTATGTGTGACAGAGTGCATCATGTCATAGGTTTTGGATGCACCGGCGAAGTTTGCATCGATCCTCGAGGTTAGAATGGGAAAGACACAGTACGGAAGAGGCTAGCAAAATATGAGGTGGTGAGATTGCATATGTCCATGGGTTAACATTAGTCATGAAGAACGCATATACTTATTGAAAAGTTTTACTAGTTTTATCACAAACCAAAGTAGTACTTGCATGCCCCAAGGGATGAGGTTTGGAGGAGTTAACCATCGCGCACCTTCGACCGAAACAACACTAGAATTTAAAAGAGGAATGAAAATGCTCACACATCCCCACCATCCCTTTTTAATATTTATACAAATAGGAAATTAACACCTATTAATACCGATACTTTTATGAATCAATAATGATGCACTCACACCTTTTTCACATTACCACATCAATATCATTAACCCACAATTTCAGTTTTATGTGCTACATGATGGTTTTGATTATCACTCATTGAATACCTATAATTTTTGGACTAGTCTTATGACCCATTCAAATTACCTTCACTTTCTATTAAACCTGAAACAAATATAAGTGAAGAACGAGAGTGTAATTATTTCTCAAAAATCTATATGGCACCGTGCTCAAAAAGATATGAGTGAAGTACTAGAGCAACTACTAAGCTCAAAAGATATAAGTGAAGCACACAGAGTATTCTAAAAAATTATGATGAAGGTGTCTCTCCCAAATAGGTGTGTCCGGCAAATGATGATTGTGTCAAACAAAAAATAAAAGTAAACAAAAGCAAACAACGCTCCAAGCAAAAACAATATCATGTGACAGATAAAAATATAGCTCCAAGTGACATACTAATGGATTGAGACGAAAGAGGGGATGCCTTTCGGGGCATCCCCAAGTTTAGATGCTTGATTCTTCTAGAATGTTACCTTGGGGTGCCTTTAGAATCCCCAAGCTTAGGCTCTTGCCTCTCCTTATTCCTTTTCCATCGTGATAACACCCAAAACATTAAAACTTCAATCACACAAAACTCAATAAAACTTTGTGAGATCTGTTAGTATAAGCAATATATCAAATAGTTTAGGTATTGTTATAAATCGATTCATATTTAATTATTTCATAATAGGTACTATATTCTAACTTCTACATGGCCTATATCCCCCGATATAATCCATAGCGTAATCAAAACAACCAAACTATGCAAGCAAAAAACAGAATCTATCTAAAACAAAACAATCTGAAGATATTTGTAGAGAACCTATACTCGTGTAACTCTAAAAATTCTGAAAAATTAGGACAACCTGAATAATTTATATAGAAATACTTTGTAATAAGTAAAGATCAAAAGGTTGTTTCTGTAAAATCAGAGAAATTTTGCACTGGACGCTAAAGTTTCTGATTTTGCATCGTATCAATCTACTCATCTTATGAGTCATCCACAAGGCTTTACTTGGCACAAACACTAATTAAAACATAAAAAAACAATCATTATAGAGGCAATAATAATTTTATCACACACAAACATAAAGTAAAAAGCAAAAAAATAAAGATAACTATTGGGTTGCCTCCCAACAAGTGTATTGTTTTATACCCCTAGCTAGTCATAATGCATAGTTTCAAGTGTTGTCATCTTTGACATCAAGCTCTTTGATAACACAATCATTGTTAGGAACAATAGGAGGGTTGAAAATAGGGTCTTTTATCAGGTTTATAAAGTTGGGGTGCACACTAATCATTTTGTGATCTTCGTTTCTTTTCCTAGGAGGAGTACTAATGCTCTTGGGAATATAGATGAATTTGGGATTTTATTTTTAGAAGTACTAGCATTTTCCTTTGAGGGTGTGAAAGCGGAGCCTAGTTTATCAATGACTTCCTCCATTTTATCAATCCTATTCAATGTTTGTTCTACCCTCTCATCAATAATTATGTCCTTCTCCTTTAAAGTTTTCAAAGTCATTCCTACCCGTGACCAAAATTGAGTGATATGATTATGATGTTTTTTATCTAACTCCTCAATTTGTTCACTAATAATCATTTTCTTCTCAGTAGCATCAATCCTCTACATAACATGTTCCAAGGTCAAAATAGTTTCATTATTGACAATAGGTGGTGCTCGTACAAGATTTTCAATAGCATTATAAGCATCCAAAGTGTGACACGTTAAGAAATTGCTACCAGTAATGTTGTCACGAATAAACCTATACCAGGTTGTCACACCCGCATAAAAAATATGAAGCAAGGTTGTAGTGGATTGCTTATGAGTTGATTTATTTTGAGCATTGAAAATCCTATGACATGCATCTTTCAAATATACTCCCCCCTTTGTTTAAAATTTAGTACCTCATTATCGGGCGCAACGAGAACACAAGAAGAACTATATATAGTAACAAGCAACAAGCAAAATAACAACAAGCAAAGATGAATATTTTTTGTTTTTTTCGTTTTTTATGAAGCAAACTAAATATAACAGCAAATAAAAAGAAGAACAAGTGAATGATAATTTGTGTGTAGTTACTTGATAGTTGGTGATGATATTCCCCAACAACGGTGCCAGAAATCCTTCCTGATACTTTTGATCTGCATTGGGTTTTCCATGAAGAGGAACGAGTAATTGTAGCACAATAAGGGTACATAAATCCCTCCGTTAAGAAGCCAAGGTTTATGGAACCAATGGTAATATCAATCCACAACCGTATTCAATGTCTATACACAAAAGAGCAAACAACTTGCACCCAACGCGGCAAGAGGGTTGTCAATCCCATTGATCTCATTATTTGCAAGCAAGTGAAGTGTGTAGATAGTAGTAGATAATTGTAAATTGCAAAATAAAATAAAAGGTAAATAATGGCAGCAAGGTAATAATAGGTTTATTAAATATATAAGTGAATAGACCCGGGGGTCATAGTTTTCCCTAGTGGCATCTCTCATGTAGGCAACATAGTGTGTGTAAACAAATTACTGTTGGGCAATTGATAGAAAAGAATATAGTTAGGAGAGAGGCGTTTTGGCTCTTGGGTGCATCTCCACCCGCGCCGACGAAAAAAATCAAAACAAATACTAAAAAATTAAAAAAAATCCATTTTTTGTGTGCTAGATAATTTGATGCGTGAGGAGCGCTCCGAAATTCAACTTATTTGGAGATCTGAGCAGCTCTCGGCAAAAAAGACAAATCGGGGTCTGTAAAAATGGTTTAGTGTTCACGAACTTTTTTGACCCGATTTGTCTTTTTTGTCGAGAGCTGCTCAGATGTCCAAATAACTTAAAATTTGATCGAACCTCATGCATCAAAATATCTACCACACAAAAAATTGACATTTTGTGAATTTTCTAGTATTTTTTTTATTTTTTCGTGAGCGGGAGCAACTGAGCCCGAGCTCAGTGTTGGATTTTCGCATAGTTATGTGTTATTCACGGCAATAATTATGTGTATATAGGCATCACGTCCATAAGAAAATAGTCTAACTCATGCTTGCACCTATTACTATTACTCCACTTCAAGAGCGATGTTATGCTTGCCTCTCTACGTATTAAGTTCATGACAAACAGAGTAATGCTTGGAGAACCATGACATGATGTAGAAAAAGTAGACTCAATCAATATGAGTAATCCCCAATCGTTGTATCGTTAGTGGCAACCATACAAAGACGTGTATTCTCCCCTTCTGTCACAAGGATATAGAGCACTACAAGATTGAACCCACTACAACGCACCCCTCTCACTGAAGAAATATCAATCTAGTTGGCCAAACGATTTTAATAGATCAGAGAGATTTAGAAGCTATAATGATCATACAAATAAGAATCATAATATTCAGAGGTGACTCAAATACTTTTCATGAATAATTGGAAACATAAACCCACAATTCATCGGATCCCAACTAATGCACTGTAGAAGAGAATTACATCGGATAGATCAAAGCGAAGATGCGATGCTCATTGTATTGAAGATCAAAATAGAGAGAGATAGTTATCTTGGTACTAACTACGGACCTGTAGGTCCGTGGTGAACTACTCACACATCATCATGAGGGAAGCAACATTGATGAAGAGGCCCTCCATGATTGACCCCCCTCCGACAGGGTGCCGGAATGGAGCTCTAGATGGGATCGCAGCGAAACAGAAACTTGCAGCAGCAGAAAAAGTGATTCGTGATGGCCTCCTAGGGTTTTTGGAATATATGTGAATTTATAGGCCAGAGAACAAGGGTAGGAGGGCCACCAGGGAGGGACAACCATCAGGGCGCGTCGATCCCCCTGGGCGCCCCCTGTTGGCTTGTGCCTCCCTCGTGTGGCCTCCGGTCTTCTCAATAAGCTTCCAGGTCTTCTTTTGGTCCAGAAAAAATCATAAAGAAGTTTGGGGCAATATGACTTCGTTTGGTACTGTAAACCTAAAAAGTAAAAACACGCAGAAAACAACAACTGGCACTGGGCACTGGGTCAATAGGTTAGTGCTAAAAAATAATATAGATTGGTAAACTATTACTCAAAAGTATCCTAAAATGATAATATAGCATTGAACAATAAAAATATATAGATACGTTGGAGACGTATCAGTGGGCGCGGCGCCTTTGAGGCATTCCACAAGCAAAGCGTCGTCAATTCCGGGGTCTCGATCCTTTGCCCGGACGACCAGGCGGTTACAGCGTTCATCCTGAGGTTCAACATCGTCACCATCAACAGCCATGTCGTGTTTCTTCTGTACCACAGACTGACGATGGCTTACCCAGAGGAGCTGCTCAGGAGCAACTCGGGGGCGTTTGACCAAGGTTGTAGAAAACAATATGAACATTTACAGTAAAAAATGATGATATATGAAACGATGAATCCAATGGTATTGATTTGGTGGTGTATATGTTAATATATTTTTCTACAAACTTGTTGAAAGTATTTTGGACCAATAGTCAAAAAAGTATTTAGGATTTGACTTTCTCATGGTCGAGCCGGCAAAATCCAAGGCCGTGTGCGAAACTCTAAAATAGGCCCTACCCCACTTAAAAAATATATACGAATATAACTATAATAATGTTCAGATCATAATATCTTACATAGCAATGGGAAACATCAAGAATCATACCTATTCTTGGTTGTCAAGTCTTCACTTAAAAACACCATTCTTTTAGTGTTCCTTGAAGCAAAATCTTCAGTAATATCCTCATAATCAATCTTCTCCAATACTTTACTCTCAAGTGCTATTGTGGCCAAATCAGTAAGTCTTTGTTGTGTCAATCTTCTCCAATACTTCACTCTCAAGTGTTGTTATCATAAACTTGTCCTCTCAGCTCATCTATATCAAGATCAAGAAGATTTAGCTCATTCTGTAGCACTTCAAACAGTCCTTGCCCAGTCGTATCAATTGCATCTAAAAATCCTAAAGATGATTCTTCTATGCAAACATTACTTGAAGATGAATCCACATATCTTATGATTACAGACATTTGTTCTTGATTGCTTGCATCGGGGATACAATCAAGTATGACAAAGAAATACACTGTATTCTTTATTTTCTTAATAATCCCATACTTAATGGCGGAAGCAGTCAAATGTATCAACTCATTCTGAGTCTTAGAATCCAGATAATGTGCATGAGTTTCTTCATTTGTAATACGGCGAATATGCTCCTGAATAACCGGGTCATATTCAGCCAACATCTCAACCAAATCCAATAAATTTCCATTATTGTCTTCATACGATTTACTATTGGTACCACAGAATGCTACATTATGCATGGAAAGAAATTTTACGATGCAAACAATTTTAAACAAAACTTTTCTCCAGTGGTCCTTTTCACTCTCAATATTCCGTTGCGCAGCTATATCAATAGTTTGATGCGTTTGCAATCTACTATGCAACTCATACCAATTGGTCACATTCAAAACATGATATGCACTAGTCTCATGCTCTTTAAGTCTAGTGCCAAGATGTGTCCAAACATGATATGCACTAGTCTCATGCTCTGACGATGGCTTACCCTGAGGAGCTGCAATATTATTATGTCTTCCTGACCATCTCTTGGCCTAGGATCATTTTCAAAATTATTAACACGTCCATGCCCTTGATCAAGTGACTGATTATTGCAGGACACTTGGTTTTTTTTATAACATACTTATCCATATTTCCAAACCGAGACTGAGTTAAGTCCTTCACTTTTTGTTTCTTCCCACGCTTTTGGTAACTAGATTCATGTTTTCTAAGTGAAAACATAACTCGTATCTTGGAATGCTAGACACCTAATCAATGAGAATAATTAAATTAGCTACAAAGTTTCAGCAAAACTATATACGAGATCGAAAATTGAAACTCACGGCGAAGGTGAAGGGCTCACGAATCACCGGCAATCGACGGTAAATATCATTGAGCAATGATATTTACGTTAAAGCACACATAACCTTTTAGTATAACACCGTCAGTCCTTTACGATGGCTTCAATGTAACACAAGGCGCTAAATATCATTGCTCAAAGTAAAATCCACTGTAACTCAATTATGAACGCAAGTTCACGTGTGCAAACATACCATGACGTGTCAAATTTCACCGCACACGAAGTTTCGTGGAAAGTCCCACAAAGTAAAACCCATCAGTGTACAATTTCCTCAATCGGAGACACACATCTTCTGTGGCGAAGTCACGAGGCCAGCCATTTCATGATACTAGTAGGCAGAGCCATCCCCTCAAAAAAAAAGGAAAAAAAAAGTAGACAGAGCCAGCCACGCGCATTCACTCGCCAGCACCATCTAATGAGCGTCCAAAGCAAATAGGAATCGAGGTAGTAGTTGCGATAGGCTAGGGCATTGGGTCTGGGCTCTGGAGTAGAAGGCCAGCCAAAAACCCTCTTTTCCCCTGTTCATCTCCATGCTCCCTCCTCACTTCTCAGGGAAGCACCCAAGGACGGCGTGCACGGGCCGGAGAAGCACAATGGCGCCGCTCGCCGGAGCCGCCGTCGCCTCCTGCAGCATCCTGCTCCTCCTGCTCGTCCCCTGCGCCCAGGGCCAGGGGCAACCACCCGAGGCGTCGGAGGAGGCTTGGGCCGAGGGGCAACCACCCGAGGCGTCGAAGGAGGCTTGGGCCGAGGGGCAACAACTCGTGGCGCCGGAAGAGGCTCTTACGACGCTCCTGTCCGAGGGCGGGTGCGGCGCCTTCGCCGGCCTCGTCGCCGCGACGGCCGGCGTGGGCGAGGCGTTTCGCGAGCAGAGCGCCCACAACTCCGGGCTCACGATCCTCTGCCCGGACGACCAGGCGATGGCGGCGTTCATCCCGAGGTTCAACAGCCTCACGGTCGGCGGCCAGGTCGTGCTTCTTCTGTACCACGGACTGACGGAGGCTTACTCCGAGGAGATGCTCAGGAGCAACGAGGCGGCGTTCACGGTTGATGGGGGGAACATTCTCACCTTCCGTGAGCACAGGGACACGCTGATAGTTTCTTCGTGGCCGCCGTCGTCACGGAGCGAGGCCACGATCACCAAAATGACCGTCGACGACGACCATCTCGCTGTCTACCTCATCGACGCCGTGCTGATTCCGACAGCGCCTGAGCCTGACTCCCCGTTCTGGGACATATTGATATGCGCACCTTTGCTAGTATTCTTTGGGGTCCCTGCCTTGTGAGTTTTCTTTCCTTACGCTTAATTAGTTATATTACTGTACCTCTTGTCATGCTCTAGATTCTAATAATTACTTTCGGCATTACATCCACGAACCCACTTCTCTGAATTTATATATCAGTAGATCAGTACTAGTACATTTGTGACTTGCCGACGTGCTCACCAAAAGGACCTGCATTTTTTACTTCTCATATGGCACATCTACCATATAAGCAGGCTAGTGGCTGTCAGTTGCTAACTTATTCTGCTTATACAACATAACCATCATGTGCACGCAGCAAGTGTAAATAGAGATAGTGTGCTTGTATTTCCTACCATTGGTGTTCGATTTATAAACCCATGCTAGCTTACAAGTAAATTTTTTAGGAGAAGTGACACATTTATATTAATGAAACCCGTAAATTACAAAACCAAAAATGCTACACTCATAGAACTTTACAGTCTTTTACGGGCTGCATCTCTCTGGATGCATCTAGAGAAATAGCACACTAACACTAATTAGGCTACCAGATCCGGCGAAAGCCGTCCTCTGCCACAGGCTGCCGGTTCTACACCTACGTGCCTATGTATAAACCGTGTACATTCAGTCAACACTAATTTAGATTTGGGCTTTCTGTACGTAGGTCAATTTCTTTTATGAACATTAGTTTTTAACTCAACTGTTATGCTCTCTGAATCCAAGGGGTATGTGTTAGTCTTCATTGGGTTTTCGCCCCACTGTAAACTGCTCGATGACGAGTGTTTACAGTGGGTTTCCAAGTGATGCCGTGAACTCACTTTCTCCTTTCTAGTCACGTGGATCTGTCTAAGACTTTCGAATTTCCGTTATGATCAGTAATGAAAAGGGGTTATGCCCGGTTTAAAAAAAATGTGTTAGCCTTTGTACTGAAGCAATGCTTGACCGGGTGCTTGGTTGAATTGCTCCAGCTTTTCCAACTGTATATATGTTTCCTCTGCAGATTCTTGCTGCTGCGTGCACTTGTATATCTTTGTTCTCTCATGTGTCGGCTCAGGAGATGGTGTCGAGATCGCGTTACTACCTACATTTCGGCGGCCCGTGTCACTCCACATGAGCAGCAAGAACATTAGTTTGTGGCCGCTTCTGCGCCTCCCGGGTCGTTGCCAGATTTGACAGTTGGTGTATATAGTGGTGTTCGATGTATATATAGTGGTGTTCAGCTGGGTGGTGGCACGATCAGTTTATGAAGCTGCACGATCTAGGACGATGATTTACCTAAACACTTGAGATCTCCTGTCTTTCGTGTGATTTTTCTATGTATATATATTTATATCTATATATCTTTTGCCGGGAACACTTATAGTGTTTACTTACTTTTAAATCTGGGCCTCGTTTGCCTGTACAAAATGTTGGTGACCATGAGTTTGATATGTAGTAGTAGTAGTAGTATGTTTAAGGCTTTGCTGGAACTTCTATCCGTCCATGGGGGTTGCATTAGCATTTTTTGTTGCTGTATTGGGTCATTAAAGAGAGGGTGGCATGCTAGATGGGGGAGGGGTTCCATTTTATTGACCACATTTTTTTTTGAACCTTTATTGACCATAGCTACTTTCAACAGCTTTCGAAAATTATATACATATATATCCTTCAACAGGTTCAGGCTCGTTTTCACCAAAGGCGCCCCGGGTTACACGAGAACTGGCAATAGCCACGTCCTGTTTGAGTAGTCTCGTCTAACATATAAGCAGGCTGCGGGCTGCCAACTGATTGGTCGTCTGGAAGATGCCAGGAGCTTATTCTGTAACATAACAATGTTGTTCATGTGCACGCAGTAAGTGTATATTCCTTACCACGTATTAGCAGTAAGCCAGTAACACGAGTATAGGTGCCATGTTTACATTTTATCCTCTTAGTAGAAAAATAAAATCAACACGCAAATCGTCTTATTTACCTCAATTCGTCCTCAACCCTAGAGCGCCGCCAGCCCCCTTCCCCCTCCCTCCAGATCTTGTCACCACCAAAGATAGACGCCGGCAAGCCCATGCGGCGTCAAGGAAGGTGGCGCGGGGGGGGGGGGGGGGGGGCTGGCTGCTGCTGCCTCGCGCGGAGGGCTTGGTGTGCCGGGGTGACGGCCCCGGTCAAGGTGGGCGGCGCCTTCCCTGACGGAGGGTGGCTGCGGGTGGGTGGCCGGTATTCCTCGGCTTGCGTGGGCGGCGAGGATCTGGTTGTGGGATCTCATGGCAGTCGTGATCCGTCGGCCGGCCGCCAGATCTGGATCGACCTGCGTCAGCTTCATCTCCTTCACCTTATCTCGCTCGATCTGGGCTTTAGTGTGGCATTGCTCGCCGGATCCGGGTGGTGGGCGGTGTTTGGATGGTGGGGCTCTTGGGATCGGGGGAGACCCTTGGCCAGCGATGGCGGCCACAACGACGACGATGCCGCAGCGCCGATCAACTCCTTGGAGTCTTCGTTGAGATCCTAGCAGGGATAACGGCGGCCCGTGCACGAGAGGTGGAGGTCTTCAATCAGATCTAGGTGAAAACCTGCTATTGGCTATGGCCAAGGCCGGCGACGGCGACGCTGTCTGCGTCGTTCCCTTCTTGAAGTCATCGCCATGGAGAAGTTCAAGGCCACTCTCTGCTACCTCCGGGGGAAACCCTAGATCAGTAGATCGAATGACGGCGGCTCTCTGGTGTCGTTTCCCCATTGGGGTCGTCATTCTTGGAGGTGCACACGGGCTCGAGGGACCGGAGGACGACGTCTTTGGTGGAGCGGTGCTTCATCTTCCACATTGATGGTGGTGGTTCTCGATGGCGTGGCGCTGTGAAGACTCGGCGTCTGATGCTCGGAGATGGACTCGCGCAGGAGGAGGAAGCTATCTGGCATCATGGTGGCGTTGATGGCAGAGAGGCCTGGCAAGGTTGGTGCATCAGCTATGCTCTGAGGATGAACCGACGGAAGATGGAGGTGACGGCCCTTGCAACATGCGGTGCTCACTAGGAGTGTGCCTAGACCGGTGTGGGACCCAATCTAGATAGTGGCTTGGATGGGACACCCGGCTTTAGATGTTAGGTTTTGGTGCGATGTCTGTTTAGTATTAGGCCCAGACTTTCGGCATTCCTTCATCCAGGGGATAGGAGTAGCAACGGTGTTGCCAAGATGGTGGCTTCAGGCTTATTGATGTATCACCTTGTATGGTTTTTGTGAATAATTAATAATATGGTTGCATGCACCATTCAGATGCAGAGGCCGGGGGTACATCCTCCTTTTCTAAAAAAACCTCAATTCGACCCCTAATTTACGTGCCATGTGTCGACTCGCCGGCTGATACTGAGGTTGCATTGCTTTATATAGTGTTACATGTGTAGAGAGGGCGCGAGAGCGCATGCGACATTCATGAAGATTGTGGGATCGTGCATGAGGCCTGCCTATTTCTCAAAATATTCGATGAATTCCGTAACGAACATGGTATTATTCATGAGAGGACGCCTTCCTATTCACCCCAATTAAACGCGGTTGCTGAGATGAAAAACCTCATGCTGACTGACTTGGTGAATGCCATGTTATACATTGCCGGTTTATCTAATGCATGGTCAGGGGAGGGTTTATTGACTTCGTGTCATGTCCTGAATATATTTTGAAGAAGAATAAAATAAACCTTTATGAAGAATGGGTTGGGAGAAACCCATCACTCTCTTATTTGCGCACCTGGGGATGCTTGACAAAGGTCAATATTCCTATTCCTAAGAAAAGCAAACTTGGACCAAGTACAATGGATTGTGGCTTTTTAGGATATGCTCAACAGAGCATTGCTTATAGAGTTTTAGTGGTTAAATCTGAGGTACCTAGTATACATGTTGATACTATAATGGAATCTCTTGATGCAATGTTTTTTGAGAGTATATTTCCTATGAAAGATATACATAGTATTGCTACATTTTCTTCCGAGATAATTTCTTAATCTAGAACATCTGATGAATATTTTGAACAATCACCCGAGGAAGTCCTTGAGAAGGATAACAATGAAGCTCATGTGAGGAGCAAGAGACAAAGGATTGCAAAATCCTTTGGTGATGATTTCATTGTATACCTTGTGGGCAACACTCCCAAGTCTATTGCAGAGGCATATGTATCTTTGGATGTAGATGATTGGAAAGAAGTTTTCATAATGAGATGGACTCAATTCTTTCTAATGGAACTTGGGAGCTAACTAAACGACCCTATGGTTGTAAACCTGTGGGATGTAAGTGGGTGTTCAAAAAGAAACTAAAGCCTGAAGGTACTAAAGCCTGATGGTACTATTGATAAGTACAAGGCAAAGATTACTTTGACACCTATTCACCTGTCGCTAGAATGACCACCATTCGGGTGCTAGTTTCATTGGCTTCTTCTCATGTTCTTGTCATTTATCAAATGGATGTACAGATAACTTTCCTAAATGGAGAGTTGGAAGAGGAAATCTATACATATCAACCTGACGGGTTTGTGGTAAACGGTGAAGAGGGAAAGGCGTGCAAGTTGTTAAAATCTTTGTATGGTCTGAAACGGACACCAAAGCAATGGCATGAGAAGTTTGCAAGAACTCTAACTTCTACAACATTTGTCATTAATGAGGCTTCTAGGTGTGTTTACTATCGCCATAGTGTCAAATTATGTTTGTTTGTGGATGACATACTGATCTTTTGTACAAACATTGATGCGATGCGATCAATGAGGTCAACTATTTTCTATCAAAATGTTTTGACATGAAAGATTTGGGAGAAGACGATGTGATTCCGAACATCAAGACTATTAAGGATGAGAGTGGGATTACTCTAATGCTTTTTCACTTTACTGAGAAGGTCTTGTTCTGGTTCAGCTTTATGTTTAGCAAGCCTTCTCCAAACCTTATGATCCCAGCGTGACATTCAGAAAGAACAAGAAAGAAACGAAAGATCAACTAAGATACTCTCAAATTGGCAATTCACTCATGTACTTAGCTAGTGCTACAAGGCGAGATATATCTTTTGTTCTGAGGAAACTCAGTAGGTTCATGTCCAACCTAGGTGATGATCATTGGCATGCACTACAAAGGGTCTTGTGCTATGTGAGAGGTACTATGAGATATGGAAATCATTATTCGCATCCTGTTTTGCTAGAAGGATATATTGATTCAAATTGGATCTCTCATGTTGATGTACTTTACCCTATAAGAGGGTATGTATTTACTCGTGGAGGTGTGATACATCTCTAATGCATCTATAATTATTTTATTGTTCTATGCTATTATATTATCAGTCTTGGATGCTTTATATGCATTTATATGTTGTTTTATATCAGTTTTGATAACTAACCTATTGACCCAATGTCTAATGCTAGTTGTTGTTTTCTGTGTGCTTTTGGCATTTTAGCAAATCAGTAACAAACCAAGCCCAAACGCAAAGAAGCTTTTTAATGATTTTTTTGGACAAAAATAACACCTAGAAGCTTTGGAGGGAGGCCTGACACCACAAGGGGTAGCGCTAAGCCAATAGGGCGCGGCCATGCGGGGATGGCCGCGTCGTGCTGGCTTGGGACCACCTCCCAAAGCATCTTGCCCTGACTCTGCCTCTATAAATCCTAATATGTTGGAAAACACTAGGGAGCCACCCGAAATACTTTTTCAGCCGCCACAAGTCTCTGTTCCGCTGTGATCCCATTTGGAGCACTGTTCCGGTGCCCTGTAGGATGGGGGATCAATCATGAAGGGCCTATACATCAACCTTCCTGCTTCCGTTGTGATGTGTGAGGAGTCTACCATAGACCTACAGGTCCGTAGTAAATACCTAGATGTCCATCTGTCTCTCTATGTTCTTCAATGCAAAGATCATCATGATTCCCGTGCTGATCTATCTTATGCAATCCTCTTTTGCGGTGTGTTTGTTGGTATGTGTTTAATTGAGGATTTATGTTTAGATTGTTCATGAAAAGTATTTGAGTCATATATGAATGATTATGATAGCTTCGTAGTTCTCTCTAATCTATCGGTTTGGCTGGGCCAACTAGATTGATTTATCTTCAGCGAGAGTGGTGCGTTGTGATGGGTTAAACCTTGTGGTGCTCAATACTAGTGATAGAAAGGGATGTGACACATATTTTATTTCTTCCATTAATGATAAAACTATGGGTTTTATTCATATTAGTTAAGTTTAATTTGTCTACAGCATGTCACTTTGCCCCAAGCATTATTCTTTTCACTTAATACTCTAGATGCATGCTAGATAGCGGTCGATGAGTGGAGTAATAGTAGTAGATGCAGGCAGGATTCGATCTACTTACTTATGGACGTGATGCCTATATGTGTGATCATTGTCGTGAATAAATGTTACATAACTATGTACTTTTCTATCAATTGCCTAACAGTAATTCGTTTATCCATCGTATGCTTTCTTCACAAATCCTATTACAAAAACAATACACATATTGCTGCCTTTTATTTACTTTACTTTTATTTTATATTTATATTATCTATCTATCAGACTATCACTACTTATCGCTTGCAAGTAACGATTTCAAGGGGATTGACAACCTTCTTGCCAGCGTTGGGTGCAAGTGTTTGCTATTATGTTCTATAGGTGATGAAGACGGGCATTTGATCGGTCCTCCTACTGGTTCGATAACCTTGGTTCTCACTCAGGCATTCGCTTATATCTACTTTGCTGCATCTCCCCTCCTCTTTGTGGAAAATCCCAACACAGTTTACAAGTAGCAGGAACAATTACTAGCACCCTTGCCAGGGAGTATCACCAAATTCCTATCAAGTATCTTCATGCAAATCATCATTCACTTGTTCTACTTTTTATTTGTTGTTATCTTATCTTGACTAAAAATATAAAAAACACAACAATATTTATCTTTGCTAGTTTACTTGTTTGCTTGCTATACTTGCTAGTTTGCTTGTTACTTTACTTGTTTAGTCACTATGTCTTAAGATAATACCAAGTTGTGTGATTTCTCGAATACCAATAATAACGATTTTATTAGTACTCCTGTAAAACTCACCACTAGCACGTATTTTTATCATATCAATGCCACTTTGCTAAGTCTTGTTATGAAAGAACAATTTTCCGGAAGTCCTAATGAGGATCCGACTTCGCATCTCAATACTTTTGTTGAATTATGTGATATGCGAAAGAAAAAGGATATGGATAATGATGTAGTTGAATTAAAATTATTTCCTTTGTCATTAAGAGAAAAATCTAAAACTTGGTTTTTATCTTTACCTCGTAATAGTATTGGAACATGTGATAAGTGTAAAGATGCTTTCATTGTCAAGTATTTTCCTCCTGCTAAGATTATCTCTCTTCGTAATCAAATTATGAATTTTAAACAACATGAGCAAGAACATGTTGCACAAGCATGGGAGAGAATGAAAATGATGATTAGAAATTGTCCCAATCATGGCTTATGTTTATGGATGATTACATAAAATTTCTATGCGGGACTGAAGTTTGTGTATAGAAATATTGTAGATTCTGCTACATGTGATACCTTTATGGAGGTGACATTGGGATAGGCCACAAATATTCTGGACAATATCATGTCAAATTATTCTTAATGGCACACCGAGCGAGCTCCAACTGGTAAGAAGGTAAATTCTGATGCTCTTATAAGTATGGTTGCTAGTAAACTTGATCATGTTGATCCCAATGATATGCCATTATCTACTTTGATTGAAAACAAAATGATGCTATTGATTTGAACTTTGTCTCTCAAAATAATTTCAACAACAATGGTTGTAGAGGAAATTTCAATGCTAGACCGTACCCCAATAATTTCTCTAATAATTATAGTAATTCCTATAGAAATTCTTCTACTGATAATAGTACTATGCCCTCTCATCTTTAGAACAACATTAAAGAATTTATTAGTTCTCAAAAGATTTTCAACACTATGGTCTAAGAAAAATTTCAAAAAGTTGACAATATGGCTAGAAACATGAATAGGATTGTTCATGATGTGAAAACTCTTGAGAAAAAAAAATATGCCACCCAAGCATGATATTAATGAGTCCATTAAATATATCCAAGTCTATATTAGTGAAAGCAAGGACAGGACCGCCAGGTTGAGAGCTAAGCGAGAATTCTTAGAGAAAGCTCTCCCACTCAGTTTTTACCATAATCATGATGAGGATATTAAAATGATTGGTGCTCCTCCTATTGAATCCTTATTTACTAATCTAAAAATAGATGATAAAGGGACTGGAGTGAGTTAACTTTAGCGAGAAGGCATCCCATTTGTTAGTGTGATGATCCTAATTTTAAATATGAAAAAGTGGGTTTCGAGAGGTCAAAACTTTAACTAGTAGGATGCACCCACTATATTGGATTGTAAGGACTTTAATTATGTTATCTATTCTTTGTTTGAATGTATTTACTTGTTTCAATCCATAATTAACTCACCCAATGCCTATGAACAAAATAAAGCTTTTACTAAACATATCATAGAAGCGATGATAAAAGCTTATGAGGAGAAACTTGAACTAGAAGTTTCTATACCTAGAAAATTGAATTATGAATGGGAACCTACTATCAAAATTAATATTAAAGAATATGAATGTAATGCTTTGTGTGACCTTGGTTCTAGTGTTTCAACTATACATAAATCTCCTTGTGATGTGCTTGGTTTCACCGATATACAATATTGTTCCCTTAACTTGCATCTTGCGGATTCTACCATTAAGAAACCTTTGGGTAGAATAAATGATGTGCTTATTCTTGATAATATGAATTATGTGCCTGTATATTTCATTGTGCTTGATATTGAATGCAATCCATCTTGTCCAATTATACTTGGAAGACCTTTCTTATGAACTATATGTGCTATTATTGATATGAAAGAGGGAAACATAAGATTCCAATTCAAATTAAATAAAGATAAAACACTTTTCTAGAAAGAGAATTAAACCACCTTATGACTCTATCATGAGTTCCACTTATGTATAGAGTGTAAAAGATGACAACACTTGAAACTATGCATTGTGCCTAGCTAGGGGCGTAAAACGATATCGCTTGTTGGGAGGCAACCCAATAGTTAACTTATTTTTTGTGTTCTAATTTATGTTTTTTTGAGTTTACATAATTATTAATAGTATAATTATTGATTTTTTTATGTTTTAATTAGTGTTGTACCAAGTAAATCCTTTGTGATAATTTGGATGATAAGTAG
The DNA here is from genome assembly GCA_022496015.1 of Hordeum marinum. Taxonomy (NCBI): domain Eukaryota; kingdom Viridiplantae; phylum Streptophyta; class Magnoliopsida; order Poales; family Poaceae; genus Hordeum; species Hordeum marinum. The sequence continues at coordinate 122,176,855 of CM039673.1, read as the reverse complement.
AATTGATACAGTGCAAAAATAGAAACTTTTACATCGAGTGCAGAATTTCTGTGATTTTACCAGAACTTATTTTTAATATTAATTTTTTACAATATATTGTTATAAAAATTACTCATGTTTCCTAATTTCCATAATTTTCGGAGTTACATAAATATGGTTTAAGTGTCGATCATTACAGATTGTTTTGTTTTAGACAGATTCTGTTTTTTTGTTTGCATACTTTGCTTGTTTTGATGATGCTATGGATTATATTGGGGGGTATAATCCATGGATAAGTTAGAATACACTACCTTATGAAATAATTAAATATTATTAAATTTATAATAGTACCTAAAGTTTATGATTTTCCTATTGTACTAACGGATCTCACGAGGTTTCTGTTCAATTTTGTGTGCTGAAGTTTCCAAGTTTTGGGTGCGATCACGATGGATGAAGGAATAAGGAGTAGCAAGGCCCTAAGATTGGGGATTCCTAAGGAACCCCAATGTAATATCCTAGGAATACTCAACCGTTTAAGCTTATGCATGCCCTAGAAGGCATCCCCTCTTTCGTCTCCATTCCATCGGTATGTCATTGGGAGCTATATTTTTATTCATCACATGATATGTGTTTTGCTTGGAGCGTCATGTGTTATAGTTTTATTTTGTTTTATTTGTACACCATCATTGTTTGGTAGACACACTTATTTGAGAGAGAGATATGTTCATCATGATTTGCTAGAATACTCTATGTGCTTCACTTATATCTTCTGAGCTAAGCAGTTGCTCTACTGCTTCACTTATATATTTTTGAGCATGGTGGCGTATAGATTTTATACAAATAATTGCACTCTCGTTCTTCAATTATATTTTTTTGGGAGTGTAATAGGGGACAATGTTAATTTGCATGGGTTATAAGACTAGTTCAAAAAGGATAGGTATTCAAGGTTGATATAATAAAAAGTTTCATGTAGCACATAAAAGAGAAATTGTGGGTTAATGATATTGATGTGGTAATATTAATGGGCATGAGTACATGGTTGTTCGTTAGTAGAAATATTGATAATTAAAGGGTTTTAACTTGATGTCCATCTAAATATTGTCTATGGCATGGCGATGATGTGTGCGCATTCTTATTCCTCGTTGAAATCCTAGTGTTGTTCAGGTCGGGGACGCGCAATGTTTAACTCATACCAACCTCCTACCTAGGGGTCTATGAGTAGTACTTTTCTTTGAGAGAGCTAATAAAGCTTTGCAATAAATATATGCGTTCTTTATGACTAAAGTCAATCCATGGATGTACGAAGACTCGTCTTTCCATATTTGTTACCTCTTCGCTACCGTGTATTGCCCATTCTCACCTCGAGGATCGGTGCAAACTTCGTCGGTGCATCCAAACCACGCAACATGATACACTCTGTTGCATATAAGTCACCTTCTATCTTCCTCAAAACAGCCACCATACCTACCTATCATGGCATTTCCATAGACATTCCAAGATATATTGCCATGCAACTTCCACCGTTACGTCACATGAGTTATGTGTTCATCATTGATACGTCCATTTTGCATCATGCTTTTATGTTGATATTTATTGCATTATGGGATGTTATTACACATTATTGTATAATACTTATGCCTTTTCTCTCTTATTTTACAAGGTTTACATGAAGAGGGAGAATACCGACAGCTGGAATTCTGGACTGGAAAAGGAGCAAATCTGAGATACCTATTATGCACAACTCCAAAATTCCTAAAAATTTATGGAGAATTATTCTGGAATATATAAAAAATATTTGCAAAAATAGATGCCAGAGGGGGGGCACCAGGAGGTGGCAAGCCTGCCAGGCACGGCCACCCCCCTGGCCGCGCCTAGCAGGCTTGTGACCCACCAAGCATGTTGGAAATATGCCCTAGAGGCAATAATAAATTAGTTATTATCATATTTCCTTGTTCATGATAATCGTTTATTACCCATGCTATAATTGTATTGATCGGAGACTTAGATGCATGTGTGGATACATAGACAAAACCATGTCCCTAGTATGCCTCTAGCAGACTAGCTCGTTGATCAAAAGATGGTTAAGGTTTCCTAGCCATGGACATGACATGTCATTTGATAACAGGATCACATCATTAGGAGAATTATGTGATGGACAAGACCCAAACTACAAACGTAGCATATGATCGTGTTAGTTTATTTCTACTGTTTTCTGCATGTCAAGTATATGTTCCTATGACCATGAGATCATGCACCTCACAGACATCGGAGGAGTGCCTTGTGTGTATCAAACGTCGCAACGTAACTGGGTGACTATAAAGGTGCTCTACAGGTATCTCCAAGGGTGTCTGTTGGGTTGGCATGGATCAAGACTGGTATTTGTTACTCCGTGTGACGGAGAGGTATTTCAGGGCCCACTCGGTAATACAACATCACAACAAAGCCTTGCAAGCAATGTGACTAACTGTTAGCCACGGGATCTTGTATTACGGAACGAGTAAAGAGACTAGCCGGTAACAAGGTTTAACTAGGTATGGAGATACCGACGATCGAATCTCGGGCAAGTAACATACCGAAGAACAAAGGGAACGTTATACGGGATTGGCTGAATCCTTGACATAGAGGTTCGACCAATAAAGATCTTCGTAGAATATGTAGGAACCAATATGGTCATCCAGGCATGCTATTGGTTATTGACCGTAAGGTGTCTCGGTCATGTCTACATAGTTCTCGAACCTGCAGGGTCTGCACACTTAAGGTTTGGTGACGTTTCGGTAGTATAGAGTTATGTATGATGGTGACCGAAGGTTGTTCGGAGTCCTAGATGAGATCTCGGACGTCACAAGGAGCTCCGGAATTGTCCGGAGGTAAAGATTCATATATAGTAAGTCCTATTGTGGTCGCCGGAAAAGTTTTGGGCTCATCGGTAGTGTACCGGGAGTGCCGGTAGTGTACCAGGAGACCTTCGGGAGGGGTATTTCGACCCAAGAGGCTTCATGGACTGTGGGAGAGTGAATATCAGCCCTTAGTGGGCTGGTGGAAACTCCCACACAAGGCCCATGTGGCTGGAGAAGAAAACCCAAAAGGAAAAAGGTGGAAAAAGGCAAAAAAAGGCAAATTAGGGAAGGAGTCCTAATCCTACTAGGAGTGGAGGACGTGGACTCCTCCCTAGTTGGTTCGGCCGACTCTTATAGGAGCCTTGGCCCTTGCACCAGCCTCCTCTCCTCTTCTCCTATATATACCGGTGGATTTTAGGGTTTTGCACTAGTTTTTATGGCCACGTGCTACCCGTTCCACCAGTGCTCCTCTAGATCGGATTTCCGCAGTGCTTAGGTGAAGCCCTGCCGGAATTGCTCCACCACCATCACCGGAGCGCCGTCACGCTGCCGGTGAACTCTTCTTCCTCTCCACTTCCTCTTGCTGGATCAAGACGGTGGAGATCGTCATCAGTTGCACGTGTGCTGAACACGGAGGTGCCGTCCGTTCGACGCTAGATCGGAAGGACCATGATAAAGATCGCGAGACGGTTCATGATGAGTTCGCGGGACGGATCGTGATGAGTTCATGGGACAGATCGTGATAAGATCACGGGACGGATCATGATGAGATCGCGGGACGGATCGTGATGAGTTCACGGGACGGATCGTGATTGGATCGCGGGACGGACCGTGATGTGATCGCGGGACGGACCGTGATGTGATCGCGGGACGCTCGGCGATTTGGATTGCGAAGATGTTTGACTACACCAACCGCATTTCTTAACGCTTCCCGCTTAGCGATCTACAAGGGCATGTAGATCCACTCTCCCTATCATAGATGCTCATCACCATGGATAGATCTGCATGTGCGTAGGAAATTTTTTGTTTCCCATGCGACGTTCCCCAGGAGTGGCATCATGAGCTAGGTCTATGTGTAGATGTGATCTCGAGTAGAACACAAAAGGTTTGTGGGCGTTGAAGCATAGATTGCTTCCTCCCTTGGTTGGAGTTTGGTTCAGCGGTATTTTGAAATGAAGCGGCCCGGACCAACATTACTCGTACGCTTACGAGTGACCGGTTCCCTCGACGCAACTTGTTGCCTAGATGGCTTGCGGGTGGCAGTTTCTCTCACTTTAGTTGGATCGGATTCGACAAAGGCGGTCCTTGAGAAGGTTGAAAAGCAAATTATGTATCACCGTTGTGGTTTATGCGTAGGTGAGAATCGTTCTTGCTAGAAACCCGTAGCAGCCACGTAAAACATGCAACAACAAATTATGTATCACCGTTGTGGTTTATGCGTAGGTGAGGACGTCTAACTTGTTTTTGCAGGGTATGTTGTGATGTGATATGGCCAATTACATGATGTGATATATGTGATGTATGAGATGATCATGTGATGTATAGAATTTCATGACTTGCATGTCGATGAGTACGGCAACCGGCAGGAGCCATAGGGTTGTCTTTAATTATTGTATGACCTGCATGTCAATCATTAAGCGCTATGTAATGCTTTACTTTCTCACTAAACGATAGCAATAGTCGTAGAAGCATGCAGGGCGTGACAACCCCAATGGATACACATTGATGGAGATCAAGATGATGGAGATCATGGTGTCGTGCCAGTGACGATGGAGATCATGCCAGTGCTTTCAAGATGGAGATCTAAAGCACAAGTTCATGGCCATATCATGTCACTTATGAATTTGTAACATCCCAAAATTCCATTTTGGAATGTTATGATTATAGCTATGCATCTAGCAGCATCATTTCTTGATTTTATGTGTTAGTTGAAATGTCTCTTCTGGATTTCAGAAAGCTCTTTCTACTTTTCCCTAAGTTGCTTTCACCTATTTGAAATTTTGGTTAAAAGTTCAAATAAGAGAGGAGGAACATGACACTCCACACCAGGGACTAATTGGTGGTTTATTTGAACCAGGGGTTATTTTGAAAATATTTGCAAAAAGGGTTTAAAAACAATTAGGCAATTTCTGAAAATATTATTTTTTTCAAATGTTCAAATGACAGAATAGAAATGTTCATTAAATAGAATTTATTATTCTGTTAATTTTGATATATAATACCCCTATATTTAGAGACGATTTGAATGCTTTAAAAGCTTTTGAATGTCTCTGGAATATTATTAAAAGGAAACGGTAACCGTTTCCGGTATTAAACGGGCCGGCCCACGACAGTTACTCGCGAATTGATTAGAAGCCGACCGACCGCGCGTAACGGACACGCCTCCATTCGCTGACACTGGACCCCACCTCGTTCGCTCGTAATGACCGAACGGTCATCTTCTTCCCCCCCCCCCCCCCCCGCGCGCGCCGGACCCGACGCCGGTCGCTTCTCCCCTCGCCGGATCTCTCTCCTCTCTTAACTCCCCGCACCCCCGAGCACCTATATAAGAGCCCCACAGCCCCGCCTTTAATTTCCCTCCCAGACCCCTCTTCCCTCTCGCCGGAAGGCTACGCAATTCCTCGCCGGAGCTCCCACCCTCACCGGACCTCCCATCGACCGTAGCCACCGAGTCCGACCATCGTTCGCCCCACCGTTGCCACCAGTCGACTCCGGAGGCCCGTCGCCGTCGCCCAGACCACTTCCCCGTCTTCCCCGACCATCGGAGCACCTCGCCGTCGCATTCGCCGCTACCGGACTCGCCGGAGAACCCCGACGCCGGCGACTTTACCTCGTGAGCATTTCCCTCCCTCCGATCCAAAACCAACGACCCAGATTAGAACGGACTTAAGTCCGAACCGGTACCCACTACCGATCGGTCGCCCGCCCGAAAGCACTCGCGCGTACACCCCCTTAGCCACTCACGTGCTGCCACGTAGCCTCCCTGGCCGTCGCAAAGTCAGGTTTCTTTTTCAGTTTTGTTTTAATTAACAGAATGTTTTCAAATTTTGTTTTGCTTATAACTTTTAATCTATTTAGTGTTTTGAGTTGATTCTTTTTGCAATAGCTCACAATTTTCATGTAGTTTCACCCTGTACTTTTAAATTTCAAATTTGAACTATAAAATTTGAATTTAATCAAATTTGCTCAAAATTTTCAAATCTGAATAACTAGAGTTTGAAAATAGATTTTGAGATGAATATTTTTGCTACTGTTTGGTATTAGTTAGGACTACCTTCATGTTTAGTTTGAGGATTTTTAGGATATATTTGATTTGTGTTTCAGTTAAAAACAGAATCTGTCTAGTATTATAATATAATTTTATATACTTAATTTTAATTAGTTTAAATTAGATTTGGTCTTATTTGTTTATTAGGTTCTGTTAATAAACATTTAGTGTTTTACTCACTGTTAATAAAAATATAAATTTGCTTAGTTTAATTTTATTTAACATAGGAATCACAACTTCTTTTCAAATAGGCATAATTTGATTAAAACAACTAACTAGTAATAGTTTTGCTTTCAAACAAAGTTTTATATAATTTAATTCTGCTTTCTAAGACAGGTTTAATTTTAAATTATTTTCTGTTAAGAACATGTTTTGCTAATAAATAACAAGTTTAGTTTTTCATTCTTTTGTTAATATAACTATAGTTGATTCATATAGTGTTTATCACAAACTTGTATAAACTTTACTAAAGTTTTCCCAACAAAACTAAAATTGATTTTATTCTGTTCATAAATAAAATATTTTATTGTTTTTCTTTCTGTCAACTAATGTTTAGATAATACTAATGGTTTCATTATGTCAGTAGTGTTTTCACCTCTCACCTTTTTGAAAACAAAATCTTGTGTGTTTTTCTTGCTAGTGATTTTGTGCATTGTTTGCCTTGATTGTTTAATACTTCTTTGCTGAATATTATGAGTTGTTATTTTGTTGTATGCTTATTGAGTGCTTGTTTGTTTCATTAGATTATCCGGAGTGCGAAGCTTGTTACTTAGAGTCACTCACGTACGAAGATCATCAATCAGGCAAGTCACTTTGACCATGTTTACCCATGTTTTATATGCATTAGTTCTACCATCTCCCCAGTTGCATGCAAGATAGGTTAGTTGGAAACTTGGTTACAATGTAGTAGTATCATGTGGTAGGTACCCCTCTCAACCCTCTTTTACAACTTTGGCCCCGGGAAACGTTGTTTTACTTTTGCTATGCCAATAGTAGACGGGGGTGGATGTGTGATTCATGAGAGTTGAGAGAGTTAATAATTTCAAGACCTACATAATGATCAAGATTTAAGACTCCGAGTTTTCAACATACCTCTGGGTGGATGATGGTTGAACGGCACCCTGGAGAAACCAGTGGATTTGCCTAGGTGATGCTGGAGATGGACAGTATTCACGCGGAAAGGTCCACCCAGGCACAAAGAGATGGATGGATGCTTTAAAACCCAAGGCTTACCTGCACAGCCACAAGTCATTATGGGCTCTGGCTTGGTTGGATATCGTGGTGACCCTGGACAGGCGGTGCTACGAGAGGTAGAAGAATGGTAGGAAAGGATGGGCACCGACAGAGTCGCAGGGAAACCCTTTGGAAGACCATGTTTTGGTCATCCGTTTCTCAAACACCCTGAAGTGCGAGAAATCAAACGGAGGCGACCAAATCTTGCGGGGAACGTGTGCAAAACTCTGCAGAGTATTCCAAACCTAATCGATTAGCCGTGTCCACGGTCATGGACGACTTGAGCCAAAGGAATTGAAACTTCCGGAACTCTCAACACAATTAATATGATGATGTGGGTATTAACAATTTTGGGTATGAGAATTGGTTGGTGGAACCATCTCATTAATCAACCAACTTAGTAATGTTTTGCTTAGCTCCTTTTCTTGATGTAGGAAAAATTGGCTTTACGCAAAACTTACCACCCCACTGCCATATAAGCATATAGACTAGCTGATTATTTTCACCCCTCTCTTGTGACTTTGCCGGCATATTCCATATGCTGACCTACACGGCTGCAACGTATCATGTTGCAGAGTATTTTTCCGACCAGGAGTGAGGACGCGTTCTATGCTCAGTGAGATGCCCTTGGAGTCGGATGGACTCATCTACCGTCGACGCTTCCGCAAGATTTAGATATTCTCATGAGTTGGCCTTTGGCCACTTTATTGTAATATTTATTGTAATAAAGGACTCGATATGAGATTTCGATTAATATAATGCTGTGTGATTTCCCTTTGATATATACATTGATGTACCGTGTGTGTACCAGCATGATCTTGGGATGGTACGGAAACACCGGAGACTTGACCTTTCAGGTCAGGTCGCTACAGAAATGGTATCAGAGCACACGCTGACCGTAGGACATAACCTCTAGGATTGGAAAGCCTTAGGATTGTTTCTCTTTGTCTTTAAAATTCTTATACTCTCATCTATTCGTTTCTGACTCCTCTCCGATTATTTCAAAATTTATAGATGGCCACCTTCATCCCAGTGTTGATTACGGAGTTTTGCCAACCTGACGCAACGATGCCCTTTGGTAAGGAGCTGATGAGGATCGCCAAGGACGTAAGGATTGCTTTGCCGAGCATCACCGGGACTCCTATCATGTCATTTCCCCAAGATGGACGCTACAAGATCGAGGTGCACATCCCAGGGAAGACCTTTGGGAATCGGAAGAAACCCATCGACCTCAAGTTCGTGGCACCCAGCTGGATACTTGGAAGAGACATGGCCATTCATCGTGCCCTTGGACGTATTCAGGAGGAATACAGAGGTGGAACCATTTCACCAGGACTCAGCGTGGTTTTTCGCAGAGATGCTAATGGAAACATCATAACTCCTCCCACTGCAGACACCACTATTTCCTATATCCAGACCCTGGAGACTCACATCAAGACTCTGGAGCTTCAAGTTCGTGCTGATACAAAGACAATCAAGAATCTGATGAACCGCGAGCTGGATCTCGAAGCTGATCTGCGAGAGGCCAACTATGAACACGAGCATGAAGTGAAGGACTTCCTAGAGAGGATTGATGAGCAGAATGCACGCATCGCAACTCTGGAGGAGCAGCTAGACATGGGGGAAAACCTTCATCCCGAAGGAGACATGGCACCCTTCATCAGCGACGATGAAGACTACGAGGAAAGCACCACCGGAGGACCTACGACTATGCACTTCTGAGGAAAAACATTAGTTATGCCCTCCATGTATCTTTTATTTTCGTCGTTAAAGCGTAGGTCGATGCTTAGTTGTTTGAGATTTGTATTCCCGATGTTTGACGTTGATTGAATAAATGAATGAGTGTTTGGTGTGATATGTTTGTTGCATTGCATATGGGTAGTGAATTTCTTCTAGACCCTTGTTCTATTCTAATTCTCATCCCTCTGAAAACAGCAAGATGCCTCCACGACGTGAGACCGACTTCACTTTCCCACCGGAACTCACTCAACTTCTTCAGCAATAGAATGCACTGATGCAACTATTGATTCAGAATCAGACCAACAATCAGAACAACCACAACCACCATCCACCCCAGTCTGACAATCTCACCCGTTTTCTAAGGTTGAACCCTCCAATTTTCTCCAGCAGCATTGAGCCCATTGTGGCAGATGACTGGCTCCGCAAGATGGAGAGAGAGCTGATCACCGCTGGATGCACTGACGCTGAGAAGGTGCGATTTGCCGCACATCAACTGGAAGGACCAGCAGCTTCATGGTGGGAGAACTACACCACCACTTATCCTATTGCAGATGTGTCTTGGGAGCAGTTCAAGCTTGCTTTCCGCACCGCTCATGTTTCAGCTGGAGCCATGAGTCTAAAGAAGCGCGAGTTTCGCAACTTGCGCCAGGGTAATCGCTCTGTGGCCCAATATGTGGAAGAGTTCAGCATGTTGGCCCGTTATGCCCCAGGAGATGTGGCCGATGATGCGGCCAAGCAAGAAAAGTTTCTGGAAGGACTCAACGACGAGTTGAGCATACAGCTGGTAGTGGCTACTTTCAACAACTACCAAGAGTTGGTGGACAAGGCCCTTATTCTGGAGGGTAAACAATAGCAAATTGAGAACCGCAAGCGGAAGTACACTCAGGGGAAGTTCAACTCTGGAGCTCATCAGAAGGCTCGCTACTCCCCGTACTCAGGAAATACCGGATCAGGTACCGGTAAGTTTGGAAGGCACACTCATGTTGTGCACAACCATGGAGGCCACCATCATGAAGGAAATGGGAACAACCGTCCCCACCATGGTAACTTCAAGAGTGACAATGGGAATGGGAACCACAACCAGCACCGTCAAGTTCCTACTCAGAAGGATCTGAGTCACATCACCTGTTTCAAGTGCCAGAAGACAGGGCACTATGCTACTGAGTGTCCCCAGAGCAAGCAAGGCAGTGGAAACGGCAACAACAACGGCAACTCCGCAGCCAAGAAGCCAAACCCTTTTCCTCGTGCCCAGGTGAACCACCTCGACGTGGAAGAAGTTTATGATCAACCCGAGACTGTGGTTGGTAAGTTTTTATTGCATTCACGTTCGGTTACAGTACTTTTTGATTCCGGTGCAACTCATTCATTCATATCAAGGGTAGTTGTGGATAAGTATGGTTTGCCCACCAAAACCCTTAGTCAGCCCATTAAGGTCAGTTCCCCAGGAGGTATGATGATGGCAGGGATAGGATGCCATGCCTTGAAACTCAATATAGGAAATCATGTTTTTCCCACCGACCTCATTGTCTTAGAGTCACAAGGATTGGATGTAATCCTAGGCATGGATTGGATGACCAAGTATGAAGGTAATCTTGATTGCCCCAGCAAGTCTGTTTCACTCACCACCCCGGAGAACAAGAGGATTAAGTATGTATCCCGACGCACACGTATGAGTGCCAGGTTAAATGCCCTCACGGGAGTTTTTTAGGAGGAAGTACCTGTGGTAAAAGACTTTCCAGATGTATTTCCGGAAGAATTACCAGGAATGCCACCAGATAGGGAGATTGAGTTCTTAATAGAGCTACAGCCAGGGACAGCTCCAATTTCCAAGAGACCCTATCAGATGCCCGCAAATGATCTGTTTGAAATCAAGAAGCAAATCAAGGAGTTATTGGACAAGGGGTATATTCGCCCAAGTTCATCACCTTGGGGAGCCCCAGTACTTTTGGTGGAGAAGAAGGATAAATCTTTGAGAATGGTAGTGGACTATCGTGCCTTGAACGAGGTGACTATCAAGAACAAGTATCCTCTGCCGATGATTAATGATTTGTTTGATCAGCTCGTAGGAGCCAATGTATTTTCCAAGATCGATCTTCGATTAGGGTATCACCAGTTGAAAATTCGTGAACATGATATACCCAAAACAGCTTTCACCACGAGGTATGGCTTGTATGAGTATACGGTCATGTCCTTTGGATTGACTAATGCTCCTGCCTACTTCATGAATTTGATGAATAAAGTGTTTATGGAATATTTGGACAAGTTTGTTGTGGTGTTCATCGATGACATTCTGATATTCACCAAGAACGAGGAAGAGCACAAGGAACATCTGCGTTTAGTTCTGGAGAAGCTAAGAGAGCATCAGTTATATGCCAAGTTCAGCAAATGTGAATTTTGGCTGACGGAAGTCGGATTCCTTGGACATGTTATTTCCGGAGATGGAATAGCAGTGGACCCTGCTAAGGTTGAAGCCGTCACCGAGTGGAAGTCCCCTACCTCGGTTAAGGAGATCCGTAGTTTCCTCGGACTTGCCGGTTATTACCGGAGGTTCATTGAGAATTTCTCAAAGATTGCCAAGCCCATGACAGAGTTGTTGAAGAAAGAATCCATGTATGTTTGGACCGAGGAATGTGAAGCCAGTTTCCAGGAGTTAAAGGAACGTTTGGTCACAGCCCCAGTATTGATCTTGCCCGATATTCGGAAGGATTTCTAGGTTTATTGTGATGCTTCACGTCAAGGACTTGGAGGAGTACTCATGCAGGATGGAAAAGTTGTAGCCTATGCATCCAGACAACTACGACCTCATGAGTTGAATTATGCCATGCATGATTTGGAACTAGCAGCCGTAGTGCACGCACTCAAGACTTGGAGACATTTCCTTATCGGAAATAGTTGTGATGTTTACACCGACCATAAGAGCCTGAAGTATATCTTCACGCAGAAAGAGTTGAACCTCAGACAGAGGAGATGGTTAGAGTTAATCAAGGACTATGACATGAGATTACACTACCATCCAGGTAAGGCTAATGTTGTAGCCGATGCCTTGAGTCGGAAAACTTATGTGAACACACTCACAGCTGGAGGATTACCCCAAGAGTTAGTCGATGATCTCAGAGAGCTCAAGCTAGAGATAGTCCCAAGAGGATATATTGCCACACTGGAAATTCAGTCCACCTTGACCGAAAGAATTCGTGTAGCCCAGAAATCGGACAAGGAGATAGCGGAGATAAAGCAGAAAATGGAAGTGGGTAAAGCTAAAGGTTTTCGTGAGGATGAACACGGAACTTTGTGGTTTGAGAACCGAATCTATGTGCCCAATGAACCAGAGCTCGGGCAGTTGATACTTCAGGAAGCCCACGATTCACCTTACTCGATACACCCAGGCAACACCAAGATGTATCTGGATTTAAAGGAAAGTTATTGGTGGACAGGTATGAAGAAAGATATTGCGGAACATGTTGCAATATGTGATGTTTGTCAGCGAGTGAAGGCAGAACATCAGAAACCAGCAGGGTTACTCCAACCTTTGCCGATACCCGAGTGGAAATGGGAAAAGCTTGGTATGGATTTCATCACAGGATTACCCAGGACCCATTCAGGTTATGATTCCATCTGGGTAGTGGTAGATCGCTTGACCAAGGTAGCTCACTTCATCCCGGTAAAGACCACCTATACCAGTGCTAAGCTAGCCAAGTTATATATGACCAGGATCGTATGTCTGCATGGAGTTCCAAGGAGTATCGTGTCAGATAGAGGAACACACTTTACTTCAAAGTTTTGGCATCAGTTACATGAAACTTTGGGTACAAGGCTAGAGTTCAGTACAGCCTTTCATCCGCAGACAGATGGACAGACTGAGAGAGTCAATCAGATTCTGGAAGACATGTTGAGAGCTTGTGCGCTAGATTATGGATCTAGTTGGGATGACAACTTACCTTACGCAGAATTTTCGTACAACAACAGTTATCAGACCAGTCTGAAGATGGCCCCTTTTGAAGCTTTATACGGAAGGAGGTGCAGAACACCGTTGACATGGGATGGTGTTGGAGACCGACAACTTTTTGGTCCCGACCTTATCCGAGATTCTGAAGAGAAAGTCAAGTTGATTCGTGACAGACTCAAGATAGCTCAATCTCGACAGAAGAGTTATGCTGACAGCAAACGTAAAGAAGTGACATATGAAGTGGGAGACAGAGCATATCTTCGTGTATCCCCGCTTCAAGGAATCAAGAGATTTGGTGTTAAAGGAAAATTAGCACCCAGATTCATAGGCCCCTACAAAATTCTTGAACGTAGAGGCGAAGTTGCATACAAACTAGAATTGCCGGAAGGATTATCCGAAGTTCATGATGTGTTCCACGTGTCCCAGCTGAAGAAATGCCATGCTGAGATGGCTGATATCCCTTTGAGAGACACCGTGCCCCTACAGGCCATACAGCTTGAAAGTGATCTAACCTACGAGGAGAAGCATGTCAGAATCCTTGAGACTAACAACAGAGTTACCCACAGCAAGATTATCAAGTTCTGTAAGGTTTTGTGGAGTCATCACACCGAGGAAGAAGCCACCTGGGAACGCGAAGAAGATCTTCGTAGAGACCATCCGCACCTATTTTCTAGCCAACCCGAATCTCGAGGGCGAGATTCATCTTAAGGTGGGTAGGTTTGTAACATCCCAAAATTCCATTTTGGAATGTTATGATTATAGCTATGCATATGCAGCATCATTGCTTGATTTTATGTGTTAGTTGAAATGTCTCTTCTGGATTTCAGAAAGCTCTTTCTACTTTTCCCTAAGTTGCTTTCACCTATTTGAAATTTTGGTTAAAAGTTCAAATAAGAGAGGAGGAACATGACACTCCACACCAGGGACTAATTGGTGGTTTATTTGAACAAAAATAACCAGGGGTTATTTTGAAAATATTTGCAAAAAGGGTTTAAAAACAATTAGGCAATTTCTGAAAATATTATTTTTTTCAAAGTGTTCAAATGACAGAATAGAAATGTTCATTAAATAGCATTTATTATTCTGTTAATTTTGATATATAATACCCCTATATTTAGAGACGATTTGAATGATTTAAAAGCTTTTGAATGTCTCTGGAATATTATTAAAAGGAAACGGTAACCGTTTCCGGTATTAAACGGGCCGGCCCACGACAGTTACTCGCGAATTGATTAGAAGCCGACCGACCGCGCGTAACGGACACGCCTCCATTCGCTGACACTGGACCCCACCTCGTTCGCTCGTAATGACCGAACGGTCATCTTCTTCCCCCCCCCCCCCCCCCCCGCGCGCGCCGGACCCGACGTCGGTCGCTTCTCCCCTCGCCGGATCTCTCTCCTCTCTTAACTCCCCGCACCCCCAAGCACCTATGTAAGAGCCTCACAGCCCCGCCTTTCATTTCCCTCCCAGACCCCTCTTCCCTCTCGCCGGAAGGCTACGCAATTCCTTGCCGGAGCTCCCACCCTCACCGGACCTCCCATCGACCGTAGCCACCGAGTCCGACCACCGTTCGCCCCACCGTTGCCACCAGTCGACTCCGGAGGCCCGTCGCCGTCGCCCGGACCACTTCCCCGTCTTCCCCGACCATCGGAGCACCTCGCCGTCGCATTCGCCGCTACCGGACTCGCCGGAGAACCCCGACGCCGGCGACTTTACCTCGTGAGCATTTCCCTCCCTCCGATCCAAAACCAACGACCCAGATTAGAACGGACTTAAGTCCGAACCGGTACCCACTACCGATCGGTCGCCCGCCCGAAAGCACTCGCGCGTACACCCCCTTAGCCACTCACGTGCTGCCACGTAGCCTCCCTGGCCGTCGCAAAGTCAGGTTTCTTTTTCAGTTTTGTTTTAATTAACAGAATGTTTTCAAATTTTGTTTTGCTTATAGCTTTTAATCTATTTAGTGTTTTGAGTTGATTCTTTTTGCAATAGCTCACAATTTTCATGTAGTTTCACCCTGTACTTTTAAATTTCAAATTTGAACTATAAAATTTGAATTTAATCAAATTTGCTCAAAATCTTCAAATCTGAATAACTAGAGTTTGAAAATAAATTTTGATATGAATATTTTTGCTACTGTTTGGTATTAGTTAGGACTACCTTCATGTTTAGTTTGAGGATTTTTAGGATATATTTGATTTGTGTTTCAGTTAAAAACAGAATCTGTCTAGTATTATAATATAATTTTATATACTTAATTTTAATTAGTTTAAATTAGATTTGGTCTTATTTGTTTATTAGGTTCTGTTAATAAACATTTAGTGTTTTACTCACTGTTAATAAAAATATAAATTTGCTTAGTTTAATTTTATTTAACATAGGAATCACAACTTCTTTTCAAATAGGCATAATTTGATTAAAACAACTAACTAGTAATAGTTTTGCTTTCAAACAAAGTTTTATATAATTTAATTCTGCTTTCTAAGACAGGTTTAATTTTAAATTATTTTCCGTTAAGAACATGTTTTGCTAATAAATAACAAGTTTAGTTTTTCATTCTTTTGTTAATATAACTATAGTTGATTCATATAATGTTTATCACAAACTTGTATAAACTTTACTAAAGTTTTCCCAACAAAACTTAAATTGATTTTATTCTGTTCATAAATAAAATATTTTATTGTTTTTCTTTCTGTCAACTAATGTTTAGATAATACTAATGGTTTCATTATGTCAGTAGTGTTTTCACCTCTCACCTTTTTGAAAACAAAATCTTGTGTGTTTTTCTTGCTAGTGATTTTGTGCATTGTTTGCCTTGATTGTTTAATACTTCTTTGCTGAATATTATGAGTTGTTATTTTGTTGTATGCTTATTGAGTGCTTGTTTGTTTCGTTAGATTATCCGGAGTGCGAAGCTTGTTACTTAGAGTCACTCACGTACGAAGATCATCAATCAGGCAAGTCACTTTGACCATGTTTACCCATGTTTTATATGCATTAGTTCTACCATCTCCCCAGTTGCATGCAAGATAGGTTAGTTGGAAACTTGGTTACAATGTAGTAGTATCATGTGGTAGGTACACCTCTCAACCCTCTTTTACAACTTTGGCCCCGGGAAACGTTGTTTTACTTTTGCTATGCCAATAGTAGACGGGGGTGGATGTGTGATTCATGAGAGTTGAGAGAGTTAATAATTTCAAGACCTACATAATGATCAAGATTTAAGACTCCGAGTTTTCAACATACCTCTGGGTGGATGATGGTTGAACGGCACCCTGGAGAAACCAGTGGATTTGCCTAGGTGATGCTGGAGATGGCCAGTATTCACGCGGAAAGGTCCACCCAGGCACAAAGAGATGGATGGATGCTTTAAAACCCAAGGCTTACCTGCACAGCCACAAGTCATTATGGGCTCTGGCTTGGTTGGATATCGTGGTGACCCTGGACAGGTGATGCTACGAGAGGTAGAAGAACGGTAGGAAAGGATGGGCACCGACATAGTCGCAGGGAAACCCTTTGGAAGACCATGTTTTGGTCATCCGTTTCTCAAACAACCTGAAGTGCGAGAAATCAAACGGAGGCGACCAAATCTTGCGGGGAACGTGTGCAAAACTCTGCAGAGTATTCCAAACCTAATCGATTAGCCGTGTCCACGGTCATGGACGACTTGAGCCAAAGGAATTGAAACTTCCGGAACTCTCAACACAATTAATATGATGATGTGGGTATTAACAATTTTGGGTATGAGAATTGGTTGGTGGAACCATCTCATTAATCAACCAACTTAGTAATGTTTTGCTTAGCCCCTTTTCTTGATGTAGGAAAAATTGGCTTTACGCAAAACTTACCACCCCACCTGCCATATAAGCATATAGACTAGCTGATTATTTTCACCCCTCTCTTGTGACTTTGCCGGCATATTCCATATGCTGACCTACACGGCTGCAACGTATCATGTTGCAGAGTATTTTTCCGACCAGGAGTGAGGACGCGTTCTATGCTCAGTGAGATGCCCTTGGAGTCGGATGGACTCATCTACTGTCGACGCTTCCGCAAGATTTAGATATTCTCATGAGTTGGCCTTTGGCCACTTTATTGTAATATTTATTGTAATAAAGGACTCGATATGAGATTTCGATTAATATAATGTTGTGTGATTTCCCTTTGATATATACATTGATGTACCGTGTGTGTACCAGCATGATCTTGGGATGGTACGGAAACACCGGAGACTTGACCTTTCAGGTCGGGTCGCTACAGAATTGCATGTGATGTTAATCCTTTTATGCACCTTGTTTTGCTTAGTACGACAGTAGCATTATAAGGTGATCCCTCACTTAAATTTCTAGATAAAATTGTGTTCTCCCTGAGTGTACACCGTTGCGAAAGTTCGTCGTGTTGAGACACCACGTGATGATCAGGTGTGATAGACTCTACGTTCACATACAATGGGCGCAAGCCAGTGTTGCACATGCAGAACACTGGGGTTAAACTTGACGAGCCTAGCATGTAAAGACATGGCCTCGGAACACAAGAGACCGAAAGGTCAAACATGAGTCATATAGTAGATATGATCAACATGATGATGTTCACCATTGTAACCACCTCAACTCACGTGATGATCGGACTTGAGTTGGTGAATTTGGATCATGTATCACTCGGATGACCGGAGGGATGTCAATTTGAGTGGGAGTTCTTAAGTAATATGATTAATTGAACTCATTATCATGAACATAGTCAGTAGTGTCTTTGCAAAATTATGTTGTAGATTACTAGCTCACGTTGTAGCTCCCTTGAATTTTATATGTTCCTAGAGAAATAGAGTTGAAAGATGATGTTAGCAATATTGCGGACTGGCTCCGTGATCTGAGGATTGTCCTCATTGTTGCACAGAAAGCTTATGTCCTTAATGCACCGCTCGGTGCGCCAACCCCTCTAGCGTTGTTTGTAGATGTTGTGAACATCTGACAGGCACGTTTTGATAACTACTTGATAGTTTAGTGCGTCATGCATTACAGCTTAGAATTGAGGCTCCGAAACGTTTTGAACGTCATGGAACATATCAGATCTTCTAAGAGCTGAAATTAGGATCTCAGGCTCGTGCCCGTGTTGCGAGATATGAGATCTCCAACAAGATTCTTTGCCTGTAAGATGAAAGAGAATAGCTCAATCGTTGAGCATGTGCTCAGATTGTCTGGGTGCTACAATCGCTTGAATCGAGTGGTAGTTGATCTTCCAGATAAGATAGTGATTGATATAGTTCTCCAAGTCACTGTCACTAAAGCTACTAGAACTTGGAGATGAACTATAAAATGATAGGGATAGAAATAATGATCCGTGAGCTATTCGCGACGTTTGACACCGCGAAGGTAGAAATCAAGAAGGAGCGTCAAAGTGTTGATTGTTAGTTAAAACCACTAGTTTCAAGAAGGGCAAGAACAAGGAGGGAAACTTCAAGGATAGCAAGTCAGTTGCAGCTCTAGTGAAGCAACCCAAAGTCTAAACCCAAACCCGAGACTAAGTGCTTCGATTATGAGGAGAACGGTCGCTGAAGCGGAACAACCCTAGATACTTGGTAGATAAGAAGGCCGGCAAAGTCGACAGAAGTATATTTGATATACGTGTTATTGATGTGTACCTTGCTAGTACTCCTAGTAGCACCTGGGTATTGGATACCGATTCGGTTGCTAAATGTTAGTAACTCGAAGTAAAATCTACGGAATAAATGGATACTACCTAAGTGTGAGGTGACGATGTGTGTTGGAAATGTTTCCAAGGTTGATGTGATCAACATCGCACGCTCTCTCTACCTTCGAGATTAGTGACGAACCTAAATAAATGTTATTTGGTGTTTTTTGCATTGAGCATGAACGTGATTAGATCATGTTCATTGCAACACGGTTATTCGTTTAAGTTAGAGAATAATGGTTCTTCTATTTACATGAATAATACCTTCAATGCTCATGCACCCAGTAAGAATGGTTTGTTGAAACTTGATCGTAGTAATACACATGTTCATAACATTGATGCCAAAAAGATACAAAGTTAATAATGATAGTACCACATACTTGTGGCACTGCCGCTAAATGTCATATTGGTATAAAGCGCATGAAGAAACTCCATGCTGATGAATCTTTAGACTCATTCGATCTCGAATCGGTTGAGACATGCGAACCATGCCTCTTGGTCAAGATGACTAAAGACCCCGTTTTCTGTTTTGACGAAGCGGGCAAGTGATTTATTGGAAATGATACATGTTAATGTATGCAATCCAATGATCCTTGTAGCATGCAGTGGATATCGTTATTTTCTTACCTTCACTGATGATTTGAGTAGATGTAGTGTATATTTACTTAATGAAACACAAGTCTAAACCGTTTGAAAGGTTCAAGGAAATTCAGAGTGAAGTTTTAAGATCATCGTGACAAGAAGATAAAAATGTTTGCGATATGATCATGGAGGTGAATATCTGAGTTACGAGTTTGGCATACAACTTTAGACAATGTGAGAATTGTTTCACAACTCACGCCACCTGGAACACCATAGTGTGATGGTGTGTCCGAACGTCATAGTCGTGCTCTATTGGATATAGTGCATGCTATGATGTCTCTTATTGTTTTGTTACTATAATTTTGGGGTTATGCATTAGAGACAACTACATTCACTTTAAATAGGGCACCATATAAATCCGTTGAGATGACACCGTGTGAACTATGGTTTGATAGAAACCTAAGCTGTCATTTCTTAATGTTTGGGGCTGCGACGCTTGTGTGGAAAATGTTTTCACCTAATGAGCTCGAACCCAAAGCGGACAAATGCATCTTCATAGAATACCCTAAGAACAGTTGGGTGAACCTTCTATCTTAAATCCAAGCATAAAATGTTTGTTGCTAAAACTGGGTCCTTTCTCGAGAAAGGGTTTCTCTTGAAAGAATTGAGTGGGAGGAGGATAGAACTTGATGAGGTTATTGAACCTCTGCTTCAACCAGAAAGTAGTGCAGCGCAGAAAGATGTTTCTGTGAAGCCTACGTCAGTTGAAGAGGAAGTTAATGATGATGATCATGAAGCTTCGGATCAAGTTACTATCGACCTACAAGGAAAATAGAACTTGATGAGTTTATTGAACCTTTACTTCAACCAGAAAGTGGCGCAGCACAGAAAGATGTTTCTGTGAAGCCTACGTTAGTTGAAGAGGAAGTTAATGATGATGATCATGAAGCTTCAGATCAAGTTACTATCAAACTTCGTAGGTCGACAAGGACGTGTACTGCTACTGAGCGGTACGACAACCCTGTCTTGGAGGTCATGTTGTTGGACAACGATGAACCTATGAACTGTGGAGAAGCGATGATGGGACCGGATTCCTACAAATGGTTAGAGGCCATGAAATCCGAGAAAGGATCCATGTATGAAAACCAAGTATAGACTTTGGTAGACTTGCTCGTTGGACGGCAGGTCGTTAAGTACAAATGGATGTTTAAAATGAAGACAGACGCTCATGGTGAATGTCACCATTAGTAAAGCTTGACTTGTTACAAAGAAGTTTACGACAAGTTCAAGGAGTTGACTACGATGAGACTTTCTCACTTGTAGCGATGCTAAAGTCTGTTGGAATTATGTTAGTAGTTGCTGAATTTTTCAATTATGAAATCTAACAGATGGATGTCAAAACATCGTTTCCTTAACAGTCTACTTGGGGGAAAGTTGTATGTGATACAACCAGAAGGTTTTGTCAGTCCTAAGGATGCTAAAAGGTGTGCAAGCTTCAGTGATCCTTCTATGAACTGAAGCAAGCGTCTCGGAGTTGGAATATACACTTTGATGAGGTGATCAAAGTTTTTGAGTCTATACAAAGTTTACGAGAAACTTGTATTTGCAATAAAGTGAGTGGGAACACTATAGAGTTTCTGATAAGTATATGTGGATGACATATTGTTGATCAGAAATGATGTAGAATTTCTGGAAAGCATAAACGGTTGTTTCAAAAGAGTTTTTCAAAGGAAGAGTTGTATAAAGCTACCTAATTGTTGAGCATCAAGATCTATAGAGATAGATCAAGATGCTTGATGAGACTTTCAATGAGTGCATACCTTGACAAGATTTTGAAAGAGTTCAAAATGGATTAAGTCAGAGAGAAGTGTTCTCGCCTGCTTTCTAAGGTGTGAAGTTGAGCGAGACCCAAATCTCGACCACGGCAGAAGAAAGAGAAAGGACGAAAGTCGTCCACTATGCCTTAGCCATAGGCTCTGTATAGTATGCCATGCTGTGTACCGCACTTGTGTGTGCCTTGCCATGTGTCCGTCAAGGGGTACAAGAGTGATCCAGGAGTGGATCACTGGACAGCGGTCAAGATTATCCTTAGTAAATAAAAGACTAAGGAGATGTTTCTCAATTATGGAGGTGATAAAGAGTTCGTCATAAAGAGTTACGTCGATGCAAGCTTTAACACCAATCCAGATGACCCGTAGTAGCAATCTGGATACATATAGTGGAGCAGCCATTTGGAATAGTACCAAGTGGAGTGTGGTAGCAGTGTTTACCGTTTGACATAGAGATTTGCAAAGTACACACGGATCTGAATGTTGCAGACCCGTTGACTATAAGACCTCTCTCACATGCAAAGCATGATCGAGCCCCAGAACTCATTGGGTGTTAGATTCATAACAATGCGTACCACATGGTGATGCGAACTAGATTATTGACTCTAGTGCAAGTGGAAGACTGTTGGAAATATGCCCTAGAGGCAATAATAAATTAGTTATTATCATATTTCCTTGTTCATGATAATCGTTTATTATCCATGCTATAATTGTATTGATCGGAGACTTAGATGCATGTGTGGATACATAGACAAAACCATGTCCCTAGTATGCCTCTAGCAGAATAGCTCGTTGATCAAAAGATGGTTAAGGTTTCCTAGCCATGGACATGAGATGTCATTTGATAATGGGATCACATCATTAGGAGAATGATGTGATGGACAAGACCCGAGCTACAAACGTAGCATATGATCGTGTCAGTTTATTCTACTGTTTTCTGCATGTCAAGTATATGTTCCTGTGACCATGAGATCATGCAACTCACAGACATCGGAGGAGTGCTTTGTGTGTATCAAATGTTGCAACATAACTGGGTGACTATAAAGGTGCTCTACAAGTATCTCCGAGGGTGTCTGTTGAGTTGCAATGGATCAAGACTGGGATTTGTTACTCCGTGTGACGGAGAGGTATCTCAGGGCCCACTCGGTAATACAACATCACAACAAAGCCTTGCAAGCAATGTGACTAAGTGTTAGCCACGGGATCTTGTATTACGGAACGAGTAAAGAGACATGCCGGTAACGAGGTTGAACTAGGTATGGAGATACCGACGATCGAATCTCGGGCAAGTAACATACCGAAGAACAAAGGGAACGTTATACGGGATTGACTGAATCCTTGACATAGATGTTCGACCGATAAAGATCTTCGTAGAATATGTACGAACCAATATGGTCATCCAGGTCCCGCTATTGGTTATTAACTGTAGAGGTGTCTCGGTCATGTCTACATAGTTCTCGAACCCACAGGGTCTGCACACTTAAGGTTTGGTGACGTTTCGGTAGTATAGAGTTATGTATGGTGGTGACTGAAGGTTGTTCAGAATCCCGGATGAGATCCTGGATGTCATGAGGAGCTCCGGAATGGTCCGGAGGTAAAGATTCATATATAGGAAGTCCTATTTTGGTCGCCGGAAAAGTTTCGGGCTCATCGGTAGTGTACCGGGAGTGCCGCTAGTGTACCGGGAGACCTCCGCGAGGGGTATTTCGACCCAAGAGGCTTCATGGGCTGTGGGAGAGTGAATATCATCCCTTAGTGGGCTGGTCGAAACTCCCACACAAGGCCCATGTGGCTGGAGAACAAAACCCAAAAGGAAAAAGGTGGAAAAAGGCAAAAATGGCAAATTAGGGAAGGAGTCCTAATCCTACTAGGAGTGCAGGTGGTGGACTCCTCCCTAGTTGGTTCGACCGACTCCTATAGGAGGCCTGGCCCTTGCGCCAGTCTCCTCTCCTCTTCTCCTATATATACCGGTGCATTTTAGGGTTTTGCACTAGTTTTTACGGCCACGTGCTACCCGTTCCACCAGTGCTCCTCTAGATCGGATTTCCGCAGTGCTTAGGCAAAGCCCTGCCGGAATTGCTCCACCACCATCACTGGAGCGCCGTCATGCTGCCGGTGAACTCTTCTTCCTCTCCACTTCCTCTTGCTGGATCAAGACGGTGGAGATCGTCATCAAGCTGCACGTGTGCTGAACACGGAGGTGCCGTCCGTTCGGCGCTAGATCGGAAGGACCGTGATAAAGATCGTGAGACGGTTCGTGATAAGTTCGCAGGACGGATCGTGATGAGTTCATGGGACGGATCGTGATATGATCGCGGGACGGATCGTGATGAGATCACGGGACGGATGGTGATGAGTTTGCGGGACGGATCGTGATTGTATCGCGAGACGGATCGTGATGTGATCGCGGGACGCTCGGCGATTTGGATCGCGAAGATGTTCGACTACACCAACCGCGTTTCTTAACGCTTCCCGCTTAGCGATCTACAAGGGTATGTAGATCCACTCTCCCTCTCATAGATGCTCATCACCATGGATAGATCTACGTGTGTGTAGGAAAAAATTTGTTTCCCATGCGAGGTTCCCCAACAAAGCAGGCCCCCGATGTCCATCTTCTGCTATATGGAGGGTTTTGATCTGGAAAAAATCATAAGGAAGCTTTCGGGATGAAGTGCCGCCGTCCCGAGACGAAACTTGGACAGAACCAATATAGAGCTCCGGGAGGGCTGTTCTGCCGGGAAAACTTCCCTCCCAGAGGGGGAAATCAAAGCCATCGTCATCACCAACGATCCTCTCATCGAGAGGGGGTCAATCTCCATCAACATCTTCACCAGCACCATCTCCTCTCCAAACCCTAGTTCATCTCTTGTATCCGATCTTTGTCTCAAACCTCAAATTGGTACTTGTGGGTTGCTAGTAGTGTTGATTAATCCTTGTAGTTGATGCTAGTTGGTTTACTTGGTGGAAGATCATATGTTCAGATCCTTTATGGTAATTAATACTCCTCTGATTATGAACATGAACATGTTTTGTGAGTAGTTACGTTTGTTCCTGAGGACATGGGATATGTCTTGTTATAAGTAATCATGTGAATTTGGTATTCGTTTAATATTTTGATGAGATGTATGTTGTGTCTCCTCTAGTGGTGTTATGTGAATGTCGATTACATAACACTTCATCATTATTTGGGCCTAAGGGAAGGCATTGGGAAGTAATAAGTAGATGATGGCTTGCTAGAGTGTAGAAGCTTAAACCCTAGTTTATGTGTTCTTCGTGAGGGGATGATTTGGATCCACATGTTTCATGCTATGGTTAGAATTATCTTAATTCTTCTTTCATAGTTGCGGATGCTTGCGATAGGGGTTAATCATAAGTGGGAGGTTTCTCCAAGTAAGGGCGGCACCCAAGCACCGGTCCACCCACATATCAAATTATCAAAGTAACGAACGCAAATCAAATGAGCATGATGAAAACTAGCTTGACATAAATTCCCATGTGTCGTCGGGAGCGCTTTGCTTTATATAAGAGTTTGTCCAAGCTTGTCCTTTTCTACAAAAAGAATTGGGCTACCTTTATGCACCTTTTCTAAACTTGGTACTTGTTACTCGTTACAAATTATCTTATCACAAAACTATCTGTTACCGTTAATTTAAGTGCTTGCAGAGAATACCTTACTGGAAACCGCTTGTCATTTCCTTCTGCTCCTCGTTGGGTTCGACACTCTTACTTATTGAAAGGACTACGATAGATCCCCTATACTTGTGGGTCATCAAGAATCTTTTATGGAGCCGTTGTCGGGGAGTGAAGTGCCTTTGGTGAGTGGAATCTGGTAAGGAAAAATTTATATAGTGTGCTGAAATTTACTGTCACTTGTTACTATGGAAAGTAATCCTTTGAGGGGCTTGTTTGGGGTATCTTCACCTTGACCGGAAACACAAAGAGTTGTCCCTCAACCTATTGAACCTATTGAAAATATTTATTATGAAATTCCTTCGGGTATGATAGAGAAACTGCTGGCTAATCCTTATGCAGGAGACGGAACACTACATCCTGATTTGCATCTAATCTATGTGGATGAAGTTTGTGGATTATTTAAGCTTGCAGGTCTTCCCGAGGATCATGTCAGGAAGAAAGTCTTTCCTTTATCTTTGAAGGATAAGGCATTGACATTGTATAGGCTATGTGATGATATTGGATCATGGAGCTACAACCAACTAAAAATGGAATTTCATCAGAAGTTCTATCCTATGCATGTAGTTCATCATGATCGGATTAATATTTATACTTTGTGTCCTCGTGAAGGAGAAAGAATCGCTCAAGCTTGGGGGAGGCTTAATTCAATGTTATATTCATGCCCCAATCATGATCTCTCGAGAGAAATTATTATTCAGAATTTTTATGCTCGGCTTTCTCGTAATGATCAATCCATGCTCGATACTTCTTGTGCTCGTTCCTATATGAAGAAAGATATTGACTTCAAATGGGATTTATCGGAAAGAACTAAACGCAACTCTGAAGATTGGAACTCGACGAAGGTAAGGAGTCAGGTATGAACCTTAAGTTTGATTGTGTCAAATCCTTCGCAGACACCGATGCTTTTCGTGAATTTAGCACTAAATATGGACTTGACGCTGAGTTAGTAGCTTCTTTTTGTGAATCTTTTGCTGCTCATATTGATCTCCCTAAGGGGAAGTGGTTTAAATATCATCCTCCCATTGCGGTAAAAGTAGTTGTACCTATAAAAGTTGAAGAGGAAACTACTTATAATGTTAATCATGTTATTCCCACTACTTATATAGAACGACCACCTTTCCCTGTTAGAATAAAGGAACATGCTAAAGCTTCAATTGTCGTTCGTAAGAGCTATGCTAGAACACCTACACCCCCCGAACAAATTAAAGTTGAGCCTAGTATTGCTATCGTTAAGGATCTCTTGGTTGATAATATTGATGGGCATGTTATTCAATTTTGTGATGAAGCCGCTAGAATTGCTAAACCTGATGCTAAAGATAAACATAGTCCCATTGTTGGCACGCTTGTTGTTTCTTTTAAAATAGAAGATCATTGTTATCATGGCTTATGTGATATGGGTGCTAGTGTGAGTGCAATTCCCTTTACCTTATATAAAGAGATTATGAATGATATTGCACCAGCTGAGTTAGAGGAAATTGATGTTACAATTAAGCTTGCTAATAGAGATACTATATCACCGGTCGGGATTATTAGAGATGTTGAAGTCTTGTGTGGGAAAATAAAATATCCTACTTATTTCCTTGTTCTTGGCTCCCACAAGATGATTTTTGTCCCATTATAATTGGTAGACCCTTCTCGAATACTGTTAATGCCAGGAAAGATTGTGAGAGGGAAACAGTTACCGTAAGTTTTTGGGGATATATCTCATGAGTTTAATTTCTCTAAATTTCGTAGACAACCCCATGATAAAGAATTTCCTAGTAAGGATGAAATTATTGGTCTTGCTTCTATTGTTGTGCCTCCTACTAATCCTTTAGAACAATATTTGCTGGACCATGAAAATGATATGCATATGAATGAAAGGAATGAAATAGATAAGATTTTCTTTGATCAACATCCTATCCTGAAACACAACTTGCCTGTTGAAATATTTGGGGATCCTCCTCCACCCAAGGGTGATCCTGTGTTTGACCTTAAACAATTACCGGATACTCTGAAATATGCTTATCTTGATGAAAATAAGATGTATCATGTTATTATTAGTGCTAACCTTTCAGAGCATGAAGAATAGAGATTACTGAACACTCTGAGGAAGCACCGTGCTTCTATTGGATATACTCTTGATGATCTTAATGGCATTAGCCTCACTCTATGTTAGCATAAAATTAAAATGGAGCCTGATGCTAAACCCGTTGTTGATCACCAACGACGATTAAATCCTAAAATGAAGGAAGTGGTAAGAAATGAAATATTAAAGCTTCTGGAGGCAGGTATGATTTACCCTATTGCTGATAGTAGATGGTTTAGTCTCGTTCATTGTATCCCTAAGAAAGGAGGTATCACCATAGTTCCTAATGATAAAAATGAATTGATCCCGCAGAGAATTGTTACAGGATATAGAATGGTAATTGATTTTAGGAAATTAAATAAAGCTACTAGAAAGGATCATTATCCTCTCCCTTCTATTGATCGAATGCTAGAAAGACTATCCAAACACACACATTTCTGCTTTGCAGATGGTTATTCTGGTTTCTCTCAAATACGTGTATGAAAAGATGATCAAGAGAAGACCACTTTTACCTACCCTTTTGGTACATTTGCTTATAGATGTATGCCTTTTGGTTTATGCAATGCACCTGATATTTTTCAAATATGTATGACTGCTATATTCTCTGATTTTTGTGAAAGGATTGTTGAGGTTTTCATGGATGATTTTTCCATTTACGGAACTTCTTTTGATGATTGTTTGAGCAACCTTGATCGAGTTTTGCAGAGATGCGAAGAAACTAATCTCGTCTTGAATTGGGAGAAGTGCCACTTTATGGTGAATAAAGGTATTGTCTTGGGACATAAAATTTCCGAAACAGGTATTGAAGTTGACAAAGCTAAAGTTGATGCTATCAAAAAAATGTTGTGTCCTATGGATATCAGAGGTATAAGAAGTTTCCTTGGTCATGTTGGTTTCTATAGGAGATTTATTAAAGACTTCTCTAAGATTTATAGGCCGCTCACTAAGCTCTTGCAAAAGCATGTTCCATTCATTTTTGATGATGATTGTGTAGAAGCTTTTGAAATTCTTAAGAATGCCTTGATTTCTACACCTGTTGTTCAACCACCTGACTGGAACCTACCATTTGAAATTATGTGTGATGCTAGTGATTATGCCGTTCGTGCTGTTCGAGGACAAGGAGTTGATAAGAAATTAAATTTTATCTATTATGCTAGCAAAACTCTAGACAGTGCTCAAAGAAACTATGCTACCACTGAAAAAGAATTTTTAGCAGTTGGGTTCGCTTGTGATAAGTTTAGACCCTATATTGTTGATTCTAAAGTAACTATTCACACTGATCATGCTGCTATTAAATATCTTATTGAAAATAAAGATGCTAAACCTAGACTTATCAGGTGGGTTCTTCTACTACAAGAATTTGATTTGCATATTGTTTATAGAAAGAGTGCTGATAACCCCGTAGCAGATAACTTGTCTAGGTTAGAGAATGTTCTTGATGACCCACTACCTATTAATGATAGCTTTCTTGATGAACAATTAGCTGTCATAAATGCTTCTCATAATGCTTCTTGGTATGTTGATTATGCTAATTACATGTCACTAAATTTATACCACCTAGTTTCACATACCAACAAAAGAAAAGGTTCTTTTATGATTTAAGACATTACTTCTGGGATGACCCACACCTTTATAGAGAAGGAATAGATGGTTTTATTACACGTTGTGTACCTGAGCATGAACAGGAACAGATCCTACACAAATGGCATTCTAAGGCCTACGGAGGACACCACGCTGGAGATAGAACTACACATAAGGTATTACAATCCGGTTTTTATTGGCCTACTCTCTTCAAGGATGATCGTAAGTTTGTCTTGTAATGTGATGAATGTGAAAGAATTGGCAATATTAGTAGACGTCGGGAAATGCCTATGAATTACTCTCTTGTTATTGAACCATATGATGTTTGGGGTTTTGATTATATGGAACCTTTTCCAACGTCCAACGGGTATACTTATATTTTAGTTGTTGTTGATTATGTTACTAAGTGGGTAGAAGCTATTCCAACTAGTAGTGCTGATCATAACACTTCTATTAAGATGCTTAAAGAAGTTATTTTCCCTAGATTTGGAGTCCCCAGATATTTAATAACTGATGGTGGTTCACATTTTATTCATGGTGCTTTTCGTAAATTGCTTGATAAGTATGATGTTAATCATAGAATTGCATTTCCTTATCATCCTCAGTCTAGTGGTTAAGTAGAATTAAGCAATGGAGAAATTAAATTGATCTTGCAAAAGACGGTTAATAGATCTAGAAAGAATTGGTCTAAGAAACTTGACAATGCATTATGGGCTTATAGAACTGTCTACAAGAATCCTATGGGTATGTCTCCGTACAAAATGGTTTATGGTAAAGCATGTCACTTACCTCTAGAGCTAGAGCATAAAGCTTATTGGGCAATCAAAGAGCTCAACTATGATTTTAAACTTGCTGGTGAGAAGAGCTTATTTGATATCAGCTCACTTGATGAATGGAGAATCCACGCCTATGAGAATGCCAAGTTGTTTAAAGAAAAAGATAAGATATGGCATGATAAAAGGATACAAAAGCGTGAATTCAATATAGGTGATCTAGTCTTGCTATACAATTCTCGGTTTTGCAGGAAAACTTCTATCTAAATGGGAAGGGCCTTACATCGTAGACGAAGTATATCGTTCCGGTGCCATCAAGATCAACAACGCCGAAGGCACAAATCCGAAGGTGGTAAACAGGCAAAGAATCAAATATTACATCTCAGGTACTCCCATAAATGCTGAAACCAATGTTATCAACACCATAACTCCAGAAGAGCATATTAGGGAGACCTACCAAAATGTTTTAGACTCCGAAAAGGAATAGGTATGTGATACGGTAAGTAAACCGACTCCAAAACTTTCTCAATAGCAATTGTACTCAGTTTTGGAATATTTAAAAATTTACGAAAATCAAAAGTAGTCTGAAGGACGCATGGGGAGGCAACAAGCCTGCTAGGCGCGGCCACCCCTGGTCGCGCCTAGGGGGCTTGCCAACACCCGATGCACCCTTTAGACTCTGTTTTCTTGTGGTCCACTCCTTCGTGTCGGCAAAAATTCATTATATAATCTCCCGAAGGTTTGCACTTTCGTATCATGACAATACCTCATGTTTTCATTTTGAGCTGTTTCTACAAGCAGATTTAGAGCAAGATGTCTTCTCAAGAGTCGATCGGGGAGAGTCGTGTTTCTTACCCAACACAGGAACCTGGAGCATGCATTGAAGCTAATCACTTTGGAAGAACCACGAAGGAGGTGACGGGGTTATTACCCCCGGGTAGGCCAAAGCAACGGGTTCCCCTCCCTGCTTTGAAGAAAAAGTATGCAACCGGCTGTCCACGACCAGCTGGAGCACAGCCGGCTGTAGCGATCGCCGGCTGGCCCATGGATGGCTGGTCGAGGAGCCGACTCGACCCCCGGCCAGCTGGGCACGGCCGGTGCCTCCGGGGTGTTGGAAATATGCCCTAGAGGAAATAATAAATTAGTTATTATCTATTTCCTTGTTCATGATAATCGTTTATTATCCATGCTATAATTGTATTGATCGGAGACTTAGATGCATGTGTGGATACATAGACAAAACCATGTCCCTCGTATGCCTCTAATAGACTAGCTCGTTGATCAAAAGATGGTTAAGGTTTCCTAGCCATGGACATGAGATGTCATTTGGTAACGGGGTCACATCATTAGGAGAATGATGTGATGGACAAGACCCAAACTACAAACGTAGCATATGATCATGTCAGTTTATTGCTATTGTTTTCTGCATGTCAATGTATATGTTCCTATGACCATGAGATCATGCAACTCACGGATATCGGAGGAGTGCCTTGTGTGTATCAAACGTCGCGACGTAACTGGGTGACTATAAAGGTGCTCTACAGGTATTTCCGATGATGTCTGTTGAGTTGGCATGGATCGAGACTGGGATTTTTTACTCCGTGTGATGAAGAGGTATCTTGGGGCCCACTCGGTAATGCAACATCACAATAAGCCTTGAAAGCAATGAGACTAATTGTTAGTTGCGGGATCTTGTATTACAGAACGAGTAAAGAAACTTGCCGGTAACGAGATTGAACTAGGTATGGAGATACCGACGATCGAATCTCGGGCAAGTAACATGCCGAAGAACAAAGGGAACGTTATACGGGATTAACTGAATCCTTGACATAGAGGTTCGACCGATGAAGATCTTTGTAGAATATGTAGGAACCAATGTGGACGTCCAGGTCCCGCCATTGGTTATTGTCCGTAGAGGTGTCTCGATCATGTCTACATAGTTCTCGAACCCGCAGGGTCTACACACTTAAGGTTTGGTGACGTTTCGGTAGTATAGAGTTATATATGGTGGTGATCCCGGACATGACGAGGATCTCCGCAAGAGTCTGGAGATAAAGATTGATATATGTGATAATAGTGTTTTGATCTCTGGAAGAGTTCCGGAATTAACCGGAAGGGGTTCCGGATGTTTACCGAAGTGTTCGGGTACAACAACACTTTATATGGACCAATGGGGTAAAACCCACGAGGTATTGGAAAGGGCAAAAGGAAGTTTTGCTGCTGCCTTAAGCAGTAAGGCAGTACTACCGCTTGTGAAGCGGTACTACCGCTCAAGTGGTACTACCTCTCGTGAAGCGGTACTACCGCTTGTGAGCGGGACTACAGGGATCCGACTTGGACTCTTTTCTTGCGGGCCAAACCGACCTTATGCGGGCAAAATCGACCTTGTAGAGGTTTTTGCTCCAAGTTTAGACCCCAGGGCTCAACATATAAATAGAGGGGTAGGTCTAGCACACGGGACACAACTTACGACCACGTGCTACCCGTTCCACCGGTGCTCCTCTAGATCGGTTTTCTGCAGCGCTTAGGCGAAGCCCTGCCGGAATTCCTCCACCACCACCATCACCGGAGCGCCGTCATGCTACCGGTGAACTCTCTCTCCTCTCCACCTCCTATTGCTGGATCAAGACGGTGGAGATCGTCATCAAGCTGCACGTGTGCTGAACGCGGAGGTGCCGTCCGTTCGGTACTAGATCGGAAGGATCGTGATCAAGGCCACGGGACGTTCGTGATCGGACCACGGGACGGATCGTGACGAGATCGGGGACGGATCGTGATTGGAACGCGGGATGGATCGTGATGAGATCGCGGGACGCTCGGCGATTTGGATCGCGAAGAAGTTCGACTACACCAACCGCGTTTCTTAATGCTTCCCGCTTTGCGATCTACAAGGGTATGTAGATCCACTCTCCCTCTCGTAGATGCTCAGCACCATGGATAGGTTTGCGTGTGCGTAGGAAAATTTTTGTTTCCCATGTGACGTTCCCCAACAGTGGTATCAGAGCTAGGTTGATGGTTCGATGAGATCTCGAGTAGAACACAAAAGGTTTGTGGGCGTTGATGCTTAGATTGCTTCCTCCCTTGGTCGTATTTTGGTTCAGCTGTATTGTGGGATGAAGCGGCCCGGACCAACCTTACTCGTACGCTTATGAGAGACCGGTTCCATCGATTGACGTGTAACTTCGTTGCACAAAGATGGCTGTCGGGTGTCTGTTTCTCCTACTTTAGTTGGATCGGATTCGACAAAGGCGGTCCTTGAGAAGGTTGAAAAGCAACTAGTGTATCGCCGTTGTGGTTTTTGCGTAGATGAGAATTGTTCTTGCTAGATACCCGTAGCAGCCACGTAAAACATGCAACAACAATTAGAGGACGTCTAACTTGTTTTTGTAGGGTATGTTGTGATGTGATATGGCCAATTACATGATGTGATATATGTGATGTATGAGATGATCATGTGATGTATAGATTATCACGACTTGCATGTCGATGAGTACGGCAACCGGCAGGAGCCATAGGGTTGTCTTTAATTATTGTATGACCTGCGTGTCAATCATTAAGCGCTATGTAATGCTTTACTTTTTCGCTACGGTAGCAATAGTAGTAGAAGCATGCAGGGCGTGACAACCCCGATGGCGACACGTTGATGGAGATCAAGATGATGGAGATCATGGTGTCATGCCGGTGACGATGGAGATCATGCCGGTGCTTTCATGATGGAGATCAAAAGGACAAGATCATGGCCATATCATGTCACTTATGATTTGCATGTGATGTTAATCCTTTTATGCACCTTGTTTTGCTTAGGACGACGGTAGCATTATAAGGTGATCCCTCACTTAATTTCAAGATAAATTGTGTTCTCCCCGAGTGTGCACCGTTGCGAAAGTTCGTCGTGTTGAGACACCACGTGATGATCGAGTGTGATAGACTCTACGTTCACATACAACGGGTGCAAGCCAGATTTGCACGTGTAGAACACTCGGGTTAAACTTGACGAGCCTAGCATGTACATACATGGCCTCAGAACAAAAGAGACCGAAAGGTCGAACATGAGTCATATAGTAGATACGATCAACATGATGATGTTCGCCATTGCAGCCACCTCAACTCACGTGATGATCGGACTTGAGTTGGTGAATTTGGATCATGTATCACTCGAATGATCTGAGGGATGTCAATTTGAGTGGGAGTTCTTAAGTAATATGATTAATTGAACTCATTATCATGAACATAGTCAAAGTGTCTTTGCAAATTATGTTGTAGATTACTAGCTCACGCTATAGCTCCCTTGTATTTTTATGTGTTCCTAGAGAAATAGAATTGAAAGATGATGGTAGCAATATTGCAGACTGGGTCCGTGATCTGAGGATTGTCCTCATTGCTGCACAGAAGGCTTATGTCCTTATTGCACCACTCGATGCGCCACCCCATCTAGCGTCGTATGTAGATGTTGTGAACATCTGACAGGCACGTTTCGATGACTACTTGATAGTTTAGTGCGTCATGCATTACGGCTTAGAATTGAGGCTCCGAAACATTTTGAACGTCACGGAACATATGAGATGTTCTAAGAGCTGAGATTATGATCTCAGGCTCGTGCCCGTGTTGCGATATGAGATCTCCAACAAGATTCTTTGCCTGTAAGATGAAGGAGAATAGCTCAATCGTTGAGCATGTACTCAGATTGTCTGGATACTACAATCGCTTAAATCAAGTGGGAGTTCATCTTCCAGATAAGATAGTGATTGATATAGTTCTCCAAGTCACTGTCACTAAGCTACTAGAACTTGGTGATGAACTATAAATTGCCAGGGATTGAAATAATGATTCTTGAGCTGTTCGCGATGTTTGACACCGCGAAGGTAGAAATCAAGAAGGAGCGTCAAGTGTTGATGGTTAATCAAAACCACTAGTTTCGAGAAGGGCAAGAGCAAGGAGGGAAACTTCATGGATAGCAAGTCAGTTGCTGCTCCAGTGAAGCAACCCAAAGTTGAACTCAAACCCGAGACTAAGTGCTTCTGTTATGAGGTGAGCGGTCGCTGAAGCGGAACAACCCTAGATACTTGGTAGATAAGAAGGCTGGCAACATCGATAGAAGTATATTTGATATACGAGTTATTAATGTGTACCTTGCTAGTACTCTTAGTAGCACCTGGGTATTGGATACCAGTTTGGTTGCTAAATGTTAGTAACTCGAAATAAAAGCTCCGGAATAAACGGAGAACCAGCTAAGGGTGAGGTGACGATATGTGTTGGAAATGTTTCCAAGGTTGATGTGATCAACATCGCACGCTCTCTCTACCTTTAGGATTACTGACGAACCTAAATAAATGTTATTTGGTGTTTTGCGTTGAGCATGGACATGATTAGATCATGTTTATTGCATATACGGTTATTCCTTTAAGTTAGAGAATAATGGTTATTCTGTTTACATGAATAATACCTTCAATGGTCATGCACCCAGTGAGAATGGTTTGTTGAAATCTTGATCGTAGTAATACACATGTTCATAACATTGATGTCAAAGGATACAAAGTTAATAAAGATAGTACCACATACTTGTGGCACTGCCGCTAAATGTCATATTGGTATAAAGCGCATGAAGAAACTCCATGCTGATGGATCTTTGGACTCATTCAATTTCGAATCGGTTGAGACATGCGAACCATGCCTCTTGGGCAAGATGACTAAAAACCCCGTTGGATGGAGCGGGCAAGTGATTCATTGGAAATGATACATGTTGATGTATGCAATCCAGTGAGTCTTGTAGCGTGCAGTGGATATCGTTATTTTCTTACCTTCACTGATGATTTGAGTAGATATAGTGTATATTTACTTAATGAAACACAAGTCTGAATCGTTTGAAAGGTTCAAGCAAATTCAGAGTGAAGTTTAAGATCATCATGACAAGAAGATAAAAATGACTGTGATATGACCGTGGAGGTAAATTTCTGAGTTACGAGTTTGGCATACAACTTAAGACAATGTGAAATTTGTTTCACAACTAAAACGCCACCTGGAACACCATAGTGTGATGGTGTGTCCGAACATCATGGTCATGCTCTATTGGACATGGTGCGTGCTATGATGTCTCTTATCGTTTTTCTACTATAATTTTGGGGTTATGCATTAGAGACAACTACATTCTCTTTAAATAAGGCACCATCTAAATCTGTTGAGATGACACCGTGTGAATTATGGTTTGATAGAAACCTAAGATGTCATTTCTTAATATTTGGGGTTGCGACACTTGTGTGGAAAATATTTTCACCTAATGAGGTCGAACCTGAGGCAGACAAATGCATCTTCATAGAATACCCTAAGATCAGTTGGGTGAACCTTCTATCTCAGATCCAAGTACAAAGTGTTTGTTTCTTAAATGGATCCTTTCTCGAGGAAATGTTTCTCTCGAAAGAATTGAGTGGGAGGAAGATAGAACTTGATGAGGTTGTTAAACCTTTGCGTAACCAGAGAGTAGCGCAACGCAGAAAGATGTTTCTGTGAAGCCTACGTTAGTTGAAAAGGAAGTTAATGATGATGATCATGAAGCTTTAGGATCAAGTTACTATCGAACATCGTAGGTCGACAAGGATGTGTACTGCTCCTAAGTGGTACGACAACCCTGTCTTGGAGGTCATGTTGTTGGACAACGATGAATCTACGAGCTATGGAAGCGATGATGGGCCCGGATTCCGACAAATGGTTAGAGGCCATGAAATCCGAGATAGGATCCATGTATGAAAACCAAGTATAGACTTTGGTAGACTTGCTCATTGGACGACAGGTTGTTGAGTACAAATGGATCTTTAAAATGAAGACAGACACTGATGGTAAATGTCACCATTTCCAAAGCTCGACTTGTTGCAAAGATGTTTGAGACAAGTTCAAGGAGTTGACTGCGATGAGGCTTTCTTACTCATAGCGATGCTAAAGTCTGTTGGAATTATGTTAGCAGTTGCTGCATTTTCAATTATGAAATCTGGCAGATGGATGTCAAAAACATCGTTTCCTTAAACGGTTTACTTGAGGGAAGGTTGTATGTGATACAACCAGAAGGTTTTGTCAGTCCTAAGGATGCTAAAAGGTGTGCAAGCTTCAGTGATCCTTCTATGGACTGAAGCAAGCATCTCGGAGTCGGAATATACGCTTTGATGAGGTGATCAAAGTTTTGAGGTTTATACAAAGTTTATGAGAAACTTGTATTTACAATAAAGTGAGTGGGAGCACTATAGAATTTCTGATAAGTATATGTGGATGACATATTGTTGATCGGAAATAATGTAGAATTTCTGGAAAGCATAAATGGTTGTTTGAGAAGTGATTTTCAAAGGAAGACCTGGATAAAACTACCTAATTGTTGAGCATCAAGATCTATAGAGATAGATCAAGATGCTTGATGAGACTTTCAATGAGTACATACCTTGACAAGATTTTGAAGGAGTTCAGAATGGATCAGTCAGAGAAAGAGTTCTCGTCTGATTTGTAAGGTGTGAAGTTGAGTGAGACTCAAAGCTCAACAACGGCAGAAGAAAGAGAAAGGACGAACGTCGTCCCCTATGCCTTAGCCATAGGCTCTGTACAGTATGCCATGATGTGTACCGCACATGTATGTGCCTTGCCATGAGTTAGTCAGGGGGTACAAGAGTGAACCAGGAGTGGATCACTGTACAACGGTCAAGATTATCCTTAGTAACTGAAAGACTGAGGAGATGTTTCTCGATTATGGAGGTGATAAAGAGTTCGTCGTAAAGATTTACGTCGATGCAGGCTTTAGCACCAATCCAGATGACTAGTAATAGCAATCTGGATACATATAGTGGAGCAGCCATTTGGAAGTAGTACCAAGTGGAGTGTGGTAGCAGTGTTTACGGTTTGACATAGAGATTTGCAAAGTACGCACGGATCTGAATATCGCACACCCGTTGACTATAAAAGACCTCTCCCACATGCAAAGCATGATCAAGCCCCAGAACTCATTGGGTGTTAGATTCATAACAATGCGAATCACATAGTGATGTGAACTAGATTATTGACTCTAGTCCAAGTGGGAGACTATTGGAAATATGCCCTAGAGGCAATAATAAATTAGTTATTATCATATTTCCTTGTTCATGATAATCGTTTATTATCCATGCTATAATTGTATTGATCGGAGACTTAGATGCATGTGTGGATACATAGACAAAACCATGTCCCTAGTATGCCTCTAATAGACTAGCTCGTTGATCAAAAGATGGTTAAGGTTTGCTAGCCATGGACATGAGATGTCATTTGATAACGGGGTCACATCATTAGGAGAATGATGTGATGGACAAGACCCAAACTACAAACGTAGCATATGATCGTGTCAGTTTATTGCTACTGTTTTCTGCATGTCAATGTATATGTTCCTATGACCATGAGATGATGCAACTCACGGATATCAGAGGAGTGCCTTGTGTGTATCAAACGTCGCAGCGTAACTAGGTGACTATAAAGGTGCTCTACAAGTATTTCCGATGATGTCTGTTGAGTTGGCATGGATCGAGACTGGGATTTGTTACTCCGTGTGACGGAGAGGTATCTCGGGGCCCACTCGGTAATGAAACATCACAATAAGCCTTGCAACCAATGTGACTAATTGTTAGTTGCGCGATCTTGTATTAAGGAATGAGTAAAGAGACTTGCCAGTAACGAGATTGAACTAGGTATGGAGATACTAACGATCGAATCTCGGGCAAGTAACATGCCAAAGAACAAAGGGAACGTTATACGGGATTAACTGAATCCTTGCCATAGAGGTTCGACCGATGAAGATCTTTGTAGAATATGTAGGAACCAATGTGGACGTCCAGGTCCCTCCATTGGTTATTGTCCGTAGAGGTGTCTCGGTCATGTCTACATAGTTCTCGAACCCGCAGGGTCTGCACACTTCAGGTTTGGTGACGTTTCGGTAGTATAGAGTTATATATGGTGGTGACCGAAGGATGTTCAGAGTCTCGGATACGATCCCGGACATGACGAGGATCTCCGGAAGAGTCTGGAGATAAAGATTGATATATGTGATAATAGTGTTTTGATCTCTAGAAGAGTTCCGGAATTAAC
Source organism: Hordeum marinum (assembly GCA_022496015.1). Taxonomy (NCBI): domain Eukaryota; kingdom Viridiplantae; phylum Streptophyta; class Magnoliopsida; order Poales; family Poaceae; genus Hordeum; species Hordeum marinum. Next base: position 122,138,557 of record CM039673.1, on the reverse strand, counting down.
CGGAAGGGGTTTCGGATGTTTACCGAAGTGTTCGGGTACATCAACACTTTATATGGACCAATGGGGTAAAACCCACGAGGTATTGGAAAGGGCCAAAGGAAGTTTTGTTGCTGCCTTAAGCAGTAAGGCAGTACTACCGCTCAAGCGGTACTACCGCTCGTGAAGCGGTACTACCGCTTGTGCGCGGGATTGCAGGGATCCGAGTTGGACTCTTTTCTTGCGGGCCAAACCGACCTTGTGCGGGCAAAATCGACCTTGTAGAGATTTTTGCTCTAAGTTTAGACCCCAGGGCTCAATATATAAATAGAGGGGCAGGGCTAGCACACGGGACACAACTTACGGCCACGTGCTACCCGTTCCACCGATGCTCCTCTAGATCGGTTTTCTACAGCGCTTAGGCGAAGCCCTGCCGGAATTGCTCCACCACCACCATCACCGGAGCGCCGTCACGCTGCCGGTGAACTCTCTCTCCTCTCCACCTCCTCTTGCTGGATCAAGACGGTGGAGATCGTCATCAAGCTGCACGTGTGCTGAACGCGGAGGTGCCGTCCGTTCGGTACTAGATCGAAAGGATCGTGATCAAGGCCACGGGACGTTCGTGATCGGACCGCGGGACGGATCGTGACGAGATCGTGGGACGGATCGTGATTGGATCGCAGGACGGATCGTGATGAGATCGCGGGACGCTCGACGATTTGGATCGCGAAGTTCGACTACACCAACCGCGTTTCTTAACACTTCCCGCTTAGCGATCTACAAGGGTATGTAGATCCACTCTCCCTCTCATAGATGCTCATCACCATGGATAGGTTTGCGTGTGCGTAGGAAAATTTGTGTTTCCCATGCGACGTTCCCCAACACGGGGCGCCTCCTCCATTGACCCTGGAGCGGACGTGTAATGTCCCATCCCTCTACGCATGGGTACAGCGACATGACGTGACCGCCACGACGGCGACATTGTAGCCACGGTGGCCGCTGACGCACGGGTGCACATGGCTACAATCCGGCCGTCCAGGCTGCTGAACTTGGCAAGCGCGACCGGGCGGGGAAACAGTGTTGTCATGCCCCCGCCCACTCGATTACCTACCCCAGCGTGGCTAAAGTGCAGCCGGCCATACCCGAGACTTTGGCCGACTGGCACTAGACGACGCCTCCTGGGTGGCCCGTGCCATGGCAGGTGGGCAAGGGCCAATCGCGGAGCCGGCTAGCGGGCCCCAGCAAGCAGCAGGACCGCACAGCCGGTGGACCCTACAAGCGACGACAAGGCTCGAAGGGCGGGACCCCTTGGTCAACCGGAGAGGCTGCCAGACGGGTCCCCCCACCCTTGTACCTTAGGAATATTGTAAGCCGGGGGGTGGCCTATAAAACCCCCCGAGCTCCCCATGCAATGGGGACAGACAACTCTCACGCACACACCTATGGGACACTTATCACATTCTCACACTTGGTAGCGGAGGAAGGCAAGACGGCTGCTCCCTCTTCCTCCTCTAGACTCGGCTCCATGAGCAACCTTGTAGACACACCCATCCATCAAACTAGACCAAGCAGGACTAAGGGTATTACCTCTCACAAAGGGCCCTAAACCTGGGTACATCGTGTGTCACCACCGCTTGTACCTAATCCTGCACCCGGAGCCCGTCGGCGTCCTTCGGCCCCAACCACCTACGATAAGCCTACCTATGGCATCTGTCGTGAGAAAATGACGATAGTTGGCGCCCATCGTGGGGCCATACGCGGCGTCGGCCGGATTCATGCTCCGGGCGGGACCCCTCGCCATTCCCCGCCGTCGTCACGCGTCCAGGCGAAACCACAGGCTCGTGGGGCTTACTCCGACACGCCCTGTGGGCAGCTCCATCAACCTCGCGCTCGACATCAACTCGCTCGCCGAGCGTTTCGGCATGCTCAGCCTCGCCGACGCTCCGGCCGCTGACGAGTACCCCAGCCAGGTGCTCGTCTGCGCCGGTCCACCCATCGATGTGGGGGCACTTGCTGCAACCCAGTCTAGCAGCTCCCATGATCGCGTGGGGAAATGGCCATCATATTACTCCACCTCCTCCGGACGTGCGCGGGCTCAGGTTGACGCCGCCGCGGCCCGTATCGACACCTCCGACCCACGTGGTGCGGCCCTTCAGGGCTTAAGCACCCCTATTGCCCCGACTGCAAACCCCGATGCCACCGCGGCCGAGCTCGAGGCGGCTTGCCGCGTCCTGTTCGAGGACGCCACCGCCCTCGCGGACACGCGGCGCTGCATGGAGGCCACCCAACGGGAATACGCTTCCGCCTACGGTCTCACCCCGGATGGCACTGAGCCTAGCCAGCGTGGGGCTGTGCGCGACCGTGGCTGCGTGGTCACCGAAATCTTGGGCGGCAAGATGCCTGTCTACGACACCCCTGCAGCCAACATGCATGCCCTCAAGATAGCCTACGATGATTTGGCTACCTTGGAGGGCGAGCGTCACATCAAGGACCTCATCAATGCCGCTGACAGGCAGCAGCATCTGCTCACGGCTGGCGCCGCCACCTCCGAAGGCCCCCGGCCCGAGCGCGAGGGCACGAGGACTGCTAGCCGTCAGCCGGCGCAACACTCCTTCTCACCTCGCGTCTCCGTCCACTGGGTCGAGGCAAGCAACCCTCGGCCCTCTCAGCTGTCGGGGAGCGACCAGCCGGCTGTTAACAGCCGGCGCACTAACAACCCGCCTCGTAGCGGCCGCCACGAGGCATCGGTGGCCGGTAGACGGCGTAGCCGCCGGCACACTCCACCCCTGCGGCGCGAGCCGGAACGGTTAGTTCCACCCGTCATCCGCCCCGAGCTCTCGGCTCGGATCGGTCCACGCATCCCCCGCAACGAGAACGACGCCCGCAACCGCATCGACCAGCTCGCGCAGTCTGCCCTCCTCGAAGAGGAGGGATCGATTGCCCCGGCCTGTTTTGGCCCTCGGATCCGCAATGAGTCGTTCCCAATCGGCTTCACACTCCCCTGAGACACCCCAAAGTACAACGGGGCCGCCAAGCCCGAGGACGGGCTGATCGACTACACCACCGCGGTCGGCATCACCAGGGGAACAATCGCATAGCAGTTCGCTACACTCCTCTCAAGCTGATCGGCTCGGCCCGCACCTGGCTCAATAGCCTGGCAGCCAGCAGCATCAACACCTGGACGAACTTCGAAGAAGCCTTCGTCTGCAACTTCACCGGCACCTACAAGAGGCCTGGACACCCCGTGAACTCTCCATGTGCATTCAGGGGCCGAACGAGTCCCTCCGCGACTACCTCACTCGATGGTCCGAGCTCTGCAACTCCTGTGAAGGGGTGCACGAGGTACAAGCCAAATACTACTTCATCGAAGGTTGTCGAGACGGCACCCCCCTCAAGCACAAGCTTCTGTGCTCCGAGCCGGCCACACTCGCCGAGCCCATGACCAAGGCGAGCAAGTACGCTACGACTGACTTAGCCATCCGGGTCAAGACGACCCCGCCCGCCAAGGCGATGACAACACCGGCAATGTCCCGGCCGGCTGCCGACAACCGGCAGCCGAAGAACAACAAGCGCAATAACGGCCAGCCAGATCACCGCTACGAGAGCCGACAGGTCGCCACCATCGAGGAGCAGGAGCCGTCTGCCCAATCTTCCAGCCAGCGCCAGCACACTGGCAAGGCTGCCTGGCAGCCAAAGCTCACCTTCGAGCAGATGCTCGACCTCCCCTGCAAGAACCACTCAGGGGGCAAACCCTCTATGCACATGCTTCAGCAGTGTAGCTTCTCACAGCGATTGGCCCGAGGGGTGGCTTCCGACTCCTCCCATGCCGCCTGCCCGTGCGCCGGCCCTGGCGCCGACTTTGGCTACAGCCCAAAATGACGGTCGTCTTCACGACCAGTTCCCCAACCAGGACGGTTGCTACGTCGTCTTCACCAGTGAAGAGACGAGCAAACATGCTCAACGCCGGCTCCATCGTGAGGTGAACGCCACCATGCCGGCAACTCCTCAGTTCATGCACTGGTCGGAGAAACCGGTCACCTGGAGCCGGGCAGATCATCCCGGCGTGATACCGAGTCCCGGCAGCTACGCCCTGGTCCTCGACCCCACCATCGCCACCGAGAAGCACACCTGCCGCTTTTCACGGCTGTTGGTAGATGGTGGCAGCAGCATCAACATCCTTTACCTCGACACAATGCGCAAGCTGGGGCTGAAGATAGAAGACCTATGGGCGAGCCGGATGGTCTTCCATGGCATTGTGCCTGGGAAGTCCTACTCCCTTGTCGGCAAGATCACGCTCGACGTCCTCTTCGGCGGACTCGGCCACTTCTGCCGTCAGCCGGTGCTGTTAGAGGTTGTGGACCTCGCAAGCCCCTACCACGCGCTGTTAGGCCGGCCAGGCCTTGTCAAGTTCATGGCGGTCCCCCATTATGCCTACCCCAAGCTCAAGATGCCGGGCCCCAAGGGAATCATCACCATCGCGGGTGAATACAAGATGTCGACCGAGTGTGCTCGAGACAGCAACCGGCTGGCCGAGGCCTTGGAAATCGCCGAGGAGAAGCGATAGCTCGACCGGCTCGTGGCCCTTGCCGCCAGCCAGCCAGCCGTGCCGGCTCCACCCTCGCAGTCCGTCGGCAAAGCCTCCTTCCAGCCATCCAAGGACACCAAGCAAATCCCACTTGACCCGGCCAACCCCGCTCAGTGCGTCACCATCGGCTCCCGTCTCGACGGCAAATAGGAAGGCCAGCTCGTCAACTTCCTCCGTGAGAATCGGGACATCTTTGCGTGGTCCCCCAAGGACATGTTGGGTGTTCTGAGGAAGTTCGCCGAGCACAAACTACACGTCCAGCCGGACGTCAAGCCGGTCAAGCAACCCCTACGTCGTTTCTCTAAGGAGAAGCGGCATACTATAGGAGAAGAGATCGCCTGGCTGCTCGCAGCTGGGTTCATCATGGAAGTTTTCCACCTGGACTGTCTGGCCAACCCGGTCCTGGTGCTGAAGAAGAACAAGACCTGGCGCATGTGCATTGACTACACCAGCCTGAACAAGGCGTGCCCCAAGGACCCATTTGCCCTATCGTGGATCGATCAAGTCATCGACTCCATGGCCGCCTGCAGCTTGTTGTCCTTCCTGGACGCCTACTCCGGCTACCACCAGATCAAGCTGGATCCGGAAGACTAGCTCAAGACCTCCTTCATCATGCCCTTCGGGGCCTACTGCTACATCACCATGTCTTTCGGCCCGAAGAACGCAGGCGCCACCTTCTAGCGGTGCATGCAAAAGTGCCTCCTGCCTCAGATAGGCAGAAACGTACATGTCTACATCAACGACATCTTCGTCAAAACCAAGAAGTAGTTCAGCCTCCTCGACGATCTCCGAGAGACCTTCGCAAACATGCGTGAATACAAGATCAAGCTCAACTCGGAGAAATGCGTCTTCGGCGTCCCCGCCGGCCAGCTCCTGGGTTTCTTCGTGTCTGCTCGCGGCATCGAAGCTAACCAAGAGAAAATCAGTGCAATCGAGCGCATGCCCAAGCCAACCCGGTTCCGCGATGTCCAGAAGTTCTCTGGCTGCCTTGCCTCACTCAGACGGCTCATCAGCCAGTTGGGGGAGAAAGCCTTGCCCCTCTACGGGCTCCTTCACAAGACGGCTCTGATCGAGCCGGGTCACACCAAGAAGCCGGGCATGTTCGATTGGCCCGACGAGGCGGACGAGGCCTTCCGCGGCCTCAAAAAGGCTCTCACCCGCGCACCCATCCGGGCCACGCCGGCCAAGAAGGAGCCTCTGCTCGCCTACATCACGGCGACCACCCCCGTCATCAGCATCGTCTTGGTGGTCGAGCGGTCGGAGGAGGCAAGTCCTTGCTGGTCTAGCGCCCCGTCTACTACCTGAGCAAGGTCCTCTTCGTGTCCAAGTAGAACTACCCCCACTACCAGAAGATGAGCTACGGCATATACTTCATCGCCAAGAGGGTCAAGCAGTACATCCAGGAGCATACCATCACCGTGGTGAGCACGGACCCACTCGGCAAGATCATGAGTGGGCGGGACTCCACTGGCCGGATCGCCAAATGGGTCATCACCCTCGCCGACCACGAGATCCCGATTTCCTCGTTGACTGGGCGGAGACCGAGTTCGTGCTGCCTCCCCCAGACTCCACGTATTGGCGCATGCATTTCGGCGGCTCAAAAATGGACCGGCCTGGGTGCTGGCATAGTCCTATCCTCCCCGAAAGGTGACCAGCTCAAGTACGCCCTCCAGATCCACTTCGACGCCTCCAACAACGTGGCCGAGTACGAGGCCATCGTCCATGGCCTCCGGCTCACCAGGGAAATCGGCATCAGGCACATTCTATGCTTCGGCGACTCTGGCCTCGTGGTACAACAGGTCTCTGGCGAACGGGACGCTAGGGCGCCAACATGGCTAGCTATCGCTTCCTCGTACAACAGCTCACCGACTCCTTCGAGGGTTGTGAGTTCCACCATGTCCCACGGGTGGACAACGAGGCGGCCAACGCGCTGGCAAAGATCGGCTCCACCCGGCAGGCCATCCCAACCGGCGTCTCCAACACCGCAGGCCCATCGGCGGCTCCGGGTGTCCCTTCGGCGTCTTCGCCACCGGCTCCCTCAACCTTGGCCGCCTTGCCAGCACCAGTTGAGCTGGCTGCATCTGAGGCCGCAAGCTCCAACGACATGGTTGTCATGATGACAATCGACCAGCCGGCCTCGGGGGCTAGCGAACCGGCCTCGGGGGCTAGCGAGCCGGTCCCGAGGACTGATCATCTGGGCCCGAGGGCTCCCGTCTCGGCCCCCTCTTGGGCACAGCCTATTTTGGCATTCCTTCTACATGGCGAGCTCCCCCCGGACGAGGCCATGGCGAGGCAAATTCAGTGTTGGGCCTCGGCATACAACATCATCAACAACGAGCTCGTCCATCGCAGAACCACCAGCGTCTTTCAGCGGTGCGTCGAGCCGGAGAAGGGTCTGGAGATCCTCCTTGACATCCACCAGGGCGAGTGCGGGCATCACGCCGCCTCCGGGACCCTGGTGGCCAATTCCTTCTGCCATGGTTTCTACTGGCCCACTGCTCTCAAGGCGGCCAAGAAATTGGTCGACGAGTGTGAGGGTTGCCAGCGCTTCAGCACGCAGAGCCATCTACCGGCATGGGCCCTCCAGACCATCCCCCTCTCATGGCCCTTCGCTTTCTGGGGGCTGGACATGGTGGGTTCCTTCAAGACCGCACGAGGCGGCATGACACATTTGCTAGTGGCTGTTGACAAATTCACTAAGTGGATCAAAGCATGACCAATCAAGAAGCTGGACGGCCCCACGGCCGTCCGGTTCATCGACGACATCACGGCTTGCTATGGTGTCCCCCACAGCATCATCACCGACAACGGCACAAACTTCGCCAAGGGCGCGCTCGTGTGTTTCTGCTCCAAGCAAGGAATCCGGCTCGACCTGGCCTCCGTCGCCCATCCACAGTCAAATGGGCAGGTCGAGAGGGCAAACGGCCTCATCTTGTCCGGCATCAAGCCCCGGCTCGTGACATCGCTGGTAAGGCCAGCCGACTGCTGGGTCGACGAGTTGCCGGTTGTCCTTTGGAGTCTCAGGACCACCCCCAACCGATCAACCGACTACACGCCCTTCTTCCTTGTGTACGGGTCCGAGGCAATCATCCCTATCGACATCGAGTTCGACTCGCCTCGGGTCGCCCTATACACGGAGAAGGACACAAAGGAGGCAAGAGAAGACGACGTCGACTTGCTCGAAGAAGACCGCGAGCTGGCCTTGAGCCGGATGGCAATGTACCAGCAGAAGCTTCGACACTACCACAGCAAGCGGATCCGGCTGCTCTCCTTTCGTGAAGGGGACCTGTTGCTCAGGCGGATCCAGCAGACAACCAGACAACACAAGTTGTCCTCCCCATGGGAGGGCTCGTTCATCGTCAGCAAGGTGTTGCACAACAATGTGTACTACCTAATAAACGCCCAGAAGCCGTAGAAACACAAGTTGGCCCACGGACGACTGGTCGAGGAGCCGGCTTGACCACTGACCGGCTGGGCGCGGTCGACTGCCTCCGGGCTGCCTCCTCCGTTGACCCCGGGGCGGACATGCAACGTCCCGTCCCTCTACGCATGGGTACGGCGACACGACGTGACCGCCACAACGGGCGACATTGTAGCCACAGTGGCCGCTGACGCACGGGTGTGCATGGCTATAGTCCGGCCGTCCAGGGCACTGACCTTGGCGAGCGCAACCGGGCAGGGAAACAGTGTCGGCACGCCCAAACCCACTCGATTACCTGCCCCGGTGTGGCTACAGTGCAGTCGGCCGTACTGGAGACTTTGTCCAGCTGGCACTAGACGAAGCTTCCCGGGTGGCCCGTGCCGTGGCAGGTGGACGAGGTCCAATCGTGGAGCCGGCCGGCAGGCCCCAGCAGGCGACGGGACCACATAGCCGGTGGACCCTATAGGCGACAAGATGGCTCGAAGGGCGGGACCCCCTAGTCAGCCAGAGAGGCTGCCAGCCGGGTCCCCTCACCTTTGTACCTTAGGAATATTGTAAGCCGGGGGGTTGGCCTATAAAAAACCCCGAGATCCCCATGCAACGGGGACAGACAACTCTCATGCACACACCTACGGGTCACTTCCCACATTCTCACACTTGGTAGAGGAGGAAGGCGAGTCAGCTGCTCCCTCTTCCTCCTCTAGACTCGGCTCCGGGAGCAACCTTGTAAACACACCCATCCATCAAACTAGACCAAGCAGGACTAGGGGTATTACCTCCCATAGAGGGCCCTGAACCTGGGTACATCATGTGTCACCACCGCTTGTACCTAATCCCGCACCCGGAGCCCGTCGGCGTCCTCCGGCCCCAACCACCTATGATAAGCCTACCTATGGCATCTGTCGTGAGAAAACGACGATAGGAGGATATGGAGGCCGACTTGAAAAGGGTGGATGCCGTGGAGGAAGACCAAGAAGTCAACTCTCATCCACAACCCGGAGTCATGTTGGAGGAACTTTAGAGCTCGGCAATCCCAAATTTTATTATTCCTCCCTACTCTAAGTTTCTTACTTATGAAAACCTGAAAAGGAGTGTTATCATCTCACCCGCAGCAATGAGACATCCATGGGTGAAAGGATCTCTAACCGTCACCGAAAAACTTCACAAGGAAATAATGGATCTCAGGCGGCAAAATAACAAGCTTGAGGAGGAGAATCGCATTCCGAGGGGTATCATCGCCAAGAATATTGCACCATCACCTCCGAAGAAGGACATCTAACCACAAGGGTATGGGCACTCCCCTTGGCTTGTGCCAATATTGGGGGAGGTTCCCCGGTATCGTATCACCATCACATCTTTTCCTTTTTCCTTTCTCTTGTTTTTCTTAGTTCGATCCTTTTTTATTTTTGTTTTGATCTATTAGAATAAAATTTTAGTATGATCTACCTTTTATTTTTGCTTTTTGCTCCCCTTATGTAAGCAAGTCCGAGATTTATATACTAAAAAGTAGTTTTGATGAGAGGACTTTTGTAGATTACTATGCTCTTGAGAGTAATGAATAAAGAATAATAGAATAAAAGCAAAGAGTATCCATAATGATCTTATGGGGAGTGATGACTTCACATATAAAGAGGTATGTCGATTGAAATTTTTTGGGAGTTAACAAATATAGTAATTGGTTATTTATGCAATCGAAAAGGAAGTGATAAAGAAAGAGAGATGCACATATAGATATATTATCTTGGACATATTTTATGATTGTGACCACTCATTAAAGTATTACATGCCAGGAAGTTGGTGTTGGACAAGGAAGACAGCATGATGGGTTATGTTTGCTTGCCTCTGAATAGAAGTTATATGGTTTTAGATCCTCCAACATGTAGTGCTTGCTTCCACCTCATATTAGCCAAAAATTCAGCACCAAGTAGAGATACTACTTGCGCATCCAAACACCTCAACCTAGTTTTTCCATGAGAGTCCACCATACCTACCTATGGATTGAATAAGATCCTTCAAGTAAGTTGTCATCGCTGCAAAAAGCAATAAAAATTGCTCCTAAACATGTGTGATCTTTTATTGTAAGGAAAATAAGCATTGTACGAACTTGTGATAGTAAAGAAATAAAAGCGACAGACTGCATAATAAAGGTTGCTATCACAAAGGGAATACAATGCGGCTTTCCTCTACACTAAGGGTTTGTGCATCCCAAAACAAAAAGCGTATGACAACCTCTGCTTCCCTCTGCGAAGGACCTATCTGTTACTTCTACTTTTTAAGTACTTACCTTCACACAAGAGTCATGGTGATCCTCACCACTTCCTATATTTCACATCTCTCTTAACAAGCATTATGTGTTGGGAAATGATCTAGACGCATATATCCACCCGGATGTGGGTAATCATGAGTTATTATTGTTGACATCACCCTTGAGGTGAATAGTTGGGAGGCAAAACAATAAGCCCCTATCTTTCTCTATGTCTGATTGAAGCTTTGATCTCAAGGGTACCGCATGAGTGTTAGCAATTGTGAAAGACTAAAAGATTATTGAGTATGTGGGTTTTCTTTACAAGCTCTTATATTGACTCTTTCCGATGTTATGATAAATTGCCAATTGCTTCAGTGACTAAGATCATAGTTTGTTGGTTGTCAATAGGGTTCTTGGTTCATACTTTATCTTGTGAATGAATTGTTACTCTAGCATAAGAAATCTTATACAATGAGTATTGTTGTTCTAAAGATGTTCATGATGCCCTCATGTCTGTATTGTATTTTATCAACACCTCTATCTCTAAACATATGGACATATTTATCGATCTCGTCTTTCGCTTGAGGGCAAGCGAGGTCTAAGCTTGGGGGAGTTGATATGTCCATTTTGCATCATGCTTTTATGTTGATATTTATTGAATTATGGGCTATTATTACACGTTATGGTACAATACTTATGCCTTTTCTCTCTAATTTTACAAGGTTTACATGAAGAGGGAGAATGGCGGCAGCTGGAATTCTAGACTGGAAAAGGAGCAAATCTGAGATACCTATCCTGCACAACTCCAAAAGTCCTGAAAATTTATGGAGAATTATTTTGGAATATATACAAAATTTTGGGCGAAACAGATGCCAGAGGGGGGGCCACCAGCAGGTGGCAAGCCTGCCAGGAGCGACCACCCCCTGGTCGCGCCTAGCAGGCTTGTGACCCACCTGGCAGGCCCCCAACGCGCATCTTATGCTATATGGGGGCTTTTGACCTGGAAAAATCATAAGGAAACTTTCAGGATGAAGCGCCGCCGTCTCGAGGCGGAACTTGGACATAACCAATCTAGAACTCCGGCGGGGCTGTTCTGCCAGGGAAACTTCCCTCCTGGAGGGGGAAATCAAAGACATCGTCATCACCAAAGATCCTCTCATTGAGAGAGGGTCAATATCCATAAACATATTCACCAGCACCATCTCCTCTCCAAACCCTAGTTCATCTCTTGTATCCGATCTTTGTCTCAAACCTTAGATTGGTACTTGTGGGTTGCTAGTAGTGTTGATTACTCCTTGTAGTTGATGCTAGTTGGTTTACTTGGTGGAATATCATATGTTCAAATCCTTTATGATAATTAATACTCCTCTGATTATGAACATGAACATGTTTTGTGAGTAGTTACGTTTGTTCCTGAGGACATGGGATAAGTCTTGTTATAAGTAATCATGTGAATTTGGTATTCGTTCGATATTTTGGTGAGATGTATGTTGTCTCTCCTTTAGTGGTGTTATGTGAACGTCGACTACATAACACTTCACCATTATTTGGGCCTAGGGGAAGGCATTGGGAAGTAATAAGTAGATGATGGTTTGCTAGAGTGACAAAATCTTAAACCCTAGTTAATGTGTTGCTTCGTAAGGGGCTGATTTGTATCCACACGTTTCATGCTATGGTTAGATTTATCTTAATTCTTCTTTCGTAGTTGCGGATGCTTGTGATAGGGGTTAATCATAAGTGGGAGGTTTGTCCAAGTAAGGGCAGAACCCAAGCGCCGGCCCACCCACATATCAAATTATCAAAGTAACGAACGCAAATCAAATGAGCATGATGAAAACTAGCTTGACAGAAATTCTCATGTGTCCTCTGGAGCGGTTTTCTTTATATAAGAGTTTGTACAGGCATGTCCTTTGCTACAAAAAGGATTGGGATACCTTGCTGCACCTTTGCTACACTTGTTACTTGTTACTCGTTACAAATTATCTTATCACAAAACTATTTGTTACCGATTATTTCAGTGCTTGTAGAGAATACCTTACTGAAAACCGCTTGTCATTTCCTTCTGCTCCTTGTTGGGTTCGACACTCTTACTTATCGAAAGGACTAGGATAGATCCCATATACTTGTGGGTCATCAATCATCATATTGCTTTGCATGATCATATAGCTGATAGAGTATTTGTGGCACAACCACCATTCATAATTGTTTACATGTTATGCTAGATCATTGCACATCCTGGTACACCGTCAAAGGCATTCATATAGAGTCATCTTGTTTAGTAGTTTTTTATATCGAGTTGTATGTAAATAAAAGTGTGACGTTTATCATTATTAAAGCACTGTCTCAGTGAGGAAAGGATGATGGAGACAATGAATCCCCCACAGATCGGGATGAGACTCCAAACGAAAAAAGGATAAAGGAAATAAAAAGGAAAAGAAAGAAAAGAAAGAAGAAAAAAAGTAAGAAGAAGAAAAAAGAGAAAAGAGAGAAAAAAGAAAATAAAAAGAGAAATAAATGAGAGAAAAGAGAGAAGGGACAATGCTACTACCTCTTGTTCCACACTTCTTCTTAGTGAAAGCACCATGTTTTTTCATATAGAGAGTCTCATGTTTTGTCATTTTCATATGCTAGTGGAAAATTTTCATTATAGAACTTGGCTTGTATATTCCGATGGCGGGCTTCCTCAAATGCCCGAGGTCTTCATGAGCAAGCAAGTTGGATGCACACCCACTTAGCTTCCGTTGAGCTTTCATACACTTACAACTCTAGTGCATTCGTTCCATGGCAATCCCTACTCCTAGCATTCATATCAATTGATGGGCATCTTCATAGCCCGTTGGTCCGCCTAGTTGATGTGAGAGTTTCTTCTCCACTTTTACTCCTTTGATACCACCACCATATTCTATTCCACCTACATGCTATGTCCATGGTTCACACTCATGTATTGAGTGAGAAATAAAATGATGAAGCGTGTTAAGAAGTACGATCCAATTGCGTGGCTTAACACCATGGTGCTTGACATTTGTTTTTATATGGTGAAGACGGAGTCGGACCATGCTAATATGATAAATGAATGGGGAGTAAACATTCTTTGGGAATTATATATTTTGAAAATTGATGGCTGTGTTACTTGTGTTTATGGATATTACTATGTTGATTTTTATTAATTTATCCCTTCGCAATAATCATACCTAAAAAATATTACATGTTAGGTAGCATGTTACATCAAAAATTATGTTTTTATCATTTCCCTACTCGAGGATGAGCATGAATTAAGCTTGTGGATGCTGATACGTCTCCAATGTATCTATAATTTTTTATTATTCCATGATATTATATTATTAGTCTTGGATGTTTTATACGCATTTATCTACAATGGGAGTGGTGCGTTGTGATGGGTTCAATCTTGCGGTGCTCAATCCCAGTGATAGAAAGGGACATGACACGTATTGTATTGCTTCCATTAAGAATAAAAAGATTGGGTTTATTCATATTAGTTGAGTTTACTTTGTCTACATCATGTCACTATGCCCCAAGCATTACTCTGTTTTTACTTAATACTCTAGAGGTCAATGAGTGGAGTAATAGTAGTAGATGCAGGCAGGAGTCGGTCTACTTTCTTATGGACATGATGCCTATATGTGTGATCATTGTTGTGAATAAATATTACATAACTATGAGTTTTTCGTATCAATTGTCCAATAGTAATTTGTTTATCCATCATATGCTTTTTTTGAGAGAGAAGTCTCTAGTGAAAACTATGGCTCCGGGGTCTTCACAAATCATATTAAAAAACAGCAAAAATATTGCTGCCTTTTATTTAGTGTTATTTTATTTTATATTTATATTATCTATCTATCACTACTTATCGTTTGCAAGTAACGAGTTCAATGGTATTGACAACCCTCTTGCCCGCGTTGGGTGCAAGTCTTCGCTATTTTGTTCTGTAAGTGCTGAAGACAGGCATTTGCGTGGTCCTCCTGTTGGTTTGATGACCTTGGTTCTCACTGAGGGAAATACGTATCTCGATTGTGCTACATCTCCCCACCTCTTCAGGGAAAATTTCAACGCAAGGTGGTGCAGTGTCAGGGAGGTTTTCTGAACATAGCATATTAACGAGGTTAACTATGGAAGCAGATCTAACTGCTTTAGACACAAATACTATTAGGGAAGAATGGCTCGGTGAGCTCTTGATGGACTTCCTTATGGTTGAAAAACATGTACCGGCTATTTTTATTAATCGTGACAACCAAACGGTTATCACTAAAGTGAACATTGTTTAAGTGAATTGGGGATCTAGCATCTTTTGGTGAAGATACGTCTTCTGCAATATTTGAGGTTTAATCAACCATATCATTACCTTGCACCTGATTTCTCTAATTTTGGCCTTTGTTGGTGATTACTCTCATCACAATTCTGCTCTTTTTTAGATTGACAATTATTTTTTCCTTGTTCCGCTTTATAGAAAGACTAAGAAAAGTTGCCCTTCTCCTGCAAAAGATCTCCTGCTTCCTTCAATATTTTGTAGTCAAGTTCTTGCAATTTCTTTTTTATCTTCATATCATGGCTTTTTAGAATGTTTCTCTCTAAAATGGTATACTTTGCGTTTATAGCTTTGATCTGATTAAAGACACAATTATGTGAAATGAAGAAGTTAGACAATGGTGCTAAAAATTTGGGATGAAAATAAATTATTATGGACAACATTTTGGCTGACCTATTCGGATAAATTCTCTTTAAACTGTAGTTTTGAAGGTTGACTTTGGGGGGGGGGGGGTTGGTGCAGCCTCTTCTTGAGAATCGGTTTCTTTTTCTCCCGACTTGTTGTTTGATTCCACCAGTGGGAACTGGATAGCTTTTCATGATCATGTATGTAATTAAAAATAAACGCTTGTAAAATCATTGCATATATTATTGATACAGATAAAACATAAATTTATAAAGGGGCAATGAATAATGTACCAGCAATGCTTCGAAATTTGTTCTTCATTCAGGTCTCTCTTACGACAGTTTGATTTCAAATCTTCTAGCATTTCATTAGTGACGAATTTTATCCTTGGAGTTCCCTCTAGTACTACTATATGACTTTTCTTAACTAGATCAACATACATAACATATGTAAATATAGAGAAGAGCATTTAAACATTATATTCAAAACAATTTTGACTACGCATAAATGCAAAACTGTGAAAAAAGCGTTACGGTGAGGATGTGAAGGCAGCCTTGCAGGTTGATATTCTTTACTCTCTTAGTCCTAATCTCTCTCATATATTGAATGAGATATTGAACAACAAAACGACACCAATTCATCTTAGAGATCTTAGTTAAATCTGGCAATGCTCCCAAGACATAGCTTTTGTTGATTAGGTTACTGTTGTCGGAGCCAAATAAGAACAGAGAAGAACCTCCATAAATGAAAGCCAAAAATTATCTTTGTCATTTTCATCTATGTATGTAAGCAAAATTTCTTCATCTTCTACTAGAGATTGGCCTCTTCGAGCTTTTTCAGACCTAAATTTGTCCAACTTTTGAATGCTTTGTCGCGAGGATTAGAAGCTGGAGGCATTTCCACATCTAATTGACCAGCAGGAAACTTGCAAATTTCCTCTATGACATCCACGATGGAAACACTCATGTTTTTCCTAATCAAGGACACTGTTTTACAATCGACCTTTTTGATAAGCCGCAATAGAAGCGTCCTCGAAAGTCTGCATTCAGCCATGTTTAAAACTGATTTGAATCCCATGTCTTTTACCCATTGAACTTGCGGATCAAATTTTGTACCAGTTTAGAGATTCTTTGAGGGTTACATTTTCAGTTAAATTTCTGTAATTATAGTACAAGTTCAGAGTAATTATAGTACAAGTTCAGAAAATAATGGAACCAACTCAATGTATTAACAATACATGATTTATACCAGAAAGAAAAAGTACATCAATTAATTTGAACAACTAAACAAATCACGTGTATTATCTCTTTATCCATAGCCCTTTTTCTCTTCTTAGGGGAAGTTCGCAGACTACGATTACTATCATGGGACCCTGATGATAATTCTCCACCATTGCTTTTGCAGGAGAATCATCTTTCTCCAATGGCCTTTTAGAGCGCAATGATTTACGTCTGCCCATCTATTTTATGAAAAGGACAAATATATTAGTTGTAGGTAGAGCTGAATGTTGCAAAACACATCTCGCATTACATAAAATACAGAAAGACAAATATAGCATATACCTTGATTTTTGCATAGTATAAACATTTTTTTGGATATTTTTACATAAGTATCACATATATACCATTTCACACGGATAGTCGTAGCAATATACCTCAATGTGAAAGAACAAATTTCACATTACAAATAACACACTTTAATAATAATAGCAAAAAACTCGGCATTTCAACCATTCATGCACACTTGATTGGCTACTAAACTTTCTAAATAACACATATATATGTACCATTACACATGGTCAACTATGGAAGATTCTAGAACAACTATTACAACATATTTTGGGCTTTTTTACCTAGAATAAAATTTTAAGCTATAATGGGAATGCAAATTAACTTATTTACTGTGAATGCAAGTATGAGATCACGACACTTTGAATCTCAAATCATTGGGCCCTCGATCTTTAAAAACTTGTGACCACTCTAGAATCTGTGCAAAATTTATGGTTCATCACAAAAACGACCAATTTCACAAAAAAGCTTGACCACTTTAGATTGCGACATCGATTTTGAACAAGATACATTCACAAAAAAGTCCCATTCTAATAAAGAAAACAGAATGGAGAAAAGCAATCATCAAAATATAACATTTGGGAGTTTGAAGGAGAGCTTACCAGGAAGCTTGAACACAAGCGGTGGGAAGTCAGAACCAAGGGCGTGTTTGGTTGCCCGCATCGAGCACAACCATGCCCGCGCGGGAAGGAAGAGGCCTGCTTGGTTGTCTGGTTTCACTATTAGGCCTGCATCGCACGCTTCTCAAAGCACTCTAGAGCATGGCTCGTTGGAAACGCTCGGATCAGCATTTTCTCGCGAGCCGAGCTGAGTGATGTGCGAGGTCGCATGGGTGGGTGCGACGCGAGGGCGAGGGGGGATGGCAGGAGATGGGAAATCTGGCGCGCCATCCCGGCGCCAAATCTAGCCTCACCCCCTTTTCTTCTCGCTCACCCATAGCCACTTTCTTCCCTACTGCCTCACCATCGGCGGTGGTGGCGATTTCAGATATGCGCTAGAGGAGGCGGCAGCGGAAGAGGTGGCGGCGTTTGCGGCGGATCTGGTGCTCCCCTTGCTATTGGCCATGGCTCCCCCTACATCGTCCTCGTCTCCGATGTCAGTAAGCAGCACCCCCTCCCCCTTTGTTAGGTCGGTGGTTAGGCTGTTAGGCAAGGTGTAGAATCGATTTCCCACTAAACGAACCATCGATGTCGACTAAGTTATGGACGCACGGATGAGGCTGATAATTCAGGCGGCAGCACTGATAATGTGATTCGGGCATGGGTCATGTTCATGCACTAGAGAGTGTTGGAAATATGCCCTAGAGGCAATAATAAAATGGTTATTATTGTATTTCCTAGTTCATGATAATTGTCTATTATTCATGCTACAATTGTGTTAACCAGAAACCGTAATACATGTGTGAATACATAGACCATCACATGTCCCTAGTGAGCCTCTAGTTGGCTAGCTCGTTGATCAATAGATGGTCACGGTTTCATGACCATGGACATTGGATGTCGTTGATAACGGGATCACATCATTAGGAGAATGATGTGATGGACAAGACCCAATCCTAAGCATAGCACAAGATCGTGTAGTTCGTTTGCTAAAGCTTTTCAATGTCAAGTATCATTTCCTTAGACCATGAGATTGTGTAACTTCCGGATACCGTAGGAATGCTTTGGGTGTGCCAAATGTCACAACGTAACTGGGTGGCTATAAAGGTACGCTACGGGTATCTCCGAAAGTGTCTGTTGGGTTGACACGAATCAAGACTGGGATTTGTCACTCCGTGTGACGGAGAGGTATCTCTGGGCCCACTCGGTAAGACATCATCATAATGAGCTCAATGTGACTAAGGAGTTAGCCACGGGATGATGTGTTACGGAACGAGTAAAGAGACTTGCCGGTAACGAGATTGAACAAGGTATGGCGATACCGACGATCGAATCTCGGGCAAGTACCATACCGATAGACAAAGGGAATTGTATACGGGATTGATTGAATCCCTGACATCGTGGTTCATCCGATGAGATCATCGTGGAGTACGTGGGAGCCAACATGGGTATCCAGATCCCGCTGTTGGTTATTGGCCGGAGAGGTGTCTCGGTCATGTCTACGTGTCTCCCGAACCCGTAGGGTCTACACACTTAAGGTTCGATGACGCTAGGGTTATAGGGAAAAGGTATACGTGATTACCGAAGGTTGTTCGGAGTCCCGGATGAGATCCCGGACGTCACGAGGAGCTCCGGAATGGTCCGGAGGTAAAGATTGATATATAGGAAGTCCAGTTTTGGTCACCGGAAAGTTTTCGGGCTCATCGGTAGTGTACCGGGAGTGCCGGGAGGGTGCCGGAGGACCCCCGGGAGGGGTGTGACGACCAAAGGACCACATGGGCTGTTAGATAAAGTGTGCCATCCCTTATTGGGCTGGGCAAGACTTTTGCTAAAGGCCCATGCGGCTGGAGATAAGGAGATAAGGCAAAAAGGATTTAAAAGGAGGAGATCCACCTCCCTTGTGGGAGGTGGACTCTCCCTTTAATTCAGCCGGCCATCTCCTCTTTGGAGTAGATGCCAAGCCAGCCCTCCACGTCCCTCCTCCTATATATACTTGAGGTTTTGGATGTTTTGAGAAAGGATTTGATCTCTCTCTCTCACGGCGAAGCCCTACCTCTCTTCTTCCTCCTCCGCAGCGCTTAGGCGAAGCCCTGTCGGAATACCTTGCTACTCCACCACCACCACGCCGTCGTGCTGCTGTTGGAGCCCTTCCCCAACCTCTCCTTCCTCCTTGCTGGATCAAGGTGTTGGAGACGTCACCGGGCTGCACGTGTGTTGAACGCGGAGGTGCCGTCCGTTCGGCACTTGATCGGATCTACCGCGATCTGAATCGCTGCGAGTACGACTCCATCAACCGCGTTCTTGTAACGCTTCCGCTTAGCGATCTTCAAAGGTATGAAGATGCAATCTCTCCCCTCTCGTTGCTGGTTTCTCCATAGATAGATCTTGGTGAACGTAGGAAAATTTTGATTTACTACTACGTCTCCCAACAGTGGCATCATGAGCTAGGTCTATGCGTAGAATCTATGCACGAGTAGAACACAAAGCAGTTGTGGGCGTCGAGTTTGTTAATTTTCTTGCCGCTACTAGTCTTATCTTGATTCGGCGGTATTGTGGGATGAAGCGGCCCGGACCAACTTTACACGTACGCTTACGTGAGACCGGTTCCACCGCCTGACATGCACTAGATGCATAAGGTGGCTAGCGGGTGTCTGTCTCTCCTACCTTAGTCGGATCGGATTCGATGAAAAGGGTCCTTATGAAGGGTAAATAGCAATTGGCAAATCACGTTGTGGTGTTGACGTAGGTAAGAAACGTTCTTGCTAGTAACCTATAGCAGCCACGTAAAAAACTTGCAACTACAAATTAGAGGACGTCTAACTTGTTTTTGCAGCATGTGCCTTGTGATGTGATATGGCCAAAGGATGTGATGTGATGCATTGTGATGTATGAATTGATCATGTTCTTGTAATAGGATTCACGACTTGCATGTCGATGATTATGACAACCGGCAGGAGCCATAGGAGTTGTCTTATTTATTGTATGACCTGCGTGTCAATCATAAACGCCATGTAATTACTTTACTTTATTGCTAAGCGTTAGCCATAGTAGTAGAAGTAATAGTTGGCGAGACAACTTCATGAAGACACAATGATGGAGATCATGATGATGGAGATCATGGTATCGTGCCGGTGACAGTGATGATCATGGTGCCCCGAAGATGGAGATCATAGGAGCAAAATGATATTGGCCATATCATGTCACTATATTGATTGCATGTGATGTTTATCATGTTTACATCTTATTTGCTTAGAACGACGGTAGTAAATAAGATGATCTCTCAATAAAATTTCAAGAGAAGTGTTCACCCTAACTGTGCACCGTTGCTAAGGATCGTTGTTCCGAAGCACCACGTGATGATCGGGTGTGATAGGTTCTAACGTTCGCATACAACGGGTGTAAGCCAGATTTACACACGCGAAACACTTAGGTTGACTTGACGAGCCTAGCATGTACAGACATGGCCTCGGAACACGGAAGACCGAAAGGTCGAACATGAGTCGTATAGAAGATACGATCAACATGAAGATGTTCACCATGGATGACTAGTCCGTCTCACGTGATGATCGGACACGGGCTAGTTGACATGGATCATGTATCACTTGGAAGACTAGAGAGATGTCTGTCTAAGTGGGAGTTCATTAATTTGATTAAGTGAACTTAATTATCATGAACTTAGTCTAAAATTGTCTTTACAATCTATGATGTAGATCCAATGGCCAACGCGAATGTCACCCTCAATTTCAACGCGTTCCTAGAGAAAACCAAGCTGAAAGATGATGGAAGCAACTATGCGGACTGGGTCCGTAGCTTGAGGATCATCCTCATAGCTTCCAAGAGATTGTATGTCCTAGATGCACCGCTAGGTGACGCACCCGTTCTCCCCGCGGAACAAGATGTTATGAACACTTGGCAATCACGCTGCGATGATTACTCCCTTGTTCAATGCGGCATGCTTTACAGTCTAGAACCGGGGCTCCAAAAGCGTTTTGAGCAACACGGAGCATATGAGATGTTCCAGGAGCTGAAACTGGTTTTTCAAGCTCATGCCCGGGTCGAGAGATATGATGTCTCCGACAAGTTCTTCAGCTGTAAGATGGAGGAGCATAGTTCTGTCAATGAGCACATCCTCAAGATGTCTGGGCTACACAGCCGCTTGACTCAGCTGGGGGTTAATATCCCGGATGACTCGGTCATTGACAGAATCCTCCAGTCGCTTCCACCTAGCTTCAAGAGCTTTGTGATGAACTACAACATGCAAGGTATGGAGAAGTCCATTCCTGAGTTGTACTCGATGCTGAAATCAGCGGAGGTCGAGATCAAAAAGGAGCATCAAGTGTTGATGGTGAATAAGACCACTAGTTTCAAGAAAGGCAAGGGTAAGAAGAACTTCAAGAAGGACGGCAAAGCTGTTGCCGCGCCCGGTAAGCAAGTTGCCGGGAAGAAGAAGAAAAATGGACCCAAGCCTGAGACTGAGTGCTTTTATTGCAAGGGTACCGGTCACTGGAAGCGGAACTGCCCCAAGTATTTAGCGGATAAGAAGGACGGCAACATTAAAGGTATATGTGATATACTTGTTATTGATGTGTACTTGACCAGCGCTCGTAGTAGCTCCTGGGTATTTGATACCGGTGCAGTTGCTCACATTTGTAACTCCAAGCAGGAGCTGCGGAATAAGCGGAGGCTGGCCAAGGATGAGGTGACGATGCGTGTCGGGAATGGTTCCAAGGTCGATGTGATCGCCGTCGGCACGTTACCTCTACATCTACCTTCGGGATTAGTTTTAAACCTTAATAATTGTTATTTAGTACCAGCTTTGAGCATGAACATTGTATCTGGATCTCGCTTGATGCGAGATGGCTACTCATTTAAATCCGAGAATAATGGTTGTTCTATTTATATGAGAGAAATGTTTTATGCTCATGCCCTGCTGGTCAATGGTTTATTTTTGATGAATCTCGAACGTGATGTTACACATGTCCATAGTGTGAGTACCAAAAAGTGTAAAGTTGATAACGATAGTCCCACTTACATGTGGCACTGCCGTCTTGGCCATATTGGTGTCAAACGCATGAAGAAGCTCCATGCTGATGGAATTTTGGAGTCACTTGATTTCGAATCATTTGACACATGCGAACCATGCCTCATGGGCAAGATGACCAAGACTCCGTTCTCCGGAACAATGGAGCGAGCAACTGACTTGTTGGAAATAATACATACCGATGTATGCGGTCCAATGAGCGTCGAGGCTCGCGGTGGCTACCGTTATGTTCTCACCCTCACTGATGACTTGAGTAGATATGGTTATGTCTACTTAATGAAACACAAGTCTGAAACTTTTGAAGGGTTCAAGGAATTTCAGAGTGAGGTCGAGAATCAACGTGACAGGAAAATAAAATGCCTACGATCTGATCGTGGCGGAGAATATTTAAGTCACGAGTTTGGCACGCACCTTAGGAAATGTGGAATTGTTTCACAACTCACGCCGCCCGGCACACCCCAGCGAAATGGTGTGTCTGAACGTCGTAATCGCACTCTATTGGATATGGTGCGATCTATGATGTCTCTTACCGACTTACCGCTATCATTTTGGGGATATGCATTAGAGACTGCCGCATTCACTTTAAATAGGGCACCGTCTAAATCCGTTGAGACGACACCGTATGAATTGTGGTTTGGAAAGAAACCTAAGTTGTCGTTTCTAAAAGTTTGGGGATGCGATGCTTATGTGAAGAAACTTCAACCTGAGAAGCTCGAACCCAAAGCGGAAAAGTGCGTCTTCATAGGATATCCCAAGGAGACTATTGGGTATACCTTCTACCTACGATCCGAAGGCAAAGTCTTTGTTGCCAAGAATGGATCCTTTCTCGAGAAAGAGTTTCTCTCGAAAGAAGTAAGTGGGAGGAAAATAGAACTTGATGAGGAAATTGTACCTCCACTCGAACCGGAGAGTAGCGCAGCACAGGAAGTTGTTTCTGTGGAGCCTACACCGGCTAGAGAGGAAGTTAATGATGATGATCATGAAACTTCAGATCAAGTTGCTATTCGAAGGTCCACCAGGACACGTTCTGCACCAGAGTGGTACGGCAATCCTGTCCTAGAGATCATGTTGTTGGACAACGGTGAACCTTCGAACTATGAAGAAGCGATGACGGGCCCGGATTCCAACAAATGGCTTGAGGCCATGAAATCCGAGATAGGATCCATGTATGAGAACAAAGTATGGACTTTGGTGGACTTGCCTAATGATAAGCGAGCCATTGAAAACAATTGGATCTTTAAGAAGAAGACTGACGCGGACGGTAATGTCACCGCCTATAAAGCTCGGCTTGTCGCTAAGGGTTATCGACAAGTTCAAGGAGTTGACTACGATGAGACTTTCTCACCCGTAGCGATGCTAAAGTCAGTCCGAATCATGTTAGCAGTTGCCGCATTTTATGATTATGAGATCTGGCAAATGGACGTCAAAACGGCATTCCTTAATGGCTTCCTCAAGGAAGAACTGTATATGATGCAGCCGGAAGGTTTTGTCGATCCTAAAGATGCTAACAAGGTATGCAAGCTCCAGCGCTCCATCTATGGGCTGGTGCAAGCATCTCGGAGTTGGAACATTCGCTTTAATGAGGTGATTAAAGCGTTTGGGTTTGTACAGGTTTATGGAGAACCTTGTATTTACAAGAAAGTGAGTGGGAGCTCTATAGCATTTCTTATATTGTATGTTGATGACATGCTGATAATGGGAAATAATATAGAACTCTTGGAAAGTATCAAGGCCTACTTGAATAAGTGTTTTTCAATGAAGGACCTTGGAGAAGCTGCTTACATATTAGGTATTAAGATCTATAGAGATAGATCGAAACGCCTCATTGGTCTTTCACAAAGCACATACCTTGAAAAGATATTGAAGAAGTTCAATATGCATCAGTCCAAGAAGGGGTTCTTGCCTGTGTTGCAAGGTGTGAGATTGAGTACGACTCAATGCCCGACCACGGCAAAGGATAGAGAAGAGATGAGTGTCATCCCCTATGCTTCAGCCATAGGCTCTATCATGTATGCCATGCTGTGTACCAGACCTGATGTGAACCTTGCCATAAGTTTGGTAGGGAGGTACCAAAGTGATCCCGGAGCGGAACACTGGACAGCGGTCAAGAATATCCTAAAGTACCTGAAAAGGACAAAGGACATGTTTCTCATATATGGAGGTGCCGAAGAGCTCGTCGTAAAGGGTTACGTCGACGCTAGCTTCGACACAGATCCGGACGACTCTAAGTCACAAACCGGATACGTGTATATTTTGAATGGAGGGGCAGTCAGCTGGAGTAGCAGCAAGCAAAGCGTCGTGGCGGCATCTACATGTGAAGCGGAGTACATAGCTGCTTCGGAAGTAGCAAAGGAGGGAGTCTGGATGAAGGAGTTCATCACCGACCTAGGAGTGATTCCAAATGCGTCGGGCCCGATGACTCTACTCTGTGACAACACTGGAGCTATTGCCCTTGCGAAGGAGCCCAGGTTTCACAAGAAGACAAGACACATCAAGCGCCGCTTCAACTCCATCCGTGATTACATTCAGGAGGGAGACATAGATATTTGTAAAGTGCATACGGATCTGAATGTCGCAGATCCGTTGACTAAACCTCTCTCACGAGCAAAACATGATCAACACCAGAACGCTATGGGTGTTCGATTCATCACAATGTAACTAGATTATTGACTCTAGTGCAAGTGGGAGACTGTTGGAAATATGCCCTAGAGGCAATAATAAAATGGTTATTATTGTATTTCCTAGTTCATGATAATTGTCTATTATTCATGCTACAATTGTGTTAACCAGAAACCGTAATACATGTGTGAATACATAGACCATCACATGTCCCTAGTGAGCCTCTAGTTGGCTAGCTCGTTGATCAATAGATGGTCACGGTTTCATGACCATGGACATTGGATGTCGTTGATAACGGGATCACATCATTAGGAGAATGATGTGATGGACAAGACCCAATCCTAAGCATAGCACAAGATCGTGTAGTTCGTTTGCTAAAGCTTTTCAATGTCAAGTATCATTTCCTTAGACCATGAGATTGTGTAACTTCCGGATACCGTAGGAATGCTTTGGGTGTGCCAAACGTCACAACGTAACTGGGTGGCTATAAAGGTACGCTACGGGTATCTCCGAAAGTGTCTGTTGGGTTGACACGAATCAAGACTGGGATTTGTCACTCCGTGTGACGGAGAGGTATCTCTGGGCCCACTCAGTAAGACATCATCATAATGAGCTCAATGTGACTAAGGAGTTAGCCACGGGATGATGTGTTACGGAACGAGTAAAGAGACTTGCCGGTAACGAGATTGAACAAGGTATGGCGATACCGACGATCGAATCTCGGGCAAGTACCATACCGATAGACAAAGGGAATTGTATACGGGATTGATTGAATCCCTGACATCGTGGTTCATCCGATGAGATCATCGTGGAGTACGTGGGAGCCAACATGGGTATCCAGATCCCGCTGTTGGTTATTGGCCGGAGAGGTGTCTCGGTCATGTCTACGTGTCTCCCGAACCCGTAGGGTCTACACACTTAAGGTTCGATGACGCTAGGGTTATAGGGAAAAGGTATACGTGATTACCGAAGGTTGTTCGGAGTCCCGGATGAGATCCCGGACGTCACGAGGAGCTCCGGAATGGTCCGGAGGTAAAGATTGATATATAGGAAGTCCAGTTTTGGTCACCGGAAAGTTTTCGGGCTCATCGGTAGTGTACCGGGAGTGCCGGGAGGGTGCCGGAGGACCCCCGGGAGGGGTGTGACGACCAAAGGACCACATGGGCTGTTAGATAAAGTGTGCCAGCCCTTATTGGGCTGGGCAAGACTTTTGCTAAAGGCCCATGCGGCTGGAGATAAGGAGATAAGGCAAAAAGGATTTAAAAGGAGGAGATCCACCTCCCTTGTGGGAGGTGGACTCTCCCTTTAATTCAGCCGGCCATCTCCTCTTTGGAGTAGATGCCAAGCCAGCCCTCCACGTCCCTCCTCCTATATATACTTGAGGTTTTGGATGTTTTGAGAAAGGATTTGATCTCTCTCTCTCACGGCGAAGCCCTACCTCTCTTCTTCCTCCTCCGCAGCGCTTAGGCGAAGCCCTGTCGGAATACCTTGCTACTCCACCACCACCACGCCGTCGTGCTGCTGTTGGAGCCCTTCCCCAACCTCTCCTTCCTCCTTGCTGGATCAAGGTGTTGGAGACGTCACCGGGCTGCACGTGTGTTGAACGCGGAGGTGCCGTCCGTTCGGCACTTGATCGGATCTACCGCGATCTGAATCGCTGCGAGTACGACTCCATCAACCGCGTTCTTGTAACGCTTCCGCTTAGCGATCTTCAAAGGTATGAAGATGCAATCTCTCCCCTCTCGTTGCTGGTTTCTCCATAGATAGATCTTGGTGAACGTAGGAAAATTTTGATTTACTACTACGTCTCCCAACAGAGAGTTGTTCATCGTGTTCGGAGACCTTTGATCCGCTATGGTCCAATGTTTATTCGGGATCTGGAGAGGATCCAAAATCTGAACTACATCTACAACTACAATGACGTCGAGGCTTTGTGGATGCTTCGAATGAAAAGAGCACCATTTGCCAGGCTTGTCGAGACCTTCAGTAGCAGGGGGCTGCTACAAGATAACATCAACACCTGTGTGGAAGAGCAAGTGGCCATGTTCCTCCATGTTGTTGGTCATAACCAGAGGTTCAGGGTCATTCACAACACGTTTAGGAGATCAATGGAGACCATCTCTAGGTACTTCAAGAAGGTGCTTTTTACTATTGGGGAGCTTAGAGGAGAGATGATTAGGAGACCATCTAGCCAGACTCCACCCAAGATTCGTGGAAGCCAAAGATGGTATCCATACCTCAAGGTGAGCATTGACAATATACACTTTTCATGGCTTGATATGCTTGTATTGTTCAAGTTGAGCACTAACACAAGCTTGTGATGCCATTTTCAGGATTGCATTGGGGCAATAGATGGTACTCATGTCACTGCCAGAGTTCCTAGGTCACAGTCTGTAGCATACAGGGGGGGAAGCACAACACAAGCCAAAATGTGCTGCTTGTTGTTGACTTTGATCTGAAGTTCACATATGTGCTGGCTGGCTCGGAGGGGTCATCGCATGATGCTAACATTCTTAGTGACAACATGAGTCGACCTGATGGGATCAACATCCCCGACAACAAGTTCTACCTTGGAGATGCTGGCTATGCATGTTGGCCGAGTGTTCTTCCACCCTTCAGGAAAACCAGCTACCATCTCAACAAGTTCTCTGGTAGGAACTATCCTAGGACTGCACAGGAGCTATTTAATCTCAAACACTCCAGCCTTAAAGTAACTGTTGAGAGGGCATTTGGAGCTCTCAATAATAAGTTGAAGATACTAGATCAGAAGCCATTCCACCCATACACCACTCAGGTTAAGCTTGTTCTTGCTTGTTGCATTCTGCATAACTGGATCCTCCAGTGGGCCTTTGATGAACACGTGCATGAGGAGGAAGAGATCGAGCCTGGCGATGTTGTTAGCTCTGGCCATGGTGTGGAGGCATTTGACAATGACGCTTGGAAGAACAAAAGGTTGGAGTGGGCAGAGGCAATGTGGCTTAACAGAGGTCAGTGCAGGATTTGAAGAAGAGGAGGAAGAAGAACAAGCAGTAGAAGTTGAAGCAGAAAAAGAGGAAGAGGAAGAGGAAGATCTGGTAGTAGCAACACCGATGAACTATCCCCTATTTAGCCAATGGCTCTTAATAATTTTTTCTGTCATTTGATAGTAGTAAGGATGGACTGTCATTTGTTTAACTAGCTGGCACTACATGTTCAGATTGTATGTGGTAAGCTCACCACTAGTTAGAAGTGGTAGCAACACCTTATGCAGGTTGCAACCAAACACCATGTCATATGTGTGCCTAATACAATGCGGGCAACCAAATGTCGGGTAAAAATGGTTGTCTCATGCAACTAAGGTACATGCAAGCAACCAAACTATGTGCATCTAGGGTCTTTTTGCCTGCATCCCCTCAAACCGGCTCACTAGAGCCAGGCTCGCCGGGCCAGGCTCGATTGGTAATGTAACCAAACATGCCGCAAGAAACTACAGCTTTCATCGTTTCGCCATCTTGAAATGGGGAATGCGACCTAGTGAGTTTCTTGCTCCGGCTGGAAGCGTCAAGATGACGGCAAAATCGACGGGATGAACCTGATGGCAAAGATGGTGAGGTGATAAGAGCAACTCCAATGGGGCGACCCCTTTCGTCCGCCGCCGTCCGTTTGGGTCGGCACGGACAAAAGTGGCGGCCCAACGCGCCGACCCAAACCCAAATCACGTCCGCTTCGCGTCCGTGCCGACGCATTTGCGGCCCAAATTTGCGCCCCAAATGTGTCGGCGCGGACGCGGAACGGACGCCTCGCGCGCCTTCTCGGTGTCCGACGCGTCCTCACCTAGCGGCCGTCCAACTACCCGCTGTCCACGCGGTCAGCTTAATTTATGACCACGGGCC
Source organism: Hordeum marinum (assembly GCA_022496015.1). NCBI lineage: Eukaryota > Viridiplantae > Streptophyta > Magnoliopsida > Poales > Poaceae > Hordeum > Hordeum marinum. The sequence goes on along the minus strand of CM039673.1, from coordinate 122,109,962 downwards.
CATGCGTCAGCGACGCGCGGCCGTCCTTTTTTAAGCCGACCGTGCGTCGGGGCCGTCCTCATCCAAACTTGCCGTCCACATCTAGCAAGCTCTGCTCCCCCGTCGCCGGCAAACCCTGGGCACCACCACCACAGCGAGATAGGGCTCTTCTCCGGCGCCAGGAGCAGCAAGGCTAAGGGCAAGGCCCCTGCCATCCCTTTCCCCTCCCAGTTCCTCCCGCCTTCGCCGATGTCGACACCTCGCCGGCAGAGGCAGCGCGTGAACGTGCCAGTGCACCAGGCGGAGTGGCACTGGCAGCTTCACGTGCCTCTCCCGTACCCCGACGCCACCCTGCCGCACGACTGGCATCTGGATCCGGATAGGATCCTAGTGCCAGCGGTGCCGCGGTCGGCTCGGGCTCACGCGGAGGAGGTGCGGCGCCGGCGGGCGTTGCTGACGCCGGAGCAGCGCCGCGACCCCTCCTACGCAACCGACTTGCCCAACTGGGCGAGGTGGTTCGCCTTCGAGAACGAGGAGGCGAGGCGACGGGGCGTGCGCGAGGTCGACCGCAGCATGCCGCCGTCACCGCTCGTCGTCCGCGAGGAGGACCTGGCGGAGGAGGACGCCTACCAGGCGGCCCTTGCTGCCGTCTACCGGGGGAGCGAGGAGGACGAGCGGCGTAGGGCGGCGGCGGCGGAGGAAGAGGAGGCTCGGTTCGAGGCGGTAATGGCGCAGGCCATTGCCCTCTCCGCGGCGGGCGACTACGTGCTGTCGCCGCCGGCCCGGTCGTCCCCTCCTCGATGCCACGTCAAAGGCGAGCCAGAACCACGGCCGAAGCCATCCCCCATCAAGAGCTACACATGGACAGGAGTAGTGCACGAGTGGGTCTTCGCGCCACCGGTTTGGATGGGGCGACGCTGGCGCAGGAGACGGTGTACCTCGAGCACTGGCGCCAGATCCGTCTGGCCGAAGAGCGTGAAGAGAGCAAGCACCTCGCGATGCTCGAGCGCAAGGCCGAGGAGGAGAAGGAGGAGGCGCGCCACTGCCCGTGCCCGCACTGCCTACGTCGGCACAGCCCGCGCCCGACATGAACGCGCTCTGGAACACGGCGTTCCCCTAGGCCGGTCCGGCGCCGACGCTCATCGACCTCACGGACCCCGAGGACGACGACGACGACGACGGCTAGGACAGCACGCCGTCTCGTAGTTTTGGTTGTTTTTATTTTTCTTAAATACAAATGTGGACGCGTGGACTCTCGCCGGCCTTCGTGGCCGGCTTTAATGTTTAATTAATGTTTTTTTAATATGCATGCATTTTTTTTCCTATCGTCGTCAAAATGGATCGGGCCAGCGTTGGATGCACGCGCCGACCCAAACACGAAAACGGACGTCCATATCCACCTGACCGATCCAAACGGACAAAAAGTAAATAAAATCGTCGTTCGTTTAGGTCGTTGATAGTAAAGAAGACGGGCAGAGTCACAGTAGCTACCATGAATTTGTATCGCGGGTACAAAAGGTGGTGGGGCCGGTGTGCCGCGATACGCGTAGCGAATAACTAATATACCTCATCCTGGACTGGGCTATACACGAAGTATACAACAAGTTGGGTTAGTGGTAACGCAAATTGCGGCGCAAACGTACGGCCCTGGAACTACCTGTAACTATGGTTAACGCTCAGACTGAATTTTTGGTCCATGCAAACCCATTACTGCAACTAATGCAAGCACCAACGATTTGTTTAATATCTTAGTTCTTTATTATACCGGAGATTGCTATTGTTCCGCTCTTCATCTCGCGTTAATGTCATGTCTGGGACCTAAATATTTTTAAAAATAGGCTTTCGTCCTGTTTTATAGATAAAGTTATGCTTCATACAAATTCGCAAAAGTTCACTTGCATAAGAATGGCATCAGCACAAACTCTCCCAAATAAAAATAAAAAGAAGGAAAAAAGCTACCTGGTGGCGAGGGTAAATCGTCACTGTCGGGAGGTCAATCGATGTGCCGTTGTTTGGAGCGCATCGAGCATACCATCCAGACGGTTCCAATCTCACTGCCTAGACAGAGGATGCCAGTGCTGCATAAAAGCAAGTAGTTTGAAGAAGGAATCAGAGACCTGCCTTGGGAATATCCTCTCAGTCACCATCTTATTGAGAGTAGTCCAAAGGGTCCACGACATAGCGGCAAAGATCAATCAAAATAAGCGGTGACGTCGTCCAGGTTGGGTGGCCCTGGCTTGGAGGAACTCCGCGAGGTCTCGGTCCTCCCATTCATGCCCAAGAGCCTTGCGAATGAATTCCCATATGACCCTCGCCGCCGTGCATGTGAATATAAGATGGGTCACAGTCTCTGGGACCGAGCATAAGGGACACATACCAACCCCAGGGTCGTGCCTTTTGCGAACCTCCGTCCCCAAAGGGAGGCGATTCCGAAGAAGTTGCCATACAAAGATTTTGATTTTAAGAGGAAGAGGCACTTTCCAAAGAGACGCTATCCATGGGATGGTGAGAAAGCGACATAGAGTCTGGTAGGTCGAACTAACCGAGAATTCCCTAGAAGGGGATAGGCGCCAGGCCACTATGTCCGTTTAGTCCGACAGGTCCTGAGGTAAGGTATCAATCAGGCGGTTCCACTCCATCATTTCAATCTTGCCGAAGTTACACCTAGAACTAATGTTGCAATGCCCCAGGTGGGCAGTCGAGGAAACGAGAAGGGACAGGTCAACGCAGATGGAGAACAGTGCGGGGAACCCCACCCTTAGTGGACTCTCCCCGATCTAGGGGTCCAGCCAAAACTGGGTCATGTCCCCGTTACCTATAGAGAAGGAAATTTCTAGTCGAATTCCCTCCTTGATTTTTTTGATCGAGCATCGAAACTAAGAGCCACCAGCGTGAGAGTGGGCTAGAAATGGTTTGTGTCTCAGGTATATTGCATGAATGAGTTTTAATCACAAACCAATGTCACTACGGAGGATCCGACGGACCCGTCGAAGCATGAGGGTCATATTCATAGTATAGGAGGCCATGATCCCCAACCCACCGGTCCTTAGGCAGACAGATATCCGTCCACTTTATCATGTACTCCCTCCGGTGGCGGAGGACCCGGTAGGGCAAGGTCAGGCGGCCGCCCTACCTTGATTTGGTCGCGATGGCTGGACGTAAGGCGGCGCATCGGCGCGACGACGTTGCCGGTGACGAATGATCAAAGCCCGCCTTAGCTTAACTTTTGTCCGTCCTCCGCCACTGACTCTCTCTATCTTGAAATATAAGATGTTTTTGATACTATCATAGTGTCAAAAAATGCGTTACATTACTGGACAGAGGGAGTAATATTTTTGGCGGTCATTAGGACCTGAATATTTTGGTGTAAATCAAAAAGTGTACAACACACAACGGTACACTGTATCACAATTGGATAAGGTCATAAGAACACCACAACGTTACAACGTACAAAAGGAGCATAAACGGCACACACTGTCTCCGATGATCGATTCTGAGTATCATGTCACGGTCCTCGTCGTCGATCATGGCTCATCAGCCTCCGGCTCGGGCTCGTGAAAGCTGAACCCGGGAATCGTAGGTATCTCGGGCATGGGCGGCAGCTCGACCTTCGGGAACGACGGCAACCCCGGGAACGGCGGCAGCAGCTCTTGCTCCGGTGCCGGCGCCTCGGCCGGGTAATCGTCCTCAGGCGCCGTCTCCTCCAGGCCCCGTGCCGCGCTGCCCATGCGGGCGCACGAGAGCAGCAGCACGACCAAGAAGAGGAGCGCGGTGTTCTTGGAGGAAACCATGCCGGAGTGGAGCTAGATGGCTCGCCTGTGTTGAGATCTCTCTTATGTGATGTGATGTTACCTCTCTAGTGCGCACCCGTACTTATAGGACGTGACGGGACGAACGATGCTGCGTCAGCGTGAGCGCACCGCGCCTTTTCCTTATCATCACAAAGTGTGTTCTTTTAGGGTCTGGGCGGCGGTTCTGGCCTCTCGGTTGGTGATCTGTCCGATTTTGAGGTTGGGTCCGGTGTGTTTGGGAGGTTCTGTCGTCTGTGCGTGTCCCGCGTTTTGGTTGGAAAAACTGACCGGTGATCACCGTCTGGTGAACGAACCATCATTTTGTTGTACATAGCCGGATGCCATGTTCACGCACCGGTGCTTACATCTTGGAGATCGAATAAGTAAATTTACCGTGCTGGTAGCTACCGGTGAATGCACATTAATGAAATGCAGCCAGCTAACTCTGTGTGGGCCAAGTATCCAACGTATTGCACTGCTTTTTCATTTTACCGACTTTGTATTTCTTCATCCTCGGTCCCATACTTGGCATTTTTTCTGTACGTGTAACCATGATTCCAAAGTTGCAGCCCGTTGGAGTTAATTGGAAAAAAATGGCCTGCAATTCTAAATGTTTGCTTGCAAACAAATAATGGGATTTATGTTTGCTTTGCAAACAAATAATGAGATTTATTTTTGCCTATTGTTTGCTTTGCTCCATACAAACTCATATTCTTTTCCTAATTGTAGTGGTATTCTTTTTTGCCTATTGTATTCAATTTTGCACGGTTAGTTTTCTCTTCTGCAGTGTAATCAGTTCTTACAAAGTAAGAGGTAGCGGCAGCTGCTGCTATAAAACTCACTGGAAAAACTGCCAAGTCTGAGTCTGTTTTGCTTTTGAGAGACCATGGCGCTCGGTGTTGGGGGCTATGGCGCTCGGTGACTTCACTTCTCAGTCACTGAAGTTGAGTCCATGTTTTTTCTATGCACGGTACGTACAGGGCAACTTGTCTCTTTACTTATAAAAACCCATCACTATTAATTTCCTTTCAATATTTTAGATGGTTCATATATTTAAAGGAAAAAATTATTTTTTGAAACTTTTTTCTATATTTGAACTCATGATGCCAAGATCTTTAGAACAAGTATAATTTTGGATAGTTTTCAAACACGTTTAAATTATGTTATTGTAAACCACTTGCTTCACTTAATATGTTTCATTATTCTATAAAATAAATATCAATAATTTAAAAGAAAATTTTCAATATTTTACAAAGACTTATTTCAGTTACTAAAAAAGACCAAATTGATTCATTTGAATACTGATTTCATTACGTAAAAAGACCAATTTCAGTTATTTAAAAAGCAAGGGCACATATTTCACATAAGGTACGAACTGTTTCACATGTCATCAGAATTGCTTTCACAGGACATATTTCACTTATTTAAAAATATTACTTTCATCTATTTGACAAAAGTTAATTTCATATATCACATTTATTTTAGAACACTTTAACTATTTCATATATGACACGTGTTCTTTATTTCAGATATCACGCACAATTTGAAGATAAATCTATTTCACATGTTGAAAAAAAAATCCGCTTCGCTCTTTGAAACAATCTATTTCACAATTTTTAAATCAATTATTTTACAGATGCATTTCTTTGTTATTTCAATTTCAAAACACATTAGTTTCACAATTATTTCAAAAGTAATTTCACTGTACTTTTTTTAAGAAATAGATTGTAGTTCAAACAATTGTTTTCACATATTTTAACACACATGTTTCACTCATTTCAAAAAACAGTCTCCGCTCATCAAAAAATGCATTTCACTAATTTTAACAAACATGTTTCACTCATTTCAAAAATCAGATTCCGCTCATTCGAAAAACGTATTTCATTCTTCCAAAAGTTATATTTAACTCATTTTAAAATGGCTGATTTCACTAATTTGAATGGACAGTTTCACCCAATTTAACAGACATATTTCGCTAACTTCAAAAAATTGTTTTCACTGATCAATTATAATTGAAATGGAAATATGATTGAAATAACAAAATTTAAGTAGACAAAATATATTCAATATTGGCCTTGTTTTAAAGATCTCTGCGCCCAGAGTTCAAATATATAAAAAGTATCAAAATGAAAATTTTCATTTAAAAGATATAAAGGATTTAAATTAATAAAGATGAAATACAAAGGTGAATTTATTGTGTAAGAGAGGAGAGAGACTGTAGTTGTACTTTTGCTGCCATGCATGTGTACTGTTGTAGAAGAGAGAGAGGAGTGTGTATGCATTTCATCAAATAATAGTTTTGGTGGGGTACATTCACTATGGGCGTGTTTGGTTGCTTTCAGCTATAGTGCATGCGTTGCATACCCTTCTCCACTCAGTCTGGTTCTAGAAAAACAGCCTCATATGCGGCATCTGCAAGTTGTTTGGTTGCCTACATATGGACTTCCTGCATTAGGGGGTCAACTTTGACACGTTGTTTGGCTGCTGCATTGTCTCGGCGCATACAACTATAGGTTGCTTGGTTGCCCGTATGGGGTATGATGAAGAACTAGCACTTGCACTTAGCACACGGGGTTAAGAGCTAGCAGAGGATGGGGGAGAAGAACTGCGGTTTGCGCCGTACCATGTCGACTGCGGTGGATAGTGGTCGTGGCGCCGTGTCCGACATGACGAGCATGGAGTCGTGGACGAGCGACCCCATCGGAGGCATGGCGAGCGGCACCGTCGGCGAACTAGTGGCGGTGCTCGCGCAAAGACAGTTGACAGAGGAGGAGAATGCAGTGCTCGTGCCATGGTGTCGTCCGTGGAGTAGGACGAGAGAGGAGGCCATGACGATCGACGCCGGAAACGACTCCGGTGTAGTGGGACGAGAGAGAGGAGGCCAAGATGATCGACCCCCTCGGTGGCACGGCAAACTACAGTGTGCACGGAGGCAGAGGACACAAGAAAGCAGTGTGCGCGCCATTGCAGCGTCAGTGCAGTAAGAGGACGACAGAGAGTAGGCCGAGATGAGCGACGCTGGAAACGACTCTAATGTAGTAGGTTGCGGGCAAGGAGATCAAGGGGAAGGGCGTCGACTAGACTGTTGTTCAAGGAGAGATGAAGCTATGATTGTCGATACCAAAAACTTACAACACGAATGTTGTGCGGAACAACGAGATTAGGCTGCCGGTCAAAGGAAATTTCAAAACATCGATCGTGCGCGACGAATCTGACAAAATTTGTCAAGAATAGCTCCAAACAGGAACACGAAATAAATAACTTCTGGCCGACGAAACTACGAACCGATCGCCTGAATGGAACCGTAGCATCGAGGTGCATCTTTTTCGTGTAGAGCTTACCTCGAATCAAAGCACCGTTGTGTAGATTAGAGGGACAAGGAAGAGAGGAGATTAGAGAGAAGCTTACTGGAGGTTGAAGAATACCTCACGTAATCACCTCGTATCCCTCCCATCTCCACTTGTGCAAGGTCCCACTCGCTTGTGCACCGCTCGGGCCTAGCTCGCAAGAAACTGCCGATTCGAACGTTCCCAGCGAGCCAGGCCCAGAGGTGCTTTAAGTTCCATGCTATGCAGGCCCAACAGTGAAACCAGGCAACCAAACAGGCCTCTTTCTTCCCGCACAGGCCTGGTTGTGCTTGATGCAGGGAACCAAACGCGCCCTATATTTGGTCAGGTATAGATGTTGTATAGCAAAAAGTGAAAATTAATGTGTGGCATTTACACGAATCTTGGCGTAGTCAATGGATGGTGGATTCCAAACAGATAGCTACCGGCTCCGGTAAAAGGAGCTTTGTGTCTTGGAGATCCACACCTAGGACGTGTTTGGTTGTCATCTACGAATTTTCTTGCATTGCATACATGTTTCAGTTGGGCCTGATTGAGAGAAAACAGGCAAAAAAACAACATCTCCATCTAGTTTAGTTGTCTGCATACCCTCTAGTCTGGATGTGATGAAACAAAAGTTGCGATGGTTGGTTGCCTAGTTTTTTAGCACGGTGTTTGGTTACAAGCAACACATGTTCTTTGATAACCTCTTTATCGAGGTAGTGAGTTTACCAGCACACAGGGGCATGTAGAACAATGCATAGACAAGCAAATAGATGGCATATAAACTTAGTTCTAAACCAAACCAAATAGTTTTGACCATAGTACCACACTTAAACCAAGCAGTACGACCTAGTTGATACGAAACGAGCAGGAGAAACATAGAGTTATCCTAGACATTCACGACAAAGGCTTCGTCGTGCCTCCCGCACTTGGTCACCACTTCAATGATGTCGTCGTTGAAGACAATGGCCTTATGTGTGTTGGGAGTAAGCAACTTGAAGGTCACCATGTATCCTATCTTGATCTGGTGTGCGTCGACAAAGGTGATCTAACCGTGATCGATGGTGACCCTTCCATTCAGCAGCCGGATAGTGAGCCTCCATGAGCAGTCGGTGTTCATCTTCAACTTGAACTCCACAGAAGAGTGTAGATTAGCATATTATAAGTAGCAAGTTATTTAGTACCACCCAGAGATTCTTCCTCGCCTCCCTGCGAGAAAGCAATCTCGAAGCCAACATTTCATTTTAAAGTCACCATTCTAGTTGTATTAGACTGGAAAACAACTTTGAGCATCTGTTATCTTGGACACGACTATTTGAATAGATATACTTTCCTGCAGGGGTGCATCAACTTGACCAACACGCTCGATTAACTTTGGCCGACCACACTTCCCTTGGTCATGCTCGGCCTCGGCTGATCAACACGTCGTAGTCCTACCTAGGCTCAATAGAGAGGCCACACATTGGCCTACATCCTAAATGCGAAGGGTTCATGGGCCAATCTCCCTTTGCAATCCTGCACGTTGCAAGTACGGCCGATGTCAGTCCTATCACCTCTTAATAGAAATACGGTGCTTACGCGGGCCACCCGGGAGCATGCCGCTCAACTGTGACGTCTGAAGAGCTTCCGGGCAAATGTATGACGTAGAGTGCCCATACTGATTACCGCGTGGTGGTTAGTGCGAAACAGGCTAGAGGCCATCTCATGTCACGTATCCAAACCCATTAATGTTTGGTTAACTGCGGTGACGATTAATGATCCATGATATGTGGTCCCATCACCCCGTCTCGAGGTCTTACGAAAAGGGCCAAGGATGTCTGACCGTGCCTCGTCATTATTACACAAACACCCTCCAGGTCAACCCGACCTCAACATGGTTGTGTAGTAAAGTCAAAGTAACCGTGTGTCCATAACATCAATGGGGAATCCGAGAAATAACCCTCAACGATCCCACTCGATGTAATCGTCAAAGTGACCAGAGAGGAATCACCCTCGATAGTTCACGTTTGAGGTGTTGCACAATAGAGTCGTTGTCAGAAGTGGTGAAGGAGGAATCACCCTCCGAAATCAATGACCGACTAGTTACACTACATAGTTAGCATCAGGAGTACGTTATGAGGTATCACTCGTGTGGCCTGTTATCAGTGACACAAGGAGGGGCCACGTGGTGGCCAGGCCAGCACCAGCGACCGGAGTAATTACGGTGAGCCGTGTCGCGATGGTACTTCGCTGGACATGGCCGGAATTTTTACTACGGTCCATCAAATCGCGTGAGGAGCAGCTCTACGGGTTCCTGATACTCGTGTGCATCCGACAATGGCCGTCGCGGGTGCTGTGGCGGTCGGCAGGGGCGCCGGCGATGAGGTGCGGACACGGGCATCAACGGCGATGTGGGGCGAGGTAGACGTCTCAGAGCGCACGAATGACATCGCCGCGAGGCCCTGCGCACGTAGGTGTGCTCGGTGGACGCCGTGGGTGGCAGGAACAGCGACCACGACGTCTATCGAGCAGTGGCTGGCGGCGGCGCCCAACAAGGAACTATCTACGGTGCACGGGAGAGAGTGAGGGGAGGTGGAGGAGAACCGAGACTCACAACGGAGCTCGAGGAAGGTCTTGGGGAAGTCGAGGCTTGCCTGAGATGAGCGAATTGAACGGCATCGAGGATCTCGATGCGGAGGCATTGAGCTCCAACGGATGGAATCAGGTGATGTAGGAAACGGCAGTAGAGCGGAGGGACGCACTCTTAGACGTCGGGGAGCATGGTGGCCATGAGCACAACAAGGGACATGGCGGCGACGGCTCGGTCGAGCGCCGGGAGGATGAGAGCGGACGAGGAAGAGGGGTAGAGGGGGCTAGGGTTTGACCGTGGGGCGAGGGGGGTCTTATGCGCCATGGGAGGACTCATCGGGGAGGTCGGTCATGGCAGCCACGGTGACTGGCTGAGGCCATGGCGAGCATCCACGCCTCCTTTGATGAACAGAGGAGGGAGATGGGGCTAGGTGGGTAGGGCATGTGGCTTAAACTTCACGAAAGATATTGATTAGTTAAAAATACTCATAAAGTTAATAAGAGTTGAAAAATGAGTACTGATGAACTAAACATACTCATAAACTTCAGAGTTTAAAACTTAGCTAGTACTGATCAACTAAACATACCCATAAACTTCAGTTAATTAAACTACTCTTCATTAAGGATTAACTTCAGCTGGCAAATCATCTTCTGATTCCTTTCTCTGTCTTTTTGGAAGTGAGAAACGTATGTCTGTAAGTTAGCATTCTTTATCTTGAGTTCTTTTCTCTGCAGCTTCAAGTTGTCCCTCTCCTCCGTCAACTAATCCCTCAGCTCCATCAGTTTGTTTGACTTAGTGAGGGCATTAGCACCCTCTGTGAGCAGACTATCCCTTTCATTCTTCACGGCGGCATTGTCTTCTTCGAGTTTTTTGATGCTCCACTCTCACTCCTCTAATCTCCACTAATTCCACTTCTTCACGTTGCCCACCGATTCGTTGTTGCTGGCTGAATTGTCCATATGTGATGTTTCGAATTATGTACACAGGCAAATTAAAACTTATAATGAAATCTCACCATCTTAGGGCAAGTTCTTTTGTACCTTATTTGGAGATGTGGAAATAATCTGCCCCCTACCCAATTTATTCTAGAAGCCCAAACTAAATATTTATTTTAGAAGCCTACTAATTAAAGGTCAACTTGTTGGTTTGTAAAATAAAATTTCAGTTTGTGCTTCTAGAATAAGTAAGGTAAGGAGCAGCATATTTCCACAGCCCAAAATAAGCTACAAAAGAACTGGCCCTTACACAGAAGAATTTAAAAATAACATGCAAAATTTCAAATCATTGCATAGTGGATCCTAACATGCCTGAATTAAACTCCTTGGTCCCTTACTTTCGGATTTATTAAGAATTAAACATTAGGTGATCCCTTGCTTTCGGATTTGTTAGCATAAACTAGAACATAATTAAGCAACGTAAAATTTAGTATAAGTACGAATCATTATGAATTACAGTGTGCTATTTTATCTATCATAACAATTTGTGCCACTACACAATTAGAGGGGGGATACCATGGCAGATGAACTAACCAGCTAGTAATACTGATGAACTAAACAACTAGTAGTATTAATGAACTAAATAGCTAGCAGTACATGTTCAACAGCTAGTACTACATGTTTGCCGGGGAACGTTGCATGGGAAACAACAAAATTCCTACGCACACGCAAGATCTATCCATGGTGATCAGCATCTACGATAGGGAGAGTGGATCTACATACCCTTGTAGATCGCTAAGAGGGAAGCGTTAAGAAACGCGGTTGATGTAGTCAAACGTCTTCATGATCCAATCACGATCCGTCCCGCGATCTCATCACGAGTCGTCCCATGATCCCATCGTGGTCCTTCCGATCTAGTGTCGAACGGATGGCACCTCCTCGTTCAACACACATAAAGCTCGATGATGATCTCCACCTCCTTGATCTAGCAAGCGAGGGTCGAGAGGTAGATGATTTCTCCGGCAACACAACGACGTGGTGGCGGTGGTGGTGGAGTTGTCCCAGCAGGGCTTCGCCAAGCACAACCGAGACAATCTAGTGGAGAACAGATCTAGAGGAAGAGAGAGGGCAGCACGTGGCAATTCTTAGGTGTGGATGCCCTCCCTCTCCTCATCTATATATAGGGGGAAGGGAGGAGGGGTGGAGCACCCTAGATCCAATCTAGGGCGGCGGCTAGGGCAGATGGGGGCACCCCCTAGGGAGACCTGGCCCCCAAGCCAGGTGAAGGGAACCCTAGATGGGGTGCCCACCTCTCCTGGTTACGTGGGAAAGGGTGATGGGGGCGCACAGCCGTGTAGTGTGCTGGTTTGCCCCTTCCTCTTTGGCCCATGAGGCCCCCAAACACTTGCTCCCACCCCCAAAACCCCTTTCGGTACTCCTATTCACAACCCTATACTCCTAGAACGCTTCCGGACTCTGATTCCATTCGTCCATATATCGATCTTCATCTCCGGACCATTCTGGAGTTCCTCCTCACGTTTGGTATCTCATCCGGGACTCCGAACAACCTTCGGTCACCAACATACATAACTCAACTATACTGAAACGTCACCAAACCTTAAGTGTGCAGACCCTGCGGGTTCGAGAACTATGTAGACATGACAAAGACACCTCTATGGTCAATAACCAATAGCGGGACTTGGATGCCCATATTGGTTCCTACATATTCTATGAAGATCTTTATCGGTCGAACCTCTGTGTCAAGGATTCAGTTAATCCTATATGATGTTCCCTTTGTTCTTCGGTATGTTACTTGCCCGAGATTCGATCGTCGGTATCTCTATACCTAGTTCAATCTCGTTACCGGCAAGTCTCTTTACTCGTTCCATAATACAAGATCATGTGGTTAACTCTTTAGTCACATTGCTTGCAAGGCTTATAGTGATGTTGTATTACCGAGTGGGCCCTGAGATACCTCTCTGTCATACGGAGTAACAAATCCCAGTCTTGATCCATGCCAACCCAACAAACACCCTCGGAGATACCTGTATACCACCTTTGTAGTCACCCAGTTACATTGCAATGTTTGATACACACAAGGTACTCCTCTGGTGTCAGTGAGTTGCGTGATCTCATGGTCATAGGAACAAATACTTGACATGCAGAAAACTGTAGCAATAAACTGACATGATTATCTGCTACGTTTTTATAGTTTGGGTCTTGTCCATCACATCATTCTCCTAATGATGTGATCCCATTATCAAATGACATCTCATGTCCATGGCTCGGAAACATTAACCATCTTTGATCAACGAGCTAGTCCATCAAAGGCATACTAGGGACATGGTGTTGTCTATGTATCCACACATGTATCTCAGTTTCCGATCAATACAATTCTAGTATGGATAATAAACTATTATCATGAACAAGGAAATATGATAATAAATAATTTATTATTGCCTCTAGGGCATATTTTCAACAGTCTTCCACTTGCACTAGAGTCAGTAATCTAGTTCACAACACCATGTGATTCACATTGTTATGAATCTAACAACCAATGAGTTCTGGGGTTCGATCATGCTTTGCATGTGAGAGAGGTCTTTAGTCAACGAGATCTGTGACACTCAGATCCATGTGTACTTTGCAAATCTCTATGTCATACTGTAGACACTGCTACCACACTCCACTTGGAGCTATTCCAAATGGCTGCTCCACTATATGTATCCGGATTGCTACTCAGAGTCATCCGGATTGGTGTTAAAGCTTGCATCGACGTAACCCTTTACGACAAACTCTTTATCACCTCCATAATCGAGAAAATATTTCCTTATCCTCTAGTTACTAAGGATAACCTTGACCGCTGTCCAATGATCCACTCGTGGATCACTCTTGTACCCCTTGATAGACTCATGGCAAGGCACACACGGGTGCGGTACACAGCATGACATACTATAAAGAGCCTATGGCTAAGGCATAGGGGACGACGTTCGTCCTTTCTCTTTCTTCTATCGTGGTCGAGCTTTGAGTCTCACTCAACTTCACACCTTATAAATCAGGCAAGAACTATTTCTTTGACTAATCCATTTTGAAATCTTTTGAAATCTTGTCAAGGTATGTACTCATTGAAAGTCTTATCAGGCGTCTTGATCTATCTCTATAGATCTCGATGCCCAACAATTAAGTAGCTTTATCTAGGTCTTCCTTTGAAAAACTCTTTTCAAACAACCCTTTATGCTTTCTAGAAATTCTACATCATTTCCGATCAACAATATGTCATCCACATATGCTTATTAGAAACTCTATAGTGCTCCCACTCACTGTATTGTCAACACAAGTTTCTCATAAACTTTGCATAGACTCAAAAACTTTGATCACCTCATCAAAGTGTATATTCTAACTTTGAGATGCTTGCTTCAGTCCATAGAAGGATCACTGAAGCTTGCACACCTTTTAGCATCCTTAGGACTGACAAAACCTTCTAGTTGTATCTCATACAACCTTTCCTCAAGGAAGGAAACGATGTTTTGACATCCATCTGTCGGATTTCATAATTGAAAAATGCAACAACTGCTAACATAATTCCAACAGACTTTAGCATCAGTACGAGTGAGAAAGTCTCATCGTAGTCAACTCCTTGAACTTGGCGAGAACTTCTTTGCGACAAGTCGAGCTTTATAAATGGTGACATTCACCATCAGCATCTGTCTTCATCTTAAAGGTCCATTTGTGCTCAACGACCTGTCGTCCAATGAGCAAGTCTAGCAAAGTCTATACTTGGTTTTCATACATGGATCCTTTCTTGGATTCATGGCCTCTAACCATTTGTCAGAATCCAGGCCCATCATCGCTTCTCCATAGTTCGTAGGTTTATTGTTGTCCAACAACATGACCTCTAAGACAGGGTTGCCATACCATTCAGGAGTAGTATGCGTCCTTGTCGACCTACGAGGTTTGATAGTAACTTGATCCGAAGATTCATGATCATCATCACTAAATTCCTCTTCAACTGAAGTACACTCCACAGAAACATCTTTCTGTGTTGCGCTACTCTATGGCTAAAACAAAGGTTCAACAACCTCATCAAGTTCTATCTTCCTCCCACTCAATTCTTTTGAGAGAAACTCTTTCTCGAGAAAGGACCCAGTTTTAGCAACAAACATTGTGTACTCAGATCTGAGATAGAACGTATACCCAACTGTTCTTAGGGTATTCTATGAAGATGCATTTTCCCGCTTTGGGTTCGAGCTTATCAGACATAAGTGTCGCATTTCCAAACTCTAAGAAATGATAGCTTAGGTTTCTACCAAACCATATGGTGTCATCTCAACAGATTTAGATGGTGCCCTATTTAAAGTGAATGTAGTTGTCTCTAATGCATAACCCCAAAACGATAAGAGACATCATAGTACACACCATCTACAATAGAGCATGACTATGACGTTCGGACACACCATCACACTATGGTGATCCAGGTGGCGTGAGATGTGAAACAACTTTCACATTGTCTTAAGTTGTATACCAAACTCGTAACTCAGATATTCACCTCCACGATCATATCGTAGACATTTTTATCTTCTTGTCACAATGATCTTAAACTTCACCTTGAATTTGTTTGAACTTTTCAAATGTTTGAGACTTGTGTTTCATTAAGTAAATATACACTATATCTACTCAAATCATCAGTGAAGGTAAGAAAATAACGATATCCACCGCATGCTACAACACTCATTGGACCGAATACATCAACATGTATCATTTCCAATAAGTTACTTGCCCGCTCCATCACTCCAGAAAACGGGGTCTTAGTCATCTTGCCCATGCGGCATGGTCCGCATGTCTCAACCGATTCGAAATCAAATGAGTGCAAAGATCCATCAGCATTGAGTTTCTTCATGCCATTTATACCAATATGACATTTAGCGGCAGTGCCACAAGTATGTGGTACTATCTTTATTAACTTTGTATCTTTTGGCATCTATGTTATGAACATGTGTACTACTACGATCAAGATTCAACAAACCATTCATTGGGTGCATGACCATTGAAGGTATTATCATGTAAACAGAATAACCATTATTCTCTAAGTTAAATGAATAACAATACTGCAATAAACACGATCTAATCACGTTCATGCGCAACGCAAACACCAAATAACATTTATTTAGGTTCGTCACTAATCCCGAAGGTAGAGAGAGCGTGCGATGTTGATCACGTCAACCTTGGAAACATTTCCAACACACATCGTCACCTCAGCCTTAGCTAGTCTCCGTTTATTCCGTAGCTTTTGTTTCGAGTTACTAACATTTAGCAATCGAACCGATATCCAATACCCAGGTTCTACTAGGAGTACTAGCAAGGTACATATCAATAACACGTATATCAAATATACTTTTGTCGACATTGCCAGCCTTCTTAACTACCAGGTATCCAGGGTTGTATCGCTTCAACTACCGCTCTCCTCATAATAGAAGCACTTAGTCTCGGGTTTGGGTTCAACTTTGGGTTGCTTCACTGGAGCAGCAGCTGACTTGCCATCCATGAAGTTTCCCTCCTTACCCTCTCCCTTCTCGAAACTAGTGGTTTTACTAACCATCAACACTTGATGCTCCTTCTTGATATCTACCTTCACGGTGTCAAACACCGCGAATAGCTCAAGGATCATTATTTCCATCCCTGGCATAAATATAGTTCATCATGAAGTTCTAGTAGCTTAGTGATAGTGACTTGAAGAACTATATCAATCACTCTCTTATCTAGAAGATCAAGTCCCACTCGATTCAAGCGATTGTAGTACCCACACAATCTGAGCACATGCTCAACGATTGAGCTATTCTTCTTTGTCTTGTAGGCAAAGAATCTTGTTGGAGATCTCATATCTCACAATACGGGCACGAGCCTGAGATCCCAATTTCAGCTCTTAGAACATCTCATATGTTCTGTGACGTTCAAAAAAGCTTTGGAGTTACAATTCTAAGCCGTAATGCATGACACTCTAAACTATCAAGTAGTCATTGGAACGTGCCTAACAGATGTTCACAACATCTACAGCCGATGCTAGAGGGGGTGGCGCACCGAGAGGTGCATTAAGGACATAAGACTTCTGTGCAGCAATGAGGACAATCCTCAGATCACGGACCCAGTCCGCAATATTGCTACCATCATCTTTCAACATATAAAAATTCAAGGGAGCTACAACATATTTTGCAAAGACACTACTAACTATATTCATGATAATGAGTTTACTAAATCATATTACTTAAGAACTCCCACTCAAATTGACATCCCTTCGGTCATTCTAGTGATACATGATCCAAATTCACCAACTCAAGTCCGATCATCACGTGAGTTGAGGTGGTTTCAATGGTGAACATCATCATTTTGATCATATCTACTATATGACTCATGTTCGACCTTTCCGTCTCTTGTGTTCCGAGGCCATGTGTGTACATGCTAGGCTCGTCAAGTTTAACACGAGTGTTCTGCACGTGCAACACTGGCTTGCACCCGTTGTATGTGAACATAGAGTCTGTCATACCCGATCATCACGTGGTGTCTCGACACGACAAACTTTCACAACAGTGCACACTCGGGGAGAACACAATTGATCTTGAACTTTTAGTGAGGGATCACCTTATAATGCTACCGTCGTCCTAAGCAAAACAAGGTGCATAAAAGGATTAACATTACATGCAAATCATAAGTGACATGATATGGCCATGAACTTGTGCTTTCGATCTCCATCCTTAAAGCACCGGCATGACACCATGATCTCCATCATCTTGATCTCCAGCAACGTGTCGCCATCGGGGTTGTCACGCCCATCATGCTTCTACTACTATTGCTACCGCTTAGCGATAAAATAAAGCATTACATGTTGGAAATATGCCCTAGAGGCAATAATAAAATGGTTATTATTGTATTTCCTTGTTCATGATAATTGTCTATTGTTCATGCTATAATTGTGTTAACCGGAAACCGTAATACATGTGTGAATACATAGACCACAACATGTCCCTAGTAAGCCTCTAGTTGGCTAGCTCGTTGATCAATAGATGGTCTCGGTTTCATGACCATGGACATTGGATGTCGTTGATAACGGGATCACATCATTAGGAGAATGATGTGATGGACAAGACCCAATCCTAAGCATAGCACAAAGATCGTGTAGTTCGTTTGCTAAAGCTTTTCAATGTCAAGTGTCATTTCCTTAGACCATGAGATTGTGTAACTCTCGGATACCGTAGGAATACTTTGGGTGTGCCAAACGTCACAACGTAACTGGGTGGCTATAAAGGTGCACTACGGGTATCTCCGAAAGTATCTGTTGGGTTGGCATGAATCGAGACTGGGATTTGTCACTCCGTGTGATGGAGAGGTATCTCTGGGCCCACTCGGTAAGACATCATCATAATGAGCTCAATGTGACTAAGGAGTTAGCCACGGGATGATGTATTACGGAACGAGTAAAGAGACTTGCCAGTAACGAGATTGAACAAGGTATGGGGATACCGACGATCGAATCTCGGGCAAGTATCATACCGATAGACAAAGGGAATTGTATACGGGATTGATTGAATCCTTGACATCGTGGTTCATCTGATGAGATCATCGTGGAGTACGTGGGAGCCAACATGGGTATCCAGATCCCGCTGTTGGTTATTGACCGGAGAGGTGTCTCGGTCATGTCTACGTGTCTCCCGAACCCGTAGGGTCTACACACTTAAGGTTCGATGACGCTAGGGTTATAGGGAAAAGGTATACGTGATTACCGAAGGTTGTTCGGAGTCCCGGATGAGATCCCGGACGTCACGAGGAGCTCCGGAATGGTCCGGAGGTAAAGATTGATATATAGGAAGTCCAGTTTTGGTCACCGGAAAGTTTTCGGGCTCATCGGTAGTGTACCGGGAGTGCCGGGAGGGTGCCAGATGACCCCCGGGAGGGGTGTGACGACCAAAGGACCACATGGGCTGTTAGATAAAGTGTGCCAGCCCTTATTGGGCTGGGCAAGACTTTTGCTAAAGGCCCATGCGGCTGGAGATAAGGAGATAAGGCAAAAAGGATTTAAAAGGAGGAGATCCACCTCCCTTGTGGGAGGTGGACTCTCCCTTTAATTCGGCCGGCCATCTCCTCTTTGGAGTAGAGGCCAAGCCAGCCCTCCACGTCCCTCCTCCTATATATACTTGAGGTTTTGGATGTTTTGAAAGAAGATTTGATCTCTCTCTCTCACGGCGAAGCCCTACCTCTCTTCTTCCTCCTCCGCAGCGCTTAGGCGAAGCCCTGTCGGAATACCTTGCTACTCCACCACCACCACGCCGTCGTGCTGCTGTTGGAGCCCTTCCCAACCTCTCCTTCCTCCTTGCTGGATCAAGGTGTTGGAGACGTCACCGGGCTGCACGTGTGTTGAACGCGGAGGTGCCGTCCGTTCGGCACTTGATCGGATCTACCGCGATCTGAATCGCTGCGAGTACGACTCCATCAACCGCGTTCTTGTAACGCTTCCGCTTAGCGATCTTCAAAGGTATGAAGATGCAATATCTCCCCTCTCGTTGCTGGTTTCTCCATAGATAGATCTTGGTGAACGTAGGAAAATTTTGATTTACTACTACGTCTCCCAACAGTGGCATCATGAGCTAGGTCTATGCGTAGAATCTATGCACGAGTAGAACACAAAGCAGTTGTGGGCGTCGAGTTTGTTAATTTTCTTGCCGCTACTAGTCTTATCTTGATTCGGCGGTATTGTGGGATGAAGCGGCCCGGACCAACTTTACACGTACGCTTACGTGAGACCGGTTCCACCGCCTGACATGCACTAGATGCATAAGGTGGCTAGCGGGTGTCTGTCTCTCCTACCTTAGTCGGATCGGATTCGATGAAAAGGGTCCTTATGAAGGGTAAATAGCAATTGGCAAATCACGTTGTGGTGTTGACGTAGGTAAGAAACGTTCTTGCTAGTAACCTATAGCAGCCACGTAAAAACTTGCAACTACAAATTAGAGGACGTCTAACTTGTTTTTGCAGCATGTGCCTTGTGATGTGATATGGCCAAAGGATGTGATGTGATGCATTGTGATGTATGAATTGATCATGTTCTTGTAATAGGATTCACGACTTGCATGTCGATGATTATGACAACCGGCAGGAGCCATAGGAGTTGTCTTATTTATTGTATGACCTACGTGTCAATCATAAACGCCATGTAATTACTTTACTTTATTGCTAAGCGTTAGCCATAGTAGTAGAAGTAATAGTTGGCGAGACAACTTCATGAAGACACAATGATGGAGATCATGATGATGGAGATCATGGTGTCGTGCCGGTGACAGTGATGATCATGGTGCCCCGAAGATGGAGATCATAGGAGCAAAATGATATTGGCCATATCATGTCACTATATTGATTGCATGTGATGTTTATCATGTTTACATCTTATTTGCATAGAACGACGGTAGTAAATAAGATGATCTCTCAATAAAATTTCAAGAAAGGTGTTCACCCTAACTGTGCACCGTTGCTAAGGATCGTCGTTCCGAAGCACCACGTGATGATCGGGTGTGATAGGTTCTAACGTTCGCATACAACGGGTGTAAGCCAGATTTACACATGCGAAACACTTAGGTTGACTTGACGAGCCTAGCATGTACAGACATGGCCTCGGAACACGGAAGACCGAAAGGTCGAACATGAGTCGTATAGAAGATACGATCAACATAGAGATGTTCACCATGGATGACTAGTCCGTCTCACGTGATGATCGGACACGGGCTAGTTGACATGGATCATGTATCACTTGGAAGACTAGAGAGATGTCTATCTAAGTGGGAGTTCATTAATAATTTGATTAAATGAACTTAATTATCATGAACTTAGTCTAAAAATGTCCTTGCAAATTATGTCGTAGATAGCTCGCGCTGTAGCTCCCCAGTTTTATTGATACAATCCTAGAGAAAAGTAAGTTGAAAGTTGATGGTAGCAATAATGCGGACTGGGTCCGTGATCTGAGGATTGTCCTCATTGCTGCACAGAAAGCTTATGTTTTTGTTGTACCGCTAACTGCATCACTCCCTCAAGCGTTGTCTGTAGATGTTGTGAACATATGACAGGCACTTTTTGATGACTACGTGATAGTTCAGTGCGTCATGCATTACGGCTTAGAATTGAGGCTTCAAAATGTTTTGAACGTCACAGAACATATGCGATGTTCTAGGAGCTGAGATTGTGATCTCAAGCTCGTGCCTATGTTGAGAGGTATGAGACCTCCAACAAGATTCTTTGCCTGCAAGATAAAGGAGAATAGCTTAATCGGTGAGCGTGTTCTCAGATTGTCTGGGTGCTACAATCACTTGAATCAAGTGGGAGTTAATCTTCCAGATGAGATAGTGATTAATGCAGTTCTCCAAGTCACTGCCACCAAGCTACTAGAGCTTCGTGATGAACTATAACATGCCAGGGATGGATAAGATGATCCCTGAGTTGTTCGTGATGTTTGACACCACGAAGGTAGAAATCAATAAGGAGCATCAAGTGTTGATGGTTAAGTGAAAACCACTAGTTTCAAAAGGGGCAAGGGCAAGAAGGGAAAAACTTCAGGAATGGCAAGCCAGTTGTTGCTCTAGTGAAGAAACCCAAGGTTGAGCCCGAACCCGAGACTAAGTGCTTCTGTTATGAGGAGAATGTTCGCTGAAGCGGAAAAAACCCTAGATGATTGGTAGATAAGAAGGCTGGTAATGTCAATGGAAGTATATTTGATATACGTGTTAGTGATGTGTACCTTGCTGGTACTCCTAGTAGCACCTGGGTATTAGATACCGGTTCGGTTGCTAAGTGTTAGCAACTCGAAATAAAAGCTACGGAGTAAATGGAGACTAGCTAGGTGAAAGGTGACGATGTGTGTTGGAAGTATTTCCAAGATTGATGTGATCACCATCGCACGCTCTCTCTACCTTCAGGATTTGTGATAAACCTAAATAAATGTTATTTGGTGTTTGCGTTGAGCATAAACGTGATTAGATCATGATTAGTGCGATACGGTTATTCATATAAGTTAGAGAATAATGGTTATTCTGTTTAAATGGATAATGCCTTCAATGGTCATGCACCCACTCGAAATGGTTTATCGAATCATGATCGTAGTAGTACACATATTCATAACATTGGTACCAAAAGATACAAAGTTAATAATGATAGTACCACATGCTTGTGGCACTGCCACGTAATGTCATATTGGTATAAATCGCATGAAGAAACTCCATGATGATGGATGTTTTTTGACTCACTCGATTTCGAATCGGTTGAGACATGCGAGCCATGCCTCTTGGGCAAGATGACTGAGACCCCGTCATCCAATATGATGGAGCGGGCAAGTGGCTTATTGGAATTAATACATGTTGATGTATGTGGTCCAATGAGTGTTGAAACACACAGTGGATATCATTGTTTTTCTTTACCTTCACTGATGATTTGAGTAAATATGGGGATATTTACTTAATGAAACACGAATCTGAAATGTTTGAAAGGTTCAAGGAGTTTCAGAGTGAAGTTAAAGATCATCGTGACAAGAAGATAAATGTCTATGATATGATCATGGAGGTGAATATCTAAGTTACGAGTTTGGTATGCAATTTTAGACAATGTGGAAATTGTTTCACAGCTCACGCCTCCTGGAACACCATAGTGTGATGGTGTGTTCGAACGTCGTAGTCGTGCTCTATTGGATATAGTGAGTACTATGATGTCTCTTATCGTTTTACCACTATCGTTATGGGGTTATGCATTAAAGACAAATCCATTCACTTTAACAGGGCACCATCTAAGTCTGTTGAGATGACACCGTGAGAATTATGGTTTGACAGAAGCCTAAGCTGTCATTTCTTAATGTTTGGGGCTGCGACGCTTATGTGAAAATGGGTTTTTCACCTAGCGAGCTCGAACTCAAAGCAGACAAATGCATCTTCATAGAATACCCTAATGAGACATTGGGTATACCTTCTATCTCAGATCCAAGCGCAAAAGGTGTTTGTTGCTAAGAACGGGTCCTTTTTTGAGAAAGAGTTTCTCTCGAAAGAATTGAGTGGGAGGAAGATAGAACTTGATAAGGTTGTTGAACCTTTGTTTCAACCAGAGAATAGCGCAACACAGAAAGATGTTTCTGTAGAGCCTACTTAGTTGAAAAGGAAGTTAATGATGATGATCATGAAGCTTCGGATCAAGTCACTATCGAACCTCGTAGGTCGACAAGGACGCGTACTGCTCCTGAGTAGTACGACAACCCTGTCTTGGAAATCATGTTGTTGGACAACGATGAACCTACGAACTATGGAGAAGCGATGGTGGGCCCGGATTCCAACAAATGGCTAGGAGCCATGAAATCCGAGAAAGGATCCATGTATGAAAACCAAGTATGGACTTTGGTAGACTTGCCTGTTGAATGGCGGGTCATTGAGTACAAATGGACCTTTGAAATAAACATAGACGCTAATGGTGAAATGTCACCGTTTATAAAGCTCGATTTGTCGCAAAGAAGTTTCCGCCAAGTTCAAGGAGTTGACTGCGATGAGATTGTCTCATCTGTAGCGATGCTAAAAGTCTATTAAAATTTTGTTAGCAGTTGCTGCATTTTTCGATTATGAAATCTGGCAGATGGATGACAAAACAAGGTTTCCGTAATGGTTTTTTTGAGGAAGAGTTGTATGTGATACAACCAGAAGGTTTTGTCAGTCCTAAGGATGCTAATAATATGCAAACTCCAGCGATCCTTCTATGGACTGGAGCAAGAATCTCGGAGTTGGAATATATGCTTTGATGAGGTGATCAAAGTGTTTAAGTTTATACAAAGTTTATGAGAAACTTGTATTTGCAAGAAAGTGAGTGGGAGCACTATAGAATTTCTTATAAGAATATGTAGTTGACATATTATTGATCGGAAATGATGTAGAATTTCTGGAAGAGCATGAAGGGTTGTTTGAAAAGTTTTTTTTCAAAGGAAGACCCAGATAAAGCTACTATTTTATTGAGCATCAAGATCTATAGGGATAGATCTATTCGCTTGATAAGTTTTTTCGACGAAGACATACCTTGACAAGTTTTTGAAGGAGTTCAAAATAGATGGGTCAAAGAAGGAGTTCTTGACTGTATTGTAAGGTGTGAAATTGAGTAAGACTCAATACCCGACCACGGCAGAAGATAAAGAAAAGATGAGTGTCATCTCCTATGCTTTAGCCATAGGCTCTATATAGTATGCCATGCTGTGTACCGCACCTGTGTGTGCCTTGCCATGAGTCTGTCAAGGGGTACAAGAGTAATCCAAGAGTGGATCACTGGACAGCGGTCAAAGTTAGCCTTAGTAACTTGAGAACTAAGGAAATATTTCTCGATTATGGAGGTGATAAAGAGTTCATCGTAAAGTGTTACGATGATGCAAGCTTTAAAACCAATCTGGATGACTCTTAGTAGAAATCCAGCTACGTATAGTGGAGCAGCCATTTGGAATAGCTCCAAGTGGAGCATGGGAGTAGTATCTACAAATATGACATGGAAAGTTTGCAAGGTACACACGGATCTGAATGTCGCAGACCCGCTAACTAAAAACCTCTTTCACGAGCAGAACATGAACAAACCCCAGAACTTATTGGGTGTTAATCACATGATGATATGATCACATGGTGATGTAAGTGTTAATCACATGGTGATGTAAGTGTTAATCACATGGTGATGTGAACTAGATTATTGACTCTAGTGCAAGTGGGAGACTGTTGGAAATATGCCCTAGAGGCAATAATAAAATGGTTATTATTGTATTTCCTTGTTCATGATAATTGTCTATTGTTCATGCTATAATTGTGTTAACCGGAAACCGTAATACATGTGTGAATACATAGACCACAACATGTCCCTAGTAAGCCTCTAGTTGGCTAGCTCGTTGATCAATAGATGGTCTCGGTTTCATGACCATGGACATTGGATGTCGTTGATAACGGGATCACATCATTAGGAGAATGATGTGATGGACAAGACCCAATCCTAAGCATAGCACAAAGATCGTGTAGTTCGTTTGCTAAAGCTTTTCAATGTCAAGTGTCATTTCCTTAGACCATGAGATTGTGTAACTCTCGGATACCGTAGGAATACTTTGGGTGTGCCAAACGTCACAACGTAACTGGGTGGCTATAAAGGTGCACTACGGGTATCTCCGAAAGTATCTGTTGGGTTGGCATGAATCGAGACTGGGATTTGTCACTCCGTGTGATGGAGAGGTATCTCTGGGCCCACTCGGTAAGACATCATCATAATGAGCTCAATGTGACTAAGGAGTTAGCCACGGGATGATGTATTACGGAACGAGTAAAGAGACTTGCCAGTAACGAGATTGAACAAGGTATGGGGATACCGACGATCGAATCTCGGGCAAGTATCATACCGATAGACAAAGGGAATTGTATACGGGATTGATTGAATCCTTGACATCGTGGTTCATCCGATGAGATCATCGTGGAGTACGTGGGAGCCAACATGGGTATCCAGATCCCGCTGTTGGTTATTGACCGGAGAGGTGTCTCGGTCATGTCTACGTGTCTCCCGAACCCGTAGGGTCTACACACTTAAGGTTCGATGACGCTAGGGTTATAGGGAAAAGGTATACGTGATTACCGAAGGTTGTTCGGAGTCCCGGATGAGATCCCGGACGTCACGAGGAGCTCCGGAATGGTCCGGAGGTAAAGATTGATATATAGGAAGTCCAGTTTTGGTCACGGAAAGTTTTCGGGCTCATCGGTAGTGTACCGGGAGTGCCGGGAGGGTGCCAGATGACCCCCGGGAGGGGTGTGACGACCAAAGGACCACATGGGCTGTTAGATAAAGTGTGCCAGCCCTTATTGGGCTGGGCAAGACTTTTGCTAAAGGCCCATGCGGCTGGAGATAAGGAGATAAGGCAAAAAGGATTTAAAAGGAGGAGATCCACCTCCCTTGTGGGAGGTGGACTCTCCCTTTAATTCGGCCGGCCATCTCCTCTTTGGAGTAGAGGCCAAGCCAGCCCTCCACGTCCCTCCTCCTATATATACTTGAGGTTTTGGATGTTTTGAAAGAAGATTTGATCTCTCTCTCTCACGGCGAAGCCCTACCTCTCTTCTTCCTCCTCCGCAGCGCTTAGGCGAAGCCCTGTCGGAATACCTTGCTACTCCACCACCACCACGCCGTCGTGCTGCTGTTGGAGCCCTTCCCCAACCTCTCCTTCCTCCTTGCTGGATCAAGGTGTTGGAGACGTCACCGGGCTGCACGTGTGTTGAACGCGGAGGTGCCGTCCGTTCGGCACTTGATCGGATCTACCGCGATCTGAATCGCTGCGAGTACGACTCCATCAACCGCGTTCTTGTAACGCTTCCGCTTAGCGATCTTCAAAGGTATGAAGATGCAATCTCTCCCCTCTCGTTGCTGGTTTCTCCATAGATAGATCTTGGTGAACGTAGGAAAATTTTGATTTACTACTACGTCTCCCAACATTACATAGTGCTTAAGGATTGACACGCAGGTCATACAATAATTAAAGACAACCCTATGGCTCCTGCCGGTTGTCGTACTCCTCGACATGCAAGTCGTGATATTCTATACAATACATGATCATCTCATACATCACATATATCTCATCATGTAATTGGCCATATCACATCACAACATACCCTGCAAAAACAAGTTAGACGTCCTCTAATTGTTGTTGCAAGTTTTACGTGGCTGCTACGGGTATCTAGCAAGAATAATTCTCACCTACGCAAAACCACAACGGTGATACATAAGTTGCTTTTCAACCTTCTCAAGGACCGCCTTTGTCGAATCCGATCCAACTAAAGTAGGAGAAACAGACACCTGCCAGCCATCTTTGTGCAACGAAGTTACACATCACTCGATGCAACCAGTCTCTCGTAAGCGTATGAGTAAGGTTGGTCCAGGCTGCTTCATCCAACAATACTGTTGAACCAAAACACGACCAAGGGAGGAAGCAATATAAGCATCAACGCCCACAAACTCATGTGTGTTCTACTCGAGATCTCATATGCACATAGACCTAGCTCATGATGCCACTGTCGGGGAACGTTGCATGGGAAACAAAAAAATTCCTACGCACACGCAAGATCTATCCATGGTGATGAGCATCTACGAGAGGGAGAGTGGATCTACATACCCTTGTAGATCGCTAAGCAGGAAGCGTTAAGAAACGCGGTTGATGTAGTCAAACGTCTTCACGATCCAATCACGATCCGTCCCGCGATCTCATCACGAGCCGTCTCGTGATCCCATCATGGTCCTTCCGATCTAGTCCCGAACGGACGACACCTCCGCGTTCAGCACACGTACAGCTCGATTACGATCTCCACCTCCTTGATCCAATAAGCGAGGGTGGAGAGGTAGTTGACTTCTTTGGCAGCACAATGGCGTGCTGGCGGTAGTGGTGGAGTTGTCCCGGCAGGGCTTTGCCAAGCACAACCGAGACGATCTAGTGGAGAAGAGATCTAGAGCAAGAGAGAGGGCAGCATGTGGCAATTCTAAGGTGCGGCTGCCGTCCCTCTCCTCATCTATATATAGTGGGAAGGGAGGAGGGGTGGTGCCCCCTAGATCCAATCTAGGGGGCGGGGGCTAGGGCAGATGTGGGCGCCCCCTAGGGAAACCCTAGGGTGACTTGGCCCCCAAGCCAGGTGGAGGGAACCCTAGATGGGGTGCCCCACCTCTCCTGGTTACATGGGAAAGGGTGAGGGGGCACACAACCCCTTAGTGGGCTGGTTTGCCCCTTCCCCTTTGGCCCATGAGCCCCCCAACACTTGTCGGGGCCCCCCAAAACCCCTTTCGGTACTCCTAGCCACAACCCTGTACTCCTGGAACGCTTCTAGACTCCGATTCCATTTGTCCTATATATCGATCTTCACCTCCGAACCATTCTGGAGTTCCTCATCACGTCCAGGATCTCATCCGGGACTCCGAACAACCTTCGGTCACCAACATACATAACTCAACTATACCGAAACGTCACCAAACCTTAAGTGTGCAGACCCCGTGGGTTTGAGAACTATTTAGACATGACCGAGACACCTCTACGGTCAATAACCAATAGCGGGACCTGGATGCCCATATTGGTTCCTACATATTCTACGAAGATCTTTATTGATCGAACCTCTGTGTCAAGGATTCAGTTAATCCCGTATGATGTTCCCTTTGTTCTTGGGTATGTTACTTGCCCGAGATTCGATCGTCGGTATCTCTATACCTAGTTCAATCTCGTTACTGACAAGTCTCTTTACTCGTTCCATAATACAAGATCCCGTGGCTAACTCTTTAGTCACATTGCTTGCAAGTCTTATAGTGATGTTGTATTACCGAGTGGACCCTGAGATACCTCTCCATCATACGGAGTAAGAAATCCCAGTCTTGATCCATGCCAACCCAACAGACACCCTCGGAGATACCTGTAGAGCACCTTTATAGTCACCCAGTTATGTTGCGACGTTTGATACACACAAGGTACTCCTCTGGTGTCAGTGAGTTGCATGATCTCTTGATCATAGGAACAAATACTTGACATGCAGAAAACTATAGAAATAAACTGACACGATCATATGCTAAGTTTATAGTTTGGGTCTTGTCCATCACATCATTCTCCTAATGATGTGATCCCGTTATCAAATGACATCTCATGTCCACGGCTAGGAAACTTTAACCATCTTTGATCAATGAGCTAGTGCATCAGAGGCATACTAGGGACATGGTGTTGTCTATGTATTCACACATGTATCTGAGTTTCCGATCAATACAATTCTAGCATGGATAATAAACGATTATCATGAAAAAGGAAATATGATAAGAACTAATTTATTATTGCCTCTAGGGCATATTTCCAACAATGTTCACCTACATGTTGTACTACAGCTATTAGTACAACAGTTTATCTATGATGGTGAATTCATATAATGAAGCAGCAAAATCAATCAAGCTGCCTTGTAGTAGCTAGCTAGGCTTGTATGTAAAATCCTTACGGTGAATCGATCTAATTCTAGATACATGTGGTGAGGATGATAGAGTTGATGTACATGTGCTTGAGTGTTGGGCGTCGGGCGGGGTGGGTCGGCGTCGGGGGAGGCGGCCTCATGCTCCTCCTCCGATGAAGACGTGACGGGTCAAGCGGGGCGGCTTCAGGCGGCGGCGACGGCGGGCGGGGTGGAGGTGGGTCTCGAGAGGAGAGGATGGGTGGAGTTGGGGATCGAGAGATTAAGGACGAAAGGATAAGGTTTTACTGTGTCGGGAGCTGTTAAACCACTAGGCTGGCGTGGGCCTAATGGGCCTGAATGTGCAACACCGAGCCTAGTGTGCAACGCTGGCACTAAGCAAATAGCTATGGCATCCAAATTTAGCCCACGCCAGCACTATTTGAAAATATAGTGTTGGCGTTGGTGAGAAATGGCGCGCCACGAACAAGAGTTGTGGCTAGCCATTTCTCTACTAGTGGTGCTAGGAAAGATGTTGACGGGGCATTCAGAATGCTTCAAGCTCGTTGGGGTATTGTTTGTGGAGTTGCAATGTTGTGGAAACAAGAGACACTTTGCCGCCGATAACATGGTGTGTAATCTTGCACAACTTGACTGTGGAGGATGAGCGCGAAAGGGCAGCCCATACATGCAATTTTGAGAAGCCCGGACTTCAGATCCGCCTCCCAGACCAAGATGTGAAGCATGTTGTCAACTTTCTATAGATGCATCGACAACTTCGAGATCGACAACTTCGAGATCAGCAGATGTATACATGACTACTTAATGATCTCGTGGAGCATATTTGGACCCACACTGAAAAATCAAGAAAGTATGGATTTTTGTCTGCATATTAGTTTTGTCCGAAGTCGAAGTATCTCTACTTTCATCAAACTTATAGAAAAATGTATCAACATTCACAATCTCAAATCAATATTGTTAGATTCATTACGAAATATTGTTTCATGGAATGTATATTTGGTATTGTGATGTTGATATTTTTCAATATACATTTGTTCAAACTTTGTAAAATTTGACTTGACATAATTCTAATATACGGAGTAAAAAGGACCCGAAGGAGTATTTAATTTTTCAACTATGCATTCCAGATAAATTTTATGGTTAAACTATGCAACATTTTGTATGATTTTTTTTATTTGTGTGCGCTATTCGTTTTTACGCGTAATGATCTACTCCTTCCGTTCCTTAATATAAGTCTTTTAAGAGTTTTTATTAGGGAATACGGATGTATATAGACATATTTTAGAGTGTAGATTCATTTATTTTGCTTCGTGTGTAGTCCCCTTGTAGAATCTCTTAAAAGACTTATATTTAGGAACGGAGGGAGTACGTGTATGTGCTTGCATGAATTTAGAATTTCGAACGTGGGAGTTGTGATAGCAAATGAGGACATTTGAGTGGCGGGCCGGCGCCCCCAGTCTAGCTGTATATGCCCCCAGAACGGATACCAAATGTTAACTCTGGTTCAAACCCAAATTCATTATGTCTGCTTGGATCAACTTAACACAAGGCGCTAAATATCATTGCTCAAAGTGAAATCCACGGTAACTCAAGTGTGCAGCATACCAGGACGCATTAAATTTCACCGGACACGAAGCTTGGTGGAAAGTCCCAAGGCTTGGTAGGTCACCCCGCTCCATCCTTGCAAAGTTGCCACCATCCATGGCCACGGGTGTACACTTTCCTCAGTCAGCCATGGCCACAGCTTCTGTCACAACGCCAGCAGCAAGGAGAAAATGGCAACCGGGGGGTTGCATATGGATGGGCACGGACGCACGGTCAAAAATAGAACTGCAATCAAGGCCTGAAAGCCAAAAACCCTTCTCCCCCCACGCCCTGCCCTGAGCCGTTGAAAGAACTCGGCCGAGCCAAAACACCAGTCGAGAGAAACCCTGTCCACCATACCTCCATTATTCTTGGGCGAGCAGGAGAATCAAGCACAATGCCGCTCGCCGGAGCCGTCGCCTCCTACACCATCCTGCTTCTCCTCCTGCTCGTCCCCTGTACCGAGGAACAACCGCCCGAGGCGACGCCGCCGGGGGGCATGGCGATCGAGCAGATCCTGTTCAAGAACGGGTGCAGCGCCTTCGCCGGCCTCGTCGCGGCCACGGCCGGCGTGGGCCAGGTACTCCGCGAGCATAGCGACGCGGGGCTCACGGTATTCTGCCCGGGCGACGACGCGGTGGCGGCGTTCCTCCCGCGGTTCCGCAACCTCACCGCCGGCGGCCAGGCGGCGCTTCTTCTCCACCACGGGCTGGCGGCGCGCTCCGCCGAGGTGGAGCTCTGGCTGATCCACAGCCGCGGGCCAATCGAGGTGCGGACGCTCGACGGGGGCCACTGGGGCTACAGCGTGCTAAGCATCTGCGACATCGGAGGCACCATGCAGCTCGCCTCGTCGCCGCCGTCGTTCACGACGCTGGTCGAGGCCAGGGTGACCGACACTGTCTTCTACAGCGACAGCCTCACTCTGTACCTCATCGACGCCGTCCTGGTTCCGGGAGCGCCGGCGGTGTTCGACCACTCGTGGAACTTGGTGACCATTTGCCTCTTGCTCGGGCTCACGACGTTGTGAGTATTACTACTATTTACTACACCTTATTAAGGTTGTTTATTTGTGCATTAGAATGAAGGGACGATGCTGGTGCTTGAATTACTTCTACCTTTCCAGATCTTAATTCTACACGTTAACTGTACCCATGTCTCGTCTGCAGAGCCACGGGGTCGTGTGTTCTTTGCCCATTGTTGTGCGAATGAGAAGGCCTGCCAAAGTTGCGCCATAGGTGACACGAGGGCGACAAGAACAGTGTTGGAGCACTGTTGGTGGCACGTTCAGTTTATGCATCCCATGACCGTCGTTTTGCACGGTGCAGGCCTGTTACATGTCTAAACACTATCATCTTCTGTGCTTGCTTGCATGTTCTCTGTATACTAGTTGATTGTCCGTGCATTGTTACGGAACACTGTACCCTACGAACAAGACAGACGTTCATGCGTAGGTGTGTGTTTCTCTCATATGATATGTTAACGTTTACGATGGTATTATATGTTAGCGTTTACGATGCGTGTCTTGCTTTTTGTGCGGCTTGATAACACTCATGCATAGTGTGTTGTTTCTTTGAAAATTCATATTTTTATTAACCAAACAATTCAAATGAATGTTTCATGTATTTTCCAAACCTGAGTTCATTGTGCTAACTCATCAAAGGGAGTAAGGCAAAAGAATACTCCGTTAGGAAGATGAAAAAAAGGACAAAGTCGTACTAAAATATGATAATGATTTATGAAACTGAGCATAATTCGATCGATATATGCTTGCCCACTAAACATAATTTGAACCACAAAGAGACATGTAGAAAATAATCTAAGTCCATATTGGTTGCTAGATTGTTTATATACAACACAAATGAAAGTTTTTTGGCCATGTGTTAAACCGAAAGGTCTGTAAATTTGTTCACAAAGTCCTATGTCTTACTCCCACTCAACTCCCTTCCTATCAATCACCATGTCCATTTCTCCAAATCTAAGTGCCAAAATACAAGAAGATAAAGTACGATGATAGTCTTTCTCCTGCTTGGCTACTTATCTATCTTGTCATCATCGATGCGCTCGCAATAGCTTCTTTGTTACGTGTGCAGTTCTTCCAAGTCTAGTGAATAGTTGCCGAGCTCTTGTTGTTTCATACAACAAATGGTTACATGTGAAGGGCACACGTTAATCGACGAGGACAAGTGACACACGCGATCAAATTTGTTTCGGGCTTCACATCAACCGTAGCCTCGGTAAGGGTGAAGGGATTGGGAAAAGTTTAATCTAAACAAAATACATCTTAGAAAGAAAAGGCACAAATCACCTTATGAATCTGGCTTCGGATGTTTATTTTTAGAGGAAAGTCGTTTATGTTTATGGAGCTATTTTAAAGTTTTAAAACCAGGGATACTCCGGTCCATGGTAAGCTTATGGAAAAAAGGCTAAGCTTAGATTCATAGCTCCAACTTGAACCAGAAACATCTATGTACATGTATATACGAAAACTACATGCCTTCATATAAGGTACTCTACAAAAAATTTAAGTCCTAATGACCTTCATTCTCAAGTAGGATGAGCTAGCAACTGTCTTTCCCTCTATCTAGTTCTAAATATGAACAACAGAGTAACAAAAGCATGTGATTACTCAGTATCGTCATCTTTACATATCCTTTTTGTACAGCTAGAGTAGAAATTGAGCCAATACCAACAATTATTTATAGATAACATCTTCTCCGGAAAACGGAAACCAAATCTGGTACGTTCATGCGCAATCTCAAAATCCAGAAGACCAACCATAGTCAAATCTAAACGTAGCACAAGGCTGGACTGACTGGTTACTTCAGTCACCTTATCCATTTTCCATGCTGAAATCTCAAAGTTTGGAACTCTAAACTTTGGACCAGGCTGGACTGAGATCACCTTGACTTTTTTCACTGTTGCTTGAAATCCTTTTCTTTATATAAGCATAACAGAAAAATGGCAGGTGAATAATGGAACTGGGCATATTATTCTAGAATGGTCTGAATCATTCTAGATGGCTAGATGTTAATTACATACTTTTTCCACTTCATGCACCTTGTACTTACAAGAATATGTGATCTATCTGAAGTAAAGTATGTACATTGAAAAGAATGCTATGTGAATTATTTGGTGCATTAAGCACTTTACTCCAAATTAAGTCTAATTACTTTCACCATGATTCATTAACTCGTGTTCATTGCTTTGATAATTTGCTATGTGTGTAGGTCGGTGCTAAGGTGTTGTTCTTTCTTCAACAAACAACCTACTTATGATTATACCCTCTCGTGAGCATCCACAACTACAAGAGAAGAATTAAGATAAATCTAACCATAGTATGAACCATATGGACCCAAAATAAGGCCTTACAGAATAGCTCATAAATTAGGGTTTATGCTTCTATCACTCCCACAACCCATCATATACTAAGAAATCCCATAACTCCTTCTCTTAGGCCCACACATGGTAATGTCTCAAGTAGTCGACATTCACATGACACCACTCGAGGAAGAACAACACAACACATCATTAAAACATTGAACGAAAACCAATCTCACACGATTACTTACAACAAGACGTATCCCATGTCCTCAAGAACAAATGGGACTACTCACAAATCATATTTATGTTCATGATCAGAGAAGATAAACATATGATAAAAAATCTGAACATATAATTTTCCACCAAATAAATCAACTAGCATCAACTACAAGATGAATCAACACAACTAGTAACCCGCATGTACCAATCTGAGGTTTGAGACAAAGATTGGATACAATAGATGTACTAGGGTTTGTAGATGAGATGGTGTTGCTAAATATGTTGATGGAGATGATTCCTCCCACAATGAGAGGAGTGTTGGTGATAACGATGGCTTCGATTTTCCCCACCCGAAGGGAGGTTTCCCCTGCAGAATCGCTCTACTGGAGAACAAAAGTGCTCCTGGCCAGGTTCCACCTCGTGACAACTGTGCTTCATCCCGAAAATCTTCTTTTTATTATTTCTAGGGAAAACGGTCTCATATAGCAGAAGATAGGCACCGGAGGGCCTCTATGGGCCCCACAAGGCACCTGGGCTTGCCCTGGAGGTGGGCGTGCCCCTGCCTTGTGGGCCCACCGATGATCTTCTCTGGTACCTCTTTCTTCCAGTATTTTGTATATATTTCAAAATAATTATTCATAAATTTCCATGTCATTTGGAGCTCCACAGAATAGTTATATTTGTTGTAGCTTTTCCAGGCTCAGAATTCCAGCTGTCGACAATCTCCCTCTTCATGTATATATTGCATATGAAGAGAGAAAAGCCATTATAATTGCATCATGAAGTGAAATAAATCTCTAAAATAGTATAAATAACAATAGAAAATCATGATGCAAAGTGGACGTATCAAGCACAACCATGAGTTAGTGACCACACCTTCACTGACCAAGTTCTATGTTAGTTGCAAGTTCATGACAGAAGAGAAGGTTGTTCTATCTAAGTCGTTGCATAAGAATAGGATGAAGCCTTACATGATAATTAGAATGTTCAGGAAGCTAAGAGGCATTCTAGGAATGTAACATTCAGGAAGAAGAATTTGTCGAACTTGAACCAACTAGAAAAAAAGGAGAAAGAAGAACTCAAACATAGAGTGCACCCTAAAGTTTGTTGAGAAGCTCCGATTAAACATTCTGCATGTGCTAAAGAAGTTAAACGGATGCAACTAAAACATGCATTAGCTTGTTCTAGACAGATGTGAGATCAAGATTGGATAAGCAAATACAACTTACCATGTTCCCCCATTATTGGAATAAATGGGCATGCGAGAACTATTGTGTTTGGGTGGGCGTTGTTGAAAGGTCAAACTGCTAAAACTTTTCACCGGATGTTTGACATGTTCATTGAGGTCATGGATTGGAAGAAACTAGATCTCATCTTGACAGACCAAGACGTAACAATGAAGGTAGTCGTAGTACTTTCATTCCCACATGCAAAACATAAATTGTGCATTTGGCACATGCTGAAATTTTTAAGAGAAAACATGGGAGCACACATGTCCACTAGACCAGGGATGGAAGAATCAATTATATCACTCATCATGGAGTCAATGTCCATTCGAGCATTTTAAGAAGGTTGGCAAAAAATGTTAGAGAAATATGAATGCAAAGAACTAGAACACCTACAAAGAATGTGAGCTGCCAAACACATGCTTGTGTTGGCATATTTCAAAAATGATTTATGTCCTTTCAACCAATCGCTATACAGTACAAATCGCCACACATGGATACCTCAAACTGTCCATATGCGTCAAGTTGTCCGGCGCCACAAACACCTAGTCTATATGTGGGACAAAACGAGGAGGCCCTAACGTCATACTGGCGGGAGGGGCCTATCCCAAATCTCTTCAAGTCTTCCCAGACCTAGCCCAATGAGCCTTCTTTATCTCCTCTTTTCTGCCTCGTTCGAACAACCGTCACCGTAACTCCACCACCACCCTAGCTCTGTCATCGTTCCCAACCGACAACGCTGCCGCCATAGGCCCCAACCCAGAACATCGCCATTAGTGCACAAGATTGTTGGGGAACGTTGCATGGGAAACAAAAAAATTCCTACGCACACGCAAGATCTATCCATGGTGATGAGCATCTATGAGAGGGAGAGGGGATCTACATACCCTTGTAGATCACTAAACGGGAAGCGTTAAGAAATATGGTTGATGTAGTCGAACGTCTTCGTGATCCAAATCGCCGAGCGTTCCGCGATCCCATCACGATCCGTCCCCCGATCCAATCACGATCCATCCCGTGATCTCATCACGGTCCGTCTCATGATCCAATCATGAATCATCTCGTGATCTTGATCACGGTCCTTCTGATCTAGCGCCGAATGGACGGCACCTCCGCGTTCAGCACACGTATAGCTTGATGGTGATCTCCGCCCTCTTGATCTAGCAAGAGGGAGATGAGAGATAGATGAGTTCTCCGGCAGCACGACGGCATGGTGGCGATGGTGGTGGAACTAATCCTGTAGGGCTTCGCCTAAGCACCGCAAAACTAATCTAGAGGAGAAACAGATCTAGAGGAAGAAGAGGGCGGCACGTAGCAATTAGGGTTAGCTTTCCCCTCTAAATCCTCTAGTATATATAGGAGGGAGGGAGGGGAGGAGGCAGCCTCAAACCCTCAATGTTTGGTCGAAATTGGAGGTAGAGGAGTCCTACTCCAATCCTGTTAGGTGTAGGATTCCTCCTTTCCACCTGGAAACTCTTTCCACCTCTCCACCTTTTGGATTTTTCCCACCCCTAGCTGCATGGGCCTTAGTGGGGACTTAGACCAGCCCACCAGGGGCTGGTTTGACTCCTCCCACATCCCATGAGGTCCTTTGGGTCGAGACACCCCTCCCGATGGTCCCTCGGCACCCTCGCAACACTCCCGGTACACTACCGATGAGCCCGAAACTTTTCCGATGACCAAAATCGGACTTCCTATATATCAATCTTTACCTACGGACCATTCCGGAGCTCCTCGTGATGTCCAGGATCTCATCTGGGACTTCGAACAATCTTCAGTCACCACCATACATAACTCTATACTACCGAAACGTCACCGAACCTTAAGTGTGCAGACCCTGCGGGTTCGAGAACTATGCAGACATGACCGAGAGACCTCTACGGTCAATAACCAATAGTGGGACCTGGATGGCCATATTGGTTCCTACATATTCTACGAAGATCTTTATCGGTTGAACCTCTATGTCAAGGATTCAGTTAATCCCGTATGTTGTTCCCTATGTTCTTCGGTATGTTACCTGCCCGAGGTTCGATCGTCGGTATCTCTATACCTAGTTCAATCTCGTTACCGGCAAGTCTCTTTACTCGTTCCGTAATACAAGATCTCGTGACTAACACTTTAGTCACATTGCTTGCAAGGCGTGTTATGATGTTGTATTACCGAGTGGGCCCTGAGATACCTCTCTGTCACGGAGTAACAAATCCCAGTCTTGATCCATGCCAACC
Organism: Hordeum marinum; assembly: GCA_022496015.1. Classification (NCBI taxonomy): domain Eukaryota; kingdom Viridiplantae; phylum Streptophyta; class Magnoliopsida; order Poales; family Poaceae; genus Hordeum; species Hordeum marinum. Next base: position 122,072,803 of record CM039673.1, on the reverse strand, counting down.
CAACAGACACCCCCGAACATACCTGTAGAGCACCTTTATAGCCACCCAGTTACATTGTGGCATTTGGTACACACAAGGTACTCCTCCGGTGTTAGGGAGTTGCATGATCTCATGGTCATAGGAACAGATACTTGACATGCAGAAAACTGTAGCAATAAACTGACATGATCATATGCTACATTTATAGTTTGGGTCTTGTCCATCACATCATTCTTCTAATGATGTGATCCCATTATCAAATGACATCTCATGTCCATGGCTAGGAAACCTTAGCCATCTTTGATCAACGAGCTAGTCCATTAGAGGCATACTAGGGACATGGTGTTGTCTATGTATCCACACATGTATCTGAGTTTCCGATCAATACAATTCTAGCATGGATAATAAACGATTATCATGAACAAGGAAATATGATAATAACTAATTTATTATTGCCTCTAGGGCATATTTCCAATAGTCTCTCACTTGCACTGGAGTCAATAATCTAGCTCACATCGCCATGTGATTTGTTATGAATCTCACACCCAAAGAGTTCTGGGGTTCGATCATGCTTTGCATGTGAAAGAGGTTTTAGTCAACGGGTCTGAGACATTCAGATCCGTGTGTACTTTTCAAATCTCTATGTCATACTGTAAACACTGCAACCACCCTTCACTTGGGGCTATTCCAAATGGCTACACCACTATATGTATCTGGATTGCTACTAAGAGTCATCCGGATTAGTGTTAAAGCTTGCATCGACGTAACTCTTTACGACGAACTCTTTATCACCTCCATAATCGAGAAACATTTCCTTAGTCTTTTAGTTACTAAGGATAATCTTGACCACTGTCCAGTGATCCACTCCTGGATCACTCTTGTACCCCTTTACGGACTCATGGTAAGGCACACACAGGTGCGGTACACAACATGGCATACTATATAGAGCCTATGGCTAAAGCATAGGGGACGACCTTCGTCCTTTCTCTTTCTTCTATCGTGGTAGAGCTTTGTGTCTTACTCAACTTCACACCTTACAAATCAGGCAAGAACTCTTTCTCTCACTGATCCATTTTGAACTCTTTCAAAATCTTGTCGAGGTATGTACTCATTGAAAGTCTCATCAAGCATCTTGATCTATCTCTATAGATCTTGATGCTCAACAATTAGGTAGCTTTATCCAGGTCTTCCTTTAAAAAACTCTTTTCAAACAACCATTTATGCTTTCCAGAAATTCTACATCATGTTTGATCAATAATATGTCAACCACATATGCTTATCAAAAATTCTATATTGCTCCCACTCACTTTATTGTAAATATAAGTTTCTCATAAACTTTGTATAGACTGAAAAACTTTGATCACCTCGTCGAAGTGTATATTCCAACTCTGAGATGCTTGCTCTAGCCCATAGAAGGATTGCTGGCGCTCGCACACCTTTTAGCATCCTTAGGACTGACAAAACCTTCTGCTTGTATCACATACAACATTTCCTCAAGTAAACCGTTAAGGAAACAATGTTTTGACATCCATCTGCCAGATTTCATATTTGAAAAATGCAGCAACTGCTAACATAATTCCAACAGACTTTAGCATCGCTACGAGTGAGAAAGTCTCATCGCAGTCAACTCCTTGAACTTGTCGGAAACTTCTTTGCGACAAGTCGAGCTTTATAAATGGTGACATTTACCATCAGTGTATGTCTTCATCTTAAAGGTTCATTTGTACTCAACGACCTGCCATCCAACAAGAAAGTCCACCAAAGTCTATACCTTGTTTTCATACATGGATCCTTTCTCAGATTTCATGGCCTCTAACCATTTGTCGGAATCCGGGCCCATCATCGCTTCTCCATAGCTCATAGGTTCATCGTTGTCCACCAACATGACCTCCCAGACAGGTTTGTCGTACCATTCAGGAGCAGTACGCGTCCTTGTCGACCTACGAGGTTTGATAGTAACTTGATCTGAACCTTCATGATCATCAACATTTAATTCCTCTTCAACTGACGTAGGTTCCACAGAAACATCTTTCTGCGTTGCGCTACTCTTTGGTTGAAACAAAGGTTCAACAACCTCATCAAGTTCTATCTTCATTCCACTCAATTCTTTCGAGAGAAAAAATTTCTCGAGAAAGGACACGGTTTTAGCAACAAACACTTTGTACTCGGATCTGAGATAGAAGGTATACCCAACTGTTCTTAGGGTATCTTATGAAGATGCATTTTTCCGCTTTGGGTTCGAGCTTATCAGACATAAGTGTCGCATTACCAAACTCTAAGAAATGACAGCTTAGGTTTCTGCCAAACCATATGGTGTCATCTCAATGGATTTAGATGGTGCCCTATTTAAAGTGAATGTGGTTGTCTCTAATGCATAACCCCAAAATGATAGTGGCAAAAAAATAAGAGACATCATAATTCGCACCATATCCAATAGAGCACGGCTGCGATGTATGGACACACCATCACACTATGGTGTTCCAGGTGACGTGAGTTGTGAAACAACTTTCACATTGTCTTAAATTGTATACCAAACTCGTAACTCGGATATTCACCTTCATGACCATATCATAGACATTTTATCTTCTTGTCACGATGATCTCAAACTTCACTCCGATTCTACTTGCACTTTTCAAATGCTTCAGACTTGTGTTTCATTAAGTAAATATACACTATATCTACTCAAATCATCAGTGAAGGTAAGAAAATAACGATATCCTTCGCACGCTACAACACTCATTGGACCGTATACATCAATATGTATCATTTCCAATAAGTTACTAGCCCGCTCTATCATACTGAAAACGGGGTTTGTAGCCATCTTGCCCAAAAGGCATGGTCCGCATGTCTCAACCGATTCGAAACCGAATGAGTCCAAAGATCCATCAACATGGAGTTTATTCATGAGATTTATACCAATATGACGTTTAGTGGCAGTGCCACAAGTATGTGGTACTATCATTATTAACTTTGTATATTTTGGCATCAATGTTATGAACATGTGTATTACTACGATCAAGATTCAACAAACCATTCTCACTGGGTGCATGACCATTGAAGGTATTATTCATGTAAACAGAATAACCATTGTTCTCTAACTTAAATGAATAACTGTGTTGCAATAAACACGATCCAATCATGTTCATGCTTAACGCAAACACCAAATAACATTTATTTAGGTTTGTCACTAATCCCGAAGGTAGAGAGAGCGTGCGATGTTTATCACATCAACCTTGGAAACATTTCCAACATACATCATCACCTCACACTTAGCTACTCTCTGTTTATTCCGTAGCTTTTATTTCGAGTTACTAACATTTAGCAACCGAACCGGTATCCTATACCCAGGTGCTACTAGGAGTACTAGCAAGGTACACATCAATAACACGTATATCAAAATATACTTCTGTCGACGTTGCCAGCCTTCTTATCTACCAAGTATCTAGGGTTGTTCCGCTTTAGCGAGCGCTCTCCTCAAAATAGAAGCACTTAGTATCGGGTTTGGGTTCAACTTTGGGTTGCTTCACTGGAGCAGCAACTGACTTGCCATCCATGAAGTTTCCCTCCTTGCCCTTGCTCTTCTCGAAACTAGTGGTTTTACTAACCATCAACACTTGATGCTCCTTCTTGATTTCTACCTTCGTGGCGTGAAATATCATGAACAGCTCAGGGATCATTATTTCCATCCCTGGCATTTTATAGTTCATCACGAAGCTCTAGTAGCTTAGTGACAGTGACTTGGAAAACTATATCAATCACTTTCTTATCTGGAAGATCAACTCCCACTCGATTCAAGCGATTGTAGCACCCAGACAATCTGAGCACATGCTCAACGATTGAGCTATTCTCCTTCATCTTGCAGGCAAAGAATCTTGTTGGAGATCTCATATCTCACAACATGGGCACGAGCCTGAGATCCCAATTTCAGCTCTTAGAACATCTCATATGTTCCGTGACATTCAAAACGTTTTGGAGCCTCAATTCTAAGCAGTAATGCATGACGCACTGAACTATCAAGTAGTCATCAGAACATGTCTGACAGATGTTCACAACATCTACAGACGACGCTAGAGGGGGTGACCGAGCGGTGCACTAAGGACATAAGCCTTCTGTGTAGAAATGAGGACAATCCTCAAATCACGGACCCAGTCCTCAATATTGCTACCATCATCTTTCAACTCTATTTCTCTAGGAACATATAAAAATACAAGGCAGCTACAACGTGAGCTACTAATTTACAAGATAATTTACAAAGACACTACTGACTATGTTCATGATAATGAGTTTAATTGATCATATTACCTAAGAACTCCCACTCAAATTGACATCCCTCCGGTCATTCGAGTGATACATGATCCAAATTCACCAACTCAAGTCCGATCATCATGTGAGTTGAGGAGGTTTCAATGGTGAACATCAACACTGGCTTGCACCCGTTGTATGTGAACGTAGAGTCTATCACACCCGATCATCACGTGGTGTCTCGACACAACGAACTTTCGCAATGGTGCACACTTGAGGAGAACACAATTTATCTTGAAATTTTAGTGAGGGATCACCTTATAATGCTATCGTCGTCCTAAGCAAAACAATGTGCATAAAAAGGATTAACATCACATGCAAATCATAAGTGACATGATATGGCCATGAACTTATGCTTTTGATCTCCATCCTTAAAGCACCGACATGATCTCCATCGTCACCGGCATGACACCATGATCTCCATCAACGTGTCGCCATCAGGGTTGTCGCGTCCACCATGCTTCTACTACTATTTATACCATTTAGCGATAAAGTAAAGCATTACATAGCGCTTAATGATTGACACGCAGGTCATACAATAGTTAAAGATAACCCTATGGCTCCTGCCGATTGCCGTACTCATTGACATGCAAGTCGTGATATTCTATACAATACATGATCATCTCATACATCACATATATCTCATCATGTAATTGGACATATCACATCACAAAATACCCTACAAAAACAAGTTAGACGTACTCTAATTGTTGTTGCAAGTTTTACATAGCTGCTACGGATATCTAGCAAGAACATTTCTCACCTACGCAAAACTACAACGGTGATACATAAATTGCTTTTCAACCTTCTCAAGGACCGCCTTTGTCGAATCCGATCCAACTAAAGTAGGAGAAACAGACACCCGCCAGCCATCTTTGTGCGATGAAGTTACACGTCAGTCGATGGAACTGGTCTCCCGTAAGCGTACGAGTAAGGTTGGTCCGGACCGCTTCATCCCACAATACCGCTGAACCAAAACATGACCAAGGGAGGAAGCAATCTACGCATCAACGCCCACAAACTCCTTTGTGTTCTACTCGACATATCATCTACGCATAGACCTAGCTCTGATACCACTGTTGGGGGACTGTTGCATGGGAAACAAAAACATTTCTATGCACATGCAAGATCTATCCATGGTGATGAGCATCTACGAGAGGGAGAGTGGATCTACATACCTTTGTAGATCGCTAAGCGGGAAGCGTTAAGAAATGTGATTGATGTAGTCGAACATCTTCGTGATCCAAATCGACGAGCATCCCATGATCCCATCACGATCCGTCCTGCGATCCAATCTCGATCCGTCCCGCGATCTCATCACGATCTGTCATGCGATCCAATCACGAATCGTCTTGCGATCTTGATCACGGTCCTTCCGATCTAGCGCCGAACGAACGACACCTTCGCATTCAACACACGTACAGCTTGATGACGATCTCCGCCTTCTTGATCCAGCAACAGCGAGAGAAGAGGTAGATGAGTTCTTCGGCAGCGCGATGACATGGAGGCGATGGTGGTGGAACTAATCCTGCAGGGCTTCGCCTAAGCACTGCAAAACTAATCTAGAGGAAAAACATATCTAGAGGAGGGAGGGAGGGGAGGAGGCAGCCTCAAACCCTCAAGGTTTGGTCGAAATTGGAGGTGGAGGAGTCCTACTCCAATCCTATTAGGAGTAGGATTCCTCCTTTCCACTTGGAAACTCTTTCCACCTCTCCACCTTTTGGGTTTTTCCCACCCCTAGCCGTATGGGCCTTAGTGGGGGCTTAGACCAGCCCACCAGGGGCTGGTTTGACTCCTCTCACAGCCCATGAGGTCCTTTGGGTCAAGACACCCCTCCCGATGGTCCCCCGGCACCCTCTCGGCACTCCCTGTACACTACCGATGAGCCCGAAACTTTTCCGGTGACCAAAACAGGACTTCCTATATATCAATCTTTACCTCCAGACCATTCCGGAGCTCCTCGAGACGTCCGGGATCTCATCCGGGACTTCTAACAACCTTCAGTCACCACCATACATAACTCTATATTACCAAAACGTCACCAAACCTTAAGTGTGCAGACCCCGCGGGTTCGAGAACTATGTAGACATGACCAAGACACCTCTATGGTCAATAACCAATAGCGGGACCTGGATGCCCATATTGGTTCCTACATATTCTACGAAGATCTTTATCGGTTGAACTTCTATGTCAAGGATTCAGTTAATCTTGTATGTTGTTCCCTATGTTCTTCGGTATGTTACTTGCCCAAGGTTCGATCGTCGGTATCTCTATACCTAGTTCAATCTCGTTACCGGCCAGTCTCTTTACTCGTTCCGTAATACAAGATCCCGTGGCTAACACTTTAGGCCCAGTTCTGTTGACCCGATTATGACGATTCTGGGTCTGGAAAATCAAAAGCTTAAAAGAACTCGATTTGATTCTATAGAATCCTCAAAATCGAACCATAATCGGTAGTGCAACCAAGAAGCAGCGGTTCAGGACGATTCTGGCAATTCTCGGGCTCCCACAAAAGAAAACGTTTCGGTTTTGAGACATTGCCCCTGTTTCAACACGAAATTACAGGCAAAATGCCCTCCCACAGCCGAACCAACCGAGCCCTATCATAGCCACCCTGCTCGGTCGCCCACGGGACCCCTCGCTCGATCCCCTCGCTCCCAGTCCCCACAGCCGCTCCTATGGTTACCAACCCCGTTGCCCCTCCTCGGTCGAGCAATCACGTCGGAGCCCCGACGCCACCCTGGCGTCCGCTGCCCCGACACGCACATCTAGCCCCGCCAGTCCTCCGCCCCTCATCCCGCCCCACCGGTCTTCCGCCCTGCCAGCTACGACTATCCTCCCTGCCTCCTCTATCCATCAACCCCGACAAGCCCATCGAGCCGGTTGCTTCTGTCCTCTGTGTGCTACCTTGGTGATCCTCTCTCTTTTTCTTCAATGTACATGGAACAGTGGATGGATAGTTGGATGTAGATAATTTGTAGCTCTTCTTTGTACATGGAACAATGGATTGGTAGATGGATGTAGATTATTTGTTTGATCGATGAATGGATGATGTAGATGATTTGTTTGATTGATGAATGGATGGATGTAGATGATTGGTAGATGAACCCCGACTATTTGCTTTGAACATGTTGTTTGCTCTCATATTGTAATGTTCACTTGTCCAGAACATAATTATTTTCTTTAAAATTGTGTTGTATCATGTTGAACTAATGTTGATATTTTTCTATGTTGTTGCTCAACTCTCATGTGTATGTTTGACGATAAATTGTTCGAAACATCTAAGTGTTAGCAATCCATCATCCATTTTTTGTTCGGGGGCATTACAGACATTTCAGCATACAACTTGTCCCATTATCTCAGACCACAATCTCAGAGAAGAACTCGACAGCTGATTCTAGTTGATTCTGGAGGAAGCTGATTCTGGGGGAAGTTTCCCAAATGCTGATTCTGGAGAATCAAAAGCTAAAAAGAACCGGGCCTTAGTCACATTGCTTGCAAGGCTTGTTATGATGTTGTATTACCGAGTGGGCCCTGAGATACCTCTCCGTCACACAGAGTAACAAATCCCAGTCTTGATCCATGCCAACCCAACAGACACCCTCGGAGATACCTGTAGAGCACCTTTATAGTTACCCAGTTACGTTGCGACGTTTGGTACACACAAGGTACTCCTCCGGTGTCAGGGAGTTTCATGATCTCATGGTCATAGGAATAGATACTTGACATGTAGAAAACTGTAGCAATAAACTGACACGATCATATGCTACGTTTATAGTTTGGGTCTTGTCCATCACATCATTCTTCTAATGATGTGATCCCGTTATCAACCAACATCTCATGTCCATGGCTAGGAAACCTTAACCATCTTTGATCAACGAGCTAGTCTATTAGAGGCATACTAGGGACATGGTGTTGTCTATGTATCCACATACGTATCTGAGTTTCCGATCAATACAATTTTAGCATGGATAACAAACGATTATCATAACAAGGAAATATGATAATAACTAATTTATTATTGCCTCTAGGGCATATTTCCAACAAAGATCACCACCACCAAATGTCACCTTGGTACGTCCAACTCCTGCGGACATACTCCTCGCGCTCTATGTGTTCGATGAAATGTCCAAGCATTTTTTTATTCTTCAGCTCATTTGTAGGAAAATAGTGTATATGTCGGATGATTAGTATGGGAACAAGGGCCTTAATGAATTTATATACCTTAAGTTCCTCGATTCTCAAATTCGGACAACGAAGATGTTGAAATGATGATGATGATGCAACCGAGCATGGTATGAAGGACTACTACAATTACCTATAGATCGACCCACTTCAGAAGACTTCCCAATCATTCAGTACGCAAATGACACATTAATTGTGTTGCATCCTTCCCAACAAGAGCTCCAGACCATCAGGATCCTCCTTGATTCCTATGCCCGAGCCACAGGCCTCAAAATAAACTACTCCAAATCCCAAATCTTGCCAATTAATGCATCGGAACAAAAAATATTTGATCTAGTTGCAGTCTTGGGTTGCCAAATTGGGACGATGCCCTTCACGTGTCTCGATCTACCTCTTGGAACTACATGACCAACTGTGCGGGACTTAATGACTTTGATTGATCGAATTGAAAGGAATCTTACGGCAACAACCATATGGCTCTCATATGGTGAGAGTCTGAAGCTCATAAATTCATCACTCTCCTCAATTATTTCCTTTGTCGTGTGTGTCCCCAAAATACCCCTAAATCTCATTGATGTATTTGATCGTGTTCGGAGACATTTCTTATGGAGAAAAGTGGTTGATCGAGATGCTAAAACATGTTCACTGGCAACATGGGACCTGGTTTGTTGCCCTAAACAAAAAGGTGATCTCTATATAATTGATCTAAGGGTTCAAACTAAAGATATACTTATGCAGAAGGCTGATGTGCCCTGGATTATGTCGGTTTGGAACCCATATTATGAATCAACACCCCCACATGTAAAGCAAAGTTATGGATCCTTTCGGTAGAGGAAAATTTCTTCCTTAATGAACGTTATAGAGGCATCACTACTTGTATTCCTATTGTTGGGGATACGTTTATCCTGTGGAAAGACCTTTGTCATGAAAACGACCTAGTCACGAACTCTCACCAACACATATTCTCATTTGCTCACAATGAGGACATTTCATTAGCTGATTTCCACTCTAATCCCCACCCAGAAATTCATTTTGCATTGCTTTTATCTATGGAAGCAAGAACAAAGCTAGACTCCCTGATGGCATCAATCAATATTCTCCAACTTAACCATTTGGCAACTAATGAGTGGATGATTTGCTGGGGTGATACAGTCTATCAACCAAGGAAATTCTACAAGTTCATTTTTAGAACTTCTTAACCTCCAAAACATATCACGGATATATGGAAAATGAAATGCATTCTTCGTCACAAAGTCTTTGCTTGGCTTATATTTATTGAAATAATCAACACGAGGGACATGCTTTTAAGGAGGCAATTCCAAATTTGATATGATCATGCGTGCATGCTTTGCAATTCCCAGGACCTGGATAGATACAAGCACCTTTTCTTCCAGTGTGATTTCAGCTCAAGTTGATGGGACATGTTGGGAATATCTTGGGATCAAAATCTGTATGTTCAAGAGATGATTGATCTTTCCTCGTTGACATGGCACCATCCTCTATTTAGGGAAATTATGATCTTATCATACTGGAACATGTGGAAACAAAGAAACATATGCTATTTTGAGGGGGTGCCAGACTCAAGGCAAGATTGGCTTCGTGCACTTAAGTTTGACCTTGAATTTTTTTGTTATATAGTGAAACCAGAATTCTTTGTGTTCATCCAAACTTTCTCTTCTTCTCTTTAACATAAGTGTAGAACTATACTTGTTGGAGACAACCTTTACTATCTAGGCCCTTGTGCCATGTAATTTCACCCTGTAGATGTTTTTCAATGGAGCAACAATAGGAGCCTCTCCTGCTATGTTAATTGTTAGAAAAATTATGATCATCATCATCATCGAGAAGGAACTAGAGAAGCAAGAGGAACATCTTATGAACTTCAAGGATTTGATAAAGGGAAGGAGAGTTGTTCCCCAAGATAGGATCACTCTCGCAAGGCTTCTCTATAAGGACTATTTCAAATGGGACCTAACGTACCTTGAAGGGTTTTTCGATGTCGTGTTTAGATAAGAAGAATTTTGTTGTTGCGCATAGTGAAATTCTTGGAGGAGGCTGATGACAACTTCAAGCTGAGGAAGAATTTTTTCGGACGACTAAGTATATTGTGGGAATGTCATATTTGGACCGGATTACCTGAGTGAATCAACCTTGGAGGAGATAGAAAAATTATTGGCGATTGAAGAATCAAGAGATTTTCTAGGTATGTTCGGTTCAGTTGATTGTATGCACTGGGAAAACTGTCTGAAAAGTTTGTCTCGGCACTAACAAGGTCACACCAAAGAGACGACCATCATACTTGAAGCATTGGCATTGAAGTACTTGTGATTTGGCATGCTTTCTTTGGCACACCTAGTTCTCACAATGACATTAATGTTCTTTGGTTATCTCTTTTGTTCGAGAGACATTGTGCGGGGATGCTCCGACGAGAAACTACACCATCAACGAGCACAACTATTAAACAGGGTACTACCTTGTCGACGGTGTCTATCCTCAGTGGGCATCATTTTTGAAGAATATATCCAATCCCCAAGGTATAAAACAATGTCTCTTTGAACAAATGAAAAAGGTTAGGAAAGATGTTGACACGGCATTCAAAGTGATTCAACGCAAACTCAGTGGGGTATTGTTTGTCAAGTTGCAATATTGTGGGAATGAGGAACACTTTGCCAGCTAATGACATGTTGTTTAATCTTACACAACTTGATTGTGGAGGATAAGAGCGAAAGGGTAACCATCACACGCAATTTTGAGAAGCCCGAAGTTCAGATCCACCTCCCAGAACAAGATGTGAAGCATGTTGTAAACTTTCTAAAGATGCATCGACAATTTCGAGATCAACAGATGTAAACACAACTACTCGATGTATTTTATGTTTAAGTATGCACTCCAAATAAATTTTATGTTTAAACTATGCATTTTTGTACGAGTAATTTTTAATTTTTGTGCGCTATTTATTTTTTATGCATACACGTGTTTGCATGAATTTAAAGTTCCGGACGTGAGAGTTGTACGCAAATGAGGACATTCGAGGGGCGGGGCGGCACCCCTTGTCTGGCTGTAGATGCTCTTGGAACGGATATGAAATGTTAACTCTATTTCAAACCAAAATTCATTATATTTGCTTGGATCAACTTATGACAAGCGGTAAATATCATTGCTCAAAGTGAAATTCACCGCAACTCATGTGTACATCATATCAAAGATTTCATTGTAATTCTCGTTTTTGTTGATGTGCTTTGTATTGTTCGGTGTTTCTTTTAATACCAGGGTCCTATTCGCAAAAAAAATCCACCGGGCGTGTCAAATTTCACCGCACACGAAGCTTGGTGGAAAGTCCCAAGGCTTGATAGGTCACCCTGCTGCATCCTCAACATTGTGTTTAAGTATGCTCTCTGAATAAATTTTGTGTTTAAACTATGTATTCTTTGTAGGAATAGTTTTATTATTTATGTGCGATATTTGTTTTTTATGCATACACGTGTTTGCATGAATTTAAAGTTACGAACGTGAAAGAACTGTCCAAATGAGGACATTCGAGGGGCGGACTGGCACCCCTAGTCTGGTTGTAGATGTTCCTAGAACGGATATCAAATGTTAACTCTGTTTCAAACCGAAATTCGTTATGTCTGCTTGGATCAACTTGTGACAAGCAGTAAATATCATTGCTCAAAATGGAATTCACCGCAACTCACGTAAACAGCATATCAAAGATTTCTTTATAATTTTCGTTTTTGTTAAGGTACTTTATACTGTCCGGAGTTTTTTTAATGCCAGGGTCCTATTCACAAAAAAAAAATCCACCGCAACTCACGTGTCCAGAATACCAGGACGTGTCCCTCAGAAAAAAATACCAGGACGTGTCAAATTTCACCGCACACGAAGCTTGGTGGAAACTCCCAAGGCTTGGTAGGTCACCCTGCTGCATCCTTGCAAAGTTGCCACCATCCATGGCCATGGGTGTACTGTACACTTTCCTCAGTCAGCCATGGTCACAGCTTCTGTCACAACGCCATAAAGCCCACCACCATTTCTTGCCATACTACCAGCAAGGAGAAAATGGCGACCGGGGCGCTGCACATGGGCAGAGTCAAAAACAGAACTGCAATTAAGACCACTGGGACACGGCCTGGAAGCCAAAAACCCTTCTTCCCCCACCCCCCTGCCCTGAGCCCCTGAAAGAAAGAACTCGGCCAAGCCAAAACACCTCCATTATTCTTGGACGAGCAGGGGAATCAAGCACAATGCCGTTCGCCGGAGCCGTCGCCCCCTGCACCATCATGCTCCTCCTCCTGCTCGTCCCCTGTGCCGAGGGACAACCGCCCGAGGCGACGCCGCCGGGGGGCTTGGCGATCGAGCAGATCCTGTCCGAGAACGGGTGCGGCGCCTTCGCCGGCCTCGTCGCCGCCCCGGCCGGCGTGGGCCAGGTGCTCCGCGAGCAGAGCGATGTGGGGCTCACGGTATTCTGCCCGGACGACGGCGCGGTCCCGGCGTTCGCCCCGCGGTTCAGCAACCTCACCGCCGACCGCCAGGCCTCGCTTCTTCTCCACCACGGACTGGCGGCGCGCTCCGCCGAGGTGGAGCTCTATTTGGCCGACAGCCTCGGCGAAATCGAGGTGCGGACGCTGCTCGATCGGGGGCGCTGGGGCTACAGCATGCTCACCATCTGCGATAGCGGAGGCACCATGAGGCTCTCTTCGTCGCCGCCAGGGTCACCAACACGGTCGTCTACAACGACCGCCTCACTCTCTACCTCATCGACGCCGTCCTGGTTCCCGGAGCGCCGGCGGTGTTCGACAACTCGTGGAACTTAGCGGCCATCTGCGTCTCGCTCGGGCTCGTGACGTTGTGAGTGCTACTACTACTCTGCATTAGAATGGACGATGCCGGTGCTTGAATTGCTCCTACTTCTAGCTTTCCAAATCTTAGTTCTACACGTTAACTGTATCCATGTCTCGTCTGCACAGTCTTGGGGTCGTGTGCACTTCGTGCCATTTGTTCGCGACCGCTTCCGTGCCTCCCCTCCGTTCGTTCCCTCGCATTTCTGGTTCAGGCGCAAGCTTTCACGGTCAGATCTCCGTCCTTGATGGACACACTGGTGTTCACCGGAGTGGGCAAAAGGCAAGTTCAGTTCATGTATCCCATGGCCGTCATTTTGCACGGTGTATGTCGTGAATTTGTCACGGCAAATGTCTGGGTGACCGGACTTAGGTTTGGGGCATAGACGCAACTATGTGGCGGGTTGAAGGGTTGATCGGAATCGAGAGACACGGAATTTACCCAGGTTCGGTCCCTCCAATGGAGGTAAAAGCCTACGTCATGTTTGTATGGTATTGATGATTAAGGAGATCTCTCGGTTACAAGAGTGTTGTTTGCTACCTTTAATCTCGAGAGCCTCTAATCTGTCTAAACTTGTGGACTTGTCTCCTCTTCCCTCTAGGGGTGCTCTACCCTCCTTGTATAAGTGGAGAGGGTAGGTTTACAAATAGAGTCCTACTAGGAGTAGGAGTAGGACTAGTCTCTCTACAATCCTATTCCGGGTTTTGTAACCTTCGGCAGGGAGTCTTTCTCTCTTTGAGCCTTCTCTTGTGAGCCGCCTGACGTCGGCTTACACGCCGGGTCTTGGGCCTGGTCGTCCTGTGATCCGCTTGCCGGGTCATTAATAAAATTTCGTGTCTTTTTCGGGTCTCCTGTGAGTCGCAGGCCGGGTCATATCGCGGGGTATATCCCCGACATTAGCCCCAGATTAGTTTGAATTTGTTCATGCTAAGCTCCTGAAATAAGAATAAACAATATGTTAAGTAGCCGGCTTGCTCCTTTGGCCGGCTTATGAAATGGCTCCTCAGAAATCCGGATCTTTTCTGCATATAAATAGTCGTCTTTGATAATCATCTTGCTTGTCAATGTCCTTTGAAAACCATTGAGAATAGTGTCGTCGTTTAGTCACGGCAGATGTCATAGGTAGGCTTATCGAGAGGGGCCGAAGGATGCCGACGGGCTCCGGGAGCGGGATTAGGCATAAGCGGTGACGGACACACGATGTACCCAGGTTCGGGGACCTCCGTGAGAGGAAATACCTGTTGGAAATATGCCCTAGAGGCATAGTTATTATCATATTTCCTTGTTCATGATAATCGTTTATTATCCATGCTATAATTGTATTGATCGGAGACTTAGATGCATGTGTGGATACATAGACAAAACCATGTCCCTAGTATGCCTATAATGGACTAGCTCGTTGATCAAAGATGGTTAAGGTTTCTAGCCATGGACATGAGATGTCATTTGATAACGGGATCACATCATTAGGAGAATGATGTGATGGACAAGACCCAAACTACAAACGTAGCATATGATCGTGTCAGTTTATTGCTACTATTTTCTGCATGTCAAGTATATGTTCCTATGAACATGAGATCATGCAACTCACGGACATCGGAGGAGTGCCTTGTGTGTATCAAACGTCGCAACGTAACTGGGTGACTATAAAGGTGCTCTACAGGTATCTCCGAGGGTGTCTGTTGAGTTGGCATGGATCAAGACTGGGATTTGTTACTCCGTGTGACGGAGAGGTATCTCAGGGCCCACTCGGTAATACAACATCACAACAAGCCTTGCAAGCAATGTGACTAAGTGTTAGTCATGGGATCTTGTATTACGAAACGAGTAAAGAGACTTGCCGGTAACGAGTTTGAACTAGGTATGGAGATACCGACGATCGAATCTCGGGCAAGTAAACATACCTAAGAACAAAGGGAACATCATACGGGATTAACTGAATCCTTGACATAGAGGTTCGACCAATAAATATCTTCGTAAAATATATAGGAACCAATGTGGACATCTAGGTCCCGCCATTGGTTATTGACCGTAGAGGTGTCTCGGTCATGTCTACATAGTTCTCGAACCCGCAGGGTCTACACACTTAAGGTTTGGTGACGTTTCGGTAGTATAGAGTTATGTATGGTGGTGACCGAAGGTTGTTTGGAGTCCCGCATGAGATCCCGGACGTCATGAGGAGCTTAGGAATGGTCCGGAGGTAAAGATTCATATATAGGAAGTCCCATTTTGGTCGCCGGAAAAGTTTCAGGCTAATCGGTAATGTACCGGGAGTGCCGGTAGTGTACCGGGAGACCACCGGGAGGGGTATTTCGACCCAAGAGGCTTCATGGGCTGTGGGAGAGTAAATACCAGCCTTTTGTGGGCTGGTGGAAGTCCCACACAAGGCCCATGCGGCTGGGAGAAAAATCCCAAAGGGAAAAAGGTGGAAAAAGGCCAAAAAAAGGAGGAATCCTAATCCTACTAGGATTGGAGGAGGAGTCCTCCTCTCCTCCCCACTTTGGTCGACCCAAGGGCTGGCTTTTTGGCAGCCAAGACTCCTCCTCCTCTCCTCCTATATATACTAGAGGATTTTAGGGTTTTGGCACAGAATTTTTAGCCACGTGCTACCCGTTCCTCTAGTGCATAGTTTCTCCTCTAGATCGGTTTTCTGCAGTGCTTAGGCAAAGCCCTGCTGGAATTGCTCCATCACCATCATCGGAGTGCCGTCACGCTGCCGGTGAACTCTTCTTCCTCTCCACTTCCTCTTGCTGGATCAAGACGGTGGAGATCTTCATCAAGCTACACGTGTGCTGAACGCGAAGGTGTCGTCCGTTCGGCGCTAGATCGGAAGGACCGTGATCAAGATCGCGAGACGGTTCGTGACGAGTTCGCGGGATGGATCATGATGAGTTCGTGGGACGGATCGTGATCAAGATCACGAAACAGATCGTTATGAGTTCGCGGAACGGATCATGATGAGTTCACGGGACGGATCGTGATGAGATCGCGGGACGCTCGGCGATTTGGATCGCGAAGACGTTCGACCACACCAACCGCGTTTCTTAACGCTTCCCGCTTAGAGATCTACAAGGGTATGTAGATCCACTCTCCCTCTCGTAGATGCTCATCACCATGGATAGATCTTGCGTGTGCGTAGGAAAAATTTTGTTTCCCATGCAACGTTCCCCAACAGTGGCATCATGAGCTAGGTCTATGTGTAGATGAGATCTCGAGTAGAACACAAAAGGTTTGTGGGCGTTGATGCTTAGATTGCTTCCTCCCTTGGTCGGATTTTGGTTCAGCGGTATTATGAGATGAAGCGGCCCGGACCAACATTACTCGTACGCTTACAAGAGACCGGTTCCCTCGACCGCAACTTGTTGCATAGATGGCTTACGGGTGCCAGTTTGTCTCACTTTAGTTGGATCGGATTCGACAAAGGCGGTCCTTGAGAAGGTTGAATAGAAAATTATGTATCACCGTTGTATTTTATGCATAGGTGAGAATCGTTCTTGCTAGAAACCCGTAGCAGCCACGTAAAACATGCAACAACAATTAGAGGACGTCTAACTTGTTTTTGCAGGGTATGTTGTGATGTGATATGGCCAATTACATGATGTGATATATGTGATGTATGAGATGATCATGTGATGTATAGATTATCACGACTTGCATGTCGATGAGTACGGCAACCGGCATGAGCCATAGGGTTGTCTTTAATTATTGTATGACCTGCCTGTCAATCATTAAGCGCTATGTAATGCTTTACTTTATTGCTAAACAGTAGCAATAGTAGTAGAAGCATGGTGGGCGTGACAACCCCGATGGTGATACGTTGATGGAGATCAAGATGATGGAGATCATGGTGTCATGCCGGTGACGATGGAGATCATGCCGGTGCTTTCAAGATGGAGATCTAAAGCACAAGTTCATGGCCATATCATGTCACTTATGAATTGCATGTGATGTTAATCCTTTTATGCACCTTGTTTTGCTTAGGACACCGGTAGCATTATAAGGTGATCCCTCACTTAATTTCAAGATAAATTGTGTTTTCCCCGAGTGTGCACCGTTGCGAAAGTTCGTCGTGTTGAGACACCACGTGATGATCGGGTGTGATAGACTCTACGTTCACATACAACGGGTGCAAGCTAGTGTTGCACATGCAGAACACTCGGGTTAAACTTGACGAGCCTAGCATGTACAGACATGGCCTCGGAACACAAGAGACCGAAAGGTCGAACATGAGTCATATAGTAGGTATGATCAACATGATGATGTTCACCATTGTAACCACCTCAACTCACGTGATGATCGGACTTGAGTTGGTGAATTTGGATCATGTATCACTCGAATGACCGGAGGGATGTCAATTTGAGTGGGAGTTCTTAAGTAATATGATTAATTGAACTCATTATCATGAACATAGTGAGTAGTGTCTTTGCAAATTATGTTGTAGATTACTTGCTCGCGCTGTAGCTCCCTTGAATTTTTATATGTTCCTAGAGAAATAGAGTTGAAAGATGATGGTAGCAATATTGTGTACTGGCTCCGTGATCTGAGGATTGTCCTCATTGCTGCACAGAAGGCTTATGTCCTTAATGCACCGCTCGGTGCACCAAACCCTCTAGCGTTGTTTGTAGATGTTGTGAACATCTGACAGGAAAGTTTTGATAACTACTTGATAGTTTAGTGCGTCATGCATTACAGCTTAGAATTGAGGCTCCAAAACGTTTTGAATGTCATGGAACATATGAGATGTTCTAAGAGCAGAAATTAGGATCTCAGGCTCGTGCCCGTGTTGCGAGATATGAGATCTCCAACAAGATTATTTGCCTGTAAGATGAAAGAGAATAGCTCAATCGTTGAGCATGTGCTCAGATTGTCTGGGTGCTACAATCGCTTGAATCTAGTGGGAGTTGATCTTCCAGATAAGATAGTGATTGATATAGTTCTCCAAGTCACTGTCACTAAAGCTACTAGAACTTGATGATGAACTATAAAACGCCAGGGATAGAAATAATGATCCCTGAGCTATTCGCGATGTTTGACACCGCGAAGGTAGAAATCGAGAAGGAGCGTCAAAGTGTTGATGGTTAGTTAAAACCACTAAGTTTCAAGAAGGGCAAGAGCAAGGAGGGAAACTTCATGGATAGCAAGTCAGTTGTTGCTCCAGTGAAGCAACCCAAAGTTGAACTCAAACCCGAGACTAAGTGCTTCGATTATGAGGAGAGCGGTCGCTGAAGTGGAACAACCCTAGATACTTGGTAGATAAGAAGGCTGGCAACGTCAACAGAAGTATATTTGATATACGTGTTATTGATGTGTACCTTGCTAGTACTCCTAGTAGCACCTGGGTATTGGATACCGGTTCGGTCGCTAAATGTTAGTGACTCGAAATAAAAGCTACGAAATAAATGGAGAACTAGCTAAGTGTGAGGTGACGATGTGTGTTGGAAATGTTTCCAAGGTTGATGTGATCAACATCGCACGCTCTCTCTACCTTTGAGATTAGTGACGAACCTAAAATAAATGTTATCTGGTGTTTTTTGCGTTGAGCATGAACGTGATTAGATCATGTTCATTGCAACACGGTTATTCATTTAAGTTAGAGAATAATGGTTATTCTATTTACATGAATAATACCTTCAATGGTCATGCACCCAGTGAGAATGGTTTGTTGAATCTTTATCGTAGTAATACACATGTTCATAACATTGATGCCAAAAGATGCAAAGTTAATAATGATAGTACCACATACTTGTGGCACTGCTGCTAAATGTCATATTGGTATAAAGCGCATGAAGAAACTCCATGCTGATGGATCTTTGGACTCATTCGATTTCGAATCGGTTGAGACATGCGAACCATGCCTCTTGATCAAGATGACTAAGGACCCCGTTTTTGTTTTGATGAAGCGGGCAAGTGATTTATTGGAAATGATACATGTTGATGTATGCAATCCAATGAGTCTTGTAGCATGCGGTGGATATCGTTATTTTCTTACCTTCACTGATGATTTGAGTAGATATAGTGTATATTTACTTAATGAAACACAAGTCTGAATCATTTGAAAGGTTCAAGCAAATTCAGAGTGAAGTTTAAGATCATAGTGACAAGAAGATAAAGATGTTTGCGATA
Organism: Hordeum marinum; assembly: GCA_022496015.1. Classification (NCBI taxonomy): domain Eukaryota; kingdom Viridiplantae; phylum Streptophyta; class Magnoliopsida; order Poales; family Poaceae; genus Hordeum; species Hordeum marinum. Next base: position 122,053,375 of record CM039673.1, on the reverse strand, counting down.
TGATCGTGGAGGTGAATATCTGAGTTACGAGTTTGGCATACAACTTTAGATAATGTGAAAATTGTTTCACAACTCACGCCACCTGGAACACCATAGTGTGATGGTGTGTCCGAACGTCATAGTCGTGCTCTATTGGATATGGTGCATGCTATGATGTCTCTTATCGTTTTATTACTATATTTTTGGGGTCATGCATTAGAGACAACTACATTCACTTTAAATAGAGCACCATCTAAATCCATTGAGATGACACCGTGTGAATTATGGTTTGATAGAAACATAAGCTGTCATTTCTTAACGTTTGGGGTTGCGACGCTTGGGTGGAAAATGTTTTCACCTAATGAGCTCGAACCCAAAGCGGACAAATGCATCTTCATAGAATACCCTAAGAACAGTTGGGTGAACCTCCTATCTCAGATCCAAGCATAAAATGTTTGTTGCTAAAACTGGGTCCTTTCTCGAGAAAAAGTTTCTCTTGAAAGAATTGAGTGGGAGGAAGATAGAACTTGATGAGGTTATTGAACCTCTGTTTCAACCAAAGAGTAGCGTAGCACAGGAAGTTGTTTCTGTAAAGCCTATGTTAGTTGAAGAGGAAGTTAACGATGATGATCATGAAGCTTCGGATCAATTTACTATCAAACCTTGTAGGTCGACAAGGATGTGTACTGCTCCCGAGCGGTACGACAACCCCGTCTTGGAGGTCATGTTGTTGGACAACGATGAAACCTACGAGCTGTGGAGAAGCGGTGATGGGCCCGGATTCCGATAGATGGTTAGAGGCCATGAAATCCGAGAAAGGATCCATGTATGAAAACCAAGTATAGACTTTGGTAGACTTGCTCGTTGGACGGCAGGTCGTTGAGTACATATGGATGTTTTAAATGAAAACAGACGCTCATGGTGAATGTCACCATTAGTAAAGCTAGACTTGTTGCAAAGAAGTTTACGACAAGTTCAAGGAGTTGACTACGATGAGACTTTCTCACTTGTAGCGATGCTAAAGTCTGTTGGAATTATGTTAGCAGTTGCTACATTTTTCAATTATGAAATCTGGCAGATGGATGTCAAAACATCGTTTCCTTAACGGTCTACTTGAGGAAAAGTTGTATGTGATACAACCAGAAGCTTTTGTCAGTCCTAAGGATGCTACAAGGTGTGCAAGCTTCAGTGATCCTTCTATGAACTGAAGCAAGCGTTTCGGAGTTGGAATATACACTTTGATGAGGTGATCAAAGTTTTTGAGTCTATACAAAGTTTATGAGAAACTTGTATTTGCAATAAAGTGAGTGGGAGCACTATAGAGTTTCTGATAAGTATATGTGGATGACATATTGTTGATCGGAAATGATGTATAATTTCTGGAAAGCATAAACGGTTGTTTGAAAAGAGTTTTTCAAAGGAAGACCTGTATAAAGCTACCTAATTGTTGAGCATCAAGATCTATAGAGATAGATCAAGATGCTTGATGAGACTTTCGATGAGTACATACCTTGACAAGATTTTGAATGAGTTCAAAATGAATTAAGTCAGAGAAGTGTTCTCGCCTGCTTTGTAAGGTGCGAAGTTGAGTGAGACTCAAAGCTCGACCACGGCAGAAGAAAGAGAAAGGACGAATGTCGTCCCCTATACCTTAGCCATAGGCTTTGTATAGTATGCCATGCTGTGTACCGCACCTGTGTATGCCTTGCCATGAGTCCGTCAAGGGGTACAAGAGTGATCCAGGAGTGGATCACTGGACAGCGGGCAAGATTATCCTTAGTAACTAAAAGACTAAGGAGATGTTTCTCGATTATGGAGGTGATAAAGAGTTCGTCGTAAAGAGTTACGTCGATGCAAGCTTTAAACACCAATCCGGATGACTCATAGTAGCAATCTGGATACGTATAGTGGAGCAGCCATTTGGAATAGTACCAAATGGAGTGTGGTAGAAGTGTTTACAGTTAGACATAGAGATTTGCAAAGTACACACGGATCTGAATGTCGTAGACCCATTGACAATAAAGACCTCTCTCACATGCAAAGCATGATCGAGCCCCAGAACTCATTGGGTGTTAGATTCATAACAATGCGAAGCACATGATGATGTGAACTAGATTATTGACTCTAGTGCAAGTGGGAGACTATTGGAAATATGCCCTACAGGCACTAATAAATTAGTTATTATCATATTTCCTTGTTCATGATAATCGTTTATTATCCATGCTATAATTGTATTGATCGGAGACTTAGATGCATGTGTGGATACATAGACAAAACCATGTCCCTAGTATGCCTTTAATGGACTAGCTCGTTGATCAAAGATGGTTAAGGTTTCTAGCCATGGACATGAGATGTCATTTGATAATGGGATCACATCATTAGGAGAATGATGTGATGGACAAGACCCAAACTACAAACGTAGCATATGATCGTGTCAGTTTATTGCTACTATTTTCTGCATGTCAAGTATATGTTCCTATGAACATGAGATCATGCAACTCACGGACATCGGAGGAGTGCCTTGTGTGTATCAAACGTCGCAACGTAACTGGGTGACTATAAAGGTGCTCTACAGGTATCTCCGAGGGTGTCTGTTGAGTTGGCATGGATCAAGACTGGGATTTGTTACTCCGTGTGACGGAGAGGTATCTCAGGGCCCACTCGGTAATACAACATCACAACAAGCCTTGCAAGCAATGTGACTAAGTGTTAGTCACGGGATCTTGTATTACGGAACGAGTAAAGAGACTTGCTGGTAACGAGGTTGAACTAGGTATGGAGATACCGACGATCGAATCTCGGGCAAGTAAACATACCGAAGAACAAAGGGAACATCATACGGGATTAACTGAATCCTTGACATAGAGGTTTGACCGATAAAGATCTTCGTAGAATATGTAGGAACCAATGTGGACATCCAGGTCCCGCCATTGGTTATTTACCGTAGAGGTGTCTCGGTCATGTCTACATAGTTCTCGAACCCGCAGGGTCTGCACACTTAAGGTTTGGTGACGTTTCGGTAGTATAGAGTTATGTATGATGGTGACCTAAGGTTGTTCGGAGTCCCGGATGAGATCCCGAACGTCATGAGGAGCTCCGAAATGGTCCGGAGGTAAAGATTCATATATAGGAAGTCCCATTTTGGTCGCCGGAAAAGTTTCGGGCTAATCGGTAATGTACTGGGAGTGCCGGTAGTGTACCGGGAGACCACCGGGAGGGGTATTTCGACCCAAGAGGCTTCATGGGCTGTGGAAGAGTAAATACCAGCCTTTTGTGGGCTGGTGGAAGTCCCACACAAGGCCCATGCGGCTAGGAGAAAAAGCCCCAAGGGAAAAAGGTGGAAAAGGGCCAAAAAAAGGAGGAATCCTAGTCCTACTAGGATTGGAGGCGGAGTCCTCCTCTCCTCCCCACTTTGGTCGACCCAAGGGCTGGCTTTTTGGCAGCCAAGACTCCTCCTCCTCTCCTCCTATATATACTAGAGGATTTTAGGGTTTTGGCACAGAATTTTCAGCCACGTGCTACCCGTTCCTCTAGTGCATAGTTTCTCCTCTAGATCGGTTTTCTGCAGTGCTTAGGCGAAGCCCTGCCGGAATTGCTCCATCACCATCGCCGGAGCGCCGTCACGCTGCCGGTGAACTCTTCTTCCTCTCCACTTCCTCTTGCTGGATCAAGACGGTGGAGATCGTCATCAAGCTGCACGTGTGCTGAACGCGGAGGTGTCGTCCGTTCGGCGCTAGATCGGAAGGACCGTGATCAAGATCGCGAGACGGTTCATGACGAGTTCACAGGACGGATCGTGATGAGTTCGCGGGACGGATCGTGATCAAGATCACGAAACGGATCGTGATGAGTTCGCGGGACGGATCATGATGAGTTCACGGGACGGATCGTGATGAGATTGTGGGACGCTCGGCGATTTGGATCGCGAAGACGTTCGACTACACCAACCACGTTTCTTAACGCTTCTCGCTTAGAGATCTACAAGGGTATGTAGATCCACTCTCCCTCTCGTAGATGCTCATCACCATGGATAGATCTTGCGTGTGCGTAGGAAATTTTTTGTTTCCCATGCAACGTTCCCCAACAATACCCCTAGTCATGCTCGGTCTAGTTGAGACAATGATCGGATTACAATGACGCTCCTTGAGCTGTATGGATCGAGGAGGAAGAAGGAGCTAGTCTGCTCTGCCGCCTCTCTACGTACGTGTGTGTGGAGTGGATGTGGAGGAGGCTCAAAGAGCAGCTGATCGATCGTCCGTCCCCTGCATGGGGGTGGCCCGGGGGTTTTATAGGCCAACCCCCCGGATTACAATACAAATAGAAGGTCAAAGGGGGCCCCAGCTGGCAACCTCTCTGGCCGGCTGCGGGGGCCCGGACGTGGGGTCTTGTCGCCGGTAGGTCCCACTGGCTGAAGGGTCTCGTCAAGAGCCGGCGGGGCCCGCGAGGCAGGTCCTGACGCCAGTCACATCGCGGCACAGGCCGCCCCTTGTGGCGTCGTCTTGCAGCGGCCGGCCGGGGTCAGCGGTACGGCCAGCCACCCTGTAGCCATGTCGGGGCAGGTAACAGACTGATTGGGGCGTGCCGGCACTGTTGGAAGTCCGGTTACCATCCGCCAGGGTCAGAGGCCCTGACGCCTTCGCTGTGGCCATATCGGTGCTGACCTCCGTTGGGATGGGGGCCACTGTTGCCACACATGCCCTGATGACGGTATCCAATGCCCGGCCGGCTGGGGGACCAGGCGGCAACGCCCCCAGCCGTCCGGTACGTCGTAACCGGCGGGGCGTAGTCGGTGGGCCTCTTCTGCCAGGGCGTAGCCGGACCGCGGGGGGAGGCGGCCCACCCTTCGATTGCGTTTAGGAGGTTCGGGAAAGGAGGCACATTAGGCTACCCCGGGGTCATCCCCCTGTCAAATAGAACATCCATATGCCATTGAGTCGGCTTCCAATACTCTTGGCGAATCATTTTCGCCAGGTCATAACCATTGATGATGTCGGGTCATCTCCGCCAGGTCATAATCATTGATGATGCCGGGTCATCTCCGCCGGGTCATAATCATTATGATGTCGGGTCATCTCCGCTGGGTCATAATCATTGATGATGCCGGGTCATTACCGTTGGTGACGCCGGGTCTAACAACTAGAATCCAGCTGACTTGATAAAAATATTGGGATGAAAATCCATCTAATGTAAAACCGGACTTCCATTGTTGTGAAGCAGGGCGGCTTATATAAAATCTGGCGGGTTATGATCTTTCGATAACGCCGGATCATAAATGTTGGTGACGCGGGGTCTAACAACTGAACTCCATAATTAACATCTTGAAAATTCCCCTCAAAGTTTTTGATATGTCCATATTACCTGTAGCCCCCCAAGCTCCGAGATTATCCATAATAACTTGGTGCTTTGCAATAATATTTGGACTGTATAGCCCCCAAGTGTCGGTTTGTCCTGCCTGCAGCAACTTGGGACTTATAACTGCCTTATACCTTTATAAAGCTTCGGCGGGTGTAGCCCCCAAAGGCTGGCTCATCAGAACGTGATGCGCCGGGTCTTCAATTTGAATCTCTTAATCTGTTGGAACAGCTGAATACTGTAGCCCCCAAGTGTCGGGTCACACGCCACAACTTGTTGGATGAATCTTTGATCGTGGTTGTAATATAACTCGGAATGAATATCCTGAAATAATTCCTTTGTCTTTGACATGAAATCCCTGCTCGTGGTTGCGATGCAACCCGGCGAATATATATTTGGAGAAATCCATGAGTGTTGTAGATTACTACAGAGTACGATTGAAGAAATCCGAGAACCGGCCAATTAGATGACACGGCATTATATCTGACAGGGCGGCTCTTTGAAAAAATAATAATTTCTCTGAGCTGACTTGAAAACCCCAATCATTTATTACTGGTTATGATAAACCATGAAGATCCAGCTATGTTGGCTATTAAAAGACCCATTTGCTCTTGCAAAACACTTAACGGCGGCTCATCTTAAGAGATAATACCTGCAAAAAATAAACAAGACATAATATATTCTGCATTGTTGTGAGGACGGCTTGAAGAAGCTCAACCCGGAGATGTTATATCTTTCATAACATTGCTCCTTCTTTCATAATCTTGCTCTGATCCGGCTTGATAAGCCGATATGTCATGTGAATATGATGCAAAGTATGATGCAATGTATGATGCAATGTTTGACTTGTCAACAGTTTTGGCATGAACGCCGGTTATTAGGGTTAGATAAGCTACACCCGGAGGTGGGAAACCCCTTTTAGACAACCATTGCTAATCGTGTTAGCCGGAGATGGCATAAAGCCGGCCGATAAGGTGTTAGAAACGATACCCGGAGGTAAGAAGCCACCCTCAGCAATATGGCATGAACGCCGGTTGTTAGGGTTAGATAAGCTACACCCGAAGGTGAGAAGCCCCCTTAGATAACCATGGCTAATCGTGTTAGCCGGAGATGGCATAAAGCCTGGCCGATAAGGCATTAGAAGCGATACCCGGAGGTAAGAAGCCGCCCTCCGCCGGTTGTTAGGATGTTAGATACTCGTCGGTAAGAACCTCCTACAACCGTGGCTAATCCTGTTAGCCGGAGATTTGGCATAAAGCCAGCCGATAGGGTGTTAGAAGCGATACCCGTTGGTAAGAAGCCCCCTTCAGCAATTTGGCGTAAACGCCGGCCGATAAGGCATTAGAAGCGATACCCCAAGGTAAGAAGCCGCCCTCCGCCGCGGCTAATCGTGTTAGCCGGAGATTTGGCATAAAGCCGACCGATAAGGCATTAGAAGCGATACCCGAAGGTAAGAAGCCGCCCTCAGCAGTCGCAGTTGATATATCAACTGGAATGTTTATGAACTCTTCTTGTAAGTCGCCATCTCGTAAGCCGCCATCTTGTATGAAGAAACGGCAGAAGCCCCCAGTGACGATCCAATAAATCCGTACACCTATGTTTGAATGGTGCATCACGACGGTTCGTCCTCTTGGACAACTTTTAATCTTCCGCCAAAGATGTAGTAGCCTCCAGTATCGGGTTAATTTTTGCCATGACCTAGGGCTCTCGTTGAAAACGACCAAACGAGTCTTGTTATGTCTGTAGCCCCCGAGTCTTAAGTTGACTTGAAGAGGTGGCTTGAGAATCTCCACTGAAAGTTGAGGTTGGCCGTGGCGGGTTATAGATGATCCCGCATGATTTGTTGCAATGATCCGGTCGAGGGTTCGTTCCGGCTAGTTGTTGAAGTGAACCAAACTATAGTGGCGGCGACTTGTGCGCTTGTTCGTCAGGCGACTCATACCGGCGAGCACTCCATTGATATGTCAATGTTGATTGGACCGCGGGGCAGCGATTCAGAACCGTCAGTTGAGCGACTTGTACTGTTGTATGCAGCCACTGTTGGGCTGATGTATACGTAGCAAACGCCCGCGGCATTGTAAGCCGGTGCTGTTGTCAAAGACGCCACGGCGTTGTAAACTAGCACGGATGGCGAGAGACGGCCACGGCGTTGTAAGCCGGCGCGAATGACGAGAGACGGCCACGGCGTTGTAAGCCGGCGCGGATGACGAGAGACGGCCACGGCGTTGTAAGCCGGCGCGGATGGCGAGAGACGGCCACGGCGTTGTAAGCCGGCGCGGATGGCGAGAGACGGCCACGACGTTGTAAGCCGACGCGGATGGCAAGAGACGGCCACGACGTTGTAAGCCGGCGCAAACGGTGAGTCACCCGTGGCATTGTAAGCCAGTTCGGTCGCGAGAGAGGGTCGTGGCATTGTCGATGTAAACTTGACCACGGGGGACAGCAGCTTGAAAACGTCCATTGGGCGGCTTGTAGAGGCGGATGAAGAAACGCGGTACCGACGTGTTGATGAAAACCGGACCGCATGGGTGGCGGCTCGTGTGCATCCGTCGGGGCGGCTTGAGCGAGCAGGCGCAACCCTGGTGTGTTGTTGTAGACTGGACCGCGAGACGGACGGTAAACCGACCGCAGCATTGGAGGTCAGTGCGGACCCATGAGTCGCCTGCGGCATTGTAACCCGATGCGGTGATGTTTGCTACCTCTAATCCCGAGAGCCTCTAATCTGTCTAAACTTGTAGACTTGTCTTCCTCTTCCCTCTAGGGTGCTCTACCCCTCATATAAGTGAAGAGGATAGGTTTACAAATAGAGTCCTACTAGGAGTATGATTAGGACTAGTCTTTCTAGAATCCTATTCCGGATCTTGTAACCTTCGGCAGGAAGTCTTTCTCTCTTTGAGCCTTCTCTTGTGAGCCGCATGACGCCGGCTTACACGCCGGGTCTTAGACCTGGTCGTCCTGTGATTCGCCTGCCAGGTCATTAATAAAATGTCATGTCTTTTCCGGGTCTCCTATGAGTCGTCAGGCCGAGTAATACCGCGGGGTATATCCCGGGTAATACCGCGGGGTATATCCCCGACAGTGTAGGTCTGTGACTTGTCTAAACACTAGCATCCTGTGCTTGTGTGTTCTTTGTCTATGTATATATTTTTCTTGGGAGGAACTTTCTCTATGCATGTTAGTTTTTAGTTACTTTTGGATCTAGACTTCATGTCATGTGAGTGAAAAAATGTTGTTGATCATTAATTCTTGCTCAACCCGCAAAAAACAAAAAAAAACTTGCTCAAGGATAAAAAAGAAAACCTATGCACACCTGCAAGCTTAACCAAGCGCCGTATATTAGACTACTTGATTGAATGAGGAGGATACAGACTACAGAGGTACATGTGACTGAGATTAGGCAACTTTTGGTACGTTAACGTTTTTACACATCACAGAATCGTCGCTGCAGTGTCTGCACCAGGAAGCAGCGTGAATCAGTAAACTCAGGAAAGCACAGTTGACAGACTAAAGCACACTAACAGATCACTGAAATGCCCCGTCACCCCAAACAGAATTTACTGTATCAACACCACAACCAGAACGAACCAGTCCAACTACAAGACTTGCTCACTAACCTTGTCTGTTATTTCGACCGTCATGCGCTCCCGAGAGCAGCTCAACTGTTCTCAACGGAGGAATCGACATCCTCTTTGTCCTCGAGCTTCTCCATCGCTGAAGCAAGATAACTATCACAGAAGCCAGGGGGCTCGTGGATGAAGCAAGAGATCACGTCTCGCAGTGTGACAACACCGACCACCTCAGAGTCGCCATCCACCACGTATATCCGGTGGGTTATCCTCGATCCGATGCTGTCGATCACGCTGCCCATAGAAGCGTCAGGTGCACAGGTGAGCGGCGGCTTCACCAGTACGTCGCCCCCTGAATCAATAAGGGTGGAACCTAGAGCCTTCATGAACTCCAAGACGGTAAGATGCCTGTGTGGATCAAAAGTATCATTAGACACATTTCACAAAAACACAAAGGGGAATAAATCATTTGGTTGGGTCGCTTCGTACCTGAAATCAGAAAATAAGTCGGGCCTAAGCAACAGGAACCGAATGTCCCTTATGCTCACACTACCGACAAGTTTCCTGTTGGGACCTTCTACTACGGGTACGCCGCCAATTTTGTTATCCTTCATGCACTTGAAGGCTTCTAAGATTAGATCATCACTGTTAACCGTAATAACCTGAAGAAAACACAAGATTGTAAATTTCTCATTAAACAAGTTTTTATAACACGGTGAAAACCTATTAGAAGGTCCTACTTCAGATGTTGCAGCCTGCAGATCCAAAATAATCGGGATGGCACAGAGGATTAAATCCTACACTACAAAGACAAGAGTTTAACTAAAGATGCAGCAAAGTGAGAAGATAACCTCATCAAGAGACATGAATGGAAGCCCCAAGTCTGAAAGAGGAAGTGCCGAAATATAGTCAAACCAATCCCTTCCTTTACACTGCTGAAGTCCTTTAACAACACCAGTCTGAGTAATGAAGTTCTTAATAACTGGCTTATCAGGTTCGATCACAGGGACATTCCTCAATCTATACTTGGAGAGCAACAGTAGTACAGCAAGCATTGAACTGTCAAGCGTGACAGGCACAAAAGGAGACCACGGGTAGGACTCAACAATTGATCGAACCTACAACAAAATGATAAAGGATAGAGGTTAGCAGGGTGTACAAGAGAAAACACACATGCAATGCTAAACTAGAGGGTCTGGAAGAGATAACCAAATAAACCTTAGAAATCACAATGCAGCTGACATACCACAAAGTGAAGCAAGACATGTATGAATTATGTCAAGTTGGATGGTGTAACCATCGCATTCAAAACTTTACAAAGACAATTAACAGCAAAAGAATCGTGAAAACGACGCCAGCCCCTCATTTCAAACAAACTCATGATGATTAAAAAACACATTTTAATACTTCACATAAATCAAATTCATTACTTATATGCACAGATATAAATCATTTAGTTCCCAACCACATCGACATCCTTACCCAGTTACTTTCAGAGCCATAGCACACAGATCTGTGGAATGTGAGACCCCAAATCATGAACCGACTCATTAACAGAAAAAAAATAGCAAGTACTTTCTCAATCAGTCTTTAAAATAGAAACCGGACTAAGATCCTGGTCTTTTCGGTCGGATTGCCAACCCATCTGATTTTGAATACAGAATTCTAATTCAAGTGTAGTCGAACTTTGGTTTAGCCAAACAATAAAACATTAAGTCAAGTATCTTGCTCTGGTGCATAGATTCAGTGCTTGATCAACATAACAAAAAAAAAACTTCAAGATAGAGCAATTGTCATACTGTAGTCGATTTGAAAGGTTCTTGCTGGAGCAGAACTTTGTAGAAATCTTCCCCTAAATGATCAGCAGCAGTTACTCCATCCTTGGCAACACCCTTTTCAGCAGTTAACCCGCCAGCAACAGCAGCCCCTACTGCAGCAGCAGTCAACCCAGCGACAGCTGCCGGGCCAGTTGCACCTAATGCAGCCACGCCCACTGCACCAACAGCGCCCATTCCAACTCCTGCAGCAGTTGCTGATCCAGCTGACAGAGCTACGGCCGCGAGATCAGCATTATCTAGTACCCAAAGGATGATGGCTGAGTACTCGATGATGCCAAGATACCTCCCTTGCCAATCAGCCGGAGCCCCAGGTTCAGGGTTAAGCACTGGCGCTGCCCTTATGTTGTTCTCAGATAAAATTCTAACAGCATCAAGAACAGAAGTTTCTCCAGGAATTTCAGTCACTACAGTACAGAGAGAATATCGGTCGTTACAAACACCACAACATATGTAACAAAATATAAGACAGAGCATACAGATTGAGTCGTCTCTTTTGCAGAAGTGCATATATACCTCGGCCACTAGGAACATCAGGAAACGATGCGACTGGGATCTGAGCAAAGGCAGCGGTCAGCGACTCTTGCAAAGCTAGCGGGAGCTTCTTCTTGGACTGGATAGTGTCAAAGTAGGCATCACAGCTGGGGAATTTCGCGTTTTCCTCGGGTCGAGCCATTTCTACAGCAGATTGATGAAGGATTTGTCAAGGAGGAAAAAACTACCAACAAACCATCATCAAATAAAGAGGTGCATTACACAGAGCATTTAGAAGAAGTTGTCTGGCAAATATTATTAGTAATTCTAACTGCAAGAACTAGGAGCACACGGTTTGGGCATCTTCTGAATCAAAAGAAACTCTTATTGTCGTTGGGTGTTTCGTCGGGCGAAACCCCTTAATTTGCATTAGAAACAACAAACAGCTCATAAGGCATATGCTGCATATACTAGTTGCAAGTAGCTTCAACTAATCAGCCGAGCAAAATCAGAGCCTCTCTTCGGTCTCGAGGGACAGGAGGCAGAAGGAATCCACTAAATTTGCAACCTACCTACCGCATCAAAATCAAAAGTCCCACAGCAGCATGGAGGGAGGGACGAATTTACGAAAAAGGAGCACGGAGTTGAGGGAGTTTATGCTTCACCTCGGCTGCGACTTGCGGGAGCGCTCGGCGAGAGAAGCAGCCTCCTCCAGGTCCAGGGCTGCGGCGGGGGAGGAAGCGGGGGAGGCGGAATGGATCGGAGGCGCTGGTTTCGGAGGATCTATGGCCTGGTTTTCTTGGCTCCCAATCCAGGGGGCGGGCGAGGGGGCGGTGGAAGAGGAGTCGAATACGGCGAGAGATGGTGCGGTGCTCGCTTGCCAAGGGCACACTGGCACGTGTACACGGCACGGGGCCACGTCCCCACACGCCAACCCCCACCCCAGGGCACGCCGCTGCCTGCCTGCTCCTTGGTGCATCTACACCCAGGTGTTCCAAACCAGTCTCAATTCGTTCGCATGGTTTGATCATTGACCAGTTACGAAACAATGATTCAAACAAACATCTTCAAAGGATCTTAAACGTTCGGACGACACTCCTTATATTCAATTTAAATACGGAGTGGATATGAGTCATTTAGGCAGACCCGAGCGTGTTCGTCACGTCGGATCCAGCCCACGCTGGCCCACCCGACCCACATATATTCCTCCCTATCCGCTTGTCGGACCAAACACTAGCCACTTTACTCCAATCCCCCGTCACCCGAGCTTACCTTCGGCCTTTTTCGGCATGGTGGGCAACGGATCTGACACCGACAGTCCGGATCAATCGACTGGGGTGTCATCCCGTGGGGTTCAAGGAGGCAATGGCCGTCAGCATTGCACTCCGTCCCTCCCGGGAGGACAGCGCCTGTCGAGGGAATTAGCTTGACAATAGTACCGGGGGTACGAACGGAGGGGCGAAGCCTAGCTACGGAACATGCATTCACTCGGATGTGTACTAGTTCAGCCCCACTCTGAAGTGGTAAAAGCACTACGTCTCGAGCCCGGAGGCTTTGGTGTTTGCTTATGGGGAATAGAGGATTACAAGATGTCGGAACCCTTGCTATGGCGCCTGGTGGTGGCTTATATAGAGTGCGCCACCATCGGTCGAGCATCATCATTAATGTTAATTAATGTAACGTTACGGAAACTGCAGATTGAGTGGAACGTTACTGGTAATGCATAATTAACTACACCACGAGTGTCGCTTTAAATCCTTCGGACGCTGCTTCTCCTGAGCCGTTGAACTTCTATCGCCCGAGTGAAGCCATGGACGTCCGAATGACCTGAATGACCCGCGTGAAGCTTCTCTTGCATTCGAATGCACTTTTACTTCAATAGCTTTAATGATAATATGGACCACATGTGGGCCCTAGATGTTAGTCTTGTGACCCTACCCATGGTAGACGACCTCATTAGCAGCCCCCGAATCCGTGGGTTTTTTAGTGGTCGAGTGATCGACACTCGTAAGCATCGACGACACCTCGGAGGTGTGCAAGAAATGATCTGTGTCGTTTCTCACTCGGCTTCAAACCATGACGGGTTCAGCATTATCATTCCCTGACCGAATGACTGAGCTTGAATATGTGATACTATCATTTGAAATTGAAACGTTTCCCTGAAGAAACGGTTGTTGGAAATATGCCCTATAGGCCATAATAAATGGTTATTATTATATTTCCTTGTTCATGATAATCATTTATTATCCATGCTATAATTGTATTGATTGGAAACACATTGCATGTGTGGGTACATAGACAATACTGTGTCCCTGGTATGCCTCTAGTAGACTAGCTCGTTGATCAAAGATGGTCAAGATTTCCTAGCCATAGACATAAGATGTCATTTTATAACGAGATCACATAATTGGGAGAATGATGTGATGGATAAGACCCAAACTATAAAGTATAAACATAGCATATGATCGTGTCAGTTTATTACTATAGTTTTCTGCATGTCAAGTATTTGTTCCTATGACCATGAGATCATGCAACTCACTGACACCGGAGGAGTACCTTGTGCGTATCAAACGTCGCAACGTAACTGGGTGACTATAAAGATGCTCTACAAGTATCTCCGAGGGTGTCGATTGAGTGGGCATGGATCAAGACTGTGATTTGTTACTCCGTGTGACGGGGAGGTATCTTAGGGACCACTCGGCAATACAACATCACAACAAGCCTTGCAAGCAATGCGACTAAAGTGTTAGCCACGGTGTCTTGTATTACGGAACGAGTAAAGAGACTTGCTGGTAACGAGATTGAACTAGGTATAGAGATACCAGCGATTGAATCTCGGACAAGTGACATACGGAAGAACAAAGGAAACAACATACGGGATTAACTGAATCCTTGACTTGACATAGAGGTTCAGTCGATAAAGATCTTCATAGAATATGTAGGAACCAATATGGGTGTCTAGGTCCCGCTATTGGTTATTTATCGTAGAGGTGTCTCGGTCATGTCTACATAGTTCTCGAACATGCAGGGTCTGCACACTTAACGTTCGGTGACATTTCGGTAGTATAGAGTTATGTATGGTGGTGACCGAAAGTTGTTTGGAGTCTCATATGAGATCCCAGACATCACGAGAAGCTCTGGAATGGTCCGAAGGTAAAGATTGATATATAGGAAGTCTCGTTTGGTCACCGGAAAATCGGGTATTTCCGATATTGTACCGGGAGTATCGGGAGGGTTCCGAGGGTCCACCGGGAGGGGCCCACTCACCCCAAGGGCTACATGGACCTAGGAGGTGGTGCACCAGCCCCTAGTGGGCTGGGAAACCAGCCCCTCCCCTTTGCTTTGGCCGAAGCCCTCCTTGGAGGAAGGGCTAGGGCTGCCTCCTCTCCCCTTCCTCCTATATATACTAGAGGTTTTTGAGGGCAGCCCCAACCCTAATTGCCACGTGTTGCCCTCTTCTTCCTCTAGATCGTTTCTCCTCTAAATTAGTTCGGCGGAGCTTGGCGAAACCCTATCGGATTAGTTCACCATCACCGCCACCACGCTGTTGTGCTGCTGGAGAACTCATCTACCTCTCTGCTCCCTCTTGCTGGATCAAGAAGGCAGAGATCGTCATCGAGTTGTACGTGTGCTGAAAGCAGAGGTTCCGTCCGTTCGGCGCTATATCGGGATGGATTGTGATTGGATCGCGGAACGCTCGGCGATTTGGATCGCAAAGACGTTCGACTACATCAACCACGTTTCTTAACGCTTCCCGCTTAGCGATCTACAAGGGTATGTAGATCCACTCCCCCTCTCGTAGATGCTCATCACCATGGATAGATCTTGTGTGTGCGTAGGAATTTTTTTGTTTCCCATGCAACGTTCCTCAACAACGGTCCGAATGCCTGATTATTTCATCCGTGTGCTTAGTTGGAAACAGGTTGACCATTCGGCTTGTAAAAATGAACCATCGGGCGCTTCGGAGCACCGAGCTCGTTTCGTTTTAAGGTACAAGAGATTCCCGCACGTTCGAAACTGCGAAGGATGCATGCAGACGTGCGATAGAAAGTTCACGTCACGGGAATTGTGGGTAGTGGGCACGATACCTTGATATCCGCATCGAGATTTTCGCCACGTGTCCCCGAGGCTCTGAACAGTGGATCCGTGGATCTCGCTCCGTTTGCGGATTGAAGGCCAGAGATTTTGCCCGATTTTTGTTATAAAAAGTGAGGGCATTGTTGGGGACGGAACAAATCTCATTTCTTGTCTCTTCCTTCGTCTTCTCCGACGCCCACGTGAGATCCTCCCATCGAGCTCTTGCCGCAATCAGACCTGACCTCGCCAAAGATGAATCATGGAGCGACCGTGAAGGCCGAGCGGGCGAAGAAGGGCTCGCGTGGCTCCTCCTCAAGCGTCGGTGCGCCGGTGGGGTGGTGTCGGTATCAAAACTGGTGGATCTTGGGTAGGGGGTCCCGAACTGTGAGACTAGAACCAATGGTAACAGGAGACGAGGGGGACACAGATTTACCCAGGTTCAAGCCCTCCTATGGAGGTAATACCCTACGTCCTGCTCAGATATATTGATGATATGGGGGGATTACAGAGTTGATCTACCTCGAGATCGTATAGCTAACCCTAGATGAGTTGTTCTGTCTCTACACCCTAAAACCCTCCGGCTTATATAGACGCCGGGGGTGACTAGGGTTTACATATGGTCGGTTACATACCAAAGAGATAAACATGCCTATTCGCTACATTAAACATAGAACACAAGCCATACTCTCCGAATCCTCCTTCCTAGAGATAAGGTCTTCCATAAACCATGTGTTCGGTAAGTGGCCCATACAGTCCGGCCCATAGAGATAGGTCGGCCTCCCAAGGACCCCTTAATCCAAGACTCCCTTAGTAGCCCCCAAACTTGCCTCCAACGCCAAGGGTCTCAACTTCAATTACTCCACATGATTAGAGTCTTCGGATTACAAAGTGAGTTCCTTCCGCCGAATAGAGTTCGGCCTCCGATGACAAATAGCTTCTGAATAGGGGCGCGTCCAAACACTGTGAATGGGCTGATCTTTGAAGACCAAACGTCAGGGGGTAACATAATGTCCCTTGAGGACCTCTCTGACGAAAAGCCATGGCCCACCACGACCGCTACGCCAGTTACAAAAACACGATGTGCGGTTCGAGGCCATTCCATCAACACGATCTATCAATGTGCAGATCGTGCCCCATTTCGCACGGGATATGTCTAATCATGCACATGCAACCGCATGCACATCTCGGGAAGCGGAGCGATTCTTGGTGCGACGGAGGGAGCCAAGACGATAAGCCTCATAAAAAGGGAAGAAAACCCCCCAAAGCTAATCATGCTCTCCGTCTTCTTCCTCTGCTTCCCATTCCTCGAAGCCTCCGACGCCCAGATCTTAACCTTCGCCACCCACCTTCGAGCTCACCAATGGTGGGTTCTGGCTCCAACGACAGATGGGTGGCCTCCACGATGACCGACAAGGACATCCAGGACCTCAAGAAGGCCGGATACCTCTCTGCCAACATCCCGCACCGCGTGCCGGAGAAGGGTCAAGTGATCCCCACCCCCAAGCCAGGCGAAAGGGTGGTCTTCATCCCCCACTTCATACGGGGATTGAGCTTTCCGCTCCACCCCTTTGTTAGGGGTTAATGTTCTTCTACGGTCTGGACTTCCACGACCTCCCACCGAATTCATTTATGCACATATCGACTTTCATCCTCATCTGCGAGGCGTTCCTTCGAGTCGAGCCGCACTTTAGGCTCCGCTCAAAGTATTCAATGTCAAGCCGAAGTGCGTCGGCGGCAAGCACGCGGATTGTGGTGGAGCTGTCATCGGCAAGCTCACCCGCGTCGTGTGGCCGTCCGGCATATTCATCGATACCATCAAGGTATGGCAAAAGGAGTGGTTCTATATCACTGAACCACAAGAAGAAGGTCAGATCCCCCCTGCCCCATTCAGATCCGGTCCCCCACCTGTTAGCCTCATGGCTTGAAAAGGGCCTCAGCTAGGGATCGAGCAAGGAGGTGGGCGACCTGCAGAAGCGTATCGGCGCCAAGGTTGAGAAGGGCCTCACCCTGACCGATGTGGTCTAGGTCATTCTCCGAAGAGGCATCCACCCCTGCCAATGCCGGGATACTCCCTTATGGTCCTGTCAGCTCGAAGACGCGCCCACGATCAAGAATCTCTTCCGCACTACGCGCGAGAAGTTGTGGAAGGCGCTCTTCAAATCACAGAAGAGTTGGCCATCCGAAGAAGAAGACAAAGGCCTTCACGCTAATAGGCCCGCTCCGAGGTATGACATTAAATTTGCTTGCCAGGCTTCATTTTCCATAAAGAAGACTTCTGACACTCCCTGTGATCACTCTCTATAGTCATGGCTGAAGAAGGCCGCGACTACTAATAGTCTGGCACACCAGGCCAAAGATGCCAGGTCCGGTCTGTTAGCGGCGATGCTCATGGTGAAGCCGTCCAAGGCCCCCGAGAAGAAGGAGGAGGAGAAGAAACCAGGCCAGACCGGCCGTCGCATCAGGGACCAGTCAGAGACTGCGTCCGAGGAGACAAACGCCTCCTCAAATCAAGAGGAGAACGAGGAGGAGGAGGAAGAGGAGGAGGAGAAGGACGACGACAAGGTCGGAGTCGAGGGGGAAGGAAGTTCCCCCCTCGCAATAAAAAGGGCGGCATCATCGGACGCCTCAAAGGAGGTACCGCCTCCTGCCCAGAAGAGAGAGCATCGGGCGCAAGTGATCATGTCTGACGATAGCCCGTACTTATACACTGAGTCCAAGGACCTCGAGGCGGATCCGCAAAGGCGCCTTAGGGTCAAGCCCCCTGCTTGAAGGTTAGGATCCGAAGACCCCTTGCTCATTTTTCAATAGGTTCAAAGTTCATTAATCACGCAGGTGCTTATCGATTTCATAGCCCCCGCGCATTCATCCTACCAACCCAATATCGGACGGGGAGACCCCGCCCGCCAAGCTAGCGGAAAGCGGGAATGTCACGCATCCTGCCACCCTGGCACCGTGAAGGACACCGCGGAGGTGTCATCCCGACATGCTCCTATGGAGCCTAGCACCCGTGGGAGGGACATAATAGCCGAGGCTAACGCCTCGGCCACGAACACCAGGTGGAGGTACCCTGCCTGGACACTGAGGAGGTCGGACGAGCAGCCGCTCAGTCCCCTCCAAGGGAATCCTCAGAGCACGCCACGCCTCTAAAGGTACCGGTTCAAACCCTGGTGTGTGATCAGGTTATCCAATCACCTCCAATGCCACCGATCAATGGGTGGCCGGTGATGGAGGAGGCTCTGTTGAGCGCCTCCGTCTCCGAGGAGCACCACACCCTTATGGGTGTGATATTAAAGAGCATCCAGTCCGTTGACAACGGACTGAAGGAGGCCTTCAAAGGTCTCCTAACGGGTTTTCAAGTAAGTCACCAGATACTTTTATTTGCAAAGTTCTTATTTATTTCCATTGTACACACGGCAACCCCCGAGCCCTAGGTGAGTTTGAAAAAACTTACCTAGGGGTCAATCATGTATCCGATGCCATACTAGATACAATTTAAGTGTCCGGCATGTTAGGGTAGCTCTTAACAAGGTCCAACATAAGATCGGATTAATGATAATGCGGGAGTTGGAAACCCATGTGATATGTCCACTGTATGTGTACTGTAGGCGTCATCGTCAGCGGTGGTGATAAATTGTCACACCCAAGATGCGATCCTATCCTTATTTTTGGCACGAGGGCCTCGATAGGGATTGAAGCGCATCTCGTCGTGTTCCAAGAATGGATATCATTACAAGTGCATTTACAGAAGAGATGAGTATATGGAATTGGCTTACACTCGCCACAAGCTACAACAAGATCACATCAATACAACAACATATTCAAGCATCATACAAAAGAGTAGGGTCCGACTACGAACAAAATCAAATGATAAAATGACATCCATCCTTGCTATCCCAGCCTGCCGCCTGGAACCCATCCTAGATTGAAGAAGAAGAAGAATAACTCCAAATCAAACAATCATCGCTCTCACGTCAAAGCATCACATTACCTATACCTGCAACTATTGTTGTAGTAATCTGTGAGCCACAGGGACTCAACAATCTCATTTCCAAGGGTATCAAGACTATTAAAGCTTAATGGGTGAGGTATGGTTAAGTGGTGAGGCTGCAGCAAGCGACTAAGAATTTGTTTGAGTGGCTAACTTACGAATACAGAAAGTAAAGTTTGATGGTCTATGCATAACGGACTTGAGCTAGTAATGATCACTAACTGATCCTAAACACCTACTTACGTCAAACATAACCCCACCGTGTTCTCTCTTGGATAAGGACTCACGAGAAGAGACAGTCACGGTTACACACATAGTTGGTGTATTTTATTAGAGTTTACTTCAAGTTTACTATGACCGTGTGTTAAACAAAATATCCAAGTTTGCCGCATAACCGCGGGCACGGCTTTCCAAAAGATTTAACCCTGTAGGGGTGCTCCAACTCATCCATCACAAATTAACCACATGCCGCAGGAATAACCTCGACCACGTATCTCGTGATCATCCTAGGCAATTCCAAAGGAAATCCGACACCTCGAGATAGCCCGAAGAAGATCAGAGTTCCTCACGCAAGACATTCGAGAAAGGTAAAACAAATCCAGCAAGGCCTCCCGACATGTCGACGATCTCGATAGGAGCCGCGTATCTCGTTCTCAAGACACGGTGGATAAGCGACGCATACAATGACCTGATAGAAATCACCCAAGTTGCCCTGGGGTGGCCCCACATAGTGCTCTAGTTTGGACCAACACTCATGAGGAGCACTGGCCCGGGTTGTTGATTAATTATCCACGGGGTCCGGAAAGTCCCTATGCAAGTTTATTAGTTATTAGGCAAATGTAGTACCGATGTTGGTCCTTGCCAGACAAGCTTTATCCTAAAACAAAGATCAAGGGGGTCCCCATAACAACCCCGAGCATGTTAGGAGCGCTCAATTATGGAACATAACACCGGTTCACAAGTAACTAGGGCGGCAAGAGTGGAACAAAACACCGAGCAAAAGGCCAAGCCTTCCACCCTTTACCAAGTGTATCAGTGCATGAAATTAAATAGCAATAATATTGTGATAACAAAGGAATGTCCATGTTGACACATGGAAGCAATTGCACCTACAGCTAGAAACACTATAAGAAGGGTTGAGCAAGTGGTAACATAGCCAAACAAAGATTTGCTCGGAAGTTGGAGGGTTAGAGACTCATCATGGAAATGTTGGGAGGCTTGACAAACAAGTGGTAGGTAGCGAGACATAACGAAAAAAGCGGGACAACTAGCATAACAATGATAGTAGTGGTATCCAGGGAAATGTGTCATCTTGCCCGAGATCCCGCTTGGAAGAAGAACGAGTCCATGAAGAAGACGAGCCAACGCAGTCGAACGAATCCTCATAGTCCGAACGCTTTCGGAACTCTATCGAGAAGAAGCAATCCAAAACAAACAATCAACAAAAGATACACCACAACATATGCATGACATGATGCACAAACAAATATGATGCATGTCCGGTTTAATATGCAACGCATGGCATGGCATGGCAAGCACAACAAACAACTACTACATATTAAGTGAAGTTCAATATGCAACGAGTTGCATATTGATGAAACTTCACGTTTGAATTATTTAGTTCACTCTCGTTAGTTACTCATCAACATTAAATGTTGTTTAACATGGTAAGAGGTGAAGCATGAACAAACTATATTACCTAGGCATTTTAAATGAGGCCGAAAGCTACGAATAACAATTACGGAATGACCTCATATGCATATTTTAAGTTTGGTCCAGATATGTACTAACCATATTTTAGAGTTGTTAAACAACAAAATAAATGTCACCATGAGATTCTACACATTTTTCTAGCCAAGTTACATATGTGGAACATTTTTATCGGAGCTACAGTTTTGTAGTTATGAAATAAATCATTTTTAACATGGCATTAACGCAAATCAATGCAAAAGGCAAGGTTAAACATTTGTATCACATGTGAAAGTTGGATATTGTGAAACTACATAAAATTCTAGTCAATTATTATATATAAAGGTTTTACTTATGATGCCCTGTTGGTGAGTTATTAAATGCATCAAGTGTAGGGAGTTTTCTGTAAATCTGAATTCATTGGGTCATTTGCAAATTTGCAGAATTAAAATAAAGGTCTATGGGCCGACTCTAATAGGAACTAGACCAACAGGGCGGGCGCAACATTGCTATACAATGCATAGGGGCGAGGGATAGGAGGGGTGCGGCTCACCCTCGGCCTAAGGGAGTTGCGGCCGGGCCGAGGCGAGGCACTGGGCCTTGGAGGGGCGCCGCTGCTGGGTTGGGCATTGGCCCAACAATGCTGTGTGCCTGCGACCCAGGGGCATAGCGAGCAGAGGCGGGCGAAACGAGAGCTCGAGCTGCTCCATCGGCCAGCAATGACGGCGGCTCCATGGGGCTCCGACGCGGGCCGGACGGAGGAGCGCTGGAGGGGCAGATCTGGACGGGGATCCTCCTGATCTGTCCATTTCTGGCAACGAGAAGCCTCGGCATCGCTTAGCGCACGAGATCCAGTGAGGTGGAGCTCGGCATCCATGGCGGCATTGCTCCCTGTAGAGAAAAGACGGGAGAGAGAGAGAGATGAGACGACGAGAGAGAACAAGGAGAAGGAGCGCGGGGAGGGGCATGGTGTTGGTCGCGGTGGTCCGGCGAGGCAGGCTGGAGGAGCTTCGGGGTTCGTTGGCGTCCCAGGTGAGGAGGCACGGGGAGGTCGGGAGCTTCGGGCGACGGTGGTTGACCCGAGCCCAGATGGGCTCGGGCGGGCCCCGACCGGGCTCGGGCGGGCTGCGCGCTGGGAGGAGAGACATGGACAATGCCTGGGTGGTGGAAGGGTTAGGGTTCCCATTAGGGGCACGTTAGGGGGTGTTTAAATAGGAAAGGGGGGCTAGGTTAGCGGTTTTTGCACCGATTCGAGTCGTACGATCGAGATCGGACGACTCCGGTCGCGGGAATAGGATAGGCTGGGCTAGGTGTTGGGCTATGAAGAGGGGTTTGGGTTGAGGAGAGAGGGAGATGTGAGCCCGTGACAGTAGTTTGAAACAGTGAAAAACGTCCAATGAATAACCGATGACCGCACTGCTACGGTTGACCGTTCTGGTATCAAACGAACTCGGAATGCGACGAAATTTGGCAGGCGGCCTACCTACAATATAACAAGACGGCATGCCCACTTTCGACCCAATCCGAGCATATTTTGAATGCACTTTGAAAACAATATTTTATCGATGCCGTGGGCGCGTGCGTGTGTGGTTGGTCTCGAAACGGTCGACCACACAAACGAAGAGAACGGGCAGCTACAAACGGATACAATTTTTTGAAAGTGAGTGACGATGCTATGCAGATGATACGAATGATGCAATGATGAATGCAACAACCAAATGAAACATAGACGAGAATGGAAATAAAAGGGGAATCTTCTGGAGCGTCGGTCCCGGGCTGTTACAACTCTCCTCCACTACACGAGGATCTCGTCCCGAGATCTAGAATGAGAAGGGGAAGAGAAATATCAAGAGGAAGAGGTAAAACTTTATTGCTTCTTTGACAAACGAGTGATATCCACAAACCTTGAAGGTTACAAGGATATGAAGAACGATATGAAGAACAAGCAAGAATTCACAAGAAATTTCGGCAGCACTTTGGTAGGATAGAGGGACAAAATTGATATGAAGGAAATAAATTGAATGAGAGACACCAAACTTCGGTTGGATTAGAATCAGAACTTCATAAGATAGAAGGATCATGAAAAGATTTCACAACACGTCGGTAAATGGACAAGCAAGGGAAGAACATGATCTTAGTCAAACTAGATGTGAGTTGAAAAGAGCAACACCACAATGCCTTCGGAACAAAGAATAGTAGCTAGATCTTTGGAGAGAAGAGAAAGGATAAGAAAATGACACTTCTAGCACCATTGAATTTGAAATTCATGGTTGAACGGAGTTGATGGAGAATCAACAATGAAAAGACTAGCTTGTTATGGACTTATGGAAAACATCTCAAAATTATGAGGTGACAACCTTCCACAACAGAAACAATTGATTTCTTGAGAGCCACAAGATATGCAAAACTTCTTTCACCAAGAAGAGGAGGAGAAAACATGGATAATTTAAGACACCATGGTAGCAACAATCCTTAGGAAATGCTTTAGGTGACATCCAACCAAGATAACTCCGAGAAGACATGATGGGTTTACTTATCTTATTCTTGACAATTTTCCTTTGAGACTCCTCATTATCAAGAATTTAATAATACCATCTCAAAAGACAATGGAGAAGGATTTGAACTTAGAAATCCAAGATAAAGGACACTTGAGCACATCCAACAAGAATCTTGAAGAATAATTCGAGAAGAATTACATCCTTAAAAACCACCATGAAGAAGCATCAGAATGAACTCCGGAATAAAAGGATAATAGAAAAGAATTGAAGGATACAAAAACACAAGATTGAGGCCTTGCCATGATTTGGATGAAGCTTAGCGATGAGATATTAGAGAAAACTTGGAACTCCGGAAAAGAAAAGATGAACACTTGGAACCAAGAATTTTATATGATGAAAAACTCTGGAAAAGGATTGAAATCACCTTGATGAAAAACAATAAGAATTATGTTATGCTTATCCTTCATCAAGTTAAATTGATGACAAGCCATGGATTTCGCACACCACTTATTCTTGTTGCAAGGAATTGAAGAGAAAGAGAGAGAGAGAGATCACAAACTTGAAGAAGTATTGCACGAGAACACCGGTAAGAATTCACAATGAATGAGGATACTACGATTGAACGAAGATACATGGGAACGAAGAGATCACGATCCACCTAATAGAAAACTTCACGCGGCACCGGAATAATTGAGATACGAATGAAGCGACAACAATTGATAAGAATTTGAGAACGAAAGCTGAAAGCTGAGAACGAAGAAATCTTCTGAGACGATGGCCTTCGGAGGATCGAGAAATGAAAACATATCTGAATGCACCAATAGATATGGGAGAAATTTCTCATGAATGGAAACAATTTGAGAGGATAGCACGAAGCCGAGACCATGAATCTTCAAGAGAACGAGGAAAGATTTAAGAGAACCACTCCTTCCGTCTTCAGTGCAGAGAATGATGACGAGAAACAACATCATGAATTACCAAGACACTCCGAAACAACGAATAAGGAATGGTTGAGCCAATGATGAAAAAAAATATTTAGACGCGATCTCTGAGAAGGAATATGATTGATGAAAATCATTCTTACATCATACTTCCTCTGTCCCAAAATAAGTGTCGCACATTTAACACTAAGTTAGTAAAAATTTTGTACTAGAGGAGCGACACTTATTTTGGGATGGAGGGAGTATTTAAAAAGAACTTGAGGACATCTCTCGAAAGATTAGAAGATCCATGTAAGATCCTGGGGAAAACACGTGTGGGTTATGGGCCCACTCAAAGAGATCACGTTGAAACAATTTCTTAGGAAGAGAGTGATAGAGGCAAAGTTGTCCCTGTCTTTCGATGAGATGGTGGCTATCGTTTTTGGTGGAGTAGACTTTGATGATCCGACTACAAACGTGTGATGACGCCGCGCCTTAGCAATCTCTAAACCAACTCCGAGAGGTTATTGACCATGCCGGAGCATGATCAACCTGATCATGAGGGTCTGTTTCTCGCATGCAAACGAAGAACAAGCAAGAAACTAAGATTGTAATCTAGATATTGCGAATATAAGAGGAAAGATTTATTGATGAAGTGGGGTTTTGTGACGCCTTTGTCTGGTCGTGGAACACAAACGAAGAACGCGAAGTTGTAGCTATGGCAAACTTGTAATCTAAACAAAACCCAACCCTAAAACGACGCCCTAAGGGCTGTATATATGGGGGAATAGAGGGGAATTTCGTGGCCCCTTGGAGGAGGGGTCCGAAACCGACCTTAACTTAGTTTCCCCATACATACGAACTCTAAAAACAGCCTATAATATGGTATTTCGAAATTACATGGGCCTGGCCCAACAATAAGGTGGCGCAACACCTATATTAGCCTAGGGATGAATTTTATAAAGTAGCATCATGCATATTTCGTCCAAGGCTTCTTGCTCCCATTATGGTGGCTTCAAAGTGCGAAAATCATCACTGGAAGCTCCATTGTTCTTTCCCGCGCGTGCACCTTCTTCTCCATGCTTGATCCCGTTCCCATGGTTATCCTTCTTGTCCATGCCAGGTCCTTCATTCATAAGTAAAACAAAAGTATCTAATTTAGGTAGCATCATATGTTCATGAACATTAGAAGGATTTGCAAGAAATGAAAGTACCTGGTAATTCAATTGACGTGTGCGAGCTCTAGTAATTGGTCATGTATGTATAGCAGTCGGAGTTGTGGATGTAGCATTAGGAGGGATGCCCTCATCATCCTCCCCTTCTTGAACTGAAGTCGTCCTCGACGGAAGCTCATCTTCCTCACCCAAATAAGGCTTCAAATCTGCAATGTTAAAAGTGGGGCTAACCCCAAACTCTATAGGCAGCTCAAGTTTATATGCATTATCATTTATTTTCTCTAACACCTTAAAAGGACCATCAGCACGTGGCATTAGCTTTGACTTGCACAAATCAGGAAATCTATCCTTACGCAAATGTAAGCAAACAATATCTCCAGGTGCAAAGACAACATGTTTTCTACCCTTATCTCTAGCAATTTTGTATTTAGCATTCATACACTCAATGTTTTCCTTCGTTAACTCATGCATCTTTAATATCAATTCAACACGTTCTTTAGCATCAAAATTAACCTTCTCCGAAGATGGAAGAGGCAACAAATCAATAGGTGCACGAGGTAAGAAACCATACAAAACTTCAAAAGGGCACATCTTAGTGGTAGAATGTAGCGAACGTTATAAGCAAATTCAATATGAGGCAAGCATTCTTCCCACATTTTCAGGTTATTCTTCAAAACAGCCCTAAGCATAGTAGACAATGATCTATTGACTACTTCAGTTTGGCCATCAGTTTGGGGATGACATGTAGTACTAAAAAGTAGTTTAGTCCCCAACTTAGCCCATAAACATCTCCAAAAGTGGCTAAGAAATTTAGCATCACGGTCTGAAACAATTGTATTTGGCACACCATGCAACCTAATAATTTCACGAAAGAACAAATCAGCAACATGAGCATCATCATCACTTTTATGACATGGTATAAAATGTGCCATTTTGGAAAATCTATCCACGACAACAAATATACTATCCCTCCCCTACTTAGTTCGAGGTAAACCTAAAACAAAGTCCATAGATATATCCTCCCAAGGAACACTAGGTATAGGTAAAGGCATATATAAACCATGAGGATTGAGTCGTGACTTAGCTTTTTGACATGTAGTGCAGCGAGCAACAAAACGCTCAACATCCCGTCTCATCTTTGGCCAAAAGAAATGTGTAGAAAGTACGTCCTCTGTCTTCTTCACGCCAAAGTGTCCCATTAATCCTCCTCTGTGTGCCTCCTGTAACAACAAAAGACGAACGGAGCTAGCTGGAATGCATAGCTTGTTGGCACGGAACACAAATCCATCATTAATAACGAACTTGTTCCATCTTCTCCCTTCTTTACAATGCTGCAACACATCTCTAAATTCAGCATCATGCACATATTGATCTTTGATGGTCTCCAAACCAAATATTTTAAAGTCAAGTTGTGAAAGCATAGTATAATGATGAGAGAAAGCATCAGCAATAACATTTTCTTTGCCCTTCTTGTGTTTAATGACATAAGGGAAAGTCTCAATGAATTCAACCCATTTAGCATGTCTACGGTTCAGTTTTGCTTGACTTTTAATATGTTTCAAAGATTCATGATTAGAATGTATGACCAATTCTTTGTGCCATAAATAATGTTGCCATGTTTCCAAAGTCCGAACAAGAGCATATAATTCCTTATCATAAGTAGAATAATTCAGACTAGGCCCAGTCAATTTTTCAGAAAAGTATGCAATAGGTTTACCATCTTGTAATAACACACCTCCTAACCCAATTCCACTAGCATCACATTCAAGCTCGAAAGTCTTATTAAAATCAGGAAGTTGGAGTAAAGGAGGATGTGTTAACTTATCTTTCAAGACCGTGAAGGCTTCTTCCTGTGCGGTACCCCAAGAAAAAGGCATGTCCTTCTTTGTAAGCTCATTAAGAGGCGCATCAATGGTGCTGAAATCTCTCACAAAACGCCTATAGAAACCAGCGAGGCCAAGAAAACTCCTCACTTGTGTGACCGTTTTGGGCTGCGGCCAACTCTCAATAGCTTCAATCTTGGCTTTATCAACTTCAATTCCCTGTGGAGTAACAACATAGCCAAGAAAAGATACTCGGTCGATGCAAAAGGTGCACTTCCCAAGGTTACCAAACAAACGTGCATCACGTAGAGCAATAAAAACAACACGTAGATGTTCCAAATGTTCCTTCAAAGATCTAATAAAAATCAATATATCATCAAAATAGACTACCACAAATCGTCCAATGAAAGCACGTAAAACCTTGTTCATTAATCTCATGAAAGTGCTAGGTGCATTAGTTAACCCAAAAGGCATGACTAACCACTCATATAATCCAAACTTAGTTTTAAATACTATTTCCATTCATCTCCCAATTTCATATGAATTTGATGGTATCCACTATGCAAATCAACTTTGGAGAAAATTGTAGAACCACTTAATTCATCAAGCATATCATCTAGTCTAGGAATAGGATGACGATAACGAATAGTAATATTATTAATGCCTCTACAATCCACACACATGCGTGATGTACCATCCTTTTTAGGCACTAGAATAATAGGAACAACACAAGGACTAAGGGACTCACGTATATAACCTTTGTCAAGCAGCTCCTATACTTGATGCATAATCTCCTTTGTCTCCTCTGGATTGGTACGGTATGGCGCACGGTTGGGTAGGGATGCACCGGGAATCAAGTCAATCTGATGCTCAATCCCGCGAATAGGTGGTAATCCCGGTGGCACGTCTTGTGGGAAGACATCAACGAACTCCTGCAAAATGTTAATGACAGCAGGAGGCAAAGAGGGAGGCATGTCCTCGAATGAAAATAATACCTCTTTGCATACAAAAGCATAGCAAACAGATGTAGCAACATTCAAATCATTAATATCAAATTTAGTAGCAAGTAAACATCCACTCTTCAATTTTATTTCGGATGCAACATTAGATGATGGTTTATTATGCGTATGGTGTTGCTCAAATTCCTATGCTACAATCTGATTTTCACTCTTATTTTTCTCCTGCTTTACTTTACTAGCTCTAGCAATGTCATCTTTCATAATATGTTCCAGAGACATAGGAAGCAAAGTGATATTTTGATCCTTATGAACAAGAGTATACTGATTTGTCCTACCATGGTGGACGGATTTTTTTATCAAACTGCCATGGCCTACCAAGTAGAACAGAACATGCTTGCATGGGTACCACATCACAATCCACATAATCAGAATATGTAGCAATGCTAAAATGCACACGAACAATACGTGTTACCTTAACCTTGCCACTATTGTCGAACCATTGGATGTAATAAGGATGAGGATGTGGTCTGGTGGTTAGAGACAGCTTCTCCACCATCTCCATGCTAGCCAAGTTATTGCAACTCCCTCCATCAATGATGACGCGAACAGAATGCTCCTTCACAACTCCCTTTGTGTGGAACAAGTTGTGCCTCTGATTTTGCTCATCCTGTGTAACCTACACACTGAGAAGATGTTGAGCAACTAAACTTTCATACCTGTCAGCGTAATCAGCAGCCATTAGTGTGTCTCTGGTTCTGCATCCTCGCCACCCTGTTCTTCACTTGCAATGAGAGCCAAAGTCTCCTCATCATAATCACTAGCGGACGCATATCCACCATCCTGAGTAACAATCATTGCACGCTTGGAAGGGCATTCTCTCGCAAAGTGACCTCCACCCTTGCAACGACGACATATAACCTCATGTGTTAGCCCTGTGGATGCAATAGATGAAGAAGAGCTCTATGCAGGCCCAGAAGGTGTGGGAGCCTATTTCCTGGTATTGCAGTTGGAGTTGGAAGTGGGAGTAGGTGGTGTTGTAGCAGGACGTGTGGAAGTAGAGGAGGTACGTGGTGTCCATGATGAAGTGCGACCTGCAGAAAAAGTAGTTCTCGCCATTGCCTGTCGATCCTGCACTTCACGTTCAGCTTTGCAAGCAAGATGAAATAAACGAGTGATAGTGTTATACTCCTTATACTCTAGAATAGTCTGAATCTCTCTATTTAATCCACCCATAAAACATGCAAGCATAGCTTCATTCTCCTCAACAATACTACATCTAATCATGCCAGTTTGTAATTCCTGATAATATTCTTCTACAGAATTTTTTCCTTGTCTTAAACGCTGCAAATTTTGAAGCAATTCACGTTGATAGTAAGGTGGCACCCAACGATTACGCATAGCAGTTTTCAAAGCAGCCCAAGTAGTTGGAACATTAGCATGGTGTATTCTACAATGTTCTGACCACCAAACACAAGCAAAACTAGTGAAAGAACAAACAACAGTAGCAACACGTCTATCCTCAGGAAATTGTAAGCATGTAAAATGTTGTTATGTTTCTAACTCCCATGTAAGATATATATTAGGAACATATTGTTGGGAGACGTAGTAGTAAATCAAAATTTTCCTACGTGTCACCAAGATCTATCTATGGAGAAACCAGCAACGAGTGGGGAGAGATTGCATCTTCATACCTTTGAAGATCGCTAAGCGGAAGCGTTACAAGAACACGGTTGTTGGAGTCGTACTCGCAGCGATTCAGATCGCGCTGGATTCCGATCTAAGCGCCGAACAACGGCGCCTCCGCGTTCAACACACGTGCAGCCCGGTGACGTCTCCTACATCATCCCGTGGGTAACTCCTTAGTCACATTGATCTCATTATGATGATGTCTTACCGAGTGGGCCCAGAGATACCTCTCCATCACACGGAGTGACAAATCCCAGTCTCGATTTGTGCCAACCCAACAGACACTTTCGGAGATACCCGTAGTGCACCTTTATAGGTACCCAGTTATGTTGTGACGTTTGGCACACCCAAAGCATTCCTATGGTATCCGGGAGTTGCACAATCTCATGGTCTAAGGAAATGATACTTGACATTGAAAAGCTTTAGCAAATGAACTACATGATCTAGTGATGTGCTTAGGATTGGGTCTTGTCCATCACATCATTCTCCTAATGATGTGATCCCGTTATCAACGACATCCAATGTCCATGGTCATGAAACCGTGACCATCTATTGATCAACGAGCTAGTCAACTAGAGGCTCACTAGGGACATGTTGTGGTCTATGTATTCACACATGTATTATGGTTTCCGGTTAACACAATTATAGCATGAACAATAGACAATTATCATGAACAAGGAAATACAATAATAACCATTTTATTATTGCCTCTAGGGCATATTTCCAACAGTCTCCCACTTGCACTAGAGTCAATAATCTAGTTACATTGTGATGAATCGTACACCCATAGCATTCTGGTGTTGATCATGTTTTGCTCGTGAGAGAGGTTTAGTCAACGGATCCGCGACATTCAGATCCGTATGCACTTTACAAATATCTATATCTCCCTCCTGAATGTAATCACGGATGGAGTTGAAGCGGCGCTTGATGTGTCTTGTCTTCTTGTGAAACTTGGGCTCCTTCGCAAGGGCAATAGCTCAAGTGTTGTCACATAATAGAGTCATCGGGCCCGACGCACTTGGAATTACTCCTAGGTCGGTGATGAACTCCTTCATCCAGACTCCTTCCTTTGCTGCTTCCGAAGCAGCTATGTACTCCGCTTCACATGTAGATGCCGCCACGACGCTTTGCTTGCTGCTGCACCAGCTGAATCCCCCTCCGTTCAAAATATACACGTATCCGGTTTGCGACTTGGAGTCGTCCGGATCTGTGTCGAAGCTAGCATCGACGTAACCCTTTACGACGAGCTCTTCGGCACCTCCATATACGAGAAACATGTCCTTTGTCCTTTTCAGGTACTTCAGGATATTCTTGACCGTTGTCTAGTGTTCCGCTCCGGGATCACTTTGGTACCGCCCTACCAAACTTATGGCAAGGTTCACATCAGGTCTGGTACACAGCATGGCATACATAATAGAGCCTATGGCTGAAGCATAGGGGATGACACTCATCTCTTCTCTATCCTTTGCTGTGGTCGGACATTGAGTCGTACTCAATCTCACACCTTGTAACACAGGCAAGAACCCCTTCTTGGACTGATCCATATTGAACTTCTTCAATATCTTTTCAAGGTATGTGCTTTGTGAAAGACCTATGAGGCGTCTCGATCTATCTCTATAGATCTTAATACCTAATATGTAAGCAGCTTCTCCAAGGTCCTTCATTGAAAAACACTTATTCAAGTAGGCCTTTACACTTTCCAAGAGTTCTATATCATTTCCCATTATCAGTATGTCATCCACATATAATACGAGAAATGCTACAGAGCTCCCACTCACTTTCTTGTAAATACAGGGTTCTCCATAAACCTGTACAAACCCAAACACTTTAATCACTTCATTAAAGCGAATGTTCCAACTCCGAGATGCTTGCACCAGCCCATAGATGGAGCGCTGGAGCTTGCATACCTTGTTAGCATCTTCAGGATCCACAAAACCTTCCGGCTGCATCATATACAGTTCTTCCTTGAGGTAGCCATTAAGGAATGCCGTTTTGATGTCCATTTGCCAGATCTCATAATCATAAAATGCGGCAATTGCTAACATGATTCGGACAGACTTCAACATCGCTACGGGTGAGAAAGTCTCATCGTAGTCAACTCCTTGAACTTGTCGATAACCCTTAGCGACAAGCTGAGCCTTATACATGGTCACATTACCATCCGCGTCAGTCTTCTTCTTAAAGATCCATTTATTTTCAATGGCTCGCTTATCATCAGGCAAGTCCACCAAAGTCCATACTTTGTTCTCATACATGGATCCTATCTCGGATTTCATGGCTTCAAGCCATTTGTTGGAATCCGGGCCCGCCATCGCTTCTTCATAGTTCGAAGGTTCACCGTTGTCTAACAACATGATCTCTAGGACAGGGTTGTCGTACCACTCTGGTGCAGAACGTGTCCTAGTGGACCTTCGACGTTCAATAGTAACTTGATCTGAAGTTTCATGATCATCATCATTAACTTCCTCTCCAGCCGGTGTAGGCTCCACAGAAACAACTTCCTGTGTTGCGCTACTCTCCGGTTCGAGTGGAGGTACAATTACCTCATCAAGTTCTATTTTCCTCCCACTTACTTCTTTGGAGAGAAACTCTTTCTCGAGAAAGGATCCATTCTTGGTAAAAAAGACTTTGCCCTCGGATCGTAGGTAGAAGGTATACCCAATAGTATCTTTGGGATATCCTATGAAGACGCACTTTTCCGCTTTGGGTTCGAGCTTCTCAGATTGAAGTTTCTTCACATAAGCATCGCATCCCCAAACTTTTAGAAACGACAACTTAGGTTTCTTTCCAAACCATAATTCATACGGTGTCGTCTCAACGGATTTTGACGGTGCCCTATTTAAAGTGAATGCGGCAGTCTCTAATGCATATCCCCAAAATGATAGCGGTAAGTCGGTAAGAGACATCATAGATCATATCATATCTAATAGAGTGCGATTATGACGTTCAGACACACCATTTCGCTGAGGTGTGCCAGGCGGCGTGAGTTGTGAAACAATTCCACATTTCCTTAGGTGTGTGACAAACTCATGACTTAAATATTCTCCGCCATGATCAGTTCGTAGGCACTTTATTTTCCTATCATGTTGATTCTCTACCTCACTCTGAAATTCCTTGAACATTTCAAAAGTTTCAGACTTATGTTTCATTAAGTAGACATACCCATATCTACTCAAGTCATCAGTGAGGGTGAGAACATAACGGTAGCCACCACGAGCCTCGACACTCATTGGACCGCATACATCGGTATGTATTATTTCCAACAAGTCAGTTGCTCGCTCCATTGTTCCGAAGAACGGAGTCTTGGTCATGTTGCCCATGAGGCATGGTTCGCACGTGTCAAACGATTCGAAATCAAGAGACTCCAAAAGTCCATCAATATGGAGCTTCTTCATACGTTTGGCACCAATATGACCAAGGCGGTAGTGCCACATGTAAGTGGGACTATCGTTATCAACCTTACACTTTTTTGTACTCACACTATGGATATGTGTAACATCACGTTCGAGATTCATCAAAAATAAACCATTGACCAGCGGGGCATGAGCATAAAACATTTCTCTCATATAAATAGAACAACCATTATTCTCAGATTTAAATGAGTAGCCATCTCACATCAAGCGAGATCCAGATACAATGTTCATGCTCAAAGCTGGTACTAAATAACAATTATTAAGGTTTAACACTAATCCCAAAGGTAGATGTAGAGGTAGCGTGCTGACGGCGATCACATCGACCTTGGAACCATTCCCGACGCGCATCGTCACCTCGTCCTTTGCCAACCTCCGCTTATTCCACAACTCCTGCTTGGAGTTACAAATGTGAGCAACTGCACCGGTATCAAATACCCAGGAGCTACTACGAGCGCTGGTTAGGTACACATCAATAGCAAGTATATCACATACACATTTAATGTTGTTGTCCTTCTTATCCGCTAAGTACTTGGGGCAGTTCCGCTTCCAGTGAGCGGTACCCTTGCAGTAAAAGCACTCAGTCTCAGGCTTGGGTCCATGCTTGTTCTTCTTGTTCCCAGCAACTTGCTTACCAGGCGTGGCAACAGCTTTGCCGTCCTTCTTGAAGTTCTTCTTACCCTTGCCTTTCTTGAAACTAGTGGTCTTATTTACCATCAACACTTGATGCTCCTTTCTGATCTCGACCTCTGCTGATTTCAGCATCGAGTACAACTCAGGAATGGACTTCTCCATCCCTTGCATGTTGTAGTTCATCACAAAGATCTTGTAGCTAGGTGGAAGCGACTGGAGGATTCTGTCAATGACCGAGTCATCCGGGAGATTAACTCCCAGCTGCGTCAAGCGGTTATGTAGCCCAGACATCTTGAGGATGTGCTCACTGAAAGAACTATTCTCCTCCATCTTACAGCTGAAGAACTTGTCGGAGACGTCATATCTCTCGACCCGGGCATGAGCTTGGAAAACCAGTTTCAGCTCTTGGAACATCTCATATGCTCCGTGTTGCTCAAAACGCTTTTGGAGCCCCGGTTCTAAACTGTAAAGCATGCCACACTGAACAATGGAGTAATCATCGCAGCGAGAATGCCAAGCGTTCGCAACGTCTTGCTCTACTGGGAGAAGGGGTGGGTCACCTAGTGGTGCATCAAGGACATACAATTTCTTGGAAGTTATGAGGATGATCCTCAAGCCACGGACCCAGTCCGCATAGTTGCTTCCATCATCTTTTAGCTTGGTTTTCTCTAGGAACGCGTTGAAATTGAGGGTGACATTCTGGTTGGCCATTGGATCTACAATATAGATTGTAAAGATAATTTTAGACTAAGTTCATGATAATTAAGTTCACATAATCAAATTATTTAATGAACTCCCACTTAGATAGACATCTCTCTAGTCATCTAAGTGACACATGATCCATGTCAACTAGCCCGTGTCCGATCATCACGTGAGATGGACTAGTCATCCACGGTGAACATCTCCATGTTGATCGTATCTTCTATACGACTCATGTTCGACCTTTCGGTCTTCCGTGTTCCGAGGCCATGTCTGTACATGCTAGGCTCGTCAAGTCAACCTAAGTGTTCCGCGTGTGTAAATCTGGCTTACACCCGTTGTATGCGAACGTTAGAACCTATCACACCCGATCATCACGTGGTGCTTCGGAACAATGATCCTTAGCAACGGTGCACAGTTAGGGTGAACACTTTTCTTGAAATTTTAGTGAGAGATCATCTTATTTACGACCGTAGTTCTAAGCAAATAAGATGTAAACATGATAAACATCACATGCAATCAATATAGTGACATGATATGGCCAAGACCATCTTGCTCCTTTGATCTCCATCTTCGGGGAACCATGATCATCACTGTCACCGGCACGACACCATGATCTCCATCATTGTGTCTTCATGAAGTTGTCTCGCCAACTATTACTTCTACTAATATGGCTAACGTTTAGCAATAAAGTAAAGTAATTACATGGCGTTTATGATTGACACGTAGGTCATACAATAAAATAAGACAACTCCTATGGCTCCTGCCGGTTGTCATACTCATCGACATGCAAGTCGTGAATCCTATTACAAGAACATGATCAATCTCATACATCACAATGCATCACATCACATCCTTTGGCCATATCACATCACAAGGCATATGCTGCAAAAACAAGTTAGACGTCCACTAATTTGTAGTTGCAAGTTTTTACGTGGCTGCTATAGGTTACTAGCAAGAACGTTTCTTACCTACGCCAAAACCACAATGTGATATGCCAATTTATATTTACCCTTCATAAGGACCCTTTTCATGGAATCCAATCTGACTAAGGTGGGAGAGACAGACACCCGCTAGCCACCTTATGCAACAAGTGCATGTCAGGCGGTGGAACCAGTCTCACGTAAGCGTTCGTGTAAAGTCGGTCTGGGACGCTTCATCCCACAATACCGTCGAATCAAGATAAGACTAGTAGTGGTAAGCAAATTAACAAAATCGACGCCCACAACAACTTGTGTTCTACTCGTGCATAGATTCTATGCATAGACCTAGCTCATGATGCCACTGTTGGGAGACGTAGTAGTAAATCAAAATTTTCCTACGTGTCACCAAGATCTATCTATCGAGAAACCAGCAACGAGTGGGGAGAGATTGCATCTTCATACCTTTGAAGATTGCTAAGCGGAAGCGTTACAAGAACGCGGTTGATGGAGTCGTACTCACAGCAATTCAGATCGCGGTGGATTCCGATCTAAGCGCCGAACAACGGCGCCTCCGCGTTCAACACACGTGCAGCCCGGTGACATCTCCTACGCCTTGATCCAGCAAGGAGGAAGGAGAGGTTAGTGAAGGGCTCCAACAGCAGCACGACAGCGTGGTGGTGGTGGAGTAGCAAGGTATTTCGGCAGGGCTTCGCCTAAGCGCTGCGGAGGAGGAAGAAGAGAGGTAGGGCCTTGCCGTGAGAGAGAGAGATAGAGTTCAGAACTATCCTCAAAAGGCCAAAACCTCAAGTATATATAGGAGGAGGAAGAGGGAGGGCTGGCTTGGACTCTCCTCCAAGGAGGAGAGCTTCGGCCGAATCAAAGGGATAGAGTCCACCTCCCACAAGGGAGGTGGATCTCCTCTTTTTAAAACCCTTTGCCCTTTATCTCTAGATCTCCAGCCGCATGGGCCTTTCTAGAAGGTCTTGGCCAGCCCAATAAGGGCTGGCACACCTCCTCTAAGGGCCCACAAGGTTCTATGGTCTTCACACCCCTCCCGGGGGTCCTTCGGCACCCTCCCGACACTCCCGGTACAATACCGATGAGCCCGAAAACTTTCCGGTGACCAAAACTGGACTTCCTATATATCAATCTTTACCTCTGGACCATTTCGGAGCTCCTCGTGACGTCCGGGATCTCATCCGAGAGTCCGAACAACTTTCGTTAATGACGTATACCATTTCCCTATAACCCTAGCGTCATCGAACCTTAAGTGTGTAGACCCTACGGGTTCGGGAGACACGTGGACATGACCGAGACACTTCTCCGGCCAATAACCAACAACGGGATCTGGATACCCATGTTGGCTCCCACATGCTCCACGATGATCTCATCGGATGAACCACGATGTCAGGGATTCAATCAATCCCGTATACAATTCCCTTTGTCTATCGGTATGATACTTGCCTGAGATTCGATCGTCGGTATCTCTATACCTTGTTCAATCTCGTTACCGGCAAGTCTCTTTACTCGTTCTGTAATACATCATCCCGTGGCTAACTCCTTAGTCACATTGAGCTCATTATGATGATGTCTTACCGAGTGGGCCCAGAGATACCTCTCCGTCACACGGAGTGACAAATCCCAGTCTCGATTCGTGCCAACCCAACAGACACTTTCGGAGATACCCGTAGTGCACCTTTATAGCCACCCATTTACATTGTGACGTTTGGCACACCCAAAGCATTCCTACGGTATCCGGGAGTTGCACAATCTCATTGTCTAAGGAAACGATACTTGACATTGAAAAGCTTTAGCAAACGAACTACACGATCTAGTGCTATGCTTAGGATTGGGTCTTGTCCATCACATCATTCTCCTAATGATGTGATCCCGTTATCAACGACATCCAATGTCCATGGTCATGAAACCGTGACCATCTATTTATCAACGAGCTAGTCAACTAGAGGCTCACCAGGGACATGTTGTGGTCTATGTATTCACACATGTATTATGGTTTCCGGTTAAAACAATTATAGCATGAACAATAGACAATTATCATGAACAAAGAAATACAATAATAACCATTTTATTATTGCCTCTAGGGAATATTTCCAACACATATCTACCCTCAAATGTCGGAATATTCAATTTAAGTTTAGGGAGATGGTCATGATCCCGTACCTGAGGGGGTGGTGTAGCCCTACCGTTACGGTTGTAGCCATGTGGTCGACCTGGTGCGTATCATGGTGGTTGCCCCTGAGGCTGATCTGGAGCAACCTCTCCCTCATCATCGTAATCACCCTCATAATCTTCAACCTACTCAATGACAGTAGCAGCAGGAGCCACAGAAGTAGCAGCAGTATCAACAGTACCCGTATGTTTGCCTTGGCCGAGAGGCACACGTCGCGCTCGTCGTTCGAAAGGGATAGGAGCTGCAACTGGTGGTGGTAGACGGGCAAGCACCTCATTGAACTTGGCGTCCATCTTGGTGTCGAATGTCTTCTCCAAACCATCGAGCTTCTCCATGGCCTCTCCAAAGTTGGTCACGAAGTCTTGTACCTGGCCAGCCATCATTTTCTGAAATTTATCATAGAGCGCTTTGTTGGTCATGTTCTCCTAGTCACTCCCGTCGTCATGTGATCCTGACATGGTTAGCAGAAATAGGAAACACACAAGAATATGAAACCTACAGACTACTAGGACATGGTGGTGGTGCTTGTGGTGTGTCACAAATCCTTTAAGCGAATCTCAAATTCTTACCAGTTCTTACCCAACAGCAGGTGGTGATCGGCAACCGTTGTAGTCAAAACTCTCAAAGCTTGGATAGAGCGATTGCAGGTGGTGTCAAACACACGACGTAGATGTATGTGGAGCTGGGATGGCTTATAATATGGTAGCAAAAAGGGTTAGCAATAATCAATTCAGAGATGCAAGGTTGAATAAACGCTCAACGACGGTACTGTGCTGGTCCTAGGCTAGACCGTACTAGAGACGCGAGCCTAAAACACCAACAAAATCACGACGCTACACGTAATCAAGGGAAAAGCACACTCTGAATTTTTTTATTTTTTTGGCGCCTTTTTTTTGCTTAAAAAATCACTACAATGGTGAGTGTCTCAATACTCTTCCCACATCGTATAAGCAAGATGGGCACGAAATTTGTTGGACTAATTTTTTTTTCTGGAGCAATTCGGGGGCTGCGATGACCAAAAATTTCGACAAAAATCACTATTAGGCAAGTGTCTCAAAACGATCTGAAGAACCTAAAACCCAGATAGGGAAAAATATTTTCAGTCGATTTTTTTGGGCCAAAATGTGCTCTGCAAAGCGTGCCGAGCCCTTTTTTCCTGACACCTACCCAGGTAGCAAAACACGAATCCGAAATCAAAAGGATCTCGAAACTAAATCTAAAATGAGCTGGACTCGGATTGGTGGAGGATTTGTGGTGGTATATATGGACACCAATGGATAGTGATGATGGGTGATGATATATGACAGCGGTGATGATGGTGGTGGTATATGGCAACTATGAAGACGATGCGATGGCGACGTGACAACCAGTGGATAGAACTCGAAACTCTAAAGGACTAGACACTAAGACCAACAACTCGACACGATGATGTAACCGCAAATTCAACAAAGCAAAATACTGAAAAGACTATGCAAAGGCTCAGATTGGTTCGGATATGATGATCTAACCCTAATTTTTTTGTGGCTTTTTCATGGACTAAAGGTATGAAGAACAGATGCGATCTAAACTACGAAAAATGGTAAAATCTCACCGAGCAACCTGGAATCTGATACCACTAGATAGAGGCGAAGTTGTCCCTGTCTTTCGATGAGATGGTGGCTATCGTTTTTGGTGGAGTAGACTTTGACGATCCGACTACGAACGTGTGATGACGCCGCGCCTTAGCAATCGCTAAACCAACGCCGAGAGGTTATTGACCACGTCAGAGCATGATCAACCTGACCATGAGGGTCTGTTTCTTGCATGTAAACAAAGAACAAGCAAGAAACTAAGATTGCAATCTAGATATTGCGAATATAAGAGGAAAGCTTTATTGATGAAGTGGGGTTTTGTGACGCCTTGGTCTGGTCGTGAAACACAAACGAAGAACGCGAAGTTGCATCTATGGCGAACTTGTAATCTAAACAAATCCCAACCCTAAAACGACGCCCTAAGGGCTGTATATATGGGGGAATAGAGGGGAATTTCGTGGCCCCTTGGAGGAGGGGTCCGAAACCGACCTTAACTCAGTTTCCCCATACATACGGACTCTAAGAACAACCTATAATATGGTATTTTAAAATTACATGGGCCTGGCCCAACAATAAGGTGGTGCAGCACCTATATTAGCCTAGGGATGAATTTTATAAAGTAGCATCATGCATATTTCGTCCAAGGCTTCTTGATCCCATTATGGTGGCTTCAAAGTGCGAAAATCATCATTGGAAGCTCCATTGTTCTTTCCCGCGCGCGCACCTTCTTCTCCATGCTTGATCCCGCTCCCATGGTCATCCTTCTTGTCCATGCCAGGTCCTTCATTCATAAGTGAAACAAAAGTATCTAATTTAGGCAGCATCATATGTTCATGAACATTAGAAGGATTTTCAAGAAACAAAAGTACCTGGTAATTCAATTGACGTGCACGAGCTCTAGTAATTGGTCTTGTATGTATAGCAGTCGGAGTTGTGGGTGTAGTATTAGCAGGGATGTCCTCATCAGAGAGATTGCATCGATAGAAACGAAAACTTGAAGAGGTGAGAACCTCAAAATAATTTGGAAGGATTGAAAGAAAACATGAATCTTCTGAGATTGCTTCAGCACTCCGGATAGAAAAGAGAGATGACTAAACAAGAGATACTTGGATAAGAATTTCCAACATGGGAAATCATTGAACGAAAGAGAAAGGATATGATGAACACTGAGAGCTTGAAGGGAATTCACTGAAGAAGAATAACACAAGACAAATAATATGACGATATAACTTGAAACTAAAACTCTTGAGAATCTTCACAAGGGATCATCGACAACAATCCGAGAGAAAAGATAGCAGAAGCAACACATGAATATAAAAGGCACTTGAATGAGAATTAATCATTGAAGAAAAAGGGAGGGAGGGTGGGAAAAACAAAGACAACTTAGGACGAATGAAAAGAAATCCGGAAAGAAACATGAGGATTGATCTTGCAAAAATTGGAGAGGATTGAATATCTTGAAGAGAAGCACTCCGGTTGAGAAGAATTTCATGACAACTCCAGTTGAACAAAAGGATTAGCATTCCTGTAAAATATGAGAACAATACTTAGAAAAGATATGAAATCACCACTTGACATCGAAGCAACTCGAATTACCATATACAAAACAAAACAAAGGATGGGGCTTACAAAACAAGTTAGAACAAATACATGACAGTGATTCCACTCAATATTTTCGTGGTAAGGTTCGCACGGGCTCGATCTTATAGTATCCATCATGTGCAAGGCAGTACACATGACATACGATGCGTCCCCAAGTCATAGCAAGCTACAAGGTCTCTTTAAGACACAACGAGAACCGCTGTAAGAAAGACCGTGAACAAATGAATCCACTATATGTCGAACCCCAACCTCACATCATGATCTGTTGGAAGATGGCCTAGGTAACTACTTGAATTCCCACCTAAGAACTCCCGAAACTTTCTTGGTTATGCAATCGGGTGTTGGGGATACAAGGAGGAACACACAACTAACAAGCCCTACACCCCAACTGTATCCATCCTTCAACACATAACCAGAGGCTTCGGAACTCCATTTATACCGGACCCTTGAAAACACAACGATACTAAGAATGGAAGTACATCTGAACTCTCCACTGATACTGGGGATGCCGGACCCCTCTCGCCACTACTAGTATTGAAGCAATTTCGAATATCCTCTCTCCTGAGATACTAAGGAAACTGAACGATAACGATGTGTCAAGAATACCCAGGAGCTCAACTCCGCAGAAGAAATCAAGTCAGATAGGAGGCACACAAGACAGAACTCCATCACATCGACATCATATAGTTTCCACAATATCCGCATGATCCTAAAATTTTTTTGAGTGAAAAGAGGGTAGAATCAAAAAATTCCTAAGTCATAATTCCTAAGTTGTAATTCCTCACCAGAGTATAGAAGAGAAGTAAAAAGAATCCAACTCTCCGATATAACTAGACTCAAATTAGTTTTTCTCTAGACTCGACTCGACCAAGTTCGATCAATGAAGGGGGCTCCTAGTGTTGGGGAACGTCGCATGGGAAACAAAAATTTTCCTACGCACACGCAAACCTATCCATGGTGATGAGCATCTACGAGAGGGAGAGTGGATCTACGTACCCTTGTAGATCGCTAAGCGGGAAGCGTTAAGAAACGCGGTTGGTGTAGTCGAACATCTTCGCGATCCAAATCGCCGAGCGTCCCGCGATCTCATCACGATCCGTCCCGCGATCCAATCACGATCCGTCCCGTGAACTCATCACGATCCGTCCCGCGATCTCATCACGATCCGTCTCACGATCTTGATCACGATCTGTCCTACGAACTCATCATGATCCGTTCCGCGATCTCATCACGAACCGTCTCGCGATCTCGATCACGGTCCTTCCGATCTAGCGCCGAACGGACGGCACCTCCGCGTTCAGCACACGTGCAGCTTGATGACGATCTCCACCATCTTGATCCAGCAAGAGGAGGTGGAGAGGAGAGAGAGTTCACCGGCAGCGTGACGGCGCTCCGGTGATGGTGGTGGAGTGATTCCGGCAGGGCTTCGCCTAAGCGCTGCGGAAAACCGATCTAGAGGAGAAACTGTGCACCGGTGAAACGGGTAGCACGTGGCCGGAAATTCTGTCCAAAAACCACCCAATCCACTAGTATATATAGGAGTAGAGGAGAGGAGAGGCAGCCAAGGCCTTTGGGTCGGCCGAAATAGGAGGTGGGAAGAAATCCTACTTCACCTCCAATCCTAGTTGGAGTAGGATTGCCTCCTATTGGCTGATTTTCCACTTTTTGCTTTAGGACTTTCTCTCCTGCGCCATGGGCCTTTGTGGCTGTTTTCCCAGCCCAATAAGGGCTGGTTATTATTCTCCCACAGCCCATGGACCTCTTGGGGTCGAAGTACCCCTCCCGGAGGTCCTCCGGTACACTACCGGCACTCCCGGTACAATACCGATACTCCCGGTACACTACCGATGAGCCCGAAACTTTTCCGGAAACCAAACTGGGACTTCCTATATATGAATCTTTACCTCCGGACCATTCCGGAGCTCCTCGTGACGTCCGGGATCTCATCCGGGACTCCGAACAACCTTCGGTCACCACCATACATAACTCTACACTACCGAAACGTCACCGAACCTTAAGTGTGCAGACCCTGCGGGTTCGAGAACTATGTAGACATGACCGAGACACCTCTACGGTCAATAACCAATGGCGGGACCTGGACGTCCACATTGGTTCCTACATATTCTACGAAGATCTTTATCGGTCGAACCTCTATGTCAAGGATTCAGTTAATCCCGTATATCGTTCCCTTTGTTCTTCGGTATGTTACTTGCCCGAGATTCGATCGTCGGTATCTCCATACCTAGTTCAACCTCGTTACCGGCAAGTCTCTTTACTCGTTCCGTAATACAAGATCCCGCAACTAACAATTAGTCACATTGCTTGCAAGGCTTATTGTGATGTTGCATTACCGAGTGGGCCCCGAGATACCTCTCCGTTACACGGAGTAACAAATCCCAGTCTCGATCCATGCCAACTCAACAAACACCATCGGAGATACCTGTAGAGCACCTTTATAGTCACCCAGTTACGTTGCGACGTTTGATACACACAAGGCACTCCTCCGATATCCGTGAGTTGCATGATCTCATGGTCATAGGAACATATACTTGACATGCAGAAAACAGTAGCAATAAACTGAAACGATCATATGCTATGTTTGTAGTTTGGGTCTTATCCATCACATCATTCTCCTAATGATGTGATCCCGTTATCAAATGACATCTCATGTCCATGGCTAGGAAACCTTAACCATCCTTTGATCAACGAGCTAGTCTACTAGAGGCATACTAGGGACATGGTGTTGTCTATGTATCCACACATGTATCTGAGTTTCCGATCAATACAATTATAGCATGGATAATAAACGATTATCACGAACAAGGAAATATGATAATAACTAATCTATTATTGCCTCTAGGGCATATTTCCAACAGTCTCCCACTTGCACTAGAGTCAATAATCTAGTTCACATCACCATGTGATTCGCATTGTTATGAATCTAACACCCAATGAGTTTTGGGGCTCGATCATGCTTTGCATGTGAGAGAGGTCTTATAGTCAACGGGTCTGCGATATTCAGATCCGTGTGTACTTTGCAAATCTCTATGTCAAACCGTAAACACTGCTACCACACTCCACTTGGTACTATTTCCAAATGGCTGCTCCACTATACGTATCCAGATTGCTACTACTAGTCATCCGGATAGGTGTTAAAGCTTGCATCGACGTAACTATTTACGACGAACTCTTTATCACCTCCATAATCAAGAAACATTTCCTTAGTCCTCTGGTTACTAAGGATAATTCCGACCGCTGTCCAGTGATCCACTCCTGGACCACTCTTGTACCCCTTGACAAACTCATGGCAAGGCACACATAGGTGCGGTACACAGCATGGCATAATATAGAGCCTATGGCTAAGGCATAGGGGACGACGTTCGTCCTTTCTCTTTCTTCTGCCGTTGTCGAGCTTTGAGTCTCACTCAACTTCACACCTTACAAATCAGACGAGAACTATTTCTCTGGCTGATCCATTTTGAACTCTTTCAAAATCTTGTGAAGGTATGCACTCATTGAAAGTCTCATCAAGCATCTTGATCTATCTCTATAGATTTTGATGCTCAACAATTAGGTAGCTTTATCCAGGTCTTCCTTTGAAAATCACTTTCCAAATAACCGTTTTATGCTTTCCAGAAACTCTACATTATTTCTGAACAACAATATGTCATCCACATATACTGATCAGAAATTCTATAGTGCTCCCACTCACTTTATTGCAAATACAAGTTTCTCATAAACTTTGTATAAACATCAAAACTTTGATCACCTCATCAAAGCGTATATTCCAACTCCGAGATGCTTGCTTCAGTCCATGGAAGGATCACC
This sequence comes from Hordeum marinum, assembly GCA_022496015.1. Classification (NCBI taxonomy): domain Eukaryota; kingdom Viridiplantae; phylum Streptophyta; class Magnoliopsida; order Poales; family Poaceae; genus Hordeum; species Hordeum marinum. The sequence continues at coordinate 122,008,497 of CM039673.1, read as the reverse complement.
GAAGCTTGCACACCTTTTAGCATCCTTAGGCCTGACAAAACCTTCTGGTTGTATCACATACAACCTTTCCTCAAGTAAACCATTAAGGAAACGATGTTTTGACATCCATCTGCCAGATTTCATAATTGAAAACACAGCAACTGCTAACACAATTCCAACAGACTTTTAGCATCGCTACGAGTGAGAAAGTCTCATCGTAGTCAACTCCTTGAACTTGTCACAAACATCTTTGCAACAAGTCGAGCTTTACAAATAGTGACATTCACCATCAGTGTCTGTCTTCATTTTAAAGATCCATTTGTACTCAACGACCTGCCGTCCAACGAGCAAGTCTACCAAAGTCTACACTTGGTTTTAATACATGGATCCTATCTCGGATTTCATGGCCTCCAACCATTTGTCGGAATCCGGGCCCATCATCGCTTATCCATAGCTCGTAGGTTCATCGTTGTCCAACAACATGACCTCCAAGACAGAGTTGTCGTACCGCTCAGGAGCAGTACACATCCTTGTCGACCTACGGAGTTTGATAGTAACTTGATCCTGAAGCTTCATGATCATCATCATTAACTTCCTCTTCAACTAACGTAGGCTTCACAGAAACATCTTTCTGCGCTGCGCTACTCTCTGGTTGAACAAAGGTTTAACAACCTCATCAAGTTCTATCTTCCTCCCACTCAATTCTTTTGAGAGAAACTTTTTCTCGAGAAAGGACCCAGTTCTAGCAACAAACACTTTGCACTCGGATCTGAGATAGAAGGCATACCCATCTGTTCTTAGGGTATTCTATGAAGATACATTTGTCCGCTTTGGGTTCTAGCTTATTATGTGAAAACATTTTCCACACAAGCATCGCAGCCCCAAACATTAAGAAATGACAGCTTAGGTTTCTATCAAACCATAATTCACACGGTGTCATCTCAACGGATTTAGATGATGCCCTATTTAAAGTGAATGTAGTTGTCTCTAATGCATAACCCCAAAAATTATAGTAGTAAAATGATAAGAGACATCACAGTATGCACTATATCAATAGAGCATGACTATGATGTTCGGACACACCATCACAGCATGGTGTTCCAGGTGGCGTTAGTTGTGAAACAAATTTCACGTTGTCTTAAGTTGTATGCCAAACTCGTAACTCAGATATTCACCTCCACGATCATATCGCGGTCATTTTTATCTTCTTGTCACGATGATCTTTAAACTTCACTCTGAATTTGCTTGAACCTTTCAAACGATTCAGACTTGTGTTTCATTAAGTAAATATACACTATATCTACTCAAATCATCAGTGAAGGTAAGAAAATAACGATATCCACTGCACGCTACAAGACTCACTAGATTGCATACATCAACATGTATCATTTCCAATGAATCACTTGCCTCCTCCATCCAACGGGGTCCTTTAGTCATCTTGCCCAAGAGGCATGGTTCGCATGTCTCAACCGATTCGAAATCGATGAGTCCAAATATCCATCAGCATGGAGTTTCTACATGCGCTTTATACCAATATGACATTTAGCGGCAGTGCCACAAGTATGTGGTACTATCATTATTAACTTTGTATCTTTTGACATCAATGTTATGAACATGTGTACTACTACGATCAAGATTTCAACAAACCATTCTCACTTGGTGCATGACCATTGAAGGTATTATTCATGTAACCAGAATAACTATTATTCTCTGACTTAAATGAATAATCGTATTGCAACAAACATGATCTAATCATGTTCATGCTCAACGCAAAACACCAAATAACATTTATTTAGGTTCGTTACTAATCCTGAAGGTAGAGAGAGCGTGCGATGTTGATCACATCAACCTTGGAAACATTTCCAACACACATCGTCACCTCACCCTTAGCTAGTTCTCCGTTTATTCCGTAGCTTTTATTTCGAGTTACTAACATTTAGCAACCGAACCGGTATCCAATACCCAGGTGCTACTAGGAGTACTAGCAAGGTACACATCAATAACTCGTATATCAAATATACTTCTGTCGATGTTGCCAGCCTTCTTATCTACCAAGTATCTAGGGTTGTTCCGCTTCAGCGACCTCTCACCTCATAATAGAAGCACTTAGTCTCGGGTTTGAGTTCAACTTTGGGTTGCTTCACTGGAGCAGCAATTGACTTGCTATCCATGAAGTTTCCCTCCTTGCTCTTGCCCTTTTCGAAACTAGTGGTTTGATTAACCATCAACACTTGACGCTCCTTCTTGATTTCTACCTTCGCGGTGTCAAACATCGCGAACAGCTCAGGGATCAATACTTCTATCCCTGGTGTATTATAGTTCATCACTAAGTTCTAGTAGCTTTAGTGACAGTGACTTGGAGAACTATATCAATCACTATCTTATCTGGAAGATCAACTCCCACTTGATTCAAGCGATTGTAGTACCCAGACAATCTGAGTACATGCTCAACGATTGAGCTATTCTCCTTCATCTTACAAGCAAAGAATCTTGTTGGAGATCTCATATCTCGCAACAAAGGCACGAGCCTGAGATCACAATCTCTGCTCCTAGAACATCTCATATGTTCCGTGACGTTCAAAACGTTTTGGAGCCTCAATTCTAAGCCGTAATGCATGACGCACTAAACTATCAAGTAGTCATCGAAACGTGCCTGTTAGATGTTCACAACATCTATAGACGACGCTAGAGGGGGTGGCGCACCGAGCGGTGCATTAAGGACATAAGCCTTCTGTGCAGCAGTGAGGACAATCCTCAGATCACGGACCCAGTCCGCAATTTTGCTACCAACAGCTTTCAATTCTATTTCTCTAGGAACATATAAAAATACAAGGGAGCTACAGCGCGAGCTAGTAATCTACAACATAATTTGCAAAGACACTTTGACTATGTTCATGATAATGAGTTCAATTAATCATATTACTTAAGAACTCCCACTCAAATTGACATCCCTCCGATCATTCGAGTGATACATGATCCAAATTCACCAACTCAAGTCCGATCATCACGTGAGTTGAGGTGGCTGCAATGGTGAACATCATTATGTTGATCATATCTACTATATGACTCATGTTCGACCTTTCGGTCTCTCGTGTTCCGAGGCCATGTCTATACATGCTAGGCTCGTCAAGTTTAACCCGAGTGTTCTGCGCGTGCAAATCTGGCTTGCACCCGTTGTATGTGAACGTAGAGTCTATCACACCCGATCATCACGTGGTGTCTCAACACGACGAACTTTCGCAACGGTGCACACTCGGGGAGAACACAGTTCATCTTGAAATTCAAGTGAGGGATCACCTTATAATGCTACCGCCGTACTAAGCAAAACAAGGTGCATAAAAGGATTAACATCTCATGCAATTCATAAGTGACATGATATGGCCATGAACTTGTGTTTAAGATCTCCATCTTCGAAACACCGGCATGATCTCCATCGTCACCGGCACAACACCATGATCTCCATCATCTTGATCTCCATCAATGTGTTGCCATTGGGGTTGTCACGCCCTGCATGCTTCTACTACTATTGCTACCGTAGCGATAAAGTAAAGCATTACATAGCGCTTAATGATTGACACGCAGGTCATACAATAATTAAAGACAACCCTATGGCTCCTGCCGGTTGCCGTACTCATCGACATGCAAGTCGTGATAATCTATACATCACATGATCATCTCATACATCACATATATCTCATCATGTAATTGGCCATATCACATCACAACATACCCTGCAAAAACAAGTTAGACGTCCTCTAATTGTTGTTGCATATTTTACGTGGCTGCTATGGGTATCTAGCAAGAACGATTCTCACCTACGCATAAACCACAACGGTGATACACTAGTTTGCTTTTCAACCTTCTCAAGGACCGCCTTTGTCGAATCCGATCCAACTAAAGTGAGAGAAACTGTCACCCGCAAGCCATCTAGGCAACAAGTTGCGTCGAGGGAACCGGTCTCTCGTAAGCGTACGAGTAATGTTGGTCTGGGCCGCTTCATCTCACAATCCCGCTGAACCAAAATACGACCAAGGGAGGAAGCAATCTAAGCATCAACGCCCACAAACCTTTTGTGTTCTACTCGAGATCTCATCGAACCATCAACCTAGCTCATGATGCCACTGTTGGGGAACGTCGCATGGGAAACAAAAATTTTCCTACGCACACGCAAACCTATCCATGGTGATGAGCATCTACGAGAGGGAGAGTGGATCTACGTACCCTTGTAGATCGCTAAGCGGGAAGCGTTAAGAAACGCGGTTGGTGTAGTCGAACATCTTCGCGATCCAAATCGCCGAGCGTCCCGCGATCTCATCACGATCCGTCCCGCGATCCAATCACGATCCGTCCCGTGAACTCATCACGATCCGTCCCGCGATCTCATCACGATCCGTCTCACGATCTTGATCACGATCTGTCCTACGAACTCATCATGATCCGTTCCGCGATCTCATCACGAACCGTCTCGCGATCTCGATCACGGTCCTTCCGATCTAGCGCCGAACGGACGGCACCTCCGCGTTCAGCACACGTGCAGCTTGATGACGATCTCCACCATCTTGATCCAGCAAGAGGAGGTGGAGAGGAGAGAGAGTTCACCGGCAGCGTGACGGCGCTCCGGTGATGGTGGTGGAGTGATTCCGGCAGGGCTTCGCCTAAGCGCTGCGGAAAACCGATCTAGAGGAGAAACTGTGCACCGGTGAAACGGGTAGCACGTGGCCGGAAATTCTGTCCAAAAACCACCCAATCCACTAGTATATATAGGAGGAGAGGAGAGGAGAGGCAGCCAAGGCCTTTGGGTCGGCCGAAATAGGAGGTGGGAAGAAATCCTACTTCACCTCCAATCCTAGTTGGAGTAGGATTGCCTCCTATTGGCTGATTTTCCACTTTTTGCTTTAGGACTTTCTCTCCTGCGCCATGGGCCTTTGTGGCTGTTTTCCCAGCCCAATAAGGGCTGGTTATTATTCTCCCACAGCCCATGGACCTCTTGGGGTCGAAGTACCCCTCCCGGAGGTCCTCCGGTACACTACCGGCACTCCCGGTACAATACCGATACTCCCGGTACACTACCGATGAGCCCGAAACTTTTCCGGAAACCAAACTGGGACTTCCTATATATGAATCTTTACCTCCGGACCATTCCGGAGCTCCTCGTGACGTCCGGGATCTCATCCGGGACTCCGAACAACCTTCGGTCACCACCATACATAACTCTACACTACCGAAACGTCACCGAACCTTAAGTGTGCAGACCCTGCGGGTTCGAGAACTATGTAGACATGACCGAGACACCTCTACGGTCAATAACCAATGGCGGGACCTGGACGTCCACATTGGTTCCTACATATTCTACGAAGATCTTTATCGGTCGAACCTCTATGTCAAGGATTCAGTTAATCCCGTATATCGTTCCCTTTGTTCTTCGGTATGTTACTTGCCCGAGATTCGATCGTCGGTATCTCCATACCTAGTTCAACCTCGTTACCGGCAAGTCTCTTTACTCGTTCCGTAATACAAGATCCCGCAACTAACAATTAGTCACATTGCTTGCAAGGCTTATTGTGATGTTGCATTACCGAGTGGGCCCCGAGATACCTCTCCGTTACACGGAGTAACAAATCCCAGTCTCGATCCATGCCAACTCAACAAACACCATCGGAGATACCTGTAGAGCACCTTTATAGTCACCCAGTTACGTTGCGACGTTTGATACACACAAGGCACTCCTCCGATATCCGTGAGTTGCATGATCTCATGGTCATAGGAACATATACTTGACATGCAGAAAACAGTAGCAATAAACTGAAACGATCATATGCTATGTTTGTAGTTTGGGTCTTATCCATCACATCATTCTCCTAATGATGTGATCCCGTTATCAAATGACATCTCATGTCCATGGCTAGGAAACCTTAACCATCCTTTGATCAACGAGCTAGTCTACTAGAGGCATACTAGGGACATGGTGTTGTCTATGTATCCACACATGTATCTGAGTTTCCGATCAATACAATTATAGCATGGATAATAAACGATTATCACGAACAAGGAAATATGATAATAACTAATCTATTATTGCCTCTAGGGCATATTTCCAACACCTAGGTCAGTACAGGCTCTGATACCAACTTGTCACGTCCAAGATGCGATCCTATCCCTATTTTTGGCACGATGGCCTCGACAGGGAGAGAAGTGCATCTCGTCGTGTTGCAAGAATGGATATCATTACAAGTACATTTACAAAAGAGATGAGCATATGGAATTGGCTTACACTCGCCAAAAGCTACAACAAGATCACATCAATACAACAACATATTCAAGCCTCATAGGAAAGAGCAGAGTCCGACTACGGACAAAATCAAACGATAAAATGACATCCTATCCCAGGCTGCCGCCTGGAACCCATCCTAGATTCAAGAAGAAGAAGAATAACTCCAAATCAAACAATCATCGCTCTCTCGTCAAAGCATCGCATTACCTGTACCTACAACTATTGTTGTAGTAATCTGTGAGCCACGGGGACTCAGCAATCTCGTTTCCAAGGGTATGAAGACTATTAAAGCGTAATGGGTGAGGTATGGTTAAGTGCTGAGGCTACAACAAGTGACTAAGCATTTGTTTGAGTGGCTAACTTAAGAATATAGAAAGTAAAGTTTGATGGTCTACGCATAACGGACGTGAACTAGTAATGATCACTAACTAATCCTGAACACCTACTTACGTCAAACATAACCCCACCGTGTTCTCTCTCGGATAAGGACTCACGAGAAGAGCAGTCACGGTTACGCACACAGTTGGTGTATTTTATTAGGGTTTACTTCAAGTTTACTATGACCGGGTGTTAAACAAAATATCCAAGTTTGCCACATAACCGCGGGCACGACTTTCCGAAAGATTTAACCCTATAGGGGTGCTCCGACTCATCCATCACAAATTGACCACACACCGCGGGAATAACCTCGACCACGGATCTCGTGATCATCCTAGGCAATTCCAAAGGAAATCCGACACCTCGAGATAGCCCAAAGAAGATCAGAGTTCCTCATGCAAGACATTCGAGAAAGGTAAAACAAATCCAGCAAGGCCTCCCGACGTGTCGACGATCCCGATAGGAGCCGCAGATCTCATTCTCAAGACACGGTGGATAAGCGACGCATACAGTGACCTGATAGAAAGCACCCAAGTTGCCCTGGGGTGGCCCCGCATAGTGCTCTCGTTTGGCCAACACTCATGAGGAGCACTGGCCCGGGTTGTTGATTAATTATCCACGGGGTCCGGAAAGTCCGTATGCAAGTTTATTAGTTATTAGGAAAATGTAGTATCAATGTTGGGCCTTGCTAGACTAGCTTTATCCTAAAACAAAGATCAAGGGGGTCCCCATAACAACCCCGAGCATGTTAGGAGCGCTCAATTATGGAACATAACACCGGTTCACAAGTAACTAGGGCGGAAAGAGTGGAACAAAACACCAAGCAAAAGGCCAAGCCTTCCACCCATTACCAAGTGTATTAGTGCATGAAATTAAATAGCAATAATATTGTGATAACAAAGGAATGTCCATGTTGATAAATGGAAGCAATTGCACCTGCAGCTAGAAACACTATAAGAAGGGCTGAGCAAGCGGTAACATAGCCAAACAAAGGTTTGCTGGGAAGTTGGAGGGTTAGAGGCTCATCATGGCAATGTTGGGAGGTTTGAAAAACAAGTGGTAGGTAGGAAGACATAACGATAAAAGCGGGACAACTAGCATAGCAATGATAGTAGTGGTATCCAGGGAAATGTGTCATCTTGCCTGAGACCCCGCTTGGAAGAAGAACGAGTCTATGAAGAAGACGAGCCAACGTAGTCGAACGAATCCTCACACTCTGAATGCTTTCAGAACTCTATCGAGAAGAAGCAATTCGAAACAAACAATCAGCACAAGATACACCACAACATATGCATAAAATGATGCACAAACAAATACGATGCATGTCCGGTTTAATATGCAATGCATGGCATGGCATGGCAAGCACAACAAACAACTACTACATATTAAGTGAAGTTCAATATGCAACGAGTTGCATATTGACGAAACTTCATGCTTGAATTATTTAGTTCACTCTCGTTAGGTACTCATCAATATTAAATGTTGTTTAACATGGGAAGAAGTGAAGCATGAACAAACTATATTACCTAGGCATTTTAAATGAGGCCGAAAGCTATGAATAACAATTACAGAATGACCTCATATGCATATTTTAAGTTTGGTACATATATGTACTAACCATATTTTAGAGTTTTGAAACAACAAAATAAATGTCACCATGAGATTCTACACATCTTTCTAGCCAATATGTTGAACATTTTTATCGGAGCTACAGGTTTTGTAGTTATGAAATAAATCATTTTTAACATGGCATTAACGCAAATCAATGCAAACAACAAGGTTTAACATTTGTATCACATGTGAAAGTTGGATATTGTGAAACTATATAAAATTCTAGTCAAGTTTCATATATAAAGTTTTTACATATGATGCCCGGTTGGTGAGTTATTAAATGCATGAAGTGTAGGTTTTTTTTCTATAAATCTGAATTCATTGGGTAATTAGCAAATTCGCAGAATTAAAAGAAAGGTCTATGGGCCGAATCTAATAGGAACTACGCCAACAGGGTGGGCGGAACATAGCTATACAATGCATAGGGGCAAGGGATATGAGGGGTGCGACTCACCCTCGGCCTGAGGGAGCTGGGGCTGGGCCGAGGCGAGGCACTGGGCCTTGGAGGGGCGACACTGCTAGGCTGGGCATTGGCCCAGCAACGCTGCGTGCGTGCGGCCCAGGGGCACAACGAGCATAGGCGGGCGAAACGAGAGCTCGAGCTGCTTCGTCGGCCAGCAATGACGACGGCTCCACGGGGCTCTGACGCGGGCTGTAGGGAGGAGCGCTGGAGGGGCGGATCCGGACGGGGATCCTCCTAATCTGTCCATTTTCGGCAACTAGAAGCCTCAGCATCGCTTAGTGCGCGAGATCCGGTGAGGTGGAGCTCGACATCCATGGCGGCATTGCTCCCTGCACAGAAAAGACGGGAGAGAGAGATGAGACGATGAGAGAGAGCAAGGAGAAGGAGCGCGGGGAGGGGGCATGGCATTGGCCGTGATGGTCCGGCGAGGCGGGCTGGAGGAGTTCCGGTGGTCGTCGGTGTCCCGGCTAAGGAGGCCCGGGGAGGTCGGGAGCTTCAGGCGGCGGTGGTAGACCCGGGCCCAGATGGGCTCGGGCGGGCCCCGACCGGGCTCAGGCGGGCTGCGCACTGGGAGAAGAGACAGGGCGACAACTGGGTGGTGGGAGGCTGGCGGCGGTGCAGAAATCGATGCAGGGGCTAGGGTTTCCATTAGGGGCAGGTTAGGGGGTGTTTAAATAGGAAAGGGGGCTAGGTTAGCAGTTTTTGCACCGATTCGAGCTGTACGATCGAGATCGGACGGCTCCGATCGCAGGAATAGGATAGGCTGGGCTAGGTGTTGGGCTGTGAAGAGGGGTTTGGGTTGGGGAGAGAGGGAGATGTGAGCCCGTGACAGGAGTTTGAAACAACAAAAAACTGTTGGAAATATGCCCTAGAGGCAATAATAAAATGGTTATTATTGTATTTCCTAGTTCATGATAATTGTCTATTATTCATGCTACAATTGTGTTAACCAGAAACCGTAATACATGTGTGAATACATAGGCCATCACATGTCCTAGTGAGCCTCTAGTTGGCTAGCTCGTTGATCAATAGATGGTCACGGTTTCATGACCATGGACATTGGATGTCGTTGATAACGGGATCACATCATTAGGAGAATGATGTGATGGACAAGACCCAATCCTAAGCATAGCACAAGATCGTGTAGTTCGTTTGCTAAAGCTTTTCAATGTCAAGTATCATTTCCTTAGACCATGAGATTGTGTAACTCCCGGATACCGTAGGAATGCTTTGGGTGTGCCAAACGTCACAACGTAACTGGGTGGCTATAAAGGTACGCTACGGGTATCTCCGAAAGTGTCTGTTGGGTTGACACGAATCAAGACTGGGATTTGTCACTCCGTGTGACGGAGAGGTATCTCTGGGCCCACTCGGTAAGACATCATCATAATGAGCTCAATGTGACTAAGGAGTTAGCCACGGGATGATGTGTTACGGAACGAGTAAAGAGACTTGCCGGTAACGAGATTGAACAAGGTATGGCGATACCGACGATCGAATCTCGGGCAAGTACCATACCGATAGACAAAGGGAATTGTATACGGGATTGATTGAATCCCTGACATCGTGGTTCATCCGATGAGATCATCGTGGAGTACGTGGGAGCCAACATGGGTATCCAGATCCCGCTGTTGGTTATTGGCCGGAGAGGTGTCTCGGTCATGTCTACGTGTCTCCCGAACCCGTAGGGTCTACACACTTAAGGTTCGATGACGCTAGGGTTATAGGGAAAAGGTATACGTGATTACCGAAGGTTGTTCGGAGTCCCGTATGAGATCCCGGACGTCACGAGGAGCTCCGGAATGGTCCGGAGGTAAAGATTGATATATAGGAAGTCCAGTTTTGGTCACCGGAATGTTTTCGGGCTCATCGGTAGTGTACCGGGAGTGCCGGGAGGGTGCCGGAGGACCCCCGGGAGGGGTGTAACGACCAAAGGACCACATGGGCTGTCAGATAAAGTGTGCCAGCCCTTATTGGGCTGGGCAAGACTTTTGCTAAAGGCCCATGCGGCTGGAGATAAGGAGATAAGGCAAAAAGGATTTAAAAGGAGGAGATCCACCTCCCTTGTGGGAGGTGGACTCTCCCTTTAATTCAGCCGGCCATCTCCTCTTTGGAGTAGAGGCCAAGCCAGCCCTCCACGTCCCTCCTCCTATATATACTTGAGGTTTTGGATGTTTTGAGACAGGATTTGATCTCTCTCTCTCACGGCGAAGCCCTACCTCTCTTCTTCCTCCTCCGCAGCGCTTAGGCGAAGCCCTGTCAGAATACCTTGCTACTCCACCACCACCACGCCGTCGTGCTGCTGTTGGAGCCCTTCCTCAACCTCTCCTTCCTCCTTGCTGGATCAAGGTGTTGGAGACGTCACCGGGCTGCACGTGTGTTGAACGCGGAGGTGCCGTCCGTTCGGCACTTGATCGGATCTACCGCGATCTGAATCGCTGCGAGTACGACTCCATCAACCGCGTTCTTGTAACGCTTCCGCTTAGCGATCTTCAAAGGTATGAAGATGCAATCTCTCCCCTCTCGTTGCTGGTTTCTCCATAGATAGATCTTGGTGAACGTAGGAAAATTTTGATTTACTACTACGTCTCCCAACAGTGGCATCATGAGCTAGGTCTATGCGTAGAATCTATGCACGAGTAGAACACAAAGCAGTTGTGGGCGTCGAGTTTGTTAATTTGCTTGCCGCTACTAGTCTTATCTTGATTCGGCGGTATTGTGGGATGAAGCGGCCCGGACCAACTTTACACGTACGCTTACGTGAGACCGGTTCCACCGCCTGACATGCACTAGATGCATAAGGTGGCTAGCGGGTGTCTGTCTCTCCTACCTTAGTCGGATCGGATTCGATGAAAAGGGTCCTTATGAAGGGTAAATAGCAATTGGCAAATCACGTTGTGGTGTTGACGTAGGTAAGAAACGTTCTTGCTAGTAACCTATAGCAGCCACGTAAAAACTTGCAACTACAAATTAGAGGACGTCTAACTTGTTTTTGCAGCATGTGCCTTGTGATGTGATATGGCCAAAGGATGTGATGTGATGCATTGTGATGTATGAATTGATCATGTTCTTGTAATAGGATTCACGACTTGCATGTCGATGATTATGACAACCGGCAGGAGCCATAGGAGTTGTCTTATTTATTGTATGACCTGCGTGTCAATCATAAACGCCATGTAATTACTTTACTTTATTGCTAAGCGTTAGCCATAGTAGTAGAAGTAATAGTTGGCGAGACAACTTCATGAAGACACAATGATGGAGATCATGATGATGGAGATCATGGTGTCGTGCCGGTGACAGTGATGATCATGGTGCCCCGAAGATGGAGATCATAGGAGCAAAATGATATTGGCCATATCATGTCACTATATTGATTGCATGTGATGTTTATCATGTTTACATCTTATTTGCTTAGAACGACGGTAGTAAATAAGATGATCTCTCAATAAAATTTCAAGAGAAGTGTTCACCCTAACTGTGCACCGTTGCTAAGGATCGTTGTTCCGAAGCACCACGTGATGATCGGGTGTGATAGGTTCTAACGTTCGCATACAACGGGTGTAAGCCAGATTTACACACGCGAAACACTTAGGTTGACTTGACGAGCCTAGCATGTACAGACATGGCCTCGGAACACGGAAGACCGAAAGGTCGAACATGAGTCGTATAGAAGATACGATCAACTTGAAGATGTTCACCATGGATGACTAGTCCGTCTCACGTGATGATCGGACACGGGCTAGTTGACATGGATCATGTATCACTTGGAAGACTAGAGAGATGTCTGTCTAAGTGGGAGTTCATTAATTTGATTAAGTGAACTTAATTATCATGAACTTAGTCTAAAATTGTCTTTACAATCTATGATGTAGATCCAATGGCCAACGCGAATGTCACCCTCAATTTCAACGCGTTCCTAGAGAAAACCAAGCTGAAAGATGATGGAAGCAACTATGCGGACTGGGTCCGTAGCTTGAGGATCATCCTCATAGCTTCCAAGAGATTGTATGTCCTAGATGCACCGCTAGGTGACGCACCCGTTCTCCCAGCGGAACAAGATGTTATGAACACTTGGCAATCACGCTGCGATGATTACTCCCTTGTTCAATGCGGCATGCTTTACAGTCTAGAACCGGGGCTCCAAAAGCGTTTTGAGCAACACGGAGCATATGAGATGTTCCAGGAGCTGAAACTGGTTTTTCAAGCTCATGCCCGGGTCGAGAGATATGATGTCTCCGACAAGTTCTTCAGCTGTAAGATGGAGGAGCATAGTTCTGTCAGTGAGCACATCCTCAAGATGTCTGGGCTACACAGCCGCTTGACTCAGCTGGGGGTTAATATCCCGGATGACTCGGTCATTGACAGAATCCTCCAGTCGCTTCCACCTAGCTTCAAGAGCTTTGTGATGAACTACAACATGCAAGGTATGGAGAAGTCCATTCCTGAGTTGTACTCGATGCTGAAATCAGCGGAGGTCGAGATCAAAAAGGAGCATCAAGTGTTGATGGTGAATAAGACCACTAGTTTCAAGAAAGGCAAGGGTAAGAAGAACTTCAAGAAGGACGGCAAAGCTGTTGCCGCGCCCGGTAAGCAAGTTGCCGGGAAGAAGAAGAAAAATGGACCCAAGCCTGAGACTGAGTGCTTTTATTGCAAGGGTACCGGTCACTGGAAGCGGAACTGCCCCAAGTATTTAGCGGATAAGAAGGACGGCAACATTAAAGGTATATGTGATATACTTGTTATTGATGTGTACGTGACCAGCGCTCGTAGTAGCTCCTGGGTATTTGATACCGATGCAGTTGCTCACATTTGTAACTCCAAGCAGGAGCTGCGGAATAAGCGGAGGCTGGCCAAGGATGAGGTGACGATGCGTGTCGGGAATGGTTCCAAGGTCGATGTGATCGCCGTCGGCACGTTACCTCTACATCTACCTTCGGGATTAGTTTTAAACCTTAATAATTGTTATTTAGTACCAGCTTTGAGCATGAACATTGTATCTGGATCTCGCTTGATGCGAGATGGCTACTCATTTAAATCCGAGAATAATGGTTGTTCTATTTATATGAGAGAAATGTTTTATGCTCATGCCCCGCTGGTCAATGGTTTATTTTTGATGAATCTCGAACGTGATGTTACACATGTCCATAGTGTGAGTACCAAAAAGTGTAAAGTTGATAACGATAGTCCCACTTACATGTGGCACTGCCGTCTTGGCCATATTGGTGTCAAACGCATGAAGAAGCTCCATGCTGATGGAATTTTGGAGTCACTTGATTTCGAATCATTTGACACATGCGAACCATGCCTCATGGGCAAGATGACCAAGACTCCGTTCTCCGGAACAATGGAGTGAGCAACTGACTTGTTGGAAATAATACATACCGATGTATGCGGTCCAATGAGCGTCGAGGCTCGCGGTGGCTACCGTTATGTTCTCACCCTCACTGATGACTTGAGTAGATATGGTTATGTCTACTTAATGAAACACAAGTCTGAAACTTTTGAAAGGTTCAAGGAATTTCAGAGTGAGGTCGAGAATCAACGTGACAGGAAAATAAAATGCCTACGATCTGATCGTGGCGGAGAATATTTAAGTCACGAGTTTGGCACGCACCTTAGGAAATGTGGAATTGTTTCACAACTCACGCCGCCCGGCACACCCCAGCGAAATGGTGTGTCTGAACGTCGTAATCGCACTCTATTGGATATGGTGCGATCTATGATGTCTCTTACCGACTTACCGCTATCATTTTGGGGATATGCATTAGAGACTGCCGCATTTACTTTAAATAGGGCACCGTCTAAATCCGTTGAGACGACACCGTATGAATTGTGGTTTGGAAAGAAACCTAAGCTGTCGTTTCTAAAAGTTTGGGGATGCGATGCTTATGTGAAGAAACTTCAACCTGAGAAGCTCGAACCCAAAGCGGAAAAGTGCGTCTTCATAGGATATCCCAAGGAGACTATTGGGTATACCTTCTACCTACGATCCGAAGGCAAAGTCTTTGTTGCCAAGAATGGATCCTTTCTCGAGAAAGAGTTTCTCTCGAAAGAAGTAAGTGGGAGGAAAATAGAACTTGATGAGGAAATTGTACCTCCACTCGAACCGGAGAGTAGCGCAGCACAGGAAGTTGTTTCTGTGGAGCCTACACCGGCTAGAGAGGAAGTTAATGATGATGATCATGAAACTTCAGATCAAGTTGCTATTCGAAGGTCCACCAGGACACGTTCCGCACCAGAGTGGTACGGCAATCCTGTCCTAGAGATCATGTTGTTGGACAACGGTGAACCTTCGAACTATGAAGAAGCGATGGCGGGCCCGGATTCCAACAAATGGCTAGAGGCCATGAAATCCGAGATAGGATCCATGTATGAGAACAAAGTATGGACTTTGGTGGACTTGCCTAATGATAAGCGAGCCATTGAAAACAAATGGATCTTTAAGAAGAAGACTGACGCGGACGGTAATGTCACCGCCTATAAAGCTCGGCTTGTCGCTAAGGGTTATCGACAAGTTCAAGGAGTTGACTACGATGAGACTTTCTCACCCGTAGCGATGCTAAAGTCAGTCCGAATCATGTTAGCAGTTGCCGCATTTTATGATTATGAGATCTGGCAAATGGACGTCAAAACGGCATTCCTTAATGGCTTCCTCAAGGAAGAACTGTATATGATGCAGCCGGAAGGTTTTGTCGATCCTAAAGATGCTAACAAGGTATGCAAGCTCCAGCGCTCCATCTATGGGCTGGTGCAAGCATCTCGGAGTTGGAACATTCGCTTTAATGAGGTGATTAAAGCGTTTGGGTTTGTACAGGTTTATGGAGAACCTTGTATTTACAAGAAAGTGAGTGGGAGCTCTATAGCATTTCTTATACTGTATGTGGATGACATGCTGATAATGGGAAATAATATAGAACTCTTGGAAAGTATCAAGGCCTACTTGAATAAGTGTTTTTCAATGAAGGACCTTGGAGAAGCTGCTTACATATTAGGTATTAAGATCTATAGAGATAGATCGAAACGCCTCATTGGTCTTTCACAAAGCACATACCTTGAAAAGATATTGAAGAAGTTCAATATGCATCAGTCCAAGAAGGGGTTCTTGCCTGTGTTGCAAGGTGTGAGATTGAGTACGACTCAATGCCCGACCACGGCAAAGGATAGAGAAGAGATGAGTGTCATCCCCTATGCTTCAGCCATGGGCTCTATCATGTATGCCATGCTGTGTACCAGACCTGATGTGAACCTTGCCATAAGTTTGGTAGGGAGGTACCAAAGTGATCCCGGAGCGGAACACTGGACAGCGGTCAAGAATATCCTGAAGTACCTGAAAAGGACAAAGGACATGTTTCTCATATATGGAGGTGCCGAAGAGCTCGTCGTAAAGGGTTACGTCGACGCTAGCTTCGACACAGATCCGGACGACTCTAAGTCGCAAACCGGATACGTGTATATTTTGAATGGAGGGGCAGTCAGCTGGAGTAGCAGCAAGCAAAGCGTCGTGGCGGCATCTACATGTGAAGCGGAGTACATAGCTGCTTCGGAAGCAGCAAAGGAGGGAGTCTGGATGAAGGAGTTCATCACCGACCTAGGAGTGATTCCAAATGCGTCGGGCCCGATGACTCTACTCTGTGACAACACTGGAGCTATTGCCCTTGCGAAGGAGCCCAGGTTTCACAAGAAGACAAGACACATCAAGCGCCGCTTCAACTCCATCCGTGATTACATTCAGGAGGGAGACATAGATATTTGTAAAGTGCATACGGATCTGAATGTCGCAGATCCGTTGACTAAACCTCTCTCACGAGCAAAACATGATCAACACCAGAACGCTATGGGTGTTCGATTCATCACAATGTAACTAGATTATTGACTCTAGTGCAAGTGGGAGACTGTTGGAAATATGCCCTAGAGGCAATAATAAAATGGTTATTATTGTATTTCCTAGTTCATGATAATTGTCTATTATTCATGCTACAATTGTGTTAACCAGAAACCGTAATACATGTGTGAATACATAGGCCATCACATGTCCCTAGTGAGCCTCTAGTTGGCTAGCTCGTTGATCAATAGATGGTCACGGTTTCATGACCATGGACATTGGATGTCGTTGATAACGGGATCACATCATTAGGAGAATGATGTGATGGACAAGACCCAATCCTAAGCATAGCACAAGATCGTGTAGTTCGTTTGCTAAAGCTTTTCAATGTCAAGTATCATTTCCTTAGACCATGAGATTGTGTAACTCCCGGATACCGTAGGAATGCTTTGGGTGTGCCAAACGTCACAACGTAACTGGGTGGCTATAAAGGTACGCTACGGGTATCTCCGAAAGTGTCTGTTGGGTTGACACGAATCAAGACTGGGATTTGTCACTCCGTGTGACGGAGAGGTATCTCTGGGCCCACTCGGTAAGACATCATCATAATGAGCTCAATGTGACTAAGGAGTTAGCCACGGGATGATGTGTTACGGAACGAGTAAAGAGACTTGCCGGTAACGAGATTGAACAAGGTATGGCGATACCGACGATCGAATCTCGGGCAAGTACCATACCGATAGACAAAGGGAATTGTATACGGGATTGATTGAATCCCTGACATCGTGGTTCATCCGATGAGATCATCGTGGAGTACGTGGGAGCCAACATGGGTATCCAGATCCTGCTGTTGGTTATTGGCCGGAGAGGTGTCTCGGTCATGTCTACGTGTCTCCCGAACCCGTAGGGTCTACACACTTAAGGTTCGATGACGCTAGGGTTATAGGGAAAAGGTATACGTGATTACCGAAGGTTGTTCGGAGTCCCGGATGAGATCCCGGACGTCACGAGGAGCTCCGGAATGGTCCGGAGGTAAAGATTGATATATAGGAAGTCCAGTTTTGGTCACCGGAAAGTTTTCGGGCTCATCGGTAGTGTACCGGGAGTGCCGGGAGGGTGCCGGAGGACCCCCGGGAGGGGTGTGACGACCGAAGGACCACATGGGCTGTTAGATAAAGTGTGCCAGCCCTTATTGGGCTGGGCAAGACTTTTGCTAAAGGCCCATGCGGCTGGAGATAAGGAGATAAGGCAAAAAGGATTTAAAAGGAGGAGATCCACCTCCCTTGTGGGAGGTGGACTCTCCCTTTAATTCAGCCGGCCATCTCCTCTTTGGAGTAGAGGCCAAGCCAGCCCTCCACGTCCCTCCTCCTATATATACTTGAGGTTTTGGATGTTTTGAGACAGGATTTGATCTCTCTCTCTCACGGCGAAGCCCTACCTCTCTTCTTCCTCCTCCGCAGCGCTTAGGCGAAGCCCTGTCAGAATACCTTGCTACTCCACCACCACCACGCCGTCGTGCTGCTGTTGGAGCCCTTCCCCAACCTCTCCTTCCTCCTTGCTGGATCAAGGTGTTGGAGACGTCACCGGGCTGCACGTGTGTTGAACGCGGAGGTGCCGTCCGTTCGGCACTTGATCGGATCTACCGCGATCTGAATCGCTGCGAGTACGACTCCATCAACCGCGTTCTTGTAACGCTTCCGCTTAGCGATCTTCAAAGGTATGAAGATGAAATCTCTCCCCTCTCGTTGCTGGTTTCTCCATAGATAGATCTTGGTGAACGTAGGAAAATTTTGATTTACTACTACGTCTCCCAACAAAAACGTCCGACAAATAACCGTGACCACACTGCTACGGTTGACCGTTCGGGTATCAAACAAACTCGGAATGCGACGAAATTTGGCAGGCGGCCTACCTACAATATAAAAAGACGGCATGCCAAATTTTGACCCAATCCGAGGATATTCTGAACTCACTTTGAAAACAATACTTTATCGATGCCGTGGGCGCATGCATGTGTGGTTGGTCTCGAAACGGTCGACGACACAAACGGAGAGAACCGACAGCTACGAACGGATGCAAGTTTTCAAAAGCGAGTGACGATGCTATGCAGAAGATGCAAATGATGCAATGATGAATGCAGCAACCAAACGAAGCATAGACGAGAATGGAAATAAAAGGAGAATCTTCTGGAGCATCGGTCCCGGGCTGTTACATAAATAGCGCCGAGATGGACGAGCTGAATCACAAGCTAAAATGCGCCGAGGATGAAGTTGAGGCCCTCAACAAGAGGTTTGACGAGGCACAGTGTAAGTCTAAATAAAATATGAATACCCTTGCCCAAACATTGTGATGCACGTTGTCATATAGTTTAACATTTTTGCAGCTTCGTCGAATGAGATGGAAAAGCACAAGGCCGAGCTTCAACGTGCCAAGGATGAAGTGGTCGTTGAGAGGGCGGCGGACAAAGAGGCGGCAACCGCACTCTCCTCCCTACGAGCCACCAGCAATAAGCATGAGGCTCGTGTGGTGGAGGTCCAGGATGAGCTCAGGGATGCCAACAAAAAGTGTGAGGCCCTTGAGCAGAAGGGCAAGGAGAGCGAGGCTGAACTGTCCACTCGGAAGTCCGAACTTCAGAAAGAGCGGGTGGACAGATGGTTCTATGAGGAGCATGTCCGCCAAGCGAAGGGCATAACAGATGGTAAGCCATACTTACTACAATGCGTCTTCGGGGATAGCAAATTCCAATTGCTTACCCTGGTGTGGCATTCCTCAGGTGCCTCCTCCGATCTCCAGAAGAGCGTGGCAGACGCCAATCAGCACTTTGCCTCAAGGGAAGAAGGAGACCAAGCTCGGTTGTTCTGGGCGCAGTTTGAAGCCCCCGAGCACTCTCCTCTTCTTGTGGAGCAGCGGAAGCAGCTGATGGAGCTGCATGCGATGGCGGAGCTAGCCATGAAGGACCTCTGCATCCGCCTATGGCCCAGCGAGCCGCTGCCAGGTAGCTACTTTGGCCTGGTGCAGAAGGTAATTGCCGCTTCGCCTTGCCTTGACGCCGTGAAGCGCTCCTCCTGCCTAGAGGGAGTCCGTATGGCCCTTGCTAAAGCTAAGGTGCACTGGTCGGGGCTGGATCCGATGAAGGTTGCCACCGCCCCGCCGCTCGGCCTGTGCATTCGGTTTTTTCGGTTTGATTCGGTTCGGTTTATACGGTTTTCGGTTTTATATTTGGTTTCGGTAATAACCATTTAGTTTCGGTTTGGTTTCGGTAATAACCATAATAACCAAAGTTGACGTGAATTTCTAAAGTACATATATTTATTCTCAAAAAAAAATTGGTGTTGTCTCCAAATAATGGTTCTAAGCTAGTATTACCGCTAGGGACGTACGCACATGTAGAACTAAAGCTAGCCTACATGCACAGAACTCATCAAACTGAGGAGCTAGCCCATTAATGATCAAGCCCACTCAAGTTTCAGTCGGCCAGCCCAGTACACGAAATATCTCCACTGTTGTTGTTGCATGTTTGTGAGGTCCCATGAGACTAGTCCCACCTCGCTAGTTGATGCAACATGTAGCCAACTATCTTGTTATATAAGGGAGCAGCCTTGCCGCACACAAAAGCACACAACTCTGCGCTTCTCTCTATTGGCCAGATTTTTTTTCACTTTCGGTTTATTCGGTTAAATCGATTGGTTTTCGGTTTCTAACCGAAAAAAACCAAGGATCATCTGGTTTCTAATTTTCAAAACTAAAACTGAAACCGAAAACTGAAAAAACTGTAATTTCGGTTTGGTTTGGTTTTTTTGGTTAGATTTTTGGTTTTCGATTCGGTTTTGCACACCCTGACCCGCCGCCTCTCGGAAAGGAGCACACACACACCCCGAGATGTACTTCGATGGAGTCATGGAGAGTGCTCGGGGGTGACAGCCCAAGTGCTGTCCCTACCTTTTATGGCATGTAACCTTTGTGAACCTTGTGTCATGAGTTGTATGAAATGAGTTTGCTCTTTTGTCATCCCATTGTTTCATGCATCATATCATTTCATCATCATGCTTGCATATTATTTTTGTGGTGTGCTTCTTGTGACCTTGTTGTGTGTGGGAGTGTTCTTGAGCATGTGCGTGTGGGTCAAACTCCTTCCCTCTCTCTTGTCATTTCAAAACCCAAAACCTACCTATAACCTCTTATTCCCATTGTCATTAACCAACAGAATTAATTTGCCTTATAGATATGTTAAAAATGTTCATGAGGTAGCCCATATTCTTTTGAGCCTAGGTGTGTTGTTCTTTTGATGTGTTGAGCTACATGAGGTTGGGGTTTTAAATAACAGGGGTGCTGGTTTGTTAAAAATAATAAAATTGCTTGCCTCAAAAATCCTCTTGTTAATTTTATTAAATAGGTCTCATTTTCTTTTAGACAAAAGTATTTTGTATTATTAAAAATCCTTTTTATTTTCTCTCTGGGTTTTTTAGTTAGTGTGGCTGTTTTATTTTTAAAGGAAAACCGTGGTGTGTTTTTCTTTTCTTTTCTGTGTGTGAGAGGTAGAGGAAACTAGGCCGGTTCCTTCCCCACGCGGCCCAGCCCAGGTAGCTAGCGGCTACCTTCTCCCATCGACCATCCGTCAGGTTTAGAGAGAGAGAGCAGGGGTAGCGAGAGCGCATCGCCGTGAGCTTTTGCCGTCGCCTCACCATTAGCCCGCGCCTATTTAGGCCCCCTCAGCGTCCGTGCTGACCCCCTAGGGTTCCCTCTTCCTCCTCGCGCCGCCATTGCTCCCCATCTCCCTCTTTTCCCCTTCTCTTCCTCCTCGTCAGGTAAGCTCTATAGTTCAGGTTCAGAGAGAGCGCCGTCGGTCATCGCCGTCGTCTTCGCATCTCCGGTGGCCTCGCCGCAGTTGGAGATGACGTGGAGAACGCGGGTGCTCGCCGCGTTCCATTCCCGCCGCTAGGGGGTGAGGAGCACCTCCCCTGTGGTGCCGCTTTGCCTTCGCCGTCGTCCGCAAGGATCAGGTCATCACCGATGTTCTTCTTCCCCTTCGTCATTGCCGCGTCTTCGCCGCATCTTCCTCCTCTTTGCCGCGTGTAGGCCTTCGTCGTCCTCCCCTCGGTTAGCCGCCGCATCCCCACTCCATCGCTTGCTAGGATCATTGCCGTAGTGCGTCGCCGCTAGTCTGAAAGGTGTGGCCTTGAGCTCGCCTCCGTCCTCCTCGCCGCGAGACGAACAGAGGAATGCAACCCCCGTAGGTTCCCGCTTAGATCCTGCCCGTTATCACCGTCGGAGAGGTCGTGGATTCGCTGGATTTTGCCGCTGTCGTGCCCTGTCACCGGGGTGTGCGAGATTCAGTTTCGTCAGATAAGTTCCGGTCGGTTGGTACTAGTAGTGTCATTGCCTTCTGTAGTCGTGAATCGAAGCATAACGCAGTGGTGTTCGACTCAGGGGACGACCGCGAGGTCACGGGTTCGATCCCGCTCCCCCTTTTGTTTTTCTCTTTTCTGATTGGTTGAGTGCGCCGTTGTGTGTGTGGATCCGGTGCGAGGACCCGACCCCGTGTATGTGTTGTGTGTATGTGAGGATCTGGTGCGGCCACAACCCAGATCCCGTGTGGTTGTGTTGAGTGTGTGTGTGTGCTAGCGTGTGGCAGGATTCCCTGTGGCCAGCTGGGATCTGATGTGCATGTGTGTGGGTATTGCTATGTGTGTGTGTGTGTTAGTGTCTGTATGACAAGTGGGCCCTGGTCCCACTTGTCATCCACTAGGGGGTCCTGGTGCCTATGCCAGGTGGGCCCCCTGTCATTTTTTATTTTATTGTTTTAAGTGTTAGATAAGGTTATTTATATTTCTAGTAATAATTCCAATTCTGGATATGTGCATTTATAGTAAGTTTTCACTTATAGGAATTGATGGCATTTTTCTATCTAGTGTTTTGCCGTGATGTTCCAATTAAACATATGTGTATGATACATGAATTTGTAGAAAAATCTCAGGAATCCATTGGTGCAATTGGTTTGGTCATTTGAGCAAGTTTGACAAAATGTCATTTTGTCTCAAACTGCCATTTTGTCATTTTTGTTACATTTAATCCATGCATGCTATGATATTTGTGCCAACATGAAATGGTAGTCTTTGAAGAGTAGAATGCCATGGTATTTATTTTTGTAATGTTAAACTTGAATATAAGTGGGAACCATGCTCTAAAGTAACCACTAAAATTTTGCTGTTTTCAAACATGCTAAATATTTTTAAGTCTGGGAATTTGTTAATATTTTTATGCCATAAAGAGTGGATGATATCTTGTGATATGTTGTGAATTAGCTCAAGCCCAGTGCATGCCATGAGGTGGTCTCTATCACCATTATTTTATGCTGTCAACTTGCCATCAGCTTAACTCAGATTCCAAAAAACTGATATTTTCACTAAGTCTCAGAAATCTGTTTCATCATGCTAACTTGTGGGCTTCATGCTTATTGATGTGTGCCTCCATTCCAGATTGTGTAGTTGGATAAGTTGATAATCATGTTATCTAGTTTCTGTCAATGCCTTGTTGTGGTTAGAGACTTCCTGTAGCTCAAGTTGTTGGCAGTGAAAGTTGATATGTTGCTGTTTTGTGGCAGATTGTTTGTTTTAGTGTTTTGTGACTTGTGGGAGTTATACTCCATGGAATTGCTTGATATTTGGCTCTATTTTGGTTGGTTTTTCATTGCCTAACCAGTGTCTACCTTGGAATGCCAAGGAATACCCATGGACTTCTTGTCTTGTGTTTTGCCTTTATATCTTGTCGTGAGCGTAGCGTGAGAACCATAACTCCGTTTCCTACGTTCTACATATGCATTTGTATCGTTTTTGCATGATGCATCCATATTTTCCATGTTCATGCATTTCTAAATAACTTAACATAAGGTTCTGTACAGATTCTTAAATAACTAATTCATTGCATGTGAAACGTGACTAGTTAGGATTGCCATGCTAAATTCTTCAAATAAACCATGCATCATTCTTGCTTGTGCATTGCACCTTGGTTGCTTGTTTATTCTCACTGTTTCTTTTGGGTAGACGCGAACGATGAACCTGAGTACGAAGATCCAGGAGAGTACCACTATGAGGATGCCGCTAGTTGTCCCTCGAAAGAACCAACAGGCAAGATGATCGTATCCGGATCCCGATACTATTTTCGCTTGCTAGCTGTCTCGCTCTTATTGTTACTTTTGCGCTACCTACCAATTGAATGTCAAGCCTCCTACATTGCCATGATAGCCTCTAACCCCTCCACATCCTAGCAACCTTTGTTTGGCCAAGTTACCGCTGCTCAGCCCCTCTTATAGCGTTCTAGTTGCAGGTGCAGGTTGTTGCAATGTGATAACATGGATGTATGGCATATCACAATATTATCTGTTATTTAATTTAATGCAAATATATATCTTGGTATTGGTGGAAGGCTTGGCCTTTTGCTAGGTGTTTTGTTCCGCTGTTACCGCCATAGTTTCTTGTTACCGGTGTTATGTTTCCATACTTTGCGCTCCTAACATGCTCGGGGTTGTTATGGGGACCCCCTTGTTTATTCGGTTGAGATTAAAACTTGTCTGGCAAGACCCAACATTGGTACTACATTTGCTTAACAACTTAATAAAACTGCATAGGGCTTTGCAACCCCGTGGATTAATCAACAACCCGGGCCAGTGCTCCTCATGAGTGTTGGTCCAAACTGGGCAATGTCCGGCGCCCCCTGGTCACCTGGGGTTTCAGCCAACCCGACGTCTTGCCCATCTGGTAGTGCCCTGATACAGAGATACGCACGGCTCCTATTGGCCTGCCGGGCGGTCTTGCTGGACTTGTTTTACCTTATCGAGTGTCTTGCGTGAGGAGCTCCGACTTTCTTCGGGCTATCTCGAGGTGTTGGATTTCCTTTGGAGTTGCCTAGGATGATCAAGAGATCCATGGTCGAGGCTAGTCCCGCGGAGTGTGGTTAATTTATGATGGACTAGTTGGAGCACCCCTGCAGGGTTAAAACTTTCGGAAAGCCGTGCCCGCGGTTATGTGGCAACTTGGATATTTTTTTAACACCCGGTTATAGTTAACTTGAAGTAAACTCTAATAAAATACACCAACTGTGTGAGTAACTATGATCGTCTCTGCTCGTGAACATGAACCGAGAGAGAACACGGTGGGGTTATGATTGACGTAAGTAGGTGTTCAAGATCTCATAGAGGTCATTCTAGATTCGATCGCTTATCGTAGACCACATATTTACTTTCATGTTTTGTAAGAGTAGCCACCATAAATGCTTAGTGCTGCTGCAAACTAAACACATACCCCTTCCCAACCTATGAGCTTGAATAGTCTTGGTACCCGGGCACGAGATTGCCGAGTCCTCGTGGCTCACAGATTACTACAACAATCCAGGTGCAGGAACAGATGAGGTCGTGCCATATGATATGACGCAGCTCTAGTGGGAGTATGACGAGGAGCGTGGCAGGATGTACGTGACTTATCCAGATGAGTAGAGGACCGTGGTCATGATCTTCGGGGCTAGCAAGCCAGTGTCATTGCATCTTCATTTTAGCGTTTGTTTTCGTCCATAGCTGGACCCTATCTTGCATTGATGCTTGAACTCTTTGATGTGGAATTGTAATTTAGTATGTGGCGAGTGTAAGCCAACTCATATACTCATCTCTTCCTAAATGTATGATGTAATGATACTGTACTTGCGAACGAGGAGATGCGCCTCTATCCCTGTCGAGGCCTCCGTGCCTTAATATGGATAGGCGCGCATCTTGGGCGTGACATCGGGTGATAGCGTCATAGTGTGCGGGCGACAATATGTTTGAATGAATTGCAATGCGTCTGAAGAATTATCGAAACGTTTAATAGTATAAATTAATATAAGTTTATGGTTTTGCATTCCTTTATAACTCCTGTGTGGCCATTTAATACTGAAAGATGCTAGTCGTCAGCTTTAGCCCCCATGTGGAGACCACATGGGGTGTCTTTTCCAATGCTCTGTGTCCCTTAGCCGAGTTATCGGTACCCGAAGGCGGTAAAGTGAGGCAGACTAGGCAATCAGACTATAGTACTTTATTTCTTTCACTTAGCCATAGGGGCGCGAAAAGGACCGTGGGGACCTTACAATTAGCCACAAAAGTGTTGTGATGTTCGGACAAACCATGTCTAAGGCCAGCATCACATGGTTTGCATAAAGGACAAACCCCTCATATAAAACGGAATAACCACTTACGAGAATGGCGGTTAGTTTTCGGCTTTCTCGCCTAGGGTGCTTGACCAGACTATTCGGAAACATAATCGAGGGGTTCTCCCTTTGCCCTTTTAGCCGAATGAGCGGAACATAAAGGGGCGAGCATAGGAGCCGGACAACCCAACTATTGACCCAAGACATAGTTCAAAACTGATGTATATAAAGTGAACTCCAAGACGACGAACACATAATGAATAATACGTAAGGCGATTTTGCTTGTAAGTTCAAGCCCCGGGTGTAGTATCCGGTTGCGTCGTAACATACCGAATTATTTCGCGAGAAGAGGGAGAAAAGGAAGATATGTGCCAAGAAGGGGCAAATAGAAAAACATGTAAAATGATTCTATATTTTTCTCAACAACTCTTATTACTCGGAGTGCCGAAGCAACTACTTACATGTATGTGAAGAAAACATATTTATAGGAGTGGTTGTACCAGGGATCTTCGATTCATGGCCTTACGTCCTCGATATGCCCTGTTGCTATTTACTCTTGATCTTTGGTGTACCTTGATGGGTGGCACTATTTGGCAAGCGGATCTTGCAGACAAGGTCTTGAGAAGTCGCCGAACTGTTGATGAGCTTTACGCATTTCATGGGCCCTTTAATAGTCCCTGCAATATGTTCGAAGACAATTTTAGTGGTAGTAGACTAGTCGAGCAGGACTCCCACCTTTGTTTCCCCACCACTGCCCATGGAATTTTAAGCGCGAAGTTGTACCTTCTTGGTACATAATTCGTTGGTCCCAGGGGCATGCGATGAGGGATGAATAGAGGGGGTGAATAGGCGATTTTTACAAATTCATCACTTGAGGAATTTCAACTTGAGGAATTTAAAATGTGATGAATAAGTAGCAGCAGAATAAGTACTCAAATGCATGAGAAACATAGCAATAGCATAGTCATCATGATGAAATACAACATGCACAGATTACATGTAGCATGATACAGGATAAGCAGGTGAGGAACAAGGTAACTTGAGGAATTTGAGGTGAGGAAATTTTGAAAGTCTTAAGTCAAATTCTTCAAACAGTAAAGGTCAATTTCATCAAAAAGTATACAAGGAAATTAAAGGGTTGAGGAAATAGAATTAGGTAGCCTGATGAAGACAATGGTTTGATGACCCAGTTCCAACTGTTGTGACAGTCGTACGTCTTGTTTGGAGCGGCCTGGTATTTAAACCAGGGGACACACAGTCCCAGGACACATAGTCCTTACCGTATTCTCCTTGAGATAAGGTCACAAAGTCCTTACCCAACACTCGTGGTAAGTCTTTAGGGTAGACTTCCAAAACCCTCACAAACTGGTCACCCGATGATCCACAATTGACTGTTGGATGCTCTAGACAAAGGTCACTTCGTGATCCCCAATTGACTGCAGGATCCACTAGACCATGACGCCTAACCGTCTGGAAGATACACAGTCCTCAAAGGTAACAAGCGTCGGTTCCACACAAGAACAATCTCTTCAGCGATGCTCAATCACTTTGGGTTTGGTGGTTTGGATTTGGGTGTTTCCTCACTGATGATTTTCTATCAAAGTCCTTGGAGGATGGGTTGCTCTCAGATGACAAGTGTCAGTTCTCTCTGGGAGCAGCCAACCAGCTAGTGGTTGTGGGGGGTGGCTATTTATAGCCAGGGTGCAACCTGACATGATAAGACATAAATGTCCCCAATGATATGACCGTTATGTGGATAAGATGATTGAGGACAGCTGGCGCTAAGCACAGCAACGGTCGGAATTTCAAACTATGAAAGTCCTCAGGCTTATCATGTTCCTCACATGTAGGCAATTCGCACTGGCGAAATCCTAACTCCTCAGTTAGATCAATTTCATCAGAGACCAGAAGAACATCGTCTCTGTCAGTGAAGAACTTGACTGAACTACAAGAGATTTCCAAAGGCTTCACTCGAAGGATTGGATAGGTTGAGGCTTTTGAGTTGAGCATCAGTTGGAAATTTTCCTTAGTATTACCTCGTCCCCCTTTAACAGTACGATGTTTCCTATGACTCAAAGAAAGGAAATGAAACTACAAAAACAAATGTTTTCATGCTTTATAGTCCTCGTTCATATCTTCAAGGTCACACCAACTTCTTCATTTTCAAAGTCTTCAGGGAATACCAAAGTCTTCAGCAAAGTCTTCACCAAAGTCTTCAGTTGAAGACATACATTTTTAGGGGTCGGTAATCTTCGAATATATCAAACTCCTCATCGACTTATAGAGCCTGTGTACACTCACAAACACATTAGTTCCTTAACCTATAAGTCTTCAATGCACCAAAATCACTAAGGGGCACTAGATGCACTTACAATCTCCCCCTTTTTAGCGATTGATGGCAAATAGGTTAAGTTTTCAATAGGGATAAACATATGAAGTGTAAGTAGTGAGTTTGAGGAATTTTATAGCAATATATAGAAGAACTCCGCCTGAAGATATGCATATTTGAGGAATTGGCTTTGGACTGCAAATGCACATGGCAGGTTTAAAACATGGAGAACTCCCCCTATATCTTGTAATTCATACACGCATTTGAACATATGATATGAATAATTTGAAATGCATGATGAAAATGGTGTCTGACGAAATTCAGCATGCATGCATTAAGGTGCTTGAGGAAATAAGCATGCGGAAAGCAGTTCAAAAGAGTGAGACCACCATCGGACTTAAGTTTACAACTCAACCAACAAAAGCTTCAGAAGAGCGAGAGTTGTAACTTAACAAAAACAGCCCATATATAGAGACCCAATTGAAGACTAACTCAAATTTTCTCCCCCTTTGTCATCGAAGAGACCAAAAGGGATGAAAAAGTGAGGACTAACGCCCCATGAAGAATTTCATCTTGTTGGTGAGGAAGGAGTGCCAGTGTTGTCCGGGTCATTTGTCGATGCAGGGCCTGCTGCAGTGTCGTAAATGTCCTCAACTTCATATGTCTCACGCGATGAAGAATATGAACTTGTAACCAGCTGAGGAACTTGAACTTTCTTGAATTTCTTCTGAGGATGAGACTAGTCAAAGTTTTGCTGAAAGACCATGTCCTTGAGTTCCTTAGGAGTCTTGAGATGTGCGAGAATGGCCCATGCATGATCGAAGATTTCATGCACATAGTAGTGATTTTTCCTCACAGAGTTCAGCGTCACAGTCATGTTCTGAAGAATTGAAGCAAACCGACGCTTCACCCATTTGTGATTGTGATCAACCTTCTAATGAAGACTTATGAGAAGCTCACGATTAGTCATCACATGAGAGGCAGCCTCTCGAGGCTTTTGCGATGAGGCTTTTGCAGCTGAGTCCTGGGTAGCAGTGTCATCATTGGTGGAGTAAGATGCAGCTTTGCAAAATTGACCATCCAATGGACGAGTACCTTCATCAATGACAGCTTTACCTTTTCCTTCAACCGAGGCAATTGTGTTCTTGAGGACTTCAACCAGAGGCAGAAAGCCGAAATGATTTTGGAAGTCAGCCTTGAAGGGAATTGAAGACCTTGATGTGATGAATTTCATGATCCAGGGAGCATAAGGCTTCAGTTCAATCGGGGCTAATGCTGCATTGGCCAGAGTCCTCATGAAGAAATCATGGTAGTTGATGGGAATCCCATGAATGTTGTTGAATAGCATGTTCTTCATGACTCCCTCAACTTCTTCTTGTTCAGAGTTGTGATCCTTCTGAGGACAAAGGGTGTCGGTGACAATGCGATAAATCGTCCTGGGCACATAGAGAAAATCCTTCACAAGGAAGGTGGTCCTTTGGGGTTTACCAGGAGCCAGAGGTTTCATCAACATTTGCATCATATGGTTTGGCAGAGCAGGTTCATCAAACAGGCGGCGAGCTTCTTATGAAGGAATTGGAACCAGGACTAACCGAAGCAATTCAGATGCTGGTGCAGTGTGGTGAGTAGATCTAGTCATCCAGTCCAAGACCCATGAGTAGATGTTAGAAGCATCACTTGTGATGTGCAGAGTGGCATAGAATTGAAGAATTACCTCTTCATTCCAATCGCAGATATCCACACAAAACGGAAGAATTCCTGCGTCGTGAAGAACTGCGAGCACCGGTGTGAAGGATGGGATTGTTTCCATATCCGCATGAGGAATTTGATGGTGCTCGAAGACTTTATTCTTGTCAAATAGGACTGATGCATAATAGTTCATTTGTGTTGAAGTCTAGAACCTGGTGCGATCGGCCTTTGCAGAGTCATATGGATTTGGTCCATCGAAGAAAATGTGCTCATTGAAGAAATGCGCTTTGAGCCTTTGAATGGCATTCTTGGCTTTGGCTGAAGGTTTGGCTTTAAGTGGCCCACAATCTCCTTAGGCATGGGAGGAACTTCTTCAGACTGAGGAATTTGCACTGCAGTTTCCTCAGTGGCAGTTGGAGCTACAATTTCTTCAGCTGATGCAATTGGAATTTCATCAGTGGCAGTTGC
Organism: Hordeum marinum; assembly: GCA_022496015.1. Classification (NCBI taxonomy): domain Eukaryota; kingdom Viridiplantae; phylum Streptophyta; class Magnoliopsida; order Poales; family Poaceae; genus Hordeum; species Hordeum marinum. Next base: position 121,978,313 of record CM039673.1, on the reverse strand, counting down.
GGCCAAGTCATCAGATCTTGTATGAATTTCTTCAGTCTGGACCAGGGACTGAGGAATCCGTGACACAGGAGTGGTCATTGGGGAATTTGGGTGTGCAGCTTCCCAATATTCATCATTGATGACAAGGATTGTATTACCAATGTCCACGTCCTCATCAATTTCTTCAACTCCCGCCACTTCAACAGTCAACTGAGGCTGGGGCGATGATACCTTTGGAGTTGAAGCATTTTCTTCCACTTCAATTTCTTCATCAATCTGCTCTAAGGTAGCAGCAGATTGATCCTTTTCTTCTTGATCATCATTTGGGATGACATAGTCAACACCAAATGGTACAATTTCATAGGCTGGCACAGAGCTGATAGGAGTTGCATCAAACGGTTCTGTTGAAGAACTTGGTAGTGTCTTCAATTTCTTCACTATTGAGGAAACTGAAGTTCATGCTTTTCTTTGCAGTGCCTTCTTCTCCGCAGCCTTGGTTTTCTTCGCTTTTGATGTAGAAGGAAGGTTGATGCTTTTCACCCTTGATTATTTCACTATTTTTGTAGTGGGTGAAGGAGGAGCATTTTCTTCAGATGCAACTGATGTAGTCGCCCTCGTGGTCTCAATTTCCTCAGGCGCAGCAAAAACTTCAGCTGGCCTGGCATTTTCTTCAGGCACAATAGTGGAGGTTGTCCTGGCATGTTCTTCAGCAGCCTGAGTTTCTTCAGCTGCGGGAGCAGTTTCTTCAGCAAGCTGAGCAGATTCTTCAGCCCGAGGAACTTGTGGTTGCGATCGAGCTGCAACCCTTGAGTTATGGTCCTTAACGGCAGCTTGGGCTGCCCTGACAAATCTCACTTTGGTGCCCTTCCATTCAGCATCATATTTGTCTTGTTCCTTAGAGAGGCAGCGAATTTCAGACTGAACAGTGATGAGTTGATTTGGAGTCAAATTCATCACATTATTCCTCAGAAATTTTTCTTTTCGAGCCCTGCTCCTCTTAGCTCTCAAAGCTTGATTTCTTTTCCATTTTTCCTTAGCAATAAAGTGTGTGAGGACATGGTCCACACCAAGAGGCAGGTTCAGTGAGGAAAGTGGGGTGCTGGGATCCTCATGCCATATGTCAATGAAGTTGAGGATCATCTTGGGATCCAGCATAAGAGGAACAAAGTTTCCTTTGGCTATTGCAGCCCTTTGCTGACTTTCTCTAATGATTCCTTCCAATTCTTCATCATCAGCCTCATCATCAGCCTCAGATCCTGAGGGTACGTTCACTATAGATTTGATAGTGTGAGGACTTGGTCTTTGAACTCGTCCAGCAGTTTTCTTCAGCTTCAACATAGTAGGACTTTTTGAAGGCTTTGCTTGAGGAATCTGAAGTGATGATTTTGAAGTTGAATACTTTGACTTCACAGCAGATTTCTTCACAATTGATTTCTTCGGAGCACTAGCAAAGGTTTCGGTAGTGGCAGCAGCAGCAGAGTCTTCATTGAATTTCTTCACAACCCCTTTTGCTTTCTTTGCTAGCTTGGCTTGCTGTCTTTCCCATTCATGAGGAAAGTCATCACCAGTCTTGAGACTTGTGGGATCAGCAGTTTGGTTTGGAGCCAAGGGTGGCCTGTTGCAAGGGGGTTTAACTGCGAATTTCTTCATATACTTGGGAGTGACATAGCGATATGCTTTCCACTCCTTGCCCATCTCCTCTCAATTTTCTGTATGCGAAACTTTCTCTGATTTGTTGTTTCCTTGCCATGAGTTTCTTCATCTAGAGTGCAATATTCCTCATACAAGTCATCATGTATCTCAAACGCAGTCTGAACTTCAGGTTTCTTTCCACCTTTCTATGGCTTCTTCCCATCAGCCATTTTCTTCGGCTGAGGATTCTGAACTTGAGGATTCTGAAGATGTACACAATTTTTCCTCAAGAAATGCTACAAATGAGTTAACTTGATGAGAACCTAGTGATTCATCAGCGGACATGTTTGTACCTGTGAACAAAGTATAGGTGCGAGGAATTTGAAGAGGTCATATGCGTTCTCAGAAGTTTTTCAAAAACATCAAGTGTGAGGAATTTGACCATGGGTGTCTTGAGGATTTTCACTAAGTGTTCTTCGTCTTAGGTTCCAGAGTTGTGCAAATTTTGAGGATCCACACAACTGAGGAATCTTGAAGAAAAACATAACTTAGGAAAAACATCAAGTGTATGAACATGTAACGTGCTTTAGAATGAGATTCTTGAAGAATAAACACCTTTGAGGAAATTCTGGACAACTTGAAGATCAAACAAGGGCAGTAAAAACAGATTTAATTTACCCTAATGAAGAAAACAACAAACTGAGAGAAGAAACGAGGAAGTTGGTCCGTCCAGATCTCCCACGCCCTAGCTTGGTATAGGGAGACAACTACAACGGTGGCGGGGTGAAGACTTCCGCGGCCAATGCGAGTACGATGATAGCGAGGTTGAGGCAGTGAAGCTCTTCCACACCAACGATGATGACTTTAGCGGCAGCGCTACGTCAGAGATCGGGAGAGAGTAGGAGTGAGGAGTAACCGAGCACAGTGAAAGGAAAGGGGTATTTATAGAGGAGGTGAAAATCAATCTGTCTAAAGAATTTGGACTAGATTGCCCCTGACCCTTGCTCTCCTCACGACATGTGTCACCCATGTTCTGAGTTGTGGCAATAGTGGAGGACCGTGGGTTAACCAGTCGTGGGAATCGGAACAGTTTGAGCGGGAAACACCGAAAATTTTGATAGTGAAAATTTTAAAGTTTCCGTTCGCAAATTCTTCAGCTGTCAAGGACACAATGAAGACTTTGAACGAGTTTCAAAGAAGAACGCATATGAAGAATTTGTGAACAGACTGGGTTGAGTTTAGCATAGAGGGGGAAAGGGTCCAATCACATTCACTTAGATGAAAATCAACTTGAAGAATTAGCAATAAGTGAATGCTGTTGAGGACATTGAAAACTCAAAGATATATATATATATATAGTCAATGAAGAACATGAGTTTCATAGTTTGAAGAATTTGAAAATTTGATGAATTTAAAAATTTGAGGAATTTGCAAACTTGAGGAATTTAAAAATTCGAAGAATTTGCAAAATGATGGAAAACTCAACTTTGAAGAATTTCAACTATGGTTGGTGGTGTGACCCACCGTATAAGAATGATGATTTCTGACACCGCGTACAATTGTCGTAGGGTTCTGAGAATCAAATTCTTCATTAATTTCTTCACACTTAGAGGGTTATTCTTCATTGATTGAAGAAAAATGTTACTTTCTGTGTTGCACATCTAAGTCATCAATTTTGCATAAATGTTAGGATGTGTGTCCTTTTTCAAAGAACATTCGAAGATTCTAAGATATTTAGATCATACCGCAACTTGCAAAATCTCTTTTCATCCAAGGGCTTTGTGAAGTTATCGGCCAGTTGTTCTTTAGTAGGGATGTGGTCGATGGAGATGTTTCCCTTGACTACATGATCTCGAAGAAAATGATGACGAATCTGGATGTGCTTGGTCTTGGAATGCTGAACTGGGTTGTAAGCAATCTTGATGGCGCTCTCGTTGTCGAAGTAGAGAGGCACATTATTCACCTTGATGCCATAGTCCTTTTGGGTTTGCTTCATCCATAGCAACTGAGCGCAACATGAACCAGCAACAATGTACTCAGCTTCAGCAATAGTTAGTGACACACAATTTTGCTTCTTTGAGGACCAGTAGACTAAGGATTGTCCGAGGAAATGACATGTGCCTAAGGTTGACTTGCGATCCACACGATCTCCAGCATAGTTAGCATCAGAGTATCCGACGAGGTGAAGATTTGAGCCCTTGGGATACCATAATCTAAGCATTGGTATGTGAGCTAAGTATCGAAGAATATGTTTCACAGCCTTATGGTGTGATTCCTTCGGTGTTGCTTGGAATCGAGCACACATGCAAACACTCAGCATAATATCAGGCCTAGATGCACACAGATACAATAAAGAGCCAATCATGGAGAGTTATACCTTCTGATCGAGATCTTTACCATTTTCGTCAGTGCAGAGGTGGCCTTTTGAAGGCATTAGAGTTTTGACGCCTTTGCAATCTTGCATGTCGAATTTCCTCAGAACATCCTTGAGGTATTTCTCTTGAGAGATGAAGATGCCATTGTCTTGTTGACGAATTTGAAGACCTAAGAAGAATTTCAACTCTCCCATCATAGACATTTGATATTCTTCACTCATCATATAGGCAAATTCATCACTATAACGTTTGTCAGTACAGCCAAAGATTATATCATCTATATATATTTGGCATATGAATAGTTCATTGTCTGCTACTTCAGAGTGTCGTACCATGCCCGAGGGGCCTGCTTGAGGCCATAAAGGGCCTTGTTGAGTCTGAAGACTTTGTCAGGATGCTTAGGGTCTTCAAAACCTGGGGGTTGAGCAACATATACTTATTCCTCAAGCTTACCATTGAGGAATGCACTTTTCACATCCATTTGATATAAGATGATAACATGATGGTTAGCATAAGCAAGCAATATGTGAATAGCTTCAAGTCTAGCAACAGGTGCAAAAGTTTCATTAAATTCAATTCCTTCAACCTGTGTGTAGCCCTGAGCTACAAGACGAGCCTTATTTCTTACCACAAGGCCATTTTCATCTTGCTTGTTGTGGTAGATCCATTTGGTACTTGTGATGTTGTGCTTGCGAGGATCTGGCCGCTTGACAAGTTCCTACACGTTGTTGAGCTTGAATTGATGCAATTCCTCTTGCATAGCTTGAATCCACTCAGGCTCCTTGAATGCTTCATCAACTTTGGTGGGCTCTATGATAGACACAATAGCAAAGTGCCCACAAAAGTTAGTCAAATTTGAAGCTCTTGAGCGAGTGAGGGGACCTGGTGCATTGATGGCGTCGATGATTTTGTCAATCTGCACTTCATTTGCAACTCTTGGATCAGGAGGTTAACGTGGCTGAGGATTTTCTTCAGCATCATTTTCTTCAGGTGTATCAGCATGAATGTCTTCAGTGGTTGGAATAACTTCTTCAGTGGGTATGACATCTTTAGTAGCCTTCAGCTTAATTGATTCTTCAGGAGATTTTTCATCTAGCACAGGAGGTAGGTTCTCGCTTTGCAAGCAGTTAGTTTCATCGAACCTCACATCTACAATTTCAACAACATTGTGGTGGTAGGTGTTGAAGACTCTATAGGTGTGCGAGTCCTTTCCGTAACAAAGCATAAAACCTTCATGTGCTTTTGGTGCAAATTTAAAACTATTATGAGGATCTCTAATCCAGCATTTTGCACCGAAGACTTTGAGATAACTTACATTGGGTTTCTAGCCAGTCATAACTCATATGAAGTCTTCTTGAAGAATTTTTGAAGATATACCCTGTTGATGATGTGGCATGTTGTATCAATTGCTTCAGGCCAGAAGCGACGAGGGGTCTTGTATTCATCAAGCATGGTGCGAGCCATCTCAACAAGAGTCATGTTCTTGCGTTCCACGATGTTGTTCTGTTGAGGAGTATATGGGGCAGGTAACTCATGAGTAATACCAAGTTCATCAAGATATTCATCAAGATTGGTGTTCTTGAACTCAGTCCCATTATCACTCCTGATATGCTTGATCTTGACGCCGAAGTTCGTGGAGGCCCTTGAAGCAAATCATCTAAAGACATCCTACACTTCAGACTTGTACAAAATAATATGCACCCAAGTGTAACGAGAGTAATCATCAACAATGACAAAGCCATACAATCTTAGTGTGTAATAATGAGTGGGGCCAAAGAGGTCCATGTGAAGCAATTCAAAGGGTCGAGTCGTGGTCATGATTGTCTTTGAGGGATGCTTGGATCTAGTCATCTTCCCAGACTCACATGCACCACAAAGGTGATCCTTGAGGAATTTGACACCTTCAATGCCAATGACGTGCTTTTTCTTCACGAGTGTGTACAAGTTCCTCATACCAGCATATCCAAGTCGTCGATGCCACAACCAGCCTTCTGAGGATTTTGCAAGTAGCCATGTGGCAGGCTGAGGACCTGTAGAGAAATCAAAAATATACAAGTCTCCTTTCCTAAAGCCTTCAAAGACTTTGGAATTGTCAGATTACATGATGAGAACACATAGATATTTTCCAAATACGACAACCATATCAAGATCACAAAGCATTCAGACAGACATAACGTTGAACCCGAGGGATTCGACAAGCATCACCTTATCCATGTGTCGGTCCTTTGAGATTGCAACCTTACCTAGACCCAATACCTTGCTTTTTTCCTTTGTCAGCATAGGTGATATGCTTCAGATGAGATGGAGCAAGTGGCAAATTCATTAGTAGATTGTGCTTTAGTAGTCCACTCGAACTTGTCAAACCTTTTCATCAATCCGTAAAGAGGCAGAGCCTTTTCACTGAGTCTTGAGATGAATCGGCTCAGGGCCACAAGGCAAACTGTCAACCTTTGCACGTCATGCAGGTGTTCTGGTTGCATCATTCGGACTATGGCGCCGATTTCTTCTAGATTGGCATCGATCCCATGTTTGGAAACAAGGGAACCGAGCAACTTTCCCGCAGGCACTCCGAATGTGCACTTGGCTAGATTCAACTTTATTCCGAAGAATCGTAGGTTCATAAAGGATTCAACAACGTCAACAGGAGGTCGGAACCTTTCCTAGACTTGACCACGATATAGTCCTTATAAGCTTCTAGGTTCCGACTAATCTGCCTTCGCAAGCATTTGTGAATCATGTGCTGGAAAGTAGCGCCAGCATTTTTCAGGCCGAATGGCATTGTGACGTAGCAGAAACACCCGAATGGGGTGATGAAGGCTGTTTTTATTTCATCAGGGTCATACATTCAGATCTGGTGGTACCCATAGTATGCATCAAGGAATGACATGCGTTCGCATCTGGAAGTAGAGTCCACTATTTGATCTATACGTGATTAAGGAAACTGATCTTTCGGCCATGCCCGATTGAGGTGTTGGAATTCAATACACACACGAAGTGATTTGTCCTTCTTAGGCACTAGAACGGCATTCGCGAGCCACACGGAGTGGTATACCTCGCGAATAAATTCAGCAACTAAGAGCTGAGCTATTTATTCACCACTCGCCTTGCGCTTCTCGACGGAAGATCGACGCAAGTACTCTTTGACTGCTTGACCTTGGAATTGGTTCGGACTCGGTGCCCAGCCAGTTCCGTGGGAACACCGGGCATGTCAGACGGCTTCCATGCAAAGATTTCGCAGTGCTCACCGAGGAACTGGATTAGCTCGGCTTCCTATTTCTCTCCAAGTGATGTGGAGATGTTTGTCGGCGTGGTGCTTGGATCAGTCAAGTGAACATGGACGTGCTTGGTTTGGCCAGCCAACTAAAAAGCCGACTCGGAAGCTGGCCATTTCGACCTAAGAAAGTCAGTTGTGCCCACCTCTTTCTTGTATCCTTCGAGCTCAACCGCAAGCACCTGGTCGTTGGCAATCTTGGAACCCTGCTATAGGCATTCCTCAGCTATCTTTTGGTCGCTTGTCAGAGTGATCACGCCATTCGGCCCTGGCATCTTTAACTTCAGATACACGTAACATGGTCTGCCGATGAAATGTGCTTAAGCCGGCCTGACCAGGATGGCATGATAAGCGTTGCAGAAATCCACCACCTTGAAGGTCTGCTGCTCTTTCCAGAAGTTCTTTTTGCTTTTTCCAAACATTACATCCAGAGATATCTGACCAAGTGATTCTGATTTATTCCCATGGAAATGCATGTTCCTCTTGCTCATTTGGGACATCGGGATGCCCATCGCCTTGAGCGTGTCGCCATATATTATGTTGAGCCTGCTGCCTCCGTCCATCAAGACCTTACATAGTTGGATGTCATTCACAGCTGGGTCAACGGCCAGTGCCTTCCTCGTTGGGGTTGCTATATGAGGCGGATAGTCGAACTGATCAAAAGTAATCGGAGTCTTCTCCAATTGAGGTGTTTGGTGGCAGTCAGAACTGCCATGTTGACTTCCCGATTGACAACCTTCAACCGTCACTTACTCTCGATGCCAGCAAAGATCACCAGGACCTTGTCGATTGGTGGGTACTCAAGAGAACCCTCTTCTTCCTCGATGTCATCTGTCTCATTCAAGGATTCCATGCCCATCTCCTGCTTGATCAGGCGACATTCCCGAGTGGTGTGCTTCGGGAGCACGCCAGCGAAGATCACCAGGACCTTGTCGACTGGTGGGTACTCGGGAAAACCCACTTATTCCTCGGCATCATCTTTCTCATTCAAGGATTCCATGCCCATCTCCTGCTTGACCAGGCGACATTCCCGGGTGGTGTGCTTCGGGAGCACAACATTGCCTTCTTCAGCCATCTTGGTATGAATATGGCAAGGTTGATCAAGAATGTCAGACTTGGAGTCGGACTTTTTCCTGGGAGTCCACTCTTTCTTCTTTTTCTTTGATTTGGGCTTGCCCTGTCCCTGTCCTAGGATAGCCGCCGCTTCCGCCTTACCGGAGGCATCGACCTTTCGCTTCTGTTGTTTTTCCCAGCGTTGCCCCCCGATTGAGGAGTGTCGCCAGCTCGTCCTTTGCCTATATGGAGGCGGTCTTCTTCTTTGCCATTGGCATACTTGTTCGCGATCTCCATGGCCCGACTGAGGGATAGATCCCCATCTCGACCAAACTTCAGAATCAACTCTCGATGTTGATTGCCTTCCTTGAAGGCTCACACGGCCTGATGCTCAGTCACATTTTCGACGGTGTTATGTACCATGGTCCAACGGTGGATGTACTCTTGTAGAGTCTCATTGCTATTTTGGATGCAATGTTGTAGTTTTGCCAGTCCACCCGGGTGCTTGTATGTGCCCTCGAAGTTCTTCACGAACACTTAGACCTTCCTAGCAGCAGATGCAACTAGCGGGTACTTGATTCAGCCAAGCTCGTGCAAATCCTTCCAACATGAGTGGAAGGTGCTTCAACGCAACTTAGTCGTTGCCTCCACCAATCTGAACAATGACTTGGTGTTAGGGAACATTGCATGGGAAATAAAAAAATATCTACACACACGCAAGATCTATCCATGGTGATGAGCATCTACGAGAGGGAGAGTGGATCTACATACCCTTGTAGATCGCTAAGCGGGAAGCGTTAAGAAACACGGTTGATGGAGTAGAACGTCTTCACGATCCAACTCGCCGAGCGTCCCGTGATCCCATCACGATCCATCTCGCGATTCAATCACGATCCGTATCATGATCCCATCATGATCCATCCCGCAATCCCATCACGAATTGTCTCGCGATCTTGATCACGGTCCTTCCGATCTACTGCCAAATGGACGACACCTCTGCGTTCAGCACATGTACAACTCGATGACGATCTCTGCCTTCTTGATCTAGCAAGAGGGCGCGGAGAGGTGGATGAGTTCTCCGGCAGCACGACGGTGTTGTGCCGATGGTGGTGGAGCTATTCCAGCAGGGCTTCGCCTAAGCACCGCTGAAACCAATCTAGAGGAGATACTACGATCTAGAGAAGAGGGCAGCACGTGGCTGTTTTTCTGTGTCTCAAAACCCTCAAAACCTCTAGTATATATAGGAGGAGGGAGGGAGGAGGCTTGGCGCACAAGGGTCCAGCCCTTGGCCTTGTGCAAGGAGGAGAGGAGGAGTCCTCCTCCAATCCTAGTAGGACTAGGACTCTTCCTTCCCACTTGGAAACTCTTTCCACCTTGGCTTTTTTTCTTCTCCTTCCACTCTAGCCGCATGGGCCTCTTGTGGGACTTAGGACGGACCACTAAGGGCTGGTATATCTCTTCCCACAGCCCATGTAGCCTCTTGGGTCGAAATACCCCTCCCGATGGTCCCCCGGTACCCTCTCGGCACTCCCGATACACTACCGATGAGCCCGAAACTTTTTCGGTGACCAAAACAGGACTTCCTATATATCAATATTTACCTCCGGACCATTTCGGAGCTCCTCATGAAGTCCGAGATCTAATCCGGGACTCTTAACAACCTTCGATCACCACCATACATAACTCTATACTATCGAAATGTCACCGAACCTTAAGTGTGCAGACCCTGCGGGTTCGAGAACTATGTAGACACGACCGAGATACCTCTACGGCCAATAACCAATAGCGGGACTTGGATACCCATATTGGTTCCTACATATGCTACGAAGATCTTTATCAGTCGAACCTCTATGTCAAGGATTCAGTCAACCCCGTATGTTGTTCCCTTTGTTCTTCGATATGTTACTTGCCCGAGATTTGATCGTCGGCATCTCCGTACCTAGTTCAAACTCGTTACCGGCAAGTATTTACTCGTTCCTTAATACAATATCCCGTGGCTAACACTTAGTCACATTGCTTGCAAGGCTTATTGTGATGTTGTATTACCGAGTGGGCCCTCGGAGATACCTGTAGAGCACCGATACAGTCACCCAATTTACGTTGCGACGTTTGATACACACAAGGTACTCCTTCGGTGTCAGTGAGTTGCATGATCTCATGGTCATAGGAACAGATACTTGACATGCAGAAAACAGTAGTAATAAACTGACACGATCATATGCTACTTTTGTAGTTTGGGTCTTGTCCATCACATTATTCTCCTAATGATGTGGTCCCGTTATCAAATGACATCTAATGTCCATGACTAGGAAACCATAGCCATTTTTGATCAACAAGCTAGTCTATTAGAGGCATACTAGGGACATGGTGTTGTCTATGTATCTACACATGTATCTGAGTTTCCGATCAATACAATTATAGCATGGATAATAAACGATTATCATGAACAAGGAAATATGATAATAACCAATTTATTATTGCCTCTAGGGCATATTTCCAACAGTCTCCCACTTGCACTAGAGTCAATAATCTAGTTCACATCACCATGTGATTCACATTTGTTATGAATCTAACACCCAATGAGTTTTGGGGTTTGATCATGCTTTGCATGTGAGAGAGGTCTTTTAGTCAACGGGTCTACGACACTCAGATCTGTGTGTACTTTGCAAATCTCTATGTCATACTATAGACACTGCTACCACACTCCACTTGGAGCTATTCCGAATGGATGCTCCACTATACGTATCCGGATTGCTACTAAGAGTCATCCGGATTGGTATTAAAGCTTGGATCGACGTAACTCTTTACGACGAACTCTTTATCACCTCCATAATCGAGAAACATTTCCTTAGTCTTTTAGTTACTAAGGATAATCTTGACCGATGTCCAGTGATCCACTCCTGGATCACTCTTGTACCCCTTGACGGACTCATGGCAAGGCACACATAGGTGCGGTACACAACATGGCATACTATATAGAGCCTATGGCTAAAGCATATGGGACGACCTTCGTCCTTTCTCTTTCTTTTGTCGTGGTCGAGCTTTGAGTCTTACTCAACTTCACACCTTACAAATCAGGCAAGAACTCTTTCTCTGACTGATACATTTTGAACTCTTTCAAAATCTTGTCAAGGTATGTACTCATTGAAAGTCTCATCAAGCATCTTGATATATCTCTATAGATTTTGATGCTCAACAATTAGGTAGCTTTATCTAGGTCTTCCTTTGAAAAACTCTTTTCAAAAAACCGTTTATGCTTTCCAGAAATTCTACATCATTTTCGATCAATCATATGTCAACCACATATGCTTATCAAAAATTCTATAGTGCTCCCACTCACTTTATTGTAAATACAAGTTTCTCATAAACTTTGTATAGACTCAACTACTTTGATCACCTCATCAAAGCATATATTCCAAATCTGAGATGCTTGCTCCAGTCCATAGAAGGATCACTGGAGCTTGCATACCTTTTAGCATCCTTAGGACTGACAAAATGTTGAACTTGGTAGAAACTTCTTTGGGCAAGTCGAGCTTTACAAATAGTGACATTCACCATCAGTGTATGTCTTCATCTTAAAGGTCCATTTGTACTCAACGACCTGCCGTTCAACATGCAAGTCTACCAAAGTCCATGCTTGGTTTTCATACATGGATCCTTTCTCGGATCTCATGGCTCCTAGCCATTTGTCGGAATCTGGGCCCATCATCGCTTCTCCATAGCTCGTAGGCTCATCGTTGTCCAACAACATGACCTCTAAGACAGGGTTGCCGTACCACTGAGGAGCAGTATGTGTCCTTGTTGACCTACGAGGTTTGATAGTAACTTGATTCGAAGCTTCATGATCATCATCATTAACTTCCTCTTCAACTAATGTAGGCTGCACAAAAACAACTTTCTGCGCTGCGCTACTCTCTGGTTGAAACAAAGGTTCAACAACCTCATCAAGTTCTATCTTCCTCCCACTCAATTCTTTCGAGAGAAACTCTTTCTCGAGAAAGGACCCATTTATAGCAACAAACACTTTGTACTAGGGTCTGAGATATAAGGTATACCCAACTGTTCTTAGGGTATTCCATGAAGATGCATTTGTCCGCCTTGGGTCCGAGCTCATTAGGTCGAAACCTTTTTCACATAAGCGTCACAGCCCCAAACATTAAGAAATGACAGCTTAGGTTTCTATCAAACCATAATTCATATGGTGTCATCTCAATGGATTTAGATGGTGCCCTTTTTAAAGTGAATGTAGTTGCTATGACATTCGGACACACCATCACACTATGGTGTTCCAGGTGGCGTGAGTTGTGAAACAACTTTCACATTGTCTAAAGTTGTATACCAAACTCGTAACTCAGATATTCACCTCCACGATCATATCATAGATATTTTTATCTTCTTGTCATGATGATCTTAAACTTCACTCTGAATTTGTTTGAACTTTTCAAATGTTTCAGACTTGTGTTTCATTAGGCAAATATACTCATATATACTCAAATCATCAGTGAAGGTAAGAAAATAACAATATCCACTGCATGTTGCAACACTCATTGGATCGCATACATCAACATGTATTATTTCCAATAAGTTACTAGCCCACTCCATCATACTGAGAACGGGGTCTGTAGCCATCTTGCCCAAGAGGCATGGTCCGCATGTCTCAATCGATTCAAAACCGAATGAGTCCAAAGATCCATCAGCATGGAGTTTCTTCATGCGATTTATACCAATATGACATTTGGCGGCAGTGCCACAAGTATGTGGTACTATCATTATTAACTTTGTATCTTTTGGCATCAATGTTATGAACATGCATATTACTACGATCAAGATTTAACAAACCATTCTCACTGGGTGCATGACCATTGAAGGTATTATTCATGTAAATAGAATAACCATTATTCTCTAACTTAAATGAATAACTGTGTTGCAATAAACACGATCCAATCATGTTCATGCTTAACGCAAACACAAAATAACATTTATTTAGGTTTGTCACTAATCCTGAAGGTAGAGAGAGCGTGCGATGTTGATCACATCAACCTTGGAAACATTTCCAACATACATCATCACCTCACACTTAGCTAGTCTCCGTTTATTCCGTACCTTTTACTTAGAGTTACTAACATTTAGCAACCGAACTGGTATCCTATACCCAGGTGCTACTAGGAGTAATAGAAAGGTACACATCAATAACACGTATATCAAAATATACTTCTGTTGATGTTGCCAGCCTTCTTATCTACCAAGTATCTAGGGTTGTTCCGCTTTAGCGACCGCTCTCCTCACAATAGAAGAACTTAGTCTCGGGTTTTGGTTCAATTTTGGGTTGCTTCACTTGAGAAGCAACTGACTTGCCATCCATGAAGTTTCCCTCCTTTCCCTTTCCCTTCTCGAAACTAGTAGTCTTACTAACCATCAACACTTGATGGTCCTTTTTGATTTCTACCTTCGTGGCATCAAATACCGCGAATAGCTCAGGGATCACTATTTCCATCCCTGGCATTTTATAGTTCATCACGAAGCTCTAGTAGCTTAGTGACAGTGACTTGGAAAACTATATCAATCTCTTTCTTATCTGGAAGATCAACTCCCACTTGATTCAAGCAATTGTAGCACCCAGACAATCTGAGCACATGCTCAACAATTGAGCTATTCTCCTTCATCTTGTAGGCAAAGAATCTTGTTGGAGATCTCATATCTCACAACATGGGCATGAGCCTGAGATCCCAATTTCAGCTCTTAGAACATCTCATATGTTCCATGATGTTCAAAACATTTTTGGGGCCTCAATTATAAGCCATAAAGCATGACGCACTAAACTATCAAGTAGTCATCGAAACGTGCCTATCAGATGTTCATAACATCTACAGACGACGCTAGAGGGGGTGGCGTACCGAGTAGTGCATTAAGGACATAAGCCTTCTGTGCAGCAATAATGACAATCCTCAGATCACGGACCCAGTCCGCAATATTGCCACCATCATATTTCAACTCTATTTCTCTAGGAACATATACAAATTCAAGGGAGCTACAGCATGAGCTAGTAATCTACAACATAATTTGCAAAGACACTACTGACTATGTTCATGGTAATGAGTTCAATTAATCATATTACTTAAGAACTCCCACTCAAATTGACATCCCTCCGGTCATTCGAGTGATACATGATCCAAATTCACCAACTCAAGTCCGATCATCACGTGAGTTGAGGTGGTTTCAATGGTGAACGTCATCATATTGATCATATCTACTATATGACTCATGTTCGACCTTTTGGTCTCTTGTGTTCCAAGGCCATGTCTGTACATGCTAGGCTCGTCAAATTTAACCCGAGTGTTCTGCATGTGCAACACTGGCTTGCACCCGTTGTATGTGAACATAGAGTCTATCACACCCGATCATCACGTGGTGTCTCTGTTGGGGAACGTCGCATGGGAAACAAAAATTTTCCTACGCACACGCAAACCTATCCATGGTGATGAGCATCTACGAGAGGGAGAGTGGATCTACATACCCTTGTAGATCGCTAAGCGGGAAGCGTTAAGAAACGCGGTTGGTGTAGTCGAACATCTTCGCGATCCAAATCGCCGAGCGTCCCGCGATCTCATCACGATCCGTCCCGCGATCCAATCACGATACGTCCCGTGAACTCATCACGATCCGTCCCGCGATCTCATCACGATCCGTCTCACGATCTTGATCACGATCTGTCCCGCGAACTCATCACGATCCGTTCCACGATCTCATCACGAACCGTCTCGCGATCTCGATCACGGTCCTTCCGATCTAGCGCCGAACGGACGGCACCTCCGCGTTCAGCACACGTGCAGCTTGATGACGATCTCCACCGTCTTGATCCAGCAAGAGGAGGTGGATAGGAGAGAGAGTTCACCGGCAGCGTGACGGCGCTCCGGTGATGGTGGTGGAGCAATTCCGGCAGGGCTTCGCCTAAGCGCTGCGGAAAACCGATCTAGAGGAGAAACTGTGCACCGGTGAAACGGGTAGCACGTGGCCGGAAATTCTGTCCAAAAACCACCCAATCCACTAGTATATATAGGAGGAGAGGAGAGGAGAGGCAGCCAAGGCCTTTGGGTCGGCCGAAATAGGAGGTGGGAAGAAATCCTACTTCACCTCCAATCCTAGTTGGAGTAGGATTGCCTCCTATTGGCTGATTTTCCACTTTTTGCTTTAGGACTTTCTCTCCTGCGCCATGGGCCTTTGTGGCTGTTTTCCCAGCCCACTAAGGGCTGGTTATTATTCTCCCACAGCCCATGGACCTCTTGGGGTCGAAATACCCCTCCCGGAGGCCTCCCGGTACACTACCGGCACTCCCGGTACACTACCGGCACTCCCGGTACACTACCGATGAGCCCGAAACTTTTCCGGAAACCAAACTGGGACTTCCTATATATGAATCTTTACCTCCGGACCATTCCGGAGCTCCTCGTGATGTCCGGGATCTCATCCGGGACTCCGAACAAACTTCGGTCACCACCATACATAACTCTACACTACCGAAACGTCACCGAACCTTAAGTGTGCAGACCCTGCGGGTTCGAGAACTATGTAGACATGACCGAGACACCTCTACGGTCAATAACCAATGGCGGGACCTGGACATCCACATTGGTTCCTACATATTCTACGAAGATCTTTTTCGGTCGAACCTCTATGTCAAGGATTTAGTTAATCCCGTATAACGTCCCCTTTGTTCTTCGGTATGTTACTTGCCCGAGATTCGATCGTCGGTATCTCCATACCTAGTTCAACCTCGTTACTGGCAAGTCTCTTTACTCGTTCCGTAATACAAGATCCCGTGACTAACACTTAGCCACATTGCTTGCAAGGCTTGTTGTGATGTTGTATTACCGAGTGGGCCCTGAGATACCTCTCCGTCACACGGAGTAACAAATCCCAGTCTCGATCCATGCCAACTCAACAAACACCATCGGAGATACCTGTAGAGCACCTTTATAGTCACCCAGTTACGTTGCGACGTTTGATACACACAAGGCACTCCTCCGATATCCGTGAGTTGCATGATCTCATGGTCATAGGAACATATACTTGACATGCAGAAAACAGTAGCAATAAACTGACACGATCATATGCTATGTTTGTAGTTTGGGTCTTATCCATCACATCATTCTCCTAATGATGTGATCCCGTTATCAAATGACATCTCATGTCCATGGCTAGGAAACCTTAACCATCCTTTGATCAACGAGCTAGTCCATTAGAGGCATACTAGGGACATGGTTTTGTCTATGTATCCACACATGCATTTAAGTCTCCGATCAATACAATTATAGCATGGATAATAAACGATTATCATGAACAAGGAAATATGATAATAACTAATTTATTATTGCCTCTAGGGCATATTTCCAACAGTCTCCCACTTGCACTAGAGTCAATAATCTAGTTCACATCACCATGTGATTCGCATTGTTATGAATCTAACACCCAATGAGTTTTGGGGCTCGATCATGCTTTGCATGTGAGAGAGGTCTTATAGTCAACGGGTCTGCGATATTCAGATCCGTGTGTACTTTGCAAATCTCTATGTCAAACCGTAAACACTGCTACCACACTCCACTTGGTACTATTTCCAAATGGCTGCTCCACTATACGTATCCAGATTGCTACTACTAGTCATCTGGATAGGTGTTAAAGCTTGCATCGACGTAACTCTTTACGACGAACTCTTTATCACCTCCATAATCAAGAAACATTTCCTTAGTCCTCTGGTTACTAAGGATAATTCCGACCGCTGTCCAGTGATCCACTCCTGGACCACTCTTGTACCCCCTGACAGACTCGTGGCAAGGCACACATAGGTGCGGTACACAGCATGGCATAATATAGAGCCTATGGCTAAGGCATAGGGGACGACATTCATCCTTTCTCTTTCTTCTGCCGTTGTCGAGCTTTGAGTCTCACTCAACTTCACACCTTACAAATCAGACGAGAACTATTTCTCTGGCTGATCCATTTTGAACTCTTTCAAAATCTTGTCAAGGTATGCACTCATTGAAAGTCTCATCAAGCATCTTGATCTATCTCTATAGATTTTGATGCTCAACAATTAGGTAGCTTTATCCAGGTCTTCATTTGAAAAACACTTTTCAAACAACCTTTTATGCCTTCCAGAAATTCTACATTATTTCCGATCAACAATATGTCAACCACATATACTTATCAGAAACTCTATAGTGCTCCCATTCACTTTATTGCAAATACAAGTTTCTCGTAAACTTTGTATAAACTACAAAAACTTTGATCACCTCATCAAAGTGTATATTCCAACTCCGAGATGCTTGCTTCAGTCCATAGAAGGATCACTGAAGCTCTCTCATCTTTTAGCATCCTTAGGACTGACAAAACCTTCTGGTTGTATCACATACAACCTTTCCTTAAGTAAACCGTTAAGGAAACGACGTTTTGACATCCATCTGCCAGATTTCGTAATTGAAAATGCAGCAACTGCTAACATAATTCCAACAGACTTTTAGCATCGCTACGAGTGAGAAAGCCTCCTCGCAGTCAACTCCTTGAACTTGTCACAAACAACTTTGCAACAAGTCGAGCTTTACAAATGGTGACATTTACCATCAGTGTCTGTCTTCATTCTAAAGGTCCATTTGTACTCAACGACCTGCCGTCTAACGAGCAAGTCTACCAAAGTCTATACTTGGTTTTCATAAATGGATCCTATCTCGGATTTCATGGTCTCTAACCATTTGTCGGAATCCGGGCCCATCATCGCTTCTCCATAGCTCGTAGGTTCATCGCTGTCCAACAACATGACCTCGAAGACAGGGTTGTCGTACCGCTTAGGAGCAGTACACATCCTTGTCGACCCACGAAGTTCGATAGTAACTTGATCCTGAAGCTTCATGATCATCATCATTAACTTCCTCTTCAACTAACGTAGGCTTCACAGAAACATCTTTCTGCGCTGCGCTACTCTCTGGTTGAACAAAGGTTTAACAACCTCATCAAGTTCTATCTTCCTCCCACTCAATTCTTTCGAGAGAAACCTTTCCTCGAGAAAGGATCCGTTTTAGTAACAACCACTTTGCACTCGGATCTGAGATAGAAGGTTCACCCAACTGATCTTAGGGTATTCTATGAAGATGCATTTGTCCGCCTTGGGTTCGACCTCATTAGGTGAAAACATTTTTCACACAAGTGCCGCAGCCCCAAGTATTAAGAAACGACAGCTTAGGTTTCTATCAAACCATAATTCATATGGTGTCATCTCAACGGATTTAGATGGTGCCCTATTTAAAGTGAATGTAGTTGTCTCTAATGCATAACCCCAAAATTATAGTAGTAAAACGACAAGAGACATCATAGCACGCACCATGTCCAATAGAGCATAACTATGATGTTCGGACACACCATCACACTATGGTGTTCCAGGTGGCGTTTAGTTGTGAAACAACTTTCACATTGTCTTAAGTTGTATGCCAAACTCGTGACTCAGATATTCACCTCCACGATCATATCGCAGTCATTTTTATCTTCTTGTCACGATGATCTTTAAACTTCACTCTGAATTTGCTTGAACCTTTCAAACGATTCAGACTTGTGTTTCATTAAGTAAATATACACTATATCTACTCAAATCATCAGTGAAGGTAAGAAAATAATGATATCCACTGCACACTACAAGACTCACTAGATTGCATACATCAACATGTATCATTTCCAATGAATCACTTGCCCGCTCCATCCAACGGGGTCCTTTAGTCATCTTGCCCAAGAGGCATGGTTCGCATGTCTCAACCGATTCGAAATCGAATGAGTCCAAATATCCATCAGCATGGAGTTTCTACATGCGCTTTATACCAATATGACATTTAGCGGCAGTGCCACAAGTATGTGGTACTATCATTATTAACTTTGTATCTTTTGACATCAATGTTATGAACATGTGTAATACTACGATCAAGATTTCAACAAACCATTCTCACTGGGTGCATGACCATTGAAGGTATTATTCATGTAAACAGAATAACCATTATTCTCTAACTTAAATGAATAACCGTATTGCAATAAACATGATCTAATCATGTTCATGCTCAACGCAAAACACCAAATAACATTTATTTAGGTTCGTCACTAATCCTGAAGGTAGAGAGAGCGTGCGATTTTGATCACATCAACCTTGGAAACACTTCCAACACATATCGTCACCTCACCCTTAGCTAGTTCTCCGTTTATTCCGTAGCTTTTATTTCGAGTTACTAACATTTAGCAACCGAACCGGTATCCAATACCCAGGTGCTACTAAGAGTACTAGCAAGGTACACATTAGTAACTCGTATATCAAATATACTTCTATCAATGTTGCCAGCCTTCTTATCTACCAAGTATCTAGGGTTGTTCCGCTTCAGCGACCTCTCACCTCATAATAGAAGCACTTAGTCTCGGGTTTGAGTTCAACTTTGGGTTGCTTCACTGGAGCAGCAACTGACTTGCTATCCATGAAGTTTCCCTCCTTGATCTTGCCCTTTTCGAAACTAGTGGTTTGATTAACCATCAACACTTGACGCTCCTTCTTGATTTCTACCTTCGCGGTGTCAAACATCGCGAACAGCTCAGGGATCAATACTTCTATCCCTGGTGTATTATAGTTCATCACTTAAGTTCTAGTAGCTTTAGTGACAGTGACTTGGAGAACTATATCAATCACTATCTTATCTGGAAGATCAACTCCCACTTGATTCAAGCGATTGTAGTACCCAGACAATCTGAGTACATGCTCAACGATTGAGCTATTCTCCTTCATCTTACAGGCAAAGAATCTTGTTGGAGATCTCATATCTCGCAACACAGGCACAAGCCTGAGATCACAATCTCTGCCCCTAGAACATCTCATATGTTCCGTGACGTTCAAAACGTTTCGGAGCCTCAATTCTAAGCCGTAATGCATGACGCACAAAACTATCAAGTAGTCATCGAAACGTGCCTGTCAGATGTTCACAACATCTATAGACGACGCTAGAGGGGGTGGCGCACCGAGCGGTGCATTAAGGACATAAGCCTTCTGTGCAGCAATGAGGACAATCCTCAGATCACGGACCCAGTCCGCAATATTGCTACCAACATCTTTCAATTCTATTTCTCTAGGAACATATAAAAATACAAGGGAGCCACAACGCGAGCTAGTAATCTACAACATAATTTGCAAAGACACTTTGACTATGTTCATGATAATGAGTTCAATTAATCATATTATTTAAGAACTCCCACTCAAATTGACATCCCTCCGATCATTCGAGTGATACATGATCCAAATTCACCAACTCAAGTCCGATCATCACGTGAGTTGAGGTGGCTGCAATGGTGAACATCATTATGTTGATCATATCTACTATATGACTCATGTTCGACCTTTCGGTCTCTCGTGTTCCGAGGCCATGTCTGTACATGCTAGGCTCGTCAAGTTTAACCCGAGTGTTCTGCGCGTGCAAATCTGGCTTGCACCCGTTGTATGTGAACGTAGAGTCTATCACACCCGATCATCACGTGGTGTCTCAACACGACGAACTTTCGCAACGGTGCACACTCGGGGAGAACACAGTTCATCTTGAAATTCAAGTGAGGGATCACCTTATAATGCTACCGCCGTACTAAGCAAAACAAGGTGCATAAAAGGATTAACATCTCATGCAATTCATAAGTGACATGATATGGCCATGAACTTGTGTTTAAGATCTCCATCTTCGAAACACCGGCATGATCTCCATCGTCACCGGCACAACACCATGATCTCCATCATCTTGATCTCCATCAATGTGTTGCCATTGGGGTTGTGGCGCCAGCCCTGCTTCTACTTCTATTGCTACTGCTTAGCGATAAAGTAAAGCATTACATAGCGCTTAATGATTGACACGCAGGTCATACAATAATTAAAGACAACCCTATGGCTCCTGCCGGTTGCCGTACTCAACGACATGCAAGTCGTGAAATTCTATACATCACATGATCATCTCATACATCACATATATCTCATCATGTAATTGGCCATATCACATCACAACATACCCTGCAAAAACAAGTTAGACGTCCTCTAATTGTTGTTGCATGTTTTACGTGGCTGCTATGGGTATCTAGCAAGAACGATTCTCACCTACGCATAAACCACAACGGTGATACACTAGTTTGCTTTTCAACCTTCTCAAGGACCGCCTTTGTCGAATCCGATCCAACTAAAGTGAGAGAAACTGTCACCCGCAAGCCATCTAGGCAACAAGTTGCGTCGAGGGAACCGGTCTCTCGTAAGCGTACGAGTAATGTTGGTCCGGGCCGCTTCATCTCACAATCCCGCTGAACCAAAATACGACCAAGGGAGGAAGCAATCTAAGCATCAACGCCCACAAACCTTTTGTGTTCTACTCGAGATCTCATCGAACCATCAACCTAGCTCATGATGCCACTGTTGGGGAACGTCGCATGGGAAACAAAAATTTTCCTACGCACACGCAAACCTATCCATGGTGATGAGCATCTACGAGAGGGAGAGTGGATCTACATACCCTTGTAGATCGCTAAGCGGGAAGCGTTAAGAAACGCGGTTGGTGTAGTCGAACATCTTCGCGATCCAAATCGCCGAGCGTCCCGCGATCTCATCACGATCCGTCCCGCGATCCAATCACGATACGTCCCGTGAACTCATCACGATCCGTCCCGCGATCTCATCACGATCCGTCTCACGATCTTGATCACGATCTGTCCCGCGAACTCATCACGATCCGTTCCACGATCTCATCACGAACCGTCTCGCGATCTCGATCACGGTCCTTCCGATCTAGCGCCGAACGGACGACACCTCCGCGTTCAGCACACGTGCAGCTTGATGACGATCTCCACCGTCTTGATCCAGCAAGAGGAGGTGGATAGGAGAGAGAGTTCACCGGCAGCGTGACGGCGCTCCGGTGATGGTGGTGGAGCAATTCCGGCAGGGCTTCGCCTAAGCGCTGCGGAAAACCGATCTAGAGGAGAAACTGTGCACCGGTGAAACGGGTAGCACGTGGCCGGAAATTCTGTCCAAAAACCACCCAATCCACTAGTATATATAGGAGGAGAGGAGAGGAGAGGCAGCCAAGGCCTTTGGGTCGGCCGAAATAGGAGGTGGGAAGAAATCCTACTTCACCTCCAATCCTAGTTGGAGTAGGATTGCCTCCTATTGGCTGATTTTCCACTTTTTGCTTTAGGACTTTCTCTCCTGCGCCATGGGCCTTTGTGGCTGTTTTCCCAGCCCACTAAGGGCTGGTTATTATTCTCCCACAGCCCATGGACCTCTTGGGGTCGAAATACCCCTCCCGGAGGCCTCCCGGTACACTACCGGCACTCCCGGTACACTACCGGCACTCCCGGTACACTACCGATGAGCCCGAAACTTTTCCGGAAACCAAACTGGGACTTCCTATATATGAATCTTTACCTCCGGACCATTCCGGAGCTCCTCGTGATGTCCGGGATCTCATCCGGGACTCCGAACAAACTTCGGTCACCACCATACATAACTCTACACTACCGAAACGTCACCGAACCTTAAGTGTGCAGACCCTGCGGGTTCGAGAACTATGTAGACATGACCGAGACACCTCTACGGTCAATAACCAATGGCGGGACCTGGACATCCACATTGGTTCCTACATATTCTACGAAGATCTTTTTCGGTCGAACCTCTATGTCAAGGATTTAGTTAATCCCGTATAACGTCCCCTTTGTTCTTCGGTATGTTACTTGCCCGAGATTCGATCGTCGGTATCTCCATACCTAGTTCAACCTCGTTACTGGCAAGTCTCTTTACTCGTTCCGTAATACAAGATCCCGTGACTAACACTTATCCACATTGCTTGCAAGGCTTGTTGTGATGTTGTATTACCGAGTGGGCCCTGAGATACCTCTCCGTCACACGGAGTAACAAATCCCAGTCTCGATCCATGCCAACTCAACAAACACCATCGGAGATACCTGTAGAGCACCTTTATAGTCACCCAGTTACGTTGCGACGTTTGATACACACAAGGCACTCCTCCGATATCCGTGAGTTGCATGATCTCATGGTCATAGGAACATATACTTGACATGCAGAAAACAGTAGCAATAAACTGACACGATCATATGCTATGTTTGTAGTTTGGGTCTTATCCATCACATCATTCTCCTAATGATGTGATCCCGTTATCAAATGACATCTCATGTCCATGGCTAGGAAACCTTAACCATCCTTTGATCAACGAGCTAGTCCATTAGAGGCATACTAGGGATATGGTTTTGTCTATGTATCCACACATGCATTTAAGTCTCCGATCAATACAATTATAGCATGGATAATAAACGATTATCATGAACAAGGAAATATGATAATAACTAATTTATTATTGCCTCTAGGGCATATTTCCAACAGTCTCAACACGAGGAACTTTCGCAACGGTGCACACTCGGGGAGAACACAATTGATCTTGAAATTTTAGTGAGGGATCACCTTATAATGCTACCATCGTCCTAAGCAAAACAAGGTTCATAAAAGGATTAACATCACATGCAAATCATAAGTGACATGATATGGCCATGAAGTTGTGCTTTTGATCTCCATCCTTAAAGCACCGACATGATCTCCATCGTCACCGGCATGACACCATGATCTCCATCATCTTGATCTCCATCAATGTGTCGCCATCGGGGTTGTCACTCCCACCATGCTTCTACTACTACTGCTACCGCTTAGCGATAAAGAGCATTACATAACGCTTAATGATTGACACTCAGGTCATACAATAATTAAAGACAAACCTATGGCTCATGCCGGTTACCGTACTCATCAATATGCACGTCGTGATATTCTATAAAATACATGATCATCTCATACATCACATATATCTCATCATGTAATTGGCCATATCACATCACAACATACCCTGCAAAAACAAGTTAGACGTCCTCTAATTGTTGTTGCAAGTTTTACGTGGCTGCTATGGGTATCTAGCAAGAATAATTCTCACCTACGCAAAACCACAATGGTGATACATAAATTTATTTTCAACCTTCTCAAGGACCGCCTTTGTCGAATCCGATCCAACTAAAGTAGGAGAAACAGACACCCGCCAACCATCTTTGTGCAAGGAAGTTACACGTCAGTCGATGGAACCGGTCTCTCGTAAGCGTACGAGTAAGGTTGGTCCGAGCCGCTTCATCCCACAATACCACTGAACCAAAACATGACCAAGGGAGGAAGCAATCTAAGCATCAACGCCCACAAAATCTTTGTGTTCTACTCGAGATCTCATCTACACATAGACCTAGATCTGAAACCAGTGTGAGGAACATTGCATGGGAAATAAAAAAATTCCTACGCACACGCAAGATCTATCCATGGTGATGAGAATCTACGAGAGGGAGAGTGGATCTACATAGCCTTGTAGATCGCTAAGCGGGAAGCGTTAAGAAACGCGGTTGATGTAGTCAAACGTCTTTGCGATCCAAATCGCCAAGCGTCCCTCGATCCCATCACAATCCATCTCGCGAACCAATCACGATCTATCCCGTGATCCCATCACGATCCGTCTCGCAATCCCATCAAGAATTGTCTCACGATCTTGATCACGGTCCTTCCGATGTAGTGCCGAACGGATGGCACCTCCGCGTTCATCACACGTACAGCTCGATGATGATCTCCGCCTTCTTGATCCAGCAAGAGGGAGTGGAGAGGTTGATGAGTTCTCCGGCAACGCGACGGCATTGCGGCGATGGTGGTGGAGCTATTCCAGTAGGGCTTCGCCTAAGCACCGTTGAAACCAATCTAGAGGAGAAACTACGATCTAGAGAAGAGGGCATCACGTGGCTGTTTTTCTGTGTCTCAAAATCCTCAAAAACTCTAGTATATATAGGAGGAGGGAGGGAGGAGACTTGGAACACAAGGGGACAGCCCTTGGCCTTGCGCAAGGAGGAGAGGAGGAGTCGTCCTCCAATCCTAGTAGGACTAGGACTCTTCCTTCCCACTTGGAAACTCTTTCCACCTTGGCTTTTTTTCCTTCTCCTTCAACTCCATCCGCATAGGCCTCTTGTGGGACTTAGGCCAGCCCACTAAGGGATGGTATAACTATTCCCACAGCCCATGTATCCTCTTGGGTCGAAATACCCCTCCCGATGGTCCCCCGGCACCCTCCGGGCACTCCCGGTACACTACCGATGAGCCCAAAACTTTTCCGGTGACCAAAACAGAACATCCTATATATCAATCTTTACCTCCAGACCATTCTGGAGCTCCTCGTGATGTCCGGGATCTCATCTGGGACTCCGAACAACCTTCGGTCAGCACCATACATAACTCTATACTACCGAAACGTTACCGAACCTTAAGTGTGCAGACCCTACGGGTTCGAGAACTATGTACACATGACCGAGACACCTCTACGGTCAATAACCAATAGCGGGACCTGGATGCCCATATTGGTTCCTACATATTCTACGAAGATCTTTATCGGTCGAACCTCTGTGTCAATGATTCAGTCAATCCCGTATGCTATTCCCTTTGTTCTTCGGTATGTTACTTGCTCGAGATTCGACCGTCGGCATCTCCATACATAGTTCAACCTCGTTATCGGCAAGTCTCTTTACTCATTCCGTAATACAAGATCACGTGGCTAACACTTAGTCACATTGCTTTCAAGGATTATTGTGATGTTGTATTACCGAGTGGGCCCTGAGATACCTCTCCGTCACACGGAGTAACAAATCCCAGTCTTGATCCATGCCAACCCAAGAGACACCCTCGAAGATACCTTTAGAGCACCTTTATAGTCACCCAGTTACGTTGCGACATTTTATACCCACAAGGTACTCCTCCGGTGTCAGTGAGTTGCATGATCTCATGGTCATAGGAACACATACTTGACATGCAGAAAATGGTAGCAATAAAATGACACGATCATATGCTACATTTGTAGTTTGGGTCTTGTCCATCACATCATTCTCCTAATGATGTGATCCCATTATCAAATGACATCTCATGTCCATGAGTAGGAAACCATATCCATCTTTGATCAACAAGCTAGTCTATTAGAGGCATACTAGGGACATGGTGTTGTCTATATATCCACACATGTGTGTGAGTTTCTGATCAATACAATTATAGCATGGATAATAAACGATTATCATGAACAAGAAAATATGATAATAACCAATTTATTATTGCCTCTAGGGCATATTTCCAACACTCGGTAGTCCTCGAGCCATGTTTCTGGCTTTGCTTCACCATTAAACTTGCCAATTCCCGTCGCTAACCGGGAATTGGAGGGAAGTCAGCCTCCCGAATGTATCTGCTAAAGCATCCAAGACTAGACGCCCCCTAGTCGCTCACTCGGTCCCTGTTATCCTTGTTCCGATCAACCACTTGTTGAGTGATGATGGACGTGGCATTGAACTGCATGGTCTCTGGCCATTTTCTCCATGGCCCCTCTGTCGGACAGGGCTTTTTTCACGATCTCTTATGTTAGGCTGACCGCCATCGTAGGGACGTTGGTTGTACGAACCGCCCCTCGGAGGGGGTGTCCGACTAACGTCGTGGTCGTCGCGCCAACACCCTCCGTACGGACCTCTCTGAAGAGGAGGAGTTTGCTGGTCCTTCCTTGGCATGACAGGACTGTGAACTGATTGACTGTGTCGGCCCGAACTGACTTGTTGTGAATACGCTGACGAGATTGCGATACCTTAGAGTTTTGCTGCATAGCTATTTTCAGCAGGGCTTGGATCTCCCGAATACCCTCGTCGGTGACCGAATCAGGCGGCTGGATCGAATCGACGATCCGAGTGGCCGTGGCTAGGTTCAACAACGGCATGCGGATCACCGAGATGTTGTACAGCCGGTCTTCTAGGAAAATGAAAGCACATTTGCTCCCTTGGTAGTTTTGGTAATTTATAACAACATATAAGTCATTGAACTAATGTTTCCACCAAGTATATTTCAGGAAATGTTCAATGATAGGATTCGGAAAAGAATTGTGGAGATCGTGGAATACCCCAAGATGCAAGGAAATAGGTTGGCAAATCTTCAAGCAAGAGGACTCTACATTTTATATTTGTGAGAAATCATTTTGAATCCATAGGAAAGCCAATACTATTAAAAGGGGGTAAGGTTTTGTTGGTGAACAAAATGCTCATACGTGCACAAGTGATAGTCACCAAAAACACCCACAAACTCTCCCACAAAAGTCCGTCCAAAGACAAATATTCCAAATCGGTTCAACCAACATTTCCATCCCGGTGCCACCGATTCTCAACCTCAGACAGACTCAGCCAAACCCTAGCCACTTCGATGCAACCGATTCCATACCGGTGCCACCAAGTTTAGATTGCCAACTTTTTGTTATGCAAATTCACAATATCGGTACCATCGATATTGTTGGATTGGCATCACCGAGAATGGCAATCTAACAATTGGACACCTTATCGGTGCAACCGAGTTTCCTATATCGGTCTCACCGAGATTCAAAAGTTGCCACCTTTTGGTCACTTCGGTACCAACCAGATTAACACATCAGTGTCACCGAGTCGGTTATTTTGTGTGTAACAATTGGATTTTTGGGGATGCCTATATATACCCCTTCACCACCACCTACTCGGTAGAGAAGCACACATGACTATTCCATACCTATCCTATCAGATTTTCTGAGAGAGAACTACCTACCCTTGTGTTGAGGTCAAGATCTTCCACTCCAACCATATGGATCTTGATTTCTAGTCTCCCCAAGTTGCTTTCCACCAATCCCATCTCTTCCACCAAGCCAAATCTATGAGAGAGTGATTGTGTGTTGAGGAGTCTATCATCTTGAAGCACAAGAGCAAGGAGTTCATTGTCATTACCGAGCCTATTACCTTTTGGAGGGTGGTGCCTCCTAGATTGGTTAGGTGTCGCTTGGGAGCCTCCTACTTCGTGTTGTGGCATTGAACCAAGAAGTTTGTACAGGCAAGGAGATCGCCTACTTCGTGAAGATCTACCCATAGTGAGGCTAGTCCTTTGTGGACGGAAGCCGTTATCGAATAGTCAAGGTTGCTACTTCGTGGACCCTTATGGGTGGAGCCCTACGTGGACTCTCGCGAATGTTGCCCTCCGTGGGTTGAAGACTCCATAAACGTGGATGTACGATAGCACCACCTATTAGAACCACAAGAAAAATCATCATGTCCACAACTGCGTTTGATCTTCCTACCCTATCCCTTCTACTCATGCTTGTTGCTATTTTCCACTGCTATACTCTTAGACATGCATGTGTAGGGTGTACTTGACTTGCCATGAATGCTAAATCTACAAACACTAAAATTTGGGAAAAGGCAAAACTTTTATTTGATCAAGTAGTCTAATCACCCCCCTCTAGACATGCTCTCGGTCCTACAAGTGGTATCAGAGCTTTGGTCTCCACTGCATTGGTCCCACAACCTAGGAGAGTATGGCATTTAGTGAGGGAAGTTATCACCATAGAGGTCCGTACTTTGATGGCACTAATTTTGCTAGTTTGAAGCACAAAATGAAAATGCATATTCTTGGAAATAACCCTGTCGTTTGGGCTGTTGTTAGTTTTGGCTTGCAAGGTGAGTTCTTTGCGGATGGAAGGGAACCAGATCGTGAAGCGACCATGGATGAGTTGAAGATGTTGCAAGTCAATGCTCAAGCATGCGACATTCTCTTCAACTACCATGCCCCAAAGAATTCAACAAAATCAGCCCTCTTGAAAATGCAAAAGAGATTTGGGATACTTTGGTTGATATGCACGAAGGAACTGAGTCCGTGAGAGAATCCAAGTTGGATGTTCTTCAAGGTCAGCTTGACAAGTTCAAGATGAAGGATGGTGAAGGAGTCGCGGAAATGTACTCTAGGCTAGCTCTCATCACAAATGAGATTGCCGGCTTAGGAAGCAAAGAAATGACCGACAAATTCATCATCAAGAAGATACTTAGAGCTTTGGATGAGAGATACGACACTGTGTGCACATTGAGCCAAATGATGCCCAACTACAAATATCTCAAGCCTACAGAAGTCATTGGAAGGATTGTTGCTCATGAGATGACACTCAAAGACAAGGAAGAGCTTCATCACAAGTCTAGCGGTGCTTACAAAGCCACAAGTGATGCTACCACAACTTCAAGCAACAACCTTGTCACCAATGAAGAGATAAGACTCATGGTCAAGAAATTCAACAAGTTCTACAAGAATAGAGGCAAAAAAAAAAGAAGCTCCAACTCAAGATATGAGGAGAAGCGTTCACCAAGTCGTGACCGCAACTGCTACAAATGTGGGAAGCTCGGACAATACTCCAATGAGTGCACGTCTCCCTACAAACAAAGAGAAGATTCACCAAGAAGACGAAGCTCAAGGAATTAATCACCTCAAAGAGAGAGAAGGAGTAGAGATGATCGTTATGAACAAAGACCCTCAAGGAGAAGTAGAGATTCGGAGAAGAAGGACAAATACACCAAGAGCTACCCAAGAATAAAACATCAAGCTCATGTTGGTGAATGGGTTTCCAGCTCCGACTCCGACAACAACTCTGAGAGAAGCTATCATTCCAACTTTGACTATAGTCAAGATGATGGTGTTGCCAGAATTGCTCTAGTGACTACCAACTCCTATGATCTATTTGATTCACCAAATGAAGGGAGTGGAAGTTGCTTCATGGCTAAAGGCCCCAAGGTATCACACCCCGAGTATCTTGATTTCAATAGTGATGAAGATGATTTTCTTTGTGATGATGACTTGCTTTGTGATAAAACTAGTGATGTTGATCAAAATGAACTTGATAATTCTCATGCTAGTCAAGATAAGTCAATTTATGATGATAAGATGAAAATAGAATAACTAACTAAAGAACTAAACACTCTTAAGTTAGCTCATGGATCTACTCTTGAAGACCATAGAGATCTCGTGAGAACTCATGAGAAGCTACTCTTCGAGAAGCTCAACTTGGAGCAAGAGCATGAGTTTCTTAAAGCTATCAATGACGATCTCCGAAAGAAGACTTCATCTTATCTAGCCAAATGACTACGCTTGTCTACATTCATGCCTCAAGTTAAAACTAAGCAATCTAGTAACAAAGGCAAGAAAGGTTCTTCATCTAGTAGCAACAATAAAAATGATAAACCCAATGATATTGCTTCTAGTAGTTCTATTGATTCCACTAATGATGATCCTCTTAGCCAAGTAACACTTGAGCATGAAAATGCTTTATTGAAAGGAATTATAGAAAAAGGTATCTACAAGAGTCTTTCCAGGTGTAAGCAATTCGAGGAAATTGTACGCAAGCACGAAGGATACTGGAAGAATCGTGGTGTTGGCAACTTCAACGCAAATGGAGTTGAATGGGAAGAAGGTCAATACCCCAAACCCAAGTTTGTTCCTCAAAAGGATAAGTATGAAAATACTATTCCTAAGGGTACAAACACTCAAGATGACCTTCCACCACAAGACCACAAGCTCAAGTGCAAGAACAAGATTCAAGAGGACATTGACTCATATGAATATGAATCCCTAGCTTTGGTGGAGTGGGTTCCCAAGGCTACTTCAAGCTCAACTTCTACAAAGGCTACTACAACACCAAGGATACCCGTCAAATTGATGTGGGTCCCCAAGAAGAAGAACTAGAGAGTTCTTGAGGGGTGACTCTGCCAATGAAATTCACTCATATTCATTATTGGCAAGAACTATTTGCAAACAACATCAACTCTATGCAATAGTTCAAGGATTCACACATTCCCTCAAAGGTAAGCAAGGGACAAGGTAATCAACAAATCAATGGACATCCTAACATATCCTTTGCACTCCATGTCCATAGCTATCCTTGTATTTGTCTCTTGTATGTTGGGACTAACCCATGTAGGTGAGAAGAGTATGGAAACAACAACGATGCTCCCAACTCTTGGTGATCTTCATCAACCTTGAGCATCCACAACTACCTCACCAACATGAAGTATTCATCGACAAAACCAAAGGTTAGTTTATCCCTCTTATGGTGGGATGTCACATTAAGGGGGAGCTTTACTCTAAGACTTGAGTTAAAGCATCTCTTAGTATGTGACAACATTAAATGCTTTATGTAAAAGTGGTAACCCCACTTGTGCTTAAACGATGAGTATGACCTATGATCAAGTATTCTTACTTGGCTCCTAAGTCAAATACTCATATATAGATGACTTTGGCATCGCCCAAGTGCTTGTTAGATGCTAGTGTGTATGTGCATGTTTGTCATGATTTCATTTGACATCTTATTGTGTGAGCATGTTGGTCTGCATTTATTTTCTCATTTGAGGACATCCAATTGTTGCTATTTGGCTCTTGATTTTCTCTTTTGCCAGTTGGATGGACAAGAATGCCTAGGACCACTCTTTAGCTATCTATGCTTTCTCACCTCATACTCTATTCATGCTGCATCACAAAATTTGAACAAGTGCTTTTCGATCCCTCTGTGTGTGGAGCACTCGGAGTTCCGTATCGACAAGGACTAACCGTTAAAACCTCCCAAGTGCATCTCGGTGGAACCAACCCCAAAATCTCGGTCTCACTGATTGCCTAGGGTTGATCTCGTTTTCTATCTCGGTACTACCAATTCCATATTCTCGGTTATACCAAGTTTCCTTTTCTGCCGACAGTTGAGGAACTCGGTGACACCGACAATTTAGAATCTGTATCATCGACAGTGAAGGGTATATAAGTTGTGGTCCCAACGGTTCAAAATTTCAATATTCAAACATCACGCCCCAAACCCTAAGCTGTCGTAGAAGGACCCCCTGGTCATCGCCTTGCCTCCCCGTGTGTGTCTGCCACTGGGAATCTCGCCGTCGATGGGCATCTTCGCCACCGTAGCGGATCCGTCACCGAGCTAGGGTACGGATTCGGTCTTTATTGCGCTCTCCGTCTGAATCTTGCACAATAAAGATGATTTTCTCTATAAGCCACCACTTCCTCATCTTTCTATCCACAAGAAAAATCCATAGACTAGAGAATGATCGATTTTCTAGGGTTTGTCGTCCTCCCGATGAAACTCGGTGGAACCAAAGCAAACAAATTGGTGTCACCGATTTGTCTATCTGTGCTGCTGAGAACTATCTCGGTGAAACCGAGTACTTCTTTTAGTTCTCACCGAAAAGAGTGCCAAGTTTCTGTTAAGGAGAAAGTTAGTCTCGGTAGCACCGAAATCTTTCCTTCGGTTGTACCGATTTTCATGTGACATAATGTAAACCTTTGAGAATCTTTTGTTCAAACTTCCAAAATCTCTGCATTTTGTGATGACTTATCCTATTCCACTCTTCTATACTCTATTCACAGGGTCAGCATGTCAGGGTCAGACAGTCAGAATTTGCCAGAGCAGAATGTTGATATGGGTCCAGGCACTAGTCCTGAGCCTAGTTCATTTTTAGATCCAAGCACCCCCAGTTCTCATGGGTTGCCCAAGTCTGATACTAGGGCTAGGAAGAAGCTGAATTCAGATGAGGAGGTTTCAGATTTTGTGTGTGAGGAGGTTCTTGCCAAGAAGCAAGAGAAGGCTACCAAGGAGTCAGCAAATGAGGCCACCTCTTCCAGGAGGGTGGTTAGCAAAACATATGCACCTCCTGAATCTATGAGAGCACCCGAGAGTGCTAGGGCTACAATGAATGTCGGGCCCCCAAGGAGATCATTGCCTAAGAAGGTAGGAGAGAGGAAGAAGGCCAGAAAGAGGATAATCCATGTGATTGGCAGGCCTACTTCTATGTTTGAAGATCCAGAGGAGGCAGCTGCTGCTGAAGAGGAGGTAGAGCCTGCTGCTAAGGCCCCTCCCAAGAAGAATTAAAAGCTTATGGTAGATGCTATGCCTAAGGCTCCAACCACCAAGAGCACCAAATCCAAGAAAACTGTTGCTACTGCTGAGAAATCCAAGAGGTCGTCCAGACAGATTCCTGCTTCTGAGAAGAACAAGGGGTCTACCTTTAGAGAAGAAGAGGATGATGACTTGAATGCATTAATGAAGGTTAGGCCACACCTTCCAGTACATAATGCCAGCTATCCACTTGCTGAAGATATGAAGAAGAGGAAGGACTCTAGCTTGAGGGCATGGAGAGCCGCTAATCCATATGCCCGAAGGAAGAAGACATGTGTGGACTACAGATTCTATACCAAAGAGCAATAGGATTTCTATGAGACTGTGCTTTTTGACAAGAGTCCAGCTATGAGTGATATGAGGTATGTGGACTGAAAATTCATCAAGGAGAATGAGGACTACTTTCCAAGTGTCCAAGATAATTTTCACTGCATTGGATTGGATGAGTTTGTTGGCAGAGAGTGTACTGCTTGGAATGATGAGATGATCATGCAATTCTACTCAACTGCACATTTCTATGGAGATGGTAGAATTGTATGGATGACTGAAGGTGCAAGATATGAGTCCAATGTTGATGAATGGGCTGCCATCTTAGGAGTCCCAGAATCTCAAGATGGAGATTTGGATGTCTACTCAGAATCCAAGGTGAGCCACAATGTTATGGCTAACATGTACAAGGAGATTCCTGCTGCTAACATGAATTCTCATAGCTTAGGATCTATTTACTTTCTCCAGGCTAGCCTCCGCACCATGAACACCATTCTGAGGCATACTTTGATGCCCAAGTCAGGAGATGACAAGATGATCTGAGGCTACTCCATCAACATGTTGATCCACCTTGACAGTCATACCAGGATCAAAGTCAAGGACTTGATTGTTGGGACAGTCAAGAGGGTTGCTGCCGATCAAAAGCGCTCTTGCTGCTATGCACCCTATATCTAGATGCTCATCAACTCCAAGTTGGACAAGCACATATTTTCCCTAGATCATCCCCATTTGCCCCTACAGCCAGATCTCGAGGACAATGTTGTGGTGATGGATGCTGAAAATCCCACATCTGCTGCAGCTCAGGCAGAGGCAGAGGCAATTAGAGCCACTAGTGCTCAAGTCCCTAGATCCAGAAATGAGCAAATGGATCTGTTGATATCATCAGTTCAGGGTATGCAGAAGGACATTAAGGGGATTCTAGACAACCAGAACAGTCTTGTGAGGATCTTTGAAAACAAGATCAAGACCCTTAATGATAAGGTGGATGGGCTGACTAAGACAGTCAATGAGCTCAAGAAGGAAGTTGACTCAATCCATCTTCCTCAGACTTCTTCAGATGATGATGATGATGATGATGAGGATGGATCACCTCTCAGGACAGGCACATAGTTTCCTACTCAGGCCAGATCAGCCATTGTGCTAGCTCCGGACTTGAGGCCCTCTTCATCAGCTCCTGCTATTGTCACCTCAGCTCCTGCTCCATCAGCTTCAGTTCCTCTAGCTTCCACTCCAACTCCATCGATGACATCCAGAGAGATCTTTGCCGACACTATTCTCTCGACTCCTTCATCAACAACCGGAGGAGATCAGCCCAAGAATGCTTAGACATATGCCTTTGAACTTTTTTGGTAACTTGTTGCCAAAGGGGAAGAAGTGTATATAGATCTTTAGGCTTCGAGTGAGAGAGCGTTTTGGTGTTTATTGTTTTGTCAAAAATTGTCTTTTGCTTTCCTGTGATACACATTCTTTGTGTTTGATCATACACTTTTTGTGTGATGCTACTACTTCCTATCATCTTAATGCTTAATGAGATGATCTTTCACCATTGCTTGATCGTGTTGTGCTATGATGTTCACTCTAATTATTCTCGCACACCACCAAGTTGTGTGTCACATGGAAGAAGTGCCTGATGTACCTAATTGATTGTGCATTTGCATTCAGACACAAATTCAAAAGGATGCACAAATTTAGGGGGAGCTCTTGCTTATCACATACTTCTCAACGTGACAATTATATTCATTCATTATATCATATGTCGAAGCTTTCATCTATATGTTTTCATCAATTACCACAAAGGGGGAGATTGAAAGCACATTTGCTCCCTTGGTGGTTTTGGTAACTTATAACAACATATAAGTCATTGAACTAATGTTTCCACCAAGTATATTTCAGGAAATGTTCAATGATAGGATTGGCAAAAGGATTGTGGAGATTGTGGAATACCCCAAGAAGCAAAGAAATAGGTTGGCAAAGCTTCGAGCAAGAGGACTCTATATTTTATATTTGTGAGAAATCACTTTGAGTCCATAGGAAAGCCAATACTATTAAAAGGGGGTAAGGTTTTGCTTGTGAACAAAATGCTCATACGTGCACAAGTGATAGTCACTGAAAACACCCACAAACTTTCCCACAAAAGTCTATCCAAAGCCAAATATTGAAAATCGGTATAACCAACATTTCCATCCCAGTGCCACCGATTCTCAACCTCAGACAGACTCAGCCAAACCCTAGCCACTTCAGTGCAACCGATTCCATACCGGTGCTACCGAGTTTAGGTTGCCAACTTTCTGTTACGCAATTCATAATATTGGTACCACCGAGATTGTTTGATCAGCGTAACCGAGTATGGCAATCTGACTGTTGGTCACCTTATCAGTGCACGCGAGTTTCCTATATCGGTCTCACCGAGATTCGAAAGTTGCCACCTTTTGATCACTTCGGTACCACCGAGAATAACACATCGGTGTCACCGAGTTTGTCATTTTGTGTGTAACGGTTAGATTTTTGGAATACCTATATATACCCCTTCACCACCACCTACTCGATAGAGAAGCACTCAGGACTATTCCATACCTATCCTATCAGCTTTTCGGAGAGAGAACCACCTACCCTTGTGTTGAGGTCAAGATCTTCCACTCCAACCATATGGATCTTGATTTCTAGCCTCCCCAAGTTGCTTTCCACCAATCCCATCTCTTCCACCAAGCCAAATCTGCGAGAGAGTGATTGTGTGTTGAGGAGTCTATCATCTTGAAGCACAAGAGCAAGGAGTTCATCATCATTACCAAGCCTATTACCTTTTGGAGGGTGGTGCATCCTAGATTGGTTAGGTGTCGCTTGGGAGCCTCCTACTTTGTGTTGTGGAGTCGAACCAAGAAGTTTGTATGGGCAAGGAGATCACCTACTTTGTGAAGATCCACCCATAGTGAGGCTAGTCCTTCGTGGACGGAAGCTGTTATGGAATAGTCAAGGTTACTACTTCGTGGACCCTTATGAGTGGAGCCCTTCATGGACTCTCGCGACCGTTACACTCCGTGGGTTGAAGACTCCATAAACGTCGATGTATGATAGCACCACCTATCGGAACCACGGGAAAAATCATCATGTCTACAATTGCGTTTGATCTTCCTACCCTGTCCCTTCTACTCATGATTGTTGTTATTTTCCGCTGCTATACTCTTAGACATGCATGTGTAGGGTGTACTTGACTTGCCATGAATGCTAAAACTACAAACACTAAAATTTGGGAAAAGGCAAAACTTTTATTTGGTCAATTAGTCTAATCATCCCCCTCTAGACATACTTTTGGTCCTACAAAAAAGCTGATGGTGGTTGCGATTGGAACTGGGCCGTTCCATTGGCGCGCGCTCGTCAAGTGCTTGTTGGAGTCACTAGAGACGTTCCCATTCAGCCAGGGTGACCTGGCACACGGCCTCCAAGTCCAGCTCGTTATGGGTAGTTCCTGCCATAGGGGTGAGAAGAACATGATCGTTCCTACACCTGATCTCCTCCCGCTGCTCCCGACTAAGGGGTTGGGGGACGTAAGCGTTGGTCCCAGCATTGGTGCGGTCTCCGTCTGTCTACGGGCATCTCCCACAGAATAGCCGGGAGCAGGAGAGCCCTGGGTCGAGTTGGCCATCGTAACCTCCGAAGCATCTCCGCTGCTCTCGCGCTCGGATGCCTCGGAGAATTCATCACCTCAAGAAGGGAAAAGGTCATGGACGGACTCGTCGGCGTCGATCACGGCCACTTGCCCAACTACAGCCTGGAATGCTGCAGCGTGCTTGATCCAACGCTGCAGACGCGAATGCCCAGAGAGTTTGCGATGCACCACAGTGGGAGAAGGGGATGCCGATTGATATGGCATGGATGGTTGTCAGAGAAGAACTCCAAACGTCACCGCACTAAAATGCATCGCCCCCCAGGCGGGCAACGCATCGGTGTCCATCGGCGCTTCTTGCAGCCACGCTGAATCATCAGTGATTAAGCTAAGGGACCCAAAGAGGATCTTGCCATCGAGTATCATCATGATGATCGGGAAAATGAAACTTCCACCTGCGCTGAATTCGGTAGATGCGCAGCCCCACGGTGGGCACCAACTATCGAGGGAATTAGCCTGACAATAGTACCGGGGGTACGAATGGAGGGGCAAAGCCTAGCTACGGCACAAGCATTCACTCCGATGTCTATGAGTTCAGGCCCCACTCCGAAGTGGTAAAAGCCCTACGTCTCGAGCCTCGAGGCTTTGGTGTTTGCTTATGGGGAATAGAGAATTACAAGATGTCAGAACCCATGCTATGGCGCTCGGTGGTGGATTATATAAAGTTTGCCACCACCTGCCGAGCACCATCGTTAATGTTAATTAATGTAATGTTACGGAAACTGCAGATTAAGTGGAGCGTTACTGGTAACACATAATTAACTACACCACGAGTGTCGCTTCAAATCCTTCGGATGCTGTGTCTCTTGAGCCGCTGAACTTCTATCGCCTGAGTGAAGCCATGGGCATACGAATGAACTGAATGACCCGAGTGAAGCTTCTCTTGCATCTGAATGCACTTTTACTTCAGGACCTTTAATGATAATATGGACCACATGTGGGCCCTAAATGTCAGTCTTGTGACCCTTACCATGGTAGACGACCTCATCAGCGCCCGACCAACGGTAGGATCTGTCTGACACGACTCCATAGAGTCGGCGTATTGGGCGCTTGGATCCTTCGATGATGGATCATCGCAGTCCCGGGAACCTTTAAATCTTCCCTTCCCCATCACTGGTCCAGCGGAGTACGAGTCCCACTGAGACTAGTTTACCCGCCATGAGAAGGAGAGGATGAGGGTGGTCAAGGCCCGCCTCACAGCTGACATGGCAGCGGTGGAGGCGGTTGATGCGACAGTACGGGCGACCGCAGAGGAGGAAGCCATCCATGCCCGCATTGTAAAGAAGCAACAGCGAAGGCACACGTGTGGCCTCGCCCCAAAGCAGAATTGGGTAGTCCATGACATGGTCAGACTGCTACCTAAGGAGAAGAAGGACAGAAACAGGTTGGACAGATTCAACAACAAGCAGATCTGGCTCGATCCCTCCCGCGTCTTTGACCGATACTTCCTCGAGAAGGACGGGAATGGGGCCGAGAAGGATCAGGGCGGGTGCGGATGATCTTCTCCACCATAGCCAAACATGAACAAGTTTGGTAGTCTGATGACATGTATGATGTAGTGGTTGGACGATGTAATGCGTCATTTGTTGGAAATACGCCCTAGAGGCAATAATAAGTTAGTTATTATCATAGTTCCTTTTTCATCGTAATCGTTTACTATCGATGCTATAATTGTATTGATTGGAAACTCAAATACATGTGTGGATACATAGATAACAAAGTGTCCCTAGTAAGACTCTACTAGACTAGCTCATTGATCAAAGATGGTCAAGGTTTCCTGACCATAGACATGATTTCTCATTTGATAACGGGATCACATCATTAGGATAATGATGTGAATAACAAGACACAACCATAAGCATAGCATATGATTGTGTCAGTTTATTGCTACTACTTTATCCATGTCTACTATCTGTTCCTACGACCATGAGATCATGCAAATCCTTGACACCGGAGGAATGCCTTGTGTGTATCAAATGTCACAACATAACTAGGTGACTATAAAGGTGCTCTAAAGGTATCTCCGAGGGTGTCTGTTGGGTAGGCGTGGATCAAGACTGGGATTTCTCACTCCGTATGATGGAGAGGTATCTCTGGGCCCACTCGATAATACAGCATCACAAGAAGCTTGCAAGCAATGTGACTAAGGAGTTAGTCACGGGATCTTGTATTATGGAACGAGTAAAGAGACTTTCCAGTAACGAACTAGGTATGGACATAACGAAAATCAAATCTCAGGCTAGTTCATATCGATGGACAAAGGGAACTGCATACGAGATTCATTGAATCCTTGACATCATGGTTCGACCGATAAAGATCTTCATAGAATATGTAGGAGCCAATATGGGCATCCAGGTCCCGCTATTGGTTATGAAACGTAGAGGTGTCTTGGTCATGTCTGCATAGTTCTCGAACCCATAGGTTGTGCACACATAACATTCGGTGACGATATAGTGTTGATGAGTTATATATGTTGGTGACCGTAAGTTGTTCGGAGTCTCGGATGAGATCCCGGATGTCACGAGGAGCTCCGGAATGGTCCAGAGGTAAATATTTATATAGGGGAAGTCATATTTTGGCTACCGGAAAAGTTTTGGGTTTTTCCGGTATTGTACCAGGAAGCTTCTAGAAGGTTCCGAAAACTTCCGGAGGAGTCCGAAAGTCCACCAAGGCTTCCACCACGTCCCGAGGTTTTTCATGGGATGAGGGGAGACACTGTGGCCTTATTGGGCCAAGCGAACAAGTCCCTCAAGGCCCATGTAGTTGGGAAAGGTGGAAAGTCCATCTTTGTATGGAAGGGAAGGAGGGGGACTAGGATTCCACCTCCCTCCCTTGGCTGCGCCCTATGGCTTGGAGGGGCTATTTCCCCATGCCCCTCCACCTATATAGACAGGGGAGGGGCGCCCCAAGAGGACAAATGAAGCCCTTGGCGCCCTTCTCTCCCCCCTAGATCGTTTTCTCCTCTGTTCGCGGTTTCGGTAGTGCTAGGCGTAGCCCTACCGGGATGGCACCACCACCACCGCCACCACGCCATCTTGTTGCCAGGGAACTCATCTACTACTCCGCCCTCGCTCGCTAGATCGAGGAGGTGGAGACGTCATCAATATGTACGTGTGCTGAACGCGAACGTGTCATTCGTTTGGCACTAGATCGGGACGGATCGTGATTGGATCGCAGGATGGATCGTGATTGGATCGCGTAGATGTTCGACTACATCAACCGCGTTTATTAACGCTTCCTCTTAGCAATCTACAAGGTTATGTAGACACACTCCCCTTCTCGTAGCTATGCATCTCCAAGGGTCTATGCGTAGATGACATGCATGAGTAGAACACAAAAGAGTTTGTGGGTGTTGATGTTCATATTGCTTACCTTCTTAGTCTTATCTTGATTCAGCGGTATTGTGGGATGAAGCGGCTCGGACCAACCTTACTCATCCACGTACGAGAGACCGGTTCCATCGACTGACATGCAAGTTGTTGCATAAAGATGGCTGGCGGGTGTCTGTCACTCCCACTTTAGTTGAATCGGATTCAATAGAGGTGGTTCTTGTAGAAGGTTAAAAGGCAACTTGATTATCACTGTTGTGGCTTTGCGTAGGTAGGAACGATTCTTACTAGTTGCCCATAGCAGCCACGTAAAACTTGCACCAACAAAGTAGAGGACGTCTAACTTGTTTTGCAGGGCATGTTGTGATGTGATATGGTCAAGATGTGATGTGATACATGTGATGTATGAGATGATCATGTTTTGTATAGATTATCACGACTTGCATGTCGTTGAGTACGGCAACTGACAGGAGCCATAGGGTTGTCTTTAATTACTGTATGACCTGTGTGTCAATCATTAAGCGTTATGTAATGCTTTACTTTATCGCTAAACAGTAGCAATAGTAGTAGAAGCATGCTTGGCGTGACAACCCCGATGGCGACACAATGATGGAGATCGATGATGGAGATCATGGTGCTATGCCAGCGATGATGGAGATCATGCCGGTGCTTTGGAGATGGAGATCAAAACCACAAGCTCATGGGCATATCATGTCACTTATGATTTACATGTGACGTTAATCCTTTTATACACGTTGTTTTGCTTAGGACAACGGTAGGCATTATAAGGTGATCCCTCACTAAAATTTCAAGAAAAAAATGTGTTCTCCTCAAGTGTGCACCATTGCGAAAGTGCATCGTTTTGAAGCACCAGGTGATGATCGGGTGTGGTAGACTCTACATTCACATACAACGGGTGCAAGCAAGTGTTGCACATGCGGAACACTTGGGTTAAACTTGACGAGCCTAACATGTACAGACATGGCCTCGGAACACACGAGACCGAAAGGTCGAACATGAGTCATATAGTAGATATGATCAACATGGATATGTTCACCATTGAAATCACCTCATATTACGTGATGATCGGACTTGGGTTGGTGGATCTGGATCAGGTTACACTTAGACAACCTGAGGGATGTTGATTTGAGTGGGTGTTCTTAAGTAATATGGTTAATTGAACTCATTATCATGATCATAGTCAAAGTGTCTTTGCAAATTATGTTGTATATCAATAGCTCACGCTGTAGCTCCCCTGAATTTTGATATGTTCCTAGAGAAAAAGTAAGTTGAAAGATGAGGGTAGCAATTATGCGGACTGGGTCCGTAAACTAAGGATTGTCCTCATTGCTGCATAGAAGGCTTATGTCCTTGATGCAATGCTCGATGTGACACCCCCTCTAGCGTCGTCTATGGATGTTATGAACATTTGACAGGCACGTTGTGATGGCTACTTGATAGTTCAGTGTGTCATGCATTACGGCTTACAATTGAGGCTCCAAAGACATTTTAAACGTCACGGAGCATATGAGATGTTCCAGGAGCTGGATTTGATATTTCAGGCTCGTGCCCATGTTGAGAGGTATGCGACCTCCAACAAGATTCTTTGCCTGCAAGATGAAAGAGAAAAGCTCAATCAGTGAGCATGTACTCAGATTGTCTGGGTGCTGCAACTCGCTTCAATTGAGTGGGAGTTGATCTTCCACATAAGATAGTGATTAACATAGTTCTTCAAGTCACTGCCACTAGAGCTTTGTGATGAACTATAACATGTCAGTGATGGATGATCCCGTGAGCTAGTCGTGATGTTCAACACCGCGAATGTAGAAATCAAGAAGGAGCATCAAATGTTGATGGTTAGTAAAACCACTAGTTTAGAGAAGGGCAAGGGCAAGAAGGGACACTTCATGAATGGCAAGCTAGTTGCTGCTCTAGTGAAGAAACCCAAGGTTGAACCCAAACCCGGGACTAAGTGCTTCTATTATGAGGAGAACGTTCACTGGAGCGTAATTGCCCTAGATGCTTGGTAAATAAGAAGGCAGGCAACATCAACAGAAGTATATTTGATATATGTGTTATTGATGTGTACCTTGCTAGTACTCCTAGTAGCACTTGGGTATTAGATACCGGTTCAGTTTCTAAATGTTGGTAACTCGGAATAAAAGCTACGAAATAAAAGGAGACTAGATAAGGGCAAGGTGACGATGTGTGTTGGAAGTGTTTCCAAGGTTGATGTGATCACCATCGCACGCTCTCTCTACCTTCGGGATTAGTGATGAACCTAAATAAATGTTATTTGGTGTTTGCATTGAGCATGATCATGATTAGATCATGTTTATTGCAATATGATTATTCATTTAGGTTAGAGAATAATGGTTATTCTATTTACATGATCGTGTTTATTGAATCTCGATCGTAGTGATACACATGTTCATAATATTGATGCCAAAAGATGCAAAATTAATAATGATAGTACCACATACTTGTGGAACTGCCGCCAAGGTCATATTGGTGTAAAGAGCATGAAGAAACTCCATGTTGTTAGATCTTTTGACTCCCTCGGTTTCGAATCGGTTGAGACATGCGCACGATGCCTCATGGGCAAGATG
Source organism: Hordeum marinum (assembly GCA_022496015.1). Lineage (NCBI taxonomy): Eukaryota > Viridiplantae > Streptophyta > Magnoliopsida > Poales > Poaceae > Hordeum > Hordeum marinum. The sequence goes on along the minus strand of CM039673.1, from coordinate 121,935,271 downwards.
ACTAAGACCCCGTTTTCCGGTATAATGGAGCGAGCAAGTGACTTATCGGAAGTGATACATGTTGATGTACGCGGTCCAGTGAGTGTTAAAGCATGGAGTGGATATCATTATTTTCTTACCTTCACTGATGATTTGAGTGGATATGGCTATATTTGCCTAATAAAACACAAGTCTGAAATGTTTAAGAAGTTCAAGGAATTTCAGAGTGAAGTTGAAAATCATCATACCAAGAAGATAAAATGTCTACGATATGATCATGGATGTAAATATATGAGTTACGAGTTTGGTATGTAACTTAAGACAAATGTGGAAGTTGTTTCACAACTCATGCCGCCTGGAACACCATAGTGTGATGGTGTGTCTTTATGTCTAGTCGTGCTCTAATGGATATGGTGCGTACTATGATGTCTCTTACCGATTTTCCACTATCGTTTTGGGGTTATGCATTAGAGACAATCACATTCACTTTAAATAGGGCACCATCTAAATCCGTTGAGATGACACCGTTTGGAAAAAATCTAAGCTGTCATTTCTTAGAGTTTGGGAATGCGATGCTTATGTGAAAATATTTCAACATGATAAGCTCGAACCCTAAGTAAATAGTTGGGTATACCTTCTATCTCGGATCCAACGTCAAAGTGTTCGTTGCTAAAAATGGGTCCTTTCTCGAGAAAGAGTTTATCTCGAAAGAATTGAGTGGGAGGAAAGTAGAACTTGATGAGGTTATTGAACCATCAATTCAGTTGGATGGTAGCACGACGCAGAAAGATGTTTCTACGATGCCTACGCCAAATTAAGAGAAAGCTAATGATGATGATGATGATGAAACTTCGGACCAAGTTACTACCGAACCTCGTAGGATGACAAGGATGCATACAGCCCCTGAGTAGTGCGGCGATCCTGTCTTGGAAATCATGTTATTAGAAAACAATGAGCCTACAAACTATGAAGAAGCGATGGTGGGCCTGGATTCCAACAAATTTCTAGGATCCATGAAATCCGAGCTTGGATCCATGTATGAAAACCAAGTATGGACTTTGGTAGGCGTAGACTTGCCCGTTGAATGGCAAGTCGTTAAGTACAAATGGATCATTAAGTGGAAGACAAATGATGATGGTAAATGTCACCATTGATAAAGCTCGACTTGTCGCAAAGAGGTTTCCAACAAGTTCAAGGAGTTAACTACGACGAGACTGTCTCACCCATAGTGATGCTAAAGTCTGTTGGAATTGTGTTAGCAGTTGTTGTATTTTTCGATTATGAAATCTGGTAGATGGATGTCAAAACAGAGTTTCCTTAACGGTTTCCATGAGGAAAGGTTGTATGTGATACAACCAGAAGATTTTGTGGGTCCTAAGGATGCTAAAAGGTGTGCAAGCTCCAGCGATCCTTCTATGGACTGGAGCAAGCATCTCGGAGTTGGAATATTCACTTTGATGGGGTGGTTAAAGCTTTTGGGTTTATACGAAGTTTATGAGAAACTTGTATTTACAAGAAAGTGAGTGGGAGCACTATAGAATTTATGATATGTATATGTGGTTGACATATTGTTGATCGGAAATAATGTAGAATTTTTGGAAAGCATAAAGGGTTGTTTGAAAAATGTTTTTCAAAGGAAGACCCGGATAAAGCTACTTAAATATTGGGCATCAAGATCTATAGAGATAGATCAAGACGCTTGATAAGACTTTCAATGAGTACATACCTTGACAAGATTTTGAAGGAGTACAAAATGGATAAGTCAAAGAAGGAGTTCTTGCCTGATTTGCAAGGTGTGAAGTTGAGTAAGACTCAAAACTTGACCACGGCAGAAGAAAGAGAAAGGATGAAGGTCGTCCCCTATGCCTTAGCCGTAGGCTCTATACTGTATGCCATGCTGTCTACCGCATGTGATGTGGGCCTTGCCATTAGTCTGGCAAGGGGTACAAGAGTGATCCAGGAGTGGATCACTGGTCAGCGGTCAAAACTATCCTTAGTAACTAGAGGACTAAGGAAATGTTTCCCGATTATGGAGGTGACAAAGTGTTTGTCGTAAAGGGTTACGTCGATGCAAGCTTTGACACTGATCTGGATGACTTTGAGTAGCAAACTGGATACGGATAGTGGAGCACTCGTTTGGAATAGATCCAAGTGGAGCATGGTAGCAGAATCTACAGTATAAAGAGTTGCAAAGAATGCACGGATCTGAATGTTACATACCCGTTGACGAAAAACTCTCTCATTAGCAAAACATGATCAAACCCCAGAACTCATTGGGTGTTAATCACATGGTGATGTTAGTGTTAATCACATGGTGATGTGAACTAGATTATTGACTCTAGTGCAAGTGGGAGAATGTTGGACATATGCCCTAGAGGCAATAATAAGTTAGTTATTATCATAATTCCTTGTTCATGATAATCGTTTATTATCCATGCTATAATTGTATTGATTGGAAACTCAAATACATGTGTGGATACATAGACAACAAAGTGTCCCTAGTAAGCCTCTACTAGACTAGCTCGTCGATCAAAAATGGTCAAGGTTTCCTGACCATAGACTTGAGTTGTCATTTGATAACGGGATCACATCATTAGGAGAATGATGTGATGGACAAGACCCAACCGTATGCATAACATATGATCGTGTCAGTTTATTACTACTACTTTATTCATGTCAAGTATCTGTTCCTACGACCATGAGATCATGCAACTCCATGACACTGGAGGAATTCCTTGTGTGTATCAAACGTCACAAAGTAAGCGGGTTACTATAAAGGTGCTCTATAGGTATCTCCGAGGGTGTGTGTTGAGTTGGCGTGGATCAAGACTGGGATTTGTCACTCCATATAACAGAGAGGTATCTCTGGGCCCACTCGATAATACAACATCACAAGAAGCTTGCAAGCAATGTGACTAAGGAGTTAGTCACGGGATCTTGTATTACGGAACGAGTAAAGAGACTTGCTGGTAATGATATTGAACTAGGTATGGACATACCGACGATCGAATCTCAGGAAAGTAACATATCGATGGACAAAGGGAACTGTATACGGGATTGATTGAATCCTTGACATCTTCGTTCGACTGATAAAGATCTTCATAAAATATGTAGGATCCAATATGGGCATCTAGGTCCCGCTATTGGTTATTGACCGTAGAGGTGTCTCGGTCATGTCTGCATAGTTCTCGAACCTGCAGGGTCTGCACACTTAACGTTCGGTGATGATATAGTGTTGATGAGTTATATATGTTGGTGACTGAAAGTTGTTCGAAGTCCCATATGAGATCCTGTACGTCACGAGGAGCTCCAGAATTGTCCGGAGGTAAATATTTATATATGGGAAGTCATATTTTGGCTACCGGAAAAGTTTCGGGTTTTTCCGGTATTGTACCAAGAAGCTTCTAAAAGGTTCCGGAAACTTCCGGAGGAGTCCACAAGTCCACCAAGGGTTCCACCACGTCCCAAGGGTTTACATGGGATAAGGGGAGACACCTTGGCCTTATTGGGCCAAGCGCACAAGTCCCTCAAGGCCCATGCAGTTGGGAAAGGTGGAAAGTCCACCTTTGTATGGAAGGGAAGGAGGGGGACTAGGATTCCACCTCCCCCTGGCTGCGCCCTAGGGCTTGGAGGGGATGTTACCCATGCCCCTCCACCTATATGTAGAGGGGAGGGGGCGCCCCATGAGGAAGCACGAAGCCCTTGGTGCCCCTCTCTCTCCCTCGACCGTTTTCTCCTCTATTCACGATTTCGGTAGCGCTAGGCGTAGCCCTACCGGGATAGCACCACCACCACAGCCACCACGCCATCGTGTTGCCGGAGAACTCATCTACTACTCTGCCCTCGCTCGCCAGATCGAGGAGACGGAGACGTCATCGAGATGTACGTGTGCTGAATGCGGAGGTTCCGTTTGTTCGGCACTAGATCGGGACGGATCGTGATTGGATCGCAGGACGGATCATGATTGGATCGCAAAGACGTTCGACTACATCAACTGCATTTGTTAATGCTTCCTCTTATCTATCTACAAGGGTATGTAGACACACTTCCCCTCTCGTAGCTATGCATCTCCATGGATAGATCTTGCGTGTGTGTACAATTTTTTTTGTTTCCCATGCAACATTCCCCAACATCGTTTACGTAGTTGCATGAGTTTGTATGGATTTGAGGTATGCTAATTGAGGTGTCCGATTGTGAAAAGGGAAATTTGAGGCTTGATTGGTCACTATTTGTGATCACGCTCGGGCGCGTCCACATGCGTTTGAGGGGTCGCATTTACCAAGTCCGGCTATAGATGCTCTTACTCCCGCTATGCCAAAATGTAATTAGGTAGCATCCTATAAGATAAATTCACTCGCTCGTCCCCCTAACTTCACATTGATCACTGCACTCACAGATATCCAGATTGTGGTCACGGAGGTCACATCTATTAGCAGCACCGGTCATTGTGTGTGCTTCCGAGCCCACTGTGTCATCGTGGCATGTATCTTAACTCTTTGACTGGAAATGTGACAAAAGGGTGCACACGAGTGAGAGGGGCATATTTGTAAATATCTTCATGTCTCTTCATTTATTTTTCATAAATCTCCTTTTCTCTCACCTTCCTTTTTTGATGCACTTGAGGCAACAAAGGTGAGCGGTTAGGAGCAGAGGCCATGGCGGTGATCGGTGGCTTGTTTTCTCATGGGGGGTCCTCGTCGCCGTAAGGGTGGTTGAAGACAGCGGCGTAGGTCTGCGATGGTCCCTGATCGTCTCCTGGAGCACCAACTGATACCCAAATTTGGCAAGTTTTCAAGAAGCACCTTCGTAATCTGCTTGTGTTCATGTGTTGCCATCCATAGTTGGAAAATCCATAGATTTTGAGCAAACTCCTTGTCAAGAAGGTTTTTTTTGCTAGGGTTTTGGTAGAGTTTTATTTTGGGGATTTGAAGCTCCAAATCCGAATGTCTAGTCATCATGTGTTGTAGCATTGTCGTACTCACTAGGTAGGGTTCGGTAGCTTGATGGATTCTGGATGATGAGCTAGGGTTTCTATGGGTGGTTAGGAGAGAGTGTAAAACTAGGGTATTTTGTTTAAGAAGATTATTTATGTTGGGAACTAATTATTTGAATTTGAATCAGGATGTTAAATTTATTTAAAACATTTCCTTGTCCATTAGGAATTTAGGTACTATATGTGGTATGGGTCTGAAAACCTGAAGTACATTGACCCCTACATTTGGTTCAAGTTGCATATGGTTTAAAATTTGGGAATTTTGGTTCAAGTTGTTGGTACTTATCTATTAAGCACATATTTAAATTTTGGTTCAAGTTAAGCATCATATGGGTGGTTTGGTAGCGTGTCTTTCTTAAGCGCCATATGATTATTTTAGTTGCATGAACTTCTTTGTTCAACATCATATGGATGTTTCAGTCAAGTTTGGGGCTATCTTTTTAGTTTCAGTCAACAACATATAATTATTATATTGTTTAGTTAGCAGTTTATTGCTAAGTAGAAGATGGTTCAATTTATATAAGAAGTTGTTGAGTAACATGTTTTATACTATTAACTACCATGTGATCGGGCTTTTGTTGTACTAGACGCAGTTGTCCATGATATTCAGTTTGGATGTTATATTGATCAACTCCATTTTTATGCTGTGTAGGTAAAGGGACTCACATTTTCCTATTCATATATGGCATGGAGGATTTTCCATGGGGCGTGGCAAAAGTAAAAAGTACATAACATGCGGCATGTTAAGTACTTAACATGGGGTGTGTTAAGTAGCATATATGGTTTAATTTGTAAAAAGTACTTAGCATGGAAGAAGTAAAATGCACTTTTCATGGGGCATGGTAGAAGTAAAAAAATACTCCATCCATCCCACAGTACAAGAGCGTTCTTCGAGGACAATAACCTTCGTCCGTCACTTCATGGATATGTATATGGACCATGATGAAAATATTAGGGATATTGATGATGTGGTCAGATACCCTATCCAAGACATACCTCCTGTCATTAGCCCTATGAAGTCTATCAAGGTGGTTAGACCTACATCACAGAAAACAAGGTTCATGTATGTGGCTGCAACACTTATGAAGAAGGGGAATACAACGGTTGGTATGGATGCAAGGGAGGAGGATGGTGGTCATGATAGTGGGGATGGTAGTTGTTGGTAATATGTCATAGATGCAATAATAAATATGTTATTATCGTATTCCTTTGTTCGTGATGAATGTTTGTTATCCATGCTAGAATTGTATTGATCGGAAACCCTAAAGGTGATCTATAGGTATCTCATAAAGTGTTTGTTGGGTTGCATGGATCGGGACTGGAATTTGTCACTCCGTATGACGAAGAGATAGGTCCTCTTGGTAATATGATATCCAAAGTAGCTTGCAACCGTGTGACTAATGAGTTTAGTCATGAGGATATTGTATTATGGAATGAGTAAAGAGACTTGCCGGTAAGGAGATTGAACAAGGTATGATGATACCGACGATCGAATCTCGGGCAAGTAAAATGTCGCTGGACAAAGGGAATTGTATACGTGATTACCTGAACCACCGACATAGTGGTTCAAAACCGATAAATATGTTGGTTGAATATGTATGAGTGAATATGGACATCCTAGTCCTGCTATTAGTTATTGGTTGGAGAGGAGTCTCGTTCATGTCTACATGTTCTCGAACCCGTAGGTCAGACACTTAACTTTTGTTAAAGCTAGGGTAGTATTGACATATTTATAATGGCACGAACCGTATATTGTTCGAAGTCCCGTATGAGATCCCGGACGTCACGAGGAGTTCTGTAATGGTCCAGAGGTAATGATTTTATATGGAAGTCATTGTTTGGCTATCTGAAAACTTTGGGGGCATGCTGGCAGTGTACTGGAGTCATAGAAGGGTTCCGGGGGTCCAATAAGGGAGTCCACCTGCCTCAGGTGGAGGCATGGGATATAGGGAGTACCCTGGCCTGGCCAGGCACCAGGCCCATGCCCCTAGGATAGGCAAACCCTAGGGGTGGGAGGCGCTCCACCTGGCTTGGCGGGCAAGTCACCCCCTCACCCTCACCCCTATATAGGATGGAGGCACGGGAGGGCAGTCCCATCTCTTCACTAGGGCGGATCCCCTCTCCCTCTCCCTCCACCTCCTCGTTCCATCAGTGCTCGGTGAAGCCCTGCCGGCGTTTCGCTGCCACCTCCACACCGTCGTGTTAGTTCTGATCTCATCTACTTTTCGTATCCTGCTTGCTGGATCCAGAAGGAGGAGACGTCACTAAGTCGTACGTGTGTTAAACATGAAGCTGCCTCTCGTGTGGTGCTTTGATCGGATTGGATCACAACATGATTATGACTATACCAAGCACGATCTCTAGATCATTAAAGATTTCAGTCTACAAGGGTATGTAGACACCTCTCCCTCTCATTGCTATCATCTCCATATAATAGATCTCGGGGTTTCGTAGGAAATAAATTGTTTTCCATGCAAAGTTCCACAACAGTAATAGCAGAGGAGACTCAACGGATTCAAAATTTGATGACAGTGACACTGATTATGTGCCACAAATTGCAGATGGTGACTATGCCGTATCAAAAGGAGATGATGATTTATATGTGAACAATTGCTTTGACACTGAAGAAGAAAATAGGAATGAATGAAGTTGTGGAAGATTTAGACGATGATGAGCTAAATAGGCCATATTATTACGATGATGGAATTCACATGAACTTCAAAGCATTCAAGGAAGAAGATCTCATATGTCTTAAGTTTCATGTGGGACAAGTTTTTGATTGTGGGGCTATTTAGGAAGGCTATCAAGGAATATTCATACATGAACAATGTGAAAACCAAGATGCCAACTAATGACAATAAGAGTGTTTGTGCAAAGTGTGAAGAGGGTGCCCTTGGTATCTCTAGGCATCCAATGACAATAGGACAAAGACTTTCATTGTTAACAAGATGACTTGACAAGCACACGTGCGGCAATAAATGGCAGGTCAGAAACTTCACAACACCATATATGGCAGAGAAGTATGTGGATTCATTTATGGCTTATGAAAATATGATCATGAAGAACTTATCTAGGGTGGTGCAAGAGTAATGGAACATGAAGCCTACGAGAAGGAAGCTTAGGAGAGAAAAAAGGTTGGGTCTTAAGGTTGTTCATGGAGATGAAAAGAAGCAATACAAGATTCTATGAGATAACGCAAAAGAACAAAGAATGTTAAATCAATGTGGCACTTTCTATATGGTAGCAGATATAGACGGAACATTTCTACACTATTATTTCTCTCTAGATGCATGCAAGAGAGAGTTCATGCTAGCTTGTATGACAGTTATCTTCTTAGGTTGATGTCACTTAAGGACTAGACATGGAGGTGTTCTTTTAGGTGGTGCTATCTTACATCCACGTTCATGGAGACTTCAACCCACGAAGGGTAACAGTTGTGTGAGTCCACAGAGAGATCCACCCACGAAGGGTCCATGAAGTAGCAACCTCGTCTATTCCATCATGGCTTCCGACCATTAAGTACTAGCCTCACTCGGGGTAGATCTTCACAAAATAGGCGATCTTCTTGCCCTTACAAACTTCTTGGTTCAACTCCACACAAATTGGAGGCTCCCAAGAGACACCTAACCAATCTAGGAGACACCACTCTCCAAAAGGTAATAGATGTGCTATGGATGATGAACTCCTTGCTCTTGTGCTTCAAAAGATAGTCTCCTCGTTACTCAACAACTCTCTCACAGAAGTTGGCTTGGTAGAAGAGATTGATTGGGTGGAAAGCAAATTCAGGAGGCCAGAAATCAAGATTCATATGGTTGGAGTGGAAGATCTTGATCTCAACACATGAGCAGGTGGTTCTCTCTCAGAAAATGAATGGTGGAAGTGTTTGCTTGTTCTGAGTGCTCTCCCTACGAATGAGAGGGTCTCTCAAAAAATCCAACTGTTATAACATTATTGCCCAACTTGATGGAACCGGAGAAAAACTCGGTTACACCAACTAGTGCAAAATGTTCTAACTTTAGGCTTTTTGGTGAGACCGATATACAGCTTCTCGGTGAGTCCGATTCGGTTGACCTAGGCAGTTCCAGTGACTCAGTGGCACTGAAATAAAAAAAACTTGGAAATTTCAATTTTTTGTCAATTAGATACCAGAGAGTTGGTCACTGCTTTTCGTTTGTACCGAACCAAAACTCAGTTGCACCGATTTTCTATGGTTTAGCTTTGGGATCTATCTAAGGAAAACTTGGTAGGGACGAAGTGGAAATATTGGTCGCACCGGATTTTACTTTTAGGGTTTGGACACAATATATTGTGGGAGAAATGTTGAGGCTTTTGGTGGCTAATCTCTAAGCATTTTGAGCAACCAGATCATCATAGATACCTCATCCATGTTTAATAGTATTGGCTTTCCTATGGACTCAAATGTGATTTCTCACATAAATATAAAATGTAGAGTCTTGAAGCTTTTGCCAATTGATGTTCCATGCATCTAGGGAAACTCCTCACAATCCTAGACAATCCATTAATTGAACTTTTCCTGAAATACACTTCATAGATTCATTAGTCTAATTAAATATATGTTATTATTAATTACCAAAACCACCTTGGGAGAAGTTGTGCTTTTAGCATTGGAATAGATTATGCCAGACACTTATTTTGCAGCATCGTTGGGTCAGTAGAGGGTCTTATCCTTCTATCTCCAGACTTCCAACCACATTTTTTGGTTCGTCCTGCATATTGTCCATGCCAATACTTTCAGATACGCCACCCTAGGCCCATGTGTGGTCATTCATAGCATGCCCATGCAACTGGGTCTGGCATGTCATGATGTCGAGTATGATATCCAAATATGTGTGTGACCCTGGTGATTGGATGACCACCTATGTAGCTCTTCAGTGTTGTCGAATCAGATCCCTAGGCCCCTATGTGGTCGTCGATAGCATGTGTGTGCAATTGGGACGAGCACACCATGATGCTAGAAACGATAGTCAAACTTGCTTGTGACCCTAGTGACTGGGCGGTCACATGTGTACCAGGGTCACCAATGTCGAATTGCCATTGCCTTTAGGTCATCTGGTCCCAACTAATTAGTAGATGAGCTTCTGAGCCAAACCTCAATATTTTTTGTGGACTGTATCTTGGACTTCGCATCGCACAATGGTCTGCCTTATACATGAACCCCAGGTAACTTGTGAGCAATATGCACAAAATCGATTGCCTTATACAGGAATCCAAGCAACTTATGGCCAATATGTTTTATGAATTACCCATGATTTTTTTGGCTTTCATACATAATCATGATCAAGCACAAGTACACTAAACAATAGATGCATAACCACAACAACATACCCTTAAGCACATCAATGCATATGCACAGTGTTAGTGCATCTAGTGCCCCTTAGTGATTTTGGTGTATTGAAGACTTATAGGTTAAGGTACTAATGTGTTTGTGAGTGTACATAGGCTCTATAAGTCGATGAGGAGTTTGATATATTCAGATATTATCAACCCCTAAAAATGTATGTATTCAAGTGAAGACTTTGTGAAGACTTTGGTGAAGACTTTGTGAAGACTTTGAAAATGAAGAAGTTGGTGTGACCTTGAAGATATGAACGAGGAATATGAAGCGTGAAGACTTTTGTTTTTGTAGTTTCATTTCCTTATTTGAGTCATAGGAAACACCGTACTGTTAAAGGGGGCCGAGATAATACTAAGGAAAATTTCCAACTGATACTCAACTCCAAAATCCTCAACCTATACAATCCTTCGAGTGAAGCCTTTGGAAATCTCTTACAGTTCAGTCAAGTTCTTCAGTGACAGAGACAAAGTTCTTCTGGTCTCTAAGGAAATTGATCTGACTAAGGAGTTAGGATTTCGCTAGTGCGAATTGCCTACAAGTGAGGAACATGATAAGCCTGAGGACTTTCATAGTTCAAAATTCGAACCTTGATGTGCTTAGCGCCAGCTGTCCCCAATCATAACATCCACATAACGGTCATATCATTGGGGGCATTTATGTCTTATCATGTCAGGTTGCACCCTGGCTATAAATAGCCACCCCCCACAACCACTAGTTGGTTGGCTGCTCCGAGAGAGAACTGACACTTGTCATTTCAGAGCAACCCATCCTCCCAGGACTTTGAGAGAAAACCATCAGTGAGGAAAAACCCACAACCAAACCACAAAGCCCATAGTGATTGAGCATCACTGAAGAAATTCCTGTGTGGATCCGACGGTTGTTACCTTTCAGGACTGTGCATCCTCCAGACGGTTGGGCGTCATGGTCTAGTGCTCCTGTAGTCAATTGGGGATCACGAAGTGACCTTGGTCTAGAGCATCCAGCAGTAAATTGTGGATCGCCGGGTGACCAGTATGTGAGGTTTTTGGAAGTCTACCCTAAAGACTTACCACGAGTGTTGGGCGAGAACTGTGTGACCTTAGCTCAAGGAGAATACGGTAAGGACTATGTGTCCTGGGACTATGTGTCCTCTGGTTTAAATACTAGGCCGCTCCAAACCAGACGTACGACTGCCACAGCAGTCGGAACTGGGTCATCAAACCATTGTCTTCATCGAGCTATCTGGTTCTACTTCCTCAACCCCTATATTCCTCATATACCTGTTGATGAAATTGATTGTTACTGGTTGAAGAATTTGACTGAAGACTTCCACAAATTCCTCACCTCAAATTCTTCAAGTTACCTTGTTCATCACTGCTTATCCTGTATCACGCTACTTACTATTTGTGCATGTTTCATTTCATCATGAAGACTATGTTGTTACTATGTTTCTCATGCACTTGAGTACTTATTCCGCTGCTAGTTATTCATCACATTTCAAATTCTTCAAAGTTGAAAATCCTCAAGTGATGAATTTTGAAAAATCGCCTATTCAACCCCCCCTATAGTCGATATAACGCACTTTCAATTGGTATCAAAGCAGGTACTCCCTCACTCTATGTAATTTTGGTTTAACCACCTAAAGTTCTAGTTATGTCGACTACAGGTATGATCAAGGTTTCCGCGGGGTGTCCTACCTTTGATGGGACAGACTACCCCTACTGGAAGAACAAGATGCGTATGCACCTTGAAGCTATTGAGAACGATCTCTGGTACGTTATGGAAAATGGTGTGCCCTTTGTCACTCCCACTGTTACTACTGTTGATGTGAAGAGATTCAAGCAACTCGATTCTCAAGCGAAGAATATCATCTATGGCCATCTGAGCAAAGGTCAGTATGGCAGAGTGAGTGCTTTGGAGTCTGTTAAGCTTATCTGGGATAGGTTGTCCGAAGTCAACGAAGGTGTTTCCACTCAACATGACTCTCGTGTTGATGTTCTTTGCAATCTCTTCAACCGCTTCAAGAGACTTGACAATGAAAATGTTCAACAAACTTTTGATCGTCTCACTGATATCTCCAATGAGCTTCAAGCACTGGGTGCCATCGATATCACTGACCATGAAGTGGTGAAGAAACTGCTAAGATCTCTTGACTCCTCATTCGATACTCTGTCTTTGATGATTCAAGAACGTGGAGACTACAAGTCACTTGATCCTGCTGATATTCTTGAGAGACTCAATACTCATGAATTCAAACAAGTTGAGAAGAGAGACCTCTACGGGCCAAGCTATGGAAGATCTCGTGCTCTGGAGGCAAAAGCAATTTCGTCATCCGAAGAAGAAGATTCAGACAGCAGCCTTGGTGATCCTGAAGAACTAAGTCAGGAACTGGCAATGCTCGTGAGGAAATTCCAGAAGTTCTCAAGGAGAGGTGGATTTGGAAAGTCATCAAAAAGTGGCTTGAGGAAATCAGATTCCTCAGAAGACTACAAGAAAAGAACCTGTCATTATTGCAAGAAGCCCGGTCACTTTATCTCTGACTGTCCTCTCTAGGAAAAAGATTCAAAGAATAAGAAGAAATACAAGGAGCATAGTTCTAATGACGCGAAGAAAAAGAAGAAATCTTCAAAGTCCTCATCTTCAAAGTCCTCAAAGCACAAGAAGAATAGTTCCAGAAAGGCTCGTGCATTCATCGACAAGGAAATGGATTCTGAGGAAGAATCTGAAGAATATGAAGAAGAGGAAGAATCTGAGGAGGAATCAGAATCTGGTGTCGCTAGCCTTGCTCTCGCTACTACTTTTGTCAGGAAGTCCATCTTCAACAATGAAGAATATGACTACTCCAACGACTCTGACGTCATCAATGATGATTATGATCCCACCTATTGCTTCATGGCAAAAGGATCAAAGGTACACAAACATCATTCCTCTTCTGAATCAAGTGAAGGTGAATCTGATGAATTTGTGAAACCTAGCTATGCTAAACTTGTTAAAATTGCCACTAAGCAACAAAGTGCACTTGAAAAGCTTCAGAAAATGCTAGACAAAAGTGATGATCTGTTGAACTATGAAGTGGATCGGACTCAAACTCTGTCTGACGATATCAAAAGTCTTCAAACAAAGTATAATAATCTTCAGAGTCATCATAAGGACCTCTTAGCCGATCATGAGAAGCTTTCTTATGAATTTCTTCAAAGAAAGCAAGATCTTGAGAAACTGAGGGTATCACATGAGGATCTCCAAAGGGAAAATGATTCCTTACTGGCTCAACAGATCAGTACCGCTTCGGAAGAATTTGTTCCACCTTGTTTGAAATGCGTCGAATGTGAAACTGCTAATTCTTCACCTGAATGTTCAAATGCTTCTATTGCTGCAAATTCTTAACCTATTCCAGTGGTCTCCAATTCCTCATCTGAGGATATCACAAGTATCACTGACGACAATGCAGGGTTGAAGGAATTGTATGTGACAGGCATGTACAAAAGTCTCAAAGGGATCAAACCCTTTGCAATGTCCTCAAAAAGCAGATTCTGAACAGGAACCCTAGGAAAGAGGGTATTGCCTTTGTGAGGAAACTCAACGCTGATGGATCCTACTGGACACCTGAGCAGTACCCCAAAACCTCATGGGTTGCTGTGAAAGGATCTCCTGTAGATCCATCCACTTTATCTGGCTTTACTTGTGAAACTTCATATTCCTTTGATGGGTCACTTGACTCCAACTACAAATTCTTCAAAAATCAGAAAGGTGAAGTATTTGCTAGATTTGTTGGAACTAACTGCAGGAATGGTTCTCCTATGAAGAAATCTGGGTTCCCAAGAGCTACCTACAAAATCTTCAAGTGAATGTCCTCACGACATCACTCATGAAGAATAGGATCCCCAGATCAAAGTCCTCACTTGGACCAAATTCCTCAAATGGTCAAAAATATCATTATCGTGCTAATGCATTTGTTTCGCAAGGAAAACCTAAGAGTCATGAATATGTGCATTATTCTTCAAACCATTATGTTCATAAGTCCTCGAAGAATTTCTCTGCTTATTCATTTGAGTACTCTAATCCTCGCCCTGTGAAACGAAGCGCACTTGCTTCAATGCCTCCTTTCTCACATGGTGTTCGTAGAATGATGAACTCTTTGCCACCCCTCCAGATGTGGATGCTGATGAAATTGAACTTATTTCTTATGCAGGGTCAGGTCTCCAGATGAAACGGAACATCCGTTGAACTTGCTGGGGACCTGAGGAAATGCTTGAAAGGACGCAAGCTAACCATGATGAAATGAATTCCTCATTTCTCGCGTCCTCACACTGCTTGCTTACTATATTGTGTGATGAAATCCTATCTGATGAAATTGATGTCATATTCTTCACTTTGAAGCATATGAGTTTATAAGTTGTACTAATTCATCTGCAGGATGATGCTCCAAAAGCTACTGAGTGGGTCCTCGATAGTGGATGCACAAACCACATGACTGGTGACAAGAATCTACTGATGAATTTGCCACTCACTCCATCTCCTCTGAAGCATATCACCTATGCAGACAAAGGAAAAAAGCAAGGTATTGGGACTTGGTAAGGTTGCTATCTCAAAGGACCGAACCATGAATAAGGTGATGCTTGTTAAATCCCTTGGGTTCAACCTTATGTCTGTCTCAATGCTTTGTGATCTTGATATGATCGTCGTATTTGGAAAATATCGTTGTGTTGTCATCATGGAATCTGACAATTCCAAAGTCTTCTGAGGCTTTAGGAGAGGAGACTTGTATATTGTTGATTTCTCTACAGGTCCTCAACCTGCCACATGCTTACTTGCAAACTCTTCAGAATGCTGGTTGTGGCATCGACGACTTGGACATGTGGGTATGATGAACTTGCACACGCTCGTGAAGAAAAAACACGTCATTGGCATCGAGGGTGTCAAATTCCTCAAGGACCACCTCTGCGGTGCATGTGAATCTGGGAAGATGACCAGATCCATGCATCTCTCGAAGACAATCATGACCACGACTCGACCCTTTGAATTGATTCACATGGATCTCTTTGGCCCCACTCATTACTCCATACTAACAAATTCTTCAAGTCTGTGTGGCTTTGTCATTGTTGATGATTACTCTCGTTACACTTGGGTGCATATTATTCTGTATAAAAATGAAGTGTAGGATGTCTTCGGACGATTTGCTTCAAGGGCCTCCACCAACTTCGGCGTCAAGATCAAGCATATTAGGAGTGATAATGGGACTGAATTCAAGAACACTGATCTTGATGAATATCTTGATGAACTTGGTATTACTCATGAGTTATCTGCCCCTTATACTCCTCAACAGAATGGCATCGTGGAGCGCAAGAAGAGGACTCTAGTTGAGATGGCTCGCACCATGCTTGATGAATACAAGCCTCCTCGTCGCTTCTGGCCTGAGGCAATTGATACTGCATGCCACATCATCAACAGGGTATATCTTCACAAATTCTTCAAGAAGACTTCATATGAACTTATGACTGACAAGAAACCCAATGTAAGTTATCTCAAAGTCTTTGGTGCAAATGCTGGATCAGAGATCCTCACCACAGTTCTAAGTTTGCACCGAAAGCACAAGAAGGTTTTATGCTTGGTTACGGAAAGGACTCGCACACCTACAAAGTCTTCAACACCTACCATCACAAGGTTGTTGAAACTGTAGATGTGTGGTTCGATGAAACTGACGGCTCGGAAAGAGAGCACTTGCCTTCTGTGTTTGATGAACAGTCTCCTGAGGAATCCATTAAGCTGAAGGCAACTAAAGATATCATACCCACTGAGTAGGTCATTCCAACGAATGAAGACTTTCATGTTGATACACTTGAAGAAAATGGTGCTGAAGGAAGTCCTCAGTCACGTCAACCTGCTCATCCTAGAGTTGCGAATGAAGTGCAGATTGACAAAATCATCGACGACATCAATGCACCAGGTCCCCTCACTCGCTCAAAAGCTTCACATTTAACTAACTTTTGTGGGCACTTTGCCTTTGTGTCTATCATAGAGCCCACCAAAGTTGATTAAGCATTCAAGGAGCCTGAGTGGATTCAAGCTATGCAAGAGGAATTGCATCAGTTCAAGCTCAACAACATGTGGGAACTTGTCAAGCGGCCAGGTCCTCGCAAACATAACATCATAGGTACCAAGTGGATCTACCGCAACAAGAAAGATGAAAATGGTCTTGTGGTGAGGAATAAGGCTCGTCTTGTAGCTCAAGGCTACACATAGGTTGAAGTAATTGACTTTGATGAAATGTTTGCACTTGTTGCTAGACTTGAAGCTATTCGCATATTGCTTGCTTATGCTAACCATCATAATATCATCTTATATCAAATGGATCTGAAAAGTGCATTCCTCAATGGTATGCTTGAGGAAGAAGTATATGTTGCTCAACCCCCAGGTTTTGAAGACCCTAAGCATCCTGACAAAGTCTTCAGACTCAACAAGGCCCTCTATGGCCTCAAGCAGGCCCCTCGGGCGTGGTATGACACACTGAAGGAATTCCTCATGAAGAAAGGCTTCAAATCCGGTTCACTCGACCCAACTCTTTTCAAAAAATCCTATGACAATGAACTATTCATATGCCAAATATACGTAGACGATATTATATTTAGCTGTACTAACAAACGTTACAGTGATGAATTCGCCTATATGATGAGTGAAGAATATCAAATGTCTATGATGGGAGAGTTGAAATTCTTCTTAGGTCTTCAAATTCGTCAGCAGGGCAATAGCATCTTCATATCCCAAGAGAAGTACCTCAAGGATGTTCTGAGGAAATTTGACATGCAACATTGCAAAGGCGTCAAAACTCCAATGCCTTCAAAAGGTCGCCTCTGCACTGATGAAAATGGTAAAGATTTCGATCAGAAGGTATACCGCTCCATGATTGGTTCATTATTGTATCTATGTGCATCTAGGCCTGATATTAAGCTGAGTGTTTGCATGTGTCTTCTGGTCTCTGAGGAAATTGATCTGGCTAAGGAGTTAGGATTTCGCCAGTGCGAATTGCCTACAAGTGAGGAACATGATAAGCCTGAGGACTTTCATAGTTCAAAATTCCAACCGTTGCTGTGCTTAGCGCCAGCTGTCCCCAATCATAACATCCACATAACGGTCATACCATTGGGGGGAATTTATGTCTTATCATGTCAGGTTGCACCCTGGCTATAAATAGCCACCCGCACAACCACTAGTTGGTTGGCTGCTCCGAGAGAGAACTGACACTTGTCATTTCAGAGCAACCCATCCTTCGAGGACTTTGAGAGAAAACCATCAGTGAGGAAAAACCCACAACCAAACCACAAAGCCCATAGTGATTGAGCATCACTGAAGAAATTCCTGTGTGGATCCGACGGTTGTTACCTTTCAGGACTGTGCATCCTCCAGACGGTTGGGCGTCATGGTCTAGTGCTCCTGTAGTCAATTGGGGATCACGAAGTGACCTTGGTCTAGAGCATCCAGCAGTAAATTGTGGATCGCCGGGTGACCAGTATGTGAGGTTTTTGGAAGTCTACCCTAAAGACTTACCACGAGTGTTGGGCGAGAACTGTGTGACCTTAGCTCAAGGAGAATACGGTAAGGACTATGTGTCCTGGGACTATGTGTCCTCTGGTTTAAATACTAGGCCGCTCCAAACCAGACGTACGACTGCCACAGCAGTCGGAACTGGGTCATCAAACCATTGTCTTCATCGAGCTATCTGGTTCTACTTCCTCAACCCCTATATTCCTCATATACCTGTTGATGAAATTGATTGTTACTGGTTGAAGAATTTGACTGAAGACTTCCACAAATTCCTCACCTCAAATTCTTCAAGTTACCTTGTTCATCACTGCTTATCCTGTATCACGCTACTTACTATTTGTGCATGTTTCATTTCATCATGAATACTATGCTATTACTATGTTTCTCATGCACTTGAGTACTTATTCTGCTGCTAGTTATTCATCACATTTCAAATTCCTCAAAGTTTAAATTCCTCAAGTGATGAATTTGTAAAAATTGCCTATTCACCCCCCTCTAGTCTATATAACGCACTTTCACACAGCAGTAACAATGGCACACACATATCCAAATAAGCATAGTTGCAGTCACGGTGGCCCAGTACGAGCATCCTACCAGACAGGGAAAACCACCTTTGGATGCCAAGTGCTTGCTCGTGCCGGTGGCACTCAACCAACACCTCAAAGCCACAAAGAGCGGACAAGACGACGCTGAAACCTTGCGTAGCCAAAAAGTAACTTGAGGATGAAGAGGCACCCAATGTGAAATGGCACACGAAGAAATAAGCAACGTTAAGTACGCAAGAAACCAAAAGCATGCAAGGACAATTGATGACCCACAAGTGTAGGGGTCAATCATAGTCCTTTCGATAAGTAAGAGTGTCGAACCCAACAAGGAACAAAAGGAAATGACGAGCGGTTTTAAGCAAGGTAATTTCTGCAAGCACTGAAATTATAGGTAACAGGTAGTTTGATAGCAAGATAATTGGTAACGAGCAAGTAATAATAACAGTAAATAAAGTGAAGCAAGGTAGCCCAATCCTTTTGTGGCAAAGTATAGGCCAAAATGGCCTCTTATAATAAGCTAAGCGTTTTTGAGGGTACACGAGAATTTCATCTTATCACTTTCATCATGTTGGTTTGATTCGTGTTCGCTACTTTGATAATTTGATATGTGGGTGGACTGGTGCTTGGGTGTTGTTCTTACTTGAACAACCTCCCACTTATGATTAACCCCCTCGCAAGCATCCGTAACTACAAGAAAAGTATTAAGATAACATCTAACCATAGCATTAAACATGTGGATCCAAATCAGCCCCTTACGAAGTAGCGCATAAACTAGGGTTTAAGCTTCTGTCACTCTAGCAACCTAATAATCCCCAAGTGCAAGGAATCACCGTAGCAATTTCCAAATGTGGAAGTGATAAGTATGGAGTGTCGAACCCACAAGGAGATAAAGGTAAGATCAATATTCTCTCAAGTCCTTTCTGCCACTGATATGACTCTACGTACACGGAACGTTTGGTTCCATCTAGAAACGAGAAATAAAACTACATTCTGGGTATGAAGAGGATAGCTTTGCATGATATAGGAGAACTAAAATATGAAAATAGGTGCTATTAACATAAAGGTAGAATATGTTACTATGTATTATAAATACCGAGTGTGGAATAATGATGGATCGGTGTGCGGAATTATCCTAGGCAGTTGTTAACAAGATCGGTAATCATTATTGTAATTTTATATGAGGGAGAGGCATAAGCTAACATACTTTCTCTACTTGGATCATATGCACTTATGATTGGAACTCTAGCAAGCATCCGCAACTACTAAAGATCATTAAGGTAAAATCCAACCATAGCATTAAAGCATCAAGTCCCCTTTATCCCATACGCAACAACCCCCTTACTTGGGTTTAAGCTTCTATCACTCTAGCAACCCACTATAAGAGAATCATGAACGTATCGCAATACCCTATAGCGGTAATCCTTCACGTGTGCGTGGCATAGAAGTCACCCTACAACGGGAACCGCGGCGATGGTTCCCCTGATGGCACTCCAGCGCCACCGAGAGAGAGAGAGAGGGTCTACCCCTTGTGCTTCCTCCTCCATGGCCTCCCCCTAGGTGGGGAGAGGTTCTCCCTATGATCCTTGGCCTACATGGTGATGATGGACCCTCCGTCTTCCTCCTCCATGGTCTCCGGTGATGGTGACCCCCTACGGCAGGGTGCCGGAGCGGGCCAAGATTGATTTTTCGTGGCTACAGAGACCTACAGCGGCGGAACTTCTGATCTAGGTTTGTTTCTGGGGATTACTGGATTTATAGGAGTACTTGGCATTGGAATCACATCAAGCTGACTTCCGAGGGGCCCACAAGCTTGGGGGTGCGCCCTAGGGGGCACCCTGGTGGCTTGTGGCTGCCTCGGGACTCCTTTCCGGTATCTTTTTGCTCCGGTATTTTTATATTGTTTGAACATATTCTCCGTAAATTTTCAGCCCATTCCGAGAACTTTTATTTATGCACAAAAAAACGACACCATGGTAGTCAGCGTCAGTCCGGGTTAGTTCTAATAAAATAATACCAAAATGATATAGAATTATTGTAAACATGGCAGGAATACTTCATAAATTATAGATATGTTGGATATGTATCAGCATCCCCAATCTTAATTCCTGCTCGTCCTCGAGTAGGTAAATGACAAAAGAAATAATTTATGAAGTGTGAATAAATTATAGTGCATAAATTTGATCAATGATAGTTCCAAACACTTTTTATAGCATCATTATATATCATGAACAGTAGATCATCTCATAAAACTTCTCATGATGAAGTAACAAGCTATTCTTATGTTAAAGTATAGACCATAAAGTTTCTTGGAAACTAGCAAACTATGCTTTCAGTCACCAAACTATTGCAATTCATCTTATTTTCAGGAAGGGTCTATGTAATACCTTTAATTTAGCAAATTCCACAAACTCAACTATCATATAGTGTTCCATGATTGCTAACACTCAAAGCATATTTTTAGATCAAATGGTATCCTTTGAACACAAAGAAAGATAGGGGCTTAAAGTTTTGCCTCCCAACTTATTTATAATATAGATAATTGTCAACAATAATAATTCATGATCAAATATATTTGAATGACCATATATGCTTGGATCTTTCCCCACCACATGATGCTTGCCAACTAAAGAATAATTGTTGTTGAACTAAGAAGGAATACTATTGACTCTTGCATAAAAGTAATTACATGAAAGTAAAAGATAGGCCCTTCGCATAGGGAAGCATAGGTTGTCATGCGTTTTTTAATTTTGGATGTGCAAACCCTTAATGTAAAGGAACGTCACGTTGTATTGCCCTTTGTGATAGCAACCTTTATTATGTAGTCCGTCGCTTCTATTTCTTTACCATCACAAATTCGTACAACGCTTATTTTCCCTTACAATAGAAGATCATACATATTTAGGAGCAATTTTTATTGCTTTTTGCACCGATGACAACTTACTTGAAGGATATTATTCAATCCATAGGTAGATATGATGGACACTCATGGAAAGAAACTGGGTTTAAGGGTTTTGGATGCACAAGTAGTATATCTACTTAGTACAAATTTTTGGCTAGCAAAAGATCCTAAGCAAGCACCACATGTTGGAGGATCCACAACAATATAACTTCTATACAAATATACCCAGGCATAACTCATTACATTGTATTCCTTGTCCAAGTTCAACTAATTTACTCAAGTTTGAAAATAATTAATGGGTATTCACAATCATAGAAGATGTCCAATATAGTATATTTATATGTGAAATCTCTCTTCCTTCAATATTCTTTCATGAATTGTTCAAGTGACCAATGCGGTGTTTGTTAACTTTCAATAAATTTTACCACCTATACTTCATATATGTGAAGTCATTACTCCCCATGGGATCATCATATAAAACATATATAATTTTAGATTTATGATATTCAATTCATTCAACCATTTACTCATAGGATATAGGTGAAGCACGAGAGTAAATGACAAAACTACTCCAAAACATATAAGTGAAGATCAATGAGTAGTCAAACAATTAAGTAGCTATGTGAGGACTTTCTCTCTCTCTCTCCATAAATATTTTCAGATATGAGTATTTTATTTAAACAGCAAGAAAAATAAAAATAGCACTCCAAGAATAGGACGCATCATGTGAACGAATAAACATTTAGGCTCAACATAGGCTAACCGATAGTTGACGAAGAGAGGTGGGATTCGTAGCATCCCCAAGCTTAGATGCTTGAGAGTTCTTGAAATATTTACTTGGGGAACCTTGGGCATCCCCAATCTTGATCTTTTGTATCTTGTTCAATCCTCTCATATCCAGGTTTCACCTATTCTCAAAAACTTCATCCACACAAAACTCAAAAAGAACTCATGAGATAGGTTAGTACACATAAGAACAAATCAACACTTCATGTACTGCCAAGACAAGTTGCACAATAATTTTCAAACATTAGGTACTATATACTATCATTTCCAAAATTTATATCTACCAATATAGGCTATGGAAACTATATGATAAGTAGATAACAAAACTATGACAACAATTTGTCTAAACAGACAGTCTGTAGTAATTTATTAAACCAATGTACTTATGTAAATCTATAAATTATTAAAAATTATTAAATTCTAAATAATTTATATTAAATACTGTGTAAAAATTTCAGAAACTTTCCACGTTCCAGTAAAATATGAAAATTAAAACACTACAGCAAAAGTTTCTGTTTTTTACATAGCACACATCAAACATGCAGTGCAAGCATCCTAAGGAAATTCTTGGAACTTTTTATTGGAAAAAAAGATTATAAATAACACCTAACATAGAAAAACAAAATAAAATGACGCTCCAAGCAAGATATACCAATAGTGTTGAAGACGAAAGAGGGGATGCCTTCCGAGGAATCCCCAAGCTTAGACGCTAGAGTCTTCCTTGAATATTACCTTGGGGGTGCCTTGGGCATCCCCAATCATAGGTTCTTGTCACTCCTTATTCTCCTCATATCAGTGTCTCACCCAAAACTTGAAAACTTCAATCACACAAAACTTAACAGAACTTTGTGAGAAGGGTTAGTGTAATAAAGATAAATAATTCACCTAGGTACTGTCAAGACAAGATTCATAATTGTTATCGCATAATACCTACTGTATTCTACCATTAACATAATTTATATCACTTAATATAATCTATGGGAACACTAAAACAAGCAAACTATGCATGCAAACTTGAATCTGTCAAAAACAGAACAGTCTGTGAAAATCTGTAGTATAGCCATACTTCCCGGCCTCTAAAAAAATCTGAAAATTAGTGTAACCTGAATAATTTGTATATCAAGACTTTGGACAAAATCCAGATCATTATCACGCTCCAGTAAAAAATGAATATTCCTGTACTGGAGGCAAAAGTTTTTTGCTTTGGTTCAGCATCAATTCTACTCATCTTGTGAGTCATCCCAGAGGTTTTACTTGGCACTTTATTGAAACAAAAGGCACAAAACATGATTACTATAGTAGCTTAATCATATTAACACACAAAAACAGAAAGTAAAAGTGTTGGTTTGTCTCCCAACAAGCGCTTTTCTTTAATGCCTTTCTAGCTAGGCATGACATTTTAATGGTACTCTTCCAAGCCTAATTCCAATGATAATTTTATTCATACTCTAAAAGATATAAGTGAAGATCATGGAGAATTATACAATTAATATATATTACCCAATATCCAATCTCAAAATATATAAGTGGAGCACACGAAGCATTCTATAAAAGTCATACTCAAAAGATTTAAGTGAAGCATAAAGAGGATTCTACAAAGCCATACTCAAAAGATTTCAGTGAAGCGAATGAAGCATTCTACAAATAAATTAAGTAATATATCATACTATAAGGGTGCATAAAGTAAAACAAGAACACTAAAGAAACATATCATGTGAACAAAACAAAAACCAAGATATACCAGTAATTATTGAAGAATAAAGATGGGATGCCTTCCGGGGCATCCCCAAGCTCAGATGCTTGAATCTCCTTGAAATATTTACTTGGGTTGCCTTGGGAATCCCCAAGCTTGAACTCTTGTCCCTCCGTATTCTTCTTATATTGATACCTTCTCAATCTTCGAAAACTTCATCCACACAAAACTTAACAAAACCCTCGTGAGATCCGTTAATATAATAAAGCAAATTACTACCTTTACATACTGTTATAAACTCATTCCAATTTAATATTAGCATTATATCTACTGTATTACAACTTCGTCATGGTTCATACCCCCCCCCCCGATATAACCCATAGATTCATCAAAATAAGTGAACAACACATAGAAAATAGAATCTATCGAAAAACAGGACAGTCTGTAGCAATATGGAAACTTTGTATACGTCTACAACTCAAATAATTTTGAAAAATTAGGAAAAATTAAAAAAATTATAAACAAGTATTGTGTAAAAATTTAAGAAACTTTTTACCTTTCAGTAAGAAATGTAAATTCATGTACTACAGTCAAAGTTTCTGTTTTTGCACCGCACATAGCAAAAAAGCAATCTAATCATCCTAAAAGCAAATCTTGGCACATTATTTTTATAATACAATGGATATATACAATGGGGTAATTATTTTTGAGAATATTACATGAAAAATTGTACATTGTTTCAATGATCATGAACACAAGTGTTCAAGGTCGACCGGCACTTTTCCAATGCACAACCTTCCAATCACTTCTCTTTTTGGAAAAACTTCTTAGGCATAAGAGGCAAGTAATTCTTTTTGTATTTTTCATTATTTAATAATTTTTTTGTTTGTTTTACCCAAAACTAAAGAAAGCAAAAAGGGAAAACAAAATCTAATGATTGAAGAAAGCAAACAAGCACACACGAGAATATCAACCCCACACTATTGCTCCCCGGCAACGGCGCCAGAAAAGAGCTTGATAATCCCCAGGTGCAAGGAATCACCATAACATTTTCCAAAGGTGGAAGTGATAAGTATGGAGTGTCGAACCCACAAGGAGCTAAAGTTAAGATCAATATTATCTTGAGTCCTATCTACCACTGATACGACTCTACGTACACCGAACGTTTGCTTCCATCTAGAAACGAGAAATAAAACTACGTTGTGGGTATGAAGAGGACAGCTTTGCATGATATCGGAGAACTAAAATATAAAAACAAGTGATGTTAACATAAAGTTAGAATATATTACTATATATTATAAATAGCGAGTGTGGAATAATGATGGATCGGTGTGCGGAATTATCCTAGGCAATTGTTAACAAGATCGGTAATCATTATTGCAATTTTATATGAGGGAGAGGCATAAGATAACATACTTTCTCTACTTGGATCATATGCACTTATGATCGGAACTCTAGAAAGCATCCGCAACTACTAAAGATCATTAAGGTAATACCCAACCATAGAACTAAAGCATCAAGTCCCCTTTATCCCATACGCAACAACCCCCTTACTCGGGTTTAAGCTTCTGTCACTCTAGCAACCCACTATAAGCGAATCATGAACATATTGCAACACCCTACAGAGGGAATCCTTCACGTGTGTGCGGCATGGAAGGCACCATAGGACATCACCAAAATAAACATACAACTCGAACCAATCTAGATCATTAGTCAACCCATAAGACAAAAGAAATCTACTCAAAACATCATAGGATGGCAACACATCATTGGATCATAATATATGGCATAAAGCACCCTGTTCAAGTAGGGTATTACAGCGGGATGCGGGAGAGTGGACCGCTGAAAAGATATGAGTATGGTGATGAAGAAGGTGATGTTGATGAAGACGATCACCGCGGCGATGGCTCCCCCGATGGCACTCTGGCGCCACCGAGAGAGAGAGATGGAGAGGGTCTCCCCCTTGTGCTTCCTTCTCCTTGGCCTCCCCCTAGGTGGGGAGAGGTTCACTCTCTGGTCCTTGGCCTCCATGGTGATGATGGCCCCTCTGTCTCCCTCCTCCATGGTCTCCGGTGATGGTGCCCCCTCTGGCAGGGTGCCAGAGAGGGCCAAGATTGATTTTTCGTGGCTACAGAGACTTCCGGCGGTGGAACTTCTGATCTAGATTTCTTTCTAGGGATTACTGAATTTATAGGAGTACTTGGCGTTAGAATCGTGTCAAGGGGACTTCTGAGGGGCCCACAAGCCAGGGGGCGCCCTGGTGGCTTGTGGCTGCCTCGAGACTCCTCTCTGGTATCTTTTTGCTCCAGTATTTTTTATATTTTCCGAAAATATTCTCCGTAAATTTTCAGCCCATTCCGAGAACTTTTATTTCTACACAAAATAAGACACCATGGTAGTTCTGCTGAAAACATCGTCAGTCCGGGTTAGTTCTAATAAAATCATACCAAAATCATATAGAATTATTGTAAACATGGCAGGAATACTTCATAAATTATAGATACGTTGGAGACGTATCACAACCCATCATCTAATAACTACTCCATAATGCATTCCCTTAGACCTAAGGATGGTGAAGTGTCATGTAGTCGACGTTCACATGGCACCACTAAGGGAATCACAACATACACATCATCAATATATCGAACACATATAAAATTCACATGATTACTTACAACATGACGTCTCCCGTGACCTCAGGAACAAAGGTAACTAGTTCATAGGCATTTCCTGACGCTTATCGATATTACCAATTCTTTGACATTCATCACAAGACAAGACAAACTTACGGGCGTCTTTGCAGAGAGTAGGCCAATAAAAACCAGATTGTAATACATTATGAGAAGTTCTATCTCCCGCATGATGTCCTCCATAAGCTTTGGAATGACATTTCCGTAGGATTTGTTCCTGTTCATGCTCAGGTACACAACGTCTAAATACCAACTACTCCTTTTTATAAAGATGTGGGTCATCCCAAAAGTAATGTCTTAAATCATAGAAGATTTTTTGTTTTTGGTATGTGAAACTAGGTGGTATATATTTAGCAATAATGTAGTTAGCATAATCAGCATACCAAGGAGTGTTTTGAGAAACATTTACTGCAACTAACTGTTCATCAGAAAAACTGTCGTCAATAGGTAATGGGTCATCAAGAATATTTTCTAGCCTAGACAAGTTATCAGCCACGGGGTTCTCAGCTCCTTTCCTATCGGTAATATGCAAATCAAATTCTTGAAGCAAGAGAACCCACCTAATGAGTCTATATTTAGCGTCTTTATTTTCCATAAGATATTTAATAGCAGCGTGATCGATGTGAATGATAATTTTGGAATCAACAATGTAAGATCTAAATTTATCACAAGCAAACACAACTGCTAAATATTCTTTTTCAATAGTAGCATAATTTCTTTGGCATTGTCTAGAGTTTTGCTAGCATAATGGATAACATTTAATTTCTTATCAACTCTTTTCCTAGAACAGCACCAACAGCATAATCACTAGCATCACACATAATTTCAAAAGGCAAGTTCCATTAGGTGGTTGAACAATAGGTGCAATGGTTAGGGCTTTCTTAAGTGTTTCAAAGGCTTCTACAATCATCATCAAAAACAAAGGGAATATCCTTTTGTAAAAGATTAGTAAGAGGCCTAGAAATTTTTGATAAGTCTTTAATAAACCTCCTATAGAAACCAGCATGACTAAGGAAACTTTGAATACCTTTGATATCTTTAGGACATGGCATTTCTCAATTGCATCAACTTTAGCTTGATCCACCTCAATACCTCGTTTGGAAATTTTATGCCCCAAGATAGTACCTTCGTTAACCATAAAGTGGCAGTTCTCCCAATACAAGACAAGATTAGTTTGTTCACATCTCTGCAAACCTCGATCAAGGTTGCTTAAGAAATCATCAAAAGAAGTTCCATAAACAAAGAAATCATCCATGAAAACCTCCACAATATTTTCACAAAAATAACAGAATATAGCACTCATACATCTTTGAAAGGTAGCAGGTGCATTACATAAACCAAAGGGCATGCGCTTGTAAGCATAGGTTGCAAAAGGACAAGTAAAGGTGGTTTTCTCTTGATCAGTTTGTGAAATAGGTATTTGAGAGAAACCAGAATATCCATCCAAGAAACAAAAGTGTGTGTGCTAAGATAATCTTTCTAGCATTTGATCAATGAAAGGCACAGGGTAATGATCTTTTCTAGTAGCCTTGTTTAGTTTTCTGAAATCAATTACCATTCTATAGCCAGTAACAATTCTTTGTGGCATAACTTCATTTTTATCATTAGGAACAATAGTACTACCTCCTTTCTTAGGGACACAATGAACGGGACTTACCCATTTTCTATTAGCGATGGGATATATTATACATGCTTCTAGAAAATTTAATATTTTAGTTCTTACCAGTTCTTTCATCTTAGGCTTCAATCGTCGTTGGTGATCGATGACGGGTTTAGCATCAGGTTACATATTAATCTTGTGCTGACATAATGTGGGACTAATGCCCTTAAGATCATCAAGAGTATATCCAATAGCAGCCCGGTGCTTCCTCAGAATTTTTAATAATCTTTCTTCTTCATTTTCTGAAAGGTTAGCACTAATAATAACATGACATATATTTTCTCATCAAGATAAGCATACTTCAAAGTGGTAGGCAATTGTTTTAATTCAAACACACGATCACCTTTAGGTGGAGGAGGACGTCCTAGAGTTTCAATAGGAAAATTGTGTTTTAGTAGAGGTTGTTGTTCAAAGAAAATTTTATCTATTTCATTTCTTTCACGCAAGTGCATATCATTTTCATGGTCTAGCAAATATTGTTCTAGTGGATCAGTAAGAGGAACGGCAACTGAAGCAAGACAAGTTATTTCATCCTTACTAGATAATTCTTTGTCACGAGGTTGTCTACTAAACTTGGAAAATTAAACTCATGAGACACATCACCAAACTCAACACTGACAGTTTCTTTTTGACAATCTATCTTAGCATTAACAGTGTTCAAGAAAGGTCCACCAAAGATAATGGGACAAAAGTCATCTTGTGGGGAACCAAGGACTAGGAAATCAGTAGGATATTTTATTTTCCCACACAAGACTTCAACATCTCTAACAATCCCAAGTGGTGTGATGGTGTCTCTATTAGCAAGTTTAATAGTAACATCAATATCTTCTATTTCAGCACGTGCTATGCCATTCATAATTTCTTGGTATAAGGTAACAGGAATAGCACTCGCACTAGCACCCAAATCACATAACCCATGATACCAATGATCTCCTATTTTAACTGAGACAATAGGCATGCCAACTATGGGTCTATGTTTATGTTTTTATCAGGTTTAGCAATTCTAGCAGCTTCATCACAGAAGTAAATAATCACCCATCAATATTTTCTACCAGGAGATATTTAACCATAGCAACACTAGGTTCCACTTTAATTTGTTCGGAGGGATTAGGTGCTTTAATATTACTCTTGCGAACCACACTTGATACCTTAGCATGTTCCTTTATCCTAACAGGGAAAGGTGGGTTTTCAATGTAAGTAGTAGGCACAACTGGATCAACATTGTAAATGATAGTCTCTTCTTTAGCTATGACCGGTTCTTTGATTTCTTCTTTAATAGGGGGATGATATTGAAACCACTTCTCCTTAGGGAGGTCAACATGAGTAGCAAATGATTCACGAAAATAGGATACTATCTCAGACTCAAGTCCATATTTAGTGCTAAACTTGTCAAAAGCATCGATATTCATAAAAGATTTAACACAATCAAACTCAAGATTAATACCTGACTCATTACCTTCGTTGAGTTCCCAATCTTCAGAGTTGTGTTTTATTCTTTCTAATAGATCCCACTTGAATTCAATAGTCTTCTTCCTAAAAGAACTAGTACAAGAAGTATCGAGCATGGATCGATCATTATGAGAAAGCCGAGCATAAATATTTTGAATAATAATTTCTTGAGAGAGATCATGATTGGGTCATGAATATAACATCGACTTAAGACTCCCCCAAGATAGAGTGATGTTTTCTCCTTCACGAGACCAAAAATTATATATATAATTCCGAACGCGATGAACTAGATGCATAGGATAAAACTTTTGGTAATTCTAATTTTAATCGATTCCAATTCCATGATCCAATTCATCACATAGCCTATACCATATCAATGCGTTTCCCTTAAAAGATAAGGGGAAAACCTTCTTCTTAAATTCATCTCCGGATAAACATGCAAGCTTAAATAATCCACAAATTTCATCCACATGTATTAGGTGCATATCGGGATGTTCAGTTCCGTCTACTGCATAAGGATTAGCTAGCAGTTTTCTTATCATACCCGAAGGAATTTCATAACCAATATTTTCAGTAGGTGCAATAGGTTGAGGGGCAACTAATTGTGGTTCCGGTCAAGCTGAAGATACCCCAAACAAACCCCTCAAGCATAGTCCTTTCGATAAGTAAGAGTGTCGAACCCAACGAGGAGCAGAAGTAAATGACAAGCGGTTTTCAGCAAGGTAATCTCTACAAGCACTAAAATTGTAGGTAACAGAGAGTTTGATAGTAAGTTAATTTGTAACGAGCAAGTAACGGTAACAGTAAACAAGGTGTAGCAAGGTAGCCCAATCCTTTTGAGGCAAAGGATAGGCCAAAACAATCACTAGTAATAGGCAAAGTGTTCTTGAGGGTACATGGGAATTTCGTCTAGTCACTTTTATCATGTTGGATTGATTCGTGTTCGCTACTTTGATAATTTGATATGTGGGTGGACCTGTGCTTGGGTGATGTTCTTACTTGAACAACCTCCCACTTATGATTAACCCCCTCGCAAGCATACGCAACTACAAGAAAAGTATTAAGATAACATCTAACCATAGCATTAAACATGTGGATCCAAATCGACCCCTTACGAAGTAGCGCATAAACTAGGGTTTAAGTTTCTGTCACTCTAGCAACCCATCATCTAATAAGTACTCCACATTTAATCATCTAATAATATTGAACACAAGAGATGAACTAGGGTTTGAGAGGAGATGGTGTTGTTGAAGATGTTGATGAAGAATGGCCTCCCAGGATGAGAGGGTTGTTGGTGATGACGATGGCTTTGATTTCCCCCTCCGAGAGGGAAGTTCCCCTGACGAAATCGCTTCGTCGGAGGGCAAAAGTGCTTCTGCCCAAGTTATGCCTCGAGACAGCAGCGTTCCGTCCCGAAAGTCCTCTCCTGATTTTTTTTTCTATGTCAAAACACCTTTTATACCATAAAATTGGCTCCGGAGGTGGGTCGTGCTGAGCACAACCCACCAGGGCGCGCCTGGGAGGCCTGGCACGCCCTGGTGTCTTGCGATCACTAGGGTGGCCCCCTCCGGTAGTTATTTGCTCCAATATTTCTTATATATTCCATAAAAATTCCCCGTGAAGTTTCGGCTCATTTGAAGATGTGCAGAATAGGTATCTGCTACCTCTTGAGCTTGCATTGGTTTTCCCTTGAAGAGGAAAGGGTGATGCAACAAAGTAGATAAGTATTTCCCTCAGTTGTTTAGAACCAAGGTATCAATCCAGTAGGAGGAACAAACAAGACACCAATGGATGCACCTACACAAACAATCAAACTCTTGCACCCAACGCTATAAAGGGGTTGCCAATCCCTTCACGGTTATTTGCAAGGATTAGATCCAATAGAGATAGATGTAAACGAGAACGAAAAGTAAAAAAGGTAAACAAATTGCAGAAAAGTATTTTTGGTATGTTTAGTTTATATATCTGAAAGTATATTATGGAAAGTAGACCCAAGGGCCATAGGTTTCACTAGAGGCTTGTCTCTTGAAGGCAAATATCATGGTGGGTAAACACATTACTGCCAAGTGATTGATAGAAAAGCGAATATCATGTAGTTATCTATGGAAATGATCATGCATATAGGCATCACGTCTGTTTCAAGTAGACCGAAACGATTCTGCATCGACTACTATTACTCCACACATCGACCTACTCCTGCCTACATCTAGAGTATTATTAAGTTCATGAAGAACAGAGTAACGCATGTTGGTGAACGTAGTAACAATTCAAAATAATTCCTACGTGTCACCAAGATCAATCTAGGAGGTGCTAGCGACAAGATAGAGGGAGTGCATCTTCATCCCTTGAGATAGCTAAGCGGAAGCGTTACAAAGAACGTGGATGATGGAGTCGTACTCACGGCGATTCAAATTGCGGAAGATCCAATCCAAGCGCCGAACGGACGGCGCCTCCGCGTTCAACACATGTGCAGCATGGGGATGTCTCCTCCTTGATATAGCAAGAGGGGAGGAGAAGTTGCGGGAGAGCTCCGGCAGCACGATGGCGTGGTGGCGGTGGAGCTCGCGGTTCTCCGGCAGAGCTTCGCTAAGCGCTACGGAGGAGGAGGAGGTGTAGGAAGGGGGAGGGCTGCGCCAGGGGGGAGGGTGCGGCTGCCCTCCCACCCCCCACTATTTATAGGGAAAGGGAAGAGGTGGTCGGCCCCCCTAGATCCATCTAGAGGGGGGCGGCGGCCAAGGGGAGGAAAGTTGCCCCCCAATTTAGGTGGGAGGCGCCCCCACCCCCTAGGGTTTCCAACCCTAGGCGCCTTGGGCCCTTGGGGCGCACCAGCCCACTGAGGGGCTGGTTCCCACCCAACTTCATCCCATTAGGCCCTCCGGGGCAGGTGGACCCACCCTGTGGACCCCCGGAACCCCTTCGGTGGTCCTGGTACAATACCAATAAACCCCAAAACCATTCTGGTGATTGAAACTAGACTTCCCATATATAAATCTTCACCTCCGTACCATTCCGGAACTCCTCATGACATCCGAGATCTCATACGAGACACCGAACAACTTTCGGTAACCACATATAATTCCCATGACAACTCTAGCGTCACTGAACCTTAAGTGCGTAGACCCTATGGGTTCGGGAACCATGCAGACATGACCGAGACACCTCGCCGGCCAATAATCAATAGCAGGATATGGATACCCATATTGGCTCCCACATGTTCCACAATGTTGGGGATTCAATTAATCGCGTATACAATTCCCTTTGTCCATCGGTATGTTACTTGCCCGAGATTCGATTGTCGGTATCCCTATACCTTGTTCAATCTCATTACCAGGAAGTCTCTTTACTCGTTCTGTAACACATGATTCCATGACTAACTCCTTAGTCACATTGAGCTCATTATGATGATGTACTCCCGAGTGGGCCCAGAGATACCTCTCCGTCACATGGAGTGACAAATCCCAATCTCTATTCGTGCCAACCCAACAGACACTTTCGGAGATACCAGTAGTGCACCTTTATAGTCACCCAATTATGTTGTGACGTTTGATACACCCAAAGCATTCCTACGGTATCCGGGAGTTGCACTCATGGTCTAAGGAAATGATACTTGACATTAGAAAAGATGTAGCAGACGAACTACACGATCGTGTGCTATGCTTAGGATAGGGTCTTGTCCATCACATCATTCTCCTAATGATGTGATCCCGTTATCAACGACATCCAATGTCCATGGTCAGGAAACCATGACCACCTATTGATTAATGAGCTAGTCAACTAGAGGCTCACTAGGGACATGGTGTGTGTCTATGTATTCACACATGTATTACGGTTTCCGGTTAATACAATTATAGCATGAACAATAGACAATTATCATGAACAAGAAAATATAATAATAACCATTTTATTATTGCCTCTAGGGCATATTCCCAACAGTCTCCCACTTGCACTAGAGTCAACAATCTAGTTCACATCACCATGTGATTTACATTGTTATGAATCTAACACCCAATAAGTTCTGGGGTTCGATCATGCTTTGCATGTGAAAGAGGTTTTAGTCAATGGTTCTGCGACATTCAGATCCATGTGTACTTTGCAAATCTCTATGTCATAATGTAGACACTGCAACCATGCTCCACTTGGAGCTATTCCAAATGGCTACTCCACTATACGTATCCGGATTGCTACTAAGAGTCATCTGGATTGGTGTTAAAGCTTGCATCGACATAACCCTTTACGACGAACTCTTTATCACCTCCATAATCGAGAAATATTTCCTTAGTCCTCTAGTTACTAAGGATAATTTTGACCATTGTCGAGTGATCCACTCCTGGATCACTCTTGTACCCCTTGACAGACTCATGGCAAGGCACACACAGGTGCGATACACAGCATGGCATACTATATAGAGCCTACGTCTAAGGATAGGGGACGACCTTCATCCTTTTTCTATTTCTTCTACCATGGTCGAGCTTTGAGTCTCACTCAACTCCACACCTTACAAATCAGGAAAGAACTCCTTCTTTGACTGATCCATTTTGAACTCTTTCTAAATCTTGTCTAGGTATGTACTCATTGAAAGCCTCATCAAGCATCTTGATCTATTTCTATAGATCTTGATGCCCAACAATTGGGCATCTTTATCCAGGTTTTCCTTTGAAAAACTCTTTTCAAAAAACCATTTAAGCTTTCCAGAAATTCTACATCATTTCCGATCAATAATATGTCAACCACATATACTTATTAGAAATTCTATAGTGCTCCCACTCACTTTCTTGTAAATACAAGTTTCTCGTAAACTTTGTATAAACTCAAAAACTTTGATAACCTCATCAAAGCATATATTCCAAGTTCAAGATGCTTGCTCCAGTCCATAGAAGGATTGCTGGACCTTGCATACCTTTTAGCATCCTTAGGATCGACAAAAACTTTCCAGTTGTATCATATACAACTTCTCCTTACGAAAACCATTAAGGGAAGTATGTTTTGACATCCATCTGCCAAATCTCATAACCAAAAAATGCAGCAACTTCTAACATAATTTCAACAGACTTTTAGCATCGCTACGGGTGAGAAAATCTCATCACAATCAACTACTTGAACTTGGCAGAAACTTCTTTGCGACAAGTCGAGCTTTATAAATGGTGGCATTCACCATCAGCGTCCGCCTTCATCTTAAAGGTCCATTTGTACTCAACAACTTGCCGTTCAACGGGCAAGTCTACCAAAGTTCATACCTGGTTTTCATACATGGATCCTTTCTCAGATTTCATGGCTCCTATCCATTTGTTGGAATCTGGGCCCACCATTGCTACTCCATAGTTCGTAGGTTCATCGTTGTCCAACAACATGACCTCCAAGACAGGGTTGCCGTACCACTCAAGAACAGTACGCGTCCTTGTCGACCTACGAGGTTTGATAGTAACTTGATCCGAAGCTTCAGGATCATCATCATTCACTTCCTCTTCAACTGACGTAGGCTCAAGAGAAACATCTTTCTGCGCTATGCTACTCTCTGGTTGAAACAAAGGTTCAACAACCTCATCAGGTTCTATCTTCCTCCCACTCAATTCTATCGAGAGAAACTCTTTCTCGAGAAAGGACACGGTTTTAGCAACAAACACTTTGCACTCGGATCTGAGATAGAAGGTATACCCAATTGTTCTAAGGGTATCCTATGAAGTTGCACTTTTCCACTTTGGGTTCGAGCTTATCAAACATAAGTGTCACGTTCCATAACTCTGAGAAATGACCGCTTAGGTTTCTATCAAACCATAATTCATACGGTGTCATCTCAATGGATTTAGATGGTGCCCTATTTAAAGTGAATGTAGTTGTCTCTAATGCATAACCCCAAAACGATAGTGGCAAAACGATAAGAGACATCATAGTACGCACCATATCCAATAGAGCACGACTACGACGTTCGGACACACCATCACACTATGGTGTTCTAGGTGGCGTGAGTTGTAAAACAACTGGCACATTGTTAAGTTGTATACCAAACTCGTAACTCAGATATTCACCTCCATGATCGTATCATAGACATTTTTATCTTCTTGTCATGATGATCTAAAAACTTCACTCTGAATTTGCTTGAACTTTTCAAACGTTTCAATCTTGTGTTTCATTAAGTAAATATGCCCATATCTACTCAAATCATAAGTGAAGGTAAGAAAATAACGATATCCACCGCACGCTATAACACTCATTGGACCGCATACATCAACATGTATTATTTTCAATAAGTTACTAGCTCGCTCCATCATACCAAAAATGGGGTCTTTAGTCACCTTACCCATGAGGCATAGTTTGCCTGTCTCAACCGATTCAAAATCAAATGAGTCCAAAGATCCATCACCATGGAGTGTCTTCATGCGATTTATACCAATATGACATTTAGCGGCAATGCCACAAGTATGTGGTACTATCATTATTAACTTTGTATCATTTGGTATTGATGTTATGAACATGTGTATTCCTACGATCAAGATTCAATAAACCATTCCCATTGGGTGCATGACCATTGAAGGCATTATTCATGTAAATAGAATAACCATTATTCTCTAACTTAAATGAATAACCGTATTGCACTAAACACGATCTAATCACGTTCAAGTTCAATGCAAACACCAAATAACATTTATTTAGGTTTATCACTAATCCCGAAGGTAGAGAGAGCGTGCGATGGTGATCACATTAACCTTGGAAACACTTCCAGCACACATCGTCACCTTACCCTTAGCTAGCCTTCGTTTATTTCGTAGCTTTTATTTTGAGTTGCTAACATTTAGCAACTGAACCGATATCCAATACTCGGATGCTACTAGGAGTACTATCAAGGTACACATCAATAACATGTATATCAAATATACTTCTGTCGACGGTGTCAGCCTTCTTATCTACCAAGTATCTAGGGTTGTTCCGCTTCAGTGACCGTTCTCCTCATAGCAGAAGCACTTAGTCTCAGGTTTGGATTAAACCTTGGGTTTCTTCACTGGAGTAGCAACTAACTTGCCATCCATGAAATTTCCCTCCTGGCCCTTGCCCTTCTCGAAACTAGTGGTTTCATTAACCATCAACACTTGATGCTCCTTCTTGATTTCTACCTTCGCGGTGTCAAACATCACGAATAGCTCAGGGATCATTATTTCCATCCCTGGCATTTCATAGTTCATCACGAAGCTCTAGTAGCTTAGTGACAGTGACTTGGAGAGCTATATCAATCACTATCTTATCTGGAAGATCAACTCCCACTCGATTCAAGCGATTGTAGTACCCAGACGGTCTGAGCACATGCTCATCGATTGAGCTATTCTCCTTCATCTTGCAGGCAAAGAATCTCGTTGGAGGTCTCATACCTCTCAACACGGGCACGAGCCTGAGATCCCAACTTTAGCTCTTAGAACATCTCATATGTTATGTGATGTTCAAAACTTTTTGGAGCCTCAATTCTAAGCCGTAATGCATGGCGCACTGAACTATCAAGTAGTCATCACAACATGCATGTCAGATGTTCACAACATCCACAGACAACGCTAGAGGGGGTGGTGCACCGAGCGGTGCATCAAGTACATAAGCCTTCTGTGCAGCTATGAGGACAATCCACAGATCATGGACCAGTCCGCATTATTCCTACCATCATCTTTCAACTTACTTTTCTCTGGGAACGTATCAATAAAACAGGGGAGCTACAGTGCGAGCTATCTACAACATAATTTGCAAAGACACTTTTAGACTAAGTTCATGATAATTAAGTTCATTTAATCAAATTATTTAATGAACTCCCACTCGGATAGACATCCCTCTAGTCATCTAAGTGAAACATGATCCATATAGACTAGGTTGTGTTCGCTCATCACGTGAGATGGACTAGTCATCAATGGTGAACATATCCATGTTGATCACATCTACTATACGACTCATGTTTGACCTTTCGGTCTCTCGTGTTCTGAGTGTTGGGGAATGTTGCATAGGAAACAAAACATTTCCTACACACATGCAAGATCTATCCATGGTGATGAGCATCTATGAGAGGGAGAGTGGATCTACATACCCTTGTAGATCGCTAAGCGCGAAGCATTAAGAAATGTGGTTGATGTAGTCGAACGTCTTCGCGATCCAAATTGCCGAGCGTCCCTTGATCATATCACGATCTGTCCTGCAATCCGATCACGATCCATCCTGCGATACCATCATGATCCGTCCTGCGATCAAATCACGAATCGTCTCGTGATCTTGATCACGGTCCTTTCGATCCAGCGCCGAATGAACGGCACCTCCGCGTTCAGCACACGTATAGCGCGATGAAAATCTTTGCCTTCTTGATCTAGCAAGAGGGGGCGGAGAGGTAGATGAGTTCTCTGGCAGCGTGACAGCATGGCGGCGATGGTGGTGGAACAGTTCCAGCAAGGCTTTGCCTAAGCACCGCTGAAACGATCTACAGGAGAAACTACAATCTAGAGGAGAGGGTAGCACGTGGCTGATTTCTATGTCTCAAAAACCCTCAAAACCTCTAGTATATATATAGGAGGAGGGAGGGAGGAGTCTTGGCACACAAGGGGCCAGCCCTTGGCATTGGCGCAAGGAGGAGAGGAGGAGTCCTCCTCCAATCCTAGTAGGATTAGGACTCCTCCGGATTAGGACTCCTCCTTCCCACTTGGAAACTCTTTCCACCTTGTGTTTTTTCCTTCTCAATCCATTCCGTCTGCATGGGCCCTTAGAGGAGGCTTCGGCCAGCACATCAGGGGCTAGTTTACCTCCTCCCACAGCCCATGTAGCCTCTTGGGTCGAGACACACCTCCTGATGGTCCCTCGGTACCCTCCCGACACTCCCGGTACACTACCGATGAGTCTGAAACTTTTCCGACGACCAAAACAGGACTTCCTATATGTCAATCTTTACCTACGGACCATTCTGGAGCTCCTCGTGACGTTTGAGATCTCATCCGGGACTCTGAACAACCTTCGGTCACCACCATACAAAACTCTATACTAGCAAAACGTCACCAAACCTTAAGTGTGCAGACCCTGTGGGTTCGAGAACAATGTAGACATGACCGAGACACCTCTACGGTCAATAACCAATAGCGGTACTTATACATGACTTAGACATGACCGAGACATGACCGAAACCTTTATAGTCACCCAGTTACGTTGCGATGTTTGATACACACAAGGTACTCCTCTGATGTCAGTGAGTTGCATGATCTCATGGTCATAGGAACAGATACTTGACATGCAGAAAACTGTAGCAATAAACTAACACGATCATATGCTACATTTATAGTTTGGGTCTTGTCCATCACATCATTCTCCTAATGATGTGATCCCATTATCAAATGACATCTCATGTCCATGGCTAGGAAACCTTAACCATGTTTGAACAACGAGCTAGTCCATCAGAGGCATACTAGGGACATGGTGTTGTCTATGTGTCCACAGATGTATCTGAGTTTCCGATCAATACAACTCTAGCATGGATAAGAAACGATTATCATGATCAAGGAAATATGATAATAACTAATTTATTATTGCCTCTAGGGCATATTTCCAACACCGAGGCCATGTCTGTACATGCTAGGCTCATCAAGTCAACCTAAGTGTTTCGTGTGTGTAAATCTGGCTTACACCCGATGTATGCGAACGTTAAAATCTATCACACCCGATCATCACGTGGTGCTTTCAAACAACGATCATTTGCAATGATGCACACTTAGGGGAACACATTTCCTGAAATTTTAGTGAGGGATCATCTTATTTATGCTACCGTCGTTCTAAGCAAATAAGATGTAAGAACATGATAAACACCACATGCAAATCATAAAATGGCATGATATGGCCAATATCATCTTGCACCTTTGATCTCCATCTTTGGGGCGTGGCATGATCACCATCGTCACCGGCACGACACCATGATCTCCATCATCATGATCTCCATCATCGTGTCTTCATGAAGTTGTCTCGCCAACTATTACTTCTACTACTATGGCTAACGGTTAGCAATAAAGTAAAGTAATTACATGGCGTTTTTTATTGACACGCAGGTCATACAATAAATTAAGACAACTCCTATGGCTCCTACCGGTTGTCATACTCATCGAAATGCAAGTCATAATTCCTATTACAAGAACATGATCAATCTCATACATCACATATATTTCATCACATCCTTTTGGCCATATCACATCACATAGCATACCCTGCAAAAACAAGGTAGACGTCCTCTAATTGTTGTTGAAAGTTTTTATGTGGCTGCTATGGGTTTCTAGCAAGAACGTTTCTTACCTACGCAAAATCCACAACGGTGATATGCCAATTGCTATTTACCCTTCATAAGGACCCTCTTCATCAAATCCGATCCGACTAAAGTGGGAGAGACGGACACCCGCTAGCCACCTTATGCAACAAGTGCATGTCAGGCGGTGGAACTTGTCTCACGTAAGCGTATATGTAAAGTCGGTCCGGGCCGCTTCATCCCACAATGTCGGCAAATCAATATAACACTAGTAACGGCAAGCAAATTGACCAAATCATCACCCACAACTACTTGTCTTCTACTCGTGCATAGAATCTATGCATAGACCTAGCTCATGATGCCACTTTGAACGTAGTAACAATTCAAAAAAATTCCTACGTGTCACCAGGATCAATCAAGGAGATGCTAGAAATGAGAGAGAGGGAGTTTATCTTCATACCCTTGAAGATCGCTAGGCGGAAGCGTTATAAAGAACGTGGTTGATGGAGTCGTACTCGCGGCGATTCAAATCGTGGAAGATCCGATCCAAGCGCCAAACGAATGACGCCTCCGCATTAAACACATGTACAACCCGAGGACGTATCCTCCTTCTTGATCCAGCAAGGGGCGAGGAGAAGTTGAGGGAGAGCTCCGACAGCACGACGGCGTGGTGGCGGTGGAGCTCGCACTTCTCCAGCACAGCTTCGCTAAGCGCTACGGAGGAGGAGGTGTAGCAAGGGGGAGGGCTATGCCATGGGGGAGGGTGCGGCTTCCCTCCCACCCACCCACCCCTCACTATTTATAGGGGAAGGGAAGAGGTGGCTGGCCCCCTCGATCCGCCTAGAGGGGGCGGCCAAGGGGGGAAACTTGCCCCCCAAGTTAGGTGGGAGGCGCCCCCACCCCCTAAAGTTTCCAACCCTAGGTGCCTTGGGCCCTTGGGGGCGCACCAGCCCACTAAGGGGCTGGTTCCCACCCAACTTCAGCCCATTAGGCCCTCCGGGGCAGGTGTACCCTCCCGGAGAAACCCCCGGAACCCCTTCGGTGGTCCCGGTACAATACCGATAAACCCCGAAACCTTTCCGGTGACTGGAACTGGACTTCCCATATATAAATATTCACCTATGGACCATTCCGGAACTCCTCGTGACGCCCGGGATCTCATCCGAGACTCCGAACAACTTTCGGTAACACACATAATTCCCATTACAACACTAGTGTCACCGAAATTTAAGTGTGTAGACCCTACGGGTTCGGGAACCATCCAGACATGACCGAGACACCTCTCCGGCCAATAACCAATAGTGGGATCTGGATACCCATATTGTCTCCCACATGTTCCACAATGATCTCATCGTATGAACCACGATGTTGGGGATTCAATTAATCACGTATACAATTCCCTTTGTCCATCGGTATGTTACTTGCCCGAGATTCGATCATGGTATCCCTATACCTTGTTCAATCCCGTTACCGAAAAGTCTCTTTACTCATTCTGTAACACATGATCCCGTGACTAACTCCTTAGTCACATTGAGCTCATTATGATGATGTATTACCAAGTGGGCCCAGAGATACCTCTCCGTCACACGGAGTGACAAATCCCAATCTCGATTCGTGCCAACCCAACAGACACTTTCGGAGATACTTGTAGTGCACATGTATAGTCACCCAGTTACGTTGTGACGTTTCATACACCCAAAGCATTCCTACGGTATCCGGGAGTTTCACAATCTCATGGTCTAAGGAAATGATACTTGACATTTGAAAAGCTCTAGCAGACGAACTACACGATCTTGTGCCATGCTTAGGATTGGGTCTTGTCCGTCAGATCATTCTCCTAATGATGCGATCCCGCTATCAATGACATCCAATGTCCATGGTCAAGAAACCATGAATATCTATTGATCAACGAGCTAGTCAACTAGAGGCTCACTAGGGATATGGTGTGGTCTATGTATTCACACATGTATTGCGGTTTCCGGTTAATACAATTATAGCATGAACAATAGACAATTATCAT
The DNA here is from genome assembly GCA_022496015.1 of Hordeum marinum. NCBI lineage: Eukaryota > Viridiplantae > Streptophyta > Magnoliopsida > Poales > Poaceae > Hordeum > Hordeum marinum. The sequence continues at coordinate 121,893,449 of CM039673.1, read as the reverse complement.
GAACAAGGAAATATAATAATAACCATTTTATTATTGCCTCTCGGGCATATTTCCAATAGTCTCCCACTTGCACTAGAGCCAATAATCTAGTTCACATCACCATGTGATTTACATTGTTATGAATCTAACACCCAATGAGTTCTAGGGTTCGATCATGCTTCGCATGTGAAAGAGGTTTTAGTCAACGGGTTTGCGACATTCAGATCCGTGTGTACTTTGCAAATCTCTATGTCATACTGTAGACATTGCAACCACGCTCCACTTGGATCTATTCCAAATGGCTACTCCACTATACGTATCCGGATTGCTACTAAGAGTCATCTGGATTGGTGTTAAAGCTTGCATCGATGTAACCCTTTACGACGAACTCTTTATCACCTCCATAATTGAGAAATACTTCCTTAGTCCTCTAGTTACTAAGGATAATTTTGACCGTTGTCCAGTGATCCACTCCTAGATCACTCTTGTACCCCTTGACACACTCATGGCAAGGCACACACAGGTGCGGTACATAGCATGGCATACTATATAGAGCCTATGGCTAAGGCATAGGGGACGACCTTCATCCTTTTTCTCTTTCTTCTATCGTGGTCGAGCTTTGAGTCTCACTCAACTCCACACCTTACAAATCAGGCAAGAACTCCTTCTTTGACTGATCCATTTTGAACTCTTTCAAAATCTTGTCTAGGTATGTACTCATTGAAAGTCTCATCAAGCATCTTGATTTGTCTCTATATATCTTGATGCCCAACAATTAAGTAGCTTTATCCATGTCTTCCTTTGAAAAACTCTTTTCAAACAACCATTTAAGCTTTCCAGAAATTCTACATCATTTCTGATCAATAATATGTCAACCACATATACTTATCAGAAATTCTATAGTGCTCCCACTCACTTTCTTGTAAATACAAGTTTCTCGTAAACTTTGTATAAACTCAAAAACTTTGATCACCTCATCAAAGTGTATTCCAACTCCGAGATGCTTGCTCCAGTCCATTGAAGGATTGCTAGAGCTTGCATACCTTTTAGTATCCTTAGGTTCGACAAAAACTTTCTGGTTGTATCATATACAACTTTTCCTTATGAAAACCGTTAAGGAAAGTATGTTTTGACATCCATCTTCCAAATATCATAACCGAAAGTATGTTCTGATGTTGGGGGAATATTTGGGATTTTATAGGCCAAAGATTAGGGTTAGGAGACCTACCGGGAGACGGCAAGCCTACTAGGCGCGGCCACGGGGGCCCACGCCTAGCAGTCTTGTGACTCCCTGGTAGGTGTCTTGCAATGCACTCCAAGCCTGGTTGATTTGTTTCCTTCCAGAAAAATTCCTTCCAAAGGTTTTATTCTGTTTGGACTCCGTTTAATATTCCATATCAACAAAACTCAAAAACAAGGAAAAAACAAAAACTGGCACTAGGCTCTAGATTAATAGGTTAGTCCGAAAAATAATATAAAATAGCATATTAATGCATATAAAACATCCAAAACAGGTAATATAATAGCATGCCATCATCAAAAATTATAGATACGTTGGAGACGTATCTGGATCCCCAAGCTTAATTCACGCTCGTCCTTGAGTAGGTAAATGATAAAAATAGAATTTTTTATGTGGAGTGCTACCTAACATATTTATCCATGTAATATTCTTTATTGTGGCATGAATATTCAGATCCATAAGACACAAAACAAAAGCTTAATATTGATATAAAAACAATAACATTTCAAGCATACTAGCAAAGCAATTGTATCTCTTCAAAATATAATCGCAAAAGAAAGTTATCCCTACAATATCATATGGTCTCGCTATGCTCCATCTTCCCCCACACAAAGTATCTATATCATGCACAACCCCAATGAAAAGTCAACAAATTGTTTTCACACCTTTATTTTCTCAAACTTTTTCAACTCTCACGAAATGCATGAGCATGAGCCATGGATATAGGACTATAGGTGCAATAGAATATGGTGGAGGTTCTCAAAAAAAATCAACTCCCACGCAAACCTTTAGTCATAAAGAATCGCATACTTATTGCAAAAATCTATTAGTCATTGAAGCAAAGTATTGAACGCATACTCCTAGGGGATAGGTTGGTAGGAGTTAACCATGACGCGCTCCTGACCCTCACACAAAGGTCAACACTCTATAAACAAGTCATGCTCCAACTTCCTTACATAACGGTTCACCATACGTGCATGCTATGGGAATCAGAAAACTTTACACAAGTATTTTTACCAAATCACAATTACTTCCTAACATGACTCTTAACATTACCATCTTTATATCTCAAAACTTTATGCAAGGAATCAAACTTCTAAGAAATACTCAATGCACTTAATATGGAAGTTTTTATTATATCCCTTTTGGATGCCTATCATATTAGGACTAAATTCATAACCTAGACCAATTACCATGTTGTTTAGAGACTCTCAAAATAATATAAGTGAGGTACAAGAGTTCAGTTATTTCTATAAAACGCAAACACCACCGTGCTCTAAAAAAATATAAGTGAAGCACATAGAGCAAAACTGCCTAACTCAAAAAATATAAGTGAAGCATATAGAGCGTTCTAACAAATCAACGATTCAGCGTGTCCTTCTCAAAAAATGTGTGCAGCAAGTATGATTGTGGCAACCGGCAGGAACCATAGGGTTGTCTTTAATTATTATATGACATGCGTGTCACTCATTAAGTGCCATGTAATGCTTTACTTTATCGCTAAGCGGTAGCAATAGTAGTAGAAGCATGGTGGGCGTGACAACCCCGATGGCAACACGTTGATGGAGATCAAGATGATGGAGATCATGGTGTCATGCCGGTGATAATGGAGATCATGTCGGTGCATTAAGGATGGAGATCAAAAGCACAAGTTCATGGCCATATCATGTCACTTATGATTTGCATGTGATGTTAATCCTTTTATGCACGTTGTTTTGCTTAGGACGACTATAGCATTAGAAGGTGATCACTCACTTAAATTTTAATATAAATTGAGTTCTCCCCGAGTGTGCACCGTTGCCGAAGTTCGTCGTGTCGAGACACCACATGATGATCGGGTGTGATAGACTCTACGTTCACATACAACGGGTGCAAGCCAGTGTTTCACGTGTGGAACACTCGGGTTAAACTTGACAAGCCTAGCATGTACAGACATGGCCTCAGAACACAAGAGACCGAAAGGTCGAACATAGTAGATATGATCAACATGATGATGTACACCATTGAAGTCACCTCAACTCACGTGATGATCAGACTTGAGTTGGTGAATTTGGATCATGTATCACTCGAATGACTGGAGGGATGTCAATTTGAGTGGGAGTTCTTAAGTAATATGATTAATTGAACTCATTGTCATGAACATAGTCAGTAGTGTCTTCACAAATTATGTTGTAGATTACTAGCTCACATTGTATCTCCCTTCAATTTTTATATGTTCCTAGAGAAATAGAGTTGAAAGATGATGGTAGCAATATTGCGGACTGGGTCCGTGATCTAAGGATTGTCCTCATTGCTGCACAGAAGGCTTATGTCCTTAATGCACCGCTCGGTGCACCACTCCCTCTAGCGTCGTTTGTAGATGTTGTGAACATCTGACAGGCACATTCTGATGACTACTTGATAGTTCAGTGTGTCATGCATTATGGCTTAGAATTGAGGCTCCAAAGTGTTTTGGACGTCACGGAACATATGAGATGTTCTAAGAGCTGAAATTGGGATCTCAGGCTCGTGCCCGTGTTGTGAGATATGAGATATCCGACAAGATTCTTTGCCTGCAAGATGAAGGAGACTAGTAATTGTTGAGCATGTGCTTAGATTGTCTCGGTGCTACAATCGCTTGAATCGAGTGGGAGTTGATCTTCCACATAAGATAGTGATTGATATAGTTCTCCCAGTCACTATCACTAAGCTACTAGAACTTCGTGATGAACTATAATTATGCCAGGGATGGAAATGACGATCCCTGAGCTATTCTTGATGTTTAACACCATGAAGGTAGATATCAAGAAGGAGAATCAAGTTTTGATGGTTAGTAAAACCACTAGTTTCGAAAAGGGAAAGGGTAAGGATGGAAACTTCATGGATGGCAAGTCAGATGCTGCTCCAGTGAAGCAACCCAAAGTTGAACCCAAACCCGAGACCAAGTGCTTCTATTATGAGGAGAGCGTTCGTTGAAGCGGAACAACCCTAGATACTTGGTAGATAATAAGGCTACCAACGTCTACAGAAGTATATTTGATATACGTGTTATTGATGTGTACCTTGCTAGTACTCCTAGTAGCACCTGGGTATTGGATATCGGTTCGATTGCTAGATGTTAGTAACTCGAAATAAAAGCTACTGAATAAACGGAGACTAGCTAAGGGTGAGGTGACGATGTGTGTTGGTAATGTCTCCAAGGTTGATGTGATTAACATCGCACGCTCTCTCTACCTTTGAGATTAGTGACGAACCTAAATTAATGTTATTTGGTGTTTGCGTTAAGCATGAACATGATTAGATCATGTTTATTGCAATACGGTTATTCATTTAAGTTGGTGAATAATGGTTATTCTATTTATATAAATAATACCTTCAATGGTCATGCACCCAATGTGAATGGTTTATTGAATGTCGATCGTAGTAATACACATATTTATACTAATGATACCAAAAGATGCGAGTTAGTAATGATAAGTACCACATTCTTGTGGCACTGCCGCAAAGGTCATATTGGTGTAAAGCGCATGAAGAAACTCCATGCTAATGGATCTTTTGACTCGCTCGATTTTGAATCGGTTGAGACATGCAAACCATGCCTCTTGGGCAAGATGACTAAGACCCCGTTTTTCGGTATGATGGAGCGGGCTAGTGGCTTATTGGAATTGATACATGTTGATGTATGTAGTCCAATGAGTGTTGAAACACACAGTGGATATCATTATTTCTTACCTTCACTGATGATTTGAGTAAATATGGGGATATTTACTTAATGCAAACACAAGTATAAAACGTTTGAAAGGTTCATGCAGTTTCAGAGTGAAGTTGAAGATCATCGTGACAAGAAGATAAAATGTCCACGATATGATCGTGGAGGTGAATATCTGAGTTACGAGTTTGGTATGCAACTTAAGACAATGTGGAAATTGTTTCACAACTCACGTCGCCTGGAACACCATAGTGTGATGGTGTGTCCGAACATCGTAGTCGTGCTCTATTGGATATGGTGCGTACTATGATGTATCTTATCATTTTGCCACTATCGTTATGGGATTATGCATTAGATACAACTACATTCACTTTAAATAGGGCACCATCTAAATCCCTTGAGATGACACCATATGAATTATGGTTTGATAGAAACCTAAGCTGTCATTTCTTAATACTTGGGGTTGTGGCGCTTATGTGAAAAAGGTTTTCACCTAATGAGCTCGAACCCAAAGCGGACAAATGCATCTTCATAGAATACCCTAAGAACAGTTGGGTATACCTTCTATCTCAGATCCGAGTGCAAAGTGTTCGTTGCTAAAAACGGATCCTTTCTCGACAAAGAGTTTCTCTCGAAAGAATTGAGTGGGAGGAAGATAGAACTTAATGAGGTTGTTGAACCTTTGTTTCAACCAGAAAGTAGCGCAGCGCAGAAAATTGTTTCTGTGGAGCCTACGTTAGTTGAAGAGGAAGTTAATGATGATGATCATGAAGCTTCGGATCAAGTTACTATCGTACCTAGTAGGTCGACAAGGACGCGTACTGCTCCTGAGTGGTACGACAACCCTGTCTTAGAGGTCATGTTGTTGGACAACGATGAACCTATGAACTATGGGGAAGCGATGATGGGCTCGGATTCCAACAAATGGTTAGAGGCCATGAAATTCGAGAAAGGATCCATGTATGAAAACCAAGTATGGACTTTGGTAGACTTTCCCGTTGAACGGCAGGTCGTTGAGTACAAATGGACCTTTAAGATGAAGACAGACATTGATGGTGCATGTCAGCATTTATAAAGCTCGACTTGTCGCAAAGAAGTTTCCGCCAAGTTCAAGGAGTTGACTACGATGAGACTTTCTCACCCGTGGCGATGCTAAAGTCTGTTGGAATTATGTTAGTAGTTGCTTCGTTTTTCAATTATGAAATCTGGTAGATGGATGTCAAAACATTGTTTCCTTCCTTGAGGAAAGGTTGTATGAGATACAACCAGAAGGTTTTGTTAGTCCTAAGGATGCTAAAAGGTGTGCAAGCTCCAATAATCCTTCTATGGGCTGGAGTAAGCATCTTGGAGTTCGAATATACTCTTTGATGAGGTCATCAAAGTTTTTGAGTCTATACAAAGTTTACGAGAAACTTGTATTTACAAGAAAGTGAGTGGGAGCACTATAGAATTTCTGGTAAGTATATGTGGTTGACATATTATTGAGCGAAAATAATGTAGAATTTCTGGAAAGCATAAATGGTTGTTTGAAAAGAATCTTTCAAAGGAAGACCTGGATAAAGCTACCTAATTGTTGGGCATCAAGATCTATGCAGATAGATCAAGATGCTTGATGAGACTTTCAATGAGTACATACCTAGACAAGATTTTGAAGGAGTTCAAAATGGATCAGCCAAAGCAAGAGTTCTTGCCTGATTTGTAAGGTGTGAAGTTGAGTAAGACTCAAAGCTCGACCACGACACAAGAAAGAGAAAAGACGAAGGTCGTCCCCTAGGCCTTAGCCATAGGCTCTATATTATGACATGTTGTGTACCGCACCTGGTGTGTGCCTTGCCATGAGTCTGACAAGGTGTACAAGAGTGATCTAGGAGTGGATCACTGGACAACGGTCAAGATTATCCTTAGTAAATAGAGGACTAAGGAAATGTTTCTTGATTATGGAGGTGATAAAGAGTTTATCATAAAGGGTTACGTCGATGCAAGCTTTAACACCAATCTGGATGACTCTGAGTAGCAATCCGGATACGTATAGTGGAGTAGCCATTTGGAATAGCTCCAAGTGGAGTGTGGTAGCAGTGTCTACAGTATGACATAGAGATTTGCAAAGTACACACGGGTCTGAATGTCTCAGACCCATAGACTAAAGACCTCTCTCACATGCAAAACATGATCGAACCCCGGAACTCATTGGGTGTGAGATTCATAACAAATCACATAGCGCTGTGAGCTAGATTACTGACTCTAGTGCAAGTGGGAGATTGTTGGAAATATTCCCTAGAGGCAATAATAAATTGGTTATTATTATATTTCCTTGTTCATGGTAATCGTTTATTATCCATGATATAATTGTATTGATTGGAAACTCAAATACATGCGTGGGTAAATAGACAACACTGTGTCCCTAGTATGCCTCTAGTTAACTAGCTCGTTGATCAAAGATGGTCAAGGTTTCCTAGCCATAGACATGAGATGTCATTTGATAACCGGATCACATCATTAGGAGAATGATGTGATGGACAAGATCCATACTATAACTATAGCATATGATCGTGTTAGTTTATTGATATAGTTTTCTGCATGTCAAGTATTTGTTCCTATGACCATGAGATCATGCAACTCACTGACACCGGAGGAGTACCTTGTGTGTATCAAATGTTGTAACGTAACTGGGTGACTATAAAGGTGCTCTACAGGTATCTCCGAGGGTGTCTGTTGAGTTAGCATGGATCAAGACTGGGATTTCTTACTTCGTGTGACAGAGAGGTATCTCAGGGCCCACTCGGTAATACAACATCACAACAAAGCCTTGCAATCAAAGTGACTTAAGTGTCAGCCATGGTATCTTGTATTACTGAACGAGTAAAGAGACTTGCCGGTAACAAGATTGAACTAGGTATAGAGATATCAGCGATCAAATCTCGGGCAAGTAACATACCGATAAACAAAGTTAACATCATACGGGATTAACTGAATCCTTGTCATAGAGGTTCAACCGATAAAGATCTTCATAGAATATGTAGGAACCAATATGGGCATCCTGGTCCCGCTATTGGTTATTGACCGTAGAGGTGTCTCGGTCATGTCTGCATAGTTCTCGAACCCGCAGGGTCTACACACTTAACATTTAGTGACGATATAAGTATAGTTGATTTGTTATGTTGGTGACCGAAAGTTGTTCGGAGTCCCGGATGAGATACCGGACATGACGAGGAACTCCGGAATAGTCTGGAGGTAAAGATTGATATATGGGATAATAGTGTTTGGTCTCCAGAAGGGTTCCGGAATTCACCTAAAAGAGTTTCGGATGTTTCCCAAAATGTTCGGGATACAAGAACACTTTATTTGGGCCAAGGGGTAAAGCCCATGAGGCTTTAGGAAGGTGCAAAAGGAGTTTTGCGAAGGATAGGGGCCAGACGCCAGGGACCCTGGCGTCTGGGGCCAGACGCCGAGGACCTTGGCGTCTGGTCCTGGAGTCCGAGGAGGACTCTTGCCTTGTGGGAAAACCGACCTTGAGGAGGATTTTTCTCCAAGTTTCGATCCCAGGGCTCAGCATATAAATAAAGGGGCAGGGCTAGCACCTAGAACACATCAAGAATTCCCCAAGCCATGTGCCAGCAACCCCTTCCTTCTAGCTTATCCTCCGTCATAGTTCTGTTGTGCTTGGCGAAGCCCTGTGGAGATTGTTCTTCACCATTACCGTCACCACGCCGTTGTGCTTCCAGAACTCATCTACTACTTCACCATCGCTCATTGGGTCGAGCAGGTGAAGGCGTCATCAAGATGCACGTGTGTTGAACGCGGAGGTGCCGTCAGTTTAGCGCTAGATCGTAAGGAACATGATGGGATCCCGGGACGGCTCATGATGAGATCGTGGGATGGCTCGTGATTGGATCACGAATATATTCGACTACATCAACTGCGTTTCTTAACACTTCCGCTTAGCAATCTACAAGGGTACGTAAATCCACTCTCCCTCTCGTAGATGCTCATCGCCATGGATAGATCTTGCGTGTGCGTAGGAGAATTTTTGTTTCCCATGCAACGTTCCCCAACAGATACAACCCAAAGATTCGTCAAAATAGGCAAACAACTCAAAAAAAACAGAATCTATCAAAAACAAAACAGTTTGTAGCAATCTGAAAACTTCGTATACTTGTGTAGCTCAAACAATTCTGAAAAATTAGCATAACCTAGGAAATTTATACATAAATCTTGTGTAAAACTTACATACTCATTCGACGCTCTTAAATATTTAGAAAATTCCTGGACTGAGCGCAAAAGTTTCTGTTTTTCAGCAAGATCAAATCAACTACTATCATAGATCACCCCAAAGGTTTTACTTGGCTCAAACACCAATTAAAACACCAAACACAATTACTACAGAAGTAATAATGTGGGAGACACTCAAAAACAGAAGCAAAAACAGAACACAAAAATAAAATTGGGTTGCCTCCCAACAAGTGATATTGTTTAACGCCCCTAGCTAGGCAAAACGCAATAGATCTAGGTATTGTCATCTTTGGTATGCAATCCAAAAGTGATCAAATCATCAAAAGATTTTCTAACTAAATCTATTCTTTCCTTTATTTCTTTCCTAGTAGAAGAGCTTAAATCATGAAAAGAGCTTTGGCTAGTAATTTTAACATTCATAAACCCGTAATCTAGATCATCACCATAGATATCATCGTATACAACATGTATCTTATTTCTAACGGGTTTCTTAGCCATCTTTTCGAGCCAATCATCTTTATACACTACGAACATTCCCCTTGTAATTCAATCAAATTCCTCATAAGTCTCGTGATACAAGGCTTGACAGACTTCCGCGTGGGGAACTCTCCTCCTAAGATTTTCACTATAAGATTCATAGTCTCTAGCTTCTAGACTACACAAAGTTTCTTTATCATGGAGAATTTCTTCAATTGGAGGGTGTTCAACATCTTTATCATAGAAAGCAAAAATCTCCCTAGATTCTTGTATGATGAAATCAAATTCTTGCATAAGGATGATAGTGGCAATCTTCTTAGACTTAGGGTGATTAATATTGGGAAGTTCATAAAACACTTTCTACAAAGCGGGATGAATGTGCACAAATTTTCTCTCCAATTTTTCAATGAGCATGACAATAGCATCCGCATAACTATTTGTGCTAAGAAGAATATATCTCTTACCCATAGGCATTGCCCCTGTACAATTACTCCACACATCGACCGACTCCTACCTGCGTCTAGAGTATTAAGTTCATGAAGAACAGAGTAACGCATTAAGAAAGATGACATGATATAGAGGCATAAACTCAAGCAATATGATGAAAACCCCATCTTGTTACCCTTGATGGCAACAATACAATATGTGCCTTGCTACCCCTACTATGTCACTGGGTGAGGACACCGCAAGATTGAACCCAAAACCAAGCACTTCTCCCATTGCAAGAATTACCAATCTAGTTGGCCAAACCAAACCAATAACTCGAACAGAATTGCAAGGATATGAAATCATGCATATAAGAATTCAGAGAAGATTCAAATAAGATTCATGGATAATCAGAACATAAACTCACAATTCATCAGATCTTGACAAACACACCATAAAAGAGGATTACATCGGATAGATCCCCATGAAGATCATGAAGAACATGGTATTGAAGATCAAAGAGAGAGAGAAGAAGCCATCTAGCTACTATCTATGGACCCGTAGGTCTGTGGTGGACTACTCACGCATCATCGGAGGGGCAATGGAGTTGATGTAGATGCCCTCCGTGATCAAAAACCCCTCCGGCAGATTACCACAAAAGGCTTCAAGATTGGATCTCTCAGGAACGGAGGCTTCCGATGGCGGAAAAGTATTTGTGCGGCTCGTTTTGATATTGGGGAATATTTGGAAATTTATAGGCCAAAGATTAGGGTTAGGAGACCTGCCGGGAGACGGCAAGCCCCTGGTCGCGCCTAGCAGGCTTGTGACTCCCTAGCAGGTGTCCTGCCATGCACTCCAAGCCTGGTTGATTTGTTTCCTTCCAGAAAAATTCCTTCCAAAGGTTTTATTTTGTTTGAACTCCGTTTAATATTCCATATCTACAAAACTCAAAAACAAGGGAAAAAACAAAAACTGACACTAGGCTCTAGATTAATAGGTTAGTCCCAAAAATAATATAAAATAGCATATTAATTCATATAAAACATCCAAAACAGATAATATAATAGCATGCCATCATTAAAAATTATAGATACGTTGGAGATGTATCAGTATCTCTGATATGCTTTTTTAGGTCCAGATTTTCAGCTGTCGGTATTCTCCCTCTTTGTGCAAACCCTGCAAATTATGAGAGAAAAGGCATTAGAAATACTCCATAAGCATTATTACTCATAAAAACATTGTAAATAACAGTAGGAAATCATGATGCAAAATGGGCGTATCAACAATCAGGACGAAAACCGCAAATGCAAAAAACTCCAAGGGAGAAGGAAAATGATATGGGAGCAAAATGGTGTAGAAGCGGCCAACCTCCAATACCAATATGAGGGCCTATGAACAGACACAAACAAAGAACGAAGAATCCGTGGAGCAGCCACAACCGAGACGAGGAAATAAAAATGATGACGAGGAAGGAGAAGACATGCAAAACAACCAAAGGCAATAAACACCCTAGAAAGAGAGCGAAAATAAAGCTAAGGAGCAACCCACCTCAAACAACATCGACGTCAAAAGAAGGCACGAGAAGGCAACGCCTCCATGGCCACTGTCGATGGCAAGCAAAGTAAAATGCAAAGAAAATGAGAAGAAGCCCTAGCGACAACCAAAAAGACCAGTGTGAGGGGAAGGCAGGGGAGAAGAAGGCCACCCCCAGTATATACCACAACAAACCGACATACACACACCAAACACACACCCTTGCATGCCCTCCCACCCTGGTCAGCATAGGCTACCCGACCTCATTCCATCACGACCCCTAGCCAAATGGCCCGGCGTTGCGACCACTAGTCGACTGTATGGCCCTCTCCAACAACCCAACACATGTTGCACTAGGGCATGCATTCGCGCAGAAGCCAACCATCCCGGCGTGGAGTGAGCAACACCGATAGGCTAGTCCGGTTGTCTCGTCGCACAGGGACATCGTGAGAGGCCCCACACCCGAGCGCACCGAAAATCACCATAGAAAGGTGGCCTCAGCAGAGAACGTGGTCCACCCGTCACGGAACCCAAGGTAAACATCCCGGTTGTGCACCGTCCGGGCAGATCCGACAGCGCGAAAAGCCCGCATGAGGTAGCGGGACTATGCGCATGCGGAAAGGACGGCATGGAGGACCTCCTCGCCCGCGGAGGCTCACACGAGGTGGTGACGGCCCAGCGACATCGACGCACGGATGCGGCCTCCCCATCGCGCGGGGGGGGGGGCAGCGCATGCTGGCACGACCAAAACAGGGTCACTCGGGTGTGCGCCGTTTGGGCATATCAGACGACGTGAGAGCCCCGAGAGGCCTTCATGGCACGCCACTGTGAAATGGCCTACGCGGAGGTCACTCTCACCGGGAAACCCCTAGAATGCGAGTACTCTCGCATCCTTTATAGGAGTAATATTATTTGAGAGGAAGTTGTTCTATGTGTACAGTGTTTAGTTTTTAGGATCTAAATTTCATGTGATGTATGAAAATGTTATTGAGCATGAATTTGAGAGGTAGGATTATTCTTTAAGCCTAACTTCTAACGACCATTCATGCATGGAGTTGTATTCGCACTTTTGTTACGGTATTGAGTTATATTTCCTTCACAAAATAGCATAGAACGTTTTAAATTACAACTTTAGTGATTAAGACGTCATATATTACTTTACGAAGGTAATACTAAATAAAAAAACATATTAGATGGTTTTTCAGGTGGGTCGGTGCCTCGGTACTTTCAGCTGCTCTCAAAAATCATAGTATATATCTGCCAATATGACATGATGTAAGAAGACCAAAAGTTATAGGTAATATTCTTAACTTTAGCAATCACAACATCAGGCTGGAATAGCTCAGTTGGCCAGAGCGTGTGGCTGTTAACCACAAGGTCGGAGGTTCGAGCCCTCCTTCTAGCGTAATTTTTAAATTTTATTTAACCCGGGTTCTTTTCTCTTAGAGAACTTCAGCTCCTCCTTCTAGCGGATTTTTTAAATTTTATTTAACCCGGGTTCTTTTCTCTTAGAGAACTTCAGCTTTATTGATTAAACAACGACATTACCTAAAGTTTCCCGGATACAATTCGGGAACTAATAGAGTGCATACATGATTTTGCTAACAAATGAGTCGCAACATTTAAATGCCGACGAACATACTTGAATATCACCGAGGCGTAATTTTTAAATTTTATTTAACCCGGGTTCTTTTCTCTTAGAGAACTTCAGCTCCTCCTTCTAGCGGATTTTTTAAATTTTATTTAACCCGGGTTCTTTTCTCTTAGAGAACTTCAGCTTTATTGATTAAACAACGACATTACCTAAAGTTTCCCGGATACAATTCGGGAACTAATAGAGTGCATACATGATTTTGCTAACAAATGAGTCGCAACATTTAAATGCCGACGAACATACTTGAATATCACCGAGGCAAACCCACCAAAAAGACCCTTGATGTGAGCAACAAGTGAGCCAACAGGCGAGCGATCGATAACCGACGACTTTAGCCTGTGCACTAGAGATAACAATCGGAGACAAAGATAGCATGAGAGACATGTCCACCTCGCGCCAACTGAACAGCACGCCTCACGGCTATGGCTTCTGCTGTTTCAGGTTCCAACTCCGTAAGAATCGGCTCGCTGCATGCCAGCACACGTCGTCCAACATGGTCTCTACCGATTATGCCAATACCCAATTTATTAATCTCAATGAAAATGGCAGCATCAGAGTTGAAGGCAATAGAACCTGTCGGCTAACAAGATGAAGGTGGTCTTGTGGCGATTTTCTCAAGATTGTTTACCAACTGGTCAGTGGCGGAGCTACAAAGTAAAAGTTGGGCGGGCCAGATTAAAGCAGAGCACTACTTTTTTGAAATTCTAAGTCATAAGCGAGCTGATATGTACTATATATACACCAAAATACAGTTCAAACATGAACCACTATTAAGTTATTAGCTAATACAAAAGCTTTACACCCTGCATTTGACATTGACTTACTCACATACTACAAATCAGCTTTCCGATCACCTTTGCTTTTAAAATCCAGGGTCTCGCTGCAAGAGCTCAATGCCTTGAAATATAATAGCTTAATTTGTTCGAACTCCTTCATCTTGGTTATGTTGTTGTTCCAATTCAAGCAAGGGCAACACATGGTCTGGCTCAACTTCAGTTATGTCATCTCTTTTTCTTTTAAAAACTAAATCAATTCTTCTTTGAGTGTGATTTTCCTTCCCCATGAGTACCCACGTTGCAATTTGCATCGGATCAGTCCAGGGTGCTATCACTCCACCAAAATTACTCCATCGGATCAGGTCAGGGTGCTATATATACACCAAAATTACTTATTGCATCAGATCAAAATATCACCTATCTGTTATCACTAGATACAGTACTAGCAGAGACAGAGTAGCAGGGATCTCAACAACTGAACAAAATCAGCCCATTGGTTACCTGCTGCTGCCTGCTGCTGTTTCTAGCGCTGGTGGAGTGGTGTGGTGGAGCCGTGGAGCGATGGAAGGCTGGAGGCAATCCCTGTCCCTGGATTTGGATGGAGGAGAGCAGACGACACCAGCGGTGGGACGGCAGGCGGCAGCACGACGGGCGGACGGAGCGCAGTGACCTGCACGCGGTTGTCGTCGCCGACGGACGGAGCTTGACGCTGCAGCAGGGCCAGGACTGCTCGGGGGACAGCCGACAGGGGGAGTGGCAGTCCTTGGGAGTGGGGGCAGGACTGAGTGAGGAGCAGGGGACGGGCGGCGGCGGGGCGGCCAGCAGGGCGGGCTAGAGATTCCCGCGGGGCGGCCGGCGGCGGCTGGCTCCACGACCACAAGACGCCGATGCGACGGGCGGCGGCTGCTCGCACCGGTGCCGTGGTGCGTCTGCGTGAGGGATGGAGCAGGCGAGCAGGGGATTCACCAACGTCTGCGTGGGCTGGGCTAGTAAGATGCCTATGTAATTTTTTTTTGTCAAATTCCTGGGCGGGCCACGGCCCAGTTTGACCCCTGAATAGCTCCGCCCCTGCAACTGGTGCTCTCAGCTACGTGGTACCAACTTCTGAGTTGTGCTGTTTTTGTGGACGGCTTGAATCTGTGGAGCATGCTTTGCTGTCCTGTCCATATGCAAGACAGATTTATAAATTTATCAAAGAAGCATCATCTATAACACTGTGATGTCTAGTTTTAAAAGGCCTACATTCAGTTGAGGTCTTCAGTTAGAATTGGATCACCCGATTGTGATCGGATCAACAATTTTTCAAAGCTCTCTCATTCTATTCTTTTATACACTATACTTCCTGATTATTAAGGTCTCTCAATTAATTAAGGTCTTCAGTTTAAATTTGGGTCATTCGATTTTGATTGGGTAAACAATTCTCAAGGAGCTCTTCTATTTAATTCTTTCAATTTAGTATATTCACTAATTTTGAAGCTCACCTTGGATTGAAAGAGATTGAGAGGGATCAAGAATCCTAATTCTGGCTATTTGGAATGGATCCAATTCTTTGAGTCTGACTCGTAGTGATCATTTCTCTTTAGCAAAGAATGACCATGGTTACGAAAGTATTCAATTTGAATTTAGTTTACGATTTTGATCGGACCAAAAAAATTTCAAATCAATCAACAACAGCTAGCCTATAAAAAGCATATCAATCCCGCGCACCCTCCCATCACCTAGACAAAAAGTGTCATTGTATGATACGATAGTATCAATATAGTACATGCAGCCACCGGCGTAGAAATTTTCCCGCAAAATATAGGTTGGTTAGAGAATAATACAAAATCACACCACTAAAGTCCCACCAAATGACCACATTATAAATAAAAATAAAACACACTCCATCATCTCTCCTACACGTCAAACTAAATACTGCTACGGTTTCAAAATATAAAGGGTATTAGTTTTTTGAAAAGTCAAATTTCTATAATTTTAACCAAGTTTGGAACAAAAAAGACTACATCCACAATATTAAACAAACAAGTGTATGGAAATTCATTTCATAATGAACCTAATCATACCAATAGACCATACTTAAAAGATTTTACTTTTCCAAAAGTAATACACATTATATTTTATAATAGATTGAATATTTCTTTAAATAAACACAACAACACCAGGGACGCAGCAAAGCGCGTCCAATCCTTCTAATATGGTATTAATCTCAAGCGCTATGCTTTTATTTCTCCCAAATTGTGGTTGTTTGACTATTTTAGTCGTTCTTCAGATCATGGATGCACTGTTCTAACAGTGACTATTTGGCATATATAAGAACATGGATGTACTGTTCTAACAGTGACTATTTGGCATATATGGGAAGCACGGAATTGAGCTAGAAACAATCCTGAAGCTCCTCATCCGCGTCATACAGCGGAGAAAATTCAATGCTTATGTACATATGGCTCAGCAGCATCTTTAACAACCGGTATCTGCTCACAGGCGTGCATCCAACGACTCGACGATGGTTTGGTCACCGCCGCCGGCAGGTTATATTATCTAAACCAGGTTATGTACCGTCCAGGTGCAGGTACGTGTGCGTTTCTGCGTCAGAGACCCCAAGCAACAGCCACAACATAACACTGGGAAAACAACTGCAGGGGCAACTCAGTCCCAAGTTGGGTTCTGTGCTACTCAAACTAGTTCATACATTTAATATCCTGAGTGCTCATCAAACCAGCGCAAACTCCAAGTCTGCAAACGACCCTACTGATGAACATAGTCAGATCCAGTGGAGGCACAAAATGAGGCCTCTACGGCTCCCCTAGTTCCGAATCAAACTACATTTTTACATGCCTACTACGCATCATCCCTTCATTCCCACTGGCTGTACAAAACACACGGCGAAGCATCCTCCACAAGTTCACAGGCTTCTTGCGGCAGCAGCGGTGATGTAGTTGGCTGCCTCGTTGGCGTCCAGCTGCTTCCCTTCCACGAGTCCCTTGATCAGAGTGGCGGAGTAGGTCTCAGATGGAGGAGCTAATGGCAGCTCGCCGGATTTGTGCCGTGCAACAGCTCCTGATGGGCATCTGCAGGGGAACAAACAGTTTCACACTATCCGTGCAATAGTATCTAAAAGAAATTGCTAAGTGAAGACTGGAACTTACGTCATAGTTAAAATTGGAAGGCCGTCCTCCTCTCCAAGGTAAAGTACATTGGAGTACCAGCTACCCTGCAGCAAATTTGTATATCGGACATGAACAATATTCCAGAATTTATGAAACTAATAAGTTGCAAAAAAATTGACTGAAATGAAAACATCAGTAGTGTCAGATTTATTTACAAAATTATTGTCAGTACATGCCCATGGATGAAGCGGCATTAGAAATGTGTCCATTATTACGAGGGGAGGGGGGGGATGTTAATTTAACATTTTTAGTTTGTAATGTGCTGACCTTATTTAACTGGTATAATGATGTTTAAAGAGCTTCAAACTCAAGATAGCATTCCAAACTGCAATCTCAACTAGACATCAGGTCCCAGGTAATACAGGCACTTATAACTTCTGAGTTCAGATGGACCTTTACAGACCAAAGGCAGGACATGGCATTTACCAAAGGATACCCTTTTAACAGCAGGCATTAGCCTTCATCTGGTAAGAGTGTGAGATTCTGCCAGTGGTGGCCATGAAAGAGGTTGCTTGTGTCCTTTATCAAAGTGCTGCCGGAAAAGCAGACACCCTTAAGAGCATTTTTTTACCAATGATGCGATATTAACTATTCTCATTTATAGGCATATGGAAAACTGTATGCAAAGGATAAGTGTTCGCTTGATGTGGGAAGCAGCAAATCAAACCTTAATAGGTTCAAGATGAAGAGCTTTGTTTGAAGAGACAGACTCTATTTCGGACAATCCAATCAAAGGAGAGCTGGGAGACTCAAGTTTTCCATCTTCGCTGTTATCCTTCACTAAACTGTTCTCTTGAAACAATACATCATTGAACTGCTCAAGCCTGTAAAAAAGGGAAATTTATGATGATATCAGAGCGTTGACAAAAGATCAGTTTCCACCCAGCCCTGAATCAAGGATCAATACAATGTAGATGTGGTTACAATATACATACGTTATTTTGTACATGCAGACATATGACTCGGCATTGTAGTTTATCTCAGGGTTGAGGAAAGCAACACCACCAGTACCCCAGGCAGGGGTAGAAGATCTCCCAAAAAACAATCTATGAGGCACAGTCCTCCACATGGTACCTCTTGGTGGGCTTGTGTCATGTGAACCAAAGCATGATATACGCATACCATCAACCTGTCAGAGATCAAGATGAATAGCAATCTTTCACGCTAAGCATACTGCTTACTAGAAAAGGAAAAAACAAGGGCTGTAATAAGGAAGGCGAAGGGGGATGTTGTATTACTACCTCCGATGCATATTAATTGATGTTGCTTTAGTACAAGGTTGTGCTAAAGGAGCGTCAATTAATATGGATCGGGGGGGGGGGGGGGGGGGGGTTAGTAATTCCTAAAGATTATAATAAGAAGGCACTTGTGCATTTTACATTTGCAGAAAGCACTAAAAATGCTTCCTGAAGGTCAACATACCCCTGAAAAGAGTTCCTTCGGAATAGACCTTTTTAGAAAACTTCACAAATTCCATGTGGGTCAATGGTGGGGATTAGAACAAGCACTACGTTATAAAGGGCAATGTAGCCTATTCACGTGATTGGATATTCAGCATGGCCCAACCCCCACAGCCGCCTTCAGGACCAACCCCATCTCATCCCATCTGGATCTCCTTCCACCATGGCCTGCTCCCCCCAGATCTCCCTCGTCTGCTAGAACATGGAGTGAAGATAAAGGAGCCGCAGCCAGTTCAATCTCTTCCGACATTGCTACAGCCAATGGATGTGAAGCTTTCCATTCATAGACACCAATCCCCAGGTCAACAACTGTGATTCATACAGTGCTAGACCAAACCAACTAGGAGGAGCAGCGATGAAGAGCCATGGGGTAGAGAAGGTTAGTTTGATTGTTAGCGTGAGCTGCCATCGTTCTGGGCAACAACTTCTCCAATTGAATTGATACACGTAGCAGACTATGTATGTAGTCGAGAAATATGTTTTCCCGGTTTTTGTGAGAGATACAAAAGTACCCTCTGTAAGTGATTTGAGTTCCGTAAACTATTTTTCTAAAGGCATGTACCAGATGAAATCTCCCCGAGAAATCAATGATGTGATAAATGCAGCAACAGGCTACAAAACACTGGAACCTATTGTTCCTTGCAGGATATAAAAGACCATGTGTTTTCAACTTTACCTTCCCCCCTTCAATGTAGCACAAGAACCTTGGTTTCCACATGTTTGAACCAAAGCTGGCATACCAAACATAAACTTTTGACAATGCTGATCTCCAAGTAAATGGTAGATCATATATTCTTGTAGACCCCACAACAGGTCCGTCGTCTTGTGCTTGAACTGGATCACTTGAGGTGTTCTTCGTCGCAAGGTTATCTTCGTCAAGTTTCAACATTGTGATGTGTTTACTTAAAACATCATCATCAACTTGAATAACATTGACAGATGAAATAGCATCAGGAAGCTCACTAACATCTTCAACGTCAGACTCAGAACCAGAGGATGCGTACGGCTGTTCATTCCCCGAAGGGGAAAACAAGAAAGGGGAATTATTCAAGAGCTCCACCATTGGGTTAATACTCTCTACTATTCGTCTCAGCTATGCAGTAAGCCTCCAAGCATCAAGAGACATAAATGGTAAATCAAACTATTGACACGAGATAATTAAAGGTGCACAGTTTAAATATGGTTGAGCTGTATAACTCTGTATGTGCTTTTGCAAGAGTAAGACTTGATAGGCGCCTTGGAACATATACATGAAGTATTTATCACAACAAGAAAAAGAAAAAAAGGTTCATCAAGTATGGGCTGCCTGCGGATAATATGGAAATAGCCCATCAAATGAGCATCATTCCACATAACTCATGAACATGCATTCATCTAAGGAATTGGGCTACATTTGGTACTTCATTAAAAACCTGGAACAAAAAGGTAATTATCCATTAAGAATGTGATTTGAAAGCTGCAACTATTGATATGGCATGTCTGTAGAAAGTAAGAGAAGAGGGTGTCAAATTTCCCAGCAAATTGATCTGGAACGAGGCGACCCACATCTTGTCCAGAATAGCACAAATGCACAATTCATTAGTCGGAGGTTAGACCAAGCAGGCCCCAACTCAAGTCACCAAGAAAAAAGATCAGAAAGATGAAAATTACCTCGATATATGACGGTGTACTCCTCAAAGGTACATTATCCGGAAGCTTACTGCTCAAAACAGGCCAGTATGCCTTTAATTCATCGCGTACCTGATCAGTGTTTGGGGGGTGGGGGTGAAAACTTAATTACTGATATTTATAGCAAGACCAGAATTGCACAGGAATAGTACATTGCAGACCATTACCATTTGTATGACTCTCCATGAAGATTCGAATGGTTGCATCCGTGGCGAGTTATATGTGAAGTTATCTCCCAACAAAACTTTTGCACAAGCACAAACTGAGTTTGCTATGGACTTAAGGTTATAACCTCCTTCAAGAGCCATCACAATCCTTCCTTTTGCAAAACCTAACAGCTGCAGGTAATAAGCAGACAGGCACAAGCATAAGCACCAATCAGCTGAGCAGAAAGTACAAGAAAAAAAAGATAGTAATAAATTGATGAGATCAAATGGAAAATTTCTAACAGGTAACAGCAAAGCATGACAACAAAGAGGAATGACTGGCAAACAGATAAACATTACTCTAAGATATCTAAACTCCAAGGTCAAGCATGATCAATATTTTTAAGGCCAGGAAAGTGCTTGGTTCACTGAGTCATGATCAATGTTTTTTTAAGGCCAGGAGAGTGCAAGGTTCAGTGAGTTAAATAAAAGGTCATTTTTCTGCAAGCTTGCAAATGCATACCTTTGTCAGTAGCAGTGCATATCCATCTGGAGTGATGCAGCAACCACCAAGAGGATCACCCATTGCTACCCAAAAAAAAGGAGAAGAGATTCAAAACCAGTGAGTGACAATAACATGCATGATTACTACATGAAATACACAGAAGATCTCCATTGGCATGTAATAGCAATATAATACAAAAAAGTCCCAGCGATTGTCAAAATATCTTCAATGAAAATCTCAATGGTTATGCAAGAAAGAAATCAGGTATACGAGATGTACTACTCAAAGCAGTGCACTTCTACTCCACAGAATAAACTACAATGTCAATATATATAAACGGTCAGGCTTCATAAGTAATAAGTGCCTAGATTTGGTTAGGCATGTTTAACTTTTATGGAAAAATAGTTTCTGAGAATTTTCCAGCTGCCTACCTGCGTCAAACCCAGCAGACAGTAATATTATATCAGGGTCAAATGCTTCTGCAACAGGAAGCAGCACATGATCCCATGCAGCAACATAATCTGCATCACCACATTTACCATGCTCCCAGGGCACATTAATGTTGTACCCTGCACCAGCTCCTTCCCCAATAAAACAGTGAGCTGCATCTGCTTCACAAGGGTAGAAGCTTCCGTAATCAAATCTACAAAGCAAACATTGGATAATAATTTACACACAATTGAAGGATCAACAGAATACCACATGACACAGGCCAGAAAAGTTTGGCTTCTATAAGCATGCAATGGAACAGCTGTGTAAGTTTGAGATTTCACAATATCACAATTGGTTGGATAGTTCTAGGAGAGGCCTTCACCTCACATGACAAGTTACACAATCTGTAGATGCAGTGTAAGCTCAGCTAACATGTACAGTTGTAAAGTTAAACAGTAAGTTAAAACAGCAGGTTTCTTGGGTATCTAATACTCCTATATTGTTAGAAGAAGCTTCGGCGTTGCTGGGAGGCTAGAAATTCTCACACTGGTCAGAGGAAAAATACAGATATGAACAGCGCGTATTTTGGTTGCTCCAGATTATAATGGTGCAGATTAATCAAATACTCCCAAAATAACTGTCTCAACTTTGTACTAGAGCTAGTACAAAGTTGTACTAAGCTTAAGACACTTATTTTGGGACGGAGGGAGTATATTAGAGCAAGAGTTGTATAACAAGTACAACTCGGTTTTCAATCATAAGCACTAAAGTTACATTACAAGCACCTCTTTCTAATATAAACATGAATTGTAGTATATAGCCCTGCAGTTGCATGGGAAACTTAGCTAGCAATAATAAGTAAATGCAATGAATCGATTACTATCATACAAGCAGGATCAAGGGTGTGCAGGTGACAATTCAAACGACTAATAAAGTAACCATACTATCAGTAGTGTCGACCTAGAAAGTATAAAATGAACATGATGAAACAGAAAAAGGAATAAACCTACAGCATAGAGTTATCAGTTATAGATTCTTCCATTGAAAACAGATTAATACTTAATAGGTTCCTTGGCACATTACTCGCAGACTGGCTCAAGCATTTACGTTGTGTTATACAGCCCAACTGAATCAACATGTAGTGCATTATGTAGCAATAGATATTGTATAACTTCTTCATATTCTAAAGAGTGTCGCATGAGATTATCAGGGTGGATTGGTGGTATGAGGAGACCTCATCCCATTGTTACAGGTACGATATCAAACAGTACTACAGTTAGATCAGCTCACTCACATGAAAATTGAGTTTGTTAATGCCATGTAAGTAAGAAATGGAGTTTCCAGATTTCTATCAACCGCGAGGATCCACTGTAAGAAAACATGCTCAGCAATCTACATCCATTTGAAGAGCAGTAAGCCTTGGCAATGTAAGCAACAAAACTGTCATGGCTTCACGAATATCATATCATGAAGGTTATATGGCTAGTGTAAAGTCTAAACTTATACGTTTTCTTTCTCTCTAATGCATATACGTGCAGTGGTTTGCATGTTTGCGGGAAAAAAAGTCTGGAGTCTAAACAAAACATGCAAAGCAACCCCAAGGTGATGTGTCATACCTGTGCACTGAAAAGAACAATACACGAGGGTCACCATAAAACATCTTCTGTGTGCCATTTCCATGATGAACATCCCAATCGACGATTAATATCTTGTTGATACCTAGGTCAGGCTGCAACAGAACAGAGAAGGTACGAATTGTGATAGTTCCTACATAGAAACATAGTTTTAAAAGACGTGCCTAGGCTCTAGGCAATAGCAAAATGCCAAGCGCTTAAGCATGCACTTTGGTCAGAAAGTGCAAGGTGGTGGCAAAACGCACAATCAACACCTAGCGATTTTTTAAAGAATTTTGCATAGAAAATGATGAACAAGGGTAGCACATGTTGACATTATCTAGAAAAATCAAGAGGGAAGTTTCAAATACGCACCCTCTCATTTAAGAGATAATTAGCTGCAATAGCCACGTTGTTGAAGAGACAAAATCCCATTGGCTCATTATGTTCGGCATGGTGGCCTGGAGGTCTGACTAGAGCAATAGCAGAACTTAACTCGCCAGCCGCAACCTTCTCAGCAACCTACTTGTCAGATGAGTCGTTTTGTCAGCACTCAGGATCAATGGAAGAGAAAACTGTTGTGTAATACTAGGGAATGTACATATGTAATCCAGGAAAAGTACACGCTAAATTACCTCAATGACAGAACCAGCTGCAAGGAAAGCAGACTCTGAGGAGCCCTCGTTGAAGTAAATGGAATTGAATTTCCTAGCAGTCTTGTTCCGACGGTAATCATACTCCTTCGAGCTGATATCCCTTATCAGTTTTATATGGTTTGGGGTATGGACAGAGGCTATATATTTTTCCTTGGCTTCCTTTGCCTTCATGTCCACACACCTGGAAGAAACTTATGTTAAACTACAGCGGCAGAACCTTGCAGAGTCATACAATTGTTAAGCTAATCAAAGTAATGCAAACAGTGGACAGGACAGAAGATATCATGCTAATGTTCAAACTTAACTCTGGTAGCATCTAAGTTACTGCTGTACACAAGCAAGGGCTTGACTACCCATTACCCGAAATTGCACACAAATACCAGGGCTAAATTCCTTTCAGCAGCTACAGTGCATGCATGCTTGAACCCATTGTATGAAAAATCTCTGTACCCTCCTCCCTTTCTCATGACCTTAAACATTTGGGCCATAAATACTAATCAAAACTTAAGCATACAGTTATACTTATAATCATGGATACTATTTTTTTTTACGAGACCAAAAATACAGTTTCTAGTAGATCGAAATGGGCATGGCTACAGTCGTGAGTGGTAACAGGAATACATTAACAGGAGCGGAAGCGCCCGAGGACCTCCCAGTTCCGGAACGGTATGCCAAATGGGGGAAAGAGGGGTGTACGAACGCGTCGTCACGAATCCTCACACGAAATTACGGCGTTCTCGCTTACAGAGTCGCGGGTAGCACGTACCTGGACGCGATGCCCTCGGCGTCGAGCTTGCGCCGGATGGCGCGCAGCCGCTCGGGGTTCTCGGGGTGCTTCTCCCCGTCGGGCGTCGCGTGCGCGCACATCCTATCGTCGTACAGCAGCCCCACCCTGGGCGCTGCACCCGCGGCCGCCATCCTGCGCCGGCGATCGCCTCCCGCGGGCGGAGGAGAGACCGGGGGAGGGGGGGCGAAAGGGGCGAGACGGGTTGGAAATCGGGGTGGAGCGGAGATGGGAGAGACGACTGGACTGGACTGGGTTGGTTGGTTGGGTGCCC
Organism: Hordeum marinum; assembly: GCA_022496015.1. NCBI lineage: Eukaryota > Viridiplantae > Streptophyta > Magnoliopsida > Poales > Poaceae > Hordeum > Hordeum marinum. The sequence goes on along the minus strand of CM039673.1, from coordinate 121,868,741 downwards.
CTCTGATTTGGTGGAGCCTCTTGGGTGCGTGCGCGACGCGTACTGGCGTTGGGCTTGGGCCCCACCTGGAAGTGGGAGCTCCTGTCTTTCTGAGGGCGAGACTTCGAAATCGCGTAGCGGCAAAAGATCGAGGGAGGCCAAGTGGACAGAGTGATAGACCATGACCATGCGTTCTTTCTTCTCGGAAAATCAGGTGCATTTTACTCATCAAAACGAAAAAGGAGAATCAGGTGCGTGTGCGGTGAAGAGAGATATGGTCGAGGCTTAGAGCAACTCCAACGCGAGGCAAATGGACACAGATTTTGTATGGCTTTTGTTTATTTGGATCGTCGTTTTAAATGGCATTCGTCCCTGTCCGCACAGTTTACCAATGCACCGACAAATTTTCGTCCACGCGGTCCGTCTGCAGGCATATTTTTCACCTTTCTTTATATTGCACAAAGTTCACATGTTTTTATGACTAAATAAAATCCTCATAGTTTTACAACAAAAATAGAAATCTTAAAGTTTATAAACCAAATAAAATTCAAACTGACACAAATACATTTGAAAGAAAAGAGTTGATGCATCTAGTGGTTACATACGAAATAATCATCGTACGCCACGATTCCCTACCGAATACGACTGAAAACATGTTTAGCCATACGAAAGCGGCGTCGGAATCGCTTGTGTTTGAAGAGTGGGGAAGAAGACTTAAAAGTAGTCTTCACAAAGTAGGCAATGGACACTCTCTCTGTTGCGATTCAATTTCGAAGCATGGCCCAGGGTCGAGCCCCCTAAATATCGATCGTTGTTTAGAAATGTGGTCATGCACGACCAAAGCGGCAACCACAAACTCCTCATCGTTAGACGATGAATCATTCGAACCGCAAATGAAGTTGTTGAAAAGGCACTCGTCGCCACCGTTAATTTATACGTTGCGGGGAAAACGTCGAACACGTTATGGACGTGCGAAAGAAGTGGGCCGGTGAAGAGCCCCGCGCCTCTCCTAGACCAGGCAGCAGTCCTGTTGGCGCGGAAGCGACCGCGGCGGTGACCGTCGAGCGTGGACGTCCGGGCTTGGAGCATTGCCGGTGGCGACAAAGGCGAGGGGGCAGAGTGGTCATGGGGTGCTATGACGAAGGCCAAAACAAGCCACCAATGCCGGTAAGAGCTGCCATCGGGTGCGGCGTGTTGTTGGGGGAGGTTTGTAGGTGCGAGCGACAGCCTCAACAGCGTCCAACCGGTCGAAACTAGACGACGGCGACGATGTTAGGATGGTCGTGTGTCTTGGTTGTGGATGAAAGAGGAGAAGAATGGTCAATGTACCGCCGACTGACGGGCTAGAGGAAGGACAAGAACGAGCGTCGCGTAAGCCTACGCCGGCGCAAACCCGATCTAAATTTGAGCAACGTAAAGACAAAAAATTGACCGTCAGTGTGTTGCGGCGATTTTTGTCCGTTTTAAATTAAACGAACGCATGCCGACAGAATGCGTTGGCGTTAGAGTTGCCTTTAATGATAGAATCTAGTGGAACTATTTGAAAGAGATTATGAAGAGGCTTTGCAGAAGATAGTTGAGTACCTGCACGACCAATCACTCAGGCCGAACGTGTGGGAAGCGAAGATGTGCCATGCCGGCCTTGCAGAAGACGTTGATGTACATCATCGTCGGCCATGTTCGCGGTACTTGTTTTCTTCGGCGCGTACCATCACTACACATGCATGCATGCCTGCGGCAACGATGGAGGCAGGTCGAACAGTCTTGTTTCCCTTTCCGACGGAAGGTCGATCGCGCCAATCGCCGGCCGGCAGACTCCGACGTCGGCTCACGTCGCGACCGCAGCGTCCAAACGACTAGTCCACGTGATGCGTGCATGCCTGTCGCGGCACGCGGCGTGGCGCTCCCCGTGCCCATACGGTGGAGGCGCGTCGCGTTTGCTCCGACGGTGCTGCAGGGCTCGTCGGCAAGTCACGCTCGTGAAGGACGCACGCAGGCACGCAGCTGTGCAGGCTGGGGTCGATGCGTACAGCCTCGGTACTTGGAGTTTGCCGACAATGGCCAACTGCCCATTGGCTTGCCGAAGCTTGACCGCGATCGCCTTGGCGTGGCTATCGCCGGTGGAACGTGCAGCATCCTAATCCGTGCTACAAAACGGGTCCAAATCCATACCTTCACTCTGCATCACCAAACGGGGACCAAGCAAGTAGAAACCCAATAAAAATGAAGAAGAATTCTATTACGCAAACGTAAGGATGTATTGTTTGGACTCATTTTCGGTCTAAATTTAGGTTGGATTTACATCTCACGAACACGCAACGAACGTTCAAGGTGTCCTTCGGTGTCAGGGACGGAGCCAGAAAATGGCGATAGGAGGGGATGGGCTTGAACTAAAAATATCGATCACGATCAATGAAGAGACAATTATATAGGCACACAACATAGTAAATATCGTGAGGTCTAGATCACGGTTCAACAATATGAATAATTTTGCATATCTATTATGTGAATGAAAATCATGAGTGGATAATTTCTTCAGAATTGGTTACTAGTTTCAATTGGCTAGAAATTTTCTCAACCAAATTCTTCCTCTTCACGCCTACAAACCCATAATCTCACAGTCAATTTTTTTTTCTGATTTTTTATTGTTCTGCTTTGTAGTTCTATTGTTTTTAAGGCACACATCAAAATAATGTGTAGATTGAAAGAGGAAGTTAGAAATCATATTCACATCATTGAATTAGCATCATGTTCACATGACTGAGAACTTGAACCAATTGGCATGAAAAGATTACGAATTGACTGAGCTCTCTTCCCCTTCATGTCTACACACACATAATTGGACAATACAAGAATTTCTAATTAGTTTTTAATGTCTATATTTCTACAATTAGATTCTAGACACGGACTAATCTATAATGTTGAACATAAACTAACCTTTTGTTGATCGTCTCGTCGCTCATTCATGTATGTACGGTCGGCCGGAATGTGCGTGCTGTCTACGGATCGGCATGACGGGCCGATGGGGAGTTGTGTCGTCGGGGATGGTCGGACGGAGACCTTCCCTCCTCGGTGGATGGAGAGATTCGATAGAGAGGATGGGCGATCTACTAGGCGGTCGGCGGTGGCAACAACAAATTTTTCCAATGGCAGGAATTGAGGAACGACGAACCAGCAGATTTTTTTGGAAACAAAACCGTCGTGCATATTGCTTCCAAACTCCTTGTCTTTAACGTGGGTTGTTTTTCTTTTTCTGGGGGGGGGGGCTACCAGAATTTTGTACACTTCTGTGTGTACGAGATGGTACCTAATCGTTATTAAGGGGTGGGGGTGTCTCGCTCCCCCTCACCCCCTTAGAATCGTCCCTCCATGTGCCACCTGTTGGTGGCACACAGACTATTCTACCCCACCAATACACTGGGGCTTCTTTGCCATCGTCGTCGCCACTCGGCTGCCGGCCTCTTCGCCCCAGCCGGCCGCCGCATTAACCGACCATCCCACCGCCGCCCACTATGTCATCGGTGTGGCCACTTTTTGCCGTTGACTGAGTACTATAAGGTCACTGTCGTGGATTTATCACGGCAGATGTCTGGGTGAACGGACTTGGATTCGAGGCCATCGCTATCGTGATGGACTCAAAGGGGTTGATAGGGACGAAGGACACGAATTTACCCAGGTTCGGCCCCTCAAGGTGAGGTAATAGCCTACGTCCTGCTTGTGTTTGTATTGCTTGTTGTATCGATTACAAGGGAGCTAAAGCTTGACCTAGTTCTCGATAACCCGATCTCTAAATCGCCTCGGGTCTTGCCTTTATATACCGAGGTCAAGACCACGGGTCATACAAGTTGTGGCCGACTCTCATTACACGTCCGAGTCTGCCTCTATCTTCTCTTGCCTATCCTAACCAAGTTGTCCCCGGGCGGCTTTACATGCCTGGGTCTTCTCATCCGGGCCACCCCGCTGGCCCATCTTGTGAGCCGCTACGCTTGTTGGGCCCTCCAGTCCTGACGGCTCACTCTTGGGCTGGCTACGAGCCGTCTGGTTTAACTCGGAGCCCTCCAGGGCGGGTCTCACCATAGGGTTATATCCCCAACATTAGGCCCCAGGTTGATTTGAGCTTGCTCATTTCATCCTTCTCTTTTGTTCCTGGTGAGTCGCCCGGTAATGACCCGCTGTGACGTCGCGCGGACTCTGCAAAAAAGATTCGCTGACGCACCGCCAAATCCTTCCATTAAATGGTTAGCCCGAAAATCGAGGCGTCCACCTCGGTCAGACGATCTGTGTCGCCTGGATTTTCGCGCCTGCCCCGTTTTCCTTTTAAATAGGACTACTGTGGGCGGCATTTCCTTTCTCCCGCTCACGCCGTCATCTTCTTCCTCTCCGATACTTCCGCTCCTGCTCCGACGTCGTCTCCGTCCTGCTGTCGACTGGCCGCTGCATCAACCTGTTGTGAACTAGAGTTCATCTCGCGCTCCTCTCGCCGTCGCCAGTAAGTCTTCTTCCCTTAGACCCATAACCGTCTCCGGTAGGGTTTCTAAAAAGCTTCGCCATCGTCGTCGCTTAGAACTCAAACTCCATTACCGCCGGCTGTGCTCAGCGTATGACCTCCGGACAGTCGCCCGACCTCGCGGTGTCGCTGCGTAATAGGCAGTGAGTAATAACACATAGATCGGTCCCTACTCAGCCTGCCATTTTAGGTTTCGTTCGCCTCGCCCGTTCGTCCTTAGGTCTGAAAATAGAGGCATTTTTCCTGCTTTTGTAGATCTGTCATTTTAGCTGAACTTCACGAAATCTGTTTCCTGGGACTTAGCCGTTCTTCGCTCCTCCTCTTTTCTTTGTTGACTCACCAGGCCCCTCTGGCTCTCATCAGCCGGACCATGGCATGTTATTTGTAGAACCCTTAAAATTATAAGCCGTCGTAGATATTTGTTTTGCTCTTGACTCGACGTACTTTTTAATTTGCACAGTCCTTAAGCCGCCAACATGTCTCGCGCCTCCAACTCATGCAACTGGGTCAGGTCTTGCATCACGGAGGAATACTTATTGGATTTTGTTCATGCGGGTACCCTTCCTTCCAAGGAAGTCCTTAATTGGCGGGGCCCGGGTGATGAAACGTGGCCCACTCCTCAAGAAGGCAAAGTAGTGGTCTTCCCCGATCATATCGAGCGAGGATTCGTGCCTCCCGGCTCGAAGTTCTTTTGTGGCGTCCTTCACTTTTACAAGCTTCACCCCCAAGACTTGGCCCCCAACTCCGTCTCCAATATATGCAATTTTCAAGTGCTCTGTGAAGTCTATCTGCAAGCCAAGCCGTCTATGGGGTTATTTCGAGAGTTTTTCTACGCCAATCGGCAAACTGAGGTGAAAGCCGGTCCGAGTCTAGAGCTTGGCGGGATCTCCATTCAACGGCGTAGGGATATTACTTTTCCAGCCATGTAGATGCCGAGTCATCCAAAGGACTGGAACAAGACTTGGTTCTACTGCAAGGATACCTCTCCTGAGAATGAGCGTCCACTGCAGGGTTATCGTCCCTCCCGGCTCAAGACAACTTCAAAGCTTCCGGGCCGGTTGTCAGCTTCGGAACGTGCAAGGTACGAGCCGGCTCACGCCAAGATCAAGGCCCTCATGGCCAATGGTTTAACCGGGCTGGATTTGATCCGCTGCTAGATTTCTTGGCGGATTATGCCCTTAAGTCATAGAAGCCGGCTCATGTGTGAATACGAAGGCAAGTATGATAGTTCATTATGCTTCAGCCAATCAACCCTGACGAAGGATGACATCACCATCATCATCCGGAGCCTTGTCCATGAAGCATCCGGATCATGCAGCGCCATTGGCATGGCGCCTTTTAATGCCAAAAATTCTGGCTCCAGATGTAAGACGACTCTTCACCGCTTTTTCTCCTTGTCACTTATACCTTTCTGACGCATTACCGTTTAACCGGTTTAACCTTTCTAGGCCAACTCTGATTTCTGGAAGAAGGAGTATGTTCCTCCTTTGAGGAAGCCCAAGAAGAAAGTTCTGGCTAAAAATTCCAAGAAGACCGCACCACAAGAAGGATGGTTTGACCCGCCGCAATCGTCCGACTCAGAGGTAAACCTTGGCTGCTTTCTGCCATTTTATTACCTTATTTTACTTACACTTGTTTTACTCATAGGATGATGTTGAAACAAGCCGTGCCAATGCCCCTAAGGTAATATACATTTCTTCCGGCTCAGAATATTTTGTCCCCCGGAAGCCGCAGTGGGTTAATGGAAAAGTTCCTCTTTCTCACCCTCTTGCTTATCTGGCTCCCGATTTTCTTTTCAAGAAGCAACAACAGGTTGATCGTCGCCAGACCCGGAGCGCTGGTTCTACTGAACTTATGTCCGGCTTGCCAAACTCGCCAGCTCCGAAGAAACGCCCCGCAGAGGTATGTATCTCTGTTCTAATTAATTTCACTTTGTGATCTCGACGTTGTCTCATCTTTCTTAAATTGTCTCTCAGAAATCACCCTCTTCTGGCGACTCTTTGGTGACCACTCTGCCGCCTCCCAAGATCAACCCGCTGTAAGTATTTCCCATTATGACATCAGGCTCTCTATGCGGCAGTAGTATCCTTTGAATTCTGATCCTCATATCTATAGTGCTCAAGCCAAGCGTCGGAAAACCAACAAGTCCTCCCCCGGCCCTGTTGCCCAAGAATCGGAGCATTCAAAGCTGGATGACTCGCGGCCGGCTGAAGATATCCCAGTCGCTTCTGTAGAGCCAACCGCTGATGATGTTGTGCCAGATAATCCACCAATGAATCCTGCTAAGCTGTCGAACCCTGCCCAGGCGGCTAAGGACACGACTGGCCCAGAAGTTGAGATCACTGGCGCTGGTTTGCATTCTCCCCCGGCTCACGTGCTGACCAAGCGGGGTGAAATAGCTGAAACTTCTAGGAAGCTTGAATTTGAGCCCTCTGCCTTAGAGAAAATGACAGCTGAAGAGCTTCATGCTGGCTACATGACCCGCCTATCCACCAGCCGGGACCTGGAGCTCCAACTGGTTAATCTCATGAAGAAGAAGTATGAGGTATTCTTTTCCTCCTTATATCCTTACGTAGCTCCCAAGTACCAGCTTAATCTCTCGACATGTTGAGCCGGGACTTTGCACAGTTACTTTGTAGATAGAATTATTCTGTTTAAAATAATCAAAAGAGCTGATAGTAGCCCCCAAGGCCTGGCTCAAACTTGTTCAAGTTGAGTCGGGACTTCTTAGAAGATAACTTAAGAGAGATAATAGTAGCCTCCAAGGGCCGGCTCAAACCTATTCAAAGTTGAGTCGGGACTCTTTATAGTGACCTTCTGAAAAATAGACATTAGCCCCCAAGTGTCATGCATATTGCTTGCAATCTGGTTGAGACTTGTCCGTTTTACTCTCTGCTTTGAAATGTTTGCAGGAATCCTTGACTAAAGCCGAGTCACAGTTGGCTGGCTTAAGGACCAACCTGGCTGATCAACAGGCTGCCCGGAGCGCCACCGATGAGAAATGCCGGCTCTTGACCGAAGAGCTGGTTAAAGTTAAGGCGGAGTTCGCCACTTTCAGAGAGTCTGCCGTGTCTGAGAAGGCCAAGCTGATCAAATACACGGACAACACTGATCAGCGGTTGATGATCGTCTCTAACGAGCTGCAATCCTTGAAATGTCATATCACCAAGATGACAACCGCCCTCTTCGGTGAGCTCTTGACAACTTTTCCTTAACTGTTGTGATAACATCTGAACTGGTGACTTATCATTAAAACCTCCGGCTCCTACAGGTCCTAGAAGCCATCAACTGGCGTCCGACAACTTATTGCCTCTGAAGGCTATCTACATCCTGGCGGAGCAGCTGTACTATGGTGCGATGTTTACCATCAAGTATGTGCAGTACAAGGACAAGATCCCTTCAACTATCAAAGGGGTCTTGGAACTTTTTTCCACCATGCCGAAGCAGATTGCTGAATTGAAGAAATCAGCCGCCCACCAGGGAGCAATCGCAGGCATAAGCCGGGCTCTGGCCTTCGCTCCGGAGCTTACTTCGGCTGATATGATGGAAGGCTTCCCCTCCAAGAAGGATGACGGCTCTGAGTTTACAGAAGCTGACTACATCCGGTGCGTCAAGGATTCCAGGTTTCTGGCTTCCGTCTTAACAGAAGAGGCTGACCTGGACACTTACCAGGCGGCTTATGATGCTGACCAGAAGAGAATTCGTGGCCCACTCTACGAATGGAAAGACTTGACGCCTACCTGCAGTAAGGACCTCTTCGCTTCTGATCTTGACCCGTCTCCCTTCCTTGAAGAAGGGACTTTTGCAGCTCTAGCTGACTGCAACTGGAACTTGGACAACCTTCAGATCCAGGCACCCGAAGAGCCGAAGCAGGATGAGCCGCCGGCCAGCTGACTTAACTCCAATTTGTAATAGCCGGCTCTCCTTAACCCGTCATAGGGGACTTTGAGAAAACTTTGATCTACACTATTTGGTGCTCTACATAGAGCATTTGTAATATATGTCCTGTGATATTTGCTATGCTGATCTTTTAAATGAAAAAATCCAGCTTTCCAAGTGCCATCTTCCTTGTATGCATTCCAGTTAATAATTTCCGTCGGTTGTCTCTTCTTCTTGGGTCGAGAGTCGGCCGAAAGGAGTTCATGATTTCCCTCCGCGGCTAATCATGTTAACTGGAGTTTTATAGCATAAAGCCAGTTAACAAGCATTATAAGTTGTACCCGAAGGTAATAATACAGCGTAAACGCTGGCGGATAAGCGTTAGAAGTTGTACCCGAAGGTAAGAAGCTGCCCTCGCTGCGGCTAATTTTCCTTAGCCGATTTTTGTGTATCCGAAGGTAATAATACAACATAAATGCTGGCGGATAAGCGTTAGAGGCTGTACCCGAAGGTAAGAAGCTGCCCTCGCCGCGGCTAATTTTTCTTAGCCAGATTTTTGTGTACCCGAAGGTAATAATATAGCATAAACGCTGGCGGATAGGCGTTAGAAGCTGTACACGAAGGTAAGAAGCCACCCTCGCCGGTTATGAGGTGTTAGCTACCCGTCGGTAAAAAAAACCTCACAACCGCGGCTAAACGTGCTAGCCGGAAATTTGGCATTAAGCCGACTGATAGGGTGTTAGAAGCGATACCCGTCGATAAGAAGCCCCCTTCAGCAGTACGGCGTACGACGCCGGCGGATAGGCGTTAGAAGCTGTACCCAAAGGTAAGAAGCCGCCCTCGCCACGACTCATTTTCCTGAGCTGGTTTCTTTTGTGGCATAACGCCTGGTGCCGCGACTCATTTTCCTGAGCCGGGATTTTGTGGCATAACGCCTGGTGCCGCGACTCATTTTCCTGAGCCGGGATTTTGTGACATAATGCCTGGTGCCGCGACTCATTTTCCTGAGCCGGGATTTTGTTTTGGCAGTGATACTTCTTAATATAACTGTAACATGTACAATGACAGTGTACAATGAAGGGTCTCTACACCCTTAAGTGAAATAAGGCCGGAGATGCGTGATGTTCCATGGCCGGCGGGTCTCCTAACCCGCCGTATCTGAGTCATCTCGGATATCGATGAGGTAATATGACCCATTGTTGAGATTTCTGCTGACTACAAAAGGTCCTTCCCATGGAGGATAGAGCTTATGCATATTTGTCTAGTCCTGAATCAGCCGGAGCACTAAGTCGCCCTCCTGGAATGTCCGGGTCTTGACCCTACGGCTGTGATAGCGATGCAAGTCTTGTTGATAAATTGCCGACCGGGCCGCTACTAGCTCTCGCGCCTCTTCCAGAGCATCCAATGCATCTTGACGTGCCATCTCATTGTCCGCCTCAACGTAAGCCGCCACCCTTGGCGAGTCATGGCGGATGTCACTGGGCAAAACTGCCTCGGCCCCGTACACCATAAAGAAAGGAGTGAAACCCGTGGATCTGTTAGGGGTAGTCCTGATGCTCCATAAGACGGAGGGTAATTCTTCTACCCAACACCCGGGCGTTCGCTGCAAAGGAACCATAAGCCGCGGTTTAATCCCTCTTAGAATTTCCTGATTGGCACGCTCCGCCTGACCGTTGGATTGTGGATGCGCCACTTCTGAAACATCAAGCCAGATATGCTCTTCGTCGCAGAATTTTTTCATAGCCCCCCTGGACAGATTTGTACCATTATTAGTGATGATGCTATGTGGGTAACCAAAACGGTAGATCAACTTTTTGATAAATAAAACCGTCGTAGCCGCATCACATTTGCTGACCGGCTCTGCCTCTACCCACTTGGTAAACTTGTCCACCGCCACCAGGAGGTGTGTTTTCTTATCCTTGGATCTCTTGAAAGGTCCCACCATGTCAAGCCCCCAGACCGCAAACGGCCAAGTAATTGGTATCATCCTTAACTCCTAAGGCGGGATATGAGCACGCCGACCAAACTTCTGACAGCCGACGCACTTACGGACTAGATCCTCTGCATCTTTATGAGCCGTCAACCAGAAAAACCCGTGCCGGAAAGCCTTGGCTACTAAAGATTTCGAGCTGGCATGGTGTCCACAATCGCCAGCATGGATTTCATTCAAGATCTGCCGGACCTCCTCTCGTGAAACACAACGTTGGAAAACTCCTGTCACACTGCATTTATGCAACTCACCATTGACTATTGTCATGGACTTAGAACGTCGGGTGATCTTTCTGGCTAGGTCTTCATCCTCAGGTAACTCGCCCCGGGTCAAATAGGCCAAATAGGGAATAGTCCAATCTGGGATAGCATGCAGAGCCGCCACTAATGCCTCCGGGTCAGGAACAACCAAATCTTCTTCGGAAGGTACCTTGACAGTCGGATGGTGTAAGACGTCTAGAAAGACATTGGGTGGCACCGGCTTTCTTTGAGAGCCTAATCATGATAAGGCATCAACCGCCTCATTTCTGCAATGATCAATGTGATCTACCTGATATCCTTTGAAGTGTCCTGCAATAATATCAACCGCCTAACGGTAAGCCGCCATCCGCGGGTCCTTGGAATCCCAAGTGCCAGAAACTTGGTGAGCCACCAGATCTGAGTCGCCCAAACACCTGACTCGGCTCAAATTCATCTCCTTGGCTAACCGAAGACCATGAAGCAAAGCTTCATATTCATCCGTATTGTTAGTGCAGGGGAACATCAGCCGGAGCACATAACGAAACTTATCACCCCTGGAGGATGTCAGAACAACTCCTGCCCCTGATCCCTCTAATTGCTTGGATCCATCGAAGTGTATAGTCCAGTATGTGTTATCCGGTTTTTCCTCAGGAGCTTGAGACTCCGTCCAATCATTTATGAAATCCACAAGGGCTTGGGACTTGATAGCTGTGCGAGGCATATATTTTACATTGAGAGGTCCCACCTCCAATGCCCACTTAGCAATCCTTCCTGTGGCTTCTCTGTTCTGGATAATATCTGTTGGAAATATACCCTAGAGGCAATAATAAATTGGTTATCATCATATTTCCTTGTTCATGATAATCCTTTATTATCCATGCTATAATTGTATTGATAAGAGACTTAGATGCATGTGTGGATACATAGACAAAACCATGTCCCTAGTATGCCTCTAGTAGACTAGCTCGTTGATCAAAGATGGTTAAGGTTTCCTAGCCATAGACATGAGATGTCATTTGATAATGGGATCACATCATTAGGAGAATGATGTGATGGACAAGACCCAAACTACAAAACATAGCATATGATCGTGTCAGTTTATTGCTACTATTTTCTGCATGTCAAGTATATGTTCCTATGACCATGAGATCATGCAACTCACTGACACCGGAGGAGTACCTTGTGTGTATCAAACATCGCAACGTAATTGGGTGACTATAAAGGTGCTCTACAGGTATCTCCAAGGGTGTCTGTTGGGTTGGCATGGATCAAGACTGGGATTTGTTACTCCGTGTGACGGAGAGGTATCTCAGGGCCCATTCGGTAATACAACATCACAATAAAGCCTTGCAAGCAATGTGACTAAGTGTTAGTCACGGGATGTTGTATTACGGAACGAGTAAAGAGACTTGCCGGTAACGAGGTTGAACTAGGTATGGAGATACCGACGATTGAATCTCGGGCAAGTAACATACCGAAGAACAAAGGGAACATCATACGGGATTAACTGAATCCTTGACATAGAGGTTCGACCAATAAAGATCTTCGTAGAATATGTAGGAACCAATATGGGCATCCAGGTCCCACTATTGGTTATTAACCATAGAGGTGTCTCGGTCATGTCTACATAGTTCTCGAACCCGCAGGGTCTGCACACTTAAGGTTTGGTGACGTTTCGGTAGTATAGAGTTATGTATGATGGTGAACGAAGGTTGTCTAGAGTCCCGGATGAGATCCCAGATGTCACGAGGATCTCCGGAATGGTCCGGAGGTAAAGATAGATATATAGGAAGTCCTATTTTGGTCGCCGGAAAAGTTTTGGGCTCATCGGTAGTGTACCGGGAGTGCCGGTAGTGTACCGGGAGACCATCGGGAGAGGTATTTCGACCCAAGAGGCTACATGGTCTGTGGGAGGAGGTAAACCAGCCCCTGGTGGGCTGGCCGAAGCCTCCTCTAAGGGCCCATGCGGCTGGAGTGGTTTGAGAAGGAAAAAATCCAAAGGTGGAGAGGTGGAAAGAGTTTCCAAGTGGAAAGGAGGAATCCTACTCCTAATAGGATTGGAGTAGGACTCCTCCACCTCCAATTTCGGCCAGGTTTGAGGCTTCCTCCTCCCCTCCCTCCCTCCTATATATACTAGAGGATTTAGAGGAAAATCTAACCCTAATAGCCACATGCTACCTATCCTCTAGATCCTAGTTTCTCCTCTAGATCGGTTTTCTGCAGTGCTTAGGCGAAGCCCTGCCGGAATTGTTCCGCCACCATTGCCGCGGCACCATCATGCTGCCGGAGAACTCTTCTACCTCTCCGCTCCCTCTTGCTGGATCAAGAAGGCGGAGATCGTCATCGAGCTGTACGTGTGCTGAACGTGGAGGTGTCGTCCGTTCGGCGCTAGATCGGAAGGACCGTGGTCAAGATTGCGAGACGGATCATGATGAGTTCGCGGGATGGATCATGATGAGATCGTGGGATGCTCGGTGATTTGGATCGCGAAGACGTTCGACTACACCAACCGCGTTTCTTAATGCTTCTCGCTTAGCGATCTACAAGGGTATGTAGATCCACTCTCCCTCTCGTAGATGCTCATCACGATGGATAGATCTTGCATGTGTGTAGGAATTTTTTTGTTTCCCATGCAACGTTCCCTAACAATATCCCCTAGCAGAGCAGAACTGACCACAGTTATCTGGTGCCCTAAGAAATAGTGTTTTAACTTGCGGTTGGCCATGAAGACCCCATATACCAGCTTCTACCAATGTGGATACCTTTGCTTAGACTCTATCAGGACCTCACTGATATAATAAACCGGTCTTTGCACTGGATACTCCTTTCCAGCCTCCTTTTGCTCGACCACGATTGCAGCACTCACTGCCCGGTTATTAGCCGCCACATAAAGGAGTAACGACTCTTTTTCAGCCGGAGCAGCCAGCACTGGCGGCTCGGTGAGCTGTTTTTTAAGCGCCTCAAACGCTTCACCCGTCGCTTTACTCTAGACAAATTTGTCTATCTTCTTCATCATTTGATATAAAGGAATAGTCTTCTCTCCAAGACGGCTTATGAACCGGCTCAACGCAGCAATCCGCCCTGCCAAGCGCTGAACATCATTAATGCAAGCCGGCTCTCCCAGAGAGGTAATAGCCTTGATTTTGTCCGGGTTAGCCTCGATACCATGCTCAGAGACCAGGAAACCCAAAAGCTTGCCCACTGGAACACCGAAGACACACTTGGTCGGGTTGAGCATCATCTTGTAGACCCGGAGATTATCAAAATTTTCCTTTAAATCCTCCAAGAGAGTCTCCTTCTTTCTGGATTTGACCACGATGTCATCTACATAAGCATGAACATTACGGCCAATCTGACTGTGAAGGCAGTTCTGCACGCATCGCTGGTAAGTCGCCTGGGCACTTTTGAGCCCGAAAGGCATAGAGACATAACAGAACGCCCCAAAGGGTGTAATAAAAGTTGTTTTCTCCTGGTCTTTAACCGCCATCTTGATTTGATGATAACTTGAGTATGCATCCAGGAAGCACAAACTTTCACACCCCACCATAGCATCAATGATCTGATCAATACGCAGGAGAGCAAATGGATCGGCCAAACAAGCCTTGTTATGGTCCGTGTAGTCCATGCACGTACGCCATGTGCCATTCTTTTTGAGCACGAGCACCGGGTTAGCCAACCATTCCGGATGAAAAACTTCAATGATAAAACCCGCTGCCAAAAGCCGGGCAACTTCTTCCCCAATAGCCTTGCACCTCTCCTCATTGAACCACTGCAAAAACTATTTAATCGACTTAAACTTTGGATCCACATTAAGGTTGTGCTCAGCGAACTCTCTCGGTACACGCGCATGTCAGAAGGTTTCCATGCGAAGATGTCCCAATTCTCATGGATGAATTCGATGAGCGCGCTTTCCTATTTGGGATCCATGTGAGATCCAATGATGAACTGCTTAGATGAGTCGCCCGGAGTGAAATCTACTATCTTGGTATCATCTGCTGAAAACTTGAGGGGCGGCTCAACCTCCGTGGTGGGCTTTTTCAGCGGGGTCATATCCTCCAGATCAACATTCTCCTTATAGAACTTAAGTTCCTCCTAGGCGCAACTAGACTCTGCGTAAGCTGCGTCTCCTTCTTCACACTCAATAGCCGTATTTCGGTTACCATAAACGGTAATGGTACCGTTTAAGCCGGGCATCTTGAGCTGCAAGTAAACATAGCAGGGCCTGGCCATGAACTTAGCATAAGCCAGCCATCCAAATATCGCATGATAAGGACTCTTGATCTTGACCACTTCAAACCACAAGGATTCCACCCTGTAATTGTACTCATCGCCAAAAGCCACTTCCAACGAAATCCTGCCCACTGGACGCGCCGACTTACCCGGAACGACACCATGAAAGACGGTGGATGATGGTTTTAAATCCTTGTCAAGCAACTTCATCCGCCGGTAAGTGTCATAGTAAAGGATGTTTATGCTGCTGCCGCCGTCCATAAGCACCTTGTTCACCATATACCCGCCCACCTAGGGGGACACAACTAAAGCCAGCCGCCCCGGGTCATCGACATGCGGCGGGTGATCTTCTCGGCTCCATGTTATGTCATATTCAGACCACTTTAAGTACTGTGGAAGAGCCGGTGTAACCGCATTAACTGCCCGCTTTCGCAACTTCTGGTCCCGTTTGTTGAGACCGGTCATGAAAACGTGGTACTGCTCGGAGCTGAGCTGCTTCGGATTACTCTAAAAGCCGGACTGATTACGTTGTTATTACTGATTATTGTTACCAAAATGCGGCTGGTGTCCCCCTTGACTATCCTGACCCGGATGATGGTGGACCGGATGACCGGACCCTGAGCCGCCAGAACCAAAACCAGCTCCTGACCCGTCATGTCCTGAGCCGCCTGGCGGACAACCATCTCGATTGTTAGGTTGTGTGAAAAACCGCTTGTACTTCTGCATGAAATTGCAATTCCCCCATGTGTGGTTTGCCGGCTTATCAGGTAGATTGTGATTTGGACAAGGTCGCTTAAGTAACTCCTCCATGTTCGGGGAAGAGCTATCCCTGCCAAAGGGTGGTCTAAACCTCCTATTGCCTTTGGGGTAATTCTGCTGGGTGTTTGTATTAGACACCAGCTCTGACCCGGCCTCTGGATTCTTACGTTTGCTCTGGCTACCATTTCTTGCCGCACCCTTGCCTTGATTGCCTTTCTTACCTTGGCCCGCTTTCTCATCATCAGAACCTGGATCTTTCGTACTGTCAGAGTCGGCATATTTCGTGAGAGCCGTCATGAGCTCTCCCATGTCCTGGCATGTACGTTTGAGCCGGCCGAGTTTCTGTTTCAGAGGAACAAAATGGCAGTTCTTCTCCAAGATCAGTATCGCTTGGGCCGCCGTGATCTGTTTCGAGGAGTGGATGATTGTCGAGACCCGCCATACCCAATGATGGGCCGACTCGTTCTCCTGTTGGACACAGTAATCAAGATCCACAATGGTCATCGACTGCTTGCACGTTCCTTGAAAGTTTTTAATGAACCGGGCCGGGAGCTCCGCCCATGAATTGATGGTATTAGGCGGTAACCCCTTTAGCCACGTGTGAGCCGGGCCTTCAAGCATCATGACGAAATACTTGGCATAAACCGCCTCACTGACCTCCAGCATCTCCATGGTCAGTTCATAACTCTCCATCCAGGCCTCTAGGGGTAAATCAACGGTATAATTTGGGACCTTGCGGGGCCCTTTGAAGTCTCTTGGCAGCCGTTCGCTCCATAGAGCCGGAGACAAACAGGGTAGTCCTCCCGTCCTGGAGTTTACTCCTGCCCCTACCGAAACAGAATTCACAGGCTCCTGGTAAGCCGGCCTAGCTGGCGCCTCTTGCGGGCTTCCCGCATGGTTTACAAATACCGACGTGTCTCTACCCGGCCGGTGACCCGTCGGAATCTCTCTGTGCCGGTTGCTGCTGGAACCTGCTGGTGACTCGTAGCACCGGCTAAAGCTGCGGCTAGGAAGAGGGGTTGAATGAACACGGCTCCGGCTGTGAGTATATTTCTCCTGCTGGGCCACGGCCATCTGCAGGTACCCGATGGCGTTCCGCACATCCTCTGCAAAGGGTGCTTCATCTGGGATAGGAATTATCTCAAGCCGGGTGGCCGCTGCCACCATATTCTTGGCCGGGTTAGAATAATGGCCCACCGGCGTCGGAAAGCCACCGGGTGAAGCTTGGTTACGCCGGGCCGGATGAGTCGCTGGTCACTCCGTCGGGCGGCTTTCAGGCGCGTCCGTTACTCGCCTCGCGCCAGGAGTAGTATTGAAGAGGTTCCTTGCTTCATAGCGCTCTGGTAGACGGGATTGATGCCTCCTTTGATGTACCACTGCTGCTGATATTTGCTCCAGCCTTAGACGGAAAGCATTTGCCTTTATACGTTTTGCCTCTTCCTCCATCTAGAACTTTAGCTCGGCCATCCTTTGTCGTTCCTCTGTCATCCGACCCTTGATCCTTGCGATCTCTAAATTCTGAACTGCTTGATTATCTGGTGTGACCTTAGTGGCCATTAAAGCCGCGAGCTCATCCATCAGCTCCACAAGAACTTGAGCCGGCGGCGGCGGGTTATCCCCCGCGGTGGCGGCTCCTATGGCTGTACTACCCATGCCTAGGGCTGACCCCGCCATGAACATGGCAGCATGAACTGGAAGCTCAAGATCATCCGACTCGGAGTGATCTGACTCAAGGAAGACGTCGCCGTAGCCCCCAATGCTGCCGTTGCAGAGTTGGTACACCGACTCCGTTTCTCCACTTGAAGATTCGTTCTCCGAATAGACGAGAGTTTCCTATGATTCGGAAGCTTCCAGATTTGTACCTTGAGTGAAGCCTATGAAGACATGCTTCTAACCCGGATTAGCACGGGAAGGATGCATGTTACACGCAGGTCGCAGACGTCGAGCCGGCTCGATGATGTCGGTGCAGACGTCCGGCCCGGGTGTAGATCCATCAACCCTTCCGATGAAGACGTGGATCCTGCCGAATGGAACCCGGAATCCATACTCCACGGACTAAGCATCAAGCCCCCAGCCGGCATCGTCGATGTAGAACCGGCCACGACAACTCTTGCTGATCCTTCCGACCACGTATCCTTCAAGCCCTGGGAGAGAGCCATTCGAGAACTCAACACCACCAAGCGTCAGCCCCACGGTGGGCGCCAACTGTCGTGGATTTATCACGGCAGATGTCCGGCTGAACGGACTTGGATTCAAGGCCATCGCTATTGTGATGGACTCAAAGGGGTTGATAGGGACGAAGGACACGAGTTTACCCAGGTTCGGCCCCTCAAGGTGAGGTAATAGCCTACGTCCTGCTTGTGTTTGTATTGCTTGTTGTATCGATTACAAGGGAGCTAAAGCTTGACCTAGTTCTCGATAACCCGATCTCTAAATCGCCCCGGGTCTTGCCTTTATATACCGAGGTCAAGACCATGGGTCATACAAGTTGTGGCCGACTCTCATTACACGTCCGAGTCTTCCTCTATCTTCTCTTGCCTATCCTAACCAAGTTGTCCCCGGGCGGCTTTACACGCCCGAGTCTTCTCATTTGGGCCACCCTGCTGGCCCATCTTGTGAGCCGCTACGCTTGTTGGGCCCTCCAGTCCTGACGGCTCACTCTTGGGCTGGCTACGAGCCGTCCGGTTTAACCCGGAGCCCTCCAGGTCGGGTCTCACCGTGGGGTTATATCCCCCACAGTCACACTACCGGGGCGTCGGCAATCCTCGACATATCGCCGATACCTCCAAGGTCACTGTTGGAGGACGTGCGGTTCGACCGCCATGCTACCTCTATCCTCGTCATCGGGTCAAGGACAGGGCGACTCGTCCATGTCTACCTCCATCGCCGCCCACAAGGTGTTAGACATTGGTCGAGCCGAACGAGGCTTGTCCACGCGATTCCGTCCAATGAGGTACGGATTCATCACCACGAAGAATCATAGTGGATAGATCAGATGAGTTTCTCTTTTACAATAACTTCATATGTTCACCATCATCCGGCGATGAGGATGTTGTGGTTTCTACTTGATCGTCATTGAGCACATTTCTAAGCAGTGACGATTGTTGAAGGGATTGATCATGGGCCAAGCTTCGGGGTAGAATTGTAATAGAGAAAGCGGACATTGCCTACTTTACCGCGATTATTTTGAGCTTAGTGACTCACTATTCTCTGCCAAGCTTTTTCGGTGACGCTCCCGGATGGCAAGGCATGTGTTCAACTATGTCCGGGAGGGGGTGATGGGGTATGGTGATTACTTAAAATATAAGCACGGTGCCCTAGGAAAAGTTGGGTTCTCCTCTTATCAGGAATTACTACAGTTGTTCGAATGCTTCCATACGGAATTTCTGGGGATCTTGTGAATGAGTATGTCCGCATGAGTAAGTCCACATGCCTTGAGGCATTGTACATGTTCTGCAAAGATGTGATTGAAGTGTTTTGTCCAGAATACTTCAGAGAACCAAATGTTGCGGATACAGACCAATTGTTAGCGATCAATGAATCAAGAGGTTTTCCAAGAATGCTTGACAGTATATATTGTATGCACTTCAAGTGAAAGAACTATCAATTTTCTTGGCAGGGGCTATATAAGGTACATGTTAAAGCTTGCACGTTCATACTTGAAGTTATGGCATCACAAGATCTCTGGATTTGAATTCCTTTTCCGGCATGGCAGATTCTGACAATGACATCAACGTGCTTCAGAGTTATCCGGTGTTTGTGATGCTACTGGAAGGCAAGTCCCTAGAGGTCAACTTTAAGATCAATGGTTACCAATACAACAAGGGATACTACATAACTGATGGTATCTATCCTCATAGGTCTACGACCATCAAGATATTCTTCGATCCGGTGAGAGAAAAGAGGGCCAGGTTTTCCCAGGAACAAGAGTGCCGGGAAGGATGTGGAGCGTGGTTTTGGTGTGCTCTAATCTCTATGGGCTATTGGTCGGTACCCTACTAGAATATGGAGCACTCCAAGGACGTGGAAGGTGATGACGTTTTATGTGATCATGCACAACATGATCATAGAAAATGAACGTGACGATAACCTCTTTGACCAATGATGGGATTGCCAGGGTAAAAACGTTAAGCCTGAGTATGGAGCGACAACGTTCACCCAATTTCATCAAGAAATACGTGATTGAACAACTCACATTCAACTACAAAATGATTTGGTTGAGTATATGTGGACTCACATTATGTCACATAGGAAATCAAAGATGTATTTGCTATTTTTATTTTAATGTATTTGCTACAATTTTAAATTCATTTAGATGTAAACTATGAGATTTTTATTTATTGCATTGTAAAAACTACGAGACATATTTGTTTAATCATATTTGATGTGTTTATTTCCTTTTTATTTGATTTATATTTATAGAATGTCAAATAGAGAAAAATTGGCAAAAAAGGCGAGGCGGACCAAACGGGTTGACCGGTCGGGTGCACTGCCCAGAAAAGCGCAGCCAAGAAGGGCGGACGCAACCCTTATAGCCGTCCTAACTGGATAAAAAAGGGAAAATTCCGCGTTTGATTGGGTCGGGTGTTAGAGTTCGCATTAGAGCAACTCTAGAAGAACCGCCATATCAATCTAGTCACTATCATAACCATCATTATTATGATTTTGGTAGAAAATGACACTATTCTAGGGTTGGTATAATGTTCTCGATCATCATAATTTTTGTGGAGCACACCAAACCAAGCCCGCGAGCCTCCATATTTGACGGTTCTGGGGGTACTTGGAGGGCACTCTATCCAAAAAACAATTCGACATGAGTGACATTTTTCCTCCACCCGCTCATCCTGCCCACCTCGTTGCCTTGCCTCCCTCGTTGCTGCCTTGACCATTTCCGGTTATTCCTTGTCCCTGCCGATGGCAACATGGGCGGTGTCTCCACCCTCGCGTCTGATTCGTACATTGGTTTGGAGTTAGATCCAACGACTTCAATGATTTCTTCCCTCCGATGACAAGCCGCCACCGCCTATGTGATGCGGAGCATCCTATGGACATCACCATGGCAAGAGTCCCTTTGCCAAGTGCCACGTGCCACATCTACTCCACATACATAAAGGTGAATCATCTCCTTTACACGTGTTCACTTGACCCCTTCGAGGATGGTATACTACTTGAAATTCCTCTCATGTGCATGCATAGGTATTATCGGAGCTTCATGGAGGAATAGGAGGAGTGCCAACACCTACGTACGACTACACCATCCGCGAGGGAAGTTGGACGAGACGGAAGAAGAATCGAGGATGACACTCTAGAAGTCCCGGACCTTCCGGCCTTCCCGATGTTGGAAATATGCCCTAGAGGAAATAATAAAATGGTTATTATTGTATTTCCTTGTTCATGATAATTGTCTATTGTTCATGCTATAACTGTGTTAACCGGAAACCATAATACATGTGTGAATACATAGACCACAACATATCCCTAGTGAGCCTCTAGTTGGCTAGCTCGTTGATCAATAGATGGTCACGGTTTCATGACCATGGACATTGGATGTCGTTGATAACGGGATCACATCATTGGGAGAATGATGTGATGGACAAGACCCAATCCTAAGCATAGCACAAGATCGTGTAGTTCGTTTGCTAAAGCTTTTCAATGTCAAGTATCGTTTCCTTAGACCATGAGATTGTGCAACTCCCGGATACCGTAGGAATGCTTTGGGTGTGCCAAACGTCACAACGTAACTGGGTGGCTATAAAGGTGCACTACGGGTATCTCCAAAAGTGTCTGTTGGGTTGGCACGAATCGAGACTGGGATTTGTCACTCCGTGTGACGGAGAGGTATCTCTGGGCCCACTCGGTAAGACATCATCATAATGAGCTCAATGTGACTAAGGAGTTAGTCACGGGATGATGTATTACGGAACGAGTAAAGAGACTTGCCAGTAACGAGATTGAACAAGGTATAGAGATACCGACGATCGAATCCCGGACAAGTATCATACCGATAGACAAAGGGAATTGTATACGGGATTGATTGAATCCCCGACATCGTGGTTCATCCGATGAGATCATCGTGGAGCATGTGGGAGCCAACATGGGTATCCAGATCCCGTTGTTGGTTATTGACCGGAGAGACGTCTCGGTCATGTCTACGTGTCTCCCGAACCCGTAGGGTCTACACACTTAAGGTTCGATGACGCTAGGGTTATAGGGAAAAAGTGTACGTGGTTACCGAAGGTTGTTCGGAGTGCCGGATGAGATCCGGACGTCACGAGGAGCTCCGGAATGGTCTGGAGGTAAAGATTGATATATAGGAAGTCCAGTTTTGGTCACCGGAAAGTTTTCGGGCTCATCGGTAGTGTATCGGGAGTGCCGGGAGGGTGTCAGAGGACCCCCGGGAGGGGTGTGACGACCATAGGACTTTTTGGGCCCTTAGAGGAGGTGTGACAACCCTTATTGGGCTGGCCAAGACCTTCTATAAAGGCCCATGCGGCTGGGATCAAGAGATAAAGGGCAAAAGGGTCTTAAAAGAGGAGATCCACCTCCCTTGTGGGAGGTGGACTCTCCCCCTAGGGTCGGCCGAACCTCTCCTCCTTGGAGGAGGGGCCAAGGCAGCCCTCCCTCTCCCTCCTCCTATATATATGCAAGGGTTTGGGCTGATTTGAGATGACGACTTCTCTCTCTCTCGGCGCAGCCCTACCCTTCCTCTTCCTCGTTCTCCGTAGCGCTTGGCGAAGCCCTGCCGGAGTCCACGTAGCTCCACCATCACCACGCCGTCGTGATGCCGGATCTCTCCCTCAACCTCTCCTTCCTCCTTGCTGGATCAAGGCGTAGGAGACGTCATCGGGCTGCACGTGTGTTGAACGCGGAGGCGCCGTTGTTCGGCGCTGAGATCGGAATCCACCGCGATCTGAATCGTTGCGAGTACTACTCCACCAACCGCGTTCTTGTAACGCTTGCGCTTAGCGATCTTCAAAGGTATGAAGATGCAATCTCTCCCCTCTCGTTGCTGGTTTCTCCATGGATAGATCTTGGTGGTCGTAGGAATTTTTTTTGATTTACTACTACGTCTCCCAACACCCGGAACCTCCGGACCCCGGACCTTCTGGCCTCCGGCAACCAGAGCAGCTCCCAGACGTGCCACCTCTCTGGATAGCCCGGACCCTGCTCGGACCTCACCCGGAACCTCCAGAGCCCGGAACTTCCGACAATCCCGGAACTTCCGACCTTGCCTGCATGTAGAGACTTGGACCGCGGCCCGTGTACCTATTTTCCCCCTCACTTACCCCTTCGTGGCTTGCACTATAAATACTCCTCTCCCACCTCCATTATATGGTTAGCAATGGTTTAGCTCTTAGTTAGTTGAGCTTTGCTCCTTCCACTACCTCTCCCATGGAGTAGATGCCTCTATAGGAGAAGATTCCCTAGTGGATGTCAAGGCCCCTTTCTAGGGAAGATCCTCCGGGATATCAAGGCCATATCTCCCCATGGGATTTGGGATGAACTCTACCATGTATCCTTCTTTACCTTTGTTGTTCATGTACCTTGTGGATCTTGTGTGTGGTGAGTCTAGTGGATGTGTGATTGGACTTGCTCTTGAGTGTTTCCTCTTGGGATTTCCCCTTCGTGTTCTTCGTGTTCTTCGTGGATTCCCCCTCCAAATCGTGAAAGATCGACCCACACGGGCTTGCTCCGTATCATATTGGTATCTAGAGCCACGTTTCTCATGAATTTGGAGTCCTCCCCTTCGTTTTCTAGCCTATTTTTTTTTGTGTTTTTGTCCCAATTCGAAAATCCCCACCAAAAATAGCCCCCAAAAAATTTCTTGTGATTTGTTGTTATTGTGAGTTTTTGTTGATTTTGATCCTTGGATTTGGTGTTTGGCAAGTGGATCTACCTCCCTTGGTGTCCCCTAGACATAATTCCACCCTTTCCCCTTCAATTTCGCCCTAAAAATTGAGTTTTTCCGCCCCCGTTCTCGGATCCGGAAATTAGGGTTCATCCCGTAGTTGTTCCCGTGTCCCCCGGAACTTCTGACATCGCCCTGAACTTCCGGCGCCCGACGGAACTTCCGACCTTAATAGAAGGTTTCCCCACATTTTTCTCGTCCCCCCCGGAACTTCCGCCCCCCCAGAACTTCGGGATCCCGGAACTTCCGCCTGGCCCGGAACTTCTGGCCTAACCAGAATCATTGCATAGATTTCAGCTTCAGCCATTTCACCGTTTCGGTCGTAACTTTCGCTCCCGAACTCCGATTTTAGTGTTCTTTGGCTCGTTTTGAAGCTATCGACGTGCCCAAGATGCTCATATTGGTTTTACCATAATTTGACCAATTCAATTTGTTTTTCAATTTTTGGCAAGTTTTCCTAGGCCCTCCACCATATCATCCGCTTTACCACCATAGACTTCCACAACTTAACCCATTTTGATTATTGTTGCATATGTGATTTCTTGAGTTGTGATTTGAGTCTCCAAAGGTGTTTCGGGTACTTAGAGACGGTTACTTATTCATCAACCACCGGTGACTTGTATCGGTCCATCATCTACATCGACATGAGCAACCACATCACCCAAAAGCTCGAGCGACACGCTATTGACATACGACACTCCGAAGCTCGGAAAAGAGACATGGTGGAGGCACACATGGAGCAACTTAGACACATGGCGGACAGCTACAAGTCTTCTTCCCCTTCATCATCATCATGGCATAGACGCTCAAGTCGCACATCTTCTAAGAAACAAGTGTGCGAAGACCAAGATCACCACCAAGGACAAGCTTCGACGCCAAGATCAAGGCGATTAACTACACACATGGATGGCCCTTCCATCTTCGGAAGCATCCCAAGGAAGATGGCCGAGCATGGGATTTTCCCTTCGGTCATGGAGGAGAGTGATGATGTGCCATCTTCGGCCTTCATCCATGATTACGACGATGATACGGTTGAGCATGGGACTATCCCTTCAACCATGGCGGCGAAAAGAGTTGATCATGGAGACATTTGCACCTACATCCCTCCGACACCCACATATGACGAGATGCCCCAATTTACATGTGAGTAGAGCCATCACCACATGCGTGACATGAGTGACTCCACCATATGTCACATTGAGTGCATTTCCTATGAGAGGATGAGAGTGACCACCACTAGACCCATATATGATGAGTTGCCATACTTTCCATGTGAGGAGAGACACAACCCCCACCACTTGAGTGATATGAGTGACTCCACCATTTGTGAGTATGAGTGCAACTACCTAGAGGGAGTGAGTGAGCCGCAACATTTAGTGAGTGAGATAGTTGAGAGGGCACGTGAGACCACTATGATTTCTAACAAATTAACCTCTACTCCTATTGTGTCTTCTTCTTGGGTGCAAGGTATCCTACACGATGACACACATACCCTCAATGAGTAGATCCCTCCAACGGGAATGACGATGGCCATGGTGGATGATGATGCACCCCCACATGGTTCCATCATGATGATGACCATGACTTAGTTTCTCCCACCTCACCTACACCACATGAGTGGAATGAGAAAGGTAAAATAGGTGAAGGTGATGCTCTTGTCCCACTAGTGGACTATCTTGACATTGATTGCTTGCATGATGTTTATCACCTTATGGATACCTCGCATGCTATGTCTTCTTCATGCTTAGATGTGCCACCAATTTATGATGCATATGATGATGAACATGTTGGATTACCTAGTTATGATGCTACACTCCATAGGATAAGATGTGAAAACTCTATTGGTCACATCATGTTTGACAATCCGCTCGACTTGTCATATGCTATGCGTGAAATTTCCCATATTGCATCTTTGCAATCTCACCATAGTAACTATGCATATCCCATATGAATTAATCCAATTTGAGAATATGGCATAGATGACAAGCCCATGGTTATTGGCATTTGCTTTTCTTGTGATGATATTGCCATGCTTCCTTTGCATCATTTGCGCAATAATTCTCTTATGACATGCCATGACCACCTAGCTTCGAATATGCATTGTTTTGGATGTGGTCCATATTCTCCGCATTATGCTTCTGTTATTGCACATGAGGAGACCTCCTTAGTTTCCTCATACATTATAGGAGATTTTGTTCCATCCCATACATTGCATGATCCCACTACTTGTGTGCACCATCCGCATATCACGAATAACAATGCTCTCGATATTTCAAGTGATGCACTACATATTTCTAGTCTCCATTATGCTATACATAATAACAAACCTTTCATGATGGATGACATGTTACTATATCATGCATCTCATTTATTCGAGCATTGGACATTCTATGCTAACGAACACAAGCACATGCACATCCTAACGGATCATGTGTACATATACCACGCGTACACAATTTCCCCTTTGCCTTTGTTGTGTGCGGGTACTCATGATAACTCGTCAACCTCACAATCCCATGAGTTGATGAAAAGAGCTCTTGTGAGCCCCGATGCTTTGGGATTCATCAGAATTGTCGGATTTCGGGCTCCGCATAACCCTTGAGATTCGAACACAGGGGCGTGTGCGAAGATCCCCTGCAGCCTCGCCCAACCTAGCTTGCTACTCGATGGACACAACAAGAAACTCACACGATGACGAGGAAGAGTATGAACACGACAGTTTACCTTGGTTCGGGCTGCTGCGAAGCATAATACCCTACTCCTGCTTTGGTGGATTGCCTCTCAAGGAGGTGGTGTGGATGAACTATTATAGTGTTTCAGAACCTCATGAGGGCTCCCCTTGAGGTGTTCGAGGCCATCTACGACTCGATGGTGGGTGAGTGGTGGAATGGATTCCCAGTCTCCGCCCCCTCTATGGTATAGCGTACCCTCTATATATAGCGATGGCTTGGGTCCTCTTCCCTTACCGCAATGGCGGGAAGGGATCCCACAATGGCCAAATTTGAAGGGGACAAGAGTACGTGCTCGCCCTGCTCAAAGGCGATCTTCGCCTGCAAAGTAGCTATCGACGGTGCAGGGATGGGCTCAGCGCTGACATCTGCCCTACGGGGTGGGAGGTTGCAGTCTTGTTGCACCGGAATGGAAACCTTTGGAGGGTGCTTTCGGAACCCGCGTACGTTCCCGCTCCCTTTGCACCAAAGGGGAAACTTGTAGGATCGAAAGTAGGTCTAGAGGGGGGGGGTGATTAGACTACTTGACCAAATAAAACTATGCTTTTTCCTAATTTTAGTTCTTGGCAAGTTTTAGCATTCATAGCATGTCAAGTACACCCTACACATGCAAGTCTAAGAGTATAGCAGCAGAAAGTAACAACAAGCATGAGTAAAAGGATAGGGTAGGAAGATCAAACACAATTGTAGACACGATGATTTTTCCCGTGGTTCCGATAGATGGTGATATCGTACGTCCATGTTCATGGAGTCTTCAACCCACGGAGGGTAATGGTCGTGAGAGTCCACGGAGGGCTCTACCCACGGAGGGTTCCACGAAGAAGCAACCTTGACTATACCATGACGGCCTACGCCCACGGAGGACTAGCCTTACTCGGGGTAGATCTTCATGAAGTAGGCGATCTCCTTGCCCTTACAAACTTCTTGGTTCACTCCACAACACGAAGTAGGAGGCTCCCAAGCGACACCTAACCAATCTAGGAGGCACCACCTCCAAAAGGTAATAGGCTCAGTAATGATGATGAAGTCCTTGCTCTTGTGCTTCAAGATGATAGACTCCTCAACACACAATCACTCTCTCACAGATTTGGCTTGGTAGAAGAGATGGGATTGGTGGAAAGCAACTTGGGGAGGCTAGAAATCAAGATCCATACGCACACGTAAGATCTATCCATGGTGATGAGCATCTACGTGAGGGAGAGTGAATCTACATACCCTTGTAGATCGCTAAGCAAAAGCGTTAAGAAACGCGTTTGATGTAGTCGAACGTCTTCACGATCCAATCACGATCCGTCCCGCGATCTCATCACGAGCCGTCCCGCAATCCCATCGTGGTTCTTCCGATCTAGTACCGAACGAACGACACCTTCGCGTTTAGCACACGTATAGCTCGATGACGATCTCCGCCTTCTTGATCCAGCAAGAGGTAGCGGAGAGGTAGACGAGTTCTCCGGCAGCGCGACGGTGTTGCGGCCATGGTGGTGGAGTAATTCCAGCAGGGCTTCGCATAAGCACTACTGAAACCAATCTACAGGAGAAACTACGGACTAGAGGGTAGGGTTGCACGTGGCTGAAAATCTATCTACAAAACCCCTAAAACCTCTAGTATATATAGGAGGAGGATAGGAGGAGGCTTGGCCGCAGGGGCAGGCCCTCTTGGCTTCAGCCGAAGTGAAGGGATGAGTCCTACTCCTCCACTCCTAGTCGGTTTAGGACTCCTTCCTTATTTAGCCCTTTTCCCACCTTTTCCACTTTGGATTTCCTTACCAACCGCATGGGCCCTATGTGGGACTTCGGCCAGCCCACTAAGGGATGGTATTCCTCCTCCCACAGACCATGTAGCCTCTTGGGTCGAAATACCCCTCCCGACATTCCCGGTACACTACCGATGAGCCCTGAACTTTTCCGGTGACCAAAACAGGATTTCCTATATATCAATCTTTACCTCTGGACCATTCTGGAGCTCCTCGTGATGTCCGGGATCTCATCCGGGACTCCGAACAACCTTCAGTCACCACCATGCATAACTCTATACTATTGAAACGTCACCAAACCTTAAGTGTGCACACCCTGCGGGTTCGAGAACTATGTAGACATGACCGAGACACCTCTACGGTCAATAACCAATAGAGGGACCTGGATGCTCATATTGTTTCCTACATATTCTATGAAGATCTTTATCGGTCGAACCTCTATGTCAAGGATTCAGTTAATCCCGTATGATGTTCCCTTTGTTCTTCGGTATGTTACTTGCCCGAGATTCGACCGTCGGTATCTCCATACCTAGTTCAACCTCATTACCGACAAGTCTCTTTACTCGTTTTCGTAATACAATATCCCGTGACTAACACTTAGTCACATTGCTTGCAAGGCTTGTTCTGATGTTGTATTACCGAGTGGGCCCTGAGATACCTCTCCGTCACACGGAGTAACAAATCCCGGTGTTGATACATGCCAACCCAAAAGACACCCTCAGAGATACCTGTAGAGCACCTTTATAGTTACCCAGTTACATTGTGACGTTTGATACACAAAAGGCATTCCTCCGGTGTCCGTGACTTGCATGATCTCATGGTCATAGGAACATATACTTGACATGTAGAAAACTGTAGCAATAAACCGACACGATCATATGCTACGTTTGTAGTTGGGTCTTGTCCATCACATCATTCTCCTAATGATGTGATCCCATTATCAAATGACATCTCATGTCCATGGCTAGGAAACCTTAACCATCTTTGATCAACGAGCTAGTCTATTAGAGGCATACTAGGGACATGGTGTTGTCTATGTATCCACACATGTATCTAAGTTTCCGATCAATACAATTCTAGCATAGATAATAAACGATTATCATGAACAAGGAAATATGATAATAGCTAATTTATTATTGCCTCTAGGGCATATTTCCAACAGTCTCCCACTTGCACTAGAGTTACTAATCTAGTTCACATCACCATGTGATTCGTGTTGTTATGAATCTAACACCCAATGAGTTCTGGGGCTCGATCATGCTTTGCATGTGAAAGAGGTCCTTTAGTCAACGGGTTTGCGACATTCAGATGCGTGTGTACTCTGCAAATCTCCATGTCATACTGTAGACACTGCTACCACACTCCACTTAGAGCTATTCCAAATGGTTGCTCCACTATACGTATCTGGATTGCTACTCAGAGTCATCTGGATTGGTCTTAAAGCTTGCGTCGACCTAACCCTTTATGACGAACTATTTATTACCTCTATAATTGAGAAACATTTCCTTAGTCTTTTAGTTACTAAGGATAATCTTGACCGCTGTCCAGCGATCCACTCCTGGATCACTCTTGTACCCCATGACAGACTCATGGCAAGGCACACACAGGTGCGATACACAGCATGGCATACTATATAGAGCCTATGGATAAAGAATAGGGGTCGACCTTCGTCCTTTCTCTTTCTTCTGCTGTGGTCGAGCTTTGAGTCTTACTCAACTTCACACCTTACAAATCAGGCAAGAACTCTTTCTCTGACTGATCGATTTTTCAACTCTTTCAAAATCTTGCCAAGGTATGTACTCATTGAAAGTCTCATCAAGCATCTTGATCTATCTTTATTGATCTTGATGCTCAACAATTAGGTAGCTTTATCCAGGTCTTCCTTTGAAAAACTCTTTTCAAACAACCGTTTATGGTTTCCAGATATTCTACATCATTCTCGATCAATAATATGTCAACCACATATGCTTATCAAAAATTCTATAGTGCTCCCACTCACTTTATTGTAAATACAAGTTTCTCATAACTTTGTATAGACTCAAAAACTTTGATCACCTCATCAAAGCGTATATTCCAACTCCGAGACGCTTGCTCCAGTCCATAGAAGGATCACTGGAGCTTGCACACCTTTTAGCATCCTTAGGACTAACAAAACCTTCTGGTTGTATCACATACAACCTTTACTCAAGTAAATCGTTAAGGAAACAATGTTTTTATATCCATCTACCAAATTTCTTTTGGAAATATGCCCTAGAGGCAATAATAAAATGGTTATTATTGTATTTCCTTGTTCATGATAATTGTCTATTGTTCATGCTATAATTGTGTTAACTAGAAACCATAATACATGTGTGAATACATAGACCACAAGATGTCCCTAGTGAGCCTCTAGTTGGCTAGCTCGTTGATCAATAGATGGTCACGGTTTCATGACAATGGACATTGGATGTCATTGATAACGGGATCACATCATTAGGAGAATGATGTGATGGACAAGACCCAATCCTAAGCCTAGCACAAGATCGTGTAGTTCGTTTGCTAAAGCTTTTCAATGTCAAGTATCATTTCCTTAGACCATGAGATTGTGCAACTCCCGGATACCGTAGGAATGCTTTGGGTGTGCCAAACATCACAACATAACTGGGTGGCTATAAAGGTGCACTACGGGTATCTCCGAAAGTGTCTGTTGGGTTGGCACGAATCGAGACTGGGATTTGTCACTCCGTGTGACGAAGAGGTATCTCTGGGCCCACTCGGTAAGACATCATCATAATGAGCTCAATGTGACTAAGGAGTTAGCCACATGATGATGTAGTATGGAACGAGTAAAGAGACTTGTCGGTAACGAGATTGAACAAGGTATAGAGATACCAACGATCGAATCTCGGGCAAGTATCATACCGATAGACAAAGGGAATTGTATACGGGATTGATTGAATCCCCGACATCATGGTTCATCCGATGAGATCATCGTGGAGCATGTGGGAGCCAACATGGGTATCCAGATCGCTGTTGGTTATTAACCGGAGAGTTGTCTCGGTCATGTCTACGTGTCTCCCGAACCCGTAGGGTCTACACACTTAAGGTTCGATGGCGCTAGGGTTATAGGGAAATGGTATACGTGATTACCGAAGGTTGTTTGGAGTCCTAAATGAGATCCTGTACGTCACAAGGAGCTCCGGAATGGTCTAGAGGTAAAGATTGATATATAGGAAGTCCAGTTTTGGTCACCGGAAAGTTTTCGGGCTCATCGGTAGTTACCGGGAGTGTCGGGAGGGTGCCGGAGGACCTCCGGGAGGGGTGTGACGACCATGGGACCTCGTGGGCCCTTAGAGGAGGTGTGCTAGTCCTTATTGGGCTGGCCAAGACCTTCTAGAAAGGCCCATGCGGGTGGTATCAAAAGATAAAGGGCAAAAGGGTTTTAAAAGAGGAGATCCACCTCCCTTGTGGGAGGTGGACTCTCCCCATAGTTCGGCCAAACCTCTCCTCCTTGGAGGAGGGGCCAAGGCGGCTCTCCCTCTCCCTCCTCCTATATATATGCAAGGGTTTGGGCTGATTTGAGACACGACTTCTCGCTCTCTCGGCGCAGCCCTACCCTTCCTCTTCCTCGTTCTCCGTAGCGCTTGGCGAAGCCCTGCCGGAGTTCACGTAGCTCCACCGTCACCACGCCGTCATGCTGCCGGAGCTCTCCCTCAACCTCTCCTTCCTCCTTGCTGGATCAAGGCATATGATACGTCATCGGGCTGCACGTGTGTTGAACACGGAGGCGCCGTTGTTCGGCGCTGAGATCGGAATCCACCGCGTTCTGAATCGCTGCGAGTACGACTCCACCAACCGCGTTCTTGTAACGCTTCTGCTTAGTGATATTCAAAGGTATGAGGATGCAATCTCTCCCCACTCGTTGCTGGTTTCTCCATGGATAGATCTTGGTGATCGTAGGAAAAAGTTTGATTTACTACTACGTCTCCAAACAGTGGCATCATGAGCTAGGTCTAAGCGTAGAATCTATGCACAAGTAGAACACAAAGCAGTTGTGGGCGTCGATCTTGTTAATTTGCTTACCACTACTAGTCTTATCTTGATTTGGTGGTATTGTGGGATGAAGCGGCCCGGACCGACTTTACATGTACGCTTACGTGAGACTGGTTCCACCGCCTGACATGCACTTGTTGCATAAGGTGGCTAGCGGGTGTTTGTCTCTCCCACCTTAGTCGGATTGGATTCGATGAAAAGGGTCCTTATGAAGGGTAAATAGCAATTGGCATATCACGTTGCGGTTTTGGTGTAGGTAAGAAATGTTCTTGCTAGTAACCTATAGCAGCCACGTAAAAACTTGCAACTACAAATTAGAGGACGTCTAACTTGTTTTTGTAGCATATGCCTTGTGATGTGATATGGCCAAAGAATGTGATGTGATGCATTGTGATGTATGAGATTGATCATGTTCTTGTAATAGGATTCATGAATTGCATGTCAATGAGTATGACAACCGGCAGGAGCCATGGGAGTTGTCTTATTTTATTGTATGACCTGCGTGTCAAGCATAAACGTCATGTAATTACTTTACTTTATTGCTAAACGTTAGCCATAGTAGTAGAAGTAATAGTTGGCGAGACAACTTCATGAAGACACAATGATGGAGATCATGGTGTCATGCCGGTGATAGTGATGATCATGGTGCCCTGAAGATGGAGATCAAAGGAGCAAGATGATATTGGCCATATCATGTCACTATATTGATTGCACGTGATGTTTATCATGTTTACATCTTATTTGCTTAGAACGACGGTAGTAAATAAGATGATCTCTCAATAAAATTTCAACAGAAGCGTTCACCCTAACTGTGCACCATTGCTAAGGATCGTCGTTCCGAAGCACCACGTGATGATCGGGTGTGATAGGTTCTAACATTGGCATACAACGGGTGTAAGCCAGATTTACACACACAATACACTTAGGTTGAATTGACAAACCTAGCATGTACAGACATGGCCTCGGAACACGGAAGACCAAAAGGTCGAACATGAGTCGTATAGAAGATACGATCAACATGGAGATGTTCACCATGGATGACTAGTCCGTCTCACGTGATGATCAGACACGGGCTAGTTGACATGGATCATGTGTCACTTGGATGACTAGAGAGATGTCTATCTAAGTGGGAGTTCATTAAATAATTTGATTATGTGAACTTAATTATCATGAACTTAGTCTAAAATTATCTTTACAATCTATATTGTAGATCCAATGGCCAACGCGAATGTCACCTTCAATTTCAACGCGTTCCTAGAGAAAACCAAGCTGAAAGATGATGGAAGCAACTATGCGGACTGGGTCCATGGCTTGAGTATCATCCTCATAGCTTCCAAGAAATTGTATGTCCTTGATGCACCACTAGGTGACCCACCCCTTCTCCCAGCAGAGCAAGACGTTGCGAACGCTTGGCATTCTCGCTACGATGATTACTCCCTTGTTCAGTGCGGCATGCTTTACAGTTTAGAACCGGGGCTCCAAAAGCGTTTTGAGCAACACGGAGCATATGAGATGTTCCAAGAGCTGAAACTGGTTTTCCAAGCTCATGCCCGGGTCAAGAGATATGACGTCTCCGACAAGTTCTTCAGCTGTAAGATGGAGGAGAATAGTTCTGTCAGTGAGCACATCCTCAAGATGTCTGGGCTACACAACCGCTTGACTCAGCTGGGAGTTAATCTCCCGGATGACTCGGTCATTGACAGAATCCTCCAGTCGCTTCCACCTAGCTACAAGAGCTTTGTGATGAACTACAACATGCAAGGGATGGAGAAGTCCATTCCTGAGTTGTACTCGATGCTAAAATCAGTAGAGGTCGAGATCAAAAAGGAGCATCAAGTGTTGATGGTGAATAAGACCACTAGTTTCAAGAAAGGCAAGGGCAAGAAGAACTTCAAGAAGGACGGCAAAGCTGTTGCCGCGCCCGGTAAGCAAGTTGCCGGGAAGAAGAAGAACAAGCATGGACCCAAGCCTGAGACTGAGTGCTTTTATTGCAAGGGTACCGGTCAGTGGAAGCGGAACTACCCCAAGTACTTAGCGAATTAGAAGGACGGCAACATTAAAGGTATATGTGATATACTTGTTATTGATGTGTACCTAACCAGCGCTCGTAGTAGCTCCTGGGTATTTGATACCGGTGCAGTTGCTCACATTTGTAACTCCAAGCAGGAGCTGCGGAATAAGCGGAGGCTGGCAAAGGACGAGGTGACGATGCGCGTCGGGAATGGTTCCAAGGTTGATGTGATTGCCGTCGGCACGCTACCTCTACATCTACCTTTGGGATTAGTGTTAAACCTTAATAATTGTTATTTAGTACCAGCTTTGAGCATGAACATTGTGTCTGGATCTCGCTTGATGCGAGATGACTACTCGTTTAAATCTGAGAATAATGGTTGTTCTATTTATATGAGAGAAATGTTTTATGGTCATGCCCCGCTGGTCAATGGTTTATTTTTGATGAATCTCGAACGTGATGTTACACATGTCCATAGTGTGAGTACCAAAATGTGTAAGGTTGATAACGATAGTCCCACTTACATGTGGCACTGCCGCCTTGGTCATATTGGTGTCAAACGCATGAAGAAGCTCCATACTGATGGACTTTTGAAGTCTCTTGATTTTGAATCATTTGACACGTGCGAACCATGCCTCATGGGCAAGATGACCAAGACTCCGTTCTCCGAAACAATGGAGCGAGCAATTGACTTGTTGGAAATAATACATACCGATGTATGCGGTCCAATGAGTGTCGAGGCTCGTGGTGGCTACCGTTATGTTCTCACCCTCACTAATGACTTAAGTAGATATGGGTATGTCTACTTAATGAAACATAAGTCTGAAACTTTTGAAAGGTTCAAGGAATTTTAGAGTGAGGTAGAGAATCAACGTGACAGGAAAATAAAGTGCCTACGATCTGATCGTGGCGGAGAATATTTAAGCCACGAGTTTGGAACGCACCTAAGGAAATGTGGAATTGCTTCACAACTCACGCCGCCTAGCACACCTCAGCGAAATGGTGTGTCTGAACGTCGTAATCGCACTCTATTAGATATGGTACGATCTATGATGTCTCTTACCGACTTGCCTCTATCATTTTGGGGATATGCATTAGAGACTGCCGCATTCACTTTAAATAGGGCACCGTCAAAATCCGTTGAGACGATACCGTATGGATTATGGTTTGGAAATAGACCTAAGCTGTCGTTTCTGAAAGTTTGGGGATGCGATGCTTATGTGAAGAAACTTCAACCTAAGAAGCTCGAACCCAAAGCAGAAAAGTCCGTCTTCATAGGATATCCCAAAGAGACTATTGGGTATACCTTCTACCTACGATCCGAGGGCAAAGTCTTTGTTGCCAAGAATGGATCCTTTCTCGAGAATGGATCTGTCGTGGTTTTATCACGACAGATGTCCGGGTGAACAGACTTAGGTTTGAGGCCATCGCTA
This sequence comes from Hordeum marinum, assembly GCA_022496015.1. Taxonomy (NCBI): domain Eukaryota; kingdom Viridiplantae; phylum Streptophyta; class Magnoliopsida; order Poales; family Poaceae; genus Hordeum; species Hordeum marinum. The sequence continues at coordinate 121,833,290 of CM039673.1, read as the reverse complement.
ACGGGGTGGACTCAGAGGGGTTAGTCGGGACGAAGGACACGGATTTACCTAGGTTCGGCCCCTCGAATCGAGGTAATAGCCTACGTCCTGCTTGTGTTTGTATTGCTTGAATATCGATTACAAGGAGCTAAAAGCTTGACCTAGTTCTCGATTGCCTGCCCTCTAAGTCGCCTCGGGTCTACCTTTATATAAGAGGTCAGGACATCCGGTTCGTTACAATTGCTAACCGAGTCTCTCTCTATCTTCTTGACTAAGCTGTCTGTGAGTCGACTTGCACGCCCGGGTCTTCTCCGTGTGGGCCGTCGTACGGCCCACACCGTGAGCTGACTATCTTCTTGGGCCACTAGTCTTATGACTCATCTTTGGGCCGAATCACGAGCCAACAACATGACCCGGAGCCTCTTCGGCGGGTCATATCCCCAACATTAGGCCCTAGGTTGAATTGAGCTTGCTCACTTCATCCTTCTCTTCCACTTTTGGCGAGTCGCCCGGAAATGACCCGACGTGACGTCATGAGATCTGCTGACGTGTCACCAAATCTTTCACTTAACTGTCATCCCGAGAATCGAGGCGTCCGCCTTGGTCAAACGGTGTCATCGCTTGGATTTTCGCACCTTCCTTAACCCCCTTTTAAGTATGACCCGTGTGGGTCGGAGTTTCCCATTCTCCCGCTTGTGCCTCTACTTCTTCGTCTTCTTCCTGTCGCCACCCCAATGCTTTCGAGCCTTGCTCCGACGCCGTCCGTACGTCGTCCCCATCCTTGGCCGCTGCATCACCCTGAACGTACCAGAGATCCGTCCGCCTCTGCCGCGCCATCTCCGGTAAGTTTTCCTGCTCCCTAGATTGCCGTTGCCGTAGTAGGGTTTTCACCGGTGCTCCGCCGCCGCCGTTCGGGCTCCGGCACCGCCATCGCCAGTGTATCTTGATGCCACTAACGCCTTTAGAATGCGCTCTTGCACCGCCACCACACGCGGGCCGGTCGCGCGTAATGCACGGGCCACGATGGCCCCAATCCGTTTCTTTTTCCTCCGCTATTCATCGCTAGGTCAGAATAAAATTTATTTTCTCTGCTTTTGTAGATCCATAGATATAGTAATATCTTGCGGAATCTGTTTTTAGGACTTAACCGATTTTTCGATCTTCCCTTTCCCTGTTGAGTCGCCAAGCTTCTCCGGCTCTTATCAGCCGGGTCTTCCGCTTTATCCGTAGAGCCCTTAAACTTTTAAGCCGTCAAAAATATTTGCTTGCGCTTCGACTCATCGCGCCTTTTATCTTGCACAACACTTAAGCCGCCAACATGTAACATCCCAAATTTTGGAATGTTATAATTAATACTAGAATGATTTCTTGTTTGCTTGAGTGATTGAAATTGAGTGAAATTTGAAACTTTTGAAAACTTTTGAATGAGAGGGAATAAAATGACTTTCCCCTTTGTGTTTGAATTCAAATTCCTACATTCAAATCAGTGAGAGAAGATGACATGACTTCTTCATTATAAAAAGGATTTGAAAAAAATGAATTTTGAAAAACTATTTGAAAATTTTCTGATATGGAGATCACTTTCATATTTGATTTTCCTATTTGAAATTTGTAAGCATTCAAACCCCTTGACAAGTTTTTGAGTGGAGTAATATGACACTCCAAACCAGGGGTATTTTTGTGAAGCTTTTGAGCCATAAACCCAAGGGGTTATTTGAAAAATATTTGCAAAAATAAATAAAGCCATTTAGGCATTTTCTGAAAATAATTTTTTTGAAAGTATTTAATTTGGCTGTGGAAAAATGTTCATTAAATGGCATTTAATTCCTTGACTATTTTGGTATATAAAACTTTATTTGTTGGACAGGTTTTGAATGTCTTAATGTTGTTTTTAATGCCCTGTATATTAATAAAGGAAATAGTTAAACGCGTGTATTAAACGAGCCGGCCCACCTGCCCCTGATTCCTCCCCGAAACCTCTCCGCAACGGTCACCGCTGACCGCTCTCTCTCTCTCTCTCTCTCTCTCTCTGACGCCCCGGCCCCACCGACCGACCGAGCCGTCCTTGCGGTCGTCCCCTCTATCACGCCCCTGACATCGCCGGCGAGTTCATCGCCCCGGATCTTGCTCCTCCTTCCCTCTCCCGACCCCTGCACCTGGCCTATATAAGAACTGGTCCTCTCCGCTCTTCGTCCACAACGAAACCCCCTCTTTTCCTCGCCAGAACGCCACCCCCCACACCTCGCCGGAGTTCTAACCCCAACCAGACCTTCCCGAGCTCCTGGCGCTCGCCCCGACGCTCCCTCGCCTCGCCGTCACCACCAACGGACGCCGGAGGTCTGTCGCCATCGATTGGACCACTTGGATGCCGGCCCCTACCACTGGAGCGCCGTCTCCGAGCATCTCCGACCTCCGGCCACCGTCGACATCGCCGGAGCTCCGACCTCCCTCCTCTGTTGCTAGAGTATTGTTTTCTTTAGTTCCTAGTTGTTCTTCAAAAGTAATTCTTATTGCTAGTAAAACATTTACAAAAATACTTTTATTATATTTTACTTTGTATTTGTTCATTACTTTTGAAAATTTGGATGTATTTGTAGAGAAAACCAACCCTTGGTTGTGTTGATGTAGTTTTGTCATTTGAGTTTTGTCTTAAGTATTTCCTTTCATCACCACCATGTTGCATTTGGTTTTGTGTTGCCTTTTTGATTGTTAGTATTGACTGCTAGTATGATTGCTTATAAGAATGCAATGTTTGTTTATATAGATTTTCATCGGAGAGTGACGAATAGTCTATCAGTTATCTCTAAGAGCGATATTATTCTTCATCAACCGTACAGGCAAGTCACTTTGACCATGTATACCTATGTTTTATTGCATTAGTTCTTCCATCTCCCCAATTGCATGCAAAGTAGGTAAATTGGAAACTTGGTTACTTGTTGTAGTATCATGTGGTAGGTACCCCTCAACCCTTTGACACATTGGCCCCGGGAAACATTGATTTACATTTTGCTATGCTATTAGTAGACAGGGCTGGTTGTGTGATTCATGAGAGTTGTGAGTTAATAATTTCAAGACCTACATGATGATCAAGTCTTCAAGACTCCGAGTTTTTCAACATACCTCTGGGTGGATGATGGTTGAACGGCGCCCTGGAGAAACCAGTGGTTAGCCTAGGTGTTGCTGGGGAAGTGCCAGTATTCACGCGGAAAGGTCCACCCAGGCACAAAGAGATGGATGGATGCTTCAAGACCCAAGGCTTACCTGCACAGCCACAAGTCATTATGGGCTCTGGCTTGGTTGGATATTGTGGTGACCCTGGACAGGCGGTGCTACGAGATGTAGAAGAACGGTAGGAAAGGATGGGCACCGACAGAGTCTCGGGGAAACCCTTTAGAAGACCATGTTTTGGTCATCCGTTTCTCAAACACCATGAAGTGCGAGAAATCCAACGGAGGCGATCAAATCTTGTGGGGAACGTGTGCAAAACTCTGCAGAGTACCCAAACCTAATCGATTAGCCGTGTCCACGGTCATGGACAATTTGAGCCAAAGGAACTGAAACTATCTGGAACTCTCAACACAATTAATTACATTGAGGTGGGTATTAATGTCAACTTGGGTATGAGAATTGGTTGGTGGAACCATCTCATTAATCAACCAACATTGTAGTAATTATGCTTTTGCCCTCTCTTGTTGTAGGAAAAATTTGGCTTTATGCAAAACCCACCACCCCACTTGCCATATATGCATGTAGAATAGATGATTACTTTACACCCCCTCTTTTGTGACTTGCCGGCATATTCAAAATGCTGACCTACACGGCTGCAACGTCTTATGTTGTAGATAAGCTCTACGATGGGTAAGAGTACGATTCAGGGTTACGGTCTACACTCAACCTGCCGTTGGTGTTATTGGGACTCCACTCCCGTTGACTGTTTCCGCTGAGATTTTAAGGTATATATCAGTTTTACGTTAATTACATGTGATTGCACTTTGATATATACATTGATGTACTGTGTGTGCCAGCATACTGATCCAGGGATGGCATAGAACACACAGAGGCTTGACTCGGGTCGCTACACAACATGTCTCGTGCGTCCAACTCATGCAACTGGGTTGGGTCGTGCATCACGGAGGACTTTTTGTCGGATTTTGTTCATGCGGGTACTCTTCCTCCTAAGGAAGTCATTAGTTGGCGGGTCCCAGGTGATGAGACGCGGCCGAAACCTCAAGAAGGTGAAGTGGTGGTTTTTTCTGACCATATTGAACGAGGGTTCGTGCCTCCCGGCTCAAAATTCTTTCGGGACGTCCTTCACTATTATAAGCTTCACCCGCAAGACTTGGCTCCCAATTCCGTCTCAAACATATGCAATTTCCAAGTGCTCTGTGAAGCTTACCTTCAAATCAAGCCGTCTATGGGGTTCTTTCGGGAGTTCTTTTATGCTAACCGGCAAACTGAAGTGAAAGCCGGCCCGAGCCTAGAGCTTGGAGGCATATCCATCCAACGGTGTAGAGACATCATATTTCCAGCTATGCAGATGCCGAGTCACCCCAAAGACTGGAACAAGACCTGGTTCTATTGCAAGGACACCTCCCCTAAGAACGAGCGTCCTTTACGAGGTTATCGTCCTTCCCGGCTCACAACAACATCGGAACTTCCTGGCTGGCTATCAGCTTCAGAACACGCAAGATATGAGCCGGCTCATGCCAAAATCAAGGCTCTCATGGCCAACGGCTTAATCGGGCCGGACCTGATCCGCTGCTGGATTTCGTGGCGGATTATGCCTCTGAGCCATAGAAGCCGACTCATGTGCGAATATAAAGGCACGTATGATAGCTCATTATGCTTCAGCCGATCAACATTGATAGAAAATGACATTACCCTCGCCATCCGGAGCCTTGTCCATGAAGCTTCCGGATCATGTAGAGAAATTGGCCTGGCACCTTTTAGTGCCAACAATCCGGCTCTCGATGTAAGTTTAATTTCTTCCCATCCGTCTCTTAGACGTTGTTTGCACCTTGTTGATTTGGTATTCACTCTCCGGGTCACTCTTATAGGCCGACTCAGACTTCTGGAAGAGGGAATATGTTGCCCCTCCGAAGAAATCCAGGAAGAAGGTCCCAACTAAGAAGGCTAAAAACTATGCCCCGCAACATAATTTGCTTGACCCGCCACCATCATCCAGCTCAGAGGTAAAATTTCAACTGTCTTGCTTGATCTTTTACCCTCCTGTTTTATTAACACTCATTTTACTCGCAGGATGAGGCGAAAACCAGCCGTGCTAATGCTCCTGAGGTAAATTACTTTTCCTCCGGCTCAAAATGTTTCGTCCCCCGAAAGCCGCGGCGGGTTATCAGAAAAGTTCCTCTTTCTCACCCTCTTGCTTATCTGGCTCCCGATTTTCTCTTAAAAAAGCAACGGCAAATTGAGCGTCGACAGACTCGAAGCACCGACTCTACCGAGCTCATGTCCGGGTTGCCAAACTCTCCGGCTCCCAAGAAGCGCCCCGCCGAGGTTTAAACCTCTTCTTTTCCTTTGTCTTTACTTTGTAAACTTGATGCTCTCTTCACCTTTCTGTTTTATTTTTTGTAGAAATCTCCTTCCTCCGGCGACTCTTCGGAGTCAATTATACCACCACCCAAGATTAACCCGCTGCATTCCTTACTATGATATCTGGATATCCGACTGTTACTATGGCAACAATATCTTCAACTGCTGATCTTTCTTTTTTGCAGTGCTCAAGCTAAACGTCGCAAGACCAACAAGCCCTCCTCTGGCCCAGTTATTGAAGAACCGAAGCTAGAACAACCAGAGGAAACTCAACCGGAAGAAAACCCACCAGCTGCTTCCACGGAGCCGGCCGCTGAAGATGTCATCATGGAGAACCCTCCAAGGGCTCCTTCCAAGCCGGCGACTCCTACCAAGACCCCTGACACTCCGGATGTTGTTATCACCGGGTCTGGTCATCAAACGCCTCCGGCTCATGTGTTGATCAAACATACAGAGCCGACTGAAGCCTCGAAGAAACTGAACTTCGACTCTTCGTGCGAGAAGATGACCGTTGAAGAGCTACACGCTGGGTACATAAACCGGGTTACCACCAGCCAAGATTTGGAACTTCGGTTGATCTCTTCCATGAAGACAAAATATGAGGTACTTTTCCTTCTTACTATATCTTTACTTGGCCCCCAAGAGCCGGCTTAACGTACTAAATCGTTGAGCCGGGTCTTTCTGTGACCTCTGCAGATTTTGTCATGTCAAATTCCCGTAAAATTGCTTTAGCTTCTACTGTAGACAGAGTGAACTGCCAATCGTAGCCCCCAAGGGCTAGCTCAGATTATATTTGAGTCGGGCCTGTAATATAGACAACTTGAAGATTTAATCATAGCCCCCAAGGGCCGGCTCAAACTTGATCAATTTGAGCCGGTGCTTCCATTATTAGTACATTGAAGAGCCATAGTGTAGCCCCCAAGTTCCGGATTAGCTTCGAAGGAGATGAACCGGAACTGCATACTTGGAAGATCAAATATACATTAGCCCCCAAGTGTCAAATATATTGCTTGCAATCTGTTTGAGACTTGTATTTGCTTTTAACACTCGTCCTGCATTTTGGCGGCTTATCTTGTATTTTGATGTATTATAGGAAGCTCTGAATGAAACCGGATCTCAGTTGACGGATCTGAGGGCCAACCTGACGGCTCAGCAAGAAGCCCGAAGCATTGCTGACGAAAAGTGCTGGCTTCTCTCTGAGGAGCTGGCCAATGTCACTGCTGAACTTACCTCTTTAAAAGAGACAACTGAATCTGAAAAGGCCGCTCTAACCAAACGGGCGGATGACGCTGAGCAACGGCTTACAACTGTGGCGGAGGAACTTCAAGGTCTGAGACAGCACATCGCGAAGATGTCAGCCGCCCTATTTGGTAAGTTTTCTTGCTTACTTTGTACTAGTGAAAAAACTGGCAACTCATTAACTTTATCCGACTTATCCAAGTCCCAGGAGCCGACAATTGGCTTCTGATAGCCTTCTGCCACTAAAGGCCATTTATACTTTTGCGAAACAACTATACTGCGGCGCCATCTTCACGATCAAGAGCGTGCAATACAAGGAGAAGATCCCCACCGCTCTGAAAGGGGTCTTGGAACTCTTCTCTACAATGCCCAAGTAGATAGAAGAGCTCAAGAAGTCCGCCTTCCGCCAAGGAGCCGTTGCTAGATTGAGCCGGGCTCTTGCCTTCGCCCCCGAGCTAACGCCGGCTGAAATGATGGATGGTTATCCATCTAAAAGAGATGACGGCTCAGAATCCACCGAGGAAGACTACACCCAGTGTGTCAAAGAGTCGCGCTATCTGGCCTCTGTTCTGGCGGATGAAGCTGACTTAAGCACCTATCAGGCGGCTTATGATGCAGAGGAGAAGAGAATCCGCGGGCCTCTCTACGAGTGGAAAGATCTGACACCCGCCTGTAGTAAGGATCTCTTTCCTTGTGAGCTTGACGCGTCTCCGTTCCTTGAAGGGTCTTTTGCTTCTCTGGCTGACTGTAATTGGGACTTGGGTAATCTCCAGATAAAGCCAGCAGAAGACCCGGAGAAGGATGAGCAGGCCAATAACTGAATTGTATTCTTTTAGCCTTTCTGAGCACCAACTTATGTAATGACCCGCCGTGGGCGATTGATAATGCTTTCGCTCCTTCTGAGAGTAGCTTTTGTAATAGAGTAAACATGACTCTGTCACTTGGTGACCGTATATATTTGCACCTCTCTGTGTTTTAATGTGTTGCCGGCTCTTCAGGGATATACCTTGAGATTTTCTTATGAGGGGTGTCTGTCTTTTAAGACGCCATTCCTTTCTCCAGAATATTAGAGCCGGATAATCTCGTTGAAACCTTAAATTTTGTCGACCGAAGCAACATGGCTCCGGCTCTCATCAGACGAAGTCATTAAGGAGCCAGTTGTCTTTAGGATAATGTAAGCTATACCTAATGGTAAGAAGCCTCTATCGACAACTGCGGCTATTGATGAGTCGGAACTTTTGAGGAGAATTGCGGCTGTGTAGCCCCCAAGTGCCGGGTAGTTCCGCCTGCGGCAACTCGGGACTTATAATTGCCTTTCTCTAACCCGACTTTGATAAGCCGACATGATACAATACGTAATGATGATTTTTCCTTCCTCAAAAACTCATATGATGGCTCCTCTGCGCGGATTTCGAACGGTTACACTCATACCAGCTCAAGGTCTCTATTGAGATTGGCCGTCAATTATTTGAACCGGTTCAGGGTCTCTAGGCGAGATTGGCCATCAATTTCTTGAACCGGCTCAGGGTCTCTAGGCGAGATTGGCCGTCAATTTCTTGAACCGGCTCAGGGTCTCTAAGCGAGATTGGCTGGTAAGAGTGCAATGAACGACGACTGTCAATGGGAGATGTAAGCTATACCCTAAGGTAAGAAGCCTCCATTGACAACCGCGGCTAATAATTAGCTTGAGACGGCATAAAGCCGGCTGTTTGAAAGGAGAATTAAGCTATACCCGAAGGCAAGAAGCCTCTTTCAATAGCTACAGCTGATAAGCAACTGACTTTTGGCGTAAACGCCAGTTTTTAGGGTGAGATAAGCGAACCCGTAGGTAAGAATCCCCCTTCGACAACCGCGGTTAATAAGTAACGGGAAGTGGCATAAAGCCAACCATTAGGGTGAGATAAGCGATACCTGTCGGTAAGAAGCCCCCTTCGATGGCCGCAGTTGATAAGCAACTGGAATTTGGTGTACACGCTGTTGTCTTAGGGTCCTGTAAGCTATACCAAAGGTAAGAATCCTCCATCAACAACAACGCTTAATGTAACCAAACTAGGCATAAAGCCAACTGTGCAAGGGAGAAGTGAGCTATACCCAGAGGCAAGAAGCCTCCTTGCAACAGTTTAATGACAGCTGGCTGTGCAAAGGAGAAGTAAGCTATACCCGAAGGCAAGAAGCCTCTTTGCAATAGTGGTTAATTGGGCATATCACCGGCTGTGCAAGGGAGAAGTAAGCTATACCTGAAGGCAAGAAGCCTCCTTGCCACAGTGCTTGATAGGGCATAAAGCTGGAGGGTAGAACAGCTGTTCGGCGAACAAACCACTTCCACCCAAAGTTTTGAACCAGAGAATTTTATCTTGACTGTACAAAGGTATACATCAGAGCAGAAACTCCAGTCCTGAGCGGGGATGCTATCTTTTACTCATGTGACCGTGATATATACAATGATAGCGGCTTTCCACGCCTGCTAAGTGAAGTATGGTCGCAGATGTGCAATATTCCATGGCCGCAACGTCTCTTGACCCGCGGCTTCCGACTCATCTCTGACATCAATGAGGTAATATGACCCATTGTTAAGGTTCCTGCTGATCACAAAAGGCCCCTCCCATGGTGGAGATAACTTATGCATTCCAGATTGGTCTTGAATCAACCGGAGCACCAGGTCACCTTCCTGGAACGTCCGGGTCTTTACCCTTCGGCTACGATAATGTCGTAGGTCTTGTTGATAAATTGCCGACCTGGCTGCTGCTAACTCTCGTGCTTCATCCAAGGCATCCAATGCATCTTGGCGGGATACCTCATTGTCCGTCTCAACATAAGCCGCCACCCTTGGTGAGTCGTGCCGGATGTCACTGGGTAGAACCGCCTCAGCACCGTACACCATGAAGAAAGGTGTGAAACCTGTAGATCTGTTAGGTGTAGTTATGATGCTCCATAAGATGGAAGGAAACTCCTCAACCCAACATCCGGGTGTCCATTTCAAAGGAACCATGAGCCGTGGCTTGACACCTCTTAAAATTTCTTGATTGGCTCGCTCTGCCTGACCATTAGACTGTGGATGTGCCACGGCTGAAACATCAAGCCGGATATGCTCCTTCTCATAGAACGTTTTCATAACTCCTTTGGATAAATTTGTTCCATTGTCTGTAAATACTGTGTGGGTAGCCAAAGCGATAAATCATCTTGTTAACAAATGGAACCGCCGTGGCTGCATCACATCTACTGACCGGCTCTGCCTCTACCCACTTAGTAAATTTATCAACCGCCACCAGAAGGTGCGTTCTCTTATCCTTGGATCGCTTGAAAGGTCCTACCATATCGAGCCCCCAGACCGCAAACGGCCAAGTGATTGGTATCATCCTCAACTCTTGAGCCGGAACGTGAGCACGCCGTCCGAACTTCTGACAGCCATCACACTTACGGACTAAGTCTTCTGCATCCTTGTGAGCCGTCAACCAGAAAAACCCATGTCGAAAAGCCTTAGCCACCAAAGGTTTTGACCCGGCGTGATGTCCACAGTCGCGAGCATGAATTTCACCCAATATCTGCCGGCCCTCCTCTGGTGAAACGCAGTGCTGAAAGACACCCGTCACAGTACACTTATATAACTCACCATTGACAATCGTCATGGACTTAGAATGCCGAGTGATCTTCCTGGCCAGATCCTCCTCTTGAGGTAACTCGCCGCGTGTCAGATATGCCAAATAACGAATAGTCTAGTCTGGGGTAGCATGCAGAGCCGCCACCAGTTCCGCCTCGGGGTCAGGAATAGCCACATCTTCCTCAGAAGGTATCTTAACAGTCGGATGATGCAATACATCCAGAAAAACATTAGGTGGTACCGGCTTTCGTTGAGAACCTAACCGTGACAAGGCATCTGCTGCCTCATTCCTGCGACGATCAATGTGATCCACCTAGTATCCCTTAAAGTGACCGGCAATGATATCAACCGCATGTCGAAAAGCCTCCATCCGCGGATCCTTGGAGTCCCAAGTACCTGAAACTTGCCGAGCCACCAGATCTGAGTCGCCTAAACACCTGACCCAGCTTAAATTCATTTCTTTAGCTACTCTGAGACCATGGAGTAGTGCTTCATACTCAGCTGCATTATTGGTACAAGGGAACATTAGCCGGAGCACATAACAAAACTTGTCACCCTTGGGGGAGGTGAGAACAACTTCTGCCCCGGACCCTTCTAGCTGCTTGGATCCGTCAAAGTGTATAGTCCAATACGTCTTATCCGGCTTCTCTTTGGGGGCTTGACATTCAGTCCAATCATTTATGAAATCCACCAAAGCTTGAGACTTAATTGTTGTACGAGGAACATACTTGATGCCAAGAGGACTTAGCTCTAAAGCCCACTTGGCAATCCTTCGTGTAGCCTCTTTATTTTGAATGATATCCCCCAACGGGGCAGAACTGACCACTGTTATTTGGTGCCCCAAAAAATAATGTTTTAACTTGCGATTGGCCATGAAAACTCCGTATACTAACTTCTGCCAATGCGGATACCTCTGCTTAGACTCTGCCAAAACTTCACTAATGTAATAAACCGGTCTTTGTACAGGATACTCCTTCCATGCCTCCTCGCGCTCAACCACAACTGCTACACTGACCGCTCTGTTGTTAGCCGCCACATAAAGGAGCAAAGGCTCTTTCTCAACCGGAGCAGCTAACACTAGCGGCTCAGTCAACTGCTTTTTAAGAGCTTCAAGCGCTTCGGCCGCTGCTGTGCTCCATTTAAACTTGTCTGCCTTCTTCATCATCTGGTATAAGGGAATAGCTTTCTCCCCAAGCCGGCTTATGAAGCGGCTCAACGCAGCAACCCGTCCTGCAAGGCGCTGAATGTCATTAATGCACGTTGGCTCCCCCAAAGAAGTGATAGCCTTAATCTTATCCGAGTTAGCCTCGATACCCCACTCAGAGACCAAGAAACCCAAAAGCTTTCCTGCTGGAACACCAAAAACACACTTTGTTGGGTTAAGCATCATCTTGTAGATTCGGAGATTGTCAAAGGTTTCTTTCAAATCCTCTAAAAGAGTTGGCTTCTTTCTGGACTTAACCACGATCTCGTCTACGTAAGCATGAACATTTTGGCCAATCTGACTGTGGAGGCAATTCTGCACACAACGTTGGTAAGTCGCCTGGGCACTCTTGAGCCTGAAAGGCATGGAGACATAGCAGAACGCCCCAAAAGGTGTAATGAATGTCGTCTTCTCCTGATCTTTTGTTGCCATCTTGATCTGATGATACCCTGAATAAGCATCCAGGAAGCATAGACTTTCACATCCGGCTGTTGCATCAATAATTTGATCGATACGAGGGAGTGCAAAAGGGTCAGCCGGGCAAGCCTTGTTAAGGTCCGTGTAGTCTATGCACATGCGCCACGTGCCGTTCTTTTTTAGTACTAGCACCGGGTTAGCCAACCACTCTGGGTGAAAAACTTCCACTATAAAGCCTGCGGCCAAGAGCCGAGCAACTTCCTCCCCAATAGCTTTACGTCTCTCTTCATTGAACTGTCGTAGAAACCGTTTGATCGGCTTAAACTTTGGATCCACATTAAGATTGTGCTCAGCAAACTCTCTCGGTACACCCGGCATGTAAGAAGGCTTCCATGCAAAGATGTCCCGATTCTCACGGATGAATTCGATGAGCGCGCTTTCCTATTTGGGATCCATGTGAGCCCCAATGATGAACTGCTTGGATGAGTCACCCGGATTGAAATCTACTGCCTTGGTATCATCCGCCGAAAACTTGAGTGGCGGCTCAACTTCTGTCGTAGGCTTCTTTAGCGGGGTCATATCCTCCGGATCAACGTTCTCTTTGTAAATTTTTAGCTCCTCCTGGGCACAACTAGACTCTGCATAAGCCGCATCTCCTTCCTCACACTCAAGAGCCGTTTTCCTGTTATCGTGAACGGTAATTGTACCATTTAAGCCGGGCATTTTGAGTTGCAAATAAACATAACAAGGCCTAGCCATAAATTTAGCATAAGCCGGCCTCCCAAATAGCGCATTATAGGGAATTTTGATTTTGACCACTTCAAACCACAAAGACTCCACCCTGTAATTATGCTCATCGCCAAAAGCTACTTCCAATGAGATCCGGCCCACCGGGTATGCTGATTTACCCGGGACCGCACCATGAAATACGGTGGAGGAGGGTTTAAGATCCTTATCAAGCAACTTCATCCGCCAGAAAGTATCATAGTAAAGGATGTTGATGCAGCTACCTCCGTCCATAAGCACTTTATTCACCATATAGCCATTCACCTGAGGGGCCACAACTAGAGCCAGCCGGCCCGGGTCATCCACCCGTGGCGGGTGATCCTCCCGGCTCCACATTATGTCATATTCAGACCATGGCAAATGTCGCGGGAGAGCCGGAGCGACTGCATTAACCGCTCGCCTCCGCAACTTCTCGTCTCGTTTACTGTGACTGGTCGTGAATACGTGATATTGTCCAGAACTGAGCTGCTTCGGGTTACTCTGAAACCCGGACTGGTTGCGCTGCTGCTGATTGTTGTTATTGCCGTTGTTGCCAGGATGCTGTTGGCGCCCCCCTTGGTTATTCTGACCCGGATGCCCGTTTCCTGAACCGCCGGCGCCGAATCCAGCCCCTGACTCGCCGTGCCCTGAGCCGTCAGGCGGGCCACCGCCCTGGTTATTACGCGGTTGGGAATGCTGGTTTTTGAATCTCTGCATGATAAAGCAATCACCCCACGCATGCAACGCCGGCTTGTCAGGCATGCTGTGCTCCGGACAAGGCTTCCTAAGTGCCTCCTCTAAATTAAAAGGGCCTCTGTTCCTTGGCCTGAATTTTCCACCCCCCTTGGGATGATTCTGTCCCGTATTGGTATTTGCCACTAACTCGCATCCGCCATCAGCGCTCTTCCGCTTATTCTGATTCCCATTGTTCACAAAACCTTTTCCTTGATTGTTTTTCTTCCCTTGATTGGCTTTCTCATCATCCGAGCCCGGATCCTTGGTGTTATCTGAGTCAGCATATTTCATCAAGGCCATCATGGGCTCTCCCATATCCTGACACGTGCGCTTGAGCTGGCCGAGCTTCTGCTTTAATGGAACAAAATGACAGTTCTTCTCTAAGATAAGCACCGCTTGAGCCGCTGTGATCTGCTCTGAAGAGTGAATAATGGTCGACACCCGCCAGAACCAATGATGGGCCGACTCATTCTCCTGTTGAACACAATGGTCCAAATGGACAATAGTCATAGGCTGCTTACAGGTCCCCTGGAAATTCTTAATAAACTTTGCTCTCAGCTCCGCCCATGAGCTTATCGTGTTAGGCGGTAGACCTTTCAGCCATGTACGGGCTGGACCCTCAAGCATCGTGATGAAGTATTTTGCGCATACCGCCTCACTGACATCGAACATCTCCATTGCCAGTTCATAACTTTCAAACCACGCCACCCGGGGTAGATCAGCTGTGTAATTCGGAACCTTTCGAGGCCCCTTAAAGTCTTTTGGCAGCCGTTCACTCCTCAGAGCCAGAGTTAAACATGGCACCCCTACGGCTCTGGTACTAACCACTCCCATTGACACGGAGAGCGCCGGCTCTGGACGGGCTGCAGCTATCTCCGCCTCTCGCCTGTCTCCCGCCTGGTCCATGATGGCTTGTGCATCTAGAGCCGCCCTATTGTCCTCCGGTGGTCCGCGGCGTGGGTGACTACTGGAACACACCGGCGACTCATAATGCCGGCTGAAACTTCGACTGGGGAGGGGGGTGGAGTGAACCCCGCTCCGGCTGTGAGTATACTTCTCTTGCTGGGCCATGGCCGTCTGTAAATATCCAATGGCATTCCGCACCTCCTCCGCAAAGGGTGCCTCATCTGGGATGGGGATCGTCTCAAGCCGGGCGGCCGCTGCCACCATGTTCTCTGCCGGGTTAGAATAATGACCTGGCGGTGTTGGAAAAACCCTAGGTGAGATTTGGTTATGCTGGGAGGGATGAGTCGCCGGGCGCTCCATCGGGCGGCTCTCCGGTGCGCCCGTAACCCGCCTCGCACCAGGGGTGTTAAAAAGGTTCCTCACCTCATAATGTTCTGGTAGACGGGATTGATGCCTCCTCCTATGCACCGCGACCGCTAACCTCTGCTCTAGCTCCAGTCGGAAAGCATCTGCCTTGATACGCTCCGCTTCTTCCTCCATCTGGGCTTTCAGCTTGGCCATCCTTTGCCGTTCCTCTGCCATCCGGCCCTTGATCCGTGCCACCTCTAAATTCCTGGCTGCTTGATTATCCGGTGTTACCTCTGTGGCCATGAGAGCTGTGAGTTCGTCCATCAATTCCACTAGAACCTGAGCCGGCGGCGGCGGGCTATCACCCGCTGCGGTGGCTCCCGTAGTCGTGTCACCGGCGGCTGAAGCCGATCCTGCCATGAACACCGCCGCATGAACCGGGGGGGTTCAGAGCATCGATCTCAACGCCCTCTACCTCAGAATAATTGTTGTAGTAACCCCTAAGGCCACCATTGCTGAGCTGATATACTGATTTTGTCTCCCCACTGGAGGACTCATCTTCCGAGCAAACGAGAGTTCCCTGTGACCCATACGCTTCCAGGTCCACTCCTTGGGTGAAGCCCATGAGAACATGCTTTTGGCCCAGACGAGCACGGGCAGGCTGCCTAACACGCGTAGATTGGAGACGCCGAGCCGGCTCGACGATGTTGGTGCAGACGTCTGGCCCGGGTGCAGATCCATCAACCTTTCCGATGAAAACCTGGATCCCGCCGAACAGAACCCGAAATCCATACTCCACAGAAACAACATCAAATCCCCAGCCGGCGTCGTCGATGTAGAGCCGGCCGTGATGACTCTTGCTCATCCTTCGAGCCCTGGGAGAGAGCCCTTTGAGAATTCAACACCACCAAGCGCTAGCCCCATGGTGGGCGCCAGCTGTCATGGTTTTATCACGGCAGATGTCCGGGTGAACGGACTTAGGTTCGAGGCCATCGCTAATGGGGTGGACTCAGAGGGGTTAGTCGGGACGAAGGACATGGATTTAACCAGGTTCGGCCCCTCGAATCGAGGTAATAGCCTACGTCCTGCTTGTGTTTGTATTGCTTGCGTATCGGTTACAAGGAGCTAAAAGCTTGACCTAGTTCTCGATTGCCTGCCCTCTAAGTCGCCTCGGGTCTGCCTTTATATAAGAGGTCAGGACATCCGGTTCATTACAATTGCTAACCGAGTCTCTCTCTATCTTCTTGACTAAGTTGTCTGTGAGTCGGCTTGCACGCCCAGGTCTTCTCCGTGTGCGCCGTCGTACGGCCCACACCGTGAGCCGCCTATCTTCTTGGGCCACTAGTCTTACGGCTCATCTTTGGGCCGGCTCATGAGCCAACAACATGACCCGGAGCCTCTTCGGCGGGTCATATCCCCAACAGGTATACCTTCTACCTACGATCCGAGGGCAAAGTCTTTGTTGCCAAGAATGGATCCTTTCTCAAGAAAGAGTTTCTCTCGAAAGAAGTAAGTGGGAGGAAAATAGAACTTGATGAGGTAATTGTACCTCCACTCGAACCGGAGAGTAGTGCAGCACAGGAAGTTGTTTCTGTGGAGCCTGCACCGGCTGGAGAGGAAGTTAATGATGATGATCATGAAACTTCAGATCAAGTTACAGTTGAATGTCAAAGGTCCACTAGGACACGTTCCGCACCAGAGTGGTACGACAACCCTGTCTTGGAGATCATGTTGTTAGACAACGGTGAACCTTTGAACTATGAAGAAGCGATGGCGGGCCCGGATTCCAACAAATGGCTTGAGGCCATGAAATCCAAGATAGGATCCATGTATGAGAACAAAGTATGGACTTTGGTGGACTTGCCTGATGATAGCCATTGAAAATAAATGGATCTTTAAGAAGAAGACTGACGCGGATGGTAATGTAACCGTCTATAAGGCTCGGCTTGTCGCTAAGGGTTATCGACAAGTTCAAGGAATTGACTATGATTTGACTTTCTCACCCGTAGCGATGCTGAAGTCTGTCCGAATCATGTTAGCAATTGCCGCATTTTATGATTATGAGATCTAGCAAATGGACGTCAAAACGGCATTCCTTAATGGCTTCCTGAAGGAAGAACTGTATATGATGCAGCCGGAAGGTTTTGTCGATCCTGAAGATGCTAACATGGTATGCAAGCTCCAGCGCTCCATCTATGGGCTGGTGCAAGCATCTCAGAGTTGGAACATTCGCCTTAATGAAGTGATTAAAGCGTTTGGGTTTGTACAGGTTTATGGAGAACCCTTTATTTACAAGAAAGTGAGTGGGAGCTCTGTAGCATTTCTCATATTATATGTGGATGGCATACTGATAATGGGAAATGATAAATAACTCTTGGAAAGTGTAAAGGCCTACTTGAATAAGTGTTTTTCAATGAAGGACCTTGGAGAATCTGCTTACATATTAGGCGTCAAGATCTAAAGAGATAGATCGAGACGCCTGATAGGTCTTTCACAAAGCACATACCTTGACAAGATATTGAAGAAGTTCAATATGGATCAGTCCAAGAAGGTGTTCTTGCCTATGTTACAAGGTGTGAGATTGAGTACGACTCAATGCCCGACCACAACAAAGGATAGAGAAGTGATGAGTGTCATCCCCTATGCTTCAGCCATATGCTCTATTATGTATGCCATGATGTGTACCAGACCTGATGTGAACCTTGCCATAAGTTTGGTAGGGAGGTACCAAAGTGATCCCGAAGCGGAACACCGGACAGCAGACAAGAATATCCTAAAGTACCTGAAAAGGACAAAGGACATGTTTCTCGTATATGGAGGTGCCCAAGAGCTCGTCGTAAAGGGTTACGTCGATGCTAGCTTCAACACAGATCCGGACGACTCCAAGTCGCAAACCGGATACGTGTATGTTTTGAACGGAGGGGCAGTCAGCTGGTGCAGCAGCAAGCAAAGCATCGTGGCGGCATCTACATGTGAAGCGGAGTACATAGCTGCTTCGGAAGAAGCAAAGGAAGCAGTCTGGTTGAAGGAGTTCATCACCGACCTAGGAGTAATTCCAAGTGCGTCGAGCCCGATGACTCTATTCTGTGATAACACTGGAGCTATTGCCCTTGCGAAGGAGCCCAGGTTTCACAAGAAGACAAGACACATCAAGCGCCGCTTCAACTCCATCCGTGATTACATTCAGGAGGCAGATATAGATATTTGTAAAGTGCATACGGATCTGAATGTCGTAGATCCATTGACTAAACCTCTCTCACGAGAAAAACATGATCAACACAAGAATGCTATGGGTGTACGATTCATCACAATGTAACTAGATTATTGACTCTAGTGCGAGAGGAAGACTGTTGGAAATATGCCCTAGAGGCAATAATAAAATGGTTATTATTGTATTTCCTTGTTCATGATAATTGTCTATTGTTCATGCTATAATTGTGTTAACCAGAAACCATAATACATGTGTGAATACATAGACCACAACATGTCCTATTGAGCCTCTAGTTGGCTAGCTTGTTGATCAATAGATGGTCACGGTTTCATGACCATGGACATTGGATGTCATTGATAATGGGATCACATCATTAGGAGAATGATGTGATGGACAAGACCCAATCCTAAGCCTAGCACAAGATCGTGTAGTTCGTTTGCTAAAGCTTTTCAATGTCAAGTATCGTTTCCTTAGACCATGAGATTGTGCAACTCCCGGATACTATAGGAATGCTTTGGGTGTGCCAAACGTCACAACGTAACTGGGTGGCTATAAAGGTGCACTACGGGTATCTCCGAAAGTGTCTGTTGGGTTGGCACTAATCGAGACTGGGATTTGTCACTTCGTGTGACGGAGAGGTATCTCTGGGCCCACTCGGTAAGACATCATCATAATGAGCTCAATGTGACTAAGGAGTTAGCCACGGGATGATGTAGTACGGAATGAGTAAAGTGACTTGCCGGTAACGAGATTGAACAAGGTATAGAGATACCGACGATCGAATCTTGGGCAAGTATCATACCGATAGACAAAAGGAATTGTATACGGGATTGATTGAATCCCCGACATCGTGGTTCATCCGATGAGATCATCGTGGAGCATGTGGGAGCCAACATGGGTATCCAGATCCCGCTGTTTTGGTTATTGACCGAAGAGTTGTCTCGGTCATGTCTACGTGTCTCCCGAACCCGTAGGATCTACACACTTAAGGTTCGATGACGCTAGGGTTATAGGGAAATGGTATACGGGATTACCTAAGGTTGTTCGGAGTCCTGGATGAGATCTCGGACGTCACGAGGAGCTCTGGAATGGTCCGTAGGTAAAGATTGATATATAGGAAGTCCAGTTTTGGTCATCGGAAAGTTTTCGGGCTCATCGATAGTGTACCGGGAGTGCCGGGAGGGTACCGAAGGACCCCCGGGAGGGGTGTGACGACCATAGGACTTCGTGGGCCCTTAGAGGAGGTGTGCCAGCCCTTATTGGTCTGGCCAAGACCTTCTAGAAAGGCCCATGCGGCTGGGATGAAGAGATAAAGGGCAAAAGGGTTTTAAAAGAGGAGATCCACCCCCCTTGTGGGAGGTGGACTCTCCCCCTAGTTCGGCCGAACCTCTCCTCCTTGGAGGAGGGGCCAAGGCGGCCCTCCCTCTCCCTCCTCCTATATATATGCAAGGGTTTGCGCTGATTTGAGACATGACTTCTCTCTCTCTCTCTCGACGCAGCCCTACCCTTCCTCTTCCTCGTTCTCCGTAGCGCTTGGCGAAGCCCTGCTGGAGTTCACGTAGCTCCACCGTCACCACACCGTCGTGCTGCCGGAGCTCTCCCTCAATCTCTCCTTCCTCCTTGCTGGATCAAGGCGTAGGACACGTCATCGGGCTGCACGTGTGTTGAACGCGGAGGCGCCGTTGTTCGGCGCTGAGATCAGAATCCACCGCAATCTGAATCGCTGCGAGTACGACTCCACCAACCGCGTTCTTGTAACGCTTCCGCTTAGCGATCTTCAAAGGTATGAAGATGCAATCTCTCCCCACTCGTTGCTGGTTTCTCCATGGATAGATCTTGGTGATCGTAGGAAAAAGTTTGATTTACTACCGCGTCTCCAAACAATTTCATAATTGAAAAATGCAGCAACTGCTAACATAATTCCAACAGACTTTAGCATCGCTACGAGCGAGAAAGTCTCATCGCAGTCAACTCCTTGAACTTGTCGGAAATTTCTTTGTGACAAGTAGAGCTTTATAAATGGTGACATTTACCATCAGTGTCTATCTTCATCTTAAAGATCCATTTGTACTCGACGACCTACTGTCCAATGAGCAAGTCTACCAAAGTCTATACTTGGTTTTCATATATGGATCCTTTCTCGGATTTCATGGCCTCTAACCATTTGTTGGAATCCGGGCCCATCATTGCTTCTCCATAGCTCGTAGGTTCATCATTGTCCAACAAGATGACCTCCAATATAGGGTTGTCGTACCACTCAGGAGTAGTACGCGTCCTTGTCGACCTACGAGGTTCGATAATAACTTGATCCAAAGCTTCGTGATCATCATCATTAACTTCTTCCTCAACTGATGTAGGATCCACAGAAACATCTTTATGCGCTGCGCTACTCTCTGGTTGAATAAAGGTTCAATAACCTCAACAAGTTCTATCTTCCTCCCACTCATTTCTTTCGAGAGAAACTCTTTCTCGAGAAAGGATCCGTTTTAGCAATAAACACTTTGTGCTCGGATCTGAGATAGAAGGTATACCCAATTGTTCTTAGGGTATTCCATGAAGATGCATTTGTTCGCTTTGGGTTCGAGCTCATTAGGTGAAAACCTTTTTTCACATAAGGGCCGCAGCCCCAAACATTTATAAATGATAGCTTAGATTTCTATCAAACCATTATTCATATGGTGTCATCTCAACGAATTTAGATGGTGCCCTATTTAAAGTGAATGTAGTTGTCTCTAATGCATAACCCCAAAACGATAGTGGCAAAATGATAAGAGACATCATAGCATTCACCATATCCAATAGAGCACGACTATGACGTTCGAACACACCTTCACACTATGGTGTTCCAGGTGGCGTGAGTTGTGAAACAACTTCCACATTGTCTATAGTTGTATGCCAAACTCGTAACTCATATATTCACCTCTACGATCATATCGCAGACATTTTTATCTTCTTGTCACGATGATCTTAAACTTCACTCTGAATTTGCTTGAACTTTTGAAATGATTCAGACTTGTGTTTCATTAAGTAAATATACACTATTATCTACTCAAATAATTAGTGAAGGTAATAAAATAACGATATCCACCGCACGCTACAAGATTCATTGGATTGCATACATCAACATGTATCATTTCCAATAAATCACTTGCCCACTCCATCAAACCGGAAAACGGGGTCCTTAGTCATCTTGCCCAAGAGACATGGTTTGAATGTCTCAACCAATTTGAAATTGAATGAGTCCAAAGATCCACCAGCATGGAGTTTCTTCATGCGATTTATACCAATATGACATTTAGCGGCAGTGCCACAAGTATGTGGTACTATCATTATTAACTTTGTATCTTTTGGCATCAATGTTATGAACACGTGTATTACTACGATCAAGATTCAACGAACCATTCTCACTGGGTGCATGACCATTGAAGGTATTATTCATGTAAATAGAATAACCATTATTCTCTAACTTAAATGAATAATCTTGTTGCAATAAACATGATCTAATCATGTTCATGCCTAACGCAAACACCAAATAACGTTTATTTAGGTTTGTTACTAATCCCGAAGGTAGAGAGAGTGTGCGATGTTGATCACATCAACCTTGGAAACATTTCCAACACACATCGTCACCTCACACTTAGCTAGTCTCCATTTATTCCGTAGCTTTTACTTCGAGTTACTAACATTTAGCAACCGAACCGGTATCTAATACCCAGGTGATACTAGGAGTACTAGCAAGGTACATATCAATAACACGTATATCAAATATACTTCTGTCGATGTTGTCAGCCTTCTTATCTACCAAGTATCTAGGGTTGTTCCGCTGCAGCAACCGCTCTCCTCATAATAGAAGCACTTAGTCTCGGGTTTGGGTTCAACTTTGGGTTGCTTCACTAGAGCAGCAACTGACGTGCCATCCATGAAGTTTCCCTCCTTGCCCTTGCCCTTCTCGAAACTAGTGGTTTTACTAACCATTAACACTTGATGCTCCTTCTTGATTTTTACCTTCGCGGTGTTAAACATCGTGAACAGCTCAGGGATCATCATTTCCATCCCTAGCATTTTATAGTTCATCACGAAGCTCTAGTAGCTTAGTGACAATGACTTGGAAAACTATATCAATCACTTTCTTATCTGGAAGATCAACTCCCACTCGATTCAAGAGATTGTAGCACCCAGACAATCTAAGCACATGCTCAACGAT
Source organism: Hordeum marinum (assembly GCA_022496015.1). Classification (NCBI taxonomy): domain Eukaryota; kingdom Viridiplantae; phylum Streptophyta; class Magnoliopsida; order Poales; family Poaceae; genus Hordeum; species Hordeum marinum. The sequence continues at coordinate 121,811,134 of CM039673.1, read as the reverse complement.
GGAGCTATTCTCCTTCATCTTGCGGGCAAAGAATCTTGTTGGAGATCTCATATCTCACAACACGGACACGAGCCTGAGATCCCAATTTCAGCTCTTAGAACATTTCATATGTTCCATGATGTTCAAAACCTTTTTGGAGCCTCAATTCTAAGCCGTAAAGCATGATGCACTAAACTATCAAGTAGTCATCGGAACATGCCTGTCAAATGTTCACAACATCTACAGACGACTCTTGAGGGGGTGGCGCACCGAGAAGTGCATTAAGGACATAAGCCTTCTGTGTAGCAATGAGGACAATCCTCAGATCACAGACCCAGTCCGCAATATTGCTACCATCATCTTTCAACTCTATTTCTCTAGGAACATATAAAAAATTCAAGGGAGCTACATCGTGAGCTACAACATAATTTGCAAAGACACTACTGACTATGTTCATGTTAATGAGTTCAATTAATCATATTAGTTAAGAACTCCCACTCAAATTGACATCCCTCCAGTCATTCGAGTGGTACATGATCCAAATTCACCAACTCAAGTCTGATCATCACGTGAGTTGAGGTGGTTTCAATGGTGAACATCATCATGTTGATCATATCTACTATATGACTCATGTTCGACCTTTCGATCTCTTGTGTTCCGAGGCCATGTCTATACATGCTAGGCTCGTCAAGTTTAACCCGAGTGTTCTACATGTGCAACACTAGCTTGCACCCGTTGTATGTGAACGTAGAGTCTATCACACCCGATCATCATGTGGTGTCTCGACATGACGAACTTTCGCAACAGTGCACACTTGGGGAGAACACAATTTATCTTGAAATTTAAGTGGGGGATCACCTTATAATGATAACGTCATCCTAAGCAAAACAAGGTCCATAAAAGTATTAACATCACATGCAAATCATAAGTGACATGATATGGCCATGAACTTGTGCTTTTGATCTCCATCTTGAAAGCACCGGCATGATCTCCATCGTCACCGGCACGACACCATGGTCTCCATCATCTTGATCTCCATCAACGTGTCGCCATCGGGGTTGTCGCGCCCATCATGCTACTACTACTATTGCTACTGTTTAGCGATAAAGTAAAGCATTACATAGTGCTTAATGATTGACACACGGGTCATACAATAATTAAAGACAACCCTATGGCTCCTGCCGGTTGCCATACTCATCGAGATGCAAGTCGTGATATTCTATACAACACATGATCATCTCATACATCACATATATCACATCATGTAATTGGCCATATCACATCATAACATACCCTGCAAAAACAAGTTAGACGCCCTCTAATTATTGTTGCATGTTTTACGTGGCTGCTACGGGTATCTAGCAAGAACAATTCTCACCTACGCAAAACCCCAACGGTGGTACATAAGTTGCTTTTCAACCTTCTCAAGGACCGCCTTTGTCGAATCCGATCCAACTAAAGTAGGAGAAACAGACACCCGCCAGCCATCTTTGCGCAACGAAGTTACACATCAGTCGATGGAACCGGTCTCTCGTAAGCATACGAGTAAGGTTGGTCCGGGCCGCTTCATCCCACAATACCGCCGAACCAAAACACAACCACGGGAGGAAGCAATCTAAGCATCAACACCCACAAACTCTTTGTGTTCTACTTGAGATCTCATCTACACATAGACCTAGCTCATGATGCCACTATTGGGGAACGTTGCATGGGAAACAAAAAATTTCCTACGCACACACAAGATCTATCCATGGTGATGGGCATCTACGAGAGGGAGAGTGAATCTACATACCCTTGTAGATAGCTAAGCAGAAGCGTTAAGAAATGTGGTTGATGTAGTCGAACGTCTTCACGATCCAATCACGATCCGTCCCGCGATCTCATCACGAGCCGTCCCGCGATCCCATTGTGGTTCTTCCGATCTAGTACCGAACGGACGACACCTCCGCGTTCAGAACACGTACAGCTCGATGATGATCTCCGCCTTCCTGATCCAGCAATAAGGAGCGGAGAGGTATACGAGTTCTCCGGCAGCACAACGACGTTGCCGCGATGGTGGTGGAGTAATTCCAGCAGGGCTTCGCCTAAGCACTGCTGAAACCGATCTAGAGGAGAAACTACGGACTAGAGGGTAGGGTTGCACGTGGCTGAAAATCTATCTGCAAAACCCCTAAAACCTCTAGTATATATAGGAGGAGGATAGGAGGAGGCTTGGCCGCAAGGGAAAGCCCTCTTGGCTTTGGCCGAAGTGGAGGGATGAGTCATACTCCTCCACTCCTAGTCGGTTTACGACTCCTTCCTTATTTAGCCTTTTTTCCACCTTTTCCACTTTGGATTTCCTTCCCAGCCACATGGGACCTATGTGGGACTTTGGCCATCCCACTAAGGGCTTGTATTCATCCTCCCACAGCCCATGTAGCCTCTTGGGTCGAAATACCCCTCCCGATGGTCCCCCGGCACACTCCCGGCACTCCCGGTACACTATCGATGAGCCCGGAACTTTTCCGGTGACCAAAACAGGATTTTCTATATATCAATCTTTACCTCCAGACCATTCTGGAGCTCCTCGTGATGTCCAGGATCTCATTTGGGACTCCGAACAACCTTCGATCACCACCATGCATAACTCTATACTACCGAAACGTCACCAAACCTTAAGTGTGCACACCCTGCGGGTTCGAGAACTATGTAGACATGATCGAAACACCTCTACGGTCAATAACCAATAGAGGGACCTAGATTCCCATATTGATTCCTACATATTCTACGAAGATCTTTATCGGTTGAACCTCCATGTCAAGGATTCAGTTAATCCCGTATGATGTTCCCTTTGTTCTTTGGTATGTTACTTGCCCGAGATTCGATCATCGGTATCTCTATACCTAGTTCAACCTCATTACCGAAAGTCTCTTTACTCGTTTTTGTAATACAAGATCCCATAACTAACACTTATTCACATTGCTTGCAAGGCTTGTTGTGATGTTGAATTACCGAGTTGGCCCTGAGATACCTCTCCGTCACACGGAGTAACAAATCCCAGTGTTGATCCATGCCAACCCAATAGACACCCTCGAAGATACCCGTAGAACACCTTTATAGTCACCCAGTTATGTTGTGACATTTGATACACACAAGGAATTCCTCCGGTGTCCATGAGTTGCATGATCTCATGGTCGTAGAAACATATACTTGACATGCAGAAAACTATAGCAATAAACTGACACGATCATATGCTACGTTTGTAGTTGGGTCTTGTCCATCACATCATTCTCCTAAGGATGTGATCCTGTTATCAAATGACATCTCATGTCCACGGCTAGGAAACCTTAACCATCTTTGATCAACGAGCTAGTCTATTAGAGGCATACTAGGGACATGGTGTTGTCTATGTATCCACACATGTATCTGAGTTTCCAATCAATACAATTCTAGCATGGATAATAAACGATTATCATGAACAAGGAAATATGATAATAACTAATTTATTATTGCCTCTAGGGCATATTTCCAACAAGATCTTGATCTCAACACAAGGGTAGGTGACTCTCTCTCAGAAAACTGAGTAGGATAGGTATAGAATAGTTCTGAGTGCTTCTCTTTCGAGTGGGTGGTGGTGAAGGGGTATATATAGGCACCCCCAAAAATCCAACCATTACAAACAAAATGACCAACTTGGTGACACCGATGTGTTAATCTCGGTGGTACCAAAGTGACCAAAAGGTGGCAAATTTTTAATCTCAGTGAGACCGATATAGTAATCTTGGTTGCACCGAGAAGGTAACCAACGGTCAGAATTGCCAAACTCGGTGACGCCGATTCAACATTCTCAAACAGAACAAAAGTGTGAACTTGCATAACAGAAAGTTGGCAAACCAAGTTGGTGGCACTGAAAGCAGTGTCGTCTGCACCGAAGTGGCTAGGGCTTGGCCGAGTCTGTCTAGGGTTTAGAATCGGTGGCGTCGGGATAGGAATGTTGGTTGCATCGATTTTCAATGTTTGACTAGATACAAACTTTGGTGGGAGAGCTTGTGGATGTTTTTGGTGACTATCACTTGTGCACGTATGAGTATTTTGTTCAACAACAAAACCTTACCCCCTTTTAATAGTATTGGCTTTCCTATGGACTCAAAGTGATTTCTCACAAATGTAAAATGTAGAGTCCTCTTGCTTGAAGCTCGGCCAACCTATTTCCTTGCATCTTGGGGTGATTCCAAAATTTCCACAATCCTTTTGCCATCCCTATCATTGAACTTTCCCTAAAATATACTTGGTGGAAACATTAGTTCAATGACTTATATGTTGTTATTAATTACCAAAACCACCAAGGGGAGCAAATGTGCTTTCAGAACTGCGTCGTCTAGCGCGTTGGCACCTGCCTGTCCTTCCTTGCGTCATCCTTGACACCCGAGGCTGGGCCTTGCATGGCGATCTCCGCCACTCCAAAGGGGGCCTGAGGAGGCCCATCCCTTGCCGGTTCTGGAGTTGTTCCTCCTTGCGAGCCTAGGGCCCTCGTGAGGGCCTTGTCTTGAGTGGGGCCATGCCTAGCCGCGTTTGGTTGATGAAGTGGGCCATGCCCTGGGCCGCAGGCAGGCAAGTATGGGTACCCCCGTTCCCAGAACACCGACAGTAGCCTCTGGGCCCAAGGCGCGCTCGAGCTGGCTTACGAGCGAAGCCTGGAGAACGGCTCGAAGCGCCGCTGTCCCCAAACGCCTGTGGGCCAGGCCCCGCATGCATCGAATGCCTCGGTGGTGGCACCTCCTCTCCCCAAGGGCGTCCTGAAATGCTCCCAATCAAATTGACACGACTCCTGGGTGCAGTGGTAGCCATCATTGCTTCCCATTGAATGTTGTTGCTGCTTCGGGCCTTGCGGATGTGATCCTTCAGATGGCAGGAGAGGCGACGTGGATGATACTGCATTGACCGAACCGCCTCGCGTTGCCCGAGAGGCACGCACCGCCTGCTCTCCCACGACGCCTCCTGGCTATGGTTACGCCTATAAATCTGCCCCGCCCATGGCAAGGGAAGGACATTACCGTCTTGAGGCTTCTGCTTGTTTCCTTTGCTCTGCTGATAAAACCCTCTCTTCTTCCCATCTTCTCGTCCTTCATGGCGTCCGAAGGAAACGGTGGGGGCGCAAGGAATTGCGCGGCTCCTCCAGCTCCCTTGTCCTCCCCCGGAGGCAGTGGTGGGGGGCCCTAAGGATCAGCGCAGGTTTGTCGGCGTTGGGCCCTGGTCGACGAGTAAGTATTCGGCTGCCTCCCTCTCTCTGGTTCTTCTGCCCAACGTCACGAGCATGATCCCCTCTTCCTCCCAGGACACCCGCAGCCAAGAAGCGCAAGCTTGGCAAGCTTCAGGAGGAAGTGGAGATGCTGCAACCCCGGCAGACCACCGCCGAGGCTGCCTTCCAAGCCGCCCTCTAGGGTGAGGCTGAGGCCAGGGCAGAGTTGGCGTCCCTCCAGGCTCAGGTCCAGGAGGCGGCCGACACCGTTCAGGCTGCCCATGACAAGGTGACACACGCCAGGCTGCTGGAGTTCCAGCATGCCAAGTAGTTCCAGGGCATAGCTAGCCGCACAGCCAGTGCGGTGAGCCGGTTCGTTGGGGATGCTCCCGCACCATCGATGCGGCCCCATGTCAGCCACCGGTAGGGCCCTTGCGAGGCTCTCTCCCTCGAGGGACGACCCATAGCCGTCGCTCCTGTCGGGCCCTGGGCCTTGCGGCTCATCGTGATCGAGCCCCTCCCCATGTGTCGCCTTGCTTGTCGCTTCCTTCCTTAGGGGCCTCGGTATCCGCGTGTGGTGACCATAGTTCCTGCATTCTTACATTAGTGTGCGTAATCCTTATCCCGTCCTCGGAGTCGTTATTAGGCCGAGAGGCTCCTGCTTGGTTCGATAGTGTACTTAACTTTGTATGATGCTGGCGATCTCGTGCGTCGTGAGGCGTGATGGGCCATTCTGTCAAGATGCGACTCCGTCCGGGATACTTCCTCCCTGCCTGCTGAACGATTTGGGGGCCCTTTCGGCACTCTGCGTCTGCAGGCCCTAGTCCCACACATTTCCCGACCATCGTTGCATACGACCGGATAACCAAGGACGCGGCTAAGGGGGTCAGCCCTGCCACCCTTGATGTCGACCGGATCACCAAGGGGGCAAGTGGCTATATGACCGGTAAGGCTCATGAGGCATGCTGCTCAGGAGCCGCCTTTGACGCTCAAACTGCTCTACGTCGGCGGGTCCCAGTCCCATGCATTTCCCCACCACCGTTAGGTATGACCGGAAACCGAGGACGCACTTCACAGGGCAAGGCCACGACACTCCTGATGTCGACCGGAAACCAAGGACGACATCAGGGGGTCGAGTGGTATGACCAGTAAGGCTCCTGAGGCGTGCTGCTCAGGAGCCCCCTTTGACACTCGAGCGACCCCCCATTCCGTTCCTCCGGGTGCCGCCTCAGGAGGCCCTGTGGCCTCCCGAGACTCCATGCGTGGTGTCGTGCTGCGATTGGATCCCCCAAGTGGGAGCCGACGGCTAAGAGTTGAGTGCCCCTGAGGCGGCAAGTCCTCGCCATCCAGCTATGTGGTGCCTCGGGGCGGCACAGAGCATTTGGCTCCTTGCGAAACACCATTCAGAAAGAGAGAATTTAAGTCTGGCAAAATGAGGAAACACAGAGAGAAAAGTTCCCGCCCCTTTTTAAAAATAATATAAAGTCTCAAAGTTCTCAGACTTCATTCCAAAAATGGCAGCTTGAACACCAAAAGGAAGCAAGAAAATGCCGCGTCCGGCCCCTAGGCTAGCCTTCATCTTCCCCCGACGCTGAGCGTAGGGCATCCACGTTGCATGAGCATAGCCATTGATGGGCAGTGTTGACTTCTCCGCCAGCTCTCAGCTGTGGCTGCCACATTGCGTGGGAGGAACCCCTCCGCGTCCTCAGGGGGCTCCGGGCGTATACAACCCTCTCATTATTATGTGAGAGTGGCACGACCATAGATAGATGGGCAAGCCCCCAGGCGCATGCCCTAGTGGCTCCCAACTCTGTCAAGGACTATCCCATGCATTTTTGCCTGGTTGCGCGCCCTTACAACCCTAACCCGAATGCATTGTTTCCCGCGCGACCACCGGATTGCACTCCTGAGGCCCAAACACGAGCAAGATGCATCGGCGCGGCCATAAGGGTGTTTTGTTGGTGAAGCATGCCTCGTGAGGCGCCCGTGCACCGCCCGGACAATGTCCCGAGGGCCTCGAGAGGCCCATCCTCCCGAGGCCGTACCGGCACAGTAGTCGCCGTGGGTGGCCCACGTTGCTTTTGTCTTGTTGCTCCCCCAGGCCATTACTCCCGAGGCCTGGGGGCTTGCACTAGCGTCACTTGCCTGCGGGGGCGCCGGCTTGCACCGCGCCCCTCGGGCCCGGAGGCGTCCTCCCGCTTGCTCCGCCCAGACCCGGCGCTCTGCCGACGGAAGCCCTTAAGACCGGCTTGGGGAGAACTCCCAAGTGCCCCTTACTCTTGGGAGGTACTAGCGCTTGACCCATCCCTTTGCCGTGGCGGTACGTCGTAGCATGGTACGTAGGGTTCCACGTAAGCGCTCGGTCCTCCTCATGAGCCGCCCATCGCTGCATCAGGGGCGGCCCCCTTGGCGGTGGTGGGAAACCGCCCTGCGTGCGTCGCTCACAGACCCTCCTATGCCGGGCCTCAGAGCGGAGTTACTTACCTCAGCCATCATCGTTGGGTGGGTCGCGCATCTCCTGGTGTCGATTGATCCCTTGGCAACCTGATGCGCCTTCGCCGTTGTTGCTTGTTTGTCTGGACACCTGTGCTGCCTGCTCACTGCTCCAGGTGGCGTGCTCCCACATGGTCAACCCAAGTTGCTGAGGGCCAGCCGGTTCGATGAGATGCGTGTCGGTGCATGCGTAGGGCGCCCCGTCGTTCCCTCCATGTGCCTGGTGGGCGTGGCCGGGCTGCGCCCCGAAACCGGTCACCGAGATTCATAGGGGAGGAGCACATCGTGTGCTGCACCCCGCTCGGACACATCCGGCACCAAAGGGGTCCCTCCGCTGATGGGCTGGGGAGCGGGCGCGACATGCGAGCCTCCAGTGCCTGGCGCCTGTGGCCTTGAAGAAGAGTGAGGGGAGGTGGTCCTCTACGCGATGGTGACCAGCTCCGCGATGTGATCGGCCCATGCGTCAAATCCCCCATGGGTTGATCGGTGGTGAAGCATCTCACTTGCGAGCAGTAGCACATCATGCACATTGAGGTCTCCCACGTAGGTGCGGCGCGCCGTCGGTGCCGGGGCTGTCGGCCGCCCGCCGTGTGCTTGAGCAGCGTGATACTTCTCCAATGTATCTATAATTTTTGATTGTTACATGCTATTATATTATCTGTTTTGGATGTTTTATATGCATTAATATGATATTTTATATTATTTTGGGGACTAACCTATTAATCTAGAGCCTAGTGCCAGTTTCTATTTTTCCTTATTTTTGAGTTTCGCATATAAGGAATATTAAACGTAGTCCCAACAGAATAAAACCTCTGGAATGATTTTTTTCTGGAATAAAAGGAAGCCATGAGACTTGAGAACCAAGGCAGAGGAGCTGCCATGGGGCCACAAGCCCGCTTGCCGCGGCCAGGGGGGTACCCCGCGCCGGGCAGGCTTGTGGTACCCTGGCACCTCCCCTAACCCTAATCTTTGGCCTATAAATACCCAAATATTCCATCATTATCAGAATGAGCCACGAAATCACTTTTCTGCTACCAGAAGCCTCCGTTCCCGAGAGATCCAATCTTGGAGCCTTTTTCGGTAATCTGCCGCAGGGCGATTCGATCACGAAGGGCATCTACATCAACTCCATTGCCCCTCCGATGATGCGTGAGTAGTTCACCACAGACCTACGGGTCCATAGCTATTAGCTAGATGGCTTTTTCTCTCTCTTTACTTCTCAATACCATGTTCTTCATGATCTTCATGGAGATCTATCTGATGTAATACTCTTTTGCGGTGTGTTTGTCGAGATCCGATGAATTGTGGATTTATGTTCAGATTATCCATGAATATTATTTGAGTCCTTCCTGAATTCTTATATGCATGATTTCATATCTTTGCAAGTCTCTTCGAGTTATTGGTTTGGTTTGGCCAACTAGATTGGTAATTGTTGCAATAGGAGAAGTGCTTAGTTTTGGGTTCAATCTTGCGGTGTCCTCACCCAGTGACAAAGTAGGGGTAGCGATGCACGTATTGTATTGTTGCCATCAAGGGTAAAAAGATGGGGTTTTCATGATATTGCTTGAGTTTATCCCTCTACATCATGTCATCTTGCTTATTGTGTTACTCTGTTCTTCATGAACTTAATACTCTAGATGCAGGCAGGAGTTGGTCGATGTGTGGAGTAATAGTAGTAGATGCAGAATCGGTTTTGGTCTACTTGTCATGGACGTGATGCCTATATTCATAATCATTGCCTTGGATATCTTCATAATTATTCGCTTTTCTATCAATTGCTCAACAGTAATTTGTTCACCCACCGTAATACTTGCCATCATGAGAGAAGCCATCTAGTGAAAGCTATGGCCCCGGGGTCTATTTTCCATATTATACTTTCAGATCTAAAACCAAAAATACCAAAAATACTTTCTGCCCTATTTTTTACTTTTAGTCTTACTTTCCGTTGAAGAATCCTATTATATCTATCTCTATTAGATCTCATCCTTGCAAGTAACCGTGAAGGGATTGACAACCCCTTTATAGCGTTGGGTGCAAGAGTTTGATTCTTTTTGCAGGTACATCTATTGGTGGCTCGCTTGTATCTCCTACTAGATTGATACCTTGGTTCTCAAAAACTAAGGGAAATACTTATCTACTTTGCTGCATCAAACCGTTCCTCTTCATGGGAAACCAACGCATGCTCAAGAAGTAGCACGACGCGAGAGGTGGTGACGGTGGAGGTGATGCTGGCGACCTGGTACTGACTGCTTGGTTGGCCTTCGACTACAGCGGCGGGATTTATGAAAGCTGACCCGCCGCGGCCGGGAGAAGCTTGTTGAGTGTGGGCCATCGGAGTAGCGAATCTTGGGAAGAATGAAGCTTGGAGAATACCTCGACACGCCCCCTACCTGGTGTGCCAAATGTCGGATTTCGGGCTCCGCATAACCCTTGAGATTCGAACACAGGGGCGTTTGCAAAGATCCAATGCAGCCTTGTCCAACCTAGCTCGCTACTCGATGGACACAACAAGAAACTCGCACGATGACGAGGAAGAGGATGAACGCGACAGTTTACCCAGGTTCAGGCCACTGCGAAGCGTAATACCCTACTCATGCTTTGGTGGATTGCCTCTGAAGGAGGTGGTGTGGATGAACTATTACAGTGTTTTAGAACCTCATGAGGGCTCCCCTTGAGGTGTTCGAGGCCCTCTGCGACTCGGTGGTGGGTGAGTGGTGGAATGGATTCCCTGTCGTCTGCCCCCTCTATGATGCAGCCTACCCTCTATATATAGCGGTGGCTTGGGTCCTCTTCCCTTATTGCTATGGCGGGAAGGGATCCCACAACGGCCAAATTTGAAGGGGGACAAGAGCACGTGCTCGCCCTGCTCAAAGGCGGTCTTCTCCTGCAAAGTAGTTGTCGAGGGTGCAAGGATGGGCTCAGTGATGACATCCGCCCCGCGGGGCGGTGGTCGCAGTCTTGTTGCACCGGAATGGAAACCTTTGAAGGGTGCTTTGGGAACCCGCGTACGTCCCTGCTTCCTTTGCACCAAAGGGGAAACTCTGTCGTCTAGCGCGCTGGCACCCGCTTGTCCTTCCTTGTGTCACCCTTGACTCCTGAGGCCGAGCCTTGCATGGCGATCTCTGCCGCTCCGGAGGGGGCCTGAGGAGGCCCATCCCTTGCCGGTCCTTGCGTTGTTCCTCCTCGCGAGCCTAGGGCCCTCGCGAGGGCCTTGTCTTGAGTGGGGCCACGCCCGGCCGCGTTTGGTTGATGAAGTGGGCCATGCCTTGGGCCGCAGGCACGCAGGTCTGGGTACCCCCATTCCCAGAACGCCAATAGGAATGTGTCTCCAACCATTCCTCTCGCACAAGGACTACACACACCTCTTCTACATGGCTCTCACATGGCTATGGGTTCTTGCTCATTACACTTATTATGCCCATATTGCCTTGTTCACTTTGCATGATATGCTCATTTCTATGCCTTTGCCATGCATTTGTGACCCATGCTTTGAAATACACATGATCCATGACTCTCGTATTTGTATGTGTATTTGCAAGCATGGTGGACATATTACTAGTTATTGCCATGTTTGCTTTGTGATCCATGCCTATCATGATACTTTGATCATGTTTTGTGTTCATGATATGTCATGCGCATCGCCTATGCCTATTAATTGCTCGCATGACATGATTGCCATGATTTTCTCTAGTATGTTGCATCTTCGCACTACTAGCTTGCACGATATGCTCACTATGCTTGCTTGTGTTGCATCTCCGATGTGCTACTTTTATGCAGTTGATGACAACCATTGCCATGCTTTGCACATGATTGACATTGCATATTGTCACATATCTCCATGTGTTGCCTCTTTCTTGTTGTATGCTTTGCCATCTATTGAGTGCAACAATGCTTCTACTCTTGCTAATGAGATTGCCCCCATAGCTTTCTCACATATTATTGGAGATTTTGACATCCTTCATGTGAAGCATGCTTGTCTTCCTTCTTTGCAGCATATGCCTAGTGCCATGAATATAGCCATTGTTGCATCATATTCTTCATGCACTTTTGGTCCTAATGGTAGTGTGCAAGAGAGGAGAACCATCATGAATGATGATGTGTTTATCTACCATGCACATACATTATTTTCTTTGTTGTGTGTATGTGTAGGATACTTTGACTACATGCCAACTTCCACTTCACGTCAGTTGACGATTCGAGCTCTTGAGAACGAGCCATGCTACACCGATGCGTTTCTACATCGTACTTGCTTGTGCATCGGCATTGTGATGGACGCACAAGGTCACGATTTTGAGGTGACATCCTTCTTGTGCATGGAAATTTTGGCTCATCCTACTTGTGTTGCTTGTACCATGACATATATTGGTCATCTTGGACCACTTACTTGCACACACGTTAGAGATATTACTTTCACTCATGATTTCCATTGTTCCATGCCTCATGACTTCTATGCCTTATGTGTTGCATCCAACTTGTGGATTGTTTACTCTTCTCATATGCTTGGTTGTAACAATGTCCATCCTTCACATTTTCCATGACACATTGCTTGCTACATGCTTGACTTTATTGCCTCACAAATGATGACCAATTGCTCTTTCTATTGTTTTGAGTGCCTCACTATCTTCACTACACCATGTGCACATTATGCTTGGATTGTCTTGCACTTGCCCCATGTGTCTATACATGTCATTTTCTTTGGTGTTGTGAATGATTCCTTTGTCTACCATAGACCTTTCGTTGATTGCTATGTGCATGAGTGCTATGACCTTGAGGTAGATGCTTGTTATATTGTCACACATATTTGCATCCCTATCTCACCTAGGCACACTTGTTTCCATGATTGCATTGCTCGTGATCCATTTGTATTCTTACATGCCATGACACAATCCCTTGTCACGCCATATGTTATGCATGATGACAACACTTGTGCGATGATTCACCACTTGAATGCTTGGTTTTGCACTAACGCTAACCACATTTGTTTTTTAAGTGTTTGTTGTCCTTTCTCCTTTTGAAGGAACTACAAGATGGTGAGACATTGGAGAGTCCACCCTTAGAGCTTGATTATTATGAGTGCTTGGTGATCGTCCACTTCTACATGGCGACGCCATCTCCTTCCCATGGTGATTTGGATCTTGATCCGAGGACGTATCTTTCCCAAGGGGGAGGGGATGATGCGGAGTATCCTATGGACATCACCATGGCAAGAGTCCCTTTGCCAAGTGACATGTGCCACATCTACTCCACATACATAAAGGTGAATCATCTCCTTTACACGTGTTCACTTGACCCCTTTGAGGATGGTATACTACTTGACATTCCTGTCATGTGCATGCATAGGTATTATCGGAGCTTCATGGAGGACGAGGAGGAGTGCTAGCACCTATGTACGACTACACCATCCGCGAGGGAAGTTGGAAGAGCCGGAATAAGAAATAAGGACGACCCTCTAGAAGTCCCGAACCTTCCGGCCTTCCCAGAACCTCCGGACCCCGGACCTTCCGGCCGGCCCAGACCTTTCGACCTCCGGCGACCAGAGCAGCTCCCAGACGTGCCAACTCTCTGGATAGCCCGGACCCTGCTCAGACCTTGCCCGGAACCTCCAGAGCTCGGAACTTCCGGCCATCCCGGAACTTTTGGCCCTACCCGTGCGCAGAGACTTGGGCCGCGGCCCGTGTACCTATTTCCCCCCTCACTTACCCCTTTGTGGCTTGCACTATAAATACTCCTCTCCCACCTCCATTCTAGGGTTAGCAATGCTTTAGTTCTTAGTTAGTTGAGCTTTGCTCCTTCCACTACCTCTCCCATGGAGTAGATGCCTCTATAGGAGAAGATTCCCTTGTGGATGTCAAGGCCCCTTTCGAGGGAAGATCCTCCGGGATATCAAGGCCACGTCTCCCCATGGGATTTGGGATGAACTCTACCATGTATCCTTGTTTCCCTTTGTTGTTCATGTACCTTGTGGATCCTGTGTGTGGTGAGTCTAGTGGATGTGTGATTGGACTTGTTCTTGAGTGTTTCCTCTTGTGATTCCCCCTTCGTGTTCTTCGTGTTCTTCATGGAACCCCCCGCCAATTCTTGAAAGATCGACTCGCACAGGCTTGCCCCATATCACTATGCCAACACCTCGTCCACCTTGACCGCAAAGTGTTCATCATAGAGGTGGAAAACCCTATGATGCCACATGTAGGCGGTGACCTCCCGCATTTAGGACCAAACAAGAATATGGGGAAGGGTCACGTCATTACCCCTCCTCACTTCATCCCGGTGGCGGGAAAAATTGGGACATCTTCCCAGTCCTACATTGCACCAACGATGAGGTTAAAAAGCCATCATTTGCCTTGTATTCATTTTGTGTTCGATTGAATGTGAGGTGAGATGGAAAATTGTTCGCAAATGTGCAATGCTTGTGATTCATTGATATTTTTGTGTGATTGAGGGGGGTATAAACCCCCAACGAGGATTCATTTGTCGACAATATGGTGGGCGATTTCGAGACAAATGATTTCGATCTCAATGGTTCATCATCGTCGCTTTTTGACCATGCGTTCGGCTGAGATACAAAATTTGTCACAATTCAAGGAGCAAAGTGTCAGATTTCGGGCTCCGCAAAACCCTCAAGGTTTGAACACAGGGGCATGTGCAAAGATCCCCTGCAGCCTCACCCTACCTAGCTCACTATTCAATGAATATCATGGCAATCTCGCACGATGACGAGGAAGAAGATGGACATGACAGTTTACCCAGGTTCGGGCAACTGTGAAGCGTAATACCCTACTCCTTCTTTGGTGGATTTCCTCTCGGGGGAGCATGGTGGATAAACTAGTATAGTGAGCGTGAGCCTCACAAGGGTGCTCAAGCGGTGTTCTTGGTTCTCTCCTTGTCTTGTGGTTGGAGTGGCTAAGTCTTGGATCGGATACCCCTCTTTGATGTGGCCTAGCCTGTATATATAGCGGCGGCCCGGGTCCTCTTCCCTTATCACAATGGCGGGAAGGGTTCCCACAACACCCAAATTTTAAGGGGGACATGAGTACATCCACGCCCTATCCAAAGGTGGTCTTCACCTGCAAAGTGGCTGTCGATGATGCAGTGGTGGGCTCGGCGATGACATCCGCCCTGCGGGGCTCGTGGTCGTGGTCTTGTTGCACTAGAATGGAAACCTTTGGGCAGCGCTTCAGGAACTTGCGTATGTCCTTGATCCCTTTGCACCAAAGGGGAAACTGCACCGCCTGGCATGCTGGCGCCCACCTGTCCTTCCCTGTGTCATCTTTGACTCCTGAGGCTGGGTTCTGCATAGAGATCTCCGTTGCTCCAGATGGGGACCTGAGGAGGCCCATCCTTGCTGGTCTTGGTGTCATTCTTCCTCGCGAGCCCAGGGCCCTCGCGAGGGCCTTGTCTTGAGTAGAGCCACGCTAGGCCGCGTCTGGCTAACGAAGTGGGCCACGTCCTGGGCCGTAGACAGGCAAGGCTGGGTACCCCCGTTCCCAGAACGCTAACACAAAGTGTTGGAAATATGCCCTAGAGGCAATAATAAAGTGGTTATTATTGTATTTCTTTGTCCATGATAATCGTTTATTATCCAAGCTAGAATTATATTGATCAGAAACTCAAATACATGTGTGGATATATATACAAACACTATGTCCCTAGTGAGCCTGTACTAGACTAGATCGTTGATCAAAGATGGTCAAGGTTTCCTGACCATAGACATGATTTGTCATTTGATAACAGGATCACATCATTAGGAGAATGATGTGATGGACAAGACCCAACCATAAGCATATCATTTGATTGTATTAGTTTATTGCTACTTCTTTATCCACGTCAAGTATCTGTTCCTACGACCATGAGATCATGCAACTCCTTAACACCGGAGGAATGCCTTGTGTGTATCAAATGTCACAACATAACTGGGTGACTATAAAGGTGCTCTACAGGTATCTCTGAGGGTGTTTGTTGGGTTGGTGTGGATCGAGACTGGGATTTGTTACTCCGTATAACAAAGAGATATCTCTAGGCCCACTTAGTAATAAAACATCACAAAAATATTGCAAGTAATGTGACTAAGGAGTTAGTCACGGGATCTTGTATTACAGAACGAGTAAAGAGACTTTCCGGTAACAAGATTGAACTAGGTATGGAGATACCAATGACCGAATCTCGGGCAAGTAACATACCGATGGACAAAGGGAATTGCATACGGGATTGTCTGAATCCTTGACATCATGGTTCTATCGATAAAGATCTTCATGGAATATGTAGGAACCAATATGGGCATCTAGGTCCCGCTATTTGTTATTGGATGGAGAGTGTCTCGGTCATGTATGCATCATTATCGAACCCGCAGGGCCCGCACACTTAACGTTCGATGACGATTTGGTACTGTTGAGTTATATATGTTTGTGACCGAAAGTTGTTCGGAGTCCCGGATGAGATCCCGGGTGTCACGAGGAGTTCCAAAATGGTCTGGAGGTAAAGATTGATATATGGGAAGTTGGTATTCGAGTTTCGGAAAGGTTCCCGGACTTACCGATTTTGTGACGGGGATGCCAAAAGTGTTCCGGGGGTTCACCTGCTCGAGAGGGCCCCATGGGCTGTGAGAGGTGGCGCACCAACCCCTAGTGGACTGGCCTCCCATCCCACCTAGGGCCCATGTGGCCAAGGGCTGGGCTGGCCCAAGGGTGCCCCCTTCCTTGGGGGCCAAGGCAGCCCCCTTGACTACTGCCCCTAACCCTAGGGGGAACCCTAGGGAGGTCGGCCTGCACCCCTCCCCTATATATATATATGAGAGGAGAGGGAGGGCAGCCGCACCACAAGCCATGGGACAACCCTCCCTCTCTCGCTAGATCGGGACAGATCGCGATTGGATCGCGAAGACGTCCGAGTACATAACCACGTTTCTTAACGCTTCCCGATTAGCGATCTATAAGGGTTTTTAGATGCACTCCCCCTCTCATAGCTGTTGATCTCCATAGATAGATCTTGGGTGTTAGTTGGAATTTTTTTGTTTCCCATGCAATGTTCCCCAATGGTGGCATGAGCCACATTTATGCATAGATAACATGCATGAGTAGAACAGAAAAGAGTTTTTGGGCGTTGATGTTTAGATTGCTCAACTCCTTAGTCTTATCTTGATTCGGCGGTATTGTGGGATGAAGTGGTGCTACCTCTTGAGCATGCGTTGGTTTTCCCTTGAAGAGGAAAGGGTGATGCAGCAAAGTAGATAAGTATTCCCCTCAGTTGTTGAGAACCAAGGTATCAATCCAATAGAAGGAACAAGCAAGTCACCAATGGATGCACCTACACAAACAATGAAACTCTTGCACCCAACGCTATAAAGGGGTTGTCAATCCCTTCATGATTATTTGCAAGGATTAGATCCAATAGATATAGATGTAAATGAGAACGGAAAGTAAAAGGTAAATAAATTGCAACAAAGTATTTTTGCTTTATAGATGTGAAAGTATATTATGGAAAGTAGACCCGGGGGCCATAGGTTTCACTAGAGACTTCTCTCTCGAAGGAAAATATCATGGTGGGTAAACAAATTATTGTCAAGCAATTGATAGAAAAGCGAATAATCATGTAGTTATCCAAGGCAATGATCATGCATATAGGCATCACATCCATATCAATTAGACCAAAACGATTCTGCATCTACTACTATTACTCCACACATCGACCGACTCCTGCGTGCATCTAGAGTATTAAGTTCATGAAGAACAGAGTAACGCATTAAGAAATATGACATGATGTAGAGGGATAAACTCAAGCAATATGATGAAAACCCCATCTTGTTACCCTTTATGGCAACAATAAAATACGTGCCTCGCTACCCCTACTAGGTCACTAGGTGTGGACACCGCAAGATTGAACCCAAAACCAAGCACTTCTCTCATTGCAAGAATTACCAATCTAGTTGGCCAAACCAAAACAATAACTCAAAGTGACTTGCAAGGATATGAAATCATGCATATAAGAATTTAGAGGAGATTTAAATGAGATTCATGGATAATCTGAACATAAACTCACAATTCATCGGATCTTCACAAACACACCACAAAACAGGATTACATCGGATAGATCTCCATGAAGATCATGAAGAACATGGTATTGAACATCAAAGAGAGAGAAGAAGCCATCTAGATACTAGCTATGGACCCATAGATCTGTGCTGGACTACTCACGCATCATTGGAGGGGCAATGGAGTTGATGTAGATGCCCTCCGTGATCGAAACCCCCTCCGGCAGATTACCGAAAAAGGCTCCAAGATTGGATCTCTCGGGAACGGAGGCTTCCGGTGGCGGAAAAATATTTGCATATTTCTCTTTGATGTTGGGGGAATATTTAGGAATTTATAGGCCAAAGATTAGGCTTAGGCTCCCTGCCGGGAGACGACAAGCCTGCTAGGCACGACCAGGGGGGCACGCCTAGCAGCTTGTGGCTCCCAGGCAGGGTCCCTACCATGCTCTCCAAGCCTGGTTGAATTGTTTCCTTCCATAAAAAAAATCCTTTCAAAGGTTTTATTCCATTTGGACTCCCTTTAATATTCCATATCTGCAAAACTCAAAAACAAGGAAAAAACAGAAACTGGCACTAGGCTCTAGATTAATAGGTTAGTCCCAAAAATAATAGAAAATAGCATATTAATGCATATAAAACATCCAAAACATATAATAGCATGCCATCATCAAAATTATAGATACGTTGGAGACATATCAGCATCCCCAAGCTTAATTCCTGCTCGTCCTCGAGTAGGTAAAGGATAAAAAC
Source organism: Hordeum marinum (assembly GCA_022496015.1). Lineage (NCBI taxonomy): Eukaryota > Viridiplantae > Streptophyta > Magnoliopsida > Poales > Poaceae > Hordeum > Hordeum marinum. The sequence continues at coordinate 121,792,670 of CM039673.1, read as the reverse complement.
AGAATTTTTTATGTGGAGTGCTACCTAACATATTTATCCATGTAATATTCTTTATTGTGGCATGAATATTCAGATCCGTAAGACTCAAAACAAAAGCTTAATATTGATATAAAAACAATAATATTTCAAGCATACTAGCTAAGCAATTGTATCTCTTCAAAATATAATGGCAAAAGAAAGTTATCCCTACAATATCATATGGTTTGGCTATGCTCCATCTTCCCCACACAAAGTATTTATATCATGCACAACCCCGATGAAAAGTCAAGCAATTATTTTCACACCTTTTGTTTCTCATACTTTTTCAACTCTCACGCAATACATGAGCGTGAGCCATGGATATAGCACTATAGTTGGAATAGGATATGATGAAGGTTGTCATGGAAAGGGAGAAGATAGTCTCACATCAACTAGGCATATCAACGGGCTATGGAGATGTCCATTAATAGATATCAATGTGAGTGAGTAGATATTTCCATGCAATGGATGCACTAGAGATATAAGTGTATGAAAGCTCAAAAAGGAACTAAGTGGACGTGCATCATGAAGAAAAATTCCACTAGTTATATGAAAGTGACAAAATAGGAGACTCTCTATCATGAAGATCATGGTGCTACTTTGAAGCAAAAGTGTGGAAAAAGCTAGTAGCAATTTCCCTTCTCTCTTTTCTCTCATTTTTTTGGTGGGCATCTAAGGCCTCTTTTATTTATATATTTTTTATTTGGGCTTTGCTGGCCTCTTTTTTTTCATAAAGTCCAGAATCTCATCCCTACTTGTGAGGGAATCATAGCTTCCATCATACTTTCCTCACATGGGACATGCTCTAATAATGATAATCATCATACTTTTATTTACTTAAAACTCAAAAGAAAATCACAACTCGATAGCTATGACAAAATATGACTCTATATGCAATATGGAAGTGATGGCGCAAGTCATAAAAGGAAACGGTGAAAGTTGCATGGCAATATATCTCGGAATGGCTATGGAAATGCCATAATAGGTAGGTATGATGGATGTTTGGAGGAAATATATATGGTGGCTGTTTTGAGGAAGGTATATGGTGACTGTTTTGAGGAAGGTGTTTATTGTACCGGCGAAAGCTGCGCGGTACTAGAGAGGCTAGCAAAGGTGGAAGGGTGAGAGTGCGTATAATCCATGGACCCAACATTAGTCATAAAGAACTCACATACTTATTGAAAAAGTCTATTAGTCTTTGAAGCAAAGTATTAAATGCATGCTCCCAGGGGAGAGGTTGGTAGGAGTTAACCATCGCGCGCTCCCGACCCTCACACAAAGGTCGACAATCTATAAACAAGTCATGCTCTGACTTCCTTACATAACGGTTCACCATACGTGCATGCTACGGGAATAACAAACCTTTACACAAGTATTTTTACCATATCACAATTACTTCCTAACAGGACTCTTAACATTACCATCTTTATATCTCAAAACTTTGTGCAAGGAATTAAACTTCTCATAAATACCCAATGCACTTAATATGGAAGTTTTTATTATATCCCTTTTGGATGCCTATCATATTAGGAATAAATTCATAAGCTAGACTAATTACCATGTTGTTTTAGAGACTCTCAAAATAATATAGACGAGGAATGAGAGTTCAATTATTTCTATAAAACACAAACACCACTGTGCTCTAAAAGATATAAGTGAAGCACATAGAGCAAAATTGCCTAACGCAAAGGATATAAGTGAAGCACATAGAGCATTCTAACAAATTCACGATTCAGCGTGCCCTTCTAAAAAATGTGTGCAGCAAGGATTATTGTGGAAAACTAACAAGAAAAAGACTCATATCATACAAGATGCTCCAAGAAAAACACATATCATGTGGTGAATAAAAATATAGCCTCAAGTAAATTTATCGATGGATTGAAGACGAAAGAGGGGATGCCTTCCGGGGCATCCCCAAGCTTAGGCTCTTTGGCATCCTTGAATATGACTTGGGGTTCCTCGGGCATCCCCAAGCTTAGGCTCTTGCCACTCCTTATTCCATAGTCCATCCAATCTTTACCCAAAGCTTGAAAACTTCACAGCACAAAACTTAATAGAAAACTCATGAGATCCGTTAGTATAAGAAAATAAATGACCACTTTTGGTACTATTGTGAACTCATTATTTATTTATATTGGTGTTAGACCTACTTTATTATAACTTATCCATGTTTCATACCCCATGATACAACCCAAAGATTCATCAAAATAGGCAAACAACTCAAAGAAAACAGAATCTGTCAAAAACAAAACAGTCTGTATAAATATGAAAACTTCGTATACTTATGTAACTCAAAAAATTCTTAAAATTTATGAACCCTGGGAAATTTATATATAAATCTTGTGTAAAAATTCCAGACTCATTTAACGCTCTGAAAATTTTGGAAAATTCCTAGACTGAGCGCAAAAGGTTCTGTTTTCTTCAACAAGATCAAATCAATAACTACCATAGATCACCCCAAAGGTTTTACTTGTCTCAAACACTAACTAAAACACCAAAACACAATTACTACAGAAGTAATAATGCGTGAAACACTCAAAAACAGAAGCAAAAATAGAACACAAAAATAAAATTGGGTTGCCTCCCAACAAGCGCTATTGTTTAACGCCCCTAGCTAGGCAAAATGATTTCAATGATGCTCACACAAAAAGTAGTAACTGAAACATGCAAGAGAGCATCATGAATCTCATTACAAGAAACTTTAAGTCTAACACACTTCCTATTATAGTGGTTTTGTGAGCAAACAATTTATGGGAGCAAGAATCAACTAGCATAGGAAACCAAAACAAGCATAACTTCAAAACTTTGAACACATAGAGAGGAAACTTGATATTATTGAAATTCCTACAAGCATATGTTCCTCCATCATAATAATTTTCAGTAGCATCATGAAGGAATTTCACAATATAACTATCAAATAAAGCATTATTTCCATCATCAATTATATCATACGTGTCATCATCAAAACTTGGGGAACAAAGAATACCATATTCATCAAGCATATCATCCCCAAGCTTGTGGTTTTGCATATCATTAGCATCATGGATATTAAGAGAATTCATACTAAAAACATAGAAATCGTGCTTTTCATTCAAGGAACTCTCATGAATCTCCTTACAAATTTAAAAAATTCAGATTCATGATTTTCAAACAAAACTTCATAGAGATAATTAAGTGCACTCAACTCACTAGCAATTGGTTCATCACAATTTGGTCTTTTGAAAAGATTGGCAAGTGGATGAGGATCCATATCAATAGATTTTTAGAAAGCAAAGATGCAAGCAAATAGAAGGCACATGACAACACAAGCAAACATAGCAAACAAGAGATCCGACGAGAAAATGACAAACAAAAAAGAGAGGGCGAATAAAACGGAAAATTTGTTAAGTGGGGGAGAGGAAAACTAGAGGAAAATGGAAAATAATTTAAATTCAAGAGATGAGTTTGTGATGGGTACTTGGTAGGCTTGATGTGTATCCTCCCCGCCAATGGCGCCAGATAATCCTTCTTGCTACCTCTTGAGCATGCATTGGTTTTCCCTTGAAGAGGAAAGGGTGATGCAGCGAAGTAGATAAGTATTTCTCTCAGTTGTTGAGAACCAAGGTATCAATCCAGTGGGAGGAACAAGCAAGTCACCAATGGATGCACCTACACAAACAATCAAACTCTTGCACCCAACACTATAAAGGGGTTGTCAATGCCTTCACGATTATTTGCAAGGATTAGATCCAATAGAGATAGATGTAAATAATAACGGAAAGTAAAAGATAAATAAATTGCAGCAAAGTATTTTTGTTATTTTTGGTTTATAGATCTGAAAGTATATTATGGAAAGTAGACCCGGGGGCCATAGGTTTCACTAGAGGCTTCTCTCTCGAAGGAAAATATCATGGTGGGTAAACAAATTACTATCAAGCAAATGATAGAAAAGCGAATAATCATGTAGTTATCCAAGGAAATGATCATGCATACAGGCATCACATCCGTATCAAGTAGACCGAAACGATTCTGCATCTACTACTATTACTCCACACATCGACCGACTCCTGCCTGCACCTAGAGTATTAAGTTCATGAAGAACAGTGTAACGCATTAAGAAAGATGACATGATGTAGAGGGATAAACTCAAGCAATATGATGAAAACCCCATCTTGTTACCCTTGATGGCAACAATACAATACGTGCCTCGCTACCCCTACTATGTCACTGGGTGAGGACACTTCAAGATTGGACCCAAAACCAAGCACTTCTCCCATTGCAAGAATTACCAATCTAGTTGGCCAAACCAAACCAATAACTCGAAGAGACTTGCAAAGATATGAAATCATGCATATAAGAATTCAGGAAAGACTCAAATAATATTCATGGATAATATGAACATAAACTCACAATTCATCGGATCTTGACAAACACACCACAAAACAGGATTACATCGTATAGATCTCCATGAAGATCATGAAGAACATGGTATTGAAGATCAAAGAGAGAGAAGAAGCCATCTAGCTACTAGCTATGTACCCATAGGTTTGTGGTGGACTACTTACGCATCATCAGAGGGGCAATGGAGTTGATGTAGATGCCCTCTGTGATCGAAACCCCCTTCGGTAGATTACCGAAAAAGGCTCCAAGATTGGATCTCTCGGGAGCGGAGGCTTTCGGTGGAGGAAAAGTATTTGCGTGGCTCTCTTTGATATTGGGGGAACATTTGGGAATTTGTAGGCCAAATATTAGGGTTAGGAGACCTGCCGGGAGACGACAAGCCTGCTAGGCGCAGCCAGGGGGCCTCGTGGCTAGCAGGCTTGTGGCTCCCTGGCAGGGTCCCTGCCGTGCACTCCTAGCCTGGTTGATTTGTTTCCTTCCAGAAAAATTCCTTCCGAAGGTTTTATTCCGTTTGGACTCTATTTAATATTCCATATCTACAGAACTCAAAAACAAGGAAAAAACAGAAACTGGCACTAGGCTCTAGACTAATAGGTTAGTCCCAAAAATAATAGAAAATAGCATATTAATGCATATAAAACATCCAAAGCAGATAATATAATAGGATGTCATCATCAAAAATTATAGATACGTTGGAGACATATCAAGTGGCTCTGACCAACTTTACTCATCCACGTACAAGGGACCGGTTCCATCGACTGACATGCAACTTGTTGCATAAATATGGCTGGCGGGTGTCTATCTCTTCCACTTTAGTTGAATCAGATTCGATAGGCGGTCCTTGTATAAGGTTAAAAGGCAACTTGATATCACCATTGTGGCTTTGTGTAGGTAAGAACAGCTCTTACTAGTTGCCTATAGCAGCCACGTAAAACTTGCAACAACAAAGTAGAGGACATCTAAGTTGTTTTTGCACAACATGTCGTGATGTGATATGGCCAATGACATGATGTGATATATGTGATGTATTAGATGATCGTGTTTTGTATAGATTATCACGACTTGCATGTTGTTGAGTATGGCAACCGGCAGGATACATAGGGTTGTTTTTAATTATTTTTGCCATTTTTTGCTTTACTTTATCGCTATGAGTTAGCAATAGTTATAGAAGCAATAGTTGGCGCAGCAACCACATGATGACATACGAAATCATGATGATGGAGATCATGGTGTCATGCCGGTGACTATGGAGATTATGCCAGTGTTTTGGAGATGGAGATCAAAAGCACAAGATGATGATGGCCATATCATGTCACTTATATGATTTGCATGTGATGTTAATCCTTATTATGCATCTTATTTTTCTTAGGATGACGGCGGCATTATAATATGATCCCTCACTAAAATTTCAAGATAAAATTGTGTTCTCCCCAAGTGTGCGCTGTTGCAAAGGATCGCCGTTTTGAAGCACCGTGTGATGATCCGGTGTGTTAGACTATATGTTCGCATACAACAGGTGTAAGCTAGTTTTGCACATGCATAACACTTGGGTTAAACTTGACGAGCCTAGCATGTACAAACATGGCCTCGGAACACAGGAGACCATAAGGTCGAACATGAGTCACATAGTAGATATGATTAACATGGAGATGTTCACCATTGAAACCACCTCATCTCACATGATGATCGGACTTGGGTTGGTGGATTTGGATCATGTCACACTTAGACAACCCGAGGGACGTTGATTTGAGTGGGTGTTCCTAAGTAATATGATTAATTGAACTCATTATCATGAACATAGTCTAAGTTATTTTTGCAAAATCATGTTGTAGATCAATGGCTCACAATACCTCACCTGAATTTTAATGTGTTCCTATAGAAAGCTAAGCTGGAAGATGATGGAAGTAACTATGCAGACTAGGTCCATAATCTGATGATTATCCTCACGTCTTCGCAAAAGGCTTATGTCCTTGATGCGTCGCTTGGTGCGCCACCCCTCTAGTGTCGTCTACAGAAGTTGTGAATGTTTGGCAGACGCATGCTGATGACTACTCAATAGTTCAGTGTGCCATGTTGTATGGCTTAGAATCGGGACTTCAAAAGTGTTTTGAACGCCATGGAGCATATGAGATGTTCTAGGAGTTGGAGTTAGTATTTAAAGCAAATACCCAGATCAAAAGGTATGAGACCTCCGATAAGTTCTTCGCCTGCAAGATGGAAGAGAATAGTTCTGTCAGTGAGCACCTACTCAGAATGTCTAGGTACTACAATCGTTCGGCTGATTTGGGAGTTCAGCTTCCGCCCAAGACGGTCACGGACAAAATTCTCTAGTCACTGCCACCTAGCTACAAAGGTTTCATGATGAACTATAATATGCAAGGGATGAACAAGACAGTCTCAAAGCTATCCATGATGCTGAAGGTCGCGGAAGTAGAAATCGAAAAGGAGCATCAAGTGTTGATGGTGAATAAAACCACTAGTTTCAAGGAAGGCAAGGGAAAGAAGGGAAATTTTAATAAGGGTGGCAAGCTGGTTGCCGCTCCCATGAAGAAACCCCCCAACCCTCAGATTGAGTGCTTCTATTACAAGGGGACTGGCCAATAGAAGCGAAATTGCCCCAAGTACCTGGCTAATAAGAAGGTTGGCAGCGTCAAGAAAGGTATATTTGATATACATGTTATTGATTTGTACCTCACTAGTTCTTGTAGTAGTGCCTGGGTATTTGATACCGGTTCGGTTGCTCATATTTGTAACTCGAAACAGGAACTACGGAATAAACAAAGCCGGCGAGAGATGAAGTGACGATGCGCATCGCAAATTGTTCCAAGGTTGATGTGATCGCTGTCTGCACGCTCGCTCTTCAATTACCATTGGGATTAGTTTTAAACCTAAATAATTGTTATTTGGTGCCTATGTTGAGCATGAACATTATATTTGGATCTTGTTTATTGCGATACGGTTACTCATTTAAATCAAAGAATAATGGTTTTTCTATTTATATGAGTAATATATTTTGTGGTCATGCACCCAATGTGAATGGTTTATTCTTGATGAATCTCGATAGTAGTCATACAAACATTTATAATATTGATGCCAAAAGATGCAAAGTTAATAATGACAATACCACTCTCTTGTGGCACTGCCGCTTAGGTCATATTGTTGTAAAACGCATGAAGAAGATCCATGCTGATGGACGTTTGGAATCACTCAATTTCGAATGGCTTGATACATGCAAACCATGCCTCATAGGCAAGATGACTAAAACCCCGTTCTCTAGTAGAATGGAGCGGGCAAGTGACCTGTTGGAAATCATACATACTGATGTGTGCGGTCCAATGAGTGTTGAGGCGTGCGATAGATATCGTTATTTTCTTACCTTCACTGATGATTTGAGTAGATATGGGTAGATTTACTTAGTGAAACACAAGTCAGAAACGTTTGAGAAGTTCAAGCAATTTCAAAGTGAAGTAGAGAATCATCATAACAAGAAGATAAAGTTTCCGCGATCTGATCGTGGTGGTGAATATCTGAGTTATGAGTTTGGCATGCATTTGAAACAGTGTGGAATTGTTTCACAACTTACACCACCTAGAACAACACAACGTAATGGTGTGTTCGAGCGTTGTAATCATACTCTATTAGATATGGTGCGATCTATGTTGTCTCTCACTGATCTGCCACTATCATTTTGGCGTTATGCATTAGAGACATCCGCATTCACTTTAAATAGGGCACCATCAAATCTGTTGAGACGACACCATATGAATTATGGTTTGGAAAGAAACCTAAGCTGTCATTTCTTAAAGTTTGGGGCAGCGATGCTTATGTGAAAAGGCTTCAACCTAATAAGCTCGAACCCAAAGCAGACAAGTGCGTCTTCATAGGATACCCTAAGGAAACAATTGGGTATACCTTCTATCTCAGATCCAAGGGCAAAGTGGTTGTTGCTAAAAAAGGGTCCTTTCTCGAGAAAGAGTTTCTCTCGAAAGAATTAAGTGGGAGGAGAGTAGAACTTGATGAGGTTGTTGAACCGTCACTTCAGTTGGATAGTAGCACGACGTAGAAATATGTTGCTGCGACGCCTACACCAAGTGAAGAGGGAGCTAATGATGATGATCACGAAGCTTCGGATCAAGTTACTACCGAACCTCGTAGGTTGACAAGGACTCGTACAGCCCCTGAGTGGTACGACAATCCTGTCTTGGAGGTCATGTTGTTAGACAATAGTGAACTTATGAGCTATGAAGAAGAAATGGTGGGCCCATATTCCAACAAACGACTACAGACCATGAAATCTGAGATAGGATCCATGCATGAGAACAAAGTGTGGACTTTGGAGGACTTACCATATGACCATAAGGCCATACAAAATAAATGGCTCTTTAAGAAAAAGACTGACGCAGACAGTAATATCATCGTCTATAAAGCTTTACTTGTTGCAAAAGGGTTTTCACAAGTTCAAGGAGTTGACTACGATGAGAATTTCTCTGCTGTAGCGATGCTTAAGTCCGTCAGGATTATGTTAGCACTAGCTGCATTTTTTGATTACGAGATCTGGCAGACGATGTCAAAACAACATTCCTTAATGGTTTCCTTAAGCAAAGTTGTATATGATGCAACCAGAAGGTTTTGTCGATCCTAAAAATGCTAAGTAAGTGTGCAAGCTCCAGCGATCCATTTATGAACCGATGCAGGCATCTCGGAGTTGGAATCTTCGCTTTGATGAGGTGATCAAAGCGTTTGGGTTCATACAAGTTTATGGAGAAGCTTTTATTTACAATAAGGTGAGTGGGACCTCTATAGGGTTTCTAATACTATATGTGGATGGCATATTGCTGATTGGAAACAATATAGAACTTTTAGAAAGCGTGAAGATATATTTGAACAAGAGTTTTTCAATGAAAGACCTCAAAGAAGTTGCGTAAAGATTAGGCATCAAGATCTATAGAGATAGATCGAGACGTTTAATAGGACTATCACAAAGCACATATCTTGATAAGGTTTTGAAGAAGTTCAAAATGGATCAGTCCAAGATGGGGTTCTTGCCTATCTTACAAGGTGTGAAGTTGAGTAAGACTCAATGCCCGACGACTACAGAGGATAGAGAAAATATGAGTGTCATCCCCTATGCTTCAACCATAGGTTCTATCACGTATGCGATGTTGTGCACAAGACCAGATGTCAGCGTTGCCATAAGTATGGCAGGGAGGTTTCAAAGTGATCCAGGAATGGGACACTTGACAGGTCAAGAATATCCTTAAGTACCTGGAAAGGACTAAGGACATGTTTCTCGTTTATGGAGGTGATCAAGAGCTCGTCATAAAGGGTTACGTCGATGCAAGCTTTGACACATATCTGGATGACTCTAAGTCTCAAACTGGATACATATTTATTCTGAATGGTGGAGTGGTAAGCTGGTGCAGTTCCAAGCAAAGCGTCGTAGCAGGTTCTACATGTGAAGCGGAGTACATAGCCGCTTCGGAAGCAGCAAAGGAAGGTGTCTGGATGAAACAGTTCATGATAGATCTTGGAGTTGTGCTTAGTGCACTGAACCCAATGACCCTCTTCTGTGACAACGTTGGCGCCATTGCTCTAGCCAAGGAGCCCAGGTTTCACAAAAGGACCAGACACATAAAGCGCCATTTCAATTCCATCCGCGATTACATCAAGGAGGAGGACATAAACATTTGCAAAGTACATACTGATTTAAATGTTGCAGACCCATTGACTAAACCTCTTCCACGGGCAAAACATGATCAACACCAGAACTCTATGGATGTTAGATTCATTACAATGTAAATCACATGGTGATGTGAACTACATTATTGACTCTAGGCAAGTGGGAGACTGTTGGAAATATGCCCTAGAGGCAATAATAAAGTGGTTATTGTTGTATTTCTTTGTTGATGATAATCGTTTATTATCCATGCTAGATTTGTATTGATCGGAAACTCAAATACATGTGTGGATATATAGACAAACACGATGTACCTAGTGAGCTTCTACTAGACTAGCTGGTTGATCAAAGATGTTCAAGGTTAACTGACCATAGACATGAATTGTTATTTGATAACGGGGTCACATCATTAGGATAATGATGTGATGGACAAGACCCAACCATTTGCATAGCATTTGATCTGTTAGTTTATTGCTATTGCTTTATCCATGTCAAGTATCTGTTCCTATGACCATGAGATCATGCAACTTCCTGACACCAGAGGAATGCATTGTGTGTATCAAATGTCACAACGTAACAGGGTGACTATAAAGGTGCTCTACAGGTATCTTCGAGGGTGTCTGTTGGGTTGGCATGGATTGATACTGGGATTTGTCACTCCGTATGATGAAGAGGTATCTTTGGACCCACTCGGTAATACATCATCACAAGAAGTTTGCAAGCAATGTGACTAAGGAGTTACTCACGGGATCTTGTATTACGAAATGAGTAAAGAGACTTGCTGATAACGAGATTGAACTAGGTATGGAGATACCGACGATCGAATCTCAGGCAAGTAACATACCGATGGACAAAGGAAACTACACACGAGATTGTCTGAATCCTTGACATCATGGTTCGACGATAAAGATCTTCGTGGAATATGTAGGAACCAATATGGGCATCCTGGCCCATTATTAGTTATTGGCCGGAGAGTGTCTCAGTCATGTCTGCATCATTCTCAAACCCACAGGGTTCGCACACTTAATGTTCGATGATGATTTGGTATTGTTGAGTTATATATGTTGGCAAACGAAAGTTGTTCGGAGTCCCGGATGAGATCTTGAAGTTCATGAGGAGTTTCAGATGGTTTGGAGGTAAAGATTGATATATGGGAAGTTGGTATTCGAGCTCTGGAAAGGTTCTGGGTCTTGTCGATTTTGTGATAGGGATGCTAGAAGTGTTCCGGGGGTCCACCGGGTGGGTCCACCTACTCCGGAGGGCCCCATGGGCTATGAGAGGGGGCGCACTAGCCCCTGGTGGGCTGGTCGCCCCTCCCACCTAGGGCCCATGCGGCCAAGGGCCGGGCTGGCCCAAGGGTGGCCGTAGCCCCCTTCCTTGGGGGCCAAGGCAACCCCCTTGGCCGCCGCCCCTAGCCCTAGGGGAAACCATAGGGTGGCCGGCCTCCACCCCTCCCCCTATTTATATGAGAGGAGGGGGAGGGCAGCCGCATCACAAGCCATGGCGCAGCCCTCCCTCTCTTGCTAGATCAGGAAGGGTCGTGATTGGATCGCGGGATAGATCGTGATTTGATCTGGAAGACGTTCGAGTACATCAACCGCATTTCTTAACGCTTCCCTCTTAGCAATCTACAAGGGTATGTATATGCACTCCCCCTCTTGTAGCTGTTGATCTCCATAGATAGATCTTTTGTAGGATTTTTTTTTGTTTCCCATGCAATGTTCCCCAACACAAAGTTCATGTCTGATGAGAATATTGTTCTTGTTAAGGCATAAGAACATAACTATCTCGTTGTGATCAACGAAAAAGAACGAACGAGTGCAAATGTAGGATCAAAGGTAGGTCCAGAGGGGGGGGGTGATTAGACTACTTGACCAAATAAAAGTTCTAACTTTTCGTAATTTTAGTTGTGGATAGATTTTAACAATGCTAGCAGGTGAAGCACACCCTACACAAGCATGTCTACGAGTATAGCAGCGGAAAGTAAAGACAAGCACATGTAATAGAGGTAAGGGTTAGATGATCAAACACAATTCTAGACATGAAGATTTTTCCTATGGTTCCGATAGGTGGTGCTATCATACAACCATGTTTATGGAGTCTTCAACCCACGAAGGGTAACGGTCGCGAGATTCCACGAAGGGCTCCACCCGTAAGGGTCCATGAAGTAGCAACCTTGACTATTCCATAATGGCTTCAGTCCACGAAGGACTAGCCTCACTAAGGGTAGATCTTCACGAAGTAGGCGATCTCCTTGCCCATACAAACTTCTTGGTTCAACTCCACAACACGAAGTAGTAGGCTCCCAAGCAACACCTAACCAATATAGGACGCACCACCCTCCAAAAGGTAATAGGCTTGATAGTGGTGATGAACTCCTTACTCTTGTGCTTCAAGATGATAGGCTTCTCAACACTCAACCAATCTCTCACAGATTTGGCTTGGTACAAGAGATTGATTGGGTGGAAAGGAACTTGGGGAGGCTAGAAATCAAGATCCATATGGTTGGAGTGGATGATCTTGATCTCATCACAAGGGTAGGTGGATTCGCTCAGGTATTTGGATATGGGAAGTGGGGAACTGTTTTGAGTGCTTCTCTTGCGAGTGGGATGTGGTAGACGGGTATATATAGGCATCTCAAAAAATCCAACCGTTACAACATTATTGACCAACTCGGTGAAACTGATGCAAAACTTAGTTCTACCGATCTGTTCAAAATGTGGCAACTTTCGGAATATCGATGAGACCGATATAGGAATCTCGGTAGTACTAAAACCAGTGGTCGAGGCAGTTTCGATAACTCGGTGAGACCACAACATACACTAAGAAATTCCAATTCTATGAAAACAGTCAACCGAATCGTGGTCACCAAATATCGGTTGCACCGATGCAAACTCGGTTGTATCGAAAAGCTAGCGTTTGGCTAGGGTTTTGTCTTGGGTGAAAAATTTGTAGAGCCGAATGGAAACTTGGTGGCACCGATATTGTGAAGTTGAGTTAGTTAGAGTATTTGTGGGAGAGCTTGTGGGTGTTTTTGGTGGCTAGCACTTGTGCACATGGAGCAACTTGTTCACCAACAATACCTTACACCCTTTTAATAGTATTGGCTTTCCTATGGGGTCAAAGTGATTTCATGCAAAGTAAAAAGAGATTCTTCTAGCTTGAAGCTTTGCTAATCCATTCCTTGGTTCTTGGGGTATCTCACAAAGTAAATAAGAGAGTCTTCTAGCTTGAAGCTTTGCCAATCCATTCCTTGCTTCTTGGGGTATCTCCTCACAATCTATAGCCCTCCCATCGTTGGAGTTTTCCTGAAATATGCTTAGTGAAAACATGAGTCCAATGATATATATATGTTGTTATTAATTATCAAAACCAGCAAGGGAGCAAATGTGCTTTCAATCTCCCCCTTTTTGGTAATTGATGACAACATATAGATCAAAGCTTCAACCTATGATATAATCAATGAATAGATTCATCGCTTTGAGAAGTATGTGATAAGCAAGAGCCCCCCTAAATTTGTGCATTATTTTGAATTTGCGTTTGAATGCAAATGCACAATAGATTAGGTTCATGGGGCACTCTTCCATGTCACATACAGCTTGGTGGTGTGCGAGAATAATATGAATGAATAACATAGCACAACACATCAAGCAAGAAGTGAATGGTCATTTCATAAGCATCTCAAAAGATAGGATGCATTAGTAACACATAAGAAGTGCATGATGAAACGCTAACAATTTTAACACAAATGAACAACCAAAAGATTTTAAAGTTTTGGAGAGCGATAAAAAGCAACACACTCTCTCTCGAAGCCTGTTGGGGATATAACACCGTGGTAAGACCTGCCCAGGAGGGGTCGGGTCATACCTAGCGGCTCATAATCAAGACCGGTAAGGTGGGCCGAAAGACGTAGGCCGGCTGTAAGGCGGCTTACCAAGATGGGCCAAGATGAAGGCCCAGACAGAAGAAGGTATGAAGACTCGGGCAGTTAAAGCCGCCCGGAGATGGCTTGCCCAAGATGGCAAGGCGGCTTAGAGACATGACTGACTAGTTGTAAGAGTCAGTGTGGGACTCGTGTAACCCCGGGCCTCGACCTCCTATATAAAGGCGAGACCTCAGGGCGGCTTAGATAGAAACCAATCAATCGAGAACTAGGTCAAGCGATTCCGCTCCCTTGTAATCGATACTCCAATCAATAAACTATAAGTAGGACGTAGGCTTTTACCTCTTCTTGAGGGGCCGAACCTGGGTAAACTCGTGTCCTTCATCTCGACCAACCCCTTTGAGTCCACCACCTTAGCGATGGCCTCGAACCTAAGTCTTCGGACATCTGCCATGACAAAACCACGATAGTTGGCGCCCACCATGGGGCTAGTGCTCGGTGGTGTTGAGTTCTCAAAGGGATCTCTCCCAGGGATTGAGGGGTACGCTGTTGGCAGGATGAACAAGAGTCGCCATGGCCGGCTCTACATCGACGACGCTGGTTGGGGCCCCAAGGCTGACTCAATCGAGTATGGTTTCCTGGTTACCTTCGGCGGAATCTACGTCTTCATCGGCAAGATCGGTGGATCTAAACCCGGGCCAGACATCTGCACCGACATCGTCGAGCCGGCCTGGCGCGCATAACCCGCCCGACACGTGCAATCTGCCCATGCTGACCCGGCCAGCAAGCGTGTCTTCGCCGGCTTTACTCAGGGCATGGATGTTGAAGATTCTATGTCGCAGGAAAATCTCATGTGTTCGGAGGATGGATCTTCGAGCGGAGAGATGGAATCAATTTACCAGCTTCACAATGGCAGGCTCAAGGGCTACGTCGAGCTTTACCCGAGTCAGAATATCACGAGCCGGAGGATTATGAGCCGCCGAGCCGTGCTACCGTCTTCATGGCAGGTTCAACACCGGCCCCGAGCAACACAGCCGCCGACGCAACTGGATCGGGGGCTGGAAGACCGCCGGCTCAGGTTCTTCTAGATCTGATGAATGAGCTTATAGCCTTGATGGCCACCGAGGTCACAACTGAGAATCAAGCGGCCCGAAACATGGAGATCGCGAGGCTGAAGGACCAGATGACCGAGGTCCAGTAGAAGATCAATGCGCTGAAGGATCAGATGGATGCAGAGGCGGAGCGCCTTAGGGCAGATGCTTTCCGCCTTGAGCTGGAGCAGTAGTCTGCGGCAGCGGTTCAACGGATGAGGCATCAGTCCCGCTTGCCGAATCAGTATGATGTTAGAAACCTTTTCAACACGCCAGGAACGGGACAGAACGTACCTTTAACCTTAGCCCGGACAGCAGAGGTACCTGGAAGCCGGCCGGCGGTTCACCAGACCCCACCAAGGTCTTTCCCAACGCTGGCGGGTCACTATTCCACCCCGGCGGAAAACATGGTGGCGGCAACAACCCAGCTTGGAACAATCCCTATCCCGGACGAGCCGCCTTTCGCACAGGAGGTGCGGAACACCATTGGATACCTGCAGATGGCGATGGCCCAGCAGGAGAAGTACACTTACAGCCGGAGTCGCGTGCATTCAACCCCATCCCGAGCCGTAGCTATAGCCGGCGTTATGAATCGCCAATAGTTTCTAGTAGTGATCAACACTGGAAACCGCTACAAGTTGACCGGGCGGCTCTAGATGCTCAGGCGCTGGTGGATCGGGCGAGAGCATAGCAAGGGGAGACGAGTCTAGCGGCGGCGGCTCATCAGGAACCTGTAGACGTGTCGTCCGTCTCGATAGGAGCAGGAATAACCTCTAGGGCTGTGGGAGTGTCGTGCTTAGCACCGGCTTTGCGGAATGAGCGGCTGCCGAAGGATTTCAAGGGCCCTCGCAAGGTCCCCAATTTTACTGCTGATCTACCCCCAGAGGCTTGGATTGAAAGCTATGAGCTAGCCATGGAGATGTTAGACGTCAATGATGCAATATGTGCCAAATATTTCATCATGATGCTGGAAGGACCGGCCCGCACATGGCTGAAGGGCTTGACACCGAACACCATTAATTCTTGGGCCGATCTAAATGCGAAGTTCATCAAAAATTTCCAAGGATCGTGCAAGCAGCCCATGACAATTGTGGATTTGGATCATTGTGTGCAACAGGAGGACGAATCGTCTCATCATTAGGTCTGGCGGGTCTCAACTATCATCCACTCGTCTGAGCAGATTACGGCGGCTCAAGCGGTTTTGATTCTGGAAAAGAATTTCCACTTTACGCCTCCGAAGCAAAAGCTTGGCCGGCTCAAGCGCTCGTGTCAAGACATGGGAGAACTCATGGCGGCTCTCACCAAGTACGCCGACTCTGACAATATGAAAGACCCAGGCTCTAATGAGGAGAAATCAGGTCAGGGTAAGAAGAATAACAATGGCAAGGGTGTGTCTAGCAGCGGCAGCCATGGCAAGAGGAAGAATTCGAACGGCAGGTCAGAATTGGTGGCAAACACCAGCGCCGGGAACAATCATGCTAAGGGCAACGGGAACTTCAGACATCCCTTTAATAAGGGTAAAACTCCTTTCATCCTGGAAGAGATGCTCAATAGACCTTGTCCGGAGCACAGCCGGCCCGATAGGCCGGTAGGCCATACATGGAGGAATTGCAACATTATGCGGCAGTTTTGGGATTACAGCTTGCAGCAGCATCATAACAACGGTGGTGGCCTGCCAGGCGGCTCAGGGCCAGGAGGGACATGAGCCGGTCTTGGCGTTGGCGGTTCAGGATCCGGCTATTAGGGTCAGGGCAATCAAGGAGGTCATCATCAACAATCCGGTGGCAGTAATCAGCAACAGAATAACCAATCTGGGTATCAGAGTAATCCGAAGTAGCTCAGCATGGGTCTATATCATGTTTTTACAACCTGCCTTGACAAGCGAGACTAGAAGGTGCGCAAGCGGGCGGTTAATGCAGTCACGCCGGCTCAACCGCAATACTTGAAGTGGTGTGAGTACAACATAACTTGGAGTAGAGAGGATCACCCGCCGCATGTTGACAACCCGGGGAAGCTGGCTTTGGTAGTTGCCCCCCAAGTGGGAGGATATGTGTTTACTAAAGTACTTATGGATGGCAGCAACAACATTAATATCCTGTACTACAACACTTTCTGTCGGATGAAGTTGCTTGATAAGGATCTTAGGCCTTCTTCGACGGTCTTTCATGGCGTGGTGCCCGACAAGTCGGCTTACCCAGTGGGTAAGATCTCTTTGGAGGTTGCTTTTGGTGATGAATACAACTACAGGGTGGAATCCTTGTGGTTTGAGGTGGTCAAAATCAAAAGTCCATATCATGCTCTATTTGGACGATCGGCTTATGCCAAGTTCATGGATAGGCCTTGCTATGTCTACTTACAGCTCAAGATGCCCTGGTTGGACGGAATGATTACCATGCATGGTGATCAGAAGACGACCATTGAGTGTGAGGAAGGAGATGCAGCTTACGCAGAATCAAGTTGTGCTGAAGTAGAGCTCAAGTTCTATAAGGAAAATGTTAACCCAGAGGATATGATCCCACTCAAAGAGCCCAACACATAATGTGAACCGCCCCTCAAGTTTCCGGCGGATGATACCAAAATGGTGGATTTCACTCCGGGCGACTCATGACAACAGTTCACTATTGGGGCCAATATGGATCCCAAATAGGAAAGCGCTCTCATCAAATTCATCCGTGAGAATCGGGACACCTTCGCATGGAAGCTTTCTGACATGCCAGGTGTATCTAGGGAGTTCGCTGCACACCATCTTAATGTGGATCCTAAGTTTAAACCGGTTAAACAGTTCCTCTGGTGGTTCAGTGAAGAAAGGCGCAAGGCTATTGCGGAAGAGGTGGCCCGGCTTCTGGCAGTAGGGTTCATTGTTGAAGTATTTCACCCAGAGTGGCTTGCTAACCCGATGCTAGTGCTTAAGAAGAAGGGCACGTGGCGTATGTGTGTGGATTACACAGATCTTAACAAAGCTTGTCCAGTTGACCCATTTGCTCTCCCCCGTATCGACCAGATTATTGATGCAACGACAGTTGTGAGAGCCTATGCTTCCTGGACGCTTATTCCGGTTATCACCAGATCAAGATGGCAGTCAAGGACCAAGAGAGCCAGACTTAAAGTTTTCATGCACTGCTCAAATTTCGGCGGGTCAAGGAGCCGGTTTATCCCACTACAGGATCAACTTGTTTAGCTTGACGGCGTGTCATCCCGCGGCGAGTCTTCGACCTCCTCGATCTGAAGATTGTCCACATCCTAGTTGCAGTTTGTTAATGCTTCAAACTGGGCCTCATCAAAGAGGGGAGACGGGTCAATTTCAAGGGCAAAGAGGTGCTTACAACATGCAGGAGTTAAGTCCCTAGCTTCAAAGGTTGGGCAACGCACTCGTTTGTTATCAGCGTTGTAGGCCGCCTGGTACGTTAACAGATCAACTTCATCCGCCGGTACTGATGCAAGTATTCTAGAGGCTTTCATAAAACAGGCTTAGTCAGCATCTGTGAACTCTGAGCCATCATATTTTTTGGACAGAAAGCCATCCATCATCTCTTCAGCAGTCAACTCTGGGGCAAAGGCCAAAGCCCGGCTTACCACAGCAATTGCTCCCTTCCGGGCGGCTGATCGCTTGAGCTCTTCGATTTGCTTGGGCAGAGTTGATAAGAGTTCTGTCACCCCCTTCATGAACTTGGGGATGCTCTCTTTATTCAGCATGGCTCTGATAGTACAAAGGGTCCCGCAGTACAACTGCTTTGACAAGGTGTATACGGCTTTCAGCTGCAACAGGCTGTCTGAGGCGAGCTAGCGGCTTCTTGGACCTGCAAAGACAAGTTTAGCATTATAAGCCGCCTTCGTAGGTTTTTCAACAAGTAAATTTGCTGAGTTTTCAGTACTTACCAAATATGGCATCAGCCATCCTCGAGATGTGGCGCTTAAGGGTCTGCAACTCATCTGACACAACCTTGAGCCGCTGATCAACATCATCTGCACGCTTTGCCAGGGCAGCCTGATCCGCTTCAATGTTCTTCTTGAAGGCAGCAAAGTCAAATTGAACCTTTGCAAGTTCTGCCGCAACAACCCGATATCTCTCCTCCACTTCACCTCGGGCGGTTTCCTGGGACGCAAGATTGTCCTTTAGGCCAGTCAGATCAAACTCAGCCTTGCTCAAAGCTTCCTCTGACGTACAAAAACAAAGTTGCAAGGAGGGGTAAGTCACCAGGTTAAAATATTAGCGGATGATCAGCTAAGGGAATATAATGCAAGTCTCAAGAAGATTGCAAGCAATATACTCGACACTTGGGGGCTAATGTCTGTTTGCTCTCCAAGTCTACAATGCAGTTCCGGCTCATCTTCATCAAGTTAAGCCGACACTGGGGGCTACACATGGCTCTTCGTTCAAGTAAGTTCTGGCTCATCTTCATAAAGTTAAGCCGGCACTTGGGGGCTACATCGACGCTTTCCAAGTTTACAGTGAAGTTTCGGCTCATTATTTCTATACTAACCCGGACTTGGGGGCTACCATTGATCAACTCGTCAAAACTGAGTACCGACTTAATATGTACATTTTAAACCGATACTTAGGGGCTACTGGCTAAGCTATTTTAGTTATGACAAGGTTTGGAAGACCCGATTTACCATTTGCAATACTAAACCAGCTCTTGGGGGCTACATAAGAGTATAAGGGAAAAGCAGGAGTACCTCATATTTTTTCTTCATCAAGCCGACAAGTTTGAGCTCCATGTTCTGGCTTGTGGAGAGGCAGTTCAGATAACCAGCATGTAATTCATCTGCATTTAACTTCTCCAGCACGGGGAATTCAAAGTCAAGTTCATCAGGTGAGGAAGCTCCAGCCTTGACGGTGTGCTTGGTCAATACATGAGGTTTGGGTGGTTGAAAACCCGTCCCAGTGATGATGACATCTGGGAGAACTGTATCTTCAACGGCTGTTGAAGGGCTGGGCGGTTTAGAATCGGCCCTTGGAGGACTATCAGTTGCCATCTCATTGGCTGTCGGCTCAGAGGACCGATGAATATCTTTAGGCGCATCTTTCGTAGCTTCAGTTGGCTCAGCATGAGCTACAGGAGAGTCCGACTTAGCAGTCTGTGGATCTTGGGCAGTGGGGGCTGAGGTAGACCCGCCAGTCTTCCTTCGCTTTGCTTGAGCCCTAGAGAACGCAGAAGGTTATTATATAAAGAACAAGGATGGTAAAAGATATGATGTAGACATAAGGGTACATACTCTGGGTTGATCTTCAGAGGTGGCATCTTAGTCGCCGTAGAGTCGCCTGACGATGGGGGCGTTTCTTGAAGGCAGTTAAGGCAATATAAAATAGAGTAAGGTTATAACACAAGGTTGACAAAGCTGAACTTAGTTAAACGAGTACCTTAGCCAACCGTTTCCGCTAAGCCGGAGAATTGGATAACCCAGCCACAAGATCTTCAGAGCTGGCGCTCGGGGTTTGGCATCGGGAGGTGTGCTATTGCTTTTTCAAAAGAAAATAGGGGTCTAAATGAGCAAGAGGATGAGAAAATGGGACTTTTTAGAGGACCCGCCACATCTTCTTTGGTGGAAGGTGTTCTGAGTCAGATGAAATGTAGGTCACCTTAGGAGCGTTGGCGTTGCTTGTCTCCGATTCCTCCTGTGAATAATTATTGTCAATAAGGCGCATGAAGAGACAACCAAGAGAGTCAAGTTCTACCTCCGATTCATCAACCTCAGGCTGCTCTTGAACAACAGTCTTTTTCTTACGGCCGCCAGCTTTCACCTGAGTTTTCTTCTTTGCGGGAGGAGTATATTTTTTCTTCCAAAAGCCGAAGTTAGCCTGAAAGCAAGAATCACCAAAAAAAGGTTAAAGATTTCTACATATATACAGTTAACACGGAGGTGAAAGAGATTTGAAAGCCGTCCTTACATCTGGGGCTGGGTTTGCGATGCAGAAGGGCTGTAACCCGATGGTACGACAAGCTTGTTGGGACTCACGGCAAAGTCCCTTTGATGGCAGGAACAATGTTCTCTTCGGTCAGAGTGGTGTGATTGAAGCAGAGAGGGTCATTTGAGTCGCCTGTATATTCACACATAAGACGATCCCGCCGGCTCAGTGGCATGACCTCCCAGGAGATCCAACAGTGGGTTAAATCAATTCTTGTTAGACCATTTGCCATGAGGGCTCTAATCTTGGCAAAGGCCGGAGCAAGCTTCACTCATGCTGAGGCCGACATTCGATGTGGAAGTTCAGTCGTGGTGCAGATCCGGGTAGGACGGTAACCCGACAATGGATGCTCTCCCTCCGGATAAGTGTCTTTGCAATAAAACCAAGTTTTATTCCAATCCTTGGGGTGATTTGGCATTCGGACAACTGGAAAAGCCATATCCCGTCTCCTTTCTATGGAGACTCCGCTGAGTTCTAAGCTTGGGCCAGCCGCCACTTCCGTTTGGCGGTTGATATAGAAGAAGTCGTGGAAGAGATCCATGGACGGCTCTTCTTGTAAGTAAACCTCACAAAGGACTTGGCAGTTGCATAAATTGGAGACAGAATTGGGCGCAATATCCTGAGGATGCAGCTTGAAGAAATGGAGGCGTCTCGGAAAAATTTAGACCCGGGCAGGCTGAAACCACACGCAAGGTGGTCAGCAAATATAAAAATTTCACCCTCTTGAGGGATGGGTTTCTTCTCTTGACCCAGAACCCGCCAATGAACAACACTCTGAGCCGGCAAAGTTCCTGCCTCTACAAAATCTTGCAGGAATTCTTTGGAGACCGCAGAGTCGACCCAATTGCAAGAAGAAGACGCCCGAGACATGATGGCGGGTTAAGGCTGTGAAAGGTAGCGATACGTGGTGGGTTAGAAAGTGATAGATGACTAGGACGTCTGACGAATTTACGCACTATGATGCTAAGCCGCCGATACAGTTTGTTGGAAGAGCCAGAAATTTGCCGGCGGGTTAAGCCATGATGGAAAAATTGCTAAGGACCTAGAAACAGGTTTTAGGTGATAAACGGAAGTTGCAAGATCTACGAGCAAAGGAAAAATCAGGTTTATTTCAACCCTAGTGAGGAACTGAGGAAGAACGAACAAGTCTATGTGCAGGAAGGGGAAACAACTACAGATCTATGTTAGGGAGTTGGTGATTCTACATGACCTGCCGTAGTAGGAAGACAAACATTACGAGATCTGTGGAGTTACTCGTCGGTTGGCATTGCAGGAAAAAGCTTGCGCACTAATGGGGCCGATGAACTCGACGAAGTTTGAAGTACTAAACTACAGATCTAAAGGGGGAAGAAAGACATACCAAAAGGGACGCGTCAGACACGGGCAAGAATCTGGTCCGTTCAGGTTGATGCAACGGCCTGGGTTGATGACGGCAATGGAGCTTCACTAGCGCGACGGAGCTCGGGGGCGATGGCATCGAGAGGAAGAAGAAGAAGTGGGGCGGCAGAGGAAAAATGAGAGAACCCCTCATGGTCCTATTTAAGAGGCTGGAAAGCCAAACAGGCGCGGGAATCAAGGCGGCTGATACTGATCGACCGAGACGGACGCCTCAATTTTCGGGCCAATAGTTTTAATGAAAGATCCGTTGCAGACGTCATGGAATCATTTTGGCATATTCGATATGACGTCACGACGGGTTACGTATTTTATTTTCAGGCGATGGAGTGTAAGACTCGCTGCCAAGTGAGTTTGAAGATTGACATGAGCAAGCTCAAATCAACCTAGGGCCTAATGTTGGGGATATAACCCCATGGTAAGACCCACCCAGGAGGGGCCGGGTCATATCTGGCAGCTCATAATCAAGACCGGTAAGGTGGGCCGAAAGACGTAGTCCAGCTGTAAGGCGGCTTACCAATATGGGCCAAGATGAAGGCCCAGACAGAAGAAGGTATGAAGACTCGGGCGCTTAAAGCCGCTCGAAGACGGCTTGACCAAGATGGAAAGGCGGCTTAGAGACAGGATTGACTACGTTCTAAGAGTTGGTGCAGGACTCGTGTAACCCAGGGCCTCGACCTCCTATATAAAGGCGAGACCCCAGGGCGGCTTAAATAGAAACCAATCAATCGAGAACTAGGTCAAGCGATTCTGCTCCCTTGTAATCGATACTCCAATCAATATAACACAAGCAGGACGTATGTTTTTACCTCTTATTGAGGGGCCGAACCTAGGTAAACACGTGTCCCTCATCTCGACAACCCCTTCGAGTCCACCACCTTAGCGATGGCCTCGAACCTAAGTCTTCGGACATCTGCCGTGACAAAACCACGACAAAGCCCTATTGATCTATACAACTTCTGCCCCTTTGGCAACAAGTTACCAAAAAGTTCAAAGGTATAGGACTAATCATCTCTCTGGAGCTGATCTCCTCTGGTTGTTGATGTTGGAGTCGAGAGAACCGCATCCGTGAAGACTTCTGCCGATGTCATGGAAGGGGTTGGTGTAGACCTGGACGGTGCTGATGGAGCTAGTGGGATTGAAAGAGCTGCAACAGGAGCTGATGTAGATGGTCTCTTCTCAGAAGCTGGCACTGACAAGGATTTGGCTTGTGTCTTGAACTGTGTGCTAGGTTGTAGATGGTGACCTTCATCCTCCTCCTCCTCCTCTAAGGTGTGGGGAAGGGGTATTGAGTCCACCTCATTCTTGAGCTCATCAATTGTCTTAGTTAGCCCATCCACCTTGTTGTTCAAAGTATGAAACTTGTCTTCAACAATCCTTT
The DNA here is from genome assembly GCA_022496015.1 of Hordeum marinum. Lineage (NCBI taxonomy): Eukaryota > Viridiplantae > Streptophyta > Magnoliopsida > Poales > Poaceae > Hordeum > Hordeum marinum. The sequence goes on along the minus strand of CM039673.1, from coordinate 121,768,937 downwards.
CCAGGCTCTTGGTTCTTGAGAATCTCCGTGATGTCATTCTGCATGCCTTGGATAGAGCTAAGAATGAGATCCATCTGCTCATTTCTTGTCCTTGGTACTGGAGCACTAGTGGCTCTGCCTGCCTCAGTTGCTGCCTGTGCAGTAGATGAAGTGGGATGATATGGGTCCATCACGAGAACATTTTCCTCAAACTCAGACTGGAAAGGCATGTGGGGTCTATCAAGAGCATTTAAATTCTTATCAAGCTTGGAGTTGATAAGCATCTGAATGTATGAAGCATATCGACATAACCTCTTTTGGTCAGCAGCTGTCCTCTTCACCATTTCTACAATCAAGTCCATGATCCTGAATCTGGTGTGAAGGTCAATGTGATACAACATGTTGATGGAGAATCCTGTGATCATCTTCTCATCTCCTGACTTGGGCATCAAGGTGTACTTCAGAATGGTGTTGGTGGTTGGCAAGCCTGCCTGCAAATAGTACACTAAGCCAAACTTATGTGAATGCACATAGTCAGTATGGATCTCCTTGTACATATTAGCCATGGAATTGTGATTCATCTTAGCCTCTAAGTACACATTGAAGGCACCATCCTGTACTTGTGGAGCTCCTAAAATGGTATCCCACTCTTCCACTGAAGATTCATATCTGGTGCCCTCAGTCATGCACACTATCCTACCATCTGGATAGAAGTGTGCAGTGGAATAGAATTACATGATCATCTCATCATTCCAGGGGTCATCTTCCTACCAAAACAAGCATCAATACCAACAACCTTGAAGTTATCCAGCACATGGGGAAAGTAGTCCTCATTTTCCTTAATGTAGCCCAGTCTACATATCTCATGTCACTAACAACAAGGCTCTTATCAAGCAGAACAGTCTCATAGAAATTTTTCTCCTCCTTGGTGTAGAATCTATAGTCTACAACTATCTTTCTCCTCCGAGAATAAGGATCTATGGCTCTCCACTCTCTTAGCCCTGGATCCTTCCTTTTCTTCATATCCTCAGCAAGTGGATAGTTATCATTGTGTTGTGGGAGATGAGGTCTAAGCTTCCTCAAGACTGTCATATCCTCATCTTCAACAGCAGCTCTAGAGGAGGATCCCTTGTTCTTAGCTGCAGTTGGAACATCCTTTGTAGTTCTCTTGGACTTAAGAGCTATGGGCTCCTTGGGAGGAGGAGGTGCCTTGCCTTTGGGAGGGGCCTGAGAAGTCATGGCATCAGCAAGCAATTTCTTCTTCTTCTTCTTAGGAGGAGCATGAGCAACTGGCTCTTCCTCTCCCTCTGCATCTGTTGGGTCTTCATACATGAAAGTTGGTCTTCCAACAGCATGCACTATCCTCTTCCTGCTTCTCCTTTTGTCAACATGCTTCTTGGGCATAGAGCTTCTGGCTGGCTCTATTTGCATGGAAGCCCTAACACTCTTTGGTGTGCTCATAGCCTCTGAGCTATCATGCTCCTTTCTGACATGCCTCCTAGATGAGGTGGCCCTAGATGTAGACTTCTTGGCAGCTCTGTCTGCTTTGTCCTGCTTTTGCTTGGCAAGGAACTCATCTAGCACAAAGTCAGAGTCCTCTTCATCTGAGTTTAACTTCCTCCTGGCTCAAGTTGCATCCTTGGGAAAACCATCGGAACCAGGTGTGCCTGGATCTTCTAAGGAAGAAGAGCTGGCCTCAGGACTAGTGCCTGGATCTGCATCAGTGCTAGGCTCTCTGGAGTCATTCTGACTATCACCAGAAGCTGACATACTATCCCTGTGAATGGAGTATAGAAGAGTAGAAAAAAGTTGAGTAACACAAAAACACGGAAATTTTCAAAATCAAACTCAGAAACTATGGGTATGAACTACTACAAGATAAATTACGATAGCACTGGGTTGATGTTTTCAGAGTCACAGAGACTGGCCACTGCCTTATCGGAAACTTGGTAGCCATTTTTGGTGTAACCGAAAAAGACTACTCGGTCTCACTGAAGTGGGTCTCAGAACCCTAAACACAAAATCGGTGGAAGTGATTCTTCCAATTTGGTGTGACCGAGATGTATTCTGCGGGAGTTCAGATCCAAATTCCATCATTTTCTAATCTACGGATTGTTTTTGTGGGATAGGAAGATTGCACATGGTGGAACAATACAAAATCATCCTAATGTGTTAGAATCGGACATGGAACACAAGAGGAAATCGGATCCATATCCTAACTTGGCGGTGGTCCGACTAAGGCAGTGACGACAATGGAGATCTCCGTCGATGGCATGAATCCCAACAGCAAAGGCAGTCGGGGAGGCAAAGGCGATGACCAAGGGGTCTGGTTTTGACAACTTAGGGTTGGGGACAAGACGTTTGAAGATTGAATTTCAAAACGTCGGGTCCGCCAGCTTAAGTACCCTTCACTGTTGGTGTCACTGAGACTAGAATTTTGGTGTCATCGAGTTCCTCTACTGTAAGTTGACAGGGAAACTCGATGCAACCGAGATTATGGTATCGGTGGTACCGAGGTGCAAAATCAGATCAACCCTAGGCATTCAGTGCAACCGAGATTATGGTATCGGTGGTAACGAGGTGCAAAATAAGATCAACCCTAGGCATTCGGTGGAACCAAGATTTTTTGGTTGGTCACACCGAGTTGCACTTTAGGGAGGTTTTGGAGGTCAGCCTTGACAAAACGGTGTAGGATCACTAGAAGTGTATGTCTAGAGGGGGATGAATAGACTACAAGCAGAAATTTAATCTACCTCAATCATAAGAGAACATGTTGACAGTTTTAGCATACATAATTAGTCTATGACACCCAACACATGCAAGTCATAAAGTATAGCAGAGGAAAGTAAAGACATTGCACATGGAAGTAAGGAGTAGAGATAGAGAGATCAAATGCATGAAGGACACAAGATTTTTCCCGTGGTTGCGATAGGTGGCGCTATCGTACATCCACGTTTGTGGAGTCTTCAACCCACAGAGGGTAATGGCCGCGAGAGTCCATGGAGGGCTCCACCCTAAGGGTCCACGAAGTAGCAACCTTGACTATTCCATAACGGCTTCCGTCCACGAAGGACTAGCCTCACTATGGGTAGATCTTCACGAAGTAGGCGATCTCATTGCCCTTACAAACTTCTTGGTTAAACTCCACAACACGAAGTTGGAGGCTCCCAAGCGACACCTAACCAATCTAGGAGGCACTACCCTCCAAAAGGTAATAGGCTCGGTAAGACGATGAACTCCTTGCTCTTGTGCTTCAAGATGATAGAATCCTCAACACACAATCACTCTCTCACATATTTGGCTTGGTGGAAGATATGGGATTGGTGGAAAGCAACTTGGGGAGGCTAGAAATCAAGATCCATATGGTTGGAGTGGAAGATCTTGACCTCAACACAAGGGTAGGTGGTTCTCTCTCAGAAAACTAGATGGGGAAAGTATGGAATAGTTTTGAGTGATTCTCTTCCGAGTAGCACATGGTGAAGGGGTATATATAGGCATCCCCAAAAGTCCAACCGTTACACAAAAAATGACCAACTCGATGACACCGATGTGTTAACCTCGGTGGTACCGAAGTGAGCAAAAGGTGGCAACTTTTGAATCTTGGTGAGATCGATATAGGAATCTCGGTTGCACCGATAAGGTGACCAACGGTCAGATTGCCCAATCTTGGTGACACCGATTCACAAAACTCGGAGGGACCGATTTTGTAAACTTGTGTAACAGGAAGTTGGCAACCCAAACTCAGAGGCACTGAAGTAGAATCGGTTGCACCAAAGTGGCTAGGGTTTGGCTGACTCTGTCTATGTTTGGGAATCGGTGGCACTGAGTGGAAAGTGTTGGTTTCACCAATTTTGAATATTTGGCTTTGGACAGACTTTTGTGGAAGAGCTTGTGGGTGTTTGTGGTGACTATCACCTATGCACGTATGAGCATTTTGTTCACCAATCAATACCTGACCCCCTTTTAATAGTATTGTCTTTCCTATGGACTCAAAGTGATCTCTCGCAAAGTAAAATGAAGAGTCCTCTTGCTTGAAGCTTGGCCAATGCTATTCCTTCTCCTTCTTCTTCTTCATGGGGATACTCCCCACACTCCTTTTGCCAACCCATCTCTCTCTATGGACTTTATCTGAAATACACTAGACGAAAGTATTAGTCCAAGAGATATTGTATGTTGTCATGAATTATCAAAACCACCAAGGGAGCACATTGTGCTTTCAATCTCCCCCTTTTTGGTAATTGATGACAACATACAATCAAAGCTTCAAATAAACATATGCATGTATATAATGAATACTTTGAGAGATACATGACTTAGACTTGCTCCCCATAAATGTGTGCAATCCATTTAAATGATAGTTGCTTTGGAATGCATGGACACACATGTAGTATAAAGGATAAAAATGAGTCATGTGTTTCTTGGCTATGTGCATCAAATGTATGTGAATGAGATGTATCCTCATTCAAGACTTCACTCTTGCAAACAATATGTGCAAGAAGCAAGAGATCATGTTGATCAAATATATGATGCATATACTTACCTTGAGTTCTTGAGCATTCTAGTAGTAGAAACACACTTGAGAAAGGAATGTTAGGAAACACAAGAGTATTCTACTAATCAAAGGCAATAGAACTCAAAAGTACCAATATATGGAGAACATATATAAAGTAGTATTCCTTAGAATTGATATGTCTCCAAGATCATTTAGAACTTTCTACCCTAGATATGAAATAGTAGGACATCCTCTCCCTCTGAATCTTAGCATGTAGATATTGGGATGGATAGGGTGAGAAAATTCTTCTCCCCAACTTTGGTATTCTCCCCTTGTAAATGTAAGTGTAAACTTGATATTATCCTCTCCCCCTAAATTATATCTCCCCCTTTGCATAAGCATGTATCTCCCTTTTTAGTTTTTTAGCTTTGTATATCTCTCCCCCTTTGGCATTAATTTCCAAAAAGGTCAAACGGAGGGTCAGATACAGGGATCATTGAATAAAATAGGATCCTTGAGAAGAAGGGTCATTGAATGTAGGAGTCATAGAAAATGAAAACAGGAGAAAAATTGCGGGGATCATTGAAATTAATTTCTCTCCCTATGGATAAACCGAGATCTTGCAGAACTTCTCCCCCTTTAAGTTAGGGATCATTGAATGTATTTCTCACCCCCCCTTTTCTTAAATAAAAGGGATCATCGAAGGATGGATAAAATACATAAAGGAACACAAGGAATATTTACAACTACAAGTACAAACAGAAAAATGACAGAAAGTTGGTGGCTCCGAGACAGATTTGTTGGTGATACCGAGGTAATGTTATGCAGCTCATCTGCTAAATTGATAGAACCGAGTTCTTTGTATCGGAGGCTCCGAGGTGTAACTCAGAAACTTGGATGAATTTTGAAATTTGCCAAGTATGTGAAAATTTGTTCCAAAGACAAAGATGTAAATGAAAATCATAAGAGAAACAAACACACTGTACCAATTACGAATAATTTACAGTGAGGTATCAACTAGAAGAGATTTGAATGGTTCCAAGAAATTTGCAATTTGAGAGTGAACCAACCAAAAACTTAACTAGATGATGGGCGGTGAGTAGGTCACCTATATTAGAGTATATTGACTTCGGGGCCAAGCAAGAATGCTTAATCATAGGTCATACTCATCGTTAAGCTGAAAATGGGGTTACCATTTTTCGATTAAGCATTTTAATGTCTTCATATCACTTGATTTGCTTTAGCTCATGACTTGGAATAAAGCCTTTTCAAGGATATGAATACACACCTTTGAGTGATGTTGTTGACTTAGATTGTAGGTTAACTTGATGAGGATGCTGGAAGTTGATGAAGATCATATTGAGTTGGGAGAAATCCTTGTTGTTTTCGTTCACTCTTCACCTACATGGGTTAGTTACGCAAGGAAAAACATGATATATCCAAATGACATGATACCAATTTGAGATTTAGCAATTAAGGGATATATGTCAAGGATATGTTTTGTTGTCTTCTTCCTTCCATCATCAAAGCGACGTTTCGGATACTTGGTCATGACAAGATTGCCAAAGATAAGAGTTGATGGCAATCTTGTGGAGTGTAGTTCTTCCAAGTACCTACAAAAGGGTTAGATGCAAGACAAGGCAGCTTATAATTCCAAGATATGATATTCAAGGTAATAGCATGGAATAAAAAATGAAGATCATCCCCTTGGATGCATCCGAGTGAGCTTAGCTCAAGTTTGAAGCATCAATGATGTTCAACTGAAAGCACATTTTCTCCCTTGGTGGTTTTGGTAATTAATAACAACATATAAGTCATTGAACTAATGTTTTCACCAAGTATATTTCAGGAAAACTTCAATGATAGGGATGGCAAAAGGATTGTCGCATTACCCCAAGATGCAAGGAAATAGGTTGGCCAAACTTCAAGCAAGAGGACTCTACATTTTACATTTGTGAGAAATCACTTTGAGTCCATAGGAAAGCCAATACTATTAAAAGGGGGTAAGTTTTTGTTCGTGAACAAAATGCTCATACGTGCACAAGTCTAGTCACCAAAAACATCCAGAAGCTCTCCCACCAAAGTTTGTCTATAGGCAAACATTCAAAATTGGTGAAACCAGCATTCCTATCCCGGTGCCACCGATTCCAGAACCTAGACAGACTCAGCCAAACCCTAGCCACTTCGGTGCAACCGATTCCATACCAGTGCCACCGAGTTTAGGTTGCCAACTTTCAGTTACGCAAATTCACATTTTCGGTACCATCGAGATTGTTGGGTCGACATCATCGAGATTGCCAATCTGACCGCTGGACACCTTGTCGGTGCAACCGAGTTTCATATATTGGTCTCAGCAAGATTCAAAAGTTTCCACCTTCTGATCACTTCGGTACCACCGAGATTAGCACATCGGTGTCACCGAGTTGATCATTTTGTGTGTAACGGTTGGATTTTTGGGTATGCATATATATACCCCTCCACCACCACCTACTCGAAAGAGAAGCACCCAGAACTATTCCATACCTATCCTATCAGATTTTCTGAGAGAGAACCACCTACCCTTGTGTTGAGATCAAGATCTTCCACTCCAACCATATGGATCTTGATTTCTAGCCTCCCCAAGTTTCTTTCCACCAATCCCATCTCTTCCACCAAGCCAAATCTATGAGAGAGTGATTGTGTGTTGAGGAGTCTATCATCTTGAACCACAAGAGCAAGGAGTTCATCGTCATTACCGAGCCTATTACCGTTTGGACGGTGGTGCCTCCTAGATTGGTTAGGTGTCGCTTGGGAGCCTCCTACTTCATGTTGTGGAGTGAACCAAGAAGTTTGTAAGGGCAAGGAGATCGCCTACTTCGTGAAGATCTACCCATAGTGAGGCTAGTCCTTCGTGGACGGAAGCCATATGGAATAGTCAAGGTTGCTACTTCGTGGACCCTTATGGGTGGAGCCCTCCATGGACTCTCGCGACCGTTACCCTCTGTGGGTTGAAGACTCCATAAACGTGGATGTACTATAGCGCCACCTATCGGAACCACGGGAAAAATCACCGTGTCTACAGTTGCATTTGATATTCTTACCCTATCCCTTTTACTTATGCTTGTTGTTACTTTCCGCTGCTATACTCTTAGACTTGCATGTGTAGGATGAAATTGACTTGCCATGAATGCTAAAACTGCAAACACTAAAATTGGGAAAAGGCAAAACTTTTATTTGGTCAAGTAGTCTAATCATCCCCCCTCTAGACCTACTTTCGGTCCTACATCAACTCACTCCTCAAGTGGAAAAACACTTTTTCATCAAGTGGATGAGTAAAGATATCGACCAATTGCTTGTTAGTACGAACATGTTTAAGATTAATATCTCCTTTGGTAACATGATCACGAATGAAATGATGTTGAACTTGAATATGCTTGGTTCAAGAATGTTGCAGGGGATTATGTCAAATCTTAATAGAACTTTCATTGTCACAAAGTAATGGCACATTTTTAACATAGATTCCATAATCTTTAAGCGTTTGTGTCATCCATAACAATTACGCACAACATGATCCAGCAACAATATATTCAGCTTCGGCGGTAGATAGAGATACCAATTTTGTTTCTTGGATGACCAAGACACAAGAGATCTATCAAGAAACTGACATGTACCCGAGGTGGATTTTCTATCACCCTTGTCACCGGCAAAGTCCGAGTCGGAGTAGCCAACAGGATTAAACGAATGTCCCTTGGGATACCAAATGCCAAAGTTTGGTGTATGAATCAAGTATCTCACAATATGTTTCACATACTTAAGATGCCATTCTTTAGGTGCGGCTTGATACCTAGCACACATGCAAACACTAAGCATAATATCGAGATGGGAGGCACATAGATAAAGCAATGAACCAATCATTGATCGATAAACCTTTTGATCAACTGGTTCACCCTCCTTAGTGAGATCATCGTGTCCGCTAGTGGGCATGGGAGTTTTCATACCTTTGCACTCTTGCATATTGAACTTCTTGATTAAGTCCTTGGTGTACTTTGTTTGAGAGATGAATGCACCTTGTCTCCTTTGCTTGATTTGTAGACCAAGAAAGAATTTCATCTCACACGTCATAGACATCTCATACTTCTCTGACATCAACCTTCCAAATTTCTCACTCAATTGTGGGTTAGTAGATCCAAAGATAATATCATCCACATAATTTTGGCACAAAAATAAATCACCATTAACTCTCTTTGTGAATAAGGTTGCATAAATTTTACCAATTTCAAATCCTTTTTCAATAAGAAACTTCGTTAGGCATTTATACCAAGCACGAGGAGCTTGCTTAAGACCATATAAAGCTTTGCGAAGTTTGTAAACATGGTCAGGTTTCTTAGGATTTACAAAACCAGGTGGTTGCTTAACATAGACCTCTTATTCAATCTCACCATTTAAGAATGCACTTTTAATGTCCATTTGGTAAAGTGTGATATCATGGTGATTAGCATAAGCAAGAAGAATTCGAATGGATTCTAGTCTAGCAATAGGGGCATAGGTCTCACCGCAGTCCATACCTTCGACTTGCGTATATCGTTGAGCTACGAGACGAGCCTTGTTGCGTACGACTTGACCGTATTCATCATGCTTGGTTGCGAAAAACCCATTTCGTACCGATGACGTTTTTCTCGTCCTTTGGTTTCTCCACTAGTGTCCACACTTCGTTCCTTTCGAAGTCATGAAGCTCTTCATGCATAGCATTCACCCAATCCGCGTCTTCAAGAGCTTGTTCTTCCTTCAAAGGTTCATTGCTAGAGATGACAAAATAACGCTCACAAAATTTAGCCAAGCGAGTTTTAGAGCGAGTGATCCTCCCGGTTTGTATATCACCAAAGATTTGGTTTAGGGGATAGTTCTTGGTCACTTGTGCTCGAACTCGGGTCAGCTTCCGGTTGTTGGATGGTGGAGCTTCTTCTTCATCATCATCTCCTTCGTCTTCATTGTTGTTGAAGGTGTCGTTCCCTTGAGGTGGTGCTGAAGGAGGTTGTGGTGGATCTTCAGGATGTACTTCCTCCTCCTCTTCATCTCATCGTGTACCACTTGTAGATGCTTCCTTGTCATGTTGTCGGTAGCCTTGATTCGAAGTAGGAGCTTCCACTTGGGTTGATGAAGTACTTTCCTTCACCTTTGTGGGGGAGAATATTGCCGATGGGCAAGTCTTGGATAGCTTCCGAAGGATCTTTATCACCTACATCATTTGGCAACTGTTCGACTTGCAAACCATTAGACTCATCAAACTTCACATCTACCGTCTCTTCAACTTTTCGAGTGAAGTAGTTGTAGACACGGTAAGTGTGAGAGTTCGATCCATAACCAAGCAAGAAACCTTCATGAGATTTGGGAGCAAATTTAGCATGACGATGCTTATCGAGAATGTAGCACTTGTAGCCGAATACTCGAAAGTATCTAACTTGGGGTTTGTTACCCGTGAGAAGCTCATATGCCGTTTTACCGAGAAGTTTGTGCAAGTAGAGTCGGTTTGTGGCATGACATGCTATTTCCACGACTTCTGCCCAAAAGTGTCCTGGCATCTTGTATTCGTCAAGCATCATTCTTGCCATCTCAATGAGGGTTTGGTTCTTTCTCTCAAAAAATCCATTTTGTTGAGGCATGTACGTAGCCGATAACTCATGTGAAATACCCTCTTCGTCAAGGAAGGTATCCACATGGGTGTTCCTAAACTCCGATCCGTTATCGCTTCGAACCTTCTTGATCTTCACTTTAAACTATTTTTGCTCTTTGCGTGCGAAGTTCTTGAAGATATTTTGTACATACGACTTATCATCAAGAAAGAATACCCACATAAATCTGAAAAAAAATCATCAACTATAACTAGACCATAGGAATTTCCACCGAGACTCTTGTAAGCATTGGGAGCAAAAAGATCCATGTGAAGTAACTCAAGTGGTCTCCTAGTACTCATGATATTCTTAATGGGATGACTTCTACCTACTTGCTTTCCCGCTTGACAAGCACTACAAAATCTATCTTTGTCAAAGATAACATCTTTAACACCAAGAATGTGATCGCCTTTGATAAGCTTATCTAGATTGCGCATGCCTACATGCCCAAGCCTTCTATGCCATAGCCAACCTTCAGATGATTTTGCAATGAGACAAGTATGAGGTTGTGCCTTTTTAGTGAAGTCAACAATGTATAGATCACCTCTAAGAATATCGGTAAAGACAATTTTATGATTATCAAATCGAAACACTTGGCAATCTACTTGAGTAAATAGCACATTGAAACCAAAGTCTGCTAGTCTAGATACGGAAAGAAGATTGTAGCTAAGGGATTCAACAAGCATCACATTTCAAATTGAGCTATCATGAGATATGGACACCTTACCAAGGCCAAGTACCTTGCCCTTAGAGTTGTCTCCAAAGGTCACGTACCTCCAAGGGCCTTGATTAGGCGTGATCTCTTGGAACATGTCTTTATCACTAGTCATGTAATCCACTCTTTTCCGCCGGACATGTAATCTTTGAAGTTCGACATTAGACTTAGATTCCTCATGATCTTTTCATGCTCGATGTCGAACAACTCATCTTCATGATAGTAGCCATGTTCCACTTTGTCATCATCAAGTGGGAAATCCTCGTCATAAAGAAGAACAGATTCGTTAGAATTGTGATCATGACAATGTTCAAGTCTATGAATGCGAAGTGCTTCTATAATGATATTGTTGATAGTTGTGACATGTCCTTTAGCACACATGAGATCACGAAGCACAAATATGCATTTATCAAAGTTTGGATCACTAGGCTTCATTTTGTGAAAAGCAATGGTTTTCTGAAGAATTTCATCAAGATTTTCTAATGAAAGATTTGGATATTGTTTCTCCAAATCAGTCCACAAAGTATAAGCACATGCAAAGTTCTTCAATTGAGAAAGCACGAATCTTGGTAAGCCTCTAACAATAAGATTGACAGTCCTAAGGTTACCAAGCATGTTAATTTCCTCTTCGTGTGTGGGATGCAGTTCATCAATGGGGAGCACATAGGGATCTTCAATATGTTTTCTCAAATGGAATTTATCAAATTGATCAATCACGACATTCTTCCATTGGCTATAGTACTCTCCATCAAGAATGGGCACTCTACAATACAAACTCTCCACACTAGACACATCCATCTTCCTCCATGGTGTTGAAACCAAAGCAATGGAGACCAAAGCTCTGATACCACTTGTAGGATCACTATAAGTGTATGTCTAGAGGGGGGTGAATAGACTACAAGCAGAAATTTAAACTACGTCAATCATAAGACAACATGTTGGCAGTTTTAGCATTCATAATTAGTCTATGACACCCAACACATCCAAGTCATAAAGTATAGCAGAGGAAAGTAAATACATTGCACATGGAAGTAAGGAGTAGAGATAGAGATATCAAACGCATGAAGGACACAAGATTTTTCCGATAGTTCCGATAGGTGGCGCTATCGTACATCCACGTTTATGGAGTCTTCAACCCACGGAGGGTAACGGTCGCGAGAGTCCATGGAGGGCTCCACCCTAAGGGTCCATGAAGTAGCCACCTTGACTATTCCATAACGGCTTCCGTCCACGAAGGACTAGCCTCACTATGGGTAGATCTTCACGAAGTAGGCGATCTCATTGCCCTTACATACTTCTTGGTTAAACTCCACAACACGAAGTAGGAGGCTCCCAAGAGACACCTAACAAATCTAGGAGGCACCACCCTCCCAAAGGTAATAGGCTCGGTAAGACGATGAACTCCTTGCTCTTGTGCTTCAAGATGATAGACTCCTCAACACACAATCATTCTCTCACAGATTTGGATTGGTGGAAGAGATGGGATTGGTGCAAAGCAACTTGGGGAGGCTACAAATCAAGATCCATGTGGTTGGAGTGGAACATCTTGACCTCAACACAAGGGTAGGTGGTTCTTTCTCAGAAAACTGGATGGGGAAAGTATGGAATAGTTCTGAGTACTTCTCTTTCTAGTAGCAGGTGGTGAAGGGGTATATACAGGCATCAACAAAAATCCAATCGTTACACACAAAATGACCAACTGGGTGACACCGATGTGTTAATCTCGGTGGTACCGAAGTGACCAAAAGGTGACAGCTTTTGAATCTCGGTGAGACCAATATAGGAATCTCGGTTGCACCGATAAGGTGACCAATAGTCAGATTTCCCAATCTCGGTGTTGCCGATTCACAAAACTCGGTGGGACCAATTTTTTAAACTTGCGTAACAGGAAGTTGGCAACCCAAACTCGGAGGCACCGAAACAGAATCGGTTGCACCGAAGTGGCTAGGGTTTGGTGAGTCTGTCTAGGTTGGGGAATCGGTGGCACCGAGTGGAAAGTGTTGGTTGCACCGATTTTGAATATTTGGCTTTGGACATACTTTTGTGGAAGAGTTGTTGGGTGTATGTGGTTACTATCACTTGTGCACGTGCCACTTCTCGAGCATGCGTTGGTTTTCATGAAGAGGAATGGGTGATGCAACAAAGTAGATAAGTATTTTCCTCAGTTGTTGAGAACCAAGGTATCAATCCAGTAGGAGGTACAAGCAAGTCCCCAATAGATGTACCTACACAAAGAATCAAACACTTGCACCCAATACTATAAAGGGGTTGTCAATCTCTTCACGGTTACTTGCAAGGATGAGATCCGATAGAGATCGATAGAATAGATTGCTTGAACGGAAAGTAAAGCAAAGGGTCAAAAAAATGCAGCAAGGTATTATTGGTATTTTTGGTTTTAGATCTGAAAGTATAAGATGGAAAATAGACCCAAGGGCCATAGGTTTCACTAGAGGCTTCTCTCATGATGGCAAGTGTTACGGTGGGTAGACAAATTACTGTCGAGCAATTGATAGAAAAGCGAATAATTATGAAGATATCCAAGGCAATTATTATGCATATAGGCATCACGTCCGTGTCAAGTAGACCGAAACGATTCTGCATCTACTACTATTACTCCACACATCGACCGACTCCTGCCTGCATCTAGAGTATTAAGTTCATGAAGAATAGAGTAACGCATTAGGTAAGATGACATGATATAGAGGGATAAACTCAAGCAATATGATGAAAACCCCATATTTTTATCCTTGATGGCAACAATACAATATGTGCCTTGCTACCCCTAATTTGTCACTGGGTGAGGACACCACAAGATTGAACCCAAAACTAAGCACTTCTGCTATTGCAAGAATTAACAATCTAGTTGGCCAAACCAAACCAATAACTCAAAGAGACTTGCAAAGATATGAAATCATACATATAAGAATCCATAAAAGACTCAAATAATATTCATAGATAATCTGAACATAAACCCACAATTCATCGGATCTTGACAAACACACCGCAAAAGAGTATTACATCGGATAGATCTCCATGAAGATCATGAAGAACATGGTATTGAAGAGCAAAGAGAGAGAAGAATCTATCTAGCTACTAGCTATGGACCCGAGGGTCTGTGGTCAACTACTCACGCATCATCGGAGGGGCAATGGAGTTGATGTAGATGCCCTCCGTGGTCGAATCTCCCTCCGACAGATTGCCGGAAAAGGCTCTAAGATTGGATCTCATGGGAACCGAGGGTCCTGGCGGAGGAAAAGTGTTTTTGTGTCTCTCCCTGGTATACAGGGAATATTTGTGAATTTATAGGCCGAGAAATAGGGTTAGGGGAGCTGCCGTGGGCCCACAAGCCAGGGGCGTGACCCCCCTAGGGCGCGCCCCTATGGCTTGTGGCCACATGGCTGCTCTTTTGACTTCATCTCCAAATCTTCTGGTCCAAGAAAACTTATTCCGAAGATTTTATTCCGTTTGGACTCCATTTAATATTCCTTATCTGCAATACTCAAAAACAAGGAAAAAACAAAAACTAGCACTAGGCTCTAGATTAATAGGTTAGTCCCAAAAATAATATAAAATAGCATATTAATGCATATTAAACATCCAAAACAGATAATATAATAGCATGGAACAATCAAAAATTCTAGATACGTTGGAGACGTATCAAGCGTCCCCAAGCTTAATTCCTACTCATCCTTGAGTAGGTAAATGATAAGAATAGAATTTTGTTGTGGAATGCTACCTAACATATTTATCCATGTAATGTTCTTTATTGTGGCATGCATATTCAGATCCGTAAGATTCAAAATAATAGTCTAATATTGACAGAAAAACAGTAATACTTCGAGCACACCAACAAGGCAATCATGTCCTTTCAAAATAACATGGCCTTAGAAAGTTATCCCTACAAAATCATATGGTCTGGCTATGCTCCATCTTCCCCACACAAAGTATCTAAATCATGCACAACCCCGATTAACAAGTCAAGTAATTGTTTCACACTTTTGGTGTTCTCAAACCTTTTCAACTCTCACACAATACATGAGCGTGAGCCATGGATAGAGCACTATAGGTGGAACAGAATATGGAGGAGGTTGCAAGGAAAAAAGGGAGAAGATAGTCTCACATCAACTAGGCGTATCAACAGGCTATGGATATGCCCATCGATAGATATCAATGTGAGTTAGTAGGGATTGCCATGCAAAAAATGCACTTAGAGCTATAAGTGTATGAAACCTCAGAAAGAAAACTAAGTGGTCGTGCAAGATGAATATCCACTAGTTATATGAAAGTGACAAAATAGGAGACTCTCTATCATGAAGATCATGGTGCTACTTTGAAGCACAACTGTCGAAAAAGATAGTAGCAATTGTCCCTTCTCTCTTTGTCTCATTTTTTTATTTTGGTGGGCATATTTGGCCTCTTTTTTTTATTTGGGCTTCGCTAGCCTCTTTTATTTTTTGTAAAGTCCGAATACTCCTAATTTGTGAGGGAGTCATGGCTTCCATCATCATTTTCTCACACGTGACAATGCTATATTAATGAAAATCATCACACTTTTATTTAGTTACAACTCGATTCCTAAAACAAAACATGACTCTATATGCAAGATGAAGTGATGGTGCATGTCATGAAAAACTGAATGGTGGAAGTTGCATGGAAATATATCTCAGAATGGCTATGGAAATGCCATAATAGGTAGATATGGTGGCTATTTTGAGGAAGGAGGGTTTGATGTACCAGTGAAAGTTGGGCGGTACTAGAGAGGCTAGCAAAGGTGGAAGGGTGAGAGTGCATATAATCCATGGACTCAACATTAGTCATAAAGAACTCACATACTTATTGCGAAAGTCTATTAGTTATCAAAATAAGCATTAGACGCATGCTCCTAGGGGAGAGGTTGGTAGGAGTTAACCATCGCGTGCTCCCGACCCTCACACAAAGGTTGACAATCATTAAACAAATCATGCTCCGACTTCATTACATAACGGTTCACCATACGTGCATGCTACGGGAATCACAAAATTTAACACAAGTATCTATTCCAATTCACAACTACTCACTAGCATGACTCTCGTATTACCATCTCTATTATCTCAAAACTATATGCAAGGAGTCAAACTTCTCATAGTATTCAATGCACTTAATATGAAAGTTTTTATTATATCCCTCTTGGATGCCCATTATATTAGGACTAAATTCATAACCTAAACAAATTACCATGCTGTTTTAAGAAACTCTCAAAATAATTTAAGTGAAGTACGAGAGTTCAATAATTTCTATAAAATATAACACCACCATCCTCTAAAAAGATATAAGTGAAGCACTAGAGCAACATTGGCTAGCTCAAAAGATATAAGTGAAGCTCATAGAGTATTCTAATAAATTGACGATTCAGCGTGTCTCTCTAAAAAGATGTGTGCAGCAAGGATGATTGTGGCAAACTAAAAATCAAAGACTCATATCATACAAGATGCTCCAAGCAAAACACATATCATGTGGTGAATAAAAACATAGTCTCAAGTAAATTTACCGATGGATTGAAGACGAAAGAGGGGATGCCTTCTGGAGCATCCCCAAGCTTAGGATTTTTGGTATCCTAGAATATGGTTTGGTGTGCCTTGGGTATCCCAAAGCTTAGGCTCTTGCCACTCCTTATTCCATATTCCATCAAATCTTCACCCAAAACTTGAAAACTTCACAACAGAAAACTCAACAGAAAACTCATGAGATCCGTTAGTATAAGAAAAATAAATCACCACTTTAGCTACTATTGTGAACTCATTATTTATTTATATTTGTGTAGTACCTACTGTATTATAACTTCTCCATGGTTCATACCCCCCGGTACAACCCATAGATACATCAAAATAAGCAAACAACACAAAGTAAACAGAATCTGTCAAAAAACAGAACAATCTGGAGAAATCTGTAGACTTTGAATACTTTTGAAACTCTAAAATTCTGAAACATTAGAAAAATTAGGGAAATTTGTATATAAATCTTGTGTAAAAATTTCATATCAAAATCACGTTCTAGTGAATTTACTAAATTCCTGGACTAAGAGCAAAACTTTCTGTTAATCAGCAAAATCAAATTGCAAACACCGTAGACCATCCCAAAGGTCTTACTTGGATCAAACACTAATTTAAACACGATAACACAATTATTACAGAAGTAATAATGTTCAAAACACACCAAAATAGAAACAAATAACAGAAAGCAAAATAAAATTGGGTTGCCTCCCAACAAGAGCTATTGTTTAACGCCCCTAGCTAGGCATAATGATTTCAATGATGCTCACATAAAAATTAGTAAACATTCAAGAGATCATCATGAATCTCATGAGAAGAACATTTAATTCTAACCCAGTTCCTATGCATAGGGATTTGGTAATCCAACAATTTATGGGAACAAGAATCAACTAGCATAGGAAGGCAAAACAAGCATAAGTTCAAAACTTTAAACACATAGAGAGGAATCTTGATATTGTTGCAATATCTACAACCATATGTTCCTCCCTCATAATAAATTTTCGTAGCATCATGAAAGAATCTCACAATATATCTATCACACAAAGCATTCTTTTCATGATCAATTATAACATACGTGTCATCACCAAAACTTGTGGAACAAAAAATATCATCTTCATCAAGCATAGCATCCCAAGCTTGTGGTTTTGCATATCATTAGCATCATGGATATTTAGAGAATTCATACTAACAACATGGAAATTATGCTTTTCATTCAAGAAACTATCATGAAACACCTTATAAATTTCTTCTTTCAACACTTCATCAAAAATTTCAGATTCATGATTTTCAAACAAAACTTCATAGAGATAATCAAGTGCACTCAACTCACTAGCAATTGGTTCATCATAATTTGGTATTTTGAAAATATTAGCAAGTGGATGAGGATCCATATCAATAGATTTTTAGCAAGAAAAGATTCAAGCAAATAGAAGGCACATGGCAACACAAGCAAACAAAAGATCTTCCAAGAAAAAGGCAAACGAGAAAGAGAGGGCGAATAAAACGGAAAATTGGTGAAGTGGGGGAGAGGAATACAAGAGGCAAAAGGCAGATAATTTAAATGCAAGAGATGAGTTTGTGATGGGTAGTTGGTAGGCTTGATGTGTATCCTCCCCAGCAACGGCGCCAGAAATTGGCAAGTTGACGGGAGAGTTCTTATCCTGACTTGCTATGTATCTCCCCGGCAACGGCGCCAGAAATCCTTCTTGCCACTTCTTGAGCATGCGTTGGTTTCCGTGAAGAGGAACGAGTGATGCAGCAAAGTAGATAAGTATTTACCTCGGTTGTTCAGAACCAAGGTATCAACCCAGTAGAATACAAGCAAGTCCCCAATAGATGTACCTACACAAAGAATCAGACACTTGCACCCAATGCTATAAAGGGGTTGTCAATCCCTTCACGGTTACTTGCAAGGATGAGATCTGATAGAGATAGATAGAATAGATTGCTTGAACAGAAAGTAAAACAAAAGGTAAAAATAATGCAGCAAGGTATTTTTGGTATTTTTGGATTTAGATCTGAAAGTATAAGATGGAAAATAGACCTGTGGGCCATAGGTTTCACTAGAGGCTTCTCTCATGATGGCTAGTATTACGATGGGTGGACAAATTACTGTTGAGCAATTGATAGGAAAGTGAATAATTATGAAGATATACAAGTCAATTATTATGCATATAGGCATCACGTCTGTGTCAAGTAGACTGAAACAATTCTGGATCTACTACCATTACTCCATGCATCGACCGACTCCTGCCTGCATCTAGAGTATTCAGTTCATGAAGAACATAGTAACGCATTAGGTAAGATGACATGATGTAGAGGGATAAACTCAAGAAATATGATGAAAACTCCATCTTTTAATCCTTGGTGGCAACAATATAATATGTGCCTCGCTACCCCTACTTTGTCACTGGGTGAGGACACCGCAAGATTGAACCCAAAACTAAGCACTTCTCTTATTGCAAGAATTACCAATCTAGTTGGCCAAACCAAACCAATAACTCGAAGAGAATTGCAAAGATATGAAATCATGCATATAAGAATTCATAAAATACTCAAATAATATTCATAGATAATCTGAACATAAACCCACAATTCATCGGATCTCGACAAACACACCGCAAAAGAGTATTACATCGGATAGATCTCCATGAAGATCATGAAGAACATGGTATTGAAGATCAAAGAGAGAGAAGAAGCCATCTAACTACTAGCTATGGACCTGAAGGTCTGTGGTGAACTACTCACTCATCATCGAAGGGGCAATGGAGTTGATGTAGATGCCCTCCGTGATCGAATCCCCCTCCGGCAGATTACCGAAAAAGGCTCCAAGATTGGATCTCACGGGAATCGAGGCTCCTGTCGGTTGAAAAGTGTTTTAGTGGCTCTCTTTGGTATACAAGGAATATTTTTGAATTTATAGGCCAAGAAATAGGGTTAGGGGAGCTGCCGTGGGCCCACAAGCCAGGGGGGTGCGCCCCCCTAGGGTGCTCCCCTCTGGCTTGTGGCCACACGGCTGCTCTCTTGACTTCATCTCCAAGTCTTGTGGGTTGCTTTTGGTCCAAGAAAAATTATTTCGAAGATTTTATTCCGTTAGGACTCCGTTTAATATTCCTTATCTGCAATACTCAAAAACAAGGAAAAAACAAAAACTGGCACTAGGATCTAGATTAATAGGTTAGTCCCGAAAATAATATAAAATAGCATATTAACGAATATAAAATATCCAAAACAGATAATATAATAGCATGAAACAATCAAAAAATTATAGATACGCTGGAGACGTATTAGCACGTATGAGCATTTTGTTCACCAATCAATACCTTCCCCCTTTTAATAGTATTGGCTTTCCTATGGACTCAAAGTGATCTCTCACAAAGTAAAATGAAGAGTCCTCTTGCTTGAAGCTTGGAAAATGCTATTCCTTCTTCTTCTTCTTCATGGGGATACTCTCCACACTCCTTTTGCCAACCCATATATCTCGATGGACTTTATCTGAAATAGACTCGATGAAAGTATTAGTCCAAGAGATAATGTATGTTGTCATGAATTATCAAAACCACCAAGGGAGCATATTGTGCTTTCAAACGGTACTCCGAGTGCTCCTCACACAAAGGGTTCATCAAGTGCTTCTTCATGTTTTTGTGATATAGCATGAATAGAACTTGAGGTGAGAAAGCACAGATAGACAGAAGGGGTCCTAGGCATTCTTGTATATCCAATTGGCAAAAGAAAAACAAAAGCCAAATAGCTACAATTGGATATCCTCGAATGAGTAAAGATATGCATACCAACATGCTCACACAATAAGATATCCAATGAAATCATTACAAATATTCACAAACATTCTAGCATCTATCAAGCGCTTTGGCGATAACGTAGTCATCTATATATGAGTATATTGACGTAGGATCCAAGTAAGAATACTTGATCATAGGTCATACTCATCATTTAAGCATGAGTGGGGTTACCACTTTTACATAAAGCTTGTTAATATTGTCACATTCTAAGATATACTTTGACTCAAGTCTGAGAGTAAATCTCCCCCTTGATGTGACATCCCCCCTAAGAGGGATAAACTAACCTTGAGTTTTGCCGTAGAAGACTTCATGTGGGTGATGTAGTAATGGATTCTCATAGTAGATGAAGATCATCTTGATTTGGGAACAATCCTTTTTGTTTCTTACTCTCCTCACCTAAATGGGTTAGTCCCAAACACAAGAGACAAATACAAGGATATCTATGGACATGGAGTGCAAAGCATACATGATGATGTCCACGGATTCATTAATTACCTTGCCCCTTGATTACCTTTGAGGGAATGTGTGACTCCTTGAACTATTTCATGAAGTTGATATTGATTGCAACTAGTTCTTGCCAATAATTAATATGCGTGAATTTCATTGGCGGAGTCACCCCTCAAGAACTACCCTAGTTCTTCTTCTTGGGGACCCACATCAAGTTGATGGGAATCCTTGTTGTTGAAGTATCACTTGTAGAAGTTGAACTTGTATAAGCCTTGGGAACCCACTTGACCAAAGGTTGGGATTCATCTTCATATGAGTCAATCTCCTCTTGAAGCTTGTCCTTGCCGTTGAGATGGTGATCTTGTGGTGGAAGGTCATCTTGAGATTTAGTTCCCTTGGGAAGAGTATGTTCATGCTTCTCCCTTTGAGGAACAAACCTGGGCTTGGTGTATGGACCTTATTCCCATTCAACTCCATTTGCGTTGAAGTAGCCAATGCCATGGTTCTTCCGGTATCCTCCATGCTTGCGTACAACTTCCTCAAATTGCTTACATCCGGCAAAACTTTTGTAGATACCTTTCTCTATAATCCCTTTCAATAGTTCATTTTCTTTCTCAAGTGTAACTTGGCTAAGAGAGTCGTTAGCGGGTTCAATTATAGCTGGCTAAATGGGCTGGGCTAATCAGGCCATGCCGCGAGCATGCTGGCACGGCCCGCCATGGGCTAGGCACGACACGATCATAAATGGGCCGGGCCCGACACGTGGCACGCCTTGGGCCGTGGCTGGGCCTGGAGCCTAGGAACGCAGGATGTCACGGTACGACCCGTTTATTTTTTATGTATTTTCCTATTTTTTTAAATATATATATCTTAAATACGACCCAATAGGCCTAAAAATAAGCCCATCAGACCAAAAATGTGAAGCCCAACGTGCTAAACAGGACGTGCTTGGGCCTAGAGGCGCATCACGTGGGCCGGCACGGCATGGCCCGATTGCTAAACGTACCCCGGCGGGCCGTGCCGTGCCAGGCCCGTTTAGCACGGGTCGTGCTCTGTGCCAGGCCGTGCCGCCCGTTTGGACAGGTATGGAATCAATAGAACTACTAGAAGCAATATCATTGGATTTATCATTTTTTATTGCTACTAGTTGAAGAACCTTTCTTGCCTTTGTTACTAGTTTGCTTAGCCTTAACTTGTGGAATGAATGTAGAAAAGAGAAGTCGTTTGGCTAGATAAGAGGAAGTCTTCTTTCGAAGATAGTCATTGATAGATTTAAGGAATTCATGCTCTTGCTCCAAATTGAGCTTCTCGAAGTGGAGCTTCTCATGTGTCCTTACAAGCTCTCTATGATCTTGTAGAGTAGACTCGTGGGCTAACTTAAGAGTGTCTAGTTCTTGAGTTAGTCGCTCTATTTCCAACTTATCATCAGCACATGACTTATCACTAGATTTGTCAAATAGCAAGTCATCATTGCCTAGTACGTCATCCTCATCACTATTGAAATTAAGATACTCGGGGCATGATACCTTGGGGCACTTAGCCATGAAGAAATTTCCAATCCCTTCATTTGGTGAATCAAATATGTCGTGGGAGTTGGAGGAAACGAGTGCAAGTCCGGCAACGCCTTCATCTTGACTATATTCGGAGTTGGAATGATAGCTTCTCTCAGACTGGTGGTCGGATTCGGAGCCGGAAACCCATTCGCCAACATGAGCTTGATGTCTTATTCTTGAGTAGCTCTTGGTGTACTTGTCCTTCTTCTCCGAGTCCTTACTTCTCCTTGAGGGTCTTTGTTCATAACGATCATCTCTACTCCTTCTCTCTCTTCGAGGTGACTCATCTCTTGAGCTCTTTCTTCTAGGCGACTCTTCCCTTCTTTTGTGGGGGGCCATGCACTCATTGGAGTAGTGTCTAGGCCTTCCACAATTGTAACAATTTTGGTCACGACTAGATGAACGCTTTTCTTCATATTTTGAGTTGGAGTTCCTCTCTTTGACTCTACTCTTGTAGAACTTGTTGAATTTCTTGACCATGAGGCTTATCTATTCATTAGTGACAAGGTTGTCGCTTGAAGTAGTGGGAGCATCACTTGTAGATTTGTAAGCACCGCTAGACTTGTTGTGAAGCCCTTCCATGTCTTTGAGTGACATCACATGAGGAACAATCCTTCCAATCACTTCCATAGGCTTGAGATCTTTGTAGTTTGGCATCATTTGGATTAAGGTGCACACGGTGTCATACTTTCCATCCACAGCTCTAAGTATCTTATTGATGATGAATTTTCGGTCATTTCTGTGCTTCCTAAGCCGGTAATCTCATTGGTAATGAGAGCTAGCCTAGAGTACATCTCTGTGACTCCTTCACCATCCTTCATCTTGAACTTGACAAGCTGACTTTGAAGCACATCCAACTTAGATTCTCTAATGGAATCGCTACCTTCGTGTATATCAACCAAATTATCCCAAATTTCCTTTGCATTCTCAAGACAGCTGATTTTGTTGAATTCTTCGGGGCATCAGAAGTTGAAAATAATGTCACATGCTTGAGTATTTTATTGCAACATCTTCAATTCTTCCGGTGTAGCTTCACGATCCGGTTCCTTTCCATCACCAAGGAATTCACCTTGCAAGCCAACATGAACAACAACCCAAACGGCAGGGTTATGACCAAGAATATGCATTTTCATCTTATGCTTCCAACTAGCAAAGTTTGTACCATCAAAGTAAGGACCTCTACAATGATAATTTCCCTCGCTAGATGCCATACTCTCCTAGGTTGTGAAACCAATACAATGGATACCAAAGCTCTGATACCACTTATAGGATCGAAAGTAGGTCTAGAGGGGGGGGGGTGATTAGACTACTTAACCAAATAAAAGTTCTACCTTTTCCCAATTTTAGTTGTGGGGAGATTTTAACAATGATAGCAGGTCAACCACACCCTACACATGCATGTGTACGAGTATAGCAGCGGAAAGTAAAGTCAAGCACATGTAATAGAGGTAAGGTTAGAAGATCAAACACAATTGTAGACACGAAGATTTTTCCCGTGGTTCCGATAGGTGGCTCTATCGTACATCCATGTGTATGGAGTCTTCAACCCACAGAGGGTAATGGTCGCGAGAGTCCACAAAGGGCTCCACCCATAAGGGTCCATGTTGGGGATATAACTCCGTCGTATGACCTGCATAGGAGGGGCCGAGTCACCAGCTCGCGGCTCATATGTAAGGTTCTAAGTGGGCCTGAAGGTTGAAGACAAGCCTAGAGGCGACTCGGTAGGTGGGCTGGATGGAGGCCTAGAGCTGGAAGACGACGCGAGACTCGGGTGAGTGAGGCGCTCGGAAGATGGCTTGACAAAGAAGGCAAGACGACTTAGAGACAAGATCAGATACTTAACATAACCCGTTCTGGACTCTTGTAAGCCCAGGGCCTCGACCTACTTATATAAAGGCGAGTCCTTGTGGCGGCTTAGGGTACGAAACAATTTGTTGAGAACTAGGTCAAGCAAATCTGCTCCCTTGCAATCGATATCCAATCAATACAACACAAAGCATGATGTAGGCTGTTACGTCTTTCCAAGGGGCCAAACCTGGGTAAACCCTTGTCTCTCGTCCCGATCAACCCCTTCGAGCTCACTGCAATAGTGATGGCCTCGAAGCTAAGTCCTCTCACTATAACATCTGCCATGAAAAAACCACGATAGTCGGCGCCCACCGTGGGGCTAGTGCGCCATGGTGTTGAGTTCTCGAAGGGATCTTTCCTAGGGATTGAGGATATGTCGTCGGCAGGATGACTAATATTCGCCACGGCTAGCTCTACATCAATGACGCTGGCTGGGGCCCCGACGTCGACTCAATCGAGTACGGGTACAGGGTCCCCTTTGGTGGAATTCACGTTTTCATTGGAAAGATTGGCGGATCTGAGCCCGGGCCGGACATCTGCACCAACCTCGTCGAGCCGACCCGGCGTACACAACCCGCCCGTGTTCAACCCGGGCGGAGGAGCGTCTTCGTTGGCTTCACGCGAGACGGGGATACCCTTATCCTCTCAGATGACGGGTCCTCAAGTGGAGAGGCGGAGTCGATCTACCAGCTTCATGACGGTGGTCTCGGGGGTTATGCCGATGGCAACAGTATTCCAGAGCCCTATGACCCGCCAAGCCGAGCCGCCATCTTTATGGAAGGCATGACGCCGGCTCTCAACAACACGACGTCTAGAGCAGCGGAAGGAGCCGCCCTGCCAGGTGCCGGGTCATCCAGGATGCCGACTCAAGTTTTGCTGGAACTGATGGAGAAGCTGACAACCTTGATGGGTACCGAGGTCATTGTCGGCGTTCTGGGAACGGGTGTACCCAGTCCTGCCTGCCTGCGGCCCAGGGCATGGCCCACTTCGTCTGCCAGGCATGACCTGACGCGACATCTCTCAAGACAAGGCCCTCGTGAGGACTCGGGGCTCACGAGGAGGAGCAGCATCAAGACCCTCGGGGAGGGACCTCCTCATCCCCTCTCCTGAGCAGCGGAGATCTCTATGCAAGGTCCGGCCTCAGGAGTCAAGGATGACGCAGGGAAGGACAGGCAAGCGCCAGCATGCCAGGAGACACCATTTACTCTTTGGTGCAAAGGGAGCAAGG
The DNA here is from genome assembly GCA_022496015.1 of Hordeum marinum. Taxonomy (NCBI): domain Eukaryota; kingdom Viridiplantae; phylum Streptophyta; class Magnoliopsida; order Poales; family Poaceae; genus Hordeum; species Hordeum marinum. The sequence continues at coordinate 121,743,699 of CM039673.1, read as the reverse complement.
ACGTACGCGGGTTCCCAAAGCACCACCCAAAGGTTTCCGTTCTGATGCAACAAGACCACGACTGCTAGCCCCGCAGGGCGGATGTCATTGCCGAGCCCACCACTCCATCACCAACAACTACTTTGCAGGCGGAGACCGCCTTTGGACAGGGTGCGGAGTACTCCTGTCCCTTCAAAATTGGCCGTTGTGGGATTCCTTCCCGCCATTGAGATAAGGGAAGAGGAACCGGGCACCGCTATATATGGAAGCTAGGATACATCATAGAGGAGAGTTCCAATCAAGCACTTAGCCACCCCACTCTCCATCGTCGGGCAAAGAGCCAAGAACACACCTTGAGCGCCCTCGCGAGGCTCAAGCCCACTGTACTAGTTCATCACCAAAACCTCCACAAGAGGCAATCCACCAAAGTAGGAGTAGGGTATTACACTTCATAGCGGCCCAAACCTAGGTAAACTGTCGTGTTCATCTTCTTCCTCATCATCGAACGAGTTTGCCGTTGTGTCCATCGAGTAGCGAGCTAGGTTGGGTGTCGCCACGGGGAAGCCTTCACACACGCCCTGTGTTCGAACCTTAAGGGTTTTGCGGAGCCCAAAATCTGACATTTGGCGCGCCAGGTAGGGGCATGTCGAAGCCTGCCTTGGGCCTCACCTCGCCTCTGCTCGTCGCGCTCATGACAAAGGGACGGCAGGCCAGGGCCGAACGCCGAGCTCCCCGCATAGCACGAGCGGTTCTGGCGGGCCTCCAAGCATCGTGCCGCCGCTCCGCAGGCAGGTGCCTCCATCATCCAGACCCTTAATGGGATTCCTTCGAGCAGTAGAATGGGGTAGGAAATAACAACCTGGACAATGGCAGAAAGAGAAAGAACTCGAATGACGGGTCAGATCTGGTTGCCAACACGAGCACTCGGAACAATCGTGCTAAAGGCAACGGTAAGCCGCCTTTTATCAAGGCTAAAACCCCCTTTAATATAGAGGCACTTATCAACAAACCTTGCCCAGAGCATAGTCAACCCGGCAAGCCATCTGGTCATGCTTGGAGGGATTGTTATATCATGTGGAGTTCCGGAACTACAACCTTAATCAGCATCATGGTAACGGCAATGGACCATCTGGCGGGTTAGGATCCGGCTCTCATGGGTGAGACTTCAGTGGAGGCGGCTCAAGTTCAGGTTATCAGGGGCAAGGTAATCAAGGTGGTCACCATCAGCAGCCTCGCAATGATGGTCAACAGCAAAACAACCAGTCAGGATATCAGAGTAACCTGAAGCATCTTAATGGAGGCCGGTATCACATTTTTAGCACAAGTCTAGAGAAACGGGATCAGAAGTTATAAAAGAGGACGGTTCACACCGCAACGCTGTCTCTTCCATGATATTTGTAGTGGTCCGAGCATACGATATCATGGAGCAGAGAGGATCATCCGCCACGGGTTGATAACCCGAGACACTTGGCACTTGTGGTGGCCCCTCAGGTGGAAGGCTATAAATTCACCAAGGTAGTGATGGACGGTGGCAACAACACCAACATCTTATACTATGTCACCTGCCGGATGGAGCTGACCGACAAAGCTCTTCAGCCGTCATCTACCATTTTCCATGGTGTCGTGTCGGGCAAGTCTGCTTATCCAGTAGGAAAGATTGTGCTCGAGGTAGCATTTGGTGATGACAATAATTACAGGGTGGAAACTTTGTGGTTCGAAGTAGTCAAAATTAAGAGCCCATAGCATGCCCTGTTTGGAAGGCTGACTTTAGCTGAATTTATGGCCAACCCTGTTATGTCTACTTGCATCTCAAGATGCCGGCTCTGAAAGGGACGATCACGATGCATAGTGATCGGAAGATTGCTCTTGAGTGTGAGGAAGGTGATGTTGCATATGCGGAGACAGGTTGTGCTGAGGCGGAGCTCAAGTTTTTTAGAGATAATGTTGACCTGGTGGATATGGCTCCGTTGAAAAAGCCCAACACAGAGTCTGAGCCGCCCCTAAAGTTTGTAGTAGAAGATACCAAGTTGGTGGATTTTTCTCCCGGCGACTCATCGAAGCAGTTCACTATTATGGGTAACATGGACCATGCATAGGAAAGCGCGCTCATCGAATTCATCCATGAGAATCGGGACATCTTTGCATAGAAACCTTCTGACATGCTGGGTGTATTGAGAGAATTCGTTGAGGACCACCTTAATGTGGATCCTAAGTTTAAGCTAGTCAAGCAATTTCTTCGTCATTTCAATGAGGAGCGACGCAAAGCTATTGGGGAAGAGATAGCCTGGCTCTTAGCAGCAGGGTTTGTCATGGAGGTTTTTTCACCCGGAGTCGTTGGCTAATCCAGTGCTCGTATTTAAGAAGAATGACACGTGGCACATGTGTGTGTATTACAAAGATCCCAACAAGGCTTGTCTGGTTGATCCGTTTTCTCTCCCTCGCATTGACTAGATCATTGACGCCACGGCGGGTTGTGAGAGTTTATGTTTCTTGGATGTTTATTCAGGTTACAATTAGATTAAGATGGCAGTTAAAGACCAAGAGAAGACATCCTTCATCACGCCTTTTGGATCTTTCTACTATGTGTCCATGCCCTTTGGACTTAAAAGTGCACATGCGACTTATCAACATTGTGTACAAAACTTTCTTCATAATCAGATTGGGCACAATGTTCATGCTTATGTGGATGATATTGTGGTCAAGTCAAGGAAGAAGGAGACTTTGTTTGACGATTTGAAGGAGACTTTTGATAATCTGTGGGTTTAGAAGATGATGCTTAATCCGGCTAAATGTTTCTTTGGTGTCCCTGCAGGCAAGCTCCTGGGTTTTCTGGTTTCAGTAATGGGGATGGAAGCTAACCCGGATAAAATAAAGGCCATCACCTCATTGTCTAAGCCGGCTTATGTAAATGATGTCTAGCTCTTGGCGGGTCGTATCACCGCCTTAAGCCGGTTCATAAGCTGACGGGGCGAGAAGGCTATCCCTTTATATCATATGATGAAGAAGACAAATGATTTTGTCTGGAGTGATGTTGCCGATGAGTCATTTGAAGCGCTCAAAAAACAATTAGTTAAGCCGCCGATTTTGGCCGCTCCTGCGGAGAAGGAACCACTGCTCTTGTATGTGGCGGCTAATAACAGGGTCGTCAGTGTTGTAGTTGTTGTGGAGCGCAAGGAGGCAGGGAAAGAGTATCCAGTTCAGAGGCCGGTTTACAATGCTAGTGAGGTGTTAATAGAGTCTAAGCAGAGATACCCGCATTGGCAAAAGTTGATATATGGAGTGTTCATGGCAAATCGCAAGTTGAAGCATTATTTCCTTGGGAATCCAATCACGGTGGTTATTTATGCTCCTTTGGGAGATATCATTCAAAATAGAGAGGCCACCGACAGGATTGCTAAGTGGGCACTCGAGCTTGGGCCTCTTAATTTGAAGTATGTGCCTCGAACGACTGTCAAGTCTCAAGCCTTGGTGGATTTCATAAACGACTGGATGGAGTACCAGGCGTCTGAGGAGAAGCCGAATAATACATACTGGACAATTCACTTTGATTGATCCAAGCAGTTGGAAGGATCGGGGGTTGGAGTTGTTTTCACTTCCCCTAGAGGTGACAAGTTTTGGTATGTGTTAAGTCTAATGTTTCCTTGTACTAACAATGCAGTTGAGTATGAGGCTTTACTCCATGGTCTCATGGAGTTCCTCCGCCCGCTAGAACACGAGCTCTTTGTAATGTCAGATAGTATGTATATCAATGAACTTGATAATGTCCCTTTTTCCATTGCGATAGATCGTTGGAAGTCAATAATACCACAACATAGATCCGTAGTTGCCCCCTTTGCTGTCTTCAAACGATGTTGGTTCTCCTGTTCGTCGCTAGGCTTAGAATAAACCCGCTTTTTCTATGCTTTGTAGATCCACAATTATATAGAAAGTCTGTGAAACATGTTTTCCACACTTAGCAACTTTTACTTCGTCCTTGCAAATATAACTCGCCAGTGAACTTCCGACTCTCGCCTAACCTGCTCCGACGACTTAGCTTTGTAGAACTTAGATGTCTTCAGCCGCCCTTAGTTGTCTGTCACCTTTTAACTTGCCACACATTTTTACCTTGCACAGCTTTAAGACGCCACCATGCCTCGTGCGTCCAATTCTTGTAACTGGGTCGGCTCTGCCGTTACCGAAGAGTTCTTGACGGATTTCATAGACACAGGGTCCTTACCAGCCAACGATGTCATCCATTGGTGGGTTCCAGCCAATGAAAAGAAACCCATTCCTAAAGAGGGCTAAGTAGTTGTTTTCGCGGATCACCTTGTACGCGGTTTCAGCCCGCCCGACTCAAAATTCTTCCAAGACGCCCTTCATTTCTTTAAGATGCGCCCTCAAGACATCGCCCCAAACTCCGTCTCAAACATGTGAAACTTCCAAATCCTTTGTGAAGTTTACTTGCAAGAAGATCCGTCCGTTGGTCTTTTCCGTGGGTTTTTCTACGCAAACCGCCAGACGGAGGTAAAAGCTGGTCCAACCTTAGACCTTGGCGGAATCTCAATTCAAAGAAGACGGGACGTGACCTTTCCAGCTGTTCGGATGCCAAGTCATCCCAAGGACTGGAATAAAACTTGGTTTTACTGCAAAGACACCTCTCCAGAGGGAGAGCATTCCTTGCCCGGTTATCGTCAATCCCGGCTCAAAACAACGACCGAGCTCCCTGACCGGCTGTCAGCCTATCGACGGGCTAAGTACGCTTCGGCTCACGCAAAAATCAAGGCCCTTATGGCCAACGGTCTGACAGGGATGGATCTGGCCCGCTGCTGGATTTCTTGGAGAGTTATGCCTCTAAGCCGGCGAAGCTGCCTCATGTGCGAGTATACGGGTGATAATAATGACGCCCTTTGCCTTAATCCAACCACGTTGTCAGAAGATAACATCATGGCCGCCATCAACAGTCTTGTACATCAATCTCAAGGATCTTGCCGTGCCACCGGGTTAGCACCTTTCTGCACCGCAAACCCGTCGCCAGATGCAAGGACGACGCTCGATCTCCTTACTTTTGTGTTAGCTATCTGTATATACTTTGCAATCTTTTGACCTCTTTCGACGGCTTTTACTTTCAGGCCAATTCCAACTTCTGGAAAAAGAAATACATTCCTCCTCCAAAGAAATCAAAGGAGAAAGCCTGTGACAGCCCAAGTGCTGCCCCTACCTTTTATGGCATGTAACCTATGTGAACCTTGTCATGTGATGAATGTATTTGAGTTTCTCCTTGCCATGTTGTTGTCTCATGCATTCATGCATCTTGCATCATGCATATCATCATCATGTCATGCATATGGTTCTTATGGTGTGCTACCTTGTGAACTTGTTGGAGTGGTGAGTACCTCTTGTGTGGGTTGTGGATGTGTGTGCAAGAGTGGGATCAAATCCTTTCCCCCTCTCTTATTATTTAAAACAAACCAACCTATAACCTTTTATTCCGTTATTATTCTTCAACATAATTAACTTGTTGATACATTAATGTAGTAGTAGTATTTTGAGTCCACGTGTGATGTTCTTTTGGTGTTTTGAGCTTTGTGAGTTGGGGTCTAAAAATAACAAGGCATGTTGTTTTATAAAAGCTATTTAATTCAATTGCTCTAAAAATCAACTAGCTAATTTTATAGAATAGGTCTTATTTCCTTGTGTGTAAAAAGTATTTTTTTTGTTTTGTCAACATTCCTTTCATTTACTCTGGGTTTTTTGTTTTGTTTTCTTTATTTAAATATAAGTTAACCCTATTGTTCCTGTGTGAGAGAGAGCAGTGGGCTTCTTGTCCTCCCCCACGTGGCCCAGTAGCAGTTCCCGCAGCCTGCAGCCCACCAGAGAGCGTTTGTCGTCGTCCTCATATACGAAAAATCTAGAGCGTTGCGTCGCCGTCTCTGCTGATTTGATGCCTGTCGACGCCCCCAGAGCCCGATATAAGGTGTCCTCCGTGCCCTAGCAAGTCCCCTTGCCCCATTCCTCCCTCTCCCTCGCCGAGCCGCCAGGTAAGGTAGCCATGCTCCTTGCCATCACCATGCTCCCGATGCCCCGAACGAGCGCAAGCATGAGCTCGGGGTGACTCTTCCGTCGCCCCTCATCGCTCTCTGGTTCCGTGTGTACGTCGCCAGGGGGAGTCCCTTCTTCCTCGACGTCCCCGAGAGCACCAAGGTCCAGATCGGTGCTGGACTCGCCCCTGTCTTCTTCGCCTTCTCGGACCAGGGAGCGGCTTCGTTTCTTCACCGGCCGCAACGACGTCTCCGTCCCCTCCCGGCCACACCTGCTTGTCCAGTGGACACCAGGTGAGCTGCAGGTCCTCCCTACCCCTTCTCGTCGTGCATCATTCGCGGTAGAGGTCGTGTTGGTCGTGTCAACGTCGTGCTCCCGGTGCTCTGTAAAGCCTGGTCTTTTATTTGCAGTAGCTAGTGTGTGTGCGTTGGTGCTGGAGGAAGCCCTCCGTCGCAACCCGTTGTCGTGCGTGTGTTGCCCCTTTCCTGTTATGTAGCCCCGCGCGCTTAGGGTCGCCTCGCCGCCGCTGTCGGTTGCCGCTGCCTGAGGTCTCTATCGTTGTCGCTGGCAGGTTGTGCAGCCCCGCGTTTCGTCCCGCTAGCGCAAGGAACGAGCGTCCCACAGGATCCCGAAGCCCCGCCGCATCTCGCAGGCCCCGGTGGTCGCCGGAGTTACCGCCAGCGTCGCCCTCTTCTCGTTTGACCGAGGTAGGAGAAGGCCGTTTTGGTCAGGTCTTTAGGTGTTCTCCCCCTCTCCAAGCATATGCGCGCGCGAAGCACAGTGGTTGGGTACCCGGGCGACGACCAGCCGGTCGTGGGATCGAATCCCAGGCCCCTTTTGTTTTCCTGGGTTTTTAATTGGCTGAGTGTGGTGTGTGGGTGTTCGGATCCGGCGTTGTGGCCGGATCCCGTGTGATGTGCGTGTGTGATGCGGATCCAGTGCGGCTGTGTGCCGGATCCTATGTGTTTGTGTAGTGCAGTGTGTGTGTGTGTGGCAGAGTGTATGTGTGTGTGTAGTGTAGTGTGTGCATGACAAGTGGGCTTCGCCCCCACTTGACATCCACTAGGGGACCCTGGTGAGTATGCCAGGTGGGTCCCCCTGGCATTGTTGTTTTCTTCTTATTTTTTATTGTTTTATTGCTTAATTTGTTTTATTAGGTTATTTCCAATTATAGTAATATTTCCAATTCTGGATATGATCATTTATGCTCATGTGCTTTTTAGGTAAGTTTTCACTTATAGGAATGGGTGATGTTTTGCTATCTCAAGTTTTGCCATGATGCTTCATGTGAACATATGAGTATGATACATGAATTTGGGGTAGAAAAATCTCAGGAATCCATTGGTGCAACTTGTTTGGGCATTTGAGCAAGTTTTTCAAAATGTCATTTTGTCCCAAAGTGTCATCTTGTCATTTTTGTTATATTTAATCCATGCCTGCTATGATAGTTGCGCCAACATGTAAATGGTAGGTATTGATCTGTAGTATGCCATGGTATTTATTTTTGTCTTGATAAACTTGCATACTAGTGGGGACCATGCTCTAAAGTAGCCACTAAAATGTTGCTGTTTTCAAACATGTTAAATAATTCTAAGTCTGAGAATCTGTTTATATTTTTATGCCATGAAGAGTGGATGCTATCTTGTGATATGTTGTGAATTAGCTCAAGCTCAGTGCTAGTGATTTGGTGTAGAGGTTGCCCTCTACAATCCTATTAAGTTTCATGCCATGAGGTGGTCTCTATCACCATTAGTTTTTGCTGCCAACTTGCTATCAGCTTAACTCAGATTCCAGAAAACTGTTATTTTCACTAAGTCCCAGAAATCTGTTTCATCATGCCAACTTGTGGGCTTCATTCTTATTGATGTGTTCCTCCATTCCAGATTGTGTAGTTGGATAAGTTGATAAGCATGTTATGTAGTTTCTGTCAATGCCTTTTTTGTGGTTAGAGGCTTCCTGTAGCTCAAGTTATTTGCTGTGATAGTTGCAATCTTGGTGTTTTGTGGCAGATTGTTTGTTTTAGTGTTTTGTGACTTGTGGGAGCTATACTCCATGGAGTTGCTTGATCTTTAACTCTATTGTGGTTAGTTTTTAATTTCATAATCAGTGTCTACCTTGGAATGCCAAGGAATAGGCCATGTTCTTCTTGTCTTGTGTTTTGCCTTCGTAACTTGTCGTGAGCGTAGCGTGAGAACCGTAACTCCGTTTCCTATGTTCTACATATGCATTTGTATAATTTTTGCATGATGCATCCATTTTTTCCATGATCATGCATGGTTAAATAAATTAACATAAGGTTCTGTCCAGATTCATAAATAAGTATTCTATGGCATGTGAAACTTGACTAGCTAGGATTGCCATGCTAAATTCTTCACATAAACCATGCAGCATTCTTGTTTGTGCATTGCACCTTGCTTGCTTGTTTATTCTTACTATTTATTTTGGGTAGACGTGAACATTGAACCTGAGTACGAAGATCTAGGAGAGTACCACTACGAGGATCCCGCTACTTGTCCCTTTGAAGAACCAACAGGCAAGATGATCGTACCCAGATCCCGATACTATTTTCGCTTGCTAGTTGTCTCGCTCTTATCGCTACTATTGCGCTACCTACCACTTGAATGTCTAGCCTCCTACATTGCCATGATAGCCTCTAACCCCTCCACATCCTAGCAAACCTTTGATTGGCTAAGTTACTGTTGCTTAGCCCCTCTTATAGCATTCTTAGTTGCAGGTGCAGGTTGTATCCATGTGATAACATTGATTTTCCATATCACAGTATTATCCGTTATTTAATTTAATGCACATATACATCTTGGTATGGTGGAAGGCTTGGCCTTTTGCTAGGTGTTTTGTTCCGCTGTTACCGCCATAGTTTCTTGTTACCGGTGTTATGTTTCCATACTTTGCGCTCCTAACATGCTCGGGGTTGTTATGGGGACCCTCTTGTTTATTCGGTTGAGATTAAAACTTGTCTGGCAAGACCCAACATTGATATTACATTTGCTTAATAATTTAATAAAACTGCATAGGGCTTTGCAACCCCGTAGATTAATCAACAACCCAGGCCAGTGCTCCTCATGAGTGTTGGTCCAAATTGGGCGATGTCCGGCGCCCCCTGGTCACCTGGAGTTTCAACCAACCCGACGTCTTGCCCATCTGGTAGTGCCCTGAGACAGAAATACGTGCGGCTCCTATTGGGATCTGGCCTGCCGGGCGGTCTTGCTGGACTTGTTTTATCTTTATCGAGTGTCTTGCGTGAGGGTCTCTGACTTTCTTCGGGCTATCTCGAGGTGTTGGAATTCCTTTGGAGTTGCCTAGGATGATCACGAGATCCGTGGTCGAGGTTATTCCCGCGGAGTGCGGTTAATTTATGATGGACTAGTTGGAGCGCCCCTGCAAGGTTAAAACTTTCGGAAAGCCGTGCCCGCGGTTATGTGGCAACTTGGATATTTGTTTAACACCCAGTTATAGTTAACTTGAAGTAAACTCTAATAAAATAAACCAACTGTGTGAGTAACTGTGATCATCTCTCCTCGTGAACATGAACCGAGAGAGAACATAGTGGGGTTATGATTGACGTAAGTAGGTGTTCAAGATCTCATAGAGGTAATTCTAGATTCGATCGCTTATCGCAGACCACATATTTACTTTCATGTTACGTAAATTTGGCCACCATAAATGCTTAGTTCTGCTGCAAACTAAACACATACCCCTTCCCAACATATGAGCTTGAATAGTCTCGGTACCCGGGCACGAGATTGGTGAGTCCCCGTGGCTCACAGATTGCTACAACAATCCAGGTGCAGGTACAGATGCGGTCGTGCTAGATGATATGACGCAACTCTAGTGGGAGTATGACGAGGAGCGTGGCAGGATGTACGTGACTTATCTAGACGAGTAGAGGACCGTGGTCGTGATCTTCGGGGCTGGCAAGCCAGTGTCATTGCATCTTCATTTTATCGTTTGTTTTTGTCCGTAGCCGGACCCTGTCATGGATTGATGCTTGAACTCTTTGATGTGGAATTGTAATTTAGCATGTGGCGAGTGTAAGCCAACTCATATACTCATCTCTTCCTAACTGTATGATGTAATGATGTTGTACTTGCGAACGATGAGATGCGCCTCTATCCCCGTCGAGGCTCTCGTGCCTTAATATGGATAGGCACGCATCTTGGGCGTGACAAAGCCGATGACCGAAAGAAGAAAACCGCACCTCAAGAACAACCGGAATCTGACGACTCAGTGGTAGAACTTGACTCTCTTGGCCTTCTCTTCATGCACCTTATTAACAATAATTATTCTCAGGATGAAACGGAGACAAGCCATGCCAACGTTCCTGAGGTAACTTATGTTTCATCTGACTCAGAACCTCTTGCACCACAGAAGATACGGCGGGTCATCCGAAAGGTCCCACTTTCTCATCCTCTTGCTTACTTAGACCCCCACTTTCTTTTGAAAAAGCAACAACAACTCTCCCGACGCCAGACCTAGAGCACCGGCTCTAACGACCTCATGGCCGGGTTATCTCACTCTCCGGCTCAACGGAAACGGCCAGCTGAGGTATTTGTTTCACTTGGCTTAAGTTTGTCAATCTTGTCTTTATAATTTGACCCTGTCTTATATTGCCTTAACTGTTTTCAGGAATCACCTCCTTCGTGTGGCGACTCTACAGCAACTGCTCTGCCGCCTCTGAAGATCAACCCAGAGTACGTGCCTTTCATGCTTGCAACCCATCCTTTGCTGTCCATAAAGTTTAGACCATGACTTTCTGTGTTATCTAGGGCTCAAGCGAAACGAAGAAAGACCGGCGGGTCTACCCCAACTCCCAAGGCTTGAGAGCCGGAGCCTGCCAAGCCGGACTCTCCTGCAGCACATGCTGATCCCTCTTCGGCCTCCAAGGACATGCCTGAAGAAGCTCGTCATTCTACCGAGCCCTTCAACAACTGTTGATGATTCGGTTACTCTGGACGTCACCATTACTGGTGCCGGCTTCCACACTCCTCAAGCTCATGTGTTGACAAAGCACACTAAGAAGCCTGAAGCCTCCGAGAAGCTAGACTTTTAACTCCCCGCGCTGGAGAAGTTAACCACTGATGAGCTGCATGCGGGTTATCTGAACCACCTCTCCACCAGCCGGAACATGGAGCTCAATCTTGTTAGCTTGATGAAGAAATAATATGAGGTACTCTTACTCTCTTTTCCTTGTACCCTTACGTAGCCCCCAAGAGCTGGTTTTAGTATTTACTAATGGTAAACCGGGTCTTTAAGTCTTCTTATAAATAGAAAACACTTAGCATGTAGCCATCATTTATCAGCTTAAGACCTAAATATTGAGCTAATGCTTTAGTGCGTAAGTAGTTGTTCAAAGAGCCATCTGTAGCCCCCAAGGGTCGGCTTAACTTGATGAAAGATGAGCTGAAACTTTGGTATAGATAGATTAGAGAGCCAGATGTAGTCCCCAAGGGCCGGCTTAACATTGATGAAGATGAGCTGGAACTTCATTGTAGCCCTGGCTCAACGAGCAGACGATGCTGACCAGCGGCTCATGGTTGTGTCCGATGAGCTACACGCCTTGAAGCGCCACATTGCGAAGATGTCTGCCGCCATCTTTGGTAAGTACTAAATACTTAACCAATACTCTTGTGTGCATACTTATACTAGCAAATTATAACCGAAAATCCGTCTTATGCAGGTCAAAGGAGCCATCAACTTGCTACTGACAGTTTGTTGCCATTGAAAGCCGTCTATACTTTCAAAGAGCAACTGTATTGCGGAGCTCTCTACACAATCAAGGTGGTGCTCTATAAAGATAGTATTCACCCAACTATGAAGGGAGTCATAGAGTTTCTATCCACCTTGCCTAAACAAATCCAGGAGCTCAAAAAATCAGCCGCCAGAAAAGGAGCCATCGCAGCCATAAGCCAGGCTTTAACTTTCACCCCAGGGCTGACTCCCGAAGACATGATGGACGGGTTTCCATCAAAGAAGGATGACGGCTCAGAGTTCACGGAGGCTGACTATGCTCGTTGTATGAAGGCTTCCAGGGTCCTCACATCAGTGTTAGCAGAAGAAGTGGACCTGTCAACATACCAGGCGGCTTACAATGCCAAGCAGAAGAGAGTATGTGTCCCAACCTTTGAGGCCAAGGACTTAATGCCTGCACGCCGTAAGCACCTCTTTGCTCCTGATCTTGACCCGTCCCCCCTCCTTGAAGAGGCAACCTTTTCGGTTGTAACCAACTACAACTCGGACGTGGACAATCTCCAGATCATGGAGGTCGAAGACCCACCGCAGGGTGACCCGCCATCCAACTCACAACCTTGGTAACGCCGTGGATAATCCGGCCTTGTGACCTGCCATAGGGCGGTGTAAAAAACTTTGAGTCCTCACTTTTGAGATCCGCAGAGAGCATTGTAATAGGCTTGTAGTAAACTTTGTCTTGCCTCAACTATGCCATCGTGCACATATGAAATCGTCCGGCTTAACATATTACATCTGCCTTGTGCCTTCAACTCATATCAGATGTTGTGGCGGCTCTTGGTAATTAAACAACCTGCGAAAATAGAATAATCTTCGCATTATTAGGAGGGCGGCTTGGGATAGCACAACCCAAAGATGTTATATCTTTCCTGACTTGTTTTTTTACTCATGTGTCGGTTCTTCTGGGTTGACTCGCCACTTAAAACTCCTTAGCAGTACAAGGTCTCTTTCCTAGAAGTGCTTGAGTCGTCTCGGATGTCAATGAGGTAATACGACCCATTGTTGAGATTTCTGTTGATCACGAAAGGCCCTTCCCATAGAGGAGATAACTTGTGTGCATCTGTCTGATCTTGAATCAACCGCAACACCAAGTCGCCTTCTTGAAACGTCCGGGTCTTGACTCTGCGGCTATGATAGCGACGCAGGTCTTGCTGATAAATCACCGATCGAGCAGCCGCCAGATCACGTTCTTCCTCGAATGCATCCAACCCGTCTTGACGTGCTGTTTCATTGTCCGCCTCAACATAAGCCGCCACTCGTGGCGAGTCATGAAGGATGTCACTTGGTAACACGGCTTCTGAACCGTAAACCATGAAGAAAGGTGTATAACCTGTTGATCTATTGGGGGTGGTTCTGATGCTCCATAAGACAGACGGCAACTCCGCCACCCAACAACCCAGCGTTCGCTGCAAAGGAACCATAAGACGGGGCTTGATATCTCTCAAGATTTCTTGGTTAGCATGCTCTGCCTGACCGTTTGACTGTGGATGAGAAACCGTAGAAACATCAAGTCTGATGTGTTCCCTTTCACAGAATTCTCGCATATCCCCCTTGGATAGGTTTGTACCATTATCTATGATGGTACTATGAGGGGAACCAAAACGGTAGATCAACTTCTTAACAAACTAAACCGCCGTAGCCGCGTCACACTTGCCAACTGACTCGGCTTCTACCCACTTGGTAAATTTTTCAACCGCCACCAAGAGGTGGGTCTTCTTGTCCTTGGATCTCTTGAAAGGCCCGACTATATCAAGTCCCCAGACTGCAAACGGCCAAGTAATTGGAATCATGCACAACTCTTGAGCCAGGACGTGAGCACGCCAGCCAAACTATTGACATCCATCGCACTTGCAGACCAAGTCTTCCCATCCTTATGAGCCGTCAGCCAGAAGAAGCCATGACGAAAGGCCTTGAACACCAGAGATTTTGAGCCGGCATGATGACCACAATCACCAGCATGAAGTTCATTCAAGATTTCCTTGTCCTCTTTAGGTGAGACACAACGTTGAAACATGCCAGTGACGCTGCACCTATGTAACTCGCCATTGACTATCGTCATAGATTTAGACCGCCTGGTGATCTGTCTAGCGAGATTCTCATCATCAGGTAACTCACCGTGAGTCAAGTATGCCAAATAAGGCACTGTCCAGTCAGGAATTGCATGTAGAGCCGCCACCAGTTGTCCCTCCGGGTCAGGAATAGCTAAATCTTCCTCTAAAGGTAACTTAACCGACGGGTGATGTAGCCTTGACAGGGCGTCAGCCGCCTTGTTCCTGCGATGATCAATATGATCCACCTGATAACCCTTGAAGTGTAAAGCGATGACATCCACCGCTTGACAAAAAGCCACCATCCGTGGGTCCCTGGAATCCCAAGTGCCTCAAACTTGCTTGGCTACGAGATCTGAGTCGCCGAAACATCGAACCCGACTCAGGTTCATCTCCTTAGCCACCCTGAGGCCATGAAGTAGAGCTTCGTACTCAGCTGCATTGTTAGTACAAGGAAACATCAACCTTAGCACATAACAGAACGTATCACCTTTGGGGGAAGTTAAGACAACCCCTACCCCTGATCCTTCTAGTTGCCTGGATCCACCAAAGTGGATTGTCCAGTATGTGTTGTTCGGCTTCTCCTCGGGTGCCTGACACTCGGTCCAGTCATTTATGAAATCCACTAAGGCTTGAGACTTGATCGTCGTTCGAGGTACGTATTTAAAACTGAGAGGTCCAAGCTCCAATGCCCACTTAGCAATCCTGCTAGTAGCTTCTCCATTTTGAATTATGTCTCCCAATGGGGCAGAGCTAACCACTGTAATCTGGTGCCCCAGGAAATAGTGCTTTAGCTTGCGATTGGCCATGAACACTCTATAACCAGCTTCTGCCAATGTGGATACCTCTGCTTGGATTCTGTCAGGACCTCACTGATATAGTAAACCGGCCTTTGAACTGGATATTCCTTCCCAGCCTCCTTACGCTCGACAACAATTGCGACACTGATAGCCCTGTTATTAGCCGCCACATATAAAAGCAACGGTTCTTTCTCAACCGGAGCGGCTAAGACCAGCGGCTCAATGAGCTGTCTCTTAAGCGCCTCAAATGCTTCACCCGCCTCCGTACTTCAGACAAAGATCTCCGTATTTTTCAGCATCTGATATAAAGGGATGGCCTTCTCACCAAGGCAACTTATAAACCGGCTTAACGTAGCAATCCGTACTGCCAAGCACTAAACATCATTCATGCACGCCGGCTCAGATAGGGAAGTGATAGCCTTGATATTAACCAGGTTAGCTTCAATGCCACGCTCAGAGACTAGAAATCCCAAGAGCTTGCCTACCGGAACGCCAAAGACACACTTATCTGGGTTAAGCATCATCTTGTAGACCCGTAAATTGTCGAAAGTCTCCTTCAGGTCGTCAAGCAGAGTTTCCTTCTTCCTTGACTTGATCACAATATCATCCACATATGCATGAACGTTGCGCCCAATTTGGCTATGAAGACAGTTTTTTACACAACACTGGTAAGTCGCATGGGCACTCTTGAGCCCAAAAAGCATAGACACGTAGCAGAAGGCACCAAAAGGCATGATGAAAGCCGTCTTCTCTTGGTCCTTGACTGCCATCTTGATCTGATGGTATCTAGAATAAGCATCTAAGAAGCATAAACTCTCACAACCCGTCATTGCATCAATGATCTGGTCAATTCGAGGGAGAGAAAATGGGTCAGCCGGACATGCCTTGTTAAGATCCGTGTAGTCCACACACATACGCCACGTGTCGGTTTTCTTGAGTACTAGCATCGGGTTAGCAAGCCACTCCGGGTGAAAGACCTCGACAATGAAACCCGCCGCCAGAAGCCGGGCTACCTCTTCCCCAATGGCCTTGCGTCTCTCCTCATTGAACCACCATAAAAACTGCTTGATTGGTTTAAACATAGGATCCACATTAAGGTGGTGCTTGGCAGACTCTCTCGATACACCTAGCATGTCAGAAGGTTTCCACGTGAAGATGTCCCGATTGTCACGAACGAATTCGATGAGCGCGCTTTCCTATTTGGGATCCATATTAGCCCCGATAGTGAACTCAACCGGAGTGAAATCCACCAATTTGGTATCATCCGCCAAAAATTTGAGGGGCGGCTCAACCTATGTGGTGGGCTTTTTCAGCGGAGTCATGTCCTCCGGGTCAACATTTTCCTTGTAAAACTTGAGCTCCGCCTCAGAACAACTGGACTATGCATAAGCCGCGTCTCCTTCCTCATACTCAATAGCCGTCTCTCGAGCACCATGCACCGTAATTGTACCCATTAGGCCCGACATCTTGAGCTGCAAATGCACATAACAAGGCCTAGCCATGAATTTGGCGTAAGCCAGACATTCAAACAGAGCATGATACAGACTTTTGATATTGACCACCTCAAAACACAAGGTCCCTACCTTGTAGTTGTGTTCGTCACCAAAGGCGACTTCTAAAGAGATCCTCCCCACTAGATAAGCTGACTTGCCAGGCACCACGCCATGAAAAACTATTGAGGACGGCTAAAGATCCTTATCAAGCAACTTCATCCGACAGAAAGTGTCGTGGTAAATACTGCCACCATCCATAAGTAGCTTGGTAAACATATAGCCTCCAACTTGGGGAGCAACTACCAATGTCAGCCGTCTCGGATCATCAACACGCGGCGGGTGATCCTCTCGGCTCCTGGTTATATCATACTCAGACAACTTCAAGTATTGTGGTAGAGCCGGCGTGATCACATTAACCGCCCGTTTGCGCAACTTCCGATCTCGCCTGTCAAGATTGGTCGTAAAAACATGATACTGACCTGAGCTGAGCTGCTTTTGATTACTCTGATATCCAGACTGGTTATTCTGTTGCTGATTGTTGCCACTAGAGTGCGGATGATGTCCTCCCTGGTTTCCCTGGCCGTGATGGCCGGATCCAGAGCCGCCGGACCCAAACCCGGCTCCTGACCCGCCTGGTCCTAAGCCACCAGGCGGGCCACCATCGTTGTTATACTGTCGTAAGCTGTAATCCTTGAAGTTTTGCATAACGTCGCAATTACCCCACGTGTGACCCGCTGATCTGTCGGGCCGATTGTGCTCCGAACAAGGTTTATTGAGCATCTCCTCCAAATTAAAAGGAGTCTTACCCTTATTAAAAGGTTGCCTAAACTTCCCGTTGCCCTTAGCACGATTGTTGCCGGTGCTGGCGTTGGCCAGCAATTCTGACCCGCCGTATGGGTTCTTCCTCTTACTTTGGTTACCATTGCCTAACGCACCCTTGCCATGGTTATTATTTTTACTTTGACCAGGTTTGTCCTCATCAGAGCCCGGATCCTTCGTATTGTCAGAGTCGGCGTACTTCGTGAGAGCCGCCATGAGCTACCCTATGTCTTGACACGTGCGCTTGAGCCGACCGAGCTTCTGCTTCAGAGGGGTAAAGTGGAAATTCTTTTCCAGAATCAAAACCACTTGAGCTGTCGTGATCTACTCAGACTAGTGGATGATAGCCGACACCTGCCGGACCCAATGATGAGCCGATTCATTCTCCTGTTGTACGAAGTGATCCAAATCCACAATCGTCATAGACTGCTTGCATGTTCCTTGAAAGTTTTTGATGAACTTTGCCTTTAACTCAGCCCATGAATTGATATTATTGGGTGGTAAACCCTTCAACCACATGCGAGACGGCCCTTCTAGCATCATGATAAAATACTTCGCGCATACCGCGTCATTGACATCCAACATCTTCATGGCCAGCTCATAACTTTCAATCCAGGCCTCCGGGGGCAGGTCAACAGTATAATTTGGGACCTTGCGAGGGCCTTTGAAGTCCTTTGGTATACGCTCGTTCCGCAGAGCCGGCACCAAGCATGGTACTCCCATGGCCCTGGTGGTTACTCCCGCTCCAACTAAGATGGAGGGCGTAGGCTCTTGATGAGACGTCGTTGCCAGAGCCGCCGCCACTCGTTGTGCACTTGCCCAGTCTACGAGCACCTGAGCATCTAAAGCCACGTGATCATCTCGTGGCGGGCCCCGAGGCCGATCACTGCTAGAAACCGCCGGCGACTCATAGCATCGGCTGAAGCTACGGTTGGGGATGGGGGTTGAATGCACGTGACTCCGACTGTAGGTATACTTCTCTTGCTAGGACATCGTCGTGTGCAGGTATCCAATAGTGTTCCACACCCCTTTTGCAAAAGGCGCCTCGTAAGGAATGGGGATTGTTCCAAGATGGATTGCTGCCGCCACCATGTTCTCTGTCGGGTTTGAATAATGACCCTCTGGCGTTGGAAAATCCATTGGTGAGGTCTGATTCCGTCGGGGTGGGTTAAGCTGCTGCCGAGCCGTCGGCCGACTTATAGGTGCTTCCGCTGTCCGTCTCGTTCGTGGAATGTTAAAAAGGTTTCTTGCCTCATATTGCTCTGGCAGGCGGGAATGATTCCTCATCCGCTGCACCACGGCTACCGACTGCTGTTCTAGCTCAAGGCGGAAAGCATCCGCCTTAAGGCGCTCTTCCGTCGCATCCATCTGATCCTTTAACGCGCCGATCCCCTATTGGACTTCCACCATCTGGTCCTTCAGTCTTGTGATCTCCAGGTTCCAGACGGCTTGATTCTTAGGCATGACTTTAGTCGCCATCAGAGTTGTGAGCTCATTCATCAGATCCAGAAGAACCTGAGCCGGCTGCGGGTCAGCCCCCGTGTCTACCGCCCCGGCGGCTGTACTTCTTGGGCCCGGTTCTGTTCTCGCCATGAAGACGGCCGCATGAGTCGGTAGGCCATGACTGTCCAGCTCAGAATGCTCCAACTCGAGGTGAAGCTCGTCATAGCCCCCGAGCCCGCCATCGTGAAGCTGGTAGATCGATTCCGCCTCTCCACTCGAAGATCCATCCTCCGAACAGATGAGAGTCTCCTGCGACATAGAAGCCTCAAGATCCTTACCTTGAGTGAAGCCAACAAAGACATGCTTCTTGCCCGTGTCAGCACGGGCGGGTTGCATGTGTCGGGAGGGTTGCACGTGCCGAGCCGGCTCGACGATGTTGGCGCAGACGTCCGGCCCGGGTGTAGATCTGCTGACTTTGCCGATGAAGACGTGGATTCCGCCGAAGGGAACCCGGAACCCGTACTCGACAAAGTCGGCCTCGGGGCCCCAGCGTCATCGATGTAGAGCCGGCCGCGGCGACTTTTGTTCATCATTCCGACCACGTATCCGTCGATCCCTGGAAGAGAGCCCTTTGAGAACTCAACACCATCGAGCGCTAGCCCCACGATGGGCGCCAACTATCATGATTTTGTCATGGTAGATGTTCGAGGACTTAGATTCGACGCCATCGCTGAGGTGATGGACTCAAAGGGGTTGGTTGGGACGAAGGACACGAGTTTACCTAGGTTTGGCCCCTCAAGAAGAGGTAAAAGCCTACGTCATGTTTGTGTTGTATTGATTGGAGTATCGATTACAAGGGAGCGGATTCGCTTGACCTAGTTAAGACCACGGGTTACACAAGTCCCATACCGACTCTTACAACGTGTCTGACTCCATCTCTATGTCGTCTTGCCTTCCTGAGCAAGCCGTCTCCGGGCGGCTTGTCCGCCCGGGTCTTCATGCCTTCCTTGTCTGGGCCTTGCCTTGACCCATCTTGGTAAGCCGCCACACATCTAGGCTTATGTCTCGAGGCCCATCCTTGGTCTGGCCCTTGAGCCGCCAGGTATGACCCGATCCCACCTGGGCGGGTCTCACCACGGGGTTATATCCCCAATATTAGGCCCCAAGTTGATTTGAGCTTGCTCATTTCAACCTTCCGTCTCACTTGGCGCCGAGTATCGCTCATTATCACCTGAAAGTAAGACAAAATAACCCACCGTGACATCATAACATATATATCAAAAAGATTCCCTGACGACCACAACGGATCTTTCCACTATTAAACTGTTGGCCCGAAAATTGAGGCGTCCATCTCGGTCAATCAACTTCTGTCGCCTTGATTCTCATGCCCGTTTCCACCTTTTGCCTGTTAAATAGTTCTGCGAAGGGAGGTCTTCATTTCTTCCTCTGCTTGTGCCTCTTCTTCTTCCTCCGGACGTCGTCGCTCTAGAGTCTTCTTGCTCCGGTGAAACTCCCACACCGTCATCACGCTAGGCTGCTGCATCAACCTGATCGGACCAGAGCACCGCCCGTGTCCGTCGTGTCATCTTCGGTAAGTTCTCCTTCACCCCTAGATCTATAGCCTTTGGTAGGGTTTTCATGGAGTTCCTCTGCCCGCCAGAACATGAGCTCTTCGTAATGTCAGACAGTATGTAGATCAATGAACTTGATAATGTCCTTTTTTCCATTGCAGTAGATCGTTGGAATTCAATAATAGCACAACATAGATCCGTAGTTGCCCCTTTGCTATCTTCAAATGCTGCTGGTTCTCCTGTTCGTCGCTAGGTTTAGAATAAACCCGCTTTTTCTCTGTTTTGTAGATCCATAATTATATAGACAGTCTGTGAAACCTGTTCTCCACGCTTAGCAACTTTTACTTCGTCCTTGCAAATTTAACTCGCTAGTGAACTTTCGACTCTCGCCTAACCCGCTCCGGTGACTTAGCTTTATAGAACTTAGATTTGTTCAGCCGCCCTTAGTTGTCTGTCACCTTTTAACTCGCCACACATTTTTACCTTGCATAGCTTTAAGATGCCACCATGTCTCGTGCGTCCAATTCTTGTAACTGGGTCGGCTGTGTCTTTACCGAAGAGTTCTTGACGGATTTCGTAGACACAGGGTCCTTACCAGCCAAAGATGTCATCCATTAGCGGGTTCCTGGCAATGAAAAGAAACCCATTCCTCAAGAGGGCGAAGTAGTTGTTTTCGCGGATCACCTTGTACGCAGTTTCAGCCCGCCCGACTCAAAATTCTTCTGAGACGTCCTTCCTTTCCTTAAGCTGTGCCCTCAAGACATCGCCCCAAACTACGTCTCAAACATGTGCAACTTCCAAATCCTCTGTGAAGTTTACTTACAAAAAGAGTCGTCTGTTGGTCTTTTTCGTGAGTTTTTCTACGCAAACCGCAAGGTGCAGGTAAAAGCTGGTCCAAGCTTAGAGCTTGGCGGAATCTCAATTCAAAGAAGACAGGACATGACCTTTCCGGCTGTTCAAATGCCAAGTCATCCCAAGGACAGAATAAAACTTGGTTTTACTACAAAGACACCTCTCCAGAGGGAGAGCATTCCTTGTTGGGTTATCGTCCATCCCGGCTCAAAACAACGACTGAGCTCCCTGACCGGCCATCAGCCTCTGAACGAGCGAAGTACACTCCGGCTCAGCAAAAATCAAGGCCCATATGGCTAACGGTCTGACAGGGATGGATCTGGCCCGCTGCTGGATTTCTTGGAGAGTTATGCCTCTAAGCCGGCGAAGCCGCCTCATGTGCGAGTATACGGGTGATGCTAATGACCCCCTCTGATTTAATCCTACCATGTTGTTAGAAGGTAACATCGTGGCCGCCATCAAAAACCTTGTTCATGAATCTCAAGGATCTTGCCGCACCACCGGGTTAGCAACTTTCTGCGTCGCAAACCCGACCCTAGATATAAGGGCCACTCTCGCTCTCCTTACTTCCGTGTTAGCTATCCATATATACTTTGCAATCTTTTGAACTCTTTCGACGACTTTTAGTTTCAGTCCAATTCCAGCTTCTGGAAAAAGAAATATGTTCCTCTTCCAAAGAAATCAAAGGAGAAAGCCGACGGCCGAAAGAAGAAAACCGCATCTCAAGAACAACCGGAATGTGACGACTCAGAGGTAGAACTTGACTCTCTTGGCCGTCTCTTCATGCACCTTATTGAAAATAATTATTCTCAGGACAAAACGGATACAAGCCACGCCAATGTTCCTGCAGTAACTAATGTTTCATCTCATTCAGAACCTCTTGCACCATAGAAGATACGGCGGGTCGTCCGAAAGGTCCCACTTTCTCACCCTCTTGCTTACTTAGACCCCCACTTTCGTTTGAACAAGCAACAGGAACTCTCCCGCCGCCTGACCCGGAGCACCGGCTCTAACGACCTCATGGCCGGGTTATCTCACTCTCCGGCTCAACGAAAACGGTCAGCTGAGGTATTTGTTTCACTTGGCTTAAGTTTGTCAATATTGTCTTTATAATTTGACCCTGTCTTATATTGCCTTAACTGTTTTCAGGAATCACCTCCTTCGTCTGGCGACTCTACAACAACTGCTCTGCCGCCTCTGAAGATCAACCCGGAGTACGTGCCTTTCATTCTTGCATCCCATACTTTGCTATCCATAAAGCTTAGACCATGACTTTTTGTGTTATCCAAGGCTCAAGCGAAACGAAGAAAGACCCGCGGGTCTACCCCTGCTCCCAAGGCTCGAGAGCCGGAGCCTGCCAAGACGGACTCTCCTGCAGTGAACGCTGATCCCTGTGACGCCTCCAAGGACGCGCCTGAAGAAGCTCGTCATTCTACCGAGCCGGCAGCCCATGACATGATTCCTGAGAGTCCTCCAAGGACAAACTCTAAGACGCCTAGCCCTTCAATAGTTGTTGATGATTCGGTTACTCCGAGCGTCACCATTACTGATGCCGGCTTCCACACCCCTCAAGCTCATTTGTTGACAAAGCACACTAAGAAGCCTGAAGCCTTTGAGAAGCTGGACTTTGAACTCCCCATGCTGGAGAAGTTAACCGCTGATGAGCTACACGCTGGTTATCTGAACCACCTCTCCACCAGCCGGAACATGGAGCTCAATCTTGTTAGCTTGATGAAGAAAAAATATGAGGTACTCTTGATCTCTTATCCTTATACCCTTACGTAGCCGCCAAGAGCTGGTTTTAGTATTTACGAATGGTAAACCGGGTCTTTAAGTCTTGTTATAAATAGAAAACACTTAGCATATAGCCCTCATTTATCGGCTTAAGACCTAAATATTGAGCCAATGCTTTAGTGCCTAAGTAGTTGTTCAAAGAGCCATCTGTAGCCCCCAAGGGACGGCTTAACTTGATGGAATATGAGTCGAAACTTTGGTATAGATAGATCAGAGATCCAGATGTAGTCCCCAAGGGTCGGCTTAACTTTGATGAAGATGAGCTGGAACTTCATTGTAGCCTTGGAGAACAAATAGACATTAGCCCCCAAGTGTCGAGCGTGTTGCTTGAGACTTGCATTATATTGTCTGAATCTTCATCATCTGATAATATACCATCCTGGTGACTTAGCCCTAATTTTGCTTTGTTATATGTCCTAGGAAGCGTTAAACGAGGCTGAGTATGAATTGACCAGTTTAAGGAGCAATCTAGCCACTTAGCAAGCCGCTCGAAGCGAAGTAGATGAGAAGTACCGGCTCGCCACTAAAGAACTTACAAAAGTGAAAACGGACTTCACCGCTTTAAAAAAATCTGCGGAGACGGAGCAAACCGCCCTGGCTCAGCTAGCAAACGATGCTGACAAGCGGCTCATGGAATTGTCCGATGAGCTACACGCCTTGAAGCGCCACATTGCAAAGATGTCTGTCGCCATCTATGGTAAGTACTAAATACTTAGCCAATACTCTTGTGTGAATACTTATACCAGCGACTTATAACCGAAAATCCATCTTATGCAGGTCAAAGGAGCCGTTAACTTGCTACTGACAGCTTGTTTGAAAGCCGTCTATACTTTAACAGAGCAACTATATTGCGGAGCTCTCTTCACAATCAAGGCGATGCTCTATAAAGATAGTATTCCCCCAACTATGAAGGGAGTCATAGAGTTGCTATCCACCCTTCCTAAACAAATCTAGAAGCTCAAAAAATCAACCACCAGAAAAGGAGCCATCGCAGCCATAAGTCGGGCTTTAGCTTTCGCCCCAGAGCTGACTCCCGAAGACATGATGGATGGGTTTCCATCAAAGAAGGATGATGGATCAGTGTTCACGGAGGCTGACTATGCTCGTTGCATGAAGGCTTCCATAGTCCTCGCATCAGTGTTAGCAGCAGAAGTGGACCTGTCAACATACCAGGCGGCTTACAATGCCGAGCAGAAGAGAGTATGCAGCCAAACCTTTGAGGCCAAGGACTTAACGCATGCACGCCGTAAGCACCTCTTTGCTCCTGATCTTGACCCGTCCCCCCTCTTTGAAGAGGAAAACTTGCGGCTTTAGCCAACTGCAACTGGGACGTGGACAATCTCCAGATCATGGAGATTGAAGACCCACCGTAGGGTGACCTGCCATCCAACTGACAACCTTGGTAATGCCGTGGAAAATCCGGCCTTGTGACCCGCCATAGGGCAGTGTAAAACACTTTGAGTCCTCACTTTTGAGATCCGGAGAGAGCATTGTAATAGGCTTGTAGTAAACTTTGTCTTGCTTGAACTGTGCCATCATGCACAGATGAAATCGTCTGGCTTAACATATTACATCTGCCTTGTGCCTTCAACTCATACAAGATGTTGTGGCGGCTCTTGGTAATTAACCAACCTGCGAGAATAGAATAATCTTCGCATTGTTAGGAGGGCGGCTTAGGATAGCGCGACCCAAAGATGTTATATCTTTCCTGACTTGTTTTTTTAACTCATGTGCCGGTTCTTCTGGGTTGACTCACCACTTACAACTCCTTAGCTGTACAGGGTCTCTATCAAGATTGGGCATCAATTCCTTTGAGTGGCTCAGGGTCTCTAAGCGAGATTAACTGACAAGAAGTGTAACGTCCCAGAAGAGACTTGGCAGGGCATGAGTACCCTGGTAGCCCATAAACTACCTCTCACGTGACATAAATCCGTCGTTTTAACCTTAAACAATGCAGGGCCTTTAAAAGATTCTGTCTAAGAGTACAAACGGGCCACATAGCAAAGAGTCGGCAGTAGACAGGAGAGTTTATCCTTGCTTTCCATAAGCCGACCCGCACATGACAATTGCCGCCGTTTTAACCTTGAACCAATACAGGGTCTCTATCGAGATTGGTCGTCAATTTCTTTGAGCTGGCTTAGGGTCTCCAGGCAAGATTAACTGGTAAGAGTTCGATGGATCACCTAGCGGAGCAGCATCAACTTACAGGCAGGTTTAACCCTGTTTGGCTTAAGAGCCGATCAAGAGGGTGTGTAAGCTAAACCCGGTGGGTTGGAGGCCCCCAAGTGACCTTTGTTGACGGAATCAATTGTTTGGCTTAAGAGCTGACCGATAGGGTGTGATAAGCTAAACCCGGTGGGTTGGAAGCCCCCTGGACGATCATGTTGATGGAGTCAACTATTTGGCTTGAGAGCCAATCAATAGGGTCTGATAAGCTAAACCCGGTGGGTTGGAAGCCCCCTGATTGACCTTTTTGCACAGACTGAGATATGCGAAACGGCAGAGGCCCCGGCTTGCAGGGATGCCAACTTTATTCATATATATATATATATGATATGTACAATGAAGGTGTACAATGTCAAGTCTTGACAACTTAAGTATAGTAAGGCCGTAGATGTGTCGTGTTCCACGGCCGGCGGGTCTCTTGCCCAGAAGTGCTTGAGTCATCTCGGATGTCAATGAGGTAATACGACCCATTGTTGAGATTTCTGCTGACCACGAAAGGCCCTTCCCATGGAGGAGATAACTTGTGTGCATCTATCTGATCTTGAATCAACCGCAACACAAAGTCGCCTTCTTGAAACGTTCGGGTCTTGACTCTGTGGCTATGATAGCGATGCAAGTCTTGCTGATAAATCGCCGATCGAGCCGCCGCTAGATCATGTTCTTCCTCCAAGGCATCCAATGCGTCTTGACATGCCGTTTCATTGTCCTTCTCAACATAAGCTGCCACTCGTGGCGAGTCATGATGGATATCACTTGGTAACACGTCTTTTGAACCGTAAATCATGAAGAAAGGTGTATAACTTATTGATCTATTGGGGGTTGTTCTAATGCTCCATAAGACGGACTACAACTCCTCCACCCAACAACCCAGTGTTCGCTACAAAGGAACCATAAGCCGGGGCTTGATACCTCTCAAGATTTCTTGGATAGCATTCTCTACCTGACCGTTTGACTATGGATGAGCGACCGCAGAAACATCAAGTCCGATGTGTTCACTTTCACAGAATGCTCGCATAGTCCCCTTGGATAGGTTCGTACCATTATTTGTGATGATACTGTGAGGGTAACCAAAACGGTAGATCAGCTTCTTAACAAATTGAACCGTCGTAGCCGCGTCACACTTGGCAACCGGCTCAGCTTCTACCCACTTGGTAAATTTGTCAACCACCACCAAGAGGTGGGTCTTCTTGTCGTTGGATCTCTTGAGAGGCCCGACCATATCAAGTCCCCAGACTGCAAACAGCCAAGTAATTGGAATCATGCACAACTCTTGAGCGGGGGCGTGAGCACGCCGGCCAAACTTTTGACATCCATAGCACTTGCGGACCAAGTCTGCCGCATCCTTATGAGCCGTCAGCCAGAAGAAGCCATGTCGAAAGGCCTTGGCCACCAGAGATTTTGAGCCGGCGTGATGACCGCAATGACCAGCATGAATTTCATTCAAGATTTCCTTGCCCTCTTCAGGTGAGACACAATGTTGAAACACGCAAGTGATGCTGCACCTATGTAACTCGGCATTGACTATCATCATAGATTTAGACTGCTTGGTGATTTGTCTGGCGAGATTTTCATCATCAGGTAACTCGCCGCGAGTCAAGTACGCCAAATAAGGCACAGTCCAGTCAGGAATTGCATGTAGAGCCGCCACCAGCTGTCCCTCCGGGTCAGGAATAGCTAAGTCTTCCTCTGAAGGTAACTTAACCGACGAGTGATGTAGCACATCCAAGAAAACATTAGGCGGCACCGGCTTTCGTTGAGAACCCAGCCTTGACAGGGCGTCATCTGCCTCGTTCCTATGACGATCAATATGATCCACCTGATAACCCTTGAAGTGTCCAGCGATGACATCCACCGCCTGACGATAAGCCGCCATCCATGGGTCCTTAGAATCCCAAGTGCCTGAAACTTGCTGGGCTCCGAGATCTGAGTCGTCGAAACATCGAACCCGGCTAAGGTTCATCTCCTTAGCCACCCTAAGGCCATGAAGAAGAGCTTCGTACTCAGCTGCATTGTTAGTACAAGGAAACATCAACCTTAGCACATAACAGAACTTATCACCCTTGGGGGAAGTTAAGACAACCCCTACCCCTGATTCTTCCAGTTGCCTGGATCCATCAAAGTGGATCGTCCAGTATGTGTTGTCCGGCTTCTCCTCGGGCGCCTGACACTCGGTCCAGTCATTTATGAAAACCATTAAGGCTTGAGACTTGACCGTCGTGCGAGGTATGTATTTCAAATTGAGAGGTCCAAGCTCCAATGCCCACTTAGCAATCCTGCCAGTAGCTTCTCTATTTTGAATTATGTCTCCCAATGGGGCAGAGCTAACCACTATAATCTGGTGCCCCAGGAAATAGTGCTTTAGCTTGTGATTGGCCATGAACACCCCACACACCAGCTTCTGCCAATGTGGATACCTCTTCTTGGATTCTGTCAGGACCTCACTGATATAGTAAACCAGCCTCTGAACTAGATATTCCTTCCCTGCCTCCTTACGCTCGACAACGATTGTGGCGCTGACAACCTTGTTATTAGCCGCCACGTATAAAATAAAGCATTCTTTCTCAACTAGGGTGGCTAAGACTGGCGGCTCAGTGAGCTATCTCTTAAGCGCCTCAAATGCTTCACCCACCGCTGTACGCTAGACAAAGTTGTCCGACTTTTTCATCATCTGGTATAAAGGTATGGCCTTCTCACCAAGACGGCTTATAAACCGGCTTAACGCAGCAATCCGTCCCGCCAAGTGTTGAACATCATTGATGCACGCTGGCTCAGACAACTAAGTGATAGCCTTGATCTTATTCGGGTTAGCTTCAATGCCATGCTCAGAGACTAGAAATCCCAAGAGCTTGCCTGCTGGAACGCCAAAGACACACTTAGCCAGGTTAAGCATCATCTTGTAGACCTATAAATTGTCGAAAGTCTCCTTTAGGTCATCAAGCAGAGTTTCCTTCTTCCTTGACATGATCACAATATCATCCACATATGCATGAACGTTGCGCCCAATTTGGCTGTGAAGATAGTTCTGTACACAACACTGGTAAGTCACCTGGGCTCTCTTGATCCCAAATGGCATAGACACGTAGCAGAAGGCACCAAAAGGCGTGATCAAAGTCGTCTTCTCTTGGTCCTTGACTGCCATCTTGATCTGATGATAACTAGAATAAGCATCTAAGAAGCATAAACTCTCACAACCCGCAGTTGCATCAATGATCTGGTCAATTCGAGGGAGAGCAAACGGGTCAGCCCGACAGGCCTTGTTAAGATCCGTGTAGTCCACACACATACGCCAGGTGCCATTTTTCTTGAGTACTAGCACCGGGTTAGCAAGCCACTCTGGGTGAAAGACCTCGACGATGAAACCCGCCGCTAGAAGCCGGGCTACCTCTTCCCCAATGGCCTTGTGTCTCTCCTCATTGAATCATCGTAGAAACTGTTTGACTGGTTTAAACTTAGGATCCACATTAAGGTGGTGTTGAGCGAACTCTCTCGGTACACCCAGCATGTCAGAAGGTTTCCATGCGAAGATGGCCTGATTCTCACGGATGAATTCGATGAGCATGCTTTCCTATTTGGGATCCATATTAGCCCTGATAGTGAACAACTAAGATGAGTCGCTCAGAGTGAAATCAACCAATTTGGTATCATCCGCCGAAAATTTGAGGGGTGGCTCAACCTCTGTGGTGGGATTTTTTAGCGGAGCCATGTCCTCCGGGTCAACATTTTCCTTGTAAAACTTGAGCTTCGCCTCAGCACAACTGGACTGTGCATAAGCCGCGTCTCCTTCCACACACTCAATAGTCGTCTCTCGATCACCATGCGCCGTAATCGTACCCTTTAGGCCCGGCATCTTGAGCTGCAAATACACTTAACAAGGCCTAGCCATGAATTTGGCGTAAGCTGGACGTCCAAATAGAGCATGATACGGACTTTTGATCTTGACCACCTCAAAACAGAAGGTCTCTACCCTGTAGTTGTGTTCGTCACCGAAGGCGACTTCCAAAGAGATCCTGCCCACTGGATAAGCTAACTTGCCAGGCACCACGCCATGAAAAACTATTGAGGAAAGCTTAAGATCCTTATCAAGCAACTTCATCCGGCGGAAAGTGTCGTAGTACAAAATATTGATGCTACTGCCACCATCCATAAGCACCTTGGTAAACACATAGCCTCCAACTTGGGGAGCAACTACCAATGCCAACCGTCCCGGGTCATCAACACGCGACGGGTGATCCTCCCTGCTCCAGGTTATATCATACTCAGACCACTTCAAGTATTGTGGTAGAGCTGGCGCGATCACATTAACCGCCCGCTTGTGCAACTTCTGATCTTGCCTGTCAAGGCTGGTCATAAAAACATGATACTGACCTGAGCTGAGCTTCTTTGGATTACTTTGATATCCAGACTGGTTATTTTGTTGCTGAGTGTTGCCACCAGAGTGTGGATGATGTCCTCCCTGGTTGCCCTGGTCGTGATGGCCGGATCTTGAGCCGCCGGACCCAAACCCGGCTCTTGACCTGCCTGGTCCTGAGCCGCCAGGCGGGCCACCATCGTTGTTATCCTATTGTAAGCTGTAGTCCTTGAACTTTTGCATAACATGGCAATTACCCCATGTGTGACCCGCCGATCTGTCGGGCCGACTCTGCTCCAGACAAGGTTTATTGAGCATCTCCTCCAAATTAAAAGGAGTCTTACCCTTATTAAAAGGCTGCCTGAACTTATCCGTTGCCCTAAGCACGATTGTTGCCGGTGCTGGCGTTGTCCACCAATTCTGACCCACCATCCGGGTTCTTCATCTTACTTTGGTTACCACTGCCTTACATACCCTTGCCATGGTTATTCATTTTACTCTAACCAGGTTTCTCCTCATCAGAGCCCCGATCCTTCGTATTATCAGAGTCGGCGTACTTCGCGAGAGCCGCCATGAGCTACCCTAGTCTTAACACGTGCGCTTGAGCCTACCGAGCTTCTGCTTCAGAGGGGTAAAGTGGCAATTCTTTTCAAGAATCAAAACTGCTTGAGCCGTCGTGATCTGCTTAGACGTGTGGATGATAGATGATACCCGCCGGACCCAATGATGAGCCAATTCATTCTCCTTTTGTATGCAGTGATCCAAATCCAGAATCGGCATAGGCTGCTTGCACATTCCTTGCAAGTTTTTGATGAACTTCGCCTTTAACTCAGCCCATGAATTGATAGTATTGGGTGGCAAACCCTTCAACCATGTGCGAGCCGACCCTTCTAGCATCATGATAAAATACTTCGCGCATACCGCGTCA
This sequence comes from Hordeum marinum, assembly GCA_022496015.1. Lineage (NCBI taxonomy): Eukaryota > Viridiplantae > Streptophyta > Magnoliopsida > Poales > Poaceae > Hordeum > Hordeum marinum. Next base: position 121,713,617 of record CM039673.1, on the reverse strand, counting down.
TTGACGTCCAACATCTCCATGGCCAGCTCATAACTTTCAATCCAAGCCTTCGGGGGCAGGTCAGTAGTGTAATTTGGGACCTTGCGAGGGCCTTTGAAGTCCTTCGGTAGACGCTCGTTCCACAGAGCCGACACCAAGCATGGTACTCCCACAGACCTAGTGGTTACTCCCGCTCCAACTGAGATGGTGGGCATAGGATCTTGATGAGATGCCGCTGCTACAGCCACTGCCTCTTGCTGTGCTCTTGCCCGGTCTATGAGCGCCTGAGCATCTAAAGCCGCATGATCATCTCGCGGCAGGCCCCGGGGCCGATCACTACTGGAAACTGCCAACGACTCATAGTGCCGGCTAAAGCTACGACTGGGATGGGGGTTGAATGCACACGACTCCGGCTATAGGTATACTTCTCTTGCTGGGCCATCACCGTTTGCAGGTATCCAGTAGCGTTCCGCACCTGTTTTGCAAAAGGCACCTCGTGAGGAATAGGGATTGTTCCAAGCTGGGTTGCCAAAGCCACCATGTTCTCTGCCAGGTTTGAATAATGACCCGCTGGCGTTGGAAAAGCCATTGGTGAGGTATGATTCCGTCGGGGTGGGTTAAGCTGCTGTCGAGCCGCCGGCCGACTTGTAGGTGCTTCCGCTGTCTATCTTGTTCCTGGCGTGTTAAAAAGGTTTCTGGCCTCATATTGCTCTGGTAGGCGGGACTGATTCCTCATCCGCCGCACCGCGGCTGCCGACTGTTGTTCTAGCTCAAGGCAGAAAGCATCCGCCTTAAGGTGCTCTGCCGCCGCATCCATCTAAGCCTTTAACGCGTCGATCCCCTGTTGGACTTCCACCATCTGGTCCTGCAGTCTTGTGATCTCCAGGTTCCGAGCGGCTTGACTCTCAGGCATGACTTCAGTCGCCATCAGAGTTGTGAGCTCATTCATCAGATCCAGAAGAACCTGACCCGGCGGCAGGTCAGCCCCCATGTCTGCCGCCCCGGCGGCTGTACTGCTTGGGCCCGGTTCTGTTCCCGCCATGAACACGGACGCCGCATGAGTCGCCAACCCATGACCGTCCAGCTCAGAATGCTCTGACTCGGGGTGAAGCTTGTCGTAGCCCCCCGAGCCCGCCATCGTGAAGCTGGTAGATCGATTCTGCCTCTCCGCTCAAACATCCATCCTCCGAACAGATGAGAGTCTCCTACGACAAAGAAGCCTCAAGATCCATACCTTGAGTGAAGCCAACAAAGACATGCTTCCGGCCCGTGTCAGCACGGGCGGGTTGCATGTGTCGGGCAGGTTGCACCCGTCGAGCCGGCTCGACGATGTCGGTGCAAACTTCCGGCCCGGGTGTAGATCCGCCGACTTTGCCGATGAAGACGTGGATTCCACCGAAGGGAACCCGAAACCCATACTCGACAGAGTCGGCCTCGGGGCCCCAGCTTTGACGATGTAGAGCCAACTGCGACGACTTTTGTTCATCATTCCGACCAGGTATCCCTCGATCCCTGGAAGAGAGCCCTTTGAGAACTCAACACCACCGAGCGCTAGCCCCACGGTGGGCGCCAACTGTTGTGGTTTTGTCACGGCGGATGTCCAAGGACTTAGATTCGAGGCCATCGCTAAGGTGATGGACTCAAAGCGGTTGGTTGGGACGAAGGACACGAGTTTACCTAGGTTCGGACCCTCAAGAAGAGGTAAAAGCCTACGTCCTGCTTGTGTTGTATTGATTGGAGTATCGATTACAAGGAAGCGGATTCGCTTGACATAGTTCTCGATTCGTTGGTTTCTGTTTAAGTCGCCCCGGTCTCGCCCTTATATAGGAGGTCAAGACCACGGGTTACACAAGTCTCATACCGACTCTTACAACGTGTCCGACTCTATCTCTATGTCAGCTTGCCTTCCTGAGCAAGCCGTCTCCGGGCGGCTTATCCGCCCGGGTCTTCATGCCTTCCTTCTCTGGGCCTTGCCTTGACCCATCTTGGTACTCCGCCACACGTCTAGGCTTATGTCTCGAGGCCCATCCTTGGTCTGGCCCTTGAGCCGCCAGGTATGACCCGACCCCATCTGGGCGGGTCTCACCACGGGGTTATATCCCCAACACGGCGGGTGTTAAAAATTTGGACGACACGCTCATGTGCGGTTGAGGAGCTGCGAATGATTCCAATCACCTGTCTGTTTCTAGTCTGGGGGCTTGATATAGTTGGTCCCTTTAAGAGGTCTAAAGATAAGAAGACCCACCTTTTGGTGGCAGTTGATAAATTTACCAAGTGGGTTGAGGAAGAGCCGGTCAGCAAGTGCGATGCAGCCACGGCAGTTCAGTTTGTCAAGAAGCTAATCTTTCGTTTTGGTTACCCTCACAGTATCATTATTGACAATGGTACAAATCTTTCCAAGGGGGCTGCTACCTGTTGAGCATGGATTGGTTTTCCCTTGAAGAGGAAAGGGTGATGCAGCGAAGTAGATAAGTATTTCCCTCAGTTTTTGAGAACCAAGGTACCAATCCAATAGGAGGAACAAGCAAGTCACCAATGGATGCACCTACACAAATAATCAAACTCTTGCACCCAACGCTATAAAGGGGTTGTCAATCCCTTCACGGTTATTTGCAAGGATTAGATCTGATAGAGATAGATGTAACGAGTGCGGAAAGTAAAAGGTAAATAAATTGCAGCAATTATAGATCTGAAAATATATGATGGAAAATAGACCCGAGGGCCATAGCTTTCACTAGAGACTTCTCTCTTGGAGGCAAATATCATGGTGGGTAAACAAATTATTGTCAAGCAATTGATAGAAAAGCGAATAATCATGTGGTTATCAGGGCAATGATCATGCATATAGGCATCACGTCCATGACATGTAGACCGAAATGATTCTGCATCTACTACTATTACTCCACACATCGACCGACTCCTACCTACATCTAGAGTATTAAGTTCATGAATAACAGAGTAACGCATTAATAAAGATGACATGATGTAGAGGAATAAACTCCTGCAATATGATGAAAACCCCATCTTGTTACCCTTAATGGCAGAAATACAATACATGCCTCGCTAGACCTACTTTATCACTGGGTGAGGACATCGCAAGATTGAACCCAAAACCAAGCACTTCTCCCATTGCAAGAATTACCAATCTAGTTGGACAAACCAAACCAATAACTCAAAGAGACTTGCAAGGATATGAAATCATGGATAAAATAAATGAGAAGATATTCAAATAAGGTTCATGGATAATCTGAACATAAACCCACAATTCATCGGATCTTGACAAAAGAGGATTACATCGGATAGATCTCCATGAAGATCATGAAGAACATGATATTGAAGATCAAAGCGAGAGAAGAAGCCATCTAGCTACTAGCTATGGACCCATAGGTTTGTGGTGGACTACACATGCATCATCATAGGGGCAATGGAGTTGATGTAGATGCCCTCCGTGATCGAAACCCCCTCTGACAGATTACCGGAAAAGGCTCCAAGATTGGATCTCTCGGGAATGGAGGCTTACAGTGGTGGAAAAGTATTTGCTTGGCTCTTTTTGATGTTGCGGGAATATTTGGGTATTTATGTTGGAGATATGCCCTAGAGGCAATCATGTATGATGATATTTCCAATGTGTTTATGAATAAAGATAGTCCTTGGATATTATGATGCGTATCAACAATCATGTATGATGATATTTCCTATGTGTTTATGAATAAAGATAATCCTTGGACATTATCATTGATGTGTATTAACAAGTATGTGACTTGTTTGGGAGACTATGCATTGTATGACGACTATCCTAAATGGTCCCTAGTCGAAAGGGTTGTGTGGACACGCAGCTAGTTAGACTAACATATGACACGGTGGATGGTCCGGTCTCACTGACCATGTAGCATTGGATGCTAGCCGGGTAATATGGACTCAAAAAGGTCTGGTCGGGTTCGATGTAGTCGGATCCGAGTCAAGATAAGGTGTGAGTTGGACAGACCCAACTACAAGACGCAATGATAGGTCATCTGTGAGTCTCTAGTACAACATACATTCTATGTCCTAAGACTTGAGCTGGCACATGTACTCGGGATGGTGACGGACTTGCTTTGGGCCGACCAAATGCTACTCCATGACTGGGTAGTTACAAAGGTAGGTTTTGGGCTTGTCCAGACCCATGCTACGAGACAAGATCGAGCAAGATGGGATTTGCCCCTCCTATCAGGAGAGATATACTCTGGGCCCCTCTGGTGATCCGACCTGGATAAGCATGGCCATGCGACGAGGATTATGAGATAATCCGAATGATGGTCGGATTCATCGGAATGAGAAAGAGGTCGTGCTGCAACAAGGATGACAATGTCGCCTTGTGCACGACAACATATATCGTGTGGCAAAGGGAACAGAAGTGTGAAGTACAGGTTTGCCTAACTAGCTTCATCGGACACTTGGAGTCAGCACGTTTTGCTAGAGGCCGCTACCGACTGGTCGAGTCGGATGTGATTTTACTCGTGACCAAGTGAACAAGAACCTAAGGGGTCATGCACTTAAGGGAAGGACCACGTGGGCTTTAGGATCCGTGTGAGGCACAAGAGTTGAGCCCGCGCCGGATGCCTATATATAGTGTAGGTGCGGCACACCCATCTGGTTGATCGCTTCGGCGCCGTCAATAGGGTTTGCATGTGTTGCGAATAGCCACCTCCACTCGCCGCCGACTGTGTGATCGGACCTAGCAGTTCGCCGCACGGTGGGTTCCTCCTGAACGCGTGGATACCTTTAGAGGCGGTGCACTTGCGCCGCTCCGGCGAACCTGTACGTGGGATTCGATGGACCGATTGTTTGAGAGAGATCGGAACGGCTGTTCGAGGGAGATCGAACAAGGAGGAGACGGACCACACGAACGCGCTGCTCCAACTCTACTTCCACTACATGGCACTGCGCGTCTAGTGGTAACAATCTGTGATCCATCTCCGTAGCATGTTCTTGGTTGTTCTGCACGTAGGAAATTTTAATTCGCTTGTGATGCACCTATGGTAGAACCCAATAGTGGTATTAGAGTCTCTGCTATAGGTTTTGGTTTCAAATGGGTAGCATATGTGATATGTGGCGGCAGCGGATGTGATCTGTCGTCATTCATGAGATTGGCTGTGTGCACGGTTGATGAGATCAATTGCACATCGGGATAGATTGAGGCTATGTTTTCTACCAATCGGAATCGATGAGGTCATGACATAACCTACCCCTATCGGTCGAGAACGCCGTATGTGTAGCACCTTGTATTTCATACATGATCACACAAACCGGTAGAATGCGATTCTATGCATAAGTTTGTTTTGCAGGTTTGATGTGAATAGTATGGCACATATGTATGTGATGCATGTGTGTAATTTAACATGACATGCGTGTCATCATTGTCAACCGGCAGGAGCCAAAGTGCTATCATTATATTGTATAACGACTCGCGTGTTGACTTGTGATTCTCTGTAAATTCATTACTAGTTGTAGTAGTTGGAGTAAAAAGATCAAGTTCGAGGCTTTGGCATCTTGGCGAGATGGACAAGATGGAGTTTGTCACACCCAAGATGCGGTCCTATCCTTATTTTGGCACGAGGGCCTCGATAGGGATAGAAGCCCATCTCGTCGTGTTGCAAGAATGGATATCATTACAAGTACATTTACAGAAGAGATGAGTATATGGAATTAGCTTACACTCGCCACAAGCTACATCAATAACACATCAATACAACAACATAGTCAAACATCATACAGAAGAGCAGGGTCCGACTACGGACGAAATCAAACGATAAAATGACATCCATCCTTGCTATCCCAGGCTGCCCCCTGGAACCCATCCTAGATTGAAGAAGAAGAAGAAGAAGAACTCCAAATCAAACAAGCATCGCGCTCACATCAAAACATCGTATTACCTATACCTGCAACTGTTGTTGTAGTAATCTGTGAGCCACACGGAGTCAGCAATCTCATTTCCAAGGGTATCAAGACTATTAAAGCTGAATGGGTGAGGTATGGTTAAGTGGTGAGGCTGCAGCAAGCGACTAAGCATTTATTTGAGTGGCTAACTTATGAATACAGAAAGTAAAGTATGATGGTCTATGCATAACAGACGTGAACTAGTAATGATCACTAACTGATCCTAAACACCTACTTACATCAAACATAACCCCACCGTGTTCTCTCTCGGATAAGAACTCACGAGAAGAGACAGTCACAGTTACGCACATAGTTGGTGTATTTTATTTGAGTTTACTTCAAGTTTGCTATGACCGGGTGTTAAACAAAGTTTCCAAGTTTGCCACATAACTACCGGGCACGGCTTTCCGAAAGATTTAACCCTGCAGGGGTGCTGCAACTTATCCATCACAAATTAACTACACGCCGCGGGAATAACCTCGACCACGGATCTTGTGATCATCCTAGGCAATTCCAAAGGAAATCCGACACCTCGAGATAGCCCTAAGAAGATTAGAGTTCCTCACGCAAGACATTCGAGATATGTAAAACAAGTCCCGCAAGACCACCCGACGTGCCGACAATCCCGATAGGAGCCGCATATCTCATTCTCATGGCACGGTAGATGAGCTACGTGTATAGTGGCCTGATAGAAATCTCTCGAGTTGCCCCGGGTTGGCTCCGCACAGTGCTCTAGTTTGGACCAACACTCATGAGGAGCACTGGCCCGGGGGGTTGATTAATCCACGGGGTCCGGAAAGTCCCTATGCAACTTTATTAGTTATTAGGCAAATGTACTACCAATGTTGGGCCTTGCCAGACAAGCTTTATCCTAAAACTAAGATCAAGGGGGTCCCCATAATAGCCCCGAGCATGTTAGGAGCGCTCAATTATGGAACATAACAACGATACACAAGTAACTAGGGACAACAAAAGTGGAACAAAACACCAAGCAAAAGGCCAAGCGTTCCACCTTTTACCAAGTATATATGTGCATTAAATTAAATAGCAATAATATTGTGATATAACAAAAGAATGTCCATGTTGACACATGGAAGCAATTGCACCTGCAGCTAGAAACACTATAAGAAGGGTTGAGCAAGCGGTAAGATAGCCAAACAAAGGTTTGCTGGGATGTGGAGGGGTTAGAGGCTTTTCATGGCAATGTTGGGAGACCTGAAAAACAAGTGGTAGGTAGCGAGACATAACGACAAAAGCGGGACAACTAGGATAGCAATGATAGTAGTCGTATCCAGGGAAATGTGTCATCTTGCCTGAGATCCTGCTTGGAAGAAGAACGAGTCCATGAAGAAGACGAGCCAACGTAGTCGATCGAATCCTCACACTCTGTTGGGGATATGACCCACCGAAGAGGCTCCGGGTCATGTTATTGGCTCGTGAACCGGCCCAAAGGTGAGTCATAATATTAAGTGGCCCAGGAAGATAGGCGGCTCACGGTATGGGCCGTACGACGGCCCGGACTGAGAAGACCCGGGCGTGCAAGCCGACTCACAGACGGCTTGGGCAAGAAGATAGAGAGAGACTCGGTTAGCAATTGTAACGACCCAGATGTTCTGACCTCTTATATAAAGGAAGACCCGGGGCGACTTAGAGGGGCAGGCAATCAAGAACTAGGTCAAGCTTTTAGCTCTTTGTAATCGATATGCAAGTAATAAAAACACAAGCAGGACGTAGGCTGTTACCTCGATTTGAGGGGCTGAACCTGGGTAAACCCGTGTCTTTTGTCCCGACTAATCCCTTTGAGTCCACCTCATTGGCGATGGCCTCGAACCGAAGTCCGTTCACCCGGACATCTGCCGTGATAAAACCACGACAGTTGGCGCCCACCGTGGGGCTAGCGCTTGGTGGTGCTGAGTTCTCAAAGGGCTCTCTCCCAGGGATCGAAGGATACGTAGTTGGAAGGATGAGCAAGAGTCGCCGCGGACGGCTCTACATCGACGACGCGGCTGGGGGCTTGATGCTGGTTCTGTGGAGTATGGATTCCGGGTTCCGTTCGGCGGGATCCAGGTTTTCATCGGAAAGGTTGATGGATCTACACCCGGCCGGACGTCTGCACCAACATCGTCGAGCCGGCTCGGCATCTCCAATCTGCGCGTGTTACATAGTTTGCCCGTGCCCGTCTGGGTCAGAAGCACGTTCTCGTGGGCTTCACTCAAGGCATGGACCTGGAAGCGTCCGGGTCATAGGGAACTCTCGTTTGCTCGAAAGAAGAGTCTTCCAGTGAGGAGACAGAATCAGTGTATCGGCTTAGCAACGGTGGCCTTGGGGGCAACTATGACGACTATTCTGAGGTAGAAGGCGTTGAGACGGATGCTGTGAGCCCCCCGGTTCACGCGACAGTATTCATGGCAGGATCGGCTTCAGCCGCCGGTGACACGCCTGCGGGAGCCGCCGCAGCAGGCGATAGCCCGCCGCCGTCGGCTCAGGTTCTAGTGGAATTGATGGACGAACTTACAGCTCTCATGGCCACAGAGGTAACCCCGGATAATCAAGCAGCCAGGAATCTAGAGGTGGCACGGATCAAGGGCTGGATGGAAGAGGAACAACAAAGGATGGACGAGCTGAAAGCCCAGATGGAGGAAGAGGCGGAGCGTATCAAGGCAGACGCCTTTCGACTGGAAATAGAGCGGAGGTCAGCAGCCGCGGTGCACCGGAGGAGGCATCAATCCCGTCTACCCGAACGTTACGAAGCGAGGAACCTTGTTAACACCCTAGTGCGGGGCGGGTTATGGGTGCGCCGGAGAGCCGCCCGATGGAGCGCCCGGCGACTCATCCACCCCAGCATAACCAAATCTCTCCCAGGGCTTTTCCAACACCGGTGGGTCGTTATTCTAACCCAGCCGAGAACATGGTAGCAGCGGCCGCCCGGCTTGAGACGATCCCCATCCCAGATGAGGCGCCCTTTGCGGAGGAGGTGCGGAATGCCATTGGATATTTACAGACGGCCATGGCCCAACAGGAGAAGTATACTCATAGCCGGAGCCGGGTTCACTCTATCCCCCTCCCCAGTCAAAGTTTCAGCCGGCGTTATGAGTCGCCGGCGTGTTCCAGTAGTCACCCGTGCCGCGGACAAACGGAGGATAATAGGGCGGCTCAGGATGCACAAGCCATCATGGGCCAGGCGGGAGACAGGCGAGAGGCGAAGGTAGCTGCAGCCCGTCCAGAGCCGGTGCTTTCCGTGTCAATGGGAGTAGTTAGTACCAGAGCCGTAGGGGTGCCATGTTTAACTCTGGCTCTGAGGAGTGAACGGCTGCCCAAAGACTTTAAGGGGACTCGGAAGGTTCCAAACTACACAGCTGATCTACCCCGGAGGCGTGGGTTGAAAGTTATGAACTGGCCATGGAGATGCTGGATGTCAGTGAGGCGGTATGCGCAAAGTACTTCATCATGATGCTTGAGGGTCCGGCCCGTACATGGCTGAAAGTTCTGTCGCCTAACACGATAAGCTCATGGGCGGAGCTGAGAGCAAAGTTTATTAAGAATTTCCAGGGGACCTGTAAGCAGCCTATGACTATAGTCGATCTGGACCACTGTGTTCAACAGGAGAATGAGTCGGCCCATCATTGGGTCCAACGGGTGTCGACCATTATTCACTCTTCAGAGCAGATCACGGCGGCTCAAGCGGTGCTCATCTTAGAAAAGAATTGTCATTTTGTTCAATTGAAGTAGAAGCTCGGCCGGCTCAAGCGCACATGTCAGGATATGGGAGAGCTCATGACGGCCTTGACGAAGTATGCCGACTCAGATAACACCAACGATCCGGGTTCGAATGATGAGAAGGCCAATCAAGCGAACAAAAACAATCAAGGAAAGGGTTTTGCGAACAATGGGAATCAGAATAAGCGGAAGAACCCTGATGGCGGATCCGAGCTGGTGGCGAATACCAACACAGGACATAATCATCCCAAGGGGGGTGGAAGATTCAGGCGAAGGAATAGGGGCCCCTTTAATTTAGAGGAGGCGCTTAGGAAGCCTTGTCCGGAGCACAACATGCCTGATAAGTCGGCGTTGCATGCGGGGGTGATTGCTTTATCATGCAGAGGTTCAAAAACCAGCATTCCCAACCACGTAATAATCAGGGCGGTGGCCCGCCCGGCGGCTCAGGGCACGGCGGGTCAGGGGCTGGATTCGGCGCCGGCGGTTCAGGAAACGGGCATCCAAGTCAGAACAACCAAGGGGGGCACCAACAGCATCTCGGCAGCAACGGCAATAACAACAATCAGCAGCAGCGCAATCAGCCCGGGTTTCAGAGCAACCCGAACCAGCTCAGTTCTGGGCAGTATCACATATTTACGACCGGTCACAGTAAGCAAGATGAGAAGTTGCGAAGGAGAGCAGTTAACACGGTTGCTCCGGCTCTCCCGCGATATTTGCCGTGGTCTGAATATGATATAATGTGGAGAAGGGAGGATCACCCACCGTGGGTGGATGACCCAGGCCGGCTGGCTCTAGTGGTGGCCCCTCAGGTGAATGGCTATTTGGTGAATAAAGTGCTCATGGCCGGAGGTAGCAGCATCAACATCCTTTACTATGACACTTTCCGGCGGATGAAGTTGCTTGACAAGGACCTTAAACCTTCCTCCACTGTCTTTCATGGTGTGGTCCCGGGTAAATCAGCATACCCGGTAGCCCAGATATCATTGGAAGTAGCTTTTGGTGATGAGCATAATTACAGGGTGGAGTCTTTGTGGTTCAAAGTGGTCAAAATCAAAAGTCCCTATAATATGCTATTTGGGAGGCCGGCTTATGCTAAGTTTATGGCTAGGCCTTGTTATGTTTATCAACAACTCAAAATGCCTGTCTTAAATGGCACAACTACCATTCACGGTAACAGGAAAACGGCTCTTGAGTGTGAAGAAGGAGATGTGGCTTATGCAGAGTCTAGTTGTGCTCAGGAGGAGCTGAAATTTTACAAAGAGAACGTTGACCTCGAGGATATGACCCCGCTCAATAAGCCTACAACAGAAGTTGAGCCGCCACTCAAGTTTTCAACGGATGATACCAAGGCAGTAGACTTCAATCCGGGTGATTCATCCAAGCAGTTCATCATTGGGGCTCACATGGATCCCAAATAGGAAAGCGCGCTCATCAAATTCATCTGTGAGAATCGAGACATCTTTGCATGGAAGCATTCTGACATGCCGGGTGTACCAAGAGAGTTCGCTGAGCACAATCTTAATGTGGATCCAAAGTTTAAGCCGATCAAACAGTTTCTACGGCGGTTCAACAAAGAGAGACGTAAAGCTATTGGGGAGGAAGTTGCTCGGCTTTTGGCCGCAGGCTTTATAGTGGAAGTTTTTCACCCGGAGTGGTTGTCTAACCCGGTGCTAGTACTAAAAAAGAACGGCGTGTGGCGTATGTGCATAGATTACACGGACCTTAACAAGGCTTGCCTGGCTGACCCTTTTGCGCTCCCTTGTATTGATCAAATTATTGATGCAACAGCCGGATGCGAAAGTTTATGCTTCCTGGACGCTTATTCAGGGTATCATCAGATCAAGATGGCAATAAAGGATCAGGAGAAGACGGCGTTCATTACACCTTTTGGCGCGTTCTGCTATGTCTCCATGCCCTTCGGGCTCAAGAGTGCCCAGGCGACTTACCAACGTTGTGTGCAGAATTGCCTCCACAGTCAGATTGGCCGAAATGTCCATGCTTATGTAGACGACATCATGGTTAAATCCAGAAAGAAGGAAACTCTTTTTGAGGATTTGAAAGAAACCTTTGACAATCTCCGGGTCTACAAGATGATGCTTAACCCGACAAAGTGTGTCTTTGGTGTTCCAGCAGGAAAGCTTTGGGGTTTCTTGGTCTCTGAGTAGGGCATTGAGGCTAACCCAGATAAGATTAAAGCCATCACTTCTTTGGGTGAGCCGATGTGTATTAATGACGTTTAGCGCCTTGCAGGGCGGATTGCTGCGCTGAGCCACTTCATAAGCCGTCTTGGGGAGAAAGCTACTCCTTTATACCAGATGATGAAGAAAATAGACAAGTTTAAATGGAGCGCAGTAGCGGCTGAAGCATTTGAAGTTCTTAAAAAGCAGTTGACTGAGCCGCCAGTGTTAGCCGCTCCGGTTGAGAAAGAGCCTTTACGCCTATATGTGGCGGCTAACAACAGAGCGGTTAGTGTAGCAATTGTGGTTGAGTGCAAGGAGGCAGGGAAAGAGTACCCTGTGCAAAGGCCGGCTTATTACATCAGCGAAGTTTTGGCAGAGTCTAAACAGAGATATCCGCATTGGCAGAAGTTAGTATACGGAGTTTTCATGGCCAATCGCAAGTTAAAGCATTACTTTTTGGGGCACCAAATAACAGTGGTCAGTTCTACCCCGTTGGGGGATATCATTCAAAATAGAGAGGCTACAGGAATGATTGCCAAGTGGGCCTTAGAGCTAAGTCCTTTTGGCATCAAGTATGTTCCTCGTACAGCAATGAAGTCTCAAGCTTTGGTGGATTTCATAAATGATTGGACTGAATGTCAAGCCCCAGAAGAGAAACCGGATAACACATATTGGACTATACATTTTGATGGATCCAAGCAGCTAGAAGGGTCAGGGGCAGGAGTTGTTCTCACCTCCCCCAAGGGTGACAAGTTTTGTTATGTGCTCTAGTTAATGTTCCCTTGTACTAATAATGCAGCTGAGTATGAAGCACTGCTCCATGGTCTCAGAGTCGCTAAAGAGATGAACTTAAGCCGGGTCAGGTGTTTAGGCCACTCAGATCTGGTGGCTCAGCAAGTTTCACGCACTTGGGATTCAAAGGATCCGCGGATGGCGGCTTACCGGCAGGCGGTGGATATCATTGCTGGTCACTTCAAGGGGTACCAGGTGGATGACATTGATCGTCGCAGGAATGAGGCGGCTGATGCCTTGTCACGGTTAGGTTCTCAACGAAAGCCGGTACCACCTAATGTTTTTCTGGATGTATTGTATCATTCGACTGTCAAGATACCTTTTGAGGAGGATCTAGCTATTCCTGACCCGGAGGCGGAACTGGTGGCGGCTCTACATGCTAACCCAGATTGGACTATTCCTTATTTGGCGTATCTAACACGCGGGGAGTTACCTCATGAGGAGGATCTGGCCAGGAAGATCACTCGCCATTCTAAGTCTATGACGATTATCAATGGTGAGTTACATAAGTGTAGTGTGACGGGTGTCTTTCAGCGCTGCATCTCACCAGAGGAGGGCCGACAAATATTAAGTGAAATTCATGCTGGCGACTGTGGGCATCACGCCGGGTCAAAATCTTTGGTGGCTAAAGCCTTTCGACATGGGTTTTTCTGGTTGACGGCTCACAAGGATGCAGAGGACTTAGTTCGCAAGTGTGACGATTGTAAGAAATTCGGCCGGCGTGCTCACGTTCTGGCTCAAGAGTTGAGGATGATACCAATCACTTGGCCGTTTGCGGTTTGGGGTCTTGATATGGTAGGGCCTTTCAAGCGATCTAAGGATAAGAAAACGCACCTTCTGGTGGCGGTTGATAAATTTACTAAGTGGGTAGAGGCAGAGCCGGTCAGTAAATGTGATGCAGCTACGGCGGTTCAATTTGTTAAGAAGCTAATTTATCGCTTTGCTTACCCACACAGTATTATTACAGACAATGGGACAAATTTATCCAAAGGACCTATGAAAATGTTCTGTGAGAAAGAGCATATCCGGCTTGATGTTTCAACCGTGGCACATCCATAGTCTAATGGTCAGGCAGAGCGAGCCAATCAGGAAATTTTGAGAGGTGTCAAGCCACGGCTCATGGTTCCTTGGAAACGGACACCCGGATGTTGGGTTGAGGAGTTGCCTTCCGTCTTATGGAGCATCAGAACTACACCTAACAGATCTACAGGTTTTACACCTTTCTTCATGGTGTACGTTGCTAAGGCGGTTCTACCCAGTGACATCCGGCACGACTCACCAAGGGTGGCGGCTTATGTTGAGACGGACAATGAGGTAGCCCACCAAGATGCGTTGGATGCCTTGGATGAAGCACGAGAGTTAGCAGCAGCCAGGTCGGCAATTTATCAACAAGACATGTGACGCTATCATAGCCGCAGGGTAAAAACCCGGACGTTTCAGGAAGGTGATCTGGTGCTCCGGTTGATTCAAGACCAATCTGGAATGCATAAGTTATCTCCACCATGGGAGGGGCCTTTTGTGGTCAGCGGGAACCTTAACAACGAATCATATTACCTCATGGATGTCAGAGATGAGTCGGAAACCGCGGGGCAGGAGGCGTTGCGGCCCTGGAATTTCGCACATCTGCGACCATACTTTACTTAACAGGGGTTGAAAGCCGCTATCATTGTATATATCATGAGCACATGAGTAAAAATCTAGCATCCTCGCACAAGACTGAGGCCTCTGCTCTTATGCACACCTTTGTACAATCAAGATAAAATCTTCCGGTTCAAAAGTTTGAGTTGAAGAGGGTCGTTCGCCGTCAAAACGGCTGATCTACCCTTCGGCTTGATGCCTTATTAAAACGCTGTTGCAAAGAGGCTTCTTGCCTTCAGGTATAGCTTACTTCTCCTTTGCACAGCCGGCTGTCATTAAACTGTTGCAAGGAGGCTTCTTGCCTCCGGGTATAGCTTACTTCTCCCTTACACAGTTGGCTTTATGCCTAGTTTGGATACATTAAGCGTTGATTGTTAACGGAGGCTTCTTACCTTTTGGTATAGCTTACAGTGCCCTAAGACAACAGCGTGTATACAAAATTATAGTTGCTTATCAACTGCGGCCATCGAAGGGGGCTTCTTACCGACGGGTATCGCTTATCTCACCCTAATGGCTGGCTTTATGCCACTTCCCGTTACTTATTAACCGCGGTTGTCGAAGGGGGCTTCTTACTGACGGTTCGCTTATCTCACCCTAACAACCGGCGTTTACGCCAAAATTCAGTTGCTTATCAACTGTAGCTGTTGAAAGAGGCTTCCTACCTTCAGGTATAGCTTACTTCTCCTTTCAAACAGCCGGCTTTATGCCGTCTCAGGCTAATTATTAGCCGCGGTTGTCGATGGAGGCTTCTTGCCTTGGGGTATAGCTTACATCTTCCATTGACAGCCGGTGTTCACTATACTCTTACCAGTTAATCTCGCCTAGAGACCCTGAGCCGATTCAAATAATTGATGGCCAATCTCGACAAAGACCCTGAACTGGTATGAGTTTTTTGAGGAAGGAAAGATCATCATCACGTATGGTATCATGCCGGCTTACCAAAGCCGGGCAATTATAAGTCCCAGGCGGCCACAGGCGAAACTACCCAGCACTTGGGGGCTACACAGCCGAACTCTCCTCAAAGGTTCCGGCTCATCAATAGCCGCTGTTGTCGATAGAGGCTTATTACGATCAGGTATAGCTTACATTATCCTAAAGACAACCGGCTCTTTAATAACTCCGTCTGATGAAAGCTGGAGTCATGTGGCTTCGGTCAACAAAATTTAAGGTCTCAAAGAGATTGTCCGGCTTTAATATTCTGGAGAAAGGAATGGCGTCTTAAAAGATAGGCCCCTCATCAGAAAAATTCAAAGGTATATCTCTGAAGAGACGGCAACATATTAAAACACAGAGAGGTGCAAATATATATGGCCACCAAGTGGCAGAGTCATGGTTACTCTATTACAAAGATACTCTCAGAAAGAGCAAAAGCATTGTCAGCCGCCCACGGCAGGTCATTACATAAGTATGTGCTCAGAAAGGCTTGATTACAATTAAGTTGTTGGCGGCTCATCCTGCTCCGGGTCTTTTGCTGGCTTTATCTGAAGATTGCCTAAGTCCCAGTTATAGTCAGCCAGAGCAGCAAATGACCCCTCAAGGAATGGAGACGCGTCAAGCTCACAAGGAAAGAGATCCTTACTGCGGGCGGGTGTCAGATCTTTCCACTCGTAGAGCGGCCCGCGGACTCTCTTCTCTGCTGCGTCGTAAGCCGCTTGATAGGTGCTCAAATCAGCTTCATCCGCCAAGACAGAGGCCAAATAGCGCGACTCTTTGACACACCGGGTATAGTCTTCCTCGGTGAAATCTGAGACGTCATCTCTTTTAGATGGATAGCCATCCATCATCTCAGCCGGCGTTAGCTCAGGAGCAAAAACAAGAGCCCGGCTCAAACCGGCAATGGATCCTTGGCGGAAGGCGGACATCTTGAGCTCTTCAATCTGCTTAGGCATTGTAGAGAAGAGTTCCAAGACCCCTTTCAGAGCAGTGGGGATCTTCTCCTTGTACTGCACGCTCTTGATTGTGAAGATGGCGCCACAGTATAACTGCTCTACAAAAGTATAAATGGCCTTCAGTGGCAGAAGGCTATCAAAAGCCAACTGTCGACTCCTGGACCTGGATGAGTCGGATAAAATTAATGAGCCGCCAGTTTTCTTACTAGCAATGCTAAAAAGGACAAAGTGAACAAGAAAGCTTACCAAATAGGGCGGCTGACATCTTCGCAATATGTTGTTTCAGACCTTGAAGTTCATCCGCCACGGCTATAAGCCGCTGTTCAGCATCATCTGCCCGTTTGGTTAAGGCGGCCTTTTTAGATTCAGCCTTCTCTTTTAAAGAGGTGAGCTCGGCGGTAACACTGGCCAGTTCTTCTGCGAGAAGCCGGCATTTTTCCTCCGCGATACTTCGAGCTTCTTGCTGAGCTGCCAAGTTGGCCTTCAGATCCATCAGCTGAGACCCGGCTTCCTTCAAAGCTTCCTATAAAACATCAAAATACAGGATAAGCCGCCAAAATGCAAGACGGGTGTTAAAAGCAAATACAAGTCTCAAACAGATTGCAAGCAATATATTTGACACTTGGGGCTAATGTCTATTTAATCTTGCAAGTATGTAGTTCCGGTTCATTTCCTTCGAAGTTGAGCCGAAACTTGGGGGCTATATAATGGCTCTTCAATATGCTAATAATGGAAGCACCGACTCAACTTGATCAAGATTGAGCTGGACCTTGGGGGCTACGATTACATCTTCAAGTTATCTACATTACAAGCCTGGCTCAAATGTAATTTGAGACGGCCCTTGGGGGCTACGATTGGCAGTTCACTTTACTTACAGTACAAAGCTAAAGCAGTTGTAAAGGGGTTTGAAATGACAATCTCTACAAGAGGTCACAGAAAGACCCGGCTCAATGATTCGATACGTTAAGCTGGATCTTGGGGGCTAAGAAAGGATATAGTAAAGAAGGAAAAGTACCTCATATTTTGTCTTCATGGAGGAGATCAACCGAAGTTCAAAGTCTCGGCTGGTGGTAACCCGGTTTATGTACCCAGCGTGTAGCTCTCCAACGGTCATCTTCTCACATGAAGAATCAAAGTTCAGTTTCTTTGAAACTTCAGCCGGCTCTGTATGTTTGGTTAACACATGAGCTGGAGGCATTTGATGATCAAACCCGGTGATAACAACATCCGGGGTATCAGGGGTCTTGGTAGGAGTTGTCGGCTTAGAAGGAGCCCTTGGAGGGCTCTCCATGATGACATCTTCAGCAGCCGGTTCAGCGGAGGCAGACGGCGGGTTTTTCCTCCGGTTGAGTTTCTTCCGGCTGCTTGGGCTCCATTTCCTCAATAACTGGTCCGGAGGAGGGCTTGTTGGCCTTGCGACATTTAGCTTGAGCACTGCAAAAAAGAAGAAGAATCAGCGGTTGAAGATATTGCTAATCATAGTAACAACCGGCTATCCAGATGCTTACAGTGGATTAATCTTAGGCGGTGGTATGATTGACTCCGAAGAGTCGCTGGAGGAAGGAGATTTTTGCAAAAATAAAACAGAAAGGTAAAGAGAGTATCAAGTTTACAAAGAAAATATAAAGGAAAAGAAGGGGTTTAACTTGGGAGCCGGAGAATTTGGCAACCCGGACATGAGCTCGGTAGAGCCGGTGCTTCGAGTCTGTCGACGCTCGATTTGCTGTTGCTTTTTTAAGAGGAAATCGGGAGCCAGATAAGCAAGAGGGTGAGAAAGGGGAACTTTTCTTATAACCCGCCGCGGCTTTCGGGGGATGAAACATTCTGAGCCGTAGGAAAAGTAATTTACCTCAAGAGCATTGGCACGGCTGGTCTCCACTTCATCCTATGAGTAAAGTAAGTGTTAAAATAGGAAGGTAAAGGATCAAGCAAGAGAGTTGAAACTTTACCTCTGAGATGGACGATGGTGGCGGGTCAAACAAATTATCTTGCGGGACATGTTTCTTAGCCTTCTTGGTTGGGACCTTTTTCCTGGATTTCTTCGGAGGGGCAACATATTCCCTCTTCCAGAAGTCTGAGTCGGTCTATAAGAGTAACCCTGAGAGTGAGTATTAAATCAGCAAAGTGCAAACAACATCTAAGAGATGGAAGAGAAGAGATTAAACTTACATCAGCAGCCGGATTGTTAGCACTGAAAGGCGCCAGGCCAATTTCGCTACATGATCCGGAAGCTTCATGGACAAGGCTCCGGATGGCGAGGGTAATGTCATTCTCTGTCAACGAAGATCGGTTGAAGCATAATGAGCTGTCATACTTGCCTTTATATTCGCAAATGAGCCGGCTTCTATGGCTCAAAGGCATAATCCGCCACGAAATCCAGCAGCGGATCAGGTCCAGCCCGATTAAGCCGTTGGCCATGAGAGCCTTGATTTTGGCATGAGCCGGCTCATATCTTGCACGTTCTGAAGCTGGTAGCCGGCCAGGAAGTTCTGATGTTGTTGTGAGCCGGGAAGGACGATAACCCGGCAAAGGACGCTCGTTCTCAGGAGAGGTGTCCTTGCAATAGAACCAGGTCCTGTTCCAGTCCTTGGGGTGACTCGGCATCTGAGTAGCTGGAAAGATGATATCCCTACGCCGTTGGATGGATATGCCTCCAAGTTCTAAGCTCGGGCCGGCTTTCACTTCAGTTTGCCGGTTAGCATAAAAGAATTCCCGAAAGAGTCCCACTGACGGCTTGATTTGAAGGTAAGCTTCACAGAGCACTTGGAAATTGCATATGTTTGAGACGGAATTGGGGGCCAAGTCTTGCGGGTGAAGCTTATAACAATGAAGGACGTCCCGGAAGAATTTGGAGCCGGGAGGCACGAACCCTCATTCAATATGGTCAGAGAACACCACCACTTCACCTTCTTGAGGTTTAGGCCGCGTCTCGTCACCTGGGACCCGCCAGCTAATGACTTCCTTAGGAGGAAGAGTACCCGCGTGAACAAAATCCGACAAAACGTCCTCCGTAATGCATGACCCAACCCAGTTGCATGAGTTGGACGCACGAGACATGTTGGCGGCTTATGTGCTGTGCAAGATAAAAGGCGCGATGAGTCGAAGCACAAGCAAATATTTTTGATGGCTTAAAAGTTTAAGGGCTCTACGGATAAAGCGGAAGACCCGGCTGGTAAGAGCCGGAGGAGCTTGGCGACTCAACAGGGAAAGGGAAGATCAAAAAATCAGCTAAGTCCTAAAAACAGATTCCGCAAAATGACACTATATCTATGGATCTACAAAAGCAGAGAAAATGAATTTTATTTCTAACCTAGCGATGAACAACGGAGGAAAAGGAAAACGAACTGGGGCCATCGAGGCCCGTGCATTACGCGCGACCGGCCCGCATACGGCGGCAGAGCAAGAGCGCATCCTAAAGACGTTAAGCGGCATTGAGATGCACCGGCGATAACAGTGCTGGAGCCCACACGATGGCGGCGGAGCACCGGTGAAAACCCTATTACGGCGGCGACCATCTAAGGAGGAGGAAATCTTACTGGAGACGGCGCGGCAGAGGTGGATGGATCTCTGGTACGTTCAGGGTGATGTAGCGGCCAAGGTCGGGGACGATGTACAGACAGCGTCGGCGCAGAGCTCGAAGGCGCTGGGGCGGCGACAGGAAGAAGACGAAGAAGCATAGGCACGGGGGGGAGAATGGAACCCCCACCCGCACGGGTCATATTTAAAAGGGGGTTAAGGAAGGCGCGAAAATCCAGGTGATGACACCGTTCGACCGAGGCGGACGCCTCGATTCTCAGGATGACAGTTAAGTGAAAGATTTGGTGACACGTCAGCAGATCTCATGACGTCATGCCGGTTCATTTCCGGGCGACTCGCCAAAAGTGGAAGAGAAGGATGAAGTGAGCAAGCTCAGTTCAACTGGGGCCTAATGTTGGGGATATGACCCGCCGAAGAGGCTCCGGGTCATGTTATTGGCTCGTGAATCGGCCCAAAGGTGAGTCGTAATATTAAGTGGCCCAGGAAGATAGGCGGCTCACGGTGTGGGTCGTACGACAGCCCGGACTGAGAAGACCCGGGTGTGCAAGCCGACTCACAGACGGCTTGGGCAAGAAGATAGAGAGAGACTCGGTTAGCAATTGTAACGACCCGGATGTTCTGACCTCTTATATAAAGGCAGACCCGGGGCGACTTAGAGGGGCAGGCAATCGAGAACTAGGTCAAGCTTTTAGCTCCTTGTAATCGATACGCAAGTAATAAAAACACAAGCAGGACGTAGGCTGTTACCTCGATTTGAGGGGCCGAACCTGGGTAAACCCGTGTCTTTGGTCCCAACTAACCCCTTTGAGTCCACCTCATTGGCGATGGCCTCGAACCGAAGTCCGTTCACCTGGACATCTGTCGTGATAAAACCACGACACACTCCGAACGCTTTCGGAACTCTATCAAGAAGAAGTGAACCGGAGACAACAATCAACACACGAGAAACACCACAACATATGCATGATATGAGGCGCAAACAAATATGATGCATGTCCGGTTTAAATATGCAAGCATGTCAAATCACATCAAACAGCTACTACACATTAAAGTGAAGCTCAATATGCAACGAGTTGCATATTTACGAAACTCCACGTTTGAATAACTTAGTTCATTCCCGTTTAGCTACTCAACAATATTAAATGTTGTTAAACATGGCAAGAGGTGAAGCATATGTGAACTACAACATCTAGGCATATTAAATGAGGCCGAAAACAACTTATAGCATTTCCGAAATGACCCCATACGTAAATTACAAAATTGGACCAGATCTGTCCTAAGCATATTTTAGAGTTGTTAAACAGCAAAATAAAGGTCACCATGAGATTCTACGCATTTTTCTAGTCACGTTACATATGTGGAACATTTTTATCGGAGCTACGGTTTTGTAGTTATGAAATAAATCATTTTCACATGGCAATTATGCAAATCAATGCAAACAGCAGGGTTAAACATTTTTATCACATGTGAAAGCTGGATATTGTGAATCTACACAAAATTCTAGTCAATTTACATATTTAAAGTTTCCTCATATGATGCACGGATCTCGAGTTATTAAATGCATGAGTTTAGGGTTTTCTGTAAAATAGTTTTCTCTCGATAATTAGGAAACTTCGCAGAACTGAAAAAAAAACGTCTACGGGCCGAATCTCACTGGGGCCCAAATAGAACAAGGGTGCCAAATAGCTAAAAGGTGCTCAGGGAGGGGGGTACGCGGCACTCACCATGGGCCAAGCCCATCGGTGGGAGGCTGGGCAGGCCGACCGCGGGCGGTTGGGCCTGAGGCGCTGGTTGGTCGCGGCCCACGCAGGCATTGGCGCTAGAGGGCGAGTGAGGAGCCTCCTCGTCTCCCTCTCACCCGAGGGAAGCGAGCAGGAGGCACGACAGAGGGTCAACAGCGAGGGGGCACACCGGCGACACACAAGAGGCCCGGTCGGCGAGGGAAACGAGAAGATCCGGGCGACGGCGGAATGAGGGCGCCGATGGGAGCCACGTCGGTGCAAATCGGAAGGCTCCGACAGACATGGCACTTGGACCACGAGGAAGAGAGAGGGGCGGTCGGCACGGGGTCGTCCGGTTGGTCGCTGGCGGAGCAGGCCGGCTCCTGGCTTTCTTTGGTGGCGGGGCAGAGCTGCGAGGCAAAGGCACTAGGAGCAAGGGCAGCCATGGGAGGCTCGGGCGTGGGGGAGTTGAGTGCTCGGTCGCTCACTACAGCGTCGTACGGGCGGCGGCTCGATCCGGGACCAGGCGGGCCTCCAAATGGGCTTCGGTAGGCCCGCGCGAGGTGGAGGGAGACAGGCGGCTAGCGGCGGCTGATGATTGGGGAGGCATGGAATTTCAGGAGGAGAGAGGAGGAGCCAGAATTGGAAGGTTGGACCTGCTTAAATAGGCAAGGGTGCTAGGGTTAGGGGGTTTTCAGGCCGATTTCGACCGCACGGTCGCAATCGAACAGCCAGATCGGGGCAAGGTTGGTGGGCTGTGTGTGGAGTGGGCTAAGGCTGAGAAGAGAGAGAGAGAATGGTGGCCAGTGACACGAGTTTTAAATAGCAAATAACGTCTGACGAATAACTGATGACCGCACTGCTACGATTGACCGTTCGGGTATCAAATGAACTTGGAACGCGACGAAACTTGGCAGGCGGCCTATCTACACGAAAACAAGACGGCAAGCCAACTTCCGACCCAATCAGAGAAAAATTTTACGTGTGCTTTTAAAAACAATATTTTATCGATGTCGCGGGCACGTGCATGTGTGACGGACGGAGAGAACAAGCGGCTACGAGTGAAGGCGCGAACGGAGAGAACAAGCGGCTACAAATGGATGCAAGTTTTCGAAAATGAGTGACGATGCCATGCAGATGATGCAAATGATGCAATGATGAATGCGACAACCAAACAAATCACACGACGAGAATGGAAATAAAAGGGGAATCTTCTGAAGCATCGGTCTCGGGCTGTTACAACTCTCCTCCACTACACGAGGATCTCGTCCCGAGATCTAGAATGAGAAAGGGAAGAGAAAGAGAAAGAGGTAGAACTTAGTTGCTTCTCTGACAAACGAGTGAAGCCACATGAACTTGAAGGATTGCAAGAGATGAAGAATGACACAAGGAATAAGCAAGAATTCAAAAGAAATTTCGGCAACACTTCGGTAGGAAAGAGAAGAAAAACTTGATAAGAAGGAAAGAACTTGAACATAGAACACAACACTCGGGTAAAATGAATAAGCAAAGAAAGAACATGTCCTTAATTAGACTAGATGCAAGTTGAAAAGAGCAACACCACAATGCCTCCAGAACAAACGAATAGAAGCTAGATCTTTGAAGAGAAGAGAACTGAGAAGAAAATGACAAGTTCTACCACCAATGAATTTGAAAAGCATGGTTGAACGGAGTTGATGGAGAATCAACAATGAAAGAATAGCTTCTTATGGGCTTATGGAAAACATCTCAAAATTATGAGGTGACAACCTGCCAAAATAGAAACAATTGATTGCTTGAGAGAAACAAGATATGCAAAACTTCTTTCACCAAGAGGAGGAGAAAACTTGAATCATTTATAACACGATGATAGCAACAATCCTTAAGAAGCGCCTTAGGTAACATCCAACCCAAGATAACTCCGAGAAAGACATGATGGGTTTACTTATCTTATTCTTGACAATTTTCCTTCGAGAATCCTCATAATCAAGAATTTAATAACACCATCTCAAAATACAATGGAGAAGGAATTGAACTTAGAAATCCAAGATAAAGAACACTTGAGCACCTCCAACAATAATCTTGAAGAACAATCCGAGAAGAATTAAATCCTTAACAAACTACCATGAAGAAGCATCGGGGTGAACTCCAGAAATAAATGATGATAGAAAATAATTGAAGGTTGAAAAGAACAAAATTGAGGCCTTGCTATGAATTAGATGAAGCTTCATGAAGAGATTCTTGAGAAAAAAACATGGAACTCCGGAAAGAAAAGATGAACACTTGGGACCAAGAATTTTATATGATGAAAAACTCCGGAAAAGGATTGAAATCACCTGGATGGAAAGAATAATAATTATGTTATTCTTATCCTTCATCAAGTTAAATTGATGACAAGCAACGGATTTGGTATACCACTTCTTCTTTTGGAAAAGATAGGAAAGATAGAAAGAGCACAAACTTGAAGAGGTCTTGAATGAGACACCGGTAGGAATTTACAAACGAATGAGGATACTACGAATGGATGGAGATACATGAGAATGAAGATATCATGATCCACCTAATGGAAAACTTCACAAGGCATCGGAATGATTGAGGTACGAACGAAGGGACAACAATTGAGATGAATTTGAGAACGAAAGCTGAAAGCTGAGAACGAAGAAATCTTCTGAAATGATGGCCTTTCGAGGATCGAGAAATGAAAAAAAACTCTGAAATGCACTGGATAAATATGGGAGAAATTTCTCATGAATGGAAACAATTTAAGAGGAAAGCATCAATATTAGATGACAAATCTTCAAGATGATGGACTAAGATTAAGAAAAACTCTCCTTTGGTCTTCAATGATGACAATGATGACGAGAACACCACCAAGAATTACTAAGACACTCCGGAACAATGAATAAGGAAAGGTTGATCCAATGATGAAATAATTTGAAGCGATCTTCTAGAAGGAATATGACTGCTGAAATTCACTCTTACGTCATATTGAAAAGAACATGAGGGAATCTCCGAAAAGATTAGAAGAGCCAGGTAAGATCCTGGGGGAAAACCTGTGGGTTATGGGCCCACTCAAAATAAACCACCGTTGAAACAATTGCTTAGAAAGAAAGATTGCACCGGTACGATTGAAAACTTGATGAGGTGAGAACCTTGAAATGCATGAAAGGATTTGAACGGAAAACACGAAACTTTTGAGATATGTTTAGCCTCCGGATAGAATAGAGAGAGACGAATAAACAAGAGAGGCTTGGAAAAGGAATTCCAACGTGGAAACCATTGAACGAATGAGAAAGGATATGATGAACACCAAGAGGTTGAATTGAATCCACCGAAGAAGAATAAAAATGATAACAAGGACTATGAGGATAGATCTTGAAATTGAAACTCCTGAGAATCTCCACAAGGAATCACTAGATACAATATGAAGAAATGGTAGCGGAATCATTGATGAAGAGAAAGCACTTGGATGAGAATTAATCATTGAAGAAAAAGGGCGGGAGGGTGGGAAAACAAAGAAAACTTGGAAGACAACTCTGGAACGAAATATGAGGATTGATCTTGCAAATATTAGGGATGATTGAAAATCTTCAAGAGGAGCGCACAGGTCGAAAAGAATTTCAAGATAACTCCAGTTGAACGAAAGGATTAGCATTCTTGTAAAATATGAGAACACTTCTTAGAAAAGATGTGAAATCACCACTTGACATCGGAGCAACTTGAATTACTATATTCAAAAACAAAACAAAGGATGATGCTTATGAAACAAGCTAGAACAAATACATGATAGAGATTCTGCTCGATATTTTCGTGGTAAGGTTCGCACGGGCTCAATCGTACATTGGATTGTCATATTTAAATGACGCTCGAATATGCTCCCTAGGCATAGCGAACTACAAGGCTTGACAAAGCATATCTAATGACATATATCGAGACTGTCCTCTGTAAGAAAGATCGTGAACAAACGAATCGACTAGATGTCGAACCCCAACCTCACATCATGATCTGTTGAAATATAACCTAGGTAACTATTTGAATTCCCACCTAAGAACTTTCGAAACTTTCTTGGTTATGCAATCAGGTGTTGGGGATACAAGGAGGAAAATATCTGACATAACTAACTATCCCTACACCCCAACTGTATCCATCCTTCAACACATAACCAGAGGCTTCGAAACTCCATCTATCTCAGACCCTCGAAAACACAACGATACAAAGAATGGCAGTACATCTGAACTCTCTCCACTAGTACTGGGGATGCCGGACTCCTTTCGCCACTACTAGTATTGAAGCAATTTAGGACATCCTTCGTCCTGAGAAACTAATGAAACTGAAGAATGACGATGTTCCAAGAATCCCTCGGAGTTCTACTCCTCGATAACAAGAGGCACCAAGTACAGAACTCCGTCACATCGGCATCATAGAGTTTCCAAAATACCCGCATGATCCTAAAACAAATTTGAGTGAGAAGAGGGTAGAATCAAAATTCCAGAGTCGTAATTCCTCACCAGAGTATAGAAGAGAAGTAAAAAGAATCCTACTCTCCGATATCTAGTGCCCCTTAGTGATTTTGGTATATTGAAGACTTATAGGTTTAGGCACTAATGTGTTTATGAGTGTACACAGACTCTATAAGTCAATGAGGAGTTTGATATATTCGGAGATTATCGACCCCTAAAAATGTATGTCTTCAAGTGAAGACTTTGCTGAAGACTTTCTAAAGACTTTGGTGAAGACTTTGTGAAGACTTTGAAAATGAAGAAGTTGGTATGACCTTGAAGATATTAACGAGGAATATGAAGCGTGAAGACTTTTGTTTTCATAGTTTCATTTCCTTTATTTGAGTCATAGGAAACACCGTACTGTTAAAGGGGGCCGAGGTAATACTAAGGAAAATTTCCAACTGATGCTCAACTCCAAAATCCTCAACCTATACAATCCTTCGAGTGAAGCCTTTGGAAATCTCTTACAGTTCAGTCCAGTTCTTCAATGACAGAGACGAAGTTCTTCTGGTCTCTGAGCAAATTGATCTGACTAAGGAGTTCGGATTTCGCTAGTGTGAATTGCCTACAAGTGAGGAACATGATATGTCTGAGGACTTTCATAGTTCAAAAATCCGACCGTTGTTGTGCTTAGAGCCAGCTGTCCCCAATCGCAAATATCCCCATAATGGTCATATCATTGCGGGCATTTATGTCATATCATGTCAGGTTGCACCCTGGCTATAAATAGCCACCCCCCACAACCACTAGTTGGTTGGCTGCTCCGAGAGAGAACTGACACTTGTCATTTGAGAGCAACCCATCCTCCAAAGAATTTGAGTGAAAATCATCGGTGAGGAAAAACCCACAACCAAACCACCGAACCAAAGTGATTGAGCATCACTAAAGAAATTCCTGTGTGGAACCGATGCTTGTTACGTTTGAGGATTGTGCATCCTCCAGACGGTTAGGCGTCATGGTCTAGTGCTCCTGCAGTCAATTGGGGATCACGAAGTGACCTTGGTCTAGAGCATCCAACAGTAAATTGTGGATCGCTGGGTGACCAATTTGTGAGGGTTTTGGAAGTCTACCCTAAAGACTTACCACGAGTGTTGGGCAAGGACTATGTGACCTTAGCTCAAGGAGAATACGGTAAGGACTGTGTGTCCTGGGACTGTGTGTCCTATGGTTTAAATACCAGGCCGCTCCAAACCAGACGTACAACTGTCACAACAGTTGGAACTGGGTCATCAAATCATTGTCTTCATCAAGCTACCTGGTTCTATTTCCTCAACCCTTCCATTTCCTCGTATGACTGTTGATGAAATTGAACTTTACTATTTGAAGAATTTGACTGAAGACTTTCACAATCCTCACCTCAAATTCTTCAAGTTACCTTGTTCCTCAACTGCTTATCCTCTATCACGCTACTTGTAATATGTGCATGTTTCATTTCATCATGATGACTATCTTATCGCTATGTTCCTCATGCACTTGGGTACTTATTCTGCTGCTAGTTATTCATCACATTTCAAATTCCTCAAAGTTGAAATTCCTCAAGTGAAGAATTTGTAAAAATCGCATATCCCCCCCCTCTAGTCGATATAATGCAGTTTCAATTGGTATCACAGCAGGTACTCCCTCGCTCTGTGTGATTTTGTTTTAACCACCTGGAGTTCTAGTTATGTCGACTGCAGGTATGATCAAGGTTTCCGCGGGGTGTCCTACCTTCGATGGGACGGACTACCCCTACTGGAAGAACAAGATGCGTATGCACCTTGAAGCTATTGACAATGATCTCTGGTACGTTGTGGAAAATGGTGTGCCCTCTGTCGCTCCCACTGTTACTACTGCTGATGTGAAGAGATTCAAGCAACTCGATTCTCAAGCGAAGAATATCATCTGTGGCCATCTGAGCAAAGGTCAGTATGGCAGAGTGAGCGCTTTGGAGACTACTAAGCTTATCTGGGATAGGCTGTCCAAAGTCAATGAAGGTGTATCAACTCAACGTGACTCTCGTGTTGATGTTCTTCGCAATCTCTTCGACTGCTTCAAGAGACTTGACAATGAAAATGTTTAGGAAACTTTTGATCGTCTCACTGATATCTCCAATGAGCTTTAAGCACTAGGTGCCACCGATATCACTGACCATGAAGTGGTGAAGAAACTGCTAAGATCTCTTGACTCCTCATTCGATACTCTGGCGTTGATGATTCAAGAACGTGGAGACTACAAGTCACTTGATCCAGCTGATATTCTTGAGAGACTCAATACTCATGAATTCCAACAAGTTGGGAAGACAGACCTCTACGGGCGAAGCTATGGAAGATCTCATGCTCTGAAGGCAAAAGCAATTTCCTCATCCGAAGAAGAAGATTCTGACAGCAGCCTTGGTGATCCTGAAGAACTAAGTCAGGAACTAGCAATGCTCGTGAGGAAATTCCAGAAGTTCTCAAGGAGAGGTGGATTTGGAAAGTCATCAAAAAGTGGCTTGAGGAAATCAGATTCCTGAGAAGACTACAAGAAAAGAACTTGTCATCGTTGCAAGAAGCCTGGTCACTTTATCTCTGACTGTCCTCTCTGGGAAAAAGATTCAAAGAAGAAGAAGAAATACAAGGATGATAGTTCTAATGACTTGAAGAAAAACAAGAAATCTTCAAAGTCCTCATCTACAAAGTCCTCATCTTCAAAATCCTCAAAGCACAAGAAGAATGGTTCCAGAAAGGCATGAGCATTCATCGGCAAGGAAATGGTGTAGCGACCCGACTCAAAACGAGTCAAGCCTCTATGTTTTCTGTGCCATCCCTGGATCAGTATGCTGGCACACACAGTACATCAATGTATATATCAAAGTGCAATCACATGTAAATAGCGTAAAACTGATATATACCTTAAAATAGCAGCGGATACAGTCAACGGGAGTGGAGTCCCAATAACACCAACGGCAAGTTGAGTGCGGACCGTAACCCTGAATCGTACTCTTACCCGTCATAGAAGAGTATCTGCAACATAAGACGTTGCAGCCATGTAGGTCAGCATTTTGAATATGCTGGCAAGATCACCATAGAAAAACAGAAGCATAAAGACTATTCTATATGCAAAGGCTTTGTGGCTCTGTGTCTGAGTTTTTGCGTAAAAGCTGATTTTATTTTCCTACAACAAAGGAATATCAGGAATTTCACTATGGAGTTACCTATCATGACATGGTTCCGCCAACCAATGTCTCAATGCCCATAAGTATCATAAGTTGCCCACAATTAGTTATCAGTCCAGTGTTGAGAGTTCAGAGATAGAATCCAAGTCTAGAAGCTCAAATTGTCCGTAACCGGGGACACGGCTAATCGATTAGGTTTAACTCTGCAGAGTGTTGTGTACTTTACCCACAAGATTCTTTCCCTCCTGGTAAGTCCTCGCACTGCCTGGTGTTTGAGAACAGGATGAAAGAAACATGGTCTTTCAGAGTGCTTCCCTGACTGTCCGACAGTGCCCATCCCAATCCTAACGTCGACTACATCTCGTAGCACTGCCCAGCAGAGTCACAACAAAGATCAACCAAGCCAGAGCCCATAATGACTTGTGGCTACACAGGTAAGCTTCCGGGCATGAAGTATTCATCCTTCTCTTTGAGTCTGGGTGAAGCTTTCCGCAAGATGTCATGGCGCTTCTCCATGCATCCCGGCCATCCACTGGTTTCTCCAGGGATGCCCAATCAACCATCCTTCACCCAGTAGTGTGTATTGAAAACTTGTCTTCTCGAGTCTTGAAGTCTTGAGGTCTTGAAGATGCAGGACTTGAAGATGTCTTCATGAAGTTGTCGACTTGACGTAGAGTCCTTCTTCACACCACTCACGAACACTCATACCAATCCCCGTCTACTTTAGCATAGCATAAAAATAACTAACGTTCCCGGGGCTTTAGTAACATGTGGTGGGTTCCTACCTCATGCATTCTACTCAACTATAAGGATTTCAATAACACTACGGGAGGGATTTGTTGAATGATGTCACTACATGCAATAAAACATAGGTATGAAATAGATGGTCAAAGTGAACTTGCCTGTACTGTTCATGAAGATAAGATATCGCTCTCAGAAATAACTTGATATACTATTCGTCACTCTCCGATGATAATCTATAATCAAGCATTGCATTCATAAGCAAACACTTCTAACAAGCAAAAGTAACACAAAACAAAAGCAACAAGGTTAAGGAAAGAAATACTTAAGACAAAGTTAAAACACAAAACTCCAACAAATTCAAAAGTAACACAAAACCCAAAACAAGGTAAAATATAATAAAAGGATTTTAGTAAATATTTTGTTAGCAAAATGAATTACTTTTGAAAGACAACTAAAACTATGAAAACAACATTCTAACAACATGAGTGTTTGCCTAATGAATTTAACTACAAGCACAACCATAAACTAAGAGAAAACAAATTATGAAACAACTAAGTTAACAGAAACTAATTAAATAAAATCTTTATTATAAAACAGAATTAAGTCATCTAGAACTTTTGTGAAAATAATCTATACTAATACTAAGTTATTTTATCAAACATTACCAAAATGATGAGAAATATAGTTTTCCTATTATAATGGAGCAAAACTAAATTATTTTATTAACAAAACATTTATTAACAGAAAGGAATTACTACAAATTTTATTTGAAAACAGAATCTAATTATATAAAACTTTAGTTAAAAGAATTGTTACTAAGAAATTTGCTTTTAAAACAACTATACCTATTTGAAAGAGGGTATAGATCCCTACAACAAAATTTATAAACTAAATAAATTAACTTTTGTTAACAGCAAGTAAATTACTAAGATTTGGAACAACAAAACTAAATGAAATATGAAACTTAATATAAATCATATTCAGATTTTTAAAATAAAACAAAGTAAATAAACTAATATGATACTAAACAGATTCTGTTTGGTTTGAAAACACTATTTAAAATTATTATAAAATTCTCAAACCCTACCAAATGATAGCTATTGCCACTAGTGACAAGTAGGAAAAAGAATCATTCAAAAATTCATTTTAGAACTCATGATATTCAGAAAACAAAATTTAAATCAAATCTGTTCAAATTCAAATTTTGATGTTCAAACATAGTCAAATTTGGTATTCACAAAAACTAGATGAAATTGTTGATCTAATGCAAAAGAAATCAATTAAAAAAATTAAGTAGTTTAAAAGATATAAAGAAAATAAAATCAGAACTTCCTCTGTTTTCTAAAACAAAACAGAAAAAGAGAAAACTAAAATAACGGTCAGGGGGGTGACGTGGCGTTCTCTGGTTGGTCCAGGTGGGCGTGTGATAGGGGGTTTCGGGCGGTCGACCGATGCTTTAGAATAAAACGGTTCGCATTTAATAGGTTCTAATCTGGATCGTCAGATCCAGATCGGACGGGGAAGAGGGGTGGTGGAGCTCACCGCGGTGGTGGGTCGCCGGCGAGGGCTTCTCCGGCGAGGCCGAGGCGAAGTGGTCGATGTGGGCGGCGCTCCGGTGGTTCCCCGGCGACGGCGATGGCACTAGTCGACGGCGGCGAGTACGGCGAGCACGTCGGTGGCTTCAGTGAGGCTCGGGGGCGTCGGAGTCGACGGGCAGGAGCTCCTCGAGCTTCGGGTGGGAAGGTTACTCCGGAGAGGGCGACAGTGAGGCGGGTCTGGGGTCTCTGGGGCTCGGGAAGGGGATGGGGTGGTGCGCACGGGCGAGAGGAGCTCGATGGTGCGCTCGGGAGAGGTCGGGGAGGTCGGAGACGGGCGCTAGGAGGGGAGAGGCGTGGCGGCGACCGAAAGCTCCGTCGAGCGATTCCAGCGAGGTGGGGGCTCGGAGAGAGGGGGAAGCAAGAGGAATGGGAAGAGGAGGAGCGGGGCTTCTTATAGGGGCTTAGAGGGGTCGGGGAAGTAAGGAGGGAAGGGGTCCGCGGCGAGGGTCCGGCGACGGCGTCCGGCGCGTGGAAGGATGAGGACGACCGCGCGGGAGAGGGAATCGGACGGTGGGACCGGCTTGTCCGTGAGAGAGCGAGAGGGGGCGTTATTAGAGGTGACCGACCGGTAACGGTTTCGGCATTAAATGCTGGTGGGCTGGCCGTTTTATTATAAACCGTTACCGTTTTGCTATTTATGATTTTAACAGAGCAATAAAACTGCTTCAATGCATTCGAATAAATTCCAAATATAGTCAAATTTTATATCAAAATTAACAGAATAATAAATGCCATTTAATGGACATTTTTATTCTGGCATTTGAATAATAAAAAAAATCATTTTTTTTAGAAAATGCCTTAATTGGCTTTATTTACTTTTGCAAATACTTTTCAAATAATTGTTTTGGGTTTGATGATTCAAAAACTTCACAAATTACCCCCTGTCTTGGAGTGTCATGTTACTCCTCTCAAATTTTTGTCAGGGTTTTGAATTCTTTGAAAATTTTGGATAGGGACCAATATGAAAAAATAATCCAGAGGTTTTCAAAAGCTCTTTCAATTCCTTCTTTTAACTTCCAACTCATATTTCATATAATTTGAAGAAGTCATATTATCTTCTCTCATGAAAATCATTGAGTTGCATAAAGTTTTTCTGAATTTGAAATATTTTAAAAATGGAAATTCAAATCATTTTCAAATTCCTTTTCATTTCTTTAAATGGAAAAAAAGTCATGTCATCTTCACTCTAGGGTTTTGTGATGAAATGAATTTGAATTCCTGGTGATCAAAATGCAGATCGAAAGTTTTGGGAAAGTCATTTCATTCCCTCTCAATAAACTTTCAAAACTTTCAAAAAGTTTCAAATTTCACTCACTTTCAATCACTCAAGCAAACAAACAATCATTCTAATAATTATTATAACATTCCAAAGTTTGGGATGTTACAAATCTACCACACTTAAAATGAATCTCGTCCTCGAGATTCGAAAGGGCTAGAAAGAAAAGGTTAGGGTTTGGGGTCTTCTAACAAATCCACTGTCCTGGAAGGTGTGGGGTCTTCCAACAAAACTCCATTGACCTGGAAATGTGGGTCTACCACACTTGAAATGAGAGTTACTGGTCCTTCAAAATCTTGACAGTCCTATGGTGCATCTGTCTGTTCACATTCTTCACGATAGCTCCTTCGGTGATGCTCTTCCGTTATATCAAAATCTTGTGTTCTCATAACAACATGTATTTCCTCTGATACTGGGTCTTCTTAACTAACAAGTCTTGCGTTCATTCTAAGTAACTTATCGACGATCTCATGGTGGTCTACCATTAGTGGTTATCCTGCAGTGAAATGGGTCTTGGCTTCATTCCTCACCGTAAAAATTCCTACGTGTGACAGCAACTGTCATGTACAAGGGTTTCATCATACCATTCTAAGGCTTAAACAAAAGCTTCAAAGAACGTCGTCTCTTTACTATGGGTAAGTCACTCAGATTTACCATTCCGAATAGCAAGAGAATGATAATAGTAAGTCTTCATGGTGGCCAAGCCATGTCGCACTAAAATCATTACCTTGTATAAGGTTTAGTAATCTCGTATTCTAGCACTTGGGCTCCCTCACAAGCATTGCAGAAATTTCTCTTGAACAAAGTTCGGATAAATCCATTGATTCTGCAAGCTAAGCAAAAACATCTATCGTTTCTTCACAACTCTCAGGTTATCGTATGCTCCTAAGAAAACGTTTGCGGATCAGTCGTAGCTTCTTCCAAGTTTCTTCCTTCACCAAGGTGGGGCTTGATCCTTATCAATCCTGAAGTCAGTGACTTGTGGATTCACTTGAATACTTGAACAACTTCATCTCACCCGTGGGGTGACTATCGATCCATATTCCAGCATTACCTTCAGTTCACTCCATTATACCCTTGAGGTAACAAATCACAGACTTATTTTTGTTTAGATTCCACTCTGTAGAATCCATTTTCCTTTCCATTGGTCTGTTTAACCCTGGGTATGGTTTCATCACAATCATTCCTTTTCTCAATATTCCAACTTCGAAAACTCTTTGTCTCAAAGGTTATTATCCGGATAGTTTGCGGTGATTCCACATTCTCTTCATCCGTATTCACTTATCCATACTCCTAAATCCAGAAAAGGTACCTGTGGTTTCTACCACACTAAAAATGAAATGCACTCATGTTTGCATAGACCATATTTTCTCATATCCTCGAAAATGGTCGGAGACCTTGGGTCATAGAGTAACAACTCATGAAATGCAACATAAGGTAAATCATGACACCATAAATTCCATTGACTCATGAATTTATTACAAACTCTGGGACTTCCGTTACAAGATAAGCTCATGAAATCAAAAGTGCTTCATGATACAGGTATTTCCATCTTCGAAACTATCCCATTCTTCTCATATTCAATCCTTGGTTATATTCAATCACTTCTTAAAACTCCTAGAAAGTACTTTATTACAAATGTTGCCATCCACATAGTTTGGTATGGTCCAGCTTCACCCCCAACTTTATTCCTTTATCCCCTCTTGGAGATATGTTAGTACCACTGGAACTTTGCGTTGTGTTCCTTGAAATCCTCCATCTTTTCCTTGATTAGGGTGGACTTGAGCTTCATCTCCATCATCTCTGTATGCACCTCATGCAGGTATTCCTGAGTATGACAGAGTCTTGCTTCAAGTATTTCTCCAATCTACCATATGGCTTTCATGGCATCTTCACGAACAGCGTCAAAGAACGTTGCTCGTGGTACACGAGATATGTAAAAGTATCGTCGAGTAGTCTTTGGGCAAACTCCCTTTGCACGGTGAAGGTGTACCTCCACATACCAAAGTTTCACTCATGAATGGGTAGCCTTTGTAGACTGCATCTCCTTCAAGATGGATGTGCTTCATCATATCCTTCAGGATCCTTGGGTAGTCATGATCACTGGTCAGGGTCATGATTGTTTCCGGGCCTTTGAGGAAAGACTCATAAAGGGTGGTCATCTGCGTGTGTCAGAAAAGGTACTCAAAATTGACATATGTCTCGACTTGGGTAAACATCCATGTTATCCAAAATCAAACTTCAAATTCACTTTCCAACATCTTTAGAGAGTATTGTCATCCTTAAGACAAATGGATTATCCATTACATAACTTCAAGGATAAGAGTGCTACCTATTACATTTATTACTTCCGAACTCAAACTACTCATGCTTAGCATTCTTCTCTGGGCAGGTATAGGAGTAGTGTCCTGTCTTCTTGCGCTGAAAACAAATGATTTCTGACATATCTCGGGGCTTCTTGATGTTGGTGCTTGCTCCTTGGGTTCTTGATTCCTTTCTTGGACACTTATCGGCATAGTGGCCTAAATTCTTGCACCTGAAACACATGATCTGACTCAGATCCTTCTTCGTAGAAATTGGGTTGTTCAGAGGAAGTCTTCGGTTTCTCTTCTTGGGTTCCTTGGTTCCGATCAAAAGTTCAATTTCCTGTGGATCAAACTCCACTTCTTCTGTCGGAAAATTTCCCAGATACTCTTTTCTCTCCTTCGTACAGTCCTGTGAGAAATGTCCTTCTTCTCCACATGTATAGCAGACATTTGAGTAAAATCTGGTTAATCCTTCTCCATCAGGGTCTTCAATATCTTTCTTCATCACAAATTCTTCAAATTCTCCTCTGAAGGCTTCCTTCATGGCTTCCTTCTGTTGTTTGATGACTTCCTGTACCTTGGGGTACATTTGGCATTGAGCCGGGTAGTGGTTGGTTCCTTCACACAAGAAACATGTCACCTGCCCAGTTGGGCATTCCTCAGCAGGGTGATTTTCTTCACAATAAGGACATCCTTCCTTGTGTTCTTCTTGGGTGTGTCCTATCTCTCCACAGATTTTGCATGCTCGGGTCTTCTTCATCGGAATAACACAATGCTTCTGAATGAGACGGGATCTTAACAGAGTCTTCTTGAGTTCTTCCCAATTCTTTGCTCCATTAAATCCTTGTATGGCGTGATGCATTTTCCACCAAGTTGCGGCACTTTGGGTAAAGTGCTGGAGGGCATATTGAACCTCATACTTCTGTGCTATCGAGTTGCTCCGGAAGTGATTCTCCATGTTGTGAATCCATACTTCTGCCTCTAGCTGGGTCATTGGTCCAGAAAGTACAAGTCCAGCTTCATGTCCCATCTATTGGGTTCAAGGTTTTGGGATGAGATGGTAGAAAGAAAGGAGGAGATACACACAATACAAACAATGGTTTTAAAAATAGATTTTTGTTGTGGCTGTCGAAAATTACACACAAATGACAGCTCACAAATCATCGTATCTAACGTAAGTATACAACAGGGGTTTGGTCTTCTAGGGGCATAATATCTTGGAAATTCTTCATGGTCTTCAATTTCTTGAGGTCTGTGTAGTCCTCAACTTGTGTAGCTTCAATTCTTCTAATGCATGGTGAAATCTTCTTTACTTTGAAGTGACCATCAGCTGTTTTGATATCTTATCCTTCTTAGAGGGCTTTAGTTGATCCTTCGTGTTCTCAAGGGGAAAAGGGTATTTTCTAACTCTTTGATAAAACTCAGAAGGGATGAGAAGTAAAGACTCTTTTGAAAACAAGTTGGAGAGAAATCTTTTCCTAAGGGATTTCCAGTTCTAGGGTCACGTCCTACAGTCAACATGTGCTCTGATACCATTTCTGTAGCGACCCGACTCAAAACGAGTCAAGCCTCTGTGTTTTCTGTGCCATCCCTGGATCAGTATGCTGGCACACACAGTACATCAATGTATATATCAAAGTGCAATCACATGTAAATAGCGTAAAACTGATATATACCTTAAAATAGCAGCGGATACAGTCAACGGGAGTGGAGTCCCAATAACACCAACGGCAAGTTGAGTGCGGACCGTAACCCTGAATCGTACTCTTACCCGTCGTAGAAGAGTATCTGCAACATAAGACGTTGCAGCCATGTAGGTCAGCATTTTGAATATGCTGGCAAGATCACCATAGAAAAACAGAAGCATAAAGACTATTCTATATGCAAAGGCTTTGTGGCTCTGTGTCTGAGTTTTTGCGTAAAAGCTGATTTTATTTTCCTACAACAAAGGAATATCAGGAATTTCACTATGGAGTTACCTATCATGACATGGTTCCGCCAACCAATGTCTCAATGCCCATAAGTATCATAAGTTGCCCACAATTAGTTATCAGTCCAGTGTTGAGAGTTCAGAGATAGAATCCAAGTCTAGAAGCTCAAATTGTCCGTAACCGGGGACACGGCTAATCGATTAGGTTTAACTCTGCAGAGTGTTGTGTACTTTACCCACAAGATTCTTTCCCTCCTGGTAAGTCCTCGCACTGCCTGGTGTTTGAGAACAGGATGAAAGAAACATGGTCTTTCAGAGTGCTTCCCTGACTGTCCGACAGTGCCCATCCCAATCCTAACGTCGACTACATCTCGTAGCACTGCCCAGCAGAGTCACAACAAAGATCAACCAAGCCAGAGCCCATAATGACTTGTGGCTACACAGGTAAGCTTCCGGGCATGAAGTATTCATCCTTCTCTTTGAGTCTGGGTGAAGCTTTCCGCAAGATGTCATGGCGCTTCTCCATGCATCCCGGCCATCCACTGGTTTCTCCAGGGATGCCCAATCAACCATCCTTCACCCAGTAGTGTGTATTGAAAACTTGTCTTCTCGAGTCTTGAAGTCTTGAGGTCTTGAAGATGCAGGACTTGAAGATGTCTTCATGAAGTTGTCGACTTGACGTAGAGTCCTTCTTCACACCACTCACGAACACTCATACCAATCCCCGTCTACTTTAGCATAGCATAAAAATAACTAACGTTCCCGGGGCTTTAGTAACATGTGGTGGGTTCCTACCTCATGCATTCTACTCAACTATAAGGATTTCAATAACACTACGGGAGGGATTTGTTGAATGATGTCACTACATGCAATAAAACATAGGTATGAAATAGATGGTCAAAGTGAACTTGCCTGTACTGTTCATGAAGATAAGATATCGCTCTCAGAAATAACTTGATATACTATTCGTCACTCTCCGATGATAATCTATAATCAAGCATTGCATTCATAAGCAAACACTTCTAACAAGCAAAAGTAACACAAAACAAAAGCAACAAGGTTAAGGAAAGAAATACTTAAGACAAAGTTAAAACACAAAACTCCAACAAATTCAAAAGTAACACAAAACCCAAAACAAGGTAAAATATAATAAAAGGATTTTAGTAAATATTTTGTTAGCAAAATGAATTACTTTTGAAAGACAACTAAAACTATGAAAACAACATTCTAACAACATGAGTGTTTGCCTAATGAATTTAACTACAAGCACAACCATAAACTAAGAGAAAACAAATTATGAAACAACTAAGTTAACAGAAACTAATTAAATAAAATCTTTATTATAAAACAGAATTAAGTCATCTAGAACTTTTGTGAAAATAATCTATACTAATACTAAGTTATTTTATCAAACATTACCAAAATGATGAGAAATATAGTTTTCCTATTATAATGGAGCAAAACTAAATTATTTTATTAACAAAACATTTATTAACAGAAAGGAATTACTACAAATTTTATTTGAAAACAGAATCTAATTATATAAAACTTTAGTTAAAAGAATTGTTACTAAGAAATTTGCTTTTAAAACAACTATACCTATTTGAAAGAGGGTATAGATCCCTACAACAAAATTTATAAACTAAATAAATTAACTTTTGTTAACAGCAAGTAAATTACTAAGATTTGGAACAACAAAACTAAATGAAATATGAAACTTAATATAAATCATATTCAGATTTTTAAAATAAAACAAAGTAAATAAACTAATATGATACTAAACAGATTCTGTTTGGTTTGAAAACACTATTTAAAATTATTATAAAATTCTCAAACCCTACCAAATGATAGCTATGGTCACTAGTGACAAGTAGGAAAAAGAATCATTCAAAAATTCATTTTAGAACTCATGATATTCAGAAAACAAAATTTAAATCAAATCTGTTCAAATTCAAATTTTGATGTTCAAACATAGTCAAATTTGGTATTCACAAAAACTAGATGAAATTGTTGATCTAATGCAAAAGAAATCAATTAAAAACATTAAGTAGTTTAAAAGATATAAAGAAAATAAAATCAGAACTTCCTCTGTTTTCTAAAACAAAACAGAAAAAGAGAAAACTAAAATAACGGTCAGGGGGGTGACGTGGCGTTCTCTGGTTGGTCCAGGTGGGCGTGTGATAGGGGGTTTCGGGCGGTCGACCGATGCTTTAGAATAAAACGGTTCGCATTTAATAGGTTCTAATCTGGATCGTCAGATCCAGATCGGACGGGGAAGAGGGGTGGTGGAGCTCACCGCGGTGGTGGGTCGCCGGCGAGGGCTTCTCCGGCGAGGCCGAGGCGAAGTGGTCGATGTGGGCGGCGCTCCGGTGGTTCCCCGGCGACGGCGATGGCACTAGTCGACGGCGGCGAGTACGGCGAGCACGTCGGTGGCTTCAGTGAGGCTCGGGGGCGTCGGAGTCGACGGGCAGGAGCTCCTCGAGTTTCGGGTGGGAAGGTTACTCCGGAGAGGGCGACAGTGAGGCGGGTCTGGGGTCTCTGGGGCTCGGGAAGGGGATGGGGTGGTGCGCACGGGCGAGAGGAGCTCGATGGTGCGCTCGGGAGAGGTCGGGGAGGTCGGAGACGGGCGCTAGGAGGGGAGAGGCGTGGCGGCGACCGAAAGCTCCGTCGAGCGATTCCGGCGAGGTGGGGGCTCGGAGAGAGGGGGAAGCAAGAGGAATGGGAAGAGGAGGAGCGGGGCTTCTTATAGGGGCTTAGAGGGGTCGGGGAAGTAAGGAGGGAAGGGGTCCGCGGCGAGGGTCCGGCGACGGCGTCCGGCGCGTGGAAGGATGAGGACGACCGCGCGGGAGAGGGAATCAGACGGTGGGACCGGCTTGTCCGTGAGAGAGCGAGAGGGGGCGTTATTAGAGGTGACCGACCGGTAACGGTTTCGGCATTAAATGCTGGTGGGCTGGCCGTTTTATTATAAACCGTTACCGTTTTGCTATTTATGATTTTAACAGAGCAATAAAACTGCTTCAATGCATTCGAATAAATTCCAAATATAGTCAAATTTTATATAAAAATTAACAGAATAATAAATGCCATTTAATGGACATTTTTATTCTGGCATTTGAATAATAAAAAAAATTATTTTTTTTAGAAAATGCCTTAATTGGCTTTATTTACTTTTGCAAATACTTTTCAAATAATTGTTTTGGGTTTGATGATTCAAAAACTTCACAAATTACCCCCTGTCTTGGAGTGTCATGTTACTCCTCTCAAATTTTTGTCAGGGTTTTGAATTCTTTGAAAATTTTGGATAGGGACCAATATGAAAAAATAATCCAGAGGTTTTCAAAAGCTCTTTCAATTCCTTCTTTTAACTTCCAACTCATATTTCATATAATTTGAAGAAGTCATATTATCTTCTCTCATGAAAATCATTGAGTTGCATAAAGTTTTTCTGAATTTGAAATATTTTAAAAATGGAAATTCAAATCATTTTCAAATCCCTTTTCATTTCTTTAAATGGAAAAAAAGTCATGTCATCTTCACTCTAGGGTTTTGTGATGAAATGAATTTGAATTCCTGGTGATCAAAATGCAGATCGAAAGTTTTGGGAAAGTCATTTCATTCCCTCTCAATAAACTTTCAAAACTTTCAAAAAGTTTCAAATTTCACTCACTTTCAATCACTCAAGCAAACAAACAATCATTCTAACAATTATTATAACATTCCAAAGTTTGGGATGTTACAAATGGATTCTAAGGAAGAATATGAAGAAGAGGAAGAATCTGAGGAGGAATCAGAATCTGGTGTCGCTAGCCTTGCTCTCGCTACTACTTTCGCCAGCAAGTCCATCTTCAGTGATGAAGAATATGACTACTCCAACGTCTCTGACGTCATCAATGATGATTATGCTCCCACCTATTGCTTCATGGCAAAAGGCTCAAAGGTACACAAACATCATTCCTCATCTGACTCAAGTGAAGGTGAATCTGATGAATATGTGAAACCTAGCTATGCTAAACTTGTTAAAATTGCCACTAAGCAACAAAGTGCACTTGAAAAGCTTCAGAAAAATGCTAGACAAAAGCGATGATATGCTGAACTATGAAGTGGATCGGACTCAAACTCTGTCTGACGATCTCAAAAGTCTTCAGACAAAGTATGATAACCTTCAGGGTCATCATAACGACCTCTTAGCCGGTCGTGAAAAGCTTTCTTATGAATTTCTTCAAAGAAAGCAAGATCTTGAGAAACTGAGGGTGTCACATGAGGATATCCAAAGGGAAAACGATTCCTTGCTGGCACAACAGATTAGTACCGCTCAGGAAGAATTCGTTCCACCTTGTTTGAAATGCATCGAACATGAAACTACTAATTCTTCACCTGGATGTTCAAATGCTTCTATTGCTGCAAATTCTTCAACTATTCCAGTGGTTACAAATTCCCCATCTGAGGATACCACAAGTATCACTGATGACAATGTAGGGTTGAAGGAATTGTATGTGACAGACATGTACAAAAGTCTCAAAGGGCATCAAACCCTTTGTGATGTCCTCAAAAAGCAGATTCTAAACAGGAACCCTATGCAAGAGGGTATTGCCTTTGTGAGAAAACTCAACACTGATGGATCCTACTGGACACCTGAGCAGTACCCCAAAACCTCATGGGTTGCTGCGAAAGGACCTCCTGTAGATCCATCCACTTTATCTGGCTTTACGTGTGAAACTTCATATTCCTCTGATGAGTCACTTGACTCGAACTAAAAATTCTTCAAAAATTAGAAAGGTGAAGTATTTGCTAGATTTTTTGGAACTAACTGCAGGAACGGTTCTCCTATGAGGAAAATCTGGGTTCCCAAGAGCTACCTACAAAATCTTCAAGTGAATGTCCTCACGACATCACTCATGAAGAATAGGAACCCCAGATCAAATTCCTCATATGAACAAAAGTCCTCACTTGGACCAAATTCCTCAAATGGTCAAAAATATCATTCTCGTGCTAATGCTTCTGTTTCGTAGGGAAATCCTAAGAGTTATGAATATGTGCATTATTCTTCAAACCATTATGTTCATAAGTCCTCGAAGAATTTCTCTGCTTATTCATTTGAGTACTCTAACCCTCGGCCTGTGAAACAAAGCGCACTTGCTTCAATGCCTCCCTTCTCATATGGTGCTCGCAGAATGATGAACTCTTTGCCACCCCTCCAGATGTGGGTGGTGAAGAAATTGAACTAATTTCTTATGCAGGGTCAGGTATCCAGATGAAACTCAACATCTGATGAACTTGCTGGAGACCTGAGGAAATGCTTGAAAGGACGCAAGCTAACCATGATGAAATGAATTCCTCATTTCTCACGTCCTCACACTACTTGCTTACTATCTTGTGTGATGAAACCCTATCTGATGAAATTGATGTCATATTCTTCACTCTGAAGCATATGAGTTCGTAAGTTGTACTAATTCATCTGCAGGATGATACTCCAAAAGCTACTGAGTGGGTCCTCGATAGTGGATGCACAAACCACATGACTGGTGACAAGAATCTACTTATTAATTTGCCACTCACTCTATCTCCTATGAAGCATATCACCTACGTAGACAAAGGAAAAAGCAAGGTATTGGGACTTGGTAAGGTTGCTATCTCAAAGGACCGAACCATGGATAAGGTGATGCTTGTTGAATCCCTTGGGTTCAACCTTATGTCTGTCTCAATGTTTTGTGATCTTGATATGATCGTCGCATTTGGAAAATATCGTTGTGTTGTCATCATGGAATCTGACAATTCCAAAGTCTTCAAAGGCTTTAGGAGAGGAGACTTGTATATTGTTGATTTCTCTACAGGTCCTCAACCTGCCACATGCTTACTTGCAAAGTCTTCAAAAGGCTGGATGTGGCATCGACGACTTGGACATGCGGGTATGAGGAACTTGCACATGCTCATGAAGAAAAAGCACGTCATTGGCATCGAGGGTTTCAAATTCCTCAAGGACCACCTCTGCGGTACATGTGAATCCGGGAAGATGACCAGATCCAAGCATCCCTCGAAGACAATCATGACCATGACTCGACCCTTTGAATTGCTTCACATGGATCTCTTTGGCCCCACTCATTACTCCATACTAACAAATGCTTCAAGTTTGTATGGCTTTGTCATTGTTGATGATTACTCTCGTTACACTTGGGTGCATATTATTCTATACAAAAATGAAGTGCAGGATGTCTTCAAACGATTTGCTTCAAGGGCCTCCACCAACTTCGGCGTCAAGATCAAGCATATTAGGAGTGATAATGGAACTGAATTCAAGAACACTAATCTTGATTAATATCTTGATGAACTTGGTATTACTCATGACTTATCTGCCCCTTATACTCCTCAACAGAATGACATCATGGAGCACAAGAACAGGACTCTAGTTGAGATGGCTTGCACCATGCTTGATGAATACAAGACTCCTCATCGCTTCTGGCCTGAGGCAGTCGATACTACATGCCACATCATCAATAGGGTATATCTTCACAAATTCTTCAAGAAGACTTCATATGAACTTATGACTGGCAAGAAACCCAATGTAAGTTATCCCAAAGTCTTCGGTGCAAAATGTTGGATCATTGATCCTCACCACGGTTCTAAGTTTGCGCCGAAAGCACATGAAGGTTTTATGCTTGGTTACGGAAAGGACTCGCAAACCTACAAAGTCTTCAACACCTACCATCACAAGGTTGTTGAAACTGTAGATGTGCGGTTCAATGAAACTAATGGCTCGCAAAGAGAGCACCTGCCTTCTGTGTTAGATGAACAGTCTCCTGAGGAATCCATCAAGATGAAGGCAACTGAAGATATCATGCCCATTGAGGAAGTCATTCCAACAAATGAAGACTTTCATGTTGATACAACTGAAGAAAATGATGTTGAAGGAAGTCCTCAGCCACGTCAACCTGCTCATCCTAGAGTTGCAAATGAAGTACAGATTGACAAAATCATCGATGACATCAATGCACCAGGTCCCCTCACTCGCTCAAAAGCTTCACATTTAACTAACTTTTGTGGGCATTTTGCCTTTGTCTCTATCACAGAGCCCACCAAAGTTGATGAAGCATTCAAGGAGCCTGAGTGGATTCAAGCTATGCAAGAGGAATTGCATCAGTTCAAGCTCAATAACGTGTGGGAACTTGTCAAGTGGCCAGATCCTCGCAAACATAACATCATAGGTACCAAGTGGATCTACCGCAACAAGCAAGATGAAAATGGCCTTGTGGTGAGGAATAAGGCTCTTCTTGTACTCAAGGCTACACACAGGTTGAAGGAATTGACTTTGATGAAACGTTCGCACCTGTTGCTAGACTGGAAGCTATTCGCATATTGCTTGCTTATGCTAACCATCATAATATCATATTATATCAAATGGATGTGAAAAGTGCATTCCTCAATGGTAAGCTTGAGGAAGAAGTATATGTTGCTCAACCCCCAAGTTTTGAAGACCCTAAGCATCCTCACAAAGTCTTTAGACTCAACAAGGCCCTCTATGGCCTCAAGAAGGCCCCTCGGGCGTGGTACGACACTTTGAAGGAATTCCTCATGAAGAAAGGCTTCAAACCCGATTCACTCGGCCCCACTCTTTTCACAAACTCCTATGACAATGAACTGTTCATATGCCAAATATACGTAGACGATATTATCTTTGGTTGTACTAACA
Organism: Hordeum marinum; assembly: GCA_022496015.1. NCBI lineage: Eukaryota > Viridiplantae > Streptophyta > Magnoliopsida > Poales > Poaceae > Hordeum > Hordeum marinum. The sequence continues at coordinate 121,669,096 of CM039673.1, read as the reverse complement.
AACATTACAGTGATGAATTTGATGGGGAACGTCGCATGGGAAACAAAAAATTTCCTACGCACACGCAAACCTATTCATGGTGATGAGCATCTACAAGAGGGAGAGTGGATCTACGTACCCATGTAGATCGCTAAGCGGGAAGCGTTAAGAAACGCGGTTGGTGTAGTCGAACATCTTCGTGATCCAAACCTATATATGAATCTTTACCTCCGGACCATTCTGGAGCTCCTTGTGACGTCCGGGATCTCATCCGGGACTCCGAACAACCTTCGGTCACCACCATACATAACTCTACACTACCGAAACGTCACCGAACCTTAAGTGTGTAGACCCTACGGGTTCGAGAACTATGTAGACATGACCGAGACACCTCTACGGTCAATAACCAATGGCGGGACCTGGACGTCCACATTGGTTCCTACATATTCTACGAAGATCTTTATCGGTCGAACCTCTATGTCAAGGATTCAGTTAATCCCGTATAACGTTCCCTTTGTTCTTCGGTATGTTACTTGCCCGAGATTCGATCGTCGGTATCTCCATACCTAGTTCAACCTCATTACTGGCAAGTCTCTTTACTCGTTTTGTAATACAAGATCCCGCAACTAACAATTAGTCACATTGCTTGCAAGGCTCATTGTGATGTTGTATTACCGAGTGGGCCCTGAGATACCTCTCCGTCACACGGAGTAACAAATCCCAGTCTCGATCCATGCCAACTCAACAGACACCATCGGAGATACCTGTAGAGCACCTTTATAGTCACCCAGTTACGTTGCGACGTTTGATACACACAAGGCACTCCTCCGACATCCGTGAGTTGCATGATCTCATGGTCATAGGAACATATACTTGACATGCAGAAAACAGTAGCAATAAACTGACACGATCATATGCTACGTTTGTAGTTTGGGTCTTGTCCATCACCTCATTCTCCTAATGATGTGATCCCGTTATCAAATGACATCTCATGTCCATGGCTAGGAAACCTTAACCATCTTTTGATAAATGAGCTAGTCTACTAGAGGCATACTAGGGACATGGTGTTGTCTATGTATCCACACATTTATCTGAGTTTCCAATCAATACAATTATAGCATGGATAATAAACGATTATCACGAACAAGGAAATATGATAATAGCTTAATTAATTATTGCCTCTAGGGCATATTTCCAACAGTCTCCCACTTGCACTAGAGTCAATAATCTAGTTCACATCACCATGTGATTCGCATTGTTATGAATCTAACACCCAACGAGTTTTGGGGCTCGATCATGCTTAGCATGTGAGAGAGGTCTTATAGTCAACGGGTCTGTGATATTCAGATCCGTGTGTACTTTGCAAATCTCTAAGTCAAATCGTAAACACTGCTACCACACTCCACTTGGTACTAATTCCAAATGGCTGCTCCACTATACGTATCCAGATTGCTACTACGAGTCATCCGGATTAGTGTTAAAGCTTGCATCGACGTAACTCCTTACGACGAACCCTTTATCACCCCCATAATCGAGAAACCATTCCTTTAGTCTTTTAGTCACTAAGGATAATGTTGACCGCTGTCCAGTGATCCACTCCTGGATCACTCTTCTACCCCTTGACAGACTCATGGCAAGGCACACACAAGTACGGTACACAGCATGGCATACTATATAGAGCCTATGGCTAGAACATAGGGGACGACGTTCGTCCTTTCTCTTTCTTCTGCCGTGGTTGAGCTTTGAGTCTTACTCAACTTCATACCCTACAAATCAGGTGAGAACTCTTTCTCTAACTGATCCATTTTGAACTCTTTCAAAATCTTTGTCAAGGTATGTACTCATTGAAAGTCTCATCAAGTCATCTTTGATCTATCTCTATAGACCTTGATGCTCAATAGGTAGTTTTATCCAGGTTTTACTTTGAAAATCACTTTCCAAATAACCGCTTATGCTTTCCAGAAATTCTACACTATTTCCGATCAACAATATGTCATCCAGATATACTTATCAGAAATTCTATAGTGCTCCCACTCACTTTATTGCAAATACAAGTTTCTCGTAAACTTTGTATAGACTCAAAAACTTTGATCACCTCATCAAAGGTATATTCCAACTCCGAGATGCTTGCTTTAGCCCATGGAAGGATCACCGAAGCTTGCACACCTTTTAGCATCCTTAGGATTGACAAAACCTTCTCGTTGTATCACATACAACCTTTCCTCAAGTAAACCGTTAAGGAAACGATGTTTTGTCATCCATCTGCCAGATTTCATAATTGAAAATGCAGCAACTGCTAACATAATTCCAACAGACTTTAGCATCGCTACGAGTGAGAAAGTCTCATCGCAGTCAACTCCTTGAACTTGTCACAAACAACTTTGCAACAAGTCGAGCTTTACAAATGGTGATAATTACCATCAGCATCTGTCTTCATTTTAAAGATCCATTTGTACTCAACGACCTGCCGTCAAACGAGCAAGCCTACCAAAGTCTATACTTGGTTTTCATACATGGATTCTATCTCGGATTTCATGGCCTCCAACCATTTGTCGGAATCCGGGCCCATCATCGCTTCTCCATAGCTCGTAGGTTCATCATTGTCCAACAACATGACCTCCAAGACAGGGTTGTCGTACCGCTTAAGAGTAGTACACATCCTTGTCGACCTACGAAGTTTGATAGTAACTTGATCCTGAAGCTTTATAATCATCATCATTAACTTCCTCTTCAACTAACGTAGGCTTCACAGAAACAACATTCTGCGTTGTGCTACTCTCTGGTTGAACAAAGGTTTAACAACCTCATCAAGTTCTATCTTCCTCCCACTCAATTCTTTCGAGATAAACTTTTCCTCAAGAAAGGATCCATTTTAGTAACAAACACTTTGCACTTGGATCTGAGATAGAAGGTTCACCCAACTGATCTTAGGGTATTCTATGAAGATGCATTTGTCCGCCTTGGGTTCGACCTCATTAGGTGAAAACATTTTCCACACAAGTGTCGCAGCCCCAAATATTAAGAAATGACAGCTTAGGTTTCTATCAAACCATAATTCACACGGTGTCATCTCAACGGATTTGGATGGTGCCCTATTTAAAGTGAATGTAGTTGTCTCTAATGCATAACCCCAAAATTATAGTAGTAAAACGATAAGAGACATCATAGCACGCACCATGTCCAATAGAGCATAACTATGATGTTCGGACACACCATCACACTATGGTGTTCCAGGTGGCGTTTAGTTGTGAAACAACTTTCACATTGTCTTAAGTTGTATGCCAAACTCGTGACTCAGATATTCACCTCCACGATCATATCGCAGTCATTTTTATCTTCTTGTCACGATGATCTTAAACTTCACTCTGAATTTGCTTGAACCTTTCAAACGATTCAGACTTGTGTTTCATTAAGTAAATATACACTATATCTACTCAAATCTTCAGTGAAGGTAAGAAAATAACGATATCCACTGCACGCTACAAGACTCACTAGATTGCATACATCAACATGTATCATTTCCAATGAATCACTTGCCCGCTCCATCCAACGGGGTCCTTTAGTCATCTTGCCCAAGAGGCATGGTTCGCATGTCTCAACCGATTCGAAATCGAATGAGTCCAAATATCCATCAGCATGGAGTTTCTTCATGCGCTTTATACCAATATGACATTTTGCGGCAGTGCCACAAGTATGTGGTACTATCATTATTTAACTTTGTATCTTTTGACATCAATGTTATGAACATGTGTATTACTACGATCAAGATTTCAACAAACCATTCTCACTGGGTGCATGACCATTGAAGGTATTATTCATGTAAACAGAATAACCATTATTCTCTGACTTAAATGAATAACCATATTGCAACAAACATGATCTAATCATATTCATGCTCAACCCAAAACACCAAATAACATTTATTTAGGTTCGTCACTAATCCTGAAGGTAGAGAGAGCATGCGATGTTGATCACATCAACCTAGGAAACATTTCCAACACACATCGTCACCTCACCCTTAGCTAGTTCTCCGTTTATTCCGTAGATTTTATTTTGAGTTACTAACATTTAGCAACCAAACTGGTATCCAATACCCAGGTGCTACTAAGAGTACTAGCAAGGTACACATTAATAACTCTTATATCAAATATACTTCTATCGATGTTGCCAGCCTTCTTATCTACCAAGTATATAGGGTTGTTCCGCTTCAGCGACCACTCACCTCATAACAGAAGCACTTAGTCTTGGGTTTGAGTTCAACTTTGGGTTGCTTCACTGGAGCAGCAACTGACTTGCTATCCATGAAGTTTCCCTCGTTGCTCTTGCCCTTCTCGAAACTAGTGGTTTTGATTAACCATCAACACTTGACGCTCCTTCTTGATTTCTACCTTCGCGGTGTCAAACATCGCGAACAGCTTAGGAATCATTATTTCAATCCCTGGCAATTTATAGTTCACCAAGTTCTAGTAGATTAGTGATAGTGACTTGGAGAACTATATCAATCACTATCTTATCTGGAAGATCAACTCCCACTTGAATTAAGCGATTGCAATACCCAGACAATCTGAGTACATGCTCAACGATTGAGCTATTCTCCTTCATCTTACAGGCAAAGAATCTTGTTGGAGATCTCATATCTGGCAACACTGGCATGAGCCTGAGATCCTAATTTCAGCTCTTAGAAACATCTCATATGTTCCGTGACGTTCAAAACGTTTTGGAGCCTCAATTCTAAGCCGTAATGCATGACGCACTAAACTATCAAGTAGTCATCAGAACGTGCCTGTCAGATGTTCACAACATCTACAGGCGACGCTAGAGGGGTTGGCGCACCGAGCGGTGCATTAAGGACATAAGCCTTCTGTGCAGCAATGAGGACAATCCTCAGATCACGGACCCAGTCCGCAATATTACTACCATCATCTTTCAATTCTATTTCTCTAGGAACATATATAAATACAAGGGAGCTACAGCATGAGCTAGTAATCTACAACATAATTTGCACACACACTTTGACTATGTTCATGATAATGAGTTCAATTAATCATATTACTCAAGAACTCCCACTCAAATTGACATCCCTCTGATCATTCGAGTGATACATGATCCAAATTCACCAACTCAAGTCCGATCATCACGTGAGTTGAGGTGGCTGCAATGGTGAACATCATTATGTTGATCATATCTACCATATGACTCATGTTCGACCTTTCGGTCTCTTGTGTTCCGAGGCCATGTCTATACATGCTAGGCTCGTCAAGTTTAACCCGAGTGTTCTGCGCGTGCAAATCTGGCTTGCACCCGTTGTATGTGAACGTAGAGTCTATCACACCCGATCATCACGTGGTGTCTCAACACGACGAACTTTCGCAATGGTGCACACTTGGGGAGAACACAATTTATCTTGAAATTAAGTGAGGGATCACCTTATAATGCTACCATCGTCCTAAGCAAAACAAGGTGCATAAAAAGGATTAACATCACATGCAAATCATAAGTGACATGATATGGCCATGAACTTGTGCTTTTGATCTCCATCTAGAAAGCACCGGCATGATCTCCATCGTCACCGGCATGACACCATGATCTCCATCATCTTGATCTCCATCAACGTGTCGCCATCGGGGTTGTCATGCCCTGCATGCTTCTACTACTATTGCTACCGTTTAGCGATAAAATAAAGCATTACATAGTGCTTAATGATTGACACGCAGGTCATACAATAATTAAAGACAACCCTATGGCTCCTGCCGGTTGCCGTATTCACCGACATGCAAGTCGTGATAATGTATACATCACATGATCATATCATACATCACATATATCACATCATGTAATTGGCCATATCACATCACAACATACCCTGCAAAAACAAGTTAGACGTCCTCTAATTGTTGTTGCATGTTTTACGTGGCTGCTACGGGTATCTAGCAAGAACAATTCTCACCTACGCATAAACCACAACGGTGATACACTAGTTGCTTTTCAACCTTCTCAAGGACCGCCTTTGTCGAATCCGATCCAACTAAAGTGAGAGAAACTGTCACCCGCAAGCCATCTAGGCAACAAGTTGCGTCGAGGGAACCGGTCTCTCGTAAGCGTACGAGTAATGTTGGTCCGGGCCGCTTCATCTCACAATACCGCTGAACCAAAATACGACCAAGGGAGGAAGCAATCTAAGCATCAACGCCCACAAACCTTTTGTGTTCTACTCGAGATCTCATCGAACCATCAACCTAGCTCATGATGCCACTGATGGGGAACGTCGCATGGGAAACAAAAAAATTCCTACGCACACGCAAACCTATTCATGGTGATGAGCATCTACGAGAGGGAGAGTGGATCTACGTACACTTGTAGATCGCTAAGCGGGAAGCGTTAAGAAACGCGGTGGGTGTAGTCGAACATCTTCGCGATCCAAATCGCCGAGCGTCCCGCAATCTCATCACGATCCGTCCCGCGATCCAATCACGATCCGTCCCGCGAACACATCATGATCCGTCCCGCGAACTCATCATGATCCGTCTCACGATCTTGATCACGATCTGTCCCGCGAACTCATCACGATCCATTCCGTGATCTCATCACGAACCGTCTCGCGATCTCGATCACGGTCCTTCCGATCTAGCGCCGAACGGACGCCACCTCCGCGTTCAGCACACGTGCAGCTTGATGACGATCTCCACCATCTTGATCCAGCAAGAGGAGATGGAGAGGAGAGAGAGTTCACCGGCAGCGTGACGGCGCTCCGGTGATGGTGGTGGAGTAATTCCGGCAGGGCTTCGCCTAAGCGCTGCAGAAAACCGATCTAGAGGAGCACCGGTGAAATGGGTAGCACGTGGTCGTAAACTGTGTCCAAACAGCACCCAATCCACCAGTATATAAAGGAGGGAGCGAGAGGAGGGCTGGCGCAAGGAGAAACCCCAATAGGGGTCGGCCAAACTCGAGGGGGAGGAGTCCTACTCCTCCTCCACTCCTCGTAGGAGTAGGACTCTTCCTTTTTAGCCTTTTTTCCACCTTTTCCTTTAGGACTTTTGCCTCCTGCACCATGGGCCTTGGTGCGGCTGTTTCTCCAGCCCACTAAGGGCTGGTTATCACTCTCCAAAGCCCATGGACCCTCTGGGGTCGAAATACCCCTCCTGGAGGTCTCCCGGTACACTACCGGCACTCCCGGTACACTACCGATGAGCCCGAAACTTTTCCGGCGACCAAACTGGGACTTCCTATATATGAATCTTTACCTCCGGACCATTCCGGAGCTCCTTGTGACATCCGGGATCTCATCCGGGACTCCGAACAACCTTCGGTCACCACCATACATAACTCTACACTACCGACACGTCACCGAACCTTAAGTGTGCAGACCCTGCGGGTTCGACAACTATGTAGACATGACCGAGACACCTCTGCGGTCAATAACCAATGGCGGGACCTGGACGTCCACATTGGTTCCTACATATTCTACGAAGATCTTTATCGGTCGAACCTCTATGTCAAGGATTCAGTTAATCACGTATAACGTTCCCTTTGTTCTTCGGTATGTTACTTGCCCGAGATTCGATCGTCGGTATCTCCATACCTAGTTCAACCTCGTTACTGGAAAGGCTCTTTACTCATTCCGTAATACAAGATCCCGCGACTAACAATTAGTCACATTGCTTGCAAGGCTCATTGTGATGTTGTATTACCGAGTGGGCCCTGAGATACCTCTCCGTCACACGGAGTAACAAATCCCAGTCTCGATCCATGCCAACTCAACAGACACCATCGGAGATACCTGTAGAGCACCTTTATAGTCACCCAGTTACGTTGCGACGTTTGATACACACAAGGCACTCCTCCGACATCCGTGAGTTGCATGATCTCATGGTCATAGGAACATATACTTGACATGCAGAAAACAGTAGCAATAAACTGACACGATCATATGCTACGTTTGTAGTTTGGGTCTTGTCCATCACATCATTCTCCTAATGATGTGATCCCGTTATCAAATGACATCTCATGTCCATGGCTAGGAAACCTTAACCATCTTTTGATTAACGAGCTAGTCTACTACAGGCATACTAGGGACATGGTGTTGTCTATGTATCCACACATGTATCTGAGTTTCCGATCAATACAATTATAGCATGGATAATAAACGATTATCACGAACAAGGAAATATGATAATAACTTAATTTATTATTGCCTCTAGGGCATATTTCCAACAGAATTTGCCTATATGATGAATGAAGAATATCAAATGTCTATGATTGGAGAGTTGAAATTCTTCTTAGGTCTTCAAATTCGTCAACAAGACAATGTCATCTTCATCTCCCAAGGGAAGTACCTCAAGGATGTTCTGAGGAAATTTGACATGCAAGATTGCAAAGGCATCAAAACTCCAATGCCTTCAAAAAGGCCACCTCTGCACTGATGAAAATGGTAAAGATTTCGATCAGAAGGTATACCGCTCCATGAGTGGCTCATTATTGTATATATGTGCATCTAGGCCTGATATTATGCTGAGTGTTTGCATGTGTGCCCGATTCCAAGAAACACCGAAGGAATCACACATAAGGCTGTGAAACATATTCTTCGATACTTAGCTCACACACCAACACTTGGATTATGGTATCCCAAGGGCTCAAATCTTCACCTTGTCGGATACTCTGATGCTGACTATGCCGGAGATCGCATGGATCGCAAGTCCACCTCAGGCACATGTCATTTCCTCGGACGATCCCTAGTCTGTTGGTCCTCGAAGAAGCAGAACTACGTCTCACTCTCTACTGCTGAAGCTGAGTACATTGCTGCTGGCTCATGTTGTGCTCAGTTACTATGGATGAAGCAAACCCTTAAGGACTATGGCATCAAGTTGAAGAATGTGCCTCTCTACTATGACAACGAGAGTGCCATCAAGATTGCATACAACCTAGTTCAGCACTCCAAGACCAAGCACATCCAGATTCGTCATCACTTTCTTCGAGATCATGTACTCAAGGGCGACATCTCCATCGACCACATCCCCACTGAAGAACAACTGGCCGATATCTTCACAAAGCCCTTGGATGAAAAGAGATTTTGCAAGTTGTGGTGTGAGCTAAATATCTTAGAATCTTCGAATGTTCTTTGAAGAAGGACGCACATCCTAACACTTATGCAAAATTGATGACTTTGATGTGCAACACATGAAGTAACGTTTTTCTTCAATCAGTGAAGAATAACCCTCTAAGTGTGAAGAAATTAACGAAGAATTTGATTCTCAGAACCCTACGACAATTGTACGCGGTGTCTGAAATCATCATTCTTATACGGTGGGTCACGCCACCAACCAAAGTTGAAATTCTTCAAAATTGAGTTTTTCGTCATTTTTGCAAATTCTTCAAATTATCAAATTCCTCAAGTTTTCAAATTCCTCAACTTTTCAAATTCTTCAAACTTTGAAACTCATGTTCTTCATTGATTATATATATATATATATATATATATATATATATATATATATTTGAGTTTTCAATGTCCTCAACAGCATTCACTTATTGCTAATTCTTCAAGTTAATTTTCATCTAAGTGAATGTGATCGGACCGTTTTCCCTCTATGCTAAACTCAACCCAGTCTGTTCACAAATTCTTCATATGCGTTCTACTTTGAAACTTGTTCAAAGTCTTCACTGTGTCCTTGTCAGCAAAGAATTTGCGAACGAAAACTTTGAAATTTTCACTATCAAAATTTTCAGCGGTTCCCGCTCAAACGGTTTCGATTCCCACGACTGGATAACCCACGATCCCCCATAATCTCCACTCTCAGAACGTGGGTGACACCTGTTGCGTGGAGAGCAAGGGTCAGGGGAAATCTTGTCCAAAATCTTTGGGCAGATTGGTTTTCACTCCCTCTATAAATACCCCCTCCCCTTCAACTGTGCTCGGTTACTCCTCATCTCATCCCTCTCCCGAGCTCCAACCTAGCGCTACCACTAAAGTCATCGTCGCCGGTGAGGAAGAGCTTCACTGCCTCGACCTCGTCGTCGCCGTACTCGCATCGGCCGCGGAAGTCCTCATCCCGCCGCCGCTGTAGCTGTCTCCCTCTGCCAAGCTAGGGAGTGGGAGATCTGAACGGATGAACTTCCCAATCTCATCTCTTGTACGTCGTGTTCTTCACCAGGGTAAATAAAATTTATTTTTACTGCCCTTGTTTGATCCTCGAATGCTCTTCATATTCCTCAAAAGGTGTTTATTCTTCATGAACCTTATTCTAAAAATCACCTTACATCTTCACATACTTGATGTTTTTCCCTAAGTAATGATTTTCTTAAAGATTCCTCAATTGTGTGAATCCTCAAAATTTGCACAAGTCTGGAACCTAAGACAAAGAACACTTAGTGAAATTCCTCAAGACACCCATGGTCAAATTCCTCTCAACTATTTTATTTAGAAAAATTTCTGAGAACGCATATGACCTCTTCAAATTCCTCGCACCTATACTCTATTCAAAAGTACAACATGTCCGCTGATGAATCACTAGGTTCTCATCAACTTAACTCATTTGCAGCGCTCCTTGAGGAAAAACTGTGTACTTCTTCAGAGTCCTCAAGAGTTCATATTCCTCAAGTGAAGAAAATGGCTGATGGAAAGAAACCTCAGAAAGGTGGAAAGAACCCAGATGTGCACACTGCCTTTGAGATTCTAGATGACGTGTATGAGGAATACTGTAGACCCAATGAAGAAACTCATGGCAAAGAAATGACCAAGCAGAGAAAAATTCGTCTGCAGAAAATTGAGAGGAGATGGGCAAGGGAATGGAAGGAGTATCGTTATGTAACTCCAAAATACATGATGAAATTTGTAGTAAAACCTCCTTGCAGCAGGCCTCCCCTTGCTCCAAATCAAATTGCTGATCCCACTAGCATCAAGACTGGTGAGGACTTTCCACACATGTGGGAGAAGCAGCAAGCCAAGCTGACAAAGAAAGCCAAAGAGGCAGTGAAGAAATTCAATGAAGATTCTGCTGCTGCTACCTCTGCCGGAGCCTCTACAAGTGCTCCGAAGAAAATCATGAGGAAGAAATCTGCATTGAAGACAAGTTCTTCAACCTCAAAACCTTCACTACGGATCCCTCAAGGTCAAAGGCATTGGCCTACAAAGTCTTCAGCTACTGGAACAGTTGCTGCTTTGTCTTCTGCGACATCTTCAACTAGCCCTTCTGCGTTGAAGCTGAAGAAAACTGCTGGACGAGGTCAAAGACCAAGTCCTCACTCAAGCAAGGCTGTGGTGACCATACCCTCAGGTTTTGAGGATGATGATGATGAAATTGATGATGAGGAATTGGAAGAAATCATCAAGCACAGTCAGCAAAAGGCTGCTATAGCAAAGGGCAGTTCTGTTCCTCTCATGTTGGATCCCAAGATGATCCTCAACTTCATCGATATATAGCATGAAGACCCAAACACCCCACTGTCTTCACTAAATCTGCCTCTTGGAGTGGATCATGTCCTCACCCACTTCATCTCTGAAGAAAAATGGAAGAGAGAACAAGCTCTGAGAGCTAAGAGGAACAGAGCTCAGAAGGAAAAGTTTCTGAGAGACAATGTGATGAACTTGACCCCAAATCAACTTGTCACTGTTTAGTCTGAAATTCGCACACTCTCTAAGGATCAAGAGAGGTATGATGCTCAATGGAAGGGCACCAAGGTGAGATTTGTCAGGGTTGCACAAGCTGTAGTAAAGGATCACAACACTAGGGTTGCTGCTCGATCGCAACCACAAAATCCTCAGGCTGATGAAATACCTCAAGCTACTGATGAAATTGCTCAGCATGATGAAACTGCTGATGGAAATGCTTCTGCACCAGAAGCAACTGTCAGTGCTGCTGAGGAAACTCAGACCACTGATGATCATGCCAGGCCAACCACCACTGTTGTGCCTGTAGAAACTGAAAGGACAGTTGAAGCTTTTGATGCGCCTGAAGAAACTGAACACACCAGGGTAGCTGCATCAATCATTCCTGAAGAAACTGACACTGCTGAGGAAAAGACTCTCAAGAGAAAGCATCAGATTCAAAAACCTCAGCCATGAAGAAGTTGAAGACTATGCCAAGTTCTTCAACTGGACCTATTGAAGCTACACCTATTTCTTCAGCACCTACCTACGAAATTGTACCATTTGGGATGGAATATGTCATCCCAGATGAAGATGAAGATCAGTCAGCTGCTTCGACAGAGCAGATTGATGAAGAAATTGAAGTTGAAGACATTGCTTCAACTCCAAAGGTATCATCGCCCCAGCCTCAGTTCATTGTTGAAGAGGCTGGTGTTGAAGAATTTGATGAGGACGTAGACATTGGCAATACAACGCCTGTCATCAATGATGAATATTGGGAATCGGCACACCCAAATTCACCAATGACTACTCCTCTGACACACATTTCTTAGTCGCCTGCTCCGACTGAAGAAATACATGAAGAATCTGCCAATCTGAACACCCAAGTCACTGATGAAATTCCAGCCACAATGGTTGATGATCTTGATGCCCCCGCCGCAACTAAGGAACCAGCTCTCCAAATCGTTCTGTCTGAAGGTGTTCCTCCCATGCCAAAGGATATTAAGGGGCGCTTCAAGCCAAATCTTCAACCGAAGCCAAGAATGCCATTCAAAGGCTCAGTATGCCCCAAATTCCTCAAGAGCAATTTCTTCAATGAACGAATGTTCTTCACTGGTCCAAATCCCTATGACTTTGCAAGGGCCGGTCGCAACAGATTCTGGACAGCAACACAACTCAACTACTATGCATCAGTTCTTTTTGAGAAGAAGAAAGTCTCCTAGCACCACCAAATTCCTCATGCTGACATGGAAACCCTTCCATCATTCACACAGGTGCTCCAGGTTCTTCATGATGTAGGCATTCTCCCATTCTGCGTCGACATCTGCGACTGGAATGAAGAACTCATTCTTCAGTTCTATGCCACACTGCATATCAGCGGAAATGCTTCAGACATCAACTCCTAGATATTGGACTGGATGACAGGATCAACACACTTCACTGCTCAAGCTTCTGAATTGCTTCAGTGTGTACTAGTTCCAATTCCCTCAGATGAAGCTCGCAAACTGTTTGATGAGCCTGCACTTCCAAATCAGTTGATGCGAGTACTGATGAAGACATTGCCTCCTGGAAAGCCTCAAGGAAAAACCTTCCTTGTGAAGGATCTTCTATATGTGCCCAGGACTGTCTACTGTATACTCACAAATACGATATGTCCTCAGAAGGTTACTCATTTAGTGCCTGTGTTAAGCATGAACATTATATCTGGATCTTGTTTATTGCGAGACGGTTACTCATTTAAATCAGAGAATAAAGGTTGTTCTATATATATGAGTAATATCTTTTATGGTCATGCACCCAATGTTAGGGGTTTATTCATATTGAATCTTGATAGTGATGACACACATGTTCATAACATTGATGCCAAAAGATGTAGAGTAGTTAATGATAGTACCACTTTCTTGTGGCACTGCCGTTTAGGTCATATTGGTGTAAAATGCATGAGGAAGCTCCATGCTGATGGAATTTTGGAGTCACTTGATTTTGAATCACTTGACACATGTGAACCATGCCTCATGGGCAAGATGACTAAAACGCCGTTCTTTGGAACAATGGAACGGGCGAGTGATTTATTGGAAATCATACATACTGATGTGTGCGGTCCAATGAATGTTACATCGCGTGGTGGATATCGTTATTTTCTCACCTTCAACATTCATTGGACCGCACACATCAGTATGTATGATTTCCAATAAGTCACTTGCCCGTTCCATTGTTCTTGAGAACGGCGTTTTAGTCATCTTGCCCATCAGGCATGGTTCACATGTGTCAAGTGATTCAAAATCAAGTGACTCCAAAAGTCCATCAGCATGGAGCTTCCTCATGCGCTTTACACCAATATGACCTAAACGGCAGTGCCACAAGAAAGTGGTACTATCATTAACTATTCTACATCTTTTGGCATCAATGTTATGAACATGTGTGTCATCACTATCAAGATTCAATATGAATAAACCCCTAACATTGGGTGCATGACCATAAAAGATATTACTCATATAAATAGAACAACCTTTATTCTCTGATTTAAATGAGTAACCGTCTCGTAATAAACAAGATCCAGATATAATGTTCATGCTTAACGCAGGCACTAACTAACAATTATTCAGGTTCATCACTAATCCTGATGGTAATCGAAGAGAGAGCGTGCCGACGGCAATCACATCAACCTTGGAACCATTTCCCACGTGCATCGTCACTTCGTCCTTTGCCAGTCTTCGTTTATTCTGTAGTTCCTGCTTTGAGTTGCAAATGTGAGCAACCGAACCGGTATCAAATACCCAGGCACTACTACGAGAACTAGTAAGGTACACATCAATAACATGTATATCATATATACCTTGTTTGTCGTTGGCCGCCTTCTTGTCAGCCAGGTACTTGGGGCAGTTCCGCTTCCAGTGACCAGTTCCCTTGCAATGAAAGCACTCAGTTTCTGGCTTAGGTCCATGCTTAGGCTTGTTTGTAGGACTAGCAACTGCTTTGCCATCCTTTTTGGTTTTACCCTTCTTGCCTTTGCCCTTGCCATTTTTCTTGAAACTAGTGGTTTTATTGACCATCAACACTTGATGTTCTTTCTGGATTTCAGACTCAGCGACTTTCAGCATCGCAAACAACTCGGATGATGACTTGTTCATCCCGTGCATGTTATAGTTCATCACAAAACTTTTGTAACTAGGTGGCAGTGATTGAAGAACTCTATCAATGATCGCCTCTTGCGAAAGGGCAATTCCCAACTCCGCTAGATGGTTTGAGTACCCAGACATTCTGAGTATATGCTCACTGATAGACCCGTTCTCCTCCATCTTGCAAGCATAGAATTTATCAGAGGTCTCATACCTCTCGATCCGGGCATTCTTCTGAAACATAAACTTCAACTCTTGGAACATCTCATATGCTCCATGACGTTCAAAACGTCTTTGAAGTCCCGGTTCTAAGCCATACAATATTGCACACTGAACTATTGAGTAGTCTCCAGCACGAGCCTCCCAAGCGTTCTTAACGTCTTCGGAGGTCATGTCTTCTGGTTGGTCACCAAGCGGTGCATCAAGGACATATTGTTTCTGGGAAGCCGTAAGGATAATCCTCAGATTACGGGCCCAATCAACAAAGTTACTTCCGTCATCTTTCAACTTAGCTTTCTCTAGGAACGCATTAAAATTCAGGGGTGCTACTACGCGAGCCATTGATCTACAACATAAATATGCAAAGGTTATTTAGACTATTGTTCATGATAATGAGTTTATTTAATCAAATTACTAAAGCTCCCACTCAAATTGACATCCCTCAGGTCATCTGAGTGTCACATGATCCAAATTCACCAACTCAAGTCCGATCATCACGTGAGTTAAGCTGGTTTCAATGGTGAACATCATTATGTTGATCATATCTACTATATGACTCAAGTCCGATCACCAACAAAAAATTTCCTACACATAGGCAAACCTATCCATGGTGATGAGCATCTACGAGAGGGAGAATAGATCTACGTACCCTTGTAGATCGCTAAGCGGGAAGCGTTAAGAAACACGGTTGGTGTAGTCGTACTTCTTATTGATGCAAATCGCCGAGCGTCCTGCGATCTAATCACGAACCGTCCCGCGAATCAATCACGAACCGTCCTGCGATCTCGTCACGATCCGTCCCACGATCTGATCACGAACGTCCCGTGTCCTTGATCACGATCCTTCCGATCAAGTACCAAACGGACGGCACCTCCGCGTTCAGCACACGTGCAGCTTGATGACGATCTCCACCGTCTTGATCCAGCAAGAGGAGGTGGAGAGGAGAGGGAGTTCACCGGCAGCGTGACGGCGCTCCGGTGATGGTGGTGGTGGAGCAATTCCGGCAGGGCTTCGCCTAAGTGCTGCAGAAAACCGATCTAGAGGAGCACTGGTGGAACGGGTAGCACGTGGCCGTAAGTTGTGTCCCGTGTGCTAGCCCTGCCCCTCTATTTATATGTTGAGCCCTGGGTCTAAACTTGGAGCAAAAACCTCTACAAGGTCGATTTTGCCCGCACAAGGTCGGTTTGGCCCGCAAGAAAAGAGTCCAACTCGGATCCCTGCAGTCCCGCACACAAGCGGTAGTACCGCTTCACGAGCGGTAGTACCGCTTGAGCGGTAGTACCGCTTCACAAGCGGTAGTACTGCCTTACTGCTTAAGGCAACAGAAAAACTTCCTTTTGCCCTTTCCAATACCTTGTGGGTTTTACCCCATTGGTCCATATAAAGTGTTGTTGTACCCGAACACTTCGGTAAACATCCGGAACCCCTTCCGGTTAATTCCGGAACTCTTCCAGATATCAAAACACTATTATCACATATATCAATCTTTATCTCCAGACTCTTCCGGAGATCCTCGTCATGTCCGGGATCGTATCCGAGACTCCGAACATCCTTCGGTCACCACCATACATAACTCTATACTACCGAAACGTCACCAAACCTTAAGTGTGCAGACCCTGCGGGTTCGAGAACTATGTAGACATGACCGAGACACCTCTACGGCCAATAACCAATGGCGGGACCTGGAAGTCCACATTGGTTCCTACATATTCTACGAAGATATATCGGTCGAACCTCTATGTCAAGGATTCAGTTAATCCCGTATAACATTCCCTTTGTTCTTCGGTATGTTACTTGCCCAAGATTCGATCGTCGGTATCTCCATACCTAGTTCAATCTCGTTACCGGCAAGTCTCTTTACTCGTTCCGTAATACAAGATCCCGCAACTAACAATTAGTCACATTGCTTGCAAGGCTTATTGTGATGTTGCATTACCGAGTGGGCCCTGAGATACCTCTCCGTCACACGGAGTAACAAATCCCAGTCTCGATCCATGCCAACTCAACAGACATCATCGGAAATACCTGTAGAGCACCTTTATAGTCACCCAGTTACGTTGCGATGTTTGATACACACAAGGCACTCCTCCGATATCCGTGAGTTGCATGATCTCATGGTCATAGGAACATATACATTGACATGCAGAAAACAGTAGCAATAAACTGACACGATCATATGTTACGTTTGTAGTTTGGGTCTTGTCCATCACATCATTCTCCTAATGATGTGATCCCGTTATCAAATGACATCACATGTCAATGGCTAGGAAACCCTGACCATCTTTGATAAACGAGCTAGTTCACTAGAGGCATACTAGGGACACAGTGTTGTCTATTTACCCACACATGCAATGTGTTTCCAATCAATGCAATTATAGCATGGATAATAAACGATTATCATGAACAAGGAAATATAATAATAAACACTTTATATATTGCCTCTAGGGCATATTTCCAACAGTCTCCCACTTGCACTAGAGTCAATAATCTAGTTCACATCACTATGTGATTTACATGGTAATGAATCGAACACCCATATAGTTCTGGTGTTGATCATGTTTAGCCCTTGGAAGAGGTTTAGTCAACGGGTCTGCAACATTCAGATCCGTGTGCACTTTGCAAATATTTATGTCCTTCTCCTTGATGTAGAACTGGATAGAGTTGAAGCGTCTCTTTATGTGTCTGGTCCTCTTGTGAAACCTTGGTTCCTTGGCTAGAGCAATGGCACCAATGTTGTCAGAGAACAGATTTATTGGATTCAGTACACTAGGCACTACTCCAAGATCTGTCATGAACTGCTTCATCCAGACACCTTCCTTCGCTGCCTCTGAGGTTGCGATGTACTCCGCTTCGCACGTAGAATCAGCTACCATGCTTTGCTTGGAACTGCACCAGCTTACCGCTCCCCCGTTAAGAATAAATACGTATCCGGTTTGCGACTTAGAATCGTCCGGATCAGTGTCGAAGCTTGCATCGACGTAACCCTTTACGACGAGCTCTTCATCACCTCCATAAACGAGAAACATGTCCTTAGTCCTGTTAAGGTACTTAAGGATATTCTTGACCGCTTGCCAGTGCTCCATTCCAGGATCACTTTGAAACCTTCTAGCCATACTTATGGCAAGGCTGACATCGGGTCTTGTGCACAGCATTGCATACATGATAGAGCCTATGGCTGAAGCATAGGGGATGATGCTCATATTTTCTTTATCTTCTGCAGTCACTGGGCATTGAGTCTTACTCAACTTCACACCTTGTAACGCAGGCAAGAACCCCTTCTTGGCCTGTTCCATTTTGAACTTCTTCAAAACTTTATCAAGGTATGTGCTCTGTGAAAGTGCTATTAAGCGTCTCGACCTATCTCTATAGATCTTAATGCCTAATATGAAAGCAGCTTCTCCTAGGTCCTTCATTGAAAAACTCTTATTCAAATATTCCTTCACGCTTTCCAGCATTTCTATATCATTTCCGATCAGCAATATGTCATCCACATATAACACTAGAAACGCTATAGATCTCCCACTCACTTTCTTGTAAATACAAGCTTCTCCATAAACTTGTATAAACCCAAACGCTTTGATCACCTCATCAAAGTGCTTATTCCAACTCCGAGATGCTTGCACCAGTCCATAAATGGATCGCTGGAGTTTGCAAACTTTGTCAGCATTCTCTGGATCGACAAAACCTTCGGGTTGCATCGTATACAACTCTTCCTCAAGGAAACCGTTGAGGAACGCCGTTTTGACATCCATCTGCCAAATTTCATAGTCGAAATAAGAAGCTATTGCCAACATGATTCTGACAGACTTAAGAACCGATTTCGACTACGAAATTTTGCAGATGGATGTCAAAACAGCGTTCCTCAACGGTTTCCTTGAGGAAGAGTTGTATATGATGCAACCCGAAGGTTTTGTCGATCCAGAGAATGCTGACAAAGTTTGCAAACTCCAGCGATCCATTTATGGACTGGTGCAAGCATCTCGGAGTTGGAATAAGCACTTTGATGAGGTGATCAAAGCGTTTGGGTTTATACAAGTTTATGGAGAAGCTTGTATTTACAAGTGAGTGGGAGCTCTGTAGCGTTTCTAGTGTTATATGTGGATGACATATTGCTGATTGGAAACAATATAGAAATGCTGGAAAGCGTGAAGGAATATTTGAACAAGAGTTTTTCAATGAAGGACCTAGGAGAAGCTGCTTTCATATTAGGCATTAAGATCTATAGAGATAGATAGAGACGCTTAATAGCACTTTCACAAAGCACATCCTTGATAAAGTTTTGAAGAAGTTCAAAATGGAACAGGCCAAGAAGGGGTTCTTGCCTATCTTACAAGGTGTAAATTTGAGTAAGACTCAATGCCTAGTAACTTCAGAAGATAGAGAAAAGATGAGTGTCATCCCCTATGCTTCAGCCATAGGCTCTATCATGTATGCAATGCTGTGCACAAGACCCGATGTCAGCCTTGCCATTAGTATGGCCGGAAGGTTTCAAAGTGATCCTGGAATGGAGCACTGGCAAGCGATCAAGAATATCCTTAAGTACCTGAAAAGGACTAAGGACATGTTTCTCGTTTATGGAGGTGATGAAGAGCTCATCGTAAAGGGTTACGTCTATGCAAGCTTTGACACTGATTCGGACGACTCTAAGTCGCAAACCGGATACGTATTTATTCTTAACGGGGGAGCGGTAAGCTGCTGCAGTTCCAAGCAAAGCATGGTAGCTGATTCTATGTGCGAAGCAGAATACATCACAGCCTCGGAGGCGGCAAAGGAAGGTGTCTGGATGAAGTAGTTCATGACAGATCTTGGAGTAGTGCCCAGTGCACTGAATCCAATGAACCTGTTCTGTGACAACACTGGTGCCATTGCTCTAGCCAAGGAACCAAGGTTTCACAAGAGGACCAGACACATAAAGCGACATTTCAACTCCATCCGCGATTAAATCGAGGAGAAGGACATAAATATTTGCAAAGTGCACACGGATCTGAATGTTGCAGACCCGTTGACTAAACCTCTTCCAAGGGCTAAACATGATCAACACCAGAACTGCATGGGTGTTCGGTTTATTACAATGTAAATCACATAGTGATGTGAACTAGATTATTGACTCTAGTGCAAGTGGGAGACTGTTGGAAATATGCCCTAGAGGCAATAAATAAAGTGTTTATTATTGTATTTCCTTGTTCATGATAATCGTTTATTATGCACGCTATAATTGTATTAATTGGAAAC
The DNA here is from genome assembly GCA_022496015.1 of Hordeum marinum. Classification (NCBI taxonomy): domain Eukaryota; kingdom Viridiplantae; phylum Streptophyta; class Magnoliopsida; order Poales; family Poaceae; genus Hordeum; species Hordeum marinum. The sequence goes on along the minus strand of CM039673.1, from coordinate 121,648,966 downwards.
ACATTACATGTGTGGGTAAATAGACAAACACAATGTCTCTAGTATGCCTCTAATGAACTAGCTCGTTGATCGAAAGATGGTTAAGGTTTCCTAGCCATGGACATGAGATGTCATTTGATAACGGAATCACATCATTAGGAGAATGATGTGATGGACAAGACCCAAACTACAAACGTAGCTTATGCTCGTGTCAGTTTATTGCTACTGTTTTCTGCATGTCAAGTATATGTTCCTATGACCATGAGATCATGCAACTCACAGATATCGGAGGAGTACCTTGTGTGTATCAAACGTTGCAACGTAACTGGATGACTATAAAGGTGCTCTACAGGTGTCTTCGAGGGTGTCTGTTGAGTTGGCAGGGTCAAGACTGGGATTTGTTACTCCGTGTGACGGAGAGGTATCTCAGGGCCCACTCGGTAATACAACATCACAATAAGCCTTGCAAGCAATGTGACTAAGTGTTAGTTACGGGATCTTGTATTACGGAACGAGTAAATAGACTTTCCAGTAACGAGGTTGAACTAGGTATGGAGATACCGACGATCGAATCTCGGGCAAGTAACATACCGAAGAACAAAGGGAACATCATACGGGATTAACTGAATCCTTGACACAGAGGTTCGACCGATAAAGATCTTCGTAGAATATGTAGGAACCAATGTGGACATCCAGGTCCCGCCATTGGTTATTGACCATAGATGTGTCTCGGTCATGTCTACATAGTTCTCGAACCCGCAGGGTCTGCACACTTAAGGTTTGGTGATGTTTTGGTAGTATAGAGTTATGTATGGTGGTGACTGAAGTTTGTTCAGAGTCCCGGATGAGATCCCGGATGTCACGAGGAGCTCCGGAATGGTCCGAAGGTAAAGATTCATATATAGGAAGTCCCGTTTTGGTCGCCGGAAAAGTTTCGGGCTCATCGGTAGTGTATCGGGAGTGCCGGTAGTGTACCGGGAGGCATCCGGGAGGGGTATTTCTACCCAAGAGGCTCCATGGGCTGTGGGAGAGTGAATATCATCCCTTAGTGGGCTGGTGGAAACTCCCACACAAGGCCCATGTGGCTGGAGGAAAAAAACCAATAGGAAAAGGTGGAAAAAAGGCAAAAGGGAGCAATCCTAGTCCTACTAGGATTGGAGGAGAGTCCTCCTCCACCTCCCACTTCGGCCGAACCAAGCTTGGCTTGGTGTCCAAGCTGCCTCCTCTCCTCCTATATATACTAGTGGTATTGAGGGTTTTTGCACTAGATTTTCAGCCACGTGCTACCCGTTCCTCCAGTGCGTAGTTTCTCCTCTAGATTGGATTTCTGCAGTGCTTAGGCGAACCCTTGCCGAAATTGCTCCACCACCATCGCCGGAGCGCCGTCAGGCTACCGGAGAACTCTTCTTCTTCTCCACTCCTTCTTGCTGGATCAAGACGGTGGAGATCATCATCAAGCTGTACGTGTGCTGAATGCGAAGGTGCCGTCCATTCGGTGCTAGATCGGAAGGATCGTGATCAAGTTCGTGGGACGGGTCGTGATCAAGTTCGTGGGATGGATCGTGATCGGATCGCAGGACGGATCGTGATTGGATCGCGGGCCGGATCGTGATTGGATCGCGGGACGCACGGTGATTTGGATCGCGAAGACGTTCGACTACACCAACCGCGTTTCTTAACGCTTCCCGCTTAGCGATCTACAAGGGTATGTAGATCCACTCTCCCTCTCGTAGATGCTCATCACCATGGATAGATCTTCGTGTGCATAGGAAAATTTTTGTTTCCCATGCAACGTTCCCCAACATGAAATTCATCAGGGCAAAGTCCTCAGCTCCCTTAAAGGCTGATTCGAGAACCACTTTGGCTTCTTTCCTCCAATTGAAGTCATCAAGAGCAGAATTGCCTGAGTTGACGGAAAAGGCAAGGCTGTCATTGATGAAGGCACTCGTCCATTGGATGGACAGTTTTGCAAAGCCGCTTCCGTCTCCACCAATCATGACACTGCCACGCAAGACTCCGATGCAAAGGCCTCAGCTCACAAACCTCAAGAGTCTTCCCCTCGTGTGATGACTGATCGCGAGCTTCTAATAAGTCTTCATCAGAAGGTCGATCGCAATCACAAGTGGGTGAAGCGTCAACTTGGATACATTGTTCAGAACATGACTATAACGCGGAACACCGTGAAGAGGAATCAGTACTATGCACATGAAAACCTCAACCGCTCTTGGGCTGTACTGTCTCACCTCATGTCTTCTGAAGAACTGAATGAGCTGGATCTTGAGGAACATCCTGACTGGGCTCGTCGACCTCAGAAGAAATTCAAGAAAGTTCAAGTTCCTTTGATGGTCACAAGTTCATTTTCTTCATCTCGAGAGCACGATGACGATGAAGACATTGACGACACTGCGACAGGCCCTGCATCGACAAAACGACCCCGATAACGCTGGCGCTCCTTCCTCACCAACACGATGAAATTCTTCAAAGGGGCGTTAGTCCTCACTTTTTCTTCCCTTTTGGTCTTCGATGACAAAGGGGGAGAAAATTTGAGTTAGTCTTCAAGCGGGTCTCTCATATGGGCTATGTTTGTTTAAGTTATAACTCTCGCTCTTCTTAAACTTTTGTTGGTTGAGTTGTAAACTTAAGTCCGATGGTGGTCTGACACTTTTGAAATATTTCCTCGCATGGTTATTTCCTCAAGTACCTTAATGCATACATGCTGAATTTCGTCAGACCCCATTTTCCTCACGTATTTCAAATTCTTCATATCATATGTTCAAATGCGTGTATGAATTACAAGATATAGGGGGAGTTCTCCATGTTTTAACCTAACATGTGCATTTGCAATCCAAAGCAAATTCCTCAAATATGCACATCTTCAGGGGAGTTCTTTTATATCTTACAATCAAATTCCTCAAAATCTGCACTTTCACTTCATATGTTTATCCCCGTTGAAAACTTAACCTATTTGTCATCAATCACCAAAAAAGGGGAGATTGTTAGTGCATCTAGTGCCCCTTAGTGATTTTGGTGTATTGAAGACTTATAGGTTTAGGCACTAATGTGTTTGTGAGTGTACACAGGCTCTATAAGTCGATGAGGAGTTTGATATATTCGGAGATTATCGACCCCTAAAAATGTATTTCTTCAAGTGAAGACTTTGCTGAAGACTTTCTGAAGACTTTGGTGAAGACTTTGTGAAGACTTTGAAAATGAAGAAATTGGTGTGACCTTGAAGATATGAACGAGGAATATGAAGCGTGAAGACTTTTGTTTTCGTAGTTTCATTTCCTTTATTTGAGTCATAGGAAACACCGTACTATTAAAGGGGGCCAAGGTAATACTAAGGAAAATTTCCAACTGATGCTCAACTCCAAAATCCTCAACCTATACAATCCTTTGAGTGAAACCTTTGGAAATCTCTTATGGTTTAGTCAAGTTCTTCAGTGACAGAGACGAAGTTCTTCTGGTCTCTGAGGAAATTGATCTGACTGAGGAGTTAGGATTTCGCCAGTGTGAATTGCCTACAAGTGAGGAACATGATATGTTTGAGGACTTTCATAGTTCAAAAATCCGACCGTTGTTGTGCTTAGCGCCAGCTAGCCCCAATCGCAAATATCCACATAACGATCATATCACTGGGGGCATTTATGTCATATCATGTCAGGTTGCACCCTGGCTATAAATAGCCACCCCCGCACAACCACTAGTTGGTTGGCTGCTCCGAGAGAGAACAGACACTTGTCATTTGAGAGCAACTCATCCTCCACGGACTTTGAGTGAAAATCATCAGTGAGGAAAAAACCACAACCAAACCACCAAACCCAAAGTGATTGAGCATCACTGAAGAAATTCCTATGTGGAACCGACGCTTGTTACCTTTGAGGATTGTGCATCCTCCAGACGGTTAGGTGTCATGGTCTAGTGCTCATGCGGTCAATTGGGGATCACGAAGTGACCTTGGTCTAGAGCATCCAACAGTAAATTGTGGATCGCCGGGTGACCAGTTTGTGAGGGTTTTGGAAGTCTACCCTGAAGACTTACCACGAGTGTTGGGCGAGGACTGTGTGACCTTAGCACAAGGAGAATACAGTAAGGACTGTGTGTCCTGGGACTGTGTGTCCTCTGGATTAAATACTAGGCCGCTCCAAACCAGACGTACAACTGTCACGGCTGTTGGAACTGGGTCATCAAATCATTGTCTTCATCAAGCTACCTGGTTCTATTTCCTCAACACTTCCATTTCCTCGTATAACTGTTGATGAAATTGAACCTTACTGTTTTAAGAATTTGACTGAAGACTTTCACAATTTCCTCACCTCAAATTCTTCAAGTTACCTTCTTCCTCACCTGCTTATCATGTATCACGCTACTTGTAATCTGTGCATGTTTCATTTCATCATGATGACTATGCTATCGCTATGTTCCTCATGCACTTGATTACTTATTCCGCTGCTAGTTATTCATCACATTTCAAATTCTTCAAAGTTGAAATTCCTCGACTGATGAATTTGTTAAAATCGCCTATTCACCCCCCCCCTCTAGTCGATATAACGCACTTTCAAGTTCGATCAATCAAGAGGGCTCCTAGGTCGGTACAGCCTCTGATACCAACTTGTCATGCCCAAGATGCGGTCCTATCCTTGTTTTGGCACGAGGGCCTCGATAGGGGTAGAAGCGCATCTCATCGTGTTGCAAGAATGGATATCATTACAAGTACATTTACAGAAGAGATGAGTATATGGAAATGGCTTACACTCCCCACAAGCTACATCAATAACACATCAATACAACAACATAGTCAAACATCATAGAGAAGAGCAGGGTCCGACTACGGACAAAATCAAACGATAAAATGACATCCATCCTTGCTATCCCAGGTTGTCACCTGGAACCCATCCTAGACTGAAGAAGAAGAACTCCAAATCAAACAAGCATCATGCTCACGTCAAAACATCGCATTCCCTGTACTTGCAGTTGTTGTTGTAGTAATCTGTGAGCCATAGGGAGTCAGCAATCTCATTTCCAAGGATATCAAGACTATTAAAGCTAAATGGGTGAGGTATGGTTAAGTGGTGAGGCTACAACAAGCGACTAAGCATTTATTTGAGTGACTAACTTAGGAATACAGAAAGTAAAGTATGTTGGTCTATGCATAATGAACGTGAACTAGTAATGATCACTAACTGATCCTGAACACCTACTTATGTCAAACATAACCCCATCGTGTTCTCTCTCGGATAAGAACTCACGAGAAGAGATAGTCACGGCTACACACATAGTTGGTGTATTTTATTTGAGTTTACTTCAAGTTTGCTATGAACGGGTGTTAAACAAAGTTTCCAAGTTTTCTACATAACCGTGGGCACGGCTTTCCGAAATATTTAACCCTGCAGGGGTCCTCCAACTCATCCATCACAAATTAACCACACGCCGCGGGAATAACTTCGACCATGGATCTCGTGATCATCCTAGGCAATTCCAAAGGAAATACGACACCTCGAGATAGCCCGAAGAAGATCAGAGTTCCTCACGCAAGACATTCGATAAAGGTAAAACAAGTCTAGCAAGAGCGCCCAACGTGCCGACAATCCCGATAGGAGCCGTGTATCTCGTTCTCAAGGCACGGCAGATGAGCTACGCCGTACAGTGGCCAGATAGAAATCTCCCGAGTTGCCCCGGGTTGGCCCTGCATAGTGCTCTAGTTTGGACCAACACTCATGAGGAGCACTGGCCCGAGGGGTTGATTAATCCACGGTGTCCGAAAAGTCCCTATGCAAGTTTATTAGTTATTAGGCAAATGTAGTACCAACGTTGGGCCTTGCCAGACAAGCTTTATCCTAAAACGAAGATCAAGGGGGTCCCCATAACAACCCCGAGCATGTTAGGAGCGCTCAATTATGGAACAAACACCGGTACACAAGTAACTAGGGACGACAAAAGTGGAACAAAACACCGAGCAAAAGGCCAAGCGTTCCACCTTTTATCAAGTATATATGTGCATTAAATTAAATAGCAATAATATTGTGACATAACAAAATAATGTCCACGTTGACACATGGAAGCAATTGCACTTGTAGCTAGAAACGCTATAAGAAGGGTTGAGCAAGCGGTAACATAGCCAAACAAAGGTTTGCTGGGATGTGGAGGGGTTAGAGGCTTTTCATCGCAATGTTGGGAGGCTTGACAAACAAGTGGTAGGTAGCGAGACATTACGATAAAAGCAGGACAACTAGGATAGCAATGATAGTAGTGGTATCTAGGGAAATGTGTCATCTTGCCTGAGATCCTGCTTGGAAGAAGAACGATTGCATGAAGAAGATGAGCCAACGTAGTTGATCGAATCCTCACACTCCGAACGTTTTCGAAACTCTATCGAGAAGAAGCAAACCGGAGACAACAATCAAGACACGAGAAACACCACAACATATGCATGATATGAGGCGCAAACAAATATGATGCATGTCCGGTTTAAGTATGCAAGGCATGTCAAATCACATCAAACAACTACTACACATCAAAGTGAAGCTCAATATGCAACGAGTTGCATATTGACAAAAGTTCATGTTTGAATTACTTAGGTCATTCCCGTTTAGGTACTCATCAATATTAAATGTTGCTAAACATGGCAAGAGGTGAAGTATAAGTAAACTACAACATCTAGGCATATTAAATGAGCCCGGAAACAACTTATATCATTTCCGAAATGACCCCATATGTAAATTACGAAATTGGACCAGATCTGTCCTAAGCTTATTTTAGAGTTGTTAAACAGCAAAATAAATGTCACCATGAGATTCTACGCATTTTTCTAGTCAAGTTACATATGTGGAACATTTTTATCGGAGCTACGGTTTTGTAGTTATGAAATAAATCATTTTCACATGGCAATTACGCAAACCAATGCAAACAGAAAAGTTAAACATTTTTATCACATGTGAAAGTTGGATATTGTGAATCTACACGAAATTCTAGTCACTTTACATATTTAAAGTTTTCTCATATGATGCACGGATCTCGACTTATTAAATGCATGTGTTTAGGGTTTTTCTATAAAATAGTTTTCTCTGGATAATCATCAAAATTCGTAGAACTGAAAAAAAACGTCTACGGGCCGAATCTCACTAGGGCCTAAACGGTACAGGGGCGCCAAATAGCTAAAAGGTGCTCAGGGAGGGGTATAGGCGGCGCTCACCATGGGCCAAGCCCGTCGGTGGAGAGGCTGGGGCAGGCCGACCACGGGCGGCTGGGCTGGAGGCGCTGGTGAGCCGCGGCCCACACAGGCGCTAGCGCTAGCGGGCGAGCGAGGAACCCCCTCGTCTCCCTCTTGCCCGAGGGAAGCGAGCAGGAGGTGCGGCAGAGGGTCAACGGCGAGGGGGCACACCTGCGACGCATAAGAGGCCCGGTCGGCAAGGGAACCGAGCAGATCCAGCCGGGATCTCCTAGATCCGGGTGACGGCGAAACGAGGGTGCTGACGGGAGCCACGACGGTGCAGATCGGGAGGCTCCGACGGCCATGGCGCTTGGACCACGAGGAAGAGAGAGGGGAGGCCGTCACGGGGTCGTCTGGTTGGTCTCTAGCGGAGCGGGGCCGGCTCCTGGCTTTCTTCGGCGGCGGGGCGGAGCTGCGAGGCAAAGGCGCCAAGAGAAAGGGCGGCCATGGGAGGCTCGGGCGCGGGGGAGCTAAGCGCTTAGTCGCTCACTATAGCGTCGTACAGGCGGCGGCTCGATCCGGGCCCAGGCGGGCCTTCAGATGGGCTTCGGCGGGCCCATGTGAGGTGGAGCGAGACAGGCGGCTGGCAGCGGCGGCTAATGATTGGGGAGGTGCGGAATTCAAGGAGGAGAGAGGAGGAGCCAGATTTGGAAGGTTGGACCTGCTTAAATAGGTAAGGGTGCTAGGGTTAGGGGGTTTTCAGGCCGATTTTGAGCGCGCGATCACAATCGGACTGCCAGATCGGGGCAAGGTTGGTGGGCTCTGTGTGGATTGGGTGAAGGCTGAGAAGAGAGAGAGAATGGTGGCTCGTGACACGAGTTTTAAATAGCTAACAACGTCCGACAAATAACCGATGACCGCACTGCTACGATTGACCGTTCGGGTATCAAACGAATTCGGAACACGACGAAATTTGGCAGGTGGCCTATCTACACTAAAACAAGACCACAAGCCAACTTCCGACCCAATCCGAGAAAGTTTTTATCTACGCTTTTAAAAACAATATTTTATCGATGTCGCGAACGCGTGCGTGTGTGGTTGGTCTCGAAAGGGGCGACGACATGAACGTAGAGAACAAGCAGCTACGAATGGATGCAAGTTTTCAAAAACAAGTGACGATGCCATGCAGATGATGCGAATGATGCAATGATGAATGCGGCAACCAAATGAATCACACGACGAGAATGCAAATAAAAGGGGAATCTTCTAGAGCATCGATCTCGGGCTGTTATAGAGTTCCGCCCTGGTCATCGGAGTTGGAGCCAACCTGGAAGGATGTCCTTGAAGGAGCCATACTATTTCACATATTTTATGTTTATATGTGATTGCTATTGCTTCTTGTTTCTATGCATGTTATAATGGTAGAAAGATCCCTCATTAATATCAAGTATATTGTCATTCCGGATGTTGCACCTTCGCAAGTCAAGTACGTCTAGTGGTGGGCTCATAAAATTATGGTGCTACTAGGTGTCCTTGAACTGGAGGGTTCATGTCAGACACGAACATGCACTGCATTGGGTTAACTTAACAAGGCTATCAAAACAGTTTTGGGCCTTGTGGTAGAGAAGGTTGGGAGCCGGGGTATGAGATACCTACCCAACCGACAGGAGTCGTATAGTGATGCAATTAGAAAGGAGTTGCTTACCGAATAGGCAAGGTGGCTAGCAGTGATGCTAAAGCTCACTAGTCGCTCGCGCTAGACGGGTCCTGAATCACTGAGAGTTTGTGGAGGGATGCTGACTTTAGTGGGAGTAGTTCTGTTTAAGGCTTGAATTACTCTACATAAACACATTGCTTAGTGATTGCAGATTTTCTGTTGTAGATTAATGACACCACCTTCTCAACCCAACTTTGCATTGAAATCAATTCTGGAAAAGGATAAACTGAATGGAACAACCTTTACCACCTGGTATAGAAATTTGAGAATTGTTCTCAAGCACGATAAAAAAGGAACATGTTCTAGAGGATCCACTTCCAGAGGAACCTGCTGAGAATGCAAACACCACAACCAAGAATGCCCACCAGAAACTCGTTGATGAATCAAACGGGATCGGCTGCCTCATGCTGGCTTGTATGGAGCCCGATTTGCAACAGCATTTAGAAAACATTCAGGCTTTTGATATGATCGAGAGTTTGAAGAGCATGTTTCAGGTGCAGGCTAGGACCGAGAGGTTCAACGTTTGGCAATCCTTGACGGATTGTAAGCTGAAGGAGGGTGATCCATAGAGCCCGCATATGATCAAGATGATCGGGTACGTGCAAGCTTTGGATCGGTTAGGCTTCCCACTTGGGGACGAGCTGTCCACGAATGCAATTTTGGGTTCTCTTCCACCTAGCTATGGTACATTTGTCTCGAACTATCATATGCACGACATAGATAAGAAGCTCACTGAATTGCATGGGATGCTCAAGGTGGCAAAGCAAGATATTAAGAAAGGTACGCATCAAGTGTTGATGGTGCAGAACTCGGCTAAGTTTAAGAAGAGTTGGTCCAAGAAAAAGGGTAAGGCAAAGGGCACGGAGATGGCTATCTACGCTGCTGAGTCAAAGTCCAGACCGAACTCAAAGACCATTTGCTTTCACTGCAAGGAAGGTGGTCACTAGAAGAGGAACTGTAGCAAGTGGCTTGCTGAGCACGGCACGAAGGCCGGAGATGCTTCTTCGGGCAAAGGTACACTTGTTACATATGATATAGACATTTACCTTGATGACATACCTAGTAGCTCTTGGGTATTTGATACCGGATCGGTTGTTCATATTTGCAACTCGATGTAGGGGCTGGTAAGAACTAGGCGTGTGGCACAAGGGGAGATTGACATCATGGTCAGCAACAAAGCAAGAGTTGTTGCATTGGAGGTCGGCATGATGTAGCTCAAGCTTCCTTCTGGATTTATTTTGGAATTGAATAATTGTTATTACATTCCCGCACTTAGTCGGAACATTATTTCTGCCTCATGCTTGATGAGTCAAGGTTATGAATTCAATATAAAGGACAATGGTTGTTCATTTAATTTGAATGGAATGTTCCATGGCTATGCACCCATAGTAGATGGGCTATTTATTTTAAATCTAGAAACAGAACTAGTCTATAACGTGAATGTCAAGAGGCATAAGCCTAATGAAATGAATCCAACATACTTCTGGCATTGCCGACTTGGACACATTAGTCTGAAACGCATGAAGAAGCTCCATGATGATGGACTCCTAACATCGTCCGACTTCGGGTCGTTCGAGACATGCGAATCATGCTTGCTAGGCAAGATGACTAAGTCACCTTTTGCAAAGAGTTGCGAGAGGGTGTCCAAGCTGTTGGAGCTTATACACAATGATGTGTGTGGTTGAATGAGCACAATGGCTAGAGATGGCTATCAGTACTTCGTGACTTTTACCGACGACTTGAGTAGATATGGGAAGACTCCTAGTTTGTCTTTTCTAAAGATTTGGGGTTGTGAAGCATTTGTCAAGCGACTCATGTCGGACAAGCTTACACCCAAGTCGAATAAATGCATATTCGTGGGATATCCGAGGGAAACCTTGGGATACAGTTTCTACAACCGACAAGACAACAAAGTGTTTGTTGCTCGGAACAAGGTTTTCCTAGAGAAAGAGTTTCTCAATCGGGAGGCCAGTGGGAGAACGGTGCGACTCAAAGAAATTCGAGAGCCACTCAGGGACGACTCGGCTGGTAATGAGATCATACCGGAATTGATCAGGGAACCCGTAGTGGAGTCGGCATCGGAGCCACGAAGGTCGGAAAGATTGTGCAAAGTGTGCGATGTATTGTCGCTGGAAAGCGATGAGCCGGCCACGTATGCGGAAGCGATGGTGAGCCCAGATTTCGAGGCATGGCTCGAGGCCATGAGATCCGAGTTAAAGTCCATGGATGACAATCAAGTCTAGGACTTGGTTGATCCGCCACCTGGCATAGTAGCCATTGGTTGTAAATGGGTCTTTAAGAAGAAACCCGATGTGGATGGAAATGTTCAGATCCACAAAGCTCGGCTTGTCGCTAAAGGTTATGGACAAGTTCCAGGAATTGACTACGACGAGACCTACTCGCCGGTAGCGATGCTAAAGTCGGTGAGGATCATACTAGCTATAGCTGCATATTCGATTATGAGATATGGCAGACGGATGTCAAAACGGCTTTCCTTCATGGAAATTTAAAAGAGGATGTATACATGATACAACCCGAAGGTTTTGTCGATCCAACTAACGTTGGTAAAATAGGCAAGCTCAAGAGATCCATTTATGGATTGAGGCAAGCAGCTCGGAGTTGGAACATTCGTTTTGATGAATTCGTTGTTGACCTTGGTTTCATCAAGAACAAAGAGGACTATTGTTTATACAAGAAGTCTAGTGGGAGCTTGGTAGTATTTTTGATCTTGTATGTGGATGACATACTGCTGATCAAAAATGATGTTTTGATGCTAAACTCAGTCAAGGAATCATTGAATGGCAAGTTTTCGATGAAAGACCTTGGAGAGGCAGTGTACATTTTAGGCATCAAGATCTATAGAAATAGATCGAGGAGGCTACTCGGCTTAAGCCAAAGCACGTACATAGACAAAGTGTTGAAGAGGTTCAACATGAGTGAGGCCAAGAAAGGGTTCTTGCCCGTCTCACATGGTGTAAGGCTAAGAAAGACTCAGAGTCCTAGGACTTCTGATGAGCGAAAACGGATGAGTAGGATTCCATATGCCTCGGCAATTGGATCCATCATGTATGCCATGCTATGTACATGGCCTGATGTTGCCTATGCAATAAGCTTAACAAGTAGATACCAGGCTGAACCAGGTGAGAGTCACTGGACAGCGGTGAAAACTATCTTGAAGTACCTGAAAAGGACTAAAGAGATCTTCCTAGTTTATGGAGGTGAGGAGGAGCTCTGCGTAAAGGGTTACGCGGATGCTAGTTTCCAAACCGATAGGGATGATTGTCGATCGCAAACTGGATTTGTGTATGTCATGAATGGAGGAGCAGTGAGTTGGACGAGTTCCAAGCAAGATACGGTGGCCGACTCCACAACAGAGGTCGAATACACTACGGCTTGTGAAGCTGCAAAGGAAGGTGTTTGGATTCAAAAGTTCCTAGAAGATTTTGGTGTGTTCTCGGGCTGGTCAAAACCGTTGGACCTTTATTGTGATAATTCAGGCGCCATTACACATGCCAAGGAGCCGAGACAACACCACAAGACCAGGCACATAGACCGAAAATATCACCTGATACGAAAGTCTCATAGAGAAAGGTGATACTAATTTATGCAAGAATCACATGGATGCAAATGTTGCGGACCCATTGACTAAGCCGCTTCCACAAGCCAAGCATGAGGGGCACGTTAGAGCGATGGGCATTCGATGTCTATTTGATTGACTCTAGTGCAAGTGGGAGACTGTTGGAGATATGCCCTAGAGGCAATCATGTTGATGATATTTCCAATGTGTTTATGAATAAAGATAGTCCTTGGACATTATCATTGATGTGTATTAACATGTATGTGACTTGTTTGTGAGACTATGCATTGTATGAAAACTGTCCTAAATGGTCACTAGTAGAAAGGGTCGTGTGGACACGTAGCTAGTTAGACTAGCATATGACACGGTGGATGGTCTGGTCTCACTGACCATGTAGCATTGGATGCTAGCCAGATAATATGGACTCAGAAAGGTCTGGTCGGATTCGACATAGTCGGATCCGAGTCAAGATAAGGTGTGATTGGACAGACCCAACTACGAGACATGGCGATAGGTCATCTGTGAGTCTCTATCACAACATACGTTCTATGTCCTAAGACCTGAGCTGGCGCAGGTACTCGGGATGGTGACAGACTTGCTTAGGGCCGACCAAACGCTACTCCATGACTGGGTAGTTACAAAGGTAGGTTTTGGGCTTGTCCAGACCCATGCTACAAGACATGGTTGAGCAAGATGGGATTTGCCCCTCCGATCAGGAGAGATATACTCTAGGCCCCTCGGGTGATCCGACCTGGATAAGCATGGCCATGCAATCAGGATTATGAGATAATCCGAATGTTGGTCGGATTCACCGAAACGATAAAGAGATCGTGCTGCAACAAGGATGACCATGTCACCTTGTGCACGACAACATATATTATGTTGCAAAGGGAACAGAAGTGTGAAGTACAAGTTCGCCTAATGAGCTTCATCGGACACTTGGTGTCGGCACGTTTTGCTAGAGGCCGCTACCGACTGGTCGAGACAGATGTGATCTGACTCGTGACCAAGTGAACGAGAACCTAAGGGGTCGCGCGCTTAATGGAAGGAACGCGTGGGCTTTAGGATTCGTGCGAGGCCCAAGAGTTGAGCCCGCACCGGATGCCTATATATAGTGAAGATGCGGCACACCCATCCAGTTGATCACTTCTGCATCGTCATTAGGGTTTGCATGTGCTGCGAATAGCCACCTCCACTCATTGCCGACTGTGTGATCGGACCTAGAAGTTCGCTGCACGGTGTGTTCCTCCTACACGCGCGGATACCATTAGAGGCGGTGCACTTGCGCCGCTCCGGTGAACCTGTACGCGGGATCCGGCGGACCAGTTGTTCGAGGGAGAAAGGAATGGTTGTTCGAGGGAGATCGAACGAGGAGGTGACGGACCACATGAATGCGCTGCCCCAACTCTACTTCCGCTGCACAGCACTGCGCATCTAGTGGTAACAATCTGTGATCCATCTCCGTAGCATGTTCTTGGTTGTTCGGCGCGTAGGAAATTTTAATTCGCATGCGATGCACCTACGATAGAACCCAACAATTTATAGGCCAAAGAATAGGGTTAGGAGACCTGCGAGGAGGCGACAAGCCTGCTAGGCGCGGCCAGGGGGGTCGCGCCTAGCAGGATTGTTGCGCCCTCGCACCTCCCCTGACGCGCACTCCAAGCTTGGATGACTTGTTTCCTTCCAGAAAAATTCCTTCCACAGGTTTTATTCTGTTTGGAATCCGTTTAATATTCCATATCTGCAAAACTCAAAAACAAGGAAAAACAGAAACTGGCACTTGGCTCTAGATTAATAGGTTAATCCCAAAATAGTATAAAATAGCATATTAATGCATATAAAACATCCAAAACAGATAATATAATAGCATGCCATCATAAAAAATTATAGATACGTTGGAGACGTATCAGCATCCCCAAGCTTAATTCCTGCTCGTCCTCTAGTAGGTAAATGATAAAAATAGATTTTTTGATGTGGAGTGCTACCTAACATATTTATCCAAGTAATATTCTTTATTGTGGCATGAATATTCAGATCCGTGAGACTCAAAACAAAAGCTTAATATTGATATAGGAACAATAATATTTCAAGCATACTAGCAAAGCAATTGTATCTCTTCAAAATATAATGGCAAAAGAAAACTATCCCTACAATATCATATGGACTGGCTATGCTCCATCTTCCCCACACAAAGTATTTACATAATGCACAACCCCGATGAAAAGTCAAGCAATTGTTTTCACACCTTTATTTTCTTAAACTTTTTCAATTCTCATGCAATACATGAGCGTGAGCCATGGATATAGCACTATAGGTGGAATAGAATATGGTGGAGGTTGTCAAGGAAAGGGAGAAGATAGTCTCACATCAACTAGGTGTATCAACGGGCTATGAAGATGCCCATCAATAGATATCAATGTAAGTGATTAGAGATTGCCATGCAACGGATGCACTAGAGCTATAAGTGTATGAAAGCTCAAAAAGAAACTAAGTGGACGTGCATCATGAAGAAAAATATTCCACTAGCTATATGAAAGTGACAAAATAGGAGACTCTCTATCATGAAGATCATGGTGCTACTTTGAAGCACAAGTGTGGCAAAAGTTAGTAGCAATGTCCCTTCTCTCTTTTCTCTCATTTTTTTCTTGGGCATATAAGGCCTCTTTTATTCATTTTTGTATTTGGGCTTCCCTGGCCTCTTTTATTTTTCATTAAGTCCGGACTCTCATCCCTACTAATAAGGGAATCATAGCTTCCATCATCCTTTCCTCACATGGGACATGCTCTATAATGAAAACGATCACACTTTTATTTACTTACAACTCAAAAGGAAAATTACAACTTGATACCTATGACAAAATATGACTCTATATGCAATATGGAAGTGATGGTGCATGTCATAAAAGGAAACGGTGGAAGTTGCATGGCAATATATCTCGGAATGGCTATGGAAATGCCATAATAGGTAGGTATGGTGGCTGTTTTGAGGAAATATATATGGTGGCTCTTTTGAGGAAGGTATATGGTGGCTGTTTTGAGGAAGGTGTTTGCTGGCTGTTTTCAGGAAGGTGTTTGGTATACCGGCGAGAGTTGCGCAGTAAATAGAAAAGCTAGCAAAAGTGGAAGGGTGAGAGTGCGTATAATCCATGGACTCAACATTAGTCATAAAGAACTCACATACTTGTTGCAAAAGTCTATTAGTCATTGAAGCAAAGCATTAAACGCATGCTCCTAGGGGGGAGGTTGGTAGGAGTTAACCATCACGCGCCCCCAACCCTCACACAAAGGTCGACAATCTATAAACAAGTCATGCTCCAACTTCCTTACATAGCGGTTCACCATACGTGCATGCTAGGAGAATCACAAACCTTTACACAAGTATTTTTACCAAATCACAATTTACTTCCTAACATGTCTCTTAACATTACCATCTTTATATCTCAAAACTTTATGCAAGGAATCAAACTTCTCATAAATACTCAATGCACTTAATATGGAATTTTTTATTATATCCCTTTTGGATGCCTATCATATTAGGACTTAATTCATAACCTAGACCAATTACCATGCTGTTTTTTGAAACCCTCAAAATAATATAAGTGAGGTACGAGAGTTCAAGTATTTCTATAAAACAAAAACACCACCGTGCTCTAAAAGATATAAGTGAAGCACATAGAGCAAATTTGCCCAACTCAAAAGATATAAGTGAAGCACATAGAGTATTCTAATAAATTCACGATTCAGCGTGTCTCTCTCAAAAGATGTGTGCAGCAAGGATGATTGTGGCAAACTAACAAGCAAAGACTCATATCATACAAGACACTCCAAGAAAAACACATATCATGTGGTGAATAAAAATATAGCCTCAAGTAAATTAACCGATGGATTGAAGACGAAAGAGGGGATGCCTTCCGGGGCATCCCCAAGCTTAGTCTCTTTGGCATCCTTGAATATGACTTGGGGTGCCTTGGGTATCCCCAAGCTTAGGATATTGCCACTCCTTATTCCATATTCCATCCAATCTTTACCCAAAACTTGAAAACTTCACAACACAAAACTTAACAGAAAACTCGTGAGATCCGTTAGTATAAGAAAATAAATCACCACTTTAGGTACTGTTGTGAACTAATTATTTATTTATATTGGTTTTATACCTACTGTAATCTAACTTTTCCATGGCTCATACCACATGATACAACCCATAGATTCATCAAAGTAGGCAAACAACTCAAAGAAAACAGAATATGTCAGAAACATAACACTCTGTAGTAATCTGGAAATTTTGTATACTTCTGTAACTCAAACAATTCTTAAAACTTTGGAAAACCTAGGAAATTTATATACACATCTTGTGTAAAAAATTCATATAAATTAGAGGCTCTGAAAAAATTATAAAATTACTGGTCTAAGCATAAAAGTTTCTGTTTTTCAGCAAGATCAAATTAACAACTACCATAGATCACCCCAAAGGTTTTACTTGGCTCAAACACTAATTAAAACACCAAAAAACAATTACTACAGAAGTAATAATGTGGTAAACACTCAAAAACAGAAGCAAAAACCAAAATAAAATAAAATTGGGTTGCCTCCCAACAAGCGCTATTGTTTTACGCCCCTAGCTAGGCATAATGATTTCAATGATGCTCACATATAAAGTAGTAATTGAAATATGCAAGAAAGCATCATGAATCTCATGACAAGAACATTTAAGTCTAACCCACTTCCTATGAATAGGGATTTTGTGAGCAAAAAATTTACGAGAACAAGAATCAACTATCATAGGATGGCCAAACAAGCATAACTTCAAAACTTTGAACACATAGATAGGAAACTTGATATTATTGTAACTCCTACAAGCATATGTTCCTCCCTCGTGATAAATTTCAGTAGCATCATGAAGGAATCTCACAATATAACTACCACACAATGCATTCTTTTCATGAGCAATTATAGCATACGTGGCATCACAAAAACATGGGGAACAAAAAATATCATCTTTATCAAGCATAGCATCCCCAAGCTTGTGGTTTTACATATCATTAGCATCACGGATATTCAGAGAATTCATACTAACAACATGGAAATCATGCTTTTCATTCAAGGAGATATCATGAATCACCTTCTAATTTTCCTCTTTTAACACTTCATCAAAATTTTCATTATTTTCAACAAAACTTCATAGAGATAATCAAGTGCACTCAACTCACTAGCAATTGGTTCATCATATTTTGGTATTTTGAAAAGATTAGCAAGTGGATGAGGATCCATGTCAATAGATTTTTAGCAAGTGAATATGCAAGCAAATATAAGGCACATGGCATCACAAGCACACATAGCAAACGGGAAGACGAACAGAAGAAGGGCGAATAAAAAGGCAAATACTTTTGGTATTTTTTGAAAATCATTTTAGAAGTGGGGGAGAGGAAAACGAGAGGCAAATGGCAAATAAAGTAAATGCAAGAGATGAGTTTTTGATGGGTACTTGGTAGGCTTGATGTGTATCCTCCCCGGCAACGGCGCCAGAAATCCTTCTTGCTACCTCTTGAGCATGCGTTGGTTTTCCCTTGAAGAGGAAAGGGTGATGCAGCGAAGTAGGTTTCCCCTACTTTGTCACTGGGTGAGGACACCGCAAGATTGAACCCAAAACCAAGCACTTCTCCCATTGCAAGAATTACCAATCTAGTTGACCAAACCAAAGTAATAACTCGGAGAGACTTGCAAGGATATGAAATCATGCATATAAGAAATCATATGAGATTAAAATAAGATTCATGGATAATCTGAACATAAACCCACAATTCATCGGATCTTGAAAAACACACCACAAAAGAGGATTACATCTGATAGATCTCCATGAATATCATGAAGACCATGGTATTGAAGATCAAAGAGAGAGAAGAAGCCATCTAGATACTAGCTATGGACCCGTAGGTCTGTGGTGGACTACTCACGCATCATCAGAGGGGCAATGGTGTTGATGTAGATGCCCTCCGTGATCGAAACCCCCTCCAACAGATTACCAGAAAAGGCTCCAAGATTGTATCTCTGGGGAACGGAGGCTTCCGGTGGTGGAAAAGTATTTGTGTGGCTCTTTTTGATGTTGCGGGAATATTTGGGTATTTATAGGCCAAAGAATAGGGTTAGTAGACCTGCCAGGAGGCGACAAGCCTGGTAGGAGTGGCCAGGGGGCCCGTGCCTAGCAGGCTTGTGGTGCCCTGACACCACCCCTGACGTGCACTCCAAGCTTGGATGACTTGTTTCCTTCCAGAAAAATTCCTTCCGCAGGTTTTATTCCTTTGGACTCCGTTTAATATTCCATATCTGCAAAACTCAAAAACAAGGAAAAAAACAGAAATGGGCACTTGGCTCTAGATTAATAGGTTAGTCCCAAAAATAGTATAAAATAGCATATTAATGCATATAAAACAGCTAAAACAGATAATATAATAGCATGCCATCATCAAAAATTATAGATACATTAGAGACGTATCATGGTCTATGAAAGCATTTTGTGAAAGTGAACATATCCACCTTGATGTCTCTATCGTGGCTCATCTACGGTCCAATGGGCAGGTAGAACGTGCTAACCAAGAGATCTTGAGAGGAAGAAAACCCCAACTTATGGTTCCTTTGGAGTGAACGTCAGGTTGTTGGGTGGAGGACTTACCTTCAGTTCTTTGGAGTATTAGAACTACCCCCAGCAGGTCAATAGGCTATACACCTTTCTTCATGGTTTATGGTGCGGAAGCTATTCTCCCAAGTGATATCTGAC
Organism: Hordeum marinum; assembly: GCA_022496015.1. NCBI lineage: Eukaryota > Viridiplantae > Streptophyta > Magnoliopsida > Poales > Poaceae > Hordeum > Hordeum marinum. Next base: position 121,629,771 of record CM039673.1, on the reverse strand, counting down.
ATGACCCGCCCAGGGTGGCGGCTTATGTTGAGGCTAATAACGAGACGACGCGTTAGGATGTGCTAGATGCTTTGAATGAGGAGTGGGATCTTGCAGCAGCATGATCAATGTCGTGGATTTATCACGGCAGATGTCCGGGTGAACGGACATGGATTTGAGGCCATCGCTAATGTGATGGACTCAAAGGGGTTGGTTGGGACGAAGGACATGAGTTTACCCAGGTTCGGCCCCTCAAGTCGAGGTAATAGCCTACGTCCTGCTTGTTCTTGTATTGCTTGTTGTATCGATTACAAGGGAGCTAAAGCATGACCTAGTTCTCGACAACCTAATCTATAAGTTGCCCCGGGTCTGCCTTTATATAGGAGGTCAGGACCACGGGTATTTACAATTGTCTATCCGAGTCTCATTGTCTATCCGAGTCTTCCTCTATCTTCTTGTCCAAGCTGTCCCCGAGTGGCTTACACACCCGGGTCTTCTTCGTCTGGGCCACCTTGTGGCCCACACCTTGAGCCACTTATCTTCCTGGGACGTAGACTTTACGGCTCACCCTTGGGCTGGCTCTCGAGCTATCAATGTGACCCGGAACCTTAATGGCAGGTCATATTGTGGGGTTATATCCCCAACATTAGGCCCCAGGTTGAATTGAGCTTGCTCACTTCATCCCTTTCTTCTGCTCTTCGGCGAGTCGCCCGGTGATGACCCGGCGTGACGTCACGTGGTCCCTGCAAGAAAGATCCCCTGACGTACCATCGAATCTTTTATTAAATGGTCAGCCCGAAAATCGAGGCGTCCGCCTCGGTCAAAATGGTTTCCGTCGCCTAGATTTTCGCTCCCGCCTTGTCTTCTCTTTAAATAAGACCTGTTGCGGGTGGAATTTTCCTTCTCCCGCTCACCCTTCATCGTCTTCCTCTCGTCATCTCCGCTCCAGCACTCCCTGCTCCGGCGCTGTCTTCGCATCGTCATTAACCAGGCCGCTGCATCAACCTGTGTCGATCTAGAGCTTCTTCCGCGTCCACCGCTCCATCATCGGTAAGCCCAAGCTCCTCCTTAGATCCATCGCCACCGTAGTAGGGTTTGCGGACGCTCCGCCGCCGCCGCTCGGGCTCCGTCTGCACCATCGTCGGTGCACTCCTGATGCCGTTGATGCCTTTAACGCGCATCCTTGTCACGCCGCCGTGTACGGGGCGGCCGTGCGCAATGCGCGGATCGTCGCGGCTCTGTTTTCTTTCTTCTGATTCGTCTGTTCTTTGCTAGGTCGAGAATAAGAACCTTTTTTCCTGCTTTTGTAGATCCGTAATTGTAGCGATAGTTTGCGAAACCTGTTTTCAGGACTTGGCCGATTTTCGCTCCTCCTAAATTGTTGAACCGCCAGGCCTCTCCGGCTCTCATCAGCCGGACTATGGCATAGTATTTGTAGAGCCCTTAAAATTGTAAGCCGGCATAGATATCTGCTTACTCTTAACTCGTCGCGTATTTAATTTTGCACAGTCTTTAAGCTGCCAGTATGTCTCGCGCCTCCAACTCATGCAACTAGGTCAGGTCTTGCATCACGAAAGAGTACTTAACGGATTTTGTTGGCGCGGGTACTCTTCCTTCCAAGGAGGTCCTTCATTGGCAGGTTCCAGGTGACGAAACACGGCCCTCTCCCCAAAAAGGAGAGGTAGTAGTTTTCTCTGACCATATCGAGCGAGGATTCGTGCCACCCGGCTCGAAATTCTTCCGTGATGTTCTTCACCTATACAAGCTTCATCCTCAAGACTTGGCCCCCAACTCCGTTTCAAACATATGCAATTTCCAAGTGCTCTACGAAGTCTACCTGCAAATCAAGCCGTCTGTGGGTTTGTTTCGAGAGTTCTTCTATGCCAACCGCCAAACCGAAATGAAAGGCGGTCCAAGTATGGAGCTTCGCGGTATTTCCATACAATGATGCAAAGAAATCATCTTTCCGGCTGCACAGATGCTGAGTCATCCGAAGGATTGGAACAAGACTTGGTTCTACTGCAAGGACACCTCTCCTGAGAATGAGCGCCCATTGCCGGGTTATCGTCCCTCCCGGCTCAGGACAGATTCAGAACTTCCTGGTCGGCTCTCAACTTTGGAGCATGCCAAGTATGAGCTGGCTCATGCCAAGATCAAGGCACTCATGGCCAATGGTTTAACTGGATTGGATTTGATCCGCTACTGGATTTCTTGGCGGATCATGCCCTTAAGCCATAGAAGTCGGCTTATGTGTGAATATGAAGGAAAGTATGACAGATCCTTATGTTTTAGTCAATCAACCCTGACAGAGGATGACATTACCACTATCATCCAGAGCCTTGTCCATGAAGCCTCCGGTTCATGCAGCGCCATTGGCCTGGTGCCTTTCAACGTCAACAATCCGGCTCCAAATGTAAGTCAATTTCTTTCCATTCGTCTCTTGGATTTTTGTTTGTACCTTGCTGATCTATTACTCTTCTCTGGTTTATTTTCGCAGGCCGACTCTGATTTCTGGAAGAAGGAATACGTCCCTCCTCCGAAGAAGCTCAAGAAGAAGGCTCTAGCCAAGAAGCCAAAGAAAGACGCCCCGCGAGAGGAATGGTTCGACCCACCACTATCATCCAGCTCAGAGGTAAAATTTGTTTGCTTGATATTTTTCCTTCCTATTTTACCAATGCTTGTTTTACTCATAGGATGACGTGGAGACCAGCCGTGCCAACGCCCCTGAGGTAAACTATGTTTCTTCCGTCTCAGAGTATTTTATCCCCCGAAAGTCGCGGCGGGTTACCAGAAAAGTTCCTCTTTCTCATCCTCTCGCTTACCTCGCTCCCGACTTTCTTTTGAAAAAGTAACAACAGGCTAAACGTCGCCAGACCCGAAGCACTGGCTCCACTGAGCTTATGTCCGGCTTGCCGAACTCGCTGGCTCCGAAGAAACGCCCCGTAGAGGTATGTGTTCCTGTTTGATTCATTTCTCTTTATAACCTTGGTGCTGTCTCATCTTTCTTAGATTTCATCTCAGAAATCGCCCTCTTCCGGCGACTCTTCGGCGACCGCTCTGCCGCCTCTCAAGATCAACCCGCTGTAAGTGTTTTTCCACTATAACATCCGTTTTTTTGTAGGGTAGTAACATCCTTTGGATTCTGATCTTTCTATCTTGTAGTGCTCAAGCCAAGCATCGGAAGACCAACAAGCCCTCCCCTGGCCCTACTGCTCAAGAGCCGGAGCAAGAACAACCGGAGGAGCCACAACCGTATGTAGATCCGCCAATTGCCTCCACTGAGCCGGCTGCTGAAGATATCATCCCGGAGAGCCCTCTAAGGGGTCCTTCGAAACCGCCAAGTCCTGCCAAGACCATTGCAACTCCGGAAGTCGTGATCACCGGTTCTGCTCCTTAGTCTCCTCCGTATCACGTGCTGACCAAGCATAAAGAGTCGGCCGACGCCTCCAAGAAGCTGGACTTCGACTCTTCTTTTGAGAAGATGACGGCCGAAGAACTCCACGCCGGGTATACGAACTAGCTTTCCACCAGCCGAGATCTAGAACTTTGGCTGGTCAACTTGATGAAGCTAAAATATGAGGTACTCCTCCTCTTGCTATAACCTTACTTAGCCCCCAAGGTCCGGTTCAATTCTAGCTTAAGAGTTGAACCGGGTCTTTTCTGGTCCTCTGTAGAAAATCCAAATCCATTGCCCCCAAGGGCCATCTCAAACTTGATAAAGTTGAGTCGGAGCTTTAATGTAGATAGCCTAAAGAACCACTTGTAGCCCCCAAGGGCCGACTCAAACTTGATAATGTTGAGTCGGAGCTTTTATTATAAGTCAATTTGAAGAGCCATATTGTAGCCCCCAAGTTCCGGATTAAATTTGATGAAGATGAGCCGGAACTATATTGATTTCTCAAAGATCGAATATACATTAGCCCCCAAGTGTCAAATATATTGCTTGCAATCTGCTTGAGACTTGTATAACTTTGTCTTTAACCTTCATCATTTGATACGATTTCCATTCTGGCAACTTATTCTGTATTTTTGATATGTCACAGGAAGCCTTAAATGAAGTCGGGTCGCAGTTGATGGACCTGAAGACCAACCTGGCGGCTCAACAAGAGGCCCGTAGCGTCGCCGATGAAAAGTGTCGGCTTCTCTCTGAGGAGTTGGCCACAATCAAGGCCGATTTTTCTACTCTTAAGGAGTCAGCTAAATCTGAGAAGACTGCTTTGACCCAACGGGCGGATGACGCTGACCAGCGGCTCATAGCTGTGGCGGATGAACTCCAAGGCTTGAAGCGCCACATAAGCAAGATGTCAGCCGCCCTCTTTGATAAGCTTCTGATAACTTTGTGTTTCCAATGGCTACAACTTTACTTAGACTGGTGACTCATCTGAATTGTCCGGTTTATACAGGTCCTAGGAGCCGGCAGTTGGCTTCTGATAGCCTGCTACCGTTGAAGGCCATCTATACCTTAACTGAGCAGTTGTACTATGGTGCAATCTGCACTATCAAGGCTGTGCAATATAAGGATAAAATTCCGGCGACTCTCAGGGGTGTTTTAGAGCTCTTCTCCACCATGCCTAAGCAAATCGCCGAGCTCAAGAAATCAGCCGCCCGCCAAGAGGCCATTGCGGGCATCAGCCGGGCTTTGGCCTTTGCTTCGGGTCTAACAGCCGCCGAGATGATGGAGGGCTTCCCTTCAAGGAAAGATGACAGCTTAGAGTTTACTGACGCTGACTACAACCGGTGCATGAAGGAGTCCCGGGTGCTAGCTTCTGTCTTGGCGGAGGAGGTTGATCTATCAACTTATCAACTAGCCTATGACCCGGAGCAGAAGAGAGTCTGTGGTCCTTTGTACGAGTGCAAAGACTTGACGCCTGCTCGTAGTAAGGACCTCTTTGCTCCAGATCTTGACCCGTCACCTTATTTCGAAGGCTCTTTTGCGGCTCTAACGAACTGCAATTGGGATTTGGACAACCTCCAGATCAGGGCCACAGAAGAGCCGGTGTCGGATGACCCGAAAGCTAATTAGCTTCTGTTTTAAGAACTTGTATCAGCTTAACCCGCCGTGTGACGGTTGAAAAACCTGTCTGAAATTTTGATATCTTCTGGGAGTGTAATTGCTAGATGAAATTTGTCTGAAACTTGTCATGATGTTTCTATAAGATGATCCGGTTTGTGGCTGTCATTTGTCTCTATATGCTTTGAACCATTTAGACTTGCTTTGTCATCATAGAACACACCTGTAGCTGAGAGTAGGTAAACTGCACCTGGAGGCGGTGACTCCCTTTTGGTGATTGCGGCTAATCTGGTCAACCGGATATGGCATAATGCTTGGCCAATAAGGCATTTAGAAGATACACACGGAGGTAATAATATGGCATAGACGCCGGCGGATAAGCATTAGAAGTTGTACCCGAAGGTAAGAAGCCGCCCTCGCCGCGGCTAATTTTCCTTAGCCGGATTTTTATACGAACAACTAATAGGCGTTAGAAGCTGTACCCGAAGGTAAGAAGCCGCCGTTCACCGCAGCTAAGTTACCTTAGCTGTTTTTACAAGAACAGCTAATAGGCGTTAGAAGTTGCACCCGAAGGTAAGAAGCTACCGTTCACCGCAGCTAATTTACCTTAGCTGTTTTTACATGGCCTTACGCCGGCTAATAGGCATTAGAAGCTATACCCGGAGGTAAGAAGCCGCCGTTCGCGGGTCATGAGATGTTATCTACCCGTCGGTAAAAAACCTCTCATAACCACGACTAAACTGGTTAGCCGGAGATGGCATAAAGCCGGCTGATAGGGTGTTAGAAGCGATACCCGTCGGTAAGAAGCCCCCCTCAGCAATACGGTGTGACCCGCCGGCGGATAGGCGTTAGAAGCTATACCCGAAGGTAAGAAGCCGCCCTCGCCACGACTAATTTACCTTAGTCGGTTTTTTTGTGGCAGAAATGCTGGCTTAATAGGTGTCTACCACCGTTCAGCGATACGACACAAAGCGCCGGCAGATAGGCATTAGAAGCTGTACCAGCTAAAGGTAGGAAGCCGTCCTTGCCGTGGCTCATTTTCCTGAGCCGGATTTTTTGTGGCATAAAGCCTGGCTGATAGGCATCTACTGTCGTTTGCCAATCTCAGTTGATGCATCAACCAGAATACTGTGTAATCTTTCCCATATGAGGATGCGTGAAACGGCAGAGGCTTCTTTATTTATACATCTATGATATGTACAATGATAGTGTACAATGGTGGGTCTCGATACCCTTTAAGTGAAATAGGGTCGGAGATGCGCGATGTTCCATGGCCGACGGGTCTCCTGACCCGCCGTATCTGAGTTGTTTCAAATATCAATGAGATAATACGACCCATTGTTGAGATTTCTGCTGACCACAAAGGGTCCTTCCCATGGAGGTGATAGCTTATGCATATTTGTCTGGTCTTGAATCAGCCGGAGCACAAAGTCGCCCTCCTAGAATGTCCGGGTCTTGACCCTGCGGCTGTTATAGTGGCGCAGGTCTTGTTGATAAATCGCCGATCGGGCCGCTGCTAACTCTCGTGCCTCTTCCAAAGCATCCAATGTGTCTTGGCGTGCCGTCTCGTTGTCTGTCTCAACGTAAGCCGCCACCCTTGGCGAGTCATGCCGGATGTCACTGGGTAAGACGGCCTCGGCGCCATACACCATAAAGAAGGGCGTGAAACCCATGGACCTGTTAGGGGTGGTTCTGATGCTCCATAAGACAGAGGGTAATTCTTCGACCCAACACCCGGGCACTCACTGTAAAGGAATCATAAGCCGCGGTTTGATCCCTCTTAAAATTTCCTGATTGGCGTGCTCCGCCTGACCGTTGGACTGTGGATGTGCCACGGCTGAAATATCAAGCCGGATATGCTCTTCATCACAGAATTTTCTTCATAGCCCCCTTGGATAGATTTGTACCATTGTCAGTAATGATGCTGTGTGGATAACCAAAACGGTATATCAGCTTCTTAATAAATAGAACCGTTGTAGCCGCATCACACTTGCTGACCGGCTCTGCCTCTACCCACTTGGTAAATTTGTCAACTGCCACCAGGAGGTGTGTTTTCTTGTCCTTGGATCTCTTGAAGGGCCCTACCATGTCCAGCCCCCAGACCGCAAACACCCAAGTGATTGGTATCATCCTCAGTTCTTGAGCCGGAATATGAGCACGCCGGCCAAAATTCTGACAGCCGTCGCACTTGCGGACTAAATCCTCTGCATCCTTGTGAGCCGTTAACCAGAAGAACCCGTGCCGAAAAGCCTTGGCCACCAAAGATTTCGAGCCGGCGTGGTGTACACAATCACCAGCATGAATTTCATTCAAGATCTGCCGGCCCTCCTCTGCTGAAACACAACGTTGAAAAACCCCTGCTACACTGCATTTATGCAACTCACATTAACTATCGTCATGGACTTAGAGCGCCGGGTGTTCTCTCTGGCCAGGTCTTCATCCTCAGGTGACTCGCCCCGGGTTAAATAGGCCAGATAAGGAATAGTCCAATCTGGGATAACATGTAGAGCTGCCACCAATTCTGCCTCCGGGTCAGGAACAGCCAAAACTTCCTCCGAAGGTATCTTGATAGTCGGATGATATAAGACGTCCAGAAAGACATTAGGTGGCACCGGCTTACGTTGGGAACCTAGCCGTGATAAAGCATCAACTGCCTCGTTCTTGCGACGATCAATGTGATCCACCTGATATCCTTTGAAGTGCCCTGCAATAACATCAACCGCCTGACGGTAAGCCGCCATCCGTGGGTCCTTGGAATCCCAAGTGCCAGAAACTTGTTGAGCCACTAGATCTGAGTTGCCCAAACACCTGACTCAGCTCAAATTCATTTCCTTGGCTAACCGAAGACCATGAAGCAAAGCTTCATATTCAGCCGCATTGTTAGTGCAGGGGAACATTAGCCGGAGCACATAACAAAAATTATCACCTATGGGGGATGTCAGAACAACTCCTGCCCCTGACCCCTCTAATTGCTTGGATCCATCGAAGTGTATAGTCCAGTATGTGTTATCCGGCTTTTCCTCGGGATCTTGACACTCCGTCCAATCATTTATGAAATCCACAAGGGCTTGGGATTTGATAGCTGCGCGAGGCACATATTTTAAATTAAGAGGTCCCAGCTCTAACGCCCATTTAGCAATCTTTCCTGTGGCTTCTCTGTTCTGGATAATATCCCCCAATAGAGCAGAACTGACCACAGTTATCTAGTGCCCTAGAAAGTAGTGTGTTAACTTGCGGTTGGCCATGAAAACTCCGTATACTAGCTTCTGCCAATGCGGATATCTTTGCTTAGATTCTGCTAGGACCTCACTGATATAATAAACCGGCCTTTGCACGGGATACTCCTTCCCAGCCTCCTTGCACTCGACCACAATTGCAATGCTGACTGCCCTGTTGTTAGCCGCCACATAAAGGAGCAACGGTTCTTTCTCAGCCGGAGCGGCTAACACTGGCGGCTCAGTCAGCTGTTTATTAAGCGCATCTAGTGCTTCACCCGTCGCTTTGCTCCAGACAAACTTGTCTGTCTTCTTCATCATCTGATATAAAGGAATAGCCTTCTCTCCAAGGCGGCTTATGAACCGGCTCAACGCAGCAATCCGCCCTGCCAGGCACTGAACGTCATTAATGCACGCCAGCTCTCCTAGAGAAGTAATAGCCTTGATTTTATCCGGGTTAGCCTCGATGCCACGCTTAGAGACCAAGAAACCCAAAAGCTTTTCTGCTGGAACCGCAAAGACGCACTTGGTCGGGTTAAGCATCATCTTGTAGACCCGAAGATTGTCAAAGGTTTCCTTTAGGTCCTCCGAAAGAGTCTCCTTCTTTTTGGATTTGACTATGATGTCGTCCACATAAGCATGAACATTACGGCTAATTTGACTGTGAAGGCAGTTCTGTATGCACCGTTGATAAGTCGCTTGGGCACTCTTGACCCCGAAAGGCATAGAGACATAACAGAACGCCCCAAAGGGTGTAATGAATGCCATCTTCTCCTGGTCTTTCACCGCCATCTTGGTCTGATGATAACCGGAATAAGCATCCAGGAAGCATAAGCTTTCACAACCTGTTGTAGCCTCAATGATCTGATCAATACATGGGAGGGCAAAGGGATCAGCCGGACAAGCCTTGTTAAGGTCCATGTAATCCACACACATACGCCATGTGCCGTTCTTTTTGAGCACCAGCACTGGGTTAGCCAACCATTCCGGGTGAAAAACTTCAACAATAAAACCTACAGCCAAGAGTCGGGCAACTTCTTCCCCAATAGCCTTGTGTCTCTCCTCATTGAAACGCCGCAGAAACTGTTTGATCGGCTTAAACTTTGGATCCACATTAAGGTTGTGCTCAGCGAATTCTCTCGGTACACCTGGCATGTCAGAGGGCTTCCATGTAAAGATGTCCCGATTCTCACGGATGAATTCGATGAGCATGCTTTCCTATTTGGGATCCATATGAGCTCCAATGATGAACTACTTAGATGAGTTGCCCGGATTGAAATCTACTGCCTTGGTATCATCTGCTGAAAACTTGAGGGGCGGCTCAACCTCCGTGGTTGGCTTCTTCAGGGGGGTCATATCCTCCGGATCAACATTCTCCTTATAAAACTTAAGCACCTCCCGGGCGCAACTGGATTCTACGTAAGCCGCATCTCCTTCTTCACTCAATAGCCTGCTTCGGTTACCAGGAACGGTGATGGTACCGTTTAAGCCGGGCATCTTGAGCTGTAAGTAAACATAGCAGGGCCGAGCCATGAACTTAGCATAAGCCGGCCGTCCAAACAAGGGATGATAAGGGCTCTTGATCTTAACCACCTCAAACCATAAGGACTCCACTCTGTAGTTGTATTCATCGCCAAAAGCCACTTCCAAAGAAATCCTGCCCACCGGATGCGCTGACTTACCCGACACCACACCATGAAAAATAGTGGACGAAGGTTTTAAGTCCTTGTCGAGCAACTTCATCCGCCGGAAGGTGTCATAATAAAGGATGTTTATGCTACTTCCGCCATCCATGAGCACCTTATTCAACATATACCCACCCACTTGGGGGGCTACAACGAAAGCCAACCGCCCTGGGTCATCAACACGTGGCGGGTGATCTTCACGGCTCCATGTTATGTCATATTCAGACCACCTTAGATACTGCGGAAGAGCCGGCGTAACCGCATTGACCGCCCGTTTTCACAACTTCTGGTCCCGTCTATTGAGACTAGTCGTGAAGACGTGGTACTGCCCAAAGCTGAGCTGCTTCGGGTTACTCTGAAACCGGACTGATTCCACTGTTGCTGTTGTTGTTGATTATTATTACTAGAGTGCGGTTGCTGTCCCCCATGATTATCCTGACCCGGATGACCGGATGCTGAACCACCAGAACCAAATCCGGCTCCTGATCCGCCATGTCCTAGGCCACCACTGCGATGGTTAGGTTGTGTGACATACCGCTTGAACTTCTGCATAAAAGAACAACTCTCCCATGTATGATTTGCCGGCCTATCAGGCAAACTGTGATTCGGACAAGGTCGCTTAAGCAACTCTTCCATGTTCGAGGAAAAATTATCCCTGCCCGAGGGCGGTCCAAACCTCCTGTTGCTATTGGGATGATTCTGCTGGGCATTTGTGTTGGTCATCAGCTCTGATCCTGCTTCTGGATTCTTGTGCTTACTCTGGCTACCATTGTTCACCGCACCCTTGCCTTGGTTGCCCTTCTTGCCTTGACTGGCCTTTTCCTCATTAGAACCCGGATCCTTCATGCTGTCTGAGTCGGCGTACTTCGTGAGAGCCGTCATGAGCTCTCCCATGTCCTGACACGTACGCTTGAGCTGGCCAAGTTTCTGCTTTAGAGGAATAAAGTGGCAGTTCTTCTCTAAGATCAACACCGCTTGAGCTGCCGTGATCTTCTCTGATGAGTGAATAATTGTCGAGACCCGCCGTACCCAATGATGAGCCGACTCACTCTCCTGTTGGACACAATGGTCAAGATCCACAATAGTCATAGGTTGCTTGCACGTCCCTTGAAAGTTTTTAATGAATCGAGCCCTGAGCTCTGCCCATGAATTGATGGTATTAGGTGGTAACCCCTTTAGCCATGTACGAGCCGGGCCTTCAAGCATCATGACGAAATACTTGGCACAAACTGCCTCACTAACATCCAGCATCTCCATGGCCAGTTCATAGCTTTCCACCCAGGCCTCTGGGGGTAAATCAGTGGTGTAGTTTGGGACCTTGCGGGGACCTTTGAAGTCCTTCGGCAACCGCTCGTTCCGGAGAGCCGGCGATAGACACGGCAGCCCTCCCGTCCTGGGGCTTACTCCTGCCCCTACGAAAACGGAAGGCCCGGGCTCTTGGTAAGCCGGCCTAGCTGGCGCCTCTTGCGGGCTTCCCGCATGGTTTACACATGCATGTGTATCTCTTCACGGTCGGTGACCCGTTGGAATCTCTCTGTGATGGTTGCTGTTGGAACCTACTGGTAACTCGTAGCGCCGGCTAAAACTATGGCTAGGGAGAGGGGTTGAATGGATGCAGCTCCGGCTATGAGCGTATCTCTCCTGCTGGGCCATGGCCGTCTGCAAGTACCCGATGGCGTTCCGCACATCCTCTTCAAAGGGTGCTTCATCTGGGATAGGGATCGTCTCAAGCCGGGTGGCAGCTGCTACCATATTCTCGGCCGGATTAGAATAATGACCCGCCGGCATTAGAAAGCCCCCAGGCGAAGCTTGGTTACGTTGGGCCGGATGAGTCGTCGGCCGTTCCGTTGGGCGGCTCTCGGGCGCGCCCGCAGCTCGCCCTGCACCAGGGGTATTAAAGAGGTTCCTCGCTTCGTAATGCTCTGGTAAACGGGACTGATGCCTCCTCCGATGTACCGCCATTGCTGTCATTTGCTCTAGCCCTAGACAAAAAGCATCTGTCTTGATACGTTCCGCCTCTTCTTCCATCTGGACCTGCAGCTCAGCCATCCTTTGTCGTTCCTCTGCCATCCGGCCCTTGATCCTTGAAATCTCTAGATTCTGAGCTGCTTGATTATCTGGTGTGACTTCAGTGGCCATGAGGGCCGCGAGTTCATCCATTAGCTCCACAAGAACTTGAGCCAGCGGCGGCGGGTTATCACCCGAAGTGGCGGCTCCCACAGCTGCGTTACTTGTGGTTGGGGCTGATCCCGCCATGAACACCGCTGCATGAACTGGAGGTTTCATAACATCCGTCTCAAAGCCATCCGACTCAGGGTATGCATCGTCGTAGCCCCCAAGGCCGCCGTTGCGAAGCTGGTACACTGATTTTGTTTCTCCACTTGAAGATTCATCTTCTAAATAAACAAGGGTTTCCTGTGACCCGGATGCTTCCAGATCCATACCTTGGGTGAAGCCTATAAAGACATGCTTCTGACCCGGATCGGCGCTGGCAGGCCGCACGTTACTCGTAGATTGGAGACACCGAGCCGGCTCGACGATGTTGGTGCAGACGTCCGGCGTCAAGTCCCCAGCCGGCATCATCGATGTAGAACCGGCCGCGGCGACTCTTGCTCATCCTTCCGACCACATATCGTTCGAGCCCTGGGAGGGAGCCCTTTGAGAACTCAACACCACCAAGCGCAAGCCCCACAGTGGGCGCCAACTGTCGTGGATTTATCATGGCAGATGTTCGGGTGAACAGACTTGGATTTGAGGCCATCGCTAACGTGATGGACTCAAAGGGGTTGGTTGGGACGAAGGACATGAGTTTACCCAGGTTCGGCCCCTCAAGTCGAGGTAATAGCCTACGTCCTGCTTGTTCTTGTATTGCTTGTTGTATCGATTACAAGGGAGCTAAAGCTTGACCTAGTTCTCGACAACCTGATCTCTAAGTCACCCTGGGTCTGCCTTTATATAGGAGGTCAGGACCACGGGTCTTTACAATTGTCTATCCGAGTCTCATTGTCTATCCGAGTCTTCCTCTATCTTCTTGTCCAAGCTGTCCTCGAGCGGCTTACACGCCCGGGTCTTCTCCGTCCGGGCCACCTTGCGGCCCACACCTTGAGCCGCTTATCTTCCTGGGCCATAGACTTTACGGCTCACCCTTGGGCCGGCTCACGAGCCATCAATGTGACCCAGAACCTTAATGGTGGGTCATATTGCGGGGTTATATCCCCAACAATCAATGATTTATCAGCAAGATCTGCGTCGCTATCATAGCCGCAGAGTCAAGGCCCGGACATTCCAAGAAGGCAACTTAGTGTTGCGTCTGATTCAAGACCAGACAAATATGCATAAGTTATCTCCCCCTTGGGAAGGACCTTTCATGGTCAGCAAGAATCTCAACAATGGGTCATATTACCTTATTGATATACGAGAGAGCGACGAGTCACGTACTTCCGGACAAGAGACCAACATGCCGTGGAATATTTCTCATCTCTGGACTTACTATACTTGAGTCATGGACTCTCATTAATGTACATACATCTGTCATTGTATATAACTTTTTTAATATAATAAAGTTGGCATCCCCACAATGCGGGGCCTCTGTCATTTTTCATGCAACAAGTTTGTGCAAAAGAGTTGATAATTCAACATGTCACTTGGGGGCTTCCAACCCACTAGGTTTAGCTTTCGTACCCTCTTGACCGGCTTCCATGCCATATTTGGGTTAAACCTGCCTGTTTGCAAGTTGCCACTCCACCATGTGACCCGCCAAACTCTTACCAGTTAATCTCGAAATAAAGACCCTAAACTGGTCAAGATTCTTGACAGACAATCTTGCAATGAGACCCTATACTGGTTAAGGTTAAAACGACGGCTTATGTCATGAGAGGGCCGGCTTACAGAAAGCTAGGATAAACTCGCCTGTCTGTTGTAGTCTCTCCGCCATGTGGCCCATTCGTACTCTTAAACAATCAATCTTTTTAAGACCCTAAACTATTTAAGGTTAAAACGATGGATTTATGTCATGTGAGAGCCGGCTTATGTGTTTTGGGGGTACTCATGCCCTGCTGTAGTCCCTCTGCTATATGGCTCGTTCGTACTCTTAACAGTCAATCTTTTTAAGACCCTAAACTGGTTAAGGTTAAAACAACGAATCTATGCCATGTGAGAGATGGCCTATGAGGTTTTGGGCAGTCATGCCTAAGTTTTTGAAAACAACAAAGCTTGCGTTTTTTCTCAAGAGTATAAAACAAGAGTTAACCTCTTTGGGTTGCGACTTTAAATCCACCTACACAATGATAGAGAATATATATACATATATCTTCTGTCTTGTTATTTTGATGGTCTTGTCTTTCATGATAAGACGCCACTAGACGTTAGTACATATGATCATAGCGAAATAAATAGAGGATGGATAAGTATAACGGTTGTTCAAACTCCAAACGTGCATGAAGACACGACCAAGGCAATCCGTTTTTTACTACTGCTATTACAAGGTTATCTAAAAACCCAGGACATGCAGACTTAAGTTTTCACAAAAATTATAACCCAGAAAATCAGTAGGGCCGGGTTACCTTCATATGGGGCCAACTCCTTACTTAACTCGTCGCCGGGTCATCCTGCGCCGGGTCTTCGGTCTTCTGGATCTGAAGTTTGTCCAGCTCCCAGTTGCTGTTTGTTAAGGCCTCAAATTTGGCTTAGTCATGCAAGATTGGAGATGGGTCAACATCGGGGGAAAAGAGGTGCTTACGGCATTGAGGAATCAAGTTCTTTGCTTCAGAGGTGGGCCCTCGAATTCGCTTGTTATCCTTGGCATAAGCCGCCTGATATGACGACAAGTCAGTTTCTGCAACCAGCCGACTCGCCTGTATTGGTGATGCCTTCATGCAATGGGCATAGTCTGCTTGATTGGACTCTAAGCTGTCGTCCTTCAGCAGAGGAAAGCCATCCATCGTTTTTGCCAGGTTAAGCTCAGGAGCATAAGCCAGCGACCAGCTCAAAGCGGACATTGCACCTTTACGGGCGGCTGATCTCTTCAGTTCTTCTAGCCATTCCGGTATAGTGGAGAGGCACTCCAGCACACCTTTGATAAATTTTTGAATGCCCTTTTCAGCCATAACAGCCTTGATAGTGAACAGGCTTCTAGCATACAGTTGCTCGGTGAGTGAATATAAAACTTTTAGCCTTACAAGGCTGTCGTGTGAAAGTTGGCGAGTTCGTTGACCTACAAACAGTAAAATCTTATAAGCCGCCTGGAGAAATTTTTAAAGATTATTTGTAAGGAGTATTCATAGTCAACAACACTTACCAAATATAGCTTCAGTCATCCGAGCTATATGGCGTCTCAGATTGTTAAGCTCTTCAGTGATGGGTTGCAATTTACCCTCGGCGTCTTCTGCGCGTTTGTTTAAGGTGGCTTGATCGGCTTGGGCAGATGTTTTGTAGGCTTCAAAGTCCGCCTTGAATTTTTCAAGCTCTATGGAGGAGAGCCGCCATTTTTCCTCAGCCTCAGGCCAGGCGTCTTGTTGCAAAGCCAGATCTTTCTTCAAGTCGGTCAAGCTAGACTCCGCCGCGTTTAACGATTCTTGCAGAGTACAAATGGTCAAGAACAAGGTTACTTTCATTTTTAAGCCGCCATATCAGTGTAAGATAGCACTTGGAGGCAACGAAGAAGAATACTACAAGTTTCAAGCAGATTGCACGCAATATACTTGACACTTGGGGGCTAACGTGTATCAGTTCTTTCAAGGTTTACAATTCAAATAAGACCCGAATCATCTTACGGAAGATGACCCGGCCCTTGGGGGCTACACTTGGCTCTTACTTTATGTTAAGTGCAGGCTCATTATTTACATAATGATCCGACCCTTGGGGGCTACATTTGGCTCTTACTTTATGTTAAGTGCTGGCTCATTATTTACATAATGACCTAGCCCTTGGGGGCTACATTTGGCTCTTATTTTATGTTAAGTGCCAGCTCATTATTTAAATAATGACCCGACCCTTGGGAGCTACAAGGCGGTTCATTGAAATTTACAAATGGTTGAAGACCTAGCTGACTTTTTGCAAAATAAACCGGCTCTTGGGGGCTACGTAAGGATATATGGAAGGCAAGGGAAGTGGAGTACCTCGCATTTTTTCTTCATCATACCAACCAATTTGGCCTCCATGTATCATCTTGCGGAGAGATGGCTCAGATAGCCAGAGTGTAACTCGTCAGCAGTAAGATTTTCTAGATTAGGAAGATCAAATTGAGTCTTCTATTCCTCAAGAGAAGTCGCCTCATCCTTACTGGTATGTTTGGTTAGCACATTGGAAGGGGCTGGAGATTTATAAGCCGCTCCGATGACGGTAACCTCTTCATGATAAGTCGTGTCTTGAGTTGTTGGCTGAGAGCTGGGTGGATTAGGATCAACTTCCGGATGGGCTTCAGGAGCCACAATATCAACATCAGCCGGCTTAGTAGGTCGAGGAGTCTATTCATGGGCGCCTTTGTCAGCCCCAGAGGGCTCAACGTGAGCTTCAGGGGTGCTAGGCCTTGGGTTCTTCGGATCTAGGGCATCAGGAGTGGCAGATGACCCACTTATTTTCCTTCATTTAGCTTGAGCCCTGTGAGCAAAGGTGGCATTATACGTCATAAGCGAGGGTAGAATATTAACACATAGTACGGGATGTAAAGATGCTCACCCTGGGTTGATAACAAGAGGAGGCAATTTCATGGCGGTTGAGTCGCCAGAAGAAGGGGGTGAGTCCTGAGAAGTCAAAATTGGGAAATATAAGTAAGCTACATCACACGATTAGCATACGGAAGAAATGAATGTAAAGCAATGAAATACCTCGGTGCGCCGTTTCCGAGGAGCCGGAGCCTTTGGTAAGCCGCCACAAGATCTTCACAGCCGGTGCTCCGGGTCTGACGCCTGGAGTCATGTTGTTGCTTTTTAGAAATAAAATTGGGATCTAAGTAAGCAAGAGGATGTGAAAATGGAACTTTCCCGATGACCTACCGTGTTTTTTCTCGTGGAAAGTTTTCTGAGTCGGAAGAAAGATAAGTTACCTCAATGGCGTCGGCGTTGCTCGTCTCCACTTCCTCCTGAGAGTAATCAGTGTCAATAAGTTGTATAAAAAGTAGACCAAGGGAGTCAAGTTCTACCTGCGAGTCATCAAGCTCTAGCAGTTCTTGCGCGGATGTTTTCTTCTTACGACCCGAAACACGGGTCTTAGCCGCCTTAGTTTTCTTCTTGGAAATTACGGTTAGTTTCTTCTTCCAGAAGGGGGACTTGGCCTGCATATGTGTTACAGAAGGATCAGAAACAATATGAAAACACAAATTTTAGAGAAAACAAACAGTTTGTTCAAAGGATTTCTACCTCTGGAGCCGGGTTACGAATACAGAATGGCTTTAACCCGGTCTGGTTGCACGCTGCTTGAGGCTCTCCGAGCAGGGACTTGATGATGGAGTTGAGGTCCTTGTCGGTCAGGGGCGTCTAGTTGAAGCGCATAGGATCATCCTCTTCACCGGAATATTCACACAATAGTTTATCATGCTGGCTCAGGGGCATAATCCTCCAAGTGACCCAGCAACGGGTCATATCAACACCAGTTAATCCGTTGGCTAGTAAATCCTGGATCTTTAGAAACGTCGGAGCATATTGGATGCACTCCACGACAATCATCCGGTCAGGGGGTTCAGTGTTGGTGTAGAGCCAGAAAGGGCGGTAACCCGACAGCGGATTTTCTTTAGCCAGAGAGGTATCTCTGCAATAGAACCAGGTTCGGTTCCAATCCTTGGGATGAGTAGGCAGCATGGCTGCAGGGAAAGACATATCTCTTAGCCTCTGGATTGAGACGCCTCCGAGCTCAAGACTCGGTCCAGCCGCTAACTCGGTCTGGCGGTTGATATAGAAGAAATTCTAGAAGAGATCAATAGTGGGTTCTTCTTGCAGAGAGGCCTCACAGAGGACTTGAAATTGGCATAAGTTGGTGACAGAGTTGGGGCCAATATCCTGAGGGTGGAGCTTATAGTAGTGAAGGGCATCCCGGATTTTTTTGACCCGGGCGGCAAGAAGTCGTGAAGAAGATGGTCCGTGAAACAATCACCTCCCCTTCCTGAGGTTTGGGTCTGATTTCGGGCCGAGAACCCACCAATTGATGACATCCTTAGCCGGTAGAGCACCCATGAGTACGAAGTCGTTAAGTATTTCTTCGGTCACTCCAGAACATACCCAGTCGCAAGAGGCAGGAGCTTTGGCCATAGCGGCGGGTTAAACACTGTGGAAAAACATACATGTATGGTAGATTAAGAGTACTATATGACGAGGACGGCTATGACTAAACAATGCTACTTGGCGGGTTATGGCTAAGTTATGAGCCGCCATCAACTAGAAGTACGAGGCTGCTTGTACCTTTCAAAGGTGAGCCGGCGGGCTGATGGCGGGTCAATAGAAGCAATGAGAGTTGATTACTACTAAGTGTGGACAAACATGTTTTACAATTTGTTGCTACATTCACAAGATTTACTGACGAAGATAAAAGGAAACATTTTCTAAACCTAAAAACATCAGTGGAAGAACATGTAGTTGAGACGTGGATTCCAATGAAGGAACGATCTATGCTAAACATGGAAAACACATTAAGCGGTGCACCGCGATGTTTTGATAGAAAAGGAAGACCTAAAGGTACTTTGTTCTTCGTCTACGACAAGAACTTCCATGAACAACGACGAACTCGGAAGAACACCAGTGAGCTAATGCAGATCTGGAGGGAAGAAGGAGTAAAAGCTGAGGGGTGCAAGAGATGCGGGCGCGCACGGGCGAGGTTCTGGACATAGACAGGTTGATGCATCGGCTAGGTTGAGGACGATGGCGAGGTCCGAACGGCGTGACAGAGCTTCAGTCGGACGAACAACGGGGGAAGAAGAAGAGGAAGGTAGTGGCGGAGGGGGAAAGTGAAAACATGGGACCCCCTCCCCGCCTATTTATGAGGAGATGGACAGCAATAGTCCAGCGTGAGGATCGAGGAGGCACGATGATAATTGACAAAAAAGGCACCTCGATTATCAGGTTGACTAATTAACAAAAAGATGCGTTGTGACATCATTAAAGATCGACCGAATTTATCGGAGATGACATCATCCATTTTGATACGACAGGTTATGAAGATTTACTTTTAGGTAAGACAGGTATGAGACTCGCCACCAAATGGGCTTGAAGATTGACATGAAGAGGTTCAAATCAATATGGGGCCTAATGTTGTGATAACTCCGTGGTATGACCCGCCCAGGAGGGGCCGGTTCACCAGCTGGTGGCTCATGCTTAAGGTCCTAAGTGGGTCTGAAGGTTGAAGACAAGCCTAGAGGCGACTCGCCAGGTGGGCTGGATGGAGGCCCAAAGCCGGAAGACTGCACGAGACACTGGTGCATGAGCCGCCCACAAGATGGCTTGCCAAAGAAGGCAAGACGACTTAGAGACAAGATCAGATACTTAGCATAACCCGGCCTGGACTCTTGTAATCCTAGGGCCTCGACCTACTTATATAAATGCGAGTCCCTGTGACGTCTTAGGGTACGAAACAATGTGTCGAGGACTAGGTCAAGCGAATCCGCTCCCTTGTAATCGATATCCAATAAATACAACACAAAGCAGGACGTAGGTTGTTACCTCTTTCCGAGGGGACGGACCTGGGTAAACCCTTGTCTCTCGTCCCGATCAACCCCTTCGAGCTCACCGTTGTAGCGATGGCCTCGAGTCCTCTCACTAGGACATTTGTCGTGACAAAACCACGATAGTCCATGAAGTAGCAACCTTTACTATCCCATAATGGCTTTCGTCCACGAAGGACTACCCTCACTAAGGGTAGATCTTGACGAACTAGGTGATACGTCTCCAACCTATCTATAACTTTTGATAGTTCCATGCTATTATATTATCTGTTTTGGATGTTTTATATGCATTAATATGCTATTTTATATTATTTTTGGGACTAACCTATTAGCCTAGAACCTAGTGCCAGTTTCTGTTTTTTCCTTGTTTTTGAGTATTGTAGATAAGGAATATTAAACGGAGTCCAAATGGAGTCCAAACGGAATAAAATCTTCGCGATGATTTTTCTTGGACCAGAAGACATCTACCAAACTTGGAGAGGGGGCCACGAGACCTGCCAAGAGGTCACAAGCCACTCTGGTGTGGCCAGGGGGCGCTCACTAGCTTGTGGCCCCCAGCAGATCTCCTAACCCTAATCTTTGACCTATAAATTCCTAAATATTCCCCCAATACCAGAAAAGGCCACGCAAATACTTTTCCGCTGCCTGAAGCCTCCGTTCCCGAGAGATCCAATCTTGGAGCCTTTTTCAGTAATCTGCCGGAGGGGCATTCGATCACGGAGGGCATCTACATCAACTCCATTGCCCCTCCGATGATGTGTGAGTAGTCCACCACAGACCTATGAGTCCATAGCTAGTAGCCAGATGGCTTCTTCTCTCTCTTTTTGCTTCAATACCATGTTCTCCATGATCTTCATGGGGATATATCCGATGTAATACTCTTTTGTGGTGTGTTTGTCGAGATCCGATGAATTGTGGGTTTATGATCAGCTTATCTATGAATATTATTTGGTTCTTATCTGAATTATTATATGCATGATTTCATATCTTTGCAAGCCTCTTTGAGTTATTTGTTTGGTTTGGCCAACTAGATTGGTAATTCTTGCAATGGGAGAAGTGCTTAGTTTTGGGTTCAATCTTGCAGTGTCCTCACCCAGTAACAAAGTAGGGGTAGCGAGGCACGTATTGTATTGTTGACATCAAGGGTAACAAGATGGGGTTTTCATCATATTGCTTGATTTTATGTCTCTATATCATGTCATCTTTCTTAATGCGTTACTCTGTTCTTCATGAACTTAATACTCTAGATGCAGGCAGGAATCAGTCGATGTGTGGAGTAATAGTAGTAGATGCAGAATCGTTTCAGTCTACTTGACACGGGCATGATGCCTATATGCATAATCATTGCCTTGGATATCATCATAAATATGCGCTTTTCTATCAATTGCTCGACAGTAATTTGTTCACCCACCATGCTATTTTCCTTCGAGAGAGAAGCCTCTAGTGAAACCTACGCCCCGTTGGTCTATTTTCCATATTATTTTCAGATCTATATACCAAAAATACCAAAAATACCTTGCTGCAATTTATTTACCCTTTTACTTTCCACAATCTTTTACATCTATCTCTATCAGATGTAATCCTTGCAAGTAACCGTGAAGGGATTGACAACCCCTTTATACAGTTGGGTGCAAGAGTTTGATTGTTTGTGTAGGTGCATCCATTGGTGACTTGCTTGTTCCTCCTACGAGGTTTATACCTTGGTTCTCAACAACTGAGGGAAATACTTATCTACTTTGCTGCATCACCCTTTCCTCTTCAAGGGAAAACCAACGCAAGCTCAAGAGGTACGAAGAAGGATTTGTGGCGTCGTTGCCGGGGAGGATACACATCAAGCGTACCAAGTACCTATCACAAAATCATCTCTTGCATTTACATTATTTTCCATTCGCCTCTCGTTTTCCTCTCCCCAACTTCTAAAACGATTTTCAAAAGAAAAAAAATATTTGCCTTTTTATTCACCCTTCTTCTGTTCGCCTTTTTCTTGCCGATTCTCTTTTTGTTTGCTTGTGTTGCCATGTGCCTTCTATTTGCTTGCATCTCCACTTGCTAAAATATATTGATATGGATCCTCATCCACTTGCTAATATTTTCAAAAGACCAAATTATTATGAACCAATTGTTAGTGAGTTGAGTGCACTTGATTATCTTTATGAAGTTTTGTTTGAAAGTCATGAATTTGAAAATTTGATGAAGTGTTGAAAGAAGAAATTTATAAGGTGATTAGCATGATTGACATGTTGTTAGTATGAATTCTCTGAATATCCATGATGCTAATGGTATGCAAAACCACGAGCTTGGGGATGCTATGCTTGATGAAGATGATATTTTTTGTTCCCCAAGTTTTGATGGGAAAATTCATTATGATGATTGCATGCTTGTGCATCATGAAAATAATGATTTATGTGATAGTTCTATTGTTGAATTCCTTCATGATTCTACTAAAATTTATTATGAGGTAGGAACATATGCTTGTAGGAATTGCAATAATATCAAGTTTCCTCTCTATGTGTTCAAAGTTTTGAAGTTATGATTGTTTTGCCTTCATATGCTTGTTGATTCTTGTTCCCATAAATTGTTTGGTCACAAAATCACTATGCATAGGAAGTGGTTTAGACTTAAATGTGCTTGTCATGAGATTCATGATGCTTTCTTGCATATTTCAATTACTACTTTTTATGTGAACATCATTGAAATCAGTATGCGTAGCTAGGGGCGTTAAACAATAGTGCTTGTTGGGAGGCAACCCAATTTTATTTTTATGTTCTGTTTTTTGCTTCTGTTTTTGAGCGTTTTACACATGATTACCTCTGTAGTAAGTGTGTTTTAATTTTTTTACTTAGTGTTTGAGCCAATCAAGACCTTTGGGATGGTCTATGGTGATTATTGATTTGATCTTGCTGAAAAACGGAAACTTTTGTACCAAGTCCAGGAATTTTATAAATTTATCAGAGCGTCAAATGAGTCTAAATTTTTTACACAAGATTGATATAAAAATTTCCCAGGTTTTCCTAATTTTTCAGATTTTTGGAATTACATAATTATACGTTTCCATATTGCTACTGATTGTTCTGTTTTTGAGAGATTCTGTTTTCTTTGTGTTGTTTACCTATTTTGATGTATCTATGGGTCGTATAGGGGGGTATGAACCACGGAGAAGTTGGAATATAGTAGATATTACACCAATATAAATAAATAATGAGTTCACAATAGTACCTTAAGTGTTGATTTATTTTCTTATACTAACGGATCTCACGAGTTTTCTGTTGAGTTTTTTGTTGTGAAGTTTTCAAGTTTTGGGTAAAGATTTGGTGGACTATGGAATAAGGAGTGGCAAGAGCCTAAGCTTGGGGATTTCCAAGGCACTCCAAGGAATCAAGTATGCCAAAAATCCTAAGCTTGGAGATGCCCCGGAAGGCAGCCCCTCTTTCGTATTCAATCCATCAGTAAATTTACTTGAGGCTATATTTTTATTCATTACATGATATGTGTTTTGCTTGGAGCGTCTTGTATGATATTTGTCTTTTGTTTTTAGTTTTACACAATCATCCTTGCTGCACACATATTTTTAGAGAGACACACATGAATCGTGAATTTATTATAATACTCTATGTGCTTCACATATATCTTTTGAGCTAGGCAATTCTGCTCTAGTGCTTCACTTATATCTTTTTAGAGCACAGTGGTGTTTTGTTTTATAGAAATAATTTAACTCTCGTACCTCACTTATATTATTTTGAGAGTCCTTAAACAGCATGGTAATTGGTTTAGGTTATGAATTTAGTCCTAATATAATAGGCATCCAAGAGGGATATAATAGAAACTTTCATATAAAGTGCATTGAATATTATGAGAAGTTTCATTTCTTGCATAAAGTGTTGAGATATAAAGATGGTAATATTAAGAGTCATGTTAGGAAGTAATTGTGAATTGGTAAAAAATACTTGTGTAAAGGTTTCTGCTTCCCGTAGCATGCACGTATGGTGAACTGTTATGTAAGGAAGTCGGAGCATGATTTTTATTGATTGTCAGCCTTTGTGTGAGGGTCGGGAGGGCACGATGGTTTATTCCTACCAACCTCTATCCTAGGGGCATGTGTCTAATACTTTGCTTCGATGACTAATAGACTTTTGCAATAATTATGTGAGTTCTTTATGACTAATGTGAGTCCATGGATTATACGCACTCTCACCCTTCCACTTTTGCTAGCCTCTCTAGTACCGCGCAACTTTCGCTGGTGCATTACACCCACCATATATCATTCCTGAAAACAACCACCATACCTACCTATTATGGCATTTCCATAGCCATTTCGAGATATGTTTCCATGCAACTTCCACCGTTCTGTTTATCATGACACGCACCATCATTTTCATATTGCTTTGCATGATCGTAAGATAGCTAGCATGATGTTTTCCTGGCTTGTCCGTTTTTTTGATATCATTTGCTATGCTAGATCATTGCACACCCCGTTCACCACCGGAGGCATTCATATAGAGTCATATTTTATTCTAGATATCGAGTTGTAATTCTTGAGTTGTAAGTAAATAAAAGTGTGATGACCATCATTATTAGAGCATTGTCTCATGTGAGGAAAGGATGATGGAAGTTTTGATTCCCTCACAAGTTGGGATGAGACTTCGGACTTTATGAAAAATAAAAGAGGCCAGTGAGGCCCAAATAAAAAAAGATAGGCCAAAGATGCCCATCAAAAAATAGAGAAAAGAGAGAAGGGACAATGCTACTATTTTTTTCCACACTTGTGCTTCAAAGTAGCACCATCTTCATGATAGAGAGTCTCCTATTTTATCACTTTCATATACTAGTGGGAATTTTTCATTATATTGTTGGAAATATGCCCTAGAAGCAATAATAAATTATTTATTATCATATTTCCTTGTTCATGATAATCGTGTATTATCCATGCTATAATTGTATTGATCGGAGACTTAGATGCATGTGTGGATACATAGACAAAACCATGTCCCTAGTATGCCTCTAATAGACTAGCTCGCTGATCAAAGATGGTCAACGTTTCCTAGCCATGGACATGAGATGTCATTTGATAACGGGATCACATCATTAGGAGAATGATGGGATGGACAAGACCCAAACTACAAATGTAGCATATGACCGTGTCAGTTTATTGCTACTGTTTTCTACATGTCAAGTATCTGTTCCTATGACCATGAGATCATGCAACTCACTAACACCGGAGAAGTGCCTTCTGTGTATCAAACATCGCAACGTAACTGGGTGACTATAAAGGTACTCTACAGGTATCTCCGAGGGTGTTTGTTGGGTTGGCATGGATCAAGACTGGGATTTGTTACTCCATGTGACGAAGAGGTATCTCAGGGCCCACTCAGTAATACAACATCACAACAAGCCTTACAAGCAATGTGACTAAGTGTTAGTCACGGTATCTTGTATTACAGAATGAGTAAAGAGACTTGCCGATAACGAGGTTGAACTAGGTATGGAGATACCGACGATCGAATCTTGGGCAAGTAACATACCGAAGAACAAAAGGAACATCATACGGGATTAACTGAATCCTTGACATAGAGGTCCGACCGATAAAGATCTTCATAGAATATGTAGGAACCAATATGGGCATCCAGGTCCCACTACTGGTTATTGACCGTAGTGGTGTCTCGCTCATGTCTACATAGTTCTTGAACCCGCAGGGTCTGCACACTTAAGGTTCAGTGATGTTTCAATAGTATAGAGTTATGTATGGTGGTTACTTAAGGTTGTTAGGAGTCCCGTATGAGATCCCGGACGTCACGAGGAGCTCTGAAATGGTCCGGAGGTAAAGATTGATATATAGGAAGTCCTATTTTGGTCGCCAGAAAAGTTTCGGGCTCATCGGTAGTGTACCGGGAGTGCCGGTAGTGTACCGTGAGACCATCGGGAGGGGTATTTCGACCCAAGAGGCTACATGGGCTGTGGGAGAGTGAATACCAGCCCTTAGTGGGCTGGTGGAAGTCCCACACAAGGCCCATGCGGCTGGGAGAGAAAATCCCAAAGAGAAAAGGTGGAAAAAGGCAAAAAAGGCAAAAAAGGAAGGAGTCCTAGTCCTACTAGGATTGGAGGAGGATTCCTCCTCTCCTCCTTGGTTCGGCCGAAGCCTAGGGCTGGACCCTTGAGGTCCAAGCCTCCTCCTCTCTTCCTCTTATATATACTAGAGGTTTTAGGGTTTTTGCACTAGATTTTTTGCCACGTGCTACCCTCTCCTCTAGTGCATAGTTTCTCCTCTAGATCGGTTTTCTGCAGTGCTTAGGCGAGGCCCTGCCGGAATTGCTCCACCACCATCGCCGCGGCGCCGTCACGCTGCCGGAGAACTCGTCTACCTCTCCGCTCCCTCTTGCTGGATCAAGAAGGCAGAGATCGTCATCGAGTTGTATGTGTCGTCCGTTCAACGCTAGATTGGAAGGACCGTGATCAAGATTCCGAGACGGATCGTGATGAGATCGCGGGACGGATCGCGATGAGTTCGCGGGACGGATCGTGATTGGATCGTGGGACGGATCGTGATGAGATCGCGGGACGCTCGGCGATTTGGATCGCGAAGACGTTCGACTACACCAACCGCGTTTCTTAACTCTTCCCGCTTAGCGATCTACAAGGGTATGTAGATCCATTCTCCCTCTCGTAGATGCTCATCACCATGGATAGATCTTGCGTGTGCGTAGGAAATTTTTTGTTTCTCATGCAACGTTCCCCTACATATAGAACTTGGCTTGTATATTCCAATGACGGGCTTCCTCAAATTGCCCTAGGTCTTCTTGAGCAAGCAAGTTGGATTCACACCCGCTTAGTTTCTTTTTGAGCTTTCATACACTTATAGCTCTAGTGCATCTGTTGCATGGCAATACCTACTCATTCACATTAATATCTATTAATGGGCATCTCCATAGCCCGTTGATACGCCTAGTTGATGTGAGACTATCTTATCCTTTTTCTTCACAACCTCCACCATATTCTATTCCACCTATAGTGTTATATCCATGGCTCACGCTCATGTATTGTGTGAGAGTTGGAAAATTTTGAAAACATAAAAGGTGTGAAACAATTGCTTGACTTGTCATCGGGGTTGTGAATGATATAACTAATTTGTGTGGGGAAGATGGAGCATAGCCAGACTATATGATTTTGTAGGGATAACTTTTTTTGCCATTATATTTTGAAGAGATACAATTGCTTTGTTAGTATGCTTGAAATATTATTGTTTTTATATCAACATTAAGCTTTTGTTTTGAGTCTTATGGATCTAAACATTCATGCCACAATAAAGGATATTACATGGATAAATATGTTAGGTAGCATTGCACATCAAAAATTCTGTTTTTATCACTTACCTTCTCGAGGATGAGCAGGAATTAAGCTTGGGGATGCCGATATGTCTCCAATGTATCTATAATTTTTGTTTGTTCCATGCTATTATATTATCTGTTTTGGATGTTTTATATGCATTAATATGCTACTTTATATTATTTTTGGGACTAACCTATTAACCTAGAGCCTAGTGCCAATTTCTGTTTTTTCCTTATTTTTGAGTATTGTAGATAAGGAATATTAAATAGAGTCCAAACGGAATAAAATCTTCGTGATGATTTTTCTTGGACCAGAAGACATCTACCAGACTTGGAGAGGGGGCCAAGAGACCTGCCAGGAGGTCACAAGACACCCTGGCATGACCAGGGGGTCCCCTGGCTTGTGCCCCCCCCAACAGATCTCCTAACCCTAATCTTTGCCCTATAAATTCCCAAATATTCCCCCGATACCATAAAATGCCACGCAAATACTTTACTGCCGCCAGAAGCCTCCGTTCCTGAGAGATCCAATCTTGGAGCCTTTTCTGGTAATCTGCCGGAGGGGCATTCGATCACGAAGGGCATCTACATCAACTCCATTGCCCCTCCGATGATGGTGAGTAGTCCACCAGAGACCTACGGTTCCATAGCTAGTAGCTAGATGGCTTATTCTCTCTCTTTGTGCTTCAATACCATGTTCTCCATGATCTTCATGTGGATCTATCCGATGTAATACTCTTTTGCGGTGTGTTTGTCGAGATCCGATGAATTGTGGGTTTATGATCAACTTATATATGAATATTATTTGGTTCTTATCTGAACTCTTATATGCATTATTTCATATCTTTGCAAGCCTCTTCGACTTATTGGTTTGGTTTGGCCAACTAGATTGGTAATTCTTGCAATGGGAGAAGTGATTAGTTTTGGGTTCAATCTTGTGGTGTTCTCACCCAATTACAAAGTAGGGGTAGCGAGACACGTATTGTATTGTTGCCATCAAGGGTAAAAATATGGTGTTTTAATCATATTGCTTGAGTTTATCCATCTACATCATGTCATCTTACTTAATGCGTTACTCTATTCTTCATGAACTTAATACTCTAGATGCAGGCAGGAGTCGGTCGATGTGTGGAGTAATAGTAGTAGATGCAGAATCGTTTCGGTCTACTTGACACGATGTGATGCCTATATGCATAATCATTGCCTTGGATATTGTCATAACTATGCGCTTTTCTATCAATTGCTCGAAGTAATTTGTTGACCGACCATGCTATTTTCCTTCAAGAGAGAAGCCTCTAGTGAAACCTATGACCCCCGGGTCTATTTTCCATATTATATTTTCAGATCTATATACCAAAAATACCTTGCTGCAATTTATTTACCCTTTTACTTTTCGCAATGTTTTACATCTATCTCTATCAGATCTAATCCTTGCAAGTAACCATGAAGGGATTGACAACCCCTTTATAGCGTTGGGTGCAAGAGTTTGATTGTTTGTGTAGGTGCATCCATTGGTGACTTGCTTGTTCCTCCTACTGGATTGATACCTTGGTTCTAAACAACTGAGGGAAATACTTATCTACTTCGCTGCATCACCCTTTCCTCTTCAAGGGAAAACCAACACAATCTCAAGAGGTAGCAGTAGGCGATCTCCTTGCCCGTACAAACTTCTTGGTTCAACTCTACAACGCGAAGTAGGAACCTCCCAAGCAACACCCTAACCAATCTACGAGACACCACCCTCCAAAAGGTAATAGGCTTGATAGTGGTGACGAACTCCTTGCTCTTGTGCTTCAAGATAATAAACTCCTCAACACTCAATCACTCTCTCATAGATTTGGCTTGGTAGAAGAGATTGGTTGGGTGGAAATCAACTTGGGAAGGCTAGAAATCAAAGATCCATATGGTTGGAGTGGATGATCTTGATCTCAACACAAGGGTAGGTGGTTCTCTCTCAGAAATATGGGAAGTGAGGAACTGTTCTGAGTGCTTCTCTTGCAAGTGATATGTGGTGGAGGGGTATATATAGGCATCTTCAAAAATCCAACCGTTACAACATTATTGACCAACTCGGTGAAACCGATGCAAAACTCAGTTGTACCGATCTGTTCAAAATGTGGCAACTTTCGGAATCTCGATGAGACCGATATACGAATCTCGGTTGTACCAAAACCAGTGGCCGAGGCAGTTTCCAAAACTCAGTGAGACCGAAACATAAACTCGAAAATTACGATTCTACAAAAACAGTCATCCAAATCGTGGTCACCAAATCTCGGTTGCATCGATGCAAAACACGTTTGTACCAAAAAGCTAGGGTTTGGCTAGGGTTCTATCTTGGGTGAAAAATCGGTAGAGCCGAATGGAAACTTGGTGGCACCGATTTTGTGAAGTTGGGTTTAGACAAAGTATTTGTGGGAGAGCTTGTGGGTGTTTTTGGTGGCTAGCACTTGCGCACGTGGAGCAACTTGTTCACCAACAATATCTTACCCCCTTTTAATAGTATTGGCTTTCCTATGGACTCAAAATGATTCCTCACAAAGTAAAAGGAGAGTCTTCTAGCTTGAAGCTTTGCCAACCCATTCCTTGCTTATTGGGGTATCTCCTCAAAATCTATAGCCATCCCATCATTGGAGTTTTCCTGAAATATGCTTAGTGAAAACATAAGTCCAATGATATATATGTTGTTATTAATTACCAAAACCACCAAGGGAGCAAATGTGCTTTCAGCAAAGTATGATAAGCACATCGAGGAGCGTTTCAAACATCATCTTGGGCAAAGAACAAATTGTGACCTCAAATTTCTCAAAAGCTAATGAGGTACAATTCAATACATGTGGAATCGTTGGTCGGATTGGTTGGAGCAATTGAAGCACACTCCTCCTAGAGGTGTCACCATTGACCAATATGTAAGCAATCTTGTTAGTTTCTATTACCACATTTGGATTACATTGATCCTTCTCATCAATGTGAGCATTTGTTTGGGTTAAGATAACATAGCCCAATTGAAGTACTAACAGTACACGAAACGGGCCGATCCCAGCATGGAGTTGCTCATGCGCATAGAGAATCATAACAGGGTACACATGATGCAATGATTTACCAATGTTCAAGCCCTCGTGGTGAGGTAATACCCTACATCATGCATGTAATTGTATTGATGCATCTCGTATGAGGGAATTTGTTTGCTTTCGACTTGGGAGACCCCTACCTCCCATTATATAGGTGGATGAGGGGTAGGGTTACATGAGCTCAAATCGATTTACATGGCTTGTCGCCCAAGTTTATCCACTAATACATGTTGTGTAGTACAAGTAATAAAGTCTTCTTTCATGAGGAGGCCCACTATCAGGGTGAGAGGCCTAGGCCTAGGCCACAACCCTGAGCCTGGCCTACTGTTAGACTTTGCAGTAGGCATGACAACCCTGGTGTAGCGCATCGTCACTAGCCCCAAGCGTGTCTAGAGTTGGAGCCTTTTTGCCCTCGAAAATGAGAACCTGGTCGGCCTCCTCTTGCCTTGCAAAAAATGTGGCATGTCTTCATAAGTCCAACTTGAGAGATCATCGAGCTTTGTCGGATGTGCAATCTCCTTGAAGAGGTTGGAGATAACATGATCCATCGGGCTCATCGCCCTTAAGAGGAAGGCAAGGACAACCGTGCATGGCGAGCAAGGTGTCTGACCTCCCTATCTTTGTTGTTGTTGGAGACATCCGGGTTCATAGAAACCGTCTTCAGAAACGATGATCCGACCAAAGCACAAAGTATTGTGATTTTTATTCTTTTGTATATATATTGGGGCCACGACAATGTCCCTGGTGGGCGTAGGCCATGAGCCTCCGACAATTCACGGGGTCGAGTAGAGGGTCTTCGTTAACTTTTGAAGGCAAACCACATGCCATAGCGACCATGAAAGCAGGAAACTACATGATCTAAAAAGCTTGAATGGCCGAAGGGAAACCGGATCCAGCTACACAAGGTGTGCAAGGCATCCGACCTTCTAGTATTGTTTTGTTGTTGAAGATGGCCAACTTCAAAGGGACGAGCCCGGAGGCGTCTGCG
Organism: Hordeum marinum; assembly: GCA_022496015.1. Classification (NCBI taxonomy): domain Eukaryota; kingdom Viridiplantae; phylum Streptophyta; class Magnoliopsida; order Poales; family Poaceae; genus Hordeum; species Hordeum marinum. Next base: position 121,598,860 of record CM039673.1, on the reverse strand, counting down.
ATGCACCATGATATTTTTGTCTTATGTAGACACTAGGCATGATAGTGCACCCAGTGCGTGTAGCCCCGAGCCTCCGACCGGCTTGTGTAGTCGAGTGAAGGGTATGGCGGTCATGGTAGCTGCATAAAGCTGTTGGAAATATGCCCCAGAGGCAATAATAAATTAGTTATTATCATATTTCCTTGTTCATGATAATCATTTATTATCCATGCTATAAATTGTATTGATCGGAGACTTAGATGCATGTGTGGATACATAGCCAAAACCATGTCCCTAGTATGCCTCTAATGGACTAGCTCGTTGATCAAAGATGGTTAAGATTTCCTAGCCATGGACATGATATGTCATTTGATAACGGGATCACATCATTAGGAGAATGATGTGATGGACAAGACCCAAACTACAAATGTAGCATATGATCGTGTCAGTTTATTGCTACTGTTTTCTGCATGTCAAGTATATGTTCCTATGACCATGAGATCATGCAACTCACGGACATCAGAGGAGTGCCTTGTGTGTATCAAACATCGCAATGTAACTGGGTGACTATAAAGGTGCTCTACAGGTATCTCCGAAGGTGTCTGTTGAGTTGGCATGGATCAAGACTGGGATTTATTACTCCGTGTGACGGAGAGGTATCTCGGGGCCCACTCGGTAATACAACATCACAATGAGCCTTGCAAGCAATGTGACTAATTGTTAGTTGCGGGATCTTGTATTATGGAACAAGTAAAGAGACTTGCCGTTAACGAGGTTGAACTAGGTATGGAGATACCAACGATCAAATCTCGGGCAAGTAACATACCGAAGAACAAAGGGAACATCATACGGGATTAACTGAATCCTTGACATAGAGGTTCGACCGATAAAGATCTTCGTAGAATATGTAGGAACCAATGTGGACATCCAGGTCCCGCCATTGGTTATTGACCGTAGAGGTGTCTCGGTCATGTCTACATAGTTCTCGAACCCACAGGGTCTGCACACTTAAGGTTTGGTGACGTTTCGGTAGTATAGAGTTATGTATGGTGGTGACCGAAGGTTGTTCAGATTCCCGGATGAGATCCCGGACGTCACGAGGAGCTCCGGAATGATCCGGAGGTAAAGATTCATATCTGGGAAATCCCAGTTTGGTCACCGGAAAAGTTTCGGGCTCATCGGTAGTGTACCGGGAGTGCCGGTAGTGTACCGGGAGACCACCGGGAGGGGTATTTCGACCCAAGAGGCTTCATGGGCTGTGGGAGAGTAAATACCAGCCTTTTGTGGGCTGGTGGAAGTCCCACACAAGGCCCATGCGGCTGGGAGAAAAAGCCCAAAGGGAAAAAGGTGGAAAAAGGCCAAAAAAGGAGGAATCCTAGTCCTACTAGGATTGGAGGAGGAGTCCTCCTCTCCTCCCCACTTTGGTCGACCCAAGGGCTGTTTTTTTGGCAGCCAAGACTCCTCCTCCTCTCCTCCTATATATATACTAGAGGATTTTAGGGTTTTGGCACAGAATTTTCAGCCACGTGCTACCCGTTCCTCTAGTGCATAGTTTCTCCTCTAGATCGGTTTTCTGCAGTGCTTAGGCGAAGCCCTGCCGGAATTGCTCCACCACCATCGCCGGAGCGCCGTCACGCTGCCGGTGAACTCTTCTTCCTCTCCACTTCCTCTTGCTGGATCAAGACGGTGGAGATCGTCATCAAGCTGCACGTGTGCTGAACGCGGAGGTGCCGTCCGTTCGGCCCTAGATCGGAAGGACCGTGATCAAGATCACGGGACGGATCGTGATGAGTTCGCGGGATGGATCGTGATCAAGATCACGAAACAGATCGTGATGAGTTCACGGGACGGATCGTGATGAGATCACGGGACGCTCAGCGATTTGGATCGCGAAGACGTTCGACTACACCAACCGCGTTTCTTAACGCTTCCCGCTTAGCGATCTACAAGGGTATGTAGATCCACTCTCCCTCTCGTAGATGCTCATCACCATGGATAGATCTTGCATGTGCGTAGAATTTTTTTTGTTTCCCATGCAACGTTCCCCAACAGTGGTATCAGAGCTAGGTCTATGTGAAGATGAGATCTCGAGTAGAACACAAAGAGTTTGTGGGCGTTGATGCTTAGATTGCTTCCTCCCTTTGTTGGATTTTGATTCAGCGGTATTGTGAGATGAAGCGGCCCGGACCAACATTACTCGTACGCTTACGAGAGACCGGTTCCCTCGACCGCAACTTGTTGCATAGATGGCTTGCGGGTGCCAGTTTCTCTCACTTTAGTTGGATCGGATTCGACAAAGGCGGTCCTTGAGAAGGTTGAAGAGCAAATTATGTATCACCGTTGTGGTTTATGCGTAGGTGAGAATCGTTCTTACTAGAAACCCGTAGCAGCCACGTAAAACATGCAACAACAATTAGAGGACGTCTAACTTGTTTTTGCAGGGTATGTTGTGATGTGATATGGCCAATTACATGATGTGATATATGTGATATATGAGATGATCATGTGATGTATAGATTATCATGACTTGCATGTCGATGAGTACGGCAACCGGCAGGAGCCATAGGGTTGTCTTTAATTATTGTATGACCTGCGTGTCAATCATTAAGCGCTATGTAATGCTTTACTTTATCGCTAAACGGTAGCAATAGTAGTAGAAGCATGGTGGGCGTGACAACCCCGATGGCGACACGTTGATGGAGATCAAGATGATGGAGATCATGGTGTCTTGCCGATGACGATGGAGATCATGCCGGTGCTTTCAAGATGGAGAGCAAAAGCACAAGTTCATGGCCATATCATGTCACTTGTGATTTGCATGTGATGTTAATCCTTTTATGCACCTTGTTTTGCTTAGGACGACGGTAGCATTATAAGGTGATCCCTCACTTAAATTTCAAGATGAATTGTGTTCTCCCCGAGTGTGCACCGTTGCGAAAGTTCGTCGTGTTGAGACACCACGTGATGATCAGGTGTGATAGACTCTACGTTCACATACAACGGGTGCAAGCCAGTGTTGCACATGCGGAACACTCGGGTTAAACTTGACGAGCCTAGCATGTACAGACATGGCCTCGGAACACAAGAGACCGAAAGGTCGAACATGAGTCATATAGTAGATATGATCAACATAATGATGTTCACCATTGTAACCACCTCAACTCACGTGATGATCGGACTTGAGTTGATGAATTTGGATCATGTATCACTCGAATGACCGGAGGGATGTCAATTTGAGTGGGAGTTCTTAAGTAATATGATTAATTGAACTCATTATCATGAACATAGTCAGTAGTATCTTTGCAAATTATGTTGTAGATTACTTGCTCGCGCTGTAGCTCCCTTTAATTTTTATATGTTCCTAGAGAAATAGAGTTGAAAGATGATGGTAGCAATATTGCGGATTGGATCCGTGATCTGAGGATTGTGCTCGTTGCTGCACAGAAGGCTTATATCCTTAATGCACCGCTCGGTGCGCCAACCCCTCTAGCATCGTCTGTAGATGTTGTGAACATCTGACAGGTACGTGCTGATGAATACTTGATAGTTTAGTGCGTCATGCATTACGGCTTAGAATTGAGGCTTCAAAATGTTTTGAACGTCACGGAACATATGAGATGTTCTAAGAGCTGAAATTAGGATCTCAGGCTCGTGCCCGTGTTGCGAGATATGAGATCTCCAACAAGATTCTTTGCCTGCAAGATGAACAAGAATAGCTCAATCGTTGAGCATGTGCTCAGATTGTCTCGGTGCTACAATCGCTTGAATCGAGTGGGAGTTCATCTTCCAGATAAGATAGTGATTGATATAGTTCTCCAAGTCACTTTCACTAAGCTACTAGAACTTGGTGATGAACTATTGAATGCCAAGGATAGAATTAATGATCCCTGAGCTGTTCGCGATGTTTGACACCGCGAAGGTAGAAATCCAGAAGGAGCATCAAGTGTTGATGGTTAGTATAACCACTAGTTTCGAGAAGGGCAAGGGCAAGGAGGGAAAGTTCATGGATGGCAAGTCAGTTGCTGCTCCAGTGAAGCAACCCAAAGTTGAACCCAAACCCAAGACTATGTGCTTCAATTATGAGGAGAAAGGTCGTTGAAGCGGAATAACCCTAAATACTTGGTAGATAAGAAGGCTGGCAACGTCGACAGAAGTATATTTGATATATGTGTTATTTATATGTACCTTGCTAGCACTCCAAGTAGCACCTGGGTATTGGATACCGGTTCGGTTGCTAAATGTTAGTAACTCGAAATAAAAGCTACGGAATAAACGAAGCACTAAGCTAAGGGTGAGGTGACGATGTGTGTTGGAAATGTTTCCAAGGTTGATGAGATCAACATCGCACGCTCTTTCTACCTTCAGGATTAGTGACGAACCTAAATAAATGTTATTTGGTGTTTTGCGTTGAGCATGAACATGATTAGATCATGTTTATTGCAATACGGTTATTCATTTAAGTTAGAGAATAATGGTTATTCTGTTTACCTGAATAATACCTTCAATGGTCATGCACCCAGTGAGAATGGTTTGTTGAAATCTTGATCGTAGTAATACACATGTTCATAATATTGATGTCAAAAGATACAAAGTTAATAATGATAGTACCACATACTTGTGGCACTGCCGCTAAATGTCATATTGGAATAAAGCGCATGAAGAAACTCCATACTGATGGATCTTTGGACTCATTCGATTTCGAATCGGTTGAGACATGTGAACCATGCCTCTTGGGCAAGATGACTAAAAAACTCGTTGGATGGAGTGGGCAAGTGATTCATTGGAAATGATACATGTTGATGTATGCAATGCAGTGAGTCTTGTAGCATACAGTGGATATCATTATTTTCTTACCTTCACTGATGATTTAAGTAGATATAGTGTATATTTAATTAATGAAACACAAGTCTGAATCGTTTGAAAAGTTCAAGCAAATTCAGAGTGAAGTTTAAGATCATCGTGACAAGAAGATAAAAGTATCTGCGATATGATCGTGGAGGTGAATATCTGAGTTACGAGTTTGGCATACAACTTTAGACAATGTGAAAGTTGTTTCACAACACACGCCATCTGGAACACCATAGTGTGATGGTATGTCCGAATGTCATAGTCATGCTCTATTGGATATGGTGCATGTTATGATGTCTCTTATCATTTTGCTACTATAATTTTGGGGTTGTGCATTAGAGACAACTACATTCACTTTAAATAGGGCACCATCTAAAGCCGTTGAGATGACACCGTGTGAACTATGGTTTGATAGAAACCTAAGCTGTCATTTCTTAATGTTTGGGGCTGTGACGCTTGTGTGGAAAAAGTTTTCACCTAATGAGCTCGAACCCAAAGCGGACAAATGCATCTTCATAGAATACCCTAAGAACAGTTGGGTGAACCTTCTATCTCAGATCCAAGCATAAAATGTTTGTTGCTAAAACTGGGTCCTTTCTCGAGAAAGGGTTTCTCTTGAAAGAGTTGAGTGGGAGGAGGATAGAACTTGATGAGGTTGTTGAAACCTCTGCTTCAACCAGAAAGTAGCGCAGCACAGAAAGATGTTTCTGTGAAGCCTACGTCAGTTGAAGAGGAAGTTAATGATGATGATCATGAAAGCTTCGGATCAAGTTACTATCGACCTACGAGGAAATTAGAGCTTGATGAGGTTATCGAACCTTTACTTCAACCAGAGAGTAGCGCAGTGCAGGAAGTTGTTTCTGTGAAGCCTACGTTAGTTGAAGAGGAAGTTAATGATGATGATCATGAAGCTTCGGATCAAGTTACTATCAAACCTCGTAGGGAGACAAGGACGTATACTGCTACTGAGCGGTACGACAACCCTGTTTTGGAGGTCATGTTCTTGGACAACGATGAGCCTACAAACTATGGAGAAGTGATGATGGGCCCGGAAACCAACAAATGGTTAGAGGCCATGAAATCCGAGAAAGGATCCATGTATGAAAACCAAGTATAGACTTTGGTGGACTTGCTCGTTGGACGACAGGTCGTTAATTACAAATGGATCTTTAAAATGAAGACAAAAGCTGATGGTAAATGTTACCATTTGTAAAGCTCGACTTGTTGCAAAGTAGTTTTCGACAAGTTCAAGGAGTTGACTGCGATGAGACTTTCTCACTCATAGCGATGCTAAAGTCTGTTGGAATTATGTTAGCAGTTGCTGCATTTTTCAATTATGAAATCTGGCAGATGGAAGCCAAAACATCGTTTCCTTCCTTAAGGAAAGGTTGTATGAGATGCAACCAGAAGGTTTTGTCAGTCCTAAGGATGCTAAAAGGTGTGTGAGCTTCAGTGATTCTTCTATGAACTGAAGCAAGCATCTAGGAGTTGGAATATACACATTGATGAGGTGATCAAAGTTTTGAGTCTATACAAAGTTTATGAGAAACTTGTATTTACAATAAAGTGAGTGGGAGCACTATGGAGTTTCAGGTAAGCATATGTGGTTGACATATTGTTGATCGGAAATGATGTAGAATTTCTGGAGAGCATAAACGGTTGTTTGAAAAGAGTTTTTCAAAGGAAGACCTGGATAAAGCTACCTAATTGTTGAGCATCAAGATCTATATAGATAGATCAAGATACTTGATGAGACTTTCAATGAGTACATACCTTGACAAGATTTTGAAAGAGTTCAAAATGGATTAGTCAGAGAAAGAGTTTTCGCCTGATTTGTAAGGTATAAAGTTGAGTAAAACTCAATGCCCAGTGACTGCAGAAGATAGAGAAAAGATGAGTGTCATCACCTATGCTTCAGCCATAGGCCCTATCATGTATGCAATGCTGTGCACAAGACCCGATGTCAGCCTTGCCATAAGTATGGCCAGTAGGTTTCAAAGTGATCCTGGAATGGAGCACTGGACGGCGGTCAAGATTGTCCTTAGTAACTAAAAGACTAAGGAGATGTTTCTCGATTATGGAGGTGATAAAGAGTTTGTCATAAAGAGTTACGTCGATGCAAGCTTTAAACACAAATCCGGATGACTCGTAGTAGCAATCTGGATACGTATAGCGGAGCATCCATTTGGAATAGTACCAAGTGGAGTGTCGTAGCAGTGTTTACGGTTTGACATAGAAATTTGCAAAGTACACATGGATCTGAATGTCGCAGACCCGTTGACTATAAGACCTCTCTCACATGCAAAGCATGATCGAGCCCCAGAACTCATTGGGTGTTAGTTCATAACAATACGAATCACATGGTGATGTGAACCAGATTATTGACTCTAGTGCAAGTGGGAGACTGTTGGAAATATGCCCTAGAGGCAATAATAAATTAGTTATTATCATATTTCCTTGTTCATGATAATCGTTTATTATCCATGCTATAAATTGTATTGATTGGAGACTTAGATGCATGTGTGGATACATAGACAAAACCATGTTCCTAGTATGCCTCTAATGGACTAGCTCGTTGATCAAAGACGGTTAAGGTTTCCTAGCCATGGACATGATATGTCATTTGATAACGGGATCACATCATTAGGAGAATGATGTGATGGACAAGACCCAAACTACAAATGTAGCATATGATCGTGTCAGTTTATTGCTACTGTTTTCTGCATGTCAAGTATATGTTCCTATGACCATGAGATCATGCAACTCACGGACATCGGAGGAGTGCCTTGTGTGTATCAAACATCGCAACGTAACTGGGTGACTATAAAGGTGCTCTACAGGTATCTCCGAAGGTGTCTGTTGAGTTGGCATGGATCAAGACTGGGATTTGTTACTCCGTGTGACGGAGAGGTATCTCGGGGCCCACTCGGTAATACAACATCACAACGAGCCTTGCAAGCAATGTGACTAATTGTTAGTTGCGGGATCTTGTATTACGGAACGAGTAAAGAGACTTGCCGGTAACGAGGTTGAACTAGGTATGGAGATACCGACGATCGAATCTCGGGCAAGTAACATACCGAAGAACAAAGGGAACATCATACGGGATTAACTGAATCCTTGACATAGAGGTTCGACCGATAAAGATCTTTGTAGAATATGTAGGAACCAATATGGACATCCAGGTCTCGCCATTGGTTATTGACCGTAGAGGTGTCTCGGTCATGTCTACATAGTTCTCGAACCCACAGGGTCTGCACACTTAAGGTTTGGTGACGTTTCGGTAGTATAGAGTTATGTATGGTGGTGACTGAAGGTTGTTCGGAGTCCCGGATGAGATCCTGGACGTCACGAGGAGCTCCGGAATGGTCCGGGTAAAAATTCATATATAGGAAGTCCCAGTTTGGTCACCGGAAAAGTTTCGGGCTCATCGGTAGTGTACCGGGAGTGCCGGTAGTGTACCGGGAGACCACCGGGAGGGGTATTTCGACCCAAGAGGCTTCATGGGCTGTGGTATAGTAAATAACAGCCTTTTGTGGGCTGGTGGAAGTCCCACACAAGGCCCATGCGGCTGGGAGAAAAAGCCCAAAGGGAAAAAGGTGGAAAAAGGCCAAAAAAAGGAGGAATCCTAGTCCTACTAGGATTGGAGGAGGAGTCCTCCTCTCCTCCCCACTTTGGTCGACCCAAGGGCTGTTTTTTGGCAGCCAAGACTCCTCCTCCTCTCCTCCTATATATACTAGAGGATTTTAGGGTTTTGGCACAGAATTTTCAGCCACGTGCTACCCGTTCCTTTAGTGCATAGTTTCTCCTCTAGATCGGTTTTCTGCAGTGCTTAGGCGAAGCCCTGCCGGAATTGCTCCACCACCATCGCCGGAGCGCCGTCACGCTGCCGGTGAACTCTTGTTCCTCTCCACTTCCTCTTGCTGGATCAAGACGGTGGAGATCGTCATCAAGCTGCACGTGTGCCGAATGCGGAGGTGTCGTCCGTTCGGCGCTAGATCGGAAGGACCGTGATCAAGATCACGGGACGGATCGTGATGAGTTCGCGGAACGGATCGTGATCAAGATCGCGAAACGGATCGTGATGAGTTCATGGGACGGATCGTGATGAGATCGCGGGACGCTCGGCGATTTGGATCACGAAGACGTTCGACTACACCAACCACGTTTCTTAACGCTTCCCGCTTAGCGATCTACAAGGGTATGTAGATCCACTCTCCCTCTCGTAGATGCTCATCACCATGGATAGATCTTGTGTGTGCGTAGGAAAATTTTTGTTTCCCATGCAACGTTCCCCAACAAAAGCTGGTCGTGATGAGGCATAGACTTCAAGCCGGCCAATGTGGCAAAGAGAAGCCCCTGGGACCGAAGGCGGCAAATTGAATCCCTCGAGCTCAGATACGAAAAGGGGCATGATGGGGAAAAGTGAATCCCCAAGCCTGGATGCGGCGAGGAGGCTTATTGAGCATTGTGAAGACCCCGAGCCGAGACGTCCCGAGGCTGGAGCTTTCAAGCCATGAGAGGCGAAGTGAAGACTGATGGGGAAAAACTAGAACACCAAGAGACAATCCTTGGACCAACAGTCGTACTAGGGCTTCTTCACCAGTGACAAAAGAAAGATGTTTTTGGATGAGTCAGCGCAGGAAAAGGTTACGGAATAGAAGAGAAGACGACATGTGGTACGGGGTTGAAGTAGCCAACTAGGAAGTGGCGGCGTCGAGGTGCTGCAGAAGACACGGGGAGCTATCACCCGGGGCGCTCGTTGGTTGGTGCAGGAGAAGAAGCAACACCAGGCGATGCGTGCTGAACTGATAGTTGCTGGTGTGGGAGATGGCAACCAACATTGTTGCAACAAGCAACCTTTGGCACTAGGAGACGATGACGCCCTGGCGTACCTCCTCATTTCCCCGGTCCATGCCCATGGCGATGAATGAGGTGCTTTGGAGGTGGGGGTCGTCGTGCCATGTGGGCAACGATGCTGAAATCGATGACGCTTGAGGCTACGTGACGGGGATATACCCCATGGTATGACCTGGCCTGGCGACTCATAGGAGAACCGGCCGAAGACATGACATCTTATTAATGACCCGGCCAGGCAACTCACAGGAGACCCGTTAAAGACATGACATCTTATTTATGACCTGGCAAGCGGGTCACAGGATGACCAAGCCCAAGACCCGACGAGTGAGCCGGCGCCAGGCGGCTCACAAGAGAAGGCCCATAGGAGAAGGCCCACAAGAGAGAAGGATTCCCTTAAAGGAAATAAGACCCGGAGTAGGATTCGTGAGAAACTAGTCCTACTCCTACTCCTAGTAAACCTACCCTCTCCACTTATATAAGGAGGGGTAGAGCACCCCTAGAGGGACAAGTTCTCAAGAGACACAAGTCTACAAGTTTAGACAACACAAGAGATTAGAGGCACAAGAGATTAGAGGTAGCAATTAGCACCCTCGTAACCGAGAGATCTTCATCATCATCAATACCAGACAAGCAGGACGTAGGCTTTTACCTCCATCGGAGGGGCCGACCTGGGTACAACTGTGTGTCTTCTCGATTCTGATCAACCCCTTCAAGCCGCCACGTAGTTGCGTCTCGCCCCAAACCTAAGTCCGTTCACCCGGACATCTGCCGTGACAAATCCACGACAGTTGGCGCCCACCGTGGGGCGGAGCACTGTGGTTTGTGTTTTTGAAGGGATATCTTTAGGGATCAAGAAATTCATGATTAGTCGGATGAAGAAGAGACTGGATCAATCAAACAGGATCACTCGGCATGATACAACTTTAGGCGAAACTGAAAAATTCATTGTTCAATTGCGCCGCCTCCGAGCAGCAACCATAGCCTCAGCTGTCGCCTCGAAGCTGCTGGCCATCGTCAAGCCGCCATCCCCATCGCTTTTGCTCCTACTCCACCCTCACCTGCTGCTGCGTTGCTCAGCCGCCAGCCACCCCTGCGACTCCGTCTCTGTTCCGCCCTATGCGCCAGCTCCGAGCCGTCGCCGCGCCTCTGCTTCTGCCGCGGATCTGTGCTTCCAAGACGCCCTGGCCGAGCTACCACCGCATCCTCACCTTGAACCATCACGCCCTGAGCCGACTCGCGACCACGGCCTCTCTTCACCAGCTACGCAGTGGCTGGCTCCGCCCCTCCCCATTCCGCCTTGCCTTGCTCCGGTATGCTGATTATTTGTGGGGAAAGAGAAAAAGGCCCAACTAAAAAAAGAGGAGGAGGAAGGCCACGTGGGTACTGAGACTACAGGTGTTATCTATCCTATTTGTTTTATCAGTACACTTTAAATTGTGTTGAGAACAACTACTTTGTCCTATGATATTTTTTGTAGGACAATTACTCAGTACAAAAGCAGCGTCATATTGCGAGTACGGAGCTGCCGCCCGTATTGGTGCAGGCTACATCAACATGCCGCCAATGACCCGCGCGTCCGTGCCGGTTTATAAACGCCACTGACGACTCTCCGTCCGCGCCGGCTTACAACTCCACCGGCGACTCTTCGTCCACGCCAATTTACAGCGCCACCGGCGACGCTCCATCTGTGTCGGTTTACAACACCGTGTCGTGGCCGTCTCTCGCGACCGCGCCGGTCTACAATGCAGCGACCGTCTCTCGTGACAGCACCGGCTTACAACGTCGTGGCCGTCTCTTGTCACCTGCGCCAGCTTGTAGATGAAGATTCTCAAGCTGCCTCTTCGAGTCAACTTGAGGCTTGGGGGCTACAGACATGGCAAGACACATTTGGTCATTTTCAATGAGAAGCCCGGGTCTTTGCAAGATGAAATTTTCCGGCTCAGAAATTTGAGTTGAAGTGGTTTGTTCACCATCAAAACGGCTTATCTATCATCCGGCTTTATGCCCTATCAAGCGTTGTTGTAGGGAGGCTTCTTGCCTTCGGGTATAGCTTACATCTTCCCTGCACAGTCTGCTTTTACGCTGTTGCAAGGAGGCTTCTTGCCTTCGGGTATAGCTTACATCTCCCTTGCACAGCCTGCGTTATGCCCAATTAAGCACTGTTGCAAAGAGGCTTCTTGCCTTCGGGTATAGCTTACATCTCCTTTGCACAACCAGCTGTTATTAAACTGTTGCAAGGAGGCTTCTTGCCTTCGGGTATAGCTTACATCTCCCTTGCACAGTTGGCTTTATGCCTAGTTTGGTTACATTAAGCGTTGTTGTTGATGGAGGCTTCTTACCTTTGGTATAGCTTACATGACCCTAAGACAACAGCGTGTACACCAAATTCCAGTTGCTTATCAACTGCGGCCATCGAAGGGGGCTTCTTACCGACGGGTATCACTTATCTCACCCTAATGGCCGGCTTTATGCCACTTCCGATTACTTATTAACCGCGGTTGTCGAAGGGGGCTTCTTACCGACGGGTTCGCTTATCTCTGTTGGGGAACGTCGCATGGGAAACAAAAATTTTCCTACGCACACGCAAACCTATCCATGGTGATGAGCATCTACGAGAGGGAGAGTGGATCTACATACCCTTGTAGATCGCTAAGCGGGAAGCGTTAAGAAACGCGGTTGGTGTAGTCGAACATCTTCGCGATCCAAATCGCCGAGCGTCCCGCGATCTCATCACGATCCGTCCCGCGATCCAATCACGATACGTCCCGTGAACTCATCACGATCCGTCCCGCGATCTCATCACGATCCGTCTCACGATCTTGATCACGATCTGTCCCGCGAACTCATCACGATCCGTTCCACGATCTCATCACGAACCGTCTCGCGATCTCGATCACGGTCCTTCCGATCTAGCGCCGAACGGACGGCACCTCCGCGTTCAGCACACGTGCAGCTTGATGACGATCTCCACCGTCTTGATCCAGCAAGAGGAGGTGGATAGGAGAGAGAGTTCACCGGCAGCGTGACGGCGCTCCGGTGATGGTGGTGGAGCAATTCCGGCAGGGCTTCGCCTAAGCGCTGCGGAAAACCGATCTAGAGGAGAAACTGTGCACCGGTGAAACGGGTAGCACGTGGCCGGAAATTCTGTCCAAAAACCACCCAATCCACTAGTATATATAGGAGGAGAGGAGAGGAGAGGCAGCCAAGGCCTTTGGGTCGGCCGAAATAGGAGGTGGGAAGAAATCCTACTTCACCTCCAATCCTAGTTGGAGTAGGATTGCCTCCTATTGGCTGATTTTCCACTTTTTGCTTTAGGACTTTCTCTCCTGCGCCATGGGCCTTTGTGGCTGTTTTCCCAGCCCACTAAGGGCTGGTTATTATTCTCCCACAGCCCATGGACCTCTTGGGGTCGAAATACCCCTCTCGGAGGCCTCCCGGTACACTACCGGCACTCCCGGTACACTACCGGCACTCCCGGTACACTACCGATGAGCCCGAAACTTTTCCGGAAACCAAACTGGGACTTCCTATATATGAATCTTTACCTCCGGACCATTCCGGAGCTCCTCGTGACGTCCGGGATCTCATCCGGGACTCCGAACAACCTTCGGTCACCACCATACATAACTCTACACTACCGAAACGTCACCGAACCTTAAGTGTGCAGACCCTGCGGGTTCGAGAACTATGTAGACATGACCGAGACACCTCTACGGTCAATAACCAATGGCGGGACCTGGACGTCCACATTGGTTCCTACATATTCTACGAAGATCTTTATCGGTCGAACCTCTATGTCAAGGATTCAGTTAATCCCGTATAACGTCCCCTTTGTTCTTCGGTATGTTACTTGCCCGAGATTCGATCGTCGGTATCTCCATACCTAGTTCAACCTCGTTACTGGCAAGTCTCTTTAATCGTTCCGTAATACAAGATCCCGTGACTAACACTTAGCCACATTGCTTGCAAGGCTTGTTGTGATGTTGTATTACCGAGTGGGCCCTGAGATACCTCTCCGTCACACGGAGTAACAAATCCCAGTCTCGATCCATGCCAACTCAACAAACACCATCGGAGATACCTGTAGAGCACCTTTATAGTCACCCAGTTACGTTGCGACGTTTGATACACACAAGGCACTCCTCCGATATCCGTGAGTTGCATGATCTCATGGTCATAGGAACATATACTTGACATGCAGAAAACAGTAGCAATAAACTCACACGATCATATGCTATGTTTGTAGTTTGGGTCTTATCCATCACATCATTCTCCTAATGATGTGATCCCGTTATCAAATGACATCTCATGTCCATGGCTAGGAAACCTTAACCATCCTTTGATCAACGAGCTAGTCCATTAGAGGCATACTAGGGACATGGTTTTGTCTATGTATCCACACATGCATTTAAGTCTCCGATCAATACAATTATAGCATGGATAATAAACGATTATCATGAACAAGGAAATATGATAATAACTAATTTATTATTGCCTCTAGGGCATATTTCCAACAGTCTCCCACTTGCACTAGAGTCAATAATCTAGTTCACATCACCATGTGATTCGCATTGTTATGAATCTAACACCCAATGAGTTTTGGGGCTCGATCATGCTTTGCATGTGAGAGAGGTCTTATAGTCAACGGGTCTGCGATATTCAGATCCGTGTGTACTTTGCAAATCTCTATGTCAAACCGTAAACACTGCTACCACACTCCACTTGGTACTATTTCCAAATGGCTGCTCCACTATACGTATCCAGATTGCTACTACTAGTCATCTGGATAGGTGTTAAAGCTTGCATCGACGTAACTCTTTACGACGAACTCTTTATCACCTCCATAATCAAGAAACATTTCCTTAGTCCTCTGGTTACTAAGGATAATTCCGACCGCTGTCCAGTGATCCACTCCTGGACCACTCTTGTACCCCCTGACAGACTCGTGGCAAGGCACACATAGGTGTGGTACACAGCATGGCATAATATAGAGCCTATGGCTAAGGCATAGGGGACGACATTCATCCTTTCTCTTTCTTCTGCCGTTGTCGAGCTTTGAGTCTCACTCAACTTCACACCTTACAAATCAGACGAGAACTATTTCTCTGGCTGATCCATTTTGAACTCTTTCAAAATCTTGTCAAGGTATGCACTCATTGAAAGTCTCATCAAGCATCTTGATCTATCTCTATAGATTTTGATGCTCAACAATTAGGTAGCTTTATCCAGGTCTTCATTTGAAAAACACTTTTCAAACAACCTTTTATGCCTTCCAGAAATTCTACATTATTTCCGATCAACAATATGTCAACCACATATACTTATCAGAAACTCTATAGTGCTCCCACTCACTTTATTGCAAATACAAGTTTCTCGTAAACTTTGTATAAACTACAAAAACTTTGATCACCTCATCAAAGTGTATATTCCAACTCCGAGATGCTTGCTTCAGTCCATAGAAGGATCACTGAAGCTCTCTCATCTTTTAGCATCCTTAGGACTGACAAAACCTTCTGGTTGTATCACATACAACCTTTCCTTAAGTAAACCGTTAAGGAAACGACGTTTTGACATCCATCTGCCAGATTTCGTAATTGAAAATGCAGCAACTGCTAACATAATTCCAACAGACTTTTAGCATCGCTACGAGTGAGAAAGCCTCCTCGCAGTCAACTCCTTGAACTTGTCACAAACAACTTTGCAACAAGTCGAGCTTTACAAATGGTGACATTTACCATCAGTGTCTGTCTTCATTCTAAAGGTCCATTTGTACTCAACGACCTGCCGTCTAACGAGCAAGTCTACCAAAGTCTATACTTGGTTTTCATAAATGGATCCTATCTCGGATTTCATGGTCTCTAACCATTTGTCGGAATCCGGGCCCATCATCGCTTCTCCATAGCTCGTAGGTTCATCGCTGTCCAACAACATGACCTCGAAGACAGGGTTGTCGTACCGCTTAGGAGCAGTACACATCCTTGTCGACCCACGAAGTTCGATAGTAACTTGATCCTGAAGCTTCATGATCATCATCATTAACTTCCTCTTCAACTAACGTAGGCTTCACAGAAACATCTTTCTGCGCTGCGCTACTCTCTGGTTGAACAAAGGTTTAACAACCTCATCAAGTTCTATCTTCCTCCCACTCAATTCTTTCGAGAGAAACCTTTCCTCGAGAAAGGATCCGTTTTAGTAACAACCACTTTGCACTCGGATCTGAGATAGAAGGTTCACCCAACTGATCTTAGGGTATTCTATGAAGATGCATTTGTCCGCCTTGGGTTCGACCTCATTAGGTGAAAACATTTTTCACACAAGTGCCGCAGCCCCAAGTATCAAGAAACGACAGCTTAGGTTTCTATCAAACCATAATTCATATGGTGTCATCTCAACGGATTTAGATGGTGCCCTATTTAAAGTGAATGTAGTTGTCTCTAATGCATAACCCCAAAATTATAGTAGTAAAACGACAAGAGACATCATAGCACGCACCATGTCCAATAGAGCATAACTATGATGTTCGGACACACCATCACACTATGGTGTTCCAGGTGGCGTTTAGTTGTGAAACAACTTTCACATTGTCTTAAGTTGTATGCCAAACTCGTGACTCAGATATTCACCTCCACGATCATATCGCAGTCATTTTTATCTTCTTGTCACGATGATCTTTAAACTTCACTCTGAATTTGCTTGAACCTTTCAAACGATTCAGACTTGTGTTTCATTAAGTAAATATACACTATATCTACTCAAATCATCAGTGAAGGTAAGAAAATAATGATATCCACTGCACACTACAAGACTCACTAGATTGCATACATCAACATGTATCATTTCCAATGAATCACTTGCCCGCTCCATCCAACGGGGTCCTTTAGTCATCTTGCCCAAGAGGCATGGTTCGCATGTCTCAACCGATTCGAAATCGAATGAGTCCAAATATCCATCAGCATGGAGTTTCTACATGCGCTTTATACCAATATGACATTTAGCGGCAGTGCCACAAGTATGTGGTACTATCATTATTAACTTTGTATCTTTTGACATCAATGTTATGAACATGTGTAATACTACGATCAAGATTTCAACAAACCATTCTCACTGGGTGCATGACCATTGAAGGTATTATTCATGTAAACAGAATAACCATTATTCTCTAACTTAAATGAATAACCGTATTGCAATAAACATGATCTAATCATGTTCATGCTCAACGCAAAACACCAAATAACATTTATTTAGGTTCGTCACTAATCCTGAAGGTAGAGAGAGCGTGCGATTTTGATCACATCAACCTTGGAAACACTTCCAACACATATCGTCACCTCACCCTTAGCTAGTTCTCCGTTTATTCCGTAGCTTTTATTTCGAGTTACTAACATTTAGCAACCGAACCGGTATCCAATACCCAGGTGCTACTAAGAGTACTAGCAAGGTACACATTAGTAACTCGTATATCAAATATACTTCTATCAATGTTGCCAGCCTTCTTATCTACCAAGTATCTAGGGTTGTTCCGCTTCAGCGACCTCTCACCTCATAATAGAAGCACTTAGTCTCGGGTTTGAGTTCAACTTTGGGTTGCTTCACTGGAGCAGCAACTGACTTGCTATCCATGAAGTTTCCCTCCTTGATCTTGCCCTTTTCGAAACTAGTGGTTTGATTAACCATCAACACTTGACGCTCCTTCTTGATTTCTACCTTCGCGGTGTCAAACATCGCGAACAGCTCAGGGATCAATACTTCTATCCCTGGTGTATTATAGTTCATCACTTAAGTTCTAGTAGCTTTAGTGACAGTGACTTGGAGAACTATATCAATCACTATCTTATCTGGAAGATCAACTCCCACTTGATTCAAGCGATTGTAGTACCCAGACAATCTGAGTACATGCTCAACGATTGAGCTATTCTCCTTCATCTTACAGGCAAAGAATCTTGTTGGAGATCTCATATCTCGCAACACAGGCACGAGCCTGAGATCACAATCTCTGCCCCTAGAACATCTCATATGTTCTGTGACGTTCAAAACGTTTCGGAGCCTCAATTCTAAGCCGTAATGCATGACGCACAAAACTATCAAGTAGTCATCGAAACGTGCCTGTCAGATGTTCACAACATCTATAGACAACGCTAGAGGGGGTGGCGCACCGAGCGGTGCATTAAGGACATAAGCCTTCTGTGCAGCAATGAGGACAATCCTCAGATCACGGACCCAGTCCGCAATATTGCTACCAACATCTTTCAATTCTATTTCTCTAGGAACATATAAAAATACAAGGGAGCCACAACGCGAGCTAGTAATCTACAACATAATTTGCAAAGACACTTTGACCATGTTCATGATAATGAGTTCAATTAATCATATTATTTAAGAACTCCCACTCAAATTGACATCCCTCCGATCATTCGAGTGATACATGATCCAAATTCACCAACTCAAGTCCGATCATCACGTGAGTTGAGGTGGCTGCAATGGTGAACATCATTATGTTGATCATATCTACTATATGACTCATGTTCGACCTTTCGGTCTCTCGTGTTCCGAGGCCATGTCTGTACATGCTAGGCTCGTCAAGTTTAACCCGAGTGTTCTGCATGTGCAACACTGGCTTGCACCCGTTGTATGTGAACGTAGAGTCTATCACACCCGATCATCACGTGGTGTCTCAACACGACGAACTTTCGCAACGGTGCACACTCGGGGAGAACACAGTTCATCTTGAAATTCAAGTGAGGGATCACCTTATAATGCTACCGCCGTACTAAGCAAAACAAGGTGCATAAAAGGATTAACATCTCATGCAATTCATAAGTGACATGATATGGCCATGAACTTGTGTTTAAGATCTCCATCTTCGAAACACCGGCATGATCTCCATCGTCACCGGCACAACACCATGATCTCCATCATCTTGATCTCCATCAATGTGTTGCCATTGGGGTTGTGGCGCCAGCCCTGCTTCTACTTCTATTGCTACTGCTTAGCGATAAAGTAAAGCATTACATAGCGCTTAATGATTGACACGCAGGTCATACAATAATTAAAGACAACCCTATGGCTCCTGCCGGTTGCCGTACTCAACGACATGCAAGTCGTGAAATTCTATACATCACATGATCATCTCATACATCACATATATCTCATCATGTAATTGGCCATATCACATCACAACATACCCTGCAAAAACAAGTTAGACGTCCTCTAATTGTTGTTGCATGTTTTACGTGGCTGCTATGGGTATCTAGCAAGAACGATTCTCACCTACGCATAAACCACAACGGTGATACACTAGTTTGCTTTTCAACCTTCTCAAGGACCGCCTTTGTCGAATCCGATCCAACTAAAGTGAGAGAAACTGTCACCCGCAAGCCATCTAAGCAACAAGTTGCGTCGAGGGAACCGGTCTCTCGTAAGCGTACGAGTAATGTTGGTCCGGGCCGCTTCATCTCACAATCCCGCTGAACCAAAATACGACCAAGGGAGGAAGCAATCTAAGCATCAACGCCCACAAACCTTTTGTGTTCTACTCGAGATCTCATCGAACCATCAACCTAGCTCATGATGCCACTGTTGGGGAACGTCGCATGGGAAACAAAAATTTTCCTACGCACACGCAAACCTATCCATGGTGATGAGCATCTACGAGAGGGAGAGTGGATCTACATACCCTTGTAGATCGCTAAGCGGGAAGCGTTAAGAAACGCGGTTGGTGTAGTCGAACATCTTCGCGATCCAAATCGCCGAGCGTCCCGCGATCTCATCACGATCCGTCCCGCGATCCAATCACGATACGTCCCGTGAACTCATCACGATCCGTCCCGCGATCTCATCACGATCCGTCTCACGATCTTGATCACGATCTGTCCCGCGAACTCATCACGATCCGTTCCACGATCTCATCACGAACCGTCTCGCGATCTCGATCACGGTCCTTCCGATCTAGCGCCGAACGGACGGCACCTCCGCGTTCAGCACACGTGCAGCTTGATGACGATCTCCACCGTCTTGATCCGGCAAGAGGAGGTGGATAGGAGAGAGAGTTCACCGGCAGCGTGACGGCGCTCCGGTGATGGTGGTGGAGCAATTCCGGCAGGGCTTCGCCTAAGCGCTGCGGAAAACCGATCTAGAGGAGAAACTGTGCACCGGTGAAACGGGTAGCACGTGGCCGGAAATTCTGTCCAAAAACCACCCAATCCACTAGTATATATAGGAGGAGAGGAGAGGAGAGGCAGCCAAGGCCTTTGGGTCGGCCGAAATAGGAGGTGGGAAGAAATCCTACTTCACCTCCAATCCTAGTTGGAGTAGGATTGCCTCCTATTGGCTGATTTTCCACTTTTTGCTTTAGGACTTTCTCTCCTGCGCCATGGGCCTTTGTGGCTGTTTTCCCAGCCCACTAAGGGCTGGTTATTATTCTCCCACAGCCCATGGACCTCTTGGGGTCGAAATACCCCTCTCGGAGGCCTCCCGGTACACTACCGGCACTCCCGGTACACTACCGGCACTCCCGGTACACTACCGATGAGCCCGAAACTTTTCCGGAAACCAAACTGGGACTTCCTATATATGAATCTTTACCTCCGGACCATTCCGGAGCTCCTCGTGACGTCCGGGATCTCATCCGGGACTCCGAACAACCTTCGGTCACCACCATACATAACTCTACACTACCGAAACGTCACCGAACCTTAAGTGTGCAGACCCTGCGGGTTCGAGAACTATGTAGACATGACCGAGACACCTCTACGGTCAATAACCAATGGCGGGACCTGGACGTCCACATTGGTTCCTACATATTCTACGAAGATCTTTATCGGTCGAACCTCTATGTCAAGGATTCAGTTAATCCCGTATAACGTCCCCTTTGTTCTTCGGTATGTTACTTGCCC
The DNA here is from genome assembly GCA_022496015.1 of Hordeum marinum. Taxonomy (NCBI): domain Eukaryota; kingdom Viridiplantae; phylum Streptophyta; class Magnoliopsida; order Poales; family Poaceae; genus Hordeum; species Hordeum marinum. Next base: position 121,578,281 of record CM039673.1, on the reverse strand, counting down.
GAGATTCGATCGTCGGTATCTCCATACCTAGTTCAACCTCGTTACTGGCAAGTCTCTTTAATCGTTCCGTAATACAAGATCCCGTGACTAACACTTAGCCACATTGCTTGCAAGGCTTGTTGTGATGTTGTATTACCGAGTGGGCCCTGAGATACCTCTCCGTCACACGGAGTAACAAATCCCAGTCTCGATCCATGCCAACTCAACAAACACCATCGGAGATACCTGTAGAGCACCTTTATAGTCACCCAGTTACGTTGCGACGTTTGATACACACAAGGCACTCCTCCGATATCCGTGAGTTGCATGATCTCATGGTCATAGGAACATATACTTGACATGCAGAAAACAGTAGCAATAAACTGACACGATCATATGCTATGTTTGTAGTTTGGGTCTTATCCATCACATCATTCTCCTAATGATGTGATCCCGTTATCAAATGACATCTCATGTCCATGGCTAGGAAACCTTAACCATCCTTTGATCAACGAGCTAGTCCATTAGAGGCATACTAGGGACATGGTTTTGTCTATGTATCCACACATGCATTTAAGTCTCCGATCAATACAATTATAGCATGGATAATAAACGATTATCATGAACAAGGAAATATGATAATAACTAATTTATTATTGCCTCTAGGGCATATTTCCAACAATCTCACCCTAACAACCGGCGTTTTACGCCAAAACTCAGTTGCTTATCAACTGTAGCTGTTGAAGGAGGCTTCTTGCCTTCGGGTATAGCTTACATCTCCCTTCAAATAGCCGGCTTTATGCCGTTTCAGGCTAATCATTAGCTGCGGTTGTCGGTGGAGGCTTCTTGCCTTAGGGTATAGCTTACATCTCCCATCAACAGCCGGCGTCCGCGCATACAATATTCAAACGTTAACAGGAGGCTTCTTACCTTTAGGTACAACTTACATTGCCCTGCAAATAGCCGGCTTTACGTCGCTTTCGGCTCATTATTAGCCGCGGTTGTCGATGGAGGCTTCTTACCTTTAGGTACAACTTACATTACCCTACGACAAACCGGTTCTTGACAAAGTTCATCTTACAAGAGCCGGAGTCATACTACTCCGGTTGACAAGTTTCAAAGTGCTCGACCGGCTCTAAATTACCGGAGAAGGCGTAACATCTTCAAAGACAAGCGCTGGCTCTAAAAGTTCAAGATGGATTTATACAAAGGGGGGTCAATCAATAAAGAGCCGGAAAAACAAAAACACGGAGAGATGGAAATATATACATCCGGAGCTGCATTCAAGAAAGGCAGAATTATCCTTAAAGCTATTACAAAGGTGCTCTCAAATGGGAGCTAAAAGGTGGAGCCATGGATTATCAAGGGGGCTTCCCACCTCCAGATAACATGTCGGCTTATCAAGCTGGGTCAGAGCAAGATTACGAGAAAAGGAGCAATGTTATGAAAGGTATAAACATCTCCGGGTTGAGCTTCTTCAAGCCGCCCTTACAACAATGCAGAATATATCCCGTCTTATTTATTTTTTGCAGGTACTATCTCTTAAAAGATGAGCCGCCGTTAAGTGTTTTGCAAGAGCAAATGGATCTTTTAATAGCCAATATAGCTGGATCTTCATGGTTTATCATAACCAGTAATAAATGATTGGGGTTTTTCAAACCAGCTTGGAGAAATTATTATTTTGCAAAGAGACGCCCTGTCAGATATAATGCCGTATCATCTAATTGGCCGGTTCTTGGATTTCTTTAATTATGCTCTGTAGTAATCTACAACACTCACGGATTTCTCAAACTTATATTTGCCGGGTTGCACCGCAACCACGAGCAGGAATTTCATGTCAAAGACAAAGGAATTATTCCAGGATATTCATTCCGGGTTATATTACGACCACAGTCAAAGATTCATTCAACAAATTATGGTGAGACGTATTATTCTCACATAGTCCCGAGTCGCCGCAGGCAGACGACCCGACACTTGGGGGCTACATTATCCAAGTCCAAGTTTATATCAATTATGCAAGTCCCATGTCACTGCAAGCATGCACCACGGCACTTGGGGGCTAATGCAAGCCGGTTTTCAAACCATTACATTGTCAGCAAGACCATATTATCTCAAGGAGATGAGCCGGCCCTTCTATATTTTTCTAAAGTCCCAGCCCAGTAATTCTTACTGACCCGGCACTTGGGGGCTACAGTATTCAGCTGTTCCAACAGATTAAGAGATTCAAATTCAAGACCCGGCGCATCACATTCTGATGAGCCAGCCCTTTGGGGCTACACCCGCCGAAGCGTTCTGATGAGCCGGCCCTTGGGGGCTACACCCGCCGAAGCATTATAAGATATAAGGCAATTATAAGTCCCAGGTTGCTGCAGGCAGGACAACCCGGCACTTGGGGGCTACACAGTCCAAAATGTTATTTGCAAAGCACCAAGTTATCATGGATAATCTCGAATCTTGGGGGCTACAGGTAATATGGACATATCAAAAACTTTGAGAAGAATTTTCAAGATATTAAATATGGAGTTCAGTTGTTAGACCCGGCTCACCAAAACTTATGACCCGGTGTTATCAAAAGATCATAACCGCCAGAGTGTATATAAGCCGCCCTGCTTCACAACAATGGAAGTCCGGTTCTACATCAGATGGATTTTCATCCCAATATTTATCAAGTCACCAAGATTCTAGTTATTTAACCCGGAGTCACCAACGATAATGACCCGACATCATCAATGATTATGACACGGCGGAGATGACCCGCCAAGAGTATTGGAAGCCGACTCAGTGGTATATGGGTGTTCTATTCTCAATATTTTTCAAAAGACATTGACAAGCAAGATGATTATCAAGACGACTCATTCATATGGAGAAAAGATCCGGATTTCTGGGAAGCCATTTTATAAGCCGGCCAAAGGAGCAAGCCGACCACTTAACATATTTGTTACTCTTATTTCAGGAGCTTACCATGAATAAATTCAAGCTAACATGAGGACTAATGACGGGGATATACCCCATGGTATGACCCGGCTTGGCAACTCACAGGAGACCCGACCGAAGACATGACATCTTATTAATGACCCGACCAGGCAACTCGCAGGAGACCCGTTAAAGACATGACATCTTATTTACAACCCGGCAAGCGGGTCACAGGATGACCAAGCCCAAGACCCGGCGGATGAGCCGGCACCAGGCGGCTCACAAGAGAAGGCCCACAGGAGAAGGCCCACAAGAGAGAAGGATTCCCTTAAAGGAAATAAACCCGGAGTAGGATTCGTGAGAGACTAGTCCTAATCCTACTCCTATTAGGACTCTATTTGTAAACCTACCCTCTCCACTTATATAAGGAGGGGTAGAGCACTCCTAGAGGGACAAGTTCTCAAGAGACACAAGTCTACAAGTTTAGACAACACAAGAGATTAGAGGCACAAGAGATTAGAGGTAGCAATTAGCACCCTTGTAACCGAGAGATCTTCATCATCATCAATACCAGACAAACAGGACGTAGGCTTTTACCTCCATCGGAGGGGCCGAACTTGGGTAAAACTATGTATCTTCTCGATTTCGATCACCCCCTTCAAGCCGCCACGTAGTTGCGTCTCGCCCCGAACCTAAGTCCGTTCATCCGGACATCTGCCACGAGAACTGCCGATTTTTTTGCTGGGACCATGGGCCACTGGTGTGCGACCATAAACACTACAACCGATGGTAAGGTTTGCTGGTACGTGCGACGATTTTTGCTAGGACCATGGGCCGTTGGTGCTACGTAGGCCGACCATGCTAGTGAGGTTTGCTGGTACCAGCGACGATTTTTGTTGGGGCCATAGAATGCCAGTGCTACGTAACGACAAGGTGACACAAATGCTACAACCGACGATGAGATTTGCTGGATCGGCGGATCGTTTTGCTAGGAACATGATCGTCGATGTTGCGTAACCAGAAGACACTATGAAGGCGTCCAATGCTGGGACCGGCTACCTCGGTGGTACAAGCGTGCCGATGAGCACGACGAGGTGTTGGGGTCTGCCACACCGTATGTTGCGCCCGCCGACCACTGATGCCCAGGACCGATGGTGCCAGATGCTTCAACCGGCTACAACGGTGCTACACGCGTGGCGACGAGTACACGATGTTGAGCACCAGTGGACGTTGTTGAATGGTGTTTCGTCGATGCTACGAACGGCGTTTCGCTGACACTACGAACGGCACACCCGGTGCTACAAATGGCGTCGAATGGTGGTACAATTCCGATCAGCATTGTCGAGAGTTGCCGGGCTGCCGCAGGGCTAGTTGGGCGACGGCTGCACGAGATGTGTGTGGGGGGAGACGTGTCAAGCGGGGGCGCGCAGGACGAGGGGCAAGCGCACAGGGAGAGAGTGCGTACAAGCGCCAGGAAGAAGACTACGTGTCATCCAACGGTCCTGGAGGCTCTGGGCGGGGCCGATCGAACGGCTCACGCGGTGACCTGTCGCATTTCGCGCCGGTCTACCGGCGCAGAGCGCTGCCCATTTTGCACGCCCATGACGCGCGTCGACGTAGCAGCAGCATAGGCTGCCCGGCGGGCCACGCGGCCGCTGCCCACCGCCCCCTTCGCGTCCCATAACATCCGCTCAACCCGGAGCGCACACACTCCAACGAGCGCGGGGCAACCGGCTAACTCCACCAATGCCGCCGCTGCTCACCTTCTCCTCTTCGCCGGCGCTGCCGCCCCCGGCGCCGTCCAGGTCCCGGTTCAGGGTCGCGGCCTCCGCCGACGTCGGCGCCACCGGCGGAGCCGCCGCCGCCAGCATCAACGACTTCCCGCCGTTCCTGCCCAGGGCGGTCGAGCGCATCCGCGACGGCGCCGCCCTCCGCCTCGCCAAGCGAATCGAGCGCGTGCCCGTCCAGGCGAGCTAGCTTCTCCACAAACTGCCGTAATTTTGCTCTTCTGTTAAAAATCCGTCCGATGAAGAGGCGTGGGCTGCGTAGTTAACACCCGTGCTGAATTTTCGCCGAACTGATCCCCACTCCAGACTGGCTTCTCCAAGAGCCCGATATCGAGCAGCTGCGTGAGGCCACTCAAGCAGCAGCAGAGCGGCGATCCGGTCGTGCTGCTCCACGGCTTCGACAGGTGCGTGCAATGCAACAGCAAATTTTGGGGCGCTGCCTACCTTACCGTACCGTTCAGCTGGCAATGTCTAATTCCGGCCGCAAGAGTCGTCTTGTGATTTCACGATGCGTTGTTTAGCAGTATGGACACTCTAAAAGTATTAGATGCAGTTCTTGTTTAGAGTGGAGGTACACCTACCCTTTGCTGGAGGATGCTGGGCTGGAGGCTTGGGCTGTGGACATTCTTGGATGGGGCTTCTCTAATTTAGGTATGCCCCCACTCTGCTGCATGTCCTTGGAATTGACCACTTCTGATATATTGATCGGTTGGATCGTAGAAACAAGGCCACCATGTGATATTGTGTCTAAGCGCGAGCATCTTTATCAGGTACAAGTTAACTACTACTGCTGATAAACATCTCAATAATTTCCATGTGATGAGTTACAATCCCTATTTCCTAGTCTGCAGATTTCCTGTTTAATTCAGAATGAGTTTGATAAGTGACTGAAATTTCAGCCTTGCTCAGAGCTGCACAAAAAACTAGCTTCTATCCCAAAATAAGGACTGGGTTTCCGGATTATGTATTACTAAGATTTTCTTTGAGCAAGTTTTCAGTCTACCTTTCCTTGTTTAAATATGTTCAGTCCTTTAAGACCAGTTTTTATGATTTAGTAGTGAAACTGTTTTTATGATTACAGTGATAATATCCTTACATCTTAGCAATCTCTTTGTGTAGTTCTGGAGATCCTACATCAAAAGGCCTATGGTACTAGTTGGGCCTAGCCTGGGTGCTGCTGTTGCCATTGATTTTGCAGTCAACTACCCGGAAGCGGTACCAGCATTTTAAGACCTACTGTGTTCTCTTCATTTCTTAGCTAGCAGTCTAACACATAGGAATAGTATCACAAACTAAAGATACATATCTTTAATGCTGGCACTGATGCGAATTGTATGTACTTCTTTGTAACTGGACAAATCCGCAAGCTTTCTTACAAGAAGCCAACTTCATCTTCATCGCAGGTATCAAAATTAATCTTCATCGGTGCAAGTGTATATGCTGAGGGCACAAAAGATATGACCAGAATGCCTAAATTTGTTCCATATGCTGGGGTGAGTGTTTCTCTGAGCTGAATGCCTTGTGTCAACATAGCTTTGCTTCAGCGTTGAATCATTCTGTTTTTGTTGATACCTTTTGCTGTCACTGTTTAGTTTTTGTGTCCTCAACTCCTGATGCCCATGCATACTGTATGTATATTTATTTTACTTAATGATGATTATGCTTGTCCTCGAGAATCATTCATATTGTATTATTATCTTTTGTGTTTGTCAAACTGATCCAGTGGTATGTTCATACGTATTGGCTGGATTACAGTGTAATTCTTTGCTCCCCAGGTTTTTGTACTGAAGAGTCTACCTCTACGACTATTCGCTACACGCTTGGCATTTTATAAAATTCCAGATGGTGGATTATTTGATTGGGTTCAGGTAAGCCTCTGTACGTTCCTTACTGAACAGAACAGCTATCATATTCTGGTTGTTGTTCTATTATTTAACTCCACTTTATGAGGTGTACTCATACCTTTCAAGTATGTGGTTTCCTCTATCATTCTTGAAGAAACTTTTTTCTTTTCTTGAACACACATGTAAATGCGTGTTGTTGTGTATCAGTATTAGAACGCCAAAGAAGGCGCAAAGTACAAACCACTAACATTGGAAGGAGACCAAACCAAAAACAAGGGATGAACCCCAAAATTGAAACTACCAAAACGAAGCTAAACTATCCTAGACTCCTAGCTAAAGGACCAAAACTGCCAAAACATAAAAGAAAGCCTAATCTGCAAATACTTGACAGTCATGGTGCATTTGATGTGTCAAAAACATACACGCCTCTTTTGCTTCATGCTACAATATTGTACTTTCCATCCCAATCATATATTTCTTGCCAGTCGAATTCTGCTTAGGTATACCTGATATCCTGTTTTTAACAGTGTGCAGATACCACCATGTGTAATTGGAACCATTTAGTTTCCTCTTTACTTTTAGGTTTCAAGTCATGTTTTTCCTTTATTAATTTATTATTCATTACAGATTGGCCGTCTACACTGCCTGCTTCCTTGGTGGGAAGATGCTACTGTTAATTTTATGATCACCGGAGGTTATAATGTCCTAAACCAAATAAAGCAGGTTCTTTTCTATAAACATCCAAATTATGATTTTATCCGCTGTTCACATGTGCTAAATGTTGCTTATTCCATATCCAATTCCATTTTCGTATCATTCATGGTGCTGTAGGCTCGTCGGACGGGCCTACCAGTCACCAGCCTTCTCATTTTATTTAGATAGGAAGAGAACACTCGCCGTGTCTCTGCATCCAAATATGCACACAACCAACTTGTTACAAAATCATTAAAACATATGTGCTGGATGGCCGCTGTTGGAGGCTGTAGCCTTGTTTGCTGCAACAAAACTTCCATGATGTGAAGATTACTGCTCATGCAAGACACCAAATAAACGCTATCGACGAGTTTCGTTTTAGTCTCAATATTGGTTCCTTTACCTTCAAAAATGTTTTGTTTTTTTAATTTTTTTATATAGATAGCCCAAGTGCTTCCTGCAGCATTAACCGAATCTGTTGAATAATTGCAATTTTTTTTGTAAACAACGGGGCCTCCCGTCGATTTACACTAAAGAAAATGACACAGTATAACAGTCTTACAGAACTTAACCAAACCAGAAATAAATACTAACATCTCCAGTTACTAGAAAACAGAGAGCATCAGTGAAGCTCGAAATGCATCTCTAGCAAAGCTATAGAAACATCAGTTTCATCCTATGATCCTTCTTGTCGCTAGCGCCCATCAATGCGTTCGTGCATATGCCTCCGTGATTACCTTCTTGAGCAGTATCTCGTCAGCCTAAAGGTTTATTCGATCTTGTTCTTTCTGCAACATCGCCCAGGAGTCAATGTGGGTGCACAGGTTAAAGATGACAGACGAAGAAGGATCATCAGGAAATTTGTTTAAAATACACAGCTTTGCGCTGCAGCTACCTCATAGAGACCCAGTTTCTGCTGAGATAAAAGGAGAGATGAAATTCATCCCCCAAATATATCATCATATCATCAATTTAAACTGCAAAAACGTCTTACATTAGTGTATGGACTCTAATACTTCTGTCATTAGCATTTGAATTGTTGGATATCACAATCTGGCGTGGAAGAAAAATGAAATGGGTTTGCGCAAAAGAATGGTTATTTCTGACCATGCCTTATTTTTGTGGGCAGGTAAAGCAAAAATGCCTGGTCATATGGGGAGAGGATGATGGGATAATTAGCAATAAGCAAGCATACGTAAGTTTGCCTGATAATAATGCCTAAATGTCGTGCGTGGTTTAACTTGCAAGATATATGCATGTCTCGGACACAAATGCGCACCGTTTTAAACATGTTGTGGCGCTGTGCAGAGGTTACAGCAAGAACTCCCCAGCGCTATTTTAAGGCAGGTAGGGCAGTGCGGCCACATTCCCCATGTCGAGAAGCCGAAGGAGGCGGCAAAGCATGTTCTTGACTTCCTTGGAAGCGATAGCATGGACAAGGCGGACCAGGCTTCTTCCCTGTCATCAACTCCAGTTTCAACACCGAGGTATGCCATTCTTCACTGAAAGCTTTGCTTCCTGCATCGAGGTGAGCCATTGACGCATTACGCGCACTGTTTGATGTGCTGCAGGACCCGGTGAACAGCACGTACATGGCGCACTTATACTGTTTAACGCTCGCCCCGTGATCTCCTTGACTTAGGCAAAGCCCTGCAATAAGCCTGGCAACATCCTGCAAGCATTCTGGACCAGCTGGGAGCAAGAGTTGATCAACGTACAGGCCCCAAGATCAGGTCACCCGTGGAGATGGAAAAGGTTGCACTAGACTAGGGAACTGGAAAAGGTTAGCAGAGGCAGAAACATGTCTCTGTCTCTGCTGGTTTAGATTAGCACCAGAAAAGTGTATGTATCGGTCGGTACGGTCACACGGTGGTTTCGATCGAGCAGTCGTTGCTATATCAACACATATGGGACGCGTTTGGTTGACTGCATTAGGTCCAACCAGGCCTTTGTGGAAGGAAAACAGTCTGATTGGTTGGATGCATACATTATTGGGCCCGCATCGCATGAACTTTAAATCATTTTTGGGTTTGTCTCCTGAGCTACGTTCGAATCGGCAGTTTCTCGCTACCAAGGACCGCGCGAGGTGGCGGGGTTGCATGCGAGGAGTCACCCTCGAGAAGCTGCGTTGTTTCCCGAAACGTCGATAGTTATTATTCTCACCTTCCTTACCGCTTTCTCTTCCCTCTCTTTTTTTCCACCCCTTTACGACGGCGGCATGCAGAAGATTGGAGAACAGCAAGAAGACCTTTGGCCATCTTCACCGGCAGCAGATCGAAGAACAACAAGAAGACCTTCGGCCATCTTCACCAGCAGCAGATCGGAGAATGGGAAGTCGACCTCCGGCCACCTTCACTGAAGGCAATGCCAGTAAGCAATATTTACCCTTCGCACCTACAACTTTGCATTCAATTCGAGTTTAGGTTCGATCCACGTCAGGAAAATGAGAATCGGGGTATCATAACATAGTCATGACTAGATCCGGATTGAGTACTATAGAGATGGGGATTAGGGTTCATATTCAATGTACGCACCGATCTTATTCTCGGGGACCCCGGAGGCGATTAGAGCGGTGGGTGGCCTTGGCCTTGGTCTTGGTCATGCCCGTCTCGTCTTCCTCGCCGGAGTCCAACTCGATGACCAGGTTTCGGTGCCCTGGCACTGCATCTTCTTCCTCCTTCATAGCCACCGGTATTTCCTGATCCTCCTTCAACGACGACACCACACTCTTTGTGGTGAAGTATACTGACGCACGATGGTCATGAGGACGTTGGTACTGTTTGTACTTGGCCCACTTTACCCTCTGTCGAGCGTCGCTGGAGTCGACCTGATTCATGGCCTAAGGAAGTATGTCCACTGACATAGCGTCATTCGTGTTGGAAATATGCCCTATAGGCAATAATAAAGTGGTTATTATTATATTTCCTTGTTCATGATAATTGTTTATTATTCATGTTATAATTGTATTGATTGGAAACTCAATTACATGTGTCGATACATAGACAACATTGTGTCCCTAGTATGCCTCTAGTAGACTAGCTCGTTGATCAAAGATGGTCAAGATTTCCTAGCCATAGACATGAGATGCCATTTGATAACGGGACCACATCATTAGGAGAATGATGTGATGGACAAGACCCAAACTATGAACGTAGCATATGATCGTGTCAGTTTATTGCTATTGTTTTCTGCATGTCAAGTATCTGTTCCAATGACAATGAGATCATGTAACTCACTCACACCGGAGGAATACCTTATTTGTATCAAACGTCGCAACACAACTAGGTGACAATAAAGATGCTCTACACGTATCTCCAAAGGTGTCCGTTGAGTGGGCATGGATCAAGACTAGGATTTGTTACTCCGTGTGACGGAGAGGTATCTCAGGGCCCACTCGGTAATACAACATTACAACAAGCCTTGCAAGCGAAGTGACTAAAGTGTTAGCCACGAGATCTTGTATTACGAAACGAGTAAATAGACTTGCCGGTAACGAGATTGAAGTAGGTATAGAGATACCGACGATCGAATCTCGGGAAAGTAACATACCGAAGAACAAAGGGAACAGTACACGGGATTAACAGAATCATTGGCATAGAGGTTCAACCGATAAAGATCTTCGTAGAATATGTAGGAACCAATATAGACATCCAGGTCCCACTATTGGTTATTGACCGTAAAGGTGTCTCGGCCATGTCTGCATAGTTCTCGAACACGCAGGATCTGCACACTTAACATTCGGTGACGTTTCCATAGTATTGAATTATGTATGGTGGTGACCGAAGGTTGTTCGAATTCCCGGATGAGATCCCGGACGTCCCGGGGAGCCCCTGAGGTAAAAACTGACATATAGGAAGTCCCGTTTTGATCACTGGAAAAGTTTCGGGTATTTTCGACAGTGTACAGGGGAGATGGAAGGCTATCGGGAGGGGCCACCCATGCCGGGAAGCCACATGGGCCTAAGGGGTGGTGTACCAGCCCTTAGTGGGCTGGGCAAGCCATCCTCACAAGGCACATGCGGCTAGGAAGTTGGGAAAGGAAAAAAAAAAGAGAGGGAAGGGTTTCTAGGTAGGATTGAATCCTACTTGGAGTAGGATTGGAGGTGGACTCCTCCACCTCGTCCCACTTCGGTCGAAGCCCCTAGGGAAAACCCTAGGGCTGCCTCCTTCCCCCTCACTCCTATATATACTAGAGGAATAGAGCCCCAAAAAACAAGTCCACATGCTAGTTCTCTATTCCATAGTTCCTCCACCAAATAGATTCCGACGGTGCTTAGGCAAAGGCCTGTCGGAATAGTTCCACCACCATCGTCGTCGCGCTGTCGCGCTGTCGGAGAACTCATCTACCTCTCCACTCCCTTTTTCTGGATCAAGAAGGCAGAGATCATCATCGAGCTGCATGTGTGCTCAACGCGAAGGTGTCGTTCGTTCGACGCTAGATCGGAACGAATCGTGATCGATCGCGGGACAACTAGCGATTTGGATTGCAAAGACATTCAACTACATCAATCGTATTTCTTAACGCTTACCGCTTAGCGATCTACAAGGGTATGTAGATCCACTCTCCCTCTCGTAGATGCTCACCACCATGGATAGGTCTTACGTGTGCGTAAGATTTTTTTTTCCCATTCCCAACAGTGACATTATGAGCTAGGTCTATGTGTAGATGAGATCACGAGTAGAACACAATGGAGTTTATGGACGTTGATGCTCAGATTGCTTCCTCCCTTGGTCGTTTCTTGATTCAGCGGTATTATGGGATGAAACGGCCGGACCAACCTTACTCGTACGCTTACGAGAGACCGGTTCCATCGACTGACATGTGACTTTGTTACATAAAGATGGCTGGCGGGTGTTTGTCTCTCCTACTCTAGTTGGATCGGATTCGACAAAGGTGGTCCTGAGTAGGTTGAATAACAATTTGTGTATCACCGTTGTGGTTTTTGTGTAGGTAAGAATCGTTCTTGCTAGATACCCGTAGCAGCCACGTAAAACATGCAACAACAATTAGAGGACGTCTAAGTTGTTTTTATAGGGTATGTTGTGATGTGATATGGCCAATCACATGATGAGATATATGTGATGTATGAGATGATCATGTTCTGTATAGAATATCACGACTTGCATGTCGATGAGTACGGCAACCGACAGGAGCCATAGGGTTGTCTTTAATTTATTTTCGCCGTTTTTGCTTTACTTTATCGCTATGAGTTAGCAATAGTCATAGAAGCAACAGTTGGGGCGACTCATGGCGACACATTGATGGATACCAAGATGATGGAGATCACGGTGTTATGCTGGTGACGATGGAGATCATGCCGGTGCTTTGGAGATGTGGATCAAAAGTACAAATTCATGGCCATATCATGTCACTTATGATTTGCATGTGATGTTAATCCTTTTATGCATCTTATTTTGCTTAGGACGGCGGTGGCATTATAAGGTGATCCCTCACTTAAATTTCAAGATAAAATTGTGTTCTCCCCGAGTGTGCACCGTTGCGAAAGTTCGTCGTGGTGAGACACCACGTGATGATCGAGTGTGATATACTCTACGTTTACATACAACGGGTGCAAGCCAGTGTTGCATTTACGGAACACTCGGGTTAAACTTGAATAGCCTAGCATGTATAGACATGGCCTCGGAACACAAGAGTCTAAAAGGTCGAACATGAGTCATATAGTAGATATGATCAACATGAAGATGTTCACCATTGAAACCACCTCATCTCACGTGATGATCGGACTTGGGTTGGTGAATTTGGATCATGTATCACTCAGATGACCACAAGGATGTCAATTTGAGTGGGAGTTTTTAGGTAATTTGATTAACTAAACTCATTATTGTGAACAATAGTCTTAGTAACCTTTGCAAATTTTATGTTGTACATCAATGGCTCACGTAGTATTTCCCCTAAATTTTAATGCGTTCCTAGAGAAAGCCAAGTTGAAAGATGATGGAAGTAACTTTGTAGACTAGGCCCGTAATCTAAGGATTATCCTCACTACTTCACAAAAGTCTTATGTCCTTGATGCACCGCTTGGTGATCCACCCACTCATGTGTTGCTCGAAGACGTTGTGAACGGTTGGGAGGCACGTTCTCGAGATTACTCAATAGTTCAGTGTGCAATGTTGTATGGCTTAGAACCGGGACTTCAAAGACGTTTTGAACGTCATGGAGCATATGAGATGTTCCAGGAGTTGAAGTTTATCTTTGAGAAGAATGCCTGGATGAGAGGTATGATACCTCCGATAAGTTCTATGCTTGCAAGATGGAGGAGAACGGGTCTGTCAGTGAACATATACTCAAAATATCTGGGTATTCAAACCGTCTGGCTGAGTTAGGGATGCCCCTTCCACCGGACGCGATCACTGACAGAGTTCTTCAATCATTGACACCAAGCTACAAGAGCTTTGTGATGAACTATAACATGCAAGGGATGAACAAGTCAGTCGCCGAGCTGTTTGCGATGCTGAAAGTCGCTGAGTCGGAAATCCAGAAAGAGCGTCAAGTGTTGATGGTTAATAAAACCACTAGTTTCAAGAAGAATGGCAAGGGCAAGAAGGGTAACTCCAAGAAGAGTGGCAAAGTAGTTGCCCCTCCCGTGAAGAAACCCAAGACTGGACCCAAGCAAGAAACTAAGTGCTTTTATTGCAAGGGAACTAATCACTGGAAGCGGAACTGTCCCAAGTGCCTTACCAAACAAGGTATAACATGTTATTGATGTGTACCTTACCAACTCTCGTTGTAGTGCCTGGGTATTTTATACCGGTTTGGTTGCTCACATTTGCAACTCAAAACAGGATCTATGGAATAGATGAAGGCTGGCTAAGGACAAAGTGACGATGCACGTGGGAAATGGTTCCAAGGTTGATGTGATCGCCGTCGACACGCTCGCTCTTCGATTACCATCGAGACTAGTGATGAACCTGAATAATTGTTATTTAGTGTCTGCATTAAGCATGAACATTATATCTGGATCTTGTTTATTGCGAGACGATTACTCATTTAAATCAGAGAATAATGGTTGTTCTATTTATATGAGCAATATCTTTTATGGTCATGCACCCAATATAAGGGGTTTATTCTTATTGATCTCGATAGTGATGATACACATGTTCATAACATTGATGCCAAAAGATGTAGAGTTGATAATGACAGTGCCACTTTCTTGTGGCACTGCCTCTTAGGTCATATTGGTGTAAAACGCATGAAGAAGCTCCATGTTGATGGACTTTTGGACTCACTTGATTTCGAATAACTTGACACATGTGAACCATGTCTCATGGGCAAGATGACTAAAACCCTGTTCTCTGGTACAATGGAGCGGGCAAGTGACTTGTTAGAAATCATACATACTGATGTGTGCAGTCCGATGAGCATTGAGGCGCACGGTGGATATCATTACTTTCTCACCTTCACTGGTGAATTAAGTATATATGGGTATGAAACATAAGTCTGAAACGTTTGAAAAGTTCAAGCAATTTTAGAGTGAAGTTGATAATCATCGTAACAAGAAGATTAAATTCATACGATCTAATCGAGGAGGAGAATATCTGAGTTATGAATTTGGGAGTCACTGAAGATAGTGTGGAATTATTTCACAATTGACACCGCCTGGAACACCACAGCGTAATGGTCTGTCCGAACATCGTAATCGAACCTTATTGGATATGGTGCGTTCTATGATGTCTCTTTCCGATTTGCCACTATTGTTTTGGGGTTTTGCATTAGAGACAGCTGCATTCACTTAAAATAGGGCACCATCAAAATCCGTTGAGACGACGCCATATGAATTATGGTTTGGCAAGAAGCCAAAGTTGTTGTTTTTTAAAGTTTGGGGATGTGATGCTTATGTCAAAAAGCTTTAGCCTGAAAAGCTGGAACACAAAGCGGAGAAATGCGTCTTCATAGGATACCCAAAATAGACGATTGGATATACCTTATATGTCAGATCTGAAGGCAAAGTGTTTGTCGCTAAAAAACGGATCATTTCTTGAGAAAGAGTTTCTCTCGAAAGAATTGAGTGGGAGGAAAATAGAACTTGACGAGGTTATTGAACCTTTACTTCAACCAGATAGTAGCGCATCACATAAAGATGTTTCTGTGGAGCCTACATCGGCTGAAGAGGAAGTTAATGGTGATGGTCATGAAGCTTCGGATCAAGTTACTATCGAACCTCGTAGGTCGACAAGGACGCGTACTGCTCCTGAGCGGTATGACAACCCTCTCTTAGAGGTCATGTTGTTGGACAACAATGAACCTACGAGCTATGTAGAAGCGATGATGGGCCCAAATTCCGAGAAATGGTTAGAGTCCATGAAATCCGAGATGAGATCCATGTATGAAAACAAAGTATGGACTTTGGAAGTATTACCTAAAGTGCGAAAGGTCATTCAGAACAAATGGATCTTTAAGATGAAGACGGACACGAACGGTAATGTCATCGTCTATAAAGCTTGACTTGAGGCAAATGGTTTTTCACTAGTTCAAGGAGTTGGCTACGATGAGACCTTCTCACACGTAGCGATGCTTAAGTCCGTCAGAATCATGTTAGCAATAGCTGCATTTTCCGATTATGAAATTTGGCAGATGGATGTCAAAACAACGTTCCTTAATGGTTTCCTTAAGAAAGAGTTGTATATGATACAACCAGAAGGTTTTGTCAATCCAGAGAATGCTAACAAAGTTTGAAGACTCCAGCGATCCATTTATGGACTGGTGCAAGCATCTCGGAGTTGGAATCTTCGCTTTGATGAGGTGATCAAAGCGTTTGGTTTATACAAGTTTACAGAGAAGCTTGTATTTACAAGAAAGTGAGTGGGAGCTCTATATCATTTCTAATATTATATGTGGATGGCATAGTGCTGACTAGAAAAAATATAGAAATGTTGGAAAGTATGAGGGAATATTTGAACAAGAGTTTTTCAATGAAGGACCTAGGAGAAGCTACTTATATATTAGGCATCAAGGTCTATAGAGATAGATCGATACGCTTAATAGGACTTTCACAGAGCACATACCTTCACAAAGTTTTGAAGAAGTTCAAAATGGATCAGTCCAAGAAGGAGTTCTTGTCTGTATTGCAAGGTGTGAAGTTGAGTAAGACTCAAAGCCCAGTGACTGCAGAAGATAGAGAAAAGATAAGTGTCATCCCCTACGCTTCAGCCATATGCTCTATCATGTATGCAATGTTGTGCACAAGACCCGATGTTAGCCTTGCCATAAGTATGGCCGGAAGGTTTCAAAGTGATCCAGGAATGGAGCACTGGACGGCGGTCAAGAATATCCTTCAGTACCTGAAAAGGACTAAGGAAATGTTTCTCATTTATGGAGGTGATCAAGAGCTTGTCGTAAAGGGTTACGTCGATGCAAGCTTTGACACCGATTTAGATGAATCTAAGTCTCAAACCGGCTATGTATTTATTCTCAATGGGGGGGCAGTAAGCTAGTGTAGTTCCAAGCAGAGCGTAGTAGCTGATTCTACATGCGAAGTGGAGTACATCGCTGCCTTGGAGGCGGCAAAGGAAGGTGTCTCGACGAAGGAGTTCATGACAAATCTTGGAGTAGTGCCCAGTGCACTAAACCCAATGACTCTGTTCTGTGACAACACTGGTGCCATTGCTCTGGCCAAGGAACCAAGGTTTCACAAGAGGACCAGACACATAAAGAGACTCTTCAATTCCATCTGCGATTACATCAAGGAGGAGCACATAAATATTTGCAAAGTCCACACTGATATGAATGTCGCAGACCTGTTGACTAAACCTCTTCCAAGGGCTAAACATGATCAACACTAGAACTATATGGGTGTTAGATTCATTACAATGTAAATCACATAGTGATGTGAACTAGATTATTGACTCTAGTGCAAGTGGGAGACTGTTGGAACTATGCCCTAGAGGCAATAATAAAGTGGTTATTATTATATTTTCTTGTTCATGATAATCATTTATTGTCCATGCTATAATAGTATTGATTGGAAACTCAATTACATGTGTGGATACATAGACAAACACTATGCCCCTAGTATGCCTCTAGTAGACTAGCTCGTTGATCAAAGATGGTCAAGATTTCCTAGCCATAGACATGAGATGTCATTTGATAATGGGATCACATCATTAGGTGAATGATGTGATGGACAAGACCCAAACTATGAATGTAGCATATGATCGTGTCAGTTTCTTGCTATTGTTTTCTGCATGTCAAGTATCTGTTCCTGTGATCATGAGATCATGTAACTCACTAAGCCGGAGGACTACCTTGTTTGTATCAAACATTGCAACATAACTGGGTGACTATAAAGATGCTCTACAGGTATCTCCGAAGGTGTCTGTTGAGTGGGCATGGATCAAGACTAGGATTTGTTACTCTATGTGACGGAGAGGTATCTCAGCGCCCACTCGGTAATACAACATCACAACAAGCCTTGCAAGCAAAGTGACTAAATTATTAGCCACGTGATCTTGTATTAGGAACAAGTAAAGAGACTTGCCGGTAACGAGATTGAACTAGGTATAGAGATACCGATGATCGAATCTCGGGCAAGTAACATACCGAAGAACAAAGGGAACAATATACATGATTAACTGAATCCTTGACATAGAGGTTCGACCGATAAAGATATGCGTAGAATATGTAGGAACCAATATAGACATCCAGGTCCCGCTATTGGTTATGGGCCGTAGAGGTGTCTCGGTCATGTTTACATAGTTCTCGAACCCGCAGGGTCTGCACACTTAATGTTCGGTGGTGTTTTGGTAGTATTGAGTTATGTATGGTGGTGACCGAAGGTTGTTTGGAGTCTTGGATGAGATCTCGGACGTCACGAGGAGCTCCGAAATGGTCCAGAGGTAAATATTGATATATAGGAAGCCCCGTTTTGGTCACCAGAAAAGTTTTGGGTATTTCCGGTAGTGTACCGGGGGTGCCGGGAGGCCATCGGGAGGGGTCACCCATGCCGGGAAGCCACATGGGCCTGAGGGGTGGTGCACCAGCCCTTAGTTGGCTGGGAAAACCAGCCCCACAAGGCCCATGCGGCTAGGAAGATGGGAAAGGAAAAAAACCCAAAGAGAAGGAAGGGTTTCCAAGTAGGATTGGAATCCTACTTGGAGTAGGATTGGAGGTGGACTCCTCCACCTCCTCCCACTTCGGACGAAGCCCCTAGGGGAAACCATAGGGCTGTCTCCTCCCACTCCTCCAACATGTCCTTCTTGACCACAATGTTTGACTCTTTGTGCAGCTCTTCCATGCTACTAAAGTTTGAGCACACTTCCATGGTGTTCTCAAACTTGGTTTGGTCACCGAGCGACCATCCTAAGAAGAATGCCCTCCATCCAGTGCCCCAAGGGAAGGGGTTGGGCACGTGGTAGGGGTTGAACTTCATGTCGATGGGTTGGAGGAAGAGTGAGAGACCCGAGTTGAGGCTGGCTTAATAAAGGAGTTGTCGGCGATGGGTTTTAATGACGATATTGTAACGTTCATATTGCATATCTTGACTGTTTGAACCTCTACATTATGCAGATCGACACGAAGAGCAAGGGGAAGGATGTGGTGCCACCCAAGGAGCAAGACAAGGGCAATGACGTGGTGCCATCATCGGAGGTGACGCCCGTCCAAACCCTGGCAGGGACGATGACCAGCCGGAGGAGCCCCCCAACAGCAAGCGCTGGAACTACGACCACCACCATGATGTGTCAAGGCCAACCAACTTCTGCAAGGTGATCATGGCCCCACGGTTGGAGGCCATACCTATGTCGCTGGACTTCACGAAGCACTTTCCGTCCATGCCAATGGAGTTCAAGCTGAAGACGAACACATGCTGCTCCTAGAGGGCGAGTGTCCGCCTGTTGAACGTCAGGGTCACCCTCGATCAGGGTTGGGCCGTTGTGTTCAATGACCATGGCATTGAAGTGGTGACCAGGCGCGGGAAGCACCACGATGCCTTTGCCATCAACCCCTAGGACTGCCCCGACATGCTCCAACTGGTCTTTAGTATAACCTCGAACCGATTTCCGTTTAAACTGGTGTGTTTAAATTTTGGCATTATATTATGTTCGATTATGTGTGTTCGTGCTGATATTTGCTGGTAACTGCACCACCACGCCGAAGAGGTTACCAGACAACATGCGTTGCATGGCACCAAACAACCGACTGTGTGTTTGTGTGTACAGAAGCGAGCAACCAAACAACATGCCTTGAGTGACACCTCATGCAACCTAGAGTATATGCAGGCAACTAAACAATGTGCAGATGTTAGCTTAGAGGTTGGATTTGCCAAAATAGCCTCCGGTGAGCCAGGCATGAGCTTGTTGGGGAACGTCGCATGGGAAACAAAAAATTTCCTACGCACACGCAAGATCTATCCATGGTGATGAGCATCTATGAGAGGGAGAGTGGATCTACATACCCTTGTAGATCGCTAAGCGAGAAGCGTTAAGAAACGCGGTTGGTGTAGTCAAACGTCTTCGCGATCCAAATTGCCGAGCATCCCGCGATCTCATCATGATCCGTCCCGCGATCCAATCACGATCCGTCTCGCGAACTCATCACGATCCGTCCCGCGATCACATCACGATCCGTCCCGTGATCTCATCACGATCCGTCCCGCGATCTCATCACGATCCGTCTTGCGATCTTGATCACGGTCCTTCCGATCTAACGCCGAACGGATGGCACCTCCACGTTCAGCACATGTACAGCTTGATAACGATCTCCGCCTTCTTGATCCAGCAAGAGGGAGCGGAGAGGTAGAAGAGTCCCCCGGCAGCATGACGGCGCTTCGGCGATGGTGGTGGAGATATTCCGGCAGGGCTTCGCCTAAGCATTGCAGAAATCCGATCTAGAGGAGAAACTATGCACTGGAGGAACGGGTAGCACGTGGCTGAAAAACTAGTGCTAAAAACCCTAAAACCTCTAGTATATATAGGAGGAAGAGAGGAGGAGGCTTGGCTCCCAAGGATCCAGCCCTTGGGTCGGCCGAACCTCCAATCCTAGTAGGACTAGGACTCCTCCTCATTTTTGCCTTTTTTTTTTGCCTTTTTCCACCTTTTTCTCTTTGTGCTTTTCTTACTAGCCGCATGGGCCTTGTGTGGGACTTCCACCAGCCCAGTAAGGGCTGGTATTTACTCTCCCAAAGCCCATGTAGCCTCTTGGGTCGAAATACCCCTCCGGATGGTCTCCCGGTACACTATCGACACTCCCGATACACTCCCGATGAACCCGAAACCTTTCCGGCGACCAAAACAGGACTTCCTATATGTCAATCTTTACCTCCGGACCATTCTGGAGCTCCTCGTGATGTCCGGGATCTCATCCGGGACTCCGAACAACCTTCGGTCACCACCATACATAACTCTATACCACCGAAACATCACCGAACCTTAAGTGTGCAGACCCTGCGGGTTCGAGAACTATGTAGACATGACCGAGACACCTCTACGGTCAATAACCAATAGCAGGACCTGGATGACCATATTGGTTCCTACATATTCTCCGAAGATCTTTATCGGTCGAACCTCTATGTGAAGGATTCAGTTAATCTTGTATGATGTTCCCTTTGTTCTTCGGTATGTTACTTGCCCGAGATTCGATTGTCAGTATCTCCATACCTAGTTCAACCTAGTTACCGGCAAGTCTCTTTACTCATTTCGTAATACAAGATCCCATGACTAACACTTAGTCACATTGCTTGCAAGGCTTATTGTGATGTTGTATTACCAAGTGGGCCCTGAGATACCTCTCCGTCACACGGAGTAACAAATCCCAGTCTTGATCCATGCCAACTCAACAGACACCCTCGGAGATACTTGTAGAGCACCTTTATAGTCACCCAGTTACGTTGCGACATTTGATACACACAAGGCACTCCTCCGGTGTCAGTGGGTTGCATGATCTCATGGTCATAGGAATAGATACTTGACATGCAGAAAACAGTAGCAATAAACTAACACGATCATATGCTACGTTTGTAGTTTGGGTCATGTCCATCACATCATTCTCCTAATGATGTGATCCCGTTACCAAATGACATCTCATGTCCATGACTAGGAAACCATAGCCATCTTTGATCAACGAGCTAGTCTATTTAGAGGCATATTAGGGACATGGTGTTGTCTATGTATCCACACATGTATCTAAGTCTCCGATCAATACAATTATAGCATGGATAATAAATGATTATCATGAACAAGGAAATATGATAATAACTAATTTGTTATTGCCTCTAGGGCATATTTCCAACAATCTCCCACTTGCACTAGAGTCAATAATCTAGTTCACATCACCATGTGATTCACATTGTTATGAATCTAACACCCAATGAGTTCTGGGGCTCGATCATGCTTTGCATGTGAGAGAGGTCATATAGTCAACGGGTCTGCGACATTCAGATCCGTGTGTACTTTGCAAATCTCTATGTCAAACTGTAAACACTGCTACCACACTCCACTTGGTACTATTCCAAATGGCTGCTCCACTATACGTATCCAAATTGCTACTACGAGTCATCCGGATTGGTGTTAAAGCTTGCATCGACGTAACTCTTTACGACGAACTCTTTATCACCTCCATAATCGAGAAACATCCCCTTAGACTTTTAGTTACTAAGGATAATCTTGACCGCTGTCCAGTGATCCACTCCTGGATCACTGTTGTACCCCTTGACAGACTCATGGCAAGGCACACACAGGTGTGGTACACATCATGACATACTATATAGAGCCTATGGCTAAGGCATAGGGGACGACGTTCGTCCTTTCTCTTTCTTCTGCCGTGGTCGAGCTTTGAGTCTCACTCAACTTCACACCTTACAAATCAGGCGAGAACTCTTTCTCTTACTGATCCATTTTGAAATCTTTCAAAATCTTGTCAAGGTATGTACTCATTAAAAGTCTCATCAAGCATCTTGATCTACCTCTATAGATCTTGATGCTCAACAATTAGGTAGCTTTATCTAGGTCTTCCTTTGAAAAACTCTTTTCAAACAACCGTTTATGCTTTCCAGAAATTCTACATCATTTCCGATCAACAATATGTCATCCACATATACTTATTAGAAATTCTATAGTGCTCCCACTCACTTTATTGTAAATACAAGTTTCTTGTAAACTTTGTATACACCCAAAAACTTTTATCACCTCATCAAAGTGTATATTCCAACTCCGAGATGCTTACTTCAGTTCATAGAAGAATCACTGAAGCTTGCACACCTTTTAGCATCCTTAGGATAGACAAAACCTTCTGGTTGTATCACATACAACCTTTCCTCAAGTAAACCGTTAAGGAAACGATGTTTTGATATCCATCTGCCAGATTTCATCATTGAAAAATGCAGCAACTGCTAATATAATTCCAACAGACTTTAGCATCGCTACGAGTGAGAAAGTCTCACCGCAGTCAACTCCTTGAACTTGTCGTGAACTTCTCTGCAACAAGTCGAGTTTTACAAATAGTGACATTTACCATGAGCGTCTGTCTTCATTTTAAACATCATTTGTACTCAATGACCTACCGTCCAACGAGCAAGTCTACCAAAGTCTATACTTGGTTTTCATACATGGATCCTTTCTCGAATTTCATGGCCTCTAACCATTTGTCGAAATTCGGTCCCATCATCGCTTCTCCACAGCTCGTAGGTTCATCGTTGTCCAACAACATGACCTCTAAGACAGGGTTGTCGTACCACTCAGGAGCAGTACATGTCCTTGTCGACCTATGAGGTTTGATAGTAACTTGATCCGAAGCTTCATGATCATCATCATTAACTTTCGCTTCAACTAACGTAGGCTTCACAGAAACATCTTCCTGTGATGCGCTACTCTCTTGTTGAAACAAAGGTTCAACAACCTCATCAAGTTCTATCTTCCTCCCACTCAATTCTTTCGAGAGAAACTCTTTCTCGAGAAAGGACCCGGTTTTAGCAACAAACACTCTATGCTTGGATCTGAGATAGAAGGTTTACCCAACTGTCTTTAGGGTATTCTATGAAGATGCATTTGTCCGCTTTGGGTTCGAGCTCATTAGGTGAAAACCTTTTTCACATAAGTGTTGTAGCCCCAAACATTAAGAAATGACAGCTTAGGTTTCTATCAAACCATAATTCACACGGTGTCATCTCAACGAATTTAGATGGTGCCCTATCTAAAGTGAATGTAGTTGTCTCTAATGCATAACCCCAAAATTATAGTAGCAAAACGATAAGAGACATCATAGCAAGCACCATTTTCAATAGAGCACGATTATGACGTTCGAACACACCATCACACTATGGTGTTCCAGGTGGCGTGAGTTGTGAAACAACTTTCACATTGTCTAAAGTTGTATGCCAAACTCGTAACTCAGATATTTACCTCCACGATCATATCGCAGACATTTTTATCTTCTTGTCATGATGAGCTTAAACTTCACTCTGAATTTGCTTGAACCTTCCAAACAATTCAGACTTGTGTTTCATTAAGTAAATATACACTATATCTACTCAAATCATCAGTGAAGGTAAGAAAATAATGATATCCACCGCACGCTACAAGACTCATTGGATTGCATACATCAACATGTATCATTTCCAATAAATCACTTGCCTGCTCCATCCATCTGGAAATGGGGTCCTTAGTCATCTTGCCCAAGAGGCATGGTTCACATGTCTCAACCGATTCGAAATCGAATGAGTCCAAAGATCCATCAGCATGGAGTTTCTTCATGCGCTTTATACCAATATGACATTTAGCGGTAGTGCCACAAGTATGTGGTACTATCATTATTAACTTTGTATCTTTTGGCATCAATGTTATGAACATGTGTATTACTACGATCAAGATTCAACAAACCATTCTCACTGGGTGGATGACCATTGAAGGTATTATTCATGTAAACATAATAACCATTATTCTCTAACTTAAATGAATAACCGTGTTGCAATAAAAACAATCTAATCACGTTCATGCTCAACGCAAAACATCAAATAACATTTATTTAGGTTTGTCACTAATCCCAAAGGTAGAGAGAGCGTCCGATGTTGATCACATCAACCTTGGAGACATTTCCAACACACATGGTCACCTCACCCTTAGCTAGTTCTCTGTTTATTCCCTAGCTTTTATTTCGAGTTATTAACATTTAGCAACCGAACCGGTATCCAATACCCAGGTACTACTAGGAGTACTCGCAAGGTACACAACATTAACACATATATCAAATATACTTTTGTCGACGTTGCCAGCCTTCTTATCTACCAAGTATCTAGGGTTGTTCCGCTTCAGCGACCGCTCTCCTCATAATCGAAGCACTTAGTCTCGGGTTTTGGTTCAACTTTGGGTTGCTTCACTGGAGCAGCAACTGACTTGCTATCCATCAAGTTTCCCTCCTTGCTCTTGCCCTTCTCGAAACTAGTGGTTTGACTAACCATCAACACTTGATGCTCCTTCTTGATTTCTACCTTTGCGGTGTCAAACATTGCGAATAGCTCAGGGATCATTATTTCTATCCCTGGCATTTTATAGTTCATCACCAAGTTCTAGTAGCTTTAGTGACAGTGACTTGGAGAACTATATCAATCACTATCTTATCTGGAAGATCAACTCCCACTCGATTCAAGCGATTGTAGCACCCAGACAATCTGAGCACATGCTCAACGATTGAGCTATTCTCTTTCATCTTGCAGGCAAATAATCTTGCTGGAGGTCTCATATCTCGCAACACAGGCACGAGCCTGAGATCCTAATTTCAGCTCTTAGAGCATCTCATATGTTCCATGACGTTCAAAACGTTTTAGAGCCTCAATTCTAAGTCGTAATGCATGATGCACTAAACTATCAAGTAGTCATCAGAACGTGCCTGTAAGATGTTCACAACATCTACAAACGACGCTAGAGGGGTTGGCGCACCGAGCGGTGCATTAAGGACATAAGCCTTCTGTGCAGCAACAAGGACAATCCTCAGATCACGGAGCTAGTCTAGAATATTGCTACCATCATCTTTTAACTCTATTTCTCTAGGACCATATAAAAATTCAAGGGAGCTACTGCGTGAGCTAGTAATCTACAACACAGTTTGCAAAGACACTACTGACTATGTTCATGATAATGAGTTCAATTAATCATATTACGTAAGAACTCCCACTCAAATTGACATCCCTCCGGTCATTCGAGTGATACATGATCCAAATTCACCAACTCAAGTCCGATCATCACGTGAGTTGAGGTGGTTTCAATGGTGAACATCATCATGTTGATCATATCTGCTATATGAGTCATGTTTGACCTTTCGGTCTCTTGTGTTCCGAGGCCATGTCTGTACATGCTAGGCTCGTCAAGTTTAACCCGAGTGTTCTGCATGTGCAACACTGGCTTGCACCCATTGTATGTGAACGTAGAGTCTATCACACCCGATCATCACGTGGTGTCTCAACACGACGAACTTTCGCAACGGTGCACACTCGGGAAGAACACAATTCATCTTGAAATTTAAGTGAGGGATCACCTTATAATGCTACTGTCGTCCTAAGCAAAACAAGGTGCATAAAAGGATTAACATCACATGCAAATCATAAGTGACATGATATGGCCATGAACTTGTGCTTTTGATCTCCATCTTGAAAGCACCGGCATGATCTCCATCATCACCGGCACGACACCATGATCTCCATCAAGGTGTCGCTATCGGGGTTGTCGCTGTTGGAAATATGCCCTAGAGGCAATAATAAATTAGTTATTATCATATTTCCTTGTTCATGATAATCGTTTATTATCCATGCTATAATTGTATTGATCGGAGACTTAAATGCATGTGTGGATACATAGACAAAACCATGTCCCTAGTATGCCTCTAATGGACTAGCTCGTTGATCAAAGGATGGTTAAGGTTTCCTAGCCATGGACATGAGATGTCATTTGATAATGGGATCACATCATTAGGAGAATGATGTGATGGATAAGACCCAAACTACAAACATAGCATATGATCGTGTCAGTTTATTGCTACTGTTTTCTGCATGTCAAGTATATGTTCCTATGACCATGAGATCATGCAACTCACGGATATCGGAGGAGTGCCTTGTGTGTATCAAACGTCGCAACGTAACTGGGTGACTATAAAGGTGCTCTACAGGTATCTTCGATGGTGTTTGTTGAGTTGGCATGGATCAAGACTGGGATTTGTTACTCCGTGTGACGGAGAGGTATCTCAGGGCCCACTCGGTAATACAACATCACAACAAGCCTTGCAAGCAATGTGGCTAAGTGTTAGTTATGGGATCTTGTATTACAGAACGAGTAAAGAGACTTGCCGGTAACGAGGTTGAACTAGGTATGGAGATACCGACGATCGAATCTCGGGCAAGTAACATACCGAAGAACAAAGGGAACGTTATACGGGATTAACTGAATCCTTGACATAGAGGTTCGACCGATAAAGATCTTCGTAGAATATGTAGGAACCAATGTGGACGTCCAGGTCCCTCCATTGGTTATTGACCGTAGAGGTGTCTCGGTCATGTCTACATAGTTCTCGAACCCGCAGGGTCTGCACACTTAAGGTTCGGTGACGTTTCGGTAGTGTAGAGTTATGTATGGTGGTGACCGAAGTTTGTTCGGAGTCCCGGATGAGATCCCGGACGTCACGAGGAGCTCCGGAATGGTCCGGAGGTAAAGATTCATATATAGGAAGTCCCAGTTTGGTTTCCGGAAAAGTTTCGGGCTCATCGGTAGTGTACCGGGAGTGCCGGTAGTGTACCGGGAGACCTCCGGGAGGGGTACTTCGACCCCAAGAGGTCCATGGGCTGTGGGAGAATAATAACCATCCCTTAGTGGGCTGGGAAAACAGCCACAAAGGCCCATGGCGCAGGAGAGAAAGTCCTAAAGCAAAAAGTGGAAAATCAGCCAATAGGAGGCAATCCTACTCCAACTAGGATAGGAGGTGAAGTAGGATTTCTTCCCACCTCCTATTTCGGCCGACCCAAAGGCCTTGGCTGCCTCTCCTCTCCTCTCCTCCTATATATACTAGTGGATTGGGTGGTTTTTAGACAGAATTTCCGGCCACGTGCTACCCGTTTCACCGGTGCACAGTTTCTCCTCTAGATCGGTTTTCCGCAGCGCTTAGGCGAAGCCCTGCCGTAATCACTCCACCACCATCACTGGAGCGCCGTCACGCTGCCGGTGAACTCTCTCTCCTCTCCACCTCCTCTCGCTGGATCGAGACGGTGGAGATCGTCATCAAGCTGCACGTGTGCTGAACGCGGAGGTGCCGTCCGTTCGGTGCTAGATCGGAAGGACCGTGATCGAGATCGCGAGACAGGTCGTGATGAGATCGCGGAACAGATCGTGATGAGTTCACGGGACAGATCGTGATCAAGATCGTGAGACGGATCGTGATGAGATCGCGGGACGGATCGTGATGAGTTCACAGGACGGATCGTGATTGGATCGCGGGACGGATCGTGATGAGATCGCGGGACGCTCGGCGATTTGGATCGCGAAGATGTTCGACTACACCAACATCGTTTCTTAACGCTTCCCGCTTAGCGATCTACAAGGGTATGTAGATCCACTCTCCCTCTCGTAGATGCTCATCACCATGGATAGGTTTGCGTGTGCGTAGGAAAATTTTTGTTTCCCATGCGACGTTCCCCAACAGTGGCATCATGAGCTAGGTTGATGGTTCGATGAGATCTCGAGTAGAACACAAAAGGTTTGTGGGCATTGATGCTTAGATTGCTTCCTCCCTTGGTAATATTTTGGTTCAGCGGGATTGTGAGATGAAGCGGCCCGGACCAACATTACTCGTACACTTACGAGAGACCGGTTCCCTCGACGCAACTTGTTGCCTAGATGGCTTGCGGGTGACAGTTTCTCTCACTTTAGTTGGATCGGATTCGACAAAGGCGGTCCTTGAGAAGGTTGAAAAGCAAACTAGTGTATCACCGTTGTGGTTTATGCGTAGGTGAGAATCGTTCTTGCTAGATACCCGTAGCAGCCACGTAAAACATGCAACAACAATTAGAGGACGTCTAACTTCTTTTTGCAGGGTATGTTGTGATGTGATATGGCCAATTACATGATGAGATATATGTGATGTATGAGATGATCATGTGATGTATAGAATTTCACGACTTGCATGTCGTTGAATACGGCAACCGGCAGGAGCCATAGGGTTGTCTTTAATTATTGTATGACCTGCGTGTCAATCATTAAGCGCTATGTAATGCTTTACTTTATCGCTACGGTAGCAATAGTAGTAGAAGCATGTAGGGCGTGACAACCCCGATGGCGACACGTTGATGGAGATCAAGATGATGGAGATCATGGTGTCGTGCCGGTGACGATGGAGATCATGCCGGTGCTTTCTAGATGGAGATCAAAAGCACAAGTTCATGGCCATATCATGTCACTTATGATTTGCATGTGATGTTAATCCTTTTTATGCACCTTGTTTTGCTTAGGACGGCGGTAGCATTATAAGGTGATCCCTCACTTATTTTCAAGATAAATTGTGTTCTCCCCAAGTGTGCACCATTGCGAAAGTTCGTCGTGTTGAGACACCACGTGATGATCGGGTGTGATAGACTCTACGTTCACATACAACGGGTGCAAGCCAGTGTTGCACATGCAGAACACTCGGGTTAAACTTGACGAGCCTAGCATGTACAGACATGGCCTCGGAACACAAGAGACCGAAAGGTCGAACATGAGTCATATAGTAGATATGATCAACATGATGATGTTCACCATTGCAGCCACCTCAACTCACGTGATGATCGGACTTGAGTTGGTGAATTTGGATCATGTATCACTCGAATGATCGGAGGGATGTCAATTTGAGTGGGAGTTCTTAAGTAATATGATTAATTGAACTCATTATCATGAACATAGTCAAAGTGTCTTTGCAAATTATGTTGTAGATTACTAGCTCGCGCTGTAGCTCCCTTAAATTTTTATATGTTCCTAGAGAAATAGAGTTGAAAGATGTTGGTAGCAATATTGCGGACTGGGTCCGTGATCTGAGGATTGTCCTCATTGCTGCACAGAAGGCTTATGTCCTTAATGCACCGCTCGGTGCGCCACCCCCT
Organism: Hordeum marinum; assembly: GCA_022496015.1. Classification (NCBI taxonomy): domain Eukaryota; kingdom Viridiplantae; phylum Streptophyta; class Magnoliopsida; order Poales; family Poaceae; genus Hordeum; species Hordeum marinum. Next base: position 121,549,005 of record CM039673.1, on the reverse strand, counting down.
CTAGCGTCGTCTATAGATGTTGTGAACATCTGACAGGCACGTTTCGATGACTACTTGATAGTTTAGTGTGTCATGCATTACGACTTAGAATTGAGGCTCCAAAACGTTTTGAACGTCACGGAACATATGAGATGTTCTAGGAGCAGAGATTGTGGTCTCAGGCTCGTGCCTTTGTTGCGAGATATGATATCTCCAACAAGATTCTTTGCTTGTAAGATGAAGGAGAATAGCTCAATCGTTGAGCATGTACTCAGATTGTCTGGGTACTACAATCGCTTGAATCAAGTGGGAGTTGATCTTCCAGATAAGATAGTGATTGATATAGTTCTCCAAGTCACTGTCACTAAAGCTACTAGAACTTGGTGATGAACTATAAAATGCCAGGGATAGAAATAATGATCCCTGAGCTATTCGCAATGTTTGACACCGCAAAGGTAGAAATCAAGAAGGAGCATCAAGTGTTGATGGTTAGTCAAACCACTAGTTTCGAGAAGGGCAAGAGCAAGGAGGGAAACTTGATGGATAGCAAGTCAGTTGCTGCTCCAGTGAAGCAACCCAAAGTTGAACCAAAACCCGAGACTAAGTGCTTCGATTATGAGGAGAGCGGTCGCTGAAGCGGAACAACCCTAGATACTTGGTAGATAAGAAGGCTGGCAACGTCGACAAAAGTATATTTGATATACGAGTTATTGATGTGTACCTTGCTAGTACTCCTAGTAGCACCTGGGTATTGGATACCGGTTCGGTTGCTAAATGTTAGTAACTCAAAATAAAAGCTACGGAATAAACGGAGAACTAGCTAAGGGTGAGGTGACGATGTGTGTTGGAAATGTTTCCAAGGTTGATGTGATCAACATCGCACGCTCTCTCTACCTTCAGGATTAGTGACGAACCTAAATAAATGTTATTTGGTGTTTTGCGTTGAGCATGAACATGATTAGATCATGTTTGTTGCAATACGGTTATTCATTTAAGTCAGAGAATAATAGTTATTCTGGTTACATGAATAATACCTTCAATGGTCATGCACCCAGTGAGAATGGTTTGTTGAAATCTTGATCGTAGTAATACACATGTTCATAACATTGATGTCAAAAGATACAAAGTTAATAATGATAGTACCACATACTTGTGGCACTGCCGCTAAATGTCATATTGGTATAAAGCGCATGTAGAAACTCCATGCTGATGGATATTTGGACTCATTCGATTTTGAATCGGTTGAGACATGCGAACCATGCCTCTTGGGCAAGATGACTACAGGACCCCGTTGGATGGAGCGGGCAAGTGATTCATTGGAAATGATACATGTTGATGTATGCAATCTAGTGAGTCTTGTAGCGTGCAGTGGATATCGTTATTTTCTTACCTTCACTGATGATTTGAGTAGATATAGTGTATATTTACTTAATGAACCACAAGTCTGAATCGTTTGAAAGGTTCAAGCAAATTCAGAGTGAAGTTTAAAGATCATCGTGACAAGAAGATAAAAATGACCGCGATATGATCGTGGAGGTGAATATCTGAGTTACGAGTTTGGCATACAACTTAAGACAACGTGAAATTTGTTTCACAGCTAACGCCACCTGGAACACCATGGTGTGATGGTGTGTCCGAACATCATAGTCATGCTCTATTGATATAGTGCATACTGTGATGTCTCTTATCGTTTTACTACTATAATTTTTGGGGTTATGCATTATAGACAACTACATTCACTTTAAATAGGGCATCATCTAAATCCGTTGAGATGACACCGTGTGAATTATGGTTTGATAGAAACCTAAGCTGTCATTTCTTAATGTTTGGGGCTGCGATGCTTGTGTGGAAAATGTTTTCACATAATAAGCTAGAACCCAAAGCGGACAAATGTATCTTCATAGAATACCCTAAGAATAGATGGGTATGCCTCCTATCTCAGATCCGAGTGCAAAGTGTTTGTTGCTAGAACTAGGTCCTTTCTCGAGAAAAAGTTTCTCTCGAAAGAATTGAGTGGGAGGAAGATAGAACTTGATGAGGTTGTTAAACCTTTGTTCAACCAGAGAGTAGCGCAGCGCAGAAAGATGTTACTGTGAAGCCTACGTTAGTTGAAGAGGAAGTTAATGATGATGATCATGAAGCTTCAGGATCAAGTTACTATCAAACTTTGTAGGTCGACAAGGATGTGTACTGCTCCTAAGTGGTACGACAACTCTGTCTTGGAGATCATGTTGTTGGACAACGATGAACCTACGAGCTATGGAGAAGCGATGATGGGCCCGGATTCCGACGAATGGTTAGAGGCCATGAAATCCGAGATAGGATCCATGTATTAAAACCAAGTGTAGACTTTGGTAGACTTGCTCGTTGGACGGCAGGTCGTTGAGTACAAATGGATCTTTAAAATGAAGACAGACACTGATGGTGAATGTCACTATTTGTAAAGCTCGACTGGTTGCAAAGATGTTTGTGACAAGTTCAAGGAGTTGACTACGATGAGACTTTCTCACTCGTAGCGATGCTAAAAGTCTGTTGGAATTATGTTAGCAGTTGCTGTGTTTTCAATTATGAAATCTGGCAGATGGATGTCAAAACATCGTTTCCTTAACGGTTTACTTGAGGAAAGGTTGTATGTGATCCAACCAGAAGGTTTTGTCAGGCCTAAGGATGCTAAAAGGTGTGCAAGCTTCGGTGATCCTTCCATGGACTGAAGCAAGCATCTCGGAGTTGGAATATACGCTTTGATGAGGTAATCAAAGTTTTGATGTTTATACAAAGTTTATGAGAAACTTGTATTTGCAATAAAGTGAGTGGGAGCACTATAGAATTTCAGATAAGTATATGTGGATGACATATTGTTGTTCAGAAATAATGTAGAGTTTCTGGAAAGCATAAAATGGTTATTTGGAAAGTGATTTTCAAAGGAAGACCTGGATAAAGCTACCTAATTGTTGAGCATCAAAATCTATAGAGATAGATCAAGATGCTTGATGAGACTTTCAATGAGTGCATACCTTCACAAGATTTTGAAAGAGTTTAAAATGGATCAGCCAGAGAAATAGTTCTCGTCTGATTTGTAAGGTGTGAAGTTGAGTGAGACTCAAAGCTCGACAACGGCAGAAGAAAGAGAAAGGACGAACGTCGTCCCCTATGCCTTAGCCATAGGCTCTATATTATGCCATGCTGTGTACCGCACCTATGTGTGCCTTGCCATGAGTTTGTCAAGGGGTACAAGAGTGGTCCAGGAGTGGATCACTGGACAGCGGTCGGAATTATCCTTAGTAACCAGAGGACTAAGGAAATGTTTCTTGATTATGGAGGTGATAAAGAGTTCGTCGTAAAGAGTTACGTCGATGCAAGCTTTAACACCTATCCGGATGACTAGTAGTAGCAATCTGGATACGTATAGTGGAGCAGCCATTTGGAAATAGTACCAAGTGGAGTGTGGTAGCAGTGTTTATGGTTTGACATAGAGATATGCAAAGTACACACGGATCTGAATATCGCAGACACGTTGACTATAAGACCTCTCTCACATGCAAAGCATGATCGAGCCCCAAAACTCATTGGGTATTAGATTCATAACAATGCGAATCACATGGTGATGTGAACTAGATTATTGACTCTAGTGCAAGTGGGAGACTGTTGGAAATATGCCCTAGAGGCAATAATAAATTAGTTATTATCATATTTCCTTGTTCATGATAATCGTTTATTATCCATGCTATAATTGTATTGATCGGAGACTTAAATGCATGTGTGGATACATAGACAAAACCATGTCCCTAGTATGCCTCTAATGGACTAGCTCGTTGATCAAAGGATGGTTAAGGTTTCCTAGCCATGGACATGAGATGTCATTTGATAATGGGATCACATCATTAGGAGAATGATGTGATGGATAAGACCCAAACTACAAACATAGCATATGATCGTGTCAGTTTATTGCTACTGTTTTCTGCATGTCAAGTATATGTTCCTATGACCATGAGATCATACAACTCACGGATATCGGAGGAGTGCCTTGTGTGTATCAAACGTCGCAACGTAACTGGGTGACTATAAAGGTGCTCTACAGGTATCTTCGATGGTGTTTGTTGAGTTGGCATGGATCAAGACTGGGATTTGTTACTCCGTGTGACGGAGAGGTATCTCAGGGCCCACTCGGTAATACAACATCACAACAAGCCTTGCAAGCAATGTGGCTAAGTGTTAGTTATGGGATCTTGTATTACAGAACGAGTAAAGAGACTTGCCGGTAACGAGGTTGAACTAGGTATGGAGATACCGACGATCGAATCTCGGGCAAGTAACATACCGAAGAACAAAGGGAACGTTATACGGGATTAACTGAATCCTTGACATAGAGGTTCGACCGATAAAGATCTTCGTAGAATATGTAGGAACCAATGTGGACGTCCAGGTCCCGCCATTGGTTATTGACCGTAGAGGTGTCTCGGTCATGTCTACATAGTTCTCGAACCCGCAGGGTCTGCACACTTAAGGTTCGGTGACGTTTCGGTAGTGTAGAGTTATGTATGGTGGTGACCGAAGTTTGTTCGGAGTCCCGGATGAGATCCCGGACGTCACGAGGAGCTCCGGAATGGTCCGGAGGTAAAGATTCATATATAGGAAGTCCCAGTTTGGTTTCCGGAAAAGTTTCGGGCTCATCGGTAGTGTACCGGGAGTGCCGGTAGTGTACCGGGAGTGCCGGTAGTGTACCGGGAGACCTCCGGGAGGGGTACTTCGACCCCAAGAGGTCCATGGGCTGTGGGAGAATAATAACCAGCCCTTAGTGGGATGGGAAAACAGCCACAAAGGCCCATGGCGCAGGAGAGAAAGTCCTAAAGCAAAAAGTGGAAAATCAGCCAATAGGAGGCAATCCTACTCCAACTAGGATTGGAGGTGAAGTAGGATTTCTTCCCACCTCCTATTTCGGCCGACCCAAAGGCCTTGGCTGCCTCTCCTCTCCTCTCCTCCTATATATACTAGTGGATTGGGTGGTTTTTGGACAGAATTTCCGGCCACGTGCTACCCGTTTCACCGGTGCACAGTTTCTCCTCTAGATCGGTTTTCCGCAGCGCTTAGGCGAAGCCCTGCCGGAATCACTCCACCACCATCACCGGAGCGCCGTCACGCTGCCGGTGAGCTCTCTCTCCTCTCCACCTCCTCTCGCTGGATCGAGACGGTGGAGATCGTCATCAAGCTGCACGTGTGCTGAATGCGGAGGTGCCGTCCGTTCGGTGCTAGATCGGAAGGACCGTGATCGAGATCGCAAGACAGTTCGTGATGAGATCGCGGAACGGATCGTGATGAGTTCACGGGACGGATCGTGATCAAGATCGTGAGACGGATCGTGATGAGATCGCGGGACGGATCATGATGAGTTCACGGGACGGATCGTGATTGGATCGCGGGACGGATCGTGATGAGATCGCGGGACGCTCGGCGATTTGGATCGCGAAGATGTTCGACTACACCAACCGCGTTTCTTAACGCTTCCCGCTTAGCGATCTACAAGGGTATGTAGATCCACTCTCCCTCTCGTAGATGCTCATCACCATGGATAGGTTTGCGTGTGCGTAGGAAAATTTTTGTTTCCCATGCGACGTTCCCCAACAGTCGCGCCCATCATGCTTGTACTACTATTGCTATCATTTAGCGATAAAGTAAAACATTACATAGCGCTTAATGATTGACACGCAGGTCATACGATAATAAAAGACAACCCTATGTCTCCTGCCGGTTGCCGTACTCATCGACATGCAAGTCGTGATATTCTATACAACACATGATCATCTCATACATCACATATATCACATCATGTAATTGGCCATATCACATCACAACATACCCTGCAAAAAGAAGTTAGACGTCCTCTAATTGTTGTTGCATGTTTTACGTGGATGCTACGGGTATGTAGCAAGAACAATTCTCATCTACGCAAAAACCACAACGGTGATACACTAGTTGCTTTTCAACCTTCTCAAGGATCGCCTTTGTCGAATCCGATCCAACTAAACTGAGAGAAACTGGCACCCGCAAGCCATCTATGCAACAAGTTGCGGTCGAGGGAACCGGTCTCTCGTAAGCGTACGGGTAATGTTGGTCCAGGCCGCTTCATCTCACAATACCGCTGAACCAAAACACGACCAAGGGAGGAAGCAATCTAAGCATCAACGCCCACAAACTCTTTGTGTTCTACTCGAGATCTCATCTACACATAGACCTAGCTCATGATGCCACTGTTGGGGAACGTCACATGGGAAACAAAAATTTTCCTACGCACACGCAAGATCTATCCATGGTGATGAGCATCTACGAGAGAGAGAGTGAATCTACATACCCTTCTAGATCGCTAAGAGGGAAGCGTTAAGAAACGCGGTTGGTGTAGTCGAACGTCTTCGCGATCCAAATTGACGAGCATCTCGCGATCTCATCACCATCCATCCCGCGATCCAATCACGATCCGTCCCGCGAACTCATCACGATCCATCCCGCGATCTCATCACGATCCGTCCCACGAACTCATCATGATCCGTCCCGCGACCTCATCACGATTGGTCTCGCGATCTTGGTCACGGTCCTTCCGATCTAGCGCCGAACGGACGGCACCTCCGCGTTCAGCACACGTACAACTTGATGACGATCTCCTCCTTCTTGATCTAGCAAGAGGGAGCAGAGATGTAGAAGAGTTCTCTGGCAGCATGACAGTGCTCCGGCGATGGTGGTGGAGCTATTCCGGCAGGGCTTCGCCTAAGCACTGCAGAAATCTGATCTAGAGGAGAAACTATGCACTGGAGGAACGGGTAGCACGTGGATGAAAAACTAGTGCCAAAAACCCTAAAACCTCTAGTATATATAGGAGGAAGAGAGGAGGAGGCTTGGCTCCCAAGGAGCCAGCCCTTGGGTCGGCCGAACCAAGGAGGATTGGAGGATTCCTCTTCCAATCCTAGTAGGACTAGGACTCCTCCTTATTTTTGCCTTTTTTTTGCCTATTTCCACCTTTTTCTCTTTGGGATTTTCTTCCCAGCCGCATGGGCCTTGTGTGGGACTTCCACCAGCCCACTCAGGGCTGGTATTTACTCTCCCATAGTCCATGTAGCCTCTTGGGTCGAAATACCCGTCCCGATGGTCTCCCGGTACACTACCGACATTCCCGGTACACTGCCGATGAGCTCGAAACCTTTCCGGCGACCAAAACAGGACTTCCTATATATCAATCTTTACCTCCGGACCATTCCGGAGCTCCTCGTGATGTCCGGGATCTCATCCGGGACTCCAAACAACCTTCGGTCACCACCATACATAACTCTATACCACGGAAACGTCACCGAACCTTAAGTGTGCAGACCCTGCGGGTTCGAGAACTATGTAGACATGACCGAGACACCTCTATGGTCAATAACCAATAGTGGGAACTAGATGCCCATATTGGTTCCTACATATTCTACGAAGATCTTTATCGGTCAAATCTCTATGTCAAGGATTCAGTTAATCCCGTATGATGTTCCCTTTGTTCTTCGGTATGTTACTTGCCCGAGATTCAATAGTCAGTATCTCCATACCTTGTTCAACCTCGTTACCAGCAAGTCTCTTTACTCGTTGCATAATAAAAGATCCCGTGACTAACACTTAGTCACATTGCTTGCAAGGCTTATTGTGATGTTGTATTACCGAGTGGGCCCTGAGATACCTCTCCGTCACACGGTGTAACAAATCCCAGTCTTGATCTATGCCAACTCAACAGACACACTCGAAGATACGTGTAGAGCACCTTTATAGTCACCCAGTTACGTTGCGACGTTTGATACACACAAGGAACTCCTCCGGTGTCAGTGAGTTGCATGATCTCGTGGTCATAGGAACAAATACTTGACATGCAGAAAACAGTAGCAATAAACTGACACGGTCATATGCTACGTTTGTAGTTTGGGTCTTGTCCATCAAATCATTCTCCTAATGATGTGATCCCGTTACCAAATGATATCTCATGTCCATGACTAGGAAACAATAGCCATCTTTGATCAACGAGCTAGTCTATTTAGAGGCATACTAGGGCATGGTGTTGTGTATGTATCCACACATGTATCTAAGTCTCTGATCAATACAATTATAGCATGGATAATAAACGATTATCATGAACAAGGAAATATGGTCATAACTAATTTATTATTGCCTCTAGGGCATATTTCCAACAGAGTTACCCAGGCCCGGGAACTACGTGCGCCAAATGCGCCCATGGTATGTCCATGTGGATGTGTTGGTCGCATGCAGTTCCACTATGTTTTGAGGAAATAGAATAGAGGTTGCGTTCAGCTTCAGGTGTATTTAGCTGGCTATATATAATCATTGGTTGCTTTCGTCGCCTGCGTGCAAACTTGAGACTTTCCAAGAGTCTGCGGCGGCTTACCGGTGGTGGATCGGACACCTTCCACGGGCTTTGATATTTCCATGCAAAAAAGAACACTGACTTTTCCAAGAGTCTCCAGCGGCTAACGGGTGGTGGATCGGACACCTTCCATGGGCTCCGATATTTCCCTACAAAAAAGAGCACCGATCATTGATCAAGCGAACCCTAAAAATGCTACACTTTTACTGGAGGTGGACCGAAGGCAAAATGGACAAAAGTAACCTTAGGCTTAAACTATTTCACCCAGGTGACCATTTCGTATAGCGCCCTAATGCGTCAGTGCTACATTTCACCGTGTAGCGCCTGTCAAACAGGCACCTCGGGGCCAGGCCGGGCCCTGTGTGTGGTTAAGTGCACCGACACCATAGGCACTATACTCTTGAGGTGTAGCGCCACACACATATCATTTGGTCATATTAAAACCGCTATAACTTTAATTCGTGTATCCGATGAAAACATGTCTTATATGAATCTTGTTCATTTTTCTGTGTTCTACCTAATGGTGGTATTTCCATCTATGTTAGGGGTCAATTTTCTTAATGAAAACTGTGCTGAAAAAGTGCATCATAATATAACTGACATATTTTGTTGAAATTTACAAACTTGACGTGATGACACTCATTGACCTATAGCTCTTATGCATTTGCATCCTACATGAGTTTTACACTGCATCATGTGTTATTTCACGTCATGCCTATTTTTTCCATGTTAATCATCTTAGCATGTTTATTTTTTGCATTTAAGTGACTAACATGATATAAATGAATTTCCGTTATGGAAAGTTGTATTTTGTAAGATCCATAGTAATTAATCCTGGCATCATATGAATATGATCTACCCCCTCTGTTCCTAAATATTTGTCCTTTTAGAGATTTCACTATAGACTACATACGGATGTATATAGACATAGTTTAGAGTGTAGATTTATACATTTTGCTTTGTATGTAGTCCATAGTTGAATCTCTAGAAAGACAAATATTTAAGAACGGAGGTAGTAATTACGAAAGTTGAAAATTGTATGTGTACTTTAAGTCCATGTCATGTTCATACCCACTAAATATCTGCATCATTATGTTTTGAGACACTAAAGTACATAAGGCAATGCTCTCACTGGCAAGGTCTCGTGGTCACTTTCGACTGCTACTGTGACATTGTGGGAAGGACACTCGCCACCTACAACTTCCACTCCTGATTTTTGACGACTTAAACTTTTTTAAACAAACATTCAGAAATATATTGATCTTTCAATTTTTTTCCAACAATTTTAATAATTCCCAACATCTGAACTTAAATACACCCACATAAAGAAGGTTGTCTTGTATCTAGAAAAATAAAGAAGTTACCATCACAGGGACACTGATCAGGTGCTCTGAGCTCAAATACACCAACATACACTATAAAATCCAAAAAATGGTAAACACATTAAAACAAACTGATTTTTTTGGATGAACATCAACATATCTTCTAACATCCTATAAAAATTCACCCGCAATAATCCTCGCGTGCATTTTGAGATTTGACCTTGACCATCGATTTTATCAAACAAATATAGGTTATGTCTGGCAAAAACTTATATGTTTGAATTGTATTTAAAACATATATTCGATTCTCCCCCAAAGAACCTCTTCGAGAGGGCGAATGAACGCGCAATTTCCATTAGAATGATAGGATTGGTCTAGTTTATATGGAAAATCGATCAGAAAAACATACATAAATGATCTAGTTTATAAGAAAATCCGGACCCAAAATCAAACATAGTGTTGGCAATATGCTCTAGAGGCAATAATAAAGTGGTTATTATTATATTTCCTTGTTCATGATAATTGTTTATTATCCATGCTATAATTGTATTGATTGGAAACTCAAATAAATGTGTGGGTACATAGACAACACTGTGTCCCTAGTATGCCTCTAGTAGACTAGCTCGTTGATCAAAGATGGTCAAGATTTCCTAGCCATAGACATGAGATGTCATTTGATAACGGGACCACATCATTAGGAGAATGATGTGATGGACAAGACCCAAACTATGAACGTAGCATATGATCGTGTCAGTTTATTGCTATTGTTTTCTGCATGTCAAGTATCTGTTCCAATGACCATGAGATCATGTAACTCACTGACACCGGAGGAATACCTTATTTGTATCAAACGTCGCAACACAACTAGGTGACAATAAAGATGCTCTACACGTATCTCCAAAGGTGTCCGTTGAGTGGGCATGGATCAAGACTAGGATTTGTTACTCCGTGTGACGGAGAGGTATCTCAGGGCCCACTCGGTAATACAACATTACAACAAGCCTTGCAAGCGAAGTGACTAAAGTGTTAGCCACGAGATCTTGTATTACGAAACGAGTAAATAGACTTGCCGGTAACGAGATTGAAGTAGGTATAGAGATACCGACGATCGAATCTCGGGAAAGTAACATACCGAAGAACAAAGGGAACAGTACACGGGATTAACAGAATCATTGGCATAGAGGTTCAACCGATAAAGATCTTCGTAGAATATGTAGGAACCAATATAGACATCCAGGTCCCACTATTGGTTATTGACCGTAAAGGTGTCTCGGCCATGTCTGCATAGTTCTCGAACACGCAGGGTCTGCACACTTAACGTTCGGTGACGGTTCAGTAGTATTGAGTTATGTATGGTGGTGACCGAAGGTTGTTCGAATTCCCGGATGAGATCCCGGACGTCCCGGAGAGCCCCGGAGGTAAAAACTGACATATAGGAAGTCCCGTTTTGGCCACCGGAAAAGTTTCAGGTATTTTCGGTAGTGTACAGGGGAGCCGGAAGGCTATCGGGAGGGGCCACACATGCCAGGAAGCCACATGGGCCTAAGGGGTGGTGTACCAGCCCTTAGTGGGCTGGGCAAGCCATCCCCACAAGGCCCATGCGGCTAGGAAGTTGGGAAGGAAAAAAACAAAGAGGGGGAAGGGTTTCTAAGTAGGATTGAATCCTACTTGGAGTAGGATTGGAGGTGGACTCCTCCACCTCCTCCCACTTCGGCCGAAGCCCCTAGGGGAAACCCTAGGGCTCCCTCATTCCCCCTCACTCCTATATATACTAGAGGAATAGAGTCCCAAAAAACAAGTCCACGTGCTAGTTCTCTATTCCATAGTTCCTCCACCAAATAGGTTGATCAAAGATGGTCAAGGTTTTCTAGCCATAGACATGAGATGTCATTTGATAACGGTATCATATCATTAGGAGAATGATGTGATGGACAAGACCCAAACTATGAACGTAGCATATGATCGTGTTAGTTTATTGCTATAGTTTTATGCATGTCAAGTATCTTATACTATGACCATGAGATCATGCAACTCACTGACATCGGAGGAGTACCTTGTGTGTATCAAACGTCGCAACGTAACTGGGTGACTATAAATGTGCTCTACAGGTATCTCCGGGGGTGTCTGTTGGGTTGGAATGGATCAAGACTGGGATTTGTTACTCCGTGTGACAGAGAGGTATCTCAGGGCCCACTCGGTAATACAACATCACAACGAGCCTTGCAAGCAAAGTGACTAAAGAGTTATCCACGGAATCTTCTATTACGGAACGAGTAAAGAGACTTGCCGGTAACAAGATTGAACTAGGTATAGAGATACCGGCGATCGAATCTCGAGAAAGTAACATACCAAGAACAAAGGGAACTACATACAGGATTGACTGAATCCTTGACATAGATGTTTAACCGATAAAGATCTTCGTAGAATATGTAGGAACCAATATGGGCATCCAGATCCTGCTATTGGTTATTGACTGTAGAGGTGTCTCGGTGACGTTTCAGTAGTATTGAGTTATGTATGTTGGTGATTGAAGGTTGTTTGGAGTCCCAGATGAGATCCTGGACGTCACGAGGAGCTCCAGAATGGTTCGGAGGTAAGGATTGATACATAGCAAAGTGGTGTTTGGGCTCCGGAAAAGTTTCGGGCACTTTCGGTAGTGTACCAAGAGTGACGAATGGGTTCCGAGGTCCACCAAGTGGGACCCACCCACCCCAGGGGGTGCATGGGCCTAGGAGGTGGCGCACCTGCCCCTGATGGGCTGGGCAGCCAGCCTCGAGAGGCCCTTGCGCAAGGAGGTGGGAGAGGACCAAGTGGGAAGGAGTCCTACTAGGACTCCACCTCCCTTGTGCCATGACCCTAGGGGAAACCCTAGGGCGCCTCCCACCTACCCACTCTCCTCCTATATGTGTTGGAGTGTTTTAAGGGCAACCACCACGTGACAAAGCCACGTGCTACCCTCTCTCCCTCTAGATTGCTTCTCCTCTAGATCTGTTTGGTATAGCTTAGCGAAGCTCTGTCGGATAAGCTCCACCACCATCGCCACCACGCCGTTGTGCTGCCAGAGAACTCATCTACCTCTTCACCCTTGCTTGCTGGATCAAGGAGGTGGAGATCTTCATCAAGTTGTACGTGTGCTGAACGCGGAGGTGCCATACGTTCGGCGCTAGATCGAAAGGACCGTGATTGGATCGCATGACAACTTGCGATTTGGATCACGAAGACGTTTGACTACATCAACCACGTTTCTTAACGCTTCCCACTTAGCGATCTACAAGGTTATGTAGATCCAGTCTCCCTCTCGTAGATACTCATCACCATGGATAGATCTTTTGTGTGTGTAGGATTTTTTTTTGTTTCCCATGGAACGTTCCCCAACACATAGCTTGGTTAATTAGTGGAAAGCTGGGAAAAAATCACCTAAACCTATGGCCACAAAACCTTGCTAAACTAGGCCAGGAGAGTTGCAAAAATGTAACAACCAACTAAGGAGCACTTCAACTGCCACCACCTCACCACCGAAGAGAAACACCAACACTGAGGGGAAGCGGTCCTCGGCCTCCCAGAAACCAGAGGAAGGCAGACAACCATACCCAGCAGCATCATTGCTTCATGCTTGATCACACCCGAAACCATTGCCCTCGGATCCGCCAATGTTGGGACATGCGCTAACCACATGGCCACGACTCCAAAGTCTATGCCTCCAAGAAGGAAACAACATGGAAAATGAGGCCATAGTCTGAGTTGAGGTTTTCAACCGTAGTAATGGACCCCATCGTATGGGGAGGTGCCAATGCTTCGCAACAATGCCACCAAGGAGAGAATTTCACGAAGAGCGACGACACCAAACACCGCCAAAGCCGAACTGCAACATGGTGGTCCACCTTGTGTCCCCCAATATTGAACCACCAAAGGAAATGCCACCAACCATGCTAGCAACACCAAATACCCATCCCGACCAAAGGCCGCCACTTTGTTGCAACACCAGCATAGAACATCGGTAAGCCCACATTCCCTACAAACTACAACACCACTGCACCCAACCAACCGCTGCTCCCACCTCCACTGACCACTTGTGCTTAAACACGCACACACCGGCGCCCCCAACAGTTCACCCCCAGCCCGAAGTTATAATTTTGAAGTCACATAACTCATATTTTGAGTCATGATCAGAAATACTGCGAAAGAAAGTAAAATGTTCTATCACCATTACAATTTGTGTAATCCAAGATGTCTTCATTTATCCATCTTGACGCATTTTTCGTGTATCGATAGTTTGTTGTATACATTGTATTACACTTTGAACTAACCTAGAGGCCATGCTAAAGCGAAAATTGATGCCAACAAAGTAATCTCGGTCTAATAGATGGACATAATGAAACCTTCAAATGCGCACCTTAACCCACGAGGAATAAAAATGTAGTGCAAGATCCATCCAATGATTGCACAGACAGAAAATAACTGTGGTTACGTTCAACGGTCACACATGTAGGAGCTTTCTTGTGTTGGAGAATCTACAACTGGACTTAGACAAATTTGCCCCCTTAACGCCCACAGATGCCCCCTATCGTGACCTTGGATAGCATCGGATGACCCCTCATATCTTCTGCCGGACAACAACAACACTTGTGTCTAAACCCTCAAATCCATGCAAATCCATCACTCACCTAAATATGACTTGATCATTATATTCCTCAAATCTATGTCAATAAAGTAGTTCTACAATTCAAATATAGATCAAATATAAAATACATAGTTCAATCCTAAATTATTTGAAGTTCACAACTCAAACATTACACTCCTTGGTTCTCACATATGCTCCACAAGATCAGACTAGTTGCATGTCCACATATTCGTCTTGAAGATTCTGATGCATCTGCACAAAACTGATAGTCCATTTTGCATCTTCTTCAGAGATATGGACTTGTTCTCTAGGCTTCTCAAAATCATGCGTTCAGGCTGCCTCTTCATTCTCGTCCTCGAGAATCATATTGTACAAAATGACATAACATGTCATAAGCTACCACACAATATCTGATTCCCACATCATTGCAGCTCCACGAACAATTTCCCACTGATCTTGAAGCACTCTGAATATCCTATACACATCCTTCCTAGATGCTTCTTGCATTGTTATAAAGTGGTTTTGTTTGTTGCCATGGGGACCCGATATGGTCTTCATAAACGCCGCCCACTAAGGATAGATACCATTTACAAGGTAGTACCCCATATTGTAGTCATGCTCATTGACAGTGTAGTTGCATGATAGCGCTTCCTCACTGCAAGTCCCCAGAACACGGGAGATCGTTGGAGCACATTAATGTCATTGTGAGAACCAGGAATGCCAAAGAACATGCCAAATCTACAAGTCCTTTGATGTACTTACTCGAGTATGATGCTGGCCTCTTTGGTGTGACCTTGGCATATCCTAGGCAGACCTTCTGGGCAAATTTTCCATTTCCAATGCATGTAATCAGTTGAACTGAACATACGTGAAAAGTCTCTTGCCGCTCCAATAGCCATCAACTTAACTGTATCTTCCACATTTGGTTCTCGGAGACACTCTGCTCCAAACACTTGCACTAGGACGTGAGCAAATCTCACTGTGATCTTTAGGTGTGTCATCTCCCTCATCCAGATCATCTCACCAACGACATGGATGGCGGTACCTGATGCAAGCATCCTCTTAGCGGTCGTGCATTTCTACTTAGGAGAGAACGAGAGCTATCTGCAATAATACCAGGTGAACAAAGGTAGGGATCATGTGCCTTCAGTTCCTCCACCACACACAAGAACAAGAGTTTTCACATACGGAAGCATCGACGAAGCAATGTACCATGGAATGTTGGTTTGGAAACAAACAAGTCCTTGTAGAGAAGTCCTTCTCTAGAGACCCTATTGATACGTCTCTAACGTATCTATAATTTTTTATTGTTCCATGCTATTATATTATCTGTTTTGGATGTTTTATATGCATTAATATGCTATTTTATATTATTTTTGGGACTAACCTATTAATCTAGAGCCTAGTGCCAGTTTCTATTTTTTTCCTTATTTTCGAGTTTCGCCGATAAGGAATATTAAACGGAGTCCAAATGGAATAAAATCTTTGGAATGATTTTTTCTGGAACGAAACAAAAGTACAAGACTTGAGAACCAAGGCAGAGGAGCCATCGTGGGACCACAAGCCCTAGGGGCACGACCAGCAGGGTAGGCCACGCCGGGCAGGCTTGTGGGCCCAGGGCAGCTCCCCTAACCCTAATCTTCGGCCTATAAATTCCCAAATATTCCATCATTATCAGAACGAGCCACGAAAATACTTTTCCGGCGCCAGAAGCCTCCGTTCCCGAGAGATCCAATCTTGGAGCCTTTTTGGTAATCTGTCGGAGGGGGATCCGATCACGGAGGGCATCTACATCAAATCCATTGCCCCTCCGATGATGCGTGAGTAGTTCACCATGGACCTATGGGTCCATAGCTAGTAGCTAGATGGATTCTTCTCTCTCTTTGCTTCTCAATACCATGTTCTTCATGAAGATCTATCTGATGTAATACTCTTTTGCGGTGTGTTTGTCGAGATTCGATGAATTGTGGGTTTGTGTTCAGATTATCCATGAATATTATTTAAGTCTTTCCTGAATTCTTATATGCATGATTTCATGTCTTTGCAAGTCTCTTCGAGTTATTGGTTTGGTTTGGCCAACTAGATTGGTAATTCTTGCAATGGGAGAAGTGCTTAGTTTTGGGTTCAATCTTGCGGTGTCCTCACCCAGTGACAAAGTAGGGGTAGCGAGGCACGTATTGTATTGTTGCCTTCAAGGGTAAAAAGATGGGGTTTTCATCATATTTCTTAAGTTTATCCCTCTACATCATGTCATCTTACTTAATGCGTTACTCTGTTCTTCATGAACTTAATACTCTAGATGTAGGCAGGAGTCGGTCGATGTGTGAAGTAATAGTAGTAGATGCAGAATAGTAGTAGATGCCTATATGCATAATCATTGCCTTGGATATCTTCATAATTATTCGCTTTTCTATCAATTGCTCGATAGTAATTTGTTCACCCACCGTAATACTTGCCATCATGAGAGAAGCCATCTAGTGAAACCTATGCCCCCGGGTCTATTTTCCATATTATACTTTCAGATCTAAAATCAAAAATACCAAAAATACTTGTTGCACTATTTTTATTTTTATTTTTACTTTCTGTTCAAGCATCCTATTATATCTATCTCTATTAGATCTCATCCTTGCAAGTAACCGTGAAGGGATTGACAACCGCTTTATAGCGTTGGGTGCCAGAGTTTGATTCTTTGTGCATGTACATATATTGGTGACTCGCTTGTATCTCCTACTGGATTGATACCTTGGTTCTCAAAAACCGAGGGAAATACTTATCTATTTTGTTGCATCAAATCGTTCCTCTTCACGGGAAACCAACGCATGCTCGAGAAGTAGCACCTATCCCGGTTCAAAACTCTTCTTCCTTTAATCTAACTCTTGAAGTTCAGAGTGTGCTCTGCCCAGAGATCTAATTCTTTTCCCTTTGATCATGTATCACGTGTGTTGGTAATAAAACCAGCGGATCTCAGGTAGGGGGTCCCAAGCTTGGTGATTTGAGCTAGATGGTAACAGGAGAAATAGGGGCACACTGTTTTACCCAGATTCAGGACCTCTTGAGGAGGTCAAACCTTATGTCCTGATTCTTATATATTGATTGTGATGAGGAACAAGGTACAAATTGATCTACCTCAAGATCATGTAAAGTTGTTCTAAACTCTAAAACCTTGCGAACATGTCCTCTACAGACTAAACCTCACGGCTTATATAGACATCGGGGGTGTCTAAGGTTTACACATAGTCGGTTACAATTTAGGGATAAACCTGCTAATCTTTGAAATATGCTTGAAGTGTATGCCAAGCCTCCAGAAGATCTTCATCTTGACTACGTCAAGGATACGGGCCGGTGTGGCCCAGTCTTCATCCTTCGATAGGTCCCCGGTCCGGCTTATAACCGACGGACCGATGTGGCAAGCACCCCCTCTTATAGGACACCAACAATGTGCAAGTCATAGGGTGTGAAGTGTTTTTTCTTATGAAACGAAGCATGCATGTTTTTCCAAATTGTCGAGCCCCCTTTGCCTCATGCTTACAAAGTCTGTAGTTATGACCTTCCCTGCATCGCACCGTAACTCATCTTCCATCATCGAGTACCCCGTGGTCATGTTTACTCTAGAAAATAATTATAAGTTCATAAAAAAAGCTCAATGACATTTGATAGAACACATGTCTAGCATGGCGTATGGCCTCGATAGGCGGGCGAAGAGTACCTGGCTACGGATGGATCGTAGGTGGACAACAACGTAGTTCAGGACAAGCAAACACATGGGTGAGGGTTGCGAACGTCCGACAATGCCTGAACGGCAAACAGAGAGGTACACATGGGTGGGGGTTGCGAACGTTCGACAATGCCTGAATGGAAGACAAAGAGGTACAACGACGACGACTGACAAGAAGGATGCAGATGCAGAGTAAGAGGGGATCATGGGTGTAATGAATGAAAGTGACCTGGAAGGGCGATTTGAGTGGACAATGGATGTCAGAGTCCTACGTGCTAGCGGTCCGGATTCCCGCAAAGCTCCGCTAGTTCGCGACTGGTTTGCGGGAATCTGAACAATCACACACGCCCCGTGTATAAATAAGGATTCGTGTTGGATGTAAACTACGTTAGGTCGAGACGTATGAGGGTGTTTGAGAAAGTTGCGTGGACGTATGCAAATGTATTGAGGATCCGCATTGGAGATGCCCTTAGAAATTTTATGTATTTCCCTTGAAAAAATGCTTTAGCTATTTATGAATTAAATCAATTCAAAAAACTCTAATTTATCCAACACTCGGGCCCTCCATAGACACACGTTGGATTCCTCTTTGCTCATCCGGTGGCCTATCTGGCTATTTCATCAAGTCCTCGTACACCTGTGCCGTTAGATGTGGCTAAATTTCGTGTTTTGACCTTTTTTGCATAGTTGATCCAAATCTGACCCTGGTTTGCAAATTTTTCCAGATCTGACTCTTTTCCTACCACCAGAATCCATGACGGTAGGGTATAACAGCCTACTGCCAAAGTCCCTGGCGGTAGGTGTCGGGGATATACCCCTCGGGTATGACTCACCCAAAATATAACCCGGCGTACCAAGACGGCCCATAAGAAGATGTACGGAGAAGACCCGGAGCCCAAGGCCCAGGAGGCGGCTTAACTCAAGGCCGGCTTGGAGATGCCAACGGTATGGCCGTCTTAACGCGATGACATGAGGAATTCTCCTTTCCTTGAGGAGCAAGAGAAGGAAGAGTTAGATTAGGGAGTTAGATTAGGTCATGAGTTGGTTACGACCTGAACTTTATTGTAAACTTTGGGCCTCCACCTATATATAAAGGGGAGCCCAGAGGTAGAAAGTAAGAAAGAATCCACCCTCGAGAGCTAGGTTAGTGATTCCGCACCCTTGTAATCAAGATCCTCATCAATATACACACAAAGCAGGACGTAGACTATTACCTTCATCGAAGAGGCTGAACCTGGGTAAACTCGTCTCCCTTTTCCAATCAACCCCTCCGAGTCGCCACATAGCAACGATGACCTCACACCTAATTTTTCTCATGAGAACATTTGTTGTGACAAAACCATAACAATAGGATTACACGCCCTACTGCAAAAAAATCTAAGTTTCAGACACAACACCGTACCGCCAGACACTTTGACGGTAGGGTTGCACATCCTACAGCCAGTCATGTGACGGTAGGGGTGCGCTGCGTTGACGTGGCCCATTTTTCTACCGTCAGGGACCTCGAGCCATGTACCCTAGCGGTAGAAAAGAGTTAGATCTATATATATTTTTTTTTTGCAAATCAGGGTCAGATCTGAATTAACTATGAAAAAAAGTCAAAACACGAAATTTTACTTCAGATCGACGGTTGTGTTCTAGATTCGGCAAAGGTACAGCTACGACCCCACTTGCCGAGAGCCTGAATCTAGACTTAGCCGGCTGCCGTGGTGCCACCATGGCCAAGGCCTGCTTCTCGGTACGCATGAACCCTGCACATAGACGTGAAAAAACTAACTGAAATATTTGATCACACGTTCATAGAACTCGCCAGAATAAACAAGATACAAATGCTATCCTCAGTTTGTAAAACAAAGGGAATGCTATACCCAACAATTAATTACCAGGATTACCGCCGGAAAATGTACTGCCCGACTACGTGGCCGCCTGGCCGGCACGCGTCTCCCCATCCATCGAATCCTCGTCTCCGGCCAGTGTCCACGCGTCCCCGGTGAACAAATCGGTCGATGCGACTGGAAGCACCGAGCGCTCGCGGGCACTCCAGGGTCCAGCCCTATATAAGTCACCCTTCTCGCTGCTGGCTCGTACGTCGGCTTCATCGGGCAAACTCGCCTCCACACAACACACGCAAGGGAAACTGGGAAAAGATCTACACAGATTCTAGTCGAGTACGTGGGTTCAGAGATGGTGCTCAACGTGGTTGCTGCCGCGGTGATCGTCGGCCTGGGCGCCTACTTCTTTTGGCCGGCGGCTGTCGTTGCCGGGTGGGATGATGAAGGCGCCCGGCGCGGCCGGATTCCTGATCTCGCGGGCCGCATTTGCGGCCAACCCGCAGATGTACTTCCAGCTCCTGCACAACGCCGGTGCTGCGGCGGCTGCGGCCGCCTTCGCGGCCTAGAGAGGCAAGGCACGCTAGGTTTAGATGCAGTACAAGTTAGTGCCCGTACGCTAGGTACTTAGCAAGTTAGCATGGTGTTAGGGGCAGGGAGTGATGTTTGTACTTGGGCACGTATGTATTGCCCAAGCTAAGCGAGTACTTGAGTATCAATGAAGTTCAGGAGTACGACCTTTTGAACTTGGGCATGTGCGTATTGCCCAAGCTAAGCTAGCGTCAATCACGTCCAGTATCATCCTCTGTACCTAGGCCGTGCTTGTATGTTCGACCCAAGTTATTATCGTGTCAAGAGTACGAAGCTACTCTGCGTAAAGTCGTAATCGTTATATATATATATATATATGTGTGTGTGTGTGTGTGTGTGTGTGTGTGTGTATACTGGCTGCATGGACACTTCAGAAATATCTGATCTTTGTTCTGCTTCAAGACCTCGATATCCTAATCTTACTAGTGCAGATGCTCCCATTATTTTACCGAAATTAAAGACGGGCCTCTTCCGTAGTGAGGTTGGTTCCAAACAGACATCCCGAACAGAAGGTGATCGCCTATCAACATGCATTTAACTATTTTTTGGTTTTACCATTGAGTCGCGCTTGCTACTATAATGACGCTGTGTTTTGGTCGTTTGAACACTCTAGAGTGCATCTATTGAAAGCTGGTACTGTGTCATCACATCAGCTAGGCACATCGTGGCTATGTGCAGGCAACGTTGTAGTATTGTCACTTCAAGCAGCAGGCTGTGTGATGCACGCTATTAACCGGGTTGATGTAGTCACACCTGGGCAGCTCGTGGCCCTCTGCAGCCAGGGTCGTATTGTCACGTCAACCAGCAGACTGGCTTTTGTGTTGCAGGCTATTAACCGCGTAAATGGAGTCACTGGCCGATTCAGATCCAAAATCCTTCGTTCCCGGCGTGCGCCTCCCGTCTTTATAACCCCACCCGAATCCCCTGGCCGCTCTCAAACCAAGTAATACCAAACACAAGCACAGCACCCTCCGTCTAGCATTCTAGCTGAGCAAGGCCACCTAGGTCCAAGATGAACTACCTCTTCGCACCCCTCGACTTTGTCAAACAGAAGGCGAAGGGCATGGTCTCCACGCGCGAACGCGCCACCGGAACCGCGCTGGTCGTCGGCGGCGTTGTGGGCGCCTACTTCCTCTGGCGCCGTGATGAAAGCGCCGGGCGCCGCCGGCTTCGTCATCTCCCGCGCGGCGTTCGTGGCCAACCCGCAGCTCTACTTCAACATTCTTCGCACGGCCGGCCTTTGCTCTGTAGGGAGGCGTGGCGTACGTGCGCGTCTGCCATTCGGGGTGCTTGCGCGCCCACCATGGAGTAGCAGCGGTTAACAACCTTGCTATACGTCCGATGGATTCCCATCCAACACTCATACGATTAGAACGATTAGAGACAACTACAGACGATTCAGTTTGTGGGTCATAGAATTTAGAGATGATTTACTCTCTAATCGTATCGGTTGTATCGGTGTTGGACGCAAAAGAGTCGTATGCAAAGCATTAATCGTTGTTCTCATGGTATGTGTTAATTTATCAATACGTTATGTTCTAATGTGCATGTTCTTCCATTCGTTTCATGATGTAGTATGTATTTTTCTTAATAAAAAAATAAACTTTACAAACTTTGAGTAACTTTATATGAATCAAATGATATATATTTGAAGATGTAAATGTTTTTTCACAAATCTCATCAAAGTTTATGAAGTTTAACTTCTAAAAAAGATATGCACTACATTGATATATATTTGAAGATGTAAATGTTTTTTCACAAATCTCATCAAAGTTTATGAAGTTTAACTTCTAAAAAAGATATGCACTACATTATTATGCATCAACGATGCTTTACATCTTGGTTTCGTTTTCTTCACGAACAAGGGGGAAGCAACCGGAAGTGAAGTATTTGAGCTCAGTTAAATGCATCCGGATGAACAGTAAAATCGAAAAAATTAAAAAATGTTTTAATTTTTTTTAATTTTTTAATAAACTTTGACAAAATCTTGCAAGTTTTTATCGTTAGATCACATTCGAGTAAGACGTGAAAAAAAAATCAGTGTTTCAAAATGCAAAAAAACAAAATCAGTGTTTCAAAATGCTTTCGAAAGTAGCATTTTCAGAGTATCATTTTTGTTTTTTTGTTACACCTTACTCGAATATGATATCATGATAAAAATTTACAAGCACTTATAACTTTTGTCACAGTTCATTACAAAAAAAAAAGAATTTTTTAAAATATTTTATTTTTTTTCGATTTTATTGTTCATCCCGGTACATTTGAGCTCAAAAGGACACTTTCAGAAGCAATCATTTTTTTTGCAGTTGAAGGTGAGGGAAACATTAGTACTGTACAACCACCAGTGGTAAAGCAAGCATTACTAACAGTGGCGGAGCTATTAGCGGATTACGTCTAGCGATAAGCTAGCCTGAGCGATAAAATTTTAAATTTGTACGAGAAGGTAAGAATCTCCTTCTGCTCAGCCTATCAAGCTTTCGATCACAGGGTCGTACCATTGACGTATGCACACAAGTTTTGCAGTTTTGCAATTTGAAATGCGGAAATTTGCAGGGGAACTCATGTGTCAAACCCTGTCGTCCACTTGATTTGTCTCGCCATTCGTGATGTAGTTGAATCCTGCGTAAGAACACAGTAAAAAAGAAAATCCATCGAAAAGCTTTAAATTTTAACAATGAATCTTGTGGTTTTTGCATCTAAAAATACCAAGTTTTAACAAGTTTCAGAGATATAATTTTAAGCATTTTTTTGTCGAACGTAGACACAAAATAATTGTTTTTTATTAAGAGCTCCTATTGAGTTTCAACATTAAAACTTAAAATATTTGTTAAGCGGTCAACAAATTATATTAAAAAAGATCTTATTTCAGAGCTTGGTCACGAGAAACACAAATATGAAAATAAAAACTTAATTTAATTTTTTTATTTAGAAGATATTAAACTTTGAATTTCGAAAGGTAAAATAAATAGACGGCACCATGGACCTGAGTGTCCCTGCACTTCCGTGCCGCTAATCCTCGTTCAAATGCGTACTTCATGGTTTTGTAATCCTCATTCAAATGCGTACTTCATGGTTTTGTTGAAATTTTAGAATTGACAGTATGGTGATGGAGACGGGCCTGTCTTATCACTTTCTCCAATGCACAATTTTGACCGTGTCATACTATGTATAAAAGGGACTGAGGTCGAGTGACTTGCTAATCACCAGTCACCATGAACAGTATGATAACTTGCCCCCCTTTTCCGCATGTCTGGTCAAGAATATGTGGATATATCGTGTGAACAGCACCCGAGATATAGGGTTCGGTCTATAGGAACTCCTCCATATCATTTTCGCTATAAGGATTCATGTACAGTGTCATATACAATATTTTTGTTACAGTGTTTGTTCTGGTATGTCCATCCTTCATCCAACGGCTGGCTTATCGTCAATTACGACGTGACTGGGTACTGGATCCCTGTCCGTATATAAGATACTTCATTCACAAATATAAGATGTTTTAATTTTTGTTTCCTGAATTCTATGTATATATTCACGTTTTAGTGTGAACATTCACTTTCTGCAATGCACAAATTCAAATGTGTCATCCTTTGTATAAAAGGTACCCCTTTTACAAATACAAGATGTTCATTTTTTTCTAAATTATTTGTATATATTAATGTTTTAATGTGTTTGTTCATTCATCGGACAGACAAATTGGTGGTGTACCGTTTCAGTTTAAGTGGCTCGGATGCGTGCACTTGGCCTCGTAAGTTAGTTGGGCTAGCGGCTGGTTGTCCGCTCTTTTCCCCCTTTTAATATTTTCTTTCTAATTTCACATTTGTTTTTAAAATTTCAATGTATTTTAAAAGGCCAACTTGCTTTATTCCTTTAGAATCATTTACAGTGGTTTGGGCATTTATTTAGAGCATTTTGATGAACAATTTTATGCCAATATTTTCTTAGCCTCGTTAAATATTCCATTTTATTCACTTCAATATCCAATTTAGTTTTTCTTGTTATTTGGATTGCACTCAATTTGCCTTTCTATCAACTTTAACTATTTAGTGGCCATCTATTTTGGGATTTATCTACTTCCTTGATATACCCCTTTAGGGTTTTTTAAGCTATGGTTCTATAATTTAGGGTTTTTGGAATCTAATTCCAACTAATAAATCATGCAAACATGTGGCTAAACTTTTTGGTTTTATAATGAATTCCCAAATGACAAATTTAGGGTTCTCGAATAATTACCAAGCTTTTGTTGTATCGCATTTCGCAAAATTCAAACAACTCTTACCTTAATTCTAGCTAAAAAAATCCAATCACAGTTATTTATAGAAAAATATTTTCTATGAATTTTTAAACATTCTAGATTTGGGAAAAAACTGGGTTGTGACAAATGCTCAGTTAACCCCTCCCAACCAAACATGAAGTCATCATGACCTAAGAGGAGGATTCATTAAAGGACTAGCAAAACAACCTAGAGATGTGGGGTTCGTTTTAAATACCAGCAACTTGCATCACAAAACCAAACCAAACATGAATAATCATCATGGCCAAGGAAGAATGAACTAGTGTCATTGGTATTACCCTATAATACGAAGATAAATATGAAAAATAAAACTTAAATAAGACCAATGTAATGAAGTTAAGAACGAATAAATTAGTGGCATTAGTATCGTACTTCGAGGAGAAACGAAACAAAACAAAAATAATAATATCATGAAGCCTTTTAAGAAAGAACGACTTGGTGGCATTGGTATTACCCTTTAAGAAGAAATATAATAAATATATAAATAAATAAAATAGTGACAAAATTTTCTCACAATTTACACAGAAATTGCACTTTTTTATATGGAAGAATAAGCATATAATAGTAGCATTTCAGAACAAAAGAATAGGAAAAGTATAGGATTGGAGTGACATGTCCATTTGAACCCTATAGGATTAGCAAGGAGTGTTTGATGACACATGAAAACAAAGGAATTATAACAATAGGTTGGAGTGCATGTTAAATATTCTTATGAAATGTAGTACAAAAGAATCCATAGGAAAAAATCCTATGAGATCCAATCCTATGAATCATAGGAGCAATGTAGGAAAAATTCTTAAGGATCTCAAATCTCCAAAACCCCTATAAAATTCCTTTGAAAATAGGAGCCCTAAGAAGGAATGAAGTAGTGGTATTGGTATTACCAAAAAAGAAGATAGAAACTACACATAAAAGTGAAGATATATAATTAATCAGTGGCATTAGTATTACCCTAGAAAAAAGTAAAAAACAAAATAAGCGAATAATAATAACATTTGCTCAAAATTTAATGATAAATTATGTTTTGTTATAATATGAAGCATAAGCATATAATAGTGGGCTATAAAAGTTCCCTAAGAAGGATTGAATTAGTGGCAATGCTATTACCCATAAAAAAGAAAGAAAAAGAAAAGAAAAATAAATAAAGAACTAAATAGGTAGAATGAATTAGTTTCATTGGTATTATTTCCTTTTGATAAAGAATAAAATAAGAAGAAATTAAAAATACTTGCACATAACTTTGCACTTTTTCAATATGTAGTAAGAAATAAACATATAGTGGTTCACATTTCACACTAGTATAATTTATACACATGTTATATTGTATTTGTAATAAAAAGAAACATCCAATAAATACCCGTAAAATGACTAAGAAATAAAAAAGGGAATAAAAGGCAAACCGACAGAAAAATAGGAAGCGCTGCCGACCTATAAACATGCAATACGAATTGAGCTTCAGCCGAGTAAAAAATCGACTAACTCAAACAATGGTCAATCAAAGTTTATCTCCCAAATACGATAACGACCACAATAGGAAAAAAGGGAGCAAGAATCTCGAAGCAGAAATCAACAGACCAAAAAATTGATTGAAGTCCGAAATTATATTTCATGCAACTAACATATAGCTAAATTGCATTTGTAAAGTCTATATAGTCCATTCTTGTATCATATGGCTAGGATTGTATGCATAATGCTTGCTGTGAGGAGGGAGGGGCGAGTGAGAGGAGTCCAATGCGCGACCCCTCGTCCGCCCTAGTTTGTTTGGGTTGAAATGGATAAATGTTGTGGCCAAACGCATGAGAGAAAACCAAAAATATGTCTGACTCGTGTCCGCTTTGATCCTAATCTAACAGAATTTTGGGTCAGATTTGCGTCCAAACGGACACTAGATGGACACAAGCATTGTCTCGTCGTCCGCCGCAAGCCCCACATGTCGGTCGTGCATCTGTTTCCCACCAGCCCCATTCAATCCACACAGGCGAGCAGGCCTGCATGTCAGCCTCCCAACTAACCACAGATGCGTCCTTTCTTATGTCGAAGCCGTGGACCGACCAATCCACTTGCGAGTGGCATCCACACTCTTCCACTGCTCCCTCCCTCCCCAACGAGTTGAACCATAGTGCCACCCCGCCCTTTCTCCTTGCTCTTCGCCGGTCGTCGGTATTTGGATGTGGAAGAGAATCCCCTAATAAGGGGAAGTACGACCATGAAGGGGGGTCATGATACATTGTTTTTATTTTTCCATACTATCATATTATCAATCTTGGATACTTTATATGCTATTTTATATCATTTTTGGGAATTAACCTATTAACCTAGTGCCAGTTGTTGTTTTCTGCTTGTTTTTGGTTTTCTAGGAAATCAGTACCAAACGAAGTCCAAACGCTATAAAACTTTTTCATGATTTTTTCTGGACAAAAGAGACCCTAGAAGCTTCGAAAGGATACCAGACGACAGACAAGGAGATGACAAGGCAACAGGGCACGCCCAAGGGGGGGGGAAGGCGTGCCCCGAGGCCTTGTGGGCCCCTCGTGGCTCCATCTGACCCATTTCCACCTCCATAAATTCTTTATTATCGGGAAACCAACAGAGACCCTCCCGAAACACTTTTTTTTGCCACAACAAGTCTCTATTTCATCGTGATCCCATCTCGAGACCTTTTTCGGTGCCCCATCGGAGGGGGAATTGACCACGGAGGCCATCTACATCAACCTTGGTGCCTCCATTATGATGTGTGAGTAGTCCACCACAGACCTACAGATCCATAGCTAGTACCTAGATGACTTCTTCTCTCGTTGATATTCAGTACAAAGTTCAGCGTGATTCCTGCGGTGATTTATCTGATGTAATCCTCTTCTGCAATGTGTTTGTTGGGATCCGATGAATTATGGGTTTATGATCAGATTATTCATGAATAGAATATGTTGAGTCTTCTCTGAATTCGTTTATGCATGATTGTTATAGCTTCATATTTCTCCGCGGTCTATCGGTTTGGATTGGCCAACTAATTGATTTATCTTCGGTGAGAGTGGTGCGTTGTGATGGGTTCAATCTTGCGGTGTTCACTCCCAGTGACAATAAGGAACATGAAATATATTTGTATTGTTGCCATTAAGGATAAAATGATGGGGTCTAAACATATTGCTTGTCTTACTTTGTTTACATCATGTCATCTTTCTCCAAGCATTACTCTGTTTCATACTTAATACTCCAGATGCATGCTGGATAATGGTCGATGAGTGGAGTAATAGTAGTTGATGTAGGAAGGATCCGGTCTACTTATTCATGGATGTGATGCCTACATACATGATTATTTCTGTGAATAACATGTCATAACTATGCGCAATTATGTCAATTTCCCAATAGTAATTTGTTTACCCATCGTGTGCTCTGTTCAAGAGAGAAGCCTCTACGAAAACTATTGCCCCCGGGTCTACTTAAATATATTTACTAAAACTCAATTTACCTTGCCCCAATTTATTTAGTTTTATATTTATCCTATCTATCTATCAATATTTAATCCTTGCAAGTAACGAGTTCAAGGGGCTTGACAACCCTCTTGCCCACGTTGGGTGCAAGTGTTTGGTTCTATGTGTGTAGGTATTGTCGAAGGGGGTTTGTGTGATTCTCCTATCGGTTCAATAATCTTGGTTCTCACTAAGAGGAATACTATCTCTACTGTGCCACTTCTCCCCTCCACTTCGGGAAAAATCCCAACGAAGTTTATAAGTAGAGGAAGAATTTCTCGCGCCGTTGCCGGGGAGACATCATCAAGTTCTTGTCAGGTTCCTTCACACAAATTATCAATCACTTGTTCTACTTTTGGTTTTCTTTTATATTTGCTTGCTTAAAAATACCAAAAACACACAAATATTTATTTTTGCAAGTTTACTTGTTTTGCCGGTTACAATGTCCGGACCACCTATTAATATTTCTCCGGATTTTGAAGTACTCTACCTTAAATAAAATAGGGGGAGAATATGAAAGATGCATGGTACCATCTAATAGAGTCTCGCCATAATGCTACTATAAAAAATGATATGAAGATCCTCCTTCGTAACTTTTATGTAGGACTTGGTATGTCCAATAGGCAAATTATAGGCTTTGCCTCTAAAGGAAATTTTATCGGGATCAATTCTAGTGTTGCCTACGAGATAATATAAGGGATGGTAGGAAATCCCCTATTACCTCAAAAATCTCCTTTTACACGTGAAGGGATTGAAATATTAGAAATCTAGGGGATCTGCAAAAAATCTAAGTGCAATACAAAAGTTAACGAACCTATCAAAAGGTTAGGCTCTAAGCTTCATTGCACAAATTCTTTCCTCATTACTTCTAATAAAAGACTTGAGTCCCTAGAGAAATTGGTGACTTCACTTTGAGAGGTTATGGGTAAATGTAAGGAACCTCTGGGATCTAAAAAGGGCCCTGCTAAGGTAGCCAAAGTGGACGATAAGGATGACAACACTTCATACTATGCATTATGCCTAACTAGGGGCATGAAACTATAACGCTTGTTGGGAGGCAGCCCAATAGTCATCTGAATGTATTTGTTTTACTTTCTGTTTTTGTGTGTTGATATGATTATTGCTACTTTCATGATTATTTTTTATGTTTTAATCAGTGTTTGTGCCGAGTAAAGCCTTTGGGATGATTTGGAAGGTAGTAGAATTGATCTTGTGCAAAAACAAAATTTAGTCGACCGTAGTTTTTATATGAATTTCTTTACACAATATTGGTATAGAAATTTCCTAGGCTGTCCTGGTTTTTTCAGCTTTTTCGGAGTTACAAAAGTATGGTTTTAGTGTTGATCACTACATATTGTTCTGTTTTAGTCAAATTCTGTTTTTTGCTTGCATAATTTGCTTGTTTTGATGATGGTATGGATTATATCAGGGGGAATAAGTCATGGAGAAGTTATAATATAGTACCTTATGCAATAATTAAATTTAAATAAGTTTATAACATTACCTAAAGTTTATGATTTACCTATTGTACTAACGGATCTCACGAGGTTTTCGTTGAGTTTTGTGTGCTCAAGTTTTCAAGTTTTGGGTGAGGCAACGTTGATGAAGGGATTGTTGGGGAACATTGCATGGGAAACAATAATTTTCCTATGCACATGCAATATCTATCCATGGTGATGAGCATCTACAAGAGGGAGAGTGGATCTACGTACCCTTGTAGATCGCTAAGCGGGAAGCGTTAAGAAACGCGGTTGGTGTAGTCGAACGTCTTCACGATCCAAATCGCCGAGCGTCCCGCGATCTCATCACGATCCGTCGCGCGATACAATAACGATCCGTCCCGCGAACTCATCATGATCTGTCCCGCGATCTCGTCGCGATCCATCCCACGAACTCATCACGACCCGTCCCGCGATCTCGTTGCGATCCGTCCCGATCTAGCGCCGAACGGACGGCACCTCCGCGTTCAACACACATGCAGCTTGATGACGATCGCCACCGTCTTGATCCAGCAAGAGGAAGTGGAGAGGAGGAAGAGTTCACCGGCAGCGTGACGGCGCTCCGGCGGTGGTGGTGGAGCAATTTCGGCAGGGCTTCGCCTAAGCACTGTGGAAATCCGATCTAGAGGAGCACCGGTGGAACGGGTAGCACGTGGCCGTAAAATCAAGTGCAAAACACCCAATACCACCAGTATATATAAGAGGGAGGGAGGAGCAGGGCTGGCGCACCAAGTCTGCCCTTGCGCAAGGAGGAGAGGAGGAATCCTTCTCCAATCCTAGTAGGACTAGGATTCCTCCTTTCCAACTTGGAATCTCTTTCCACCTTGCGTTTTTTCTTTCTCTTTCAACTCCAGCCGTATGGGCCTCTTAGAGGACTTCCACCAGCCCACTAAGGGCCGGTTTCCACCCTCCCACAGCCCATGTAGCCTCTTGGGTCGAAATACCTCTCCCGATGGTCCCCGGTACACTACCGGCACTCCCGGTACACTACCGATGAGCCCAAAACTTTTCCGGCGACCAAAATAGGACTTCCTATATATGAATCGTTACCTCCAGACCATTCCGGAGCTCCTTGTGATGTCTGGAATCTCATCCGGGACTCCAAACAACCTTCGGTCACCACCATGCATAACTCTATACTACCGAAACGTCACCGAACCTTAAGTGTGCAGACCCCGCGGGTTCGAGAACCATGTAGACATGACCGAGACACCTCTATGGTCAATGACCAATAGCGGGACCTGGATGCCCATATTGGTTCCTACATATTCTACGAAGATCTCTATCGGTCGAACCTCTACGTCAATGATTCAGTTAATCCCGTATGATGTTCCCTTTGTTCTTCGGTATGTTACTTGCCCGAGGTTCGATCGTCGGTATCTCCATACCTAGTTCAACCTCGTTACTGGCAAGTCTCTTTACTCTTTCCGTAATACAAGATCCCGTGACTAACACTTAGTCACTTGCTTGCAAGGCTTGTTGTGATGTTTTATTACCGAGTGGGCCCTGAGATACCTCTCCATCACACGGAGTAACAAATCCCAGTCTTGATCCATGCCAACTCAACAGACACCCTCAGAGATACCTGTAGAGTACCTTTATAGTCACCCAGTTACATTGCGACGTTTGATACACACAAGGCACTCCTCCGATGTCTGTGAGTTGCATGATCTCATGGTCATAGGAACATATACTTGACATGCAAAAAACAGTAGCAATAAACTGACACGATCATATGCTACGTTTGTAGTTTGGGTCTTGTCCATCACACCATTCTCCTAATGATGTGATCCTGTTATCAAACGACATATCATGTCCATGTGTAGGAAACCTTAACCATCTTTGATCAACGAGCTAGTTCATTAGAGGCATACTAGGGACATGGTTTTGTCTATGTATCCACACATGCATCTAAGTCTCCGATCAATACAATTATAGCATGGATAATAAACGATTATCATGAACAAAGAAATATGATAATAACTAATTTATTATTGCCTCTAGGGCATATTTCCAACAGTCTCCCACTTGCACTAGAGTCAGTAATCTAGTTCACATCACCATGTGATTCGCATTGTTATGAATCTAACACCCAATGAGTTCTGGGGCTCGATCATGCTTTGCATGTGAGAGAGGTCTTATAGTCAACGGGTCTGCGACATTCAGATCCGTGTGTACTTTGCAAATCTCTATGTCAAACCGTAAACACTGCTACCACACTCCACTTGGTACTATTCCAAATGGCTGCTCCACTATATGTATCCAGATTGCTACTACGGGTTATCCAGATTGGTGTTAAAGCTTGCATCGACGTAACTCTTTACGATGAACTCTTTATCACCTCCATAATCGAGAAACATCTCCTTAGTCTTTTAGTTACTAAGGATAATCTTGACCGTTGTCTAATGATCCACTCCTGGATCACTCTTGTACCCCTTGATGGACTCATGGCAAGGCACACACAAGTGTGGTACACAACATGGCATACTATAGAGAGCCTATGGCTAAGGCATAGGGGACGACATTCGTCCTTTCTCTTTCTTCTGCCATATTCGAGCTTTGAGTCTCATTCAACTTCACACCTTACAAAGCAGGCAAGAACACTTCTCTCTGACTAATCCATTTTGAACTCTTTCAAAATCTTGTCAAGGTATGTACTCATTGAAAGTCTTATCAAACATCTTGATCTATCTTTATTGATCTTGATGCTCAACAATTAGGTAGCTTTATCCAGGACTTCCTCTAAAAAACTCTTTTCAAACAACCGTTTATGCTCTCCAGAAATTCTACATCATTTCTGAATAGCAATATGTCATCCACATATACTTATCAGAAACTCTATAGTGCTCCCACTCACTTTATTGCAAATACAAGTTTCTCGTAAACTTTGTATAGACTCAAAAACTTTGATCACCTCATCAAAGTGTATATTCCAACTTCGAGATGCTTGCTTCAGTTCATAGAAGAATCGCTAAAGCTTGCACACCTTTTAGCATCCTTAGGACTGACAAAACCTTCTGGTTGTATCTCATACAACCTTTCGTTAAGGAAGTAAACGATGTTTTGGCATCCATGTGCCAGATTTCATAATTGAAAAATGCAGCAACTGCTAACGTAATTCCAACAGACTTTAGCATCGCTACGAGTGAGAAAGTCTCATCGTAGTCAACTCCTTGAACTTGTCATAAACATCTTTACAACAAGTCGAGCTTTACAAATGGTGACATTTACCATGAGCGTCTGTCTTCCTTTTAAACATCCATTTGTACTCAACGACCTGCCGTCCAACGAGCAAGTCTACCAAAGTCTATACTTGGTTTTCATACATGGATGCTTTCTCGGATTTCATGGCCTCTAACCATTTGTCGGAATCCGGGCCCATCATCGCTTCTGCATAGCTCGTAGGTTCATCGTTGTCCAACAACATGACCTCCAAGACAGGGTTGTCGTACTGCTCAGGAGCAGTACACGTCCTTGTCGACCTACGAGGTTCGATAGTAACTTGATCCGAAGCTTCATGATCATCATCATTAACTTCCTCTTCAACTAACGGAGGCTTCATAGAAACATCTTCCTGCGCTGCGCTACTCTCTGGTTGAACAAAAGTTCAACAACCTCATCAAGTTCTATCTTCCTCCCACTCAATTCTTTTGAGAGAAACTCTTTCTCGAGAAAGGACCCAGTTTTAGCAACAAACATTTTATGCTTGGATCTGAGATAGAAGGTTTATCCAACTGTCTTTAGGGTATTCTATGAAGATGCATTTGTCCGCTTTGGGTTCGAGCTCATTTGGTGAAAACCTTTTTCACATAAGTGCTGCAGCCCCAAACATTAAGAAATGAAAGCTTTAGGTTTCTATCAAACCATAATTCACACGGTGTCATCTCAACGGATTTAGATTGTGCCCTATCTAAAGTGAATGTAGTTGTCTCTAATGCATAACCCCAAAACGATAGTGGTAAAAGGATAAGAGACATCATAATTCGCACCATATCCAATAGAGCACGACTATGACGTTCGGACACACCATCACACTATGGTGTTCCAGGTGGCATGAGTTGTGAAACAACTTTCACATTATCTTAAGTTGTATACCAAACTCGTAACTCAGATATTCACCTCCATGATCATATCGCGGACATTTTATCTTCTTGTCATGATGATCTTAAACTTCACTCTGAATTTGCTTGAACTTTTTCAAATGATCCAGACTTGTGTTTCATTAATTAAATATACACTATTATCTACTCAAATCATCAGTGAAGGTAAGATGATAACAATATCCACCGCATGCTACAAGACTCATTGGATTGCATACATCAACATGTATCATTCCCAATAAATCACTTGCCCGCTCCATCAAACCAGAAAACGGGGTCCTTAGTCATCTTGCCCAAGAGGCATGGTTCGCATGTCTCAATCGATTCGAAATCGAATGAGTCCAAAGATCCATCAGCATGGAGTTTCTTCATGCGCTTTATACCAATATGACATTTAGCGGCAGTGCCACAAGTATGTGGTACTATCATTATCAACTTTGTATCTTTTGGCATCAATGTTATGAACGTGTGTATTACTACGATCAAGATTCAACAAACCATTCTCACTGGGTGCATGACCATTGAAGGTATTATTCATGTAAACAGAATAACCATTATTCTTTAACTTAAATGAATAACCGTGTTGTAATAAACATGATCTAATCATGTTCATACTCAACGCAATTCACCAAATAACATTTATTTTGGTTTGTCACTAATCCCGAAGGTAGAGAGAGCATGCGATGTTGATCACATCAACCTTGGAAACATTTCCAACACACATCGTCACCTCACCCTTAGCTAGTGCTCCGTTTATTCCGTAGCTTTTATTTCGAGTTACTAACATTTACCAACCGAACCGGTATCCAATACCCAGGTGCTACTAGGAGTACTAGCAAGGTACACATAAATAACACGTATATAAAATATACTTCTATCGGCGTTGCCAGCCTTTTTATCTACCAAGTATCTAGGGTTGTTCCGCTTCAGCGACCGCTCTCCTTATAATCGAATCACTTAGTCTTGGGTTTGGGTTAGACTTTGGGTTGCTTCACTGGAGCTGCAACTGAATTGTTATCCATGAAGTTTCCCTCCTTGCTCTTGCCCTTCTCGAAACTAGTGGTTTTGACTAACCATCAACACTTGACGCTCCTTCTCGATTTCTACCTTCGCGGTGTCAAACATCGCGAAAAGCTCAGGGATCATTATTTCTATCCCTGGCGTTTTATAGTTCATCACCAAGTTCTAGTAGCTTAGTGACAGTGACTTGGAGAACTATATCAATCACTATCCTATCTGGAAGATCAACTCCCACTCGATTCAAGCGATTGTAGCACCCAGACAATCTGAGCACATGCTCAACGATTGAGCTATTCTCCTTCATCTTGTAGGCAAAGAATCTTGTTGGAGATCTCATATCTCGCAACACGGGCATGAGCCTGAGATCCTAATTTCAGATCTTAGAACATCTCATATGTTCCGTGACGTTCAAAATGTTTCGGACCCTCAATTCTAAGCCGTAATGCATGACGCACTAAACGATCAAGTAGTCATCAGAACGTGCCTGTGAGATGTTCACAACATCTACAAACAACGCTAGAGGGGTTGGCGCACCAAGCGGTGCATTAAGGACATAAGCCTTCTGTGCAGCAACGAGGACAATCCTCAGATCACGGACCCAGTCCGCAATATTGCTACCATCATCTTTCAACTCTATTTCTCTAGGAACATATAAAAATTCAAGGGAGCTACAACGTGAGCTAGTAATCTACAACATAATTTTGCAAAGTCACTACTGACTATGTTCATGATAATGAGTTTAGTTAATCATATTACTTAAGAACTCCCACTCAAATTGGCATCCCTTCGGTCATTCGAGTGATCCATGATCCAAATTCACCAACTCAAGTCCGATCATCACGTGAGTTGAGGTGGTTTCAATGGTGAACATTATTATGTTGATCATATCTACTATATGACTCATGTTCGACCTTTCGGTCTCTTGTGTTCCGAGGCCATGTCTGTAGATGCTAGGCTCATCAAGTTTAACCCGAGTGTTCTACACGTGCAACACTGGCTTGCACCCATTGTATGTGAACGTAGAGTCTATCACACCCGACCATCACGTGCTGTCGCAACACGACGAACTTTCGCAACGGCGCACACTCGGGGAGAACACAATTTATCTTGAAATTAAGTGAGGGATCACCTTATAATGCTACCGTCGTCCTAAGCAAAACAAGGTGCATAAAAGAATTAACATCACATGCAAATCATAAGTGACATGATATGGCCATGAACTTATGCTTTTGATCTCCATCTTGAAAGCACCGGCATGATCTCCATCGTCACCGGCAAGACACCATGATCTCCATCAACGTGTTGCCATCGGGGTTGTCACGCCCAACATGCTTCTACTACTATTGCTACCGTTTAGCGATAAATTAAAGCATTACATTGCGCTTAATGATTTACACGCTGGTCATACAATAATTAAAGACAACCCTATGGCTCCTGCCGGTTGCCGTACTCATCGACATGCAAGTCGTGATAATCTATACATCACATGATCATCTCATACATCACATATATCACATCACAACATACCCTGCAAAAACAAGTTAGACGTCCTCTAATTGTTGTTGCATGTTTTACGTGGCTGTTATGGGTATCTAGCACGAACAATACTCATCTACGCAAAAACCACGACGGTGATAGACTAGTTGCTTTTCAACCTTCTCAAGGACCGCCTTTGTCGAATCCGATCCAACTAAAGTGACAGAAACTGGCACCCGCGAGCCGTCTATGCAACAAGTTGCGGTCGAGGGAACCGGTCTCTCGTAAGCATACGAGTAATGTTGGTCCGGGCCGCTTCATCTCACAATACCGCTAAACCAAAATCTGACCAAGGGAGGAAGCAATCTAAGCATTAATGCCCACAAACCTTTTGTGTTCTACTCGGATCTCATCTACACATAGACCTAGCTCATGATGCCACTGTTAGGGAACGTTGCATGAGAAACAAAAAATTTCCTATGCACACGCAAGATCTATCCATGGTGATGAGCATCTACGAGAGGGAGAGTGGATCTACGTACCCTTGTAGATCGCTAAGCGGGAAGCGTTAAGAAACGCGGTTAGTGTAGTCGAACGTATTTGCGATCCAAATTGTCGAGCGTCCCGCGATCTCATCACGATCCATCCCACGATCTAATCACGATCCGTCCCGCAAACTCATCATGATCCATCCCGCGATCTTGTCGCGATCCGTCCCGCGAACTCATCACGATCCGTCCCGTGATCTCGTCGCGATCCGTCCCGATCTAGCGCCGAACGATCTCCACCGTCTTGATCCAGCAACAGGAAGTGGAGAGGAGGAAGAGTTCACCAGTAGCGTGACGGCGCTCCGGCGATGGTGGTGGAGCAATTCCGGCAGGGCTTCGCCTAAGCACTTCGGAAATCCGATCTAGAGGAGCACCGGTGGAACGGGTAGCACATGGCCGTAAAATCAAGTGCAAAACACCTAATACCACCAGTATATATAAGAGGGAGGGAGGAGGAGGGATGGCGCACCAAGGCTGCCCTTGCGCAAGGAGGAGAGGAGGAATCCTCCTCCAATCCTAGTAGGACTAGGATTTCTCCTTTCCTACTTGGAATCTCTTTCCACCTTGGGTGTTTTTCTTTCTCTTTTAACTCCGGCCGCATGGGACTCTTAGAGGACTTCCACCAGCCCACTAAGGGCTGGTTTCCACCCTCCCACAGCCCATGTAGCCTCTTGGGTCGAAATACCTCTCCCGATGGTCCCCGGTACACTACCGGCACTCCCGGTACACTACCGATGAGCCCGAAACTTTTCCGGCGACCAGTAGGACTTCCTATATATGAATATTTACCTCCGTACCATTCCGGAGCTCCTCGTGACATCTGGGATATCATCCAGGACTCCGAACAACCTTCGGTCACCACCATGCATAACTCTATACTACCGAAACGTCACCGAACCTTAAGTGTGCAGACCCTGCGGGTTCGAGAACTATGTAGACATGACCGAGACACCTCTACGGTCAATAACCAATAGCGGGACCTAGATGCCCATATTGGTTCCCACATATTCTAAGAAGATCTTTATCGGTCGAACCTCTATGTTAAGGATTCAGTTAATCCCGTATGATGTTCCCTTTGTTCTTCGGTATGTTACTTGCTCGAGATTCGATCGTTGGTATCTCCATACCTAGTTCAACCTTGTTACTGGCAAGTCTCTTTACTCATTCCGTAATACAAGATCCTGTGAGTAACACTTAGTCACATTGCTTGCAAGGCTTGTTGTGATGTTGTATTACCGAGTGGGCCCTGAGATACCTCTCCGTCACACGGAGTAACAAATCCCAGTCTTGATCCATGCCAACTCAACAGACACCCTTGGAGATACCTGTAGAGTACCTTTATAGTCACCTAGTTACGTTGCAACGTTTGATACACACAAGGCACTCCTCCGATGTCCGTGAGTTGCATGATCTCATGGTCATAGGAATATATACTTGACATGCAGAAAACAGTAGCAATAAACTGACACGATCATATGCTATGTTTGTAGTTTGGGTCTTGTCCATCACACCATTCTCCTAATGATGTGATCCCGTTATCAAATGACATCTCATGTCCATGTCTAGGAAACCTTAACCATCTTTGATCAACGAGCTAGTTCATTAGAGGCATACTAGGGACATGGTTTTGTCTATGTATCCACACATGCATCTAAGTCTCCGATCAATACAATTATAGCATGGATAATAAATGATTATCATGAACAAGGAAATATGATAATAACTAA
Organism: Hordeum marinum; assembly: GCA_022496015.1. Taxonomy (NCBI): domain Eukaryota; kingdom Viridiplantae; phylum Streptophyta; class Magnoliopsida; order Poales; family Poaceae; genus Hordeum; species Hordeum marinum. The sequence continues at coordinate 121,510,425 of CM039673.1, read as the reverse complement.
TTTATTATTGCCTCTAGGGCATATTTCCAACATGAATAAGGAGTGGCAAGAACCTAAGGTTAGGGAAAGTAATATTCAAGGAAGACTCAAGTGTCTAAGCTTGGGATGCCCGAGAAGGCATGCCCTCTTTCGTCTCCTTTCTATCGGTATGTCACTTGGAGCTATATTTTTATTCATCACATGATATGTGTTTTGGTTGGAGCATCGTGTATTATAGTTTGCTTTTTTTGTTTGCCACAATCATTGTTTGCTAGACACACTGATTTGAGAGAGACACATGTTCATCACAATTTATTAGAATACTCTATATGCTTCACTTATATCTTTTGATCTCTGCAATTGCTATAGTGCTCCACTTATATCTTTTAGAGCACAACGGTGTTCAGAATTTAGAGAAATATTTGAAATCTCATGCTTCACCTAAATATTTTTGAGAGTCTATGAAATAGTAATGGCAATATGCACGTGTTATAGGACTAGACCAAAAAGGATAGGTATTCAAGAGGGATATAATAAAAACTTTCATCTAGCTCACCAAAAAGAGACGAGTGGTTAATTATATTGATGTAATAATATGAAAGGACATGAGTACATGATCATTTATTAGTAGAAATATCGATATTAAAGCATGTTACTTGTTACTCATCTAAATATTGGTTATGTGTGAGCGTTCTTATGTTTGACTGAAATCCTATCATGTTGTTCGGGTCAGAGGCGCGCGATGGTTAACTACCAACCTCCTCCTGATACTTGTGATATGAGTTGGGTTTTCGTGAAGAGCAATGAGTAATTGCATCATAATACAGGTAAGTATTTCCCTTAGTTATGAAACCAAGGTTTATCGAACCAATATGAATATCAATCCACAACCATCTTCAACGGTTGCACACAAAAGAGCAAACAACTTGCACCCAACGCGGGCAAGAGGTTTTTCAATCCCCTTGATCTCCTTATTTCCAAGCAAATGAAGTGTGTAGATAATAGTAGATAATTATAAATTGCAAAATAAAATAAAAGGTAAATAAGAACAATCAATGTATTGATAAGTTTGTAAATATATAAGTGAATAGACCCGGGGCCATAGTTTTCCCTAGCGCCATCTCTCATGAAAGTAGGCATACGTTGGGTAAACAAATTACTGTTGGGCAATTGATAGAAAAGCAGATAGTTATGCGATGTTCATGACAATGATCATGTGTATAGGCATCACGTCCAAGATAAATAGGCTGACTCCTGCCTCCACGTATTACTATTACTCCACTTCAAGAGCATTTCTATGCTTGCCTCTCTATATATTAAGTTCATGACAAATAGAGGAATGTATGGAGAATGATGACATAATGTAGACAAAGTAAACTCAAATAATTTGAATAAACCCCATCATTTTATCCTTAGTGGCAACAACACAAAGACGTGACTTGTCCCCTTCTGTCATTGTGATATAGACCCACAATTCATCGGATCCCAACAAGCGCACCATACAAAGAATTTCATCTGATGGATCAAAGCGAAGATGCAATGATCATTATATCGAAGATCAAAAGAGAGAGAGAGCCATCTAGGTACTAACTACGAACCTGTAGGTCTATGGTGAACTACTCAGACATCATCATGAGGGCAGCAAGGTTGATGAAGAGGCCCTCCGTGATCGATCCCCCCCTCTAACAGGGTGCCAGAACGAAGGTCTAGATGGGATCACGGTGGAACACAGACTTTCGGCGGCGGAAAAAGTATATTGTGATGCCCCTGAGGTTTTTTGGAATATATGTGAATTTATAGGCCAAAGAACGGGGTCAGGAGGGTCGCCAGGGAGGTGCAGGCCATTAGGGCACGACCACCCCCTAGACGCGTCTCGTTGGCTTGTGGCCCCCTCGTGCAACCTCTAGTCTTCTCTCGAAGCTTCCAAGTATTCTTTTGGTCTAGAAAAAATCATAAAAAAGTTTCGGGTCAATTGAAGTTCGTTTGGTACCGTAAACCTGAAAAGTAAAAAACACGCAGAAAACAGTAGCTGGCACTAGGCACTGGGTCAATTGGTTGGTGCTCAAACATAATATAAATTGGTAAATTATTACTCAAAAATTATCCTAGAATGATAATATAATAGCATGGAACAATCAAAAATTGTAGATACGTTGGAGACGTATCAAGCATCCCCAAGCTTAATTGATGCTCTTCCTCAAGTAGGTAAATGATAAAAACAAAGTTTTTTTATGTGACATGCTACTCAATATGTAATCTTTTGCATGTATGCTCATTTAGAAATGATGAATTAACAAACATTAGCATAGTAATACTTATAAGCATAAGCAACAAATTCATCAATCTTTCAAAGTATATGATCCTCAATGAATCTTTACCCCCGTTCATCTAATTATATTAGAAAGGCATGGCTCCATCTTCACCACATTAATACAAATGTCAAGCACCACAGTGTCCCAGTCAAGTAATTGGATCGTTCTTTTTCAGTATGCATCAACTTTTATTCTTCACGCAATACATGAGCGTGAACCATGGACATAGCATACGGGTGTAATAGAATATGGTGGTAGATATCAAAGGGGTAAAAAGTGGAGAATGTAATCTCACATGAATTAGGCATACCGACGGGCTATGAAGATGCACATCGATAGATGTCAATGCAAGGAGTAGGGATTGCCATGCAAATTATGCGCTAGAGCTATAAGTGTATGAAAGCTCAACTAAAGCGAAGTGGGGTGTGCATCCAACTTGCTAGCTCATGAAGACCTCGGGCATTTGAGGAAGCCCGTCATCGGAATATACAAGCCAAGTTTATAATAATGAAAAAGCGATTCCCACTAGCACATGAAAATGTCATAACATGAGACTCTATATATATGAAAAACAAGGTGCCACTTTGAGGCACAAGTGTGGTAAAGGATAGTAGCAAAGTCCCTTCTCTCATTTTATCTCTTTTATTTTTATTTTTTATATATGGTGGGCTCATTTCCCCCCCCCCCATTTTTATTTCATCACTGGGACAATGCTCTAATAATGATGATCTTCACACTTTTATTTACTTACAACTCAATATGAAAACTCGATATGAAGAACTATGGAACAATATGACTTAATACGAATGCCTCTGGCAGTGTACCAGGATGTGCAATGATCTAGCATGACATGTAAAAATATGACGAACGGTGGCTTTGCCACAAATACCATGTCAGCTCTATATGATGATGCAAAGCAATATGATGATGAACGAACTAGTCATATGATGTGACGATGGAATTTGCATGGCAATATATCTTAGAATGGCTATGGAAATGCCATAATAGGTAGGTATGGTGCCTGTTTTGAGGAAGATATAATGAGGCTTATGTGTGATAGAGCATATCATGTCATGCGATTTGGATGCACCGGGGAAGGTTGCGCCAATCCTCGAGGTGAAAATGGGCAAGGCACGGTGATGAAGAGGCTAGCAAAATATGAGGAGATGAGATTGTGTATGTCCATGGTTTCACATTAGTCATAAATAACTCATGTACTTATAGCAAAGTTTTATTAGTTTTACAACAAATCAAAGTACTACTCGCATGCCCCGAGAGAGGAGGTTGGTAGGAGTTAACCATCGCGTGCCTCCGACCCGAAACAACACTAGGATTTCAATGAGGAATAGAAATGCTCATACATCCTCACCATGCCTTTTTAATTTTTAGACTAACAAGAAGTTAACACCTCTTAATATTGATACTTCTACGTATCAACAATGATGCACTCACACATTTTCATATTACCACATCAATATCATTAACCCACAATTTCTCTTTTATGTGCTACATGATGGTTTTGATTATCACTCATTGAATACCTATTATTTTTGGACTAGTCTTATGGACCATGAAAATTACCGTCACTATTTGTTAAATCTCAAAGTAATATAAGTGAAGAACAATAGTGAATTATTTCTATAAAATCTATACGCCACTGTGCTCGAAAAGATATAAGTGAAGTACAAGAGCAACTGCTAAGCTCAAAAGATATAAGCGAAACACATAGAGTATTCTAACGAATTATGATGAAGGCGTGTCTCTCTCAAATAGGTGTGCCTAGAAAATGATTATTGTGACAAACAAAAAAGAAAAAGCAAAGAAAAGAAAACGACGCTCCAAGCATAACTCATATCATGTGACGAACAAAAATATAGCTCCAAGTGACATACCGATGGATTGAGACGGAAGCGGGCATTCCTTCTGGGGCATCCCCAAGATTATACACTTGGGTATTACTATAATATTACCTTGTAGTGCCTTGGTAATCCCCAAGCTTTGGCTCTTGCCGCTCCTTATTCCATTGTCCATTGTGATAACACCCAAAACTTGAAAACTTCAATCACACAAAACTAAACAAAACCTCATGAGATCCGTTAGTATAAGCAACATATAAAATACTTTAGGTAATATTATAAATTTATTAATATTTCATTATTTCATTATAGTTACTGTATTCTAACTTCTCCATGGCTTATACCCCCCGATACAATTTGTAGCATCATCAAAACAAGCAAACTATGCAAGCAAAAAACAGAATCTGTCTAAAACAGAACAATCTGTAATGATATGTAGAGAACCTACACTTATGTAATTCCAACAATTCTGAAAAATTAGGAAAACCTGAGGAATTTGGTTAGAAATAGTTTGTAATAAATTTAGATCAAAAAGATCTTCCAGTAAAATCATAGAAATTCTGCACTGGACGCTGAAGTTTCTATTTTTGCACTGTATCAATTGTACTCATCTTGTGAGTCACCCCAAAGGCTTTACTTGGAAAAAAACACTAATTAAAACATAAAAATACAATCATTACAGAGGAAATAATCATGTTATCACAGCAAGACATAAAGTAAAAACATAAAATAAAGATAACTATTGGGTTGCCTCCCAACAAGTGTTACTGTTTTATGCCCCTAGCTAGGCATAATGATTCCAATAATGCTCACATAAAAGTAAAGAATTGAAACACAATGGGAGTATCATGAAGCATATGAAAAGACTATTTAATTCTAATCCACTTCCTATGCATATAATTTTTTTGAGCAAACAATTTATGGGAGCAAGAATCAATTAGCATAGGAAGGCAAAACAAGCATAACTTCGAAACTTTGAACACATAGGAAGGGAACTTGATACTATTGCAATGCCTACATGCATATGTCCTCCGCCCCTCATAATAATTTTCATTAGAATCATGAAGGAATTCCACAATATAACTATCACATAAGGCATCCTTTTCATGATCCACAAGCATAGAAAATTGATTACTCTTCACATAAGCAAATTCCTTTTCATTCATGGTAGTGGGAGCAAACTCAACAAAATAACTATCATGTGACACTTTATTGGCATAACCAAATTGAAAATTAAAATAATGATAACAAGTTTCTAGCATTACTAATTATAGCATATGTATCATCACCACAATCATCATAAATAGGAGGCATGCAATCATCATAATAAATTTGCTCATCAAAACTCGGGGGACAAAAAATATCATCTTCATCCAACATAGCATCCCCAATCTTGTGGTTTTGCATATCATTAGCATCATTGATATTCAGAGAATTCATAATAACAACATTCTGTCCTGCTCATCATTAAAGGAACTCGCATTAAGCATTTTTATAAATTCTTACTCTAACGATTGAGCACAATTTTCCGAATCCTTATTTTCACGAAAGACATTGTAAAGAAGAACCATATGAGGCAACCTAAACTCCATTTTTTTTATTTCTATGAGACAAAGTAAATATAACATTAAATAAAAAGAAGAACAAGGAAATGGTAATTTGTGTGAAGTTACTTGATAGTTGGTGATGATATTTCCCGGCAACGACGCTAGAAATCCTTCCGAATACTTGTGATCTGCGTTGGGTTTTCCGTGAAGAGGAACGGGTAATTGCAGCACAATACGGGTAAGTATTTCCCTCAATTATGAAACCAGGGTTTATCGAACCAATAGGAATATCAGTTAACAACCGTCTTCAGCAGCTGCACACAAAAGAGCAAACATCTTACACCCAACATGGGCAAGAGGGTAGTCAATCCCGTTGATCTCGTTATTTGCAAGCAAGTGAAGTGTGTAGATAATAGTAGATAATTATAAATTGAAAAATAAAATAAAAGGTAAATAAGAACATCAAGGTATTGATAAGTTTGTAAATATATAAGTGAATAGGCCTGGGGGCCATAGTTTTCCCTAGCGGCATCTCTCATGAAAATAGGCATACGGTGGGTAAACAAATTACTGTTGGGCAATTGATAGGAAAGCGGATAGTTATGCGATGTTCACGACAATGATCATGTGTATATAGGCATCACGTCCAAGACAAATAGGCCGACTCCTGCCTGCACCTATTACTATTACTCCACTTCAAGAGCACTTCTATACTTGCATATCTATGTATTAAGTTCATGACAAACAGAGTAATGCATGGATAAAGATGACATGATGTAGACAAAGTAAACTCAATCAATATGAATAAAACCCATCATTTTATCTTTAGTGGCAAGAACACAAGGATGTAACTTGTCCCGTTCTGTCACTAGGATATAAAAACTCATCAGGTTGAACCCACTACAACACACCTCTCTCACTGAAGAAAAATCAAACTACTTGGCCAAAGCAAATCAATAGATCGGAGAGAATTACGAAACAATGATCATGAAATTAAGAATCATAATAATTTCATAGAAGACTCAAATACTTTTCATGAATAATCTGAACATAAACCCACAATTCATCGGATCCCAACAAACGCACCATACAAAAGAATTACATCCAATGGATCACAGGGAAGATGCGATGGTTGTTGTATTCAAGATCAAAAGAGAGAGAGAGTCATCTAGGTACTAACTACGGATCCGTAGGTCTGTGGTGAACTACTCACACTTCATCATGAGGGCAGCAAGGTTGATGAGGAGACCCTCCGTTTTTGATCCCCCCTTCGGCAAGGTGGCGGAACGGAGCTCCAGATGGGATCGCGGCGAAACAGAGACTTGCGGCGGCGGAAAAAGTATATCGTGATGCCCCTGAGGTTTTTTGGAATATATGTGAATTTATAGGCCAAAGGATGGTGTCAGGAGGGCCGCCAGGGAGGCACAAGCCATTAATGCGCGGGCACCCCCCTGGGCGCACCTTGTTGGCTTGTGGCCCCCTCGTGCAGCCTCCGGTCTTCTCCCGAAGCTTCCAGGTCTTCTTTTGGTCCAGAAAAAACATAAAAAAGTTTCGGTGCAATTGAACTTTGTTTGGTAGTGTAAACATGAAAAGTAAAAGCACGCAGAAAACTGCAACTGGCACTAGGCACTGGGTCAATAGGTTAGTGCTAGAAAATAATATAAATTGGTAAATTATTACTCAGAAAGTATCCTAGAATGATAATATAATAGCATGGAACAATAAAAAATTATAGATTTGTTGGAGACGAATCACCTCCCTAGGGGTATGCCGTAGTACTTTGCTTCCAGAGAGCTAATAGGCTTTGCAATAAGTATATGAGTTATTTAGGACTAAAGTGAATCCGTGGATATGCGCACTCTCACCTTTCCATAATTGCTAGCCTCTTCAGTACCATGTATTGCCCATTCTTGCCTCGAGGATCGGTGCAGCCTTCGCCGGTGCATCCAAACCCCATGATATGATACACTCTATCACACATAAGCCACCCTATATCTTCCTCAAAAAAAGCCACCAAACCTACATACCATGACATTTCCATAGCCATTTCTTGATATGTTGCCGTGGAACTTCCACCATTCCATCACACGACTTGTGTATTCATCACCATATTGCTTTAGATGATCATGTAGCTGACATAGTATTTGTGGAAAAGACACCGCTCATCATTATCTACATGTTACACTAGATCATTGCACATCCTGGTACACTACGAGTGGCATTCATATAGAGCCATCTTGTATAGTTTTTCATATAAGTAAATAAAAGTTCGATGATCATCATTATTAGAGTACTATCCCAATGAGGAATGGATGAAGGAGGCTATGATTTCCCCACAAGTCGGGATGAGATTCCAGATGAAAAATTAAATAAAAAGGCAGAAAATAAAAATAAAAATAAAGAAACAAATAAAAGAGAAAAAGGGAAAAAAGAGAAAGGTGAGAAGGGGCAGTGTTACTATGTCCTTTTCCACACTTGCGCTTAGAGGGATCACCATGTTCTTCATATAGAGAGTCTTCTAAGTTGTCATTTTCATATGTTAGTGGAATTTTTTCATTGTAGAACTTGAATCTTATATTCCTATGACGGGATTCCTCAAATGCCTGAGGTCTTCATGAGCAAGCAAGTTGGATGCACACCCACTTAGCTTCCATTGATATTTCATACACTTATAGCTCTAGTGCATCCATTGCATGACAATCCATGCTCCTCTCATTGATATCGGTTGATGGGCATCTTCATACCCATAGGTACGCCTAGTTGATGCGAGACTTCCTTTCCACTTTGACTCCTTTTGATATCTACCATCATACTCTATTTTATCCATGTGCTATATCCATGGTTCACGCTCATGTATTGAGTGAGGTTCAAAATGCTCAAATGCATTAGATGTACGATCCAATTGTCTGACTTGACACCAAGGTGCTCATGATTTACACTTATCGAGTGAAGACGAAGTCATGCCATGCTAATATGATAAAATGAGTAGGGAATAATGATACTCGTGATCTGCGTTGGGTTTTCCGTGAAGAGGAATGAGTTATCGCAGCACAAAGTGGGTACGTATTTCCCTCAGTTATGAAACCAAGGTTTATCAAACCAATAGGAACACCAATCCTCAGCCGTCTTCAACGGCTGCACACAGAAGAACAAACAACTTGCACCCAACGCCGGCAAGAGGGTCATCAATCCCCTTGATCTCGTTATTTGCAAGCAAGTGAGTTGTGTAGATAATTTAAAAGTGCAAAATAAAATAAAATAAAATAAATAACAGCAATGTAATGACAGTGTTTGTGAATATATAAGTGAATAGACCCAGAGGCCGTAGAGTTCTCTAGTGGCATCTCTCATAAGCATATCATTTGGTTGGTAAACAAACTACTGTTTGACAATTGCTAGAAAATCGAATAGTTATGCGATTTTCACGACAATGATCATGTGTATATAGGCATCACGTCCATAAGCAAATATTATGGCACCTACCTACGCCTATTACTATTACTCCACTCATCGACCGCTATCCACCATGCATCTAGAGTATTAAGTAAAATAGAGTAATGCTTGGAGAACATTGACATGACGTAGACAAAGTAAACACAATCAATATGAATAAAACCCATCATTTTATCCTTAGTAGCAGCAGCACAAAGACGCAACTTGTCCCCGTTTGTCACAAGGATATAGAAATTCGCCAGGTTGAACCTACTACAACACACCACTCCCATCGAAGAAATATCAATCTAGTTGGCCAAATCTCTCAATAGATAGGAGAGCATTACGAAGCTATGATGATCATACAAATAAGAATCATAGTATTCAGATTTGACTCAAATAGTTTTCATGAATAATCTGGACATAAACTCACAATTCGCTGGATCCCAACAAACACACCATACAAAGGGATTACATCAGATAGATCAAGGCAAAGATGCGATGAACATTGTACTGAAGATCGAGAGAGAGAGATTGCCATCTAGGTACTACCTACGGACCCGTAGGTCCGTGGTGAACTACTCACACATCATGGTCAAGGCAACAAGGTTGATGAGAAGGCCCTCCGTGATCGATTTCCCCTCCGTCAGGTTGCCGAAATGGAGGTGTAGATGGCCTCCCGTCGGAACAGAGACTTGCGGTGATAGAAAAAGTGTTTCGAGAGCACTCTCAGAGTTTTTAGGGTATTTGTGAATTTATAGGCCAGAGAGGGGCCTCGGGAGGCATCCGAGGGGGCCGCAAGCCATCAAGACACGCCCCCCTGGTGGTGCGCCCTGTTGTCTTGTGGGTCCCTCATGGCTCCTCCGGCCTCCCTCCAAAGCTTCCAAGTCATCTTTTGGTCCAGAAAAAATCATGAAAAAGTTTAGTGGAAATTGGACTTCATTTGCTAGTGTAAACTTGAAAAGCCAAAAACATGCAGAAAACAACAATTGGCACTGGGCACTGGATCAATAGGTTACTGCTAAAAAATATTATAAATTGGTAAATAAATACCCAAAAATTATCCTAGAATGATAATATATTAGCATGTAACAATAAAAATTATAGATACGTTGGAGACATATCAAATAACATCCTTGAAGGATCGTATATTTTGAATATGAATGATTATGCTTCTTATGTTTCTGTATATTATTATGTTGATATCAAGTAGTTAATTGTTGCTCAAGATCATACCTAAAAGAGATTACATGTTGGGTAGCATGTCACATCAAAAGATCATTTTTATCATTTACCTACTCGAGGACGAGCAGGAATTAAGCTTGAGGATGTTGATACATTTGTAACGTATTGATAATTTTTAATTGTTCCATGCTATTGTATTATGAATCTTGGATACTTTATATGAAATTATATGTTTTATATCATTTTTGGGAACTAACCTATTAACCGAGTGCCAAGTGTCGATTGCTGTTTTCTGCTTGTTTTTTGTTTTCCAGGAAATCTGTACCAAACGAAGTCCAAACGCTACGAAACATTTTGATGATTTTTTTTGAACAAAAGAGACCGTGGAACCTTTGGAAGGAGACAAGACGACAAACGAGGAGACGTCAAGGCAACATGGCGCGCCCAGGGGGATATGCATGCCCTCATGTCTTGTGGGCCCCTCGTGGCTCCGTCTAACCTAATTCCATCTTTATAATTTTTCTAAACTCGGGAAACCAATAGAGAGCCACCCGAAACACTTTTTCCACCGCCGCAAGTCTCTGTTCTGCATGATCCCATCTGGAGACATTATTCGGTGCCCTATCATACGGGGAATCGATCACAGATGCCATCTACATCAACCTTGCTACCTCCATGATAATCTGCGAGTATTCCATCGCAGACCCATGGGTCCATAGCAAGCACGGATCCATAGCAATCACCTAGATGGATTCTTCTCTCTCTTTGATCTTTAATGCAAAGTTCACCGCAATTCCCACGGTGATCTATCTGATGTAATCCTCTTTTGTAGTGTGTTTGTTGGGATCCGATGAATTGTGGGTTTATGATCAAATTATTCATGAATATATGTTGAGTCTTCTCTCAATTGTGGTATGCATGATTGTTATAGCTTTGTATTTCTCTCCAATCTATCAGTTTGGTTTGGCCAACTAGATTGATTTATCTTTGATGGGAGTGGTGCGCTGTGATGGGTTCAATCATGCGGTGCTCAACCCCAGTGACAATAAGGGACATGAAATGTATTTGTATTGTTGCCATTAAGGAAAAAACAACGAGGTCTGAACGTATTTCTTGTCTTACTTTGTCTACATGATGTCTTCTTGCTCCAAGCATTACTCTGTTTCATACTTAATACTCGAGATGCATGCTGGATAGCGGTCGATGAGTGGAGTAATAGTAGTAGATGCATGCATGAGTCGGTCTACTTGTTTATGGACGTGATGCCTATATACATGATCATTGTTGTGAATAACATGTCATGACAATGCGTTATTTTGTCGATTGCCCAACAGTAAAAAATTTACCCACCGTATGCTATGTTCAAGAGAGAAGCCTCTAGCAAAAACTATGGCCCTTGGGTCTACTTAAATATATTTACTAAAACTCAATTTACCTTTTTGTAATTTATTTACTTTTTCTTTATTTTTATATTTATCCTATCTATCTATCATATTTAATCCTTGCAATTAACGAGTTCAACGGGCTTGACAACCCTCTTGCCCGTGTTGGGTGCAAGTGTTTTGTTCTGTGTGTGTAGGTGCTGTCGAAGGGGGTTTGCGTGATTCTCCTATTGGTCTGATAACCTTGGTTCTCACTAAAGAGAATACTTATCTCTATTGTGCTGGATCCCCCTCCTCTTCGAGGAAAATACCAACGCATTTTACATGTAACAGGTCATATGCCTCGTCGGGGAGCACTGGCACCAACTCCACCTTGCCGCCCGCCTACTCCATTTCCCCTCGAGTGGCCCCATATGGATTTTAGTCATACATGGAGGTGGAGTTTTGCTGGCGGTACTGCGAGATGACTGATACGTCTCCAACGTATCTATAATTTTTGATTGTTCCATGCTATTATATTATCAATCTTGGATGTTTTACAATCATTTTATAGCAACTTTATATCATTTTTTGGGACTAACCTATTGACATAGTGCCAAGTGCCAATTGATATTTTTTTGCTTGTTTTTTTCCTTTGTAAAAAATCAGTACCAAACGAAGCTCAAACACCTTGAGACTTTTTGGAAATTTGTTTGGGCCAAAAGACATCCAGTGGGCCAAACAAGTACTAGAGATGAGGGCCGAGGTGAGCACAAGACACCAGGGCATGCCAAAGGCCCCAGACGTGCCCTGATGGGTTGTCCCCACCTCGGGACGTCTCTCCACCGCCTATCAGCTCTATAAATACCCAAACATTCAGAAAACCCTAGGGGACTCGACGAAACACAATTCCAGCTGCCGCAAGTTCCAGAACCGCGAGATCCAATCTAACACCATCACCAAGGGGTGCATCGTCTTCATGGGTGCCTCTCCGATGATGCATGAGTTGTCCACCATAGACCTAAGGTTCCATAGGTAGTAGCTAGATGGCTTATCTCTCTCTTTTGATTCTCAATACAATGGTCTCTTGGAGATCTATTTGATGTAATGACTTTTTGCATTGTGTTGGTTGGGATCCGATGAATTTTGAGTTCATGATCAATTTCTATCCATGAATGTTATTGGAGTCTTCTTTGATCTCTTATTGCATGATTACTTATAGCCTCATATTTGTTCTGCGAATCTTTGGTTTAGTTAGGCCAACTAGATCGATTTTTGTGCCATGGGAAGAGGTGCTTTGTGATGGGTTCGATCTTGCGGTGTCCTTTCCCATTGACAGAAGGGGCAGCAAGGCATGCATGTATCATTGCCATTAAGTATAAGAAGAAGGGGTATATTCCTACATTAATAGATATTGTCTACATCATGTAACCATTCTTATTGCATTACTCCATTTTTCCATGAACTTAATACACTAGATAGGTGCTGGATAGCGGTCAATGTGTGATAATCCCCAAGTGCAAGGAATCATCGTAGCAATTTCCAAAAGTGGAAGTGATAAGTATGGAGTGTAGAACCCACAAGGATCTAAAGGTAAGATCAATATTCTCACAAGTCCTATCTGCCACTGATACGACTCTACGTACACCGAACGTTTGCTTCCATCTAGAAACGAGAAATAAAACAACGTTGTGGGTATGAAGAGGATAGCTTTGCATGATAACGGAGAACTATATAAAATAGGTGATGTTAACATAAAGTTAGAATATATTACTATATATTGTATATAGCGAGTGTGGAATAATGATGGATCGGTGTGCGGAATTATCCTAGGAAATTGTTAACAAGATCGGTAATCATTATTGCAATTTTATACAAGGGAGAGGCATAAGCTAACATACTTTCTCTACTTGGGTCATATGCACTTATGATTGGAACTCTAGCAAGCATCCACAACTACTAAATATCATTAAGGTAAAACCCAACCATAGCATTAAAGCATCAAGTCCCCTTTATCCCATACGCAACAACCCCCTTACTCGGGTTTAAGCTTCTGTCACTCTAGCAACCCACTATAGGCGAATCATGAACGTATTGCAACACCCTACAGCGGGAATCCTTCACGTGTGCGTGGCATGAAGGCACAATAGGACAACACAAAAATAAACATACAACTCAAGCCAATCTAGATCATCAATCAACCCATAAGACAAAACAAATCTACTCAAAACATCATAGGATGGCAACACATCATTGGATCATAATATGTGGCATAAAGCACCATGTTCAAGTAGGGGATCACAGCGGAATGCGGGAGAGTGGACCGTTGAAAAGATATGAGGACGGTGATGAAGAAGGTGATGTTGATGAAGACAATTACTGCAACGATGGTTCCCCCGATGGCACTGTGGCGCCACCAAGAGAGAGAGGGAGAGGGTCTCCCCCTTGTGCTTCCTCCTCCATGTCCTCCCCCCTAGGTGGAAAGAGCTTCTCCCTCTGGTCCTTGGCCTCCATGGTGATGATGGCCCCTCCGTCTTCCTCCTCCATGGTCTCCGGTGATGGTAACCCCCTCCGACAGGGTCTCGGAGAGGGCCAAGATTGTTTTTTCATGGCTATAGAGACTTGCGGTGGTGGAACTTCTGATCTAGATTTCTTTCTAGGGTTACTGGATTTATAGGAGTACTTGGCATTGGAATCGCATAAAGGGGACTCCCGAGGGCCCCACAAGCCAGGGGGTGCGCCCTAGGGGGTGGCTTGTGGCTGCCCCGGGACTCCTCTCCGGTATCTTTTTGCTCTGGTATTTTTTATATTTTCCAGAAATATTCTCCGTAAATTTTCAACCCATTCTGAGAACTTTTATTTCCGCAAAAAAAAACGACACCATGGTTAGTTCTAATAAAATCATACCAAAATCATATAGAATTATTGTAAACATGGCATGAATACTTCATAAATTATAGATACGTTGGAGACCTATCAATGTGTGGAGTAATAGTAGTAGATGCAGAATCATTTTGGTCTACTTATCTTGGACGTGATGCATATATAATGATCACTGCCTTGGATATCGTCATGATTATTTGATCTTCTATCAATTTCCCAACAATAATTTGTTCACCCACCGTGTGCTATATGTTGGGGAACGTTGCATGGGAAATAAAAAATTCCTACGTACACGCAAGATCTATCCATGGTGATGAGCATCTACGAGAGGGAGAGTGGATCTATGTACCCTTATAGATCGCTAAGCGGGAAGCATTAAGAAATGCAGTTGATGTAGTCGAACATCTTCACGATCCAAATCGCCGAGCGTCCCGCGATCCAATCACGATCCGTCCTGATCTAGCACCGAACGGACGGCACCTCCGCGTTCAGCACACGTACTGCTTGATGACGATCTCCGCCTTGTTGATCCAGCAAGATGGAGCGGAGAGGTGGACAAGTTCTCCGGCAGCGCGACGGTGTTGCGGCGATGGTGGTGGAGCTATTCCGATAGGGCTTTGCCTAAGCACTACAGAAAACCGATCTAGAGGAGAAACTATGCCCTAGAGGAGAGGGCAGCACGTGGCAGAAAATCTAGTGCAAAAAACCCTAAAACCTCTAGTATATATAGGAGGAGGGGAGGAGGAGGCTTGGCCCTCAAGGGGCCAGCCCTAGGCTTCGGCCGAACCAGGAGGGAGTCCTCCTCCTCCTCCACTCCTAGTAGGATTAGGACTCCTTCCTTATCTAGCCCTTTTTGCCTTTTTCCACCTTTTTCCTTTTGGGCTTTTCTTCCCAGCCGTATGGGCCTTGTGTAGGACTTCCACCAGCCCACTAAGGGCTGGTATTCATCCTCCCACAGCCCATGTAGCCTCTTGGGTCGAAATACCCCTCCCGATGGTCCCCCGGTACACTACCGGTACTCCCGGTACACTACCGATGAGCCCGAAACTTTTCCGGCGACCAAAACAGGACTTCCTATATATCAATCTTTACCTCCGGACCATTCTGGAGCTCCTCGTGATGTCCTAGATCTCATCCGGGACTCCAAACAACCTTCGTTCACCATCATACATAACTCTATACTACCGAAACATCACCAAACCTTAAGTGTGCAGACCCTGCGGGTTCGAGAACTATGTAGACATGACCGAGACACCTCTATGACCAATAACCAATAGCGGGACCTGGATGCCCATATTGGTTCCTACATATTCTACGAAGATCTTTATCGGTCGAACCTTTGTGTCAAGGATTCAGTTAATCCCGTATGATGTTCCCTTTGTTCTTCGGTATGTTACTTGCCCGAGATTCGATCGTCGGTATCTCCATACCTAGTTCAATCTTGTTATCGGCAAGTCTCTTTACTCATTTCGTAATACAAGATCCCATGATTAACACTTAGTCACATTCCTTGCAAGGCTTGTTGTGACGTTGTATTACCGAGTGGGCCTTGAGATACCTCTCCGCCACATGGAGTAACAAATCCCAGTCTTGATCCATGCCAACTCAACAGACACCCTTGGAGATACCTGTAGAGTACCTTTATAGTCACCCAGTTATGTTGCGACGTTTGATACACACAAGGCACTCCTCTGGTGTCCGTGAGTTGCATGATCTCATGGTCATAGGAACATATACTTGACATGCAGAAAACAATAGCAATAAACTGACACGGTCATATGCTACGTTTATAGTTTGGGTCTTGTCCATCCCATCATTCTCCTTATGATGTGATCCCATTATCAAATGACATCTTATGTCAATGGCTAGGAAACCTTGACCATCTTTGGTCAACGAGCTAGTCTAATAGAGGCATACTAGGGACAAAGTGTTGTCTACTTATCCACACATGTAATGTGTTTCCAATCAATACAATTATAGCATGGATAATAAACAATTATCATGAACAAGGAAATATAATAATAAACACTTTACTTATTGCCTCTAGGGCATATTTCCAACAGTCTCCCACTTGCACTAGAGTCAATAATCTAGTTCACATCACTATGTGATTTACATTGTAATGAATCAAACACCGATGCAGTTCTGGTGTTGATCATGTTTAGCCCTTGGAAGAGGTTTAGTCAACGGGTCTGCAACATCCAGATTCGTGTGCACTTTGCAAATATTTATGTCCTTCTCCTTGATGTAATCGCGGATGGAATTGAAATGTCGCTTTGTGTGTCTGGTCCTCTTGTGAAACCTTGGTTCCTTGGCCAGAGCAATGGCACCATGTAGCGACCCGACCTGAAAGGTCGAATCTCCGGTGTTTCCGTACCATCCCAATATCATGCTGGTACACACACGGTACATCAATGTATATATCAAAGGGAAATCACACAGCATTATATTAATCAAAATCTCATATCGAGTCCTTTATTACAATAAAGATTACAATAAAGTGGCCGAAGGCCAACTCATGAGAATATCTAAATCTTGCGTCGAAGGGATGAGTCCATCTGACTCCAAGGGCATCTCACCGAGCGTAGAGCGTATCCTCACTCCTGGTCGGAAAAGTACTCTGCAACATGATACGTTGCAGTTGTGTAGGTCAGCATATGGAATATGCCGGCAAAGTCACAAGAGAGGGGTGAAAAGATAATCATCTAATCTACATGCATATATGGCAGGTGGGGTAGTAAGTTTTTGCGTAAAGCCAATTTTTCCTACATCAAGAGAGGGGTTAAGCAAAAATTATTACTAAGTTGGTTGATTAATGAGATGGTTCCACCAACCAGTTCTCATACCCAAGTCATTAATACCCACATCATCATATTAATTGTGTTGAGAATTTCGGAAGTTTCAGTTCCTTTGGCTCAAGTTGTCCATGACCGTGGACACGGCTAATCGATTAGGTTGAGTACTCTGCAGAGTTTTGCACACGATTTGGTCGCCTCCATTTGGTTTCTCGCACTTCAGGGTGTTTGAGAAACGGATGACCAAAACATGGTCTTCCAAAGGGTTTCCCTGCGACTCTGTCGGTGCCCATCCTTTCCTACCGTTCTTCTACATCTCGTAGCATCGCCTGTCCAGGGTTACCACGATATCTAACCAAGCCAGAGCCCATAATGACTTGTGGCTGTGCAGGTAAGCCTTGGGTCTTGACGCATCCTTCCATCCCTTTGTGCCTGGGTGAGGCTTTCCGCGTGAATAATGTCCATCTCCAGCAACACCTAGGCAAATCCATTGGTTTCTCCAGGGTGCCGTTCCAACCATCCCTCACCCAGTAGTATGTTGAAAACTTGGAAATCTTGAAGTCTTGCTCATCATAGGTCTTGAAGTTATTACCTCACAACTCTCATGAATCACACATCCAACCCCGTCTACTAATAGCATAGAAAAATAATTGAACTTTTCCCGGGGCCAAAGTGACAAAGGGTTGGGGTACCTACCACATGATACTACATAAAGTAACCAAATTTCCAATTTACCTACTTTGCATGCAATTGGGGTGATGGAAGAACTAATGCAACAAAACATGGGTAAAGATGAACAAAGTGACTTGCCTGATTGATGATCTTCGTACGTGAGTGACTCTAGGTAACAAGCCTCTCACTCCAGATAATCTAACGAAGCAAACAAGAGCACTCAATAAGCATACAACAAAATGTTGTAACTCACAAAAATAAGTAATGAACTAGTAAATAATCAAGACAAAACAATGCACAAATCACAAGCAAGAGAACACACAAAGTTTTGTTTTCAAAAAGGTGATGGGTAAACCACTACTAACATAGTAAAAATACTTGTATTAACAAAACAATAGTTGACAGCAAGGAAATAATAAAATATTTTATTAACAAACAGAATAAAATCCATTTAAAGTTTTGTTAAGAAAAATCTTAGTATGGTTTTTTTAAAGTTTTGATAAACACTACTATATGAGGTAACTATAGTTTTACTAACAAAGAGTAAAACAAAACTTATTATTTTATTAACAAAACATTTTCTTAACAGAAAAGAATTTACTAAAAACTTTCTTATAAAACAAAATTTAATTATTTAAAACTTTGTTAGAAGAAAACTATTACTAACTAGTTTGTTTTATAACAAATTATACCTAGTTGAAAAATGAGTTGAGATTCCTATAACAATAAAGAAATAAACTAAGCAATTAAATATTTTTATTAACAGAGAGTAAAACACCTAATGTTTAAGCAACAGAACCTGCTAAAACCACATATAACAATATCTGACTTGAACTAACCAAAACGAATTAAATAAACCTATACTAAAACACTAGGCAGATTCTGTTTATAGCTAAAACACTAAAAAAATATATCCTAAAAATCTTCAAACTAAGCATTATGAAATTCCTAACTAATACCAAGCAGTAGCAAAAAGATTCATATAAAAATCTATTTTTAAACTCTAGTTATTCAGATTTGAGTGATTTGAGCAAATTTGATTCAATTCAAATTTTAAAGTTCAAATTTAAAATCTAAGACTACAGGGTGAAACTACATGAAATATGTGAGCTAATTCAAAAAGAATTAACTAAAAACACTAAACGGATCAAAAGATATAAGCAAAACAAATTTAGAAAACAATCTGTTAACTAAAAGAAAACAGAAAATAGAAAATAATCTACCGAACGGTCAGTGCTACGTGGCAAGTGATGGTTGGCTAGGCTAGTGTGCGTGCAGGTGTTTCGAGTGGGCGACCGAAACTTACAACATACCGTTTCGCGTATTAGATTTTCTAATCCTAGGCGTTGATCCAGTTTCGGACGGGAGAGAGCGGGGAAGGGGCTCACAGTGAGATGGTTGCCGGCGAGGGAGTTCTCCGGCGAGTCTGAGACGGTGAGGTCGCCGGGGGTGGCGCTCCGGTGGTCGAGGGAGGCGGTGGAGGAGTCCAGACGATGGCGGTTGGCATCCGGCGTCGAGTGGTGGGGGTCGGAGGGGCGAGGGGACGTCCGAGGCAACGTGCACGAGCGATGGGGTGTTCGGTGGTCGGAGCAACTCCGGCGAGGTGGTTTGGGCAGCGTCTCGGCGAGGGAGAGAGGGGATTCGGGGGGGAATGGATACGGAGAGGGGCCTCACTTATATAGGGGTGAGGCAGAGCGAGGGGAAAGGAGGAGAGAGAGATCCAGCGAGGGATTCCCGGCGACGGCGGCGCGCGCGCGAGGTGAGTGATGACCGCGCGGGTATTTCGGGCGGTCGGGGTGGGGCTCGTTGTCAGAGAGAGAGAGGGCGGCGTTTGCGTGTCGGTTGACCGGCTCATAATTAATTCGCGTGTAACTGCCCGTGGGCCGGCCCGTTTAAATACAAATCCGTTACTCTTTTTAATAACCAGAGTAGTAAAACCTCTTTAAAAGCATTCAAAACATTTCCAAATATAGGATTATTATATATCAAAATTAACAGAACAATAAATGTCATTTATTGAACATTTTTATTCTGTCATTTGAACACTTTGTAAAAAAACTATTTTCAGAAATTGCCTGATTGTTTTTAAATCCTTTTTGCAAATATTTTCAAAATAACTCCTGGATATTTTTGTTCAAATAAATCACCAAATAGTCCCTGGTGTGGAGTGTCATGTTCCTCCCCTCTTATTTGAATTTTTCACCAAGATTTTCCAATAGGTGAAAGCAACACATTGAAAGTAGAAAGAGCTTTCAGAAATTCAGAAGGGGCATTTCAACAATTCCATACATTCAAGCAATGATGTAGATGGATGCATAGCTATATTTCATAACATTCCAAAATGGAATTTTGGGATGTTACACACCAGTGTTGTCACAGAACAGAGTCATTGGATTCAGTGCACTAGGCACTACTCCAAGATCTGTCATGAACTACTTCATCCAGACACCTTCCTTCGCCTCCTCCGAGGCTGTGATGTACTCCGCTTCGCATGTAGAATTGGCTACAACGCTTTGCTTGGAACTACACCAGCTTACCGCTCCCCCGTTGAGAATAAATACGTATCCGGTTTGTGACTTAGAGTCATCCGGATCAATGTCAAAGCTTGCATCGACGTAACCCTTTATGACGAGCTCTTCATCACCTCCGTAAACGAGAAACATTTCCTTAGTCCTTTTCAGGTGCTTAAGGATATTCTTGACCGCCGCCCGGTGCTCCATTCCAGGATCACTTTGAAACCTTCCAGCCATACTTATGGCAAGGCTGACATCGGGTCTTGTGCACACCATTACATACATGATAGAGCCTATGGCTGAAGCATAGGGGATGACACTCATCTTTTCTCTATCTTCTGCAGTCATTGGGCATTAAATCTTATTCAACTTCACACCTTGTAACACAGGCAAGAACCCCTTCTTGGACTGATCCATTTTGAACTTCTTCAAAACTTTATCAAGGTACGTGCTCTGTGAAAGTGCTATTAAGCCTCTCGATCTATCTCTATAGATCTTAATGCCTAATATGAAAGCAGCTTCTCCTAGGTCATTCATTGAAAAACTATTGTTCAAATATTCTTTCACGCTTTCTAGCATTTCTATATTGTTTCCAATCAGCAATATGCCATCCACATATAATATTAGAAACGCTATAGAGCTCCCACTCACTTTCTTGTAAATACAAGCTTCTCCATAAACTTGTATAAACCCAAACGCTTTGATCACCTCATCAAAGCACTTATTCCGAATCCGAGATGCTTGCACCAGCCCATAAATGGATTGCTGGAGTTTCCAAACTTTGTCAGCATTCTCTGGTGTTGGGGAACGTAGTAGTAAATCAAAAAATTTCCTACGCGTTCACCAAGATCCATCTATGGAGAAACCAGCAACGAGCAAGGGGAGAGTGGATATTCATACCTTTGAAGATCGCTAAGCGGAAGCGTTACAAGAACGCGGTTGATGGAGTCGTACTCGCAGCGATTCAGAGATCGCGGTAGATCCGATCAAGTGCCGAACGGACGGCACCTCCGCGTTCAACACACGTGCAGCCCGGTGACGTCTCCAACACCTTGATCCAGCAAGGAAGAAGGAGAGGTTGGGGAAGGGCTCCAACAGCAGCACGACGGCGTGGTGGTGGTGGAGTAGCAAGGTATTCCGACAGGGCTTCGCCTAAGCGCTGCGGAGGAGGAAGAAGAGAGGTAGGGCTTTGCCGTGAGAGAGAGATCAAATCTTAACTCAAAACATCCAAAACCTCAAGTATATATAGGAGGAGGGACGTGGAAGGGCTGGCTTGGCCCCTCCTCCAAGGAGGAGAGGGTCGGCCGAATTAAAGGGAGAGTCCACCTCCCACAAGGGAGGTGGATCTCCTCCTTTTAAATCCCTTTTGCCTTATCTCCTTATCTCCAGCCACATGGGCCCACATAGATGGTCTTGGCCGACCCAATATGGGCTGGCACACCTCCTCTAAGGGCCCATGAGGTCCTTTGGTCGTCACACCCCTCTCGGGGGTCCTCCGGCACCCTCCCGGCACTCCCGGTACACTACCGATGAGCCCGAAAACTTTCCGGTGACCAAAACCGGACTTCCTATATATCAATCTTTACCTCCGGACCATTCCGGAGCTCCTCGTGACGTCCGGGATCTCATCCGGGACTCCGAACAACCTTCGGTAATCACGTATACCATTTCCCTATAACCCTAGCGTCATCGAACCTTAAGTGTGTAGACCCTACGGGTTCGGGAGACACGTAGACATGACCGAGACACTTCTCCGGCCAATAACCAACAGCGGGATCTGGATACCCATGTTGGATCCCACGTACTCCACGATGATCTCATCGGATGAACCACGATGTCAGGGATTCAATCAATCCCGTATTCAATTCCCTTTGTCTATCGGTATGATACTTGCCCGAGATTCGATCGTCGGTATCCCCGTACCTTGTTCAATCTCGTTACTGGCAAGTCTCTTTACTCGTTCCGTAATACATCATCCCGTGGCTAACTCCTTAGTCACATTGAGCTCATTATGATGATGTCTTACCGAGTGGGCCCAGAGATACCTCTCCGTCACACGGAGTGACAAATCCCAGTCTCGATTCGTGCCAACCCAACAGATACTTTCAGAGATACCCGTAGTGCACCTTTATAGCCACCCAGTTACGTTGTGACGTTTGGCACACCCAAAGCATTCCTACGGTATCCGGGAGTTGCACAATCTCATGGTCTAAGGAAACGATACTTGACATTGAAAAGCTTTAGCAAATGAACTACACGATCTAGTGCTATGCTTAGGATTGGGTCTTGTCCATCACATCATTCTCCTAATGATGTGATCCCGTTATCAACGACATCCAACGTCCATGGCCATGAAACCGTGACCATCTATTGATCAACGAGCTAGTCAACTAGAGGCTCACTAGGGACATGTTGTGGTCTATGTATTCACACATGTATTATGGTTTCCGGTTAACACAATTATAGCATGAACAATAGACAATTATCATGAACAAGGAAATACAAGAATAACCATTTTATTATTGCCTCTAGGGCATATTTCCAACAGTCTCCCACTTGCACTAGAGTCAATAATCTAGTTCACATCACCATGTGATTAACACTTACATCACCATATGATCATATCATCATGTGATTAACACCCAATAAGTTCTGGGGTTCGTTCATGTTCTGCTCGTGAAAGAGGTTTTTAGTCAACGGGTCTGCGACATTTAGATCCGTGTGTACCTTGCAAACTTTCCATGTCATATTTGTAGATACTACTCCCATGCTCCACTTGGAGCTTTTCCAAATGGCTGCTCCACTATACGTAGCTGGATTTCTACTAAGAGTCATCCGGATTGGTTTTAAAGCTTGCATCATCGTAACACTTTACGATGAACTCTTTATCACCTCCATAATAGAGAAATATTTCCTTAGTTCTCAAGTTACTAAGGCTAACTTTGACCGCTGTCCAGTGATCCACTCTTGGATTACTCTTGTACCCCTTGACAGACTCATGGCAAGGCACACACAGGTGCGGTACACAGCATGGCATACTATATAGAGCCTATGGCTAAAGCATAGGAGATGACACTCGTCTCTTCTTTATCTTCTGCCGTGGTCGGGTATTGAGTCTTACTCAAATTCACACCTTACAATACAGTCAAGAACTCCTTCTTTGACCCATCTATTTTGAACTCCTTCAAAAACTTGTCAAGGTATGTCTTCGTCGAAAAAACTTATCAAGCGAATAGATCTATCCCTATAGATCTTGATGCTCAATAAAATAGTAGCTTTATCTGGGTCTTCCTTTGAAGAAAAAAAAACTTTTCAAACAACCCTTCATGCTCTTCCAGAAATTCTACATCATTTCCGATCAATAATATGTCAACTACATATTATTATAAGAAATTCCATAGTGCTCCCACTCACTTTCTTGCAAATACAAGTTTCTCATAAACTTTGTATAAACTTAAACACTTTGATCACCTCATCAAAGCATATATTCCAACTCCGAGATGCTTGCTCCAGTCCATAGAAGGATCGCTGGAGTTTGCATATTATTAGCATCCTTAGGATTGACAAAACCTTCTGGTTGTATCACATACAACTCTTCCTCACAGAAACCATTACGGAAACCTTGTTTTGTCATCCATCTGCCAGATTTCATAATCGAAAAATGCAGCAACTGCTAACAAAATTTTAATAGACTTTTAGCATCGCTACAGATGAGACAATCTCATTGCAGTCAACTCCTTGAACTTGGCGGAAACTTCTTTGCGACAAGTCGAGCTTTATAAACGGTGACATTTCACCATTAGCGTCTATGTTTATCTCAAAGGTCCATTTGTACTCAATGACCCGCCATTCAACAGGCAAGTCTACCAAAGTCCATACTTGGTTTTCATACATGGATCCTTTCTCGGATTTCATGGCTCCTAGCCATTTGTTGGAATCCGGGCCCACCATCGCTTCTCCATAGTTCGTAGGTTCATCGTTGTCCAACAACATGATTTCCAAGACAGGGTTGTCGTACTACTCAGGAGCAGTACGCGTCCTTGTCGACCTACGAGGTTCGATAGTGACTTGATCCGAAGCTTCATGATCATCATCATTAACTTCCTTTTCAACTAAGTAGGCTCTACAGAAACATCTTTCTGTGTTGCGCTATTCTCTGGTTGAAACAAAGGTTCAACAACCTTATCAAGTTCTATCTTCCTCCCACTCAATTCTTTCGAGAGAAACTCTTTCTCAAAAAAGGACCCGTTCTTAGCAACAAACACCTTTTGCGCTTGGATCTGAGATAGAAGGTATACCCAATGTCTCATTAGGGTATTCTATGAAGATGCATTTGTCTGCTTTGAGTTCGAGCTCGCTAGGTGAAAAACCCATTTTCACATAAGCGTCGCAGCCCCAAACATTAAGAAATGACAGCTTAGGCTTCTGTCAAACCATAATTCTCACGGTGTCATCTCAACAGACTTAGATGGTGCCCTGTTAAAGTGAATGGATTTGTCTTTAATGCATAACCCCATAACGATAGTGGTAAAACGATAAGAGACATCATAGTACTCACTATATCCAATAGAGCACGACTACGACGTTCGAACACACCATCACACTATGGTGTTCCAGGAGGCGTGAGCTGTGAAACAATTTCCACATTGTCTAAAATTGCATACCAAACTCGTAACTTAGATATTCACCTCCATGATCATATCATAGACATTTATCTTCTTGTCACGATGATCTTTAACTTCACTCTGAAACTCCTTGAACCTTTCAAACATTTCAGATTCGTGTTTCATTAAGTAAATATCCCCATATTTACTCAAATCATCAGTGAAGGTAAAGAAAAACAACGATATCCACTGTGTGTTTCAACACTCATTGGACCACATACATCAACATGTATTAATTCCAATAAGCCACTTGCCCGCTCCATCATATTGGATGACGGGGTCTCAGTCATCTTGCCCAAGAGGCATGGCTCGCATGTCTCAACCGATTCGAAATCGAGTGAGTCAAAAAACATCCATCATCATGGAGTTTCTTCATGCGATTTATACCAATATGACATTACGTGGCAGTGCCACAAGCATGTGGTACTATCATTATTAACTTTGTATCTTTTGGTACCAATGTTATGAATATGTGTACTAATACGATCATGATTCGATAAACCATTTCGAGTGGGTGCATGACCATTGAAGGCATTATCCATGTAAACAGAATAACCATTATTCTCTAACTTATATGAATAACCGTATCGCACTAATCATGATCTAATCACGTTTATGCTCAACGCAAACACCAAATAACATTTATTTAGGTTTATCACAAATCCTGAAGGTAGAGAGAGCGTGCGATGGTGATCACATCAATCTTGGAAATACTTCCAACACACATCGTCACCTTTCACCTAGCTAGTCTCCATTTACTCCGTAGCTTTTATTTCGAGTTGCTAACACTTAGCAACCGAACCGGTATCTAATACCCAGGTGCTACTAGGAGTACCAGCAAGGTACACATCACTAACACGTATATCAAATATACTTCCATTGACATTACCAGCCTTCTTATCTACCAATCATCTAGGGTTTTTCCGCTTCAGCGAACATTCTCCTCATAACAGAAGCACTTAGTCTCGGGTTCGGGCTCAACCTTGGGTTTCTTCACTAGAGCAACAACTGGCTTGCCATTCCTGAAGTTTTTCCCTTCTTGCCCTTGCCCCTTTTGAAACTAGTGGTTTTCACTTAACCATCAACACTTGATGCTCCTTATTGATTTCTACCTTCGTGGTGTCAAACATCACGAACAACTCAGGGATCATCTTATCCATCCCTGGCATGTTATAGTTCATCACGAAGCTCTAGTAGCTTGGTGGCAGTGACTTGGAGAACTGCATTAATCACTATCTCATCTGGAAGATTAACTCCCACTTGATTCAAGTGATTGTAGCACCCAGACAATCTGAGAACACGCTCACCGATCAAGCTATTCTCCTTTATCTTGCAGGCAAAGAATCTTGTTGGAGGTCTCATACCTCTCAACATAGGCACGAGCTTGAGATCACAATCTCAGCTCCTAGAACATGTCATATGTTCTGTGACGTTCAAAACATTTTGAAGCCTCAATTCTAAGCCGTAATGCATGACGCACTGAACTATCACGTAGTCATCAAAAAGTGCCTGTCATATGTTCACAACATCTACAGACAACGCTTGAGGGAGTGATGCAGTTAGCGGTACATCAAAAACATAAGCTTTCTGTGCAGCAATGAGGACAATCCTCTGATCACGGACCCAGTCCGCATTATTGCTACCATCAACTTTCAACTTACTTTTCTCTAGGATTGTATCAATAAAACTGGGGAGCTACAGCGCGAGCTATCTACGACATAATTTGCAAGGACATTTTTAGACTAAGTTCATGATAATTAAGTTCATTTAATCAAATTATTAATGAACTCCCACTTAGATAGACATCTCTCTAGTCTTCCAAGTGATACATGATCCATGTCAACTAGCCCGTGTCCGATCATCACGTGAGACGGACTAGTCATCCATGGTGAACATCTCTATGTTGATCGTATCTTCTATACGACTCATGTTCGACCTTTCGGTCTTCCGTGTTCCGAGGCCATGTCTGTACATGCTAGGCTCGTCAAGTCAACCTAAGTGTTTCGCATGTGTAAATCTGGCTTACACCCGTTGTATGCGAACGTTAGAACCTATCACACCCGATCATCACGTGGTGCTTCGGAACGACGATCCTTAGCAACGGTGCACAGTTAGGGTGAACACCTTTCTTGAAATTTTATTGAGAGATCATCTTATTTACTACCGTCGTTCTATGCAAATAAGATGTAAACATGATAAACATCACATGCAATCAATATAGTGACATGATATGGCCAATATCATTTTGCTCCTATGATCTCCATCTTCGGGGCACCATGATCATCACTGTCACCGGCACGACACCATGATCTCCATCATCATGATCTCCATCATTGTGTCTTCATGAAGTTGTCTCGCCAACTATTACTTCTACTACTATGGCTAACGCTTAGCAATCAAGTAAAGTAATTACATGGCGTTTATGATTGACACGCAGGTCATACAATAAATAAGACAACTCCTATGGCTCCTGCCGGTTGTCATAATCATCGACATGCAAGTCGTGAATCCTATTACAAGAACATGATCAATTCATACATCACAATGCATCACATCACATCCTTTGGCCATATCACATCACAAGGCACATGCTGCAAAAACAAGTTAGACGTCCTCTAATTTGTAGTTGCAAGTTTTTACGTGGCTGCTATAGGTTACTAGCAAGAACGTTTCTTACCTACGTCAACACCACAACGTGATTTGCCAATTGCTATTTACCCTTCATAAGGATCCTTTTCATCGAATCCGATCCGACTAAGGTAGGAGAGACAGACACCCGCTAGCCACCTTATGCATCTAGTGCATGTCAGGCGGTGGAACCGGTCTCACGTAAGCGTACGTGTAAAGTTGGTCCGGGCCGCTTCATCCCACAATACCGCCGAATCAAGATAAGACTAGTAGCGGCAAGCAAATTAACAAACTCGACGCCCACAACTGCTTTGTGTTCTACTCGTGCATAGATTCTACGCATAGACCTAGCTCTGATACCACTGTTGGGGAACGTAGTAGTAAATAAAAAAATTTCCTACGCGTTCACCAAGATCCATCTATGGAGAAACCAGCAACGAGCAAGGGGAGAGTGGATATTCATACCTTTGAAGATCGCTAAGCGGAAGCGTTACAAGAACGCGGTTGATGGAGTCGTACTCGCAGCGATTCAGAGATCGCGGTAGATCCGATCAAGTGCCGAACGGACGGCACCTCCGCGTTCAACACACGTGCAGCCCGGTGACGTCTCCAACACCTTGATCCAGCAAGGAAGAAGGAGAGGTTGGGGAAGGGCTCCAACAGCAGCACGACGGCGTGGTGGTGGTGGAGTAGCAAGGTATTCCGACAGGGCTTCGCCTAAGCGCTGCGGAGGAGGAAGAAGAGAGGTAGGGCTTTGCCGTGAGAGAGAGAGATCAAATCTTAACTCAAAACATCCAAAACCTCAAGTATATATAGGAGGAGGGACGTGGAAGGGCTGGCTTGGCCCCTCCTCCAAGGAGGAGAGGGTCGGCCGAATTAAAGGGAGAGTCCACCTCCCACAAGGGAGGTGGATCTCCTCCTTTTAAATCCCTTTTGCCTTATCTCCTTATCTCCAGCCACATGGGCCCACATAGATGGTCTTGGCCGACCCAATATGGGCTGGCACACCTCCTCTAAGGGCCCATGAGGTCCTTTGGTCGTCACACCCCTCTCGGGGGTCCTCCGGCACCCTCCCGGCACTCCCGGTACACTACCGATGAGCCCGAAAACTTTCCGGTGACCAAAACCGGACTTCCTATATATCAATCTTTACCTCCGGACCATTCCGGAGCTCCTCGTGACGTCCGGGATCTCATCCGGGACTCCGAACAACCTTCGGTAATCACGTATACCATTTCCCTATAACCCTAGCGTCATCGAACCTTAAGTGTGTAGACCCTACGGGTTCGGGAGACACGTAGACATGACCGAGACACTTCTCCGGCCAATAACCAACAGCGGGATCTGGATACCCATGTTGGATCCCACGTACTCCACGATGATCTCATCGGATGAACCACGATGTCAGGGATTCAATCAATCCCGTATTCAATTCCCTTTGTCTATCGGTATGATACTTGCCCGAGATTCGATCGTCGGTATCCCCGTACCTTGTT
This sequence comes from Hordeum marinum, assembly GCA_022496015.1. Taxonomy (NCBI): domain Eukaryota; kingdom Viridiplantae; phylum Streptophyta; class Magnoliopsida; order Poales; family Poaceae; genus Hordeum; species Hordeum marinum. The sequence continues at coordinate 121,481,102 of CM039673.1, read as the reverse complement.
CAATCTCGTTACTGGCAAGTCTCTTTACTCGTTCCGTAATACATCATCCCGTGGCTAACTCCTTAGTCACATTGAGCTCATTATGATGATGTCTTACCGAGTGGGCCCAGAGATACCTCTCCGTCACACGGAGTGACAAATCCCAGTCTCGATTCGTGCCAACCCAACAGATACTTTCAGAGATACCCGTAGTGCACCTTTATAGCCACCCAGTTACGTTGTGACGTTTGGCACACCCAAAGCATTCCTACGGTATCCGGGAGTTGCACAATCTCATGGTCTAAGGAAACGATACTTGACATTGAAAAGCTTTAGCAAATGAACTACACGATCTAGTGCTATGCTTAGGATTGGGTCTTGTCCATCACATCATTCTCCTAATGATGTGATCCCGTTATCAACGACATCCAACGTCCATGGCCATGAAACCGTGACCATCTATTGATCAACGAGCTAGTCAACTAGAGGCTCACTAGGGACATGTTGTGGTCTATGTATTCACACATGTATTATGGTTTCCGGTTAACACAATTATAGCATGAACAATAGACAATTATCATGAACAAGGAAATACAATAATAACCATTTTATTATTGCCTCTAGGGCATATTTCCAACATCTGGATCAACAAAACCTTCTGGTTGCATCATATACAACTCTTCCTCAACGAAACCGCTGAGGAACGCTGTTTTGACATCCATCTGCCAAATTTCATAGTCAAAATAAGCAGCTATTGCCAACATGATTTTGATAGACTTAAGCATCACTACGGGTGAGAAGGTCTCATCATAGTCAACTCCTTGAACTTGTGAAAAACCCTTTGCCACAAGTGAAGCTTTATAGACGGTGACATTACCGTCCGCGTCCGTCTTCTTCTTAATGATCCATTTGTTCCGAATGGCCTTTCTCCATTCAGGTAATACTTCCAAAGTCCATACTTTGTTTTCATACATGGATCCCATCTCGAATTTCATGGCCTCTAACCATTTCTCAGAATCCGGGCCCATCATCGCTCCTCCATAGCTCGTAGGTTCATTGTTGTCCAACAACATGACCTCCAAGACAGGGTTGTCGTACCACTCAGGAGTAGTACGCGCCCTTGTCGACCTACGAGGTTCAATAGTAACTTGATCCGAAGCTTCATGATCATCATCATTAACTTCCTCTTCAACTATCGTAGGCTCCACAGAAACATCTTTCTGTGCTGCACTACTCTCTGGTTGAAGTAAAGGTTCAATAACCTCATCAAGCTCTATTTTCCTCCCACTCAATTCTTTTGAGAGAAACTCTTTCTCAAGAAATGTTCCGTTCTTAGCGACAAACACTTTGCCTTCGGATCTGAGATAGAAGGTATACCCGACTGTCTCTTTCGGGTATCCTATGAAGACGCATCTCTCCGCTTTGGGTTCCAGCTTTTCAGGCTGAAGCTTTTTGACATAAGCATCACATCCCCAAACTTTAAGAAATGACAACTTTTTCCTCTTGCGAAACCATAGCTCATATTGCGTCGTCTCAACGGATTTCGATGGTGCCCTATTTAAAGTGAATACAGCTATCTCTAAAGCATAACCCCAAAACGATAGTGGCAAATCAGCAAGAGACATCATAGAACGCACCATATCTAATAAGGTTCGATTACGACGTTCGGACACACCATTACACTATGGTGTTCCAGGCGGTGTCAACTGTGAAACAATTCCACACTGTCTTAAGTGACTACCAAACTCATAACTCAGATATTCACCTCCTCGCTCAGATCGCAGGAATTTAATCTTCTTGTCACGATGATTCTCAACTTCACTCTGAAATTGTTTGAACTTTTCAAACGTTTCAGACTTGTGTTTCATTAAGTAAATATACCCATATCTACTGAAATCATCTGTGAAGGTGAGAAAATAACGATATCCACCGCGCGCTGTAACATTCATTGGACCGCACACATAAGTATGTATGATTTCCAATAAGTCACTTACCCGTTCCATTGTTCCAGAGAACGGCATTTTAGTCATCTTGCCCATGAGGCATGGTTCACACGTGTCAAGTGATTCAAAATCAAGTGACTCCAAAAGTCCATCAGCATGGAGCTTCCTCATGTGTTTTACACCAATATGACCTAAATGGCAGTGCCACAAGAAAGTGGTACTATCATTATCAACTCTACATCTTTTGGCATCAATGTTATGAACATGTGTATCATCAATATCAAGATTCAATATGAATAAACCCCTCACATTGGGTGCATGACCATAAAAGATATTACTCATATAAATAGAACAACCATTATTCTCTGATTTAAATGAGTAACCATCTCGCAATAAAAAAGATCCAGATATAATGTTCATGCTTAACGCATGCACTAAATAACAATTATTCAGGTTCATCACTAATCCCGATGGTAATCGAAGAGAGAGCATGCCGACGGCGATCACATCAACCTTGGAACCATTTCCCATGCACAACGTCACTTCGTCCTTTGCTAGGCTTCGTCTATTTCGTAGTTCCTGTTTTGAGATGCAAATGTGAGCAACCGAACCGGTATCAAATACCCACGCATTACAACGAGAGGTAGTAAGGTACACATCAATAACATGTATATCATATATACCTTGTTTGTCGTTGGCCGCCTTCTTGTCAGCCAGGTACTTGGGGCAGTTCCGCTTCTAGTGACCAGTTCCCTTGCAATGAAAGCACTCAGTTTCTAGCTTGGGTCCAGCCTTGGGCTTCTTTACAAGAGTAGCAACTGCTTTGGCATCCTTCTTGGTTTTACCCTTCTTGCCCTTGCCCTTGCCATTCTTCTAGAAACTAGTGGTTTTATTGACCATCAACACTTGATGTTCTTTGTGGATTTCAGACTCAGCGACTTTTAGCATTGCAAACAGCTCGACAACTGACTTGTTCATCCCGTGCATGTTATAGTTCATCACAAAGCTCTTGTAACTAGGTGGCAGTGATTGAAGAACTCTGTCAGTGATCGCCTCTGGCGGAAGGGCAATTCCCAACTCTACCAGACGAGTCGAATACCCAGACATTCTGAGTATATGTTCACTGATAGACTCGTTCTCCTCAATTTTGCAAGCATAGAACTTGTCGGAGGTCTCATACCTCTCGATCCGGGCATTCTTCTGAAAGATAAACTTCAACTCCTGGAACATCTCATATGCTCCATGACGTTCAAAACGTCTTTGAAGTTCGGGTTCTAAGCCATAAAATGTTGCACAATGAACTATTGATTAATCTCCAGAACGTGCCTCCCAAGCATTCTTAACGTCTTCGAATGATAGGTCTTCTGGTTGGTCACCAAGCGGTGCATCAAGGACATATGATTTCTGGGAAGCCATGAGGATAATCCTCAGATTACGGGCCCAGTCAACAAAGTTAATTCCATCATCTTTCAACTTAGCATTCTCTAGGAACGCATTAAAATTCAGGGGTGCTACTGCGCGAGCCATTGATCTACAACATAAATATGCAAAGGTTACTTAGACTATTGTTCAAGATAATGAGTTTAGTTAATCAAATTACTAAAGCTCCCACTCAAATTGACATCCCTCAGGTCCTCTGAGTGTCACATGATCCAAATTCACCAACTCATGTCCGATTATCACGTGAGTTGAGGTGGTTTCAATGGTGAACATCATCATGTTGATCATATCTACTATATGACTCATGTTCGACCTTTCGGTCTTTTGTGTTCTGAGGCCATGTCTGTACATGCTAGGCTCATCAAGTTTAACCCGAGTGTTCTGCATGTGCAACACTGGCTTGCACCCATTGTATGTGAACGTAGAGTCTATCACACCCGATCATCATGTGGTGTCTTGACACTACGAACTTTCGCAACGGTGCACACTCGGGGAGAACACAATTCATCTTGAAATTTAAGTGAGGGATCACCTTATAATTCTACCGTCATCCTAAGCAAAACAAGGTGCATAAAAGGATTAACATCACATGCAAATCATAAGTGACATGATATGGCCATGAACTTGTGCTTTTGATCTCCATCTTGAAAGCACTGGCATGATCTCCATCGTCACGGGCACGACACCATGATCTCCATTATCTTGATCTCCATCAACGTGTCGCCATCGGGGTTGTCACGCCCACCATGCTTCTACTACTATTGCTACCGTTTAGCAATGAAGTAAAGCATTACATAGCGCTTAATGATTGACACGCAGGTCATACAATAATAAAGACAACCCTATGGCTCTTGCGGGTTGCCATACTCATCGACATGCAAGTCGTGTTATTCTATACAACACATGATCATCTCATACATGACATATATCTAATCATGTAATTGGCCATATCACATCACAACATACCCTGCAAAAACAAGTTAGACGTCCTCTAATTGTTGTTGCAAGTTTTACGTGGCTGCTACAGGTATCTAGCAAGAACAATTCTCACCTACGCATAAACCACAACGGTGATACATAAGTTGCTTTTCAACCTTCTCAAGGACCGCCTTAGTCGAATCCAGTCAAACTAAAGTAGGAGAAACAGACACCCGCCAACCATCTTTGTGCAACAAGGTTACACGTCAGTCGATGGAACCGGTCTCTCGTAAGCGTACGAGTAATGTTGGTATGGGCCGCTTCATCCCATAATACCGCTGAACCAAAACATGACCAAGGAAGGAAGCAATGTAAGCATCAATGCCCACAAACTCTTTGTGTTTTACTCGAGATCTCATCTACACATAGACCTAGCTCTGATACCACTGTTGGGGAACGTTGCATGGGAGACAAAAAAATTCCTACGCACATGCAAGATCTATCCATGGTGATGAGCATCTACGAAAGGGAGAGTGGATCTACGTATCCTTGTAGATCGCTAAGCGGGGAGCGTTAAGAAATGCGGTTGCTGTAGTCGAATGTCTTCGCGATCCAAATCGCCGAGCATCCCGCGATCCAATCACGATCCGTCCCGATCTAGCACCGAACGGACGGCACCTCCGCGTTCAGCACATGTACTGCTTGATGATGATCTCCGCCTTCTTGATCCAGCAAGATGGAGCGGAGAGGTGGACAAGTTCTCTGGCAGCGCGACGGTGTTGCGACGATGGTGGTGGAGCTATTCCGACAGGGCTTTGCCTAAGCACTACAGAAAACCGATCTAGAGGAGAAACTATGCCCTAGAGGAGAGGGCAGCACGTGGCAGAAAATCTAGTGCAAAAAACCTTAAAACCTCTAGTATATATAGGAGGAGGGGAGGAGGAGGCTTGGCCCTCAAGGGGACAGCCTAGGATTCGGCCGAACCAGGAGGGAGGAATCCTCCTCCTCCACTCCTAGTAGGATTAGGACTCCTTCCTTATCTAGCCCTTTTTGCCTTTTTCCACCTTTTTCCTTTTGGGATTTTCTTCCCAGCCGCATGGGCCTTGTGTGGGACTTCCAACAGCCCACTAAGGGCTGGTAATCATCCTCCCACAGCCCATGTAGCCTCTTGGGTCGAAATACCCCTCCCGATGGTCCCCCGGTACACTATTGGTACTCCCGGTACACTACCGATGAGACCAAAACTTTTCCGGCGACCAAAACAGGACTTCCTATATATAAATCTTTACCTACGGACCATTACGGAGCTCCTCGTGACATCCGGGATATCATCCAGGACTCCAAACAACCTTTGGTCACCACCATGCATAACTCTATACTACCGAAACGTCACCAAACCTTAAGTGTGCAGACCCTGTGGGTTCGAGAACTATGTAGACATGACCAAGACACCTCTATGGCCAATAACCAATAGTGGGACCTGAATGCCCATATTGGTTCCTACATATTCTACGAAGATCTTTATCGGTCGAACCTCTATGTCAAGGATTCAGTTAATCCCGTATGATGTTCCCTTTGTTCTTCGGTATGTTACTTGTCCGAGATTCGATCGTCGGTATCTCCATACCTAGTTCAATCTCGTTACCGGAAAGTCTCTTTACTCGTTACGTAATACAAGATCCCATGACTAACACTTAGTCACATTGCTTGCAAGGCTTGTGATGTTGTATTACCGAGTGGGCCCTGAGATACCTCTCCGTCACACGAAGTAACAAATCATAGTCTTGATCCATGCCAACTCAACAGACACCCTAGAAGATACTTGTAGAGTACCTTTATAGTCACCCAGTTACGTTGTGAAGTTTGATACACACAAGGCACTCCTCCGGTGTCAGTGAGTTGCATGATCTCATGGTCATAGGAACATATACTTGACATGCAAAAAACTGTAGCAATAAACTGACACGATCATATGCTACGTTTATAGTTTGGGCCTTGTCCATCCCATCATTCTCCTAATGATGTGATCCCATTATCAAATGACATCTTATGTTAATGGCTAGGAAACCTTGACCATATTTGATCAATGAGCTAGTCTAATAGAGGCATACTAGGGACAAAGTGTTGTCTACTTATCCACACATGTAATGTGTTTCCAATCAATACAATTATAGCATGGATAATAAACAATTATCATGAAAAAGGAAATATAATAATAAACACTTTATTTATTGCCTCTAGGGCATATTTCTAACACTATACTCATGAGAGAAGCCATTAGTGAAACCTACGGCCCCGGGTCTACTTTTCCAACATATTTCTTTCCGATCTATCTTTTTGTCGTGTTTGTTTTCAGATCTATTAATCCAAAAACCCAAAAATACCTTGCGGCACTTTTTATTTACTCTTTTATTTTGTGTTCTTGTGAGAACTATTTTCCCAACCTATTACAATCTAATCTATCTTTTTATCGTTGAGAGCTTTACAACCTATCTTGTGCGTCGGGTTGCAAGTATTTGTTTTTGTTGTTCAGGTGTCGTTTACATAGTTGCTTGGTCTTCCTCCACGGATTGATACCTTGGTTTCTTAATTGAGGGAAAAACTTACCGGAGCTGTGTTGCATCATCCCTTCCTCTTTGGGGGAATACTTAGGCAGTCTCAGGCCAGGTCAAAGCAGTTTCTGTCGCCGTTGCGAGGGAGGAAGTGCGTAAGCAGTCTCTCTTCAGCGTGCCAATCTCTGGCGTCGTGGAGACATCATCAACATCTACCAGGTTCCTAATCGCAAATCTCATATCCTTTGAATTTACATTATTTGCCATTTGCCTCTCGTTTTCCTCTCCACCACTTCACAAAATTTGCCATTTTATTCGCCCTCTTTTACATTTGCCTTTTGCTTGTTTGCTATCTTTTCTTGTGTTGCCATGTGCGTTCTATTTGCTTGAATCTTCGCTTGCTAAAAATCTATTGCTATGGATCCTAATCCACTTGCTAATCATTTCAAAAGACCAAATTATGATGAACCAATTGCTATTGAGTTGAGTGCACTTGATTATCTCTATGAAGTTTTGTTTGAAAATCATGAATTTGGAAATTTTGATGAAGTGTTGAAAGAAGAAATTTATAAGTTGATCCATGATAGTTCCTTGAATAAAAAGCATGATTGCCATGTTGTTAGTATGAATTCTCCAAATATCCATGATGCTAGTGATATGCAAAACCAAAATCTTGGGGATGCTATGCTTGATGAAGATGATATTTTTTGTTCCCCAAGTTTTGGTGATGACATGTATGCTATAATTGGTAATGATAACCATGAAACTTGTCATCCTTATTTTTATATTCAATTTGGTTATGAAAATTAAGTGTCACATGATAGTTATTTTGTTGAGTTTGCTCCCACTACCATGAATGAAAAGGGGTTTGCTTATGTGAAGAGTGATAAATTTTCTATGGTTGTAGATCATGAAAATAATACTTTATGTGATAGTTATATTGTGACATTCCTTCATGATGATACTGAAAATTATTTTGAGGGAGGAACATATGCTTGTAGGCATTGCAATAATATGAGGTTTCCTCCCTATGTGTTCAAAGTTTCGAAGTAATGCTTGCTTTGCCATCCTATGCTAGTTGATTCTTGCTCTCACAGATTGTTTGCTTATAAAATCCCTATGCATAGGAAGTACGTTACAATTAAATATGTTTTTCACATGTATTGTGATGCTCTCTTTGTGCTTTAACTCTTATCTTTTATGTGAGCATCATTATTATCCTAAGCCTATCTTGATGGCTATAAATGATAGCGCTTGTTGGGAGGCAACCCAATGAATAAAATTTATTTTATCTTTTCATTTATGTTTTTGATTGTTTACACAATTATGCCTCTTTTATGATTGTGCTTTTATGTTTTATTTAGTGTTTGTGCCAAGTGCGTGAATCTGAAACAATGCTGAATCTGAAACAGAAACTTTGACTCCAGTGCGTGAATTTTCATTTTGTACTGGAGTGTGATAATGAGCATAAATTTAACAAATAATTTATATACAAATTATTTATGTCTTACTGTTTTTTCAGAATTTTTAGAGTTACACAAGTATGGGTAGATTATAGATTACTACAGACTATTCTGTTTGAGACAGATTCTGTTTTCGTTGCATTGTGTGCTTGTTTTGATGAATCTATGGCTTGTATTGGAGGGTATAAGTCATGGTAAAGTTAGAATACAGTAGATATAATGCAATAATAAAATATTAATTGGTTTTAAACAGTACTTAGAGTGGTGATTTGCTTTATTATACTAACGGATCTCACGAAGATTTTGTTAAGTTTTGTGTGATTGAAGTTTTCATGTTTTGGGTGAGATTACGATGGATGAAGGAATAAGGAGTAAGAAGATCCTAATATTTGGTGTTCCCATGGCACTCCAATATAATATCCAAAGAGGAACAAGAAACTAAGCTTGGGGATGCCCCGAGTGGCATCCCCTCTTTCTTCTAAATACCATCAGTATTTTACTTGGAGCTATATTTTTATTCGTCACATATGACGAGTTTTACTTGGAGCGTCTTGTATGAGTCTTTGATTGATTTTTTTATCCTTTATGTACACACCTATTTGAGAGAGCCAAAATTATGTTATGATTTGTTAGAATTTCTCTATATGCTTCACTTAATTTTTTGAGCTATGGAATTGCTCTAGTACTTCACTTATATCTTTTTGAGCACGACGTGCTTTTAGATGTTTGAAGAAATGCTCTCATGCTTCACTTATATTAATTTGAGAGTTAATAAATTTTGAAGAAATTCTCTCTTGATTCACTTATATTATTTTGAGAGATGAAACTTTTATGCTCATGATCTTCACTTAAATTTATGTGAGCTTGTCAAAAAGCAATGAAAATATATGAAACTAGTCCCAAAGTGATAAATATTCAAGAGGGATATAATAAAAACTTTCATGAAGATCATTGAACAAATTAAACTTGATTCCGTAATAGTTTTGAGACATGATGATAGTAATATGTGAGTTATGTTGGTGAGTAATTATGCTTAGTAAGAATATTGATATTAAGGTTTGTGATTCCCTGATGACCCACAAGTATAGGGGATCTATCGTAGTACTTTCAATAAGTAAGATTGTCGAACCCAACGAGGAGCAGAAGGAAATGACAAGCGGTTCTCGGTAAGGTATTCTCTGCAAGCACTGAAATTATTGGTAATAGATAGTTTTGTGATAACATAATTCGTAACGGGTAGCAAGTAACAATTGTAACAAAAGTGCAGCAAAGTGGCCCAATCCTTTTTATAGCAAAGGGCAAGCCTGGACAAACCCTTATATAAAGCAAGGCACTCCAAAGGACACCTGGGAATTTCTGTCAAGCTAGTTTTCATCATGCTCATATGATTCGCGTTCGCTACTTTGATAATTTGATATGTGGGTGGACCACTGCTTGGGTGCTGCCCTTACTTGGACAAGCCTCCCACTTATGATTAACCCCTCCCGCAAGCATCTGCAACTACGAAAGAAGAACTAAGATAAATCTAACCATAGCATGAAACGTGTGGATCCAAATCAGCCCCTTACAAAGCAACGCATAAATTAGGGTTCAAGCTTCTGTCACTCTGGCAACCCATCATCTACTTATTACTTGCCAATGCCTTCCTCTAGGCCCAAACAATGGTGAAGTGTCTGTAGTCGACGTTCACATGACACCACTAGAGGAGAGACAACATACATCTCATCAAAATATCGAACGAATACCAAATTCACATGATTACTTATAACAAGACTTATCCCATGTCCTCGGGAACAAACGTAACTACTCACAAAGCATATTCATGTTCATAATCACAGGAGTATTAATGATAATCAAGGATCTAAACATATGATCTTCCACCAAGTAAACCAACTAGCATCAACTACAAGGAGTAATCAACACTACTAGCAACCCACAGGTACCAATCTAAGGTTTGAGACAAAGATCGGATACAAGAGATGAACTAGGGTTTGGAGAGGAGATGGTGCTGATGAAGATGTTGATGGAGATTGACCCCCTCTCGATGAGAGGACCGTTGGTGATGACGATGGCTTCGATTTCCCCCTCCCGGAGGGAAGTTTCCTCGGCAAAACAGCCCTGCCGGTGCTCTAGATTAGTTCTGTCCAAGTTCCGCCTCGAGACGGAGGCGCTTCGTTCCGAAAGCTCTGTTCTGATTTTTTCCAGGTTGAAACTCTCAATATAGCAGAAGATGGGCATCAGAGGGCTGCCAGGTGGGCCACAAGCCCTAGGGGCGCGCCTAGGGGTAGGGCACGCCCTGCAGGCTTGTGGCTGCCTGGTGGCCCCCTGATGTATTTCTTTCGCCCAATATTTTTTTTATATTCCAAAATAATTCCCCGTAGATTTTAGGACTTTTGGAGTTGTGCAAAATAGGTATCTCAAATTTGCTCCTTTTCTAGTCCAGAACTCTAGCTGCCGGCATTCTCCCTCTTCATGTAAACCTTGTAAAATAAGAGAGAAAAGGCATAAGTATTGTACCAAAATGTGTAATAATAGACCATGATGCAATAAATATCAATATAAAAGCATGATGCAAAATGGACGTATCAACTCCCCCAAGCTTAGACCTCGCTTGTCCTCAAGCGAATGCCGAAATCGATAAATATGCCCACATGTTTAGAGATAGAGGTGTCGATGAAATAAAATACATACATGAAGGCATCATGATCATATTTAGAACAACAACATATATTAACATATAATTTATTATGGTAAACTAACAATTCATTCACAATGGTAAAGTATGAATCAAGAACTCTATTGAGAACCGACAAACTATGATCTCAGTCATTGAAACAATTCCAATTTATCATAACGTAGGAAAGAGTCAATATAAGAGCTTGTAAAGCAAATCCACATAATCAATCATCTTTTAGTCTTTCACAATTGCTAACACTCACGAGGTACCTATGAGTTCAAAGCTTCAATCAGACATAGAGAAAGATAGGGGCTTATAGCATTGCCTCCCAACTGTTTACCTCAAGGGTAAAGTCAACAGTAATAACTCATGCTCGTCCACTTCCGAGTGGATATATGTGTCTAGATCATTCCCCAACACGTGATGCTTGCCAGAAGATAAAGGCGAAATAAAGAAAGTGATGGAGATCACCACGACTCTTGCATAAAGGTAAGTACTTGAAAATAAAAGTAACAGATAGGCCCTTCGCAGAGGGAAGCAGTGGTTGTCATGCGCTTTTATAGTTGGATGCACAATCCCTTTATGCAAAAGAATGTCACTTTATATTGCCCCTTGTGATAGAGAACTTTATTATGTAGTTCGTCACTTTTATTTCTTCCCTATCACAAGTTCATATAAAGTTTATTTTCCTCACACTAATAGATCACACATATTTAGAGAGCAATTTTTATTGCTTGCACCGATGACAACTTACTTGAAGGATCTTATTCAATCCTTAGGTAGGTATGGTGGACTCTCATGGCCAAACTGGGTTAAGGGTGTTTGTATGCACAAGTAGTATCTCTACTTGGTAAGGAAGTTTTGGCTGATATGAGGTGGAAGCAAGCGACACATGTTGAGGGATCTATAACAATATAACTTCTATTTGGAAATAAGAAAACATAACCCATTATGTTGTCTTCCTTGTCCAACATCAACTTTTGAACATATAATATTTTATTGAGTGCTCACAATCATAAAAGATGTCCAAGATAATATATTTATGGGTTTTTTACATCTGTGCCCCTGGTTCCTTAGCTCTACTAATTCATCCCCGCGCTCTTAACTTTTGCTCAGTTTTCCCCACTTCCTTCCCCGAAACTCTCAGAACAGGTCACAACGGACGTTGTCGTCAGATCAATGGCTTGACCATTAACTCTGACGAGTGGGGCCATGGTGGACTGTGTCACCCGTTGGACCTAACAAGTGGGGCTGCATTGGGTGGTGTTGCTGTTCGACCGTGGTTTCATTGGGCCGTGGTTTTGTTAAGTCGTCCCTCGCATTAAACCACCTGCGCACGGCGCCACGACAGAAGCCTGCTATGCATGCACCCAGCAAGCCTGCTTGCATGGGTCGATGTGTGCCGCCACGATGTGTCGACCGAGCCTGCATGCGCCGATGCGTGTCACCACGATGCACTGACCGAGCCACTTTCGTGCACGCCATCCGCCATAGATGTAGTGATGGTCCCTGTTGCTGGTTACTCTCTTCTCGCATGCTTGTCTCCTCGATTTAGAGCATCGTTTTTCTGATCAGTTTCAGCCTTCTCGTTGTGGCTGCATGCACTAGGTGGTAACTAACAAAGCAAGCTCTCTAAGAAAACAATCAACAAATATGTAGATAGGGCCAACAAGCCCATAGCACGATCACATAGTTCAAACTAGCAAGAACATAATAATAGAATACATAGAAAACTTAATAATAGAACTTAATAAAAGGGCCAACAAGCCCATATCTCCAACATAGTTCAATTACAACTTAATTAACATAACATATATTAGAAAAATAGATAGAGGGTTTAGAGCCCTAGCCGCCGCCTTCTCCACCTCGCTCCTCCTTCGTGCACCCTTCACTGCTCCTCCGGGCGTTTTTGATGGGGTACGAAAGAGTGTGCATGCGCGGCGCGATGGGGAAGATGTTGGTGTACTCCATAAACATGTTGTGGGTGGTGAAAGCAATGAACTCGCAGCCACACCAAAACACCCGGCCGAGGAGGTAGAAGGTGTCGAATGTGTTGGTGAAGTGGGCAAGGAGAGCAACCACCACCCTGTTTTGGATGACCTCCTCGACGCGGAACATCGTTGGAGATCCCTGCGGGAGGTGTCTGTAGCCGGCCTCAAGGAAGAACTCGGTGAAGTTCCTTGCGGTCCTCCACCTTGATATCGCCCACACACGTAGTGTGCGCTCAACGTACATGCCGGTAGGGTAGAGCCTCTCTGGAACGGTGGGTGGGAAGCGGTAGGTTGGTCCGGTGTACTGCATGGCTGAGGGATGTGCAGAAGAAGGAGAAGGGGGCAAAGAGCAAGAAGGGTATATGCAGAGGATGGGAGATGGATGAGGGATGGCAGAGGCAGAGAGTGGCTTAAATAGCCATAGTGCCATGTGTTATTTGGCCGTGGCAATAACGGGGTCAAATGTGAAGTAGCCCGTTTTCAAACCCACCGCAGCATCGGGAGTGTACACGCATGGGAAATGGTGGTTTGAAAAGAAGAACAAAAGGAAGCTAATTTGGCCCATACAAATTTTTGAATAGTTTGTGGACATTTTGCATGATAAAAATAAATTTGGCCCTTATAAATTTGGTCATTTTGCATTTGTATAGAACAAAAAGAAGTAAATTTTCTACGCAATGTCAACTGTTGTGTAATGTCAAACGCTGCAACCAAGAAACAGAGTTGGCACGTTCACAAAAAATAGAGCAAACAATGCAAAAAATGACGCAATTCGATGGCCCAACCAGAGCTTGGTTTCCTTTTGGGCCCAATAACAATTCGACGGACATGATCCATTTTTTCGCGGAGTCAGTGGTGGGAGAGCAGCCGAGCACAACCAATAGGATCACCTCTCGCGGATTGCCCCACGATGCGGAGCCGTCCTTCTGATCCAACGGTGCTAGGGTATGATCGGACGGCTGACGTTCGGAGCTAGGGTTAGGCGAAACCCCGTGGGGTTTAAAGGGGTTTTGAGCTGGTCAACAGGGTTTTGAAGGCTTTGATTGAGCATAATTAATTTAAAAAAATCGAAAAATATGAAACCTTCGCAGTTCATCGTTTTATAAGACACACTAACGAGGAAAAATACTGAACTTGGTATATGGTCATTTTCATGAAAAAATCCTAGCTGGCACGATCAAGGTCAAATGAGCACCATTAAGTTAAAAAAATCAAAAAATATAAAACCTGCGCACAATGTTGTATTATGTGACATGTTATCAAGCAAAAATCTTAAACTTGGTCTATGGTCATTTTCATGAGAAAACCTTCACACATATGAGCTATCACGTACAAGATTTGATAGAGTTCAAGGAGAGGAGGTAGGGTTACCTACAGGGTCTGAAAAATAAAAAAAATAAAAAATCACCAAAGCTTTATTTCAAAGTGAATAAGAAGGATCTGAACTTAGTTTTCCATTTTCATATTTTAAATGTGTTTTTAATCGTTTTTATATTAAAGCATATTTTTCAAAAGAAAATGTAAAAATATGAAGATTAATTCAAAAAATAGTGAGACTTCAAATGTACACTATATAGATTTAATAGGTGTTAATAAAAAACATTTGGCTCATTTAGAGTAGGTCCAAAAAACTTGATTACAAATGGACTGTTTACCCTAGCCTGGGAGCTCATTTGGAGCACATTTCCCAAATTCAAATTTCTTCGACCTCCTCTAAATCACCTCAAATTTTGCACACATGATCTCCTACACAAACATAGATAGTATGCCAAGTTTTTTGTTTTGAATTTTCTTGAATTTATACTGTCGTATCGAATGTCAGTTCAAAACATCAGATAATGAGATATGCTGGTGGGAAAAAGCATGCATTTGATTATAAAACATTTGCAGCATGTCTGATCAGTCAAGCAACACTAAAACAACATGTGTGATCATTGCAGCACCTAAACTTTGAAAATAAACACTGAAACAAATCATAGCAGACAAATTTAGAAACACATAAATAAGCAATACAGATAGCCACATGCATATATAGAAGACCACATAGTACCATACCATCCATAGAACACACCCAGTTCACAAACAAAGTTCCCAAACAACCAAACACACAAAGTTCACATTAAAACACATCATCACATCATCAATTAATTGGGAATGGGAGTCAGGACTTTCGCGAGGGCAACATGCTGGGCCCTGATCTTGTAGTCCTCGTCGTGGATGGCTACATCTTCTGCATGATCTAGAAGGTGAACGAAGCGGTCGGACTTTGGCTTTGCGTTGGTGGTGCAGTAGGGGTAGCGCCAAATTTTGGTCCTGCTCTTGTAGTAGTAATCATCTCCCTTGGCCCTGATCTTCTCCTCTTCCTTCGCTTTGAAGGACTTGAAGTTGTCCACATCCACATCTTCTCCAGAGATGTACTGCACACACGAATGAAATTTAGATATATACATTGTAGTTTCATATACACCATGTCAAAGGAACTAGGATAAATGAACAATCTAAATTTCAAGCAGGCTTACCTCACACTCTTGGTCGATCCAATACCCTGGATCGTATGGGTCCTTGAAGTCAGTAAGGTCCAGCTTCCTCTTTTTTCCCCAACCATCATCCTCCTGAATATACAATTACATCCCATTGAAAATTTAGATATGCATTTTACATTGATCATAGGGCTAATATACTATGATCATATTTGCATCTTCCATTGTCATGCACACACATTGAACAACAGAGCTAATATAAGTACATATTGTGGACAAATTTATATACTAATGAATCAAATAACTTCTTAGTCAATGGATTCCATTTGGACATATGACATTCAAAACCCCAATCTGAGTAGCATTCAAAAACAAATCTAATAGAGACCCAATCCAATAAGCATACATGTCTGTAGCATTAAAAAACCCAATCTGTGAGCATTAAAAACAAAATCTAATAAGCATACATCTGTGTAGCATTGAAGCATAGAGATCCCTATCTCTCATACAGATATATCTAGCATTTTTGCAAAGAATGTAATCCAAAAAAACCTAGTACAAATACCCCAACCACCCAATAGAGAAAACCCCAGCCCATCTGTCAAACCAACTACTCTAACCATCTGAACTACCATATGAATCACAATCTAACGAATGCAACTAACTCTACAAGCTATCCTAAAGCAAGCGCAAATACCTCCTACTCCTCGCCAGGCTGCGCATCGAGGGAATCGGGATGGACTGCGCTGCTCGATGTCGTCACCTTCTGCAGCGTTGAGGCGGAACCCGCCACCTCCTTCTCCACATGCACAACGGTTGCGAGTTTCCCCGCATCGCCGTGGACGCCGCCAACGTCCTTCACTTCATCCGCGGTCACCGCGCCTTGCAGCTCCACTACATGTCCAGCCGCTGCACCGGCGTCACCACGAGCTTGCGCCATCGGACAGATGGACGCCATGAAGGTGCGGAAGAGGATGCGGTGGAGGCAGTGGAGGAGAGCAAGACGACAACGGTGGGGGAGACGGAGATGATGCGGCAGGGAGGGGATTTGGGGGAATTGGTAGGGACGATGGAGGTGGTTGCCCCTCTTTATATGATGTGACGTTTTGGGCAATGTCCCATGGACACGTGCTACCCCACGACCCCGATCAGTTGCATGCGCCCACGTATACGAATACCATTGTATGATAAGCATATGAAACCACTATATGGGTAAATGGTCAAAGGTGGACTCAGCCCTACGCGGCCCCACTCATCAGAGTTAATGGTCAAAGGCATTGACCCAACGGCAATGTCCGTTGTAACCTGTTCTGAGGGTTTCGGGCAAGGGAGTGGGGAAAAGTGAGCAAAAGTTAAGATCGTGGGGATGAATGAGTACAACTAACGAACCAGGGGCATAGAAATAAAAATCCCTATATTTATATGTGAACCTCTCTTTCTTTATTACTTCCTTTTAATTGCCCAATGACCAACTGCTATGTTTGTCGACCAACAATAGGTTTCAATCGACATACTTCTTATATGTGAAGTCATCACTCCCCATAAGATCATCATATATACTCTTTGCTTTTATTCTATACTTCTTTCTACTTCATCTTTCTCAAGACGAAGATCATATCAAATAAGCAAAGCCCTCAACTCAAAAGTACTTTTTATTATATAACTCAAGGACTTGCTTAGATAGGAGGAATCATAAAGAAAAAACTCAAAACTAGATCACACGAAAACTTTATTCTAATAGATCAAGATAAAACCAAAAGGATCGAACCAAGAAAAGATGATAAAAATAAAAATAAAAATAAAAGATGTGATGGTGATACGATACCGAGGCACCTCCCCCAAGCTTGGCACAAGCCAAGGGGAGTGCCCATACCCATGTGTTTAGTTGTCTTGCTTCGGAGGTGGTGATGTTGGAGTTGTTGATGAGGTTGAAAGCTTGTCTAGTTTCCTCCTAAGCATAAAATTATGTTCCCTCAGGTCGTCCACCTCCTGCTCGAGCTTCAATATCCTTTGACATAATTCTTCCTTGCTCTCCTACAGGAAACGAGAAGGGATAAATAGAACCTTGGGTTTTCGCCTGGTGTTTGGAAGGCCTGATTTCTTGAACTCCATGTGCATATCTCCTGACTAAGGCAGGAGGGCCTCTTCTTCATCTGAGTCTTCTTCCTCGTACTTGCCTTCTTGTTCCTCCTCCGAGAACAATCCATAAGGATCTAAGTCCCCGTAGCGCTTGGGATTGGGAAGATCATGCGATATATAGCTCTCCCCATCAGAATCTTGGGACGACATATTGCTCTAAATCTGCTGCAAAAATAGCTCAAAGAGAAAACAGGGGGTATTGGTGTGATACGAGAGTCAAAACCTTCAGGAGATTATATAATGAATTTTTACCAACTTGAAGGAGTATACCATAAGAAAACAGAGTCCGGAAGGTGCACGAGGTGGCCACAAGCCCCAGGGGCGCGCCCACGGGGGTAGGGCACGCCCCCCAGGCTTGTCGCCTCCCCGTGCACTATTCGGACTACTTTAAATTTTCCTAGTTTTTTAAATATTCCAAAATAGATAAAAATTGCCATTGAAAAAGTTTTGGAGTCTATTTACTTACCGTACCACATACCTATTCCTTTTCGGAGTCTGAAACGTTCTAGTAAGTCTCCCTAATGTACTCCTCCAGAGTTATGGTATTCATGATATTGGTTTCAACATTTATGGGAGTACCTGAGATATAATGTTTGATTCTTTGACCGTTCACCACCTTCAGGTTTGTGCCTTCGGCGTTGTTAATCTTGATGGCACCGGAGCGGTATACCTCCTCGATAACATAAGGACTTCTCATTTAGAGAGAAGTATTCCTGCAAAAAATCTTAAACGAGAATTGTATAGCAAGACATGATCACCTACATTAAATTCACGCTTTTGTATCCTTCTATCATGGCATCTCTTAACCTTTTATTTAAACAACTTGGCATTCTCATAGGCTTGGGATCTCCATTCGTCAAGTGAGCTGATGTCAAATAACCTCTTCTCACCAGCAAGTTTGAAATCATAATTGAGCTCTTTGATTGCCCAATAAGTTTATGTTCTAGCTCAAGAGGTAAGTGACATGCTTTACCATAAACCATCTTATACGGAGACATACCCATAGGGTTTTTGTAAGTAGTTCTATAAGCCCACAATGCATCATCAAGTTTCTTAGACCAATTCTTCCTAGATCTATTAACAGTCTTCTGCAAAATCAATTTAATTTCTCTATTGCTCAATTCTACTTGACCACTAGGCTGAGGATGATAAGGAGATGCAATTCTATGATTAGCATCGTATTTAGCGAGCAATTTACGGAAAGCACCATGAATAAAGTGTGAACCACCATTAGTCATCAAATATCTACGGACTCCAAATCTAGGAAAAATAACTTCTTTAAGCATTTTAATAGAAGTGTTATGATCAGCGCTACTAGTTGGAATAGCTTCTACCCACTTAGTAACATAATCAACAGCAACTAGAATATGAGTATACCCATTAGATTGTGGAAAAGGCCCCATATAATCAAAACCCCAAACATCAAATAGTTCAATAACAAGAGAGTAATTCATAGGCATTTCCTTACGTCTACTAATGTTACCAATTCTTTGACATTCATCACAAGACAAGACAAACTTATGAGCATCCTTAAAGAGAGTAGGCCAATAAAACCTAGATTGTAGTACCTTATGTGCAGTTCTATCTCCAGCATGATGTCCTCCGTAGGCTTCGGAGTGACACTTGCGTAAGATCTGTTCCTGTTCAAGCTCAGGTACACAACGTCTAATAATACTATCTACTCCTTCTTTATAAAGGTGTGGATCATCCCAAAAGTAATGCCTTAAATAATAGAATGTTTTCTTTTGTTGGTATGTGAAAATAGGCGGTATAAATTTAGCAATAATGTAATTGGCATAATCAGCATACCATGGAGCATTGTGTGAAGCATTTACAATAGCTAATTGTTCATCAGGAAAGCTATCATCAATAGGTAGTGGGTCATCAAGAACATTTTCTAACCTAGACAAGTTATCTTCCATAGGGTTATGAGCACCCTTTCTATCAATAATATGCAAATCAAATTCTTGTAGCAGAAGGACCCACCTAATAAGTCTATGTTTAGCATCTTTCTTTTCCATAAGGTACTTGATAGCAGCATGATCGGTGTGAACAGTTACTTTGGAATCAACAATATAAGGTCTAAACTTATCACAGGCAAACACGACTGCTAAAAATTCCTTTTCAGTAGTAGCATAGTTTCTTTGAGCACTATCTAGAGTTTTACTAGCATAATGGATAACATTTAATTTCTTATCACCTCTTTGTCCCAGAACAACACCAACAGCATAATCACTAGCATCACACATAATTTCAAAGGGTAGGTTCCAGTCGGGTGGTTGAACAATAGGTGCGGTAATCAAGACATTCTTAAGAATTTCAAATGCTTCTACACAATCATCATCAAAAACAAATGGAACATCTTTTTGCAAAATATTTGTGACAGGCCTATAAATGTTAGAGAAATCTTTGATAAACCTCCTATAGAAACCAGCATGACCAAGGAAACTTCTTATACCTTTGATATCCGTAGGGCATGACATTTTTGCAATAGCATCAACTTTAGCTTTATCAACTTCAATACCTCTTTCGGAGATCTTGTGCCCCAAGGCAATACCTTCATTAACCATAAAGTGGCAATTTTCCCAATTCAAGACAAGATTAGTTTCTTCACATCTTTGCAAAACTCAGTCAAGGTTGCTCAAACAATCATAAAATGAAGTTTCGTAAACGGAAAAATCATCCATGAAAACCTCAAGAGTCTTTTCACAAAAGTCATAGAATATAGCCATCATACATCTTTGAAAGGTAGTAGGTGCATTGCATAAACCAAAAGGCATACTTCTATAAGAAAAGGAGGGCAAGTAAAAGTGGTTTTTTCTTGATCCTGGCTTGATACAGGTATTTGAGAGAAACCAGAGTAACCATCTAGAAAGCAAAAATGAGTATGTTTGGATAGTATTTCTAGCATTTGATCAATAAAAGGTAAAGGGCAATGATCTTTCTTAGTAGCTTTATTTAATTTCCTAAGATTAATTACCATTCTAACCTGTAACAATTTTTTGCGGGATCAATTCATTTTTATCATTAGGAACAACAGTAATACCTCCCTTCTTAGGGACACAATGGACGGGACTAACCCATCTACTATCAGCAACAGGATAAATTATACCTGCCTCCAGAAGCTTTAGTATTTCTTTTCTTACCACTTGTTTCATCTTAGGGTTCAATCGTCGTTGGTGATCGATAACTGGTTTGGCATCAGGCTCCATATTAATTTTATTCTGACATAGAGTGGGACTAATGCCCTTAAGATCATCAAGAGTATAACCAATAGCAGCACAGTGCTTCCTCGGAGTTTTCAATAATCTCTTTTCTTCATGCTCTGAAATGTTAGCACTGATAATAACAGGATATATCTCCTTTTCATCAAGATAAGCATATTTCAATGTATCGGGCAATTGTTTGAGCAAAAACACGGGATCACCCTTGGGTGGAGGAGGATCCCCAAGTAATTCAATAGGTAAGTTGTGTTTCAGAATAGGCTGTTGATCGAAGAAAATTTCATCTATTTCATTCCTCTCATTCATATGCATATCATTTTCATGGTCTAGCAAATATTGTTCTAAAGGATCAGTAGGAGGCACAACAATAGAAGCAAGACCAATAATTTCATATTTACTAGGCAATTCTTTGTCATGGGGTTGTCTACGAAATTTAGAGAAATTGAACTCATGAGACACATCCCCAAAACTCACAGTAACTGTTTCTTTCTCACAATCAATCCTAGCATTAGCAGTATTCAAGAAGGGTGTGCCAAATATAATGGGACAAAAGTCATATTGTGGGGAACCAAGAACAAGAAAATCAGTAGGATATTTTATTTTCCCACACAAGACTTCAACATCTCTAATAATCCCCATCGGTGCAATAGTGTATATATTAGCAAGCTTAATAGTAACATCAACTTCCTCTAGTTCAACTTGTGCAATATCATGCATGATTTATTTATATAAGGAAAAGGGAATTGCACTTACGCTAGCACCCATATCACACAAGCCATGATAACAATGATCTCATATTTTAACAGAAACATCAAGCATGCTAGCAACTGCTCTATGTTTACTCTTAGTATCAGGTCTAGCGATTCTTGCCGCTTCATCACAAAAATGAATAACATGCCCATCAATATTATCAACCAAGAGATCTTTAACCATAGCAACACTAGGTTCAACTTTAATTTGTTCAGGGGGTGTAGGTGTTCTAATACGACTCTTACGAACCATAGTTGAAGCTTTATCATGTTCCTTTATCCTAATAGGGAGGGGTGGTTTCTCAATGTAAGCAGTAGGAATAACAGGATCAACATTATAAGTAATAGTTTCCTCTTCGGCTTTAATAGATTCAACTACTTTCACTTCAACAGGAGGATGATATTCAAACCACTTCTCCTTAGGGAGATCAACATGAGTAGCAAAAGATTCATAGAAAGAAGCTACTATCTCACAGTCAAGTCCATATTTAGTGCTAAATTCACGAAAAGCTTTGGTGTCTATAAAGATTTAACACAATCAAACTTAGGGTTTATACCTGACTCCTTACCTTCGTCGAGTTCCCAATCTTTAGAGTTGCGTTTAATTCTTTCCAATAAGTCCCATTTGAATTCAGTATCTTTCTTCATAAAAGAACCAGAGCAAGAAGTATCGAGCATGGATCGATCATTATGAGAAAGCCGAGCATGAAAATTCTGAATAATAATTTCTCTTGAGAGCTCATGGTTGGGGCATGAATATAGCATTGACTTAAGCCTCCCCCAAGCTTGAGCGATTCTTTCTCCTTCACAAGGCCAAAAATTGTAAATATAATTCCGATAACAATGAAACAGATGCATAGGATAAAACTTCTGATGAAATTCCAATTTCAATCGGTTGTAGTTCCATGATCCAATATCATCACATAGCCTGTACCATGCCAATGCCTTCTCCTTCAAAGATAAAGGAAAGACCTTCTTCTTGAAAACATCCTCGGGAAAACCCGCAAGCTTAAATAATCCACAAACTTCATCCACATAGATTAGATGCAAATCAGGATGTAGTGTTCCATCTCCTACATAAGGATTAGCTAGTAATTTCTCTATCATACCCGAAGGAATTTCATAATAAATATTTTCAGTAGGTGCAGCAGGTTGAGGAGCGACTCTATGTGCTTCTGGTCGAGGTGAACATGCCCCGAACAAGCCCCTCAAAGGATTATTTTCCATAGTAACAAGTGACAGTAAATTTCAGAACACTATATCATTTTTTCTTACCGAGTTCCACTCACCAAAGGCGCTTCACTCCCCGGCAACGGTGCCAGAAAAGAGTCTTGATGACCCACAAGTATAGGGGATCTATCGTAGTCCTTTCGATAAGTAAGAGTGTCGAATCCAACGATGAGCAGAAGGAAATGACAAGCGGTTCTCAGTAAGGTATTCTCTGCAAGCACTGAAATTATCGGTAATAGATAGTTTTGTGATAAGATAATTCGTAACGGGTAGCAAGTAACAATTGTAACAAAGGTGCAGCAAACTGGCCCAATCCTTTTTATAGCAAAGGACAAGCCTGGACAAACTCTTATAAAGCAAGGCGCTCCTAAGGACACATGGGAATTTCTGTCAAGCTAGTTTTCATCATGCTCATATGATTCGCGTTCGCTACTTTGATAATTTCTCGGTGGGTGAACCGATGCTTGGGTGCTTCCCTTACTTGGACAAGCCTCCCACTTATGATTAACCCCCCCCCCCCCCCCCCCCGCAAGCATCCGTAACTACGAAAGAAGAATTAAGATAAATCTAACCATAGCATGAAACGTGTGGATCCAAATCAGCCCCTTACGAAGCAACGCATAAACTAGGGTTTAAGCTTCTGTCACTCTAGCAACCCATCATCTACTTATTACTTCCCAATGCCTTCCTCTAGGCCCAAACAATGGTGAAGTGTCATGTAGTCGACGTTCAAATGACACCACTAGAGGAGAGACAACATCCATCTCATCAAAATATCGAACGGATACCAAATTCACATGATTACTTATAACAAGACTTATCCCATGTCCTCGGGAACAACCATAACTACTCACAAAGCATATTCATGTTCATAATCACAGGAGTATTAATGATAATCAAGGATATAAACAAATGATCTTCCACCAAGTAAACCAACTAGCATCAACTACAATGAGTAATCAACACTACTAGCAACCCATAGGTACCAATCTGAGGTTTGAGACAAAGATCGGATACAAGAGATGAACTAGGGTTTGGAGAGGAGATGGTGCTGATCAAGATGTTGATGGAGATTGCCCCCCTCTCGATGAGAGGATCATTTGTGATGACGATGGCTTCGATTTCCCCCTCCCGGAGGGAAGTTTCCCCGACACAACAGCCTTGCCGGAGCTCTAGATTGGTTATGTCCAAGTTCCACCTCGAGACGGCGGCGCTTCGTAACGAAAGCTCTGTTCTGATTTTTCCCAGGTCGAAACCCTCAATATAGCAGAAGATGGGCATCGGAGGGCTGCCAGGTGGGCCACAAGCCCCAGGGGCTCGCCTAGTGGGGTAGGGCGCGCCCTGCATGCTTGTGGCTGCCTCGTGGGCCCCCTGATGTATTTCTTTCGCCCAATATTTTTTATATATTCCAAAATAATTCTCCGTAGATTTTCAGGACTTTTGGAGTTGTGCAGAATAGGTATCTCAGATTTGCTCCATTTCCAATCCAGAACTCCAGCTGTCGGCATTCTCCATCTTCATGTAAACCTTGTAAAATAAGAGAGAAAAGGCATAAGTATTGTACCAAAATGTGTAATAACAGCCCATGATGCAATAAATATCAATATAAAAGCATCATGCAAATGTTGTAAATATGCCCTAGAGGCAATAGTAAAATGGTTATTATTGTATTTCCTAGTTCATGATAATTGTCTATTGTTCATGCTATAATTGTGTTAACCGGAAACCATAATACATGTGTGAATACATAGACCACAACATGTCCCTAGTGAGCCTCTAGTTGACTAGCTCGTTGATCAATAGATGGTCACGGTTTCATGACCATGGACATTGGATGTCGTTGATAATGGGATCACATCATTAGGAGAATGATGTGAGGGACAAGACCCAATCCTAAGCATAGCACAAGATCGTGTAGTTCGTTTGCTAAAGCTTTTCAATGTCAAGTATCGTTTCCTTAGACCATGAGATTGTGCAACTCCCGGATGCCGTAGGAATGCTTTGGGTGTGCCAAACGTCAAAATGTAACTGGGTGGCTATAAAGGTGCATTACGGGTATCTCTGAAAGTGTCTGTTGGGTTGGCACGAATCGAGACTGGGATTTGTCACTCCGTGTGACGGAGAGGTATCTCTGGGCCCACTCAGTAAGACATCATCATAATGAGCTCAATGTGACTAAGGAGTTAGTCATGGGGTGATGTATTACGGAATGAGTAAAGAGACTTGCCGGTAACGAGATTGAACAAGGTATAGAGATACCCACGATCGAATCTCGGGCAAGTATCATACCGATAGACAAAGGGAATTGTATACGGGATTGATTGAATCCCCGACATCGTGGTTCATCTGATGAGAACATTGTGGAGCATGTGGGAGCCAACATGGGTATCCAGATCCCGCTGTTGGTTATTGACCGGAGAGGTGTCTCGGTCATGTCTACATGTCTCCCGAACCCGTAGGGTGTACACACTTAAGGTTCGATGACGCTAGGGTTATAGGGAAATGGTATACGTGATTACCGAAAGTTTTTCGGAGTCTCGGATGAGATCCTGGACGTCACGAGGAGCTACGGAATGGTCCAGAGGTAAAGATTGATATATAGGAAGTCCAGTTTTGGTCACCGGAAAGTTTTAGGGCTCATCGGTAGTGTACCGGGAGTGTCGGGAGGGTGCCGGAGAACCCCCGGGAGGGGTGTGACGACCAAAGGACTTAGTGGGCCCTTAGAGGAGGTGTGTCAGCCCTTATTGGGCTGGCCAAGACCTTCTAGAAAGTCCCATGCGGCTGGAGATAAGAGATAGGGCTGAAAAAGGTTTAAAAGGAGGAGATCCACCTCCCTTGTGGGAGGTGGACTCTTCCCCTAGTTCGGCCGAAGCTCTCCTCCTTGGAGGAGGGGCCAAGGCAGCCCTCCCTCTCCCTCCTCCTATATATATGCAAGGGTTTGGGCTGATTTGAGACACGACTTCTTTCTCTCTCGGTGCAGCCCTACCCTTCCTCTTCCTCGTTCTCTGTAGCGCTTGGCGAAGCCCTGCCGGAGTTCATGTAGCTCCACCGTCACCACGCCGTCATGCTGCCGGAGCTCTCCCTCAACCTCTCCTTCCTCCTTGCTGGATCAAGGCATAGGAGACGTCACCGGGCTGCAATCTTTCCTCTCCTCTCCTTCCGCTTAGCGATCTTCAAAGGTATGAAGATGCAATCTCTCCCCACTCGTTTCTGGTTTCTCCATGGATAGATCTTCGTGATCGTCGGAATTTTTTTGATTTACTACTACATCTCCCAACAGTGGCATCATGAGCTAGGTCTATGCGTAGAATCTATGCACGAGTAGAACACAAGTTGTTGTGGGCGTCGATTTTGTTAATATGCTTACCACTACTAGTCTTATCTTGATTCGGCGGTATTGTGGGATGAAGCGGCCCGGACCGACTTCACACATACGCTTACGTGAGATAGGTTCCACCGCCTAACATGCACTTGTTGCATAAGGTGGCTAGCGGGTGTCTGTCTCTCCCACCTTAGTCGGATTGGATTCAATGAAAAGGGTCCTTATGAAGGGTAAATAGCAATTGGCATATCACGTTGTGGTTTTGGCGTAGGTAAGAAACGTTCTTGCTAGAAACCTATAGCAGCCACGTAAAAACTTGCAACTACAAATTAGAGGACGTCTAACTTGTTTTTGCAGCATATGCCTTGTGATGTGATATGGCCAAAGAATGTGATGTGATGCATTGTGATGTATGATATTGATCATGTTCTTGTAATAGGATTCACGACTTGCATGTTGATGAGTATGACAACGGGTAGGAGCCATAGGAGTTGTCTTATTTTATTGTATGACCTGCGTGTCAATCATAAACGCCATGTAATTACTTTACTTTATTGCTAAACGTTAGCCATAGTAGTATAAGTAATAGTTGGCAAGACAACTTCATGAAGACACAATGATGGAGATCATGGTGTCGTGCCAGTGACAGTGATGATCATGGTGCCCCTAAGATGGAGATCAAAGGAGCAAGATGATATTGGCCATATCATGTCACTATATTGATTTCATGTGATGTTTATCATGTTTACATCTTATTTGCTTAGAACGACGGTAGTAAATAAGATGATCTCTCAATAAAATTTCAAGAGAAGTGTTCACCCTAACTGTGCATCGTTGCTAAGGATTGTCGTTCCGAAGCACCACATGATGATCGGGTGTGATAGGTTCTAACGTTCGCATACAACGGGTGTAAGCTAGATTTACACACATGGAACACTTAGGTTGACTTGAGGAGCCTAGCATGTACAGACATGGCCTCGGAACACGGAAGACCGAAAGGTCGAACATGAGTCGTATAGAAGATACGATCAACATGGAGATGTTCACCATGGATGACTAGTCTGTCTCACGTGATGATCGGACACAGGCTAGTTGACATGGATCATGTGTCACTTGGATGACTAGAGAGATGTCTATCTAAGTGGGAGTTCATTAAATAATTTGATTATGTGAACTTAATTATCATGAACTTAGTCTAAAATTGTCTTTACAATCTATATTGTAGATCCAATGGCCAACGCGAATGTCACCCTAAACTTCAATGTGTTCCTAGAGAAAACCAAGCTAAAAGATGATGGAAGCAACTATGCGGACTGGGTCCGTGGCTTGAGGATCATCGTCATAGCTTCCAAGAAATTGTATGTCCTTGATGCACCACTAGGTGACCCACCCCTTCTCCCAGCAGAGCAAGACGTTGCGAACGCTTGGCATTCTCGCTGCGATGATTACTCCCTTGTTCAGTGCGGCATGCTTTACAGTTTAGAACCGGGGCTCCAAAAGCGTTTTGAGCAACACGGAGCATATGAGATGTTCCAAGAGCTGAAACTGGTTTTCCAAGCTCATGCCCGGGTCGAGAGATATGACGTCTCTGACAAGTTCTTCAGCTGTAAGATGGAGGAGAATAGTTCTGTCAGTGAGAACATCCTCAAGATGTCTGGGCTTCATAACCGCTTGACTCAGCTGGGAGTTAATCTCCTGGATGACTTGGTCATTGACAGAATCCTCCAGTCGCTTCCACCTAGCTACAAGAGCTTTGTGATGAACTACAACATGCAAGGGATGGAGAAGTCCATTCCTGAGTTGTACTCGATGCTGAAATCAGCAGAGGTTGAGATCAAAAAGGAGCATCAAGTGTTGATGGTGAATAAGACCACTAGTTTCAAGAAAGGCAAGGGTAAGAAGAACTTCAAGAAGGACGGCAAAGCTGTTGCCGCACCCGATAAGCAAGTTGCCGGGAAGAAGAAGAACAAGAATGGACCCAAGCCTGAGACTGAGTGTTTTTATTGCAAGGGTACCGGTCACTGGAAGCGGAACTGCCCCAAGTACTTAGCGAATAAGAAGGACTGCAACATTAAAGGTATATGTGATATACTTGTTATTGATGTGTACCTAACCAGCGCTCGTAGTAGCTCCTGGGTATTTGATACCGGTGCAGTTGCTCACATGTGTAACTCCAAGCAGGAGCTGCGGAATAAGCGGAGGCTGGCAAAGGACGAGGTGACGATGCGCGTCGGGAATGGTTCCAAGGTCGATGTGATCGCCGTCGGCACGCTACCTCTACATCAACCTTCGGTATTAGTGTCAAACCTTAATAATTGTTATTTAGTACCAGCTTTGAGCATGAACATTGTATCTAGATCTCGCTTGATGCGAGATGGCTACTCATTTAAATCTGAGAATAATGGTTGTTCTATTTATATGAGAGAGATGTTTTATGGTCATGCCCCGCTAGTCAATGGTTTATTTTTGATGAATCTCGAACGTGATGTTACACATGTCCATAGTGTGAGTACCAAAAAGTGTAAGGTTGATAACGATAGTCCCACTTATATGTGGCACTGCCGCCTTGGTCATATTGGTGTCAAACGCATGAAGAAGCTCCATACTAATGGACTTTTGGAGTCTCTTGATTTCGAATCATTTGACATGTGCGAACCATGCCTCATGGGCAAGATGACCAAGACTCCATTCTCCTGAACAATGGAGCGAGCAACTAACTTGTTGGAAATAATGCATACCGATGTATGCGGTCCAATGAGTGTCGAGGCTCGTGGTGGCTACCGGTATGTTCTCACCCTCACTGATGACTTGAGTAGATATGGGTATGTCTACTTAATGAAACATAAGTCTGAAACTTTTGAAAGGTTCAAGGAATTTTAGAGTGAGGTAGAGAATCAACGTGACAGGAAAATAAAGTGCCTACGATCTGATCGTGGCGGAGAATATTTAAGTCACGAGTTTGGCACGCACCTAAGGAAATGTGGAATTGTTTCACAACTCACGCCACCTGGCACACCTCAGCGAAATGGTGTGTCTGAACATCGTAATCGCACTCTATTAGATATGGTACGATCTATGATGTCTCTTACCGACTTACCGCTATCATTTTGGGGATATGCATTAGAGACTGCCGCATTCACTTTAAATAGGGCACCGTCAAAATCCGTTGAGACGACACCGTATGAATTATGGTTTGGAAAGAAACCTAAGCTGTCATTTCTAAAATTTTGGGGATGCGATGCTTATGTGAAGAAACTTCAACCTGAGAAGCTCGAACCCAAAGCGGAAAAGTGCGTCTTCATAGGATATCCCAAAGAGACTATTGGGTATACCTTCTACCTCAGATCCGAAGGCAAAGTATTTGTTGCCAAGAATGGATCCTTTCCCGAGAAAGAGTTTCTCTCGAAAGAAGTGAGTGGGAGGAAAATAGAACTTGATGAGGTAATTGTACCTCCACTCGAACTGGAGAGTAGCACAGCACAGGAAATTGTTTTTCTGGAGCCTACACCGGCTGGAGAGGAAGTTAATGATGATGATCATGAAACTTCAGATCAAGTTACTATTGAACATCGAAGGTCCACTAGGACACGTTCCGCACCAGAGTGGTACGGCAACCCTGTCCTGGAGATCATGTTGTTGGACAACGGTGAACCTTTGAACTATGAAGAAGCGATGGCGGGCCCGGATTCCAACAAATGGCTTGAAGCCATGAAATCCGAGATAGGATCCATGTATAAGAACAAAGTGTGGACTTTGGTGGACTTGCCTGATGATAAGCGGGCCATTGAAAATAAATGGATCTTTAAGAAGAAGACTGACGCAGATGGTAATGTGACCGACTATAAGACTCGGCTTGTCGCTAAGGGTTATCGACAAGTTCAAGGAGTTGACTACGATGAGACTTTCTCACCCGTAGCGATGCTGAAGTCTGTCCGAATCATGTTAGCAATTGCCGCATTTTATGATTATGAGATCTGGCAAATGGACGTCAAAACGACATTCCTTAATGGCTCCCTCAAGGAAGAACTGTATATGATGCAGCCGGAAGGTTTTGTCGATCCTAAAGATGCTAACAAGGTATGCAAGCTCCAGCGCTCCATCTAAGGGCTGGTGCAAGCATCTCGGAGTTGGAACATTCGCTTTAATGAAGTGATTAAAGCGTTTTGGTTTGTACAGGTTTATGAAGAACCCTGTATTTACAAGAAAGTGAGCGGGAGCTCTGTAGCATTTCTCGTATTATATGTGGATGACATACTGATAATGGGAAATGATATAGAACTCTTGGAAAGTGTAAAGGCCTACTTGAATAAGTGTTTTTCAATGAAGGACCTTGGAGAAGCTGCTTACATATTAGGTATTAAGATCTATAGAGATAGATCGAGACGCCTCATAGGTCTTTCACAAAGCACATACCTTGAAAAGATATTGAAGAAGTTCAATATGGATCAGTCCAAGAAGGGGTTCTTGTCTGTGTTACAAGGTGTGAGATTGAGTACGACTCAATGCCCGACCACGACAAAGGATAGAGAAGAGATGAGTGTCATCCCCTATGCTTCAGCCATAGGCTCTATTATGTATGCCATGCTGTGTACCAGACCTGATGTGAACCTTGCCATAAGTTTGGTAGGGAGGTACCAAAGTGATCCCGGAGCGGAACACTGGACAACGGTCAACAATATCCCGAAGTACCTGAAAAGGACAAAGGACATGTTTCTCGTATATGGAGGTGCCGAAGAGCTCGTCGTAAAGGGTTACGTCGATGCTAGCTTTGACACAGATCCGAACGACTCCAAGTCGCAAACCGGATATGTGTATATTTTGAACGGAGGGGCAGTCAGCTGGTGCAGCAGCAAGCAAAGCGTCGTGGCGGCATCTACATGTGAAGCAGAGTACATAGCTTCTTTGGAAGAAGCAAAGGAAGGAGTCTGGATGAAGGAGTTCATCACCGACCTAGGAGTAATTCCAAGTGCGTCGGGCCCGATGACTCTATTCTGTGACAACACTGGAGCTATTGCCCTTGCGAAGGAGCCCAGGTTTCACCAGAAGACAAGACACATCAAGCGCCGCTTCAACTCCATCCGTGATTACATTCAGGAGGGAGATATAGATATTTGTAAAGTGCATACGGATCTGAATGTCGTAGATCCGTTGACTAAACCTCTCTCACGAGCAAAACATGATCAACACCAGAATGCTATGGGTGTACGATTCATCACAATGTAACTAGATTACTGACTCTAGTGCAAGTGGGAGACTGTTGGAAATATGCCCTAGAGGCAATAATAAAATGGTTATTATTGTATTTCCTAGTTCATGGTAATTGTCTATTGTTCATGCTATAATTGTGTTAACCGGAAACCGTAATACATGTGTGAATACATAGACCACAACATGTCCCTAGTGAGCCTCTAGTTGACTAGCTCGTTGATCAATAGATGGTCACGGTTTCATGACCATGGATATTGGATGTCGTTTATAACGGGATCACATCATTAGGAGAATGATGTGATGGATAAGACCCAATCCTAAGCATAGCACAAGATCGTGTAGTTCGTTTGCTAAAGCTTTTCAATGTCAAGTATCGTTTCCTTAGACCATGAGATTGTGCAACTCCCGGATACCGTAGGAATGCTTTGGGTGTGCCAAACGTCACAACATAACTGGGTGGCTATAAAGGTGCATTACGGGTATCTCTGAAAGTGTCTGTTGGGTTGGCACGAATCGAGACTGGGATTTGTCACTCCGTGTGATGGAGAGGTATCTCTGGGCCCACTCAGTAAGACATCATCATAATGAGCTCAATGTGACTAAGGAGTTAGTTACGGGATGATGTATTACGGAATGAGTAAAGAGACTTGCCGGTAACGAGATTGAACAAGGTAAAGTGATACCGACGATCGAATCTCGGGCAAGTATCATACCGATAGACAAAGGGAATTGTATACGGGATTGATTGAATCCCCGACATCGTGGTTCATCCAATGAGAACATCGCGGAGCATGTGGGAGCCAACATGAGTATCCAAATCCCGCTGTTGGTTATTGGCCGGAGAGGTGTCTCGGTCATGTCTACATGTCTCCCGAACCCGTAGGGTCTACACACTTAAGGTTCGATGACGCTAGGGTTATAGGGAAATGGTATACGTGATTGCCGAAAGTTTTTCGGAGTCCCGGATGAGATCCCGGACGTCACTAGTAGCTCCGTAATGGTCCAGAGGTAAAGATTGATATATAGGAAGTCCAGTTTTGGTCACCAGAAAGTTTTCGGGCTCATCGGTAGTGTACCGGGAGTGCCGGGAGGGTGCCGGAGGACCCCCGGGAGGGGTGTGACGACCAAAGGACTTCGTGGGCCCTTAGGGGAGGTGTTCCAGCCCTTATTGGGCTGGCCAAGACCTTCTAGAAAGGCCCATGCGGCTGGAGATAAGAGATAGGGCTGAAAAAGGTTTAAAAGGAGGAGATCCACCTCCCTTGTGGGAGGTGGACTCTCCCCCTAGTTCGGCCGAAGCTCTCCTCCTTGGAGGAGGGGCCAAGGCAGCCCTCCCTCTCCCTCCTCCTATATATATGCAAGGGTTTGGGATGATTTGAGACACGACTTCTTTCTCTCTCGGTGCAGCCCTACCCTTCCTCTTCCTCGTTCTCCGTCGCACTTGGCGAAGCCCTGCCGGAGTTCACGTAGCTCGACTGTCACCACGCTGTCATGCTGCCGGAGCTCTCCCTCAACCTCTCCTTCCTCCTTGCTGGATCAAGGCGTAGGAGACGTCACCGGGCTGCACGTGTGTTGAATGCGGAGGCGCCGTTGTTCGGCGCTGAGATCGGAATCCACCACGATCTGAATCGCTGCAAGTACGACTCCACCAACCGTGTTCTTGTAACGCTTCCGCTTAGCGATCTTCAAAGGTATGAAGATGCAATATCTCCCCACTCATTCCTGGTTTCTCCATGGATAGATCTTGGTGATTGTAGGAATTTTTTTGATTTACTACTACGTCTCCCAACAGCAAAATGGACGTATCATTCCCATATGCAAGCACGAAAGTCAATAGTTGTGCAATGAAATTACATCCTACTTATGGTGCATTATTTGGTGTTAGTTATACTTAATGCTCGCTTATGTGAATTTTTTTTTCTTGGTTGGTTTCTTCTCAATCTAGTTGCTAGTGTGGACTTGTATTAAGTAGAAATACTACTTGTGCATCCAAAATCCTTAAAACCAGTTTTGCCATATGAGTCCACCATGCCTACCTATATGCAGTATTTCCATGCCCTTCCAAGAAAATTTGTACGTGCCATCTCTAATTTTCAAAATGAATTTCCTTTCTATGTGCTCGTACCTCTCATGAAGCGGAAGGACCGATATTTTTCCATGCCAGATTTGTTATTCTCAAGATGAGTGTTTATTCACTTGTCATTGCACGAGAGTAGGGATGCCCAGTCCCGAAATGAAAAAGACATTTGCTTTAGGTCATCAAATAATAAATTCTTTGGAAAGTGTTGGTATGGAAGGCAACCATGGATTCAACTAGCCATGGATTTTGAAAGAATGATGGAAAAAGGAATAAACTTTATTTTCCGTTTGGGAACCGCTTATGATATATCTAGCATGGAAAGGTATTGAAATCTCTCGGTCGTTTTCGTTGACAGGAAAGGCATGCCACCCAAAATATTTTTCTCTATCAATTTAAACCTTGAGCTCTGGCACCTCTACAAATCCATACTTCCGTCTACGAAGGGCATATCTATTTACTTTATGCAATTTTTATTTTTACTTGAGTCTCCATCTTCTCTTATAAAGCACCACTATGATCGTACTTGAGCATTAGGTGTAGCTAATATTTGAGTGTGTTTCATGAATGACAATTATTGAGCATATTGGGCTAGATATAACTTTCTTTAGTGTTCATATTTTGAAAGACATGGTTGCTTTTTTATATGATTGAGTATTAAAGTCTTCATGTCCAAACTAGACTATTGCTTTGAACCATCTAAAAGTCCAAATATCCATGCTACAAAAGAAAAGAATATGTGATGAACATTTTAGGCAACATTCCACATCAAAAATTCTGTTATTATCATTTACCTACTCGAGGATGAGCATGAATTAAGGATTGGGATGCTGAGACGTCTCCAACGTATCTATAATTTTTGATTGTTCCATGTTGTTATATTATCAATCTTGGATGTTTTACAATTATTTTATAGCAACTTTATATCATGTTTAGGGACTAACCTATTGACATAGTGCCAAGTGCGAGTTGCTATTTTTTGCTTGTTTTTTACTTCGCAGAAAATCAGTACCAAACGAAGCCCAAACACCGTGAAATGTTTTGGAGATTTTTTTGGGCCAGAAAGTGGGCCAAAGAAGTGCCACAGAGGAGGGCCGAGGTGAGCATAAAACACCAGAGAACGCCAGAGGCCCTAGGCGCGCCCTGGCTTGTTGTGCCCACCTCGGGATGCCTCTCCACCGCCTATCAGCTCTACAAATACCCAAATATTCAAAAAAACCTAGGGGAGTCGATGAAACACAATTCTAGCCGCCGGAAGTTCCAGAAACGCGAGATCCAATCTAACATCATCACGGAGGGGTGCATCATCTTCATGGGTGCCTCTCCGATGATGCGTGAGTAGTCCACCATAGGCCTACGGGTCTGTAGGCAGTAGCTTGATGGCTTTCTCTCTCTCTTTTGATTCTCAATACAATGGTCTCATGGAGATCTATTTGATGCAATGACTTTTTTGCGGTGTTTTTGTTGGGATCCGATGAATTTTGAGTTCATGATCAGTTTCTATCCATGAATATTATTTGACTCTTCTTTGATCTCTTATTTGCATGATTACTTATAGCCTCGTATTTGTTCTTCGAATCTTTGGTTTAGTTAGCCCAACTAGATCGATTTTTCTTGCCATGGGAAGAGGTGCTTTGTGATGGGTTCGATCTTGCAATGTCCTTTCCCAGTGATAGAAGGGGCAGCAAGGCACACATGCATCATTGCCATTAAGGATAACAAGATGGGGGTGTATTCCTACATGAATAGATCTTGTCTACATCATGTCACCGTTCTTATTGCATTACTCCGTTTTTCCATGAACTTAATGCACTAGATGCGTGGTAGATAGCGGTCGATGTGTGGAGTAATAATAGTAGATGCAGAATCGTTTCAGTCTAGTTATCTTGGACGTGATGTCAATATAATGATCATTGACTTGGATATCATCATGATTATTTGATCTTCTATCAATTGCCCAACAGTAATTTGTTCACCCACCGTGTGTTATACTCATGAGAGAAGCCACTACTGAAATCTACGGCCCCCGAGTCTACTTTTCCAACATATTGCTTTTCGATCTATCTTTTTGTCGTGTTTGTTTTCAGACCTATTAATCCAAAAACCCAAAAATACATTGCTACACTTTTTGCTTTCTTCTTTTATTTTGTGTTCTTGTGAGATCTATTTGCCCAACCTATTACCATATAATATATTTTTTTATCGTTGAGAGCTTGATAACCTCTCTTGTGCGTCGGGTTGCAAGTATTTGTTCTTTGTGTGTAGGTGTCATTTACATAGTTGCTTGGTCTTCCTCCATGGATTGATACCTTGGTTTTTTAACTGAGGGAAATACTTACCGTAGTTGTGTTGCATCATCCCTTCCTCTTTGGGGAAATACTGACGTAATCTCAAGCCACGTCAATGATACCCCGCTTTCCTGGTCCAATGCGCCCCTCCCCAACCGGTGGTATCTGAGCCCGGATCGGGGACCCGTGTTCGCCATGCTCGCTAGCGGCCGCACCCGCCTATTGGAGATCTGTCAGCGAACCCGCCTGCTTTTGAACCTCATCAACCACCCAAGGTATGCCAACGATAGTAGTACACTTGGTTCCGGGACGAGCACGACCCGAGGCGGGGAACATTTTTCGCCGGTCGTGCTCCAACCCCACCTCAGGCTTGCTCTACTGCACCCTGCGTGCGTGTTGCCAATCCACTCCGGTCGCCCGGCCGTGCATGGGTGCATGCCAACGCCCTTCCCCTCGCCTTCCACTCCACCACTAGCTCCCACCATGACAGCCGAAGAGGAGGAGAAGCTGGTGAGGAGAGTGCTCAAGGACTCTGAGAGGGAGAACGACCGCACCCAGTGGGAGGGCCTGGATGTGATGATGGCTCTGTTAGCCATTGGCGATGTTGTTGTTTCCTAGCTGGAGGAGAAGGAGGCGGTGGTTGAGGAGCCTCCGGCCACATGCTGAAACCCAACTTTGGTGGGGCGTGGACGCGGATATCCACGACGCCATGCAACCCGCCATCACTGCCGGACTAGTGGGTGGGGATAGAGTCGTGGTCTCTGACCCCCCCCCCCCATAGTCACACCACGCACCGCTCGCCCCACTTTGGCAGCCGTCGGAGGCACCTCCCGCCCCACTTTGGCTGCCACCAGAGGGGCCGCCATCCCACTTTTGGTAGCCACCACCGTACATTGACCTCACCATGGACGAAGACGATGACGATGGCTGCGACTGAAGACGACTAGGACGACGACGACGACCCAATCTATGGTTTCTAGTTTTTATGTTTTCCTAATTTCAAGTTCAATCTGAATGTTCGGCCGTGACTTTATGGACGTTTAAGTTAACGTTTTAAAGTATTTGTAATGTCTTTTTTCTTTACAATTTTTTAAGTTTAAAGTGTGGACAAATGTTTGGAATGCGACGCCCCGTTGGACGTACCGACGGACGGACGACCGTAAACGAACACCCGTGCCCATTTCATCGACGCAAACTTATGGAAACCAGAACAAGCCAAAAAAAGCAGCTTTCCCCTTCCTTCGAGCTACAGTAAAAAGCAGAGAAGAGCGGGGCGGAGGGACCTCCTCGCCGCCGCCGTGAGCAAGTCCCCTAGGGTTACCTAGGGTTTTCCAGTCCTCTCGGCGGCCCGCCGCCGTGAGTTTGCCTCGCTGGCAGAGAAGGCCGATCTCGCTCCCGCCAGTCCCCACTGACCTCCCCGCATCGCTAGGACTCCCCCAAGTCCTAGCTGGTCTCTGGTCGCTGAGGCTGAAGGTTCCCCTTTGGGTGATAGATCAAGACTTCGTGAGAGATGGCATTTTCTGTGGAAGGATCGGCATCGAGGGGCCTGGTGGATGAAGATCCAAGCAGGCTGCTGGAACGATTGCATCTGCAGGATGACGCAATTGATGAACTAATCTGGGAAGAAGAGGTTGAGGACACCGAGGAGAAGCCCAAGTGGCTAGCATTGGCAAAACTGTTGACGGAGAAAAGCTTCAGTCAGAGTGCGTTGATAGGAGACATGCGCGTCGCATGGAACCCTGCCCAGGAGGTAGTCTGGAGGAGGATAAATCCAAATCTGTTCTCGATTCAATTTAATTGTTTGGCGGATTGGAATAAGGCTATGCATCAAGGACCTTGGGATTTCAAAGGTTGCGCCCTCTTGTTGACTGAATATGATGGATTTACAAAGCCTGAGAAAGTGAAGCTAGATCGACTTGAGACGTGGTGTCAGATCCACAAACTCCCATATGGGGTTTTGAAGAACAAACTTTTCCTTGAAAATCTTGCGAAACGCATAGGGAAAGTGCGGGAAGTTCAGATTTCACTCCCTAATGGATTTGTTGGCAAGTTCATCCGTATCCGAGTAAAACTTGATGTTAACAAGAAACTCACACGATTTGTTGGATTCTCAGTGAAAGGTGAGTTGGAATTCTATCAGGTTAAGTTTGAGAAGCTCCCGGTTTTCTGCCACGCCTGTGGGAAGATGGGACACTGGCATGAGGATTGTGGTAATGGGGAACACGACGAATCAAAGTTTGAATGGGGATCTTTTATTATGGCTCCGAGAAGGGGAAGAGGTGGTGGTCGCGGTATTGCTGGTGGCTGTACATCCACTTTTGGACGTGGAGACATGGGTGGAAGAGGAGGTGGACGATCATCAGGAAGAGGCATGGAGGAGGGGTTTGGTGACAGGGCTTGGCGCTGGAACTATGATCCTGCCATGAATCAATATGGCCAAGAGGGAATGGATCTTGATGAATCTAGTAAGAAAGGGAACAAACCGGATGATGATACAGCTATTGTTGTGTGCAATTCAGAAAATCAAACCTTGCTAGGCAAACGGCAAGCTGATGACAGAACAGCGGTGCCTACAAGTTCATGATTACCTGAGGGTGTGTGTGTGTGTGTGTGTGTGTGTGTGGCAAACATGGTAGTTCAGTTTGAACCATCACCTTAGGGGATCTCGGCAGGAGAAGCGGGTGTAAGCACCCCACAGAAAAATAAAAATAAAAATAAACTGAGGACACAAGATGATGGTGACTGTCCAGAAGCGGATCAGGTGGAGGAAAGATCTGAAAATCAATTGTTATCGGCGGCCTCGGATGTCGAGGCTGACCGGAAGCAATGAAAATCCTGAGTTATGATTGTCGTGGCCTCGTTGGGGCTCCGGCGGTCTGGGCTCTGCTCAAAGTTTTGAAGCGGAATGACCCGGACATAGTGTTTCTGTCGGAAACTCACCTTGACGAGTGGCCGGCAGAGTGTATTCGACGTAAAGCTAAACTGGATTTTAACGAGGTGATCACTACGAATAGCCGTAGTGGGGGGCTACTAATGATGTGGAATAAAGAGGCAGATGTGTCTCTACGTTTTAAAACGAAGAATTTTATTAATGTTTATGTTGGAATGGGACATGCTAATGTTTGGCGTTTCACTGGTATGTATGTGGAACCAAGATGGCAGGACAAACATCAGACCTGGCAGTGCTTGAGAGAATTACATGCTGCTGTTGACATGCCCTGGCTGGTGATGGGCGACCTGAACAAAATCTTATACCCCTTTGAGAAGGAAGGGGGAAACCCAAGACCACACCATTTCATGCAAGCGTTCAGAAATGTTCTGGATGACTGCAATCTGTCTGACTTTGGATTTGTGGGAGAAAAATTCACATGGCATAGGGGGAGGATACGTGAGCGGCTTGACCGGGCTCTCTCAAATGATCTATGGAACCAGAAGTTTGGGTCTGTGGTTTTGCGTAATCTTGATTATTGCAGATCTGACCACCGTCCTATTCTTATGAACCTTGATGCGGGGGCTGACCTGGAGAATCATGGACCGACAGTATTGCGTTTTGAGGCCAAGTGGTTGAAAGAGGCCCAGTTTAGGCATGTGGTGGAAGAGGCCTGGGAACAGGCAGGGTCCAGATTTTCAAATGCTAGCTTGGCGGGAAAACTTGCATGGATTCATGATCACTTGCATAAATGGGACCGTACGGTCTTGCAAAAAACGAAGAAGAGGATCAAGTCAGCACAAAGAGAACTGGAACAGGCTATCAGTGGTACTTTAGATGACCAAAGTATCAAGAGGGAGAAGGAACTAGCTGCTGAAATTGAATGGTTACTTGAGCAGGAGGAGATACATTATGCACAAAGGAGTAAAGTGGATTGGTTAAAGTTTGGAGACAAAAACACTTCCTACTTCCAGAATTTTGCCTCTACTAGACGTAAAAGAAATATGATCAATAAGCTGAGGGGGGATAATGGGGTCTGGTTGGAAGGGAGCACCGCTCTAAACCCGCATATTTCACATTATTTTGAGGGACTCCTTGCCTCGGATATGAATGGGACTGATCCTGACTTACTTAATAAGGTGATCCCGAGAGTGTCAGATGCTATGAATCACTCATTGCTGCAGCCATATTCAGCCGAAGAGGTGAAAAAAGCGCTATTCTCCATAGGTGACATGAAAGCTCCGGGTACAGATGGCGTGCACGCGATTTTCTTTAAGAAGTGTTGGCATCTGGTGGGCGACTCGCTGACAGGAGAAGTTCTGGATGCTATCAATAATAAAAAAATCCCAGAAGGATGGAATGACACTGTGATAGTTCTCATACCGAAAGTGGATGATCCAGAACAAATTACACAATACAGGCCCATCAGCTTGTGTAACGTGTTGTATAAGGTAATTTCCAAAGTGATTGCTCTACGTCTCAAGAAGGTGTTGGATGATATTATCTCCCCAGTACAGAATGCCTTTGTTCCTGGAAGGCTGATTACTGATAACATCTTATTGGCCTATGAAAGTATCCATGCAATTAAAAATAAGAAGGGAAAATGGGGCTACTGTGCAGTAAAGCTGGACATGCATAAAGCTTATGACCGAGTAGAATGGCAATTCTTACAAGATATGATGATTCAGCTTGGTTTTCATCAAGAGTTTGTGGAGCTTCTAATGGTGTGTGTACAATCTGTAAAATATAAGGTCAGGTTTAATAATCAAGAAACAAACTCATTCACTCCGGAGAGGGGGCTTCGTCAGGGAGATCCTCTCTCCCCATACTTGTTCCTGATATGTGCAGAGGGCTTATCTAGTTTGCTGGCTCATAAAGAGGAGGTTCATGGCATAGAAGGTGTCAGGGTTTGCAGAAATGCACCATCAGTTTCCCATTTATTATTCGCTGATGATTCCCTTATCCTTATGAAAGCAGATGTGAACAATGCAACCTCATTGAGACGGGTACTGGAGCAGTACTGTGCAAGTTCTGGACAACTTGTGAGTGAAGCAAAATGCAGCATATACTTCAGTCCCAATGTAAGTGTTGAAACAAAGGCCAATATATGTACTGAACTCAATATTATGTCAGAAGCTCTTTCTGACAAGTACTTGGGATTGCCTGCAATGGTGGGAGTAGAAAGGAGTGATAACTTTGTTCATTTACTTGAAAGAATCATTGCCAGGCTGAAAGGTTGGAAGGAAAAGTTTTTATCCATGGGGGGAAGAAAATTCTGTTAAAAGCAGTCATTCAATCAATTCACATGTTTGCCATGTCTGTTTTCAATATCCCCAGGAAATTATGCAAGGAAATGACTGATGCAATGGCTGAATTTTGGTGGGGAGACTCTGAGAACACAAAACGTATGCATTGGATGGCTTGGTGGAGGATGTGCATTCCCAAGAGGGATGGAGGTATGGGGTTCCGTGATCTACACTCCTTTAACTTAGCAATGCTTGCTAAACAGTCATGGAGACTTATCTCTACTCCTGATTCCCTTTGTGCACAAGTACTGAAATCTAAGTATTTCCCAAACTGTTTGTTACTAAAAGCTGGCCC
Organism: Hordeum marinum; assembly: GCA_022496015.1. Classification (NCBI taxonomy): domain Eukaryota; kingdom Viridiplantae; phylum Streptophyta; class Magnoliopsida; order Poales; family Poaceae; genus Hordeum; species Hordeum marinum. Next base: position 121,439,895 of record CM039673.1, on the reverse strand, counting down.
GAAGAAGGGGTCCAGCTTTACCTGGCAAAGTATTGTGGCGGGCTGAACACTTTCCGAAGAGGACATATATGGCGTGTTGGTATGGGTGAGATGATTAATATTTGGGAGGACCATTGGGTTCCAGGTAGCCCCTCTCGTATGATACAAACGCCAAGGAGGAATACTATGCTACAATATGTGAATGAGCTAATCAATCCGGTTAATGGTCTCTGGGATGAGGTGCTGTTGAGAGATATTTTCTCTCCCATTGATGTTGACAGAATTCTGAAGATACCCCTGAGTGAACACTTGGGAGAGGATTTCATTGCCTGGCATTATACAAAATCCTATACCTTTTCGGTTCGATCTGCTTACTATATTGAATGGGATCACTCCCACCGACATAGGCTAACTCGTGAAGATGGCCAGAGTACATCAAGGCACAACCCAGTGTGGGACATTGTATGGAAATTACAAGTGCCGAGCAAAGTTAAAATCTTCGGGTGGAAGGCCTTACATGATATGATTCCGGGCTTTGCTATTCTTGCTAATAGGCATATTCCAACTAGTGCCCAGTGTCCTGTATGTGAAAGTGGTCCTGAAGATATAAAACATCTTATGTTCACTTGTGTTCGTGCAAAAAAAGGTTTGGAATTCTCTGGGGCTGCTGCAGTATATCAATGAAGTCGTTCCGGTGGACAGATTGGGTTCAGTTATTTTGGAAGAATTACTTCGACGACCACAGAATAATTCTCCGGTGATCAAGGGGGGTTTGAAGGAACTAATCCTAGTTGGGGCATGGTATATCTGGTGGCAAAGAAGGGAGCATGTTAAGGGTCAACGTCTGGCCGAACCAGCTCGCTCAGCTTTCTCAATTCAAGCTTTGACATGTAACTTTATTGGAGCAAAACGTTGCCCTGAACCTTGTGAGATAGCTTGGTCAAAGCCACCAGGTAACACATATAAACTGAATGTGGACGCCGCTTTCTCTGAAAATGGTTCGGGAGGTGCAGGTGCTGTGGTGCGCAATGACAAGGGGGAGGCGATCGCGGGTGCATGCTGGCCGTTGCAGAATCTCCTTGACGCGGCAACTGCTGAGCCTGCGGCTCTCTTGCAAGAATTATCTTTTATTGAGACTCTGGGTTGTGCCCCAATTATCATCGAATCTGACTCGTTGGAGCTTGTGGAAGCTTTCAAGGGAATTATCCAGGTCTGGTCCCCGTACTCGGCGATTCTTGCAGATTGTCTCCAGGTAGCTTACAGGATTGGCTCCATTTCAATTCAACACTGCTTCAGGGAAATTTCGTGGCGCATCATTTAGCTAGACATGCTTTTCTTACTAATTCTGCTGTTTCTTGGGATGACGATCTCCCTGTTTCATTATCGATGTATCTTTGTTTGAATTGCAATAAAGCGCGCCATGAAGGCTTTCAAAAAAAAAACACAGAAGAAGCCCATGACCGTTTGCGGTCGCAGGTTGAAGTTGACCTTAATCGGGGTGGGTGGGGGGGGGGGGGGGGGGGGAGGGGGGAGAGCGGGAGAGAGAGAGTTGTGGGGTTCGATTATGGGAGTCCGTGGGAGAAAACTATCTGGTCATCGTTTCTATCAAATGATTCAGGTCCAACACAAGACCCATATATTCCGATGGACAAGCACACTAGACGCTGCTAGTACATCGACCACATACTGTTCAGCTGCAAGCTAGTGGTATCGTGTCACGTGGCTCACAAAGCTCGTGTGCACTATGCAGCCAGTGTTGTATTATTCTCTTCAATCGCAAACAAAAAAGGACTGCACATGTATGCAGCCTTTTTTTTCCTTTTGAAATTATTTATGCAGCTTATTAACTGCGTGAAAGTAGTTTTTTTTACTGCATGAAAGTAGGTTAGTTGTCGTTTGGCGAAAAAGCCAAACGCTTTCATTTCCATCAATCGCTGCCATCTTTATAACGGACCCCGCACCCCCGCACCCGCAGTCCCCGCTACACTCAGAGCACAGACCAAACCCAATAGACGCCCGTGAGCAAGAAAGAAGCGGATCCATGGCTTTCGTCCCGGAGGCACCTGCAGCGAGGAAGCTCCTGGTACGGAGCGGCGGAGCCATGACGCGATCCCTGCGCGACGCCGGCCTCGGCTTCGACCTCGACGGGCGCTTTCTCGCTCCCCTGTGGGAGCTCATCAAGCAGAAGGCCGCCGAGCTCGCAGCCTTCCTCGCCAGCCTCCTCACCGCGCTCGCCAAGAAGGCCGACGAGCTCTTCCCGCCGGAGACCCGCTCGGAGACGCTCGCGCAGTGGGTGCGCATCGGCGTCACCGTCGTGCTCCCGGCCGCGCTCGCCGCGCTTGTGCTGTTCTGGCTCGCCCGGTGCTGCTGCTGCGGCCACCGCCGCGGCGGGCGAACGATGGTGGCTCCCAGCCGCCGCGGCGCGCGCATGCCGCGCTATGCGTTCGAGGATGATCCCCGGACATACTTCCGCGACCTCCGTGCAAAGAAGCCCCTCGTATACTCGTATACTAGTACTAAGTACTAACTCGTCCTCGGTAATCGGTATGTTCCACCTCACGTACGTACGCCGTGTACATGCGTACGAGCATTCGTGTATCGTGGTATTTGTGTCCGTACGGTCTAGTGCCATCGTGTGGTTATTAGGTGACCGGTGTCACGGTTGTGATGTGTATTGTGTGTTATATTGCTGTCTTATGTTTGCAGGCAGGATGCGTATGCAAGTTTAAGAATGTTCTTGAGGTTCTCTATAAATGTACGTTTGGAAGTTGCTTGTGTTAATATTCTTAGCCAACGGCCTCTTTTTATCTATCGAGTAAATATATGCTAATGATCCGGCTCCTAGCAACCTGATGCGATGATTGGCTGTTCTTATCTTACTACGCGCGATGTTGATGAGCGTCCTCTTTTTATTTTTAACGAAACTGAGGTAATTATTTTGTCTTATCAATTAATTAAAAAGAAAAGAAATATCCAATTGGAACACATACTAACTATTCACATGGACACATGGCTCATGGTCATTTCACTCACAAGCATCACCTGATCGATGGTCGCAGATGAGGAAAGGGTAATGATATGTTTTTAATGTATATATAATTTATGATGTATTCATATTATATTTACATCAATCTTGTATGTTTTTGGTGCATTTTTATATTATCTTTAAGGACTATCATATTAATCTAGTACCTAGTGTCAGTTTCTGTGTTTTGCTTATTTCTTGTTTCGTAGAAAAACCATACCAACCATAATACAAACGCGACAAAAATTTACGATGATTTTTTATTGAAAATAAGGGCATTTTTAATTGATCCCCTAAAAATAGCAGAATATCCAACGGAGTATTACCTTAATGGACTATTATTACTCCACTAAGATTTTGCCGGACCTAGACCAACGGAGTAATTTTTTCATTTGCATTTCATTTTCGGTCGTGGAAACACATTTCTTTGCTTGTTTATTTCATTCAACGGCTTTGTGATACATTGGAGTACATAATTCACCAATTCTTCGCTGGGAGAGCAAGACCAAAGAAAACAAAAACCAAATTAGACATTTTAAAACATATCCAACTCCATAACTGCTCCCACAAGTTGGATTAATATTATCCTTATGTCTTCATCAGCTTCTCGAGCTTTCCCACTTCTTTCTTATTAGACTCTGAAAAAGTAGACGTCACTTCGCATCTAGTCTCATCTATAGCCTCTATTCTACCAGTGCACGTGCATTTATAAAATTCCGTGCTATCAGTAGATAATATGCATTCTTCTTTACAATACCAAAACCTGCATCCATCCTACACATAAATTTGAGAAAAAAATGTGCTACCGAAATTATGTCGAATCCGGCAAACAATCAATAGAAATAAGCACATACCCCATCATTTTTGTACTTGAAGAACACCCATTCAGGATGTTCCTGCGTGGTAGAAAATCGACGCACCGCCTGCCATGGACAATGGTCGCACTTTATGACCGACAACGGTGAGTCGACGAGCCGCAGGGCCATTAACGAGCCCGGGCAATGGCCGTGTGCGTCTTTGCCAGCGAACCACCGACATGAGAGATCCGAGTGGCTAGAGGCGGAGCTAATACATGCATGCATCGTAGAGGCATTGACAGGGCTGTGCGGTCCGGTTCTCCGTCAATCCATGGCAAGGCGCCGTTGTCGGCAACCGGAAGCGCCAACTCCGGTGGCAACGACAACAACCATAGGTCAAGCGGTTCTTCGTCGACGACGGGACGATGAGGCACAAATCCAAGTGGTCAAGGACCACATCGGTGGGCGGTTGCTTATGGGAGGGTGGGAGGGGCGGCACCGGTGTAGATGCGGTACGAGAGTGTGCCGAGGGAGGTAGCGAAGGAGAGGGCCTTTTTTATACAGTTGTCGAGCGGTGGATTAAATATAGAGAGGCAGGGAGCAACTGAGTATAATTTATCCTCCACTAACGGCGATTGGGGATTGGCTCAGTTATAGGGGATCAGTTAGAAATGCCCCAAGAGACTCAAGAAGCTTCAGGAGGGGGTGGGGTAGTCAGAAGGTACCCAAGGGCCCAAAAGCTCAGGGGGTGCCCCCCCACCTAGGGGCGCCCCATGCAGGCATGTGGAGCCCTCGAGAATCCCGTGACGTGATTCGAACGCTGAAAATTCCTATATATTGATAACCCCCTGAAAAGTAAGCTAATACTTTTACTTCGCCATTGTAAACCTCTATTTTGAAGCGATCTGATTCGGAGCCCTATCCCCGCACCCTTCCGGAGGGGGGAAGCCATCAATGGAGGTTGTCTTCATCATCCTTGTTGCCTCCATGATGATGAGGGATTAGTTCACCCTCGGGGTTGAGGGTATGTACCAGTAGCTATGTGTTTGATATCACTCCCCTATGATCTTGATAGGGCACGATCTTGATGTGTTATGAGTTTTGTTAATATAATTGGATCATATGATGTTCTTCCATATCTATCTTTGTTGTCATGAATTGGGTCCTGCTCTTTGAAGTTTTTTTATGTTGGATTGAATATTTTGGATCTGTGATTGTTGGATGCATGTCGAGTAATTAACTTAGCGAGTCTCGAGGTGACAATGGGGTTCTCTAGGTGACATTAGAGTTGATTGATATGTATTATATGGTTTTATCTTAGTACGATCTCTACCCTATTTGTGGCACTTAGGGGTGTCTCAATGGATTGATTGGAAAGATAACTTTGACGTGGTTTTGCTACCTACAACAATTTCATCTTACGTTCTCCGATATAGATAGGAAAATTAGAGTGATTCTTATCGCACATTGAGGGATTGTCTTATGATTCAATATGTTAGTGATGTTGAGAGATTGCACTAGTAAAAGCATGAACCCTACAACTTGTTTTCAAGCATCGCAATGTCGTTTGTGTTCACTTTTAGAAGTTGCTACCTTGCTGGTTTTATTATTTTAGATTACAAAAACGTATATCTACTATCCATATTACACTTGTATAACTATCTCTTCACCGAACTTGTGCACCTATAATTTACTATTGTATCAGGTGTGTTGGGGATACAACAGATCGTGTGTATTTGATTGCAGGGTTGTTTGAGGGAGATCATCCGAATCCTACACCTCATATGGTTGATAAATATTAGGGCACCCACTTGAGCAAATTTACTCTTGTCCTAAGAGGCCGAACTAAGTCTACAAGAATAAACTTGCATAGTAAAATTCAAGCTTATTTCTGGCGTTGTTGCCGGGGAGGTGAGTGCTTGAAGGTATCTCTTTAGATCTTATAACTACATCTTTTAGTTTCTTGTTTATTCCCTCGTTTGGTTTGTAAAAAAACTACACAAAAATTGAAGTGAAGTTGCATCAAATTCTTTATCTTTATGAAGTCTTTCTTACAAATATGGATTCCGATAGTTTCTATGAAGTTTTAAAAGAAGAATTTAATGCAATGTTTGTTGTGAGGTCCTTCAATGAAAGCTTTATTGCAATATTATTAGTATGCTTTCCTTAAATATCCATAATGCTAATGATGATCGCACTAGTCACGATTTTATTTTGTAAAATTTTATTTTAAGCATGTCAATTTTGCGGAGATCATAGACCTTGTGTAGACGTGCAAATTAGGGAAGATAAATATTGTAAGATGCATAAACATGACAAAATTAAATGTTGCTTAAGATATTATATGATCATGCTAAAGAATTATGTTCTCTTATCCCATTACTTGTGAACTTTGCAATAAAGTTTGTTATCTTAACTTTCAATGCATGCATTTTCATGACTGAATCATGGCCAAATATTGTGATGACATGATCACCTGTGAACTTTATAATGAACTTAGTGTATTTTGGGGGTGTGAAGAACTAACACATAAAAACAACCAGTTTGAAGTATTCATTCTCAAGTAAACAATTGAAATTGGTTTAAGGGAATTTTATATGTTTTTGTGGTAAATTGCAATGATAATTCTTATGTAGCTAATTATAAAAAAAACAAGAACTCCAATGAAATATAAAAGGAACGGTGTTACCTCTAATGAAAGGGAAAATATTTCCCACTTCCCTCCTATTTTTTCTCATGATGAATCAGGTGATGAGGAGGAGCTTCCTTTATAACTAATCTCTTCAATAAGAAGCTTGGAGAAATTAATTAAAGCCACACTTAATGTGGTGAAGGTGAGAAATAACAGAAGGATAATCAAAGGTAAAAAGGTATATGCCCCAAATAATGTTGTTCCTAAGGATATATCCCATGTGATTTGATCTCGAATTGTGGAAGATGATACACTTGATGAAGATATTGTTATTTTTTATGGCAATGCTTGAAGGAACCATTGAGGATGATTTTAGTATGCCTACTACTTGCTATGATGAATATCATTGTCGAGCTAATTTTGATACTTCTTATGATCTTGAAAATCTATTTGGCGCCAACTTGGAAAACAATTATAATAATGATTGTTACACTAGTGGTGCTACTCATGCTATTAACAATGAGAGTTCTTATTTAGAAGGAAATGCTAATGATACGCAAAACCATGAGCTTGGGGATGCCATGTTTGAGAATGTATTTTCCACAAATTATGCTTATCCTAAGCTTGGGGGTGCTATGTTCAATGAAGATGATCCTTTTAGTCCCCCTAATTTTGAGGAGCAAATTTATTATGATGGGTTACATGCCTCCAATTTATGATGATTGCAATAATGATGAAAGTGGGGTTGCAAGAGTGCACGCTCTAGATATTAATTATCCCACTATTTTGGAGGGTGTTGATATTATTATAATGTTAAAGGTTTATTTGGAAAGGTCATGATTTTATTTAGTGATGATTCCACTATTTCGGAAGAGGTTTCCATTGATTATGATGAGAACAAAGTTGCTACTTATAATGAGTATTGTGATAGAACTTATGCTCTAAATAGTATTGATAATTACTCTCGTGAAACATGTCATAATTAGGAATATCATTTTACTTTTGAATTAGTTTGTACTATCCGAGTTTTATATGAGACTCCCACTATTATAAATGAGAAGAAATTTGCTTATGTGGAGAGTAATAAAATTTCTATGCCTGCAAATCATGAAATTAACGCTTTATATGCTAGCTATATTGTTGAATTTGTTGATGGTGCTAGTGAAAATTATTATGAGAGAGGGATATATGCTTATAGATATCTTAAAAATATCGAGTTCCCTCTCTACGTGTTGATTTTTTTGATGTTATACCTATTTAACCTACCTATGCTAGTTGATTCTTGCTACAAAAAAATGTTTGATTAGAAAATCCATGTGCATAGGAAGGTGGTTTGGCTTAAATGTGTTTTCTATAGGATTATTGATGCTCTCTTTATGTTTCATTTTTTTTTACTTTTATGCAAGCATCATTAAAATCACCAGACCTATCTAAAAGGCATTAAAGAAAATCGCTTGTTAGGATGCAACCCAATATGTATATTTTCTGTTTTGTGTGTTTACATGATTAATGCTACTGTAATAATAATTTTTTGTGTATTTTAATTGAATAAAGTGACAAGTTTATGATTTATCTATTACATGGTAAGTTGTCAGAAGTTTTGGAGTTAAATAAGTATGATAATTTCCCAGATCTTTACAGACTATTCTATTTTTGACAGATTGTGCTTTGTTTTCTTAGTTTGCTTGTTTTGGAGTTTTCATAGCTTATATTGAGTGATATAAATTGTGGGAATGATATAATACCGTAGGAATTATGTGAGAACAATTATGAATCTTGTTTTTATAGTACCTAAGTGAATGGTTTATTTTTATTATACTAACTCATTTCATGAGTTCCGTTAAGTTTTGTGTGAATGAAGTTTTCATGTTTCGGCTGAGATAACGATTGAAGGAGAATATGGAGTGGTAAGATCTTAAGCTTGGGAATAAGGAATCATCCCAAGGTAATATTCAAGAAAGACTCAAGCATCTAAGCTTGGGTCATCCCCTCCTTAATCTTCAGAACTATTGTTATATCTTACTCGTAGCTATATTTTAATTCTTCATATAATATGTATTTTACTTGGGGCGTATTTTTGTTTTGTTCGTTGTTTGATACAATTCTTAGATCTGTAATTTTTGTTTTGTAGAGAATTTATATATAGCTACCTAATTACTTAGGGTTTTCTATTCTTGTGCCCCTGGTTCCTTAGTTGTACTCATTCATCCCCACACTCTTAACTGTTGTTCACTTTCCCCCCACTCCCTTGTCCGAAACCCTGAGAAATGGTCACATCGAAGGATGTCAGTTTGACTTTTAACTGCTAACGAGTAGGGCTGCACATTACCGTGTTGCCCATTGGACCTGACAAGTGCGGCCTGCATGCATCCGTCGATGTGCGATACCATGATACCAAAGCCTGCTATGCATGCCACATGATCCAGCTAGCCTGTCTGCATGCGTCGAAGTGCGCCGACACGATGCGCCATTGACGCAGCCTTCCTGCATGCGATCCGTCACAGATGCAGCAACACCCGCTGCTGCTAGTTCCTCTCTTCTCACATGCATCTCCACCTTCCAGCTACCTCAGATGTCACGCTTGCATATTTTATTTGTTACTTTATCTAGAAAAATGTCACGCCTCAAATCTTCTCGTCCATATCGTGAGGGTGTTGTTGATAGAGGGAGCTCTAGCCAGGAGAGGCTAGAGAGGGTGATAGCAACGGAAAGGCAAGATCAAGAAGGAAACATACTTATCATGGAACGAAATCCAAGAGGAGCAAGCAAATCACTAAGAATAGCTAGCTGAAATCAAGGATGCTATCACAATATTCAACAAAATCGTTACATCATAATAAGATAGAACCACTTCGATGTTGTATTCAGTATGTCAGCTAGGAGCCAGAACTCACTATGGCATAGTCATACAATCAACCTTTGTATTAACAACAATATCCAACATAAGGTGCTCAAAGGGGAAACACTCTTCATCAAGTAATGACCCCTCGGGGCAGGTACTACGAAAAGAAAGCAACACATGAGCTCTTATTCCTGATACGGTTCGAAAGTAGTGCAAAGAAAAGCGGTACATCAGTTGGAAAGAAAGGTGGAGGAGGGTTAGTGCTAAAATCCAGCTCTCTCATATTTTATCCCTTATATCCATATGAAAGCATGCAATATATATCCTACATACTACCTAGTGCACTACATGTCTTCGTCATCGTAGATGGCCTAATCCGCCTGCACCACCGTATGATCCGCCTGCGCTGCCGCCTGATCCGCCTGAGCCCGCGCCGCCCGTGCTGCCTCCGTCTACTACTACCGAATGCCGGGCCTCACAGCTGACTCCGAGCGGATGGAGTTGAGGACGACCAGCTGCTCGGGCCACAGATCCACGACCGCCGGTGCCTCCTCCTCCGGCTTCTGCAGCGGTACCTCCACTCTGGCTCCTGTGGCAGTGCCACCTCTGGCGCCTGTGGCTTCTCCTCTAGCGCGTCCTCCTCGAGCTCCTCCCCCTCCTCGAAATCCGCCTCCGGTTCTAGAGGTAACCCCGCTTCCCTCCGGATTCGGACCTGCTCAAGAAGGAAGAGACATTGTTGTATCGTGTAATGTCAGCGGTGTGGTGGCTTGGCTGACGGGCTCGGAGGGGGAAGTGCGAGAGGAGGAGGACATGCTCAGGTGGCAGCGAAGAGAGGGAGCAGGCGGATGAGCTAGTGTTGGGGGACGTCGTCCGACTTAAATAGCCGACTATGGATAAGGACGGGGAGCCGGAGAGGCACCACATGACGTTCACACCGCGCCGACAGTCGATGCGCCTCCTCCTCTGATAGTCAACGCCTTGCGAAGGCCCAACCAAGACTTGGTTGCATTTTGGGCAGACGAGTGGGCGAGCAGAACCAACCTCTCGCGGATCGCCCAACGATCCAACGATGCGGAGCCATCCATGTGATCCAATGGCGCGGAGCCTGCACGCAACCTGCCCTCAGAATTCCTTCTAGAAGACTATATCTAAGGGCTGTCGCTTGGTGCTAGGGTATGATTGGTCGATTGCAGTTTGACACTAGGGCTTGGAGAGATGCTGCGGGGTTTTGAACTGGTCAGCGGGGTTATCTTAGGTTTGACCAACTTTCAAATGACCTTAACTAATAAAAAAATAGAAAAATAGAAAACCTTCGCGGTTCATCGTTTTATAAGACATAGTTACCATAAAAATAATATAAACCTAGTTTAGGGACATTTTTATGAAAATCTTTTTTTGAGGTGAGCTACCACTTCCAAGTTCAATTGAGCAGAACTAATTCGAAAAAATCAAGAAAATGGAAGATCTACGCACAATGCAGTTGTATGTGATATGGTTATGACAAAAAATAATAATCTTGGTTTATGGACATTTTCATGAAAATTCCTTCACAAAAATGAGTTATCACGTACGAGGTTGTATAGAGTTTGAGAAGAGAGTGATAGTGGGTTTAGGTTTACGAAAAAAATCAAAAAAAGGCACCAAAGCTTCATTTTAGTGTGAATAAGAAGGATCTCAACTTATTTTTTCATTTGTTTCATTTTTTAATTGTTTTTGTAATGATTTCTATCAAAAATGGTTTGTTTACCCTAACTTCGGAGCTTATCACCATGCCATATTTCTCATGGCTACGCACATACATCGGATAAATCATCTAACATGTATAATAATTCAAAGGGTTAGTTGAAATTAAAATTAGGATCAACAACAAACATAGGCTAACATGATCATTTACAATAAAGGGTTAGTTCACATGATATGTTTTATTAGTGGAGTGTATTTTTGTTTGTTTGATGTTAGATCATTGCAACATTGGTTAACATGATCATTGCAACATCACATCAGAGAGCAATGGATTTCAAATGTTGCTTATAATTCAAAGGTTAGTTCTAATTCAAATTTTGCCTTAATTAAAAATCACATCACATCACATCACATTCAAACCTCATATAACATCACATCACCCTACATTAACTTTAATTAAACATTAATGTCGGCCACAGAGCCGGCAACAATTCATAAGTCTGCTATGCATTAATTAAAACATTAAAACTAAAATGAAAACGAGGAGGAACGCTGCCCTAGGCGTCCTCCTTGTTGTCTTCGTCGGGGCCGGTGAGGTCGACGAGGGTCAGCGCTGGGCCTGCCCAGGGGAACATCGTCTCCGAGGCGGTGGCGATGTCGTTCGCCGATGGCTGCAACGCTGCTTCCTGGGCTTCGGCACCATGCTCCTCCTCCTCTGCCTCGGCGTCCCTCTCCCACTCCTCGATCTGTTTACCCTCTTCATGCTCCACCCGCAGGTGCTGTTATCGCTAGTGCTCCAGGTAGATTCGCTCCTGCTCTCGTGTCGCCCTCAACCAGACGGGTGCCGCCCTCACCCACTCACGCACCACCCCCTCCCATATGTACTCGTGGGGCTTGAGGGCAGTCGGCGTCGGCTAGATCCTGGCGGGGATAGCGGGGCCAGCAGCGGCACGACGCAGTTGCCAACAGCGAAGAGTGCAATGGCCTTCACCATCCGTGCCTGGTAAGCCGCCGCCTCCTCCTCCTCCTCCTTGTGCCGCTCTTCCTCCTCGCTTTCATAGAGGGCGGATTCCAGCACCTCCTGGTATTCGGCGTTCACCTCCTAGTCCTCATCGCGCATGACGAGGGGCGGCGGGGTGCCAACCCGCACGTCGCGGATGCCAAGCCGGCGCTGCTCCTCATGCTCAAACACAAACCAGACCTCCCAATCGGGAGAGTTTGTAGAGTAGGTCGGGTTGAGCCGCTGCTTAGGTGTGAGCTGCTACAGCAGGCGCCTCACCTCCTCCGCATGCGTCCGTGTCGACCGTGGCACTGCCGGCACTGGGATCCTCTCTGGATCCAAGTGCAAGTCATGTGGTAGGATCACTTCGGGGTAGGGGAGAGGGATGCGGTGCTCCCAGTGCCACCTCGCCTGGTGCACTGGGATGCTAATCCGCCGTCGAGGCGGACGGGAAGACAACGGCGGAGGTAGCGTGTGCCAAGGGTTGGTGGGGGCCTTGCCCTTGTTCTTGCCGGAGCTCGAGCCGGCCCCTAAGAAGATGCCCATGGTGGCTACTGGCTAGGGTTTGTCGCCGGCGGGCTAGGGTTTACCGTCGGCGGGCTAGGGTTGTAGATCTTGTCGGGGGTGGAGGGGGTAGGCTTGGCTTTGGAGGGGTGGAAGCTACTGTGGACTAGCCAGTCCACGGGTTTCCACTTAAAGAAGGACGACAACCCGAACATGGGTGGCTGACGAACGGGGCTCGTTGAGCGTGCACATTTACTTTGGGCTGTGGGGGGTAGTTGGGAGGCCGCCAAACATTTACAGTCGGCTAATTAATTGATAATCCTGCAGAGAGAAGTTCATATGGCTCATGAATTTGAAAGTTTGAAGCCCAGAAAGCAAAGAAGGGAGGACGAGAGTAGAACAACGTCTAGGATGCAGCCTGTGTTGCCTCGTTGTCAGACAAATCTCACGCCTCGTAGGAATCGCGGCAGCAGGCGTCACCTTCTTCTCCTCGTTGTCGGGGCCGAGATTGGCGACGAAACGACGAGACGGTGCGCGTAGAGGGGGCATCGGCTCTCGGAGAGGCGGAGGTAGCGACATCGTAGACCCATGACAGCAACTGCCACGCTCATCGTCGCCCTCGCCCATATATCCTCCAGGTCGAGCGCCGCCTCGTTGTTGTTGTTGGTGATGGGGAAAGACTGTTTTTAGGTCAACGAGAAGGAAATGAGGGAGCTGAGCGGGGGAGTGGACCGAGAGGACGAGTGGGGGAGCTGCATGGCACTGCGGTGCGGCCTCATGGAGTCACTAGCGAGCGAGGGGGGGGGGGGTCACTGCCACAGTGCGAATGGAGCTCAACAGGACCAACAAGTGTCGGAGGGGAATGGACGAGGGACTGCGGGTTATGTCGGAAGTAGTGGCGGGGCTACGGTAGCAAGACTGGGCGGGCCGGTAAAACAGAATACCCACAATTTTCAACTTCATGGCTGAGTTTACTCTCAATCTCTACGATAATTGCTATGAGTTGGGCGGGCCACGACCGATTTTACCAACACGTAGCTTCGTGAGTGGTTGGAAGTAAATTGAGGTTTTGTTTCATAAAAAGACCACCGCAACATTCTTTTTCGGACGGGGGAGTAATATGTTTTTGTCCCTACATCTGTAGTGCTAGTATCAACTCAAAATGTGAGACGACACAACTAATGGCTACGTTATCGAAGCATTTTCTGTTTTGTGGTCGCATCATGGTAGCAGGTGAAAGAATCTCCTTTTGATCGATCTAGTCACTAGGCTTTTGCCATGTATGAAGACTCCAACGTTCGAAGTACCACACGCATAATGCACGTACGGGTGCTGACACAGGAACGCAAAGAGACATGAACTGATGCAAACTTAGTGACTAAGAATAGCTTTATTCGAAAAATGAAGTAAGAATAGGACAAAGTCACTTTCGTGGATGAGCTCTAGTGTCCCCTATGTTCAAAAAATCCAACATGTATATATGGATGTATACTACACATGTTCTAATTCCGATGATGAAATAAATAACCATGTGAGTTAAACAAAAATGACAAAACCATGATTTTGGAAAAATAAAAAGTGCATGTATTATTCACTATTTAGAAATAAACATTTTGTCAATTTTTAATAGCTCACATGTTTACTTATTTGATCACTAAATTGTACACATGTGTAATATACATTCATATAATCATGTAAAATACTTTTTGATATTTTTTAAACTTCAAATGTGATTTTTAAACTATTTAAAATAAGGCCACCCAATGTACCCATGCTCCAAAAATCCACTCTCGTAAGACGTAATTAGTAGGACATATCAAGTACTGCACCCTCCTATTGGGGTTTTAGGCCTTTGATTTGACAAATAAAATCATATTATTAGAAAATTCATTTGACGACAAATATAAATATGTATATCTTTCGTAAAATGTAGTACTTTTCTTATAGTTAAATTGAAGACCTAGAACTTGTGCCCGACTTGTAAACCTAGCTGGAGGCCCAACATGGAAGCTATTTGGGGGTGACGGAAGGAGGCGGGAAAATAGAGGGAGGCGACTTCGAGATGTGGGGTGGGGTTACGTGTTGGGAAACGTAGTAAAAAACAAAAAAGATCACCCTATGATCAACAGGAACACTATGAAGATACAATAACGATTGGGATCACGATCATTACCATCACCGAATTGCAGCGGAAGAAGAGCGTGACGATGAAGATCGAGCTTGGAGTCCCTCGAATCGTAGATGAACGATCCCGCAAACCGCCCACAACCAGTCCCTCAAATGTAAGATCGAAAGCATGGCCTCTCTACAAATTACAAGCGTAGGGTCTTCACGATCCCGCAACATTTCGCCGTCCAGAGCTAATCATCGCCGTCGAATTAGAGGGGGGATATTAGAACCACACTGGGCTTCTAACTATGAGTATTAGAGAAACTAGACATAGCTCAAATTAGTCAACTAGGACCAACTAGAACTAGAATTAAAGAATTAGAGGAGGCTCCAAAACTTGTGTGTCTTCAAAAGGGCCAACACCTCTAGTATATATAGGTTAGAGGGGAGGGAAAGGCAGCGAGGGACACCCACCTTGGGGTGCCGACCAAAGGGGGGGAGGAGTTGGAATACTTCCTAGTCCTATTCGGCCGGCTTCCTTAGGTAAGGGGCGCCTTCCCCACTTGGGCCCTTGTGGCCCAAGTTGCCTTCCACCTCTTCGCCTTTTAAGGCCTGTTGATATTAAATAAAATATAAAATTGTTTTAAATTCTTTAAGAGTATTTTATATATAATTTAACATCCCCGGAAAAAATTCCACATATATATTATTTATCGATAATACCTGGTATTACCCGATATTCATGGAAACCCTTCATGTGTCCCTAGAACGCTTTCGGATCCCCTCGAAACTATTCTGAATATTAATGAAATGATCCCACAAATAAATCCTTGATAACACTCAAAAAATTGTGATGACCTTAAGCTTGTGACCCCGTAGGTTCGGTAACTCATAGACATGAACGAAACTCCTTCGTTCAATGACCTGTAGCGGAACCGTGGGCCTCCATATGAGTACACGAATGATATTCGAGTGAACCATCGGTTACCATGGGACATGTCCTTTGCTTCGCGATACTTTACAAGACCCGAGAATCATCGGTATCCTCCTGAGTCATCCACATGCTCATTATATCATTATCGTCGTTACCGCTTTTGTTCTTCTTTCTTGTTGATGTGTTCCGGCATCCCCGTGACATAGTCACTTGTGTCTGGCCAGACGACGATTGATGTCGTCACACCGAGAGGGTCCTAAGAATATCTCTCCATCGTGGGAGGACCAAATCCCACTCTCGAGCTATCTAGTCCCTTGTTAAACTTTCTGATGAACCTGTAAGTTGTCGTTATGATCACCTAGTTACATATGACGTTTGAGGCTCCCCAAAGTTCATCATATGGTAAGAAGTGACTACATACTCTCATGGTCTAAGGAACACAAAACAGACGTTAACTCTCTGTGTTATAACAATTGAGCTCAGAAGATATTATCTCAAAGTGTAACAAACAAGCTTGGGTCGATTCAATATGACCGTTCTTCTAACGTCATACTCTCAATGTTGTTTTAGGATCATCGTTACACTTAACGATATCCTAAGACCTGGAAAACATGATCAGCAATAACATTTGAGCCAGTCTTAGAAGCGGGACTAGGAACCTTTATTTAACCTTTATCATTCCATACGTGCATATGAGTTTTGCACTGAATCGCATATTCCAGGATCATAACAGTTGTAGCATAGAATATAAACTCTTAATTATGAATATGGAAATATAATAATACAATATTATTGCCTGTAGGGCATATTTTCTAGCAATATGGTGGGGACGCGGAGGACCTCCGGCGGCGAACGGGCGACCGGCGATGGGGTCAAGGTGGGCTAGCGGTGATGGCCTCTACTGTTAGCTATGGTGTATGATCGTACGGTAAGGGAGAGGAAGAACTCGCGGAAGAGAAATCACCTGCTTCGAATCGGTAAGTTTCACTTATCGTTGACATTTTTGGTGTAAATTCAAGGAACTCCGCTATTTTGTCTTCTCGAAGCTGGGCTTGACCCGCTTCCCAGTTTTACACTGTGCGCAGAGGGAGGGGGGGGGCTTGGTTTCGCAATGCTGGATCTATGGAGACGGGCCGTTTGGCACCGCTCCATGCATGGAGCTGGTGAAGCTGGACCGACGAGTATCCGCCCTAAATCCTCAAAAACCCTATGACATGCCTTTTTTTTAAAGGAGTCTAAAATATTCTTAACAAGTCATCACATGTTTAAACAGTTAGATTCTTCTATAATACAGTTAAGTTCACCTCAGTAAAGCAAGGCAAGTCGACTTAAAGTAGTTAAAAACAGAAGGCATGTGACGTGTGAATATAACACCGTGAAAACATTAATACTTGTGCCTATGTTGTGCTCGGAAATTCTTAGAGGTTAGCACATGCGTAGTCTTGCCCGGTGGTTTGATTGCCTCATAAAGTCATTGAATTTTACGCGAGGGTACAACAAGTTTTAAGTTTAAGTTTCTAAAACTTACGGATTTTATCTTTCTTTGTATCAAGTTTCAGTAGTTGAAACTTAAAACAAATGCTCGTCAAAACGTATTTAAAACTGGTCTTATTTAAAAGTCCTCGTCATAAGAAATACAAACTAAAACAAAACTTAGTTAGAACTTTTGGTTCAAAAGATACAATTTTTTTTTAAAAAAAAGCAAAAAAAAGAGGCCGGTCCCGTCGGTGCGTGCCACAAATTCTCTTCCGTGTTGTGCTCCAGATTCTTATGTGTGCAGTGTACTGTACGCTTGATCATTCCTTCCTGCCTCTTGTTCCTAATAAATTATAGATAACCCGTACACTTAGTTGTTTAGATGGGTGCATCAGCCTATCATGGCATGGAAAAAGCATAGTGGGTCGAGGTGACTGCCTTCCGCACCACGCCCAGGCATCCTGTGCTTTCGCCGAGTGGGTACTAGGGACCAGCGGTGAATGATTTTTATCGCCGCTTTCGTAATCTTTTGATTCTTCTTCATGTGGTGACATGTTAGTGCTGTCGATAGTACTGTTGGTAGTCAAGGTCGTCGCGTCGTCGTCGCCTAGGTATAGATCACCTTCGTCGCTATAAATCCACGCTTTGCGTCGTCTCATCCATCAGTGAGGTTAGTTCACACAGACAACCACAAGTCGGAAAGGAAAACCAGGCGAGATGAGCACCCGCGACCTCCTCTTCTCCGGTCTCGACCTCGTCAAGCAACAGGCGAGCGCCGTGGCCTCCACGGTGTCCTTGGCCAAGCCGTACCTCCCCGCAAAGCTAACCGAGATGAGCACTGGCGACATCGTCGCGGGTCTCGGCTACGTCAAGAACCATACAGGAGCGGCCATGGCATCCACTGTCTCGTTGGCCAAGCCGTACCTCCCCGCAAAGATGAACACGGGCGACATCGTCGCGGGTCTCAGCTACGTCAAGAACTATACAGCGGCCATGGTCTCCACGCGCGACGGTGCCGTGGGGACCGCGGCGATGGTCATTGGGGGCGCCGTCGGTGCCTACTTCCTCTGGCCCGCTGCGGCCGCCCCCGCCGCCGCCGGCGCCATGATGAAGGCGCCTGGTGCCGCCGGCTTTCTCATCTCCCGCACGGCGTTCCTGGCCAACCCGCAGGTCTACTACCAGATCCTCCGCACCGCTGGGGCCGCGGCGGCCGCCGCCGCATTCGTGTAGGGAAGCAAGCAAGCGCGCCCCTTCGATCTCTCCCGTTTGCTTTGTTTCGTGCCCTGTGTTTAACTAAGTGTGCTTCGACTATATGGAGGTTCTGGTACCGTATACTCCTCGCCGTGGGAGCGAGAGAAGATGGGGTGATAATAAGCGCTGCCTCGTACTCGTATTTTCCGTTGTTCTAGTCATTGTGTTCTGATTGCGATATTATGGTGTTTTGAAGCAACTGCTGGCTGCTGCTTCCTGCCTGTATTCTCAGTTCAACTATATTGTTTTTTGAAATAGTCTTTCGTTCTGCATATAGCAATCACCCGATACAACAATCCGATCAACATTGGGGCTAACAGCATAAGCACGCCCAAAAGAAAAAAACAAGAGAAAAAAATGCCAACAACGCCGGATCAACGAAAGCTACGGCACCTCACGACCATTGTGCCATCGAAGATACCCACCATGCTCCAAAGCCACCACGTTGCCGTGTACCAAGCACCACCTTCGAGAAGGAATGCGACGATGACGATGCTGTTGCCCGGACGAATCCTAGGATTTCTCCCGGTACACTGAGGATAGTGAAGGGAGAGGGTCACCCGACGCCCTTCAAGAAGGATGACGGCACCCGCAAGCATCACTGCGTTGGTGCCGGCAAGACCCGACATGGATTTCTCCCAACCCCTCGCGCCCTCCACCCAGGACCAACCTTCGGCTCCACCACACCTGTCGCCCACCAACATGCGCCAACAAGGTCACAAGGACACCGCTGTCGTCTCACCACGGCCAACGAAGCGAGGCCGGCCGGATCAAACGAGACACCAAGGACCGGTAGCACCGCAGCCACGAGGGAGGGAACAACCTCCACCGGCTTAGGCAGTAGCAGACCGGGCATAGCAGCAGAGGCACACCAGACAAAATGTCCGGCTGAGCCCAGAACGGGCCCGTGAAGCTTCGCCGCCATCCTGCAGCAGTTGCGACACAGCAGCCGCCGTCCCTGTCACGAGGAGCTCGCCAGAACCACCGGAGAACAACCCACCGCAGCCCCCCAGCAGGCCCGCCCCGACCCAGATCTGGCTCGTAGGGCCTAGATCTGGGCCAGCCGGCCGCCGCCGGACGCCACTAGCCATGGGCTGTCACCGCCGCGAAGGGGCAACGCCTCCGCACCGCCGCCGTCCGGGTCTGCGCCGAAACGCCACCGGCCGAAGGGCTCCGCTGCCAGGACCGTCGGATCTGGGCAGAGCCTCCCACCTCGACAGGCGCATGTCGTCCTGCGGACGTCGTCGGACCAGGCCCGACGTGCCCCCCGCCCCTGCACACGAGGCCCTGCGCCACCGGGCGCGCCCCGCGCCAGATCTGGCCGGGCGCCCGCCAGCCCGCCACCACCAGAGTAGGACGATCTCGCAGCCGCCGCACCCCGCCGGCCCAGAAGATGGCACCGCGCTGCCGAAGACCGACGCCGCACCAGCCCTCACGTCCGGCGTCGCGCCGTCGAGCCCTGCGAAAGCCCGGCGTCTCCCTCGGGCTGCTGTCTCGTGCCAGCCAGGGCCCCCGAGCGGAGAGGAGGGGAAGGCCCCGCTGCCTCCCACGCCGTCCAGGCTTTGCCCGGTGGCACCACTAGGCGGCGGTAGGGGAGGGTGGCCGGGGAAGGGGGCGAGAGGATGGCGGCCTAGGGTTTCCCCGTTTGCCCGCGGGAGCGTCTCGAGGGAGGGGAGTGAATGGAGTATGTGTTACGAACTTGTGATTCCATCGTCTCTTCTGTACTAATCCATTTGAATATCCCATGGATCAGTGAACCTTCTACGTAGTTTCAGGAAACCTTAGGAGATGCACACGGATCGACGCAGGAAATTCGCGGAAGTCAGGGTGTTAAAAGGATCTTCTTTTGCTACATCTAGTCATCGTAGTGCTAAAGCATTCTCACAAATGAATCTGTTTCCTGGAAAGAGGTAAAGGAATCTTTTTTTGATCGAATCTATCTAGGGCCTTGTTTGGAATCACAATAGATTATGATAATTTGGTTTATAAAAATAAATTGTATAATCCAGCTTATAAAAATAATTTAGGTGGGCATGTTTGGAGGCTAGATTATATAAACCGTAATCTAGTTTTTACATTGCATAATGACCTGTCTGTCCTTTGCTTTTTTTAAACGGTCATTTTATTATTCATCCTGCTATTTGGTTTGCTTGGCTCCAAGTTTGAATCGGTAGACATTAGTAGTAGTCATGTACAAAGCTGTTATTTCCCGGCAAAATTGAACTGTACACTAATCATTGTACGGAAAAAAAGATGGACACACAACATTAACGTTGAACGAAAATGTCATCCGAATGAAGAACATAGTTACATGATCCATGGGAATTCAAAAAGTACATTATAAAATTATCATCTAATACCAAATCTAATCTGCTTCGCCCATCAAAGCATTACATATAGAATCACGGAAGGCATTCATGTCGGTATCTTGAGTGCTATCACAGCTTTGTCGAGGACGATTTTGTGGCGGCATTGGCATATAGTTCTCATCTTCATCGCACTTATCAAACTCTTGGTCACTCAATGCACTCTCTCGGATGAAATTATGTAGAGCCATACATGCTAGAATGATTTTACTTTGCTTCTCTAATGGGTACGTCGGTATGTCTAATAAAATCCTCCATTTCATCTTCAAAATTCCAAAAGACCTCTCAATTCTCAATGACATTGCGAAGAGATGAATGGTAGTAATTGAATAGTTCTTTGCTACCTTGTGGTCTTGGACCTTGACGAAATTCTGGTAAATTGTACTTCGTCCCCTTGTAAGGTGCAAGGTAGCCTTTTCTGTTTGGATACCCCGACTCGACAAGATAAAATTTACCGAAAATGTTATGAGCTGATATGTGCATGTATCAAAAATAAGTAAAAAGAGCATCAACATGATTGAATCTTTCTACTTACCTACAGGAGGATGAGGAAACTTGTCACCATATTTGTTTAAAGCATCATTGAATACTCTCATGTCATGTACCGAACCCGGCCAACCGGCAACAACAAATGTAAACCTCATATCAAAGTCACATATTGCCAACACATTCTGACTAGAATAACCATGACGCCCGACATATTGAAGCACTTTTGCAGCTGGCACTTTGACAGGTACATGTGTCCCATCTATTGCTCAAATGCAATTATAAAAGTGTGGTGAGAAGCGTGCTTCTTGCAGTTTCGGATGAATTGAACTATATGTTGGATCTTTCACTTTAATAATATCTACAGATAGCCTATAGACACTTTCCAAAACATCATCAAACCTCCTACTAACTGTCTCAAGTGACCTTCTGAATCTATTTTTAGCTTGTCTAAAAGATTGTGGGGGCACCAACCATCCATAAGAACATTGCCAAAGATTCTAGAGTGCACATCTTTTCTGATGACTTCAGTCCATATTTCGACCTCAACAAATCATGGAGCTCGTAAAACAGTTCTCTACTCATTCTAAACATGTTATAACATTCGATTGGGTCTTTCAAGGTTCGAATAGTCCAATCATAACCGGACTCACCTTCTTCTCTATGTACCGACCTCTTTTTATCTTGCAAGAAAGTCACTTCATAGTACATAACAATCATGCAGGCTACAGCTGCATGCCGCTTCAAAGTTTGTCTTGCAAAGTTAACTGTGTCATCCTCCACATCACTCCCATACAAGGTAACCACTAAATCATCACTTGAAGAATATTCAAGCCAACCATCACTTCAACAATTCATCTACATTGAATTCAAACAAAATAGAGTGATCATTGATGTGCATTTATATAAAAGGTAGGAACAATCCATTAAACAATATAGAGTCATCAACCAATGCATAAAGAGAAGTATGAAATCATTACACGACGGCATATAACAATAAGTAAAAGGTAGGAACAATCCAATAACAAATGGCCCATGTAGCTACTCGACATTCTTTGCCCGACACCACCTCTTCAAAAAGGCTAGCCTCCCAGGACTAGTAGTTATAGTCAGGAACACTTGTCGGTGTTCTTCCTTTAAGAACAATGTACCAGCCATGAAATGCTCTGCACTTCCCTCAAATGCCCCACTCTCAATAGCCAAGGACATGCATTTGGTAATGGAATCCTTCTTCTCCTGCAATGCCTTCTCCGCCTGCACGACCTTCTCCTGCATTGCCTTTTGAGCTGCTGCATTGGTTTCTTTCATCTCTTAATACATTCCCTTCATTATTCTCACCATAGGGCTTTTGATTCTCTTCTTTGGACTATTGACTGTTGCAGTGCTATTGGAGCTTCTTTTGTTATTGCTAACACTCAAGGGACTCCCATCGGC
The DNA here is from genome assembly GCA_022496015.1 of Hordeum marinum. Lineage (NCBI taxonomy): Eukaryota > Viridiplantae > Streptophyta > Magnoliopsida > Poales > Poaceae > Hordeum > Hordeum marinum. The sequence continues at coordinate 121,417,377 of CM039673.1, read as the reverse complement.
ATTTTCTTCTCCTCCCTCCTCTCCAACATCACCTTCATCATCCATGTGTTCTCCTGGCACACACGATGTTGATCCATCTACAACAGTATGTTCAAACATGATCTCAAGCTCAGAAAGGTTCTCTGGTGGTCCATATTTAAGCTTCCTCCATGCAGCATGTCCCTAGCCAAAGTAAAGGAGATGGATTAGTATTATGTGCATGACACACCAATATGAACCATGAAAATATAAATTGCAAGAAATGTACCTTAGTATGTTTTTTCCAAAATTCATCACTTGCCACAATTCCCCCATTAGGGGTTCGACCTAGCCCAGTTTGTTTGTTAAGCCACAACCAAAATGAGTAGAAGCGTTTCAGTTCTTCCCATCTGTTCTAGAACTGTAGTCTACAGTGTAGTAGCCCTCTGTTCTGTTCAAACTTGATAGCAATATTTTTGTAACCTCTAGGAGTCATGAATCCATTGCTCCTGTTGCCAGCTGTGATCTCCTCAACCCAGATTGAACAAAATGCAGCAGTGTTTTCGCTATTGGTCCATTCAGCCTTATCAACATCATCGTTCTAATACACAAGCATGTTAATGTTATACATATTATGTACTGTTGCAACATACAAACTAAGAACAATTGTAGAACATACAAACATTGAACAAATTGTAGAAAATATTTAAACATTGAAGAAATTGTACCGATTCATCATCTCCAACGCCGTCATAATACGAATCATTGAAGTTGGAGTCCTCTGGCTCATGCTCTGCACCAGCACCACCATCAATCTCAACAGAACTGCTGCTAGGACGAGGCGCTCGATACGGCAGAGAGGATGGTGGGATTGGAGGTAGACGATCTGCCCACTGCGGCCTACGCCACGCGCATGCCCAGCACCCCGACCTATGGCTGCCTCCTCTGATCCCAAGACAGGGCCGCGGGCACGGCTGTCACCGCGACCCCCGCGGCCACCACCAGAGAGCCCACCAGGGTCGCCACCACCACGCCCACCGCGGTCAACTCCGGTGCACCCACCATGGCCCGCCCCTGTACCACGGCCGGCGCCGTTAGTACCACGACCACCGCCTCGGGCAGCTCCGGTCACCAATTGGTGCCGCTCTTGTCCATACATATCCACCGGCGTTGAATGCAGGAGCTCCATGAACGAGGCCTGCGAATTGAGGTCGAATCCTCCATAATCGCCGGCGAAGGTAGAATCGACCGATTGGCCATGGGAACCAACCTACTGGCTCCTCCTCGCAGGGATTGATGAATCCCACGGGTACAGTTCCTTCGCCTCCTCTTGTTGCGATGCCATCTCCGGTGGAGGAGTTGCTGCCTTGGCCGTAGGTCTCAGGGGAAGTGACGGCGGTGGCAGCGCCCTAGGGTTGGAGCAGAGCGGTGGTGGTTCTGCACGCGATGGGGAAGAAAGATGCGGTGGTGGTTCTGCGTGCGCTTGAGGAGAAAAAAGGAGGAGGTGGCGATGGCATACATTTGTAATTACATCCAACTTTACAAGGGTAATGGGTCATTAGGAATCCATAATCTGGTTTTATCTGGGGTAAAGTAGATTGTGAGATTTTAATAACCTGTCCATCTAGTTTTTATAATCTACAATATAATATGTCTTGTTTGGTGACAATATAGATTATAAAAACAGGATTATCATAATCTGGGTGGTTCCAAACAGGACCTAAGCTTTGGTCCTTTTCAGTACAAGTGTAACACGCAAACAAAGTTGAGAAAGAAAAGTTAAACATACATGGAGGCTGCACGTACAGATTGGAGGGTGAAGACAGGCTATGTTGCAAATCTATAATTCCAAGGATACACTACGTTTTATTATAAAAAATTGAAACTAAACGCTCTTGGACACTTTATTCAATATATCGGCGTAAGCATGTCTAACTAGACAATCTCAGTCAACCAGCCAGGGATTACATTAAATGTTACAGGATGAGTAAGGCTATCTTCAACGCATGATCTCAAACAAAAGTCTGTTTTGCTCGGATTTTGTCCGTTTGGGTAAGGCAATGGTGTCGTCAGTGGTGGAGCTAGCATTTGACAACAGGGTGGTCCGTCCTAATTTTTTTTTGATAAGCAATACGAGTATATGACAGGTGAGGGTTCTAACTAATTATCAATATCATAAAGAAATAGATAAATATGACCATACAAATACACTAAAATTCTCAATTAAATCTGAGTTTTGCATAGCGAAACCTACATAGTAAATACTCCACCATAGTACATACCTTGAGAAGTTAAAAAAGACTATGTTTCTGGCCTACGCTTTTGCATTGTCATGAATGTATCAATTATATCATCTTCATTCACCTCAGAGAAAGCATCCCTCTCAATGTATGTGAGTAGACAATCATCCAAAAGACTATCATCCATCTTATTTCTCAACTTGTTCTTGACTATACTCATGACCGGTAGAATTAAGACCAATTTTAGAAGTGAATACACCAAATAATGAACTATATGTCTCCCTGTTTCAACAAGCTTAACCGAGAGATCAACCAGATTTTCGAGGCCTTGGAAGCTCTCTTCTTTTCTCATGTCATCAATATAGTTATCAAGTTGTAGTTCAAGGTGTATCAAGTCAGCACTTGAAACGTCATTGGGATAAAACTCAGCAAGTCTCCATACCTTGTGTGCATGAAAATAAACAAATGAGTTGAAGGGATTCAATACCAATTTTAGAAATAATACAAATTTTAGAAGCAAGGTTGCATACCTTTTGGGCATCAAAAGAAGCAAATGAGTTGGCGGGATTCAAAGCAGACATACAAGATAGCAACTCCATATTAATCTCATCAAACCGACTTTCAAGATCTTGACTAATTTGGTCAATGACTCTAAGAAAAAATTGTCTTCTAAAGTGATCATCATTTGTTTGGTGTCGAGCAAACCGTGTTGATCTTCCATAAGGCACATAATTATCTTCCATTATAGGTACTTCAAGTCCATGCTTGTTACAAAATAGTGTGACCTTTTGCAGAAATGCATCCCACCCTGTTGACCGCAATTCTTGTATTGTAATTTTTGCAGTTCTAACAAGTGCCATTGCACTTAGAATATCTTGGTCTCTTCTTTGCAAACAATCATACAAATCACTTGTGTATCAATGACAAGTATCAAATGTGCATTGAAAATAAAGTCAAATGACTCAAAGACTCCAACAATTGTATGAATTCTGGGCCAATCACTCCTCTGTGAAGCATCTTGTCCAAAAGTTATGAGCACATCACGAATTGTGGGATACATAGCAATAATGTTCAGAATAGTATTATAATGAGAGCCCCATGGAGTATCACCCGGCCTAGGTAATCCCATCTCTTGATTCAAACCACTCCCAGATTGTAACTCGCCACATTCAAGTAGTTTCATGGTATTCTGAAGTCTAGTATCTCGAAGCATGTCATGCACTTACAAGACACTCTAATAACATTCAGTAATAAAGAAACTCAATAAAAAATGAGACACAATCATCATTTTCCTTGGCAACAACAACAAGAACAAGCTGGAGTTGATGTGCAAAACAATGAATATAATAGGCACAAGGTGACTCTTTCATGATCAATGTTTTCGGTCCTTTAATTTCCCCTCTCATATTACTAGCCCCATCATATCCTTGCCCACGAATTTGAGTTATAGTCAAACCTTGATTAGTAAGTAAAGTTTCAATTGCTTCCTTGAGTGACAATGAAGTAGTGTCACTTACATGAACAACTCCAAGAAAGTGCTCACACGGCCTTCCTACTTTATCAACAAAATGCAAGCACAAAGCTAGTTGTTCTTTATGTGATACATCACTAGACTCATCAGCTAGAATAACATAATGTTCATCACCAAGTTGTTCAATAATTTTCTTTCTAGTAAGTAATGCACAACAATGAATAATCTGATGATGTATCTGATGTGAAGTCAATTTGCAGTTGCCTGTTGCATTGTTCAAAACATACTTATTCACCTCCTCACTATTTGTTGCAAGCCACTTCAATAGCTCAAGGAAGTTTCCTCTATTGTTAGACTGTTCACTTTCATCATGCCCACGGAATGCCAATCCTTGATGAAGAAGAAACTTCAAGCATCTAAGTTAATACTTCAACCTCATCTTGTAAATGCGCACATCCTCACTATTCACCTTCACAAAGAGATCATCAATTGCTGCACGGGGATTCACAAGTAAGTTATATCTCTTTTGAGCTGCATTATGGACACTTGTACACAACCAACATGCTTATGAATAACATCATCTCTATTCCAATTCCTCCAACCAACATGCTTATGAGCTGCATTATGGACTCATCTTCAGTTTGCTCTACGGTCACATTCGACATAGACACTGTTGGTTCTTGAGTTGGCTCTTCAATCACAGCCGGCATACATACAAGTTCTTTGGTTTGCTCTTCTGCCACATCGGGCATATTCCCTGCCTTCTTCTTCTTCCCTATTTTAGTAGCTTCTCTCTGGAAAAGAGAAACAATGTCTGCCCCCCTCTCATTCTACAACAAATATGTAAAAAAATACTTTGTGTCACTAAAACTACTTGAGTTATAAATAATGTGCAAAACTGTGTACTTCTCATGTGCAGAAAATTGGAGTAAAAAGAAAACCCTAAATCTAAAATTGGGACATTTTAACCAAATTGGTTGCTCACTGCCTGAAGGGGAAGAGGGTCAGATGTTGTCGCCGGGCACCGGCCCTGGTTTGCGGAGTTGCAGGCAGCCAGGCGCCCAGGTAGGGCCGCAACCCGCAGGGGAGCGTCATGCTGGCAGGCGACCGTGCGCCATGTGACAGGAAGGGAGCGGGCGGGACGTCAGGAAGGGTGGTGGCCTGGCGGTGGAGGGAGCCTCCTGGCGGCGGAGCTCCGGGCTCCGGCGGTCCGTTCGGCGAGGATGCGAGGCGGAGCCGCAGGGGCGCGTGGGAATCGGAAAGGCAGGGTTTGCGAGGCGGCTGTGCGAGCGGGCGACGGAGGAGGGCTGGTTCTGCTCGATGTGTCGTCCTGGATAGCATTTTTGTGCCTTTTTTCTCCCTGGCCCATTTTTTTTATAGTAATAGGTAAATAGGTGGGTCAAAAATTCTAGGGTGGGCCGTGACCTACCCTGTCCACCCTATGCATCCGTCCCTGAGTGTCGTGTCCGGACCTTTCGTGGGATGCGATGGTCGTATGTCTAATGCGTGGACGCATCTTTTGACCTCATCCTGTTTGCCACGACCAATATGCCCATATATTCAATATTTCAATGTTTAAAACAAGTTTGCACGTCTAGATATTAATTGTCTCAAATAAAAATACTTCTACAACCCAATCGGAATTGTCTCGAATAAAATAGTTTTACAACCAAATTGAAATTGTCTTGAATAAACATAATGACCACCATAAGACCTTCGTCATCCGAGGACGAATCATCCGATGAATAAATGAAATGGCGGAAGAAAAATTCATCTTCACTGTCCATACCTTTGTGGGCAAAGTGTCAAACACCTTGCGGTCGTGGTGGCAAAGAGGCCGCGAAGATCACCTCGATGCAGCAGGGGCGTTTGGCGGCCGGCTATAGGCCACTCTGGAGCACTCGACGGAAGCTGTCGTGGTCCATAGGCGTCGTCGGCGGTTGTATCCCCTCTGGCACCGGATACGACGATGACGACCAAAACTCCTCCAAACGACGACCAAAACTTCTACGAAAGTGCGAGCGTGGTGGCGGAGACGTGGTTTGGTATGGACGGCCAGCGGGGGTGAGCAGTGAGGAGGCAACCGAAAAATAGTGGCGGCACCAGTGGCGGGGATGGGGCGGGGAGGGTGGGTGGAGGCATTGGAGGTGAATGAAGCGCTAGTGTCCCCGTCAGGCGGGCCATGGGGAGGACAAGGGTCTGTGTCCCACCCGTCTGTGCGATGTCCATTTCACCCCAAACACGACGCATGTTTGGGCCGGGAATGGGTCGAAAACGGACGAAAAACAGACATTTTTCCGTTTGGGGCCGCTTTTTGGGCCGCGCTATTCATCTGTTCTACTCCAAACTGACTAGGATGGACAGGATGGGGTCATGCCTAACAAACTATTTTATAAGGCTTTTGTGAACAATTAATAAAATAATTGAATGCATCTTTTAGATACAAAGGTTCCGAATCATCTTCGTTTTCAAAAGATAAAAAGGAAAAAAAGAATGAGTAACACTGTCTAAAGCTTTCTTAGCTAACTCGTGGGCCGCCCAATTGAACAGACGACCAGAGAACGGTAGCTCGAATTCCTAAGACTACACATAATAGGAGTAACATAGGTAGTAACATAGATGTCACCTAAGCAAAAAATATAATGTGGCATCTAATTAATGTGAAGAGAGGGAAATTGGGTAACTTACACTAGTAGAAAACATGCCTTCCATTTCAACCTTTAGTCCCGGTTTGGCTTTGGACCGGGACTAATGTGGCCATTAGTCCCTATTCCAACGGCTAGGAGCGGTCGGGGTGTACGGGCCCCATTAGTCCCGGTTCATTCGAGACCTATAGTGTCGGTTTGTATCACAAACCGGGACTAAAGGGGTGATGGCAGGCTGGTGTCAGCTTGGGGCCCCACGAGCCCTTTTAGTCATGGATTGTGATACAAACCGGGACTATAGATGGACCTTTAGTCCCGGTTTGTACAGCCCAACTCCATTTCTGTGTTTTCTCCTTTCGAATTCCCCTCTTTGTTCTTCCCCTAGCTCGAGCTCCTCCCTCCATTTTTGCCAAGATTTGTAAAGATTTGAGGCACCCCAATCCATCCAAGTGTCCACAAAGGTTAGCAACTTTGTCCTTTCATCTCTTATTGCTAGATCAGCTCGTGCAATGCTTTATAAGTATAGTGATTTTTGGGTTTTAGTTTGGGTGTAATTATTTGGTCTTTTTATTTATTTATATGCAATTTGAGCTCAAATTAACTCCTTAGTTTGCATATGTGTAGGTGTGGTTTAGTTAGTGTGTCTTCCTGACCCCGTCCTAACCACCATCGATCGCCCGCACCGTCACATCGTCGACACCACCGTGGTGAGCCTCTTCTTGTGTTGTTATCGTTTTTATAACAAAAATCATATTTGTATGATTTATATAGTTACTTGCATAGTTTTCTTACTTGTATGATTATTGTTATATGTAGTGCCATGGTTATGATATCCGTGCCCGTCGGCCCTCGTTCGGTTTACGATTCAGATGTAGTATATTCTCTTTTATAAATATTTGTTGCATTTTGTGTTAATGAAAATTATGCCCATCGAGTTGACATAGAAATTTTTATTTAGGAGGTAGTTGAACCGGAAATGCCAACCGACCTTATTGCTGAGAAGTTAATTTTAGTTGAAAAAAATGAGGATTTGAAAGGAAATTTGAAAAGAGTTGAATAAGAGAAGATGAAATTGGAATTGTACGTTGCCGATGTCGTCGATGATCACAAGATCAAGATGAATGCAATGCACTTGAATATTAGAAAGATTAGAAAATATGCCATTAATAAAGAGGCTTGGTATCATTATGTTGTTGGATCATTTTTACCTTAGTTGCGATTTTGATCGCATTTGTTGTTGCATTTAAAATGTTTTAGCTTGATAGTTGTATATATGTTGTTTTATGAGAATAAGTGTGTATGAAATTTATGTATGAACTTGTATTAATTTGGCCTTTATGGTGTTGTGTAATGAAGATGAACCGGCAATGGATGTACGATGACCGACGCTCTCCCCAGTTCAGTGATGGCGTGCATAGTTTTTTGCGTGCGGTTGAGGCAAACAAGCGGGATGGTTTTATGTGTTGTCCATGTGGTGTGTGTAAGAATGATAAGACTTACTATAGCTCAAAACAGATTCATGTCCACCTGTTTACGTCCGATTTCATGTTCGGCTATAATTGTTGGACCAAGCACGGAGAAAGAGGGGTTCTAATGGAAGAGAATGAAGAAGAAGAGGATGATGACAACTATCCTGGGTGTCCTGAATATGATGGTACTACCATGGGGTAAGAGAATGAATAAGAAGAAGCTGAGGCATCAGATGAGCCCGCTGACGATCTTGGTCGGGACATTGCTGATGCAAAGAGAAACTGCGAAAGTGAAAAGGAGAAGTTGAAGTTTCATCACATGTTAGAGGATCACAAAAAAGGGTTGTATCCAAATTGCGAAGATGACAACACAAAGCTCGGTACCACACTGGAACTGCTGCAGTGGAAGGCAGAGAATGGTGTATCTGACAAGGGATTTGAAAAGTTGCTGAAAATAATGAAGAATAAGCTTCCAAAGGACAATGAATTGCCTGACGGTACATAAAAAGCAAAGAAGGTTGTCTGCCCTATAGGATTGGAGATGCAGAAGATACATACATGCCCTAATGACTGCATCCTCTACCATGGTGAGTACGAGAATTTGAATGCATGCCCGCTATGCAATGCACTGCGATATAAGATCGGTCGCGATGACCCTAGTGATGATGTTCATGGCGAGCGCCCTAGGAAGAGGATTCCTACAAAGGTGATGTGGTATGCTCCTATAATACCACGGTTGAAACGATTGTTCCAAAACAAAGAGCATGGCAAGTCGTTGCGATGGCACAAAGAAGACCGTAAGGAAGATGGGAAGTTGAGAGTACCCGCTGATGGGTTGCAGTGGAGAAAAATCGAGAGAGAGTTGCCGGACTTTGTAGATGACCCAAGGAACTTATGGTTTGCTTTAAGTGCAGATGACATTAATCCATTTGGGGAGTAGAGAAGCAAGCATAGCACATGGCATGTGACTCTTTGTATCTATAACCTTCCTCCTTGATTGTGCATGAAGCGGAAGTTCATTATGACACGAGTGCTCATCCAAGGCCCTAAGCAACCCGACAATGATATTGATGTATACCTAAGGTCATTACTTGATGAACTAGCAATAAAAAAGGTGTGTGTGTGGGATGATCACAAACAGCAGGAATTTGACCTGCGAGCATTGCTGTTTGTAACCATCAATGATTGGCCTGCTCTTAGCAACCTTTCGGGACAGACAAACAAGGGATACCATGCATGCACGCACTGTTTAGATGGGACTATAAGTATATATTTGGACAAATGCAAGAAGAATGTGTACCTGGGACATTGTCGATTTCTTTCGACAAAGCATACCTTAAGAAAGAAAGGCAAGCATTTCAAAGGTGAGGCAGATCACCAAAAGAAGCCCGTCCTCCATACTGGTGATGACATACTTGATATGGTCAAGCATTTACAATTAATATTTGGAAAGGGTCATGTCGGACAATCTGTTTCGACCGACGCTGAGGGACGCACACCCATGTGGAAGGAAAAAATATATTTTGGGAGCTAGAATATTTGAAAGTCCTATAGGTCCGATCTGCAATCGACGTGATGCACGTGACGAAGAATCTTTGTGTGAACCTGCTAGGCTTCCTGGGTGTGTATGGGAAGACAAAAGATACACTGGAGGCACAGGAGGACCAGCAACGTGTGCACGAAAATGACGACATGCATCCAAAGCAATATCAAGGTCCTGCCGGCTATGCTCTTACCAAAGCAGAGAAGGAAATCTTCTTTGAATGCCTGCTCGGTATGAAGGTCCCATCTGGCTTCTCGTCGAATTTAAAAGGAATAATAAATATGGCAGAGAAAAAAAATTCTAGAACCTAAAGTCTCATGACTGTCACGTGATCATGATGCAATTGCTTCCGGATGCGTTGAGGGGGCTTCTACCAGAGAATGTTCGATTAGCCATTGTGAAGCTATGTTCATTCCTCGATGCAATTTCTCAGAAGGTAATCGATTCGGAAACCCTACCAAGCTTACAGAATGATTTGGTCCAATGTCTTGTCAGTTTCGAGTTGGTGTTCCCACCATCCTTGTTCAATATTATGACGCACGTCCTAGTTCACCTAGTATAAGAGATTGCCATTTTGGGTCCTGTATTTCTACACAATATGTTCCCCTTTGAGAGGTTCATGGAAGTCTTAAAGAAATAAGTTCGTAACCGTGTTAGGCCAGAAGGAAGCATCCAGGGCCATGAAATAGAGTAGGTTATTGAGTTTTGTATTGACTTTATTCCTGACATTAATCCGATTGGTGTTCCTCAATCGCGGCATGAGGGGAGACTGCGTGGAAAAGGCACGCTTGGACCAAATCAGTAATATGTAGGGACGGGCATTCTTCGGCACAAGCACACTAGGCAGTTCTACATAATTCTACCTTGGTGACCCCGTATATCGAGAAACACATCGATATTATACGCTCGAAGAACTCGGAGAAGTCTGACCCCTAGATTCAACGTACACACATTGAGGCTCTCAGCGGTTGGTTGCGAACACACATCATGAATGACGACAATGTTGAAGATGACTAGTACTTGTTGGCCAAGTGACCATCTTCGACTATATTGACTTTACAAGGGTACAAAATAAATGGGAATACATTTTACACGATCGCCCAAGATAAAAGAGCACCAACCAAAATAGCGGTGTCTGCTTTGACGATGCGGCAAACACCAAGGAAAATGACAAATATTATGGTTACATAGAGGAGATATGGGACCTTGACTATGGAGGTGATTTGAAGTTCCCTTTGTTCTGGGGCCAATCTGACTGGAGGAGGGGTAATGCTAGACCCACAATACGGAATGAGAACAATGGATCTCAACAATCTTGGACACACAGACGAACCATTCGTTCTAGCCAATGATGTGGCGCAAGATTTTTATGTGAAGGATATGTCTACCAAACTGAGAAAAAGGAAAGGTAAGAAAGTGGATATATCATACGATGAGCCAAAGTGCCACATAGTTCTTTCTAGGAAAACAAACATCGTGGGAGTGGAGGACAAGACAAGCATGTCAAAAGATTATGAAAAGTTTGATGAAATCCCCCCTTTGCAGTGAAGACTGACCCAAGCATCCTATTAAATGATGAAGATTTTCCATGGTTACGATGCAATAATCAAGGTACACACGTGAAGAAAAAGTATTATACCCCAAGATCCCACTTTGGGATGTTATTGGCTTCACCGCCATCACTTTTCTTCTCTAGTGAGTAGCCGGGATGGTCCAGTTTGTACACGAAGTGCGTCGAGTTTTTGTTGTAACCCTTGCAACTTTTTACCACATGCTGTGTTGTGGGTGAAATAATGGTACCATGCCAAATTTCAACCTTTTCAGAGTTCATTTGTAGTGCCTTTTAATTTCAGGGTCATTTAGGTCAAAACAATTCATTAAATGGATGAAAAATAGCAAATGAAGTTAGAAAGAGTTGAAATTTGTGGATGTGTCTTAGAATGGTTCATATTGAATGCAAAAAAAAGTTTGGAGTTGAAATAAGTTTTAAAAAATGAAATGCCTTTGTAACACATGAGTTTTCGTCCGAAACCCTCATACTTCGAAGTAGATGGTCTAGTTTGTACACGAAGTGCATCCAGTTGTGGCCGTAACCCTCCCAACTTTTTGCCACTTGCTATGTGGGTGAAATGATGATACCATGACAAGTTTCAAACTTTCAGACTTCATTTGTAGTGCTTTTTAATTTCAGGGTCATTTAGCTCAAAACAATTCATTAAATGGATGAAAAATAGCAAATGAAGTTAGAAAGGTTTGAAATTTGAGGATGTGTCTTAGAATGGTTCATATTGAATGCACAAAAAGTCTGGAGTTGAAATAAGTTTAAAAAATGAAATGCCTTTGTAACAGATGAGTTTTCGTCCGAAGCCCTCATACTTCGAAGTAGATGGTCTAGTTTGTACACGAAGTGCATCCAGTGTTTGTCGTAACCCTCTCAACTTTTTACCACTTGCTATGTGGGTGAAATGATGATACCATGCCAAGTTTCAACCTTTTCAGACTTCATTTGTTGTGCTTTTTAATTTCAGGGTCATTTAGCTCAAAACAATTCATTAAATGGATGAAAAATAGCAAATGAAGTTAGAAAGGGTTAAAGTTTGAGGATGTGGCTTAGAATGGTTCATATTGAATTCACAAATAGTTTGGAGTTGAAATAAGTTAAAAAAATGAAATTCCATTGTAACAGATGAGTTTTCGTCCGAAACCCTCATACTTCGAAGTAGATGGTCCCTTCTCGCGCAAATTTGGGCCGCCAAAAAGGCCTCTTTAGGCCCGGTTGGTATCACCAACCGGGACTAAAGGGAGGACCTTTAGTCCCGGTTGGTGGCTCCAACCGGGACTAAAGGTCCTTCCTATATTAGCAACGACTCTTCCTCCCCTAAATCACTCATCTTCACTCGCTTCGACGACACCGCCATGCTGCCCTGTCCGCGCCCATGAAAGACGTCGTTGTCCGACCGCTCTACCCATGCGCCGCCGCCGCTCTCCTCCTCCATGCGCTACCGCCACTCCTCCATGCCCCGTCTTGGCCGCCCGAGCCCATGTCGGCGCCGCTCCTCCCATCCGGCGTCCTCCTCCATCTTCGGCGTCGCTCCTTTGTCTCCGACATCCTCCTGTGTCTCTAGCGCCACTCATCCATCTCCGGCATCCTTCTCACCTCCCTCCGCCCCAACGATCCCGACCGGTGAGCTCTCCTCCTCTCCCTTATAATTATTTTAGTTAATTTAGTTAATTTAGTTGTTTAGTTAGTTTTAGTTGTTTTAGTTGTTTTAGGATATACAAAAGCGGTAGTTAATGTAGTTGTTTTAGTTGTTTTTATTGTTTAGTTGTTTTTATTGTTTAGATGTTTAGTTGTTTTATCGTCGGTCGTCGGTGACACGATACTGAGGAGTCCCCGACGATCGTCGGTGAGGGAGAGTACCCCCTGAAGATCGTCGGTGAGGGAGAGTCCCCAACGATATTGACGATGCTATATTAGGCAGATATATGATGTTTAGATGTTTAAATGTTTAGTTGCATAGCGTAGCCATTGAGTCGACGATGGCCAGTCAGTATCCTCATCTTCGACTCGGTGGCAACCACCTGCTTGAGAGGCTCCATGTTCGGGACTGGGCTCCACCGGGCTGGCACTAGGAGGTGCTGCCTTCCGGGGCGCCCAGCTTGGTGAGGAATCAGGGTCCCATGTCGACCCAAAGGTTCTTAGGTGGCGGTCACGTGGACCACTGTCAGTGCAGAGGGAGCCGGCCCCCACAAAGTTGGCACGTCACCATGTCAAGGAGGAGGACGAGCACGTCTGACGCTACATGGCTGCGTTGGACGCCAGGTTCTCCAATACCTGGCAGGTTCTTCAAGGATCTCACCCGAGCTATGATCCTTTCATAGTTCCTTATATTTGGGTCCACCGCATGCGCTGCGAGACGTCAACTATATTTGTATTAGTGATACTATTCGATGATGTATTAGTGATATTATTCGATGTTGTATTAGTGATACTATTCGATGATATATTAGTGATATTATTATTCAATGATGTATTAGTGATATTATATGATCATATTGTTGCATTGCCTTGTATTGATTTGCATATCTCCGGTTCTGCTTATTGAATGCATTCTAATTGTTTTAAATTTGTTCTAGATTAGTTAAGTTATGGACGGTAGAGAGAGAGACCGTGATCAAGAGAATTCCATGTACGACCTGGTACGCTCCGGAAATGAAGAGAATGAAGTAGATTATGGCTCACAATACCTTAACCTAACCCATCCAGTGAGGGAATTGAGCAGGAAGAACAACCAAGAGACGACAAAGGTGAACCAGCCGACAATGACGATGGTGAAGAAATTTGTGTCCATTTCACAGAGTCCGGCGAGGTATTAATTTTCCCTCTGGTGATCATCAGATGTATTGATTGATTTGTTTATATTAACAAATCTTTCTTCTTTTAGCCCTCCGGATCGAGCAAATCTTCTACAAGGGTTAAACATGGCCCGACAAAAAAGTTGAAATAAGGCGTAAAGTACAACATCGATCAAATCAGAGGAGATGGCAAACCGATTGCTCCGAAACAGAATGCGATCAAATTTATACGTCAATGTGGAGTTATCGTTAGGGACCAAATCCCGATAACCGTTCAAGAATGGAATCAGCCAAAAGATCCTGAAAGTTCCTTTTGTCAGCGAAAGAGCAAAAACCTGCTTTGGGAGGCGCTCATGAAACATTTCACCCTATCAGAGAGTTTCACAGATGTCCAAGATGAGAAAGTCAAGAGGTGTGCTCTTAAGAAGATGGCCACACAATTCCAGTCTTGGAAGAAAATATTATGGAACAATTACGTGAATGACGAAAAGAAGATTCCAGAATTCACAGGAGAATATGTGAAGTTACAAGATGACTGGGGCGCATTTGTGAAGTTCAAGGAATCAGAAGCAGCTAAGGAACAGTCAAGAATAAACAAGATACATGCCGACAAGAAAACGTGGCACCATCGTCTCGGGGCCAGGTGGCTACAAGTCTGGGTTACCTAAGTGGGATGAATCCGAGAGAAATATGAAGGCTGCAGGGGTCACTTCAATAACAGAGACATGGCCCGAGAGGTGCAAGACTTGGTTTTATGCACATGGGGGAAAGTTGGACCCAAAGACAGGCAAGGTTCTTGACTAGGCAAGTCATAAAGAAGCCACGGTCGAGATACTTAAAGCAATAGAAGAAGCTTGAGCAGGTGTGTACAAGTCGGAGAGAGACGGACGAGCTTTCACGCGCCCTAAAGAATCCTGAACACCCAGGACGAACACGAGAAAAAGGCATGGTTCCGTGGCTTCGGGGGTTTGCATATTGGAGCGACAGTTACAAAAGCCATGACAGAAAGAAGAAGCAATAAGTAGATCGGATTCAGGACTTGGAACACAAATATAACATGCAGCAAGAGCAAATGAACAAACTTAGCCACCAAGCCGCGTCTCAGCAGCAAGAGCAACTAGATCCAACATTGGATGGTACCATTCCATCATCTATGCCGAAAATAGCGTGGGTTCCACGGGGGTCCCAGTCGATGATGCGCTACTGGCGCGCTACTCCGTGGATGATGTCCTAGAGTCGACACCTTGTGAGCTACACATGAAACTCAAGAACATATACATGAAGGTGGCGCACAACTTTTCTTTACCAAACGCACCTGAAGCACTCCTCCACGACAATCCGATTCCACCTGGCTATGCTCGTGTCGAGGTGGATCAAGTTCTGTCGGAATATGATACACTACTTCTTTATCACCCTCAAGGTCAAGGGGAGCAGACACTGGGAGAAGCCATACGTGGTGTCATTGTGTAGAAAAGGATTGCATCGTGTGTCCAAACTCGGTGCCAAGGCCACCGACTCCTACTCCACGTCCGTCGTGTCAGCAGCCTCTAACCCACCCTAAGACAAAGTGTAGGGTGAGTCTGCCATATCCATCTCCGCCGCACCAGCCGAATCAATCCCACCCCGAGACGGAGCGCATGGCGAGTCCACGATTGATATCAAGCTCCTCCGCGTCAGTCGTCTTCAAAGCGGAAGAGAGCAACAAAGACGAAACCCGAGCCTCTTGCAAAAAATAAGTTAGCTTATGGTAAGACTGACGAGGAACTCGATGTACAAATGGCTAGCGAATTGAAGGCATTTTTTGGACCGAAACCGCCCCCGCCGCCGAAGGAGAAAGTACCCGACGAGGTCGTACAACACTTTATTGATGCAGCTAAACCGGTTGAGAAAAGGCCGGTATCACAGTATGAACATTGTATTACCAAGTCGTATCAATCCCATAAAAGAGAGAAGTCGAGTGGTAGCAGTAGATGCGGGAATTTTTTCCCCAGCTCGGAGAACAGCCAGTCCAATTGATCAGCCCGCTCAAGGTGAGTGCCAATAACATGGTAATAACCGACGCTGATAGAGAGCATGCTAGATTGCTCGGTATCACTGTTTAACAACTCCTAAAGATCGAGGAATTTCCACCATTGGATCCGAAGGAAACAGCATGTCAATATGTCCCCGGGAAACCTTTGGCCACTCCTGACGATGAGAAGCTTCTAACAACGCAAATGCACAACTCGCATGACTGGTACATGAGAGAAATAAAGGTTGGGCGACAGAGCCTCATGGTGAAAGTCAAGAAAGAGCGTTACATCCAAGAAAAATATTTGTGGATTGAAAATGAAGAATTTTTACAGTTATTCAATCAAAAAGCACTTGACAAATCTTTCGTCAGTTGCTATTGTCTGTAAGTGATTTCTTTATGTAATTTAAGTCTTTATCTTAGCTTGTTCATTGCTTCTTATTATACTCACTATATTCTTTTGTGTGGTATTATGCAGAATGAAGTTTTTTGAATTGAAAAGATATGGAGTCTATGGCATTGGGTTCATTGACCCAAACACCGTTAACGAAGAAGTGTTGAGAAGGAACCCTAAAGATACGGACAAAATGCTTCTAAGGTATTTGAAGTCCCTAAAGTACAAACCAGAAATACTTTTAGCTTGGAACTTCCAGTGAGTGTTACTGTCTTGTACTACAAATTCAATTTTTTCTTATATATATACTCGATGTTAAGTGTAGTTGATGAGTTATGCATGCTAGCTTATACAAATCGTGTGCGCAGCTACCACTGGATCCTTCTAATCATTAGAGTTGACGATGGAACTGTTGAAGTACTAGACTCGCTAAGTAAAGACCCTGAAGATTACATAAGCTTGCATTCGTTGCTCGGAAGGTACTTTCAATCATTGACGCACTATACGTCGACTTCTTTATTAGTTCATTTCCTGATATCAAGTAATTAATAACTCATTTATTCATTTTGTTTGCCGGGCAGGGTTTGGAAACGTTTCATCAAAGAGGTCACCAGTGAATGAAAACCAGAGCTGAGATGGCAAAAGCCCGGGGTAATTAATAAGTAGTACTAGCTACGTCCGCATATCTCTTTAATTCTAGTTTCAATACTGTTGTCATGCTTCATTATTATCTGATTGAATTATATTCTCTTAAAGTGCATGAGGTAGGCACATGGGACTAATGTATGTGCATATTAGGTTTGCGAGAATATCCGCTTTATGACCGAAAGCAACAAAAATGCAAGAGATCTTTGGGTACATAAACACCATTCATATTTTTTTATCATGATCTAATACATATACACACAACTAACATGCATATTCATATTGATCTCCTTCTTTATATATAGATGATGCAGATGCCGGATCAACTCCTATCAACGGATCGCATACGATCAATTCAAGAGGAAATTGCGGGATTTTTGCTTCAGGAGGTCATATCTCCCGACGGAGAATACCATTTCATGTAATGATGTGCAAATTATACGAGAAATTGTATATATATATATATATATATATATATATATATATATATATATATATATATAAACACTATTCTGATCACGGGTTGAACTTTCCTCTGTAGGAACCCGACCTTTGGGTTATCTTTGCAACCGTGTCTCCCCGAGTGAATTCTTCGGGAAGTCATTTTCGTTTTCATAAGTTTCCAACTTCTGAAATTCTTATAGTAGTTAAACATGAACTTGATGAAACATGTTTTTTTGCTAGAGAACAACTAATGTCCAAAACTTACGATAAAAGAATGGGGAACAACTATTCTTTTGAGAAATTTCAGCATACACCCATAGAGCATAAAGTCACAAACATGAATAAACACATCCGAAAGAGCATATTGTTCTCACGCAGTGGGGTTCCTGAGAAGATCATCATCACAGTTTTTTACTGCTTCTTCCTGCATCACCAGAATTGATACATCCGCTGGCGGCCACGACAACAAAAACTTGGATAAGATGCATGAAGGTCACAGCTGAGGCCTCAGGCAGATCACCGCTTAGGCTTCAGGCAGGTTGTCAAGTGTGCTGTGGGATAGGAGTGTGCACCATCTTTGCTTCACTGAAGAAACCCCTCCAGCTATGCAGCAACACTTCAACTTCATCAGAACCTTTAAGAGCAGCGATGGCAGATCAATAGCAGATCGATAGACAGAGCAGTAGTGCATTTGCAGTTCAGAGCTCCAAGAAATTGCAGCGGTAACAGGGGGCTCACGGAGCAACAACTCCAACTGCCATAGCTGGAGAGCATAATTAAGTTGTTTCCAGATATTTTAAACATCGGACCGCCAGTTTTTTTGAACTTGAACTTCTACATAACTTATGTGAATCTCTGCATCCATCATCACAAAATACACGAAAGATTTTTGTCAGGAATTTAACACAAAAATGCAACACTACATAATGAGGATAATATCAAATGATAAGAGAGAAAAAGTGGGAAGGTGGCATCGGGGGGAGACGAGGTGTGCAGGCCGCGGAGCATGGGCAGGTGCAGGAAGCAGCGGCTGCTCTGGCCGGAGAGCAACGGCGGCCGCGCGATGAAGAGGTGGTCGCCAGGGACACCCGAGGCCTCCGTGAAGGTTTGTCAGGATGAGTGCGAGGCCGTCCGTGCAACTCCAATTCCAGCAGGATCTAGTCGATCCTCAACCTTGAGCAGTAGCGATTGATGCGACGTATTTTTGCGGCGGCGCCAGCGGCGGTGCGCATGGCCGGCTTGGGTAGGATGAGGATGGCGGCGGGGCCGCGGGAGGAGGCCGCCGGCGGGTTACGGGAGGAGGCCGTCAACAGATCCTCTTGAGGATGCCGGCGACATGTCGTTGAAGGAGGCCAGCGACGGGTCACTGGAGGAGGCCGGTGACGGGTCATAGGAGGAGGCCGGCGACGGGTTGTGGGAGGAGGTGGCGCCGGGGCCATGGGAGGAGGACGGCGGCGGGGCTGCAGAAGGAGAAGGTCGTCAGTGGTTATAAGGCCGTTCAGAAAAGTGCTTATGGGCCAGTCTGGCTCTGCTCTTTGGATCTCGGGAACACTTGTTCGTCTCCTTATAATGTATATATATATATACATTATTCTGATCATGGGATCGTAATATTATTCTGATTACGGGTTGAACTTCCTGAGTTATAGAAATATGAACTTCCCTTTGTACGAACCCGGCCTTCGGGCTATCTTCGCAACCGTGTCTTCTCGCGTGAATTCTTCTGGCGAGTCGTGTTCTTTGTGATGTGAGTGTAACCAGGATAGAGTTTTTAGGAACTAAATGCCTGTTTAAAATAGGAATCTTGCTCGTTGGCGGATTTGCTCACTCAATGATAATAATATTTCTGATAACTATCAGTTTCGTTACAACAATAGCACTAGAACTTTCTCGAGTGCAAGGTTGAACTTCTGGCAAATAGCCCAAATGGGTCTTGCAATATACCGTTTGAAAGCTATGGACACCAGTATAATAGCTTAGGTTGAATTTTTGAGAAAATGTAAAAGGTTTAAGAGCAGTTTTGAAAACCGTTTTTCTATATACCAAAAAATGTGAATCATATTTTCGATGCTATTTCTAAAACGTTCATCAGAATGAGGCAAATGAGATGTCTTTGGATAGCTGCTGCAAATCCGCTCATTTCATATGTTGAATTTTTTTCCAAATTCCCTACGGATTAAAAGAAATTTTAAAAATGGCGGAACATTGGAAACCGAACAGCCGGGGTCGTATTTCGGGGTTAATTTGAAAACGCTAGTCATATCGACGCATATGATATGTCGTTGGAAAGCTTATGAAAATGCGCATATTTCCATATAGAAAGTTTTTTCTAACTATGGACAGTTGAAAAGTAATTTGGAAAATGGTCGAATTTGTACCGAGTTAGTATTTTTGCGTTTTTTCCTCAATGGTTTGCCGAAATGAGGCAAATAATATGGCGTTGGAGAGCTTGAAGAAATGCGAATCTTTTATATGTAGATCGTTTCTTCCACTTCTTTACGGTTTTAAGTCAATTTTGAAAATGGCTAAAAATATATTTTTGCCGTAATTTATAAAAACTTTATCGGAATGGTGCAAATAATATGCCGTTAAATAGCTACGGAAAATGCGAAATGTTTTCATGTTGATGGTTTTCTATGATTCCTAACCGTTTTCAAGCAATTTTGAAAACGGAAAGATGACGTGTTCTACATTTTATCGTGAAACAGAGTGTTCGAAAATGCACCGCGTGAAGAACTTGAACTTCATCGGCACATCTACCAGAACATCACTCTGTTTCTTCACGTACTGTTTTTTCCTCGTAGCTCTCCATCTACTCAGCGGATTTGAGCAAGTGTTATACCGATGGAAAGCTGCATTAAACACACAACTTTTGTGTCTTGATCATTTTTTTCATACTCGCGGCGGTTTAAAAGATTTCCATCCGAAATTCATTTAGCGTAGTAGTTGAACTTCCTGCTGTTTTCACGTTGAACTGCTGTCGCGTATATTTTTTCTAATTTCTCACCCATTTGTCTTTTAGCATACTCGCACTAGAGATCTCAAACTGCACTGGGAGGAGCACATGAACTTCTTGCAACAAATCTTTTAGGCTATTAGTTTTTTATTCGTTTTATTCTCATTTGAAATGCATTCCGTGTAGTAGTTGAACTTCCCGATGTTTTCACTTTGAACTTCTATCACGTATTTTTGTTTGTAATTTCTCACCCGTTCATTGGAGTTGCACAAATGAAGAAAATTGAATTTTTTGAACTTCTTAGTTTTATTCTTTTAGTAACGAAGAAAATTGAGTTTTTTGAACTTCTTTGTTTTAAAAAATTGAACTTCTTGGTTTTACCTTTTTAATAATGTGAAAAATCTGAATTTTGTATAGACATCGAACTTCACCATTTTTTAAAATTTGAACTTCTTAGTTTTATTTGTTAGTAACCGGGAAAATGCATTTTCATATAAACAATGGTACCGCGTCGTTATTTTAATTTGAACTTCCAGTTTTTATAGTGGGGAAAATCTATTTTATACAATCTATTGAAATGCTCCTCTTTTTAATTTGAACTTCTCTGATTTTTTTAGAAACGGGGAAAATCCATTTTTATAAAGATTTTTGAAGTACTTTTTTGTTGAACTTCTTGCTCATTTTTTTTGAACTTCCAAATTTGTTTTTTAGATATTAAAAACTTCATTTTTTTAACGTTGACCTGCTTCGGTTTTTAAATTTGAACTTCTTATAGAATTTTGTCGCGACATTTTATGCATTTTTTTATTTTCGGTGAAATGGCCTAGGCGGTCCCTTTTTTCATTTGATGATTTTTCTTCTGTACGTAGTAGACGTGAACTTCAGAATTTCTGAAACATTAACTTCCCGTGCTATTGAAAATGATGAAATTTACGTTTTCAGGTCAGCGGCGGCTTGTGGCCAGCTGCAGGTTGAGGCCTCTTCCAGCAGGCCGAGGCCTCTTCCAGCTGCATCTAGAGGACGGGCAGGATAGCAAGAGGAACGCCAAGACGGCGATGCAGGAGGTTGGTGAAGAATTTCTAGGCAGAAGAGGAAGACGTCCATGGTGCACCAACGACGAAGGACGGTGTCTGGGGATGGGGTCCCTGGGCGGTGTGCTTGGGGGCTGGCGGTGGACAACGATGCTCATGTGCGTGGAGGGGGGGTGCTGACGATGGTCAGATCGAGGGGCGGGTGCAACACGACGGTAGGATCAGGCGCGGGGCAATGCGGCGGCCGAATCCAGACATGGGGTAGTGCCGGGGACGGCTGTCAGGGGCCGGATCCAGGCGGGGGCAGCTCCAGCATGGATGGAAGGCCGCTGGCGGCCATCACAGTGGGGGGAGAGGTGGGAGGTGGTTGCCCGCGGAGGGGATCGGGTCGCCGCAGTTCCCAACGGATCCTTTGCAGGGGAGTTGGCTACCGCGGGTGGCGGCGGATCCGGGGAGGCGCCGGTGGTCGGGGAGGAGGCGACATCCGCTGTGGGTGGGACGAGGACGACGACGCCGTTGCGGGTGGGGATGGCGGTGGAGGTGCCGGTTGGGGGCGGGGTGGGGGTGGGGGTGCGGGAAGGTGGGAATCGTGGGGGTGTTTTCTTGGTTGTATTGTTCCAGAGTTCAGGAACACCGCGTGCCTTCTATATAGGGCTGACTGTGATCCAAATAACTATTCTAATCACGGGATTAGAATAGTGCTACTATATATATATGCATGTGGTCGTCCAAGAAATTCTATGACATATGATTGCTTGTACGAGAAATTCTATGATATATGATCGGTTCTACGAGAAATTTTATTATATATGCATAACGTGTACAGTATGTAGTAGCATAAAATATGTTTGAAATGAAAAATAATTAAATGGAAAACACAAAATTAAAAGGAAAAAATAAACTATAAACCCTATACCCCTACACCCCAAACCTCTAAACCCCTAAACCTCTAGTCCCGGTTGGTGTTACCAACGAGGACCAAAGTTCCCCATGCCCTGGCGCATGCTGCACCAGGGTAGTCCTGGTTTCTAGCCAACCGGGACTAAAGGCTTGGACCCTTTAGTCTCTATACATTAGTGCCGGTTGGGGAACCGGGACTAAAGGCTTGGACCCTTTAGTCTCTATACATTAGTCCCGGTTGGGGAACCGGGACTAAAGGCCCTTCCCAACTGGGACTAGTCGCCCGTTTTCTAGTAGTGTTAGCTAGTTACTCATACTATGAGTAACATAACATATACCAAGACAAAATGAGTCTATAAACTAATAAATGAAATGCACAATGTTATTATCCCTATGTTACTATCCATTGTAGAGGTAGTAACTTAGACTAGTAACATATGCATGTTACTACTCCATGATACTTACCATTGTGGGTATTCTGAAGAAGATTATTGACTTCCTTCATCTCACACAAGAAACCCCAACAGATTACTGACTTCCTTCATCTTACACAAGATATGAACCCCAACAAATTTCTGGTGTGAACTCCAGACTCTGAATCTCCGATTGAATTGCAAAATACATCGACCTTGAAGCACAGTATTGCAAGAACCAGACTTCTACTGGTTTGTGCCCAAAACCACTAATTTTGTGCTGATTGTTTTTCAAAAAACACCAGTCGCCCGAGTTTTAATCCAGATTATGACGTGTGGGTCCCACTTCTATCGACGTGTCCACACTGTTCACGCGTCCAAGCCCTTAGACGGTGTTACACGTTGTTGCCCGCGCCGCTTCGAGCCGGAAGCCTTTGTCTCCCCGCTCCCTCCCCGCTCTCACCTCCCAACCCCTTTCCCCCCGTGCCTTCTCTCCTTTCCGTACAGATGGCGACGGCGAGCGACGGTGGCAACGACGCTGGTCATGGCCAAGACGATATGCTAGCAGAGCAAGTAGAGGAGGAGGGGGGGGGGGTATCTTCGAGAGCTCAAACCCTAGAGCCCCTTCTCATCGTAGTAGCCACCCATCATCGCTCGAATTCGTGGGAGCGTAAGCTTGGGCTACGGCCGTGAAGGCCACTCCGACAATGAGTCACTAGTGGGTCCCGTCATTCGGCGGTGTGCTGTAAGTTTCCCCCACCCTAACATATTTTCTTTTGATTTCTGAGTTTCATAGCGATTCTAGGGTTAGGGTTGGCCACAATGTTATGTAAAGATTTTATTTGTTATTGTTAGACTGAAAACCTGGTTGGCTACAATGTTAATAGGCACTGTTAATTAGATTTGTATGCATTGTTAATACGTCTCCAACATATCTATATTTTTTATGATGGCCATAAAAGAGAGATGTCGAGCGGTAGCAGTAAATGCGGGAAAACTTTTTTCCACCTCAGAGAACAGCCAGTCGAATCAATCAGCCTGCTCAAGATGAGTGCCAATAACGTGGTAATAACCAACGCTGATAGAGAGCATGCTAGATTGCTCGGTGTCACCCTTGAACAACTCCTAAAGATCGAGGAATTTCCTGTTGGAAAAATGCCCTAGAGGCAATAAGTAAAGTGTTTATTATTATGTTTCCTTGTTCATGATAATTGTTTATTATCCATGCTATACTTGTATTGATTGGAAACACATTGCATGTGTGGATGAATAGACAACACTTTGTCCCTAGTATGCCTCTAGTGAACTAGCTCGTTGATAAAAGATGGTCAAGGTTTCCTAGCCATTGACATGTGATGTCATTTGTTAACGGGATCTGATAGGGAACGTTGCATGGGAAACAAAAAAATTCCTACGCACACGCAAGATCTATCCATGGCGATGAGCATCTACGAGAGGGAGAGTGGATCTACATACCCTTGTAGATCGCTAAGCGGGAAGCGTTAAGAAACGCGGTTGATGTAGTCGAACGTCTTCGCGATCCAAATCACCGAGCGTCCCACGATCCCATCATGATCCATCCCACAATCCAATGACGAACCGTCCCGCGATATCATCACGATCCATCCTGCGATCCAATCACGAATCGTCTCGCGATCTTGATCACGGTCCTTCCGATCCAGCGCCGAACGGACGACACCTCTGCGTTCAGCACACGTACAGTTTGATGACGATCCCCGCCTTCTTGATCCAGCAAGAGGGTGCGGAGAGGTAGAAGAGTTATCCGGCAGCACAACGGCATGGTGGAGGTGGTGGTGAACTAATCCTGTAGGGCTTCGCCTAAGCACCGCAGAACTAATCTAGAGGAGAAACAGATCTAGAGGAAGAAGAGGGCAACACGTGGCAATTAGGGTTAGCTTTCCCCTCTAAATCTTCTAGTATATATAGGAGGGAGGGAGGAGAGGAGGCAGCCTCAAACCCTCAAGATCTGGCCGAAATTGGAGGTGGAGGAGTTCTACTCCAATCCTATTAGGAGTAGGATTCCTCCTTTCCACTTGGAAACTCTTTCCACCTCTCCACCTTTGGATTTTTTCCTTCTCAAACCTCATGGGCTTTAGTGGAGGCTTCGGCCAGCCCACCAGGGGCTGGTTTATCTCCTGCCACAGCCCCTGAGGCCCCTCGAGGCGTGACACCCCTCCCGATGGTCCTCCGGTACCCTCCCGACACTCTCGGTACACTACCGATGAGCCCGAAACTTTTCTGGCGACCAAAACAGGACTTGCTATATATCCATCTTTACCTACGGACCATTCCGGAGCTCCTCGTGATATCTAGGATCTCATCTGGGACTCCAAACAACCTCCAGTCACCACCATACATAACTCTATACTACCGAAACGTCATCGAAGCTTAAGTGTGCAGACCCTGCGGGTTCGAGAACTATGTAGACATGACCGAGACACCTCTACGGTCAATAACCAATAGGGGGACCTGGATTTACATATTGGTTCCTACATATTCTACGAAGATCTTTATCGGTTGAACCTCTATATCAAGGATTCAGTTAATCCGGTATGCTATTCCCTTTGTTCTTCGATATGTTACTTGCCCGAGATTCGATCATCGGTATCTCTATACCGAGTTCAATCTCGT
This sequence comes from Hordeum marinum, assembly GCA_022496015.1. Classification (NCBI taxonomy): domain Eukaryota; kingdom Viridiplantae; phylum Streptophyta; class Magnoliopsida; order Poales; family Poaceae; genus Hordeum; species Hordeum marinum. The sequence goes on along the minus strand of CM039673.1, from coordinate 121,392,249 downwards.
TACCGGCAAGTCTCTTTACTCATTCCGTAATACAAGATCCCGTGGCTAACACTTAGTCACATTGCTTGCAAGTCTTGTTGTGATGTTGTATTACTGAGTGGGCCCTGAGATACCTCTCCGTCACACGGAGTGACAAATCCCAGTCTTGATCCATGCCAACACAACAGACACCCTCGGAGATACCTGTAGAGCACCTTTATAGTCACCCAGTTACGTTGCGACGTTTGATGCACACAAGGCACTCCTCCGGTGTCAGTGAGTTGCATGATCTCATGGTCATAGGAACATATACTTGACATGCAGAAAACTATAGCAATAAACTGACACAATCATATGCTATGTTTATAGTTTGGGTCTTGTCTATCACATCATTCTCCTAATGATGTGATCCCGTTATCAAATGACATCACATGTCCATGGCCAGGAAACCTTGACCATCTTTGATCAACGAGCTAGTCTACTAGAGGCATAGTAGGGACATGGTGTTGTCTATGTATCCACACATGTATCTGAGTTTCCAATCAATACAATTCTAGCATGGATAATAAACGATTATCGTGAACAAGGAAATATGATAATATCCATTTATTATTGCCTCTAGGGCATATTTCCAACAGTCTCCCACTTGCACTAGATCAATAATCTAGTTCAGATCATCATGTGATTCGCATTGTTGAATCTAACACCCAATGAGTTCTGGGGCTCGATCATGCTTTGCATGTGAGAGAGGTCTTTTAGTCAACGAGTCTGCGATATTCAGATCCGTGTGTACTTTGCAAATCTCTATGTCATACCGTAGACACTGCTATCACACTCCACTTGGAGCTATTCCAAATGGCTGCTCCACTATACGTATCCAGATTGCTACTACGATTCATCTGGATTGGTGTTAAAGCTTGCATCGACGTAACTCTTTATGACGAACTCTTTATCACCTCCATAATCGAGAAACATTTCCTTAGTCTTTTAGTTACTAAGGATAATCTTGAACGCTGTCTAGTGATCCACTCCTGGATGACTCTTGTACCCCTTGACGGACTCATGGCAAGGCACACACAGGTATGGTACACAGCATGGCATACTATGCAGAGCCTATGGCTAAGGCATAGGGGACGATGTTTGTCCTTTCTCTTTCTTCTGCCGTGGTCGATCTTTTTGAGTCTCACTCAACCTTACACCTTTAAAATCAGGCGAGAACTCTTTCTATGACTGATCCATTTTGAACTCTTTCAAAATCTTGTCAAGGTATGTACTCATTGAAAGTCTCATCAAGCATCTTGATCTATCTCCATAGATCTTGATGCTCAACAATTAGGTAGTTTCATCCAGGTCTTCCTTTGAAAAACTCTTTTCAAACAATCCTTTATGCTTTCCAGAAATTCTATATCATTTCCGATCAACAATATGTCAACCACATATGCTTATCAGAAACTCTATAGTGCTCCCACTCACTTTATTGTAAATGCAAGTTTCTCATAAACTTTGTATAGACTCAAAAACTTTGATCACCTCATAAAAGTGTATATTCCGACTCCGAGATGCTTGCTTCAGTCCATAGAAGGATCACTGAAGCTTGCACACCATTTAGCATCCTTAGGACTGACAAAACGTTCTGGTTGTATCTCATACAACCTTTCCTCAAGGAAGGAAACGATGTTTTGACATCCATCTGCCAGATTTCATAATTGAAAAACACAACAACTACTAACATAATTCCAACAGACTTTAGCATCGCTATGGGTGAGAAGGTCTCATCGTAGTCAACTCCTTGAACTTGGTGGAAACTTCTTTGCGACAAGTCGAGCTTTACAGATAGTGACATTCATCACCAGCGTCTGTCTTCATCTTAAAAGTCCATTTGTACTCAACGGCATGCCGTTCAACAGGCAAGTCTACCAAAGTCCATACTTGGTTTTCATACACGGATCCTTTCTCGAATTTCATGGCCTCTAACCATTTGTCAGAATCCGGGCCCATCATCGCTTCTCCAAGTTCGTAGGTTCATTGTTGCCCAGCAACATGACCTCGAAGACAGGGTTGTCATACCACTCAGGAGTAGTATGCGTCCTTGTCAACCTACGAGGTTCGATAGTAACTTGATCTGAAGCTTCATGATCATCATCATTAACTTCCTCTTCAACTAACGTAGGCTCCACAAAGACATCTTTCTGGGCCGCGCTACTCTCTGGTTGAAACAAAGGTTCAACAACCTCATCAAGTTCTATCTTCCTCCCACTCAATTCTTTTGAGAGAAACTCTCTCTCGAGAAAGGACCCGTTTTTAGCAACAAACACTTTGCACTCGAATTTGAGATAGAAGGTATCCCCAACTGTTCTTAGGGTATTCCATGAAGATGCATTTGTCCGCTTTGGGTTCGAGCACATTAGGTGAAAACGTGTTTCACATAAGTGTCGCAGCCCCAAACATTAAGAAATGATAGCTTAGGTTTCTATCAAACCATAATTCATATGGTGTCATCTCAACGGATTTAGATGGTGCCCTGTTTAAAGTGAATGTAGTTGTCTCTAATGCATAACCCCAAAACGATAGTGGCAAAATGATAAGAGACATCATAGTTCGCACCATATCCAATAGAGCACGACTACGACATTCGGACACACCATCACACTATGGTGTTCCAGGTGGCGTGAGTTGTGAAACAACTTTTCACATTGTCTTAAGTTGTATACCAAACTAGTAACTTAGATATTCACCTCCATGATCACATCGTAGACTTTTTATCTTCTCGTCACGATGATCTCAAAGTTCACTCCGATTCTGCTTGAACTTTCAAACGATTTAGACTTGTGTTTCATTAAGTAAATATACACTATATCTACTCAAATCATCAGTGAAGGTAACCAAACAACGATATCCACCACACGCTACAACACTCATTGCACCGTATACATCAATTTGTATCATTTCCAATAAGTCACTTGCCCGTTCCATCAAGCTGGAAAACGGGGTTTTAGTCATCTTGCCCAAGAGGCATGGTTCGCATGTCTCAACCGATTCGAAGTCGAATGAGTCCAAAAATCGATCAGCATGGAGTTTCTTCACGCGATTTATACCAATATGACATTTAGCGGCAGTGCTACAAGTATGTGGTACTATCATTATTAACTTTGTATCTTTTGGCATCAATGTTATGAACAAGTGTATTACTACGATCAAGATTCAACAAACCATTCTCATTGGGTGCATGACCATTGAGGGTATTATTCATGTAAATAGAATAACCATTATTCTCTCACTTAAATGAATAATCATATTGCAATAAACACGATCTAATCATATTCATGCTTAACGTAAACACCAAATAACATTTATTTAGGTTTGTCACTAATCCCGAAGGTAGAGAGAGCGTGCGATGTTGATCACATCAACCTTGGAAACATTTCCAACACACATCGTCACCTCACACTTAGCTAGTCTCCATTTATTGTGTAGATTTTATTCCGTATTACTAACATTTAGCAACCGAACCGGTATCCAATACCCAGGTGCTACTAGGAGTACTAGCAAGGTACACATCAATAACACGTTTATCAAATATACTTTTGTCGAGATTGCCAGCCTTCTTATCTACCAAGTATCTAGGGTTGTTCCGCTTCAGCGAGCGCTCTCCTCATAATAGAAGCACCTAGTCTCGGGTTTGGGTTCAACTTTGGGTTGCTTCACTGGAGTAGCAACTGTCTTGCTATCCATGAAGTTTCCCTCTCCCTTGCCCTTCTCGAAACTAGTGGTTTTACTAACCATCAACACCTGATGCTCCTTCTTGATTTCTACCTTCACGGTGTCAAACATCGCGAATAGCTCAGGGATCATCGTTTCTATCCCTGGCATTTCATAGTTCATCACGAAGCTCTAGTAGCTTAGTGACAGTGACTTGGAGAACTATATCAATCACTATCTTACCTGGAAGATCAACTCCCACTCAATTCAAGCGATTGTAGTACCCAGACAATCTGGGCACATGCTCAACAATTGAGCTATCCTCCTTCATCTTGCAGGCAAAGAATCTTGTTGGAGATCTCATATATCACAACACGGGAACGAGCCTGAGATCCCAATTTCAGCTCTTAGAACATCTCATATGTTCCTTGACGTTCAAAACATCTTGGAGCCTCAATTCTAAGCTCTAATGCAAGACGCATTAAACTATCAAGTAGTCATTAGAACATGACTGTCAGATGTTCACAACATCCACAGTCGCTGTTTGAGGGGGTGGCACACCGAGCGGTGCATTAAGGACATAAGCCTTCTGTGCAACAATGAGGATAATCCTCAGATCACGGACCCAGTCTGCATTATTGCTACCATTATCTTTGAACATACTTCTCTAGGAAGATATAAAAATTCAAGGGATCTACAACGTGAGCTAGTAATCTACAACATAATTTGCAAAGACACTACTGACTATGTTCATGATAATGAGTTCAATTAATCATATTACTTAAGAACTCCCACTCAAATTGACACCCCTCCAGTCATTCAAGTGATACATGATCCAAATTCACCAACTCAAGTCCGATCATCACGTCAGTTGAGGTGGTTTCAATGGTGAACATCATCATGTTGATCATATCTACTATATGACTCATGTTCGACCTTTCGGTCTCTTGTGTTTCGAGGCCATGTCTGTACATGCTAGGCTCGTCAAGTTTAACCCGAGTGTTCTGCATGTGCAACACTGGCTTGCACCCGTTGTATGTGAACGTAGAGTCTATCACACCCGATCATCACGTGGTGTCTCGACACGATGAACTTTCGCAACGGTGCACACTCGGGGAGAACACAATTTATCTTGAAATTTAAGTGAGGGATCACCTTATAATGCTACCGTTGTCCTACGCAAAACAAGGTGCATAAAAGGATTAACATCACATGCAAATCATAAGTGACATGATATGGACATGAACTTGTGCTTTTGATCTCCATCTTGAAAGCACCGACATGATCTCCATCGTCACCGGCATGACACCATGATCTCCATCATCTTGATCTCCATCAACTAGCCACCATCGGGGTTGTCACGCCCATCATGCTTAGAGTACTATTGTTACCATTTAGCGATAAAGTAAAGCATTACATAGCGCTTAATGATTGACACGCAGGTCATACAATAATTAAAGACAACCCTATGGCTCCTGCCGGTTGCCGTACTCATCGACATGCAAGTCGTGATGTTCTATACAACACATGATCATCTCATACATCACATATATCTCATCATGTAATTGGCCATATCACATCACAACTTACCGTGCAAAAACAAGTTAGACGTCCTCTAATTGTTGTTGCTAGTTTTACGTGGCTGCTACGGGTATCTAGCAAGAACAATTCTCACCTATGCAAAACCACCACGATGATACATAATTTGCTTTTCAACCTTCTCAAGGACCGCCTTTGTCGAATCCGATCCAACTAAAGTAGGAGAAACAAACACCCGCCAGCCATCTTTGTGCAATGAAGTTACACATCAGTCAATGGAACCAGTCTCTCGTAAGCATACGAGTAAGGTTGGTCCGGGCCGCTTCATCCCACAATATCGCTGAACCAAAACATGACCAAGGGAGGAAGCAATCTAAGCATCAACGCCCACAAACTCTTTGTGTTCTACTCGAGATCTCATCTACACATAGACCGAGATCACGATGCCACTATTGGGGAACATTGCATGGGAAACAAAAAATTCCTACGCACACGCAAGATCTATCCATGGCGATGAGCATCTACAAGAGGGAGAGTGGATCTACATACCCTTGTAGATCACTAAGCGGGAAGCGTTAAGAAACGCGGTTGATGTAGTCGAACATCTTCGCGATCCAAATTGCCGAGCGTCCTGCGATCCCATCACGATCCGTCCCGCGATCCAATCACGATCCGTCCCATGATCTCATCACAATCTGTCCCGTGATCCAGTCACGAATAGTCTCGCGATCTTGATCACCGTCCTTCCGATCCAGCACCGAACGGACGGCACCTCCGCGTTCAACACACATATAGCTCGATGACGATCTTCGCCTTCTTGATCCAGCAAGAGGGTGCGGAGAGGTAGAAGAGTTCTTTGACAGCACAACGGCATGGTGGCGGTGGTGGTGAACTAATCCTGTAGGGCTTCACCTAAGCACCATAGAACTAATCTAGAGGAGAAACACATCTAGAGGAAGAAGAGGGCAGCACGTGGCAATTAGGGTTAGCTTTCCCCTCTAAATCCTCTAGTATATATAGGAGGGAGGGAGGGGAGGAGGCAGCCTCAAACCCTCGAGATCTGGCCGAAATTGGAGGTGGAGGAGTCCTACTCCAATCCTATTAGGAGTAGGATTCCTCCTTTCCACTTGGAAACTCTTTCCACCTCTCCACCTTTGGATTTTTTCCTTCTCTAACCTCATGGGATTTAGCGGAGGCTTCGGCCAACCCACCAGGGGCTGGTTTGTCTCCTCCCACAGCCCATGAGGCCCCTCGGGGCGTGACACCCCTCCCGATGGTCCTCCGGTACCCTCCCGGCACTCTCGGTACACTACCTATCATTAGGAGAATGATGTGATGGACAAGACCCAAACTATAAACGTAGCATATGATCGTGTTAGTTTATTGCTACAGTTTTCTGCATGTCAAGTATATGTTTCTATGACCATGAGATCATGCAACTCACGGACACCGGAGGAGTGCCTTGTGTGTATCAAACATTGCAACGTAACTGGGTGACTATAAAGGTGCACTACCGGTATCTCCGAGGGTGTCTGTTGGGTTGGCATGGATCAAGACTGGATTTGTTACTCCGTGTGACGGAGAGGTATCTCAGGGCCCACTCGGTAATACAACATCACAATAAGCCTTGCAAGCAAGTGACCAAGTGTTAGTCACGGGATCTTGTATTACAGAATGAGTAAAGAGACTTGCCGGTAATGAGGTTGAACTAGGTATGGAGATATCGACGATCGAATCTCGGGTAAGTAACATACGGAAGAACAAAGGGAACATCATACGTGATTAACTGAATCCTTGACATAGAGGTTCGTCCGATAAAGATCTTCGTAGAATATGTAGGAACCAATATGGAAATCCAGGTCCTTCTATTGGTTATTGACCGTAGAGGTGTCTCGGTCATGTCTACATAGTTCTTGAACCCGCAGGGTCTGCACACTTATGGTTCAGTGACGTTTCAGTAGTATAGAGTTATGTATGGTGGTGACTGAAGGTTGTTAGGAGTCCCGGATGAGATCCCAGATGTCACGAGGAGCTCCGGAATGGTCTGGAGGTAAAAAATGATATATAGGAAGTCCTGTTTTGGTCGCCGGAAAAGTTTCGGGCTCATCGGTAGTGTACCGGGAGTGCCGGGAGTGTACCGGGGGACCATCGGGAGGGTTATTTCGACCCAAGAGGCTACATGGGCTGTGGGAGGATGAATACCATCCCTTAGTGGGCTAGTGGCAGTCCCACACAAGGCCCATGCAGCTGGGAAGAAATTCCAAAGGAGAAAAGGTGGAAAAAGGCAAAAAGGTGGAAATAAGGAAGGAGTCCTAATCCTACTAGGAGTGGAGGAGCAGGACTCCTCCTGTCCACTTCGACCAAAGCAAAGAGGGGCTGGCCCTTGCGCCAAGCCTCCTCCTCCTCTCTTCCTATATATACTAGAGGGTTTTAGGGTTTTTGGACAAGATTTTCAGCCACGTGCAACCCTACCCTCTAGTCCGTAGTTTCTCCTCTAGATCGATTTCAGCTGTGCTTAGGCGAAGCCCTGCTGAGATTACTCCACCACCATCGCCGTAGCACCATCACACTAGTGGAGAACTCGTCTACCTCTCTGCTCCCTATTGCTAGATCAAGAAGGCGGAGATTGTCATCAAGCCGTACATGTGCTGAACGCGGAGGTGCCGTCCGTTTGGTGCTAGATCGGGACGGATCGTGATTGGATCGTGGGACACTCGGCGATTTGGATCACGAAGACGTTCGACTACATCAACCGCGTTTCTTAATGCTTCCCGCTTAGTGATCTACAAGGGTACGTAGATTCACTCTCCCTCTCGTAGATGCTCATCACCATGGATAGATCTTGCGTGTGCGTAGGAATTTTATTGTTTCCCATGCAACATTCCCCAACAGTGGTATCAGAGCTAGGTCTATGTGTAGATGAGATCTCGAGTAGAACACAAAGAGTTTGTGGGTGTTTATGCTTAGATTGCTTCCTTTCTTGGTTGTTTTTTGGTTGAGTGGTGTTGTGGGATGAAACGGCTCGGACCAACCTTACTCATACGCTTACGAGAGACCGGTTCCATCGACTGGCGTGTAACCTCGTTGCACAAAGATGGCTGGCGGGTGTCTGTTTCTCCTACTTTAGTTGTATCGGATTCGACAAAGGCGGCCCTTGAGAAGGTTGAAAAGCAACTTATGTATCACCGTTGTGGTTTATGCGTAGGTGAGAATTGTTCTTGGTAGATACCGTACCAGCCACGTAAAACAGGCAACAACAATTAGAGGATGTCTAACTTGTTTTTGCAGGGTATGTTGTGATGTGATATGGCCAATTACATGATGAGATATATGTGATGTATGAGATGATCATGTGTTGTATAGAATATCTTGACTTGCATGTCGATGAGTACGGCAATCGGCAGGAGCCACAGGGTTGTCTTTAATTATTGTATGACCTACGTGTCAATCATTAAGCACTATGTAATGCTTTACTTTATCGCTAAACGGTAGCAATAGTAGTAGAATCATGGTGGGCACGACAACCCCGATGGCAACACATTGATGGAGATCAAGATGATGGAGATTATGGTGTCGTGTCGGTGACGATGGAGATCATGCCGGTGCTTTCAAGATGGAGATCAAAAGCACAAGTTCATGGCCATATCATGTCACTTATGATTTTCATGTGATGTTAATCCTTTTATGCACCTTGTTTTGCTTAGGACGACGATAGCATTATAAGGTGATCCCTCACTTAAATTTCAAGATGAATTGTGTTCTCCCCGAGTGTGCACCATTGCCAGTGTTGCACATGCAGAACACTCGGGTTAAACTTGACGAGCCTAGCATGTACAGACATGGCCTCGGAACACAAGAGCCTGAAAGGTCAAACATGAGTTATATAGTAGATATGATCAACATGATGATGTTCACCATTGAAACCACCTCAACTCACGTGATGATCGGACTTGAGTTGGTGAATTTGGATCACGTGACACTCAGATGACCTGAAGGATGTCAATTTGAGTGGGAGATTTAGTAGTTTGATTAACTAAACTCATTATCTTGAACAATAGTCTAAGTATCCTTTGCATATTTATGTTGTAGATCAATGGCTCGCGCAGCAGCACCCCTGAATTTTAATGCGTTCCTAGAAAAAGCTAAGTTGAAAGATGATGGAAGTAACTTTGTAGACTGGGCCCATAATCTGAGGATTATCCTCACGGCTTCCCGGAAATCATATGTCCTTGATGCACCGCTTGGTGACCAACCCGAAGACATGTCATCCGAAGACGTTAAGAATTCTTGGGAGGCACGTTCTGGAGATTACTCAATAGTTTAGTGTGCAATATTCTATGGCTTAGAACCGGAACTTCAAAGATGTTTTGAATGTCATGGAGCATATGAGATGTTCCAGGAGTTGAAGCTTATCTTTCAGAAGAATGCCCAGATCGAGAGGTATTGGACCTCCGATAAGTTCTATGCTTGCAAAATGGAGAAACGAGTCTATCAGTGAACATATAGTGAGAATGTCTAGGTATTCGACTCGTCTGGCGGAGTTGGGAATTGCCCTTCCGCCAGAGGCGATCACTGACAGAGTTCTTAAATCACTGCCACCTAGCTACAAGAGCTTTGTGATGAACTATAACATGCATGGGATGAACAAGTCAGCCGCCGAGATGTTTGCGATGCTAAAAGTCGCTGAGTCTGAAATCCAGAAAGAACATCAAGTGTGGATGGTCAATAAAACCACTAGTTTCAAGAAGAATGGCAAGGGCAATGGCAAGAAGGGTAAATCCAAGAAGGATGGCAAAGCAGTTGCTCCTCCTACAAAGAAACCCAAGGCTGGACCCAAGCCAAAAACTGAGTGCTTTCATTGCAAGGGAACTGGTCACTGGAAGCGGAACTGCCCCAAGTACCTGGCTGACAAGAAGGCGGCCAACAACAAACAAGGTATATATGATATACATGTTATTGATGTGTACCTTACTAGCTCTCGTTGTAGTGCCTAGGTTTTTGATATCGGTTCGGTTGCTCACATCTGCAACTCAAAGCAGGACCTATGGAATAGACGGAGGCTGGCTAAGGACGAAGTGATGATGTGCGTGGGACATGGTTCCAAGGTTGATGTGATCACCGTCGACATGCTCTCTCTTGGATTACCATCGGGTTTAGTGCTGAACCTGAATAATTGTTATTTAGTGCCTGCGTTAAGCATGAACATTGTATCTGGATCTTGTTTATTGCGAGACGGTTACCTATTTAAATCAAAGAATAATGGTAGTTCTATTTATATGAGTGATATCTTTTATGGTCATGCACCCAATGTGAGGGGTTTATTCATATTGATGCCAAAAGATGTAGAGTTGATAATAATAGTACCAGCTTCTTGGGCACTGCCGTTTAGGTCATATTGGTGTAAAATGCATGAGGAAGCTCCATGCTGATGGAATTTTGGAGTCACTTGATTTTAAATCACTTGACACATGTGAACCATGCCTCATGGGCAAGATGACTAAAACGCCGTTCTCTGGAACAATGGAACGGGCAAGTGACTTGTTGGAAGTCATACATACTGATGTGTGTGGTCCAATGAATGTTGCAGCGTGCGGTGGATATCGTTATTTTCTCACCTTCACTGATGACTTAAGTAGATATGGGTATATTTACTTAATGAAACACAAGTCTGAAACGTTTGAAAAGTTCAAGCAATTTCAGAGTGAAGTTGAGAATCATCGTACCAAGAAGATTAAATTCCCGCGATCTGATCGAGGAGGTGAATATCTGAGTTATGAGTTCGGCAGTCACTTAAGACAGTGTGGAATTTATTCACAGTTGACACCGCCCGGAACACCACAACATAATGGTGTGTCCGAACGTCGTAATCGAACCTTATTAAATATGGTGCGTTTTATGATGTCTCCTGCCGATCTGCCACTATTGTTTTGGGGTTATGCATTAGAAACGGCTGCATTCACTTTAAATAGGGCACCATCGAAATCCGTTGAGACGACGCTATATGAACTGTGGTTTGGCAAGAAGCCAAAGTTGTTGTTTCTTAAAGTTTGGGGATGTGATGCTTATGTCAAAAAGCTTCAGCCTGAAAAGCTGGAACCCAAAGCGGAGAAATGCGTCTTCATAGGATACGCGAAAGAGACAGTTGAGTATACCTTCTATCTTATATCCAAGGCAAAGTGTTTGTCACTAAGAACGGAACATTTCTTGAGAAAGAGTTTCTCTCAAAAGAATTGAGTGGGAGGAAAATAGAGCTTGATGAGGTTATTGAACCTTTACTTCAACCAGAGAGTACCACATCGCAGAAAGAAGTTTCTGTGGAGCCTACAACAGTTGAAGAGGAAGTTAATGATGATGATCATGAAGCTTCGGATCAATTCACTATTGAACCTCGTAGGTTGACAAGGGCGCGTACTGCTCCTGAGTGGTATGACAACCCTGTCTTGGAGGTCATGTTGTTGGACAACAATGAACCTACGAGCTATGTAGGAGCGATGATGGGCCCGGATTCTGAGAAATGGTTAGAGGCCATGAAATCCGAGATGGGATCCATGTATGAAAACAAAGTATGGACTTTGGAAGTATTACCTGAAGGGCGAAAGGCCATTCAGAACAAATGGATCTTTAAGAAGAAGACGGACGCGGACGGCAATGTCACCGTCTATAAAGCTCAACTTGTGGCAAAGGGTTTTTCACAAGTTCAAGGAGTTGACTACGTTGATACCTTCTCAACCGTAGCGATGCTTAAGTCCGTCAGAATCATGTTAGCAATAGCTGCATATTTTGACTATGAAATTTTGGCAGATGGATGTCAAAACAACGTTCCTCAACGGTTTCCTTGAGGAAGAGTTGTATATGATGCAACCGGAAGGTTTTGTCGATACAAAGAATGTTGCCAAAGTTTGCAGACTCCAGCGATCCATTTATGGACTGGTGCAAGCATCTCGGAGTTGGAATAAGCACTTTGATGAGGTGATCAAAGCGTTTGAGTTTATACAAGTTTATGGAGAAGCTTGTTTTTACAAGAAAGTGAGTGGGAGCTCTATAGCGTTTCTAATATTATATGTGGATGACATATTGCTGATTGGAAACAATATAGAAATGCTGGAAAGCGTGAAGGAATATTTGAACTAGAGTTTTTCAATGAAGGACCTAGGAGAAGCTGCTTTCATATTAGGCATTAAGATCTATAGAGATAGATCGAGACGCTTAATAGCACTTTCACAGAGCACATACCTTGATAAAGTTTTGAAGAAGTTCAAAATGGATCAATCCAAGAAGGGGTTCTTGCCTGTGTTACTAGGTGTAAAGTTGAGTAAGACTCAATGTCCAGTGACTGCAGAAGATAGAGAGAAGATGAGTGTCATCCCCTATGCTTCAGCCATAGGCTCTATCATGTATGCAATGCTGTGCACAAGACCCGATGTCAGCCTTGCCATAAGTATGTTCGGAAGGTTTCAAAGTGATCCTGGAATGGAGCACTGGATGGCGGTCAAGAATATCCTTAAGTACCTGAAAAGGACTTAGGAAATGTTTCTTGTTTATGAAGGTGATGAAGAGCTCGTCGTAAAAGGTTACGTCGATGCAAGCTTTGACACTGATCCGGATGACTCTAAGTCGCAAACCGGATACGTATTTATTCTCAACGGGGGAGCGGTAAGCTGGTGCAGTTCCAAGCAAAGCGTGGTAGCCCATCTACATGCGAGGCGGAGTACATCACAACCTCGGAGGCAGCAAAAGGAAGGTGTCTGGATGAAGTAGTTCATGAAAGATCTTGGAGTAGTGCCTAGTGCACAGAATCCAATGACTTTGTTCTGTGAAACCACTGGAGCCATTGCTCTGGCCAAGGAACCAGGTTTCACAAGAGGTCCAGACACATAAAGCATCATTTCAATTCCATCCATGATTACATCGAGGAGAAGTACATAGATATTTGCAAAGTGCACGCGGATCTGAATGTTGCAGACCCATTGACTAAACCTCTTCCAAGGTCTAAACATGATCAACACCAGAACTGCATGGGTGTTCGATTCATTACAATGTAAATCACATAGTGATGTGAACTAGATTATTGACTCTAGTGCAAGTGGGAGACTGTTGGAAATATGCCCTAGAGGCAATAAATAAAGTGTTTATTATTATATTTCCTTATTCATGATAATTGCTTATTATCCATGCTATAATTGTATTGATTGGAAACACATTGCATGTGTGGATGAATAGACAACACTTTGTCCCTAGTATGCCTCTAGTGAACCAGCTCGTTGATCAAAGATGGTCAAGGTTTCCTAGCCATTGACATGTGATGTCCTTTGATAACGGGATCACATCATTAGGAGAATGATGGGATGGACAAGACCCAAACTATAAACGTAACATATGATCGTGTCAGTTTATTGCTATGGTTTTCTGGATGTCAAGTATATGTTTCTATGACCATGAGATCATGCAACTCACGGACTCCAGATGAGTGCCTTGTGTGTATCAAACATCGCAACGTAATTGGGTGACTATAAAGGTGCTCTACAGGTATCTCTGAGGGTGTTTGTTGGGTTGGCATGGATCAAGATTGGGATTTGTTACTCCATGTGACGGAGAGGTATCTCAGGGCCCACTCGGTAATACAACATCACAATAAGCCTTGCTAGCAATGTGACTAAGTGTTAGTCACGGGATCTTGTATTACGAAATGAGTAAAGAGACTTGCCAGTAACGAGGTTGAACTAGGTATGGAGATACCGACGATCGAATCTCGGGCAAGTAACATACCGGAGAACAAAGGGAACATCATACGGGATTAACTAAATCCTTGACATAGAGGTTTGACCGATAAAGATCTTCGTAGAATATGTAGGAACCAATATGAACATCTAGGTCCCGCTATTGGTTATTGACCATAGAGGTGTCTCGGTCATGTCTACATAGTTCTCGAAGCCGCAAGGTCTGCACACTTAAGGTTCGGTGACGTTTTGGTAGTATAGAGTTATGTATGGTGGTGACGGAAGGTTGTTTGGAGTCCCGGATGAGATCCTAGACATCACGAGGAGATCTGGAATGATCCAGAGGGAAAGATTGATATATAGGAAGTCCTATTTTGGTCGCCAGAAAAGTTTCGTGCTCATCGGTAGTGTACCGGGAGTGCCGGGAGTGTACCGGGTGACCATCGGGAGGGGTATTTCGACCCAAGAGGCTACATGGGCTGTGGGAGGATGAATACCAGCACTTAGTGGGCTTGTGGAAGTCCCACACAAGACCCATGCGACTGGGAAGAAATTCCAAAGGAGAAAAGGTGGAAAAAGGCAAAAAGTTGGAAATAAGGAAGGAGTCCTAATCCTACTAGGAGTGGAGGAGGAGGACTCCTCCTCTCCACTTCGGGCGAAGCAAAGTGGGCTTGGCCCTTGCGCCAAGCCTCCTCCTCCTCTCCTCCTATATATACTAGAGGGTTTTAGGGTTTTTGGACAAGATTTTCAGCCACGTGCAACCCTACCCTCTAGTCCGTAGTTTCTCCTCTAGATCGGTTTTAGCTGTGCTTAGGCGAAGCCCTGCTGAGATTAATCCACCACCATCGTCGTAGAGACGTCACGCTGCCGGAGAACTTGTCTACCTCTCCGCTCCCTCTTTCTGGATCAAGAAGGCGAAGATCGTCATCAAGCCGTACGTGTGCTGAACGCGGAGGTGCCGTCCGTTCGGTGCGAGATCGGGATGGATTGTGATTGGATCGGAGGACGCTCGGCGATTTGGATCGCGAAGATGTTTGACTACATCAACCGCGTTTCTTAACGCTTCCCGCTTAGCGATCTACAAGGGTACGTAGATCCACTCTCCCTCTCGTAGATGCTCATCACCATGGATAGATCTTGCGTGTGCGTAGGATTTTTTTTGTTTCCCATGCAACGTTCCCCAACCTTTACACCATTGGATCCGAAGGAAATAGCATGGCAATATGTCCCCGAGAAACCTTTGGCCACTCCTGATGATGAGAAGCTTCTAACAACGCAAATGCACAACTCGCATGACTGGTACATGAGAGAAATAAAGGTCGGGCGACAGAGCCTCATGGTGAAAGTCAAGAAAGAGCATTACATCCATGAAAAATATTTGTGGATTGAAAATGAAGACTTTTTACAGTTATTCAATCAAAAAGCACTCGACAAATCTATCATCAGTTGCTATTGCCTGTAAGTGATTTCTTTATGTAATTTAAGTCTCTAGCTTAGCTCGTTCATTGCTTGTTATTATACTCACTATATTCTTTTGTGTGGTATTATGTAGAATGAAGTTTTTGAATTGAAAAGATATGGAGTCTATGGCATTGGGTTCATTGACCCAAACACCGTTAACGAAGAAGTGTTGAGAAGGAAACCTAAAGATACGGACAAAATGCTTCTAAGGTATTTGAAGGCCCTAAAGTACAAACCAGAAATACTTTTAGCTTGGAACTTCCAATGAGTGTTACTGTCTTGTACTACAAATTCGATTTTTTTCTTATATATATACTTGATGTTAAGTGTAGTTGATGTGTTATGCATGCTAGCTTATACAAATCGTGTGCGTAGCTACCACTAGATCCTTCTAATCATTGGAGTTGACGATGGAACTGTTGAAGTACTAGACTCGCTAAGTAAAGACCCTGAAGATTACATAAGCTTGCATTCATTTCTTGGAAGGTAATTTCGATCATTGACGCACTATTTGTCGACTTCTTTATTAGTTCATTTCCTGATATCAATCAATTAATAACTCCTTTATTCATTTTTTTTGGCGGGCAGGGTTTGGAAACGTTTCATCAAAGAGGTCACCGGTGAATGGAAACCAGGGCTGAGATGGCAAAAGCCTGAGGTAATTAATAAGTAGTACTAGCTATGTCTGCACATCTCTTTAATTATAGTTTCAATACTGTTGTCATGCTTCATTATTATCTGATTGAATTATATTCTCTGAAAGTGCATGAGGTAGGCACATGGGACTAATCTATGTGCATATTACGTTTGCGAGAATATTCGCTTTATTACTGAAAGCAACAAAAGTGCAAGAGATCTTTGGGTACGTAAACACCATTCATATTTTTTATCATGATCTAATACATATACACACAACTAACATGCATATTCTTGTTGATCTCCTTCTTTATATATGGATGACGCAGATGTCAGATCAGCTCCTATCAACGGACCGCATACGATCAATTCAAGAGGAAATTGCGGGATTTTTGCTTCAGGAGGTCATATCTCCCGATGGAGAATACCATTTCATGTAACGATCTGCAAATTGTACGAGAAATTGTATATAAACACTACTCTGATCACGGGTTGAACTTCCCTCCGTAGGAACCCGACCTTCGGGCTATCTTTGCAACCGTGTCTCCCCGAGTGAATTCTTGTGTCCAGTCGTGTTCTTAGTGATGTAAGTGTAAACAGGAAACAATTTTTAGCAACTAAATGCCTGCTTAAAATTGGAATCTCGCTCATTGGCGGATTTGCTCATGAGATGAGAATAATATTTCTGATAACTACCTGACTCGTCCCAGCAGTAGCACTTGAACTTCCCCGAGTGCTAGGTTGAACTTCCAACAAAGTGTCCAAATGGGTCTTGCAATATACCATTTGGAAGCTATGGACACCAGTATAAAAGCCTATGTGGAATTTTTGGCAAGATGTACACGGTTTAAGAGCAGTTTTGAAAATCGTTTTTCTTCATACAAAAAAACGTGAACCGTATTTTCGACACTATTTCTAAACCGTTCATTGGAATGAGGCAAATGAGATGGCGTTGGATAGCTGCTACAAATCCGCTCATTTCACATCTTGAACGTTTTTCCAAATTCCCTATAGTTAAAGAGGAATTTAAAAATGGCGGAATTTCTGAAACTGAACAACCGGGTTTGTATTTTGGGGTTAATTTCAAAACAGGTAGTCCTATCGCCGCATATGATATGGCTTGAAAAGATTATGAAAATGCGCATCTTTCCATACAAAAAGTTTGTTCCAACTATGAACGGTTCAAAGGTAATTTAGAAAATGGCCGAATCTATACTGAGTGCATATTTTCATGTTATTTTCTCATCGGTTCGTCCGAATGAGTCAAATGATATGGAGTTGGAAATCCTGAAGAAATGCGAAACTTCTATTTGTAGATTATTTTCCCAATTATTTACGGCTTTAAGTCAATTTTGAAATTAGCTGACAATGTATTTTGGCCGTAATTTCTAGAAATTTTAGCGGAATGGGGCAAATAATATACCGTTAAATAGCTATGGCAAATGCGAAATGTTTTCATGTTGATGGTTTTCTCTGATTCCTAATCGTTTTCAAGAAATTTTGAAAATGGCAAGATGACGCATTCCGCATTTTATCGCGAAACAAAGTCTTTGAAACTGCACCGCGTGAAGAACTTGAACTTCATCGACACGTCTACCAGAACATCACTCTGTTTCTTCACGTAATGTTTTTCCTCGTAGCTCTCCATCTACTCACCGGAATTGAGCAAGCGTTATGCCGATGGAAAGCTGCAGCAAACACGCAACTTTTCTGCCTTGATCATTTTTTCATACTCGCGACGGTTTAAAAGATTTCCATCCGAAATTCATTTAGCGTAGTAGTTGAACTTCATTGTGACAGCCCGGGACTGACGTTCCAGAAGATTCCAGAAGATTCCCTTTGTGTTTCCGTTTTCGTCCGTGTTTCGTTTGGATTGTCGCATTCATCATGGCATCATTCGCATCATCTGCATTGCATCATCGCCCGTTTTCGAAAACTTGCATTCGTTCGTAGTTGACGGTTCTCTCCGTTTCGCCGTTGCCCGTTTCGAGTCCAGCCACACACGCACGCGCCCGCGACATCTTTTAAATAAAACTGTTTTTCAAGCGCGCGCAAAATATTCTCGGATCGAGTTGAAACTTGTCGTGCGGTCTTGTTATATTGTAGGTAGACCGCCCGTCGATTTTCGTCGCGTTCTGAGCTCGTTAGATACCCCGTCGGTCAGTCGTAGCAGAGAGGTTATCGGTAGTTATCGGACGTTCTCGGCGTTTTAAATCTCAGTGTCACGGGTCGCAGACTTCCCTCTCTTCCCTCCTAGTCCCTTTGCAGAGCCTATCCGCAGCCCGTCCCTCCGCTTCCGGACCGTCAGACCGACACCCGACAGTCCGAAAACGGACACTGCCGTAACCCCTAGCCCCGATCTCTATATATAGTTCCTCGTTCCCCGTGCCCCAAACCCTAGCCACCCCTTCTCCCACCTCTAGCCAGCCCGCCCGAGCCCATCTGGGCCCGTTCGAACCGTTCCGGGCCCGAATCGGACGTTTCGGAGCCATTTCCGGAGCTCCCCGAGCGTCCATGGAGGTCCCTGTGCCCGTGCCCGTGCTCCCCGTCGCCCGAGACTAGCCACCGCTCGCCGGAGCCGCCCCAGCCCCGGCCAACCGCCGCGCCGCCCCTCTCTCTTCCCTCTCCCTTCTCCTTCCTCTCTCCCTCTCTCCTTGACCCCGCCGGCCTTCCTCTTGCCGCAGCTCGCCGCCGCCATGGAGCTTCCGGCCACAGCCGCAGTGCCGTCGTCGGACCTCCCTCCGGCCGGGATCGATCCGCCCTCGCCGGTATCCGGTTCCCCCGCGGCTGGGTCGGCCGTCCCCGCCCTCCAACGTGGCTCCCTCGCCGCCCTCCGCCTCCTGCCGGCCATGGCCGCCCCGAGCGCGAGCGGGAGGCGCTCCGCCCCGTTGACCCCGATCCAGCGCCCGCTGTGGGCTGGATCCTCTCCCCAGCCGGTTTGGCCTTGGCCCATTGGTGAGTCCCTTTTTTTCTTTTCTTTTTTATTATTTTATTCATTTTGCATATTCATAAAAATCTTTTAAAAAGAAGCGTTAGTCGAATTAAAATAATTTAAACTTGATAGTTGTTTAGAATTTTGCGTAGATTAATATTACGCCATTTTGCATCCATGTTACACTATGGAACATGTCATTTCCGCATTTTTGCATATAGGTCATATTTGCATATGTATAACCGTGCAGCAGAATTAATAAAATTCATATATTAAAAAATGCCCATATCATTTGCATTGCATTTTCATGCACCGGATAATTGTCGGAATCTTGTTTGCATTTATTTTGCATTGTTGCATTGCTTTACCGCGAATAGGCCTATTACCCGTTTATTTAATTGTGATTAATTTTTCTACATGAACATATGCATATTATATATGTTTTCGGGGTAGAAAAATCCATAGGATTTATCGGTGCATTTAGTTTTGTCATTTGAGCATGTTTGTGTGCATGTCATTTCATCATGATGTCCTTTTGTCTTTTTCGTGGGATTTAATCCGTGTATGATGAATTAATTTTCAACATGAAAGTTGCTCTTTGATATGTGTCCTAGCCCATGGACATTTTGTTTGTCATAGAAATGCATATTTAGGTGTTGTTTTCGTGTTGTCAACTTGCTATAATAAATCTGCTATTTTGAGGGTCCAAAATATTTCCAAGTCTGAATCTGTTATATTTTGTTGCTGTCTTGCCATGTGATTTGCTAGTGATCTAGAACTCTTTTGTGGTAGGTGCAATGGAGTTATTTGTTGTTGATATTGCCCTCTAGTATTCTGTTAAGTTTCATCCCATTCCATGACATGTAGCTTATGTTTTCACTGCTGTCAATATGCCTTCGTGATATAACTGCACTGTCTAAAACTGCTATTTTCACTAAGTCTGAAACTGTTTTCAAGTAGCCTTCTTGTGAGCTTCCTACCATGTGATCCATGCATGTTTTGATGATGCTATGTGAAGATGAAATGAAGTGGATGTTGTATGCTATTGCCCCATGCTTAGTTTGTGTATTTTAGATTATTATAACCTGTTGTTTTCTTGTGTTCAAAATGCTAAGTTGCTGTTTTTGGCAGATTTCATCTAAAACTTGTTTCGATGATTGTGGTTGAACCGTAGCTCCGTTTTGGACATTCCATATATGAAACTTGCTTAGAATCTCATGTAGTTTCCTAATAACTTGTTGCATTCATGATTTGAGATGTTTGGGATTGTTTTCCCATGCATTTGCATTCATGGCATGTGCATCCTGTGTTGCTCACATCTTTTAGACCGTAGCTCCGTTTGAGATGTTCTATATATGTAAATCGACTAGAATTCCATGTAGAATAACATGGTGATATTTATTTTTCTGTTTAACAAATATAAAATGTGTTTAGTTCAGATCTGGACCAATTTCTAAATTAACATATGAGGTCATTTCGGAAATGCTATAAGTTGTTTCCGGCCTCATTTAAAATGCCTAGATAGTTAGTTTACTTATGCTTCACCTCTTGCCATGTTTAACAACATTTAATATTGTCGTGTACCTAACGGGAGTGAACTAAATATTTCGAATGTGGAGTTTCGTCAATATGTAACTCGTTGCATATTGAGCTTCACTTTAATATATAGAATTTGATTGTTGTGAATTGTCATGCATTGCATATTAAACCGGACATGCATCATATCATTTGTGTATCGTGTTTTGCATATGTTGTGGTGTATCTTGTGTTGATTGTTTGTTTCGGATTGCTTCTTCTCGATAGAGTTCCGAAAGCATTCGGAGTGTGAGGATTTGTTCGACTACGTTGGTTCTTCTTCTTCATGGACTCGGTCTTCTTCCGAGCGGGATCTCAGGCAAGATGACACATTTCCCTGGATACCATTACTATCATTGCCATGCTAGTTGTCTCGTCTTTTTATCATTATGTCTCGCTACCTACCACTTGTTTTATAAGCCTCCCAACACTGCCATGATAAGCCTCTAACCTCTCCACATCCGAGCAAACCTTTGTTTGGCTTTGTTACAACTTGCTCAGCCCTTCTTATAGCGTTGCTAGTTGCAGGTGCAATTGCTTCCATGTGTCAACATGGGCTTTCCTTGTTATATCACAATATTGTTGCTATTTAATTTAATGCACATATACACTTGGTAAAGGGTGGAAGGCTTGGCCTTTTTCTCGGTGTTTTGTTCCACTCTTGCCGCCCTTAGTTACTTGTGAAACGGTGTTATGTTCCAGAAATGAGCGCTCCTAACATGCTCGGGGTTGTTATGGGGACCCCCTTGATTTTCGGGTTAGATTAAAACTTGTCTGGCAAGGCCCAACTTTGGTACTACATTTGCCCATCATAATAAAATTGATCACCTTTTTAATGCATAGAGGGTCGCCCCCTCATGGATTAATTGAACATAATACAGCGGGGCCAGTGCTGCTGGTGCTGGTCCAAAATAGAGCCGTGTGCCGGGCCAACCCGGGGCAACTCGGGAGATTTCTATCAGGCCATTGTACGCTGTGCTTATCCGGTCGTGTCCTGAGAACGAGATACGCGGCTCCAATCGGGTTCGTCGACACGTCGGGCGGCCTTGTTGGATTTGTTTTACCTTTCTCAAACGTCTTGAGTGAGGAATTCCTATTATTCTTCGGGCTATCTCGAGGTGTTGGATTTCCTTTGGAATTGCCTAAGATGATCACGAGATCCGTGGTTGAGGTTATTCCCGTTGCGTGTGGTTAATTTGTGATGGATAAGTTGGAGCACCCCTACAGGGTTAAATCTTTTCGAGAAGCCGTGCCCGCGGTTATGTGGCAAACTTGGATACTTTGTTTAACACCTGGTCATAGCAAACTTGAAGTAAACTCTAATAAAATACACCAACCGTGTGAGTAACCGTGAGTGTCTCTTCTCGTGAGTCCTTATTCGGAAGAGAACACGGTGGGGTTATGATTGACGTAAGTAGGTGTTCAGGATCAGTTAGTGATCATTAGTAGTTCACGTCCGTTGTGCGTAGACCACCATACTTTAATTTCTGTACTCATAAGTTAGCTACTCAAATATATGCTTAGTCGCTTGCTGCAGCCTCAACACTTAACCATGCCTTACCTATTAAGCTTTAATAGTCTTGATACCCTTGGAAATGAGATTGCTGAGTCCCTGTGGCTCACAGATTACTACAAGAACAGTTGCAGGTACAGGTAATGTGATGATTTGACGTGAGCGCGTTGCTTGATTTGACTTGGAGTTCTTCTTCTTCTTCTTCTTCTTCAATCTTGGATGGGTTCCAAGCGGCAGCCTGGGATAGCAAGGGTGGATGTCATTTTATCGTTTGATTTCGTCCGTAGTCGGACCCTGCTCTTATGTATGATGTTTGAGATGTTATTGCATTGATGTGACTCTGATGTAGCTTGTGGCGAGTGTAAGCCAATTCCATATACTCATCTCTTCTGTACATGTACTTGTAATGATATCCATTCTTGCGAACGCATCGAGATGCGCTTCTATCCCCGTCGAGGCCCTCGTGCCCAAACAAGGATAGGACCGCATCTTGGGCGTGACAAGTTGGTATCAGAGCGTGTACCGACCTAGGAGCCCCCTTGATTGATCGAACTTGGCCGAGTCGAGTCTAGTGAAAAACTATTTTGAGTCTAGTTATATCAGATAGTTGGTTTCTTTTTACTCCTCTTCCATGCTCTAGTGAGGTATTCGACTTAGGAATTTTGATTCTACTCTTCTTCTCGCTCAAATTTTTTTTTAGGATCACGCGGGTATTTTGGAAACTATATGATGCCGATGTGACGGAGTTCTGTCTTGGTGCCTCCTGTATGACTTGATTTCTTCAGGGGAGTTGAGCTCCGAGGGATATTTGACACATCGTTATCATTCAGTTTTCTTAGTATCTCAGGATGAAGGATGTTCGAAATTGCTTCAATACTTATCATGGTGAGATAAGGTCGGAGTCACCCAGTACTGGGGAGGCGTCTGGGGTACCACCATGGTTTAGTATCGTTGTGAGTTCGAGGATTCGAGATTAGACGAGTTTGCGAAATTTCTTGAATTATGGTGTGGAAGGTTGCGGATGCAGTTGCAGCTGATTGCCTAGGGCAGGTTCCTGATTCTGCAACCCGAATCACATAAACAAGAAAGCTTTCGGAAGTTCTTAGGTGGGAATTCAAGTAGTTACCTAGAATTATCTTTCCAACAAGTGCATAGTGGGTATGTATTTGTTTCTGGCTTGTTTTATAAGCCTCATCCTTTGTATTGTTTTGTTTTGAATATGGTAATTCAAGTTGCTTCGATGTCAAGTGATGATTTCATATCTTGCTAAGTAGTGTTCTCATATTTCTGAGGTAATGCTAATTCTTTTGCTCAATCAAGTTATCATATCAAATCTTTCCTACCGGTGTGCTTCTCTTTAAGATATTCTATCCTCTTCAATATTGCAAGATCAATTCTCATTTCTTTTCGGAGTTCGTTCCATGTATTCCAAGTTTCCCTTTTTTTTTCCCGCCCTCCCGCCCTTTTCTTCAATGATTAAATTCTCATCCAAGTGTCTTTTCTATTCATGTATGCTTCCGCTATCTTTTCTTCTATCTTGTTTCCAGTGATTCTTTGTGAAGATTCTCAAGAGTTTCATTTCAAGATCTATCCTCATATTGTTTGTTCTCGTTGTTATTCTTCTTCGATGATTCTTTATGAAGATGCTCAGTGCTCAAGTTATCATTTATTAGTATTCATCTTGTTTCTTTTCCGGTGGATTCAATTCTAGTTCTTGGTGTTCATCATATCATTTTCATTCTCTATTTTCTCTCCCATGTTGGAATTCTTATCCAAGTATCTCTTGTTAAGTCATGTCTCTATTCTAACTGGAGTGTTGAAGATATCTCAGAAGACATTCTTTTTCATTCTTGTCCTCTTAAATTTTTCAAGGATCTCATATCATCAAGTTCTGTACCGGTGCAATCTCTCTTTTAATCAATTGTTTCAATGGTGGTTTCTTTGAATGGGCCCATAACCCACAGGTCTTTTCCCAGGATCCTACTTGACTCTTCTAATCTTTCCGGAGATGTTCTCAAGTTCTCTTCAATATGACGTAAGAATGAATTTCATCAGTCATATTCCTCTTCCAAGATCGCTTCTAAATCATTTTCACTGTTGGCTCAACCTTTCTTTAGTCATTGTTCTAGAGTGTCTCAGTAATTCATGATGTTGTTTCTCATCATCATTCTCTGCATTCAAGATCGAAGGAGAGTTTCTCTATCTTTGTTCGTTCTTTTCAAGATTCATGGTTTCAGCTTGTTGTTATCATCTCAATTGTTGTTGATCATGAGTTATGTCATCCCATATCTATCTGGTGCTTTTCAGAATTGTTTTCATTTCTTGGTCCTTCCGAAGGCCATCATTCAGAAGATTTCTTCGTTCTTAGCTTTTAGCTTTCGTTCTCAAATTCTTCTCAATCGTGTTCCTTCGTTCGTATCTCATTTATTCCGTGCCTTGTTCAGTTTCTATTAAGCAGATCTTGTTCTCTTCATTCTTAGGTGTCCTCTTTAGTCTCTAATTCTTTCTGGTGCCTTGTTCAGTTTTCTATCAGGTGGTTCATGCTCTCTTCGTTCTCGTGACATATCATCCATTTGCATTATCCTCTTTCATTTTGAATTCTAACCAGTGTTCTCATGCAAGACCTCTCCAAGTGTGTGATCTCTCTCTCTCTCTCTTCAATCTTGTCAAGAAGAATAAGTGGTATGCGAAATCCGTTGCTTGTCATCAATTTAACTTGATGAAGGATATTCGTATCATAATTCTTATTCTTGTTCATTCAAGTGATTTCAATCCTTCTTCCGAAATTGTTCATGACATCTAATTCCTTATTCCAAGTGGTCATCTTTCTTTTCCAGAGTTCCTAGTTTTGATCAAGTATCGTGTCCCGAAGCATCATCTTAATCATTGGAAGGCCTCAATCTTGTTCTTTTTGCATCCTTCAATTCTTTCTATCATCCTTTCGTTCAGAGTTCTTCCGGAGGTTCTTCATGGTGGTTTGTCAAGGAGTTAATTCTTTCTCGAAGTGTTCATCCAGATTTCTTGTTTTTCAAGTGGCCTTCAAGATTCTTGTTGGAGGTGCTCAAGTGTTCTTTATCTTCGAATTCTAAGTTCAATTCCTTCTCCTTTGTCTTTTGAGATGGTGTTATTAAATTCTTGATTATGAGGAGTCTCGAAGGAAGTCGTCAAGAATAAGATAAGTAAACCCATAATTCCTTTCTTGGAGTTATCTTGGGTTGGATTTCACCAGGATAGCAACAATCCTTATCATGGTGTCATAAATGATTCAAGCTTCTCCTCCTCTTCTTGGTGAAAGAAGTTTTGATTATCTTGTTGCTCCCAATCAATCAATTATTTCTGTTTTGGTTGGTTGTCACCTCATAATTTTGAGATGTTTTCCATAAGCCCATAACAAGCTTGTTCTTCTGTTGTTGGTGTTTCAACAACTCCGTTCAATCTTCTTCTTAAATAGGCTTTCAATTCATTTGTGCAGAAAGTCGCCTTTTTCTTCTCAGTTCTCTTCTTCCTATGATCTAGTTTCTATTCTTTCTTCCGGAGGCCTTGTGATGTTGCTCTTTTCAGTCTGTCATCTTGCTTTGATCAAGTTCATGTTATTTCTTGCTTATTCAGTTAACCGGAGTGCTGTGATATATTTTCTTGTTCCTTCCATCTTTTGAAGTTTTGATTCTATTCCAACCGAAGTTTGGGTGCCTCTCTTTCAATTTATTTCCATCATATCGAATTTTTCATCCTTTTCCTATCGAAGTGTTGCCGAAATTTTCCGTGGAATCTTGCTTGTTCCTCTTCCTTCATCTCTTTGCATCCTTCTCATTTCATTGGTTTCACTCGTTTGTCAAGAAGCAACTATGTTTTGACTTTTGCTCTTTCCCTTCCCCGTTTTCATTCAAGATCTCGGGACGAGATCCTCGTGTAGTGGAGGAGAGTTGTGACAGCCCGGGACCGACGTTCCAGAAGATTCTAGAAGATTCCCTTTGTGTTTCCGTTTTCGTCTGTGTTTCGTTTGGATTGTCGCATTCATCATGGCATCATTCGCATCATCTGCATTGCATCATCACCCGTTTTCGAAAACTTGCATTCGTTCGTAGTTGTCGGTTCTCTTCGTTTCGCCATTGCCCGTTTCGAGTCCAGCCACACACGCACGCGCCCGCGACATCTTTTAAATAAAACCGTTTTTTAAGCGCGCGCAAAATATTCCTGGATCGAGTTGAAACTTGTCGTGCGGTCTTGTTATATTGTAGGTAGACCGCCCGTCGATTTTCGTCGCGTTCTGAGCTCGTTAGATACCCCGTCGGTCAGTCACAGCAGAGAGGTTATCGATAGTTATTGGACGTTCGTCGGACGTTCTTGGCGTTTTAAATCTCAGTGTCACGGGTCGTAGACTTCTCTCTCTTCCCTCCTAGTCCCTCTGCACAGCCTATCCACAGCCCGTCCCTCCGCTTCCGGACCGTCGGACCGACACCCGACGGTCCGAAAACGGACACTGCCGTAACCCCTAGCCCCGATCTCTATATATAGTTCCTCGTTCCCCATGCCCCAAACCCTAGCCAGCCCCTTCTCCCACCTCTAGCCAGCCCGCCCGAGCCCATCTGGGCCCGTTCGAGCCGTTCCAGGCCCGAATCGGATGTTTCGGAGCCATTTCCGGAGCTCCCCGAGCATCCATGGAGGTCCCCGTGCCCGTGCCCGTGCTCCCCGTCGCCGGAGACTAGCCGCCGCTCGCCGGAGCCGCCCCAGCCCCGGCTAGCCGCCGTGCCGCCCTCTCTCTTCCCTGTCCCTTCTCCTTCCTCTCTCCCTCTCTCCCTGACCCCGCCGGCCTTCCTCTTGCCGCAGCTCGCCGCCGCCATGGAGCTTCCGGCCGCAGCCGCAGTGCGTCGTCGGACCTCCCTCCGGCCGGGATCAAGCTGCCCTCGCCGGGATCCGGTTCCCCCGCGGCTGGGTCGTCCGTCCCCGCCCTCCAACGCGGCTTCCTCGCCGCCCTCCGCCTCCTGCCGGCCATGGCTGCCCCGAGCGCGAGCGGGAGGCGCTCCGCCCCGTTGACCCCGATCCAGCGCCCGCTGTGGCTGGATCCTCTCCCCAGCCGGTTGGGCCTTGGCCCATTGGTGAGCCCCTTTTTATTCCTTTTTATTATTTTATTAATTTTGCATATTCGTAAAAATCTTTTAAAAAGAACCGTTAGTCGAATTAAAATAATTTAAACTTGATAGTTGTTTAGAATTTTGCGTAGATTAATATTACGCCATTTTGCATCCATGTTACACTATGGAACATGTCATTTCCGCATTTTTGCATCTAGGTCATATTTGCATATTTATAACCGTGCATCGGAATTAATAAAATTCATATATTAAAAAAATGCCCATCTCATTTGCATTGCATTTTCATGCACCGGATAATTATCGGAATCTTGTTTGCATTTATTTTGCATTGTTGCATTGCTTTACCGCGAATAGGCCTATTACCCGTTTATTTAATTGTGATTAACTTTCTACATGAACATATGCATATTATATATGTTTCCGGGGTAGAAAAATTCATTGGATTTATCGGTGCATTTAGTTTTGTCATTTAAGCATGTTTGTGTGCATGTCATTTCATCGTGATGTCATTTTGTCTTTTTCGTTGGATTTAATCCGTGCATGATATGAATTAATTTTCAACATGAAAGTTGCTCTTTGATATGTGTCCTAGCCCATGGACATTTTGTTTGTCATAGAAATGCATATTTAGGTGTTGTCAACTTGCTATAATAAATCTGCTATTTTGAGGGTCCAAAATATTTCCAAGTCTGAATCTGTTATATTTTGTTGCTGTCTTGCCATGTGATTTGCTAGTGATCTAGAACTCTTTTGTGGTAGGTGCAATGGAGTTATTTGTTGTTGATATTGCCCTCTAGTATGCTGTTAAGTTTCATCCCATTCCATGACATGTAGCTTATGTTTTCACTGCTGTCAATATGCCTTCGTGATATAACTGCACTGTCTAAAACTGCTATTTTCACTAAGTCTGAAACTGTTTTCAAGTAGCCTTCTTGTGAGCTTCCTACCAAGTGATCCATGCATGTTTTGATGATGCTATGTGAAGATGAAATGAAGTGGATGTTGTATGCTATTGCCCCATGCTTAGTTTGTGTATTTTAGATTATTATAACCTGTTGTTTTCTTGTGTTCAAAATGCTAAGTTGCTGTTTTTGGCAGATTTCATCTAAAACTTGTTTCGATGATTGTGGTTGAACCGTAGCTCCGTTTTGGACATTCCATATATGAAACTTGCTTAGAATCTCATGTAGTTTCCTAATAACTTGTTGCATTCATGATTTGAGATGTTTGGGATTGTTTTCCCATGCATTTGCATTCATGGCATGTGCATCCTGTGTTGCTCACATCTTTTAGACCGTAGCTCCGTTTGAGATGTTCTATATATGTAAATCGACTAGAATTCCATGTAGAATAACATGGTGATATTTATTTTTCTGTTTAACAAATATAAAATGTGTTTAGTTCAGATCTGGACCAATTTCTAAATTAACATATGAGGTCATTTCGGAAATGCTATAAGTTGTTTCCGGCCTCATTTAAAATGCCTAGATAGTTAGTTTACTTATGCTTCACCTCTTGCCATGTTTAACAACATTTAATATTGTCGTGTACCTAACGGGAGTGAACTAAATATTTCGAATGTGGAGTTTCGTCAATATGTAACTCGTTGCATATTGAGCTTCACTTTAATATATGGAATTTGATTGTTGTGAATTGTCATGCATTGCATATTAAACCGGACATGCATCATATCATTTGTGTATCGTGTTTTGCATATGTTGTGGTGTATCTTGTGTTGATTTTTTGTTTCGGATTGCTTCTTCTCGATAGAGTTCCGAAAGCATTCGGAGTGTGAGGATTTGTTCGACTACGTTGGTTCTTCTTCTTCATGGACTCGGTCTTCTTCCGAGCGGGATCTCAGGCAAGATGACACTTTTCCCTGGATACCATTACTAACATTGCCATGCTAGTTGTCTCGTCTTTTTATCATTATGTCTCGCTACCTACCACTTGTTTGATAAGCCTCCCAACACTACCATGATAAGCCTCTAACCTCTCCACATCCGAGCAAACCTTTGTTTGGCTTTGTTACAACTTGCTCAGCCCTTCTTATAGCGTTGCTAGTTGCAGGTGCAATTGCTTCCATGTGTCAACATGGGCTTTCCTTGTTATATCACAATATTGTTGCTATTTAATTTAATGCACATATACACTTGGTAAAGGGTGGAAGGCTTGGCCTTTTGCTTGGTGTTTTGTTCCACTCTTGCCGCCCTTAGTTACTTGTGAACCGGTGTTATGTTCCAGAAATGAGCGCTCCTAACATGCTCGGGGTTGTTATGGGGACCCCCTTGATTTTCGGGTTAGATTAAAACTTGTCTGGCAAGGCCCAACTTTGGTACTACATTTGCCCATCATAATAAAATTGATAACGTTTTTAATCCATAGAGGGTCGCCCCCTCGTGGATTAATTTAACATAATACAAGGGGCCAGTGCTGCTGGTGCTGGTCCAAAACAGAGCCGTGTGCGGGGCCAACCCGGGCAACTCAGGAGATTTCTATCAGGCCACTGTACGCTGTGCTTATCCGGTCGTGTCCTGAGAACAAGATACGCGGCTCCTATCAGGTTCGTCGACACGTCAGGCGGCCTTGCTAGATTTGGTTTACCTTTCTCGAACGTCTTGAGTGAGCAATTCCTATTATTCTTCGGGCTATCTCGAGGTGTTGGATTTCCTTTGGAATTGCCTAAGATGATCACGAGATCCGTTGTTGAGGTTATTCCCGTTGCGTGTGGTTAATTTGTGATGGATAAGTTGGAGCACCCCTACAGGGTTAAATCTTTTCAAGAAGCCATGCCCGCGGTTATGTGGCAAACTTGGATACTTTGTTTAACACCCGGTCATAGCAAATTTGAAGTAAACTCTAATAAAATACACCAACCATGTGAGTAACCGTGACTGTCTCTTCTCGTGAGTCCTTATCCGGAAGAGAACACGGTGGGGTTATGATTGACGTAAGTAGGTGTTCAGGATCAGTTAGTGATCATTAGTAGTTCACGTTTGTTGTGCGTAGACCACCATACTTTAATTTCTGTACTCGTAAGTTAGCCACTCAAATATATGCTTAGTCGCTTGCTGCAGCCTCACCACTTAACCATGCCTTACCTATTAAGCATTAATAGTCTTGATACCATTGGAAATGAGATTGTTGAGTCCCTGTGGCTCACAGATTACTACATCAACAGTTGCAGGTACAGGTAATGTGATGATTTGACGTGAGCGCGTTGCTTGATTTGACTTGGAGTTCTTCTTCTTCTTCTTCTTCTTCTTCTTCTTCTTCTTCTTCTTCAATCTTGAATGGGTTGCAGGCGGCAGCCTGGGATAGCAAGGGTGGATGTCATTTTATCGTTTGATTTCGTCCGTAGTTGGACCCTGCTCTTATGTATGATGTTTGAGATGTTATTGCATTGATGTGACTCTGATGTAGCTTGTGGCGAGTGTAAGCCAATTCCATATACTCATCTATTCTGTACATGTACTTGTAATGATATCCATTCTTGCGAACGCATCGAGATGCGCTTCTATCCCTATCGAGGCCCTCGTGCCCAAACAAGGATAGGACCGCATCTTGGGCGTGACATTCCTTCTGTTTCCACGTTGAACTTCTGTTGCATATTTTTTTTCTAATTTCTCACCCATTTGTCTTTTAGCATACTCGCACAAGAGATCTCGAACTGCACCTGGAGGAGCACGTGAACTTCTTGCAACAAATATTTTAGGCTATTAGTTTTTTATTCACTTTATTCTCATTTGAAATGCATTCCGTGTGGTAGTTGACCTTCCGGTGTTTTCACTTTGAACTTCTACCATGTATTTTTGTTCGTAATTTCTCACCCGTTCATCGGAGTTGCACAAATGAAGAAAAAAGAATTTTTTGAACTTCTTAGTTTTATTCTTTTAGTAATGAAGAAAATTGAGTTTTTTGAACTTCTTTGTTTTAAAAAATTGAACTTCTTGGTTTTATTGTTTTAATAATGTAAAAAATCCGAATTTTTTATAGGCATCGAACTTCACCATTTTTTAAATTTGAACTTCTTAGTTTTATTGGTTAGTAACCGGGAAAATGCATTTTTATATAAACAATGATACCGCTTTTTGTACAATCTTTTGAAATGATCCTCTTTTTAATTTGAACTTCTCAGATTTTTTTAGAAATGGGGAAAATCCATTTTTATAAAGATTTTTAAGTATTTTTTGTTGACCTTCTTGCTCAATGTTTTTGAACTTCCAAATTTGTCTTTTAGATATGAAAAACTTCATTTTTTAACATCGACTTGGTTCTGTTTTTAAATTGTAACTTCTTATAGAATTTTGTCGCGACATTTTATGTATTTTTTTCTTTTCGGTGAAATGGCCTAGGCGGTCCCTTTTTTCATTTGATGATTTTTCTTATGTACGTAGTAGAGGTGAACTTCGGTATTTCTGAAACATGAACTTCCCGTTCTATTGAAAATGAAGAAATTTCCGTTTTCAGGTCAGCGGTGGCGCGCGGCCAGCTGCAGGTGAGGCCTTTTCTAGCAGGCCGAGGCCACTTCTAGCTGCATCTGTAGGACAGTTAGGCTAGCAAGAGGAACGCTAAGACGGTGAGGTAGGAGGTTGCTAAAGAAGTTCTACGCAAAAGAGGAAGACATCCATGGTGTGCTAACGACGAAGTACGGTGTCTGGGGATAGGGTCCCTGGGCGGTGCGCTCGGGGGCTGGTGGTGGACGCCGGCGTTCATGTGCATGGAGGGGGGGGGTGCTGACGGTGGCCGGATCGAGGGGTGGGTGCAATACGGTGGTAGGATCCAGGCACGGGGCAACGCAGCGGGCGAATCCAGATGTGGGGCAGCGCCGGGGACGACTGTCAAGGGCCGAATCTAGGCGGGGGTAGCTCCAGCATGGATGGAAGGCTGCGGGTGGCCGCCACAGTGGTGAGCAAAGTGGGAGGTGCTTGCCTGCGGAGGGGATTGGGCCGCCGGGGTCCCCAGTGGATCCCTTGTGGGGGAGTTGGCTACCGTGGGTGGCGGCGGATCTGGGGAGGCGCCGGTGATTGGGGAGGAGGCGACATCCGCTGTGGACGGGGCGAGGACGGCGATGCCGGTTGCAGGCGGGGCAGCGGCGGAGGTGCCGGTTGGGGGCGGGGTGGGGGTGGGGGTGCGGGAAGGTGGGAATCATGGGGGTGTTTTCTTGGTTGTACCGTTCCGGAGTTTAGGAACACCGCACGCCTCCTAAATAGGGCTGACCGTGATCCAAATAACTATTCTAATCCTGGGATTAGAATAGTGCTACTATATATATATATATACATATATATACATATATATATTTGCATGTGGTCGTCTAAGAAATTCTATGACATTTGATTGCTTGTACGAGAAATTCTATGATATATGATCGGTTCTACAAGAAATTCTATTATATATGCATAACGTGTATAGTATGTAGTATCGTAACATATGTTTGAAATGAAAAAGAATTAAATGGAAAACACAAAATGAAAACGAAAAAAATAAACTATAAACCCTATACCCCTAAACCCCCAAACGTCTAAACCCGTAGACCTTTAGTCCCGGTTGGTGTTACCAACTGGGACCAAAGGTCCCCATGCCTTGGCGCACGTTGCACCAGGGTTTAGTCCTGGTTTTAGCCAACCGGGAGTAAAGGCTTGGACCCTTTAGTCTCTATACATTAGTCCCGGTTGGTGAACCGGGACTAAAGGCCCTTCCCAACCGGGACTAATGACCTGTTTTCTAGTAGTGTTAGCTAGTTACTCAGACTATGAGTAACATAACACATACCAAGACAAAATGATTCTATAAACTAATAAATGAAATGCACAATGTTATTACCCCTATGTTACTATCCATTGTGGACGTAGTAACTTAGACTAGTAACATATGCATGTTACTACTCTATGTTACTTACCATTGTGGGTATTTTGAAGAAGATTATTGACTTCCTTCATCTCACACAAGAAACTCCAACAGATTGCTGACTTCCTTCATCTTACACAAGATATGAACGGCAACAGATTTCTGGTGTGAACTCCACAGACTCTGAATCTCCGATTGAATTCTGAAATACATCGAAATTGAAGCACAATATTGCAGGAACCAGACTTCTACTGGTTTGTGCCCAAAACCACTAATTTTGTGCTGATTGTTTTGCAAAAAACACTAGTCGCCCGAGTTTTAATCAAGATTATGACGTGTGGGTCCCACTTCTGTCGACGTGGACGCACTGTTGACGTGTCCGAGCCCTTAGACGACGTTAGACGTTGTTGCCCGTGCCGCTTCGAGCCGGAAGCCTCTATCTCCCTGCTCCCTCCCCGCTCTCACCTCCCAGCCCCTTTTCTCCCCCACGCCTTCTCTCCTCTCCGTCCAGATGGCGATAACGAGTGGCAGTGGTGACGACGCTCGTCGTGGCAAAGACGATATGCTAGAGAGCCAGCAGAGGAGGGGGTATCTTCGAGAGCTCAAATCCTAGAGCCCTTTCTCATCGCAGCAACCATCCACCATCACTCGAATTCGCGGTGACGTAAGCTTGGGCTAGGGCCATGAAGGCCACTCCAATAGGGAGTCACTAGTGGGCCTCGTCATTCACCGGTGTGTTGTAAGTTTCCCCCACCCTAACATATTTTATTTTGATTTCTAAGTTTCATAGCGATTCCAGGGTTAGGGTTGGCCACAATGTTATGTAAAGATTTTATTTGTTATTGTTAGATTGAAAACCTGGGTTGGCCACAATGTTAATATACTCTATTAATTAGATTTGTATGCATTGTTGATACGTCTCCAACGTATATATAATTTTGTATGCATTGTATTTTTTATAATTTTTTATATTATCTGTTTTGCATGTTTTATATGAATTAATATGCTATTTTATATTATTTTTGGGATAGCCTATTAATTTAGAGTCTAGTGCCAGTTTCTATTTTTCCTTGTTTTTGAGTTTTGCAGATATGGAATATTAAATGGAGTCCAAACGGAATAAAACCTTCGGAAGGAATTTTTTTGGAAGGAAACAAATCGATCAAGCTTGGAGTGCACGTGAGGGGAGGTGCCAAGGAGCCACAAGCCTGCTAGGCGCGGGCCCCTGGTCGCGATCAGGGGGCGGTTTCGATCACGGAGGGCATCTACATCAACTCTATTCCCCCTCCGATGATGCGTGAGTAGTCCACCACAGACCTACGGGTCCATAGCTAGTAGCTAGATGGCTTCTTCTCTCTCTTTGATCTTCAATACCATGTTCTCCATGATCTTCATGGAGATCTATCCAATGTAATCCTCTTTTGTGGTGTGTTTGTCAAGATCCGATGAATTGTGAGTTTATGTTTAGATTATCCATGAATCTTATTTGAATCTCCTTTGAATTCTTATATGCATGATTTCATATCCTTGCAAGTCTCTTCGAGTTATTGGTTTGGTTTGGCCAACTAGATTGGTAATTCTTGCAATGGGAGAAGTACTTGGTTTTGGGTTCAATCTTGCGGTGTCCTCACCCAGTGACATAGTAGGGGTAGCGAGGCACGTATTGTATTGTTGCCATCAAGGGTAACAACATGGGGTTTTCATCATATTGCTTGAGTTTATCCCTCTACATCATGTCATCTTTCTTAATTCGTTACTCTGTTCTTCATGAACTTAATATTCTAGATGTAGGCAGGAGTCTGTTAATGTGTGGAATAATAGTAGTAGATGCAGAATCATTTCGGTCTACTTGATACAGACGTGATACCTATATGCATGATCATTTCCTTGGATAACTACATGATTATTCGCTTTTCTATATATTGCTTGACAGTAATTTGTTTACCGATCATGATATTTGCCTTCATAAGAGAAGCCTCTAGTGAAACCTATGGCCCCCCGGTTCTACATTCCATTATATACTTTGAGATATATACTTTGCTGCAATTCGTTTACCTTTTACTCGTTCTCGTTTACATCTATATCTGTCAGATCTAATCCTTGCAAATAATCGTGACGGGATTGACAAACCCTTTATAGCGTTGGGTGCAAGAGTTTGATTGTTTGTGTAGGTGCAAGCATTGGTGACTTTCTTGTTCCTCCTACTGGATTGATACCTTGGTTCTCAAGAACTGAGGGAAATACTTATCTACTTCGCTGCATCACCCTTTCCTCTTCAAGTCAAAACCAACGCAAGCTCAAGAGGTAGTAGTTGTTAATTTGTTAGTTTGTTCTTTTAATCAGGCACTATTAATTTGATTTATAGATTGTTAATTTGATCATATAGGCACTTCTAATCATAGGCACTGTTGATTTGATTTATAGGCAGTGCTAATCATAGTTCAATGATAATTAATAGTGCATTATTAATAATAGTTCACTGATAAATATTAATTGTTAATACCACTATTAATTAGATTATATGCAGTGCTAATTATGAAATGTAAATTAAGAGTATTTTAATTTCTTTGCCTGTAGTTTGGATGATGAAGTTTTCTAAGTAAGAATGCACTTCCATGACAGAGACAACCTGGAGAGACCAATGTGCATTTCAGACATCGCATTTTGTAATCTGATGATGAAAAGGTGGCTGGAATGATTACATGTATTATGTGAGGAAGCCTGGTGTGGGTATTTGTGGATTGGAAGAAATTTGTGATGATGAAAAGGTGGCTGCAATGCTTGACTATATTGCTAGTATAGAGGGGAAGGTAGTGAACTTGACAGTTATTAGGGCCACTAATCCAAGACCTACAGATTTAAATTCAGGTTTCTTTAAGTGAAATAGGAGAGAAACCCATGTATAAAATCAATAACTCAGGTGTTCTCTAAAGATCACCATCAAGATGCAGTAAACAGAAGCAGCCAGAGCTACTGTAGTTCTAATCCACACAATAGAGCACAAACAACTGCATGGATTTAGAGGCTCCTATGGATGAAGGCAATGCAATAGATCAGGATGAGCTAGAGACACTCATGGAATTGAAGAGGAGAACAAAGGTTGCCAAATTTAGGAAACATAAAAAATTAGTTGAGCAGGTGCACATTGTTAGGAAAAAATAGCAATCCTTCTAACTGAAAATGGTTCTGATCTGGAGGCAGATGAGGACTTTCTTCAGAGGTTTAGTGATATGAAGAAGCGGAGAGAGGACCCACTCCTTAATTTTGAAGGACACACTAATGTGGATGAAGTGTATGAGGAAGATGAGCAGGTAGAGCAGGAAGATAAGGTTGAGGAAGAGGAGCAGGTTGAGGAAGAGGGGATTGTGGAGCAAGAGGCCCCACCAAAGAAGAAGAGATCTAGAAAAGGGCCAACCAAGAGGTCACATTCTAGCTTGGAGCAAATATTTGAGGATTTCTAGGTACCATCATCAGACGAGGAGAGAGATCCTGGTGTCTTGAAGGATGCATATAATAATGGAGATGAGGAACTACCTTTTGTTCTGTCCAATGGAAGGAAGAGACGAGCAAAGCAACCTTTGGCAAGGAACTGGTATAGTGAGGACAAAGAGAACCCAAAGGAGCAATTTTGTAGAAAACCGTGTTCCCTTAATGTGTACCAATTTAGGAGAGCACTTCAAACATTTCACATAATTTGGAATAGGAATTATGAGTTGCATAGAAACTGTAATGATAGCATCATAGTTGTGTGCACTAATGTTAAATACCCATTCTATATTGCATCTTCTGTCAGTGCAAATGAGACTACTTTTTGCATAGGAAAGGCAAATTTTGTACACACATGTCCAGCAGTAGTAGAGAACACCAAGGTAACTGGAAAATGGGTTGCACAACAGTGTGAGAGCATGATCAGAACTAACATTGGCGTCAAGTTAGATAAGCACCTTAATTTTCTTTATGTTTTCTGCATGGTGATGTACATTTCTTACAAGTTTTTGAAATGCAGCCAAACAGGTAAGAGGCTTCAACAAGCATATCATCATAAACTGCTGCATCATCATCAACAAGGAAGAGACCATCTCCATGCACCACTACTGGTGCTACTCCTCCAAGGAAAATACCCATAGTTTTTGTTACTTCAGGTACTGATCCTCCCAGGGAGACAACCATAGCTGCTGCTTCTGCACCTTCTGCTCCTCCAAGGAGGTCTCCAAG
Organism: Hordeum marinum; assembly: GCA_022496015.1. NCBI lineage: Eukaryota > Viridiplantae > Streptophyta > Magnoliopsida > Poales > Poaceae > Hordeum > Hordeum marinum. Next base: position 121,355,040 of record CM039673.1, on the reverse strand, counting down.
GAAGAATGCTACACCTGCTCCTTTTGCTCCTCCAAGGAGGTCTCCAAGGAAGAAAGCCACACATGCTGGTACAACCTCTACCTATGCTGCAAGGGGGACTTTTCTTCCTCCAAGATAGACTGGAAGGAAGAGGACTAGTACCTACAAGATGAAGGAGTACTTGTATGCTTATGGTAACTAGAAGTAGTGCATCTTTACTTGTGTTGCCTATGTTGGCAGAAACTTGTGTTTGCTTTCAAACATGTATTGGAGAGCTACTTGTGTTGGTGTACTACTTGCCTATGTTGGTAGAAACTTGTGTTGGAGTACTGCTTGTGTTGAAGCCTATGTTATCTTTAAATGTGTCGGATTTGAAAACCTCTGTTATATCTACTTGTGTTGGTTGTTAATGTTATATTTTATAGCTACTTGTGTTGAAACATGTATTGTCGTGGTTTTGTCACGACAGATGTCCGAAGACTTAGATACGAGGCCATCCCTAAGGCGGTGGACTCAAAGGGGTTGGTCGGCACGAAAGACACGGATTTACCCAGGTTTGGCCCCTCGAGAGGAGGTAAAAGCCTACGCCCTGCTTTGTGTGTATTGATTGGAGTATCGATTACAAGGGAGCGTATTCGCTTGACCAAGCTCTTGATCGATTGGTTTCTGTCTAAGCCGTCCCCGGGTCTCACCTTTATATAGGAGGTTAAGACCCTGGGTTACACAAGTCTCAAACTGACTCTTATAACGTATCTGACTCCGTCTCTAAGCTGCCTTGCCTATTCTAGCAGGCTGTCTGTAGGCGGCTCACCCGCCCGGGTCTTGTGTCTTCTTTCTGTCTCTAGGCCTCCGTCTCAGCCCATCTAGTGAACTACCTTGTGGCCCAATCTTCCTCTTCCATCCCATATCATAACGAGCCGGCAGGTATGACCCGGCCCCTCTTGGGCGGGTCTTACCACGGGGTTATATCCCCAACATTAGGCCCCAGATTGATTTGATCTTGCTCATGTCAATCTTCACTTTATCCAGCGGCGAGTCTCACATCCTTGTCACCTGATAAAGAACACATAACCCGCCGTGACGTCACCTTTAGATATGCCAAAAGATACCATGACGTATGCAGTAGATCCTCTCATTAAACGGTCGACCCAAAAATCGAGGCATCCGTCTCGGTCAATTATCATTTCACCCCTTGATTCCCGCGCGCCCTGTTTGCCCTCCCATCTCCTTAAATAGGGCCACGAGGGGAAGTTTTGTTTCCTTTCCTCCACCGCCACTGTTCCTCTTCCTCCTCCCGACACCCGCACTCTTGAGCTCCGCCGTGCCGGTGGGATCTCGTTGTCGTCAACGACCTTGGCCGCCGCATCAACCTGAATGCTCCAGATTTTTGCCCGCGTCAGCCGCATCCTTGAGGTACCCTTTTCAACCTCCATTAAATCTATGGTCCTTGACTTGAATCTTTTCGAGTTCGCCAGACCTCTATTAACATGCTTGTTCATCCAATCATCCTCGTAATGCCAACTGATAAGTACTCTTTTGGATCTCGCGATGCTATTAATCCACCACGGCTACCCATGCAAAGCCAACAATAGTTCATCCTAGATCTGCACTCTGCTCCTTTTCTTGCGCCAACTGCTTGCTCTTCCTCGGCTAATTAAATTTGATTTTTTCCTTGCCTGTAGATCTTACAGTCACGGTATAATATGTGAAACCTCTTTGTATGTCCTTAGTAATATTTGTAGCATGGAATTGATCACTTAACCCTCCATCAAATGACCGGCTCTTTCAATAAACTGTACTGACGGATTAACGTCACACTATTTAATTTCATCAATCATCTTTGTTGTCTAGTCGCTTTCTGACCCGCCGCGTCCTGCTGCTTTCACAGCCTGACCTGCCATAATGTCTTGAGCATCTGCATCCTATGATTGGGTTGGCTCTGGAATCACCGAGCAATTTTTATTTGATTTCATAGAGGAAGGCACACTACCGGCTCAGAATGTCATTCACTGGTGGGTTCCGGGGTCAGAGAAAAATCCCACCCCAAAAGAGGGGAAAATTGTTATCTTCGCCGACGATCTTATCCGTGGTTTCAGCCCGCCTGGATCAAAATTCTTCTGAGATGTCCTCCATTTCTTTAAAATGCATCCTCAAGACATTGCCCCAAATTCTGTCTCCAACCTGTGCAACTTTCAAGTCTTATGTGAGGTTTATTTGCAAGAAGAGCCATCCGTCGAGCTCTTCCATGATTTATTTTAACCGTCAAACGAAAGTGGCAGCTGGTCCAAGCTTGGAGCTCGGAGGAGTCTCCATCCAAAGACGAAGACATCTGGCTTACCCAGCCGTGCAAATGCCAAACCATCCCAAAGACTGGAACAGAACTTGGTTCTACTATAGAGACACCTCTCCAGAGGGAGAAAATCCATTGCCGAGTTATCGTCCTACCCGGCTCTACACCTCTACTGAGCTTCCAGATCGGATGTCGGCTACAACATGAGCAAAGTATGCTCTGGCTTTTGCCAAAATCAAGGCTCTTCCGACGAACGAGTTGACAGGAGTTGACTTAACCCGTTGTTGGATTTCATGGAAAATCTTACCACTAAGCCAGCGCGACCGGCTTATGTGTCAATACACAGGCGACGTGAACGAACACCTCTGCTTCAACCACACACCCCTAACAGAAGAAAACATTACCTCTGCTTTCAAAGGACTTACCCGTGAATCCCAAGAGGCTTGCCGTACAATCGGATTAAGACCCTTCTGCATCACAAATCCAGCTCCAGACGTAAGGACGACTTTCAAATTTTCTTTCTCTTTGTCTTGACTTTATATATATGGAAACCTTAAATCTTTTGGCGGCTTTGCCTACACGCCAGCTCCATCTTCTAGAAGAAAAAAATATACTCCCCCTATGAAGAAGAAGTCTTAGGCGGGTAACATCCGCGACCGTAAGCCAAAAACATCAGCTCGAAACCTACTTGAACTTGATGACTTAGAGGTAGAACTTGAGTCCCTTGGCTATCTTTTTATGCAACTTATTGACAATGACTATACATAGGAGGAGACAGAGACGAGCCACGCCAACGCCCCTGAGGTAACTTATCTTTCTTCAGAGTCAGAAATCTTACCACAAGAGAAGATATGGCGGGTCGTCCGAAAAGTTCCTTTTTCACATCCTCTCGCTTACTTAGATCCCGAATTTTCCTTGAAAAAACAAGAACACGACTCTCGGCGTCAGACCCGGAGCACCGGTTCTGGGGATCTTATGGCCAGCTTACCCAACTCCCCGACACCGCGAAAACATCCCGCTGAGGTACTTATCAGGAACCCAATATCTGTCTTATATTTCTGTAATGTTGTCTTACTATTGTGTTTTATTGACTTAATTTGTAGGAGTCACCTCCTTCTTATAGCGATTCGACTGCCTCCAAACTTCCTCCCATGAAGATCAACCCAGAGTTTGCTTTCACCCTGTCGTGTGTACATTACCTGTATTACCTTTGTACTGTGTGCTGACTCTTTGCACCTTCAGGGCGCAAGCCAAACAATGGAAAACAGGCGGGTCTACCGTCTCTCCTACCACTCAACAGTCGGATCCTGCTGAGCCATCTCTTTCCCCTCATCTTGAACCTTTTGACACTAACAAGGAAGCGCTTGAGCGCTCTTCCCCGCTCTAAGATTGGCGGGTCATCATATGTCGGCTTCCAATAGTCCAGCGGCTGACCCTAAGCCGCCCAATCCTACCACCGAAGACTCGTCTCTCCCCGATGTTACCATCACCGGGATGGGCTATCAATCCCCGACACATCATACATTGGCAAGACATTCCAGCAAGATTGACACTTGCTATCCAGAGAAGCTTAGCTTCGAGTTCCCCGTCTTGGAGAAGATGACCTGCAGGCCGGTTATTTGAACCGCCTTTCTGCCAGTCGCAAGATAGAGACAAAACTTGTTGGTTTGATGAAGAAAAAATATGAGGTATCTTTCATCTTCTGCATTTCTCTTATACCCATACATAGCCCCCAAGAATCGGTTTAATATTGCAAATAATGGACCGGGTCTTCCAAACCTTTGACATGATGTGTAGAACTTAACCTGTAACCCCCAAGTAATGGGTTAAATTGCATATAAGCCAGTACTTTATATTCAATCATAGATCCAAGTGTAGCCCCCAAGTCCGGAGTATTATGATAATGATGAGCTAGATCTTTCATATTTGAGAAGTTCGCTGGGTGTAGCCCCCAAGTCCGGAGCATTATGATAATGACGAGCTGGATCTTTCATATTTGAGAAGTTCGTCGGGTGTAGCCCCCAAGTCCGGACATGATGATAATGATGAGCCGGAATTTCACCTTTGACTTGGAGCAAAAACATAGACATTAGCCCCCAAGTGCCAAGTGCATTGCTTGCAATCTGCTTCAGACTTATATCAAAAAATAACTCCACCCTCGCGACTTTATCTTTATAATCTTTCACTTGTGTAATATAGGAGGCGCTAGACGCAGCCGAGTCTGAACGTGTTGGCTGAAGGGAAAACTTGACCACGCAACAAAATGCCCGAGCCGCCGTAGAAGAGAAATTACGGGTGGCTGTCAAACAACTTGAGAAACTCCAAGTCGAATTCACCGCATATAAAAGGACTGCTAAATCTGAGATGCTTTGTCCAAGCGTGCCATTGATACTGAGGAACAACTAAAACTTGCATCAGCAGAGTTGAAGACTCTCAAAGACCACATATCCAAAATGACTGCCGCTAACTTTGGTAAGCACGTACGGCTTTAAAAAAATTCCTGATGAAGAAAGACCAGCAAGGCGGCTTATAACTTTGACCTTTTTCTTGTAGGCAAGAGGAGACTCCAGCTATCCTCTGATAGTCTGATGAAATTGAAGGCAGTGTATATACTGAGCAACTCTATAGTGGAGCCCCCAGTACCATTAAGGCCATGATGACAGCCGAGTATGTCCCCAAATTTATGAAGGGTGTCATAGAAACCTTATCAACTTTGCCCAAGCAAGTGGATGAAATAAGGCGATCAGGTGCCAGGAGAGGGGCCATAGCTGCGTTGAGCCGGTCCCTGGCATTTGCTCCTGAGTTAACCGTTGAAGAAACGATGAACGGCTTCCCCTCCAAGAAGGATGACGGTTCAGATTTTAATGAAGGGATTACGCCAAATGCATTAAGGCCTCCAGGAGGCTTGCCTCCATACTGGTTGATAAGAGGGATCCGACTCCTTATCAGGCAGCTTACGATGAGAACAACCAACGGCTATGCTGCCCAACCTTTCAAGCCAGGGATTTAATCCCTGCATGTCATAAGCCGCTCTTCACCCCTGATGTTGATCCGTCTCCGTTTTTCGATGATGCTAAATTCGAAGCCTTATTAAACTGCAACTGGCATGTGGATAATCTTCAGATTGAAGAGCCCGAAGATCCGGCGCAAGATGAGCCGCCAACGAGTTAAAGTTTTTTGTTGTTCTCATTTGAATGTAACCTGGCTAGCTGAACCGCCAAGATGAATATGTGTATGCAAAACTTTAAGTCCTTCGTCTTTTGAGCTCCTGGAGAGCTTTGTAATATACCTTGCAATCTTCTTATGATGTCTTAACAACAACTCATCTTTTAGAGATAAAGCCTGAAAAAAACAAAACATAAAATATCCTGCGATGTTTGTATGGGCGGCTTGAAAAAGCATAACCTGGAGATGTTTAATATCTGCACAGCCTTGCTTCTTTCATAATCTTGCTCTGACTCGGCTTATGGTATGTATGCAATGTATGATGCAATTTATGATGCAATGTGTGATCTTCTTGCTTTCCCTTTTTTGTTTTTCAAAAACTCATTGCCTGCCCTTTTGGGGGGAACTGTTACTTTGAACTGTCTAATAGTGCAGGGTCTCTAATGAGAGTGACCGTCAATCTTGAGCGGCTCAGGGTATCTAAGCGAGAATAACTGTTAAGGGCGCAACAGAGCAGAATTTGCAGCGGGGTGAGTGCCGCAGGCTCATAAGCTACTTCTCACGTCACATAAATCCGTCGTTTGAACCTTAAATAGTGTCACTTGCTTAAGAGTACGACGGGCCACATGGCGGAGAGTACGTAGCAGATGAGAGAGTTTCCCTTGCCGCTATATGAGGCCCTCCTAGGGGGTGAGTTGACAACTCGCTGCACCCCTGGCAGAGCGGCAGCTGCATACAGGCAGGTATAACTCAGCCTTGCGGATCAAAAAAGGGGTAAGTTCACAACTCGCTGCACCCCTTTTGACCTTGTTAACAGAGTCAACGTTTTGGGTCCGCGACCCGCCTCACGATGGCTGAAGAGCCGATCGAGAGGGTTGAATCTTAACCCAGAGGGTTGAAAGCCCCCAATCGACCTTGTTGACGGAGTCAATATTTTGGGTCCATGACCCGCCTTACAGTGGTTGAAGAGCTGATCGAGAGGGTTGAAGCTTAACCCAGAAAGTTGAAAGCCCCCAAACGACCTTGTTGACGGAGTCAACCTTTACACCATCTTGCACGCTGCCATTGCATGGACCGCCAACTTGTAAGTCGTCATCTTGCAAGCCGCCGCACAATGCTGCTGTTTTGGCTGAAGAGCCGATCGAAAGGGTGAGCGAGCTAAACCCTGTGGGTTTTAAGCCCCCAAGCGCCCATGTAGAAGTGTTCATCTTTTGCACAAATTCAAGTATAGTAAGGCCGCAGATGAGCGATGTTCCACGGCCGGTGAGTCTCTTGACTGGAGGTACGGGACTCGTTCCATACGTCAATGAGATAGTATGACCCATTGTTCAGATTTCCGCTAACTACGAAAGGTCCTTCCCATGGGGGAGATAACTTGTGCACATCTGTCTGATCTTGAATCGAACGTAACACCAAGTCGCCTTCTTGGAACGTCCGGGTCTTGATTCTGCGGCTATGGTAGCGACGCATGTCCTGTTGATAAATTGCCGACCGAGCTGCTGCATGATCACATGCTTATCTAGAGCATCCAACGCATCCTGACGCGTCGTATCATTGTCAGTTTCCACATAAGCTACCACCCGCGGCGAATCATGACGTATGTCGCTTGGTAACACAGCCGCCGCACCGTAAGCCATAAAAAATGGCGTGTAACCCGTCGACCTGTTAGGCGTAGTATTGATGCTCCAGAGGATGGAAGGTAGCTCCTCAACCCAACAACCCAACGTTCTCTGTAAAGGAACCATAAGCCAGGGCTTGATACCTCTCAGGACTTCCTGATTGGCCTGCTCTGCCTAACCGTTGGATTGTGGATGACCAACAGCCGAAACATCAAGCCGGATGTGATCGCTTTCGCAGAACACCTTCATAGTCCCCTTTGATAAATTTGTGTCGTTATCTGTGATGATGCTACGAGGGTATCGAAATTGGTAGATCAACTTTCTAACAAATTGAACCGCCGTGGCGGCATCACATTTACTAACCGACTGAGCCTCCACCCACTTGGTGAACTTGTCCACTGCCACCAAGAGGTGGGTCTTCTTATCCTTGGACCGTTTGAAAGGTCCAACCATATCAAGCCCCCATACTGTAAATGGCCAAGTGATCGGTATCATCCGTAACTCCTGAGCCGGCACATGAGCACGTCTTCCGAACTTCTGACACCCATTGCACTTAGCGACCAGATCCTCCTCGTCCTTATGAGCCGTCAGCCAGAAGAAACCATGTCGGAAAGCCTTAACCACCAAAGACTTTGACCCGACATGATGTTCGTAATCACCAGCATGTATTTTGTACAGAATTTCCCTGCCTTCCTCCAGAGAAACACAATGCTGGAATACGTCGGTAACGCTGCACTTGTGTAGCTCACCGTTAATGATGGTCATGGATTTAGAATGCCTCATGATTTTCTGTGCCAGAGTCTCATCGTCAGGTAACTCACCCCGGGTCAGGTATGCCAGGTATGACATCGTCAAGTCCGGAATAGCATGTAAAGCTGCCACTAGCTGCCCCTCCGGGTCAGGTATGGCCAGATCCTCCTCTGAAGGCAGCTTAACAAACAAGTGATAAATTACATCTAAGAAAACTTTAGGCGGCCCCGGCTTACACTGAGAGCCCAGTCTTGACAATGCATCAGCCACATTGTTCTTGCAACGATCAATATGATCTACCTGATAACCCTTGAAATGGCCAGCGATGATATCCACCTCGTGTCGATAAGCCGCCATGCGTGGGTCCTTGGAGTCCCACGTGCCTGAAACTTGCTGCGCCACAAGATCTGAGTCACCAAGGCATCTAACCCCGCTCAGATTCATCTCCTTTGCCAAATGAAGTCCATGAAGCAAAGCCTCGTACTCAGCTGCATTGTTTGTGCAAGGAAACATCAGCCTTAGTACGTAACAGAACTTATCACCTTTGGGGGAAGTTAAGAAAACTCTAGCCCCCGATCCCTCCAACTGTCTGGACCCATCAAAGTGAATTGTCCAATACATATTGTCTGGCCTTTCCTCTGGTGACTGACACTCCGTCCAATCATTTATGAAATCCACCAATGCCTGACACTTCACGGCCGTGTGAGGTACTTACTTCAAATTGAGAGGCCCAAGCTCCAGCGCCCACTTAGCAATTCTGCCAATGGCTTCCCGGTTCTAAATTATATCCCCCAGCGGAGCAAAGCTAACCACAATGATTTGGTGTCCAAGGAAATAATGCTTCCACTTGCGATTTTCCATGAACACCTCGTATATTAGTTTCTACCAATGTGGGTATCTTTGCTTGGACTCTATAAGAACCTCACTGACATAGTAGAGCGGCCTCTGGACCGGGTACTCCTTCCCTGCTTCCTTGCATTCTATTACGATCGCAGCACTAACCGCCGTGTTATTAGCCGCCACATAAAGGAGCAAGGGTTCTTTCTCTGCTAGAGCAGCCAAGATCGGTGGCTCAACCAACTGCTTTTTGAGCGCTTCCAGAGCTTCATCGGCAACCTTACTCCAGACAAAGTCATCTGTCTTTTTCATCATCTGCTGCAGAGGAATAGCCTTCTCCCCCAAGTAGCTGATGAAGTGTCTTAAAGCAACAATATGACCCGCCAAGCGCTGCACATCATTGACGCTTGCCGATTTAGCTAGTGACGTGATGGACTTAATTTTTTCTGGGTTGGCTTCGATTCCTCGCTCTGAAACCAAGAATCCAAGAAGTTTACCTGCGGGAACTCCAAAAACACATTTAGTCGGGTTAAGCATCATCTTATAGACCCGTAAGTTATCAAATGTTTCCTTCAGGTCGTCCAGCAACGTCTCCTTCTTCCTTGACTTAATCACAATATCATCCACGTAAGCATGAACATTGCGCCCAATCTGACCGTGAAGGCAATTCTATACACAACATTGATAAGTCGCATGTGCACTCTTGAGCCCAAACGGCATAGACACATAGCAGAAAGCCCCAAAAGGTGTTATAAACGATGTCTTCTCTTGGTCTTTGATTGCCATCTTGATCTGATGATAACGTGAATAGGCGTCCAGGAAGCATAAACTGTCACAGCCCGCCGTTGCATCAATAATCTGGTCGATATGAGGGAAAGCAAATGGGTCAATTGGACATGTCTTGTTAAGATCCGTGTAATCTATACACATATGCCACGTGCCGTTCTTCTTGAGCACTTGCACGAGATTGGCTAACCACTCCGGGTGAAATACTTCCACGATGAACCCTGCCGCCAAGAGCCGGGCTACCTCTTCTCCAATAGTTTTATGCCGCTCCTCATTGAAACGGTGGAGGAATTGCTTAATCGGTTTAAATTTAGGATCCACATTAAGGTGGTGCTCAGCGAATTCTCTCGATACACCCGGCATGTCAGATGGCTTCCATGCGAAGATGTCCCGATTCTCATGGATGAATTCGATGAGCACGCTTTCCTATGCGGGGTCCATGTTAGCCCCGATAGTGAACTGTTTGGATGAGTCGCCCGGAGTAAAATCCACCAGCTTCATGTCATCTGCTCAAACTTCAAGGGTGGCTCAGACTCTATACTCGGTTTCTTCAACGGATTCATATCCGCTGGGTCAACGTTCTCCTTGTAGAACTTAAGCTGTGTCGCTGTGCAACTTGACTCTGCATAAGCCACGTCTCCTTCCTCGCATTCAATGGACACTTTTTGATCCCCATGGACCGTTATCATTCCATTGAGGTTCGGCATCTTAAGATGCAGATAGACATAACAAGGCTTGGCCATAAAGTTTGTAAAAGCCGCCCGGCCAAACAGAGCATGATACGGGCTCTTAATTTTTACCACTTCGAACCACAAAGTCTCCACCCTGTAGTTGTACTCATCTCCAAACGCCACTTCCAAGGCAATCTTCCCTACTGGGTAGGCCGACTTGCCTGGCACCACCCCATGAAAAATGGTCGATGACGGTTTAAGAGCCTTGTTAGTTAACTCCATCCGCTGGATGGTGTCGTAGTATAGGATATTGATACTGCTACCACCATCCATGAGCACCTTTGTGAACTTGTATCCTCCAACCTGAGGAGTGACCACCAGAGCTAGATGACCCAGATTGTCAACCTGTGGCGGGTGATCCTCCCGGATCCACGTAATCGGGTACTCCGACCACTTTAAGTATCGCGGGAGAGATAGCGTGGACGCATTAACCACCCACTTGGGCAGCTTCTGACCCCGCTTGTCAAGGCTTGTAGTGAAAACATGATACTGTCCCCCGCTAAGTTGTTTTGGGTTGCTCTGATATACTAATTGATTATTCTGTTGCTGACCACCATTACCTTGTTGCTGATGATGACCTCCCTGATTTCCTTGACCCTGGTAACCTGAACCTGATCCGCCAGCACCGAAACCTGCTCCTGAGCCGCCTTGCCCTGAATCGCCCGACGGGCCGTTACCATTATTATGGTTTTGACAAAGGATGTGCTCCCGGAACTGACGCATAATGCTGCACTCCTTCCAAGTGTGGGTGGCCTCCCTATCCGGCCGGCTATGCGCCGGGTAAGGTCTGTTCAGTGCCTCTTCCAAGTTGTAAGGCACAGGTGCCTTATTTTTGTTGAATGGCGGCCTAAAATTTCCGTTGCCCCTAGGACGACCATTCCCAGAGTTGGTGCTCGCCATCAACTATGACCCGCCATCCGGGTTCTTCCGCTTGCCTTGGCTGCTATTCCCAGCACCACCCTACTAGTTCTTACCGTTGTCGCCCTTCTTACCCTAAGCTGACTTCTCATCGTCGGCGCTTGGGTCTTTGGTAGTGTCTAAATCCGCATATTTGGTGAGAGCCATCATGAGCTCACCCATATCCTGAGAAGAATGCTTCAACCACCCGAGCTTCTAATTTAGGGGTACAAAGTGACAATTCCTTTCTAAAATCAGAATCGCTTGGGATGCCGTAATATTCTCAGACAAGTGGATCACCGTCGAGACCCGCCGGACCCAATGATGGGCCGATTCACTTTCTTGCTGTACACAATGATCCAGATCCACGATCGTCATAGGTTGCTTGCTGGTTCCCCTGAAATTCTTGATGAAGCGCGCTTTCAACTCGGGCCAAGACATGATGGTGTTGGGTGGCAACCCCTTTAACCAAGTGCGGGCCGACCCTTCCAACATCATGACAAAGTATTTCGCACAAACCGCCTCATTGACATCCAACATCTCCATAGCAAGCTCATAGTTTTTGACCCAGGCCTCTGGGGGCAGATCCGCCGTGTAATTAGGCAACTTCCGCAGTCCCTTAAAGTCCTTGGGCAAATGTGCATTCCTTAGATCCGCCGTGAGACACTTCACACCAATTCCCCTAGAAGAAGCGCTGACGGGGGTTGCTAGTGCCGGCTCAGGGATCTCCGGGTAATCCATCACTAGTGTTGATCCTCGGTGAGCCCGACCCCTATCCATAGGCCCCTGAATATCCTTCTTAGGCGTGTTATCATTGGGAGGGTTCTGCCTCTGCTCACTGCTAGAAACTGTTGGCGACTCAATGCGCCGGCTGTAACTACGGCTGTGAACCGACATGGAGTGCACCCGCCTCCGGCTATGCGTGTACCTTTCTTACTGAGCCATTGCTGTCTGCAACAAGTTGATTGCATTCCTTACCTCTTCAGTAAACGGCGCCCCTTCAGCCAAAGGGAGGGCATCTAGCCTGGCAGCCGTTGCTATCATGTTTTCCACCGGGTTGGAATAATGGCCAGGTGGTGTCACAACGTGCCGCGACAAAGGTGTGTTCCTCCGCGGCGGGTCTAGTTGCCGCGGTGCCTCTGCCACCCTAGTCACCATCGGCGGCATACTTGGCCCGGCCCCAGGAGTATTGAAAAGATTCTGAGGTTGGATAGGTAGTCTGACTGGAGTCCTTCTACGCTGAACCGCATCCGATGCCCGCTGATCCAGATCAAAACGGGGAGCCTCTGCCCTCAAGCGCTCCCACTCAACATTCATTGGAACTTGCAATGCATTGATATCCTCCTAGGCCTGAGCCATCTGTCCCTTTATCCGGTTAATCTCGGCATTGCGCTCCGCCTAATTCTCGGCTGTCACTTCTGTGGCCATCAGAGTTGCTAGCTCCTTCACGAGCTCTAGTAAAACTTGAGCCGACATCTTAGGAGGCTCCAAATCGGGTGGGGCCGCCCCTGCCGCTGCTCCGGAAGTCGCTCCATTAGAATCTAGCGTTGGTCTTGCCATGAATACGTCGGCTCGACTCGGCGAGTCATAGGGCTCCGGAATACTATCACCATCGGCATAGCCCCCTAGCCCGCCATCATGAAGTTGATATATTGATTCCGCATCCTTGCTGGAAGATCCCTAATATGAGAAAACCAAGGTCTCTCCCGACACGGAATCCCCCCTGTCCCGCGTAAAGCCGACGAAAACACTCTTCCACCCGGGTTGAACACGGGCGGGTGTCGTGCGCCGGGCCGGCTTGACGAGGCCGGTGCAGATGTCCGGCCCGGGTGTATATCCGTCAAGCTTGCCGATGAACATGTGCATCTTGCCAATGGGAACCCGATACCCGTACTCGATTGAGCCGGTTTCAGGCCCCCATCCTAAATCGTCGATGTAGAGCTTGTTGTGGCGACTCTTCGTCATCAAGCCGATGGCGTATCCTTCAATCCCTGGGAGAGAGCCCTTTGATAACTCAACACTACCGCACGCTAGCCCCACTATGGGCGCCAACTGTCGTGGTTTTGACACGGCAGATGCCCGAAGACTTAGGTTCGAGGCCATCGCTAAGGCGGTGGACTCAAAGGGGTTGGTCGGGACAAAATACATGAATTTACCCAGGTTCAGCCCCTTGAGAGGAGGTAAAAGCCTACATCCTACTTTGTGTGTATTGATTGGAATATTGATTACAAGGGAGCGTATACGCTTGACCTAGCTCTTGATCGATTGGTTTCTGTCTAAGCCGTCCCCGGGTGTCAGCTTTATATAGATGGTCAAGACCCTAGGTTAGACAAGTCTCAAACCGACTTTTATAACGTATCTGACTCCATCTCTAAGCCGCCTTACCTATTCTAGCAGGCTGTCTCCGGGCGGCTCACTCGCTCGGGTCTTGTGTCTTCTTTCCGTCTCTGGGCCTCCATCTTAGCCCATCTGGTGAACCGCCGTGCGGCCCAATCTTCCTCTTCCAGCCCATATGATATCGAGCCGCCAGGTATGACCCGGCCCCTCCTGGGCGGGTCTTACCACGGGGTTATATCCCCCAACAACTTGCCTATGTTGGCAGAAACTTGTGTTGGAGTACGGCTTGTGTTGAAGCCTATGCTATCTTTAAATGTGTTGGATTTGAAAACCTCTGTTATATCTACTTGTGTTGTCTGTGAATGTTATCTTTTATAGCTACTTGTATTGAAACATGTATTGGCTATGAATGTTATCTATTTTATCTACTTGCAGAGCTAATAGAATCTAGGGTCTCTCGGCATCGACGAAACCACCCTAATAGAATCTAGGGTCTCTCGGCGTTGATGAAACCACCCTAATAGAATCTAGGTTCTCTCGGCGTCATCAAAACCACCCTAATAGAATCTAGGGTCTCTCTGCATCGACGAAACCACCCTAATAGAATCTAGGGTCTCTCGGCATCGACGAAACCACCCTAATAGAATCTAGGGTCACATTCAACATAACATCACATTCAACATAACATCACATTCACATAACAACACATTCAACATAAGTAGCATATTAGTAGATCCATACATACTGCTAGATCCATTACAATGCCATGACTAATAAGTGCTAAATAAGTAGATTACAAAGCCATAATAAGTACCCATGCTCCCATAACCATAGTGCAGCAATGTTGAACCACACTATACAAAAGGCAAGCAATGCCTAATGCTACTTCACAGTAGCTCATTCATCCAAGATGGCCTTTATGCCATCCAAAGTCACCTCCTTCTTTTTGGTAGCCATTTCAAGCTCAGTAATGGTGGCCTTCATCTTCTTCTTCTCTTCACTTAGCTTCACCATCATGTTCCTAATGACACTGGCTTGAGATTCTGTCAGGTTCTTCAACATGTCATACTTCTCCTATAGCTTGCTTTGATCAGGTATCTTTTCCATATAAGCCCTCTCCTGAACCTGTTGATGGGCATCCAAAAGTGCATTAACATCTTCTACCAACCTATCATAAGTGGCCCGCAGTTTGATCTTCTCTTGTGTCAGATTGTGAATAGCAAATGAGCTCATCAGTTTGTCCTCAATCTTGTTTATCTTGCACTCTTCATACATCTCCCATAACTTGGCCAATGCATTCTCCAGTGTAGCTGGCCAAGCTTGATCAATCCATTCAACAAGTCCATAGTTCTTACCCTCCTGTAATTTAGAGTGTTAAACAACCAAATAGGAACAAACATTAGATAAACTAGATAGGCAACATAATTAACAACACCAGTATCTACAATTAGGCACATGCTCACTTATAAACGAAGATCTCACTTATCCACACTATCATCAAAATTACAAAACAAAGGAACATGGCAGAAACCTATGCACATGCCACCATATAAACAATAACCAGATCTGCTAACTACAAATTGAATGGATTCAAGCAACAACATCACTTCAACAATGACTTCACTTAAACAATGATAGCAGTAAACAACCTATTTAAACAACTAAACTAATCAAGCCAGATCCGCCTCCTACAAAAAAACAAATCTAAAAAATGACTAAATAATTAAGACATAGCAGAGCATCAGTAGCATACCTTCTCAGCACAAGCAAGGAATCTCCTTCCACTGTGAATACCTTCTAATGCAACATGTCTCTCTGCCGGCTTCCCATGTTCATGGCACAAAACAAACATGTCAGTTTTAGGGCCCTCGAAATCAGGGTCCTCCGTGGTAGCAGGGATCTACGCGTGCATAGGAGGGAAATTTTTTGGAGGGTTATTCAGATCAATCTCAATAGAAAAACCCCAAATACAAACCCTAACCCTAGCCCTAACCCTAGCAATTGACTTTGACGATGTCGTCGTATGAATCTAAGTCATACTGGAAAGATTCCTCGCTGCTATCCTCACTCTAGGACACCATGGCGACACCGGCCGGAGATGTGGGAGGGGGCGGCGATAGAACACGAGTCAGAGAGGGAGTCAAGCGAGAGCGAGAGGGAGTGAGTGCTGGCGGGTGGGCCTGTAATGATTTAGGTGGGTCTTGGCTTCCGGGTCGAAGTGGCACGGGCAACGGCGGCTAATGCCACCTAATGGCTCGGGCGTGTGAACAGTGCGGCCACGTTGACATAAGTGGGACCCACGTGTCATAATCTGGATTAAAACGACCCAATCGGGCGACTAGTGTTTTTTGCAAAAGAATTATCACAAAGTTAGTGGTTTTGGGCACAAACTCGTAGAAGTGTGGTTCCTACAATACAGTGCTTAAGTGTCGATGTTGTTTGCAATTCACTCCTGAATCTCCTCGCAATCTGTCTCAACTAGCACTCTTTGCCATCCCATGTCACGTGCTAGAATGAGCGCATCCCGGGAAGAGAGTAACTCAATCGATAGGGGATTAGTGACCCCGTGATACTGCATGCATGTTGCTTGCAAGAAAGCCCTAGTTCATCTCGAGGAATGATCCCAGGGTCCTAGCGCCCCCTGCCACGCTCAGAATCGGTGGCTCCGCCAGTATTGAACTTGATCCAACATGCATCTAGGTGTTGCCACTTTGGGTTTTAATAGAAAAGTTCCAAACGTGATGCTGATAATGGAAAGGGCGCAACTATCTGCTAGTCAACAGGCCGCCTCACGTCATCCGATTCAGTTCGTAACATCCATCGGATCAATGGTTCCGGAATAGAATAAGTCGACGCATGTAGGGTCATTCCCCGTCCCAGCATAGCTTAGCTCTGGCAAGGTTGTTTCCCTCACAAATCGCCGCCTGCAACGTTCACAGCCGCTGAAGTCCTCTTTACCGGACTGGTAGTTATCACTCTCACTATGTATCCATCCTTGTAGCATCTCCACCCATGTACGCAGGTAAAATGACCAACCTTTTTTCCGGGTGAACTTTGTACTACTCAAGTGGTCAAGCCATGGTTCGTGTTATGAAGATCAATAACCTCTGACAAGCCAGAGTTAAGCGAAACAACGGTTCTACTCTCAGTTCTAGCAAACTTTGCCAAATAATCAGTAACATTATTTTGGCTACGATGAACATGAGTAAAAAATAGTTGTACGGAGATTGCTAAGAAGCTTGTTTCCTCCACCAGTGAGGTAAAGACTGATCTAACAATGGCCACATGCCAACATCATTTATCATCCTCATAGCTTGCAAAGAGTCCATCTCCACATGTATAGGCAGCTTCGTTCTTTGTATTGTGATATGTCCATTTTGCATCATGCTTTTATATTGATATTTATTGCATTATGGGTTGTTATTACACATTATGGTACAATCCTTAGGGCTTTTCCCTCTTATTTTACAAGGTTTACATGAAGAGGGAGAATGCCGACAGCTGGAATTCTGGACTAGGAAAGGAGAAAATCTGAGATACCTATTCTGCACAACTCCAAAAGTCCTGAAGATTTATGGAGAATTATTTTGGAATATATAAAATATACTGGGCGAAACAGATACCATAGGGGGGCCACCAAGAGGTGACAAGTCTGCCAGGCGCGGCCACCCCCTAGCTACGTCTAGCAGGCTTGTGGCCCACCTAGCTGGCCCCTGACGCCCATCTTCTCCTATATTTTTGGTTTTGACCTGGGAAAAAAAATTCAAGAGAGGGCTTTCAGGACGAAGCGCCGCCGTCTCGAGGTAGAACTTGGGCAGAACTAATCTAGAGCTCCGGCAAGGCTGTTCTGCCGGGGAAACTTCCCTCATAGAGGGTAAATCGAAGCCATCGTCATCACCAATGATCCTCTCATCAAGAGGGTGTCAATCTGCATCAACATCTTCACCAGCACCATCTCATCTCCAAACCCTAGTTCATCTCTTGTGTCCGATCTTTGTCTCATACCTCAGATTGGTACCCATGGGTTGCTAGTAGTGTTGATTACTCCTTATAGTTGATGCTAGTTGGTTTACTTGGTGGAAGATCATATGTTCAGATCCTTTATGGTAATTAATTCTCCTCTGATTATGAACATGAACATGTTTTGTGAGTAGTTAGGTTTGTTCCTTAGGACATGGGAATAGACTTGTTATAAGTAGTCATGTGAATTTGGTATTCGTTTGATATTTTGATGAGATGTATGTTGTCTCTCCTCTAGTGGTGTTATGTGAACGTTGACTACATAACACTTCACCATTATTTGGGCCTAGGGGAAGACATTGGGAAGTAATAAGTATATGATGGGTTGCTAGAGTGATAGAAGATTAAACCCTAGCTTATGTGTTGCTCTGTAAGGGGCTGATTTGGATCCATATGTTTCATGCTATGGTTAGGTTTACCTTAATTCTTCTTTCGTAGTTGTGGATGCTTGCGATAGGGGTTAATCATAAGTGGGAGGTTTGTCCAAGTAAGGGCAGCACCCAAGCACCGGTTCACCCACATATAAAATTATCAAAGTAACGAACGTGAATAAAATGAGCATGATGAAAACTAGCTTGACAGAAATTCCCATGTGTCCTCGGGAGTGCTTTGCTTTATATATACTTTGTCCAGGCCCATACTTTGCTACAAAAAGGATTGGGATACCTTGCTTCACCTTTGCTACACTCGTTACTTGTTACTTGTTACGAATTATCTTATCACAAAACTATTTGTTACCGATAATTTCAGTGCTTGCAGAGAATACCTTACTGGAAACCGCTTGTCATTTCCTTCTGCTCCTCGTTGGGTTCAACACTCTTACTTATCTAAAGGACTACGATAGATCCCCTATACTTGTGGGTCATCAAGACTCTTTTCAGGCGCCGTTGCCGAGGAGTTAAGCTCCTTTGGTAAGTGGAATCTGGTAAAGAAAAATTTATATAGTGTGCTGAAATTTACTGTCACTTGTCACTATGGAATGTAATCCTTTAGGGGATTGTTCGGGGTATCTTCACCTCGACCGGAAACACAAAGAGTTGTCCCTCAACCTAATGAACCTGTTGAAAATATCTATTATGAAATTCCTTCGGGTATGATAGAGAAACTGCTGGCTAATCCTTATGCAGGAGATGGAACACTACATCCTCATTTACATCAAATCTATGTGGATGAAGTTTCTGGATTATTTAAGCTTGCATGTCTACCCGAGGATCACGTTAAGAAGAAGGTCTTTCATTTTTCTTTGAAGGAGAAGGCATTGACATGGTATAGGCTATGTGATGATATTGGATCATGGAGCTACAACCGATTGAAAATGGAATTTCTTCAGATGTTCTACCCAATGAATCTAGTTCATCGTGATCAGAATTATATTATAACTTTTGGCCTCGTGAAGGAGAAAGAATTGCTCAAGCTTGGGGCAGGCTTAAGTCAATGTTATACCCATGCCCCAATCATGAGCTCTCGAGAGAAATTATTACTCAAAATTTTTATGCTCGGCTTTCTCGTAATGATCAATCCATGATCGATACTTCTTGTGTTGGTTCCTATATGAAGAAAGATATTGATTTCAAATGGGATTTATTGGAAAGAATTAAATGCAACTCTGAATATTGGGAACTCGACGAAGGTAAGGAGTTAGGTATGAACCTTAAGTTTGACTGTGTTAAATCTTTCGTCGACACCAATGCTTTTCGTGAATTTAGCACTAAATTTGGACTTGACACTGAGATAGTAGCTTCCTTTTCTGAATATTTTGCTTCTCATTTTGATCTGCCTATGGAGAAGTGGTTTAAATATCGTCCTCCCATTGAAGCGAAAGTAGTTGAACCTATTAAAGTTGAAGAGAACACTATTACTTATAATGTTGATCCTGTTATTCCTGCTGCTTACATTGAAAGACCACCTTTCCCTTTTAGAATAAAGGAACATGCTAAATCTTCAACTGTGGGTCATAAGAGCTGTGCTAGAACACCTACACCCCCTGAGCAAATTAAAGTTGAACCTAGTATTGCTATGGTTAATGATCTCTTGGTTAATAATATTGATGGGCATGTTATTCAATTTTGTGATGAAGCAGCTAGAATTGCAAAACCTGATGCTAAAGATAAACATAGACCCATTGTTGGCACACCTGTTCTCTCTGTTAAAATAGGAGATCATTGTTATCATGGCTTATGTGATATGGGTGCTAGTGTGAGTGCAATTCTATTTACCTTATATAAAGAGATTATGAATGATATTGCACCAGCTGAGTTAGAGGAAATTGATGTTACAATTAAACTTCCTAATAAAGATACTATATCACCAATTGTGATCATTAGAGATGTTGAAGTCTTGTGCGGGAAAACAAAATATCCTACTAATTCTCTTGTTCTTGGTTCCCCACAAGATAATTTTTGTCCCATTATATTTGGTAGACCCCTCTTGAATATCGTTAATGCCAGGATAGATTGTGAGAAGGAAATGGTTACCATAAGTTTTGGGGACACTTCTCATGAGTTTAATTTCTCTAAATTTCGTAGACAACCTCATGATAAAGAATTGCCTAGTAAGGATGAAATTATTGGTCTGGCTTCTATTGTTGTTCCTCCTCCTGATCCTTTAGAGCAGTATTTGCTAGACCCTGAAAATGACATGCATATGAATGAAAGGAATGAAATAGATAAGATTTTCTTTGATCAGCATCATATTCTGAAACACAACTTGCCTGTTGAAATACTTGGGGATCCTCCTCCACCCAAAGGTGATCCCGTGTTTGAGCTTAAACAATTACCAGATACTCTAAAATATGCTTATCTAGATCAGAAGAAGATATATCTTGTCATTATTAGTGCTAACCTTTCAGAGCATGAAGAACAAAGATTATTCAAAACTTTGAAGAAGCACCGTGCCGCTATTGGATATTCTCTTGATGCACTTAAGGGCATTAGTCCCACTCTATGTCCGCAAAAAATTAAAATAGAGCCTGATGACCAGTTGTTGATCACCAACGACGGTTGAATCCTAAAATGAAGGAAGTGGTAAGAAGTGAAATATAAAACTTTGGGAGGTAGGTATCATTTACCCTATTGCTGATAGTAGATGGGTGAGTCCCGTTCATTATGTCCCTAAGAAAGGAGGTATTACCGTAGTTCCTAATGATAAAAATGAATTAACCCCGCAGAGAATTGTTAAAGGATATAGAATGGTAATTGATTTTTGGAAATTGAATAAAGCTACTAGGAAGGATCATTAACCTCAACCTTTTATTGATCAAATGCTAGAAAGATTATCCAAGCACACACTTTTTTACTTTCTAGATGAATATTCTAGTTTCTCTCAAATACACGTGTCGAAAGAGGACCAAGAGAAGACCACCTTTACATGACCTATTGGTACCTTTGCTTATAGACGTATGCATTTTGGTATACACAATTCACATGCTACCTTTCAAAGATGTATGACCACTATATTCTCTGATTTTTGTGAAAGGATTGTTGAGGTTTTCATGGATGATTTTTCTGTTGACGGAACTTATTTTGATGATTGTTTGAGCAATCTTGATTGAGTTTTGTAGAGATGTGAAGAAACTAATCTTTTCTTGAATTTGGAGAAGTGCCACTTTATGGTGAATGAAGGCATTGTCTTGGGACATAAAATTTCCGAAAGAGGTATTGAAGTTGACAAGGCTAAAGTTGATGCTATAGAAAAGCTGACGTGTCCTATGGATATCAGAGGTATAAGAAGTTTCCTTGGTCATGCCAATTTCTATAAGAGATTTATTAAAGATTTCTCTAAGATCTCTAGGCCTCTCACTAATCTTTTGCAAAAAGATGTTCCATTCGTTTTTGTTGATGATTGTGTAGAAGCTTTCGAAATTCTTAAGAATGCTTTGATTTCTGCACCTGTTGTTCAACTACCTAGTTGGAACCCGCCCTTTAAAATTATGTGTGATGCTAGTGATTATGCCGTTGGTGTTGTCCTAGAACAAAGAGTTGATAAGAAATTAAATGTTACTCATTATGCTAGCAAAACTCTAGACAGTGCTCAAAGAAACTATGCTAACACTTAAAAAAGAATTTTTAGCGGTTGTGTTCGCTTGTGATAAGTTTAGACCTTATATTGTTGATTCTAAAGTCACTATTCACACTGATCATACTGCTATTAAATATCTTATGTAAAATAAAGATGCTAAACCTAGACTTATCAGATGGGTTCTTCTACTACAAGAATTTGATTTGCAAATTGTTGATAGAAAGGGTGCTGATAACCCCGTAGCAGATAACTTGTCTAGGTTAGAGAATGTTCTTGATGACCCACTACCTATTGATAATAGCTTTCTTGATGAACAATTAGATGTCATAAATGCTTCTCATAATGCTCCTTGGTATGCTGATTATGCTAATTACATTGCCGCTAAATTTATACCGCCTAGTTTCACATACCAACAAAAGAAAAGGTTTTTCTATGATTTAAGACATTAATTCTAGGATGACCCACACATTTATAAAGAAGGAGTAGATGGTGTTATTAGGCATTGTGTACCTGAGCATGAATAGGAACAAATCCTACGGAAGTGTCATTCCTCGGCCTACGGAGGACACCACACTGGAGATAGAACTGCACATAAGGTATTACAATCTGGTTTTTATTGGCCTACTCTCTTCACGGATGCTCGTAAGTTTTTCTTGTCATGTGATGAATGTCAAAGAATTGGCAATATTAGTAGAGGTCAGGAAATGCTTATGAATCACTCTCTTGTTATTGAACCATTTGATGTTTCAGGTTTTGATTATATGGGGCCTTTTCCAACGTCCAACGGGTATACTCATATTTTAGTTGATGTCGATTATGTTACTAAGTGGGTAGAAGCTATGCCAACTAGTAGTGTTGATCATAACACCTCTATTAAGATGCTTAAAGAAGTTATTTTCCCTAGATTTGGAGTCCCGAGATATTTAATGACTGATAGTTGTTCACATTTTATTCATTGTGCTTTCTGTAAATTGCTTGCTAAGTATGATGTTAACCATATAATTGCATCCCCTTATCATCCTCAGTCTAGTGGTCAAGTAGAATTAAGCAATAGAGAAATGAAATTGATCTTGCAAAAGACGGTTAATAGATCCAGGAAGAATTGGTCTACGAAACTTGACGATGCATTATGGGCTTATAGAACTACTTACAAGAATCCTATGGGTATGTCTCCATATAAAATGGTTTATGGTAAAGCATATCACTTACCTCTAGAGCTAGAGCACAAAGCTTATTGGTCAGTCAAAGAGCTCAACTATGATTTCAAACTTGCTGGTGAGAAGAGGTTATTTGACATTAGCTCACTAGATGTATGGAGAACCCATGCCAATGAGAATGCCAAGTTGTTTAAAGAAAAAGTGAAGAGATGGCATGATAGAAGGATACAAAAGCGTGAATTTGGTGTAGGTGACCATGTCCTGCTATACAATTCTCATTTAAGATTTTTTGCAGGAAAGCTTCTCTCCAAATGGGAAGGGCCTTACATCGTCGAGGAAGTATATCGTTCTGGTGCCATCAAGATCAACAATGCTGAAAGCACAAATCCGAAGGTGGTGAATGGATAAAGAATCAAACATTATTTTTCAGGTACTCCCATTAATGTTGAGACCAATGTTATCAATACCATAACTCTGGAAGAGCATATTAGGGACACCTTCCGGAACGTTTAGACTCCGAAAGGGAATAGGTACGTGGTATGGTAAGTAAATCGAGTCCAAAACTTTCCCAATAGTAATTTTACCCAGTTTTGGATTATTTAAAAAAATTAGGAAAATAAAAAGTAGTCCGAAGGACGCACGGGGAGGCAACAAGCCTGCTAGGCGAGGCCAACCGCTGGCCGTGCCTAGGGGGCTTGTCACCACCCCGTGCACCCCCCGGACTCCGTTTTCTTGTGGAAAACCCCTTCGGGTCAACAAAAATTCATTATATGATCTCCCGAAGGTTTTGACTTTTGTATCACGACAATACCTCCTATTTTCATTTTGAGCTGTTTCTGCAGCAGATTTAGATCGTCATGGCCTCCCCTGGTGCTCCGAAGGACAAGTTTTTCGAGAAGGTCATCAACCCTTATCTTGTAGAGGTGCCACAACACCCTCAAACCATTGAGATGTGTGAGGGAGTGCTGCACATCCGTGACGTTGAGGGGCCAAAGAAGATCAGAAGTGTGGAAACAAGGCTCGAAGGAATGGAGCAACAAGTCTTCAAGTGCCAAGGGATGGTGGAACATGGACTCAGTGCCAATCATATGATGATCTCGGGTTTACCCATAAACACAAGCTGGACACCAAGGACATCGGGGAGCACATCTTCAAGCTTTACAAGAAAATTGAGCATCTCCAAGCCCAGATCTATGATCTGCAAAACCAAAACTGTGAGTATGAATAGATATTTAAGAGAATGAGTTTAGCTGCAAATTTCAGGATTTCGAAGACTCGTCCATCTTTTTACGATGGTGAGCCTATGCCTTGGAAGACAGAGGACAAGCTTCCATCCTCATCAACAACTCCACCACCATCACCTCCGAAGAAGGACATCTAAACACATGGGTATGGGCACTCCCCTTGGCTTGTGCCAAGCTTGGGGGAGGTGCCTCGGTATCGTATCACCATCACACCTTTCTTCCTTTTCGTTTTTCTTGTTCGATCCTTTTTGATTTTGTTTTGATCTAGTAGAATAAAAGTTTTAGTATGATATACCTTTTAGTTTTTGCTTTTGCTCCCCTTATGTAAGCAAGACCGAGAGTTATATAATAAAAGGTAGTTTTGATAAGAGGGCTTTGCTAGATTACTATGCTCTTGAGAGTAAAGCATAAAGAATAATAGAATAAAAGACAAGAGTATGCATAAGGATCTTATGGGGAGTGATGACTTCACATATAAAAAGTATGTCGATTGAAAGTTTTTGGGAGTTAACAAACATAGTAATTGGTCATTGGTGCAATTGGAAAGGAAGTGATAAAGAAAGATAGATTCGCATATAAATACATTATATTGGACATCTTTTATGATTGTGACCACTCATTAAAATATTACATGCCAAGAAGTTTATGTTGAACAAGGAAGAGAACATAATGGGTTATGTTTGCTTCGCTCTGGATAGAAGTTATATGGTTTTAGATCCGTCAACATGTAGTGCTTTCTTCCACCTCATATTAGCCAAAACTTCCGCACCAAGTAGAGATACTACTTGTGCATATAAACACCTCAACCCATTTTTTCCATGAGAGTCCACAATACCTACCCATGGATTGAATTAGATCCTTCAAGTAAGTTGTCATCGGTGCAAAAGGCAATAAAATTGCTCATAAATATGTGTGATCTTTTATTGTAAGGGAAATAAGCATTGTACGAACTTGTGATAGTAAAGAAATAAAAGCAATAGACTGTATAATAAAGGTTGCTATCACAAAGGGCAATACAACGCTGCGTTTCTGTGGACTGAGGGTTTCTGGATCGAAAACCAAAAAGCGCATGACATCCTCTGCTCCCCTCTACGAAGGGCCTATTTGTTACTTATTATTTTTAAGTACTTACCTTTATGCAAGAGTCATGGTGATCCTCACCACTTCCTATATTTCACCTCTCTCTTGGCAAGCACTATGTGTTGGGGAATGATCTAGATGCATATATCCAATCAGATGTGGGTGATCATGAGTTATTATTGTTGACATCACCCTTAAGGTGAATTGTTGGGAGGTAAAACTATAAGCCCCTATCTTTATCTGTGTCTGATTGAAGCTTTGATCTCACGGGTACCACGTGAGTGTCAGAAATTGTGAAAGACTAGAAGATGATTGAGTATGGATTTGCTTTACAAGCTCTTATATTGACTCTTTCCGATGTTATGATAAATTTCCAATTGCTTCAGTTAATAAGATCATAGTTTGTTGGTTGTCAATAGAGTTCTTGGTTCATAATTTATCTTGTGAATGAATTGTTACTCTAGCATAAGAGATCTGACACAATAGGTATTGCTATTCCAAAGATGTTCATGATGCCCTCATGTCCGTATTTTATTTTATCGACACCTCTATCTCTAAACATGTGGACATATTAATCAATCTCGGCTTTCGCTTGATGGCAAGCGAGGTCTAAGCTCGGGGGAGTTGATATGTCCATTTTGCATCATGCTTTTATATTGATATTTATTGCATTATGGGTTGTTATTACACGTTATGGTACAATCCTTATGCCCTTTCTCTCTTATTTTACAAGGTTTACATGCAAAAGAAGAATGATGACAGCTGTAATTCTGGACTGGGAAAGGAGAAAATCCGAGATACCTATTCTGCATAACTCCAAAAGTCCTGAAAATTTACGGAGAATTATTTTGGAATATATAAAAAATACTGGTAGAACAGATACCAGAGGTGGGCCACCAGGAGGTGACTTGCCTGCCAGGCGCCTGGCCGCGCCTAGCAGGCTTGTGGCCCACCTGGCTGGCCTTCGACGCCCATCTTCTCCTATATATTTGGATTTGACCTGGAAAAAATCAAGAGAGAGCTTTCGGGATGAAGCGCTGCCATCTCGAGGCGGAACTTGGGCAGAACCAATCTAGAGCTCTGGCAGGGCTGTTCTGTTGGCGAAACTTCCCTCCCGGAGGGGGAAATCGAAGCCATCGTCATCACCAATGATCCTCTCATTAAGAGGGGGTCAATCCCCGTCAACATCTTCACCGGCACCATCTGTTCTCCAAACCCTAGTTCCTCTCTTGTATCCGATCTTTGTCTCAAACCTCAGATTGGCACTTGTGGGTTGCTATTAGCGTTGATTACTCTTTGTAGTTGATGCTAGTTGGTTTACTTGGTGGAAGATTATATGTTCAGATCCTTTACAATAATTAATACTCCTCTGATTATGGACATGAACATGTTTTGTGAGTAGTTGCGTTTGTTCCCGAGGACATGGGATAAGTCTTGTTATGAGTAATCATGTGAATTTGGTATTCGTTCAATATTTTGATGAGATGTATGTTGTCTCTCCTCTAGTGGTGTTATGTGAACGTCGACTACATAACACTTCACCATTATTTGGGCCTAGGGGAAGGCATTGGGAAGTAATAAGTAGATGATGGGTTGCTAGAGTGACATAAGCTTAAACCCTAGTTTATGTGTTGCTTCGAAAGGGGCTGATTTGGATCCATATGTTTCATGCTATGATTAGGTTTACCTTAATTATTCTTTTGTAGTTGCGGATTCTTGTGATAGGGGTTAATCATAAGTGGGAGGTTTTTCCAAGTAAGGGAAGCACCCAAGCACCGGTCCACCAACATATCAAATTATCAAAGTAACGAATGCGAATCAATTGAGCATGATGAAAACTAGCTTGACAAAAATTCCCATGTGTCCTCGGGAGTGCTTTGCTTTATATAAGAGTTTATCCAGGCATGTCCTTTGCTACAAAAAGGATTGGGATACCTTGCTGCACCTTTGCCACAGCTGTTACTTGTTAATCGTTACAAATTATCTTATCACAAAACTATCTATCAATGATAATTTCAGTGCTTGCAGAGAATACCTTACTAGAAACCGCTGGTCATTTCCTTCTGCTCCTCGATGGGTTCGACACTCTTACTTATTGAAAGGACTATGATAGATCCCCTATACTTGTGGGTCATCCGATTGCAATTGATAAGACCTCCATGCAAGCACTGAGCTCTGCTTCTAAGGAATTTCTAAAGAAGCAGAGAACCCTGCATGATGTAAAGATGATCTCACCCGCACTATCTCGAGGGACCATACTAGCACCCGCACCACCATCAGCAGTCCAGATTCCATTGTATTAAGTTTAGTCCAGCCATCCACCGGCAACATGTATGGAGCATTAGCAGCTAAGTTTACTCTCTCACGAGGCAAAGTAATATGGTCATATGATATCACATGTTTCCCTTTTATCTGTTCCTCCTTCGAGAGCTTGAGTGTTAAAAGAGAGTCTAAATAACTCACTGATATGTCCATTTTGCATCATGATTTTATATTGATATTTATTGCATTCTGGGCTGTTATCACACATTATGGTACAATACTTATGACTTTTCTCTCTTATTTTACAAGGTTTACATGAAGAGCGAGAATGCGAGCAGCTGGAATTCTGTACTGGGAAAGGAGCAAATCTGAGAGACCTATTTTACACAACTCCAAAAGTCCTAAAAATTTACGGAGAATTGTTTTGGAATATATAAAAAATATTGGGCGAAACAAATAATAGAGGGAGCCCACCAGGAGGTCACAAGCCTGCTAGGCGCGGCCACCCCCTGGCCACGCCTAGGTGGCTTAAGACCCACCTGGCAGGTCCCTGATACGTCTCCAATGTATCTATAATTTTTGATTGTTCCATACTATTATATTATCTATTTGGATTTTTATATGCATTAATATGCTATTTTGTATTAATTTTGGGACTAACCTATTAATCTAGAGCCTAGTGCCAGTTTCTGTTTTTTCCTTTTTTTGAGAATTGCAGATAAGGAATATTAAACGGAGTCCAAACTGAATAAAACCTTCGAAATGATTTTTTTTGGAATGAAAGGAAACCAAGAGACTTGAGAACCAAGGCAAGAGAGCCACCGTGGTGCCACAAGCCCTAGGGGCGCGCCCAGGGGGTAGGGCGCACCCAGCAGGCTTGTGGGCCCACGACAGCTCTCCCAACCCAAATCTCTCGCTTATAAATTCCCAAATATTCCATCATTATCAGAATGAGCCACGAAAACACTTTTCTGCCGCTAGAAGTCTCCGTTCCCGAGAGATCCAATC
Organism: Hordeum marinum; assembly: GCA_022496015.1. NCBI lineage: Eukaryota > Viridiplantae > Streptophyta > Magnoliopsida > Poales > Poaceae > Hordeum > Hordeum marinum. The sequence continues at coordinate 121,326,861 of CM039673.1, read as the reverse complement.
TTGGAGCCTTTTCAAGTAATCTGCCGGAGGGGGATTCGATCACGGAGGGCATCTACATCAACTCCATTGCCCTCCGATGATGCGTGAGTAGTTCACCACAGACCTTTGGGTCCATATCTAGTATATAGATGGCTTCTTCTCTCTCTTTTCTCTTCAATACCATGTTCTTCATGATCTTCATGGAGATCTATCCGATGTAATACTATTTTGCAATGTGTTTGTCGAGATCCGATGAATTGTGGGTTTATGTTCAGATTATCCATGAATATTATTTGAGTCTTTGCTAAATTCTTATATGCATGATTTCATATCCTTGCAAGTCTCTTTGAGTTATTGGTTTGGTTGGGCCAACTACATTGATAATTCTTGCAATAGGAGAAGTGCTTAGTTTTGCGTTCAATCTTGCGGTGTCCTCACCCAGTGACAAAGTAGGGGTAGTGAGGCATGTATTGTATTGTTGCCATCAATGATAACAAGATGGGATTTTCATCATATTGCTTGAGTTTATCCCTCTAAATCATGTCATATTACCTAATGTGTTACTCTGTTCTTCATGAACTTAATACTCTAGATGCAGGCATGAGTCGGTCGAGGTGTGGAGTAATAGTAGTAGATGCAGAATCGTTTTGGTCTACTTGACACGGACATGATGCCTATATGCATAATCATTTTCCTTGTATATCTTCATAATTATTCACTTTTCTATCAATTGCTCGACAGTAACGTGTTCACACACCGTAATACTTCCTATCTTGAGAGAAGCCTCTAGTGAAACCTATGGCCCCCGGGTCTATTTTCCATCTTATACTTTCAGATCTAAAACCGAAAATACCAAAAATACCCTACTGCATTTTTTACCTTTTGTTTTACTATCCGTTTAAGAAATCTATCTCTATCAGATCTCATCCTTGCAAGTAACCTTAAAGGGCTTGACAACCCCTTTATAGCGTTGGGTGCAAGAGTTTGATTCTTTGTGTAGGTACAACTATTGGGGACTTGCTTGTATCTCCTATTGGATTGATACCTTGGTTCTCAACAACCGAGGGAAATACTTATCTACTTTGCTGCATCATCCATTCCTCTTCACGGAATCCAACGCATGCTCGAGAAGTAGCAAGAAGGATTTCTGGTGCCGTTGCCGGGGATATACATAGCAAGTCAGGATAAGAACTCTCCCGTCAACTTGCCAATTTCTAGCGCCATTGTTGGGGAGATCTACATCAAGCCTACCAAGTACCCATCACAAACTCATCTCTTGCATTTACTTTATTTGCCATTTGCCTCTCATTTTCCTCTCCCCGACTACTAAAATGATTTTTAGAAAATACCAAAAAGATTTGCATTTTTATTCGCCCTTCTTTCATTCGCCTTTTCGTTGCTATGTTTGCTTGTGTTGGCATGTGCCTTCTATTTGCTTGCATCTTTGCTTGCTAAAAATCTATTGATATGGATCCTCATCCACTCGCTAATCTTTTCAAAAGACCAAATTATGATGAACCAATTGCTAGTGAGTTGAGTGCACTTGATTATCTCTATGAAGTTTTGTTTGAAAATCATGAATCTGAAATTTTTGATATAGTGTTGAAAGAAGAAATTTGTAAGGATATTCATGATAGTTCCTTGAATGAAAAGCATGATTGCCATGTTGTTAGTATTAATTCTCTGAATATCCATGATGCTAACGATATGCAAAACCATAAGCTTGGGGATGCTATATTTGATGAGTTTGCCATGACCACTACTTATTGCAATGATCATGATTGGGGTGATAATGCTTCTTATGATCTTGATAATTTATTTAATACTCATGATAAATATGATATTGAAAGTGGGTTTGGAAGACTATAAACTTTAGGCATTATTGATCCCACTATTTTGGAGAGTGTTCAATCTTATGAATTTTTTGATAAAAGTGGGTTTGGAGAGGTCATGACTTTAGTTAATGAGAATCGCACTATTTTTGAAGAGTATCAACTTTGCATGCATTTGGATCATGAAGAGAAAATTTTATATGATAGTTATATTGTTGAATTCCTTCATGATTCTACTGACATTTATTATGAGGGAGGAACATATGCTTGTAGGAATTGCAATAATATCAAGTTTCCTCTCTATGTGTTCAAAGTTTTGAAGTTATGCTTGTTTTGCCTACCTATGCTAGTTAATTCTTGCTCCCATAAATTGTTTGCTCAGAAGATCCCTATGCATAGGAAGTGGGTTAGACTTAAACATGTTTTTAATGCTATTCATGATGCTCTATTGCATATCTCAACTACTACTTTTTATGAGAACATCATTGAAATCTTTATGCCTAGCTAGGGGCGTTAAACAATAGCGATTGTTGGGAGGTAACCCAATATAATTTTGCTTTCTGTTTTCGTTTCTGTTTTGGTGTGTTTTGCACATTATTGATTCTGTAGTAATAGTGTTTTTGTGTTTTAATTAGTGTTTGATCCAAGTAAAACCTTTGGGGTGGTCTATGGTAGTTGTTGATTTGAGCTTGCTGAAAAACAGAAACTTTTGCGCTCAGTCCAGGAATTTTCTAAATTTTTCATAGCATGGAATTGGTCTGAAATTTTTACACAGTATTTATATACAAATTTTCCTGATTTTCCAAAGGTTTCAGAATTTTTAGAGTTACATAAGTATTCTAAGTTTACAGATTGCTACAGACTGTTTTGTTTTTGACAGATTCTGTTTTCTTTGTGTTGTTTGCTTATTTTGATGTATCTATGGGTTGTATCGGGGGGTATGAGCCATGGAAAAGTTAGAATACAGTAGGTATTACAGAAATACAACTAAATAAGGAGTTAACAACAGTACCTAAAGTGGTGATTTATCTTTTTATACTAACGGATCTCATGAGTTTCCTGTTGAGTTTTGTGTTGTGAAGTTTTCAAGTTTGGGTGAAGATTTGATGGACTATGGAATGAAGAGTGGCAAGAGCCTAAGCTTTGGGATGCCCAAGGCACCCCAAGTAATATTCAAGGATACCAAAAATCCTAAGCTTGGGGATGCCCCGGAAGGCATCCCCTCTTTCGTCTTCAATCCATTGGTAAATTTACTTGAGGCTATATTTTTATTCACCACATGATATGTGTTTTGCTTGGAGAGTCTTGTATGATATGAGTCTTTGATTTTTAGTTTGCCACAATAATCCTTTCTGCACACATATTTTGACAGAGACACGCTGAATCATGAATTTATTAGAATACTCTATGTGCTTCACTTATATCTTTTGAGCTAGACAATGTTGCTCTAGCGCTTCACTTATATCTTTTTAGAGCATGGTGGTGGTATATTTTATAGAAATTATTGAACTCTCGTTCCTCACTTATATTATTTTGATAGTTTCTTAAAACAGCATGGTAATTCGTTCAGGTTATGAATTTATTCCTAATATAATGGTCATCCAAGAGGGATATAATAAAAACTTTCATATTAAGTGCATTAAAAACTATGAGAAGTTTGATTCCTTGCATATAGTTTTGAGATAATAGAGATGGTAATATGAGAGTAATGCTAGTGAGTAGTTGTGAATTGGAAGAGATACTTGTGTTAAAGCTTGTGATTCCCGTAGCATGCACGTATGGTGAACCGGTATGTAACGAAGTCGGAGCATGATTTGTTTAATGATTGTCAACCTTTGTGTGAGGGTCGGGAGCGCGCGATGGTTAACTCTTACCAACCTCTCCCCTAGGATCATGCGTATAATGCTTTGTTTGAGAACTAATAGACTTTTGGAAGTATGTGAGTTCTTTATGACTAATGTTGAGTCCATGGATTATACACACTCTCACCCTTCCATCTTTTCTAGCCTCTCTAGTATCGCGCAACTTTCGCCGGTACATCAAACCCTCCTTCCTCAAAATAGGCACCATATATTCCTCAAAACAGCCACCATACCTACCTATTATGGCATTTCCATAGCCATTCCGAGATATATTTCCATGCAACTTCCACCATGTAGTTTTTCATGACTTGCATCATCACTTCATATTGCATATATAGTCATACTTTGTCATAGGTATCGAGTTGTAACTTTCTTTTTTGATTTATATGTAAATAAAAGTGTGATGATTTTTCATTAACAGAGCATTGTCCCATGAGAGAAAAATGATGATGGAGGCTATGACTCCCTCACAAGTTGCGATGAGTATCTGGACTTTACAAAAAATAAAAGAGGCCAGTGAAGCCCAAACAAAAAAAGGAATAAAAGAGGCCAAACAAGCTCAACAAAATAAAAAAAGGAAAAAATAAAAAAAAACTATATTAAAAAATGAGAGAAAGATAGAAGGAACAATTGCTACTACCTTTTTCCACACTTGTGCTTCAAAGTAGCACTGTGATCTTCATAATAGAGAGTCTCCTATTTTGTCACTTTCATATAACTAGTGGATATTTGCACAACCACTTAGTTTTATTTGTGAGCTTTCATACACTTATATCTCTAAGTGCATTTGTTGCATGGCAATCCCTACTCACTCACATTGATATCTATTGATGGGCATCTCCATAGCCCGTTGATACGCCTAGTTGATGTGAGACTTTCTTCTCCTTTTCTTCCTTCCACCTCTTCCAAATTCTATTCCACCTATAATGCTATATCCATGGCTCACACTCAGGTATTGCGTGAGAGTTCAAAAGGTTTGAGAACAGTAAAAGTGTGAAACAATTGCTTGACTTGTTCATCGGGGTTGAGCATGATTTAGATACTTTGTGTGGGGAAGATGGAGCATAGCGAGACCATATGATTTTTTAGGCATAACTTTCTAAGGCCATGTTATTTCAAAAAGACACGACTGCCTTATTGGTGTGCTTAAAGTATTACTGTTTTATGTCAATATTAGACTATTGTTTTGAATCTTACAGATCTGAATATTCATGCCACAATAAAGAATATTACATGGATAAATATGTTAGGTAGCATTCCACATCAAAAATTCTGTTTTTATCATTTACCTAATCGAGGCCGAGCGGGAATTAAGCTTGGGGATGCTGATACGTTTCCAACGTATCTATAAGTTTTGATTGTTCCATGCTATTATATTATCTGTTTTGGATGTTTTATATGCATTTATATGCTATTTCATATTATTTTGGGGACTAACCTATTAATTTAGAGCCTAGTGCCAGTTTTTGTTTTTTCCTTGTTTTTGAGAATTGTAGATAAGGAATATTAAATGGAGTCCAAATGGAATAAAACCTCTGGAATGATTTTTTCTGGAATGAAAGGAAACCAGGAGACATGAGAACCAAGGCAGGAGAGCCACCATGGGGCCACAAGCCCTAGGGCGTGCCCAGGGGGTAGGACGCGCCCAACGGGCTTGTGGGCCCATGGCAGCTCTCCCAACCCTAATCTTTGGCCTATAAATTCCCAAATATTCCATCATTATCAGAACGAGCCACAAAAACACTTTTCCACCGCCAGAAGTCTCCGTTCCCGAGAGATCCAATCCTAGAGCCTTTTCTGGTAATCTACCGGAGGGGGATTCGATCACGAAGGGCATCTACGTCAACTCCATTGCCCCTCCGATGATGCGTGAGTAGTTCACCTCAAAGCTTCGAGTCCATATCTAGTAGCTATATGGCTTCTTCTCTCTCTTTGCTCTTCAATACCATGTTTTTTCATGATCTTCATGGATATCTATCCGATGTAACACTCTTTTGCGGTGTGTTTGTCGAGATCCGATGAATTGTGGGTTTATGTTCAGATTATCCATGAATATTATTTGAGTCTTTCCTGAATTCTTATATGCATAATTTCATATCTTTGCAAGTCTCTTTGAGTTATTGGTTTGGTTTGGCCAACTAGATTGGTAATGCTTGCAATAGGAGAAGTGCTTAGTTTTGGGTTCAATCTTGCGGTGTCCTCACCCAGTGACAAAGTAGGGGTAGCGAGGCACGTGTTGTATTGTTGCCATCAAGGATAACAAGATGGGCTTCTCATCATATTTCTTGAGTTTATCCCTCTACATCATGTCATCTTACCTAATGCGTTACTCTGTTCTCTAGATGTAGGCAGGAGTCGGTCGATGTGTGGAGTAATAGTAGTAGATGCAGAATCATTTCGGTCTAGTTGACACGGACGTGATTCCTATATGCATAATTATTGCCTTGGATATCTTCATAATTATTCGCTTTTCTATCAATTTCTTGACAGTAATTTGTTCACCCACCATAATACTTGCTATCATGAGAGAAGCCTCTAGTGAAACCTATGGCCCCCGGGTCTATTTTCCATCTTATACTCCGAGATCTAAAACAAAAAATACAAAAAATACTTTGCTGCATTGATTTTACCTTTTGTTTTACTTTCCGTTTAAGCAATCTATCTCTATCAGATGTCATCCTTGCAAGTAACCTTAAAGGGCTTGACAACCCCTTTATAGCGTTGGGTGCAAGAGTTTGATTCTTTGTGTAGGTACACCTATTGGGGACTTGCTTGTATCTCCTACTGGATTGATACCTTGGTTCTCAACAACTGAGGGAAATACTTATCTACTTTGCTGCATCACCCGTTCCTCTTCACGGAAACCACATGCTCGAGAAGTAGTAGTCCCCGATGCCCATGTTCTTCTATATGAAGGGTTTTTACATGGAAAAAAATCAAAAGAGAGCTTTCGGGACGAAGCGTCGCCGTCTCAAGGCGGAACTTGGGCAGAACCAATCTATAGCTCCGGCGGAGCTGTTTTGCCGAGGAAACCTCCCTCCCAGAGGGGGAAATCGAAGCCATCGTCATCACCAACGATCCTCTCATTGAGAGGGGGTCAATCTCCATTAACATCTTCATGAGCACCATCTCCTCTCCAAACCCTAGTTCATCTCTTGTATCCGATCTTTGTCTCAAACCTAAGATTGGTACCTGTGGGTTGCTAGTAGTGTTGATTGGTCCTTGTAGTTGATGCTAGTTGGTTTACTTGGTGTAAGATCATATGTTCAGATCCTTTATGATAATTAATACTCCTATGCTTATGAACATGAACATGCTTTGTGAGTAGATACGTTTGTTCCTGAGGACATGGGATATGTCTTGTTATATGTAATCATGTGAATTTGGTATTCGTTTAATATTTGGATGAGATGTATGTTGTCTCTCCTCTAGTGGTGCTATGTGAATGTCGAATACATAACACTTCGCCATTATTTGGGCCTAGGGGAAGGCATTGGGAAGTAATAAGTAGATGATGGGTTGCTAGAGTGATAGAAGCTTAAACCACAGTTTATGCGTTGCTTCGTAAGGGGTTGATTGGGATCCATATGTTTCATGCTATGGTTAGATTTATCTTAATTCTTCTTTTGTAGTTGTGGATGCTTGCGAGAGAGGTTAATCATAAGCGGGAGGTTTTTCCATGTAAGGGCAGCACCCAAGCACCGATCCACCCACATATCAAATTATCAAACTAATGAATGCGAATCAAATGAGCCTGATGAATACTAGCTTGTCGGAAATTCCCATGTGTCCTCGGGAGCGCTTCACTTTATACAAGAGTTTGTCCAGGCCTGTCCTTTGATACAAAAAGGATTGGGATACCTTGCTGCACGTTTACTGCAGTTGTTACTTGTTACTCGTTACCAATTATTTTATCACGAAACTATCTATTACCGATAACTTCAGTGCTTGTAGAGAATACCTTACTGAAACCGCTTGTAATTTCCGGCTACTCCTTGTTGGGTTTGACAATCTTACTTATCGAAAGGACTACGATAGATCCCCTATACTTGTGGGTCATCAAGACTCTTTTCTGGCGCCGTTGCCGGGGAGTGAAGCGCCTTTGGTAAGTGGAATCTGGTAAGAGAAAATTTATATGGTGTGCTGAAATTTATTGTCACTTGCTACTATGGATAGTAATAGTTTGAGGGGTTTGTTCGGGTATCTTCTCCTCGATCGGAAGCACAAATAGTTGCCCCTCAACCTACTGAACCTACTGAAAATATTTATTATGAATTTCCTTCGGCTATGATAGAGAAACTGCTAGCTAATCGTTATGCAGGAGATGGAACACTACATCCTGGTTTGCATCTAATCTATGTGGATGAAGTTTGCGGATTATTTAAGCTCACAGGTCTGCCTGAGGATCATGTCGAGAAGAAGGTCTTTCCTTTATCTTTGAAGGAGAAGGCTTTAGCATGGTATAGGCTATGTGATGATATTGGATCATGGAGCTACAACCAATTGAAAATGAAATTTCGTCAGAAGTTCTATCCTATGCATCTAGCTCATCATGATCGGAATTATATCTATAAGTTTTGGCCTCGTGAAGGAGAAAGAATCGCTCAAGCTTGGGTCAGGCTTAAGTCAGTGTTATATTCATGCCCCATTGAAGTGAAAGTAGTTGAACCTATTAAAGTTTAGTAAGAAACCATTACTTATAATGTTGACCCTGTTATTCCTGCTGCTTACATTGAGAAACCACATTTCCGTGTTAGAATAAAGGAACACGCTAAAGTTTCAACTGTGGTTCTTAAGAGCTATGTTAGAACACCTACACCTCCTGAAAAAAATTAAAGTTGAGCCTAGTATTGCTATGGTTAAAGATCTCTTGGTTGATAATATTGATGGGCATGTTATTCAATTCTGTGATGAAGCTGCTAGAATTGCTAGACCTAATGCTAAATATAAACATAGACCTATTGTTGGCATGTCTGTTGTTTCTGTTAAAATAGGAGATCATTGTTATCGTGGCTTATGTGATGTGGGTGCCAGTGTGAGTGAAATTCCCTTTACCTTATATAAAGAAATTATGAATGATATTGCACCAGCTGAGTTTGAAGAAATTGATGTTACAATTCAGCTTGCTAATAGAGATACTATAGCACGAGTTGGGATTGTTAGAGATGTTGAAGTCTTGAGTGGGAAAATAAAATATCCTACGGATTTTCTTGTCCTTGGTTCCCCACAAGACGATTTATGTCCCATTATATTTGCTAGACCTTTCTTGAATACTGTTAATACCAGGATAGATTGTGAGAAGGAAACTATTACTGTAAGTTTTGGGGACACCTCAAATGAGCTCGGTTCCCCACAAGATGATTTTTGTCCCATTATATTTGCTAGACCTTTCTTGAATACTGTTAATACCAGGATAGATTGTGAGAAGGAAACTGTTACTATAAGTTTTGGGGACACCTCTCATGAGTTTAATTTCTGTAAATTTCGTAGACAACCTCATGATAAAGAATTGCCTAGTAACGATGAAATTATTGGTCTTGCTTCTGTTGCTGTGCCTCCTACTAACCCATTAGAACAATATCTGCTAGACCATGAAAACGATATGCATATGAATGAAAGGAATGAAATAGATAAGAGTTTCTTTGATCAACACCCTATTTTGAAACATAACTCGCCTGTTGAAATACTTGGGGATCCTCCTCCACCCAAGGGTGGTCCCGTGTTTGAGCTTAAATAATTACCGAATACTATGAAATATGCTTATTTTGCTGAAAAGAAGATATATCCTGTTAGTATTAGTGATAACCTTTCAGAGCATGAAGAAAAGAGATTATTGAAAACTCCAAGGAAGCACCGTGCTGCTATTGGATATACTCTTGATGATCTTAAGGGCATTAGTCCCAATCTATGTCCGCACAAAATTAATATGGAGCACGAAGCTAAACCAGTTGTTGATCACCAATGACGGTTAAATTCTAAAATGAAATAAGTGGTAAGAAATGAAATATTAAAGCTTCTGGACGCAAGTATTATTTATCCTATTGTTGATAGTAGATGGGTTAGTCCCGTTCATTGTGTCCCTAAGAAAGGAGGCATTACCGTAGTTCCTAATGATAAATAGTAATTGATCCCGCAAAGAATTGTTATAGGGTATAGAATGGTAATTGATTTTAGGAAATTAAATAAAGCTACTAGGAAAGATCATTACCCTCTACCTTTTATTGTTCAAATGCTAGAAAGACTATCCAAACACACACATTTTTGCTTTCTAGACGGTTATTCTGGTTTCTCTCAAATACCTGTGTCAAAAGAGGACCTAGAGAATACCACTTTTACTTGCCCTTTCGGTACCTTTGCTTATAGACATATGACTTTCAGTTTATGCAATGCACCTGCTACCTTTCAAAGATGTATGACTGCTATATTCTCTGATTTTTGTGAAAGGATTGTTGAGGTTTTCATGGATGATGTTTCCGTTCATGGAACTTCTTTTGATGATTGTTTGAGAAACCTTGATCGAGTTTTGCAGAGATGCAAAGAAACTAATCTTGTCTTGAATTGGGAGAAGTGCCACTTTATGGCGAATGAAGGTATTGTCTTGGGACACAAAATCTCCGAAAGAGGTATTGAAGTTGACAAAGCCAAAGTTGATGCTATTGAAAAAATGCAATGTCCTACAGATATGAGAGGTATAAAAAGTTTCCTTGGCCAAGCTGGTTTCTGTAGGAGGTTTATTAAAGACTTCTCTAAGATTTCTAGGTCTCTCACTACTCTTTTGCAAAAAGATGTTCCATTCGTTTTTGATGATGATTGTATAGAAGCATTTGAAATTCTTAAGAATGCACTGATTTCTGCACCTATTGTTCAACCACCTGATTGGAACTACCCTTTGAAATTATGTGTGATGCTAGCGATTATGCCGTTGGTGCTGTTCCAGGACAAAGAGTTGATAAGAAAGTAAATGTTATCCATTATGCTAGTAAAACTCTAGACAATGCTCAAAGAAACTATGCTACCACTGAAAAGGAATTTTTAGCAGTTGTGTTTGCTTGTGATAAGTTCAGACCTTATATTGTTGATTCCAAAGTAACTGTTCACACTGATGATGTTGTTGTTAAATATCTTATGGAAAATAATGATGCTAAACCTAGACTTATTAGATGGGTTCTTCTGCTACAAGAATTTGATTTGCAAATTGGTGATAGAAAGGGTGTTGATAACCCCGTAGCAGATAACTTGTCTAGGTTAGAGAATGTTCTTGATGACCCACTACCTATTGATAATAGCTTTCTTGATGAACAATTAGATGTCATAAATGCTTCTCATAATGCTCCTTGGTATGCTGATTATGCTAATTACATTGCCGCTAAATTTATACCGCCTAGTTTCACATACCAACAAAAGAAAAGGTTCTTCTACGATTTAAGACATTACTTCTGGGATGACCCACACATTTATAAATAAGGAGTAGATGGTGTTATTAGGCATTGTGTACCTGAGCATGAACAGGAACAAATCCTACGGAAGTGTCATTCCTAGGCCTACGGAGGACACCACACTGGAGATAGAACTGCACATAAGGTATTACAATCTGGTTTTTATTGGCCTACTCTCTTCAAGGATGCTCGTAAGTTTGTCTTGTCATGTGATGAATGTCAAAGAATTGGCAATATTAATAGACTGAGGAAATGCCTATGAATTACTCTCTTGTTATTGAACCATCTGATGTTTGGTTTTTTTATTATATGGGACCTTTTCCAACGTCCAACGGGTATACTCATATTCTAGTTGCTATTGATTATGTTACTAAGTGGGTAGAAGCTATTCCAACTAGTAGTGAAGATCATAACACCTCCATTAAAATGCTAAAAGAAGTTATTTTCCCTAGATTTGGAGTCCCTAGAGATTTAATGGCAGATGGTGGTTCATGTTGGGGGTACACATAACAGGTAAGCCCACGAAGGGTCGAAATATCATAAAGCATGGGGTCCACACATCATGTGGGTCTAGATAAATCTCATACAGACATACTGTCCACTCGGAAATATCGATGTACTGACCACTCGGAAGATAGTCAACCACTCGGTCGTGTGGCTCACTCGGATATGCGAAGGCCAACAGTCAACAACGCAGTCAAAGCATCATCTTAGTAGTAGGCCGACGATACGACATCAATGCGGAGCCACTTTGTAACATAGGAGGTGAGGGGGTGACGCACTCTATATAAGACACCCCCACCACTAGACTGGGGGCAGGCCCTCATTCTCCTCTTCTCTCTCATCTCTCTCACCATTAGGCTCACATATAGCCCAGGCATAGAGATCCGTTCTTCCCTCTCTCTCTCTCAAATACACCATGTAACTCCGCGTTCATGACAGATAAATGAAAGACTCTCTGGATCACGAGATGTAGGGTTGTTATCTCCACCGTGAGAGGCCCGAACTTGGTAAAACCACTGTGTCACCCATTTGCATCTCGATAGATCATGCTCCCTTACACTACCCCTCTCTATTGTCGGAATCATTCCCACGACAGTTGGCGCCCACCGTGGGGCATGGCGTCTACCGAGACATGATGCAAATGGTTTTCTTTCTTCGATCTTCATCCACTGATCAACAATCATCGAAGGAGAATTTGATTCAGGATGTTTCGCACATAACTCCATCTACGGGAGGACAAAATACTCATCACACGAAACGATCAGGGAGTTGCTCATCTCATCTCGTCCTCTTTAGAATCAAACAATGATCTAACAATGGTTTGTTTTCCCTTTGTATGTAGACGAGCTCATACAAAAGGTGGCTTGGTCCCCGGACGATGAAGCGCCGCTGCCCGCTCGTCATCATCTCCGATCACCCACACATGCACACCCGTAAACACTCGGCCTAGTTCCTCGGCCGGCGGAGCACGATGACTAGTGGTCGACCCGGTTCCTCGGGCGACAAGGCCCATCTATGACGCACAGCTCTAGCTCCCTGAGCAGTGAAATGTGACCACCACGCCGTCGGCGAGCTTTGGCACATGGCTAGGGCCACCGGCGCGCGGTCCGTCCCGTCCTCTCATGTATGGCGTCGACGTTGAGCCCTCATGCACAGCAGCTCATCGTTGTCTCCGGGTTCGTCTGTGACGCCGGCATCAAACCCACACGCATGGACGCCAGCGACGTGCACCCCATCGTCGAGATCCCTCGTGTTTTCTACTGTTCGGTGGCGACCTTTGCGGTGGAGTCAAAGGGCCAACGTGACGCCGTCGCGCAGCACCCCTTCCTCTGGCCTCTCGATCGCTGGCGTCCGTCTCTGGTACGAGTGTGCGCTGCAGCGGTGACCTACGAACATCTTTGACCCACAATCAATACCAGGTAAAGTGCAACATAATGTAGGCAGCCTCCTCAAGCGATAACTGCCTACAGGAAATAAGGAAACGGAAGGACGTCTCCCACCAATGGGCAACTCCGCTGACGCCGCTTCATCAAGGTATATTCGCCTCATTAAGTGCCATCAGGTGAGCATTTTTCATGACAGTTAACTATGCATGCATGCACGCATAAGCGCCCATCATTATTGCCATGCATTAATTGTCCATCATCATGCATAACTGGGCCATCCATAGTCCATAATCCCCAAAAATAGCATCCATGCGTGGACACTTTAGTGCAGCAAAAATATATTTGTGGATGTACGTGTACTTGCTAACTTGTAGGCTTTCTGAGACGAATAACGCCGCCCAACCGACTCATCATTTATTCCACTCGGCTAATGGCATGGCGACTGGATCGCAACCCAGCTATGGTTCACTCACCAATTCCCCTTTTTTCACTCGGTCAGCTAACGAATAGGTTCACTCGTCCGGCTAGCCCGGAGATGATTTTTGCACTCTGGAAAATTAACATGCAGGTTACTTGGTTGGTTAGCTTCAGCATGCAGCCACCGGCGCCTTCCGCCTCGTCATCGTGTCCAGCTTCGTTTGCGAGGCCGTCGACGAACCCCCACATACGGCTCCTCCCCCTGGGCATCAATTGCTTGGTAGCAGCTCCCACGACAGGGGGAGCAGGCCCGACGCAGCTGGAATCCGGAGGCTGGCCGTGCCTCAAGCGTGCTGTAGCTCCTCCCTCCAGGGGCTGGTGGTACTCCGCTTTGATAATGACGAAACCGGCGGAACATGTCCCCAGCCACTCGACAGAGGATTAAAGACCTCATCCTCTTCGATCATTTTACAGTTTAGTTCTCAAATTACTGTACAATTGCTTAACAGACCCTTTTCTGTTTGAACCCAGGTTCACTCGAACGGGACTAAAGCTCACTTAAATGACCGTCCACTCGAACGATTCGCGCACATGCTCAGACAAATTTACTCGAATGGTTAACAAACCACTGTGACAGTCGGACAGGGATGCTTTGCTCCAGCATTCACTCGGTCGCCCCATGCTTCGTCGTCATTCAGCTGGATACGTACCACTTGGATGCCCCATGCATCGCCACCCGGTTGGGCTCGGCCTCACCCAGAATTTTTGTGGCAAATCGATCCGATCGATTGCCCACGATTCCTTTCCGAAAGGACGTCATCAGTCCGACCGACCACCTTCGTTGGGACCCGTGCACTCAGACACGTAAAACACTCGACTGAGTCACCTTCAGGATCACTATGAGATGAGCTTGACGCCCCTCCGTGGGTTAACTTGCCCCTTCCAATAGGGTCCAAGGCGCATGCCTCATAAACATGGACTCGTAGATGGCCTACGTCGGCGTTCCCTCGGGATAAGGAGTGGCATCTCCCCAGAGAATCAGTCCACGCGCTAGCGTCGTCACTCGAGTTTTTATGGCATGTCCACACTCAGACCTCAAGGCTATCTCTTACGAGAGACATATGAATGCCACCAAGTTTTGCTCGGCGATCAACAACATCTAATCGTTCCGAGAACCTTTCAGTCCAAAATCTGTTGTGTTTTCATCCAAGGTGCAACTAGCCATGATTCGGAAACATATTTCGAGTGCTCCTGAAGCATTCAGACCAAACAAAAAAACATGCTCGATCCTGCGTGTCACCACTCTATTGGACACGTCCTCACCACTCCGCCGCCCCGTGGGTCGCCACTCGGTGAGACACTTCTTCACCACTCGGCCTGCGTGTCGCCATTCGATGAGATACATCTACATCACTTGGCCATCCCGCGTGCCGCCACTCGGTTGGGCACGTCTTCATCAACACGCCCACTCGGCCACTCGCGCACTGTCAGACAGCTAAGTCATTTTACATGCACTACATTCTGTTATTTCCACATTCCCGAGTGTCCCATGATTCACACACTACATTCACACGGAGGCCATGCCACCGAGTGTACCTCTACATTCGGTTGTTTGTTTTCACATACTGGCTCAGTGCTGGTTATTTGACCCCCGAGTCCATCTTCCATTTTAACGCGTATGTCATTCACTAACACCATTTGTTCTTCATTTCGAGTTCGCATCGGTCCTCGAGGGCTGCAACTCAGTCGGAACACTACACTTCCGCTTCATTTGGGTCTAGTGCCCCAACGACTTCAGTCGGATCCTTCACATCGACATGTTTGACCGGATCATTCGCTCTTTTAGACTCTTGCTAGTTCTCAATCGGCAAGCCCCTTGCACTCCCAGCAGGTGTCTATGGGTGTTATTTCCACAAATCATTTTAGCACACATCAAATTATCTCGACAAATTATTACATTGTCTTGAGCTATTTTTCATACATGAGTTGCGTGATCACTCGACGGCCCTGTCCGCCAACTTCATCGCTTCTCGGTCTCGGTCACTGTGTCGATCCTACCACACCACAACACCGACCTTGTCGGTCTGTTGACTTTGAACACATCGGTGAACCCCACCATGGTGTCCTCTTCATCATGTCAATGATATTGACCTCGTCGTCTCGTTGGGCATGAGAAAGATAAGTCTCTTTTTATAATTAAATTGCATATTTCACTCCTTTGCAAGTTTGCCTCTTTCGAGCATCACTCGGAAGCTGCTCCTCACCTTTACCCGAGTCCTACTCGATGAATTGCAACACGTCCATTCAAAACTATATTTCTCGTATTGCGACAGGTCCACATCGAGCATGTAGTACACTCAGGGCTACATCTCATTCAGAATCACACTCTCGAGAGCGGTCGAGTCCTTCATCTCTAGTCAGATCCTTCACTTCTACGAGTGCATTCATATCCGCCGCTTTGACAAGTTACATAATCACTCAAACTCTCCGCGTCCCATCTTCGTTCCTACTCAGACTCAGTTGTCACGCCAGTCTTGTTCCGTCGCAACCTCATTACACCGACCTCGTCCCTACATAAGCTTCGAAAGCATCTGGCTAACTCCTTCGAAGACCATTTTTGCCACTTGGCTAGACACGTAATCCTCCACTCGGCCACCCCACACATCGCCGGTCGGTTGTGCACGTCTTCACCACTCGTCCGCCCCGCACATCGCCACTCAGTTGTGCACGCATGCACCATCGGGCGCCCCGCTCGTCGTCACTCGGTTGTGCACGTCTTCACGACTCGGCCGCCCCGTGCGTAGCCACTCGGTTGTGCACGTCTTCACCACTCGGCTGCCCCACTCGTCGCCACTCGGTTGCGCACGTCTTCACCACTCAGCCGCCCCGCACGTCGTCACTCGGTTGTGCACGTCTTCACCACTCGGCCGCCCCGCACATCGTAACTCGGTTGTGCACGTCTTCACCACTTGGCCGCCCGGTGCGTCGCCACTTGGTTGTGCATGTCTTCACCACTCGGGCATCCCGTGCGACGCCAGTAGGTTGTGCACATCTTCACCACTTGGCCGCCCCGCGTGTCGCCACTCGGTTGTGCACGTCTTCACCACTCGGCCCCCCCGCACATCGTCATTCGGTTGTACACATCCTCACCCCTTGGCCGCCCTGCACATCGCCATCAGCTGGACATGTCTTCACCACTACACCCCCAACATGGGAACGACTAAGTCACTCATATGACCAAAACCTCATATGGCATGTTGTAGCAAGCTTACCTCTATCGAGCATCACTCTAGGACTACAACCAGTTTCAAGGCCGAATTCATTCATCGTGCCAATTGCATGAAGATTCGCTTGATTGATCCAATTCCAGGCTGAATTTATTTACCTTGCTAAGTGCCACCGACTCACCTCCAGGCTGAGCGTATTTACCATGCCAAGCACCTAAAGATCCATTCAATTGACTCAATTTGAGACCAAAAGATATTCACTGTGCCAACTGCATGGAAGTTTACCAGGAGACTGAAACCCTCCGCCAGACTCATCTAGTCCGGCAAAGGCTCGTGGACTACACCTAGTGGGTGCACTTAGTGTGCCTCCACTGGAAGAGAACTCAGAAAGGAACATTTCGCTCGGTCAAGACCGGCTCCAGATCACTCAAGTATTACTCGACTTCTAAGATGAGGAGAAACAAGCTAGACCAATAGCAGATCCTCAAGTACTACTCGACCTCCGAGTCAGAGAGGAACAAGTTCGATCAGTACCAGCTAAGAAGATTTTTAGTTCCCTCAGACCCTCGCCGACTGCCCGTAGTCAACTATGGTCTCAGGGACTACACCCAGTGGGTGCACTCAACGTGCCCCCACTGGAGTAATCTCCACTCGGTATGACTTGACCAGTTCGAGTGACGAACAACAAACAAACAAGTTCTAAGGCTCCTGTCGGCTACCAAAAAATTGCTATAAGGTGAGTGTAACGCTCCTCCGTGGACCGATTTGAGCCTTCTTCTAGGACTCAAAGCGTGAAACTCATAAGTTCGGATCTAGAACCGACTTGTTTTGACGTTCCTCTAGGATAAGAATGGCATCTCTTCGAGAGAACAGTCCATGCGTCAATCTTGTTGCTCGGATTCAATGACACACCCATACTCTGATCATGAGTTAACATCTTCCCAGAGATGAATGAATGTCACCAAATTGCCCCTCGCGGGCAGTTACCCCAGATCAGTCAAGAAGTGTAGTGCCAGAATCCATTGAGATTTTAATCAATCCTTGGTTGTCTGAAAGCACGATGACGGGTACCGAGTATTTCCAAAATCCCTCGGGCCAAATTGTGTCTTTCACAAACTCATTTTGCAAAATCACAGTCGATTCGGGGGCTAATGTTGGGGATACACATAACAGGTAGGCCCACGAAGGGTCGAAATATCATAAAGCATGCGGTCCACACATCATGTGGGTCCAGATAAATCTCATACGGATGTATTGTGCACTCGGAAATATTGACGTACTGACCACTCGGAAGATAATCAACCACTCGGCCGTGTGGCTCACTCGCATATGCGAAGGACAAGAGTCGACAAGGCAGTCAAAGCATCATCTTAGTAGTAGGCTGACGTTATGGCATCAATGCGCCACTTTGTATAAGCCACCCCCACCACTAGACTGGGGCAGGCCCTCATTGTCCTCTTCTCTCTCATCTTTCTCACCTCTCTCATCATTAGGCTCAGATATAGCTCAAGCATGGAGATCAATTCTCCCCTCTCTATCAAATACAACATGTAACTCTGTGTTCATGACAGATAAAGGAAAGACTCTCTGAAGCACGAGACGTAGGGTTGTTATCTCCACCATGAGAGGCCAGAACTCGCCAAAACCATTGTGTCACCCATTTGCATCTTGATAGATCATGCTCCCTTACACTACCCCTCTCAATTCTCGGAATCATTCCCATGACAGTTCACACTATATTCATGGTGCCTTCCGTAAATTTCTTGCTAAGTATGGCGTTAATCACAAAATTGCATCTCCTTATCATCCTCAGTCTAGTGGTCAAGTAGAATTAAGCAATAGAGAATTTAAATTGATCTTGCAAAAGACTGTTAATAGATCTAGAACGAATTGGTCTAAGAAACTTGACGATGCATTATGGGCTTACAGAACTGCTTACAAAAACCCTATGGGTATGTCTCCATATAAAATGGTTTATGGTAAAGCATGTCACTTACCTCTAGCACTAGAGAATAAAGCTTATTGGGCAATCAAATAGATAAATTATGATTTCAAACTTGCTGGTGAGAAGAGGTTATTTGACATTAGTTCACTTGATGAATGGAGAACCCAAGCCTATGAGAATGCTAAGTTGTTTAAAGGAAAGGTTAAGAGATGGCATGATAATAGGATACAGAAGCGTGAATTCAATGTAGGTGACCATGTCTTGCTATACAATTCTTGTTTAAGATTTTTTGCAGGAAAACTTCTCTCTAAATGGGAAGGGCCCTACATTGTCGAGGAAGTATATTGTTCCGACGCCATCAAGATCAACAATGCCGAAGTCACAAATCCGAAGGTGCTAAACGGGCAAAGAATCAAACATTATATCCCAAATACTCCCATTAATATTGAAACCAATATTATCAATACCGTAACTCCGGAGGAGTATATTAGGGAGACCTACCAAAAAGTTTCAGACTCCGAAAAGGAATAGGTATGTGCTACGGTAAGTAAACCGACTCCAAAACTTTCCCAATAGAAATTTTTCTCGGTTTTGAAATATTTAATAAATTAGGAAAATTTAAAGTAGTTCGAAAGATGCACGAGGAGGTCACAAGCCTACCAGGCGCGACCATCCCCCTGGCCGCGCCTAGGTGGCTTGTGACCACCTCGTGCACCCTCCGGACTCCGTTTTCTTGTGGTATACTCCTTCGGGTCGATAAAAATCATTATATAATCTCCCGAGGGTTTGGACCACCGCACCATGGAAAAATCCTCTGTTTTCTTTCTTGTTGTTCTTCGGATAGATTTAAATCATCATGACGTCCCCAAGTGCTCCGAAGGACAAGTTCTTCGAGAAGGTCATCAACCCCTATCTTGCGGAGGTGCTGCGACACCCTCAAGCCATTGAGATGCGTGAGGGTTTGCTGCACATCCGTGACATTGAAGGGCCAAATAAGACCGGAAGCGTGTAGTGACCCGACCTGAAAGGTCGAATCTCCAGTGTTTCTGTACCATCCCAAGATCATGATGGTACACACACGGTACATCAATGTATATATCAAAGGGAAATCACACAGCAATAATCAATCGAAATCTCATATCGAGTCCTTTATTACAATAATGATTACAATAAAGTGGCTGAAGGCCAACTCATGAGATAACTAAACCATAAACTTGCGGCAGCTCCAAAGGTAGATGAGTCCATCTGACTCCAAGGGCATCTCACCGAGCGTAGAGCGTATCCTCACTCCTAGTCGGAAAAGTACTCTGCAACATGATACGTTGCAGCCGTATAGGTCAGCATATTGCATATGCCGACAAAGTCACAAGAGAGGGGGTAAAGTAATCATCTAGTCTATATGCAAATATAGCAGGTGGGGTAGTAAGTTTTTGCATAAAGCCAAATTTTTCCTACAACAAGAGAGGGCAAAGGCATAATTACTACAATGTTGGTTGATTAATGAGATGGTTCCACCAACCAATCCTCATACCCAAGTTGACATTAATAACCCACATCAATATACTTAATTGTGTTGAGAGTTCCAGATAGTTTCAGTTCCTTTGGCTCAAACTGTCCATGACCGTGGACACGGCTAATCGATTAGGTTTGGGTACTTTGCAGTGTTTTGCACACGTTCCCCACAAGATTTGGTCGCCTCCGTTGGACTTCTCGCACTTCATGGTGTTTGCGAAACGGATGACCAAAACATGGTCTTTTAAAGGGTTTCCCTGCGACTCTGTCGGTGCCCATCCTTTCCTACCGTTCTTCTACATCTCGTAGCACCGCCTGTCCAGGGTCACCACGATATCCAACCAAGCCAGAGCCCATAATGACTTGTGGCTGTGCAGGTAAGCCTTGGGTCTTGAAGCATCCATCCATCTCTTTGTGCCTGGGTGGACCTTTCCGCATGAATACTGGCACATCTCCAACATCATCTAGGCTAACCACTGGTTTCTCCAGGGCGCCGTTCAACCATCATCCACCTAGAGGTAATTTGAAGAACTTGGAGTCTTGAAGGCTTGATCATCATGTAGGTCTTGAAATTTTTAACTCACAACTCTCATGAATCACACAACCAACCCCGTCTACTAATAGCATAGCAAAATGTAAAACAACGTTTCCCGGGGCCAATGTGTCAAAGGGTTGAGGGGTACCTACTACATGATACTACAACAAGTAACCAAGTGTCCAATTAACCTACCTTGCATGCAATTGGGGTGATGGAAGAACTAATGCAATAAAACATAGGTATACATGGTCAAAGTGACTTGCCTTGCTGATGATCCTCGTACTCGAGTGACTCTAGATAACAAGCTTCACACTCCGGATGATCTAATGAATCAAACAAGAGCACACCATAAGCATAAATAGAAAACAATTCACACAATTCAGCAAGGTTAAACAAACAAAACTAAAACATTCAATAGTATCAGTCAAGAGAAAGAAATCAAAATAAAAAGTTTGACTCACAAAAAATTTAGTGTCAAAAACTTCTACTACTGCTACTTTAAGACAAACAACCAAGCAATAGCTAGTAGAAAATAAATTGTAAAGAAAATCAATTTTAGTAAACAGAATCAAATTTACTAAAACTTTTGTGTAAAGAAACACTACTAAAATGAAAATAACTAGAATGTTCCTATAACTTTGGAATAGGAAACCAAAACAATGATATTATTAACACTAATATTATATCATCACCTTACTTAACAGAATAGAATTACTAAAATTATTTATTACAAATCTAACTTAATCACCTAACTAGTTTGTGAAAGTAAAACTAAATTGTTTTACCAAACTATACCTAATGAAAAAAAATATAAAGATTCCTATAACAACATGGTATAAAACTAAACAATCATTCTAAATATGAGCAAGTAATGTTACCTAAATATTTGAAACAACAGAAACTCATGAAAACTATTAACAAAAGTTAAACTAATTCAGGTTCAAATTAAATTAAAATTAAGATAACTAAACTACAATAAGAACTAAACAGATTCTGTTTTTATTAAAAACAGTAACTAAATTTATTCAAAAAAACTCAAATCATGTATAATGATAGATTTAACTAATACCAAATAGTGGCAAAAAGATTCATATAAAAATATATTTTTAAACTATAGTTATGCAGATTTTAGCAATTTGAACAAATTTGATTAGATTCAAAATTTAAAGCTAGAATTTGAAAACTAAGCATACAGACATAAACTACATAAAATTTCTGAACTAATGCAAAAAGAATCAACTAAAAACACTAAATAGTTTAAAAGATATGATAAAAACAAGATTTGAAAACATTCTGTTTTCTAAAACAGAATCAGAAAAAAGGGAAAATAAAACTCGTCGGACAGGGGCTACGTGGCGGGTCGTGGTTGGCCGAGAGGGTGTGCGTGCGGGCGTTTGCGAGCGGGCGACCGAAGCTTAGCGCGTACCGGTTCGGGTTTTAAAACGATCTAATCCTACGCGTTGATCTACGATCGAACGGACAGGGAGGGGGAGAGGGGCTTACAGAGAGAGGGGTCGCCGGCGAAGGGGTTCTTCGGCGAGGCCGAGGCGACGAGGTCGTCGGAGGCGGCGCTCCGGTGGTTGGGGACGGTGTCCGAGGGCTTCAAACGATGGCGGCGGGGCTCCGGAGTACTCTGGTGGTGTCGGAGGGGAGTGGGGATGAGCGTGGCGATGGCAGGTGCTCTGGAAGCTTCGGATGGGGATCCGAACTCCGGCAAGCTCGTGCGGCAGTGCTCTGGCAAGGTAGAGTGGGGGCTCGGGGGTGGAATGGGGAGCGGAGTGTCGGGGCTACTTATAGGGCCGGAGCGGTGGTCGGGGAAGGAAAGAGGAGGGAGATCCGGAGAGGCGGAATCGCCGGCGAGGTCCTGTCAACGCGAGGAGGAAGCCGACCGCGGCATCTTCGGGATCGGATGGTGGGGCCGGGGCATCAGAGAGGGAAAGGGCGGCGTCAGCGCGTCGGTCGGTCGGCTCGGAGCAGTTTTGGGAATTAACTGTTGTGGGCCGGCCCGTTTCGAATTAAAACGTTTCCTTTTTATTATCGAGAGCAGTAAAACTCATTTAAAAGCATTCAGAACATTTCCAAATATAGGAAATATATATATCAAAATGATCAGGAGAATTAATGCTATTCAATGAACATTTTTCCTGTGTCATATTGAATACTTTGAAAAAATATTTTTTAGAAAATGCTTATTTGATTTTAAATCCTTTTGCAATAATTTTTCAAATAGCCCCTTGGTTTTATTGTTCAAATATTTGACCAAGATGCCCCTGGTGTGGAGTGTCATGTTACTCCCCTCTTTTCTTTGAACTTTTCCAGAGGTTTTCAAATAGGTGAAACATGAAAAAGGGAAAGATGAAAGTGCATTTCAGAAATCCAAAAGAAACACTTCAACAATTATATTCACTCAAACAATATGATGATGATGCATAGGTATATATCATAGCATTCCAAAATGAAATTTTGGGATGTTACAAACCTACCCACCTTAAGATGAATCTCGCCCTCGATATTCGGGTTGGCTAGAAAATAGGTGCGGGTGGTCTCTACGAAGATCTTCTTCGCGTTCCCAGGTGGCTTCTTCCTCAGTGTGGTGACTCCACAGAACCTTACAGAACTTGATGATCTTGCTACGGGTAACTCTGTTGGCAGTCTCGAGGATTCTGACAGGCTTCTCCTCGTAGGTCAGGTCACTGTCAAGTTGTATGGCCTCTAGGGGCACTGTGTCTCTCAAAGGAATATCAGCCATCTCAGCATGGCATTTCTTCAACTGGGAAACATGGAATACATCATGAACTCCGGACAGTCCTTCCGGCAATTCCAGCTTGTAAGCAACTTCGCCTCTGTGTTCTAGAATTTTGTAGGGGCCTATGAATTTGGGTGCTAACTTTCCTTTAACACCAAACCTCTTGATTCCTCAAAGTGGGGACACACGGAGATATGCTCGATCCCCTACTTCATATGTCACCTCCTTGCGTTTGTTATCCGCATAGCTCTTCTGCCGGGATTGAGCTATCTTTAGTCGGTCTCGAATCAGTTTGACCTTATCTTCAAAATCTCTGATAAGATCGGGACCAAAAAGTTGTTGGTCTCCAACACCATCCCACGTCAATGGTGTTCTGCACCTTCTTCCGTATAAAGCTTCGAAAGGGGCCATCTTCAGACTGGTCTGATAACTGTTGTTGTACGAGAACTCTACGTAAGGTAAGTTGTCATCCCAACTGGACCCATAGTCTAGCGCACAAGTTCTCAACATGTCCTCCAGAATCTGGTTGACTCTCTCAGTCTGTCCATCGGTCTGCGGATGAAAAGCCGTACTGAACTCTAGTCTTGTACCCAAGGTTTCATATAGCTGATGCCAAAACTTTGAGGTAAATGGTGTTCCTCTATCTGACACGATACTCCTCGGAACTCCATGCAGACATACGATCCTGGTCATATAGATCTTGGCTAACTTAGCACTGGTACAGCTAGTCTTCACTGGAATGAAATGAGCCACCTTGGTCAAGCGATCGACCACTACCCAAATGGAATCATATCCTGAATGGGTCCTAGGTAGTCCTGTGATGAAGTCCATACCAAGCGTTTCCCATTTCCACTCGGGTATCGGCAAAGGTTGAAGTAACCCTACTGGTTTCTGATGTTCCGCCTTTACTCGCTGACAAACATCACATACTACAACCTGTTCAGCAATATCTTTCTTCATACCTGTCCACCAGTAACTTTCCTTCAAATCCACGTACATCTTAGTGTTGCCTGGGTGTATCGAGTATGGTGAATCGTGGGATTCTTGAAGTATCAACTTCCTAAGCTCTGGGTCATGGGGCACATAGATTCGGTTCCCAAACCATAGAGTACCCTGTTCATCTTCACGAAAGCTTTTAGCCCTGCCTTCCTTCATTCTCTGCTTTATCTCAGCTATCTCATTGTCTGATTTCTGGGCTTCTCGAATTCTTTCAGTTAAGGTGGACTGAATGTCAAGTGTGGCAACATATCCTTGCGGTACTATCTCTAACCGCAGCTCTCTGAGATCTTTGGTTAACTCTTGGGGTAATCCTCCGGCTATGAGTGTGTTCACATAACTCTTCTGACTCAAAGCATCTGCCACAACATTTTCCTTTCCTGGATGGTAATGTAATCTCATCTCATAGTCCTTGATTAACTCTAACCATCTCCTCTATCTGAGGTTCAACTCCTTCTACGTGAAGATATACTTCAGGCTCTTATGATGAGTGTACACATCACAACTATTTCCGATAAGGAAATGTCTCCAGGTCTTGAGTGCGTGCACTACGACTGCTAATTCCAAATCATGGGTGGCATAATTCAACTCATGGGGTCGTAGCTGTCTTGATGCATATGATACAACTTTTCCCTCCTGCATGAGTACTCCTCCAAGTCCTTGACGGGATGCGTCACAATAAACCTGGAATTCCTTCCGATTGTTTGGCAGTATCAACACTGGGGCTGTGACCAAACGTTTCTTAAACTCCTGGAAATTGGCCTCACATTCCTCAGTCCAGATATACTTAGACTCTTTCTTCAACAGCTCTGTCATGGGCTTGGCAATCTTTGAGAAATTCTCAATGAATCTTCGGTAATATCCGGCAAGTCCGAGAAAACTGCGGATCTCCTTAACTGAGGTGGGTGACTTCCACTCAGTGACTACTTCAACCTTAGCGGGGTCTACTGCTATTCCTTCTCCAGAAATAACATGTCCAAGAAATCCGACTTCCGTCAGCCAGAATTCACATTTACTGAACTTGGCATACAACTGATGCTCTCTAAGCTTCTCTAGAACTAAACGCAAGTGTTCCTTGTGTTCTTCCTCGCTCTTGTAGAATATCAAAATGTCATCGATGAACACCATGACAAACTTGTCCAAATATTCCATAAAAACTTTGTTCATCAAATTCATGAAGTAGGCAGGAGCATTAGTCAAACCAAAGGACATGACTGTATACTCGTATAAGCCATACTTGGTGGTGAAAGTTGTTTTGGTCATATCCTATTCACGAATCTTCAGTTGGTGATACCCTGATCGAATATCGATCTTGGAGAATACTTTGGCGCCTTCTAGCTGATCAAACAGGTCATTAATCATCGGCAGAGGGTACTTATTCTTGATAGTCACCTCGTTCAATGCTCGATAATCGACCACCATCCTCAAGGTTTTGTCTTTCTTCTCCACCAAAAGAACTGGGGCTCCCCAAGGTGATGAACTTGGGCGAATATATCCCTTGTCCAATAGCTCCTTAATCTGCTTCTTGATTTCCACTAAATCATTTGCGGGCATCCGATAGGGTCTCTTGGAAATTGGGGCTGTCCCTGGTATTAGCTCTATCAGAAACTCAATCTCCCTATCTGGTGGCATGCCTGGTAATTCCTCCAGGAATACATCTGGAAAGTCTCGTACAACCGTTACTTCCTCCTGAACAACTCCTGTGAGGGAATTTAACCGAGCACTCATCTGTGTGCGTCGGGATACATATTTAATCCTCTTGTTCTCTGGAGTGGTGAGTGAAATAGACTTGCTGGGGCAATCAAGGTTTCCTTCATACTTGGTCATCCAATCCATGCCTAGGATTACATCCAATCCCTGGGATTCTAAGACGACGAGGTCGGTAGGAAAAACATGGTTTCCTATGTGAAGTTTCAGGGCGTGGCATCCTATTCCTGCCATCATCATTCCTCCTGGGGAATTGACCTTAATGGGCTGACTAAGGGTTTTGGTGGGTAAACCATACTTTTCCACAACTACCCTTGATATGAATGAATGAGTTGCACCAGAATCAAAAAGTACCATAACTGGACGTGAATGCAATAAAAACTTACCAACCATAGTCTCGGGCTGATCATAGACTTCTTCCACATCGAGGTGGTTCACCTGAACATGAGGAAACGGATTTGGCTTCTTAGCTGTAGAGTTGCCGTTTCCATTCCCTTGCTTGTTCTGAGGGCATTCAGTGGCATAGTGCCCTGTCTTCTGACACTTGAAACATGTAATATGGTTCAGATCCTTCTGAGCTGGAGCGGGACGGTGTTGGTTGCCATTCCCACTTCCATTACCAATCTTGAATCTGCCATTGTTGGGACGATTATTCCCATTCCCTCCATGGTGGTGGCCTCCATGGTTGTGCATGGGATCAGTGTGTCCTCCATACTTACCGGTCCCTGATCCGGTATTTCCTGAGTACGGGGTGTAGCGGGGCTTCTGATGAGCTCCAGAGGTAGACTTCCCCTGTGCATACTTCCTCTTGCGGTTCTCCATTTGTTGTTGCTTTCCCTCCAAGATGAGGGCCTTGTCTACCAGCTCCTGGTAGTTGCTGAAGGTAGCCACCATCAGCTGCACGCTCAACTCATCATTGAGTCCTTCCAAGAACTTTTCCTGCTTGGCTGCATCATCGGCCACATCTCCTGGTGCATAACGAGCCAACGTGCTGAAGTCGTCCATGTACTGGGCCACGGAACGGTTCCCCTGGCGTAAGTTGCGAAACTCACGCTTCTTCAGACTCATGGCTCCAGCTAAGACATGTGCAGTGCGAAAAGCTTGCTTGAACTGCTCCCAGGTCACATCAGCAATGGGGTATGTGGTGGTGTAGTTCTCCCACCATGAAGCTGCTGGGCCCTCCAGTTGATGGGCAGCAAAATGCACTTTCGCAGCCTTAGTGCATCCTGCGGTGGTGAGTTCCCTCTCCATCTTGCGGAGCCAATCATCTGCCACAATGGGCTCTGTGCTGCTGGAGAAGGTTGGGGGATTCAGTCTCAGAACACGGGTGAGGTTGTCGCCTTGAGGTGGAGGGTGGTTGTTGTGGTTGTTGGTTTGATTCTGAATCAACAGCTGTATCAGGGTGTTCTGCTGCTGGAGAAGCTGGGTGAGCTCTGGCGGGAAAGTGAAGTCGGGCTCACGACGCGGAGGCATCTTGCTGTTTTCAGAGGGGTGAGAATTAGAATAGAACAATGACCTAAAATGGAAATTCACTACCCATATGCAATGCAACAAACATATCACACCAAACACTCATTCATTTATTCAACTCAAGGTCAAACATCGAGATACAAATCTCCATTCAGACTAAACATCGACCTATGCTTTAACGACGAAAATGAAGATACATGGGGGCATAACTAAAGTTGTCCTCAAAAGTACATGGTGAAGTGGTTTCCTCCGGTGGTGCTCTCCTCATAGTCATCATCGTTGCTGATCAAAGGATCCATGTCTCCTTCGTGATGAAGATTTTCACCCATGTCCATCTGTTCCTCCAGAGTTGCGATGCGAGTGTTCAGCTTGTCGATCCTCTCTAAGAAATCCTTCACCTCATACTCATGCTCGTACTCGGCTTCCCATTAGTCAGCTTCAAGGTCAATCTCACGGTTCATCAGCCTCTTGATCGTCTTCGTGTCGGCACGTACCCGAAGCTCCAAGGTCCTGACGTGCGTCTCCAAGGTCTGGATATAGGAAATGGTGGTGTCTTTAGTGGGAGTGGTTATGATGTTTCCATTTGCATCCCTGCGACAAACCACGCTGAGTCCTGGTGAAATGGTTCCACCTCTGTATTCCTCCTGAATACGTCCAAGGGCACGATGAATGGCCATGTCTCTTCCAAGTATCCAGCTGGGTGCCACAAACTTGAAGTCGATGGGTTCCTTCCGATTCGCAAAGGTCTTCCCGGGAATGTGCACCTCGATCCTGTAGCGTCCGTCTTGTGGAAAAGACATCATAGGAGTCCCGGTGATGCTCGGCAAAGCAATCCTTACATCCCTGACGATCCTCATCAGCTCCTTACCAAAGGGCATCGTTGCGTCACGCTAGCAAAACTCTGTGATCAAAACTGGGATGAAGGTGGCCATCTATAAATTTTGAAATAATTGGAGGGAAGTCAAAAATGAGTAGGTGAGAGTATAAGAATTTTAAAGACAAAAGAGAAATAAATCCTAAGGCTTTTCCAATCCTAGAGGTTCCTTCCTACGGTCAGCGTGTGCTCTGATACCATTTCTGTAGCAACCCGACCTGAAAGGTCGAATCTCCGGTGTTTCTGTACCATCCCAAGATCATGTTGGTACACACACGGTACATCAATGTATATATCAAAGGGAAATCACACAGCAATAATCAATCGAAATCTCATATCAAGTCCTTTATTACAATAATGATTACAATAAAGTGGCTGAAGGCCAACTCATGAGATAACTAAACCATATACTTGCGGAAGCTCCAAAGGTAGATGAGTCCATATGACTCCAAGGGCATCTCACCGAGCGTAGAGCGTATCCTCACTCCTAGTCGGAAAAGTACTCTACAACATGATACGTTGCAGCCGTATAGGTCAGCATATTGCATATGCCGACAAAGTCACAAGAGAGGGGGTAAAGTAATCATCTAGTCTATATGCAAATATAGTAGGTGGGGTAGTAAGTTTTTGCATAAAGCCAAATTTTTCCTACAACAAGAGAGGGCAAAGGCATAATTACTACAATGTTGGTTGATTAATGAGATGGTTCCACCAACCAATCCTCATACCCAAGTTGACATTAATAACCCACATCAATATACTTAATTGTGTTGAGAGTTCCAGATAGTTTCAGTTCCTTTGGCTCAAACTGTCCATGACCGTGGACACGGCTAATCGATTAGGTTTGGGTACTTTGCAGTGTTTTGCACACGTTCCCCACAAGATTTGGTCGCCTCCGTTGGACTTCTCGCACTTCATGGTTTTGCGAAACGGATGACCAAAACATGGTCTTTTAAAGGGTTTCCCTGCGACTCTGTCGGTGCCCATCCTTTCCTACCGTTCTTCTACATCTCGTAGCACCGCCTGTCCAGGGTCACCATGATATCCAACCAAGCCAGAGCCCATAATGACTTGTGGCTATGCAGGTAAGCCTTGGGTCTTGAAGCATCCATCCATCTCTTTGTGCCTGGGTGGACCTTTCCGCATGAATACTGGCACATCTCCAACATCATCTAGGCTAACCACTGGTTTCTCCAGGGCGTCGTTCAACCATCATCCACCTAGAGGTAATTTGAAGAACTTGGAGTCTTGAAGACTTGATCATCATGTAGGTCTTGAAATTTTTAACTCACAACTCTCATGAACCACACAACCAACCCCGTCTACTAATAGCATAGCAAAATGTAAAACAACGTTTCCCGGGGCCAATGTGTCAAAGGGTTGAGGGGTACCTACCACATGATACTACAACAAGTAACCAAGTGTCCTATTAACCTACTTTGCATGCAATTGGGGTGATGGAAGAACTAATGCAATAAAACATAGGTATACATGGTCAAAGTGACTTGCCTTGCTGACGATCCTCGTACTCAGGTGACTCTAGATTACAAGCTTCGCACTCCGGATGATCTAACAAATCAAACAAGAGCACACCATAATAATAAATACAAAACAATTCACAAAATTCAGCAAGGTTAAACAAACAATACTAAAACATTCAATAGTATCAATCAAGAGAAAGAAATCAAAATAAAAAGTTTGACTCACAAAAATATTTAGTGTCAAAAACTTATACTACTGCTACTTTAAGACAAACAACCAAGCAATAGCTAGTAGAAAATAAATAGTAAAGAAAATCAATTTTAGTAAACAGAATCAAATTAACTAACACTTTTGTGTAAAGAAACACTACTAAAATGAAAATAACTAGTATGTTCCTATAACTTTGGAATAGAAAACCAAAACAATGATATTATTAACACTAATATAATTATCATCGCATTACTTAACAGAATAGAATTACTAAAATTATTTATTAGAAATCTAACTTAATCACCTAACTAGTTTGTGAAAGTAAAACTAAATTGTTTTACCAAACTATACCTAATGAAAAAAATATAAAGATTCCTATAACAACATGGTATAAAACTAAACAATCATTCTAAATATGAGCAAGTAATGTTACCTAAATACTTGAAACAACAAAAACTCATGAAAACTATTAACAAAAGTTAAACTAATTCAGGTCCAAATTAAATTAAAATTAAGATAACTAAACTACAATAAGAACTAAATAGATTCTGTTTTTTTTAAACAGTAACTAAATTTATTCAAAAAAACTCAAATCATGTAGAATGATAGGTTTAACTAATACCAAACAGTGGCAAAAAGATTCATATAAAAATATATTTTTAAACTATAGTTATGCACATTTTAGTAATTTGAACAAATTTGATTAGATTCAACATTTAAAGCTCAAATTTGAAAACTAAGCATACAGACATAAACTACATCAAATTTGTGAACTAATGCAAAAAGAATCAACTGAAAACACTAAATAGTTTAAAAGATATGATAAAAAAAAGATTTGAAAACATTCTGTTTTCTAAAACAAAATCAGAAAAAAGGGAAAATCAAACTCGTCGGACAGGGGCTACGTGGCGGGTCGTGGTTGGCCGAGAGGGTGTGCGTGCGGGCGTTTGCGGGTGGGCAACCGAAGCTTAGCTCATACCGGTTCAGGTTTTAAAACGATCTAATCCTACACGTTGATCTACGATCGAACGGACAGGGAGGGGGAGAGGGGCTTACAGAGAGAGGGGTCGCCGGCGAGGGGGTTCTCCGGCGAGGCCGGGGTGATGAGGTCATCGGGGGCGGCGCTCTGGTGGTTGGGGACGGCGTCAGAGGGCTTCAAACGACGGCAGCGGGGCTCCGGAGTACTCTGGTGGTGCCGGAGGGGAGTGGGGACGAGCGTGTCGACGTCCAGGTGCTCTGGAAGCTTTGGATGGGGATCCGAACTCCGCCGAGCTCGTGCGGCAGCGCTCTGGCGAGGTAGAGTGGGGGCTCAGGGGCGGAATGGGGAGCAGAGGGTCGGGGCTACTTCTAGGGCCGGAGCGGTGGTCGGGGAAGGAAAGAGGAGGGAGATCCGGAGAGGAGGAATCATCGGCGAGGTCCTGTCGACGCGAGGAGGAAGGCGACCGCAGCGTCTTCAGGATCAGACGGTGGGGCCGGGGCGTCAGAGAGAGAAAGGGTGGCGTCAGCGCGTCGGTCGGTCGGCTCGGAGCGGTTTCGGGAATTAACTGCTGTGGGCCGGCCCGTTTCGAATTAAAACGTTTCCTTTTTAATATCCAGAGCAGTAAAACTCATTTAAAAGCATTCAAAACATTTCCAAATATAGGAAATATATATAACAAAATGATCAGGAGAATTAATGCTATTCAATGAACATTTTTCCTCTGTCATATTGACTACTTTGAAAAAAATTATTTTTTTAGAAAATGCTTATTTGATTTTAAATCTTTTTGCAATAGTTTTTCAAATAGCCCCCTGGTTTTATTGTTCAAATATTTCACCAAGATACCCCTGGTGTGGAGTGTCATGTTACTTCCCTCTTTTCTTTGAACTTTTCGAGAGGTTTTCAAATAGGTGAAACATGAAAAAGGGAAAGATGAAAGTGCATTTCAGAAATCCAAAAGAAACACTTCAACCATTATATTCACTCAAACAATATGATGATGATGCATAGCTATATATCATAACATTCCAAAATGAAATTTTGGGATGTTACAAAACGTGGAAACAAGGCTCGAAGCAATGGAGCAGCAAGTCTTCAAGTGCCAAGGGATGGTGGAACGTGGACTCAATGCCAACCATATGATGATCTCGGAGTTTACCCATAAACACAAGTTGGACACCAAGGACATCATGGAACATATCTTCAAGCTTTACAAGAAAATTGAGCATCTCCAAGCCCAGATCGATGATATGGAAAACCAAAACTGTGAGTATCAATACAAATTTAAGAGAATGAGTTTGGTTGCAGATTTGAGGATTCCGGAGACTCGTTCATGTTTTTTACGATGGTGAGCCTATGCCTTGGAAGATTGAGGACAAGGTTCCAACCTCATCGACAACTCCACAACCATCACCTCCGAAGAAGGACATCTAAACACATGGGTATAGGCACTCCCATTGGCATGTGCCAAGCTTGGGGGAGGTGCCCCGGTATCGTATCACCATCACACCTTTTCATTTTCTTCTTTTTCTTAGTTAGATCCTTTTGATCTTATCTTTATCTAGTAGTATAAAATTTTAGTATGATCTAGCTTTGAGTTTTTGCTCTTTCTTCCCCTTATGTAAGCAAGTCCGAGTGTTATATAATAAATTGTAGTTTTGATGTGAGGGCTTTGCTTGCTTGCTATGATCTTGAGAAAAATAAATAAGAAATAAAATAAGAATAGAATAAAAGCAAAGAGTATATATGATAATCTTATGGGGAGTGATGACCTCACATACAATAAGTATGTCGGTTGAAATTTGTTGGCAGTTGACAAACATTGCGATTGGTCATTGGGGCAACTAAAAGGAAGTAATAAAGAAAGAGAGGTTCACATATAAATATATTATCTTGGACATATTTTATGATGGTGAGCAGTCCTTAAATTATTATATGCTAAGAAGTTGATGTTGGACAAGGAAGACAACATAATGGGTTATGTTTGCTTATTTCCGAACAGAAGTTATATTGTTATAGATCCTCCAACATGTAGTGCTTGCTTACACTTGATATTAGCCAAAACTTCCGCACCAAGTAGAGATACTACTTGTGCATCCATATACCCTCAACCCAGTTTTGCCATGAGATTCCACCATACCTATCTATGGATTGAGTAAGATCCTTCAAGTAAGTTGTCATCGGTGCAAAAAGCAATAAGACTTGCTCCTAAATATGTATGATCTTTTATTGTAAAGGAAAATAAGCGTTGGACGAACTTGTGATAGTAAAGAAAGAAAAGCGATGGACTACATAATAAAGGTTGCTATCACAAAGGGCAATATAACGCGGTGTTCCTTTGCATTAAGGGTTTGCACGTCCAAAAAATAAAAAAGCGCATGAAAAACTTTGCTTCCCTCTGCGAAGGGCCTATCTGTTACCTTTACTTTATAAGTATTTACCTTTATGCAAGAGTCATGGTGATCTTCACCATTTCCTATATTTTTCTGTTTAACTTGGCAAGCATTATGTGTTGGGGAATGATCTAAACACATATATCCACTCGGATGTGGGTGATCATGAGTTATTATTGTTGACATCACCCTTGAGGTGAGTAGTTGGGAGGCAAAACAATAACCCCTATCTTTCTCTATGTCCAATTGAAGCTTTGATCTCATGAGTACCGCGTGAGTGTTAGCAATTGTGAAAGACTAAAAGATGATTGAGTATGTGGATTTGCTTTACAAGCTCTTATATTAACTCTTTCCGATGTTATAATAAATTGAAAATTGCTTCATTGACTGAGAGCACAGTTTGTTAGTTGTCAATAAAGTTTTTGGTTCATACTTTTAACCTGTGAATGAATTGTTACTCCAGCATAAGAAATTATATATCAATAAGTGTTGCTGTTCTCAAGATAATCATGATGACCTCATGTACGTATTTTATTTTATTGACACCTCTATCTCTAAACTTGTGGACATATTTATCGATCGTGGCTTTCGCTTCAGGGCAAGCAAGGTGTAAGCTTGGGGGAGTTGATACGTCCATTTTTTATCATGATTTATATTGATATTTATTGCATTATGGGCTGTTATCACACATTATGTACTTATGCCTTTTCTCTCTTATTTTACAAGGTTTACATGAAGAGGGAGAACGCCTATAGCTGGAATTCTGTACTAGGAAAGGAGCAAATCCGAGAGTCCTATTTTGCATAACTCCAAAAGTTCTGAAAAGTTACGGAGAATTGTTTTGGAATATATAAAAAATATTGGGCGAAACAAATACCAGAGCGGGCCCACCAAGAGGTCACAAGCCTGCCAGGCGCGGCCACCCCCCGGCCGTGCCTAGGTGGCTTGTGACCCACCTGGCAGGTCCTCGATGCCCATCTTCTGCTATATGAAGGGTTATGACTTGGAAAAAACAGAAGAGAGCTTTCAGGATAAAGCGCCACCGTCTCGAGGCGGAACTTGGGCAGACCCAATCTAGAGCTCCGGCGAAGCTGTTCAGCTGGGGGAAACTTCCCTCTCGGATGGGGAAATCAAAGACATTGTCATCACCAAATATCCTCTCATCGAGAGGGGATCAATCTCCATCAACATCTTCATCAGCACCATCTCCTCTCCGAACCCTAGTTCGTCGCTTGTTTTCGATCTTTGTCTCAAACCTAAGAATGGTACCTGTGGGTTGCTAGTAGTGTTGATTACTCCTTGTAGTTGATGCTAGTTGGTTTACTTGGTGGAAGATCATATGTTCATATCATTTATGATAATTTATACTCCTCTGATTATGAACATGAACATGCTAGAGTGACAGAAGCTTAAACCCTAGTTTATGCGTTGCTTCGTAAGGGGATGATTTGGATCTATACGTTTCATGCTATGGTTAGATTTATCTTAATTATTCTTTCGTAGTTGTGGATGCTTGCGAGAGAGGTTAATCATAAGTGGGAGGTTTTTCCAAGTAAGGGAAGCACCCAAGCACCGGTCCACCCACATATCAAATTATCAAAGTAACGAACGTGGATCAAATGAGCATGATGAGAACTAGCTTGACGGAAATTCGCATGTGTCCTCAAGAGCGCTTCACTTTATATAAGAGTTTGTCCAGGCCTATCTTTTGCTACAAAAAGGATTGGGCTACTTTGCTGCACCCTTTCTACACTTGTTACTTGTTACTCGTTACCAATTATCTTATCACAAAACTATCTGTTACCGATAAGTTCACTGCTTGTAGAGAATACCTTACTGAAACCGCTTGTCATTTCCTTCCGCTCCTCGTTGGGTTCGACACTCTTACTTATCGAAAGGACTATGACAGATTCCCTATACCTATGGGTCATCACTCACCAAGAATCTTTTGGACACGTTCATTGGTGGAGGATCCTTGTTGCGTGTCACCTCGTTCCTGTTATGCCATACCCGCCACAACATCATCATTAGCATGCATCGCTTAATATCGGTAAGTGGCTGCAGCGCCTCAAGTAACCACTCAGTGCCAGTGTTTGTCAATTCCTCCAGCTTCAGCCAACGCCATACAGTAGACATGCATGAACACATTTGCACCGCCAGAGGGCATACATAAAGCATGCAAGGAATCCTCCTCTTCGCGCGTACAAATCGGGCAAGTTCCTGAGAGCTCTAGCGTCTGTTTATGTTTGTTTTGCCAGGTAGGAAGATAATTAATCGCAACACTTCAAGCAAAGTTCTTCACAGTAGGCGGTATAAGTCTTTTCCATATTATTTTCCAACATGTACGGTGGCCATCCGGAGCACGGCTTGATGATTCTTCAGTCAGCCTACATGTTTCCTCAAAGGCCATAGTGTATGCCGACTTAACTATAAAAGCACCATTTTTGTTGGTCCCCAAGCAAGCACATCATTGCCTAGTCTTGGTGAAGCTCTTATTTTCAGAATGCATGTGCATCACAGGGAAGAAAAGCTTCTTATAGCAAGTTTGCATTCCAGGAGCCATTTCTCTTAAGAGTTGGGAAACCCACCGGTATCTAGATGTACCTTGCATTGAAATTGGCCTATATGACAAAGGCCTAGGGATCGAAGCATCTCTCCATATTCGAATACACCGTCCGTTTCCCACTCTCCATATCAAACCTTTCTTAAGTAGATCAAGACCATGAGTGATAGCAGTCCAAGTTGAAGAACCATTACCCGAGAAGATAGTATCCTCTAGATCGCCGTAAGGGTAAAATTTGCTCTTCGACAATCTTGCACACAAACTCTCTAGCCTAGTTAAGAGTCTCCAGTCTTGTTGAGCTAGAAGGGCTTGGTTGAAGAATCGATAATCATGGAAACCCGCACCCCCTTACTTTTTGGTTGTTGCAATTTTTGCCATGATTTCCAATGCACCTTTCGTTTCCCTTGGACTGCTCCCCAATAGAAGTTCCTGACCATCTCCATAAGATCATCGCAAACAGAGTAGGGTAGTTTAAAGACTCCCATGATAAACACCGGAAGTGCCTCAACAACAGATTTAATGAAAACTTTGCTACCTAGTTGGGCAAGGTGCCGATCTCCCCATTGAACTAATCTCTCCATGACATGTGCCAGCAAGTTTTGAAATCTACCCTTAGACATTCTGCCATTAGGTGTTGGCAGACCTAAGTACTTCTCTTCAAATCCCATAATTATAACATTTAAAACACCCTACATATCCTCTTGGGAGTTTATGAGACATGCTTCTCCAAACAAGATAGAGCACTTGTTATAGTTCACTAGTTGGCCTGTAGCACTTGCATCTAGGTCAAGAGAGAATTTAACTTGTTAAACTTGTGCACGTGAGGCCTCAAAAATTAAGAGTGTATCATCCTCAAACAACAGGTGTGATATGCAAGGAGCATGCCTGCAAATCTTTATTGGGGTAATAAAGCCCACTTCAACATTCTGTCTCAAAATTAATAGACCGTCAGCGACGAGTAAAAATAAGAAAGGGGAGAGCGAATTACCTTGGCGAAGTCCACATGATGGTGCAACTGAATCCAAGAGGGTTCCATTGAATCTTATAGAATATCTCATCGATGTGGCACAAGTCATAATCCATTCAATCCATCGGTGAGCAAAACCCAACTGTTGCATCACTTGCCTCAAGAAGTTCGAGTTAACCCGATCATAAGCTTTTTATAGACCAAGTTTATAGGAACAAAAACTTTTTGTTGGATCCTTTTCTTGCTTTATGTGATGGATGCATTCAAAGGCAATTAGCGCATTGTCTGTGATCATTCTGCTAGATATAAAGGCACTCTGCTTAGGGGAGATAGCGTCACCTAGGAGAGACCTTAATCTATTAGCAGGACATTTAGAAACCACCTTATAAATTACATTACAAGGGCTAATAGGCAGGAGTTCAGATAGCTTCATGTGATTAGCAAATGTTGGAATTAACACAATAGATGTCTCATTAACTTCTTCTAGCATGATGCCTGTTTTGAAAAATTCCTTAACAACCCTGATAATATTTTCCTTCAAAACCTCCCAGTTGCGCTGAAAAAATCTCGCTCGAAAACCATCTGGGCCAGGTGACTTCAAGGGCCCTCTCGGGAAGATAGCATCAGAGATCTCCTGGTTAGTGAAATCTGCACAATGCTTATCATTTTCGTCATGAGTTATCATCGTATTAAACAGATCCATTACTCCTGATGCATCTAGGTATCAATGAGCCATAAATATGTCCTGAAAATAGGAAGTAGCCATGTTGCACATAGTGTCAGTCTCTGTACACACATTGCCATCATTATCATGCAGCTCTCTTACTATGTTTTTACTTGCCCTTCACACCGACTTGCTCTGAAAAAATATTGTGTTCCTATCTCCCTCCTTCAGCTACAAGGTGCGAGACCGTTGCAACCATAGCATGTCTTCGTTATCATAAGTTCATTAAGCTTATCAGATACTTTTCTTATTTCATGTCTATCGACATTCATTCTCATCAACTCTTCAAGCTTATTGCGCGATTTATTTAATTATTTATTTTGTAATGTTTCCAAACCTTTTATTACTCCATGATAGCAGGGAGGTAGATTTGAAGGAAGCACTGACCTGACCGAGATCCACCATTGCACCTAAGGACGACCACACCTTATGTATAAGATCTGGTAGTTACGCATCACGTTCCCAAAATCTTTCATATCACCATGCCTTGGTTTTGGGCTTCTCTTGCTCTGCCATAAATCTCAGTAGCAATGGAATATGGTCCGAACAAGGGGACATAAGGTGTTGCACAGAAGAGTATGCGTACATGTTCCTCCAATCATTTTCGGCCACCGCACGATCCATGTGAACACGTACATTTGCAGAACCTGGTCGCATATTATCGTATGTATAGGGTATTCATGAAAACCCCAGATCGACTAACTCACATGCCATCAACACATCCCGAATGGCAGCCATTTGAGTTTTCGGTCTACGCGTTAAGGACATGTGTTCAAAACTCCACAATGCCTCATTAAATTCGTCGACAACTACCCATGGTAGGTTTGATGCTTGCTTTTAAGATTGTAGTTTAGTTCACATCAAGTGCCTATTCTCAACCCTAGGTTCACCATAAACAGCAGTTAGCCTCCACTGATCCCCACCAGGAGAGATAATAGAAATGTCAATGAATCGCTCCTATGTTCTAGAACCGTAACTTGGAATGACTCATGCTAAAACAGAGCTAGACCACCACTTAATCTATTTCTATACACACCCTCAAAACCTTGAAGACCAAGACGTCCTCTAATCCTCTTCATCTTACTTGCTTTTTGTTGAGTCTCACACGAGAACACAAACATGGGGGAATGCGACTGCACCGATGTCGCAACATGACACACTGTCCGGGGATTCCCCTCACCCCGGCAGTTCTAACTTAGTATATTCATTGGGATAGGCGGTCCGATGACGAGGAGGCTGCCGCTACATTAGTTGAGGTACTGTCAATGGCTGCATCATCATCTACCTTCAGTTTTTTCCGGTTTGCATTTTTTTGAGGAGTTCCACCATTGGAGTTGTTGGGCGGATCATATCCTTCGAACTGACCCACTCTGTCTGGTGTGTTCCCCAACAGAACAATAATGCCCAAATTCACGTCTATGTCCCCTTCAACAATAGTGGTTTCTGTTGTGCACGAATCATCTGCACCTTTTTGCCCAAAGTAAGGGCATCATCATTCTGCCCAAGCTTTGCCTCATGAACACCGATGGCCAGCTCCACACCGGGATCATACAAGGCATTTGTAGCATTGAAACGCCAACTCTTTTTCATGAATTGTTCCAGTCTTCTGGTGTTAATTGATTCAACACCCTGGGCATGCATCTCTGAATTTGGCGCATTTGTTGGAACGAACTTCCAGTACTCATTACCACGGCCTCGTCCATGTATTCTACCGGTCCTCTGCCCTTGCCATAAGCATTCCCATCACCCTCATCATCAAAAGCATCTGCATACCATTCTGAGTTGCGGCAAAATCCTCTACCCGAGCTCTGGTTGGCATTGACGCCTCTTCTAGCAGCAAGGATAAAAGGACCCCACTCCATATCTTTTGCATCATCTTCACGTGAGCCACATTCTTCATGCCAATGTCCAAGCAGACCACACATATAACAGAAAATAGGGACCTTGTCAAACTTGACTTGGTAATATTCAGTTTCTCCGGCCTTTGTAAAGCCAACAAACCTCAGCAACTTTTTTGTGACGTCAAGCTTAACTCTAACCCGTATGAACTCACCAATCAAACCATTAGGTAGAACAATCTGAAGCTCCACCACTTCCCCTATGCGTTGTGCCATGTTCTTCACGAACTGTTCCCTCTTGAGCACCATATCCGGGAGTTGGTGGATCTAACACCGCATCTCAATTTTGTCCAACTTGACTGATTCTGGGTTCTTGAAGCCATCATATTCAAGAATAATCAGGGACATGACCTTGAAATCCCAAGGGCCTTGGTGAAGCGCCTTCTCCATGCCACCTCCTTAGCAGGGTTTCAAGACGCTTTCATGACGGAAATCAGCGCCCCTTGCCCAAAGGATTTGTTCATCAGAACCCGAGCCAGCGAAAGCCACTTTGGCTTCTCATCTGGTTCATCCACTTCTTCTTCCCAAACTAGATTATCCAACTCATCCTCCTCTAGATGCAAACGCTCCAGCAAAGCGTTGGGATCTTCAAGAGCTTTAGATCGTGATCCGCTAGCCTCGGGGGCGAACCCATCTTACCAAATGGAGAGAACCCTTGTCGATGGTACCACGAGAAGGAAAAATCGGGCAGCAGGGGATAGGATAGTAGCTACGATCGATGCAGGGGATAGGATAGTAGCTACGATCGACGCAGGGGACGATCCACAATAGGGGAACTCATGGTAGCGAGCGTCGAAGGACAGGGGAACCCTAGCTTAAGACGCTAGGGGAAAGCGCCATAAATTGGACGTTCATTCCTTTGTTTCTGTACCTTTCACATAGATACAAATACTTTAGATCTACTCTTTCCTTTAATGCACCATGTGCCTATTACAATCAATATATGGAAAGTTATTATCTTGTAAAACGAGCAACCTGATAAGGTTTAGCCCTTCATGATTACCATGTTAGAGCATCTACATCGAGGCATGGCTAATTCAGTTCCTAAAACATCCGTGGATGCGTCCGACCGGTCACATCTCATATTTTTGCTCTCATAGCCGGGCATCTTAATTAACATACCGTAATTCCATACAAACTCGTGCAACTATGTAAATGATACATACACTTTGTTCATCTACTACATACAACAAGCCATCGTGACTATCAAATTTGGGCATGTTTGGTTATGATTGAGAAGATCATCGCCGGATGCTGTTGCCCTTTTCGGTGCCATGGTCGTCCTTTTTGTGGAAGTACCCGTAGAAGACGCAGTATGGATCTGTCGGCGTTCTGGGAACGGGGGTACCTAGACCTGCCTGCCTGCGGCCCAGGGCATGGCCCACTTCATCAACCAAATAAGATCAGGCGCGGCCCCCACTCGAGAAAAGGCCCTTGTGAGGGCCCTAGCCTTGCATGGAAGAACAACGACGAGACGGGCAAAGGATGGGACTCCTCAGGACCACTCCAGAGCGGCAGAGATTTCTATGCAAGGTCGAGCCTCAGGAGTCAAGGGTGACACAAGGAAGGACAGGCAGGCGTGAGTACGCCAGGCGGCGCAGTTTCCTCTTTGGTGCAAAGGGAGCAAGGACATACACGGGTTACCAAAGCACCACCAAAGGTTTCCATTCCAGTGCAAGAATACCACAACCACCCGTCCTGTAGAGCAGATGTCATCGCTGAGCCCATCCCTGCCTCGTCAACAGCTACTTTGTTGGTGAAGACCGCCTTTGGGCAGGGCGAGCACGTACTGTTGTCCCCCTTCAAAATTGCCCGTTGTGGGATCCCTTCCCGCCATTGTGATAAGGGAGGAGGACCCGGTGCACCACTATATATAGAGAATAGGTAGCACCGTAGACAGGAAGAGGACCGAACGGACGAACCATCCGAGCCACTGTGGAATTCATTCTACCACTCATCCACCACCAATCCATAGAGGGCCTCGAACACCTCAAGAGAGCCCTCAGGAGGCCCAAGAATACTTTAATAATTCATCTACATCACCTCCTCGAGTGTCAATACACCAAAGCAGGAGTAGGGTATTACGCTTCGCAGTGGCCGGAACCTGGTTAAACTGTCCTGTTCATCTTCTTCCTCGTCATCGTGCGAGTTCGTCATTGTGTCCATCGAGTAGCAAGCTAGGGTGACGAGGCTCAGGGAACTTTGTACACGCCCCTGTGTTTGAATCTTAAGGGTTTTCCGAAGCCCAAAATCCGACAGGATCGAGCCGGATCTGCTATGTGTCAGAGTTTTCCTCACCGTCATTGTCCTCCTTCTCCTCCTTTGCTGGCAGTCCGACCTTTGCACGGACCTCCCAATTATGCTCTCGTTCGAGGGTGCGAGTGTTCCTCCACTATTGCTTCTTCATAATGCAGGCGAGGACAACTTCCTCCTCTGTGGCCATCCATGCAGCCACATCAGCCGCCTCCATCATCACCATTTAGCAAGGAGTCGGGCCTCGGTGGCGCTTATCCTCTCCTTCCCAAGGCAGGCACACTGGTCACTAGGGGACTCGTACTACGTCTGACTGGTGATGGGGAATGAAGGGTTTTCAGGCCATTGGGACTGCGATGATCCAGCGCCGAAGGACTCGAGCACTCGTTCAGCCGACACTATGGATTTGCGCTCTGCAGATCTTGTAGTTGGCTGGGCACTGTCCTCTTGGGAGCGGTGCAGTGCAATCCAAATGTCCAATTCCTCCTCCGACCCGCACGCGATGACACACCAGTAGACGAATCCAGACTAGTGGATTCAGATCTTCTGCCCACCATGCCAGAGAAGGCCGAAGAACTTTGGAAGTGAGCTTGGGTGGCGGAGGGAGTGGAGCAGAGTGAAGTGATGTGGCTAGGGTTTCGTTCAGGAAGTGGATGGGGATGAGAATATGTGAGGTCGGGAGGGCCAGCGTGGGCTGGGTTCGACGTGACATATGCGCCCAGGAGTGTCTGGTTACCCCATATCCACCCCATATTGAGCTGGATATGAGTGGTGCTGGTCAGCCCAGGCGTTTGGGACCTGTTTAAGGAACCCGGTTGGGTCTCTTTTTTACGACCTGGTAGTGATCGGGCGGCCTACCCAGGCGTGCGAGACGGGTTTGAGAGGTCAGACTGTAGATGCTCTTAGTCCCTAGATTGAGTCGACTTCACACATGGTACCAATATGGTACCAATATAATATCAAACATAAATGCATCATTTTATTACGTCACAAGGATTCAGAATCACACTATTTAATAAAAAATTTATCCCAAGGTTAGTTCAATATTGTACCATTATAGTGGAAGACACCAATAACATGATACCTATATAGAAGATTTCAGGTACGATAAAGAACCCAACATCATCTCTTAAAATCGGACGCATGGAGCCAATATTCCATTTGTAATCAAACGATGCATATATATTCAACTTGAGTGTACCTTGTGGTGGTTTAGCCTACATTATGTCTTCTCCTGGAAAATGAACAGTACCCACCGAACAAAAGTTTGAAGCAATAGCTTGAATTGATAAACGAAATGTTCGGGTATAGGGGTATTTTCTCCTTTTCGAGCATATGAACCAACCAACCACTGCAAGCAGACATGCTACATTGATTTGAGCCAAATAGAGTGGATCGTGAATCGAACTACAAACCAGTTCCTCCGGTACAACCGAACAAACCCTATCAACAATCAAAGCTCTTTCCACTTTTTCCAATAAGCCAATGTTTTCCCAAACTTTCTACGCTCAACCACATTCATATAGATCATGATGTATGTCTTTAATATCCACTTGACACACATGACATGCATTGTGACTTTTCATACGCCGTACTGCAAGAATAAATTCACATGGAATCACTCCATGTAATGTTCACCACAGATGAACCTTGACTTCTCTGATTTTAATTTTCATAGTACTGTCCAAATTGGGTTGGCCACTGATCCACCTTGTTCTCACTTCCTTAAAAATTTATGCCAAACCTAAGATTCCACTCAAGGTAGTAGGTTGACGGCACCATGAAATTATGAGACTTTGTATACTGTCAAGCAACAAATAGTCCATCTCTCCACTTGACAATGGGATTTGGAGGATTCTATCTACATCAACTCCCTTACAATTATATCTAATTAATAGTTGATCCCATTTTCCATTGGTAGGATCAATAAACTACTGTACTACCATAGTGTGGAGTGTAGGGTCTCGCCTAGCAACTATCTTCTTGGAGCTATTAGTAGGGATTCATCGATCTTCCCAAATATTAACTTTTAAGCCATTTCCAATTTTCCCTTTACAACCTTGGTTCAAAGTCTCAATACCTGAGTGAATACTTTGCGAAACATACGAATAACCCTTCTTCTACTTAACTAACAAAATGTTGTCCATCCATATAATATTTGGACCTAAGAATTCTTACACATAAGGGTTCATTATTTTAAATCAGACGCCAAACTTGCTTAGCTAGAAGGGCTTTTCTAAAGCTACCCAAGTGTCTAAAAGACATTCATCCTATATCCTTTGGAACATACATTTCCCACCAGTTAGCCAATGCATTCTTCACTGGTTCTCATCATCACCCCAACAATACCGTGCTATCGCATTTATGATTGCTTTGCAAATCTCTACTCCTAAAGAAGAAGTTCGTAGGATCGCCTCCATGGTTTATTTTAGTTCAACTTTTTTCATCTGGTTTATTTTCGTCTCACCTCCCACCACCCCTTCCCACTCAATTTTCTCCCATCCACTTAAAAAACAAGACCCATGAAAGGGAAGATCTTGTTTCGTGCTTGCTTTGGCGGGTGTTGCTTTAATTTAATCACTTAAATAATAAGTAATTCGGAATTCAAAAATCACACCATATATATGAGATCATCTTCCTAAAAGACAGACATAATGTTTTTCTTGATAACGTTTCAAAAAAAATTAGATAATTATCAATACAAATCACTCATTCCACACACTATGCCGCTTATTATTATCAATATCTCTACTATTAATTGACAATCACAAAATTCCTAGTGCAATGAAATAACATAGTATCTTTTTTGTTATGAGTGTACGCATTCGTGTGCCCATGTATTGGGACGTAGTTCGGGACACCATCGAGGATGTCGTGGCCGGGCTTGATGCCGACGCGATACTCTAGAAGGCCAGGACATGGATCACGACGTCGAGGACGGTTGTGGTGGAAGGCAAGTCGTCGGTCCACTGTATACACGCATTCGTGGACGCGGTCATCTCTAATCATGAATGAGGACTTGGTAACCTACCCTCCATGGTTTTATTTCGTCAAG
The DNA here is from genome assembly GCA_022496015.1 of Hordeum marinum. Classification (NCBI taxonomy): domain Eukaryota; kingdom Viridiplantae; phylum Streptophyta; class Magnoliopsida; order Poales; family Poaceae; genus Hordeum; species Hordeum marinum. Next base: position 121,281,907 of record CM039673.1, on the reverse strand, counting down.
TTTTTTTTCATCTCACCTCCCACCACCCTCTTCCACTTTTTTGTTTTTGCCTCGCGTGCAACCACCCCCATCCACGGGATTTTTCTCCCTCCCACTCTATCTTTGGAAACCAAGTAATTCAGGTTGGTAACCAATCTCTTCTTTGGTAATACAAACACAATCAATACATGCACAATTATTTTACGCATGGTAATCAATATCTTCTTTGATAATGCAAAAGTAGTTTTCGATGGTAATCGATCTCCTTTCTACTGTGAATCAATATCTTTATATTAAACTAGGTAACCAATGACCTTACTTCTTTGATAATGGAAGAGTAGTTTTGCAGGCAAGAGAGGTGATAAATGGTGCTATCCAATCGATAAATTAATTAGAAGGAAGCAATCACATGCATTTAGGGTAGATAATCAAGTAGATTACATGTTAGTTAGGACCGTGGCATGCAGGAAAAATTTCTCGAGTTCCATGGACGAGAAGGAAAGAAATCTCTAGGCTTCGCACACTACCCCACTGACGGCCCTACACATGCGCTCTAGTTTCGAGATCATACAAAATCACTTACAATATCTGTGTTTGGGAAAGTTTTTTTTGAAATTGTTTAGGAAAATTTCAATTTTCTAAATACATGATTGTGGTTGCGTGATTCGGCTGCTCGTACGATTGTGTTCAGGAAAGTTTTAATTTTCTTACATGCTTGTATGCTCGCAATATAACTCTTTCTTCTCTCTTTGGACGATCCGTGTGGCCACGTTTGTTAATTGAACTTGAGAAGTTGTAGACGCGAGTGACCCGACAGCACCCACGAGATGCTGACTAGTATAAGGCTGTCCTTCTCAAGACGCTGGCATGATGCGCCACCGTTGCATCCGCATCTACCTTGTTCCTCACACTCATCGAGGTGAGCTCCTTGGCATTCACGTACGTGCATTAGAACCAACCGATCGACTTCCATCCTTGCATGTTGATATCCAACGTATCTTCTTTTCCAAACACTTTGGCTTTGGTTTTGACCTCTAATTTGCATGACTGGAATGAAACTCACCTGGAATGACGTTGTTTTCAACAAAACTACTTTGGTGTTATTTTTGTGTAGAAATAAAAGTTCTCGAAATTGGACGAAACTTTTTGTGAATTATTTCTGACTATTATAATAAATTTTGGAGCAAAGAACTACTAGAGGGCGTGTGCCAGGGGGCTACCACACATCAGGGCGCCCCCTAGGTCATGCCCTGATGTCTTGTGGGGCTCTCGAGGCTCCTCCGACCCTAATTATAGACCTATAAATTCACATCTTCGGAGAGAGAAATCAGAGAGAAGTTTTCATCGCGTTTCACGAGACGGAGCCTTCGCCACCTCCTTTTCTTCCTCGGAGGGCTGATCTGGAACCTGATTTGGGATCCGGAGAGGGAAAATTGTCACCGTCGTCATCACCAACCCTTCTTCATCAACGCCGCCATGATGCTCACCATCGCGAGTGAGTAATTCCTTTGTAGGCTTGCTGGACGATGGTGGGATTGGATGAGATTGATCATGTAATCAAGTTAAGTTTGATAGGGCTTGATCCCTGGTGTCCACTATGTTCTAAGATTGATGTTGCTTTGACTTTGCTATGCTTAATGCTTGTCACTAGGGCCCAGGTGCCATGATTTCAGATACAAACCTATTATGTTTTCAAGAATAGAAGAGTGATTTGGATCCTATCTTGCAAGTTTTATGCACCTATTATGTGACATGAGCCGCATACCCGACGGTGACAATAATTGGGATACTTTCCCATGATTGCCGTAGTTTGAGGAGTTCATGTATTCACCATGTATTAATGCTTTGTTCCGGTTCTCTGTTATAAGGAGGCCTTAATATCCCTTAGTTTCCAATAGGGCCCCGCTACCATGGGAGGGTAGGACAAAAGTTATCATGCAAATTCTTATCGCGAGCACTTATGACTATATACAAAATACATGCCTACATTACATTGATGAATCAGAGCTAGTTCTATGTCACCCTAGTGTGTACATGTTATATGATCAATGTCATCTAAATTATTATCCATCACCGATCCACGTGCCTACACTTTACAAATACTAAATCTTGCTAAGTTACTATCGCTACTGCTACTGTCACAACTGCCACAAAATTACTGCGGTCACAACTATTGTTATTTTTGCTACTACTATTTTCTGTGCTACTATACCTTTGTTGCAGAGATATATCCCAAGTTAACTTGAAGGATATCCAATTGCTGTTATGAAGAATCTGAAATACAATCGAACCAAGATCGTTCCCTCTCTCACGAGAGGAGGTAAGTGATACATCTCCAACGTATCTATAATTTTGATTGTTCCATGCTAATATATTATCATTCTAGGATACTTTTTGGGTATTTATTTACCAATTTATAATATTTTTGAGCACTAACCTATTGACCCAGTGCTCAGTGCTAGTTGTTGTTTTTCTGCATGCTTTTCACTTTTTAGGATTACAGTACCAAACAAAGTCCAATTTCCACGAAATATTTTGATGATTTTTTTCTGTACCAAAAGAAGACCTGGAAACTTCGAAGGGAGTCCGAGGAGCCACGAGGGTCCAACAAGCCAACAGGGCACGCCACCAGGGGGCGCCCTGATGGCTTGTGCCCCCCTCGGGCACCTCCCAATGCCCCTCTCAGGCCTATAAATTCTCTTTTACCCTAAAAACACCCAGAAGCGCTCCCAAAACACTATTTTTGCCGCCGCAAGTCTCTGTTCCGATGGGAAGCCATCTACACCTCCGTTCCGGCACCATGCCGGAGGGGAGATCGATAATGGAGGGCATCTTCATCAACCTTTTTGCCCTCATCCTGATGTGTGAGTACTTCACCACATACCTACGGTACGTAGGTAGTACCTAGATGGAATCTCTCTCTCTCTCTCTTGATATTCAATACAATGTTCGTCGCATCTTTGCCTTGATCTATCCAATGTAATCATTGTGTATGGTGTGTTTCTTGGGATTCTATGAATTGTGAGTTCATGTTCAAATTATTCATGAAAAATATTTGAGTCAAATCTGAATTCTAAGATTACTATTTGCATGATCATCATAGCTTCTTAATGTCTCTGATCGATTCATATAGTTTGGCCAACTAGATTGATATTTCTTCGGTGGGACTGGTGCGTTCTAGTAGGTTCAACCTGGCGAGTTTCTATATCCCAGTGATAGAAGGGGACAAGTTGTGTCTTTGTGTTGCTGCTAATAACGATAAAATGATGGGTTTATTCATGTTGATTGAGTTTACTTTCTCTACAGTATGTCAACTTTCTCCAAGCATTACTCTATTTTACTTAATACCATAGATGCATACTGGATATCGGTCGATGGGTGGAGTAATAGTAATAGGTGCTGGAAGGAGTCGACCTATTTTCTTATGGACATGATGCCTATATACTCATGATCATTGCCTTAAAAATCGCATAATTATTCGTTTTTCTATCAATTTCCCAACGGCAATTTGTTTACCCAGTGTATGCTATTTATATGAGAGATGCTACTAGAGAACTCTACGGTCCCCGAGACTATTCACTTGTATATTCACAGATGCTATAAATACCTTGCTTTTTATTTATTTTATTTTATTTTATTTTTCAATTTACAATTATCCACAATTATCTACACAACTCACTTGCTTGCAAATAACGATATCAAGGGGATTGACAACCCTCTTGCTGGCGTTGGGTGCAAGTTGTTCGTTCTTTTGTGTGCAGCCGCTGAAGACGGTTGATGATTGGTATTCCTATTGGTTTATAACTGAGGTAAATACTTACCCACTTTGTGTTGCGATAATCTGTTCCTCTTCACGGAAAACCCAACGCAGATCGCGAGTATTAGGAAGGATTTCTGGTGCCGTTGCCAAGGAATACCATCACCAACTATCAAGTAATTTCGCACAAATTTTCATTCACTTGTTATTATTTTTATTTGCTGTTATATTTAATTTGTCTCATAAAAATCAAAAATCAAAAATATTTATCTTTGCTTGTTACTAGTTTACTTCTTTTTCCTTGCTTGCATGAAAGTTGCTATCATGTCTCAATTCAAGAAAGTTATCATTGAAAGTGCTAGTGAAGGTGGTGTAGTGACTTGGATGAAGAAATACACAAATTTATTGATTCCACTTTGATCCTACTAAAATTCAAGTCCCCATTACCAACACTAACATTTTCCTAAATTCTAAAATTTATCATGTGGGTAGTGGGAACATAATTGGAAACCATGTTATTCAAGAATTCTTTGAACATTCAATAGTCTCCTCACTTATTAAAGGATCTATACTAGATGAAACAATTTTCTATGAAGATGCTATTGATATGCTTATATTGAAATTGAAAAGGAAGTTTGTGTACCTCGATCCTATGATTGAAAAGATATTTTTGGGACTTCCTAGCATAGACAAACCTGAGATTAAGAAAATTGCTACCAATATCCTTATGCATGAATTTTATTATATTGTGTGTGAAGATAAAGATATTTTTTCCTTGTATGGAGTAAAATCTAAACACCCTCCTATAGAAGTAATCCTCCATAATAGAGATGCTTTGCGTAGGTTGGAATCTACTGATTATCAAGGATTTGATGAGAATATGAGAAAGAATGTCCTTCTCGAAGAATTGACACAATCCCTGTTTCTCCACACTTGCGATAAATTTGAATGGATTGCTAAGGGAATTGACGACGGGTTTAGTAAGTCTTGACATGAAAATAGTATTAGAGAACCTATTAGTAATGAAATACATGCTCTTTATGATGATTCTTATTATGAAAATGATGTTAGCAATGATGTTAGTAATGATTTAATAAGTTCCTTTGCACAATTGGGCTCTTCCACCAGCTTTGAGAAGGGTGATTTATTAAGTAAGATTCTAGAAGAGCTAGTTTTGAAGGACATGAAGGGGTCCAACATTTGAAACTACAGATTATGCCTAGTTAGGGGCATAAAACAATAGCGCTTGTCGGGAGGCAACCCAATATGTATCTTTATTTTTCTTTTTTTTCCTTTCTATTATTTTGTGATAACATGATTGTTGCCTATGTAAGGATTGTGTTTTTATGTTTTAATTAGTGTTTGTGCCAAGTAAAGCCTTTAGAATGACTCACAAGATGAGTAGAAACGTTGTTGAAACATAATAGAAACTTTGACTCCAGTACAAGAATTTTCTTTTTTACTGGATCATGATAGTGATCTGAATTTTTTTACACAGTATCACTATACAAATTCTTTAAGTTGTCCTAATTTTTCAGATTTTTTAGAGTTATAGAAGTATGGGCTCTTTACAGATTGCTACAATTTTTTTTGTTTTAGACAACTTTTGTTTTTCTTGCATAGTTTGCTTGGTTTTATTATGCTATGGATTGTATGGGGGGTATAAGACATGGAGAAGTTACAATACAATACATATTATGAAAAAATCCATTAAGAATTATTTTATTTCAGTACCTAAAGTATGCAATATGTTGCTTATACTAATGGATCTCACAAAGTTTTCTTGAGTTTTGTGTGATTGAAGTTTTCAGGTTTTGGGTCTAAACACGATGGACCACGGAATAAGGAGTAGCAAGAGCCTAAGCTTGGGGATTCCCAAGGCACACTAAGTAAAATTCTAAGGACACACTAGTAGAAAACATGCCATTAGTCCCGGTTGGGAAGGGCCTTTAGTCCCGGTTCCCCAACCGGGACTAAAGTATATAGTCTAAAGGGTCTAAGGCTTTAGTCTCGATTGGCTATGAATCGGGACTAAACCCTGGCCACGTGGGCGGCAGAGCATGCCAGGGCATTGGGACCATTGGTCCCGATTGGTAACACCAACCGGGACTTAAGGTTTATGGGTTTAATGTTTATTGTTTATTTTTCCTTTTCATTTTGTGTTTTCCATTTAATTCTTTTTCATTTCAAACATACTTTATGCTACTACATACTGTACACACTATGGATATATAATCGAATTTCTCGTAGAACCGATGATATATCATAAAATTTCTCGTAAAACCATATATCATAGAATTTCTCGTACGACCACATGCACACACACACACACATATATATACACAATTTATCGTACAATTTGCAAGTCATTCGGGGATCGGGTAATGGTATTCTCCTTCGGGAGATATGACCCGTTGAAGGAAAAATCCTGCAATTTCCTCTTGAATTTTTCATATGCGGTCCTTTGGTAGGAGTTGATCCCGCATCTGCGTCATCTATGTATAAAGAAGGAGATCAATATGAATATGCATGTTAGTTGTGTGTATATGTATTAGATCATGACAAAAAAATATGAATGATGTTTACGTACCCAAAGATCTCTTGCACTCTTGCTCCTTTCGGTCATAAAGCAAATGTTCTCGCAAACGTAATATGCACATAGTTCAGTCCCCTATGCCTGCCTCATGCACTTTATGAGAATAGAATTCAATAAGATAATAATGAAGCATGACAATGGTATTGAAACTAGAACTAGAAAGATGCACGAATGTAGCTAGTACTACTTAATTACCTTGGGCTTTCGCCATCTCAACTCGGGTTTCCATTCACCGGTGACCTCTTTGATGAAACATTTCCAAACCCTGCCCGGCAAACAAAATGAATAAAGGAGTTACTAATTAGTTCATATCCGGAAATGAACTAATAAAGAAGCCGCCATAGTGCATCAATGATTAAAATTACCTTCTAAGCAAAGAATGCAAACTTATGTAATCTTCAGGGTCTTTACTTAGCGAGTCCAGTACTTCAACACTTCCATCATCAACTCTAATGACTAGAAGGATCTGGTGGTAGCTGCGCACATGATTTGTATAAGTGGGCATGCATAACTCATCAACTACACTTAACATCAAGTATATATGTAAAAAAATAGAATTTGTAGTACAAAACAGTAACACTCACTAGAAGTTCCAAGGTAAAAGTATTTCTGCTTTGTACTTTAGGGCCTTCAAAAACCTTAGGAGCATTTTCTCCGTGTCTTTAGAGTCCCTTCTCAACACTTCTTCATTAACGGTATTTGGGTCAATGAACCCAATGCCATAGACTTTAGCTCTTTTCGATTCAAAAATCTTTATTCTGCATAATACTACACAAAAGAATATAGTGAGTATAATAACAGGGAATGAACGAGCTGAGCTAGAGACTTAAATTACAGAAAGAAATCACTTACAGACAATAGCAACTGACGATAGACTTGTCGAGTGCTCTTTGATTGAGTAACTAAAAACATTCTGCATAATCAATCCACAAAGCATTTTCATGGATGTAATGATCTTTCTTGACTTTCACCATGAGGCTAGCGCGTCGCCCGACCTTTAGTTCTCTCGTGTACTAGTCATGCAAGTTGCGCATTTGTGTTGTTAGAAGCTTCTCGTCGTTAGGAGTGACCACGGGTTTCCCGGGGACATATTGCCATGCTATTTCCTTGGCATCTAATGGTGGAAATTCCTCAATCTCTAGGAATTGTTCAACGGTGATACCGAGCATTCTAGCATTCTCTCTATCAGTGTCGGTTATTACCACCTTATTGGCACTCACCTTGAGCGGACTTATCGATTGGACTGGCTGTTCTCAGAGCTGGGGCACAGTTTTCCCGCATTTATAGCTACCGCTCAACATCTTCCGTTTGTTGTGGGATTCAAAGGACTTGGTGATACAACATTCATAGTATGATACCGGCCTTTTCTCCGCTGGTTTAGCCACATCAATAAAGTGCTGTATGATCTCGTCGGGTACTTTCTCCTTTGGCGGCGGGGGCGGTTTTGGTCCAAAATGGGCGTTCAATTCGATAGCCGCTTGTTCATCGATTTCCTCGTCAGTCTTCTCGTAAGCTAACATCTTTTTCATATGAGGCTATGGTTTCTTCTTTGGTGCTGATCTCTTCCTCTTTGGAGACGGTGGATATTGATATCGTGGACTCTTCGTGCTAGACTCCATCTCGGGGTGGAATGAACTTTGCTGATGTGGTGGAGCTTGATATCGTGTACTCTCCATGCACTCTGTCTCTGGGTGGGATGGATTTGGATCGCGCGGTGGAGATGGATATGGCGGACTCACCCCGCGCTCCGTCTCGGGGTGGGATGGATTCGGCTGGTGCGGCGGAGATGGATATGGTGGACTCACCCTGCGCTCCGTCTCGGGGAGGGTTGGAGTCTGCTGATGCAGCGAACTTGGAGGAGGAGTCAGTGGCCTTGGCATTGAGTTTGCAAACACAATGCATTCCTTTTTCCATAAAATGACACAACATCTGTCTTCTCCTAGTGTCCGATCCCCTTCACCTCCAAGGTAGTCAAGATCTAGTGTTTCATATGCCGACACAACTTGATCCACCCCGACACGAGCATAGACAGGTGGAATCAGATTGCCATGGAAAGTTGCTTCAGGTCCACATGGTAAAGCAAAGCCGTCCTCTGCCTTCGTGGATACGTTCTTCAAGTTCACATGTAGCTCACAAGGTGTCTACTCTAGGATATCATGCACGGGGTAGCGAGCGAACAGTGCATCATCGGTCGGGACCTCCGTGGAACCCACTCTGCTTTTCAACATAGATGATGGAATGGTACCATCCAATGCTGGATCTGGTTGCTGATGCTGCTGAGACGTGCCTTGCTGACTAAGTTTGTTGATTTGCTCCTGCTGCATGTTATATTTGCGTTCCATGTCCTAGATCCGATCTACTATATGCTTCTTCTTTCTGTCATGACTTCTGTAGCTGTCATTCTAGTCTGCAAACCTCAGATACCACGGAACCATGTATTTGCCTCGTGTTCATCCCGGGTGTTCGGGATTCTTGAGGGCGTGCGAAAGCTTGTCGTTCTCTCTATTCGGCTGGTACACAACCGCTCGAGCTTCTTCTACTTCTTTAATTATCTCGTTTGTGGCATCTTTAAGACTAGCATGTTCAAGAACATGGCCTGTCTTTGGGTCCAACTTTCCCCCATGTGCATAAAACCAAGTCCTGCACCTCTCGAGCCAAGTATCTGTTACTGGAGAGACCCCTGGATCCCTCATGTTTCGCTCAAATTCATCCCACTTAGGCAACCCAGAGTTGTAGCCGCCTAGCCCCAGACGATGGTGCCACATTTTTTTCGGCATTTTTCTTGTTTATTCTTGACCGTTTCTTAGATTCTTCTGATTCCTTGAACTTCACAAATTCGTCCTAGTCATCTGCTAACTTCACATATTCTCCTTTGAATTCTGGATTCTTCTTTTCTCCTTCCAAGTAATTGTTACATAATCTTTTCTTCCAAGACTGGAATTGTGTGGCCATCTTCTTAAGAGCACACTTCTTGACTTTCTCCCGTTGGACATTTGTCAGACCCACTGGTAGGGTGAAATGTTTCATGAGCTCCTCCCAAAGTAGATCTTTTGCTCTTTGGCTGAGAAAAGGAACTCCGTGATCCTTTGGCTGATTCCATTCTTGAGCGGTGATCCGGATTTGGTCCCTAACGATAACTCTGCATTAACGTATAAATTTGTTTGCATTCTCTTTAGGAGCAATCAGTTCGCCATCTACTATGATTTGATCGATGTTATAGCTCATGCCTTGTTTCAACTTTCTTGTCGGGCCACATTTAACCCTTGTAGAAGAATTGCTTGATCCATAGGGCTAAAAGGAAGAAAGATTCGTTAATATATAAAAATCAATCAATGGTACATATGATGATCACGAGAGGGCAAATTAATACCTCGCCGGACTCTATTAAATGGACAAACATTTCTTTGCCATTGTCATTGTCAGCTGCTTCGTCTTCATCTCTTGGTTCTTCCTCCTCAATTCCCTCCCCGGATGGGTTAAGGTATTGTGGGCCATCATCTAATTCATTCTCTTCGTTTTTGGAGCATATCAGGTCGTACATGGCATTCTCTTGATCATGGTCATCCATAGCTTAACTAATCCTGAGCAAATATAAAAAATTTAGAATGCATTCAATAAGAAGAACCGGAGATATGCAAATTAATACAAGGGGACTCCGGCAATTGACGACGAGGATGTGGGCCGTGACTCCTTCGGCAATCGCCCGGGGCTCCTCACCGGGGATCGTCGGGGACTCCTCTCGCGATCGACAACTAAATTAAAAACCTAAAACAACTACAACTAAAACAACCTAACTAACAACTAAAACAACCTAACTAAATTTAACAACCTAAAACAACTACAACAAAAACAACCTAACTATCAACAGCCTAACAACTAAAACAAGCAACAATACTAAGTAAACAAGCAAAAATACTAACAAATTGAAAGAAGAAATTTAATACGGAATGGTTGGTGGATCGACGGAGACTCCATGGTGATAGCGGCTGGCAACGGCGGCTCCATGGCGATGGCAGCGCGCGCACGGAGGGAACATGGGGAGGGGCGGTCGGACGGTGCCAGAGGGGAAGAGGAGCTCACCACGCGGGCAAAAGTTCGCCGATGACGGAGCTGGGCGCGTGGTGGATATCGGTGGCGTCTGGAAGACGACGATGACGACGCGAGGTGGACGGTGGTGGCACGTGGAGGAACATCAATGGCGCCCGGAGGGTCGGCAGCTGCGCGTGGGGAGTAGCGGCGGCGGCACGTGTGCTCGGGCGGCCGTGGCGGCGCGTGGGGGAATGATGGCAATGCGTGGAGAGCGGTGGCGGTGCGTGGAGGAGGAGAGGGGCGGCAGTGCACGGGCGGAGCGACCGGATGGCGATGTTGATCGAGGGCGGGGCAACCTGGCAGGCGTCGTCGAAGCGGAGGAAGATGATGTGATCTGGGGAAGGAAGTAGGCAGGGTAATATAGAAAGGACCTATAGTCCCGGCTGGTGGCTCCAACCAGGACTAAAGACCCTTTAGTCCCACTTGGTGATACTAATCGGGCCTAAGAGGCATTTTCGGCAGCCCAAATTCGCATGGGAAGGCACCTTTAGTACTGGTTGGTATAACCAACCGAGACTAAATGTCTATTTTTTCTTTTTATCAGTTTTTATATTTGGAATAACTGTTTTTATATTTGCAATAAATGAGAGAATATTTATAGTATTTTATTTTTATCTTTTTGCTTTAGGTCAAAACAATTACATACTTTCTGTTAGTGCTAGTAGTTTTCAAACTTAAATAGTTTAAATTTGAATTCTTTTGAAAATTTTGTGAATCACTAGTTTGTGAATAACTTTAGTTTAAAAATAGATTTTTGAGTGATTGTTTTTTCTCTTGTTTAATATTAGTATGTTTTATCATTATGTTACATTTTGGAATTTTTGGGACATTTTAAATAGGTGTTTTAATCAAAACAAGATTTTGTTTAACTCTTTTTAGTTTTATACCTTCATTTGTTTTAATCAAAATCACTATTAATGAACTCTGAAATGGTTGAAACTTTGCATGGTATCATCATTTCACCCACATAGCATGTGCTAAAAATTTGAGAGGGTTACGGCAAAAACTGGATGCACTTTGTGTACAAAATGGACAATCTTTTTTGAAGTATGAGGGTTTCGGACGAAAATTCGTCTGATACAAAAGGATTTCAATTCTTTTTAATTTATTTCAAATACACATTTTTTGTGCATTCATTATGAACCATTAGAAGCCACATCCTAAAATTTCAACCCTATCTAACTTAGTTTGCGACTTTTCAAGCATTTAACAAATTTTTTCCACCTAAATGACCCTGAAATTCAAAAAGCACCATACATGAACTCTGAAATGGTTGAAACTTGCCATGGTATCATTATTGAACCCACATAGCATGTGATAAAAATTTGAAAGGGTTACAACAAAAACTGGATGCACTTATCGTACAAAATGGACAATCTCTTTCGAAGTATTAGGGTTTCGCACGAAAACTCATCTCTTGCAAAAGGATTTCAAATAATTTAACTTATTTCAACTCCAAAATTTTTGTGCATTCAATATGATCCATTAGAAACCACATCCTAAAATTTCAACACTATCTAACTGCATTTGGTGTTTTTAATGCATTTAATTAATTTTTTTCTAGCTAAATGACCCTGAAATTAAAAAGCACCACAAATAAACTTTGAAATGGTTGAAACATGGCATGGTATCATCGTTTCACCCACATAGCATGTGCTAAAAAGTTGATAGGATTGCGGAAAAAGCTGGATGCACTTCGTGTACAAAATGAACAATCTCTTTCGAAGTATAAGGGTTTCGGACGAAAACTCTCTTGTTACAAAAGGATTTCAATTTTTATCTTATTTCAACTCCAGACTTTTTGTGCAATCAATATGAACCATTAGAAGCGACATCCTAAAATTTCAACCCTATCTAACTTTATTTGCTATTTTTCATGAATTTAATGAATTGTTTTCAGCTAAATGACCTTGAAATTGAAAAAGCACCACACATGAACTCTAAAATGGTTGAAACTTGGCATGGTATCATTATTTCACCCACATAGCATGTGCTAAAAAGTTTAGCGGGTTACGACAAAAACTGGATGCACTTCGTGTACAAAATGGACAATTTCTTTCGAAGTATGAGGGTTTCGCACGAATACTCGTCTCTTGCAAAAGGATTTAAATTTTTCTAACTTCTTTCAACTCTAGAATTTTTGTCCATTCAATATGAACCATTAGAAACCACATCCTAAAATTCAACCCTGTCTAACCTCATTTGCTATTTTTCATGCATTTAACGAATTGTTTTCAACTAAATGACCCTGAAATTAAAAAGCACCACAAATGATCTCTGAAATGGTTGAAACTTGGCATGGTATCATTATTTCACCCGCATAGGATGTTCTAAAAAGTAGAGTGGGTTACGGCAAAAACTGGATGTACTTCGTGTACAAAATAGACAATCTCTTTCGAAGTATGAGAGTTTCGGACGAATATCGTCTGTTACAAAAGGATTTTAATTTTTTTATACTTATTTCAACTCCTAAATTTTTGTGAATTAAGTATAAACCATTGGAAGCCACATCCTAAAATTTCAACTCTATCTAACTTCATTTGCTATTTTTCATGCATTTAATGAATTGTTTTCATCTAAATGACCCTGAAATTAAAAAAGCACCACACATGAACTCTGAAATGGTTGAAACTTGGCATCGTATCATAATTTAACCCACATAGCATGTGCTCAAAATTTTAGAGGGTTACGGCAAAAACTGGATGTACTTCGTGTACAAAATGGACAATCTCTTTCGAGGTATTTGGGTTTCGCACGAAAACTCGTCTCTTGGAAAATGATTTCAAGTTTTTTAATTTATTTCAACTCGAGAATTTTTGTGCATTCAATATGAACCATTAGAATCCACACCCTAAAATTTCAACCCTATCTAACTTCATTTGCTATTTTTAATGCATTTAGTTAATTTTTCCCCAGCTAAATGACCCTGAAATTAAAAAGCACCACAAATGAACGCTGGCATGGTTGAAACTTGGAATGGTATCAACCTTTGACCCACCAAGCATGTGCTAAAAAGTTGATAGCGTTGCGGAAAAAGTTGGATGCACTTCGTGTACAAAATGAACAATCACTTTCGAAGTATAAGGGTTTTGGACGAAAACTCGGTTGATACAAAAGGATTTCAATTTTTTATCTTATTTCAACTCTAGACTTTTTGTGCATTCAATATGAACCATTAGAAGCGACATCCTAAAATTTCAACCCTATCTAACTTTATTTGCTATTTTTGATGCATTTAATGAATTGTTTTTAGCTAAATGACCCTGAAATTGAAAAAGCACCACACATGAACTCTGAAATGGTTCAAACTTGGCATGGTATCATCATTTCACCCACATAGCATGTACTAAAAAGTTTAGCGGGTTACGGCAAAAACAGGATGCACTTCGTGTACAAAATGGACAATCTCTTTCGAAGTATCAGGGTTTTGCACGAAAACTCGTCTCTTTCAAAAGGATTTCAATTTTTCTAACTTATTTCAACTCCAGAATTTTTGTCCACTCGATATGAACCATTAGAAACCACATCCTAAAATTTCAACCCTATCTAACTTGATTTTCTATTTTTCATGCATTTAACGAATTGTTTTCAACTAAATGACCCTGAAATTAAAAAGCACCACAAATGAGCTATGAAATGGTTTAAACTTGGCATGGTATCATTATTTCACCCACATAGCATGTGCTAAAAAGTATAGAGGGTTACGGCAAAAACTGGATGTACTTTGTGTACAAAATGGACAATCTCTTTCGAAGTACGAGAGTTTCAGACGAAAACTCGTTGGTTACAAAAGGATTTCAAATTTTTTAAACTTATTTCAACTCCAAAATTTTTGTTCATTAAGTGTAAACATTATAAGCCACATCCTAAAATTTTAACTCTATCTATCTTCATTTGCTATTTTTCATGCATTTAATGAATTGTTTTCAGCTAAATGACCTTGAAATTAAAAAAGCACCACACATGAACTCTGAAATGGTTGAAACTTGGCATGGTATCATGATTTCACCCACATAGCATGTGCTCAAAAGTTTAGAGGGTTACGACAAAAACTGGATGTACTTCGTGTACAAAATGGACAATCTCTTTCGAGGTATTTGGGTTTCGCACAAAAACTCGTCTCTTCCAAAATGATTTCAATTTTTTTACATATTTCAACTCCAGAATTTTTGTGCATTCAATATGAACCATTAGAAACCACACCCTATAATTTCAACCCTATCTAACTTCATTTGCTATTTTTAATGCATTTAGTTAATTTTTCCCTAGCTAAATGACCCTGAAATTAAAAAGCACCACAAATGAACGCTGGCATGGTTGAAACTTGGAATGGTATCATCCTTTGACCCACATAGCATGTGCTAAAAAGTTGATAGCGTTGCGGAAAAAGTTGGATGCACTTCGTGTACAAAATGAACAATCTCTTTCGAAGTATAAGGGTTTTGGACGAAAACTCGGTTGATACAAAAGGATTTCAATTTTTTTTATCTTATTTCTACTCTAGACTTTTTGTGCATTCAATATGAACCATTAGAAGAAACATCCTAAAATTTCAACCCTATCTAACTTTATTTGCTATTTTTGATGCATTTAATGAATTGTTTTCAGCTAAATGACCCTGAAATTGAAAATGCACCACACATGAACTCTGAAATGGTTGAAACTTGGCATGGTATCATCATTTCACCCACATAGCATGTGCTAAAAAGTTTAGTGGGTTACGGCAAAAACAGGATGCACTTCGTGTACAAAATGGACAATCTCTTTCAAAGTATCAAGGTTTCGCACGAAAACTCGTCTCTTTCAAAAGGATTTCAATTTTTCTAACTTCTTTCAACTCCAGAATTTTTGTCCACTCGATATGAACCATTAGAAACCACATCCTAAAATTTCAACCCTATCTAACTTGATTTTCTATTTTTCAAGCATTTAACGAATTGTTTTCAACTAAATGACCCTGAAATTAAAAAGCACAACAAATGAGCTATGAAATGGTTTAAACTTGGCATGGTATCATTATTTCACCCACATAGCATGTGCTAAAAAGTATAGAGGGTTACGGCAAAAACTGGATGTACTTTGTGTACAAAATGGACAATCTCTTTCGAAGTACGAGAGTTTCAGACGAAAACTCGTTTGTTACAAAAGGATTTCAATTTTTTTAAACTTATTTCAACTCCAAAATTTTTGTTCATTAAGTGTAAACATTGTAAGCCACATCCGAAAATTTTAACTCTATCTATCTTCATTTGCTATTTTTCATGCATTTAATGAATTGTTTTCAGCTAAATGACCTTGAAATTAAAAAAGCACCACACATGAACTCTGAAATGGTTGAAACTTGGCATGGTATCATGATTTCACCCACATAGCATGTGTTCAAAAGTTTAGAGGGTTACGACAAAAATTGGATGTACTTCGTGTAGAAAATGGACAATCTCTTTCGAAGTATTTGGGTTTCGCACGAAAACTCGTCTCTTCCAAAAGGATGTCAATTTTTTAACATATTTCAACTCCAGAATTTTTGTGCATTCAATATGAACCATTACAAACCACATCCTAAAATTTCAACCCTATCTAACTTCATTTGCTATTTTTAATGCATCTAATTAAAAAATTCAGCTAAATGACCCAGAAATTCAAAAGCACCACAAATGAACTCTAACATGGTTGAAACTTGGCAAGGTATCATCATTTCACCCACATAGCATGTGCTAAAAAGTTGAGAGGGTTGCGGCAAAAACTGGATGCCCTTCGTGTACAAAATGAACAATCTCTTTCGAAGTATAAGGGTTTCGGACGAAAACTCGTTTGTTACAAAAGGATTTCAATTTTTTTAATATTATTTCAACTCCAGACTTTTTGTGCATTCAATATGAACCATTATAAGCCACATCCTAAAATTTCAACCCTATCTAACTTCATTTGTTATTTTTCATGCATTTAATGAATTGTTTTCAGCTAAATGACCTTGAAATTAATAAAGCACCACACATGAACTCTGAAATGGTTGAAACTTGGCATGGTATCATCATTTCACCCACATGGCATGTGTTAAAAAGTTGAGAGGGTTACGACAAAAACTGGATGCAGTTCGTGTACAAAATGGCAATCTCTTTCAAAGTATTTGGGTTTCGGACAAAAACTCGTCTGTTACAAAAGGATTTCAATTTTTCAAACTTATTTCAACTCCAGACTATTTGTGCATTCAATATGAACCATTAGAAGCCACATCCTAAAATTTCAACCC
This sequence comes from Hordeum marinum, assembly GCA_022496015.1. Classification (NCBI taxonomy): domain Eukaryota; kingdom Viridiplantae; phylum Streptophyta; class Magnoliopsida; order Poales; family Poaceae; genus Hordeum; species Hordeum marinum. The sequence goes on along the minus strand of CM039673.1, from coordinate 121,265,236 downwards.
TATTTAACATCATTTGCTGTTTTTCATGCATTTAATGAATTATTTTCAGCTAAATGACACTGAAATTAAAAAGCACCCCAAATGAACTCTGAAATGGTTGAAGCTTGGCATGGTATCATCATTTCACCCACAATTGTTAATATTATATTTAACTGCAGTGATATTATAGATCAAAGCCATCATCAGAATAGTTGTGGAGAGAAAGTCTTCACTTTTTCTTCGCGTGTGTCCCTTGCTTATTGCGCCGTAACCATGGACAATCTTCATCACATACATCACACAATGCTTCATAAAGCTTGCTCACATCACAATAAATCTTTTTACAGACACAAACCATACTTAAACAGGGACATAATAGAAATAATAGTTCAGATATCCATTACAGAAAGTACTGCATAATTGATGATACCAATCCTATTCTTCCGTATTGCAAATCTACTCGTCTGAATCAGGAAACCCCCAAGCACTACATAATCGAGATAAAAAATGTCGCCATTGCAAACACTACTTATCGTCCGGATTAGAATATCCCCAAGCAGGAGACCCATGGGGCACTGGTGGTGGTACTAGCGGTACGAGGTGACACTGTCCTTAATTGAAGACTCTAATCCTGTGGTACAACTCGTATGCAATGTATCCATCTATTGCTTCATACTCAATGTTGATAGGGTCAAGTGGGGTCTTCTCCTAATGTTCGTGCCCTGACTTGGGCAATTTTTCTTCATATCAACGGAGTCCTCGTCCATCAGGGCGGCTACCATATCAGCCATTGAAGTCTTGTCATACTAAAGCCTGAACCTTCCCTGAAGATCAATGTGGCATTCAGCTGGTATCTCAATACCCCAGGTGTGCCTCATCTTGATCTTGTCATTCATTATATCAACGCTAGCAAAATATATGCCACTGTGAAGGAACTCCATGAGTTTTGGACAGTGCTTGTCACTACTGCAACAACAAAATGGAACAAATATGTTATGTACTGCGACAACAAGTATATTTTAAAACAAGTATAGTAAGAATCATAACAAGTATAATTTGGCACAAGTATAATATGAATCACATAAGTATAATGAGAATCATAGCAAGTTTCCTATTCCTACGCATTTCCTATTCTATGAATGAAAAGAAGCCCCTAATATAATTAAACTATGACATGTTCTCCCATGATGGCCAATATAAAACTACAAGGAAAATTCTGATGCAATTTTCCTATCCTATTCGTCCTATCCTCCTATTCCTATGAAATTTTCCTAATTCTCCTATTCCTATGCAATTTTCTATTCGTATGCAATTTTCCTATGAATTAAAGAAAAGCCCCAATTTTCCTATGAATCAAAGAAAAGCCCCAATTTTCCTATGCAATTTTCGTACAAATCAAGGAAACTATGATATGTTGTCAACATTCCCAATCCTCCTATTCCTATGCAATTTTCCTATCTATGAATCAACCGAAAAGCTCCAATTAAAACTATGACAAGTTTTGTACCTTACCCACTGGAAGACCATGACATGTTGCTTGAAACAAAGTTGGACGACGGCAACATCACGACCATTGGTCATGTACAAGAGATCGAGGCCCAAGAACTTGTGTTCCTCCTCTTGAAGCCATTCCTCCAACATGGAAAGAAAAACCTTCACTTTGGCGCTGTCGTTCGTGTAGACGACATGGAGATTGGTCATGCCATGTGCGAGCTCTTTCCCATAGCGAGTGATTGGATTCATCGTGGAGGATGGGGAAAAAGAGAGGAGAGGGAGACGAACAGAAATGGAGGCACTGGTTGCGGTGACTGTTGCATCGTGTGGTGTTTGATCTCGTGTGGAAGAAGTTCTCCAGGACGCAGGAATCGAACGGTTTGGACCTTTAGTCCCGGTTTGATCCACGAACCGGGACTAAAAGAGCTCACGCCAGGTGAACGGTTGCCACCACACCATTAGTCCCAATTGGTGTCACCAACCGGGACTAAAGGGTCCTCACGAAACATGACTAATGCTTATCCTCACGAACTGGAACTAGTGGTCGCATTAGTCCAAAATGCGGCCGGGACTAATGCTCCGGTCGAAAGGCCTGATTTCTACTAGTGACACTCAAGCTTCTAAGCGTGGGGATGCCCCGGAAGGCATCCCCTCTTTTGTCTCAATCCATCGGTGTGTCACTTGGAGCTATATTTTTATTCGTCACATGACATGTGTTTTGCTTGGAGCGTCGTTTGCTTTGGTTTACTTTCAGTTTGTCACAATGACCATTAGTTGGATAAACCTATTTTAGAGAGAGACACATTCATGATAATTTTTTAGAATACTCTATGTGCTTCACTTCTATCTTTTGAGCTTGGCAGTTGCTCTAGTACTTCACTTATATCATTTTGAGCACGGTGGCGTGTAGATTTTATAGAAATAGTATGACCTCATTATTCACTTATATTTGTTTCAAATATGAATAGATAGTGAAAGTAATCTGCATGGGTCATAAGAATAGTCCAAAATACTAGGTATTCAATGAATGATAATCAAAACCATCATGTCGCACATATAGGGAAGTTGTGGGTTAATGACATTGATGTGGTAATATGAAAAGGTGTGAGTCCGCAATTGTTGATTCATAGAAGTTTCGATATTAAGAGGTGTTAACTTTTTATTCATCTAAAAATTAAAGAGGCATGGTGATGTGTGAGAATTTTTATTCCTCATCGAAATCCTAGTGTTGTTTCGAGTCGAAGGCGCGCGATGGTTAACTCCTACCAACCTCCTCCCTTGGGGCATGCGAGGAGTACTTTGATTTGTGATAAAACTAATAAAAAATTGCAATAAGTATGTTAGTTCATTATGACTAATGTGAATCCATGGACATACGCATTCTCAGCATCTCATATTTGCTAGCCTCTTCGGTACCGTGTATAGCCCATTCTCACCTCGAGGATCGGTGCAACATTCACCGGTGCATCCAAACCCCGTGACATGATACACTCTGTTGCACATAAGCCTCATTATATCTTCCTCAAAACAGCCACCATACCTACCTATTATGGCATTTCCATAGCCATTCCGAGATATATTGCCATGCAAATTCCATCGTCACTTCACATGACTAGTTAGTTCATCATCATAATGCTTTGCGTGATCATATAGAGCTGACATAGTATTTGTGGCAAAGCTACTGTTTATCATGTTTTTGATACATGTCATGGTAGATCATTGCACATCCTATTACACTACTAGAGGCATTCATATAGAATCATATCTTCCTATCAGTCCTTCATATTGAGTTGTAAGTAAATAAAAGTGTCATGATCATCATTATTAGAGCATTGTCCCAGTGAGGAAAGAATGATGGAGACTATGATTCCCCCACAAGTCGGAATGAGACTCCGTACAAAAAATAAAATAAAATGGGGGAGGAAAAATGAGCCCAGCAAATAAAAAATATGAACAGGGGAGACAAATGGAAAAAAGAAGAGAGAAAAGCCCACCATAAAAAAGAGAGAAAAAGAGAGAATGGACTTTGCTACTATCCTTTACCACACTCGTATCTCAAAGTGGCACCATGTTCTTCATATAGAGAGTCTCCTATTTTGTCACTTCCATATTCTAGTGGGAATTACCTTTTCATAATAAACGTGGCTTGTATATTCCGATGACGGACTTCCTCAAATTCCCGAGGTCTTCATGAGAAAGCAAGTTGGATGCACACCCCACTTAGTTTCAGTTGAGCTTTCATAAACTTATAGCTCTAGTGCATCATTTGCATGGAAATCCCTACTCCTTGCATTGACATCTATCGATGAGCATCTCCATAGCTCATTGGTATGCCTAGTTGATGTGAGACTATCTTCTCCACTTTTTACCCCTTTGATATCTACCATCATATTCTATACCACCTATATGCTACGTCCAATGGTTCATGCTCATGTATTGTGTGAAGAATAAAAATTGATGCATATTGAAAAAGTATGATCCAATTGCCTGACTTGGACAACATGGTGCTTAACATTTGTGTTGATATGGTGAAGATAGAGTCGTGCCTTGCTAATATAATAAGATGAGTAGGGTAAACCTTCTTTTAGGATCGTATACTTTGAAAAATCAATGATCTTGGTTCTTATACTTATAAATATTACTATGTTGCTGTTTGTTAATGCATCATTTCTCAATGAGAATACATACAAAAGATTACATAATGGGTAGCATGTCAAATCAAAAATTCTATTTTTATCATTTACCTACTTGAGGACGAACGGGAATTGAGCTTGGGGGTGATGATAAGTCTCCAATGTATCTAAATTTTTTGATTGTTCCATGCTAATATATTGTCATTATAGAATACTTTTTTGGTATTTATTTACCAATTTATAATATTTTTTAGCACTAACCTTTTGACACAATGCCGAGTGGTAGTTGTTGTTCTCTTGATGTTTTTCACTTTTCAGGTTTACAGTACTAAACGAAGTCCAATTACCATGAAACTTTTTGATGATTTTTTCTGGACCAAAAGAAGACCTGGAAGCTTTGGAGGGACTCCGAAGGAGACACGAGGGTCCCACAAGCCACCAGGGCGCGCCACGAGGGGGCCACCCTGATGGCTTGTGCCCCCCTCGGGCGCCTCCCAATGCCCCTCTGTGGCCTATAAATTCTCTTTTACCCTAAAAACCCTAGAAGCGCTCCCGAAACACTATTGTCGCCGCCGCAAGTCTCTGTTCCAACGGGACACCGTCTACACCTCCATTCCGGCACCTCCATTGTGATGGGACCACCTCTTATAGAGGCAGGGCCACGTATATGCTTGATGAGCCCATTCCCAAACGGTTTCTAAAAATCATAAAGCGTTCCGTGCTTGGGAACTAAAACATCAATAAATATTGAGCTTCTTTCATTTCAATCCAAATTACCATGCACTAATTTTTTTGCAAATCAGTTCACACCTACCAAACCTAAACGTGTTCCCACTTAGCAGTTGTTTACTACAGTAGGCTATAAGAACACAAACACACAGTTGAAAATTATCGCACATTCCTCACCCCCACCACCAAAAAACAGGCCTTTCTTTGTTAGTCCTTCATTCCTTCTACCATGGCCGGTAGGAAGGGCTTTTTTGGGTCGAGATATAACCAGAGAAGAAACACCTAGGCATCAGAAACAACCAAGAGGTCCCGACGCCGTGCCGCAGAAGCGCCAGAGACCTCCAGCCACACCGGTTTGGCCGCAACAGAGATGTCCAGTGGCGCCGCGGACGCCTGTGAGGATATTTTGGAGAGAGGCGACGACTCTCACAATCACAAGTGCATTATCCTTAGAGGCGCACTGGACGAGTTGGCAGTCTTGGATTCCTTAGCCAGCGACGACATGCGCGCTGATCTCAATAGGAAGGATGCGATGATCGATAACTTGGTGAAGCTGTGGGAGAAGAGTGACACCTTGGTTATCAGGGCGACCGGACTCATGGAGAAACTTATGGAGGAGAACGACACTTTGAAGAAACTGGTTGAGAAGAAAAGTGCCTCAGGGGGGAGGGTGAAAGAACTCGTTGGGGAACTTTTGGAAGACGTGGTGAAGCTGTACATCGAGCGCGAGGGGCCGGTGAAGGGATCCATGGTGCGTGTGAAGGAATTTCATGCGTACACGATGCAAACCATTGACGCTCTTGAGCAAATAGCCCGCACCATGGATGCAATGCGGAAGATCTCAGATGAGAGGTGACAATAGATGGAGGTCAGGGAGGCGATAAAGGAGATTGAGGAATTCCGCGCCCAGCAATCCATGAAGAATTAGATAGCAGCAGGCTAAGTTGTTTTCTTTGTATTCCTTCTTCAACATGTTCCTTCTTCTTTTCCCCCCGTGTCTTTGGGGAGTTGCCGCATGTGACATTTTTATTATCATGCATATGTAAGAGAATTATTATCCTTTGCTGGTGCAAATTTGTTATATTATTTTGTTCGTTTGTACATTTATACGAGTGCAAAACAGGCGAAATGTCAAAGTTTGGGCTTGGCAGGAACAAAATGGTGATCAAAAGAAAACTAGTTCCTCTGTCCAGGTGCATTAACCACATGATAAACAGCGGGTCGGACAACATTAATTCAGAAGTTGGGAGCGAGGCAAGCGGGGGGTGGAGGTCAAAGTATCGCTTACCGATGAGCGTGCGTAGTAGATCCTCGTGCGGCCCATCGAGCATGCACGGCAAACAGCTCTCACGCATCCTCTCAAGCCTGTGCGGCGGATACCTCGCATGCCTCCCGTTGAGCTTGCGGGACGGAAAGCTCGCATGCGTCCTGTCATCAACCTGCAGCTACACGCGCTGCTCCCTCATATCAAGTACTCCCTCTGCTTCTTTTTAGTTAACATATAAATTTTGGTCAAATTCAAAAATTGTAAATTTGACTGGCTTTATAGAAAAATATGTAAATATTTATAATTTAAAATCAATATTCTTATATGCATCCTCAAATTAATGTCGTAACATATATAACCTTAGCATTGTAGATGTTGATATTTTTTTGCATAAATTTAGTCTAACTATGTTTAGCTTGACTTTGACGAAATCTTATATGTGAAGTAAAAAGAAATGGAGGGAGTAAAAAAATGGATGCGTGGCACCAAATGGTTATCATACAAGTTTTGTATGTACGGGAATTCAATAAACCAATATTATCAATGATTGCGGCCGAGCTATCATGCCTAAATGTTTCTAATTCATTCATACTCGTATGAAAAGGGCCCTATAAAACTCAATTAATGTATAAAAAGGTTCAAATTGGTGCACCAAAGGACACATTAAATGTAGTTTCGCCAGCAAAGGTGACATGTTCCCTATCGAAACCATGAGGTCAGAGCATGTGCTTCTAGTACAAAATTTGAACTACACATATTAAATCCGTAGAAAACTCAATTAATGTATAACAGCGGCTGCATTGCTACACTAGATGAAGCTTTGAATGTAGTTTCACCAACAAAGGTGACATGTTCCCTATCAAAATCACAAGGCTTCTTGAATAAGCTTTGGCTTGTAAGATGCATGTCCCAATATTTGTTCCAAATTCGTCAAAAAATGCACACCGTATATGTGTCGTGGCATGACACTGTGTAAGTTTCATGAATTCCTGGCGAGCTTTGGGTTCTCTCGGACTTTGAAACCAAGATTATCAATGTTTGCGGCCTCCTCATGACACCAAGATGTTTGTAATTCAGTGACCATCAGTGCATGGGATCTAAACATGGGCCCAATGACACAGAATGGTTTTTAATGCATTTTGGCGACATGGAGCCTGTGTTTGTAATTCAAACTTGAGTTCTTCACAGTAAGTGCATGCCTAGAAAACTCATATGTCATTTCTACCATAAAGGTGACATGTTCCATACCGAAACCACCATGCTTCTCGTGGGATGCTCCAATTTGTAAGAGGTTTGTCCCGAAACTTATCCAAGACTGGTCAAAAAAAATTTATCATGCCCTATAAGTGTCGTGTCGACACGCCAGTTTCAATAATTTCAGACAAGTTATGAATTTATGGGGATTTAAAAAGCAATGTTTGTCAATGTTTGCATCCTAGTCACAATGCGGAGATATTGTTTATCATTGCATGGGACCTAAACAGGGACCCAAGGGCATATAAATGATTTTGTAACCCATCTTGGTGCCCTGGAGCATGTGCTTGTTGTTCAAATTTGAATTATGCACATTAAAGGGATATAGAAAAGCTCAATTAATGTATAGAGGGCCCCAAACGAGCCATGAATAATTCCACATTTTAGCATTGCACTTGTATTAGTCTATGCTGCATGTAGAAAAAATATCAACACAAGAAGAGACATCGAATGTCGTTCCCTTTACAAAGGTGACATGTTTTGTATCGAAACCATGATGGTTCTTGAGAGAAGTTTAGGTGTGCAAAAGACTTGTCCCAAATTGGACAAAAAATTATCATGTCGTATATGTGTCGTGTCATGACACAAGAGTAAGTTTCAAGAATTTCAGACGAGTTGTGGATTTATGATGATTTAATAGACAAGTTTCTCAATGTTTGTGGCCTCGTCATGACTCCAAGATGTTTGTAATCCATTCATGTTCATTGCGTGGGACCTAAGGAACCCAAGGACACAAATATTTTTTTCAACCCATTTTGGTGACACGAAGCATGTTCTTTTAGTTCAAATTTGAATTATGTACATTAAATGTCTAGAAACTTAATTAGTGTAGTATACAAAAAGCTAAACGAACCATGAATGATTTAAAGCAGTTCTATACGCACGTCTGCAGCTCATGCGTGTGTAAGCATGGTATGCGCGTGTCGTGCTAGCTCGATCTTCCTTCTTTCATAAGTTATCCAATTTCTATTAAAATGATGTTCTACCCAAACACTCTTCTTGTGTCACTCCCCCAATCGGTCTCCCGCCACTCTCCCAGTCGGTTTTCCGTTGAAGCGCCGGCCCCGTCATCAACCTCCTAGATGAGGAGGACGAGATGGAGTAGGCCATAGAGCAGGCAAAAGCGGCACCATGCCATCAGGCATGAGTGAGACGTCATCATCAGCACCCATGCACACTGTTTATACTACTACCAGAAACGTCTGTGATACGTATTTGGTCCCACCAGGTGCCCATCGGGGCACGCCTTGTAAATGATAGGAGGTAACCCTTACCACCAAGACGCAGCTTCCCGACTTGTAACCCAGTCAAATGGAACTCAGAAGTTAAGCATGCTGTCGGTGGAGTAGTCAAGGATGGGTGACCGGTTGGGAAGTTACTAGATTTCAAGGTTCATTTAGGTGGTGTGATACGATCACTATATGCATACATAAAATGCATTTATGCCTATAGTGAGATGTCATTACGGTTAAATAAATCATGAGATCCTTGTTTTGAAAATATCCATGATTTTCTTTTGCTTCTTTTGCTGTTTTGAAAATGTCAAGGATCGAGTGTGGGTTTCTGTGTGTGAACCAATGCCTGTGTGCGGATCACGTGCCTACATTGTGCGGTTTTCGATGACAAACCTCTCGGTGGGCCGTTAGGGTGTGCCATGCCTTTACTGACAACGCTGGAAGACCAAGGATGGGTGACGATGTGTGTGTGCGTGTGCGTGTGTGCGTGCGTGCATGTGTGTGTATGTGTGTGTGCGTGCGTGCGTGCATCTATGTGTGTGTGTGTGTGAACCAATGCCTGTGTGTGGACCATGTGCCTACATTGTGCGGTTTCCAACGAAAAACCTATCGGTGGGCCCTTAGGGTGTGTCATGCCTTTTATTAACAATGGTGGAAGGCAAAGGATGGGTGACGGTGTCTGTGGGGGGGTGCGTGCGCGTGTGTGTGAACCCATGCCTGTGTGTGGACCATGTGCCTACATTGTGCGGTTTCCGACGACAAACCTATCTGTGGCCCTTGGGGTCTATCATGCCTTTTATTGACATCGCTAGGAGGCCAATGATGGGTGACGGTGTGTGTGTGTGTGTGTGTGTTTGTGTGTGTGTGTGTGAACCCATGCCTGTGTGTGGACCATGTGCCTACATTGTGCGGTTTCCAACGACAAACCTATCGGTGGGCCCTTAGGGCGTGTCATGCCTTTTATTGACAATAGTGGAAGGCAAAGGATGGGTGACGGTGTGTGTGTGTGGGGGGGTGCGCGCATGCGTGTGTGTGAACCCATGCCTGTGTGTGGACCATGTGCCTACATTGTGCGGTATTCAACGACAAACCTATCGATGGCCCTTGGGGTCTGTCATGCCTTTTACTAACATCGCTAGGAGGCCAATGATGGGTGACGGTGTGTGTGTGTGTGCGCGCGCGCGTGTGTGTGTGCGCGTGCTGCATGTGTGTGGGTGTGTGTGTGCGTGGGTGTGTTGTGTGTGGGTGTGTGTGTGGACCATGCATGCCTCCATTGTGCGGTTTTCGATGACACACTTATATATCGATGGGCCGCTATATATCATCCATTTGACTGACAACGCTCGAACGTCACCCTGCTACGTGTCATGTGTGTGGGGTGGGGTGGGGGAAGGGAACGATATATATATACGTCCACAATGACCTAGGTTTTATATATAACCGATCTTAAAGGGGGTATATATATGTCCACTAGGTGCATGCCACATCATAGATAGTCTTGTGTATTGTGTATTAGTTGAAATTCCGGACCACACCATTTTCGCATATACATTTGGTCATATGTAGAGGGGTTTTTGTTGGGGAACGTTGCATGGGAAACAAAAAAATTCCTATGAACACGCAGATCTATCCATGGTGGCGAGCATCTACGAGAGGGAGAGTGGATCTACGTACCCTTGTAGATCGCTAAGCGAGAAGCGTTAAGACACGCGGTTGGTGTAGTCGAACGTCTTTGCAATCCAAATCGCCATGCATCTCGCGATCCAATCACGATGCATCCCACAATCCAATCACGATCTGTCCCGCGAACTTGATAACGATCCGTCCCACGAACTTGATCACGATCCTTCCGATCGAGCGCCGAATGGACGGCACCTCCACGTTCAGCACACGTAGAGCTTGATGATGATCTCCACCGTCTTGATCCAGCAAGAAGGAGTGGAGAGTAAGAAGATTTCTCCGGCAGCATGACGGCTCTCTGGTGATGGTGGAGGAGCTATTCCGGCAGGGTTCACCTAAGCACTAAAGAAATCCGATCTAGAGGAGAAACTATGCACTAGAGGGTAAGGTTGCACGTGGCTGAAAATTCTGTGCAAAACCCCTAAAACTCTCTAGTATATATAGGAGGAGAGGAGGAGAGGAGGCAGCCTTGGCTTCCAAGCCAAGGAGGTTCGGCCGAACCAGGAGGGAGGAGTCCACCTCGTCCACTCCTAGTAGGATTAGGACTCCTTCCTTATTTTGCCTTTTCTGCCTTTTTCCACCTTTTTCCTTTTTAGTTTTTCTTCCAAGCCGCATGGGCCTTGTGTGGGACTTCCACCAGCCCACTAAGGGCTGGTATTCAGTCTCCCACAGCCCATGAAGCCTCTTGGGTCGAAATACCCCTCCCGGTGGTCTCCCGGTACACTACCGATGAGCCCAAAACTTTATCAGCGACCAAAATAGGACTTCCTATATATGAATCTTTACATCCGGACCATTCCGGAGCTCCTCGTGACGTCCGGGATCTCATCCGGGACTCCGAACAACCTTAGGTCACCACCATATGTAACTCTATACTACTGAAACGTCACCAAACCTTAAGTGTGCAGACCATGCGGGTTCGAGAACTATGTAGACATGAACGAGACACCTATACAGTCAATAACCAACAGCTGGACCTGGATTCCCATATTGGTTCCTACATATTCTACGAATAACTCTATCGGTCAAACCTCTATGTCAAGGATTTAGTTAATCCCGTATGATGTTCCCTTTGTTCTTCGCTATGTTACTTGCCCGAGATTCGATCGTCGGTATCTCCATACCTAGTTCAACCTCGTTATCGGCAAGTCTCTTTACTCGTTCCGTAATACAAGATCCCGCAACTAACACTTAGTCACATTGCTTGCAAGGCTTATTGTGATGTTGTATTACCGAGTGGGCCCTGAGATACCTCTCCGTCACACGGAGTAACAAATCCCAGTCTTGATCCATGCCAACTTAACACACACCCTCGGAGATACCTGTAGAGTACCTTTATAGTCACCCAGTTACGTTGCGACGTTTGATACACACAAGGCACTCCTCCGATGTTCGTGAGTTGCATGATCTCATGGTCATAGGAACATATACTTGACATGCAGAAAACAGTAGCAATAAACTGACACGATCATATGCTACGTTTGTAGTTTGGGTCTTGTCCATCACATCATTCTCCTAATGATGTGATCCCGTTATCAAATGACATCTCATGTCAATGACCAGGAAACCTTGACCATCTTTGATCAACGAGCTAGTTCACTAGAGGCATACTAGGGACAGTGTGTTGTCTATTTACCCACACATGTAATGTGTTTCAAATCAATACAATTATAGCATGGATAATAAACGATTATCATGAACAAGGAAATAATAATAATAAACACTTTATTCATTGCCTCCAGGGCGTATTTCCAACAGTTTCTTCTAGCCCCGCTCAACTAATCTTCCGTGATGTGCCAACTCATGGGACCGCGCGATCTATATATCCCTCTTGTCCGACAAAAAATATGAGATGGTCTAACCATATTAAGGTATAAATTCTCTTGGTTGTCTTACGAAAAGTCAGGCATGGACAAATGTGTGAAAAAATTTGAACCAGGTCATCTGTTCATAGGACCCCATCCTCCGGCACATAGTGTAGGGGGCAACACCCTATGTCTGTCATGAAACCCTTTTCTGTCACATTGGACACTTTTAGGCATGCACATATGTAGCATGTGGCACACATTAAAGTTGCGCATTGCGAATAGAAACATGACAACACCATGTTCGTACATATATACTTCATGCACTCATAAATACAAGTATTTTTTAGAGATTTCACTACGAACTACATATATATTTAGGAATAGAGGGAGTATATATTTGGGCCACTAGCGGGCGTGGTTGTGTTTTGACCCTCTCTTGCGTTTTTTTGCTGTTTATCCCAAAGATGCTAGTATTGTGTAAAATGGCAAACAAAACTGACAAAACAACCTTATGCGATTGTATCCCCAACAGACACGAGTGTGCTACTCTAACCGTCTTGCCTAGTGGTGGCAACCGCAAGCGTTAGGCAGTGCACAGTAAAAACCCAAACCTGACAGTGACCTATAAAAGATCTCGCCGGTGGCGGCTAACAGCTATTTTTTCCGCCGATAGCTCGAATGGAACCGTTGCTCAACCATGAGGATGTGCATGGCGCCATCCTAATAGTGTTGGATGATGACGTGATAGAGGATTCTGACGCGTTGGCTTCCATTGTAGGCAATGCAAACAGCCACTTGCCATGGCCGATGACGACGATATAGAGGATTCCGACGCAATGTCATCCATGTCAGTGAATGGTCAACCATCACCTGTTGCGGCCACCACCGCTGACGACGACCCCGAGTTTCAGCGTCGGATGCAGATGGCCATCGCTCTGTCCGTCTAGGAATCGGGCCTTGTTGCATTCCTGCACGACGAGGACGAGCATCGTCTCAGTGATAGTATGGAACAATCTATCGCATCTGCGGATGCCATCTTTAACACGGATAGGGTTCTGAACTGGCAGAAACGACAATTGAGTGCAAAGAGGAAGCAAAACTCAGATGCAGAGGGCAAAAAGAGGCGGGAGCAGGACCAGAAGGTGGTGGAGCAGGCCGCCGCATGCCTGTCAGCCGCGTTGGAGGCCAGCGCAGGCCTTGTAGCTACGGCGGCAGCCGTAGCAACAGCGGCCATGATGACCAGGGACGCAACTCTAGTGAGAGCGACGCCCATCTATATCCTAGTGGCCCACGTGGACGCCACGACATATTTGTCGATAGCGGCAGACCTGGTGAGAGGTATCGCGGTCGCTCCGGCCAAGGTAGCCCCACCGGTCTCCGTCATGGAACCAGTGGAGCTAATCAAGTTGACAATCTCCGCCGAATACTCGTTCTGAGCCGAGGAATGTCATGATGATGGTGGAGGCGTGACGTTTGTATGCATCCTTGGCGTAGTGAATATTTTGTGAGAGTTCATCTTTATGTAAATTGACGAACTGTTTGTAAACTACTGAGCATATGAACTAATGTCAACTAATCCGCTGCAAAATAAGGCATTTTGTGGTGAAGATTTGCCAAATGTTTGTGTCATCTGTTTGTGGGCATCTGGAAATTTAGGATGAATTTCACGTGTGTGACTGAAATTGAGGATGAACCGTGTGAGATGAACGCGCCTTGAGAAATCTCAGAAAGAGCTACCCACCTTGAGCGATGCAAAAATTCATGGTTTCGTGGGACGGCATTTCGTTACAGTGTACACAATTTATTATGTTTGGACCGTGTGTGACCTTGGTTGCTCCCGCCTAGTTCCCTTACCAAAATTTAAGTGCAAGCGGTATTTCAACTGCATGCCGCCCTTCCTCGTCCACCACACCGACCCTATATTAAAATTTTAGCTGTGGAGGCATTTGAATGGTCGCCATCCCTCGTCCACCACCATCTCCACCCACACCATTACTACTAAATTTTTCAGCAGTAGCGGCACATACGCAACCCTCCCGGTGCGCACAACACCCCTTCCCCTTCCTCCCCGCTTGAACCCTAGCTCACCGCCGCCGCCGCCTCCCACCACCAACCTCAACCGGTCTCCCCATGCCTCATAGCTAAATAGGTTCATGTTCCCCACCGATCCACATACACCATCATCACTTTGAGTTTTTAGATGAGGCTGGCGGTGTCTACTTCCCTAGATCCACATCCTATAATCCAGAGAGTCGCAACCTAATCACCTCGACCACATCTCCCGTGGAGCTCGAGGAGTGTACGACCAAAAAGAGGTCTATCATGGCCGCTCCACTGTATGCTGGCAAGGTAGGCGCCGTTCATGCCGACCCTTCGGGCTCGCGTATTCTTGTATCTCAGGAGAGCCAGCTACGAAATCAAGCTTGTCAACATCACTGACTTCACTCGGGCCATGTCACAAGTTAAGTGTTCCACGACAACGCCTCTGGTTCAACCATCGTCGATCCCTTCAAAGTCCCCGTCGCTGATCTCCTCCACCTCGTGGTCATGGGTTTGCGATCCTTCTACGCAATTGAGCCCATTTTGTCATTTCTGAAGGAAGCGTTCTATGGCGGTGCCTTGGGAATCTCAGCTCCAAAGTCAGATCTCATCCACCAAGATAATGGCACACACTATGGCTGTTAGAAGGGGAAACGTCCCATTTGCGACATCAGGGAGTGCACCCTAGGCACCTCTTATCCCAAGTGGAACGAGCACATCCATGACAAGTGAGCAACTTCCTATGAGCAAATCATAACTTTCCTTGCTAGCCGTCTCGTACCCATTGTTGTAATAGCTTTTGCCATGCGACAATCATGAAGTGTTTAATTGAGCAATTGTCCAGTTGTCAAGCAGATGCCTTGCTTTTCTGTATCTGGTTGTTAGGTTGGTTGCATTGAGTATTTGTCCAGTTTTCAATGACTATAGTTGGTCATTACAATGAGCATGAATGCCTTGTTTTTTCAATTATTCACAATGTGATGTTCATTATGTGCAAGTATGAACTGTGCAGTTCAATTTCATCAATACCACCTGTTATACCTGGTGTTGGGGATATAACCCCATGGTGAGACCTGCCTAGGAGGTTACGGGTCAGACCTGGCAGTTCATGGATCGGCCCAAGGATGGGCCTTGACGACTCAAGCCCAATACGTTTGGTGGCTTGCCAAGATGGGCTAAGGTGAGGCCCAGGAGGAGAAGGTATGAAGACCCGGGCGGATGAGCCGCCCAGAGATAGCTTGCTCAAGAAGGCAAGACAATGTAGAGATAGACTTGGACATGTTGTGAGAGTCGGTTATGACTTGTATGACCCGTGGTCTTGACCTCCTATATAAAGGCGAGACCCGTCGCGACTTAAAGAGAGACTAACGAATCGAGAACTAGGTCAAGCAATCCGCTCCCTTGTAATCGATACCCAAGCAATACAAGCACAAGAAGGATATAGGCTTTTACCTCTACTTGAGGGGTCGAACCTGGGTAAACCCATGTCCTTCATCCCGATCAACCCCTTTGAGTCCATCACCTTAGCGATGGCCTCGAATCTAAGTCCTCGATCATCTGCCGTGACAAAACCACGACAGTTGGCGCCCCCCGTGGGGATCGCACTCGGTGGTGTTGAGTTCCCAAAGGGCTCTCTCCCAGGGTTCGAGGTATATGTGGTTGGAAGGATGAGCAAGAGTCGCCGTGGCCGGCTCTACATCGACGACGCCGGCTGGGGCCCGGAAACCGACTCTGTCGAATACGGAATCCGGTTTCCTTTCGGCGGAATCCACGTCTTCATCGGCAAGGTTGACGGATCTACACCCAGGCCGGACGTCTATGCCAACATCGTCGAGCCGGCTCGGTGCACGCAACCCACCCGTCACGCGCGACCCGCTTGTGTTAACCCGTGCTGGAAGTGTGTATTCGTGGGCTTCACTCAAGGTATGGATCTTGAGGCTTCTATGTCGCAGGAGACTCTCGTCTATTCGGACGACGGGTCTTCAAGCGAAGAGGTGGAGTCAATCTACCAGCTCCTCAAC
Organism: Hordeum marinum; assembly: GCA_022496015.1. NCBI lineage: Eukaryota > Viridiplantae > Streptophyta > Magnoliopsida > Poales > Poaceae > Hordeum > Hordeum marinum. The sequence goes on along the minus strand of CM039673.1, from coordinate 121,249,096 downwards.
GGCAGGCTCGGGGGCTACGACGAGCCTTACCCTAAGTCAGAGCATTCCGAGCCGGATGGTCATGGGCTGCTGGTTCATGTGGCCGTGTTCATGGCGGGTCAGCACCAAGCACGAGAAGTACAACCGCCGGAGCGGCAGACACGGGGGCTGAACCGCCGTCGCCGGCTTAGGTTCTTCTAGATCTATTGAGCGAGCTTGCAACCCTGATGGCCACAGAAGTCACACCAGATAATCAAGCCGCCCGGAACCTGGAGATCACAAGGCTTAAGGACCGGATGGCGAAGGTCTAACAAGGGATTGCCAAGTTAAAGGCTCATATGGATGCAGAGGCAGAGCGCCTTAAGACAGATGCTTTACGCCTTGAGCTGGAGCAGCAATCAGCAGCTATGGTGCACCAGATGAGACATCAGTCTCGCTTGCCAAAATAGTATGAGGCCAGGAATCTCTTTACCACGCCAGGAACAGGATGGAGAGCGGATGCGCCTGGAAGTCGGCCGGCGGCTCGACAACAGCTTAACCGGCCACGACGGAACCAAGCCTCACCAGTGGCTTTTCCAACGCTGGCGGGTCATTATTCCAACCCGACAGAGAACATGGTGGCAGCGGCAACCCGGCTTGAAATGATCCCAATTCCTGATGAGGCGCCTTTTGCAGAAGAGGTGCGGAACGCCATCGGATACCTTCAAATGGTGATGGTCCAGTAAGAGAAATATGCCTATAGCCGGAGCCGTGTACATTCAACCCCCTCCCCAGCCGCAACTTTAGCCCGTGCTATGAGTCGGCGGCAGCTTCTACCAGCGATCGGCATCGGGGCCCTCCAGGAGATGATCAGGCGGCTCTAGACGCATAGGCGGTCATAGACCGAGCGAGAAGGCAGCGAGAGGCGGCAGCTCTGGCAGCGGCGGCTCACTAAGAGCCCGCACCTTCCGTCTTAGTTGGAGCGGGAATGACCACCAAGGCTGTGGGCGTGCCGTGCTTGGTGCCGGCTCTACGAAACGAGCGGCTGCCGAAGGATTTCAAAGGCCCTCGCAAGGTCCCGAATTACACCGCCGACTTACCTCCAAAGGCCTGGATCGAAAGCTTTGAGCTTGCTATGGAGATGTTGGACGTCAATGATGCAGTATGCGCTAAGTATTTCATCATGATGTTGGATGGGCTGGCTCGCACGTGGTTGAAGGTTTGACACCCAACACCATCAATTCCTGGGCCGATTTAAAGGTGAAATTCATCAAAAAAAATTCAAGGAACGTGCAAGCAGCCCATGACGATCGTGGATTTGGATCACTGTGTGCAACAGGAAAATGACTCGGCTCATCATTGGGTCCGGCGGGTTTCGACTATGATCCACTCGTCTAAGCAGAACACGACAGCTCAAGCGGTTTTGATACTGGAAAAGAATTGCCACTTTACACCTCTAAAGCAGAAGCTTGGCCAGCTCAAGCATACGTGTCAAGACATGGGGGAGCTCATGGGGGCTCTCACCAAATACGCCGACTCACATACTACGACAGATCCAGGCTCTAATGAGGAGAAAACTGGCCAGGGTAAAAAGAATAGCCATGGCAAGGGTGCGGCAGGCAATGGTAACCAAAGCAAGAGGAAGAACCCGGATGGCGGGTCAGAATTGGTGGCCAACGCCAGCACCGGCAACAATCGTACTAAAGGCAATGGGAAGTTTAGATCACCTTTTAATAAGGGTAAGACTCCCTTCAACTTGGAGGAAATGCTTAACAAGCCTTGTCCGGAGCACAGCCGGCCTGACAAACCGGCGGGTCACACGTGGGGCAACTGCCACATCATGCAGAAGTTCAAGGAGTATAGCATGCGACAACATTACAACGCCCGGCGGTTCTGGACCAAGCGGGTCAGGAGCTGGGTTTGGGTCCGACGGCTTAGGAACCGGTCTTCATGCCCAGGGCAACCAAGGAGGACATCATTAGCACTCTGGTGGCACTAATCAGCAGCATGATAATCAGTCTGGGTATCAGAGTAATCCAAAGCAGCTCAGTTCGGGCCAATATCATGTTTTTATGACTAGCCTTAACAAGCGGGATCAGAAGTTGTGCAAGCGGGCGGTTAATGCAATCGCGTTGGCTCTACCGCAATACTTGAAGTGGTCTGAGTATGACATAACATGGAGCCGGGAGGATCACCCACTGCGTGTTGATGACCCGGGGCGGCTGGCCCTGGTAGCTGCCCCCCAAGTGGGAGGATATATGTTAAGTAAGGTACTTATGGATGGTGGCAGTAGCATCAATATCATGTACTATGACACCTTTCGGCGGATGAAGCTGGTTGATAAAGACCTTAGGCCTTCCTTGACAGTATTTCATGGTGTGGTGCCTGGCAAGTCAGCGTACCCTGTGGGTAGGATCTCTTTGGAAGTTGCCTTTGGTGACGAGAACAACTACAGGGTAGAGTCCTTGTGGGTTGAAGTAGTCAAAATCAAGAGCCCCTATCATGCTTTGTTTGGGCGGCTGGCTTACGCCAAGTTCATGGCTAGACCCTGCTATGTTTATTTGCAGCTCAAGATGCCCGGGTTAAAAGGAATGATTACTGTTCATGGTGATCGGAATGCGGCTAGTGCGAGGAAGGAGATGCAGCTTACGCGGAATCAAGTTGTGTTGAGGCAGAGCTCAAGTTCTATAAGGAAAATGTTGACCCGAATGACATGGCCCCACTGAAAAAGCCTACCACAGAGGTTGAGCCGCCCCTCCAATTTTCGGCGGGTAATACCAAGTTGGTGGATTTCAATCCAGGCGACTCATCTCAACAGTTCACTATTAGGGCCAATATGGATCCCAAATAGGAAAGCGCGCTCATCGAATTCATCCATGAGAATCGGGACATCTTTGCATGGAAACCTTCTGACATGCCGGGTGTACCGAGAGAGTTTGCTGAGCACAAACTTAATGTGGATCCTAAGTTTAAACCTGTCAAACAATTTCTGCGGCGGTTCAACGAGGAGAGACGCAAGGCCACCGGGGAAGAGGTCGCCCGGCTCTTGGCGGCGGGTTTCATCGTTGAGGTGTTTCACCCGGAGTGGCTTGCTAACCCAGTGCTCGTGCTCAAGAAGAATGGCACGTGCCATATGTGCATGGATTACACGAATCTCAACAAGGCCTGTCCGGCTGATCCCTTTGCTCTCCCTCATATCGATCAGATCATCGATGCTACGACGGGTTGTGAGAGTTTATGCTTCCTGGATGCTTATTCAGGATATCATCAGATCAAGATGGCAGTCAAGGACCAAGAGAAGACGGCTTTGATCACGCCTTTTGGTGCCTTCTGTTATGTGTCTATGCCTTTCAGGCTCAAGAGTGCCCAGGCGACATATCAGCGTTGTGTGCAGAATTGTCTTCACAGCCAAATTGGACGCAATGTTCATGCCTATGTAGATGACATTGTGATCAAGTCAAGGAAGAAAGAGACTCAGCTTGATGACCTAAAGGAGACCTTTGACAATCTACGGGTCTATAAGATGATGCTTAACCCGGCAAAGTGTGTCTTTGGTGTTCCGGCGGGCAAGCTCTTGGGATTTTTGGTCTCAGAGCGTGGCATTGAAGCTAACCCGGACAAGATTAAGGCTATCACCTCCCCGGCTAAGCCGGCATGCACCAATGATGTTCAACGCCTGGCAGGACGGATTGCCGCGTTGAGCCGGTTTATAAGCCGCCTTGGTGAGAAGGCGATCCCTTTATATCAAATGACGAAAAGACAGACAACTTTGTCTGGAGTGCGATGGCGGATGAAGCGTTTGAGGCACTCAAAAAATAGCTTACTGAGCTGCCGGTCTTAGCCGCTCCAGGTGAGAAAGAACCCTTTCTCTTGTACATGGCGGCTAACAACAGGGCTATCAGCGCGGCCATCGTGGTCGAGCACAAGGAGGCAGGGAAGGAATATCCGGTTCAGAGGCCGGTTTATTATATCAGTGAGGTCTTGACAGAGTCCAAGCAGAGATATCCACATAGGCAGAAGCTAGTATATGGGGTGTTAATGGCCAACCGCAAGCTGAAGCACTATTTCTTAGGACACCAGATCACCGTGGTCAGCTCTACCCCGTTGGGAGACATAATTCAAAACAGAGAAGCCACTGGCAGGTTTGCTAAGTGGGCGTTGGAGCTTGGACCTCTCAATCTGAAATATGTACCTCGTATAGTTGTCAAGTCCCAAGCACTTGTGGATTTCATAAATGACTGGACAGAGTGTCAGACGCCCAAAGAAAAGCCGGATAACACATACTGGACAATACACTTTGATGGATCCAGGCAGCTGGAAGGGTCAGGGGCAGGCATTGTCTTAACCTCCCCCAAAGGTGACAAGTTCTGTTATGTGCTGCGACTGATGTTTCCTTGTACTAACAATGCAGCTGAGTACGAAACCCTGCTCCATGGCCTCAGGGTGGCTAAGGAGATGAACTTAAGCCGGGTTAAGTGCTTTGGCAACTCAGATCTCGTGGTTCAGCAAGTTTCAGGTACTTGGGACTCCAAGGATCCATGGATGGCGGCTTATCATCAGGAAGTGGATATCACTGCTGGTCACTTCAAGGGCTATCAGGTGGATCATGTTAATCGTCGCAGGAACGAGGCGGCTGACGCCCTATCAAGGTTAGGCTCTCAACGAAAGCCGGTGCTGCCTAACGTCTTTTTGGATGTCTTACATCACCCATCAGTTATGTTACCTTCAGAAGAAGACTTAGCTATTCCTGACCCAGAGGGACAACTGGTGGCGGCTCTACATGCTATTCCGGATTGGACTGTGCCTTACTTGGCGTACTTGACTCATGGCGAGTACCCTGATGATGAAAATCTGGCCAGCCAGATCACCAGACGGTCCAAGTCTATGACAATAATAAATGGCGAGTTCCATAAATGCAGTGTCACCGGAGTGTTTCAATGTTGTGTCTCACCTGAGGAGGGCAAGGAAATCTTGAATGAAATTCATGCTGGTGACTGTGGACATCACGCCGGCTGAAAGTCTCTGGTGGCCAAGGCTTTTAAGCATGGTTTATTCTGGCTGACGGCTCATAGGGATGCAGAGGATCTGGTTTGCAAGTGTACCGGTTGTCAAAAGTTTGGCCGGCATGCTCATGTTTCGGCTCAAGAGTTGCGCATGATCCCAAGTACTTGGTCATTTGTAGTCTAGGGGTTGGATATGGTCTGGCATTTCAAGCGGTCTAAGGACAAGAAGACCCACCTCCTGGTGGCGGTTGACAAGTTGACTAAGTGGGTAGAAGCTGAGTCGGTGAGCAAGTGTGACGTAGCTACGGCGGTTCAGTTCCTTAGGAAGCTGATCTACCATTTTGACTACCCTCATAGTATCATCACAGATAATGGTACGAATTTGTCTAAGGAGGCTATGCGAGCATTCTGTGACAGTGAACACATCCGGCTTGATGTTTCTGCGTTTGCTCACCCACAGTCAAACGGTCAGGCAGAGCGTGCCAATCAAGAAATCTTGAGAGGTATCAAGCCCCGGCTCATGGTTCCTTTACAGCAGAAGCCGGGTTGCTGGGTGGAAGAGTTACCGTCCGTTTTATGGAGCATCAGAACCACTCCCAACAGGTCAACGGGTTATACACCTTTCTTCATGGTTTACGGTGCAGAAGCCGTATTACCAAGTGACATCTGTCAAGACTCGCCCCGCGTGGCGGCTTACGTTGAAGCTGAGAATGAAACAACGCGTCAAGATGCATTGGATACCTTGGAAGAGGAACGCGATCTGGCAGTGGCTTGTTTGGCGATTTACCAGCAAGACCTGCGCCGCTACCTCAGCCGCAGAGTCAAGACCCGGACATTTCAAGAAGGCGATTTAGTGCTACGACTGATTCAAGATCAGATAGATGCACACAAGTTATCCCCTCCATGGGAGGGACCTTTTGTGGTCAGCAGAAATCTCAACAATGGGTCATATTACCTCATTGACATCCGAGACAACTCAAATACCTCGGGGCAGGAGACCCACCGACCGTGGAACATAGCGCATCTACGGCCTTATTATACATAAGTTGTTGAGACTCAACATTGTACACTATCATTGTACATATCATATTTAAAATTTGGCATCCCTGTAAACCAAGGCCTCTGCGGTTTTGCATATTTCAATCTGTGCAAGAAGACTCAACATGATTGTCCAGGGGTCTTCCCACCCACCGGGTGTAGCTTATCAAACCCTATCGGTCGGCTCTCAAGCCAAATAGTTGACTTCGTCAACATGATCGTCTAGGGTGCTTCCCACCCATCGGGTGTAGCTTATCAAATCCTATCGGTCGGCTCTCAAGCCAAATAGTTGACTCCGTCCACATGATCGTCTAGGGGGCTTCCCACCCACCGGGTGTAGCTTATCAAACCCTATCGGTGGGCTCTTAAGCCTAACAGTTGATTCCATCAACAAAGGTCATTTGGGGGCTTCGTACCCATCGGGTGTAGCTTACACAACCTCTTGATCGGCTCTTAAGCCAAACAGGGTTAAACCTGCCTGTAAGCTGATGCTGCTCCACTAGGTACATGAGCTGTTATGAAAAACAAATCAGGAAGGATATAACATCTTTAGCTTGTGCTTTGTTAAGCCGCCCTCATAACAATTCAGAATATATTGTGTCTTGTTTATCTTTGCAGGTTTCATCTCTTAAGATGAGCTGCCGTTAAGGACTCTGCAAGAGCAAATGGATCTTTAATAGCCAACTTGGCTGGATCTTCATGGTTTATCATAACCAGAACTAAATGATTGAGTAATCTACAACACTCATGGATTTCTCCAACCCATATTTGCCAGGTTGCACCGCAACCACGAGCAGGGATTTCATGTCAAAGACAAAGGAATTATTCCAAGATATTCATTCTGGGTTATATTACCACCACGGTCAAGGATTCATTCAACAAACTGTGGTTTCTTAAAGCCGCCAAGAGTCGGCACAGTATCTGATATGAAAGTACAATAAAGATGTCATATATTACAGCCGGACTATTTAACATGTGCATGATGGCACCATTTAGGCAAAGGCGAAGTTTTACGACAAGACTATTAGAGTTGCTCTTTCTAGAGCCCAAACGTGATTCAATGTTTTTACACCGCTCATGGCGGGTCACATAAGCCGGTTCATCCATGGTGTTTAAAAAAATTCATCAGTTCACCGACGGGTCACCCTGCTTCGGTTCTTCGATCGCCTTGATCTGAACATTGTCCAAGTCCCAGTTGAAGTGGGTTAAAGCTGCAAAGTTTCCTTCCTCAAAGAAGGGGGACGGGTCAAGTTCAGAAGCAAAGAGGATCTTACTGCGGGCGGGTGTCAAGTCCTTGGCTTCAAAAGGCGGGCCCTAGATTCTTTTCTGATCAGCGTCATAAGCCCCCTGATAGGTTGATATGTTCACCTCTTCTGCTAACACGGAGGCGAGAACCTTGGAAGCTTTCACGCACTCGGCATAGTCAGCATCGGTGAAGTCTGAGCCGTCATCCCTTTTGGATGGTAACCCATCCATCATGTCTTCAGGGGGCAGCTGTGGGCAAATGCCAATGCCCGGCTTATAGCTGCGATGGCTCCCTGTCGGGCGGCTGATCTCTTTAGTTCCACGATTTGTTTTGGCAGTGTGGACAAGAGTTCTAAGACCCCTTTCATGGTTGAAGGGGTGTTGTCTTTGTAGAGCACAACCTTGATCGTGCAGATGGCTCCACAGTACAACTGTTCCGTCAGAGTATAGATGGCCTTTAAGGGCAGCAAGCTATCAGAGGCAAGTTGACGGCTCCTTTGACCTGCGTAAGACGGATATCCATCATAAGTCGCAAGTACAGATATTGATGCTAATTTTTGAGCTAATTATTTTAAGGCTTACCGAATATGGCGGCTGACATCTTCCTAGTATGCCGCTTCAAATAGTTCAGTTCCTCTGAAACGGTCACGAGCTCCTGGTCATCATCATTGGCACGTTGAGCCAGGGCGGCTTGTTCCGTCGCAGCCGATTTCTTGAAGGTGTCAAACTCAGCTTTTATTTTTGTCAGCTCTTCAGAGAGGAGCCGACACTTCTCATCAGCTTCACGTCGGGTGGTTTGTTGAGCGGTCAGTTGGCTTTTCAGACCGGTTAATTAGAGCCGGCTTCATTTAAAGCTTCCTGTGATATATCGGGATACGCAATAAGTCATCCGGAGAGCATTTTTTGAAGATTAAGCAAGTCTCAAGCAGATTGCAAGCAATATGTTTGACAGTTGGGGGCTAATGTCTATTTGATCTCCAAAGTTTACAGTGCAGTTACGGGTCATCTTCAGCAATTTAAACCCGGAACTTGGGGGCACCAATCAGCTCTTCACAAATATCTACAAGGAACCTTCGGCTCAATTTTGTCAAAGTTGTGCCGGCCCTTGGGGGCTACAATCAGCTCTTCACAAATATCTACAAGGAAGCTCCGGCTCAATTTTGTCAAAGTTGTGCAGGACCTTGGGGGCTACAATCAGCTCAACACTATCTACATTGAAGCTCCGATTTAACTCTATCAAAGTTGACCCGGCCCTTGGGGGCTATGAACCATGATTTTCATGTACTTCTAAATAGTTGAGGCTTACAGGTTAAACATGTTTATTTCTAGTGCGTGTTGAAGACCCGGATTACCATCGTCTAATGATAACCCGACCCTTGGGGGCTACGTAAGGATATAAGGAGAAGTGAGCATACCTCATACTTCTTCTTCATCTGGTTGACAAGCTTGAGTTCCAGGTCCCGGCTCGTAGACAGGCGGTTCAGATAACTAGCGTGAAGCTCATCAGTTGTTAGCTTCTCGAGCAAAGGGAGCTCAAACTCTAGCTTCTTGGAAGATTCAGTCGCTTCCCTATGCTTTGCCAGCACACGGAGTTGAGGAGAATTAAAGTCGGTGCTAGTAATGAAGACGTTCAGAGTAGTAGTTTCATCAGCACCTTGGCAGGGCTTGGCGGCTTGGCATAGTCCTTTGGAGGGCTCTCAAGAGTGGCATCGTGGGCCGCCGGCTCTGCGTAAGGGCAAGCCTCTTCCCGTGCTTCTTGGGAAGCCGCTGATGGATCAACATCCGGTATGGGAGAATCTGGCCTAGCAGGCTCTGGGTCCTAAGCATTAGGGCCAGGGGAGGACTTATTGGTTTTCCTTCACTTTGCTTGACCCCTGAAGACCACAGAGGGTGAGAACCCAAAGTTTACAACTACAAAGGACTCGGATATAAACCGGAAAAACACATACATCGGATTAATCTTTGGAGGCGGCGGAGCAGTCGCCATAGAGTCACCAGACGAAGGAGGTGATTCTTGAAAAGCAGTTCAAGCAATATAAAACAATTTTTGAATCGCAAAGGTAAGATTGGTAAAGTAAAGCAAAGAAGGAATGGATACCTCAGCCGGACACTTCTTCTGAGACGGAGAGTTAGATAATTCGGCCATGAGAGCAGTAGAGTCGGTGCTCTGGGTCTGGCATCGGGAGATTTGTTGTTGCTTTTTCAAAAGAAATTGGGGGTCTAAGTAAGCAAGAGGATGAGAAAGTAGGACTTTTTGAATGACCTGTCGTTCCTTCCGGGGTACAAAATAGTCTGAGTTGGACGAAACATAAGTTACCTCTGGAGCGTTGGCGTGGCTGATCTCTGGTTCGTCCTGTGAAAAACTGTTGTTAATAAGGTGAGTAAGGAGACAACAAAAGAGAGTTAAGTTATACCTCTGAATCGTCAGACTCCGGTTGTTCTTACGGCTCTTCCTGAGGATCGGCTTTCTTCTTCTGACCGGCGGTTTTCTTCGCCTTCTTTGGGGGAGGAACGTACTTCTTCTTCCAGAAGTCGGAATTGGCCTGAAAGTATAAACAGGTGAAGGATGAAAAAACCGCTAAGTATGGCTAATATAGAGATAAAGATACCAAGAGTCTCCCTTACATCTTGGGCCGGGTTTGTAGCACAGAAAGGCGCTAACCCGGTGGCACCACAGGCTTCTGAAGACTCATGGACAAGGCTCTTAATAGCAGCCATGATGTTGTCCTCTGATAAAGTTGCTGAGTTAAAACAGAGGGGGTCGTTGTCTTGGCCCGTATGTTCACACATGAGGCGGCTTCGCCGGCTCAGGGGCATGACCCTCCAACAACGAGTTAAGTCCATGCCTGTTAGTCCATTGGCCATGAGAGCTTTCATCTTCGTGAGAGCCGGAGTGTACTTTGCCCGCTTGGAAGCTGACAGCCGGCCATGGAGCTCAAGTGCTGTATTGAGCCGGGGTGGGCGATAACCCGGCAGGCGATGTTCTCCTTCAAGGGAGGTTTCCTTGCAATAGAACCAAGTCTTGTTCCAATCCTTAGGATGACTTGGCAGCTGAAGAGCCAAAAAGGTTATGTCCCATTGTCTCTGAATGGAAATTCCACCAAGGTCTAAGCTCGGGCCTGCCTTCACCTCTGTCTGGCGGTTCGCGTAAAAGAATTCACGGAACAAGTCCACTAACGGATCTTCTTGTAGGTAGACCTTGCTAAGTATTTGGAAATTGCGTATGTTGGAGACGGAGTTGGGGGCCAGGTCTTGAGGGTGCAGTTTGAAAAGGTGAAGAACATCCCGGAAGAACTTTGAGCGGTGGGCTAAACCCGTGCGCGAGGTGATCGGTAAAATGACTAAATCACCCTCCCGAGGACGGGGCTTCAATTCGTTGCTTGGAACCCGCCAATATACAACGTTTTTGGGCGGAAGGGTCCCCGCGTCTACAAAATCCGTCAAGTATCCCTCTGTAACAGCAGAGCCGATCCAGTTGCATGAGTTGGATGCGCGAGACATGGTGGCGGTTTAAAACTGCACAAGGTGATAAATATGTGCCGCGTTAGGAGAGGCACAATGACAAGGGGCGACTTAAAGTGTGAAGTCTTATCAATCTAAGTCGTCAGAATAAATTTGAAGAGAGTCGGAATTTCACTGGCGGGTCAAATCTGTTGGACGACGAAGAAAATGCTACTAAGTGTGGGAAACTAGTTTCACAGACTATCTATGCGATTATGGATGTATCAAACAGGGAAAATTGAGTACTTTCTAGACCTAACCGATGAACCGTCGAATAGGTAATGTTGGAAGACAGTGCTAGGGGTGACTACAGATCTGCTATTATGCCCTTATAAACAACCTGTGATCTACCGCAATGGAAAGGAAGGTAACATCAAATCTAAAGACCTATGTCTCATCTAGCATTGCATATAGGTCGTGTTCTAGCAGTGGAAAAGCTCCGTAAAACCCTACCAAAGAGCTACCGGTCTAAAGGGGGAAAGGAACTCACCGGAGAGGACGCGACGGACGCAGACGGGTCTCTGGAACGGTCAGCTTGATGCAGTGGCCTGGCGACGACAACAGTGAGGAAGTGTCACTGGAGCAAGAGGTGCTCGAGCGGCAGCGTCAAGAGGAAGGAGAAAAGCTAAGTGGGGAAGGAAAAGAATAACCCCCTTCGCGGTCCTATTTAACGGATCAAAAAGCAGAAACCGCCGCGAGAATCTAGGCGACGGAGAGTGATTGACCAAGATGGATGCCTCAATTGTCGGGATATCAGTGGTGATAAGCGAGACTTGCCGCCAAGTGAGAAGGTTGAAATGAGAAAGCTCAAATCAACCTGGGGCCTAATGTTGGGGATATAACCCCGTGGTGAGACCCGCCTAGGAGGTTATGGGTCACACCTGGCGGTTCATGGACCGGCCCAAGGATGGGCCTTGATGACTTAAGCCCAGACGTTTGGTGTTTTGCCAAGATGGGCTAATGTGAGGCCCAGGCAGAGAAGGTATGAAGACCCGGGCAGATGAGCCGCTGGGAGACAGCTTGCTCAAGAAGGCAAGACAATGTAGACATACACTCAGACATGTTGTGAGAGTCGGTTACGACTTGTATGACCCGTGGTCTTGACCTCCTATATAAAGGCGAGACCCGGGGCGACTTAGAGAGAGACTAACGAATCGAGAACTAGGTCAAGCAATCTACTCCCTTGTAATCGATACCCAAGCAATACAAGCACAAGCAGGGCGTAGGCTTTTACCTCTACTTGAGGGGCCGAACCTGGATAAACCCGTGTCCTTCATCCCGATCAACCCCTTTGAGTCCATCACCTTAGCGATGGCCTCGAATCTAAGTCCTCAGACATCTGTCGTGACAAAACCACGACACCTGGTGTTGTTAATATGTGCCCTTAACTCCCGCTTTAAACATGTATGCCTTGTTTCTCTGAATTTGGTTGCAAGGTTGGTTGTAGTGAGCATTTGTCTAGTTTTCAAGCAGATGCCTTGATTTTCTGTATCTGGTTGTTAGGTTTATTGCGGTGAGCATTTGTCTAGTTTTCAAGCAGACGCCTTGCCTTTCGTTATCTGGTTGTTAGGCTGGTTCCATTGAGCATTTTTCTAGTATCAAATGTCTATATTTGGTTGTTATAGTGAGCGTATATGCCTTGTTTATTTCAAGTAGGTACCTCGTATACTTGGTTGATGTTAAGCATGTTGTACTTATCATGAATTTACATGTACTTGCACAAGATAACAATGGGAGTGGCCAACGTTTTCCATTGAGGTTCTTTTCATCCCTCCGCTTATACTCCCTCTGTTCCATCATGTAGTGCATATAGATTTGTGTGATGTTTCTACATATACATCTAAAATGTATACAATATGAAATTTTGTGATGTATCTAATGAAATGGAATTGCAATTCTAGATGTAAATGTTTTTCTCTACAAACTTGGTCAAAGTAAGTAAATGTTGACTTCTCAAAATGTTTATACGCAACACATTATGGAACTGATGGAGTAATATATTACACCATTATGCAACTACATTTTAGCTTCTAATAACGGCTTCTTCCTTGTAGATACATTTGTCTTCGGTAAAGATCCATTCCTGGACCCTTTTTGTGTGGGGGGCAATGGAATATTCATGAACTAGCATCAAGTGAGGAAAGTGAAAAGGATTGTTAGGGAAAAGAGACGAACAATGCCAATTAAACTATTTATTTACACTCTATCCAACACAACAGTGAGTTGTAGGATGGTAACTACTAACTCTGCAGGCTTCTATTAATACTGCCCATAATGGGTTGTCAAACAACAATATTTGAATATTTTTCTTTTGTAGTGGTTCCCAAAGCATTGTGCTCAAGATTACCTTGCAAAGTACATGATTGCTGGACATGCAATGAAGGCTAAAATATATCATCGAGACTACAATGAGCATCGAGAAGTAGTAATGAAGACAGTGAAGGATGGGCGGGTGGCCATCACTAGGGGCTGGCCTAGAATCGTTCGTGCGTTAGGCATGGAGGAGGGAACAATATGGGCATTCTGCTTCACCTCATCCAGCAACTAGAATGTCTTTCGGCTCTCTATTTACCATCTTTAGTACAACCATGCTTCCATAATTCTTTATTTGTCCCTTCTGTAGTTTTCCTTTTTTGAGAATTGATGCTTATGTAGTTCTTGAGTATACGAATTATGCATTTGTTCTTAAACATACATTTACATGATTCGATATGAAATACATGAATTCCTACTTTCAAATTTAAATTATGTGAATTATGAACAAAGGTATTTAATTAGGGGCAAATCATGCTCTGCAGGCTATTACAACACACACAATTTGAGAAAGCAAAACGTCTGCGATCAACTTCAACATCACACATGTTTCTCCATTCGAGGCGTGTGCGATGAATCTTGTCTTCACACACAGTCATACGAGAAAGAACGTGTGAGATTAACAACACCAGCATTTGTGCTAGTCTCATTATCACACACGATTTCGTATTTTGAAATGTCTATAATATCATGCCCATCATAAACATTGGTCAAAGAAGAACGCGTGTGATATGTCTTCATCCGACACAGTTAGTCTGGATCACAAGTTTGGGACGTTTAATAAATAACAAACGTTTATCAGAAATGACATGTGTGGGATATATTCAACCTTCACATATGGTTGTTTGTGATGACAATTAGAGATTATAGCTTCTCATGCCATGCCTAAATAGCTAGGAGTTCATAATGATTTATCTTGTGTGTCAACATGCATTAAAATGGTCATAATATGGTATGGTAGTATCGTATTTCCCTCTGAGTAATTCGAGAATTTTGACTTGGCCCATGTGCAAACATGTAGTTGAATCAAAACCAATGCAGCCTTCGTGTGTTTAAATTCAGAGTGTTCATATCCTACTCATGCTACATCCAATGTTAACTATTCACAATGCATGTTTATGACCGTTGTTGCTCTCTAGATGACCGCTTCTCAATCTATCTGCTAGCCTTCACCTGTACTAAGTGGGAATGCTGCTTGTGCATCCAAAAACCTTAAACCAAGTTATTCTACATGAGTCCACCATACCTACCTATATGCGGTATTATCCTGCCGTCCCATGTAAATTTTCATGTGCCATCTCTAAGTATTCAAATAGACATCAATTTTGTGCCCTTGTCTCGCTTATGGAGCGACAAGGCAGTCAATATTTTCGATGCTAAGTGAGTTATTCTCAGGACGATCGTTTATTCATCATCACTATACGAGAGAGGCTGGTAAAAAGGATGTCCAGTCCTGCATAATCAAAATAAATTAAACAGAACTCCTTGGGACAGTGTATGTTGGCATGCATCCGTGGATTTGGTCAGCCATGGTTTGTGTATGGATGGTGGATAGGATTAAACTTTACTATTGTATTTGGGAACCACCACTAATGAGTTTAGTGTGGAAGAAATTGAAAACCTTTGTTATAACATTAACAAGAAAAGTGCACCACCTCAAAATTATATGTTCACTCTTGTTTTAAGCTTGAGCTCTGGCACCTCTACAAATCAATGCTTCCCTTTGCGAAGGGCCTATCTATTTACTTTTATGCTGAGTCATCATCCTCTTATTAAAAGCACCAGACTGGAGAGCACTATTGTCATCTTTATGCATTGAGTCTAGTTAATGTTGGATATGAACATGACTGGATCTTTTCAACCTTGGATTATAATGCTTAGTCGTTGCTTGAATCTTAGAGGTGCTCTGAATTTATGTTTTGTGGTCTCAGAAAAGGCTAGCGGAATACCATGTCACCGCATTATATTATGATTGTTTTGACAAATTGTTGGCATGGGAGGTATTTTATTATTGCTTGCTAGTTCGTTATATATTCACATGAGTCAACATAATGTTTTGTTGTTGTCATGAATGTGCTTATTTTCGATTTATGCTGAAAACTTGAGCACTAGCTAAGCATGTGTATAACAACGAGAACAAAAGAGTTTGTAAAAGTTTCTCTATCACTTTCAGTTTATCAACTAAATTGCTTGATGACAAGCAATGAGTTAAGCTTGGGAGAGTTGATACGTCTCCAACGTATCTAATTTTCCAAACAAGTTTGCTCTGGCTTTGACCTATAATTTGCATGATTTGAATGAAACTAACCTGGACTAGCATTGTTTTCAGCGGAACTAGCTTGGTGTTATTATTGTGCATAAATAAGAGTTCTCGGAATTGGATGAAACTTCCTGTGAATTATTTCTGAGAATTATAATGATTGTGGAGCAAAGAACTACCGGAGGGCGTATGCCACGGGGCCACCACAGATCAAGACGACCGCTAGGTTGTTCCCTGATGGCCTGTGGGGCCCTCGAGGCTCCTCCGACCCTAATTCCAGTCCTATAAATTCACATCTTCTGCGAAAAATCAGAGAGAAGTTCTCATCGTGTTTCACGAGACAGAGCCGTCGCCACCTCCTGTTCTTCCTCTGGAGGGCTAATCTGGAGCCTATTTTGGGCTCCTGAGAGGGAACATCGTTGTCGTCGTAATCACCAACCCTTCTTCATCAACACCGTCATGATGCTCACCACTAGGAGTAAGTAATTCCTTTGTAGGCTTGCTGGACGGTGGTGGGATTGGATGTGATTGATCATGTAATCAAGTTAAATTTGATAGGGCTTGACCCCTAGTGTCCACTATGTTCTGTTATTGATGTCGCTATGACTTTGCTATGCTTAATGCTTGTCACTAGGGCTGGACTGCCATGATTTCAGATCTGAACATATTATGTTTTCATGAATATATGAGTGATTTGGATCCTAATCTTGGAAGCTGTATGCACCTATTACGTGTCATGATCCACATACCCCAAGTTGACAATAATTGGGATTCTTTCCGGTGATTGTCGTAGTTTGAGGAGTTCATGTATTCACCATAAGTTAATGCTTTGTTCAGGTTCTCTATTAAAATAAGGCCTTAATATCCCTTAGTTTCCAATAGGACCCTGCTGCCACAGGAGGGTAGGACAAAAGATGTCATGCAAGTTCGTAACGCAAGCACGTAAGACTATATACGGAATACATGCCTACATTACATTGAAGAATTGGAGCTAGTTCTGTGTCGCCCTAGTGTGTAACTGTTATATGATGAATGTCATCAAAATTATTATCCATCACCGATCCACGTGCCTACGCTTTACATATACTGAATCTTGCTAAGTTACTATCGCTACTTCTACTGTCACAACTGTTACAAAATTATTGTTGTCACTACTATTATTACTTTTGCTACTACTATTTGCCGTGCTACTAAACCTTTCTTGTAGATAGATATCCTAGGTGCGGTTGAATATACAACTCAACTGTTAAGGCCAATATATATTCTTTGGTTCCCCTCGTATCGAACCAATAAATTAGGGCAAAATACTACCCGTGAAGACTATCGTGACCCCCTACACTTGTCGGTTATGAAATGTGTTCCCCTGCATAGTATGGGTTTTCTTGCCTTCTTGTAGCATGGGCGGATAAATATTATATATCCGCATAACTCCAACCACGAACCTATCATTCCATATTGGATCATGGGCATGGGGTTGGAGAAGCACATACATGTACATCTCAGCAACATATACTTCCACGCTTCTACCTTCCATCTCTTATTCAAAGTTTTCTTAATTTTATCCTTCTTAAAATGTACATCTCTGCTTTGATCCGAGAGGAACTACACATCTGCACCTACCAGGCTACTATTGCACATTGATCATGCAACCACTTTGTAGGGATCAATTTGTGTGGTTGTTGTCTCAGACGCAGTGACAGAAACCGATGACGGTTATACATAGCTGCAACAGCTCTGACCAAGGGCGCCGATTAGGAGCTTAGCCGGGAGGAGACATTGCTTGCAGACGTCTGATATGTCTCCAATGTATCTATATTTTATGAAGTATACATACCATATTTACCCATATTTATAATACTTTTATATGGTTTTGATACACTTTATATGATTTAATGGGAATTAACCCGGACTGACATTGTTTTCAGCAAAATTACCGTGGTGTGGTTTTTGTGTGCAGAAAATGAAAGTTCACATAATTGAATGAAACTTTCTGATGGTTTTTCTACAAGGAAAGGGACCCGGGAAGCTTCAAGGGTGTACCAGAAGACTCACAGTGGCCCCTCAAGGCATGTGGGTGCGCACAGGGTGGTCGCGCCGACCTACCTTGTGGTCCCCATGTGGCATCTCTTCGCATGATACTAACGCTGAAGATTCCTATATATATTTAGAAACCTCTGAAAGTTACCTGGAACTTCCGCTCCACCATTGCAAGAATCTGTACCAAAGAACACTCATCCGGAGCCCTTTTCCGATTTCCTGCCGGAGGGGGAAATCATCACCGGAGGCCATCTTCATGATCCCGGAGGGCACCACTTTATATATTGGTATAGATTAATTTGTATTTCATTATTGCATAATAGGTACTCCCTCCGTCCAAAAATACTTGTCATAGAAATGGACGTATCTAGATGTATTTTAGTTGTAGATACATCCATTTTTATTCGTTTGTGCGACAAGTATTTCCGGACGGAGGAAGTACTATATTCAAACTTCTCCATAGCTTATACCCCCCCCCCCGATACATTCCATAGAATCATCAAAACAAGCAAACTATGCAAGCTAAACAGAATATGTCTAAAACAAAATAGTCTATAGTGATCTGTGAAGAATCTATAATTATGTAACTCTAAAAATTCTAAAAAAATAGGAAAACCTGAATAATCTGTATAGCAATACTTGGTAAAAAATCAGATTAAAAATACATTCTAGGAAAATCAGAGAAAATATGGACCAGACGCTAAAGTTTATGTTTTTGCACTGTATCAATTCTATTCGTCTTGTGAGTCATCCCAAAGGCTTTACTTGGCACAAACACTAATTAAAACATAAAACCACAATCATTATAGAGACAATAATCATGTTATTACACCAAAACAGAAAGTAAAAAAATCAAAGATAAAGGTAACAATTGGGTTGCCTTCCAACAAGGGCTACTGTTTTATGCCCCTAGCTAGACATAATGCGTAGTTTCAAGTGTTGTCATCTTTGACACTCCACACATAAGTAGCTCTAATGATTCATTCATTAGGTTGTTTAATTATATTTCTAGGTAAGTGTTCCATCCCTTTCTTTAATGGGAATTAGAACCTTATGTTTCCCTCTTTCATATAAATAATTACACCTATAGTTCGTAAGAACGGTCTTCCAAGTTTTATTGGACAAGTAGGGTTGCAATCAATATCAAGCACAATAAAATCTATATACACATAATTCTTATTTGCAATAACAAGAACATAATTAATTCTACCTAAAGATTTCTTAATGGTAGAATCCGCAAGATGCAAGTTTAGGGATTTAGGTATAGTTGAAACACTAGAACCAAGGTCACACAAAGCATTACATTCATATTTATTGATCTTTAGTTTGATAGCAGGTTCCCACTCATCATGCAATTTTCTAGGAATAGAAACTTCAAGTTGAAGTGTCTTATCATATGCTTTTATCTTTGCTTCCACTATATGGTTAGTTAAAGCCTTGTTTTGTTCATAAGCATTGGGTGAGATAATAATGGTTTGCAACAAGGAAATACATTCTACTAAAGAGCAACTTTCATAATTAAAGTCCTTGTAATCCAATATAATGGGCACATCACTAGTTAAAGTTTTGAACTCTCCAAACCCACTTTTTCAGTTTTAGCAATTAAAATCATCACCCTCCAAGAAAACGGGTGTAGGATCAAAAGTATGTCTTGAGGGGGGTGATTAGACTAGTTGACCAAATAAAAATTCTACCTTTTCCTAATTTTAAGTGTTGGCAGATATTAGCATTGATAGCAAGTCAAGCACACCCTACACATGCATGTCCACGAGTATAGTAGCGGACAGTAAAGACAATCAAATGTAGTAGAGGAAGGGTAGGAAGCTCAAACGCAATTTGGAGACATGAAGATTTTTCCCGTGGTTCTGATAGGTGGTGCTATCGTACGTCCATGTTTATGGAGACTTCAACCCACGGAGGGTAACGGTTGCAAGAGTCCATGGAGGGTTCCACTAAGAAGCAACCTTGTCTATACCATGATGGCCTATGTCTAGGGAGGACTAGCCTAACTCAGGGTAGATCTTCATGAAGTAGGCGATCTCCTTGCCCTTACAAACTTCTTGGTTCACTGCACAACACGAAGTAGGAGGCTCCCAAGCGACACCTAACCAATCTAGGAGGCACCACCCTCCAAAAGATAATAGGTTCGATAATGTCGATGACCTCCTTGCTCTTGTGCTTCAAGATGATAGACTCCTCAACACTCAATCACTCTCTCACATATTTTGATTTGGTGGAAGAGATTGATTGGGTGGAAAGCAACTTGGAGAAGCTAGAGATCAAGATTCATATGGTTGGAATGGAATGGCTTGATCTCAACACATGACAAGGTGGCTCTCAGAAAAACTGATGGGATAAGTGGGGATCTGTTCTGAGTGCTTCCCTTTCAAGTGAGCGGTGGTGGAGGGGTATATAGGCATCTCCAAAAATCCAACCATTGCACCTAAAGTGACCAATTTGGTGACATCGATGTGTGAATCTCGATGATACAAAGTTGTGTTGGAAATATGCCCTAGAGGCAATAATAAATTGGTTATTATTATATTTCCTTGTTCGTGATAATCGTTTATTATCCATGCTACAATTGTATTGATTGGAAACTCAAATACATGTGTGGGTACATAGACAACACTGTCTCCCTAGTATGTCTCTAACAGACTAGCTCGTTGATCAAAGATGGTTAAGGTTTCCTAGCCATGGACATGAGATGTCATTTGATAACATGATCACATCATTAGGAGAATGATGTGATGGACAAGACCCAAACTATAAACGTAGCATATGATCATGTCAGTTTATTGCTACAGTTTTTTGCATGTCAATGTATCTGTTCCTATGACCATGAGATCATGCAACTCACTGACACCAGAGGAGTACCTTGTGTGTATCAAACGTCTCAACGTAATTGGGTGACTATAAAGGTGCTCTACAGGTACCTCCGAGAGTGTCTGTTGGGTTGGCATGGATCAAGACTGGGATTTGTTACTCCGTGTGACGGAGAGGTATCTCAGGCCCACTCGGTAATACAACATCGCAATAAGCCTTGCAAGCAATGTGACTAAGTGATAGCCATGGGATCTTGTATTATGGAATGAGTAAAGAGACTTACCGGTAACGAGATTGAACTAGGTATAGAGATACCGCCGATCAAATCCCGGGCAAGTGACATACCAAAGAACAAAGGGAATCGCATACGGGATTAACTGAATCCTTGACATAGAGGTTCAACCGATAAACATCTTCATAGAATATGTAGGAAACAATATGGGCATCCAGGTCTCGCTATTGGTTATTGACCGTAGAGGTGTCTCGGTCATGTCTACATAGTTCTCGAACCCGTAGGGTCTGCACACTTAACGTTCGGTGTTGTTTTGGTAGTATAGAGTTATTTATGGTGGTGACTGAAGGTTGTTGGGAGTTCTAGATGAGATTCTGGAATTCACGAGGAGCTCCGGAATTTTTCAGAGGTAAAGATTGATATATAGTAAGTCCTCTTTTGGTCACTGGAAAAGTTTCGGGCTCATTGGTAGTGTACCGGGGGTGCCGGGAGGGTACCGGGTGACCATGGAGAGGGGTGTCTCAACCCAAGGCCCACATGGGCTGTGAGAGGAGGAAGAACATCCCCTGGTGGGATGGCCTAAGCCTCCCCTAAGGGCCCATGCGGTTGGAGTAGAGGGAAAAGGTAAAATCCCAAAAGGGGGAAGAATTTCCAAGTGGGGGAGGAGTCCTACTAGGAGTAGGATTGGCGTCCAACTCCCTCTCCTCCCCACTTTGGCCGCACCAAGGGCCAGCCCTAGGGCACAAGCCTCCCTCCCTCCCTACTATATATACCAAAGTATTTAGAGGGGAGAGCTAACCCTAATGGCCACGTGCTTCCCCTACCTCATCCAGACCGGTCTTCTCCTCTACCCTAGTTCGGTGGTGCTTAGGCGAAGCCTTGCCGGAATAGTTCCACGACCATCACCGCCACGTCATCGTGCTGATGGAGAAATCATCTAACTCTTCTCCCCCTCTTGCTAGATCATGAAGGAGGAGATCGTCATCGATCTGTACGTGTGTTGAACGCGGACGTGCCGTCCGTTCGGCGCTAGATCGGGACAGATCGTGATTGGATCGAGGGACGCTCAGCGATTTGGATCGTGTAGACGTTGGACTACATCAACTGCGTTTCTTAATGTTTCCCTCTTAACGATCTACAAGGGTATGTAGATCCACTCTCCCCCTCATAGATGCTCATCAGCATGGATAGATCTTGCGTGTGCATACGAAATTTTTTGTTTCCTTTAAAACGTTCCCCAACAGTGGCATGATGAGCAAGGTCTATGTGTAGATGAGATCACGAGTAGAACATAAAGGATTTTGTGGGCATTGATGCTTAGATTGCTTCCTCCCTTTGACTAGTTTTGATTCAGTGGTATTGTGGGATGAAGTGGCCCGGACCAACCTTACTCGTACGCTTACAAGAGACCAGTTGCATCGACTGACGTGTAACTTTGTTGCACAAAGATGGTCGGCGGGTATCTGCCTCTCCTACTCTAGTTGGATCGGATCCGACAAAGGCGGTCCTTAAGAAGGTTGAATAGCAATTTGTGCATCACCGTTGTGGTTTTTGCATGAGTGAGAATTGTTCTTGCTAGATACCCATATCAGCCACGTAAAACTTGCAACTACAATTAGAGGATGTCTAACTTGTTTTTGCAGGGTATGTTGTGATGTGATATGGCCAATTACATGATGAGATATATGTGGTGTATGATATGGTCATGTTTTGTACAGAATATCACGACTTGCATGTCGATCAGTACGGCAACCGGCAGGAGCCATAGGGTTGTCTTTAATTTTTTTCATCGTTTTTGCTTTACTTTATCGCTATGGGTTAGCAATAGTCGTGGAAGCAACAGTCTGCGCGGCAATCCTGATGACGACACATTGATGGAGATCAAGATGATGGAGATCATGGTGTCATGCCGGTGACAATAGAGATCATGTCGGTGCTTTCAAGATGAAGATCAAAAGCACAAGTTCATGGCCATATCATGTCACTTATGATTTGCATGTGATGTTAATACTTTTATGCACCTTGTTTTTCTTAGGACGACGGTAGCATTATAAGGTGATCCCTCACTTAAATTTCAAGATGAGTTGTGTTCTCCTAGAGTGTGCACCATTGCGAAAGTTTGTCGTGTCGAGACACCACATGATGATCGGGTGTGATAGAATCTACGTTCTCATACAATGGGTGCAAGCCACTGTTGCACGTGCAGAACACTCAGGTTAAACTTGACGAGCCTAGCATGTACAAACATGGCCTCGAAACACAAGAGACGGAAAGGTATAACATGAGTCATATAGTAGATATGATCAACATGAAGATGTTCGCCATTGAAACCACCTCAACTCACGTGATTATCGGACTTGAGTTGGTGGATTTGGATCATGTGACACTTGAATGACCGGAGGGATGTCAATTAGAGTGGGAGTGTTTAAGTAATATGATTAACTAAACTGATTATCATGAACATAATCAAAATGTCTTTCCAAATTATGTTGTAGATTACTAGCTCACGTTGTAGGTCCCTTGAATTTTTTATATGTTCCTAGAGAACTAAAGTTGAAATATAATAGTAGCAATTATGTGGACTAGCCCTATGATCAGAGGATTGTCCTCAGTTGCTGCACAGAAGGCTTATGTTCTTGATGCACCGCTCGGTGCACCAACCCCTCTAGTGTCGTCTGTGTATGTTAGGAACATCTGACAGACACGTTTTGATGACTACTTGATAGTTTAGTGTGTCTTGCATTATGGCTTGGAATTCAGGCGTCAAATACATTTTGAATGTCATGGAGCATATGTGACGTTCCATGAGCTGAAATTTGATTTCATGCTCGTGCCCGTGTTGAGAGGTATGAGACCTCCAACAATGTTCTTTGCCTGCAAGATGAAGGAGAATAGCTCAATCGGTGAGCTTGTGCTCAGATTGTCAAGGTGCTAAAATCGCTTGAATTGAGTGGGAGTTGATCTTCCAGATAAGACAGTGATTGATATGTTGATCCAAGTCATTGTCACCAAGCTACTAGAGCTTCGTGATGAACTATGAACATACCAGGGATGGAAATGATGATCCCTGAGCTATTCGTGATGTTTGACACCACGAAGGTAGAAATCAAGAAGGAGCATCAAGTGTTCATGGTTAGTGAAACCACTAGTTTCGAGAAGGGCAAGAAAAAGGAGGGACACTTCATGGATGGCAAGTTAGTTGCTGCTCCAGTGAAGAAACCCAAGGTTGAATCCAAACCCGAGACTAAGTGCTTCTATTATGAGGAGAACGGTTGCTGAAGCGGAACAACCCTGGATACTTGGTAGATAAGAAGGCTGGCAACGTCGACAGAAGTATATTTGATATACGTGTTATTGATGTGTACCTTACTAGAACTCCTAGTAGCACCTGGGTATTGGATAGCGGTTCGGTTGCTAAATGTTAGTAACTCGAAATAAAAGCTATGGAATAAATGGAGGCTGGCTAGGGGTGAGGTGACGATGAGTGTTGGAAGTGTTTCCAAGGTTGATGTGATCACCATCGCATGCTCTCTCTACCTTCGAGATTAGTGATTAACCTAAATAAATGTTATTTGGTGCTTGCGCTGAGCATGAACGTGATTAGATCGTGTTTATTGCAATACAGTTATTCATTTAAGTTAGAGAACAATGGTTATTCTGTTTGCATGAATAATACCTTCAATGGTCATGCACCCAATGAGAATGGTTTATTGAATCTTGATCGTAGTAATACACATGTTCATAACGTTGATGCCAAAAGATACAAAGTTAATAATGATAGTACCACATACTTGTGGCACTGCCGCTAAATGTCATATTGGTGTAAAGCGCATGAAGAAACCATATATTGATGGATCTTTGGACTCATTCGATTTCGAATCAGTTGAGAGATGCGGACCATGCCTCATGCGCAAGATGACTAAGACCCTGTTTTTCAATATGATGGAGAGGGCAAGTAACTTATTGGAAATGATACATGTTGATGTATGTGATCCCGTGAGTGTTGTAGTGGGCGGCGGAAATCGTTATTTTCTTACCTCTACTGATGATTTGAGTAGATATGGGTATATTTACTTAATAAAACACAAGTCTGAAACATTTGAAAAGTTCAAGCAAATTCAGAGTGAAGATTGAGATCATCGCGACAAGAAGATAAAAAAAATGTAAATGATATGATCGTGGAGGTGAATATCTGAGTTACGAGTTTGGTATGCAACTTAAGACAATGTGAAATTAGTTTCACAACTCACGCCACCTGGAACACCATAGTATGATGGTGTGTCCGAACATCGTAGTCGTGCTCTATTGGTTATGGTGCGTACTATGATGTCTCTTATTGTTTTGCCAACTATCGTCTTGGGGTTATGCATTAGAGACAACTGCATTCACTTTACATAGGGATCGATCTTAATCCGTTCATATGACACCATATGGTTTGGCAGAAACCTAAGCTGTCATTTCTCAAAGTTTGGGAATGCGACACTTATGTATGATAAGCTCGAACCCAAAGCGGAAAAGTGCATCTTCATAGAATACCCTAAGAATAGTTGGGTATACCTTCTATGTCAGATCCGAGGACAAAGTGTTTGTTGCTAAAGACGGGTCCTTTCTTGAGAAAGATTTTCTCTCAAAAGAATTGAGTGGGAGGAAAATAGAACTTGATGAGGTTATTGAACCTTTACTTCAACCAGAGAGTAGTGCAGCGTAGAAAGATGTTTCTATGGAGCCTACGGCAGTTGAAGAGGAAGTTGATGATGATGATCATGAAGCTTCGGATCAAGTTGCTATCGAACCTCGTAGGTGGACAAGGGCACGTATTGCTCCTGAGTAGTATGGTAACCTTGTCTTAGAGGTCATGTTGTTGGACAACAATGAGCCTACGAGCTATGGAGAAGCGATGATGGGCCCGGATTCCGACAAATGGCTAGGAGTCATGAAATCCAAGAAAGGATCCATGTGTGAAAATTAAGTATGGACTTTGCTAGACTTGCCCGTTGAACGGCCGGCCGTTGAGTACAAATGGATTTTAAGAAGAAGACAGACGATGATGGTGAATATCACCATTTATAAAGCTCGACTTGTCACAAAGAAGTTTCCAACAAAGTTCAAGGAGTTGACTGCAATGAGACTTTCTCACCCGTAGCGATGCTAAAAGTCTATCGAAATTATGTTAGCAGTTGCCGCATTCTTCGGTTATGAAATTTGGCAGATGGATGTCAAAACATAGTTTCCTTAACGGTTTGGATGCTAAAAGTCTGTCGAAATTATGTTAGTAGAACGCTTGGGAGGCACGTACTGGAGATTACTCAATAGTTCAGTGTGCAATATTGTATGGCTTAGAACCGAGACTTCAAAGACGTTTTGAACGTCATGGAGCATATGAGATGTTCCAGGAGTTGAAGTTTATCTTTCAGAAGAACGCCCGGATCGAGAGGTATGAAACCTCCGATAAGTTCTATGCTTGCAAGATGGAGGAGAACGGGTCTATCAGTGAACATATACTCAGAATGTCTAGGTATTCAAATCGTCTAGCGGAGTTGGGAATTGCCCTTCCGCCAGAGGCGATCACTGACAGAGTTCTTCAATCACTGCCACCTAGTTACAAGAGCTTTGTGATGAACTATAACATGCACGGGATGAACAAGTTAGTCGCCGAGCTGTTTGCGATGCTAAAAGTCGCTGAGTCTAAAATCCAGAAAGAACATCAAGTGTTGATGGTCAATAAAACCACTAGTTTCAAGAAAAATGGCAAAGTCAAGGGCAAGGGCAAGAAGGGTAAAACCAAGAAGGCTGGCAAAGCAGTTGCTACTCCTGCAAAGAAGCCCAAGCATGGACCCAAGCCAGAAACTGAGTGCTTTCATTGCAAAGGAACTGGTCACTAGAAGAGGAACTTCCCCAAGTACTTGGCTAACAAGAAGGCGGCCAATGACAAAGAAGGTATATATGATATACATGTTATTGATGTGTATCTTACTAGATCTCGTAGTAGTGCCTGGGTATTTGATACCGGTTCGGTTGCTCACATTTGCAACTCAAAGCAGGAACTACGGAATAAACGAAGGCTGGCAAAGGACGAAGTGACGATGCGCGTGGGAAATGGTTCCAAGGTCGATGTGATCGCCGTCGGCACACTCTCTCTTCGATTACCATCGGGATTAGTGATGAACCTGAATAATTGTTATTTAGTGCCTGCGTTAAGCATGAACATTATATCTGGATCTTGTTTATTGCGAGACGGTTACTCATTTAAATTAGAGAATAAAGGTTGTTCTATTTATATGAGCAATATATTTTATGGTCATGCACCCAATGTTAGGGGTTTATTCATATTGAATCTTGATAGTGATGACACACATGTTCATAACATTGATGCCAAAAGATGTAGAATTGATAATGATAGTACCACTTTCTTGTGGCACTGCCGTTTAGGTCATATAGGTGTAAAACGCATGAGGAAGCTCCATGCTGATGGACTTTTGGAGTCACTTGATTTTGAATCACTTGACACATGTGAACCATGCCTCATGGGCAAGATGACTAAAACGCTGTTCCTTGGAACAATGGAGCAGGTGAGTGACTTATTGGAAATCATACACACTGATGTGTGCGGTCCAATTAATGTTAGAGCGCATGGTGGATACCGTTATTTTCTCACCTTCACTGATGACTTAAGTAGATATGGGTATATTTAGTTAATGAAACACAAGTCTGAAACGTTTGAAAAGTTCAAGCAATTTCAGAGTGAAGTTGAGAATCATTGTAACAAGAAGATTAAGTTCCTGCGATCTGATCGAGGAGGTGAATATCTGAGTTATGAGTTTGGCAATCACTTAAGACAGTGTGGAATTGTTTCACAGTTGACACCGCCCAGAACACTGCAGCGTAATGGTGTGTCCGAACGTCGTAGTCGAACCTTATTAGATATGGTGCGTTCTATGATGTCTCTTGCTGATTTGCCACTATCATTTTGGGGTTATGTATTAGAGACAGCTGCATTCACTTTAAATAGGGCACCATCAAAATCGGTTGAGACGACGTCATATGAACTGTGGTTTGGCAAGAAGCCAAAGTTGTCGTTTCTTAAAGTTTGGGGATGTGATGCTTATGTCAAAAAGCTTCAGCGTGAAAAGCTGGAACCCAAAGCGGAGAAATGCGTCTTCATAGGATACCCGAAAGAGACAGTCGGGTATACCTTCTATCAGATCCGAAGGCAAAGTGTTTGTCGCTAAAAACGGAACATTTCTTGAGAAAGAGTTTCACTCGAAAGAATTGAGTGGGAGGAAAATAGAGCTTGATGAGATTATTGAACCTTTACTTCAACCAGAAAGTAGCGCAGTGTAGAAAGATGTTTCTGTGGAACCTACGATGGTAGAAGAGGAAGTTAATGATGATGATCATGAAGCTTCGGATCAAGCAGCTATTGAACCTCGTAGGTCGACAAGGCCCCGTACTACCCCTGAGTGGTACGGCAACCCTGTCTTGGAGGTCATATTGTTGGACAACAATGAACCTATGAGCTATGGAGGAGCAGTGATGGGCCGGATTCCGAGAAATGGTTAGAGGCCATGACATCCGAGATGGGATCCATGTATCAAAACAAAGTATGGACTTTGGAAGTATTACCTGAAGGGCGAAAGGCCATTCAGAACAAATGGATCTTTAAGAAGAAAACAGACGCGGACGGTAATGTCACCGTCTATAAAGCTCAACTTGTGGCAAAGGGTTTTTCACAAGTTCAAGGAGTTGACTACGATGAGACTTTCTCACCCGTAGTGATACTTAAGTCCGTCAGAATCATGTTAGCAATAGTTGCCTATTTTGACTATGAAATTTGGCAAATGGATGTAAAACAGCGTTCCTCAACGGTTTCCTTGAGGAAGAGTTGTATATGATGCAACCCGAAGGTTTTGTCGATCCAGAGAATGCTGACAAAGTTTGCAAACTCCAGCGATCCATTTATGGACTGGTGCAAGCATCTCGGAGTTGGAATAAGCGCTTTGATGAGGTGATCAAAGCGTTTGAGTTTATACAAGTTTACGGAGAAGCTTGTATTTACAAGAAAGTGAGTGGGAGCACTATAGCGTTTCTAGTATTATATGTGGATGACATATTGCTGATTGAAAACAATATAGAAATGCTGGAAAGCGTGAAGGATTATTTGAACAAGAGTTCATCAATGAAGGACCTAGGAGAAGCTGCTTTCATATTAGGCATTAAGATCTATAGAGATAGGTCGAGACGCTTAATAGCACTTTCACAGAGCACATACCTTGATAAAGTTTTGAAGAAGTTCAAAATGGAACAGTCCAAGAAGGGGTTCTTCCTGTATTAAAAGGTGTGTAGTTGAGTAAGACTCAATGCCGAGTCACTGCAGAAGATAGAGAAAAGATGAGTGTCATCCCCTATGCTTCAGCCATAGGCTCTATCATGTATGCAATGCTGTGCACAAGACCCGATGTCAGCCTTGCCATAAGTATGGCCGGAAGGTTTCAAAGCAATCCTGGAATGGAGCACTGGCAAGAGGTCAAGAATATCCTTAAGTACCTGAAAAGGACTAAGGAAATGTTTCTCGTTTATGGAGGTGATGAAGAGTTCGTCGTAAAGGGTTACGTTGATGCAAACTTTGACACTGATCCGGACGACTCTAAGTCGCAAACCGGATACCTATTTATTCTTAACGGGGGAGCAGTAAGCTGGTGTAGTTCCAAGCAAAGCGTGGTAGCTGATTCTACGTGCGAAGCGGAATACATCGCAGCTTTGGAGGCGGCGAAGGAAGGTGTCTGGATGAAGCAGTTCATGAGAGATCTTGGAGTAGTGCCCAGTGCACTGAATCCAATGAACCTGTTCTGTGACAACACTGGTGCCATTGCTCTGGCCAAGGAACCAAGGTTTTACAAGAGGACCAGACACATAAAGGGACGCTTCAACTCCATCCGCGATTACATCTTGGAGAAAGAAATAAATATTTGCAAAGTGCACACGGATCTGAATGTTGTAGACCCGTTGACTAAACCTCTTCCAAGGGCTAAACATGATCAACACCAGAACTGCATGGGTGTTCGATTCATTACAATGTAAATCACATAGTGATGTGAACTAGATTATTGACTCTAGTGCAAGTGGGAGACTGTTGGAAATATGCCCTAGAGGCAATAAATAAAGTGTTTATTATTGTATTTCCTTGTTCATGATAAATGTTTATTATCCATGCTATAATTGTATTAATTGGAAACATGGATACATGTGTGGATACATAGACAAACACAATGTCCCTAGTATGCCTCTAGTGAACTAGCTCGTTGATTGAAAGATGGTTATGGTTTCCTAGCCATGGACATGAGATGTCATTTGATAACGGGATCACATCATTAGGAGAATGATGTGATGGACAAGACCCAAACTACAAACGTAGCTTATGATCATGTCAATTTATTGGTACTGTTTTCTGCATGTCAAGTATATGTTCCTATGACCATGAGATCATGCAACTCACAGATATCGAAGGAGTACCTTGTGTGTATCAAACATCACAACGTAACTGGGTGACTATAAAGGTGCTCTACAGGTGTCTCCGAGGGTGTCTGTTGAGTTGGCATGGATCAAGACTGGGATTTGTTACTCCGTGTGACGGAGAGGTATCTCAGGGCCCACTCGGTAATACAACATCACAATAAGCCTTGCAAGCAATGTGACTAAGTGTTGGTCACGGGATCTTGTATTACGGAACGAGTAAAGAGACTTGCCAGTAACGAGGTTGAACTAGGTATGGAGATACCAACGATCGAATCTCGGGCAAGTAACATACCGAAGAACAAAGGGAACATCATACGGGATTAACTGATTCCTTGACATAGAGGTTCGACTGATAAAAGATCTTCGTAGAATATGTAGGAACCAATGCGGACATCCAGGTCCCGCCATTGGTTATTGACCGTAGAGGTGTCTCGGTCATGTCTACATAGTTCTCGAACCCGCAGGGTTTGCACACTTAAGGTTTGGTGACGTTTCGGTAGTATAGAGTTATGTATGGTGGTGACCGAAGTTTGTTCGGAGTCCCGGATGAGATCATGGACGTCACGAGGACCTCCAGAATGGTTCGGAGGTAAAGATTCATATATAGTAAGTCCTATTTTGGTCGCCGGAAAAGTTCCGGGCTTATCAGTAGTGTACCGGGAGTACCGGTAGTGTACCGAGAGACCTGCGGGAGGGGTATTTCGACCCAAGAGGCTTCATGGGCTGTGGGATAGTGAATATCAGCCCTTAGTGGGCTGATGGAAACTCCCACACAAGGCCCATGTGGATGGAGAAGAAAACCCAAAAGGAAAAAGGTGGAAAAAGGCAAAAAGGGAAAAAAAAGGATGAATCCTAATCCTACTAGGAGTGGAGGAGGTGGACTCCTCCTCTCCTAGTTCGGCCGAAGACTAGGAGGCTTGGATGCCAAGCTGCCTCCTCTCCTCCTCTCCTCCTATATATATTGGTGGTATTGAGGGTTTTTGCACTAGATTTTCAGCCACGTGCTACCCGTTCCTCTAGTGCATAGTTTCTCCTCTAGATCAGTTTTCTACAGTGCTTAGGCGAAGCCCTGCCGGAATTACTCGGCCACCATCACCGGAGCGCTGTCAGGCTTCCGGAGAACTCTTCTTCCTCTCCACTCCTTCTTGCTGGATCAAGACGGTGGAGATCGTCATCAAGCTGTACGTGTGCTGAACGCGGAGGTGCCATCCGTTCGGTGCTAGATCGGAAGGATCGTGATCAAGTTCGTGAGACGGATCGTGATCAAGTTCGCGGGACGGATCGTGATCGGATCGCGGGACAGATCGTGATTGGATCGCGGGTTGGATCGTGATTGGATCGCGGGACGCACGGTGATTTGGATCGCGAAGACGTTTGACTACACCAACCGCGTTTCTTAACGCTTCCCGCTTAGCGATCTACAAGGGTATGTAGATCCACTCTCCTTCTCGTAGATGCTCATCACCATGCATAGATCTTCGTGTGCGTAGGAAATTTTTTTGTTTCCCATGCAACGTTCCCCAACAACCAGAGCATAGAAGAGGAGTAAAAAGAATCCTACTCTCCGATATAACTAGACTCAGAATAGTTTTTACTAGACTCGACTTGGCCAAGTTCGATCAAGCAAAGGCTCCTATGGTCGTATGGCTCTGAATACCAACTTGTCACGCCCAAGATGTGCTCCTATCCATATTAAGGCACGGGGGCCTTGCAAGGGATAGAGGCGCATCTCGTCGTTCGCAAGTATAGAATCATTACCTCATACATTTAAGAAGAGATGAGTATATGAGTTGGCTTACACTCCCCACATTGTAAATTACAATACCACACAAGATTTCAAACACCAATATGAAGACAGGGTCCGGCTATGGACGAAAACAAATGATAAAAGCAGATGCAATGATACTATCTCGCTAGTTCCGAAGATCATGACCATGGTCCTCTACTCATTCGGAGAAGTCATGTACATCCTGCCTCTTTCCTCGTCATACTCCCACTAGAGCTGCGTCATATCATCCTGCACGAACTCATATGTATCGGTACCTGGATTGTTGTAGTAATCTGTGAGCCACAAGAACTCAGCAATCATGCACCCGAGTACCAAGACAATTCAAGATTATAGGTTGGGATGGGGTATGTGTTTAGTTCTGCAGCAGCACTAAGTATTTATGGTGACTAAACTTACGTAACATGAAGATAAATATGTAGCCTACAATGAACGATTGAATCTAGAATGGCCTCTATGAGATCCTGAACACTTACTTACGTAAATCATAACCCCACCATGTTCTCTCTCGGATCATGTTCACGAGCAGAGACGATCATGGTTACTCACATAGTTGGTGCATTTCATTAGAGTTTACTTCAAGTTAACTATAACCGGGTTTTAAACAAATATCGAAATTGCCACATAACCGTGGGCACGGCTTTCCGAAAGATTTGACCCTACAGGGGTGCTCCAACTAGTCCATCACAAATTAACCACACTCCGCGAGAATAGCCTCGACCACGGATCTCGTGATCATCCTAGGCAACTCCAAAGGAAATCCAACACCTCGAGATAACCCGAAGAAAGTCTGAGCCCTCACGCAAGACACTCGATAAAGGTAAAACAAGTCTAGCAAGACCTCCTGACGTGTTGACGAACCTGATAAGAGCCGTCTATCTCGTTCTCAGGACACAACAGATGGCCTAAGTTTCCGGATGGCACACCCGTTGGTGGCCTCGGCTACTGCCATTTTGGACCAACACTCATGTGGAGCACTGGCCCGGGTTGTTGAATTAATCCACGGGATAGCTAGTCCCTATGCAATTTTATTAAGTTGTTTAGCAAATGTATTACCAAAGTTGTGTCTTTCCAGACAAGTTTTAATCACAACCGAATAAACAAGGGTGTCCCCATAACAACCCGAGCACCTTAGGAGCGCAAAGTATGAAAAACATAACATCTGTAACAAGAAACTATGGCGGTAACAGCGGAACAAAACACCTAGGAAAAGGCCAAGCCTTCCACCAAGACCATGATATATATGTGCATTAAATTAATAACAGATAATATTGTGATATGACAAATCCATATTATCACATGGAACAACCTGCACGTGCAACTAAGAACGCTATAAGGGGGGCTGAGCAGCGGTAACTTAGCCAATCAAAGGTTTGCTAGGATGTGGAGTTAGAGTCTATCATGGCAATTAGGAGGCTGACATTCAAGTGGTAGGTAGTGCAATTCTAACGATAAGAGTGGACAACTAGCAAGCGAAAATAGTATCGGGATCCGGGTACGATCATCTTGCCTGTTGGTTCTTCAGTGGAACAAGTAGCGAAATCCTCGTAGTTGTACTCGCCTGGCTCTTCGTACTTAGGTTCAACGTTCGCGTCTAACCAAAAGAAACATGAAAAATAAACAAGCAACCAAGGTGCAATGCACAAGCAAGAATGATGAATGCTTATGTGAAGAGTTTTAGCATGGCAATCCTAACTAGTCATGTTTCACATGCAAAGGATTGGTTATTAATGAATCTGGACAGAACCTCATGTTAAGTTATTTAGACATGCATGAACATGGAAAATATGGATGCATCATGCAGAAACGATACAAATGCATATGTAGAACGTAAGAAACGGAGTAACGGTTCTCACGCTACGCTCACGACAAGATACGAAGGCAAAACACAGACAAGAAGGACCTGGGCTATTCCTTCGCATTCCAAGGTATCCACTGGTTATGCAATGAGAAACCAACCACAATAGAGCCAAAGGTCAAGCAATTACATGGAGTATAGCTCCCACAAGTCACAAAACAATAAAACAAACAATCTGCCACAAAACAGCAACATATCAACTTTCACAGCCAACAACTTGAGCGACAGGGATCCTACAACAACAAACAAGGTATTGGCGGAAACTACATAACATTCTTATCAACTTATCCAACTACACAATCTGGAAGGGAGGCACACATCAATAAGCATGAAGCTCACAAGTTGGCATGATGAAATAGATTTCTGGGACTTAGTGAAAATAACAGTTTTGTAGAATCTGAGTTAACCTGATGGCAAGTTGATAGCAGGAACTAATGGTGATGGAGACCACCTCATGGCTTGAAAATTAACAGGAGGCTAGAAGACAACATATACTTCAATACTCTGGCACTGAGCTCGAGCTAATACACAACATGTCACAAGATAGCAATCACTCTTCATGGCATAAAAATAACAGCAGATACTCACACAGAAATATCTGGCATAGTTAAAAACAACAACATTTTAGTGGTTACTTTAGAGCATGGCTCCCACTCATTTGCAAGTTGATCATGACAAATATAAATACCATGGCATTCTACACATCAGGGACTACCATATACATGTTGGCACAACCATCATAGCATGCATGGATTAAGCATGGCAAAAATGACAAAATGGCATTATGAGAAAAAACAACATTTTGACAAACTTGCTCAAAAGTCCAAACCAATAGCACCAATGAATTCCTGGGATTTTTTTACCCGAAATTCATGTATCATACTCATATAGTCACATGAATCATCATGACAAAAACTAAATAGCAAAATCACCATCCTCTCTTAGAAGTGAAAACTTACTCGAAATGTACATGAGCATAAATGAACCTATCCAGATTTGGCAATATAGCTATAATTGGAAAAGACCCAATTAACACTACAAAACATGGCACATGCTACATAAATAGTGTATGGCAAGTGGGGCATGGCCCAGTTGTCACACACACACACACTCAAACCTACACTCACACTACCACACATACACACACATGGCATGCACACACACATGGCTACATAGGCACAAGTGCATATGGCACATACACTCATGAGCACACACTCACCTATGTGTGTGGGTGCTCATCACACACACACACATATGAACACATATATGCACAAGTGCATATATGCACATACACATGCATGTAACTCCACACTCACACACATACACTTCCATACACAAGTATTCAATCCCACAGACATACATACAATACACATACACATGCATGTATACACATACACACACATGCATGCCCCATATAAAAGAAAGAAAACAAAAAGAAAAAAAGAAAAAGAAAGGAAAGAAAAACACAAAAGGGGGGTGTGCGGGGTCGAACCCCAGACCTGCTGGTCCTCACCCCCGAGCGCTACCACTGTGCTACTGCTTCGGCTGTTAACAGAAGAGGGCATCGAGCCCACTAGTACTACTATCGTGCCTGATCACTAACGAAAATGAAGAAACTGCACACTATACGACAGACAGCGGCAGCAACGCTAACGGGCACACACGAAGAGGGGAACTATAGGGTCCCATTCCTCTACTCATCTCGCAATGAGGAGGATGGAGGCGAGCTCAAGTTCCCACCTTTTCGACTGGCGGTGAATGGAACTACGACGATGACACGGCAGACATACGCGAGGAAGAAGGGGCGGCGAGGATCGGCTGCTCACCGAGGGGAGGGCGATGACAACCGGGACGCGTCGTAGAGGAAGGAGAGGCGGAGACGCAGTGGCGCAGAAGAGGAGGAAGACCGTCGGCGATGACCCGATCCTTGCAGAAGACGGCGACGCGGCACCGCGGGGGAGGTGCTCCTCACCCCCCAGCTACGGGAATGGAACGTGGTGAGCACCCGCGTGCTCCACGCCATATCTGCCGGCGACGAGGCCACTGGAAAAGCGGCAATGATGGCGAAGACGACCAGCGCACCTACCTGAACTTCTCTTTTCTCTCTCTCTGCACCCGGAAAAAGAAGGAGAAGAAAGGAGAGGAAGGAGAGAGAAGAAGATGGCGGCGGCGTGGGAGGACAGCGCGGAACCCTAGAGGGGGAAGGCACGCATGCCGAGGGGACCTAAATAGCCACGGGCTGACGGCGCGGCGACGCACCTCACACTCTCTCTAAACCTGGCGGAGCTGAACGGGAGCAGGTAGCCGCTAACTTGCGGGCTGGGCCGGGCGAAGGAAGAAAAAGGCCGAGCTAACTCTCTCCCTCTCTCACAAACACTAGCAAGGTTTTTCTTTTAAAAAAACTAACTTAGAAAAAACCCCACAGAATTAAATAAAAGGGTTTTTGTCAAAACAAAAACACTTTTACAAACAAGAAATTAAGGCCTTTTTTATAAACATAACTAGTTGATTTTTAGAGCAACTAATTTTAAATAGTTTTAAAAACAACAACCCCTTGTTATTTAAATATCCCAAATACATAAGCCTCAAAACAACAAAAGAACCACACACACACAATTTTAAAAAATTATAGGCTACCTCCTGAGCATTTTAAAACAATTTAATCAGCAAGTTAATTATGTTGGAAAAAATGCCAATGGAATAAGGTTATTAGGTTGGGTTTTGAAACAAAAGAGAGGGGGGGAAGGAGTGTTGCACCACCCACACTCTAACCACAATACACATAACAAGATCACTCCCAACACAGCAAGGTCACAAAACACATCACAAACAAGGCATGGCATGATGATGAAGACATGATGCATGATGCATGAATGCATGAGACAAGGCATGACAAGAAGCAAACTCATTTCATTAACTCATCACAACAAGGTTCACTTAGGATTACATGCCCAACAAGGTAGGGACAACACTTGGGCTGTCACAACTCTCCCACACTACAAGAGGATATCGACCCGAGATCTAGGAACGAAAGAACTCTGGAAATTCGAAACGGAGAAGGTCCTCACGTTCCCAAGTAGCTTGTTTGTCAGAATGATGACACCACTTCACCTTGAGGAACTTGATAGATTTGTTGCGAGTCTTACACTCAGTTTCTTCAAGAATTGCCACTGGATGCTCGCGATAAGAGAGGTCTTCTTGGAGATCAATGTCTTCGAGGTCAATGGTACGCTTGGGAGTCTTGACGCACCTCCGGAGCTGAGAAACATGGAAGACATCATGCACATTTGCGAAATTTGGAGGAAGCTCTAGTTGATAAGCAAGTCCACCTCTCTTGCCAACAACTTTGAAAGGACCAACAAAGCGAGGAGCTATCTTCCCTTTAATTCCAAACCGCTGAGTGCCCTTAATGGGAAAGACTCTGAGATAGATTAGATCATCCACTTGAAAGGAAACATCCCGATGTTTGTTATCGTAATAATTCTTCTGTTGGGACTGAGCTGCTTTCAGGTTCTCACGAATGACACGGCATATCTCTTCTGCTTCGGTGATCATGTCATTGCCCAATATTTGACGCTCACCGGTTTCAAACCAATTAAGTAGGGTACGACACTTCTTGCCATAGAGAATCTCGAAAGGGGCCTTGCCTGAGCTAGCCTGAAAGCTATTGTTGTATGAGAATTGAGCATATGGAAGGTAGTCTTCCCATTTCATGTTGAACGATATCAGATAGGCTCTGAGCATATGTTCAAGGATCTGATTAACTCTCTCAACTTGACCACTTGTCTGCGGATGAAACGCAGTGCTGAAATGGATCTTGGTACCCATAGCAGTCTGGAAGGACTCTCAAAACTTGGAAGTAAAGAGGCTTCCATGGTCAGATGAGATGAGCTGAGGAATACCATGCAAATACACTATCCTTGACGTATACAACTCTGCAAGATGAGATGGCGAGATAGATTCTTTGACTGGCAGGAAATGAGCCACTTTGGTCAGCTTGTCGATAACCACAAAGATGGCATTGTTGCCTCTCTTGGACTTGGAGAAACCCAGTGACGAAATCCATCTCCACATGATCAAATTTCCACTCTGGGATAGGCAAGGGCTGAAGAAGACTTGCTGGGCGTTGATGTTCCGCCATCACTCTGCGACAAACATCACACTCGTTCACGAACTGAGCAATTTCACGTTTCATGCAAGTCCACCAGAAGGTTTGCTTGAGATCCAGATACATCTTGGAACTTCCTGGATGAATGGATAGAAGAGAATTGTGTGCTTCATCCAAGATAACTTTTCTGAGATCACCTTTTGGAATCACCAGACGTTCCTCAAAGAACAAGGTATCTTTGTCATCAACGCGAAAGCACCTATACTTTGGAATGCTCTTGGCCACACCTTTCTTCACTTTCTTCACCATAGCGTCAACAAGTTGCGCTTGGTGAACCTGATCTTCCAGAGCCGGAGAGACTTGAAGCTTGGCAAGAAATCCTTGCAGAATCATCTGAAGGTTGAGCTTGCAGAAGGCTTCACAAAAATCGGGTTGAAGAGGCTTCAGGATGAGACTGTTGCAGTACGCCTTACGGCTGAGCGCGTCTGCAATGACATTTCCTTTTCCAGGCGTATACTCAATGCTTGGATTGAAATCCTCAAGCATTTCCACCCAACGAGACTGCCGAAGATTGAGATTGGGTTGAGTGAAAATGTACTTAAGCTCTTGTGACCGGTGTATACCTCAACAGGTCTACCCAACAACAAATGCCTCCAAGTCATTAGAGCATGCACAATTGCCGCCAACTCGAGATCATGAGTGGGGTAGTTCTTCTTGGCAGGCTTCAACTGATGCGAGGTATAAGCAACAATCTTCTTATCTTGCATGAGAACACCACCAAGACCTTGGAGAGAAGCATCACAAAATACTTGGAAAGGCTTTGACTGCTCAGGAGGAACAAGAACTGGAGCTGAAGTGAGTCTCTGCTTGAGCATATTGAATGCCACATCACACTCAGGAGACCAAACATACTTGACACTCTTCTGGAGGGGATTGGATAGAGTCTTAGCAATTTGAGAGAAGTTCTCCACGAATCTTCTTCAATAACTAGCAAGCCCAAGGAAGCTACGAAGCTGCTTCACATTCTGAGGAGGCTCACACTTCAAGATTGCCTCAACTTTCTCAGGGTGCACTTTAATTCCCTTGGTAGAGATCACATGCTCAAGGTACACCAGTTCATTGAGCCAAAACTCACATTTGGAAAACTTGGCATAGAATCGATGCTCTCTTAACTTAGAAAGCACAAGGCAAAGATGCTCTACATGCTGTTCTTCTGTCTCTGAGAACACAAGGATATCATCCAAATATACCAAGACGAACTCATTCTTGAAAGGAGAGAAAATGAAGTTCATCATTCTTGAGAAGGTTGGAGGAGTATTTGCAAGACCAAACGACATGACGGTGTACTCATAAGAGCCAAAACTCATCCTGAAAGCGGTCTTAGGAATGTCTTCTTCGCGAATGCGAATCTGATGATAACCCATGCGAAGATCAAGCTTCGACGGAACCTTGGCACCTTTCAGTTGTTCAAACAACTCATTGATGTTGGGAAGTGGGTACTTGTTTCTGATTGTCTTCTTGTTCAATGGACAGTAATCGACACAAAGCCAGCCGTGCCATCCTTCTTCTTGACAAACAAAACACCACAACCCCATGGAGAAGAACTTGGTCTTATCAGACCCAGACGTTCTTGTTCATCTAGCTGCTTCTTCAACTCTTTCAGCTCTTTCGGGCCAAGTTTATAAGGGCGCTTGCAAACCGGTTAAGTTCTGGGCTCGAGATCAATCACGAACTCGATTGGCCGGTGCGGAGGCATTCCTAGCAATTCTTCTGGAAAGACATCTTCATACTCAGAAACCACCGGAATTTGAGAAATCGCCGAGATTTCACCCTTCTCATTAAGAGCAAAGAGACGGATTGTGTCATCGCGAGCCGCGAAAATAATCACATCTTCTGAAGGATGAGTCAGCTTGACTTCTTTTGCTTGACAATAAACATAAGCCTTATTCATAGCCAGGAAGTCCATGCCCAATATGAGATCAATATTGGAATTACCGAGAACAATTGGAGAAGACAGAAAAGAATAATTGCCCATCTTGATGGAAACATCCAGAACAACCAAACGAGAATTCATCATCATCCCGGGAGAAGCTATGTCATAGGCTTAGGCAACTCATTCAAGTAGAATTCATGCTTAGCAACAAAAGGTCTAGATATGAATGAATGCGATGCGCCAGTATCAAATAACACTTTTGTAGGAATAGAATTGACTTCGAGATTACCCATGATCACTTGAGAAGAATCCTCTGCCTCTGTTGCATACACCGTATTCACTCTTGCGGTCTTGGGATTATGCTTCACCAAAGTATTGCCTGGAGGAGGAGGCGGAAGACGCCGCTAGTTGCACTTGTTTGAGTAGTGACCCTTCTGACCACACTTGTGAAAAGTAACCTCAGATAGCGGACGAAAGTTGCTTGGAGGAGGAATAAAAGATGCCTTGGACGCCTGGGGTCTCTGCTGAAAACCTGGGTTGGGTGGGTGGGAAGAACCACGGCCACCAAACTGCTTCTGCTTCTGAGGAGGACGAACGGAGTAGGATTTGGCACCCAATACTTCTGCTGCTTAGGGACCATCTGAGAGCTAGAAGAAGACGAATATGAATCCCTTGAACGCTTCCTTGAGTTCTCCAACTTGAGCTGAGTTGCCTCAACCTTCGAAGCCATGTTGTAGAACTGATCAAACTCACGAGGCTCTTGAAGGACTATCCCTGACAGATGCTCATCCTTGAGACCACCTCTGAACTGATAGATCATCGCCTTGTCATCTGGAACATCTTGCTTAGCATAGTGGGCCAAATTCTGGAACTTGATGTTGTACTGATAGACAGACTTGCTTCCCTGCTTCAGGTGCCTGAACTTCTCACGCATCTCCTCAACAAAGCTTGTCGGAATGTAATGGGCCCTGAAGTCGCGATAGGAATTGTCCCAAGTAATAACATGATCGCCCCTGGAATCCTTTTACTGCTGCCACCAATCAGCTGCTTGACCCTTGAGCTAGAACGATGCAAATCTGACAAAGTCCTCTGGCCTGACATTGCTGCACTCAAAGTGCTTACTCATATCACGGAGCCAATCATCAGCATCAAAAGGCTGCTCACAACAGGTGAAAGACTTGGGCTGGTTGGCAAGGAACTGATTGAGCGTCACAAACTGAGGTTGATTCTGAAAATTCCCTTCAAAGCCTTGTTGACCTTGATCTCTTTCTTGTAACAGCCTGAGCAACATCTGAGTGCTCGCATTGGTTGCATCCATCATAGCTTGCCAAGCTTCTGGAGGAGGAGGCGGAGGCGGGGGTGGTGGAACATCAGCCTGCTCCTCACCATGACCCGGATTCCCGCGAGTTGGTCGAGCCATCCTGAAAATGGACAAGAACATCAACACCTCATTGATAAGATGAATTCAATAGCTGAATCAAATGCTTGAAAGAAATTGAACAAATAACATCACAACCTTCCTACTGAAAAATTAGTAAGAATGCTTTCTTCGGTTTGCGACAGCATCATCAGATATTAGAAGCCACTTGCAATAACGAAAAAGTATTGAGCTAATGTTGCTCAGAACAAATGTATATGCCCACATACATCTGAAGAACATGATCCTAGATGACTACAAGAGTTCCACCTAAGAACTTCTGAAAAACTTTAAGGTTATGCAATCCGGTGTGGTAATACAAGGAGGAAATATCTCACAACTAGCAACCCTACACCCCAACTGTATCCATCCTTCACACATAACCAAATGCTTTCGCAAATCCATCTAACTCGAATCCTCGGAAGCAAAACGATACTAAACCATGGTGGTACCCCGGACGCCTCCCCAGTACTGGGTGACTCCGACCTTATCTCGCCACGACAAGTATTGAAGTAATTCCGAACACCCTCTGTCCTGAGATACCAAGGAAGCTGAATGATAACGATGTGCCAACATTCCCTAGAGCTCGACTCCCCGGAAGAAATCAAGTCAGACAGGAGGCACCAAGACAAAACCCTGTCACATTGGTATCATATAGACTCCAAAATACCCGTGTGATCCTAAATTTTTTTTCAGCGAGAAGAGGAGTAGAATCAAAATTCCTAAGTCGAATACCTCACCAGAGCAGAGAAGAGGAGTAAAAAGAATCCTACTCTCCGATATAACTAGACTCAGAATAGTTTTTACTAGACTCGATTCGGCCAAGTTCGATCAAGCAAAGGCTCCTATGGTCGTATGGCTTTGAATACCAACTTGTCATGCCCAAGATGCACGCCTATCCATCTTAAGGCACGGGGGCCTTGCAAGGGATAGAGGCGCATCTCGTCGTCTGCAAGTATAGCATCATTACATCATACGTTCAAGAAGAGATGAGTATATGAGTTGGCTTACACTCGCCACATACTAAATTACAATACCACACAAGAGTTCAAACACCAATATGAAGACAGGGTCCAGCTATGGACGAAAAAAACGATAAAAGCAGATGCAATGATACTATCTCGCTAGTCCCGAAGATCACGACCATGGTCCTCTACTCATCCCGATAAGTCATGTACATCATGCCTCTTTCCTCGTCATACTCCCACTGGAGCTGCGTCAGATCATCCTGCACAAACTCATCTATATCGGTACGTGGATTGTTGTAGTCCTGCACTGAAGATAAATATGTGGCCTACAATGAACGATCGAATCTAGAATGGCATCTATGAGATCCTGAACACTTACTTACGTCAATCATAACCCCACCATGTTCTCTCTCGGATCATGTTCACGAGCAGAGACGATCACGGTTACTCACACAATTGGTGCATTTCATTAGAGTTTACTTCAAGTTAACTATAACCGGGTGTTAAACAAATATCCAAGTTGCCACATAACCGCGGGCACGGATTTCCGAAAGATTTGACCCTATAGGGGTGCTCCAACTAGTCCATCACAAATTAACCACACTCCGCGGGAA
The DNA here is from genome assembly GCA_022496015.1 of Hordeum marinum. Lineage (NCBI taxonomy): Eukaryota > Viridiplantae > Streptophyta > Magnoliopsida > Poales > Poaceae > Hordeum > Hordeum marinum. The sequence goes on along the minus strand of CM039673.1, from coordinate 121,206,486 downwards.
TAGCCTCGACCACGGATCTCGTGATCATCCAAGGCAACCCCAAAGGAATTCCAACACCTCGATATAACCCGAAGAAAGTCAGAGCCCTCACGCAAGACACTCGATAAAGGTAAAACAAGTCCAGCAAGACCTCTCGACGTGTTGACGAACCCGATAAGAACCGCGTATCTCGTTCTCAGGACATGATGGATGGTCTATGTTTCTGGCTGGCACACCCGTTGGTGGCCCCGGCTACTGCCATTTTGGACCGACACTAATGTGGATCACTGGCCCGGGTTGTTGAATTAATCCACGGGATAGCTAGTCCCTATGCAATTTAATTAAGTTGTTTAGCAAATGTAGTACCAAAGTTGGGTCTTGCCAGACAAGTTTTAATCTCAACCGAATAAACAAGGGTGTCCCCATAACAATCCTGAGCATGTTAGGAGCGCAAAGTATGGAAAACATAACACCTGTAACAAGAAATTATGGCGGTAATAGCGAAACAAAACACCTAGCAAAAGGCCAAGCCTTCCACCAATACCAAGATATATATGCATTAAATTAATAATAGATAATATTGTGATATGACAAATCCATGTTATCACATGGAACAACCTGCACCTGCAACTAAGAACGCTATAAGAGGGGCTGAGCAGCGGTAAATTAGCCAATCAAAGGTTTGCTAGGATGTGGAGGGTTAGAGGCTATCATGGCAATTAGGAGGCTGATATTCAAGTGGTAGGTATCGCAATTGTAACTATAAAAGCGGACAACTAGCAAGCAAAAATACTATCGGGATCCGGGTACGATCATCTTGCCTGTTGGTTCTTCAGTGCAAGAAGTAGTAGAATCCTCGTAGTTGTACTCGTATGGCTCTTTGTACTCAGGTTCAACGTTCGCGTCTACACAAAAGAAACATGAATAATAAACAAGCAACCAAGGTGCAATGCACAAGCAAGAATGATGCATGCTTATGTGAAGAGTTTTAGCATGGCAATCCTATCTAGTCATGTTTCACATGCAAAAGATTGGTTATTAATGAATCTAGACAGAACCTCATGTTAAGTTATTTAGACATGCATGAACATGGCTAATATGGATGCATCATGGAAAAACGGTACAAATGCATATGTACAACGTAAGAAACGGAGTTATGGTTCTCACGCTATGCTCACGACAAGATATGAAGGCAAAACACAGACAAGAAGGGCCTAGGCTATTCCTTTGCATTCCAAGGTATCCACTGGTTAGGCAATGAAAAACCAACCACAATAGAGCCAAATATCAAGCAATTCCATAGTGTATAGCTCCCACAAGTCACAAAACAATAAAACAAACAATCTGCCACAAAACAGCAACATAGCAACTTTCACAGCCAACAACTTGAGCCACAGGGATCCTATAACAACAAACAAGGTATTGACAGAAACTACATAACATTCTTATCAACTTATCCAACTACACAATCTGGAAAGCAGGTACACATCAATAAGCATGAAGCTCACAAGTTGGCATGATGAAACAGATTTCTGGGACTTAGTGAAAATAACATTTTTCTGGAATCTGAGTTAACCTGATGGCAAGTTGACAGCAGGAACTAATGGTGATGGAGACCACCTCATGGCGTGAAAATTAACAAAAGGCTAGAAGACAACATATACTTCAATACACTAGCACTGAGCTTGAGCTAATACACAACATGTCACAAGATAGCAACCACTCTTCATGGCATAAAAATAATAGCAGATACTCAGACTTAGAAATATTTGGCATGGTTGAAAACAACAACATTTTAGTGGCTACTTTAGAGCATGATTCCCACTCATTTGCAAGTTGATCATGACAAAGATAAATACCATGGCATTCTACACATCAAGGACTACCATATACATGTTGGCACAACCATCATAGCATGCATGGATTAAGCATGGCAAAAATGACAAAATGGCATTATGTGAAAAAATGACATTTTGAGAAACTTGCTCAAAAGACCAATACAATAGCACCAATGAATTCCTAGGATTATTCTACCCGAAATTCATGTATCATACTCATATAGTCACATGGATCATCATGACAAAAACTACATAGCAAAATCACCATCCTCTCTTATAAGTGAAAACTTACCCTAAATGTACATGAGCATAAATGAACCCATCCAGATTTGGCAATATAGCTATAATTGGAAAAGATCCAATTAACACTACAAAACATGGCACATGCTACAGAAATAGTGTATGACAAGTGGGGCATGGCCCACTTGTCACACACACACACACACTCAAACCTACACTCACACTACCACACATACACACACATGGCATGCACACACACATGGCTACATAGGCGCAAGTGCATATGGCACATAAACTCATGAGCACACACTCACCTACGTGTGTGGGTGCTCATCACACACACACATATGTACACATATATGCACAAGTGCATATATGCACATACACATGCATGTAACTCCACACTCACACACATACACTCCCATACACAAGTATTCAAGTCCATAGACAAACATACAATACACATACACATGCATGTATACACATACACACATGCATGCCCCATATAAAAGAAAGAAAAAAAAAGAAAAAAAGAAAAACAAAGGAAAGAAAAACACAAATGGGGGTGTGCGGGGTCGAACCCCAGACCTGCTGGTCCTCACCCCAGAGCGCTACCACTGCGCTACTGCTTCGGTTGTTAACAGAAGAGGGCATTGAGCCCACTAGTACTACTATTGCGCTTGCTCACTAACAAAACTGAAGAAACTGCACACTACGCGACAGACAGCGGCGGCGACGATTCCGGCGACCACACCGGCGTTCCGGCGATGCTAACGGGCACACACGAAGAGGGGAACTACAGGGTCCCATTCCTCTACACATCTCGCAACGAGGAGGACGGAGGCGAGCTCAAGCTCCCACCTTCTCGACCGGTAGCGAATGGAACTACGACGACGACACGGCGGATGAACGCGGGGAAGAAGGGGCAGCAAGGATCGGCTGCCACTAAGGGGAGGGCGACAACGACCGGGACGCGTCGTAGAGGAAGGAGAGGCGGAGAAGCGGTGGTGATGAAGAGGAGGAAGACCGCCGGTAAAGACCTGATCCTTGCGGACGACGGCGACGCGGCACCGCGGGGGACGTGCTCCTCAACCCCTAGCTACGGAAATGGAACGCGGCGAGCACCCGCGTGCTCCACGCCATATCTGCCGGCGACGAGGCCACCGAAGAAGCGGCGACGACGGCGAAGATGACCGGCGCACCTACCCGAACTTCTCTGCTCTCTCTGCCCCCGGAAGAAGAAGGAGAAGAAAGGAGAGGAAGGAGAGAGAATAAGATGGCGGCGGCTCAGGAGGATAGCGTGGAACCCTAAAGGGGGAAGGCACGCACGTCGAGGGGACCTAAATAGCCACGGGTTGACGACGCGGCGACGCACCTCACTCTCTCGCTGAACCTGATGGAGCTAAACGGGAGCAGGTAGCCGCTAACTTGCGGGCTTGGCCGGGCGAAGGAAGAAAAAGGCCCAGCTAACTCTCTCCCTCTCTCACAAACACCAGTAGGGTTTTTCTTTTTTTTTAAAAGCTAACTTAGAAAAAAAAGCACAGAATTAAATAAAAGGGTTTTTGTCAAAACAAAACACTTTTACAAACAAGAAATTAAGGCCTTTTTATAAACATAACTAGTTGATTTTTAGAGCAACTAATTTTAAATAGGTTTAAAAACAACAGCCCCTTGTTATTTAAATATCCCAAATACATAAAGCTCAAAACAACTAAAGAACCACACACACACAATTTTAAAACATTATAGGCTACCTCCTGAACATTTCAAAACAATTTAATTAGCAAGTTAATTCTGTTGAAAAAAATGCCAATGGAATAAGGTTATTAGGTTGGGTTTTGAAACAAAAGAGAGGGGGGAAGGAGTGTTGCACCACCCACACTCTAACCACAATACACATAACAAGATCACTCCCAACACAACAAGGTCAGAAAGCACATCACAAACAAGGCATGGCATGATGATGAAGACATGATGCATGATGCATGAATGCATGAGACAAGGCATGACAAGGAGCAAACTCATTTCATTAACTCATGACAACAAGGTTCACTTAAGATTACATGCCCAACAAGGTAGGGACATCACTTGGGCTATCACATAATAATGTGCAAAACACACCAAAACACAAACAAAAACAGAAAGCAAAACAAGGTAGGGATAGCACTTGGGCAATCTTATTTTCTTTCTAGGAAAGTGTTCCATGCCTTTCCTTAATTGAGATTGGAATCTAATATTTCCTTTTTTCATGTCAATAATTGCACCAATCCTTCTAAGGAAAGGTCTACCAAGAATAATAGGACATGTAGGATTGCATTCTATATCAAGAACAATGAAATCTACGGGCACATAATTCCTATTTGCAACAATAGGAACAACATGAATCACATGGCAAGCATATTTAAGTCTAACCCACTTCCTATGCGTAGGGATTTTGTGAGCAAACAAATTATGTGAACAAAAATCAACTACCATAGGAAGGCAAAACAAGCATAACTTCCAAACTTTGAACACATAGAGAGGAAACTTGATATTATTGCAACATGTTAAAGCATATGTTCCTCTCTCATAGTAATTTTCAGTAACATCATAAAGGAATCTCACAAAATAACTATCACACAAAGCATTCTTTTCATGATCAATTATAGCATATGTGTCATCACCAAAACTTGGGGAACAAACAATATCATCTTCATCAAGCATAGCATCCCCAAGCTTGTGGTTTTGCATATCATTATCATCATGGATATTTAGAGAATTCATACTAACAACATGGCAATCATTTTTTTCATTGAAGGAGATATCATGAATCACTTTATAATATTCTTCTTTGAACACTTCATCAAAATTTTCATGATGTTCAAGCAAAACTTCGTAGAGATAATCAAGTGCACTCAACTCACTAGCAATTGGTTCATCATAATTTGGTCTGTTGAAAAGATTAGCAAGTGGATGAGGATCCATATCAATAGATTTTTAGCAAGCAAAGATGCAAGCAAATAGGAGGCACATGGCAACACAAGCAAACATAGCAACGAAAAGGCGAACAAAAGAAGGGCAAATAAAAAGGCAAATCTTTTTGGTATTTTCTGAAAATCGTTTTAGAAGTGGGGGAGAGGAAAATGAGAGGCAAATGACAAATAATGTAAATGCAAGATATGAGTTTGTGATGGGTACTTGGTAGGCTTGATGTAGATCTCCCCGACAACGGTGCCAGAAATTGGCAAGTTGACGGGAGAGTTCTTATCCTGACTTGCTATGTATCTCCCCGGCAATGGTGCCAGAAATCCTTGTTGCTACTTCTCGAGCATGCGTTGGTTTCCATGAAGAGGAACGGGTGATACAGAAAAGTAGATAAGTACGTCCCTCAGTTGTTGAGAACCAAGGTATCAATCTAGTAGGAGATACAAGCAAGTCCCCAATAGATGTACCTACACAAAGAATCAAACACTTGCACCCAACGCTATAAAGGGGTTGTCAATCCCTTCATGGTTACTTGCAAGGATAAGATCTGATAGAGATAGATGTAAACGATAACGGAAAATAAAAGGTAAATAAATTGCAGCAAAGTATGTTTCGTATTTTTGGTTTTAGATCTGAAAGTACAAGATGGAAAGTAGACCCGGGGGCCATAGGTTTCACTAGAGGCTTCTCTCATGATGGCAAGTATTACGATGGGTGAACAAATTACTGTCGATCAATTGATAGAAAACCGAATAATTATGAAGATATCCAAGTCAATGATTATGCATATAGGCATCATGTCCATGTCAAGTAGACCGAAACAATTCCGCATCTACTACTATTACTCCACACATCGACCGACTCCTGCCTACATCTAGAGTACTAAGTTCGTGAAGAACAGAGTAAGGCATTAGGTAAGATGACATGATGTAGAGGAATAAACTCAAGCAATATGATGAAAACCCCATCTTTTTATCCTCGATGGCAACAATACAATACGTGCCTCGGTACCCCTACTTTGTCACTGGGTAAGGACACCGCAAGATTGAACCCAAAACTAAGCACTTCTCCTATTGCAAGAATTACCAATCTACTTGGCCAAACCAAACCAATAACTTGAAGAGACTTGGAAAGATATGAAATCATGCATATCAGAATTCAGAGAAGACTCAAATAATATTCATAGATAATCTGAACAACACAAAAGAGTATTACATCGGATAGATCTCTATGTAGATCATGAAGAACATGGTATTCAAGAGCAAAGAGAGAGAAGAAGCCATCTAGCTACTAGATATGGACCAGAAGGTCTATGGTGAACTAATCAAACATCGTCAGAGGGGAAATGGAGTTGATGTAGATGCCATCCGTGACCGAATCCCCCTCCGGCAGATTACCGAACAAAGGCTCCAAGATTGGATCTCTCGGGAATGGAGGTTTCCGGCGGCAGAAAAGTGTTTTCGTGGCTCCCTTTGGTATACAGGGAATATTTTTGAATTTATAGGCCGAGAAATAGGGATAGGGGAGCTGTCGTGGGCCCACAAGCCGCGTGCCCTACCTCTTGGGTGCGCCCATGTTGCTTGTGGCCACACGGCGGCTCCCCCGACTTCATTTCCAAGTATCCTGTGTTGCTTCTGGTCCAAGGAAAATTATTCCGAAGATTTTATTCTGTTTGGACTCCATTTAATATTCCTTATCTACAATACTCAAAAACAAGGAAAAAACAGAAACTGGCACTAGGCTCTAGATTAATAGGTTAGTCCCAAAAATAGTATAAAATAGCATATTAATGCATATAAAACATCCAAAACAGATAATATAATAGCACGGAAAAATCAAAAATTATAGATACGTTGGAGACGTATCTGTAGTGTCTCGGGACAGGAGCTCATTTGGCACGCCTTGATCTGCCAGAAAGTGCTCGAAGAACGTATATGTCTATCTCCAATGGCTATCGAGCCATGGGGCCTACCGTGGTCAGTTATTATCACGAGATCTACATCAAGTGGTTGCTGGTTTGGGTTGAAGTCCTCCCCATTCACCGCCTTCCCCCACATCTTTGTTACTCACGAGCTTGTGGTGGGAGGAGATATTGGTGAAGTTCTCAGAATTATTGAAGTCAGACTCAGGGATAAAACCACACAACATCACCGGCATTACCCGCTCAAGACATATCTGCCAATCATGACTCTTGAGACCAAATATTCTCAATTTGTCAAGACTCGATCCCCTCTTTAGATTCGTTGCATACCCATCGAGGAACATCAACTGCATTTTCACCCACAAGAGCATTTCCCTCATAGCTAGCCTGCCAAGATTGAACCATGCCTTTGGCTTCCTCCAGTTCTTATTTCCTAACGGTTGTCGCATGTTTTGTAATGGCCTATCACATAGAGCCTCCTGATCGACTCTAGCCTTAGAATTATCCCTTTTCTTTCCCTCTATGGCGAACAATGTACCAAAAAGGGCCTCGGTGATATTATTTTCAGTGTGCATCACGTCGATGTTGTGTGGGCAAAGGAGGTCATTAAAGTAAGGCAGATCCCATGAGCATATCTTGTGAGTCCAAGCGTGTTTCGTATTATACCCTTTGAAATACCCTGGACGTATTGGATCCGGCTCGAGAGCATTTATCAGATCCAGGGTCTGTTGGCCTGTCAATGCAGGTGGTGCAGAGTTTTTGACAACTCTATCTTTCATGAAATTCTTCTTGTATTTTCTGAAATTATGGCGAGGATCCAGGAACTGTCTATGCAAGTCGAAGCAAGAATACTTGCGACCTGCCTACAGCTAACGGAACTCAAGAGCTACCTTTCATGTGGGGCACGGGAACCTTCCATGCACACACCAGCCAATGAATAGCGCATATGCCGGCAAGTCATGCATCGACTACATGTACCACACATGCATTTTGAAGTTTTTTTGGAAGCGGGGTCATATGTCTTGATCCAAATATCCGAAGCTTCTTGCAATTCATCCTTAAGTCGTTGCTTGTACACATTCCTATTCTTTCCCAAAAAGTTGGGCCCCGGAATTATCAACGTCAAGAAAATGTTGTTTATTTTGATAATCTCTCTGGGGAGATTGAGTGGAATGACAAATACAGGACAGCAACTGTATTGGGTTGCCATCATACCAAACACTTGGAACCCATCCATGCTGATGGCGACTCGAGGATGCCTTGGATCTGCCGCTTCCCCCTCATAGATGCCCATCACCATGGATATATCTTGCGTGTGCGTAGGAAATTTTTTGTTTCCCATGCAACGTTCCCCAACAAGTTGCTCCAAAGGTAGCAACTTTTGAATCTCAGTGAGACCGATATGGAAATCTCAGCGGTACCGATAAGGTGTCCAACGGTCAAAATCCAAATCTTGGTGACGCCGATCCAAAAACTCGAAGCTTCCTATTTTGTGAATCGGGGTAACAGAAAGTTTGCAAGCTTAACTCGGTGGCACCAAAGCAGAGTCGGTTGAACTGATGTGCTAGTGTTTGGCAGGGCTTCGTCTGAGGTTGAAAATCGGTGGGACCGAGTGGAAGAAGTTGGTTAAAATGATTTTCATGAAATGCTTGGATAGAGATTTGTGGGAGAGTTTGTGGGTGTTTTTGGTAACTAACACTTGTGCACATGGAGCATCTTATTCACCAACAGTACCTTACCCACTTTTAATAGTATTGGCTTTTCCTATGGACTCAAAGTGATTTCCCACAAAGTAAAATGTAGAGTCCTCTTGCTTGAAGCTTTTGCCAATCCAATTCCTTGCTTCTAGGGGTTTCTCCACAATCCTTTTGTCAACCCATCATTGAAATTTTCCTGAAATATGTTTGGTGGAAATATTAGTTCAATGAGATATATGTTGTTATTAATTACCAAAACCACCAAGGGAGCAAGTGTGCTTTCAATCTTCCCCTTTTTGGTAATTGATGACAACATATAGATCAAAGCTTCAACATATGGTATAATCAATAAATATAATCGTCGCTTTGAGAAGTATGTGATAAGCAAGACCTGCCCCTAAATTTGTGCATTATTTTGAGTTTGTGTTTGAATGCAAATGCACAATCGATTAGGTACATGGGGCACTTCTTCCATGTCACATACAACTTGGTGGTGTGCGAGAATAATAAGAATTAGTATCATAGCACAACACAATCAAGCAAAGTGAATGATCATGTCATAAGCATCATAAAGATAGGAAATACTAGCAACACACATCAAGTGTATGATCAAACACTGACAAAGTTTAACACATCTAAACCAAAACATATCAAATGTTTTTGAAAAAGCGATAAAAACTAACTCTCTCTCTCTTGAAGCCCTAATGATCTATACAACTTCTCCCCCTTGGGCAACAAGTTTGTGAGAGTATATTTCTCCATATGTGGTTTTGGTAATTGTCTACAATCCCTATGGACTAATGGTTGCCTTGTGCTATATTCGAAGGATTTGTCCATAGGCACTTGTTGAAGTACATATGTTGGTTTCAAGGAGTTTATATTGTGACCAAGGTGGTATTCAAGGTTTATCCAAAGATTGGTCATGTGAGAGTTGAGCTTATTACAAGCATGTCTTGAAGAACAAGATTGTGTGACCATTCATGTGTACCTTCAAGACATCATCTTTATGAAGAGAGAAGATAAGATACAAGGTTGATCAGGACTAAGTCAAAAAGTGAATCAAGTTGATCAACACACAAAGTGTACAAGATATACTGAGAGGGATCAAAGGATGCCATGGTATGGTAAGCATTATCCATTATGATTTGTGTACTAACCCATGGTCGACGTGAGAGTTCTATGTGGGGTTAGGTGTGTTTCCATGGGCTTGCATCAAGTGGAAGATCTCATACAACCCATGGAGGATGCCATGAAGTGGTGATCGTCATCCAGATTACGGTGTGCAAGTTCAAATGGAGCATCACGAAGAGATCATGCTTGATGATTGCCGTCTATTGTGGTGACAATGGACTTGTGAAGATGTGTCGAAGAGCGGTTCGCCATAGTGGTGTATGGGGGCGCAATCATCTTGTCTTCTTCGAGACGGCACAATCAAGAAAGGTGGTCCATCTTGAGAAGGAAAAGATTGTCATCATCTAGCTCAAGTGGACTATGCGCAAGGCAAAGCTTTCACCTCGATAGGATTTTCTATTTTACTAGTCTCATGGTGGTAGTTGGAAGACCGGGTTATAGGATGATAGACGTACTATCAAGGGGGGCTCTCAAGTGAGTAGCTTGATCGTACCGTTTATTAGAGCTCAAACCATTTGCAGCATTGCATCATCTTTCTTGGTTCTTGGTTGGTGTTTGTCTTTGTGAGTTCTTGAGCTTATGGTCAGCTTCATGACAAGATCAAGTTCATCGCAAATGGAGTGTGTACGCATCTTCTATGATGTTTTCGATGTTGGAGTTTTTGCCGGTTCTTCATTCATAGAGGTTTCACATCTCTATATCATTGGCATTTTCATAATGCCTCTTCCGAGCGGTTGTACCACTATTTTGTATAGCTCGGTACTACCAGTGTCGTCATTTTCTCACGAGGGGTCACGTGAGACGGCAGATGCCATGGGGTGGCTTATCGAGGTGAGGGCAAGGCTACCGTGGATGATCGAGGACGGGTATGCGAATAGCACGTAGTGGTTTACCCAGGTTCAGGGCTCTCCGGAGAGATAATACCCCTACTCCTGCATATCTGTATCTCTGAGGTATATTTGGTACATGCTTGCTCCTGGAGCTGTTTGGGGAGGAGAGCCATGAGGCTTCTTGCCTCATACGTGAGTGTGAGAGTGGGGATGAGAGGATGTGAGGGAAGCTAGCCCCCTTGAGAGAGTGAGAGGGGGACTTTATATAGGCATGGATGGGTAGCTTGGGATGTAAGCCATAGTGGGTAGCTTACATCCCAAGCAGCTTGAGGTGTAAGCTACCATGGGTAGCTTACAAGTCAAGCCACATGTAGCTTGTAGACTAAGCTATGTCTGTCCCCTGGTGCACTTTATAGATCAGTGTCCATGGGGCAGGTTACACTGTATAGAGTACTACATGACACGTGTGCAGTGTGCTCCTGCTCGCCAATACCGTGCCGCCATGAGATATGGCTGTCTGGTCCGCATGTGTCTGATGGGACGTTAGGAGCTGACTTTATCAGGCCGCAGCCGGACAGGAGAAGCCGGACTGGAGGAGCCGGACAGGGGGAGCCGGACAGGGGCATCCGGACAGGTGGAGGCTGCCGACCCGGACGGGAGGAGCCTGTCGAGTCGGTCGGGTGGAGGCTGTCGAGCCGGTCGGGTGGAGGCTGCCGAGCCGGATGGGTGGAGGCTGCCGAGCCAGACGGGTGGAGGTTGCCGAGCCGGACGAGTGGTGGCTGCCGAGTCGGACGGATGGAGGCTACTGAGCCGGACGGGTGGAGGCTGCCGAGCCGGACAGGTGTAGGCTATCGAGCCGGACGGGTGGAGGCTGCCGAGCCGGACGGGCGGAGGCTGTCAGGCCGGACACCTACAGTGTCGTCAGCTACAGTGTCATCAACTCACTTCCTTGCTTGTCTTGTTGGGCTTGGCATACCGGGGGTGGTCCCCCGATGTTTTTTAAAATGTTGAGTTGTCTCCTTGAGCCTACCTGGGGGTAATCCCCCCGACAGTAGCCTCTGAGCCTCCAGGCGACTTGGAGAGTCGGGCAAAGGGTTTATGCCAGTGGAGTTGTTGTTGCAGAAGTTTTCGGTGACGGTTGATCGCGGGTTGGGGACGACACGGCTTGCTTCGAAAGGGAGCGCGCCAGCGCACCCGTTGGGTGTAGCCTCCGGGCGACTCGACGAGTCGGGCGGAGGGTCTTTGTTGTTGCTAAAGTAGATGGTGGCATCGAGGATGTCAAGCATGGATGCGGAGTTCGCTGGCTAGCGGTTTCCAGCGGGGGCGCGCTAGCGCACCTGCTGGGTGTAGCCTTCGAGCCTCTGGGCGACTCGATGAGTCGGGCGGAGGGTCTTCGCCGTTGCTGAAGTAGGCGATGGTGTCGAAGATGTCGGGCGTAGATGCGGGGTCTGCTGACTGAAGGGCGCGAGGCGCTGCCGAAATTGGACGCGGGGTCCGCCGGCTGATGGGCGCGGAGCCCTGCCGAGGGTGGACGCGAGGTCCACCGGCTGTCAAGCGCGAGGCACTGCCGGGCGTGGATAGAGGGTCCACCGTCTTGTGGGCGTGGAGCCCTGCCGAAGGCGGACACGGGGTTTGCCGGCTGTCGAGCACGAGGCGCTACCAGGCGTGGACGCAGGGTCCGCCGGCATGTGGGCATGGAGTCCTTTCGAAGGCGGACGCGGGGTCCGCCGGCTGTCGAGCGCGAGGCGCTGCCGGGCTTGGATGGAGGGTCCGCCAGCTAATGGGCGTGGAGCCCTATTGCAGACGGACGCGGGGTCTGCCGGCTGCCGAGCATGGTGCCCTGCCAGGAGTGGCCTCCGAGCCTCCGAGCGAGGAGGTTCCTCAAGGAAATGATCGTGCAAAAGACAAGGTTAGGCCGGCACAGATATATCAAATAGTTGATTTTGGCAGTGCAAGTTGGAGCAGAGGGTGCCGACTCGGTTTCGTCCGAGCCCCCCTAAGTCTTTTTCATGTTCCCTCGCTCTTTGGCTTTTGCTCTTGCTAGCCAGATAGCCGGGAGCCGGTCTATAGCTGAGACGAAGAGTGGGCCGCGGAATAGAGCGTACAGTACTCGGAATCTGGGAGCAGACTCGACCGAGTAGATACTCATAAATAAAATGGCCAGGTTGCCCAAGCCGTTTTCTCCTTGGACGCTTTTCGCGTGTGGTGACCTCCAGCTTTTGCTCTCGCTAGCTGGACAGCCACGATGCGGTATGTAGCTGAGACAAAGAGTGGGCCTTCAGTCCCATACACGCTACTAAGTCGTCCCATGGGAACGAACGTATAAGGCCAAGCGGCCAGCCCCAGGCCGAGACTAGCTAGCGTCGGGGTGAGCAGTAAGGCAGCAGAATAAATGCGGAGATGGCCCCCGAGGGCTGCTCGGGGGTATTTGTTTTATGTGTATGGTGCAAGGGTATGCGCGTGGAGATCTCACATTGCTTTTGGGTGCCGGCGAGGTGGTTCTGTCGATATCGGGCAACGCGGTTTGTAGCCGACGTGGTCCTGCTGACGCGCGCGAGGCACTGCGGGGCGCAGACTTGGGGTCCAGCGGCTGATGGGCGCGAGGCGCTGCCGGGCACGGACGCGGGGTCCGCCGGTTGTCGAGCGCGAGGCGCTACCGGGCGCGGACGCGGCGTCCGCCGGCTGATGGGCGTGGAGCCCTGCAAGATACGGACGTGGGGTCAGCCGGCTGATGAGCGCGAGGTGCTGCCGGGCGCGGAAGCGGGATCTGCCGGCTGTCGAGCACGAGACGATGCCTGGGGCGGACGCGGGGTCCGCCAGTTGGTGTGCGTGAGGCGCTGCCAAAGGCGGACGCGGGGTCCGCCTGCTGGTGTGCGCGAGATGCTACCGAGGGCGGACGCGGGGTCCGTTGGCTGGTGTGCGCGAGACGCTGCCGAGGGCGGACATGGGGTCCGCCGGCTGATGAGCATGAGGCACTGCCGAAGGCGGACGCAGGGTCTGCCAGCTGGTGTGCGCAAGGCGCTGCCGAAGGCGGATGCGGGGTCCATCGGCTGGTGTACGCGAGACGCTGCCGAGGGTGGACGCGGGGTCCGCCGGCTAATGAGCGTGAGGCGCTACCGAAGGTGAATGCGGGGTCCGCCAGCTGGTGAGCGCGAGGCGCTGCCAAAGGCGGACGTGGGGTCCGCCGGCTGGTGTGCGCAAGACGCTGCCGAGGGCATACGTGAAGTCCGCCGGCTAATGAGCGCGAGGCGCTGCTGAAGGCGGACGCGGGTTCTGTCAGCTGGTGTGCGCAGGCACTGCCGAAGGCAGACGCGGGGTCCGCCGGCTGGTGTGCGCGAGACGTTGCCAAGGGCGGACGTGGGGTCCGCCAGCTGATGAGCACGAGGTGTTGTCGAAGGCGGACGAGGGGACCACCAGCTGGTGTGTGCGAGGCGCTGCCAAAGGCGGACGCCGGGTCCGCTAGCTGGTGTACGCGAGACGCTTCTGAGGGTGTACGCGGAGTCCGCCGGCTGATGAGCACGAGGCGCTGCCGAGGGCGGACGTGGGGTCTGCCAGCTGATGAGCGCGAGGCGCTGCCGAAGACGGACAAAGGGACCGCCAGCTGGTATGTCCGAGGCGCTGTCGAAGGCGGACGTGGGGTCCGCTAGCTAGTGTCCGCGAGACGCTACCAAGGGCAGACGCGCGGTCCGCCGGCTGATGACCGCAAGGCGCTGCCAAAGGCGGACGCAGGGTCTGCCATCTGGTGTGCGCTAGGCGCTGTCGAAGGCGGACACGTGGTCCGCCGGCTTGTGTGCGCGAGACGTTGCTGAGGGCGGATGCAGGGTCCACCGGCTAATGAGCGCGAGGTGCTCCCGAGGGCATACACGGGGTCCGCGGGCTGATGAGCGCAAGGCACTTTTGAGGGCGAACGTGGGTCCGTCGGCTGATGAGCGCCAGGATCTGCCAAAGGCGGACGAGGGGTCCGCCGACTGATGAGCATGAGGCACTGCCGAAGGCGGACATGGGGTCTGCCAGCTGGTGTGCGCGAGGCGCTGCCAAAGGCGAACACGGGGTCCGTTGGCTGGTGTGCGCCAGACGCTGCCAAGGGCGGATGCGGGGTCCACCGGCTAATGAGCGCGAGGCGCTGCCGAAGGCGGACGCGGGGACCGCCAGCTGGTGTGCGCGAGACGCTTCCAAGGGCGGACGCGAGGTCTACCGGCTAATTAGCATGAGGCACTCCTGAGGGCGGGCGCGGGGTCCGCCGACTGATGAGCGCGAGGCGCTTTCGAGGGCGAACGCGGGGTCCGCCGGCTGATGAGCGCGAGGCGCTGCCAAAGGCGGACGCGGGGTCCGCCGGCTGATAAGCACGAGGCGCTGCCGAAGGCGGACGTGGGGTCTGCCAGCTAGTGTGCGCGAGGCGTTGCCAAAGCCGGACACAAGGTCCGCCGGCTAGTGTGCGCGAGATGCTGCCGAGGGCGGCCGCGGGGTCCGCTGGCTGATGAGCGCGAGGCGCTGCCGAAGGCGAACGCAAGGACCGCCCGCTGGTGTGCGCGAGGTGCTACCGAAGGCAGACGCGGGGTCCGCCGGCTTGTGTGCGCGAGACGCTGCCGACGGAGGACGCGGGGTCCGCCGGCTGATGAGCGCGAGGCACTGTCGAAGGGGGGCACGGGGTCCGCCAGCTGGTGTGCACGAGGTGCTGCCGAAGGCGGACACGGGGTCCACGGGCTTGTGTGCGCGAGACACTGCCGAGCGCAGACGCGGGGTCCACCGGCTGTAGAGCGAGAGGTGCTGCCGAAGGCGGACGCTGGGTCCGCCAGCTTATGTGCGCGAGACGCTGCCGAGGGCGGACGCGCGGTACGCCGGCTGATGAGCGCGAGGTGCTGCTGAGGGCGGACACGGGGTCTGCCGGCTGATGAGCGCGAGGCGCTTTCGAGGGCGGACGCGGGGTCTGTCGGCTGATGAGCATGAGACGCTGCCGAAGGCGGACGCGGGGTCTGCCGGCTAGTGTGCGTGAGGCACTACCGAAGGTGGACGCAGGGTCTGCTGGCTGGTGTGCGCGAGACGCTGCCGAGGGCGGACGCGGGGTCCGTCGGCTGATGAGCGCGAGGCGCTGCCGAAAGCGGCGCGGGGTTCATTGGCCGGTGTGCGCGAGACGCTGCCAGAAGTAGCATCCACGCCTTCGGGCGAGGAGGTTCGTTGATTTGCATGTATGCGAGACGGTTGTTGTTGAGATAACCGGCGCGGCTTGGCGCTTGCGGAGCGCGTCGGCGCACCCGCTGGGTGTAGCCTTCGAGCCTCCGGGTGCTCGAAGGGGACCCCGGCAGACGTTTTCTTCTTTGTCTTCATCTTCTCTCTCTTCTTTTTTGTCAACCGACCGCTCTTGTACCCAACTGGGCTGGTTTTCCTCTCTTTTTTGTGTTGCAGCTGGCGGCAGGAGGCCATGCGCGCACGAAGCCGGAGGCCGGGTGGCCGGGCGCGGCCGGCTCAGCAGGCAGCGAGACAGAGCGAGGGCATGGACGCGTCGTGGGGGTGGAGGCGGCCGACTTGAGCCATCAACCGGCGTCTGGGGAGACTGGCCAGCGCGGGAGGAAGCCGGGCGTGGTGGCCGGCCGGTGCGCAGGGATGCGTGAGAGCGCGCAGCCGGCGGCAGCTAAACTGTCAGCGGGAGGGCGGAAGCCGGTAGCGGGGAAGGCCGACCGCGGGCCGGCAGTCGATGCTGGGGCATGCGCGGATGCGGGGAGCCAGCGCAGTCGGGCCCTGCGTGCGGGAGGCGGCGAGGCTGGCGACGGGCGCACGGCAGGCGGCGGCTAGAGGGCCAGGCCGGCCTGCGAGCCAGGAGGCGGAGCCGGTCGCGGGGGCGCGCGAGCGGCGGGCATGGAGGAGCTCGCGTGGGACGTATAATGCGGTGGAACGGGCGCCGCGAGGTGGTGCTGTCGCCGGCTCAAAGGTGGAGGGGCCCGTCGCGCGGGGGCACAGCCGCGGCGGGACGGCGCGGAGAGGCACGGAGCCGGCCGGTTGCCGGCGGCGCGCGGCAGACGGCGGGACGGTGGCCGAGGCGCGCGGGAGCGGGAGGCGGACGGAGTCGGACGGGCGCGTGGGCGGCGATCCAGAGCCGGCGCAGGGCTGGCGCGAGAGGCGGGCGGAGCTGGACGGGCGCGTGGGCGGTGACCCGGAGCCGGCGTGGGAGGCGGGCGGAGCCGGACGACGCGTGGGCGGCGACCCGGAGCCGGCGTGGGGCCGGCGAGGGAGGCGTGCGGAGCCAGACGGTCGCGCAGGTGGCGAGTCGGAGCCGGCGTTGGGCCAGCACGGGAGGCGGGCGGAGCCGGACGGGCGACCCGAAGACGGCGCGGGGCCGGCGTGGGAGGCGGGCGGAGGGGCGGCCGCCCGAAGCTGGCCGGGGCTGCGAGTGGGAGGCGGCCGCAGGAGCCGGCCCATGGAGCATCGGGAGACGGGCGGAGGGGTGGCCGCCCGAAGCCAGCCGGGGCCGCGCGCGGGAGGCGGCGAGGTGTAGCAGCGCGAGCCAGAGCCGGCGAGCGTCTCGAGCACGGGGGCGCGTAGGGGCGCACGAGCTTGGCCGCACGGCCACGTGGACGATGAGGCAAGCGGCCAGGGCGCATGGAGGCGGAGCCGGCCGCGACAGCGGGGAGCCGGTGTGGGAAGGACGCGGCGGCGGCAGGCCGCAGCGACGGCAGCGGAAACCGGAGCCGGCGGGCGGTCGAGGCATATCGACGCGCGGGCATCGTGGGGGCGAGCGTGGGGGCGACCGCAGGGAGCCGGCATGGGCGAGACGCGGCAACAACAGCAATAGCCGGAGCCGGTGGGCAGCCTGGGCGTAGCGACGCGCGGGGCGTCATGGGGGCGAGCGCGGGTGTGACCGCAGGGAGCCGGCATGGGCGAGACGCGGCAACGACAGCAATAGCCGAAGCTGGCAGGCAGCCTGGGCGCAGCGACGCGTGTGCAGCGCGAAGGGCGAGGGGACGGAGCACGGGCCGAGCCGCGCGCCGAGGCGGAGCAAGGCCAAGCGACTCAAGAACGGCCAGTCGGGAGGGGCGTCGTGGCGGCACCGCAAGGCGTCCCGAGTGCACAAGCACTTGGGAGGAGGCGCGCGCGCCAGGAGAGTTGGGAGCCGAGCTTGAGCAGCCGAGCCAGAGCGGTGACGGGCGCGCGAAGGCGAGCCGACGTGCAACCAGAGCGGATGCGCAGACGACGGTGAAATCGCGGTGGTGATGACGAGGCCGGCGGCGAAGACGCAGCGTCGCACGCATTCATCCCGGGGGCGAGTTGGAGTCGAGCCCTAGAAAGATAGCGGTGACGCCGCGGCGGCGGCGACGAGACTGGCGACGAGGACGCGGCGTCGCACGCATTTGTCCTAGGGGCAAGTTGCAGTCGAGCCCCCGGAAAGATAGCGGCGACGCCGCAGCGATAATGACGAAGAGGGTCTCGCCCGGACCGTGGTTCCAACAGCAGCGGGCCCCACGGTGGGCACCAACTGTCGTCGTTTTCTCACAGGGGGTCACGCGAGACAGCAGATACCATGGGGTGGCTTATCAAGGTGAGGGCAAGGCTGCCGTGGATGATCTGAGATGGGTATGTGAATAGCACGCAGTGGCTTACCCAGGTTCGAGGCTCTCCGAAGAGATAATACCCCTACTCCTGCATATCTGCATATCTGTATATTTGGTACATGGTTGCTCCTGGAGTTGTTTGGGGAGGAGAGCCATGAGGCTTCTTGCCTCATACGTGAGTGTGAGAGTGGGGATGAGCGGATGTGAGGGAAGCTAGCCCCCTTGAGAGAGTGAGAGGGGGCCTTTATATAGGCATGGATGGGTAGCTTGGACTGTAAGCCATAGTGGGTAGCTTACATCCCGAGCAGCTTGAGGTGTAAGCTACCATGGGTAGCTTACAAGTCAAGCCACATGTAGCTTGTAGACTAAGCTATGTCTGTCCCCTGGTGCACTTTATAGATCAGTGTCTAGGGGCAGGTTACACTGTAGAGAGTACTACATGACGCGTGTGTAGTGTGCTCCTGCTCGCCAATAGTGCGCCGCCATGAGATATGGCCGTTTGGCCCGCGTGTGTCCGATGGGACGTCGGGAGCTGACTTCGTCAGGCCGCAGCCGGATAGGAGGATCCAGACAAGAGGAGCCGGACTGGAGGAGCCGGACAGGGGCAGCCGGACAGGTGAAGGCTGCCGAGCCAGACGGGAGGAGGCTGCCGAGCCGGTCGGGTGGAGGCTGCCGAGCCAGACGGCTGGAGGCTGCCAAGCCGGACGGGTGGAGGGTGTCGAGCCGAACGGGTGGAGGCTGCCGAGCCGGACGGGTGGAGGCTGCCAAGCCGAACGGATGGAGGCTGCTGAGCCAGACGAGTGGAGGCTACCGAGCCGGACGAGTGGAGGCTACCGAGTCGGACGGATGGAGGCTGCCGAGCTGGATGGATGGAGGTTGCCGAGCCGGACGGGTGGAGGCTGCCGAGCCGGACGGGTGAAGGCTGCCGAGCTGGACGGGTGGAGGCTGCCGAGTCAGACGGGAGGAGCCGGCCAGCTACAGTGTCGTTAGCTACAGTGTCGTCAGCTCACTTCTTTGCTTGTCTTGTTGGGCTTGGCATACCGGGGGTGGGTCCCCTGATGTTTTTTAAAATGTTGAGTTGTCTCCTTGAGCCTACCCGGGGGTAATCCCCCCGAGAACCAGGGTCCTGAGCGGTTGTACCGCTTGGGACTTTCCCTGGTCCAGGGCTCGGGCTAGGCTATTGCATCCTGGCCAACTTTCTGTTGCGGTCCGGTGGTTGGGCGGTAGTAGGGCGGTTCTACCGGTCTGGCCGGTTGTACCGGTTGTATCGCCGACTCCACCGGTTGTACCACTCCTATGCTTTTCTGCAACATAACGGACAGATTCGTGGGGACCTGTAAAAGCGGGTCATCTTCCCCATTTCCCCCAAGGTTCTTGAGCAAGTTTTCCCCCACCATTGTTGACCTCTTGGATCTTGTTATCTCTCAATCCCTCTAATTATTCTTTCTAGTTCCTGAGGGGAAAAGGGAGAGGAGATCTAGATCCACATTTCCACTAATCACTTTCTCCCCTCTATGTGAGGGGAACCCCTTTGATCTATATCTTGGAGTTCTTCGTGTTCTTCTTCATTCTTCCTCTCATTTCCTCTATAGCATTAGTTGTTGTGGTAGGATTTGGAAGAGAAGGACTTGGGCACTCCGTGTGCCCTTGCCATTGCATTTGGTCCATAGGTTTGAGTTCTCCACACTGATACATGGAAGTGGGAAGTTGAGAAGCTTATTACTCTTGGGTGTTTTTGCACCCTACAACTTGTTCCTCTTGGGTGCCTTGGTGCCCTAGACGGTTGGTGGTGTCTCGGAGCTCAATCAATGTGGTGTAAAGCTCCGGGCAAGCATTGGGGTCCCTAATTAGGTTGTGGAGATTGCCCTGAGCAATTTGTATGGGTACCGGTGACCGCCCCCAAGGGTTGCCAAAGTGTACGGGTATCGGTGACCGCCCCCAAGGGTTACCATTTGTACGGTTTTGGTGACCGCCCTCAAGGGTCCCTTAGTGGAATCATGTCATCTTGCATTGTGCGAGGGCGTGAGGAGATTATGGTGGCCCTAGTGGCTTCTTGGGGAGCATTGTTCCTCCACACCGCTCCAAACGGAGATTAGCATCTGCAAGGGTGTGAACTTCGGGATACACCGTCGTCTCCGCGTGCCTCGGTTATCTCTTACCCGAGCCGTTTACTTATGCACTTTACTTTGTGATAGCCATATTGTTTCATGTTATAAATCTTGCTTAGCATGAGTTGTTGGTGCACATAGGTGAGCCTAGTTGTTTTAGGTTTTGTGCTTGACTAATTAAACGATAGTTTTATTCCGCATTTGGTCAAGCCTAAACCGTAATTATTTTAAAGAGCCTATTCACCCCCCCCCCCCTCTAGACGACATCCACGTCCTTTCAAAGTTATCAAAAAGTTCAAAGGTATAAAGCTAAATGCTCTTCTGGGGCTGATCTCCTCCAGTAGCTGAAGTAGGAGTCAAGAGAACGACATTATCGAAGACTTCTACATACGTCATGGACGAAGTTGTTGTAGCAACTTGAGGAAGTGGTGGAGCTGATGTAGCTGTAGCTGGTGCTGATGAAGAGGGCCTCAGCTCTGGAGCTGTCACTCTAGAAGTTCTGGCCTGAGTCTTGAACTGAGTGTCTGTCCTCAGAAGTGCACGATCCTCATCATCATCTGTAGTGTGAGGGTCGGGGACAACATCAACTTCCTTCTTGACCTCATTCACTTTCACTATGAGCCCATCCACCTTGTTGTTGAGAATATGATTTCTTTTGTCAAAAAATCCTTGCAAGGCTATCTTGGTTCTTCTGAATATTAGTGATGTCCTTCTGCATGCTGAGCATTGAGCTAAGGAGAAGATCCATCTGCTCATTCCTAGTCTTGGGCACCTAAGCACTAGTGTCTCTGGTTGCCTTGATGTCTACTACACAACTTGTTCTTGTAGACTGGTGTTGGGCCTCCAAGCGCAGAGTTTTTTACGACAAAAGCAAATTTCCCTCAAGTGGATTACCTAAGGTTTATCAATCTGTGGGAAGTGTAGGATGAAGATGGTCTCTCTCAAAAGACCCTACAATCAAACACAAGAAATCTCTTGTGTCTCCAACACACCCAATGCAATGGCAAATTGTAGAGGTGCACTAGTTTGGCGAAGAGATGGTGATACAAGTGTAGTAATGATAGTATATATTGAGTTTTGTAATCTGAAAATATAAAAACAGCAAGGTAGCAAGTGACAAAAGTGAGCACAAACGGTATTGCAATGCTTGAAAACAAGGCCTACGGTCCATACTGTCGCTAGTGCAATATCTCAACAATGCTAATATAATTGGATAACCATCCCTCAACGTGCAATGAATAATCGCTCCAAAGTTATTATCTAGAGGAGAGCATAAGAAGAAATTGTTTGTAGGGTACGAAACCACCTTAAAGTTATCCTCTCTGATCGATCTATCCAAGAGTTCATACTAAAATAACCAAGTTATCTTTTCTGATCAATCTATCTAAGAGTTCATACTAGAATAACACCATGTGATACGCATCAACACACTCTAATGTCACCTATATACTCCAATGTCACCACAAGTATCCATGGGTTAATTATACGATACGCATCAAACAATTTCAGATTCATAACACTCAATCCAATACAAAGAACCTCAAAGAGTGCCCCAAGATTTCTACCAGAGAAGCTAGGAAAAGAACGTGCAATCAACCCCTATGCATAGATTCCAAAGGTCGCCGGAATTTGCAAGTTGACGCCATAACATATATCAACTGAACCACTTGACAACCCCAATGTCATGACAGGTATACACATGCAAGACATACATCAAGTGCTCTCAAATCCATAAAAGTATTCAATCCAATAACAACAAAATCTCAAAGGGAAAATTCAATTCATCACGACAATATAGAGAGGGGAAACACCATATGATCCAACTATATTAAGAAAGCCCATGATACATCAAGATCGTGCCATCTCAAGAACACGATAGAGAGAGAGAGAGAGAGAGAGATTGAACACATAGCTACTGGTAAAAACCGTCCACCCCAAGGGTGGACTACTCCCTCCTCATTATGGAATCTGCCGGGATGATGAAGATAGCCACCAGAGATGATCTACCCTCTCCGACAGAGTACTGTTGTCTCTGCAGATTGGGTTTTCGTCGATACAAAGGCCTTGCGGTGGAGGAACAAGGATTCTAGGGTTATTTCTAATGGTTTCTATATTTCTAGGAATTTTTGGCGTTGGTTTCATGCGGAGATGGGCCACGAGGTGGGCATGCTCCACTAGGGCGGGTAAGGGGCCTGGCGCGCCCTGGTGGGGGTTGGCCACCGCATAACTCTTCTGGCCCTCCCACGAAGCGTCGAAGGCCTTTTTTGTTCCCAAAAAATCGTCAAAAAGTTTCGGGTGATTCCGAGCACTTTTATTTTCTGCACAAAAAACAACACCATGGTAGTTCTGCTGAAAAAAACGTTAGTCCGGGTTAGTTCTAATTAAATCATATAAAGTGCATCAAACCATATAAAAGTATTGTAAACATAGGTGAATATGGCTTGAATACTTCATAAATTATCGATACGTTGGAGACATATGATGCCTCTGCATGTGCCTGTGCTTCAGCTGATGTAGGATGATCTGGGTTTATCACCACAACATTGTCTTCTAACTCCGGCAAGAGTGGAAAATGCGGTCGATCAAGTGCAAATATGTGCTTCTCCAACTGAGGGTTGATAAGCATCTGGATATAGGGTGCATAACCACATGATCGCTTTTGATCTGCAACTATCTTCTGCACTGTCTCAACTATCAAGTCCATCACTCTGAATCTGGTGTGTTGATCAAGATGGAGCAGCATGTTGATGGAGTAGCCTCTAACCATTTTCTCATTTCCATACTTAGGTGTGCCTCAAGATAGTATTGATCGTGCGTACACCATCCTGGAGGAAGTAAATGGATCCTAGCTTGTGAGACTTCAGATTTCCAGCAGGGATCTCCTTGTACATGTTCTTCGTGGCATTGTGGCTTGCCTTGGGCTCAGAGTACACATCAAGGTCACCTTCTTCCACCTTTGGGACTACTAAGATGGCAGACCACTCATCAACTTTGTATTCATACCTGATGCCTTCAGTCATCCACACAATTCTACCATCTCCATAGATATGAGAAGTAGAGTAGAATTGCATGATCATTTCATCATTCCAAGCAGTGAACTCCTTGCCAACAAACTTATCAAGACCAATGCAATGGAAGTTGTCTTGCACACTTGGGAAGTAGCCTTCATTGTCCTTGATGTACTTCCAGTCCACATACCTCATGTTACTCACAGCAGGGCTCTTGTCAAGCAGAATTGTTTCATAGAAGTCTTGTTGTTCCTTTGTATAGAATCTGTAGTCCACAACAGTTTTCCTCCTCTGAGAATATGGATCAATGGCCCTCCAATCTCTCAGTCCTTGGTACTTCCTATTCTTCATGTCCTCAGCTAGCAAGTGGCTGGTATTGTGCTCTGGAAGGTCTGGCCTTAGCTTCATCAGAACTGACATAGCATCCTCCTCAGCATCTCTGGAGGTAGATCCGTTGTTCTTCTCACAAGCTGGGAGGTCTCTGGTAGTCCTCTTGGGTTTGGGAGCAGATGGCTTCTTGGATGCAGCTGGCTTGCCCTTGGGAGAAGCTTGGCTAGGCATAGCATCTGACATAAATTTCTTCTTCTTGGGACGACCCTTGGCAACTGGATCTTCCTCCTTGTCCTCAGCAGCAGCCTCAGCTGGGTCCTCATACATAGAGGTAGGCCTGCCTGTAACTTGGATAATCCTCTTTCTGCTCTTCTTCTCTCCAGCCTTCTTGGGCATAGATTTCTTTGGGGGCTCAATGGTCATGGTGCCCCTAGAACTCTCTAGTGCTCTCAAAGATTCTGAGGGGGCATACTCTTTTCTGAACACCTTCTTAGAAGAGGTAGTCTTAGTTGTACGCTTCCTGGCAGTCTTCTCAGCCCTGTCCTGCTTAGCCTTGGCAGAAATCTCATCAGGCACAAAAATCAGAGTCTTCTTCCTCTGAGTTGAGCTTCCTCCTAGTCCTGGTTGTTGCCTTGGGCAGGTCTGGAAAGCTGGGAATATCATCAAAAGAAGATGAGCTCCTATCTGGACTAGTGCCTGGATCTGTGTCTACACTGAGCTCCTTGAGGTCATTCTGACTGTCTCTTGACACTCACATTTCTGAACCTATGAATAAAATGTAGAGGAGTAGATAGGTTGAGTCATCACAAAATTTCAGACAATTTTCTCAAAGATTTGAACTAAAATTTCTTAAGATTTGCATTCTGCCAAATGAATATCGGTACATCCGAGGCAAAGTTTTTGGACCCACCGAGACAAACAACCTACTTCACATAAAGTTGGCACCACTTTTGGTGACACCGAAAATGGGCACTCGGTTTCATCGAGGTTGTTCTCAGTTGACCGAAAATGGGCACTCGTTCACTATTCTAATGGAAGTTCTTGTGGATAGATCAATCTCAAAGGTTGTCTTGTCGATGGAAAAGTCCTAATGCACAATATTTGGAGGGAGGAGCGCACAAGGGGTCGAAACTGTACCTTAATTTGGTGACGATCTCGCTACGACGGCGACGATGGTGAAAATTCTGTCGACGGCGTGGACTTCTAACGACGGAGGCGCTCGGGAAGACGTAGGCGATGCCTGGGGTCTTTGTTTGGCAGCTAAAGTTTTGGAGGGGGTGATGTTTGAGGAAGTTATTTCAAAAGTCGGGTCTACCTCTTTATATACCAGTGGCTGTCGGTGACACCGATTCTAACTTATCGGTGTCACTGAGTTCCTCAACCGTCAGCTGATAGGGAAACCCGGTGTAACTGATAATATGGAATCGGTGATACCGAGTGCGAAAACCATATCAACCCTAGGCATTCGGTGAGACCGAGAATTTTGAATTGGTTCCATCGAGATGCACTTGGGAGGTTTTTATGGTGAGTCCTTTGTCGATACAGAACTCTGAGTGCTCCTCACACAGAGAGATCAAAAAGTACTTGTTCAAATTTTGTGATGCAGCAAGAATGGAATGTGAGACGAGAAGGCATAGATAACTAGAGAAGGGTCCTAGGCATTCTTGTCCATCCAATTCGCAAAAACAAAATCAAAGTCCAAATAGCAATAATTGGATGTCCTCAAATGGATAAAGAAACGCAGACCAACATGCTCACACAATAAGATGTCAAATGAAAACATGGCAAACATGCACATACATACTAGCATCTATCAAGCATTTTGGCAAAGACATAGTCATCTATATATGAGTATAATGGCTTAGGAGCCAAGTAAGAATACTTGATCATAGGTCATACTCATCGTTTAAGAACGAGTGGGGTTACCACTTTTACATAAAGCTTGTTAATGTTGCACATACTATGAGATGCTTTGAGTCAAGTCTTAGAGTAAATCTCCCTATTGATGTGACATCCCCCTTGAGAGGGATAAACTAATCTTGGGTTTTCTCATTAAATACTTCATGTAGGTGAAGTAGTGGTGGATGCTCAAAGTTGATTAAGATCACCATGAGTTGGGAGCATCCTTGTTGTTTCTTACGCTTCTCACCTACATGGGTTAGTACCAACACACAAGAGAAAAACACAAGGATATATATGGACATGGAGTGCAAAGCATACATGATGTTGTCCATGGATGTGTTGATTACCTTGTCCCTTGCTTACCTTTGAGGGAATGTGTGACTCCTTGAACTATTGCATGATGTTGATGTTGATTGCAACTAGTTCTTGCCAATAATGAAAGTGAGTGCATTTCATTGGCGGAGTCACCCCTCAAGAACTTCTCTAGTTCTTCTTCTTGGGAATCCACATGAAGTTGATGGGGATCCTTGTTGTTGAAGTGTCACTTGTAGAAGTTGAGCTTGAAGTAGCCTTGGGAATCCACTTCACCAAATCTTGGGATTCATCTTCATATGAGTCAATGTCGTCTTGAAGCTTATCCTTGCCCTTGAGCTTGTGGTCTTGTGGTGGAAGGTCATCTTGAGCTTTTGTTCCCTTGAGAAGAGTATTTTCATAACTCTCCCTTTGAGGAACAAACTTGGGCTTGGGGTATTGACCTTCTTCCCATTCAACTCCGTTAGCATTGAAGTAGCCAATGCCATGGTTCTTCGTGTATTCTCCGTGCTTGCGTACAATTTCCTCAGATTGCTTACACCCGGAAAGACTCTTGTAGATAACTTTCTCTATAATCCCTTTCAAAAGTTCATTTTCTTGCTCAAGTGTAACTTGGCTAAGAGAAGTGTTAGTGTGATCAATAAAACTACTAGAAGTAATATCATTGGATTTATCATTTTTATTGCTACTAGTTGAAGAACCTTTCTTTCGTTTGTTACTAGTTTGCTTAGCCTTAACTTGTGGAATGAATGTAGACAAGATAAGTCGTTTGGATAGATAAGAGGAAGCCTTCTTTTGAAGATCGTCATTGATAGCTTTAAGGAATTCATGCTCTTGTTCCAAATTGAGCTTCTCGAAGCAGAGCTTGTCATGTGTCCTTTCAAGCTCTCTATGATCTTGTAGAGTAGACTCGTGAGCTAACTTAAGAATGTTTAGTTCTTGAGTTAGTCGTTCTGTTTCCAACTTATCATCATCACACGACTTATCTTGACTAGAGTGATTACTAACAAGTTCATCTTGACTAACATTACTAGATTTGTAGTAGCAAGTCATCATCTCCTAACAAGTCATCCTCGTCACCATTGAAATCAAGATACTCGGGCTGTGATACCTTGGGGACTTTAGCCATGAAGCAACTTCCACTCCCTTCATTTGGTGAATCAAATATGTTGTAGGAGTTGGCAGTCACTAGTGCAAGTCCGGCAACACCTTCATATTGACTATAGTCAGAGTTGGATTGATAGCTTCTCTCGGCGTGGTTATCAGATTCAGAGCCGGAAACCCATTCACGAACATGAGCTTGATGTCTTCTTCTTGAGTAGATCTAGGTACACTTGTCCTTCTTCTCCGAGTCCCTACTTCTCCTTGAGGGTCTTCGTTCATAATGATCATCTCCACTACTTCTCTCTCTTTGAGGTGACTCATCTCTTGAGCTTCATCTTCTTGGTGACTCTTCTTTTCTTTTGTAGGGAATCATGCACTCATTGGAGTAGTGTCCGTGCTTCCCACAATTGTAGCAGTTTCGGTCACGACTTGACGAACGCTTCTCTTCATATCTTGAGTTGGAGCTTCAATCTTTGCCTCTATTCTTGTAGAATTTGTTGAATTTCTTGACTGAGGCTTATCTCTTCATGTGTGACAAGGTTGTTACTTGAAGTTGCAGGAGCAACACTTGTGGCTTTGTAAGCACTGCTAGACTTGTTATGAAGGTCTTCCTTGTCCTTGAGTGTCATCTCATGAGCAACAAATCCTTCCAATCACTTCTGTAGGCTTGAGATCTTTGTATTTGGGCAACATTGGGATCAATGTGCACACGGTGTCATATCTCTCACCCAAAGCTCAAAGTATCTTCTTGATGATGAATTTGTCGGTCATTTCTTTGCCTCCTAAGCCAGCAATCTCATTGGTGATGAGAGCTAGCCTAGAGTACTTCTCTGCAACTCCTTCACCATCCTTTATCTTGAACTTGTCAAGTTGACTCTACAGAACATCCAACTTGGATTCTCTCACGGATTCGGTATCTTAGTGCATATCAACCAAGTATCCCAAATCTCTTTTGCATTCTCAAGACGAATGATTTTGTTGAATTCTTCGGGGCATAGGAAGTTCAAGAGAATGTCACATGCTTGAGCATTGTATTGCAACATCTTCAATTCATCTAGGATCGCTTGACGATCCGGTTCCCTTCCATCCACAAAGAATACATCTTGCAATCCAACACGAACAATAGCCCAAACGGCGGGGTTATGACCAAGAATATGCATTTTCATTTTGTGCTTCCAAATAGCAAAATTTGTGCCATCAAAGTGTGGACCTCTATGGTGATAAATTCCCTCACTAGACGCCATACTCTCCTAGGTTGTGAAACTAATGCAATGGATACCAAAGCTCCAATACCACTTGTAGGATCGAAAGTATGTCTAGAGGGTGTGATTAGACTACTTGACCAAATAAAAATTCTACCTTTTCCCAATTTTAAGTGTTGGCAGATTTTTAGCATTGATAGCAAGTCAAGAACACCCTACACATGCATGTCTACGAGTATAGCAGTGGAAAGTAAAGACAAGAAAACGTAGTAGAGGAAGGGTATGAAGATCAAACGCAATTTGGAGACACGAAGATTTTTCCCGTAGTTCCGATAGGTGGTGCTATCGTACGTCCATGTTTATTGAGACTTCAACCCACGAAGGGTAATTGTCGTGAGAGTCCACAGAGGGCTCTACCCATGGAGGGTTCCACGAAGAAGCAACCTTGTCTATACCATGATGGCCTATGTCCACGGAGGACTAGCCTAACTCGAGGTAGATCTTTAGGAAGTAGGTGATCTCCTTGCCCTTATAAAATTCTTGGTTCACTCCACAACACGAAGTAGGAGGCTCCCAAGCGACACCTAACCAATCTAGGACGCACCACCCTCCAAAAGGTGATAGGTTCGATAATGTAGATGAACTCTTTGCTCTTGTGTTCAAGATGATAGACTCCTCAACACTCAATCACTCTCTCGCAGATTTGGATTTGGTGGAAGAGATTGATTGGGTGGAAAGAAAATTGGGTAAGCTAGAGATAAAAATTCATATGGTTCGAATGGAATGGGTTGATCTCAACACATGAGTAGGTGTGTCTCTCTTAGAAAAACTGATGTGTTAAGTGGGGATCTGTTTTGAGAGCTTCTCTTTCGAGTGAATGGTGGTGGAGGGCTATATATAGTCATCTCCAAAAATCCAACCATTACACCTAAAGTGACAAACTCGGTGACACCGATGTGAGAATCTCGGTGGTACCGAGTTGCTCCAAAGGTAGCAACTTTTGAATCTCGGTGAGACCGATATGGAAATCTCGGCGGAACTGATAAGTTGTCCAACAGTCAAAATCCAAATCTCGGTGAGGCCGATCCAAAAACTCGAAGCTTCCTAGTTTTTGAATCAAGGTAATAGAAAGTTGGCAAGCTGAACTCGGTGGCACCAAAGCAGAATCAGTTGCACTGATGTGCTAGGGTTTGGTAGGGCTCTGTCTAAGGATGAAAATCGGTGGGACCAAGTGGAAGAAGCTGTTGCACCAATTTTCATGAAATTCTTAGACAAAGATTTTTGGGAGAGTTTGTGGGTGTTTTTGGTGACTATCACTTGTGCACGTGGAGCATCTTGTTCACCAACAGTACCTGTAACAGCCCCGGACCGACGCTCCAGAAGATTCCCATTTTATTATGTTGTCTTGTGTTTCGTCTGGTTGTCACATTCACCTTTGCATCATTCGCATCATCTGCATAGCATCGTCACTCATTTTCAAAACTTGCATCCATTCGTGTTTGCCGGTTCTCTCAGTTTGTGTTGTTGTCCGTTTCGAGACCAACCAAAAGCGCACGTGCCCGGGGGCGAGCGGCGGGGATCCGGACCCGGGCAGGCCCCGGATGGGCTTCGGCGGGCCAGCACGGTGGGAGTAGAGAGGCTGCGCGATGGAGAAGTAGGGGAGGCTGGTGGTGGCGTGGATTTCGAGGGGGGTTAGGGACTCTGTTTAGGGCAGGCTAGGGTGCTTAAATAGGAAAGGAGAGCTAGGTTAGGGGGATTTCATCCATTTTCGAACCGTTCAATCTCGATCGGACGTCCGAAAGTGGAGGGGGATTGCTAGGTGGGTTAGTGGGCTATGCAGAGGGGTTGTGGGATAAGGAGAGAGGGAGATGGTGTCCCGACAATAAAGTTTTATAAACCGAAATCGTCCGACGAATAACCGATGACCGCACTGCTACGATTGACCGTTCGGGTATCAAACAAATTCTGATTGCGACAAAATTTGGCAGGCGATCTACCTATAATATAACGAGACCGTATGCCAAGTTTCGACCCAAACCGAGAATATTTTTTGCATGCTTTAAAAACAGTTTTTAAACGATGTTGCAGGCGCGGGCGCGTGTGGTTGGTCACGAAACGGACAGCTACACGAACTGAGACAACCGGCGAACACGAACGGATGCACGTTTTGAAAACGTGTGACGATGCTATGTAGATGATGCGAATGATGCAATGATGAATGTGATAACCAGACGAAACAAAAGACAATTGAATAAAAGGGAAATCTTCTGGAGCGTCGGTCTCGGGCTGTTACAACTCTCCTCCACTACACGAGGATCTCGTCCCGAGATCTAGAATGAGAAGGGGAAGAGAAAGAGCAAGAGGTGAAACTTAGTTTCTTCTTTGACAAAAGAGTGAAACCAATGAAACATGAAGGTTGGAAAGAGATGAAGAACGACATGAGAAGCAAGCAAGAATTCAAAAGAAATTTCGGCGGCACTTCGATAGGATAGAGAGGAAAATTTGATATGATGGGGGAACTTGAAAAGAGAACACAACACTCTCGTTAAATGGATGAGCAAAAATAATATGATCTTGATAAATCGAGATGATGAATCGAAAAGACCACTTCCGGATCAGACAAATATTAACTAGATCATTGGAAAGGAAGGAATGGAGAAAAAATGACATATTTCTACCACAACTGAATTGAAAAGCTTGGTTGAACGGAGTTGATGGAGAATCAACAATGAAAAGAATAGCTTGCTATGGGCTTATGGAAAGCATCTCAAAATTAAGAGGTGACAACCTGCCACAACGGAAACAATTGATTGATAGAGAGCAACAAGATATGCAAAGCTTCTTTCACCAAGAGGTGGAGGAGGCACTTGAATCATTTATAACACCATGAAAGCAACAATCCTTAAGAAATGCCTTAGGTGAAATCCAACCAAAGATAACTCCGGGAAAATAAGATGGGTTTACTTATCTTTATTATTGACAATTTTTTTCCTTCGAGACTCCTCATAATCAAGAATTTAATAATACCATCTCAAAATACAATGGAGAAGGAATTGAACTTACAATTCCAAGATAAAGAAAACTTGAGCACCTCCAACAAGAATCTTGAAGAACAATTCGAGAAGAATTACATCCTTAACAAACCACCATGAAGAAGCATCTTGAAGAACTCTGTAAACAAATGATGATCAAAGAATGAAGGTTGGAAAAATTAAGATGGACGCCTTGCCATGATTTAGAAGAAGCTTCGCGAAGAGATACTTGAGAAAACTTGGAACTCCGGAAACGAAACGATTAGCAACTATAATTGAGAATTGAACATGCACAATGTTGGGGAACGTCGCATGGGAAACAAAAAAATTCCTACGCACACGCAGATCTATCCATGGTGATGAGCATCTACGAGAGGGAGAGTGGATCTACGTACCCTTGTAGATCGCTAAGAGGGAAGCGTTAAGAAACGCGGTTGGTGTAGTCGAACGTCTTCGCGATCCAAATCGCCGAGCGTCCCGCGATCTCATCACGATCCGTCCCGCGATCCAATCACGATCCGTCCCGCAAACTCATCACGATCCGTCTTGCGATCTCGATCACAATCCGTCCCGCGAACTCATCACGTTCTGTCTCGCGAACTTATCACGACCCGTCTTGTGAACTCATCACGATCCGTCTCGCGATCTTGATCACGGTCCTTCCGATCTAGCGCCGAACGGACGACACCTCCGCGTTCAGCACACGTGCAGCTTGATGACGATCTCCACTGTCTTGATCCAGCAAGAGGAAGTGGAGTTGAGGAAAAGTTCACACGCAGCGTGACGGCGCTCCTAATGATGTGATCCCGTTATCAAATGACATCTCATGTCCATGGCTAGGAAACCTTAACCATCTTTGATCAACGAGCTAGTCTATTAGAGGCATACTAGGGACATGGTTTTGTCTATGTATCCACACATGCATCTAAGTCTCCGATCAATACAATTATAGCATGGATAATAAACGATTATCATGAACAAGGAAATATGATAATAACTAATTTATTATTGCCTCTAGGGCATACTTCCAACACACAACTCCGGAAGAGGGATTGAAATCACCTTGATGAAACTAGAATGAGAATTACGTTATGCTTATCCTTCATCAAGCTAAATGGATGACAAGCCACGGATTTAGCACACAACTCATTCTTCATGAAAAGATTGGAGAGAAAGATATGGCACAAACTTGAAGAGGTCTTCCCCGAAACACCGGTACGATTTTGAAACGAATGAGGATGCCATCAATGAATGGAGATACAAGAGAACGAAGAGATCACAATACATCTGATAGAAGATTTGAATGAAGCATCTGAATAATTGACATACGAACGAAGGGACAGCAATTGAGAAGAATTTGAGAATGAAAGCTTAAAGCTGAGAATGAAGAAATCTTCTGAAATGATGGCCTTCTCGAGAAATGAATACAATTATGAAATGCACCGGATAGATATGGGAGGAATTTCTCATGCATGGAAACAATTTGAGAGGATAGCCGAAGCTAAAACCATGAATCTCCGAGAGTGGACCGAGATTTAAGAGAAACTCTTCTTGGGTCTTCAATCCAGAGAATGATGGAGAGAAACACCACCAAGAATTACTCAGACACTCTAGGATAATGAATGAAGAACGGTTGAGCCAATGATGAAAATAATTCGAAGCAATCATGGAGAAGGAATATGACTTATGAAAATCATTCTAACATCATATTAGAAGAGAACTTGAGAACATCTCCGGAAAGATTAGAATAGACAGGTAAGATCCTAGGGAAAACACATGTGGGTTATGGGCCCACTCACAGAAATCACCATTGGAACAATTTCTTAGGAAGAGAGATTATACCGGTAGAAATCAAAACTCAATGAGGTGAGAACCTCAAAATGATTTGGAAGGATTGAAAGAAAACACAAACCTTCTGAGATATATTTAGCACTCCGGATAGAATAGAGAGATATGAAAACCAAGAGAGGCTTGATAAAGAATTCCAACACTTGAAGGCATTTAATGAATGAAAATGATAAGATGAACATGGAGAGGTTGAATCGAATCCACCAGGGAAGAATAACAACAAGAACAAGAATTTGAGGATAGATCTTGAATTTGAAACTCCTGAGAATCTTCACAAGGAATCATCGAAAACCATACAAAAGAAAACATAGCGGAAGCATCACATGAATTGAAAAGGCACTTGGATGAGAATTTAATCATTGAAGAAAAAGGGCGGGAGGGTGGGAAAAACAAAGACAACTTAGGATGTATGAGAAGAACTCCGAAAAGAAACATGAGGATTGATCTTGCAATTATTGAATAGGATAGAATTATCTTGAAGAGAAGCACGCCAGTAGGAAAAGAATTGATATGACAACTTGATTGGCAAAAGAATTATCAATCCCACAGACATATGAGAACACTTAGGAAAGATATGAAATCACCACTTGACATCGAACCAACTCGGATTACCATATTCGAAAACAAAACAAAGTATGAGGGTTACGAAACAAGCCGGAAACAAGATCATAACAGAGATTTTGTCTGATATTTTCGTGCTAAGGCTCGCACGGGATCGATCGTACATTGGATTGTCATATTCAAATGACGCTCGAATATGCTCCCAAGGCGTAGCGAACTACAAGGCTTGACGAAGCATATCTGATGACATATATCGAGACTGTCCTCTATAAGAAAGACCGTGAACAAACGAATCTACTAGATGTCGAACCCCAACCTCACATCATGATCTGTTGGAAGATAGCCTAGGTAACAACTTGAATTCACACCTAAGAACTCCCAAAATCTTCCGGTTATGCAATCGGGTCCACGGATACAAGGAGCAAAATCCATCACTCAACTCCTAACAGTAATACTGCGCTCCAATGTAACACATCTGTCAACACATAACCAGAGGTCTCGGAACTCCATCTATCTCGGACCCTCGAAAACACAATGATACCAAACATGGCAGTACCCAGGACGCCTCCCCAGTACTAGGTGACTCTGACCTTATCTCGCCATGAAAATTATTGAAGTAATTTCGAACATCCTCTGTCCTGAGATACTAAGGAAACTAAACGATAGTGATGTGCCAAGAATCCCCTGGAGCTCAACTCCCCAGAAGAAATCAAGTCAGACAGGAGGCACCAAGACAGAACTCCATCACATCGGCATCATATAGATTCCAAAATATCCGCGTGATCCTAAAAAAAATTGAGTGAGAAGAGGGCAGAATCAAAATTCCTAAGTCGTAATTCCTCACCAGAGCATAGAAGAGGAGTAAAAAGAATCCTACTCTCCGATATAACTATACACAAAATAGTTTTTCACTAGACTCGACTCGACCAAGTTGAATCAATCAAGGGGGCTCCTAGGTCGTTACGGGCTCTAATACCAACTTGTCATGCCCAAGATGCGATCCTATCCTTATTTCGGCACGAGGGCCTCGACAGGGATAGAAGTGCATCTTGTCGTGTTGCCAGAATGGATATCATTACATGTACATGTACAGAAGAGATGAGTATATGGAATTGGCTTACACTCGCCACAAGCTACACCAAGATCACATCAATACAACAACAGATTCAAACATCATACAGAAGAGCAGGGTCCGACTACGGACAAAACCAAACGATAAAATGGCATCCATCCTTGTTATCCCAGGCTGCCGCCTGGAACCCATCCTAGATTGATGATGAAGAAGAAGAGTAACTCCAAATCAAATCAAGCATCGCTCTCACGTCAAAGCATTGCATTACCTGTACCTGCAACTGTTGTTGTAGTAATCTGTGAGCCACAAGGACTCGGCAATCTAATTTCCAAGGGTATCAAGATTATTAAAGCTTAATGGGTGAGGTATGGTAAAGTGGTGAGGCTGCAGCAAGCGACTAAGCATTTATTTGAGTGGCTAACTTACAAATACAGAAAATAAAGTATTTTGGTCTATGCATAACGGACGTGAACTAGTAATGATTACTAACTGATCCTGATCACCTACTTACGTCAAACATAACCCCACTATGTTCTCTCTCGGATAAGGACGCACGAGAAGAGACAGTCATGGTTACGCACACAGTTGGTGTATTTTATTAGAGTTTACTTCAATTTGCTATATTCGGGTGTTAAACAAAGTTTCCAAGTTTGCCACATAACCGTGGGCACGACTTTACGAAAGATTTAACCCTGCAGGAGTGCTCCAACGCATCCATCACAAATTAACCACACGCAATAGGAATAACCTCGACCATGGATCTCGTGATCTTCCTAGGCAATTCCACAGGAAACCCGCCACCTCGAGATAGCCCGGAAAAAATCAGAATTCCTCACTCAAGACGTTCGAGAAAGGTAAAACAAATCTAGCAAGGCTGCCCAACGTGTCGACGAACCCGATAAGAGCTACATATCTCGTTCTCAGGACACGACCGGATGAACACTACGTACGGCAATCCGATAGAAATCCCTCGAGTTGCCCCGAGGTGACCTCGCAAGTGGCTCTATTTTGGACCAACACTCATGAGGTGCACTGGCCCGGGTTGTTGATTAAGATCCTCGGGTTAATTACTCCCTATGCAGGTTTATTAGTTATTAGGCAATGTAGTACCAATGTTGGGCCTTGCCAGACAAGCTTTATACTAAAACAAAAATCAAGGGGGTCCCCATAAAAACCCCGAGCATGTTAGGAGCGCTCAATTATGGAACATAACACCGATTCACAAGTAACAAGGGCGGCAAGAGTGGAACAAAACACGAGCAGAAGGCCAAGCCTTCCACCCTTTACCAAGTGTATAAGTGCATTAAACTAAATAGTAATAATATTGTGATAACAAAAGAATGTCCATGTTGTCACATGGAAGCAATTGCACCTGTTGCTAGAAATGCTATAAGAAGGGCTGAGCAAGCAGTAACATAGCCAAGCGATGGTTTGTTGGGATGTGGAGGGGTTAGAGGCTTATCATGGCAATGTTGGGAGGCTTGTCAAACAAGTGGTAGGTAGTGTGACATAACGATAAAAGCGGGATAACTAGCATAGCAATGATACCAGTGGTATCCAGGGAAATGTGCCATCTTGCCTGAGATCCCGCTTGGAAGAAGAACGGGTCCATGAAGAAGACGATCCAATGTAGTCGAATGAATCCTCACACTCCGAACGCTTTCGGAACTCTATCGAGAAGGAACAACCCGGAACAAACAATCAACACATGATACAACACAACATATGCATGACATGATGCGCAATCAAATATGATGCATGTCCAGTTTAAATATGCAAGGCATGGCAAATCATATGAACAACTACTACACATTAAGAGAAGCTCAATATGCAATGGGTAGCATATTGATGAAACTCCACATCCAAATTATTTAGTTCACTCCCTTTTAGGTACTCCTCAATATTAAATGTTGTTAGACATGGCAAGAGGTGAAGCACAAACAACTACATCACCTAGGCACTTTAAATGATGCCGGAAGCAATGAATAACAATTCCGGAACGACCTCATATGCAAATTATGAATTTGGTCCAGATCTGAACTAAACATGTTTTACATTTATTAAACATGAAAATAAATTGTGGTATTAGATTCTACACGTTTTCCTAGTCAAGTTACATATATAAAACATTTGCATCAGTGCTATGGTTAGTTCGTTATGAAATAGATCGTTTCACATGACAATTATGCATATTAATGCACACAGCAAGGTTAAACATTTTAAACATGTGTGGAAGTTGGATATTGTGAAACTACACAAATTCTAGTCACTTTTCACATATAATTTTGTTCTCATATGATGCACGGATCTCGAGTTATTAAATGCATGAGTTTTAGGGGGTTTTCTATAAAAATAGCAATCCCTGAATAATTACTAAATTCGCACGACAGGAAAAAAAAGCACGGGTCGAATCTGGGATCTGGTCCAACAGTGGGAATGGTCGCATCATAGTTATATAACCCATGGGCGATGGGTTGGATTCGGGTGCTCACCTAGCCGGCTTAGCCATGCAGTGGAGCGGCTCGGCTGGGCCTTGGAGGAGGCACAGCCCACCCAAGGGCACCTGCTGGGCCAGCTGTCCGGCTAGGCCGGCGTGCCTGGCCCATGCGGGCGACATGGGGAGAGCAGCTCCCCTTCCCCGCTCAATCTGGAGGACACGAAAGGTGGCGCGGTCAACGCAACGGCGGCGCGGTGAGGCTGGGTATGGATGCACCTGAGGGGGCTCCAGATCTGGGCGAGGCGGCGGGTTCCTCGCCTCTGGAGCTCGGGGCGTTGTCGGCCATGGCGCCCTGGAGAGCTGCAGCAGTGCGGCAGCTCACAGCGGGCTCCGTTGGGGTGCGGCTGTGGCGAGGAAGCTGGCGAGGGTAGGGCGGACGAGGTCCCGTGGAGGCGTGGTGCTCCGGCGAGGGGCGGGCCATCAAGCACGGGCGGTGCTTTGCGAGGCTATGGGACTCGGGGGCAAGCGGCTTCGGGGGCGAGCAGCAGCGGGGATCCGGGCCCGGGCGGGCCCCGGATGGGCTTTGGTGGGCCAACATGGTGGGAGGAGAGATGCTGCATAATGGAGGAGTAGGGGAGGCAGGTGGCGGCGCAGATTTCAAGGGGGTTAGGGACTCTGTTTAGGGCAGGCTAGGGGTGCTTAAATAGGAAAGGAGGGCTAGGTTAGGGGGATTTCATCCGTTTTCGGACCGTTCGATCTCGATCGGACGTTCGAAAGCAGAGGGGGGCTTGCTAGGTGGGCTAAGTGGGCTGTGGAGAGGGGTTGTGGGCTGAGGAGAGAGGGACATGGTGGCCCGACAACGAAGTTTTATAAACCAAAAACGTCCGACTAATAACCGATGACCACACTGCTACGGTTGACCATTCGGGTATCAAACAAACTCTGATTGCGATGAAATTTGGAAGGCGATCTACCTATAATATAACAAGACCGCATGCCAAGTTTCGACCCAAACCGAGAATATTTTTTGCATAGTTTAAAAATGTTTTTTAAACGATGTCGCGGGCACGTGCGTGTGTGGTTGTTGTCGAAACGGACAACAACACGAACTGAGAGAACCGGCGAACACGAACGGATGCAAGTTTTGAAAACGAGTGATGATGCTATGCAGATGATGCGAATGATGCAATGATGAATGCGACAACCAGACGAAACACAAGACAATAGAATAAAAGGGGAATCTTCTGGAGCGTCGGTCACGGGCTGTTACAGTACCTTACCCCCTTTTAATAGTATTTGCTTTTCCTATGGACACAAAGTGATTTCTCACAAAGTAAAATGTAGAGTCCTCTTGCTTGAAGCTTTTGCCAATCCAATTCCTTGCTTCTAGGGGGTTCTCCACAATCCTTTTACTAACCCATCATCAAACTTTTCCTGAAATATGCTTAGTGGAAATATTAGTTCAATGAGATATATGTTGTTATTAATTACCAAAACCACCAAGGGAGCAAATGTGCTTTCAACGGGGCGCTCGCTAGCTAACATTGACTCATCTCCAGTCCCTTTATCATTTATATTAAGAGAGGTAAATAAAGATTTAATAGTACAAGTACCAATCATTTTAAGATCCTCATCAAGAGGAATTATATCCATGTTTTTAGCCAAAGCATCGATCGTATGCAATTTTTCTTCTACCATAGTATTAAAAATTTGTCATAATCATCCACAAGTTTAACCCATAAGTAGGACAATGTCTATTCATCAATTTCGTTCTTTCCCAAGCGTGTGCAACATGCTCTTTATCATGTTGTTTAATATTCATTATTTGATTTCTAACGGAGGTGATCTTAGCATGAGGAAAATACTTGGCAATAAAAGCATCTTTACACTTACCCCATGTTCCAATACTATTATGTGGTAAAAATGAAAACCAAGCCTTAGCTTTATCTCTTAATGAAAAAGGAAATAATTTTAATTTCACAACATCATTATCCATGTATTTTTTTTATTTTGCATATCACAAAGTTCAACAAAAGTATTAAGATGTGAAGCGGGATTCTCATTAGGACTTCCCGAAAATTGATCTTTCATGACAAGATTTAGCAACACAACTTTAATATGAAAATCACCCTCTCTAGTGGCGGGTGGTATAGGAGTACTAATAAAATCATTGTCATTATATTTGAAAAGTCACATAACTTAGTAGTATATTGAGACATGGTGACCAAGCAAGAAAAGTAATGAGCAGGACAAGTAAACTAGCAAGGAAAGGAGTAAACTAGTAACAAGCAAAGATAAATATTTTTGTATTTTTTATTTTGTTAAGAAAACTAAATATAACAGAAAATAAAAATAAGAACAAGTGAATGATAATTTGTGTGAAGTTACGTGATAGTTGGTGATTATATTCTCCGACAACGACGCCAGAAATGCTTCCTGATACTTGTGATCTGTGTTGGGTTTTCGGTGAAGAGGAACAGGTAATTGAAGCATAATACAGGTAAGTATGTCCCTCAGTTCTGAAACCAAGGTTTATCGAACCAATAGGAATATCAATTCATAGCCGTATTCAATGGTTGCACACAAAAGAGCAAACAACTTGCACGCAACACACGCAACAGGGTTGTCAATCCCCTTGATCTCGTTATTTGCAAGCAAGTGAAGTGTGTAGATAATAGTAGATGATTGCAAATTGAAAAATAAAATAAAAGGTAAATAAGAACAGCAAGGTATTGTAGCATTTGCAAATATATATAAGTGAATAGACCCTAGGGGCCCTAGCGCCATCTCTCATGAAAGTAAGCATACGGTGGGTGAACAAATTGTGTTGGGCAATTTATAGAAAAGCGTATAGTATTTGATATTCACGGAAATGATCATATTTATATAGGCATCACGTATAACACAAATAGGTCGAGTCCTATCTGCACCTATTACTATTAATCCACTTCAAGAGTGCTTTTATGCTTGCCTCTCTACGTATTAAGTTCATGACAAATAGAGTAATGCATGGAGAACGATGACATGATGTAGACAAAGTAAACTCAATCAATATGAATAAACCCCATCATTTTATCCTTATTAGAAACTACGTACAGATGTACCTTTTTCCCTTCGGTCAATGGGATATAGAAACCCTTCAGGTTGAACCGACTACAACACACCCCTCTCACTGAAGAAAGATCAATCTACTTGGCCAATGCAAATCAATAGATCATAGATAATTACGAAGCTATAATGATCATGAAAATAATAATCTTAGTATTCAAGTTTGACTCAAATACTTTTCATGAATAATCTGAACATAAACTCACAATTCATCGGATCCAACCAAAAACACCATACAAAGGGATTACATCGGATAGATCAAGGCAAAGATGCGATGAACATTGTATTGAAGATCGAGAGAGAGAGAGAGAGATTGCCATCTAGGTAGTACCTACGAACCCGTAGGTCTGTGGTGAACTACTCATGCATCATCGTGAGGGCAACAAGGTTCATGAAGAGGCCCTTCATGATCAATCTCCCCTCCGGCAGGGTGACGGAGCGGAGGTGTAGATGGGCTCCCATCGGAACAGAGACTTGCAATGATGGAAAACATGTTTCGGGAGCTCCCCTAGGGTTTTTGGAATATATGAGAATTTATAGGCCAGAGAGGGGCGTCGTGATGCGCCCGAGGGAGGCACAAGCCATCAGGGCGCCCCCCTAGGCGCTCACCCTGTTGGCTTTTGGGGCCCTCGTGCATCTCCCGGCCTCCTCCCCAAGCTTCCAGGTCTTCTTTTTGTCTAGAAAAATATATCAAAAATTTTAGTGGCAATTGGACTCCGTTTGATACAGTAAACCTGAAAAATCAAAAACATGCAGAAAACAGCAACTTGCGTTGGGCACTGGGTCAATAGGTTAGTGCTCAAAAATATTATAAATTGGTAAACAAATGCCCCAGAAGTATACTAGAATGATAATATATCAGCATGGAACAATCAAAAATTATAGATACATTGGAGACGTATCACTACACAATATCTAATAGACTATTACGAATGGCTATTGCATTCTATGAGTCTGATTCATATGGATTGATGAATCGTGAGGAATAAACGATTTATGACTAATATCGAATCTCGACATACCAGCACCCCTTTAAAATCATTGTTCCTTTTTTTGCCTCATTTGTATGTGTTGTCAATCCATCAGTACAAAGGAAGGTAGGGCGAAGAGGATTCCCACCCCCTTGTGGGTATAATCTGAACCATCTCAATATTACTAAACATCACATGATAACTTATCATGCTCATACACTTTATTGTCATTTTGACTAATGCCATTGAGAAGCCAACTCTACGAAGAGTGGCCCTTGGGAAACTCCATTCAACTGGTCATATTGATTGGTGCATATCTATTTTTACCGCACACGGGTTGGTCATTCCTTTCTTTTTATTCATTGTGTGAAGACACTCATAAGCTACTATAACATTATCTATAATAATACATCCCGAAAAAAATGTCCTTTGAGTGTCACTTATCAACTCTAGAAGTAACGCTTTCAACCTATTTGCCATCATTTTGGATATTACCTTGTACACTACATTACATAGGTTGACGTGACAATACTCTGTGATATTCTATGGATTATTACTTTTTGGAAATAGCACAAGTATGGTTTCATTCCATCCCTCTCGAATTGTACCAGAGTTAATAGCTTCTAGAACAGTCGAAACCAAATCATCCCCAAGCAACGACCATTTTTTAATAAAACCCTGCATGAGGTCTGTCAAGACCAGGGGCTTTGAGATCACCAATGCTAATAAAGCTTTTTTACTTATTACGTAGTGTATGAAGCTGTTAACGAATCATTCATCTACCTTGTAACCCTGAAATTAAATTTCTTTGGCTCAATAACATCAACAATAAATATAGATTAGTGAAATAACATGAAATAAGACCAACAAAATCAACATTATCTTCATGCTGGTTACCATCACCCCGCTTAAGTTGTTTATTAAAATTAAGTTTCTTCCTGGCTGAAGCAAAATTCTTTAAGAGATTAGTATTGTGGTCTCCATTCTTAAGCCAATTTTCATGGCAGCGTTGCAACCTAGAAACTTCCTAATGTTCTAGTACATCGTCAATTTCCACTAAAATTTCCCATAAGTGAGTTAAATTATCATATGTTCGCGGCTCCCTACTGGCCGCCTTGAGCTTTAGGGTCTCTTTGATTCACCTTATTTTTAAAACACGCAAATAGGAAAATAAAAATAGAACTAGAATTCCATGGTAATCTCAACCATACAGGATTTGTGGTTATTTGATTGGATCATAGGAAAAACAAAGGAAACTTTCAAAGAGGTTTGAGGCCTCGTTCGGTTTGGTGGAAACCTTAACATAGAAAATAGCAGTAGTATGCAATTTGATAGGATAACACTTGCCATCCTCAAAAATTGTCTTGCCTGGTTCCTACTCATAAAACAAGGTTTGAGCGGACGTGTGATGTCTACTACACAACTTTATTCTTGTAGACTCTGTTGGGCCTCCAAGCGAAAAGTTTTGTAGGAGAGTAGCAATTTTTCCTCAAGTGGATGGCCTAAGGTTTATAAATCCATGGGAGGTGTAGGATAAATATGGTCCCTCTCAAACAACCTTGCAATCAAATCCTAGAAATATCTTGTGTCCCCAACACACCCAATACAATGACAAATTGTATAGGTGCGCTAGTTCGGTGAAGAGATGGAGATACAAGTGTAGTATGGATAGTAGAAATAGGTTTTTATAATCTTGATAAATAAAAACAACAAGATAACAAGTAGTAAACAGCGAGCAAAACGGTATATTAAGGCTTGAAAATAAGGCCTAGGGTTCATACTTTCACTAGTGCAATCTCTCAACAATGCTAACGTAATAGAATCATATGATCATCCCTCAATGTGCAATAAAGAGTCACTCCAAAGTTCATATCTAGCGAAAAACATAAGATAAAATTGTTGTAGCTAGTAGAACAAGGGAAATCCAATTCAGCTCCTGGGAGCACGTGCTCCTGCGTGCGAAAAATAATTTTTCAAATGTCAAAAAAATCCCAACAAAATTTGTATGTATTTGTAGTCACATTCAAATGTCACCTACAAAGTTTTAGGCAAAAAGGTTAAACATTGTGACCTGTGAAAAAATAATAAACTTGGACACCAAATGTTACCCAAAATGTCACTAAGATTTGTTTTTTTCACCGATGAAATACTACTGCTCGCTTTCGTATGAAAAGTGTCAAGCATGTTTGTGACACTGACACGGACATCTACAAAAAAATAAGAAATTTTTGAAAACATTTTCTGACATTTTTCGAGGTACTGTTCATCCGGGAGCATATGCTCCTGGGAGCCAAAACACCCCTCCTGTAGAACAACCTCAAAATTATTCTTTTGGATCAATCTTTTGAGATATTTCTATAAGTGTCACCTGATGGCTTGGAACCACCTCGTTGCTCTATTTAGCGTGATTCTAACGCAGAAAAATCCTATAAATACCAAAAAAACAAAAGTTAACCTAGAACTTCCACTCCCAAGGTAACACTGTTAACGTGTACATTACATAGATTGACGGTACAATACTATGTGATATGCTATGGATTATTAGTTTTGGAAAGAGCACAAGTAGGGTGTCATTCCATCCCTTTGGAATTATACTAGTGTTAATAGCTTCTAGAACAGCCAAAACGAAATCCTCCCCAAGCAACGGCCAATTGTTTAAAATAAGACCCTACATGAAGTCTGTCAAGATAAGGGACTTTGAGATCACCAATGATAATGAAGCTTTTTTTACTTCTTCCGTGGTGTATGAAGCTTTTAATGACTCATTCATATACTTTGTAACCCTCAAATGAAATTTATTTGGATCAATAACATCACCACTAAATATAGATTACTAAAATAAGATGAAATGAGACCAATAAAATCAACATTATCTTCACGCTAGTTACCATCACCCTCGTTTAGTTGTTTATTAAAATTAAGTTTCTTCCTGGCTGAAGCAAAATTCTGTAAGAAATTAGTATTGTGGTCTCCATTCTTAAGCCAATTTGCACGGCAGCGTTGCAATCTAGAAATTTCCTAATGTTCTAGTACATCTCCAATTCCCACTAAAATTTCCCATAAGTGAGTTGAACTATCATATGTTCGATGCTCCCTACTAGCCACCTCGAGCCTTAGGGTCTCTTTGATTCACATGATTTTGAAAACATGGAAATATGAAAATAAAAACAGGACTAGAATGCCACGGTAATCTCAACCATATAGGATTTTGGGTTAATTGATTGGATCATAGGAAAAACAAAGGAAACTTTCTAAGAAGTTTGATGCCTCATTCGATTTGGAGGAAATCATATCATGGAAATTAGTAGTAGTATGGAATTTGGTAGGATGACACTTGCCATCCCAAGAAATTGTCTTGCCTAGTTCCTACACATAAAACAAGGTTTGAGCGGACATGCAATGTCTACTACACAACCTTATTCTTGTAGACTCTGTTGGGACTCCAAGCACAGAGTTTTGTAGGACAGTAGCAATTTTTCCTCAAGTGGATGACCTAAGGTTTATCAATCCATGGGAGGTGTAGGATAAATATGGTCTCTCTCAAACAACCCTGCAATCAAATGCAAGCAATCTCTTGTGTCCCCAACACACCCAATACAATGGCTTATTGCATAGGTGCACTACTTTGGCAAAGAGATGGTGATACAAGTGTAGTATGGGTAGTAGAAATAGGTTTTTATAATCTGAAAAAATAAAAAGCAAGGTAACAAGTAGTAAACAATGAGCAAAATGGTATATTAATGCT
This sequence comes from Hordeum marinum, assembly GCA_022496015.1. NCBI lineage: Eukaryota > Viridiplantae > Streptophyta > Magnoliopsida > Poales > Poaceae > Hordeum > Hordeum marinum. The sequence continues at coordinate 121,161,602 of CM039673.1, read as the reverse complement.
TGAAAATATGGCCTAGGGTTCATACTTTCACTAGTGCAATCTCTCAACAATACTAACATACTAGAATCATATGATCATCCCTCAATGTGCACCAAAGAATCACTTGAAAGTTCATATCTAGCGGAGAACATAATATAAATTTTTTGTAGGTAGTAGAACCACGTCAAAATTATTCTTTTCGATCAATATTTTGAGCTATTCCTATAAGTGTCATAAACATCCCTAGAGTTCGTAATAGAGCCCAGAGGGGTGATGGCACCCTGATGGCTTGGGGGGCACTTGGTGACCCCCCCCCCCCCTCCGGTGGTTCTTGGCTACAATATTTATTATTTGTTCCAGTAAAAACCATCAAAAAAGTTTTGGGTGATTTCGAGAACTTTTATTTTCTGCACAAAAACACCACCATGGTAATTCTGATGAAACAGCGTCAGACCAGGTTAGTTCTAATTAAATCACATAAAGTGCATCAAAACCATATAAAATTATTGTAAACATAGTTAAATATGCCATAAATACATCATATATTATTGATACACTGAAGACATATCAACATGTAAATTCCTCCAAAAATACAGGAAATGATTAGTATTCCTACGTAATTTCGGTATGCATTTCCTTCAAACTGAATGCATCTGCAAGATTTTTTCTTCTGGAATCCTTGTTCCTATGTTTTTCCCTATTACTCTTCAAGAATTCGTCCAATTAATCAGTTAACTTGCCAGTTAATCACTACTCGTAGGGTGGCTGAATCGAATAGCATCTATTCATCACGTTAACTTGCCATGCCGATTAATTGGTCCGCAGACCGATTAGTCAATTGTCATGTCGATTAATCGGTTGCGAGACCAATTAATCCCTATTGGTCTGTTAGCTGGTGGGCAAACGAATCCCAAAATTTTGGCCCATAACCCCTTCCACCCCCTCCTGGTACTAAATTTGGCCCTCCTCCAGATCCACAATGCTCCTTTCATCCCCTCCTAACCTAACTAGTAGCTAGCCAGGTTCTCACTGGCGCCAACTGATACGTCTCCAATGTATCTATAATTTTTGATTGTTCCATGCTATTATATTATCTGATTTGGATGTTTTATATGCATTAATATGATATTTAATATTATTTTTGGGACTAACCTATTAATCTAGAGCCTAGTGGCAGTTTCTGTTTTTTCCTTGTTTTTGAGATTTGCAGATAAGGAATATTAAACGGAGTCCAGACGGAATAAAACCTTCGGAAGGAATTTCTAGAACAAAAGGAAACCAGGAGACTTGAGAACCAAGGCAGAGGGGCCACCATGGGTCCACAAGCCCTAGGGGCGCGCCTAGGGGGTAGGGCGCGCCGGGCAGGCTTGTGAGCACACGGACGCTCTCCTAACCCCTAATCTTCGGCCTATATATTCCCAAATATTACATTATTATCAGAACAAGCCATGAAAACACTTTTCCGCCGCCAGAAGCCTCCGTTCCCTAGAGATCCAATCTTGGAGCCTTTTCCGGTAATCTGTTGGAGTGGCATTAGATCACGGAGGGCATCTACATCAACTCCATTGCCCCTCCAATGATGCGTGAGTAGTTCACCACATACCTTCGAGTCCATAGCTAGTAGCTAGATGGCTTCTTCTCTCTCTTTGCTCTTCAATACCATGTTCTTCATGATCTTCATGGAGATCTATCCGATGTAATACTCTTTTGTTGTGTGTTTGTCGAGATCCGATGAATTGTGGGTTTATGTTCAGATTATCCATGAATATTATCTGAGTCTTTCTTGAATTCTTATATGCATGATTTCATATCTTTGCAAGTCTCTTCGAGTTATCGTTTTGGTTTGGCCAATTAGATTGGTAATTCTTGCAATAGGAGAAGTGCTTAGCTTTGGGTTCAATCTTGTGGTGTCCTCACCCAGTGACAAAGTAGGGGTAGCGAGGCACGTATTGTATTGTTGCCATCAAGCATAAAAAGATGGGGTTTTCATCATATTGCTTTAGTTTATCCCTCTACATCATGTCATCTTACCTAATGCGTTACTCTGTTCTTCATGAACTTAATACTCTAGATGCAGGCAGGAGTCGGTCGATGTGTGGAGTGATAGTAGTAGATGCGGAATTGTTTCGGTCTACTTGACACGGACGTGATGCATATATGCATAATCATTGCCTTGTATATCATCATAATCATTCGCTTTTCTATCAATTGCTTGACATTAATTTGTTTACCCAATGTAATACTTGCTATCATGAGAGAAGCCTCTAGTGAAACCTATGGCCCCTGGGTCTATTTTACATATTATACTTTCAGATCTAAAACAAAAAATACCAAAAATACTTTGCTGCATTATTTTTACCTTTTATTTTACTTTCCATTCAAGTAATCTATCTCTATCATATCTCATCCTTGCAAGTAACCTTAAAGGGATTGACAACCCCTTTATAGCGTTGGGTGCAAGAGTTTGATTCCTTGTATAGGTACACCTATTGGGGATTTTCTTGTATCTCCTACTGGATTGATACCTTGGTTATCAACAACTGAGAAAAATACTTATTTACTTTTACTGCATCAACTGTTCCTCTTCACGAAAACCAACGCATGCTCGAGAAGTAGCAAGAAGGATTTCTGGTGCCGTTGCCGGGGAGATCTACATCAAGCCTACCAAGTACCTATCACAAACTCATCTCTTACATTTACTTTATTTTCCATTTGCCTCTCGTTTTCCTCTCCCCCACTTCTAAAACGATTTTCAGAAAATACCAAAAAGATTTTCCTTTTTGTTTTCCCTTCTTTCGCTTGCCTTTTGATTACTTGAACTATGTCTAACATCACCACATCCCCCTTGTCACCAGACTTTAAAGTTCTCTACTTCAAACAAAAAAAAAGGGGGAAATTTGAAGCATGCTTGGTATAGGCTAATGTAATCTTATCATGTTTCCAATCTAAAAGGGGATGCAAAAGTTTTGCTTAGAAGTTTTTACATTGGTTTAGCTTTGCATCATAGGGAGATTTTAGATTTTGCCTCAAAAGGAAATTTTATTGAGCTTGACATGAATGTTGCCTATGAAGTTTTAGAAGGGATTTGGGGGTCCCTCCACCAAAAAGGGGGTTTGCTTTCTCCCAAGAGGGAGTTCAAGTTCTTGACAAATTGGGTGACTTACATAAGCACTTGGTCGAGTTACAACAATATCACGAACCCCTCAAACATATTAACGGGAACCTTAATCGCTTGAATACTTTGATTACCCTTTGCTAAAGAGTTTGGACATTTTGGACACCAAGATGGATACTCCCCCTACAAGTGGGGTAAAGAGGAAAGAACCTCCTGGATTTGAGAAAGTCCTCACAAAAGTTGCAATACCAAAGATGACAATACCTAGATCTATTGCGTTTTGCCTAGCTAGGGGCGTTAAACAGTAGCGCTTGTTAGGAGGCAACCCAATTTTATTTTGCTTTCTGCCTTTTTCTTCTGTTTTGGTGTGTTTTGCAAATTATTACTTCTGTATTAATTGTGTTTTTGTGTTTCAATTAGTGTTTGAGCCAAGTAAAACCTTTGGGGTGATCTATTGTAGTTGTTGATTTGATTTTGCTGGAAAAAAGAAACTTTTGCGCTCAGTCCAGGAATTTTCTAAATTTTTTAGAGCATCGAATTGATCTAAAAAATTTACACAAGATCGATATACAAAATTCCCTTATTTTAATAATTTTTTCAGAATTTTTAGAGTTCCATAAGTAGTCGAAGTTTACATATTTCTACAGACTGTTTTGTTTTTGACAGATTCTGTTTTCTTTGTGTTGTTTGCTTATTTTGATGTATCTATGGGTCGTATCGGGGGGCATGAGTCATGGAAAAGTTAGAATACATTAGGTATTACACATATATAAATAAAGAATGAGTTCACAATAGTACTAAAGTGATGATTTATTTTTCTTATACTAACGGATCTCATGAGTTTTCTGTTGAGTTTTGTGTTGTGAAGTTTTCAAGTTTTGGGTGAAGATTTGATGGACTATGGAATAAAGAGCGGCAAGAGCCTAAGCTTGGGGATGCCCCGGAAGGCATCCCCTCTTTCATCTTCAATCCACCAGTAAATTTACTTGAGGCTATATTTGTATTCACCACATGATATGTGTTTTGCTTGGAGCGTCTTGTATGATATGAGTCTTTGCTTTTTAGTTTGTCACAATCATCCTTGCTGCACACACCTTTTGGGAGAGACACGCTGAATCGTGAATTTATTAAAATACTCTATGTGCTTCACTTATATATTTTGAGCTAGGCAATGTTGCTCTAGTGCTTCACTTATATATTTATAGAGCATGGTGGTGTTATATTTTATAGAAATTATTGAACTCTCGTTCCTCACTTATATTATTTTAAGAGTTTATTAAAACAGCATGGTAATTTGTTTAGGTTATGAATTTAGTCCTAATATAATGGCATCCAAGAGGGATATAATAAAAACTTTCATATTGAGTGCGTTAAAAACTATGAGAAGTTTGATTCCTTGCATATAGTTTTGAGATAATAGGGATGGTAATATGCGAGTCATGCTAGTGAGTAGTTGTGAATCGGAAGAGATACTTGTGTTAAAGCTTGTGATTCTCGTAGCATGCACGTATGGTGAACCGTTATGTAACAAAGTTAGAGCATGATTGTTTAATGATTGTCGACCTTTATGTGAGGGTCGGGAGCGCGTGATGGTTAACTCCTACCAACCTCTCCCCTAGGAGCATGCATGTAACGCTTTGTTTGATAACTAATAGACTTTTGCAATAAGTATGTAAATTCTTTATGACTAATGTTGAGTCCATGGATTATACGCAGTCTCACCCTTCCATCTTTGCTAGCCTCTCTAGTCTCGCGCAACTTTTGCCGGTACATTAAACCCTCCTTCCTCAAAACAGCCACCATATATTCCTCAAAACAGCCACCATACCTACCTATTATGGCATTACCATAGCCATTCCGAGATATATTGCCATGCAACTTCCACCATGTAGTTTTTCATGACTTGCATCATCACTTCATATTGCATATAGAGTCATACTTTGTCATAGGTATCGAGTTGTAATTTTCCTTTTTTGAGTTATAAGTAAATAAAAGTGAGATGATTTTTCATTAACAAAGCATTGTCACGTGAGAGAAAAGGATGATGGAGGCTATGACTCCCTCACAAGTTGGGATGAGTATCCGGACTTTACAAAATATAAAAGAGGCCAGCGAAGCCCAAACAAAAAAAGAGGACAAAGAAGCCCACCAAAATAAAAAAAAATAAAAAATGAGTGAAAGAGAGAAGGGACAATTGCTACTACCTCTTTCCACACTTGTGCTTCAAAGTAGCACCATGATCTTCATGATAGAGAGTCTCCTATTTTGTCACTTTCATATAACTAGTGGATATTCATTTTGCACGACCACTTAGTTTTCTTTTTTGAGCATTCATACACTTATAACTTTCAGTGCATTTGTTGCATGGCAATCCCTACTCACTCACATTGATATCTATTGATGGGCATCTCCATAGCCAGTTGATACGCCTAGTTCATGTGAGACTATCTTGTCCTTTTTTTCCTTGCACCTCCTCCATATTCTATTCCACCGATAATGGTATATCCATGGCTCACGCTCATGTATTGTGTGAGAGTTGTAAAGGTTTGAGAACACCAAAAGTGTGAAACAATTGCTTGACTTGTTCATCGGGGTTGTGTATGATTTAGATACTTTGTGTGGGGAAGATGGAGCATAGCCAGACCAAATGATTTTGTAGGGATAACTTTCTAAGGCCATGTTATTTAGAAAGCACACGACTACCTTGTTGGTGTGCTTGAAGTATTAATGTTTTTATGTCAATATTAGACTATTGTTTTGAATCTTATGGATCTGAATATCCATGCCACAATAAAGAATATTACATGGATAAATATGTTAGGTAGCATTCCACATCAAAAATTCTGTTTTTTATCATTTACCTACTTGACGACAAGCAGGAATTAAGCTTGGGGATGCTGATACGTCTCCAACGTATCTATAATTTTTTATTGTTCCATGCTATTATATTATCTGTTTTGGATGTTTTGGATGCATTAATATGCTATTTTATTTATTTTTGGGACTAACCTATAATCTAGAGCCTAGTGCCAGTTTTTGTTTTTTCCTTGTTTTTTGAGATTTGCAGATAAGGAATATTAAACGGAGTCCAAACAGAATAAAACCTATGGAAGAAATTTTTCAGGAACGAAACGAAACCAGGAGACTTGAGAACCAAGGCAGAGGAACCACCGTGGGTCCACAAGCCCTAGGGGCGCGCCCAAGGGGGTAGGGCCCGCCGGGCAGGCTTGTGGGCCCACGAACGCTCTCCTACCCCTAATCTTCGGCCTATAAATTCCCAGATATTCCATCATTATCAGAACAAGCCACGAAAACACTTTTCCGCCGCCAGAAGCCTCCGTTCCCGAGAGATCCAATCTTGGAGCCTTTTCCGGTAATCTGTCGAAGGGGGATTCGATCATGGAGGGCATCTACATCAACTCAATTGCCCCTCCGATGATGCGTGAGTAGTTCACCATAGACCTTCGGGTCCATAGCTAGTAGCTAGATGGCTTCTTCTCTCTCTTTGCTCTTCAATACCATGTTCTTGATCTTCATGGAGATCTATCCAATGTAATACTCTTTTGTGGTGTGTTTCTCGTGATCCGATGAATTGTGGGTTTATGTTCAGATTATCCATGAATATTATTTGAGTCTTTCCTGAATTCTTATATGCATGATTTCATATCTTTGCAAGTCTCTTCGAGTCATTGGTTTGGTTTGACCAATTAGATTGGTAATTATTGCAATAGGAGAAGTGCTTAGTTTTGGGTTCAATCTTGCGGTGTCCTCACCCAGTGACAAAGTAGGGGTAGCGAGGAACGTATTGTATTGTTGCCATCAAGGATAAAAATATGGGGTTTTCACCATATTGCTTGAGTTTATCCCTCTACATCATGTCATATTACCTAATGAGTTACTCTGTTCTTCATGAACTTAATACTCTAGATGTAGACAGGAGTCGGTCGATGTGTGGAGTAATAGTAGTAGATGCAGAATTGTTTCGGTCTACTTGACACAGATGTGATGCCTATATGCATAATCATTGCCTTGGATATCATCATAATTATTCGCTTTTCTATCAACTGCTCGACAGTAATTTGTTTACCCGTCGTAATACTTGCTATCATGAGAGAAGCCTATAGTAAAACCTATGGCCCCCGGGTCTATTTTACATCTTATACTTTCAGATCTAAAACCAAAAATACCAAAAATACTTTGCTGCATTATTTTTACCTTTTATTTTACTTTCCATTCAAGCAATATATCTCTATCATATCTCATCCTTGCAAGTAACCTTAAAGGGATTGACAACCCCTTTATAGCGTTGGGTGCAAGAGTTTGATTCCTTGTCTAGGTACACCTATTGGGGACTTGCTTGTATCTCGTATTGGATTGATACCTTGGTTCTCAACAACTGAGGGAAATACTTATATACTTTGTTGCATCAATCGTTCCTCTTCACGGAAACCAACGCATGCTCAAGAAGTAGCACCAACCACCACACTACACATCCAACATCCAGTTCCCCCGCGAATCTGGTCGCCTACCTTGACCCCTCCCCCATTGTCTACTCCCCCTCCTCTCCCATGGGTTGCTCCCATTGTCTGACCCATGGTTTTCTCCCCCATCTCTTCCTCCATAGAGTCACTAGCGAGCAAGGTACTACCATATTCTTCCCCTATTTCAGTGGAGAATCCATCATTCATATATTAGTTGTAAATATTACAATTTTGTAGACTAGTGAATGGAGCTGTTGGTTTTGGTTGTTATTTGAAGTATATCGTGTGATGTGTGTTGGCAAGTATATGGAGAAGTTTAAATGTTCAATTCACAATTATGATTTTGAGATTTTGTAGGTTTGGATGCATAATGATTATAAGTTTACCTCTTGTCTATTTTTATGTGCCTACAATAGAATATTATGGTATATTACACAGCTAGCTGCATGGAAGTATGGTATATTACAAATCTAGATAAGTTGAAAAGTTCCTATAATCTACCAATTAATGATCGACCGATTAATTCAGTTAATAGGCCGATTCACCGATTAATCACTACTCCTAAGCCGACTGAGCAGCTACCAGTTACCGATTTCCTCAACATCTTTCTAACCGAATGAGGCCTGAGTGTATGCCAAAAATTCTATGGGAAGTAGTACAAAGAAATCCTTAGAGCGGGGTTAATAGTACAGCCAACTTCTGGCTATATGATGTTGCCATGTCATCTATGGTCACCACTTACACTCACTCATACAACAAGGTTAGCTATAAGGTTGGTTATAACAGTATGGCTTTTTTTATCTTTTCTCTATCTATTTCTTTCATATTTATTGCATTTGTTTAGGAGCATGCATATAGCTAGGCTCTTGCATATAAGAGCCCACTCCCACCGTTTTTCCATGTATCTCTCCTACACATAGGCAAAATTTCCATGGAAGCAGGCTATAAGCCTATTATTGTATTTGCTCTTAGAAAAAATTCTTAATGATCTAATAGCCCTCTAAAATTCCTAGGAAAAACATCGAATCAAAGGAGCCCTCACTTTCACATCTTCCAGCCTCTTTTCTCGGGCCTTCAGAAATTATTTGTCCCACCGGTGAACTTCAACATGCACTAGAGTTGTACACAGAACAAAATTAGCCGTCTTGCTGCATCATCCCATGCGTTAACTACCGTTTCATGCACCAAATTTTCCTGGGACCAACTGAGCTTCAAAATTCTTGCATCCACTTCATCGAAGGATAGGAGCGTTAATCAGCTCCAGAAAAGTTATAAGAAGGCGGTGGTCAGACTTGCAATGTTTTGCATTTGTTCCCGTAGGTGCAGGAAATAGACTTCACGACAATCAGTTGCCAACAACATGATCAAGACATTTGTTAATGCGACCTTTGCGCCAAGTGAACATATCTCATGAGTAACCAAGGTCCTATAAGGCCTCTTCATATGCAAAGGTGCTTAGATGAGGTGCTAAGTGCATTAAATAGCTTAGCAACTTAACTCCCCAATGCATAGGTGATGTCTACTATGCAACTTTATTCTTGTAGACACGTGTTGGGCCTCCAAGCGCAGAGTTTTGTAGGACAGTAGCAATTTCCCCTCAAGTGGATGACCTAAGGTTTACCAATCCGTGAGAGGTGTAGGATGAAGATGGTCTCTCTCAAACGACCCTACAACAAAATACAAGAAATCTCTTGTGTCCCCGACACACCCAATACAATGGAAAATTGTATAGGTGCACTAGTTCAGTGAAGAGATGGTGATAAAAGTGTAATATGGATGGTAGAAATATATTTTTATAATCCAAATAAATAAAAACAGCAAGGTAGAAAATAGTAAACGGGCACAAAAACGGTATTGCAATGCTTGAAAAAAAGGCCTAGGGTTCGTACTTTCGCTAGTGCAATTTCTCTACAGTGCTAACATAGTTGGATCATATGACCACCCCTCAAAGTGCGATAAAGAATCACTCCCGAGTTCCTATTAGCGGAGAACAAAAGATAGAAATTGTTTGTAGGGTACGAAAGCACCTCAAAGCTATTCTTTCCGTTCGATCTATCCTAAAGTTCGTACTAAAATAACGCAAGCTATTCTTTCCGATCGATCTACTCAAGAGTTCGTACTAGAATAACACCAAAGAAAATTCATATTTATACTACTCAACCCACACAAAGAACTACAAGGGGTCCCCAAAGTTTCTATTGGAGAAAAGATAATAAAAACGTGCATCACCCCTATGCATACATTACCCCAATATCACCGCGGGAATCCACAAGTTGAGTGCCATAACGTATATCAAGTGAACCAATAAGATACCCCAATGTCACCTCAAGTATTCATACCGCAAGACATACATCATGTGTTCCCAAATCTGAGCATTCAATTCGACATAACAAAACTTCAAAGGGTAAAGATTCAATTCATCACAATAAGAGTATAGAGGGGAGAAACATCATATGATCCATCTATATTAACAAAGCCCATGATATAGATCACGAGAGAGAGAGAGAGAGAGAGATTAAACACATAGCTACTGGTACAAACCCTCAGGCCCAAGGGTGGACTACTCTCTCATTATCATGGTGGCCGCCGGGATGATGAAGATGGCCACCAGAGATGATTCCACCTTTGGAAGGGTGCCACAACGGGGTCTAGATTGGTTTTCGGTGGCTACAGAACCCTGCGGCGGCGGAACTTCTAATCTAGGGCTACCCCAAGGGTTTCGGAATATTTGGGACTTTATAGTGCAAAGAGGGGGTGCGGGAGGCCACCGAGGTGGGCATAACCCACCTAGGCGCGCCAGGGGGCCCAGGCGCGCCCTGGTGGGTTGTGCCCCCTCGGGGCACCCCCCAGGTGCAGCTCTAGCCCATTGGGTTCCTTCTGGTCCAAAAAAATCTCCAAAAAGTTTCGTGGTGTTTGGACTCCGTTTGATATTGATTTCCTGCAATGTAAAAAAAAGCAAAAAACAGCAACTGGCACTGGGCACTGGGTCAATAGGTTAGTCCCAAAAAATGATATAAAGTTGCTATAAAATGATTGTAAAACATCCAAGAATGATAAAATAACAGCATGAATACTTCATAAATTATAGATACGTTGGAGACGTATCAGCATCCCCAAGCTTAATTCCTACTCGTCCTCGAGTAGGTAAATGGTAAAAGAAATAATTTATGAAGTGTGAATGCTAGCAAAGTGCATAAGTTTGATCAATGATAATTTCAATCACTTTTCCTAGCATCATAATAGCAATTCTTTCTTATAAAACTTCTCATGTTAAAGTAGCAACTAATTCACATGTTAAGTTTCAAACCATGAATTCTCTTGAAACTCAACAACCTATGTTCTCAGTCACCAAGCAATTGCAATTCAACTTATTCAATAGAGTTTAAGTAAGAGCTCCACACACTCAACCATCATATAGTCTTTTATGATTGCTAACACTCACCGCGTACACATGAGAAAAATGTTTCAACCGGACACATAGAAAGATAGGAGCTTATTGTTTTTCATCACAACGTATTCACCTCAAAGGTGATGTCAACAATAATAACTCATGCTACCCATATTCAACTGGACATATGTGCCTAGATCTTTCCTCACCACATGATGCTTGCCAAAGAAGAAAAATAAAAAGGAATAGAGAGAAAACTTTGACTCCTTGCATAAAAGTAAATATTGAAAAGTAAAAGATAGGCCCTTCGCAGAGGGAAGCAGAGGTTGCCATGCGCTTATTTGTTTGTATGATCAACCCCTTAGTGCAAAAGAACGTCACATCATATTGTCCCTAATGATAGAAACCTTTATTATGCAGTCCGTCGCTTTTATTACTTTGCCATCACAAGTTCATACAACGCTCAATTTTCTCTTACACTAAATGATCTAACACTTTTAGAAGCAATTTTTATTGCCTTATTGCACCGATGACAACTTACTTGAAGCATCTTGCTCAATCCTTAGGTAGGTATGGTGGACTCTTGAAAATAAGATTTGGGTTTAAGGGTTTTTGGATGCACAAGTAGTATCTCTACTTGGTGTGGAATATTTGGCTAGCAAAGATGGGGGGCAAGTACCACATGTTGAAGGATCTATGACAATATAACTTCTATGTGAATATGAACAAACATAAATCATTACATTGTCTTCCTTGTCCAGTGTCAACAATTTTGGCATATAATATTTTGATGGGGGCTCACAATCACAAAAGATTTCCAGGATAGTGTATCTGCATGTGAAAGTTCTCTCCCTTATACTAATTATTCGTGAATTGCTTGTATGACCAATACTGTGATTGTCAAGCCTCAACAGATTTCACTTTCTAAAACCAATGTGAAGCTACCACTAGGCATGATATGGTTTCAACTTCATCATGTTCAATTTATTCAACAATTTACTCATAGGATATAAGTGAAGCACAAGAGTAAATGACAAAACTACTCCAAAACATATAAGTGAAGATTAATGAGTAGTCAAACAATTAAGTAGCTATGTGAGGACTCTCTCTCCCTCAATAAATATTTTCATATCTTAAGTACTTTATTCAAACAGCAAGCAAAAGTAAAAATAACACTCCAATAATAGCACGCATCATGTGAACGAATAAAAAATTAGGCTCAACATAGGCTAACCGATAATTGTTGATGAAGAGAGGTGGGATGGGATGTGTAGCATCCCCAAGATTAGATGCTTGAGAGTTCTTGAAATATTTACTTGGGGTGCCTTGGTCATCCCCAATCTTGAGCTTTTGTATCTCGTTCAATCCTCTCATACCATAGTTTCACCTATTCTCAAAAACTTCATCCACACAAAACTCAAAAAGAACTCGTGAGATAGGTTAGTACACATAATAATAAATCAAATCTTTATGTACTGCCAAGACAAGTTTCATAATAATTTTCAAACATTATATAATGTATACTATCATTTCCAAACCTTATATCTACCAATATAGGCTATGTAAACTATAGGATATGTAGATAACGAAACGATGATAGCAATCTGTCTAAACAGAATAGTATGTAGACATTTATGAAAACAGTGTACTTGTGTAAATCATAAAATTATGAAAATTTAGTAAATGCTATAAAATTTATATTACCATGCTGTGCAAAAAATTCAGAAACTTTTCACATTCCAGTAAAATATGAAAATTCAAATGCTACAGCTGAAGTTTCTGTTTTCACATAGCACACATCAAAACATGCAATGCAAGCATCCTAAAGGCAATTCTTAGAACTTTTTATTGAAAAACAAGATTATAAATAACACCTAAAATAAAGTAAAAAAATAAAATGACGCTCCAAGCAAAACTCATATTATGTGATGGATAAAAATATAGCTCCAAGTAAGATATACCGATAGTGTTGAAGACGAAAGAGGGGATGCCTTCCGGGGCATCCCTAAGCTTAGACGTTTGACTCTTCCTTGGATATTACCTTGGGGTGACTTGGGAATCACCAACCTTAGGTTCTTGTCACTCCTTGTTCTCCTCGTGTCGTTATCTCACCCAAAACTTGAAAACTTCAATCACACAAAACTTAACGGAACTTTGTGAGAAAGGTTAGTGTAGTAAAGATAAATCATTCACTTAGGTACTGTCAAGACAAGCTTCATAATTATTACCACATGATACCTACTGTATTCCATCATTCCCACAACTTATATTACTCAATATAAGCTATAGGAACACTTGAAACAAGCAAACTATGCATGCAAAACAGAATCTGTCAAAAACAGAACAGTCTGTAAAGACCTGAATGATCACCAAACTTACCTGACTCTAAAAATTCTGAAAACTTAGGAAATCTCAAGGAATTTTCATATAAAGTTTTTTAAAAAAATTCAGAATTTTTGGACTCTCCAGTAAAATCAGATAATTCATATACTGGACGCAAAACTTTTTGTTTTTGCACAGAATCAAACAAGTAAGTATCCACACTATCCCAAAGGATTTACTTGGCACTTTATTGAAATAAAAGACACAAAACATGATTACTACAGTAGCTTAATCATGTGAACACACAAAAACAGAAATTAAAAGTGTTGGGTTGTCTCCTAACAAGCGCTTTCCTTTAATGCCTTTTAGCTAGGCATGATGATTTCAATGATGCTCGCATAAAAGAAAGAATTGAAACATGAAGAGAGCATCATGAAACACATGTCAAGCACATTTAAGTTCAACCCACTTCCTATGCATAGGGATTTTGTGAGCAAGCAATCCATTAAAACAATAACCAACTAGCATAGGAAGGCAAAACAAGTACAACTTCAAAAAAATCAACACATAGAGAAGAAACTTGATATTATTGAGATATGTAAGAGCATAAGTTCCTCTCTCATAATAATTTTCAGAGGCATCATGAATGGATTCAACAAGATAACTATCACATACAGCACTCTTTTCATGACGCACAAGCATAGAAAATTTATTACTCTTTATGGCATACATGTCATCGTAATAATCATCATAGATAGCAACTTTATTGTCATAGTCAATTGAAACCTCTTCCAAAATAGTGGATGTATCACTAAATAAAGTCATGACCTCTCCAAATCCACTTGATCAATATTGTAATAAGATTCAACATCCTCCAAAATAGTTGGATCACTACTACCTAGAGTTGACACTCTTCCAAACCCACTTTCATCAATGTAATCATCATAAATAGGAGGCATGCTATCATCATAATAAATTTTCTTATCGAAAGTAGAAGGAATCAAAGGATCATATTCATTAAGAAAATCATCCCCAAGCTTAGGACAAGCATTATTTCTAGCAAATAAATCTTCAAACATATCATACTCATTAAACATAGCATCGCCAAGCTTGTGGTTTTGCATATCATCACAATCATTCTTATCAATAGCATGAATGGCACCAATAGTATAGCAAACATTATTATCATATTCTTCCAAGCAAGTGCTAAAAAGTTTCTCAAGATCATAAGGAACATCATTGCCTTCCCAATCATAATCATTACAACAAGTAGTAGGTATCATAAAATCATACTCAATATCATCATCCTCCATCAACATATTTGATTCACTTTCATGAGGCACTGATAGGAGAAACATTATTTGGGAGAGATACATATTTACCTCTATTCTTTCTTCTTTTCTTATTCACCACATCATGTGTGGGTTTAATTAATTTTTTCAAGCTTCTTGTTGAAGAGATTGATTGGATAGGAAGCTCCTCGTTACCTGATTCATCATAATAAACACTAGGAGGGTATTGGGAAATATTTTCCCTTTCATTAGTACTCTCTTCATATTATATTTGTTTTCTTGTCTTTAGATAGTTGGCAATATAAGGATTCTCAATGCAATTTACCGCACAAAACATATAAATTTCCTCTAGATCAAAATTAAGAAATCTCTCAGGATTTGGAAAACCCTTAGTTATACGTTTCATCTCTTCATACCCCAAAAGAAGACTAAGCTCTTTATGATGCTCAAGGGTAATCAAGTTGTCACAATTTTTGGACATGATTTGATCATGAAATAATTTGCATTGGAGATTTAAATGACCACATTCATTGCAAAGTTCACAAGGATGGCGAAAGAAATTACATCTTTCAGCACAATCATCTTGCCTCTCTTGCAACTTTTTCCTTTCTAAATATTTATGCTTCTTACAAAATCTATATTCCCTTTTTGGTGTGCATTTGCACTCCCAATTCACTCCGCAAAAATTGACATGCATATAAGAAACACTTTTGTCATGACTTGTGCAATCATAATTAACATTTTGGATGATCAAAGAATTCATACTAACAACATTGCAATCATGCTCATCATTAAAATATTTTGTGCCAAACATTTTATTGACTTCTTCTTCAAACAATTGAGCACAATTTTCCGATCCATCATTTTCAAGAAAGATATTATAAAGATGATCAATAATATGATGCAACCTCAATTCCATTTTTTGTAGTTTTCTTTAATAAACCAAACTAGTGATAAAACAAGAAACTAAAAGATTTGATTGCAAGATCTAAAGATATACCTTCATGCACTCACCTCCCCGGCAATGGCACTAGAAAAGAGCTTGATGTCTACTGCGCAACTTTATTCTTGTAGACACGTGTTGAGCTTCCAAGCGCAGACTTTTGTAAGACAGTAGCAATTTTCCCTCAAGTGGATGACCTAAGGTTTATCAATCCATGAGAGGTGTAGGATGAAGATGGTCTCTCTCAAATGACCTTGCAACCAAATACAAGAAATCTCTTGTGTCCCCAACACACCCATTACAATGGCAAATTGTATAGGTGCACTAGTTCGGTGAAGAGATGTGATAAAAGTGTAATATGGATGGAAGAAATATATTTTTATAATATGAATAAATAAAAACAGCAAGGTAGCAAATATTAAACGGGCACAAAAACGGTATTGCAATGCTTGGAAACAAGGCCTAGGGTCCGTACTTTCGCTAGTGCAATTTCTCAACAGTGCTAACATAGTTGGATCATATAACCACCCCTCAAAGTGCGATAAAGAATCACTCCCGAGTTCCTATTAACGGAGAACAAAAGATAGAAATTGTTTGTAGGGTATGAAACCACCTCAAAGCTATTCTTTCCGTTCGATCCATCCTAGAATTCGTACTAGAATAATGCAAGCTATTCTTTCCGATCAATCTACTCAATAGTTCATACTAGAATAACACCAAAGAAAATTCATATTCATAATATTCGATCCACACAAAGAACTACAAGGGGTCCCCAAAGTTTCTATCGGAGAAAAGATAATAAAAACGTGCATCAACCCCTATGCATATATTACCCCAATATCACCGCGGGAATCCGCAAGTTGAGTGCCATAACGTATATCAAGTGAACCAATAAGGTACCCCAATGTCACCTCAAGTATTCATACCGCAAGACATACATCATGTGTTCCCAAATCTGAACATTCAATCCGACATAACAGAACTTCAAAGGGTAAAGATTCAATTCATCACAATAAGAGTATAGAGGGGAGAAACATCATATGATCCATCTATATTAACAAAGCCCATGATTTAGATCACGAGAGAGAGAGATTAAACACATAGCTACTGGTACAAACCCTCAGCCCCGAGGGTGGACTACTCCCTCCTCATCATGGCGGCCGCCGGGATGATGAAGATGGCCACCGGAGATGATTCCCCCCTCCGGCAGGGTGCCGGAACGGGCTCTAGATTGGTTTTCAGTGGCTACAGAGCCTTGCGGCGGTGGAACTTCTGATCTAGGGCTACCCCCAATGGTTTCGGAATATTAGGGAATTTATAGTGCAAATAGGGGGTGCGGGAGGCCATCGAGGTGGGAACAACCCACCTAGGCACGCCAGGGGACCCAGGCTCGCCCTGGTGGGTTGTGCCCCCCTCGGGGCACCCCCAGGTGCAGCTCTGGCCCATTGGGTTCCTTCTGGTCCAAAAGAAATCTCCAAAAAAATCGTGGTGTTTGGACTCCGTTTGATATTTATTTCCTGTGATGTAAGAAACAAGCAAAAAACAGCAACTGGCACTGGGCACTAGGTCAATAGGTTAGTCCCAAAATATGATCTAAAGTTGCTATAAAATGATTGTAAAACATCCAAGAATGAT
This sequence comes from Hordeum marinum, assembly GCA_022496015.1. Lineage (NCBI taxonomy): Eukaryota > Viridiplantae > Streptophyta > Magnoliopsida > Poales > Poaceae > Hordeum > Hordeum marinum. The sequence continues at coordinate 121,144,447 of CM039673.1, read as the reverse complement.
AAAATAACAACATGAATACTTCATAAATTATAGATACGTTGGAGACGTATCAATAGGTGCTTAGCTTGTTGTTAAGCTCACTTTATTTAATGATTTAGCACCTAAACCCTTTCATGCATTGGCCAACTTCTCTTATTTAAGTGGTTTGCCTAGGTTTACGTGCTTGGCATTGGTTCTTCTTGGGGTCATCAAAGTGCTCTTTATCCTCCTTAATTGTTGTACCATGTCATGTTTTTGCTTATGTGGCATGCTTAGCACCTGTCCATGGTGGAGCACTGGGAAGGGCCTAACCCATAGTCAACGAGTACCTCCCTAAAATCCTCCATCAATTTAATCAATCTAAGGATACCACCCTCCTTGTCATGAGAATACAAGATCTTTTGAAATTACCAGCCAAAAGCCAAGGGATATCAGCTATTCAGCTTGATGGTGTAGATATTTGAGATTACTCCATGAGAGGTGGAATCAACTCTCCATAGAAACAAGTTAATTATCTCCAAGTATTTGTATCCTTGTTTTCTACCTGCACATCAGTAAAACCAAGTTGAGCAAAGTGCGCAAAAATATTGACTTAATTCTTCCATATTAACAGCAAACCTCCATTCAACCCATTACTTTCCAATCATTCAAACAAATCAAGACCCAAATGCTTTGTGAGCTTTCTTGTCTTAACTTTGTTCAGGTGCGACTTAGACACAAAGATCGCATCTGGCCATAAATTGCAAAAGACCATCACATTTGAAGTTCTCATCTGGAATTGCGACCACATTTCGCGAGCATCCCAAAAACCTACCTCTTTTTTTGCTAATTTTCTCAATAAACATCGATGACTGATCTGGGCCAAATTAATCTTATCCCTAACATATCAGGCCCGTTGGTCAGGTCAACGTGGCACTATATGGTCAACATAAACAACAGTGATTGTTAACTTGAAGGAGGGACCACCTGTCAGGGTATCATACACCCCTCGTCCACCTTCTCTCCTCCCGTGCCGCACCATTCCTGCCCACCGCATCCATCTCCATGGGTTGTTGCGGCCGTTGCCTGCTGCTGCCGCATACATTGCCGTTGCTTCTCGCCGAGCTCCAACATGGGCCTGAGGCCACCAACCACTTGTGTTGCTCCGTGGGCTACCGAGATGGCATTGTCGCCCCTTTGAGCAGTGCGACCGGGCCACTTCGTGTCACGGCTGCCACCCGATTCCCAGCTCTGTGTAGCCGCCCGTGCCGTGCTTGTTGTGGTCCATCGACGCCACTCCAGCCGCTATCATCGGGATCCAGGGCGACGAGGGGTATACGAACGCTGCCGCATCCAGCCACTGGATCGACCCAAACACCATGTCTAAGTTGACTGTCAACAAACAGTGTTGACCATTTTATGCCATGTCAGCGGTTACGCGTGGGACCCAATTGTTAGAAAATGGATTAATTTATCCCAATGAGTCATTTGCGTTTAATGAGAAAATTAGAAATAAAAGTGTTAGATTTCTTGGGCACCCATGAAATGTGGTGGCAATTCCATATAAAAACTTTAAATATGGTAGTTTTTTGCAATTCACTCCATCTGGAAACAAATTTTTTCGATAGTAAGGGAATTACGTACCTTAGAGCATCTATGACCATACCCATCATACCCCCCTAAACGCCTGGGCAGGCCGCCCGGTCATTGACCGGTCATGTAATTTCGACCCAGTCGGGCCTCTCAAACCAGCCTCAAATGCCCGGGCTGACCGGCACCCCTCATATTCAGCCCAAATATGGCGCAGATATGGAGGCGCCTAGGCATGCCCCTCACGTCGGCCTGACAAAGGGCACCACGAGGACTTGGCAGGAAACCCGACGGTCCGACGGAAGCGTCGACCATCACCATGTTGTGAACGTCGCGTGACGCCGCTCCGGTTCGTCGTCCGAGGCCAAATCCAGCTATTTAAGCCGGTCGACATCCTCCAGCCCTAGCACATCCACCTCGTCCCTCTCTTCGTCGCCACCCAAGCCCGCCCGCCTCCTCTCCACCGCTCTCCCACGCTCTCTGGCATCAATATGGCCTGACGTAGGATCACCACCTACATGATGCTCACGTCGGAGCGCTGGATGCAAATTGAGGCGGAGATCCAAGCTAGGCGTGTCGCCCGCATTGCTGCGGGTCTGCCTCCGGACTCGCTGGTGTCGGCGGAGGAGGAGTGGCAACTAGAGCTAGCGGAGGAGGAGCTGACAGAGCCTGCTCGAGGCTTGAACATGGCTGAGGCAGTTGCGGGATTCGTCATCGGCCAAACCGAGGAGATGGCGGAGCAATAGGCCATCCTGGAGTCCATCCAAGATGAGGCCGAGGTGTCGGCCAACTGGGAGCACATCCAGTAGAGGCACACGGATGCCGATGCGCTCTTTGACAAGCTCGACGTGGAGATAGCGGTGGAGGAGGCCGGAGCGGAGCAGTCGGAGGAGTCAGAGGGGGCGAAGCTGCACCTGTCGCCCATGTATCCATCGGAGAGCACGGAGATCGTCGAAATTTCCAACGAGGAGTAGTAGTTAGCTTTTGTAGTAAGTAGATTTTTTTCATTTGCATCCTTTTGTATGGATCTGAGAATCTAATATGAGATGTCCAGATGCACTTGTATCTATTAAGACGTGTCCGGTCACTCCTGACGAATGCGCCCCTAAACGCGTCCGCGGGCTTTTAAGGTGTCATATTTGCAACCTCCGGCTCTTGGCATTATAGAAGAGACTAGAGAGAACATCTGGCCACACCTGCTTCTGGATTTCTAGGAGCAATCTTTCGCCGCAACCCTGCCAATGCCACGAAAATCCCACACTAATAATTTCATTGCTTACGATCAGCCCCCTCGGAGGCCGCCGATCCGGTCTACATCCTTAAGACTACACACAATAGGAAGTAACATAGAGAATTAACGTGCATATGTTACTAGTCTAAGTTACTACCTCCATAATGGATAGTAACATAGAAGTTTTCATTTATTAGGTTATAGACTCATCTTCGCTTGGTATGTGTTATGTTACTCATAGTATGAGTAACTAGCAATGTTACTCAATTTTTCTCTCTCCTCATTAATTAGATGTCACACCATGTTTTTTGCTTAGGTGGCATCTATGTTACTACCTATGTTACTCCCATTATGGATAGTCTAAGAGCATCTCCAACCGAGGCCCCCCAAGGTGCATTTTTTACCGTCGACACCGAAAAATCCTCCCAGTCCCCCCCCCCCAGGACACTAAATTTCGTCGGTTGGCCCATTTTTCGATCGGCGATCCTAGTCCGAACCCAACTCGCTTGGGGCACTTGGGGGCTCCGACAGAAGGAAAAGCGGTGCATGGGACACCACTGCAGGACGCCTTTCCCTGCTAGATTCACCCTCGCGCACCACAGGATGCCTCGCCGCCATGCCGATCACGAAGCCACCCACCTGCCCACAGCCGCTGCCCCGCCGCTAGAAAAGTCCATTTTCCCGCCGGTTTGGTGGCAGCCTCCATTCTGCTCCTGGGCAAGCTTTCTAGGGCTCTGACGGCCATGCAGACGGGCATACCGGAGGCTTCCCATCCACCACGCCCGCCAGGTGTTCGGTGATTTACATGTTTGGCAATGGACTCATACAATGAGGATGTGTTCGCAGATCTGATGGAGGAGGAAGCCGAGGCCAACACTGCCAACCTAGAGCACCTCATGATCCTCGCCACGCTGGTCGGCCTGTTCGCGAACAATGACAAGTCGCGGCGAGGTGGATCGGCGTCAGGCCGCCGCAAGAGCAACAGAGGCATCGAATGGAGGGCTATTGCATGCTCTACACCGGCGCTCCTCTAAACAATGAGAAAGTATTTCGGTGTCGTTATCGAATGGGCCAGAAGCTCTTCCTCGGGATTATGAATGCCATCCGAGAATTCGACAGCTATTTCATTTGCAAGAAGGATTGCACCGGCATAGTTGGATTCTCCTCACTCCAAAAGTGCACCACATCTATGAGGATGCTTGCATACGAAGCTCCCGGTGATATACAGGAAGACCATTGTGTGCTTGTACAAGTTCTATAGGGCAGTGGTGGCATTGTTTGGACCATAATACTTGCGATCACCCAAAACTGAAGACAGTGCTCGAATCGTAGCCCAGAATGCAGAAGAGGTATTCATGGAATGCTTGGAAGCATCGACTGCATGCATTGGGCATGGGAAAAATGTCCATTTGCTTGGCAAGGGATGTACAAATGCGCTAAAGGAGCTTGCAGTGTGGTACTTGAGGCAGTGACCACATAGGGCCTATGGATTTGGCACTCCTTCTTTGGTATGCCAGGAACTCACAATGACATCAACGTACTGTAGTGCTCGAATGTCTTTGCGAAGCTTGTTGAAGGTCGTGCTCCTCCAGTGAGCTTCGAGGTCAATGGGCACCACTACAACAAGGGATACTATCTAGCAGATGGTATCTATCCGAGATGGTCCGCATTTGTGAAGACTATCTCAAACCCTGTCGCAGGAGGCAACAAGTCACACTTTGCTAAGTGTTAGGAGGCTTGTAGGAAGGATGTCGAGCGAGCATTTGGTGTGCTCCAATCTCGATTTGTTGTTGTCCGGTACCACGCTCTGACCTGGTCGAAATCTCCTATGTGGGAGGTGATGAATTGTTGTGTCTTTTTGCACAACATGATCATTCAAAGCGACCAGGAAGAGCCAGAGTTTGACACTAAACCATATTTCAGGTAGCATCCTCTTGTAGTTGTTGACCACCAGGTACCGGCAACATGGGTTGTCTTCCTCAATATGAGCTAGGAGATCTAAGACCCACAGGTGCATCGAGAACGGCATGACGATCTGGTGATGCACCTATGGAGGCTCAAGGGAAACGTCTGGTTCGATTTGTTTTAATTTGTGTTAGAATTATGAGGTTTCTTCGTTGAACCATTTGATTTGGATTGATTTCTGTGATGAACTTTGTCATGAAAAATAGTTTTTGTTAAATTTTTACCGAAGTGCGTCGAATTTATGTCGAATTTGGACCGAATTTGGGCCAAAATCGCCGGCTCGGGATGACCTGGGGGCAGCTGGAAACCCAAGTCACCTAAGCCGATTTTAATGCCGGTTCACCACAAATAGCGCTTTTTCAAGCCCTTGGAGGGGCGAAGGGTTGGAGATGCTCTAAGAGCAAATACAATAGAGCTGAGTCAGCGGGCTATAAGAGGGTAGCCCTCGACGTACTCATTAACTTTGTACTATATGGGGATGTAGTTTCTATATATATTTTTTATCGCATATAGTATATATTTAGTTAGTTAAATCGATGACCTAGAACTACGCACGTGTTCTATACACCTGGACCGAGGTAGTATCCACATGCATCGGAGCACGATGCACAAGTCCCTGAACGCCACAGCGAAGCACACCACGGGTCATCCGTGATGTTCCCGTTAAAGAGGGTAGTACGAGTCTCAAACGTCACACTCATTTTTTTCGAGATTGACGGGGGGGGCAAAAACCCCACCGCTTGTTATATTCCAACTCGAAGGTGACTTAGCGGTCAGTACAAGTACATGAAGCGCACACGAGGCACAAAAGAAAATTACAAAGGAAGGCACCCAAGAGGATAGCCCAACACTAGAAGAAAGAAACAAACAAATGGGAGAGGAGGTTGGTTACAGAGACCAAACTGAAACCCTCGGAAGCGGACACCACCAGAGCAAGACCTGCAGAGCAACTCGTTCCACCATCGACAAAGAACCACAACCAGGCCTAGGAAAAAAACTGACAGGCACCAGAACAACAGCTCGCAGAGGAACATCACTGGCATGAACGAAGGGCGTCGGATAGCCGAGTTCATGCGGCGACACCGGTGTGCCGCCGGAGAAGCTGAAGGACAACACGCCACTGAGACCGAAAGGCACGCCACCAGTGTACCGTCGCCGAGGTCGAAGGGCACCATGCCGCCGAGGCCACCCCAGGACGTCCACGCAAACACCATCCGGGCCATGATGAAGCATAGCCCTATCGGAAAGGTGACACCAAAGTAGAAGCATACCAAGAAACGTCAATAGAGAGAACCAAGGGCATCGAATAGCCGAGTTCGAGCAGAGGCACCGGTGTGCCGCCAGCGAAGCCGAAAAGCAACGCGCCACGGAGACCGAAGAGTGCGGTACCCGGTGTACTACCACCGAGGTCGAAGGGCAGCGTGCCACCGAGGACACCCCACGACGTCTAGTCAAGCTCCACCCTAGTTGGCAAGACGAAGGCCAACCAAGGGTCAAAGCTAAGGTGAAGGTGGAGCAGCAGAGACGAGTCCACCCAAAGCAGAAATAATCCAAGACAATGCCTCCAAGAAGGAAACGGCGTAAAGACGTCGACACCATCCGACTCGTGGAACCTCGGGTCCAAGATTTCTCTCGAGATCTAAGAGCATGGGGGAGTGGAGGCAATACCAAAAACCGACGCCTTCAAGAAGGGAAATGCCGCCCGTAGGCATCACCATCGATGAAGCTTTCACCTGGCAGCGCCTCCAACACCTCGCACTGGGAGCAATTCAGCCGCCTCTGCATTCCTTGCCTAGCACACCATTCCGACAGAGTCTCTCCTGGCTGTGGCTCGCCGTGCGGGATTCCTAGGGCAGAGAATACCTTTGCCCAAACCTCCCTCGGTAGAGGACACTCGATGAGTGGATGGCCAATCGTCTCGTCGTGCTAGCGCAAAAAGGGCACGTATCTTGGTGTGGTAACCGTCTGCGCGCCAGTCTATCCGAAGTCCAACAATGATTCATGATCGCGAGCCATGTGAAGAATCTGCACCTCAATGGGGTCCGCGTATTCCATGTGAATTCCGCGGTTGGCGAGACCTCACGTCCTATGAATTTGGCTGCATAGGCTGACTTCACTGAAAACTTGTCGTTGCTCTCCCAGGACCAGAGGAAGCGGTCTTCTCTCTCATCCAGTTGCACCGGAGCAATCCGTGCCCAAACCTCAAGGTACTCCGCAAGCGTCTCCTCGTCTAGCGTTGTCCCAATGTCTTCCGCCCATCTCTCCTCACTGATTGCCTCATAGACCGTTCTCGTTCTCCTCGTTCTGGTTGCAATCCGCTCATAGATCCTCGATGCCAGCCCCTACATCCGATAGCCACTAAGCCATCGATCCTCCCAAAATAGTGTGGTCCTCCCATCATCAACCACGGCTCTTGTCGCCACACAGAAGAGCTGTCGGGACTCCCGTGGGACAGAGATCCCAAACTCCGACCAAGGCTTCTCACGATCAGCCCTGCTCAACCACAGCCACTTGGCCCGGAGGGCCACACTCATCCACCGCAAGTCCAAAACGCCTAGGCCTCCGTCCCACCTAGGAGAACACACCCTCTCCCAGGCCATCGCACACGCGCCTCCTCTAGCATCCACCTTGCCAGCCCAAAAGAATCCACGGCAAATCTTGTTCAGGGCAGCCAGGGTCTTTGGGGGAAGGTCAAGCGTCAGCATTGAGTGTATCGGGATTGCCGAGAGGACGGACTATACCAGTATTAGGTGGCTGCTTTTGGGTATGGTCGCCGCTTTCCAATGCGGTAGGCGTGCTGCAAGCTGCTCCACGAGGCTTTGACATTGTGTTGTCATGAGCTTCCTTATGGAAAGGGGAAGGCCGAGATACTTGCATGGGAACATGGCGCTCGGACATCCCAGCGCGGCGCACACCAGGCCTAGGTCATCCTGGGAGCACCGAATGGGCAGGGCCACGCACTTAGTCATGTTGACACGGAGGCCGGAAGCCTCACCAAAGACGCGAAGGATGTCATCGCAAGCAACCAGATCCCTCGTAGTGGGCTTGATGAAGATTGTGACGTTGTCCGCGAACATTGATAGGCGTTGCTTGAGGCCGGTGCGTGCTAGGGGCGTTAGAATGCCATATTTCGTTGCCTTTCAAAACAGCATGTGGAGGGGTTCCATGCACAGGATGAACAGCATGGGGGATATCGGGCTCCCTTGTCTCAGTCCACAATAGTTTAAGATGGCCTCTCCCGGGCTTCCATTGACCGCGATCCTAGTTGAAGATGTTGACAGAATCCCGCACATCCATGACATCCACTTTGCGCCAAACCCCAGTTGCTTTAGTACCTCAAGTAGAAACGGCCATTGAATGGTGTCAAATGCCTTTGATATGTCCAGCTTCAATAGTACCGTGGGATCACGCAGCGCATGAAGGTGGCGCACCGTGCACTGCACGAGCATGAAGTTGTCATGTAGAGATCTCCTGCTCACAAACGCGCTCTAATGATTACCCACAAGATGTGGCAGCTCCGCATCCAACCTTATTGCCAATACCTTCTCAAAGATCTTGATCGCGCCATGAATGAGGTTGACAGGCCTGTAGTCCTTGAGCTCCATGGCCCCAACCTTCTTGGGCAGCAGGGAGACAATCGCTTTGTTCACCGCGACCATTCCACGCATATCTCTGCGGAAGAAGTGCTCCATTGCCCGCATAAGGTCGCCCTTGATGATGTGCCAGCATGAAGAGTAGAAACGCCCCGTGAATCCATCCGGCCTCGGCGCCTTGTTGGGCGGCATGCCTTTCACAACCTTCTTGACCTCCTCGCTTGAGAAAGGTGCCTCCAGGTGCGAGAGATCTCGCGCGGACAGGCCTAGGGCCCCCAAGTTCAGCCCAAAAGCCACCCTGGGGCCGTCCCAAGCAACACGGTGTAATAGCTATCCACCGCGGTAGATATGTCCTCCTGGCCGGTAAGCACCTTCCCATCAGAATGTAGGGATAGGATGGCATTCTTGCGCTGCCGATGACACGCCTGGCGGTGGAAATAGGCAGTGTTCGCCTCACCCTCCTTCAGCTGCAGCATCCTCGAGCTCTGGTGAGCAATCATGTGTTGAAGGTATGCAACTCCCAGGAGCTTCTGCTTCAAGACCTTACGTAGTCCGCGCTCCCCAACCGAAAGCTCCCTACTGTTCATGGCTTGGTCTAGCCTCGCAATGACCTTGAGAGCGATCAGAGTTTGCAACTACACGTTGCTGATCCACCGGTCACTCCCACCTCTGTAATGCCTTGGCGGTGGCCCGCAGCTTATTATCCAGGGCGATGAACACATTTCCTGCTACAGGCACCGAGTGCCAGGCCTCCTCCATGGTCTGGAAGAACCCCTCAGCCTTTGGCCAAAAAGCCTCAAAACGGAAACGCTTGCCCACCGCAAAGTATGCGTTCAAGTCCAACAGGAGGGGGCAATGATCCGAAACTGCCGAACCCAGGACAGTGAGGAGGCATGCTGGGTGCAGGTCCTCCTAGCAGCTGGACGCGAAGACGTGGTCGATCTTCTCTAGCGTGGGTCTCTGCCGCTCATTCGACCATGTGAATCGCCTCTGGTTCAGGTAGAGCTCCCTAAGCTCAAGCCGGTTCAGCTTTGCTCAAAACCGATCCATCATCCTATGATTCACCGCATCATTACTCTTGTCCCCAAGATTGACCAAGAGATTAAAGTCTCCGGCAATAGTCCAAGGGCCCACGTGCAAATCTCGAACGTCGAGGAGCTCCTGCATGAACTCCACCTTGTCGTCACTACTCTGTGGCCCATACACTCTGGTGAGCCACCATTCGGCCCATCAGGCGGCTTCACTAGGGCCGTGAGCGTGTTTGTTGTCCGATGGGGGTTGGACACCGCCACCACTGTGGCATCTCATGCGATCAGGATCCCCCCACGTGTGCCCATGGCCGGTAAGTAGAAGAAGTTCTCAAGTCTATTACCCAGGCAGTGTCTAACAATATCCAGGGATACAACTTCCAGTTTCGTCTCCTCGAAGCAAACAATGGACGGGCTAGCGCTTGCTATGACCTGGAAAATAGCATTCCGCCTCGCCGGGGAGTTGAGCCCCCTGACGTTCCACACCAACACCTTGAAGACTTGCGCATTCATCGAGAAGGCCCGCTAGCTGCCAACAGCACGCTTAACGTGCCGCCACCACGTCCTTCCCATCATCCTGGACGGGCAGAATGGAGGTGTCCCAGCCAAAGAGGACAAGGATCGCGGCAATCTGCACCTTCGTCAACGGCCTGGAGAACAATTCCGCATACATGAGTAAGGCCTCATCTGTAATCTCCTCGCACTCGTTGTCTAAACACAGCCTTCGGATCAGTGCCTTCTGCTGCTTGGAAGCGGCAGATCCCTTGCCCACGCCCCTGGCAAGGCGTACGCTTCTACGCGGGTTCGAAACTGGCGGCCGCTTCTTCCTTGGCCTCCTGGTGGGTGCGTGCGGCGCATGGCTCCGCGGTCGCGTAAGGACGGGGGTGAGATCGCGGCACACCTCCTCACAGAACTGGGAGACCCGTGCACACGGAGGCGAGGCATGCACCCCGAATGGCACGAGTTCGTGGCCAGATGCCAGCGACAAGGAGGGAATGAGCCCAATGACCGCGTCCACGGGTCTGGGCGCGTCCTGCAGCGTCCCTCCGGAGATGCTCACAACGCATGTGTCCCCCATCTGCATGCATGCACGCACCGGCTCCCTAGGCCTCGGTCCGCCCGACGAGCTCAGCCAATCAGGCACCACCCCATCTCCTGCCAAAGAGCAAAAGCTGCAAAAGCTGCAAAAGCTATCTTTGTCGCTGTCCTTGAATCGGTCGTCGGGCGCCAAGCGCATGGGGTCCCTTATCAGCTCTGAGCGGGCAGGCAGGGTCAGACCCCAAGAACCAATGAGGATCTGCGAGTCCGAGCCCACCCTGCATCCCAGCCCGTGTTCAGAAGCCCGGTCCACCCCCTCGGTCGCTTCCGCCGATTGGCCAACAGCACCACTTTCCTGCGGCTGGTTGATCGAGACAAAGGAGCCATCCCCTCCTGGCGTCCGATCCCTGGTTGTCGCCTGGCCCACCATCTGTCCGGAAGCACAAGACGACGTTGTGGGTGTCTGCGCCTCCCGACCACTTTGCAGGGCAGGTTCCTCGGCATTGGCCACGCGTCGTGGCCTCGTTTGACTACAGGCGATTTGTGCAGTCGCCGCCAGCCCTGCTGTTTCACATGGCCCCACCTGGTCCAGTTCCTCGACCGTACGGTCCGATGCCGCCGTTTGAATTCCTTGCTGCATGGCCGGCGGCGCCGAGCCGGCCAACGAACGCGCCGGGGACGCCGTCCAAGCCCGGACTCCAGAGCAGCAGCAGCACCCAATCGCCTCCTGCCCCTGGTCCGCGAGCGGCCTCGCCTCCCACGGCGGTCCACCTCCCCCTCCGAGTCCGTGCCCTCGGACGGCGGCGGCGGCGACGGCGAGCCCCGTGGCGCGAGGCTTGGGGTAACCGGCGGCGTTTCCTAGAAGATCTCGACAGGGTACCAAAGGGCATCCGTCGCGTCATCCTCCACCCGAACAGACCTCCGGTCCGGCTCCGCCACCACAAGAATGCACCGGTGAGGGATCCTGGCGGGGTCGTCTGTTTGCAACCACACTCGGAACAGCGACATGTCATGTCGGCGTGTTGTGGCATCCGCCACCTTGACCACGGTGCCCAGTCCCCAGAGCACCGCCTCCGCCGTTCGCCGCGTCCAAGTGTTCACCGGCACACCCCGCAGCGCCAGGGGTACCAGGAACGGCATGGAGATGCCAGTAGCCTGCGCCTGGCGAATCCACGGCCTGAGGGAGAGCGAGAACTGCTCCGCCGTAACCCGACCTCCAGTCACCAACTTGTTGCGCGTGGCCATGTATTTGCACAGCACCAAGAAGTCCTCCGGATAGAACGCTCGGATCGAGATGTCCATGGGGCTGAGCCCGTACTCCGCCAGAATCGCGTTCGCCGCCTCCGCGGGGTCAACGGCCGGGCGCGAGCCATCGACAGTGGCCAGGACAGCCCGAGATAGCTCTGCCTCCAGGGCGCGGAAGTGCGCCTCATACTCCAGGAAGCAGCAGTCCGCCGTGTCCGCCGGGTCCGGCATCGCGTAGAACTCCGGCCGGCGCGGCTCCACCGGCACCGAGAACTGCGGCCCCGCCGCGCTCTCCACAGACCCCGCGCTAGCCACCTGGCTCCACGTCGGCCCCAGACGCACCGCACCAGCCAGCGGGGGCCCAGGCGGCGGAGGAGGCAGCGACCCCGGGCCCAGCCGCGGCGCAACGCGCATGGTTCCCGGCGGCGGCGGGCCTGGAGGCGGCGGTGGTGGCGTTGGGAGAGCGTCAGGCAAGGCCGCGCCTTGGCCGAGCGCTGGCGGAGGCCTCAGAGGTTGCGACACCGGAGACGAGCTGCGTGGACGCGTACATCCCCGCGAGATGTGGTTGGCGCCCCCACAACGGACGCAGCGCGTGGGGTTGGTGCACTCCGCCGAGATGTGGCCGTCGTCGCTGCCGCAGTTGTAACAGCAACCATGCAGCGCCGCAGGGAGTCGCGAGTCTGGGCGCGGCCGGGAGGCAGGGAGGTTGCGCTTCCTCCCAGGGGGCCAGGGCCGCCGGAGGGGCGAGCGCGGCCTGGGCTCCCTGCGGCGGCGGTCCTGCTTGATCTGCCAACCCGCGGCCGCCACGACAGGGGAGCGGGAGGGGCCTGTCGTCGCCGCGCTGCCCTGGACGATGGGGCCGAAGGCCGAACCGACGACGCCCGGCACAACGAGGGAGCGGAGTCGGGTCCACCGGGGAGGGAAGGTCCGATGAAGAGGAGGCCGAGAGGGAGACCCGAGACGCCATGCGCGCAGGGAAAGGGGGGGGGGGGGGGGGCGCCGCCGCCGGAGCGGAGGGCGGCGTGGATGGTGGCTTCCGGCGCAGCGCGCAGGTCAGAGCGGAGTCTAGCAGCCATGCACTTCTCATCTTTCCCTTCCTCGATCATTTTTTTTTGTTGCAGGAACCTTGATCTTTGACGTCTTCTCTGGAATGGATGAGAGTATAAATAAACTAACCAATGAGACGTTCAATACGCACTTTCCACACCTCAATCTCCGCCTATCGAATCGACTGCCCACTACCCACTACCACTACCCAAACCCGGCCACTCGAGCGAGAAACATGGAATTGCTCTCATCCGCACTAATCGACGCCATCTTCTGGGCCGTGATCCTGACGGTCGCGGTGGCCGTCTACGCCCGCTTCTTCTCGCCGGCTGAGATGACGAAGACACCGGGCGACGCGGCGACCTTAATCTCGCGTGAGGCATGCGCGTGCGCCGCCTACCCGGAGCTCGGCTCCCTACTCGGTGGTTTTCGCCATTCGTTGATCCGCGCAATGGCTCATCTTTCGCGCTTCGGAAGCGCTGCCGCAGGTTTCGTGTATGGTCCTCTTCTTCATGGTTTCCTTATCCCTCTCGTGTCTTCTCTTCTGAGCTTCGCGGGTGCCGTCGCTGCTTTCGTCTTCGGTGATCTTCTCCCACGTCTCCTGACCTGCGTCAAATTCTTCATATTCAGCTCAGGAAGCTACGTAGCCGCTTTTCTAAGTCTTCTTTATGGTCTCCTCATCCCCTGCATGTCTTCTCTTTTGAGCTTCGGATCCGGCGTCGCTGGCTTCAGATATGCTAGCCTCGTTAGTGGTTTCTTGATCCCCGTCGTGCGTTCATTCTTGAGCTTCGCGGGCGGTGTCGTTGGCTTGATGTATAGTGGCATTTTATGTGGTTTCTTGATGCCCGTCCTGTGTTCTCTTGATGCCCGCGTGCTATTTGGATGACTGGTGACTACATAGTGTTCCAACTCGAGCGCGTGTACATGCGCTTCCCCTGCAGGCATGCTACACGCATATATAGTGTACGTATGGAAATGTTCTTTGCTAGTATCTCATAGGTGGTGTCTGTGAGGTCCCAACTCTCCAGTATGTCATGGCATGTAATGTGTAACGAAAATGCTACACTTACGAAAAAAAGCTACGGGTTTTGCTTACGGGCTGATCGTGCATTGAGGCCATTGGCTGCAGTTCCGGAAATATCTCCTATCAGCCCATCCCCGTGAAATCCATGCGTGACACATCAACCCGTAAGAATATCCCGTAACCTTTTGCCCGTAAGTGTAGCATTGTTGAATGTGTAATCAGTATGAGACTCGTCCCAAATTGCGATGTGCAGCTTCTCTTTCTTTATGTAGGCGCAATGCAGTTCCCATGTTGTTTTATTTTTTTACGGGGAATTTAGAGAGCTTTATTAAAAAAAATCCTGGGACAATCAGCCTGAAGGCTGGTCAACAGGAAAGGAGGTTTAGAGTCCAGCCAGTTCTTGGTGACCATCGAGATTAGCTGTCCTGCTTACACGTTGAATAACTAAACAATTAAACGGCAATGCTAGCTCTCCCGTCTCTAATAGTATTGGTGCCACAACAGGACGTGAGTTGAGTGTTTCGGAGGTTCATCATCCTCAGCCAGTACGTGTGTTACTCAATAGAAACGCAGATATCTAGAGATTTTTTACGATACATCGTGCTACCCGTTATGATGGGTAGTATTTGCTAGATCCGATGGTCAGTATAGACCGGTCAATTTCCGCTTTAGGACATATCGGTAATTTTTTATTAGAGATAGATCCATTCTTTGTTAGTTCTAATCACAACTAATAATTCTAATTAATTAAATTAACCCATCCGATTCGACGCAACACCATCTGTCCGCTACTCGTGACTTCTCGCTGCCGCAAAATCTCCATGCAGTGCACCGGCGCAAGAACGTCCGTTGTGGCGCTATACCGACTCTGCTACACCAGTGCGTGCACGGAATGACACGATTTGGTGTGGCGTGTGGTAGGAGCTAGGGTCCTACCGGGCCTCTACCTGAGATTGTAGGGGGAGGAGGAGAGCTGGCGTGGCCGTGGACGCGGCGGCCGGCGCGAGGGCGCCTTCTCGCACGGAGAGGAGGCGGCGGTGATGGAAGGGGCGGCGGCTAGGGTTAGGGATTCCGGCTCCTCTAGGAGCCGGGCAATAGAATATGTCTTATTGCTTAATTTCAAAAGGGTGTCTTACAACTGTTTATATAATCTCGATGCTAATAAAAATAAGATAACTTGGGCTAAGCCCCTAACTAAACGCGCCCATTGGGCCTCCTCCGGCTATAAGTGACATCGGTCATAACATCTCTTCCCGCCTGCGCAAACAGCTCGTCCTCGAGCTGGAAGTCTGGAAAATGTTGGCGGAACTCCTTGAGTTGCTCCCAAGTGGCATCCTCCTCTAGAAGGCCTTGCCACTGGATCAATAAATGCCACACTCCGCGACGCTACTGAACCTGCAACACCTTTGCCGGTCCTAGAAGAAGGTCCCCGTCGGAGGTCGGAGGTAGCACCGGTGTGGCCGCTGGCGGGTCTCCGTGGAAGGGCTTCAGCAACCCCACATGAAACACGTCATGGATGCGGGCACTAGCGGAAGCTGCAGGCGGTAGGCCACCTTGCCTATGCACTCCACCACAGAAAATGGCCCCGCGTAGCGAGGGCCCAGCTTGCGCTTAGCGCGGGGGTCTAGGGACTGCGTGGAGCGGTGAAGGAGGCGCAACCACACCCAGTCGCCCACCGCAAACTCTGCCTCACGGTGATGGTCGTCGTAGTACCGCTTGGACATCTGCTGGGCTTGGAGAAGGCGTTGGCGCACCTCCGTAAGCATCTCGTCCCTGCTGCGAAGAAGGTCGCCCGTTGCCTCGGTCCTAGCCGTCTCAGGGTCAACCAGTAGGATGGGCGGGGGTGGTCGGTGTTGGGGAACATAGCATGGGAAACAAAAAAAACCAAGATCAATCTAGGAGATGAGCATCTATGAGAGGGGAGAGTGGATCTACATACCCTTGTATATCACTAAGCGGGAAGCGTTAAGAAACGCGGTTGATGTATTCGAACGTCTTCACGATCCAAATCGCCGAGCGTCCCGTGACCCAATCACGATCCGTCCCGATCTAGCGCCGAACGGACGGCATCTCCGCGTTCAGCACACATACGGCTTGATGACGATCTCCGCCTTGTTGGTCCAGCAAGAGGGAGTGGAGAGGTAGACGAGTTCTCCGGCAGTGCGACGGCGTTGCGATGATGGTGGTGGAGTTATTCCAGCAGGGCTTCGCCTAAGCACCACTGAAAACGATCTAGAGGAGAAACTGCGATCTAGAGGAGAGGTAGCACGTGGCTGTTTTTCTATAGCAAAAACCCTCAAAACCTCTAGTATATATATAGGAGGAGGGGAGGGAGGAGACTTGGCTCCCAAGGGAACCAAATCTGTTTCGGTCGAAGTGGGAGGGAGGAGTCCTCCTTCTCCACTCCTAGTAGGATTAGGACTCCTTCTTTTTTTTCACTTTGGCCTTCTTTCCACCTTGGGTTTTCTTCCCTAGCCGCATGGGCCTTCTGCGGGACATCGTCCAGCCCACTAAGGGCTGGTATTCCTTCTCCCACAGCCCATGTAGCCTTTTGGATCGAAATACCCCTCCCGATGGACCTCGGTACCCTCCCGGCACTCCTAGTACACTATCGATGAGCCCGAAACTTTTCCGGTGACCAAAAAAAGACTTCCTATATATCAATCTTTACCTACGGACCATTCCGGAGCTCCTCGTGAAGTCCGGGATCTCATCCGGGGATATGAACAACCTTCGGTCACCACCATACATAACTCTATACTACCGAAATGTCACCGAGCCTGAAGTGTGCAGACCCTGCGGGTTCGAGAACTATGTAGACATGACCAAGACACCTCTACGGTCAATAACCAATAGCGGGACCTTGATGCCCATATTGATTCGTACATATTCTACGAAGATCTTTATCGGTCAAACCTCTATGTCAAGGATTCAGTTAATCCCGTATGATGTTCCCTTTGTTCTTCGGTATGTTACTTGCCCGAGATTCGATCGTTGGTATCTCCATACCTAGTTCAATCTCATTGCCGGAAAGTCTCTTTACTCGTTCTGTAACAGAAGATCCCGTGGCTAACACTTAGTCACATTGCTTGTAAGGCCTATTGTGATGTTGTATTACCGAGTGGGCCCTGAGATACCTCTCCGTCACATGGAGTAACAAATCCCTGTCTTGATCCATGCCAACCCAACAGACACCCTCGGAGATACCTGTAGAGCACCTTTATAGTCACCCAGTTACGTTGCGACGTTTGATACACAGAAGGTACTCCTCCGGTGTCAGTGAGTTGCATGATCTCATGGTCATAGGAACAGATACTTAACATGCAAAAAACTGTAGCAATAAATTGACATGATCATATGCTACGTTTATAGTTTGGGCCTTGTCCATCACATCATTCTCCTAATGATATGATCCCGTTATCAAATGACATCTCATGTCCATGGCTAGGAAACCTTGACCATCTTTGATCAACGAGCTAGTCTATTAGAGGCATACTAGGGACATGGTGTTGTCTATGTATCCACACATGTATATGAGTTTCCGATCAATACAATTATAGCATGGATAATAAACGATTATCATGAACAAGGAAATATGATAATAACCAATTTATTATTGCCTCTAGGGCATATTTCCAACAGTCGGCCATAGACCACCTCGAACGGCGTGGCGCGCAGGGCAGAGTGATAAGAGGCGTTGTAGCAGTACTCCGCCCATGCGAGCCAATCCACCCAAGCACGGGGGCGGTCACCTGTAACACAACACAAGTACATGGCAATCACCGTGTTGACCACCTCGGATTGGCCGTCCACGTGAACATGGAAGGTCGTACTCATGCGGAGCTTCATGCCCGCCATCCGGAAGAGATCACGCCAGACATGCCCCATGAACACCGGATCCCGGTCGCTGACGATTGAAGATGGAAACCCATGGAGGCGGACGTGTAGGGATGGCCGAGCGCGATGAAGTGAGCATACTTGGAGAAGCGGTCGACCACCATGAGGATGACAGACTTGTCGCCCACCTTGGGGAGGTCCTCGATGAAGTCCATAGAGATATCGGCCAAGACCTGAGAGGGCACCTCCAAGGGTTGTACCAGCCCAGCCGGGCGCAGTGTCTTCGTCTTGTTATGCTGGCACGTAACACAATACCGCACCCAGTCCCGGACCAGGGCCCGATCGCCGGGGATGTAGAAATTGGCGCGGATATGGTGGAGGGTCTTATACACACCCTAGTGGCCGGCCGAGTGTGCCAGCAGCAGAACATGGTGACGGAGGTCGCTGTGATCCGGCACGAAGAGGCGGCGCACATGTAGGAGAAAGCCATCCGCTAAATGCCACGGCTTCGCCAGGTCGCCGGCCTCGAGGCGCTGCCGAAGGAGCTGAGCGTCCGGCGTGTCCGTGGTGGCCCTATGGATGTCTTCAAGG
The DNA here is from genome assembly GCA_022496015.1 of Hordeum marinum. NCBI lineage: Eukaryota > Viridiplantae > Streptophyta > Magnoliopsida > Poales > Poaceae > Hordeum > Hordeum marinum. Next base: position 121,126,300 of record CM039673.1, on the reverse strand, counting down.
AGGGCGAAGGAGGGGCCCTAGCGGATGTAGAGAGCCACCCCGTCAGAGTCGCTAGCGTCCGTGTCATGGGCGGCGTCGCGGCGGGACAAGGCGTCGGCCATGGTGTTAAGGCGGCCCAGGTGATACTCGACAGTGAAGTCGAAGCCAAAGAGCTTGTTGATCCACTTGTGCTGCGACACGGTAGACAACCTCTGGTCCAATAAGAACTTGAGGTTGTAGTGATCCGTGTGAATCTGGAACGGCCACCCCCAAAGATATGGCCGCCAATGGCACACGGTCTACACCAAGCCAATGAGCTCCCTCTCATAGGCCGCGAGCTTATGATGACGCAAGGCGAAGGGCCTGCTAAAGAATGCAAGCGGCCCGTCGCCCTTGATGAAGGACGGTGCTGAACCCCACACCGGAGGCGTCGGAGTCCACCATGAACGGCCGGTCGAAGTCGGGCATCTGGAGGACGTGGCCGTCGTGAGGGCCCGCTTGAGGGCCTTGAACGCCTCTGTTGCCTTTGCATCCTAGGTGAAGGCGTCGCGTCACAACAGGCGCGTGAGCGGGGATGCAATGAGGCCAAACTCCCGAACAAATTTCCGGTAGTACCCCACGAGGCCCAGGAAGCCACGGAGAGCCCGCGGTGAGTGCGGCATCGGCCAGGCCATGACAGGCGGCACCTTGTCGGCGTCCATAGCAACACCCTCGGCCGAGATGACATGGCCGAGGTAGGCGACTGAAGGCATGTCGAACGAGCACTTCGAGCACTTAAGATGAAGATGATGCGGTCGAAGCTCGTTGAAGACGATGACGACATGCTGAAGGTGCTCCGCCCAAGAGGCGCTTTAGATAAGAATGTCATCAAAGAAAACGAGCACAAACCGACGCAAGTAGGGGCGAAGGACGTCGTTCATCAAGGCATGAAAGGTCGCCGGAGCATTGGAGAGGCCAAAAGGCATCACCAAGAACTCGAAGTGGCTGTGATGAGTCCGAAATGCCGTCTTCGCGACATCGTCCGGGTGCATCCGCACCTGGTGGTAGCCCGAACGGAGGTCGAGCTTGGTGAAGAAGCACGCCCCATGTAGCTCGTCTAAGAGCTCATCGACGATCGGGATAGGAAATTTGTCCTTGAGCGTCTAGCTGTTCAGGGCATGGTAGTCGATGCAGAAGCGCCACGTGTCGTCCGACTTGCGGACAAGGAGGACCGGCGCCGAAAACGACGATGTGGAGATCCGGATGATGCCCAAGGCGAGCATGAGCGCACACTGACGCTCCAGCTCGTCCTTCTGCAGCTGGGGGTAGCGGTAGGGGCGCAACGCAACCGGCGTCGTGCCCGACAGGAGATGAATGTGGTGGTCATACCCCCGGGCTGGCGGAAGGCCCTGAGGCTCGTCGAATAGGTCGCGGTGCTGCTGCAAAACAGGATCCAATAGGGGGTGCTCGGGCCCTGTAGCAGTCGCTGCCAGCTGGAGCTGTGGCGTCGCTGGGGAGGCGACACCCACGCCCTTCCACCAGATGCGGTGACCCAAGCACCAGAAGGTCATCGTCATGGCATCGAAGTCCCAAAGGATGGGACCGAGGGTCCTCAAGAAGTCGAAGCCAAGGATGAAGTCAAAGCAGCCCAAGTCGATGCCGACGCATGTGATAGTGAAGTTCTCGTCGCCGTCCAATCCCATGGCACTAGAGGCGGTCACCGTTAGCCACGGTGACCCGGAGTTGCTCCCCGCCTGTCGACTGGAGCGCTAAGCGGCGCATGGTTGACTCGGGCAAGAAGTTATGCATGGAGCCCGTATCCAGGAGGGCCACCAGGTGCTCGCCGTTGATCATCACCGTCAAGAGCATAGTCTGCTCGTCTCGGATGCCCGCGAGTGCATGGAGGGAGACCACGAGATCCGTCGCTAGAGTGGGCTCCGGTGCGGCCTCTGTCGTAACTAGGGCGTGCAAGTCGCCGAGCCCGTTGGTGGCGGTGTCCTCCTCGATGTAGTCGGCCGCCTCCAACTAGTAGAGGCATCCCAACACGTAGGGCTCATCGCAGTTATAGCAAAGCCCCTAGCGACAGCGCTCGAGCTGCTCGACCGGGGTGAGCCGACGGAAGGGTCGCGTTGCAGCCGGAGTGGTGGCCGCCGTAGAGGTCGGAGGCGGGCGCCCCGGTGTTGGTGGTGTCAGGGCTAGCCTGCCTGGTTGTTGGGCGCCCCAAGTCGACGACGCCCGCTGCAGGGCCTCCGCGTGACCCTCGAAGGCGCGGGCGTAATACATGGCCGTCTGGAGGTTCTAAGGTCCCCGCAGCTCCATGTCCATGCGGATATGATTCGGCAGACCGCCCACGAAAAGCTCGGCCCGCTGGCGAGCCGTCACGCCGGGCACGTGACACGCTAGGGCCTAGAAGCGGTCGGCGAAGTCTTGCACTGTGGAGGTGAAGGGTAGGCGTCCAAGCTCCGCCAGCCAGCTCCCGCGGATCGGAGGTCCGAAGCGTAGGAGGTAGAGCTCGTGGAAACGCTCCCATGGAGGCATGTCGCCCTCGTCCTGCTCGAGAGTGTAATACCACGTATGTGCGATGCCTCGGAGGTGATACGAAGCGAGCCAGGTGCGGTCCGACGCGAGCGTCCGTTGCCCTCGGAAAAACTAGTCACACTGATTGAGCGAGTTCAGGGGGTCCTTGGTGCCGTCGTAGGTGGCGAAGTCCAGTTTGGCGAAGCGCGGCGACGTGTGGGCATGGCCGCCGTGGTGGTACGGTTCATCGGCGCGGAGCAGTGCGAGGGTCGGCATCGGGTCAGTGACCATGGAGGGGCCCCCGTGGAACGGAGCACCGTTGGGGTCGACGTAAGGACTGGCGAAGCTGGAGGGGCCGCCGTACTACGGGGGTGGCTCCGGTGGTGACTGGATGTGCGGCGGCACCGAGGCCGTCGTATATACCGGCTGCGACATCCCGGTCACCCAGGCCGGTAGCGGCGACGGTGAGGGGACAACCGGAGCTGCTGAATAGGGACCCCGTCGCCGAGGTAGGGCCCGGCCCGGAGGTAGTGGGTGGTGGCGCCGGCAGCAGCAGTGTCGGCTGCAGCGGCCCGACGATCGCGACGGATGTCGCCTGGTGCGGCGGCTGCCACAGCAGCAGCAGCGGCCCATTGGCGGCGGCTGTTGGCGCGACCAGCGGCTGCCCGTAGGGACCGGCCAGGTAGAGGCGGATCCCCTGCACGGCGGTGGCGAGGTCGCGGAGCGCGCCGGTGACCTCCTCCGGGGTGAGGACGGCGGGAAGCGGCGCGGCAGAGGTGACCGGCACCGGCATGTGCGGGGCGCCGATCGTGGTGGCCATCGGGGCGGTGGTGGTTGTCGACAGCGGGAGGGTTGGGGAGGGCGGCGGGAAGGCATGACCGAACCAAAGCCTCTGGATACCGAACTGGTAGGAGCTAGGGTCCTACCGGGCCTCTGCCTGAGATTGTAGGGGAAGGAGGGGAGCTGACGTGGCCGTGGACGCGACGGCCGGCGCGAGGGCGTTGTCTCGCACGGAGAGGAGGCGGCGGCGATGGGAGGGGCGGCGGCTAGGGTTTGGGATTCCGGCTCCTCTGGGAGCCGGGCAATAGAATATGCCTTATTGCTTAATTCCAAAAGGGTGTCTTACAACTGTTTATATAATCTCGATGTTAATAAAAATAAGATAACTTGGACTAAGCCCCTAACTAAACACGTCCATTGGGCCTCCTCCGGCTATAAATGACGCCGGTCATAACAGCGTGCGCCGCACTAGCCACTTTGATTTTCATTTGATGAGCAGCGACTACGAGATGACGGACGATGCAATGGTGAGCAAGCCAGCACATGCCTGCGACGGCTGCCTGCAACGGCGGACGACACGGTCGACAACTAGGTGCACTCCGTGAGCCTCCTTGCACGGAGGCACGAGCAACTGCGTCTGCGACCTCGTCGCCACTGCTCCCTCCGGAGCGGCCCCGCGGGTGCGGCGCAAGAGAAAGCCACGATCTGATTGTTGCGTACGTAGGATGTGCTTGTGTATCCGGCCGGCGGCGAGTCTATTAGTATAGCTTTTCTAAATCGCTGTGTAGGTGTGGTACGACCCAGCTTGGAGCATGAACCAATGCCATCAGCTTCGTCTCATCGTTTTCGTCGTGCGTCATCGTCTACCGAAAAGACTGGACTATGTGGACTGCGCCATGGCTGGGGAGGAGAATAATAAACATTAGAGTACCCAAAATGCTCTTAATTAGTAAATATACTACTGAAAATTTATTGTAGTATCGGCTCATTTGGGCCCTCTAAGCCATAGAAATGAACGGTTTAATTTGATTTGATGTACTGTAAAAGGTCTTGATATCTATGATAGTTTCCGTGTGTTTGTAGAAACGAAGATATCTTGTGTAGGCGCTGCAGTACATCAAGTGTTTTTTAATGTTTTTTCTTCAGTTTTGGTAAATGTTAGTTTCTTGATTATTGTTATTTTGAGCAGTCCTGGTTATTCAATTTGGTTTGGTCAATTCACGGGAGGAAGAAGGAAGAAACGAGGCCAAGCATCAAGGCCGTCAAACGCCGACCTAGCGCGAGCATAACGAGGGCCTGCTTTGCCTTACACGTGGAAGCCAGCCGCCTTACACGCGGATTCAGAAATCTTCTCAAGAACGACAAGTCGTGTCATTTTTCACCCAAATTGGGTAAATTTCTAGGTATTTTAACTAAACTGCGAGTTTGTAGGTGTGCCTCGCTGCATGGCCTATACGCTCCTGAGGAGCACCCAGTTGTTCTGAAATTTCGTCTTTCGACCCTTTTATCCAAGCTGATTGAGATCTGATCCTATTTGTAATTAAATTTGAGATCTAATCATTTTCCTACCGTCAGGTTCATGACGATAGGGTTGCCAGGATTCATGATGATAGGGTTGCACGTCTTACTGTAAAAAAATCTTAAGTATAGGATACAGTGCATATTCGTACCTACCGTCAAGGCTATCACCAGCCTATTTGGCGGTAGGTGTGCGTCGCGTTGAGTGGATAAATTTCCTACTGCTAGGGACTTCGGCGATAAGCTATTATACCCTATTGGCATGGACCCCGATGGTAGGAGAATGGCCAGATCCCAAAAAATTTACCAACCAGGATCAGATCTCGATCAACTTCCGCAAAAGGGTCAAAACAAGAAATTTAGCCCCGAGTTGGATGCATGCAGGTATGAAACATTATACTTCATGATGTAATGTGATTTCATATGCAAAATACATATGCGATGTAATGCACTAGTAGAAAACGACCCATTTGTCCCGGTTCCAGAGGTCCATTAGTCCCGGTTCTGGAACCGAGACTAAAAGGGTCGGGACTAAAGCCCTAAACCTTTTTAGTCCCGGTTCACTTACGAACCGGGACAGAAGGGGCTCCATGTGGCCTCTGCGGGGAGCCCAGGCAGGAGGACCTTTAGTCCCGGTTGGTATCACCAACCAGGACCAAAAGTTGGTGGGGGTTTTGTTGTGTTTTTTTGAAAGGGGGGTGTTTAGGAGGTTTTGAAGGGTTAATTTAGTGGTTTCATATTGTGTTAGCTAGCTAATTAATAGAGAGAAGTATCCTCTCTTTCTCCGTGTTTGGTCGACGCTGCTAGCTACTATACATATAGAGAGAACTCGACGCTAGCTAATAAGCATATGAAGGAAACCATTAATTACACAAAATTTAACAACTCATCATCATCATCTTAATCATACAAAGTTAAAGTCTCATAAAACAAAAAAAGATAAAATGACATAGTCCTCCCTCATAGGACCTACTCCTCCCTCCTAGGTAAAATGACATAAAAAGAATAACACCTATGTCTCCATGATGAAGCAAAGAGATCCAACGGTCTCCAATTTGTGGCTTGCGATCCTTCTTTATTTGTCCCCATGCTTCAATTTGGAGCCTCTTTGGTGGTTTGCGCTCAGTCGAGTATGCAAAAGATAACTCGGGATGGAAGGGGCTTTTTATTGTCATATTACCTTCGGGTTGCATCAACGGTGGCACATCATTTGACAATTTCTGTTGAAGAACGTAATAATAGCCTAGTTACCAATGTAATCAATACCATTTACACAATAGTACTAGTGTACTTAATTAGCAACTCTTACCAAGATATTTCGACGAATGTCATCCGCCCTCAACCTATGCACTAATGTCCTGTATAATGTATAATTTTGGCTAGTTCCCAAATTATACGGGAAGATGTCCCTACCAGCTATGACACCAATAACAAAGTAGATAAGATCATCATTCTCCTCCCAAGTTAGATGTGATCCATAAGTGTAGTGTGTCGTGTCGATTATGTTTGATATTTCACTCGAAGAAATGAAATAAGCTGTAAATTAAAAATTAACAAATTTAGTATGGATGAACACCAAATATTTATGTATATAGAATGTAAATTACTTGACAAATATGCATGGTTGACAAACTCACATGGAGGTAAAACAGGAAGCATATCGACATCCACCCAAATGTCGATGTTTCCTTCAATATGATCTTCAGGACGAAGATTGAAGGTTATTTCCATATCTTCCTGAAATCCATATGCCTTGCAAAGAGCTTCCCAATTTGAACACCCTAATTCTGTGTTATTAAGTGCATTCATTACTTTCACAAAAAATGTGTGACCATGTTTAGTCCTTACGTTGGTTGTCCTCGTCTCGAAACTCTCGTTCTCTTCGAAACCGAGCCTCTCCAAGAAATACCGTCTTGCATGACAGGGGACGAACTAATCGAATTGTATAAAACAAAAATTACGCGTTGAAGGAAAGAAACAGAAGTCATGCTTAATTACAAAAAAACAGTTATCATCGTTGCGTACCGTAGAAATGTTAAAGTCCTCGTAAAGCTTCATGGTGAAGAATCTGTCGTCTCGCAGCCCAGGCTGGTCATAAAGACCCTTATCTTCACCGCAAAATTCACACGCTTGGATCTTATCGTCGTCTGATGATGACGACATTTCCTGTGTTCATAAGTCAAGTATTACGGCACACTTTGGATCCTAATGTGTGTGTGACTTTCGGTCCATCGAGGCTTTCCTTAAATAACTCTCATATCTCATGGTGTGTTGGTGCGCTCTCTCACACTAATATGGTGGTGTATATATATTGGTGGGCACTCTCTCACAGCAATAGTTCGACCGCCGGTGATGGACGCCCCCCCCCCTCTTCTCTTCTTGTGCATTATACCGACGAGTATATCGTAAAGAAGAGGAAAAAAAGGAGGCGCCCCCCACGATAACAATCGGGATTCCTCCATCAAGAACACACATGAAAGTCACACAAGGAGCAACGACAGACCGAAAGTCACACACGCATTATACCAATAAAATATCACTAATACATTTATAATGAACTCAAATAATAATATCACTAATACATCATCTCGAATAATCCAGTTATTAATGCATCATCAAATATTAACTAATACATCTCGAATATTATCATATAAGATCACTAATATTTCCTTCGATCGATTTTAAATATTTAAAATCGATCGAAGGAAACTGATCAACACACAGATCACTATTACTCAATATGCAACGGGTTGACTTTAGGTCTGTCGAGTCTTTCCTTCGTAAACTTTCATCTCGCGTATATGGTGGGCACTCCCTTTGATATTGCGACCGTCGGTGATGGTGGCTCCTCCATTCGTCCTCGGGTGCATTACACCAGAATGTCTAGCACACGGAAACGAAGGAGAAGTGACCCCCACGACAACAGTCGGGATTCTTCCTCTCTCATATATATATATATATATATATATATATATATGGTGGACACTCTCCCTCACTGAAAGATACACAAGGATCCGAAACAGACCTAAAGTCAACCCGTTCCATATATCGAGCAATGACAGAAAAAATTCCCTATGTTTTGCCGGAATGACTGGCAAATCACAAGCACTCGATTTAAACTAATACATCATCCCGAACAATCCAGTTAATGCATCATCAAATATTAATTAATACATCTTGAATATTATCATATAAGATCACTAATATAGATTGAATATCCTAGAATCCAAAGTGGAGGATGGTGAACTAGGTTCACTAGCGGTCTCTGAGTCGCCGGCGGTGGACACCCAAAGATAAGGAACCATCACAGGATCATAACTCGGGTGAGATCCCTAAAGAATCTACCAGGTATTGTCGAACCTGGCGTCCAACGCTGCCATGTAGCGACGCACGTGCTCGTCCTCCTTCCTGACACGACGACATACCACCTCCGCGGGGGGGGGGGGGGCGTGCCCCCGCACCGGAAGTGGCCCACGTGACCGCCACCACAAAAGCTCCGGGTCGACGACGAGACCTGGATTCCTCACCAACCTCCGAGCCCAGGAAGGTAGCACCTCCCAGTGCCAGCCCGGCGGAGCCCAGTCCCAGACATGGCGCCTATCAAGCAGGCTCTCGCGGACCACTCGACGACGAGGATGCGGGGCGAGCATCGTCGATGTCGAGACAAATTCCTATGAGAACGTTTTATTATCGTTTAATCACTAATTTTTCATAAAACCAAGATTTTTTTCTATAATCTAACATACACATACTAATTTTTCCTAAGACTCCTAATAATTAAATAAAACATAAAACAACTAAAACATAAACATTCATCATATAAAAAAATCAACATATATTTAAAAAATCCACGAAGCTGGGGCGGCGGCGGCTCACAGCGGGGGCGGCGATGGGGAGGCGACGGAGAGGCGATGGAGAGGCGACGGGGACAGGCGGCGAGGGAGGCGAGGGGGGGAGGGGCAGCGAAGGGGCGGCGGGGCAGCAACGAGGGCAGGGCGGCGACGGGGAGGGGTGGCGACGGGAACGGAGGGGACGGCGATGGGGGCGGGGCGGTGACGGGGGCGACGGGGGCGGCGACGGGGACGGGGCGGCGACGGGGGCGACGAGGGAGGCGACGGGGACGGGGAGGGCAATGAAACCTGCAAAATTTGCTAAGTGCTCCTTATATAGAAGAAACATTGGTCCCGGTTTATGGCACCAACCGGGACCAATGCCCACCTTAGTCCCGATTGATGCCACCAACCGGGACCAAAGGTCTCTTTTCGTCAGCCCAAAGGGCGGGAAACAGGGACCTTTGGTCCCGGTTGGTGGCACAAACTGGGACAAAAGGGGTATTGGTCCCGGTTGGAGCCACCAACCGGGACCAAAGGTCCCTTTTCGTCAGCCCAAAGGGAGGGAAGCAGAGACCTTTGGTCCCGGGGTATGCATTGGTCCCGGTTGGTGCCACCAACCGGGACCAATGGCCTTGCACAGCGGTGTGGTGGGAGTTTAGTCCCACCTCGCCAAGCGAAGGTTGCTCGAACCTGTTTATAAGCACCACCGCGGTTGCTACGTTGAGATCCTCTAAAAGTGAAAATAGATGCCCTTATATGGAAAATTTGACCTAAGTTCAAAATGCTAGTATGTGCTAGAATGTACTTACTAGCACTTTTTATTTAGGTTGAATTTTCCCTATAAGCGCATCTATTTTAACCTTTTATTTTTTTTGCATGTTAGAAGTTCTTAACAAAAAAATTATGAATATTCTTTTTTCTATTAAAGTTTTTAACAAAAATAACTTTGATAATTTTAGTTGCATGAATTGTATATAATATCAAGTTTAGTTATATAACTTTTATCGAACGAAAACATGTCTGTTACAAAAGGATTTCAAATTTTATACACATATTTGAACTCACGAATTTTTTTGCCTTCAATATGCACCATTCAAACCCACATCATCCCTTTTCAACCCTTTTCAGACTTCATTTGCTATTTTTCATGCATTTCATCATTTATTTTGAGCTAAAATGACCCTGAATTGAAAAGCACTGTAAATGAACTCTGAAATGGTTGAAACTTGGATGGTACCATCATTTCACCCACATAGCATTTGCTAAAAAGTTGAGAGGGTTACAGCAAAAACTGGATGCACTTCGTGTACAAAATGGGGAATCTCTTTCGAAGTATCAGGGTTTCGCACAAAAACACGTCTGCTACAAAAGGATTTCAAGTTTTTAAACATATTTGAACTCAAGACTTTTTCTGCATTCAATATGCACCATTCAAAGCCACATCATCCCTTTTCAACCCTTTTTTGACTTCATTTGCTATTTTTCATGCATTTCATCATTTATTTTAAGCTAAAATGACCCTAAATTGAAAAGCACTTAAAATGAACTCTGAAAAGGTTGAAATTTGGCATGGTATCATCATTTCACCAACATAGCATGTGTTAAAAAGTTGAGAGGGTTACGGAAAAAATGTTGAGGAACGTCGCATGGGAAAAAAAATTCCTATGCACACGCAAGATCTATCCATGGTGATGAGCATCTACGAGAGGGAGAGTGGATATACATACCCTTGTAGATCGCTAAGCGGGAAGCGTTAAGAAACGCGGTTGGTGTAGTCGAACGTCTTCGTGATCCAGATCGCCGAGTGTCCCGCGATCTCATCACGATCCGTCCCGCGATCCAATCACGATCCGTCCCGTGAACTCATCATGATCCGTCCTGCGATCCAATCACGATCTGTCCCGCGAACTCATCACGATCCGCCCCGCTAACTCATCACGATCCGTCTTGCGATCTTGATCACGGTCCTTCCGATCTAGCGCCGAACGGACGACACCTCCGCATTCAGCACACGTACAGCTTGATGACAATCTCTGCCTTCTTGATCCAGCAAGAGGGAGTGGAGAGGTAGGCGAGTTCACCGGCAGCGTGACGGCGCCGCGGTGATGGTGGTGGAGCAATTCCGGCAGGGCTTCGCCTAAGCACTGCAGAAATCCGATCTAGAGGAGAAACTATGCACTGGAGGAACGGGCAACACGTGGCTGAAAATTCTGTGTAAAAACCCTAAAACCACTAGTATATATAGGAGGAAGAGAGGAGGTGGCTTGGCCCAGCCGAACCAGGTTGTGGAGGTGGAATCCACCTCCAATCCTAGTAGGACTAGGATTCACCCAATTTTTGCCTTTTTCCACCTTTTCTCTTTGGATTTTCTTCTCTAACCGCATGGGCCTTGTGTGGGGGTTTCCACCAGCCCACTAAGGGCTGGTATTCACTCTCCTACAGCCCATGAAGCCTCTTGGGTCGAAATACCCCTCCCGGAGGTCTCCCGGTACACTACCGGCACTCCCAGTACACTACCGATGAGCCCGAAACTTTTCCGACGACTAAAACAGGACTTCCTATATATGATTCTTTACCTCCGGACCATTCCGGAGCTCCTCGTGACATCCGGGATCCCATCCAGGACTCCGAACAACCTTTGGTCACCACCATACATAACTCTATACTACCGAGACGTCACCAAACCTTAAGTGTGCAGACCCTGCGGGTTCAAGAACTATGTAGACATGACCGAGACACCTCTACGGTCAATAACCAATAGCGGGACCTGGATGCCCATATTGGTTCCTACATATTCTACGAACATCTTTATCAGTCAAACCTCTATGTCAAGGATTCAGTTAATCCCGTAAGATGTTCCCTTTGTTCTTCGGTATGTTACTTGCCCGAGATTCGATCGTCGGTATCTCCATACCTAGTTCAACCTCGTTACCGGCAAGTGTCTTTACTCGATCCGTAATACAAGATCCCGTGACTAACACTTAGTCACATTGCTTGCAAGGCTTGTTGTCATGTTGTATTACCGAGTGGGCCCTGAGATATCTCTCCGTCACACGGAGTAACAAATCCCAGTCTTGATCCATGCCAACTCAATAGACACCCTCGAAGATACCTGTAGAGTACCTTTATAGTCACCAGTTACGTTGCAACGTTTGATACACACAAGGCACTCCTCCGGTGTCAGTGAGTTGCATGATCTCATGGTCATAAGAACATATACTTGACATGTAGAAAACAGTAGCAATAAACTGACACGATCATATGTTACGTTTGTAGTTTGGGTCTTGTCCATCACACCATTCTCCTAATGATGTGATCCCGTTATCAAATGACATCTCATGTCCATGGCTAGGAAACCTTAACCATCTTTGATCAATGAGCTAGTCTATTAGAGGCATAGTAGGGACATGGTTTTGTCTATGTATCCACACATGCATCTAAGTCTCCGATCAATACAATTATAGCATGGATAATAAACGATTATCATGAACAAGGAAATATGATAATAACTAATTTATTATTGCCTCTAGGGAATATTTCCAAGAGTCTCCCACTTGCACTAGAGTCAATAATCTAGTTCACATCACCATGTGATACGCATTGTTATGAATCTAACACCCAATGAGTTCTGGGAATCGATCATGCTTTGCATGTGAGAGAGGTCTTATAGTCAACGGGTTTGCGACATTCATATCTGAGTGTACTTTGCAAATCTCTATGTCAAACCATAAACAGTGCTACCACACTCCAGTTGTTACTATTCCAAATGGCTGCTCCACTATACGTATCCAGATTGCTACTACGAGTCATCCGGATTGGTGTTAAAGCTTGCATCGACGTAACTCTTTACGACGAACTCTTTATCACCTCCATAATCGACAAACATATCATTAGTATTTTAGTCACTAAGGTTAATCTTGACCGCTGTCCAGTGATCTACTCCTGGATCACTTTTGTACCCCTTGACTGACTCATGGCAAGGCACACACCAGGTGCGGTACACAGCATCGCATAATATAGAGCCTATGGCTAAGGCATAGGGGACGACATTCATCCTTTCTCTTTCTTCTACCGTTGTCGAGCTTTGAGTCTCACTCAACTTCACACCTTACAAATCAGGCGAGAACTCTTTCTCTGACTGATCCATTTTGAACTCTTTCAAAATCTTGTCAAGGTATGTACTCATTGAAAGTCTCATCTAGCATCTTGCTCTATCTCTATAGATCTTGATGTTCAACAATTAGGTAGCTTTATCCAGGTCTTCCTTTGAAAAACTCTTTTCAAACAACCGTTTATGCTTTCCAGTAATTTTACATCATTTCCGAATAGCAATATGTCATCCACATATACTTATCAAAAACTCTATAGTGCTCCCACTCACTTTATTGCAAATACAAGTTTATAATAAACTTTGTATAGATTTAAAAACTTTGATCACCTTATCAAAGTGTACATTCCAATTCCGAGATGCTTGCTTCAGTCCATAGAAGGATCACTGAAGCTTGCTCACCTTTTAGCATCCTTAGGACTGACAAAACCTTCTGGTTGTATCTCATACAACCTTTCCTTAAGGAAGGAAACGATGTTTTGGCATCCATCTACTAGATTTCATAATTGAAAAATGCAGCAACTGCTAACATAATTCCAACAGACTTTAGCATTGCTACGAGTGAGAAAGTCTCATCGTAGTCAACTCCTTGAACTTGCCAGAAACTTCTTTGCGACAAGTCAAGCTTTATAAATGGTGACATTCACCATCAGTGTCTGTCTTCATTTTAAAGATCCATTTGTACTTATCGACCTTCCGTCCAACGAGCAAGTCTACCAAAGTCTATACTTGGTTTTCATATATGGATCCTTTCTCGGATTTCATGCCCTCTAAACATTTGTCGGAATCCGGGCCCATCATCGCTTCTTCACAGCTCGTAGGTTCATCGTTGTCCAACAATATGACCTCCAAGACAGGGTTGTCGTACCGCTCAGGAGCAGTACACATCCTTGTCGACCTACGAGGTTTGATAGTAACTTGATCCGAAGCTTCATGATCATCATCATTAACTTCCTCTTCAACTAACATAGGCTTCACAGAAACAAATTCCTGCGCTGCGCTACTCTCTGGTTGAACAAAGGTTCAACAACCTCATCAAGTTCTATCTTCCTCCCACTCAATTCTTTGGAGAGAAACTCTTTCTCGAGAAAGGACCTAGTTTTAGCAGCAAAAATTTTATGCTTGGATCTAAGATAGAAGGTTTACCCAACTGTCTTTAGGGTATTCTCTGAAGATGCATTTGTCCGCTTTGGGTTTGAGCTCATTAGGTGAAAACCTTTTCCACATAAGTGTTGCAGCCCCAAACATTAAGAAATGATATCTTAGGTTTCTATCAAACCATAAGTCACACGATGTCATCTCAGCGGATTTAGATGGTGCCCTATCTAAAGTGAATGTAGTTGTCTCTAATGCATAACCCCAAAACGATAGTGGTAAAAGGATAAGAGACATCATAATTCACACCATATCCAATAGAGCACGACTATGACGTTCGGACACACCATCACACTATCGTGTTCCAGGTGGCGTGAGTTGTGAAACAACTTTCACATTGTCTTAAGTTGTATACCAAACTCGTAACTCAGATATTCACCTCCACGATCATATCGCGGACATTTTATCTTCTTGTCACGATGATCTTAAACTTCACTCTGAATTTGCTTGAACTTTTCAAATGATTCAGACTTGTGTTTCATTAAGTAAATATACACTATATCTACTCAAATCATAAGTGAAGGTAAGAAAACAACGATATCCACCGCATGCTACAAGACTCATTGGATTGCATACATCAACATGTATCATTTCCAATAAATCACTTGCCCGCTCCATCAAACCAGAAAACATGGTCCTCGGTCATCTTGCCCAAGAGGCATGGTTCGCATGTCTCAACCGATTCGAAATCGAATGAGTCCAAAGATCCATCGGCATGGAGTTTCTTCATGCGCTTTATACCAATATGACATTTAGCGGCAGTGCCACAAGTATGTGGTACTATCATTATTAACTTTGTATCTTTTGGCATCAATGTTATGAACATGTGTATTACTACGATCAAGATTTAACAAACCATTCTCACTAGGTGCATGACCATTGAAGGTATTATTCATGTAAACAGAATAACCATTATTCTCTAACTTAAATGAATAACCGTGTTGCAATAAACACGATCTAATCATGTTCATGCTCAACGCAAAACATCAAATAACATTTATTTAGGTTTGTCACTAATCCCGAAGGTAGAGAGAGCGTGTGATGTTGATCACATCAACCTTAGAAACATTTCCAACACATATCGTCACCTCACCCTTAGCTAGTTCTCCGTTTATTCTGTAGCTTTTATTTCGAGTTACTAACATTTAGCAACCGAACCGGTATCCAATACCCAGGTGCTACTAGGAGTACTCGCAAGGTACACATCATTAACACGTATATCAAATATACTTCTATCGACGTTGCGAGCCTTCTTATCTACCAAGTATCTAGGGTTGTTCCGCTTCAGCGACCGCTCTCCTCATAATCGAAGCACTTAGTCTCAGGTTTGGGTTCAACTTTGGGTTGCTTCACTGGAGCAGCAACTGACTTGCTATCCATCAAGTTTCCCTCCTTGCTCTTGCCCTTCTCGAAACTAGTGGTTTGACTAACCATCAACACTTGACACTCCTTCTTGATTTCTACCTTTGCGGTGTCAAACATCGCGAACAGCTCAGGGACCATTATTTCTATCCCTGGCATTTTATAGTTCATCACCAAGTTCTAGTAGCTTAGTGACAGTGACTTGGAGAACTATATCATCACTATCTTATCTGGAAGATCAACTCCCACTCGATTCAAACGATTGTAGCACCCAGACAATCTGAGCACATGCTCAATGATTGAGCTATTCTCTTTCATATTATAGGCAAAGAATCTTGTTGGAGATCTCATATCTCGCAACACGGGCATGAGCCTGAGATCCTAATTTCAGCTCTTAGAACATCTCATATGTTCCGTGACGTTCAAAACGTTTCGGAGCCTCAATTCTAAGCCGTAATGCATGACGCACTAAACTATCAAGTAGTCATCAGAACATGCCCGTCAGATGTTCACAACATCTACAGACGACGCTAGAGGGGTTGGCGCACCGAGCGGTGTATTAAGGACATAAGCCTTCTGTGCAACAACGAGGACAATACTCAGATCACAGAGCCAGTCCGCAACATTGCTACCATCATCTTTCAACTCTATTTCTCTAGGAACATATAAAAATTCAAGGAAGCTATAGCGTGATCTAGTAATCTAGAACACAGTTTGCAAAGACACTACTGACTATGTTCATGATAATGAGTTCAATTAATCATATTACTTAAGAACTCCCACTCAAATTGACATCCCTCCAGTCATTCGAGTGATACATGATCCAAATTGACCAACTCAAGTTCGATCATCACGTGAGTTGAGGTGGTTTCAATGGTGAACATCATCATGTTGATCACATGTACTATATGACTCTTGTTCGACCTTTCGGTCTCTTGTGTTCCGAGGCCATGTCTGTACATGCTAGGCTCGTCAAGTTTAACCCGAGTGTTCTGCATGTGCAACACTGGCTTGCACCCGTTGTATGAGAACGTAGAGTCTATCACACCCGATCATCACGTTGTGTCTCAACACGACGAACTTTCGCAACGATGCACACTCAGGGAGAACACAATTCATCTTGAAATTTAAGTGAGGGATCACCTTATAATGCTACCGTCGTCCTAAGCAAAACAAGGTGCATAAAAGGATTAACATCACATGCAAATCATAAGTGACATGATATGGCCATGAACTTGTGCTTTTGATCTCCATCTTGAAAGCACCGGCATGATCTCCATCGTCACCGGCAAGACACCATGATCTCCATCATCTTGATCTCCATCAACGTGTCGCCATCGGGGTTGTCACGCCCAACATGATTCTACTACTATTGCTACTGTTTAGCGATAAAGTAAAGCACCACATAGCGCTTAATGGTTGACACGCGGGTCATACAATAATTAAAGACAACCCTATGGCTCCTGCCGGTTGCCGTACTCATCGACATGCAAGTCATGATAATCTATACATCACATGATCATCTCATACATCACATATATCACATCATGTAATTGGCCATATCATATCACAACATACCTTGCAAAAACAAGTTAAACGTCCTCTAATTGTTGTTGCATATTTTACGTGGCTGCTACGGGTATCTAGCAAGAACAATTTGTTGGGGAACATTGCATGGGAAACAAAAAAAATTCCTACGCACACGCAAGATCTATCCATGGTGATGAGCATCTGTGAGAGGGAGAGTGGATCTACATATCCTTGTAGATCGCTAAGCAGGAAGCGTTAAGAAACGCGGTTGGTGTAGTCAAACGTCTTCGCGATCCAAATCGCCGAGCATCCTGCGATCTCATCACGATCCGTCCTGCAATCCAATCACGATCTGTCTCGCAAACTCATCACGATCCGTCCTGCGATCTCATCACAATCCGTCTCGTGATCTTGATCACGGTCCTTCCGATCTAGCGCCGAACGGACGGCACCTCCGCGTTCAGCACACGTACAACTTGATGACGATCTCCGCCTTCTTGATCCAGCAAGAGGGATCGGAGAGGTAGAAGAGTTCTCCGGCAGCATGACGGTGCTCCGGCGATGGTGGTGGAGCTATTCCAGCAGGGCTTCGCCTAAGCACTGCAGAAATTCGATCTAGAGGAGAAACTATGCACTGGAGGAACGGGTAGCACGTGGCTGAAAATCTAGTGCCAAAAACCCTAAAACCTCTAGTATATATAGGAGGAAGAGAGTAGGAGGCTTGGCTCCCAAGGAGCCAGCCCTTGGGTCGGCCGAACCAAGGAGGATTGGAGGATTCCTCCTCCAATCCTTGTAGGACTAGGACTCCTCCTTATTTTTGCCTTTTTCCACCTTTTCTCTTTGGATTTTCTTCTCTAGCCACATGGGCCTTGTGTGGGGATTTCCACCAGCCCACTATGGTCTGGTATTCACTCTCCCACAGCCCATGAAGCCTCTTGGGTCGAAATACCCCTCCCGGAGATCTCCCGGTACACTACCGGCACTCCCAGTACACTACCGATGAGCCCGAAACTTTTCCGGCGACCAAAACAGCACTTCCTATATATGAATCTTTACCTCCGGACCATTCCGGAGCACCTCGTGACGTCTGGGATCTCATCCGGGACTACGAACAACCTTTGGTCACCACCATATATAACTCTATACTACTGAAACGTCACCAAACCTTAAGTGTGCAGACCCTGCGAGTTTGAGAACTATGTAGACATGACCGAGACACCTCTACGATCAATAACCAATAGCGGGACGTGGATGCCCATATTGGTTCCTACATATTCTACGCAGTTCTTTATCGGTCAAACCTCTATGTCAAGGATTCAGTTAATCCCGTAAGATGTTCCCTTTGTTCTTCGGTATGTTACTTGCCCGAGATTCGATCGTCGGTATCTCCATACCTAGTTCAACCTTGTTACTGGCAAGTCTATTTAATCGTTCCGTAATACAAGATACCGTGACTAACACTTAGTCACGTTGCTTGCAAGGCTTCTTCTGATGTTGTATTACCGAGTGGGCCCTGAGATACCTCTCCGTCACACGGAATAACAAATCCTAGTCTTGATCCATGCCAACTCAACAGACACCCTCGGAGATACCTGTAGAGTACCTTTATAGTCACCCAGTTACGTTGCGACATTTGATACACACAAGGTACTCCTCCGGTGTCAGTGAGTTGCATGATCTCATGGTCATAGGAACATATACTTGACATGCAAAAAACAGTAGCAATAAACTGACACGATCATATGCTACGTTTTTAGTTTGGGTCTTGTCCATCACACCATTTTCCTAATGATGTGATCACGTTATCAAGTGACATCTCATGTCCATGGCTAGTAAACCTTAACCATCTTTGATCAACGAGCTAGTCTATTAAAGGCATACTAGGGAAATGGTTTTGTCTATGTATCCACATATGCATCTAAGTCTCCGATCAATACAATTATAGTATGGATAATGAAAGATTATCATGAACAAGGAAATATGATAATAACTAATTTATTATTGCCTCTAGGGTATATTTCCATCAAAAAACTAGATGCATTTCATGTACAAAATGGACAATCTCTTTCGAAGTATTACGGTTTTGGACGAAAACTCATCTTTTGCAAAGGGATTTCATTTTGTTGAACTTATTTGAACTCCATACCTTTTTGTGTGTTCAAAATGCACCATTCAAAGCCACATCATCAATTTTCAGACCTTTCTGACTTCATTTGGTATTTTTCATGCACTTACTGATTTTTTGAGCTAAATAACCCTAAAATTGAAAAGCACTTCAAATGAACTCTAAAAAGGTTGAACGTTGGCATAGTATCATAATTTCACCCACATAACATGTTATAAAAAGTGGAGAGGGTTACGGTAAAAACTGGATGCACTTCGTGTACAAAACGGACAATCTCTTTTGAAGTATAAGGGTTTCGGACGAGAACTCATGTGTTACAAAAGGCATTTCATTTCTTCACATGTAACTGCAATGATATATTTGTGGAGATAAAGTCTTCACTTTTTCATTGATTGTGTCCTTTGCTTATTGCACCGTAACCATGGATAATCTTCATCGTTTAACAGGGTGCTTGAGTCAGCCTTGACTTTGAAGGGAGGAATTTCATAAAACTGTTCATAATCTTCATACATGTCTGTCTTGTCCTCCAATCCCATGATGTCTCTTTTTCCTGAAAGAACTATGTGGCGCTTTGGCTCATCGTATGATGTATTCGCTTCCTTATCTTTTCTTTTTCTCAGTTTGGTAGACATGTCCTTCACATAGAAAACCTGCACCACACCATTGGCTAGGACGAATGGTTTGTCTGTGTACCCAAGATTGTTCGAATCCACTGTTGTCATTCCGTACTGTGGATCTTCCTGTACCCCGCCTCTTGAAAGATTGACTACAGCAAGTATGCCACCAACCGGGACCAAAGGTCCCTTTTCGTTAGCCCAAAGGGCGGGAAGCAAAGACATTTGGTCCCAGTTGTTTCCACCAACTGCGACCAAAGGTATGCATTGGTCCCGGTTGGTGCCACCAACCGGTACCAATGGCCTTGCACAACGGTGTGATGGGAGTTTAGTCCCACCTCGCCAAGCAAAGGTTGCTCGAACCTATTTATAAGCCCCGTTGCGGCTGCTACGTTGAGCTCCTCTCAAAGTCAAAATAGATGCCCTTATACGGAAAATTTGACCTAAGTTCAAAATGCTAGTATGTGCTAGAATGTACTTACTAAAACTTTGAATTTAGGTTGAATTTTCCCTATAAGCGCATCTATTTTCACATTTTATTTTATTTTTGCACATTAGAAGTTCTTAACAAAAAACAATTTATGAATATTCGTTTTTATATTAAAGTTTTTAACAAAAATAAATTTGATAATTTTAGTTGCATGAATTGTATATAATATCAAGTTTAGTTATATAACTTTTATCGAACGAAAACATATCTGTGACAAAAGGATTTCAAATTTTATATACATATTTGAACTCAAGAATTTTTCTGCATTCAATATGCACCATTCAAAGCCACATCATCCCTTTTCAACCCTTTTGTGACTTCATTTGCTATTTTTCGTGCATTTCATCATTTATTTTGAGCTAAAATGACCCTGAATTGAAAAGCACTGCAAATGAACTCTGAAATGGTTGAAACTTGGCATGGTACCATCATTTCACCCACATAGCATTTTGCTAAAAAGTTGAGAGGGTTACGGCAAAAACTGGATGCACTTCGTAACTGGGTGGCTATAAAGGTGCACTACGGGTATCTCCGAAGGTGTCTGTTGGGTCGACACGAATCGAGACTGGGATTTGTCACTCTGTGTGACGGAGAGGTATCTCTGGGCCCACTCGGTAAGACATCATCATAATGAGCTCAATGTGACTAAGGAGTTAGCCATGGGATGATGTATTACGGAACGAGTAAAGAGACTTGCCGGTAACGAGATTGAACAAGGTATAGAGATACCGACGATCGAATCTCGGGCAAGTATCATACCGATAGACAAAGGGAATTGTATACGGGATTGATTGAATCCCCGACATCGTGGTTCATCCGATGAGATCATCGTGGAGCATGTGGGAGCCAACATGGGTATCCATATCCCTCTATTGGTTATTGACCGGAGAGGTGTCTCGGTCATGTCTACGTGTCTCCCGAACCCGTAGGGTCGACACACTTAAGGTTCGATGACGCTAAGGTTATAGGGAAATGGTATACGTGATTACCGAAGGTTGTTCGGAGTCCCAGTTGAGATCCCGGATGTCACGAGGAGCTCTGGAATGGTTCGAAGGTAAAGATTGATATATAGGAAGTCCAGTTTTGGTCACCGGAAAGTTTTCGGGCTCATCGGTAGTGTACCGGGAGTGCCGAGAGGGTGCCGAAGGACCCTCGGGAGGGGTGTGACGACCATAGGACTTTGTGGCCCCTTAGAGGAGGTGTGCCAGCCTTTATTGGGCTGGCCAAGACCTTCTAGAAAGGCCCATGTGGCTGGAGATCAAGGGATAAGGCAAAAGGAGTTTGAAAGGAGGGAGATCCACCTCCCTTGTGGGAGGTGGACTCTTCCCTAGCTTCGGCCGAAGCCCTCCTCCTTTGAGAAGGGGCCAAGGCAGCCCTCCCTCTCCCTCCTCCTATATATATGCAAGGGTTTGGGATGATTTGAGACACGACTTCTCTCTCTCTCTCTCTCTCCGCAGCCCTACTCTTCCTCTTCCTCATTCTCCATAGCGCTTGGCGAAGCCTTGCCGGAGTTCACGTAGCTCCACCGTCACCACACCGTCGTGCTGCCGGAGCTCTCCCTCAACCTCTCCTTCCTCCTTGCTGTACCAAGGCGTAGGAGACGTCATCGGGCTGCACGTGTGTTGAACGCGGAGGCGCCGTTGTTCGGCGCTGAGATCGGAATCCACCGCGATCTGAATCGCTGCGAGTACGACTCCACCAACCGCGTTCTTGTAACGCTTCCGCTTAGCGATCTTCAAAGGTATGAAGATGCAATCTCTCCCCACTCGTTGCTGGTTTCTCCATGGATAGATCTTGGTGATCGTAGGAAAATTTTTGATTTACTACTACGTCTCCCAACAGTGGCATCATGAGCTAGGTCTATGCGTAGAATCTATGCATGAGTAGAACACAAGTTGTTGTGGGCGTCGATTTTTTTAATATGCTTACCAGTACTAGTCTTATCTTGATTCTGCAGTATTGTGGGATGAAGCGGCCCGGACCGACTTTACACATACGCTTACGTGAGACTGGTTCCACCGCCTGACATGCACTTGTTGCAGAAGGTGGCTAGCGGGTGTCTGTCTCTCCCACCTTAGTCGGATTGGATTTGATGAAAAGGGTCCTTATGAAGGGTCAATAGCAATTGGCATATCATGTTGTGGTTTTTGCATAGGTATGAAACGTTCTTGCTAGAAACCTATAGCAGCCACGTAAAAACTTGCAACTACAAATTAGAGGACGTCTAACTTGTTTTTGCAGCATATGCCTTGTGATGTGATATGGCCAAAGGATGTGATGTGATGCATTGTGATGTATGAGATTGATCATGTTCTTGTAATAGGATTCACGACTTACATGTCGATGAGTATGACAACCGGCAAGAGCCATAGGAGTTGTCTTATTTTATTGTATGACCTGCGTGTCAATCATAAACGCCATGTAATTACTTTACTTTATTGCTAAACGTTAGCCATAGTAGTAGAAGTAATAGTTGGCAAGACAACTTCATGAAGACACAATGATGGAGATCATGATGATGGAGATCATGGTGTCGTGCCAGTGACAGTGATGATCATGGTGCCCCGAAGATGGAGATCAAAGGAGCAAGATGATATTGGCCATATCATGTCACTATATTGATTGCATGTGATGTTTATCATGTTTACATCTTATTTGCTTAGAACGACGATAGTAAATAAGATGATCTCTCAATAAAATTTCAAGACAAGTGTTCACCCTAACTGTGCACCGTTGCTAAGGATCGTCGTTCCGAAGCACCACGTGATGATCGGGTGTGATAGGTTCTAACGTTCGCATACAACGGGTGTAAGCCAGATTTACACACGCGAGACACTTAGGTTGACTTGACGAGCCTAGCATGTACAGACATGGCCTCGAAACACGGAAGACCAAAAGGTCGAACATGAGTCGTATAGAAGATACGATCAACATGGAGATGTTCACCATGGATGACTAGTCCGTCTCACGTGATGATTGGACACGGGCTAGTTGACATGGATCATGTGTCACTTGGATGACTAGAGAGATGTCTATCTAAGTGGAAGTTCATTAAATAATTTGATTATGTGAACTTAATTATCATGAACTTAGTCTAAAATTATCTTTACAATCTAGATTGTAGATCCAACGGCCAACGCGAATGTCACCCTCAATTTCAACGCGTTCCTAGAGAAAACCAAGCTGAAAGATGATGGAAGCAACTATGCGGACTGGGTCCATGGTTTGAGGATCATCCTCATAGCTTCCAAGAAATTGTATGTCCTTGATGCACCGCTAGGTGACCCACCCCTTCTCCCAGCAGAGCAAGACATTGCGAATGCTTGGCATTCTCGCTGCGATGATTACTCCCTTGTTCAGTGTGGCATGCTTTACAGTTTAGAACCGGGGCTCCAAAAGCGTTTTGAGCAACATGGAGCATATGAGATGTTCCAAGAGCTGAAACTGGTTTTTCAGGCTCATGCCCGGGTCGAGAGATATGACGTCTTTGACAAGTTCTTCAGCTGTAAGATGGAGGAGAACAGTTCTGTCAGTGAGCACATCCTTAAGATGTCTCGGCTACACAACCGCTTGACTCAGCTGGGAGTTAATCTCTCGGATGACTCAGTCATTGACAGAATCCTCCAGTCGCTTCCACCTAGCTACAAGAGCTTTGTGATGAACTACAACATGCAAGGGATGGAGAAGTCCATTCCTGAGTTGTACTCGATGCTGAAATCAGCGGAGGTCAAGATCAAAAAGAAGCATCAAGTGTTGATGGTTAATAAGACCACTAGTTTCAAGAAAGGCAAGGGTAAGAATAACTTCAAAAAAGGACGGAAAAGTTGTTGCCGTGCCCGGTAAGCAAGTTGTCGGGAAGAAGAAGAACAAGAATGGACCCAAGCCTGAGACTGAGTGTTTTTACTGCAAGGGTACCGGTCACTGGAAGCGGAACTGCCCCAAGTACTTAGCGGATAAGAAGGACGGCAACGTTAAAGCTATATGTGATATACTTGTTATTGATGTGTACCTAACCAGCGCTCGTAGTAGCTCCTGGGTATTTGATACCCGTGTAGTTGCTCACATTTGTAACTCCAAGCAGGAGCTGCGGAATAAGCGGAGACTGGGAAAGGACGAGGTGACGATGCGCGTCGGGAATGGTTCCAAGGTCGATGTGATCGCCGTCGGCATGCTACCTCTACATCTACCTTCGGTATTAGTGTTAAACCTTAATAATTGTTATTTAGTACCAGCTTTGAGCATGAACATTGTATCTGGATCTCGCTTGATGCGAGATGGCTACTCATTTAAATCTGAGAATAATGGTTGTTCTATTTATATGAGAGAAATCTTTTATGGTCATGCCCCGCTGGTCAATGGTTTATTTTTGATGAATCTCGAACGTGATGTTACACATGTCCATAGTGTGAGTACCAAAAAGTGTAAGGTTGATAACGATAGTCCCACTTACATGTGGCACTGCCGCCTTGGTCATATTGGTGTCAAACGCATGAAGAAGCTCCATACTGATGAACTTTTGGAGTCTCTTGATTTCGAATCATTTGACACGTGCGAACCATGCCTCACGGTCAAGATGACCAAGACTCCGTTCTCCGGAACAATGGAGCGAGCAACTGACTTGTTGGAAATAATACATACCGATGTATGCGGTCCAATGAGTGTCGAGGCTCGTGGTGGCTACCGTTATGTTCTCACCCTCACTGATGACTTAAGTAGATATGGGTATGTCTACTTAATGAAACATAATTCTGAAACTTTTGAAAGGTTCAAGGAATTTTAGAGTGAGGTAGAGAATCAACGTGACAGGAAAATAAAGTGCCTACGATCTGATCGTGGCGGAGAATATTTAAGTCACGAGTTTGGCACGCACCTAAAGAAATGTGGAATTGTTTCATAACTCACGCCACCTGGCACACCTCAGCAAAATGGTGTGTCTGAACGTCGTAATCGCACTCTATTAGATATGGTACGATCTATGATGTCTCTTACCGACTTACCGCTATCATTTTGGGGATATGCATTAGAGACTGTCACATTCACTTTAAATAGGGCACCGTCAAAATCCGTTGAGACGACACCTATGAATTATGGTTTGGAAAGAAACCTAAGCTGTCGTTTCTAAAAGTTTGGGGATGCGATGCTTATGTGAAGAAACTTCAACATGAGAAGCTCGAACCCAAAGCAAAAAAGTGCGTCCTCATAGGATATCCCAAAGAGACTATTGGGTATACCTTCTACCTACGATCCGAGGGCAAAGTCTTTGTTGCCAAGAATGGATCCTTTCTCGAGAAAGAGTTTCTCTCGAAAGAAGTAAGTGGGAGGAAAATAGAACTTGATGAGGTAATTGTACCTCCACTCGAACCGGAGAGTAGCACAACACAGGAAGTTGTTTCTGTGGAGCCTGCACCGGCTGGAGAGGAAGTTAATGATGATGATCATGAAACTTCAGATCAAGTTATTGTTGAATGTCGAAGGTCCACTAGGACACGTTCTGCACCAGAGTGGTACGGCAACCTTGTCGTGGAGATCATGTTGTTGGACAACGGTGAACCTTCAAACTATGAAGAAGCAATGGCGGGCCCGGATTCCAACAAATGGCTTGAGGCCATGAAATCTGAGATAGGATCCATGTATGAGAACAAAGTATGGACTTTGGTGGACTTGCCTGATGATAAGCGAGCCATTGAAAATAAATGGATCTTTAAGAAGAAGACTGACGCAGATGGTAATGTAACCGTCTATAAGGCTCGGCTTGTCGCTAAGAGTTATCAACAAGTTCAAGGAGTTGACTACGATGAGACTTTCTCACCCATAGCGATGTTGAAGTCTGTCCGAATCATGTTAGCAATTGCCGCATTTTATGATTATGAGATCTGGCAAATGGACGTCAAAACGGCATTCCTTAATGGCTTCCTCAAGGAAGAACTGTATATGATGCAGCCGGAAGGTTTTGTCGATCCTAAAGATGCTAACAAGGTATGCAAGCTCCAGCGCTCCATCTATGGGCTGGTGCAAGCATCTCAAAGTTGGAACATTCGCTTTAATGAAGTGATTAAAGCATTTGGGTTTGTACAGGTTTATGGAGAACCTTGTATTTACAAGAAAGTGAGTGGGAGCTCTGTAGCATTTCTCATATTATATGTGGATGACATACTGATAATGGGAAATGATATAGAACTCTTGGAAAGTATAAAGGCCTACTTGAATAAATGTTTTTCAATGAAGGACCTTGGAGAAGCTGCTTACATATTAGGCATCAAGATCTATAGAGATAGATCGAGACGCCTCATAGGTCTTTCACAAAGCACATACCTTGACAAGATATTGAAGAAGTTCAATATGGATCAGTCCAAGAAGGGGTTCTTGCCTGTGTTACAAGGTGTGAGATTGAGTATGACTCAATGCCCGACCATGGCAAAGGATAGAGAAGAGATGAGTGTCATCCCCTATGATTCAGCCATAGGCTCTATTATGTATGCCATGATGTGTACCAGACCTGATGTGAACCTTGCCATAAGTTTGGTGGGGAGGTACCAAAGTGATCCTGGAGCGGAACACTGGACAGCGGTCAAGAATATCCTGAAGTACCTGAAAAGGACAAAGGACATGTTTCTCGTATATGGAGGTGCCGAAGAGCTCGTCGTAAAGGGTTACGTCGATGCTAGCTTCAACACAGATCCGGACGACTCCAAGTCGCAAACCGGATACGTGTATATTTTGAACGGAGGGGCAGTCAGCTAGTGCAGCAGCAAGCAAAGCGTCGTGGCGTCATCTACATGCGAAGCGGAGTACATAGCTGCTTCGGAAGCAGCAAAGGAAGGAGTCTGGATGAAGGAGTTCATCACCGACCTAGGAGTAATTCCAAGTGCCTCGGGCCCGATGACTCTATTCTGTGACAACACTGGAGCTATTGCCCTTGCGAAGGAGCCCAGGTTTGACAAGAAGACAAGACACATCAAGCGCCGCTTCAACTCCATCCGTGATTACATTCAGGAGGGAGATATACATATTTGTAAAGTGCATACGGATCTGAATGTCGCAGATCCGTTGACTAAACCTCTCTCACGAGCAAAACATGATCAACACTTGATGCTATGGGTGTTCGATTCATCACAATGTAACTAGATTATTGACTCTAGTGCAAGTGGGAGACTGTTGGAAATATGCCCTAGAGGCAATAATAAAATGGTTATTATTGTATTTCCTAGTTCATGATAATTGTCTATTGTTCATGCTATAATTGTGTTAACCGGAAACCGTAATACATGTGTGAATACATAGACCACAACATGTCCCTAGCGAGCCTCTAGTTGACTAGCTCGTTGATCAATAGATGGTCACGGTTTCATGACCATGGACATTGGATCTCATTGATAACGGGATCACATCATTAGGAGAATGATGTGATGGACAAGACCCAATCCTAAGCATAGCACAAGATCGTGTAGTTCGTCTACTAAAGCTTTTTAATGTCAAGTATCGTTTCCTTATACCATGAGATTGTGCAACTACCGGATACCATAGGAATGCTTTGGGTGCGCCAAATGTCACAACGTAACTGGGTGGCTATAAAGGTGCACTACGGGTATCTCCGAAGGTGTCTGTTGGGTTGACATGAATCGAGCCTGGGATTTGTCACTCCGTGTGACGGAGAGGTATCTCTAGGCCCACTCGGTAAGACATCATCATAATGAGATCAATGTGACTAAGGAGTTAGCCACGGGATGATGTATTACAGAACGAGTAAAGAGACTTGTCGGTAACGAGATTGAACAAGGTATAGAGATACCAACGATCGAATCTCGGGCAAGTATCATACCGATAGACAAAGGGAATTGTATACGGGATTGATTGAATCCCCGACATCGTGGTTCATCCGATTAGATCATCGTGGAGCATGTGGGAGCCAACATGGGTATCCAGATCCCGCTGTTGGTTATTGACCGGAGAGGTGTCTTGGTCATGTCTACGTGTCTCCCAAACCCCTAGAGTCTACACACTTAAGGTTCAATGATGCTAGGGTTATAGGGAAATGGTATACGTGATTACCGAAGGTTTTTCGGAGTCCCGGATGAGATCCCGGACATCACGAGGAGCTCCGGAATGGTCCGGAGGTAAAGATTGATATATAGGAAGTCCTGTTTTGGTCACCGGAAAGTTTTCGGGCTCATCGGTAGTGTACCGGGAGTGCCGGGAGGGTGCCAGAGGACCCCCGGGAGGGGTGTGACGACCATAGGACTTTGTGGGACCTTAGAGGAGGTGTGCCGGCCTTTATTGGGCTGGCCAAGACCTTCTAGAAAGGCCCATGCGGCTGGAGATCAAGGGATAAGGCAAAAGGAGTTTGAAAGGAGGGAGATCCACCTCCCTTGTGGGAGGTGGACTCTTCCCTAGCTTCGGCCGAAGCCCTCCTCCTTGGAGGAGGGGCCAAGGCAGCCCTCCCTCTCCCTCCTCCTATATATATGCAAGGGTTTGGGCTGATTTGAGACACGACTTCTCTCTCTCTCGACGCAGCCCTACTCTTCCTCTTCCTCATTCTCCGTAGCGCTTGGCGAAGCCCTACCGGAGTTCACGTAGCTCCACCGTCACCATGCTGTCGTGCTGCCGGAGCTCTCCCTCAACCTCTCCTTCCTCCTTGCTGGATCAAGGCGTAGGAGACGTCATCAGGCTGCACGTGTGTTGAATGTGGAGGCGCCGTTGTTCGGCGCTGAGATCGGAATCCACCGCGATCTGAATCGCTCCGAGTACGACTCCACCAACCACGTTCTTGTAACGCTTCCGCTTAGCGATCTTCGAAGGTATGAAGATGCAATCTCTCCCCACTCGTTGCTGGTTTCTCCATGGATAGATCTTGGTGATCGTAGGAATTTTTTTGATTTACTACTACGTCTCCCAACATAATCTTCATTGTTTAACAGGGTGCTTGGGTCAGCCTTGACTTTGAAGCGAGGAATTTCATGAAACTGTTCATAATCTTCAGACATGTCTGTCTTGCCCTCCAATCCCATGATGTCTCTTTTCCTGAAAGAGCTATGTGGCGCTTTGGCTCATCGTATGATGTATTCGCTTCCTTATCTTTTCTTTTTCTCGGTTTGGTAGACATGTCCTTCACATAGAAAACCAGTGCCACATCATTGGCTAGGACGAATGGTTCGTCTGTGTACCCAAGATTGTTCGAATCCACTGTTGTCATTCCGTACTGTGGATCTTCCTGTACGCCTCTTGACAGATTGACCATAGCAAGTATGCCACCAATCGGGACCAAAGGTCCCTTTTCGTCAGCCCAAAGGGCGGGAAGCAGAGACCTTTGGTCCCGGTTGTTTCCACCGACAGTGACCAAAGGTATGCATTGGTCCCGGTTGGTGCCACCAACCGGGACCAATGGCCTTGCACAGCGGTGTGATGGGAGTTTAGTCCCACCTCGCCAAGCGAAGGTTGCCCGAACCTGTTTATAAGTCCCGCTGCGGCTGCGACGTTGAGCTCCTCTCAAGGTGACAATGGATGCCCTTATACGGAAAATTTGACCTAAGTTCAAAATGCTAGTATGTGCTAGAATGTACTTACTAGCACTTTGAATTTAGGTTGAATTTTCCTTATAAGCGCATCTATTTTCACATTTTATTTTTTTGCATATTAGAAGTTCTTAACAAAAAAATAATTTATGAATATTCTTTTTTATATGAAAGTTTTTAACAAAAATAACTTTGATAATTTTACTTGCATGAATTGTATATAATATCAAGTTTAGTTATATAACTTTTATCGAACGAAAACATATCTGTGACAAAAGGATTTCAAATTTATATACTATTTGAACTCAAGAATTTTTCTGCATTCAATATGCACCATTCAAAGCCACATCATCCCTTTTCAACCCTTTTCTGACTTCATTTGCTATTTTTCATGCATTTCATCATTTATCTTGAGATAAAATGACCCTGAATTGAAAAGCACTCCAAATGAACTCTGAAATGGTTGAAACTTGGCATGGTACCATCATTTCACCCACATAGCATTTGCTACAAAGTTGAGAGGGTTACGGCAAAAACTGGATGCACTTCGTGTACAAAATGGAGAATCTCTTTCGAAGTATCAGGGTTTCGCATGAAAACACGTTTGTTACAAAAGGATTTCAATTTTTTAAACATATTTGAACTAAAGACTTTTTCTGCATTCAATATGCACCATTCAAAGCCACATCGTCCCTTATGAACCCTTTTCTGACTTCATTTGCTATTTTTCATGCATTTCATCATTTATTTTGAGCTAAAATGACCCTAAATTGAAAAGCACTTCAAATGAACTCTGAAAAGGTTGAAATTTGGCATGGTATCATCATTTCACCCACATAGCATGTGTTAAAAAGTTGAGAGGGTTACGGCAAAAATTGGATGCATTTCGTGTACAAAATGGACAATTTCTTTCGAAGTATCACGGTTTCGGACGAAAACTCATCTGTTACAAAGGGATTTCATTTTCTGAACTTATTTTAACTCCATACCTTTTTGTGTGCTCAAAATGCACCATTCAAAGCCACGTCATCAATTTTCAACCCTTTCTAACTTCATTTGGTATTTTTCATGCACTTACTGATTTTTTTGAGCTAAATAACCCTGAAATAGAAAAGCATTTCAAATGAACTCTAAAAAGGTTGAACGTTGGCATGGTATCATAATTTCACCCACATAACATGTTATAAAAAGTTGAGAGGATTACGAAAAAACTAGATGCACTTCGTGTCCAAATAGGACAATCTCTTTCGAAGTATAAGGGTTTCGGACGAAAACTCATGTGTTACAAAAGGCATTTCATTTCTTCACATGTAACTACAATGATATAGTTGTGGAGAGAAAGTCTTCACTTTTTGTTCTCTTGTGTCCTTTGCTTATTGCGCTGTAACCATGGATAATCTTCATCGTTTAACAGGGTGCTTGAGTTAGCCTTGACTTTGAAGGGACTAATTTCATGAAACTGTTCATAATCTTGAGACATGTGTGTCTTGCGCTCCAATCCCACGATGTCTCTTTTTCCTGAAAGAACTATGTGGCGCTTTGGCTCATCGTGTGATGTATTCGCTTCCTTATCTTTTCTTTTTCTCGGTTTGGTAGACATGTCCTTCACATAGAAAACCTGCGCCACATCATTGACTAGGACGGATGGTTCGTCTTGTACCCAAGATTATTCAAATCCACTGTTGTCATTCCGTACTGTGGATCTTCCTATACCTCGCTTCTGGACAGATTGACCACAGCAAGTATGCCACCAACCGGGACCAAAGGTCCCTTTTCGTCAGCCCAAAGGGCGGGAAGCAGAGACCTTTGGTCCCAGTTGTTTCCACCAACCGGGACCAATGGCCTTGCCAAGCGAAGGTTGCCAAGCGAAGGTTGCCAAGCGAAGGTTGCCCGAACCTGTTAATAAGCCCCGCTGCGGCTGCTACATTGAGCTCCTCTGAAAGTGAAAATAGATGCCCTTATACGGAAAATTTGACCTAAGTTCAAAATGCTAGTATGTGCTAGAATGTACTTACTAGCACTTTGAATTTAGGTTGAATTTTCCCTATAAGCGCATCTATTTTCACCCTATTATTTTTTTTGCATATTAGAAGTTCTTAACAAAAAAATAATTTATGAATATTCTTTTTTCTATTAAAGTTTTTAACAAAAATAACTTTGATAATTTTAGTTGCATGAATTGTATATAATATCAAGTTTAGTTATATAACTTTGATCGAACAAAAACATATCTATGAGAAAAGGATTTCAAATTTTATATACATATTTGAACTCAAGAATTTTTCTGCATTCAATATGCACCATTCAAAGCCACATCATAACTTTTCAACCCTTTTCTGACTTCATTTGTTATTTTTCATGCATTTCATCATTTATTTTGTGCTAAATAACCCTGAAATTGAAAAGCACTTCAAATGAACACTAAAATGGTTGAACGTTGGCATGGTATCATAATTTCACCCACATAACATGTGATAAAAAGTTGAGAGGGTTACGGCAAAAACTGGATGCACTTCGTGTACAAAACGGACAATCTCTTTCGAAGTATAAGGGTTTCGGACGAAAACTCATGTGTTACAAAAGGCATTTCATTTCTTCACATGTAACTACAATGATATAGTTGTGGAGAGAAAGTCTTCACTTTTTTTTCGCTTGTGTCCTTTGCTTATTACACCGTAACCATGGATAATCTTCATCGTTTAACAGGGTTCTTAGGTCAACCTTGACTTTGAAGGGAGGAATTTCATGAAACTGTTCATAATCTTGAGACATGTCTGTCTTGCCCTCCAATCCCACGATGTCTCTTTTTCCTGAAAGAACTATGTGGCGCTTTGGCTCATCGTATGATGTATTCCCTTCCTTATCTTTTCTTTTTCTCGGTTTGGTAGACATGTCCTTCACATAGAAAACCTGTGCCACATCATTGGCTAGGACGAATGGTTCGTCTGTGTACCCAAGATTGTTTGAATCCACTGTTGTCGTTCCGTACTGTGGATCTTCCTGTACCCCGCCTCTTGACAGATTGACCACAGCAAGTATGCCACCAACCGGGACCAAAGGTCCCTTTTCATCATCCCAAAGGGCGGGAAGCAGAGACCTTTGGGCCCGGTTGTTTCCACAAACCGGGACCAATGGCCTTGCATAGCGGTGTGATGGGAGTTTAGTCCCACCTCGCCAAGCGAAGGTTGCCCGAACCTGTTTATAAGCCCCGCTACGGCTGCTACGTTGAGCTCCTCTCAAAGTGAAAATAGATGCCCTTATACGGAAAATTTGACCTAAGTTCAAAATGCTATTATGTGCTAGAATGTACGTACTAGCACTTTGAATTTAGGTTAAATTTTCCCTATAAGCGCACATATTTTCACCTTTTATTTTTTGCATATTAGAAGTTCTTAACAAAAAAAATTATGAATATTCTTTTTATATTAAAGTTTTTAACACAAATAAATTTGATAATTTTAGTTGCATGAATTGTATATAATATCAAGTTTAGTTATATAACTTTTATCGAACGAAAACATATCTATTACAAAAAGATTTCAAATTTTATATACATATTTGAACTCAAGAATTTTTCTGCATTCAATATGCACCATTGAAAGCCACATCATCCCTTTTCAACCCTTTTCTGACTTCATTTGATATTTTCATGCATTTCATGATTTATTTTGAGCTAAAATGACCCTAAATTGAAAAGCACTACAAATGAACTCTGAAATGGTTGAAATTTGGCATGGTATCATCATTTCAGCCACATTTCTCCACTACGACCCGTCAGCGGGTGCTCTCAACTTCCCGTCTTTCTTACGGTCCTCTTTGTGTCATCGCATCGACTTGGCATGCTCTTTGTTTCTGAACAAACGTTTCAACCGTGGTATTATAGGAGCATACCACATCACTTTGACAGGAACCCTCTTCCTTGGGCGCTTGCCGTCAACATCACCAGGGTCATCTCGTCTGATCTTATACCGCAATGCACCGCATACCGAGCATCCCTTCAAATCCTTGTACGCACCGCGGTAGAGGATGGAGTCATTAGGGCATGCATGTATCTTCTGCACCTCCAATCCTAGAGGGAATACAACCTTCTTTGCTGCGTAAGTATTGTCGGGCAATTCGTTATCCTTTGGAAGCTTGTTCTTAAATATTTTCAATAGCTTCTCAAATCCTTTGTCAGGTACACCATTCTCTGCCTTCCATTGCAGCAATTCCAGTGTGGTACCGAGCTTTGTGTTGCCATCTTCGCAATTAGGGTACAACCCTTTTTGTGATCCTATAGAATGCGATCAAACTTCAACTTATCCTTTTCACTTTCGCATTGTCTCTTTGCATCAACAATGACCCGGCGAAGATCATCATCGGGCACATCGTCTGGTTCCTCTTGATCTTCATCTTCCCCCGTTGCAGCATCACCGTATTCAGGAGGCACATAGTTGTCATCATCCTCTTCTTCTTCGTTGACTTCCATCATAACCCATTTTTCTCCGTGCTTGGTCCAAACATTACAGTGTGGCATAAAACCCTTCTCAAGCAGGTGGAAGTGAAGGGTTTTAGAGTTGGAGAAAGCCTTTGTATTCTCACAGACAGTACATGGACAATGAATAAAACCATTCTGATTGTTTGCCTTAGCCGCTTCGAGAAAATTATGCAGGCCCTTCATATACTCGGAGGTGCTTCGGTCACCGTACATCGATTGTTGGTTCATCTGCGTGCGTTATATAATAAAGTGTATTAAAAACCATTACAACATATCATGAATACAGAAGTGACCAAATTAATAGAAATTCATCATCACATTAAAGCCAAAGTACAATAGTGACCAAAATAAATACAATAATAAAAGTAAGAAAATTACACAAGTATCTATCTAAATCATACAAGTAAAAACTTTTTTCTTTTAGAAAGAAGATAAGAAGAAGAGGCTAACCACGGTGGTGCCGGCACCGAGATGGGCGCGGGCGATCGGCAGTGGTGAGGACGGGGACGGGACAGGACGAACCGCTAAACCTAGACAAATCTTGAGTAAAATGGAGCTTGGACAAGGAACTTCATGCGGAGAAAGCTTAAATGTGGCTTGGGCATTTCATCGAACACCTCATGTGCATAGGAGGTGTGCTAGAGCACCACAAAGCTCTTCCCTCGCCGGCCGAAAAAACAGAGCGGTGTGGAGTGCTCTGCTCGCCGGCGAGGGGGTATATATAGGCATCTCATTGGTCCCGGTTGGTGGCTGGAATCGGGACTAAAGGACCCCCTTTGGTACCGGTTCCAGCCACGAACCGGGACCAATGGTTGTGGGCCAGGAGCGAGGCATAGTGGTCCTGGTTCATGTCAGGAACCGGGACCAAAGGTGTCCGAAGAACCGGGACCAATGCCCCACGTGGCCCGGCTGGCCCCCTGGCCTCACGAACCGGGAACGTTGCCCCCATTGGTCCCGGTTAGTGACTGAACCGGGACTAATGGGCTGGCCCGTCCTGGACCAAAGCCCTATTTTTTACTAGTGATGATATCTCATAGGCAATGGAATTATGTAATGTAGTAATGTGATTTCATATGCAATGCAACTATGTACTTTTTAAATTATGTTATACTCCCTCCGTCCGAAAATACTTGCCCTAGAAATGAATAAAATGGATGTATCTATAACTAAAATAAGTCTAGATACATCCATTTATAGGACAAGTATTTTCCGGCAGAGGGAGTACTTGATAGTGGCATTGATATTTATCCAACACGAGTACTACAATAAGTACCTTTGGTGTCGGCAAACCCTCGCCAGCAGTTACTAAAGTATGAATTGATTAGCAAATAACATTGAATCACATTACTGAAGGCCCACCAAACACGCTGGATTACAAGTAAAAAAACACTTCATTGTCTCCCCCTCTTGTGAAACCAAATACTCACTCAGTTTTAAGACATAAGGTGTATTAAGTTTTCAAAAAGTATAATATCTTTAACTTTGACCAAGTTCAGAACCAAAAATATTGACATTCACAATACTAAATCAATAAAAAATCGGTTTAATATTATGTATATTAATATATTTCTCTGCAAATTTGGTCAGACTTAAAAAGAATTATTTTTAAAAAATCCACCTTATATTTTAAAACAAAGGAAGTAATTTTGTTATCAAAACCCAGCAACACCCACGGCGCAGCAAAGCGCGCCCATCTCTTCTTGTTTAATTAAAAGCGGAGGGAGTATTAACAATGCTCAAGTGACCATGAACAATTCATTCAAAAAAAGCGCCTCTTTGCATTCCATCTCGTAAACTACAATCGCTAGTCTTGGAACTGCAAGAGTCGCCTCGTACTCTACAGAGTGAAGACTACCGGGTCTTCTCGCCTTCCGAGCTCAAGCTCTTCCTCTCCCAAGAATGCAGCGAATGCACCGGCACGGCAGCCCAATATATAGGCTCCCCGAGCTTTGTGTCATTCCACCCCATCTCACCAGCCATTTCTCCGCCCTTCCTTTTGCCATACACCAAACACAAATCTTGGATCGATGGCGGTTCCGGTGGGCTTCATCTTTGGGGCAGCCGCGGCCGCGGTGATCGCCCACTAGTAGAAAAAAACCATTTGTCCCGGTTCGTAAGGCCCATTTGTCCCGGTTCCGGAACCGGGACTAAAGTGTCGGGACTAAAGCTCAAAACCTTTAGTCCCGGTTCTCTTACAAACCGGGACAGAAGGGGCTCCACGTGGCCTCTGCAGGGAGCCCAGGCAGAAGGACCTTTAGTCCCGGTTGGTAACACCAACCAGGACCAACAGGCATTCACGTGTCAGCATCTGGCAGTTGCTTGTTTTTTTGAAAGGGAGGGGGTTTAGGGGTTTTTAGAGAGTTAGTTTGGGGTTTTTATATTGTTATAGCTAGCTAATTGATAGAGAGAAGTGTCCTCTCTTTCTTCGTGCTTGGTCGATGCTAGCTACTATAGAGAGAACTTGACACGCTAGCTAGTAAGCAAATGAAGGAACCATTAAGTACAAAAGATTGTCATGAACATATAGAGCTAGAAGTGATTGACCTCTCTTTCTCCGAGAGATTGGTCGTATAACAAGTTTTCTTATATATATCCGATGCTACTAGCTACATATATAAAATATAAGATCTCTTACAATCCCTAACATCTAATGTCCAATTGCAGATGGTATTCTCCGGCTTTATTGATGACGTGGTCAAGAAAGAATCCCACCAATTCTTCTTGAATTGCTGGTATGCGATCATGTGGTAGGAGTTCATCTTGCATCTTCCACATCTAATTTGAAGAAGGGGGTCAATACATATATATGGTAATAAAATAAAAGTGTGAATATTATTGCTTACGCACTTGAAATTGTTTTCAGAGTAGCCCCGCTTAGGGGTCGTCACGTTGTAGATGAACTCGCAAACGTAGTATCCACATAAATTAGTCCCGTCTTCCTGCCACAATCACTTTACGAGAAATAGATTTCAATCCAACTGATAATCAAGCATGATAAATGG
This sequence comes from Hordeum marinum, assembly GCA_022496015.1. Lineage (NCBI taxonomy): Eukaryota > Viridiplantae > Streptophyta > Magnoliopsida > Poales > Poaceae > Hordeum > Hordeum marinum. The sequence goes on along the minus strand of CM039673.1, from coordinate 121,089,322 downwards.
TATTGATGAAACTAGAATCAATGGGAGATGCGCGGAACTAGCTAGTAGTACTTACTTTCGGGTGTGTAAATCGTAGCTCCCTCGGTAGTGCCAGAACAATTGTTGTGAACTCTTTCCAAATCCTGCCAGACAAAGAAAATAATTACTTGATATCAGGAAATGAACAAATTAAAGTTGCCGATATAATGCGATAATGATCGATTGAACTTACTTCTGGAGAATTTTAGTCATGTCCGCATAATTTTGGGGATCTTTTCATTTTGAGTCTAAGACGATTACTAGTCCCCGCTCAACCTGAATCTCTAGCAGAATAAAGTGGAAACTGCACACGCATGCATAACTCATCAATTACATTACTATAAACCTCGAGTAATAAGGGAAACCAAATATTCACAAGACAGTAACACTCACTTGAAGTTGTAAGGAAAGAGTATTGTCCCTTTGTTTTGATTTTTAAGCAACGATTCTAGCAAGTTATCCTCGGTTTGTGTGGGATAATGTTTTAAATTATGCTCATGTATGACATCTGGGTTAATGAACCCAATGTCATACATTTGTGCTTTTCTGCATTGGACAATCTTCAATCTGCATAATATAGTAGTGAGGATAATTATATATACATGCAATGAAAGAGTTGAGCTATATACATAGAGAGACCTAATTACATAAGTAGTACTTAGAGACAGTAGCAAGTCACGATTGTTTTGCCGATGGCCTTCTGATTGTATAACTGCCATATCTCCTCGAATTCAATATTCAACATTTCAGTTCCAACGAGGTCGTGTTGATCTTTAGCTGACAGTACCAAAGAATCCTTCTCAGACTCGCGGCAACTTTGCATGTACCATTCATGGAATCTTTGCATCATCGTTGTTAGAGGAGGATGATCGGGTTTGACGAGAGGATGCCCGTACCGGTATTTGAATTCGTCCACCTCCAACTGCTCAAACAGTACATCATCGCTCAGGTAATCACCAGGTTTGGTACCGGGGACCATCCCTGGATGATTAGCAACGATATCGCTAGAAACCTTAAGCGGGGGGCACGATTGGTTCGCCTGTTCGCCGAGATGGGGAATTTTTTTCCCACTTCTTCGTTCTGCTAACTTTGCATCACTGGAAGTACTTCCCGACCGTCGTGCATCTTGATATGTCTTTTTAAGACTGCAAACATAGTTGGAATCCAGCGAAGGCGGCGGTGGTCGCTTCAGGGCATCGATAGTGCGCATCGCTTTCACCGAATATATCTTATCGTTCGGAGCTGGAGTTTTCTTTTCAAAATGGTCCCTCACTTCGTCCTGACTTATCTCCTTGTTTTCAGACTCGGTCCTCTCATATGGTAACTTTTCCAGAGGCTTGAGATATGGACCGTATATGTATCCCCTGCTGCCTATGCTTGTACTGCTAGCCGCCGGAGCGGCGGTGTCTCCCTTTCGTCGTTGCTTACTAGGCGCCGGAGGAGCCGCAGCGGCAGCGCCTATCTTCCGCCGTTGCTAACGAGGCTGAGGAGGAGGCGTACTGCTTCGATGTGTCGGAGTAGGCGAAGGAGGAGGCGGAGTGCCCCCACGCGCTAGAGGAGCCAGAGAAGGAGGCGGTGTGCCCTGATCACTCACCGGAGGAGGAGGAGGAGGCGGAGTGCCCTGATTCGCCTGAGGAGAAGGAGGAGGAGGAGGCGTCCAGTTTGGAAGCTTGATGTACTCCTTCTGCCATAGACATGTACTCCTCAGGGCACGAACTAGCTTATTCTCTCCTTCACCTGTACAGTGATCAAGCTCGAGCTCCTCAAATTCCGGCATTACTTCATCCACCATCACAACAGCATAGCCATGTGGAATCGGACGGTAGTGAAAAGTTTCGTTGGGTTGAGGAGGTGCAACAGAGCCGACAGCCGCCTTGAAAGTGAGGTTCCGGCATTTCGTCATAAGCTCGCAATGTTGAGCCTCCGTGATAGTATCCACGTGGTAGCTAGGAGATGTGAAGTCGGGCTGAACGGGCTCCGTGGAAGCGACGCTACTTCTCCGCTGAGATGGCGGGGTAGTAGCTTCTGGGGTAGCTTCGTGCCGCTGACATGGCTGGTCGGCAGCTCACTGGCTCTCAGCTTCCTCTAGCTTTTGTAGTCTTGCATTGAGCTTTTGAATTTCGCTCAGCTCTGCTTTCCTCTTTCTCTCCCGACTTCTGTAACCGCCTGCGTCGGGAAACCCAACCTTCCACGAAATGGAGCCTAGGTGCCTCGTATTCGTCCAGGGTACTCAACATTCCCTAGGGCCTCAGTCAGCTCGTCCTTCTCTCTGTCGGGAATGAACGTCCCTTCCTGCGCTGCGGTGATATAGTTCTGAAGTTTGTTCACGGGTATTGCAAGTTGCTCGTCCGTCTAACAGCACTTCCCTGTTTCAGGGTTCAAAGTTCCCCCAACCCCGAAGAACCAAGTCCTTGAACGGTCTGGCCAGTTATATGTTTGTGGTTGGACCCCTTTAGCAAGCTGGTCATTCTCAGCTTTGTCCCACAACGGCCGGGCTTTAAGGTAGCCACCTGACCCCGTGTGATGGTGAAACTGCTTCTTTGCAGCATTGTTCTTGTTTGTCTCTAACATTTTCTTACTCTTCTCTGATGTCTTGTAGGCCACAAATGCGGGCCAGTAATCTCCTATCTTCTCATATCGGCCGACGAATGCTAGAGTCTTCCCTTTGTCAACAAACTTTGATTTCAACTCATTCTTCCACCTCCTGAATAGATCTGCCATCTTTTTAAGAGCACACGCCTTGACTGGTGGCTCTATAACTGGCTTATTCGGATCCTCCCGTGGCGGTAGGGTGAAATTTGCCTTCAACACGATCCAAAGATCTTCTTTCTGTCTATCGGTGACATAATCACCATCAGGGGCGCCGTCCTTAGGCTTATTCCATTACTTGATGCTGATCAGGATGTTGTCCCTAACAATAGCTCCGCACTGAGCAGAAAATGCATTCTTGGTCCGCTTGGGTTCAATCGGATGGCCATCGTCCGCGAGTGCTGTGATCGTGAACTTTTCATCCTTGCGCAACCTCTTCTTCGGGCCTCATCTCGTTACCGAAGTTTGGCTCGATCCAGAGGGCTATAATAGAAGAAAGAAGAGTTAATTAATATATGTACATACCAAAACAATTAATGCATCAATTAGCTAGAGTCAGTACAGGCTTAATTAATATATATACCTCGCCGGACTTTGCAACAGCTCCCTCCTCCGATCGGCCACTGGAGCCGTCATCATGGTCTCCTTCTTCCTCAGGCATTCGGTCACCGGAGCCATCATGATCATGTCCTTCCTCCTCCATTGTTCGATCATCGGAGTCGTCATAATCCACTCCTTCCAGACCATCGCTGAAGTTGAGATACGACAAGATATCACGTCCGCCGTGGATTATGTCCCCCAACAACTGTTCTTGTTCTTCGTCTCTTGGATCCATAGTTTGTGCAAATATTACAACATGGAAATTAATATACAAACATGAATGTCCGACGTCCGGATCAGACCGCCTCTCTCATGAATGTCTGACAACTCTTCTAGGGTTTGGGGTGGCCTCGACAATGCTCTTTTAACTCATTTAACTTGGTAAATTTGGTTGACCTCGACAACGCTTCTAGGGTTTGGGGTGGCCTCGACAACACTTCTAGGGTTTATGGACTCCTCCCCCTATTTTCCCGAGAGAGTTAGGGGATACTCCTCCCCCCTCATTTCCCCCAATTTACGCTCTTTCTTAATATGAACAAAAAAATCATGAACGTTTAGTGAAGTTGCCCCTCCCCGATTTAGGCAAAGTAAAACCCCATCGTGAAGGAACTTCTTTTTAGCCAACTTATTTTCTGCGAACAAAATACATATATCATATATACAAAAACATGGGATACCTTAATTAGTTCAATTTTTTGCCTTGACAAATCATTGAACCTTTTGACAGAAACCTCCCATAAACTCTTTCATAATTTTCTTTAGCATACATCCATGGAAAAAAATAGGAAGCTACGATATTTTTTTATATCATATGATAATTTTCTATATATATACATCCATCCATCCATCCATATACACACACATATATACATGGACCAAAAATGCTATAAAAATTATATGGACAAAAAAAAGCATACATCATCTATCATCAACATCATCAGCTATCATCAACATCATCATCTAACTATCATATATCATCTATCATCTATATATCATCAAATTAAATCAGTAAAATCGGACAGGGAGGAAAGGGGGCCGGCCAGACCGAACGGGGAGGAGGGGCGGCGTCGTCGGGGCAGGGCTGTGGCGTGGGGCGGCGTCAGGGAGCAGCGCCGGCGTCGGGGCAGGGGCGGCGTGTCGGGGCACGGGGCGGCGCGTCGGGGTAGGGCGGCACGTCGGGGCAGGGCGACGCGTCGAGGCAGGGTGACGCGTCGGGCAGGGAGCGTCTGGGCAGAGGGCGTTGACGGCGAGCTCGGGCAGCCTGGCGACATCGATGTGCTCGACATCATCGGGGGCAAGTGCTAGATGAAATCTGAAAAAATCGAAACTATCGCTTATATACACAGAGCATTGGTCCCGGTTAGTGGCACCAACCGGGACCAATGCCCCCTTTAGTCCTGGTTGGTGGCACCAACCGGGACCAAAGGTCTCTTTTTGACAGCCCGAAGGGCCGGAAGCAGAGACCATTGGTCCCGGTTGGTGGCACCAACCAGGACTAAAGGTGTTCATTGGTCCCGGTTGGTGGCAACAACCGGGACCAAAGGGTGGCATTGGTCCCGGTTGGTGCCACCAACCGGGACCAAAAGGTGGTGCTGCCCGGGGACAAATGTTTAGTCCCACCTCGCTAGCCGAGAGGGCTCGAGAGTGGTTTATAAACGTTGTTGTGCCAACCCTCTCGAGCTCCTCTCAACTGCAGGCTTACGGGCCTAATTGCACTCTCCTCTGCCTGTGGGCCTACCGATCCTTCTGCGGGCCTGAATCCTGGCCCAACTAGCTGTTGGGTTTCTAGTCGTATTCAGGACGTGGTGGCCCAGTAGGCGGCATTTTTTTTAAAAACTGTCTTCGTTTTGTTTTTGGCTTTATTTATTGTTTTAATTTTTTCCAGTATTTTTCTTCTGTTATTTTTTTAACAAATAAATACTTTGACAATTATAGTTGCATAATTTCCATTTTTTTGTTTTGTTTCTTGCTTTATTTATTTTTTGCTTTATTTATTTCCAGTGTGTTTTATCATTATATTCTTTTTCCTATTAATGTTTTGAACAAAAAATACTTTTATAATTTTAGTTGCATAATTTTTATATAATTATTGTTTCAAAAATACTAGAGGTTTATAAAAGCTTTTTAGCTGATTCTTTTTTGAACTCCACTCCTACGATGTTTTGAAAGAAATTAAAAGGCACTTCAAACGAACTCTAAAAATGTTGAAAGTTGGCATGGTATCATCATTTCACCCACATAGCATGTGCTAAAAAGTTGAGTGGGTTACGACAAAAACTGGATGTACTTCGTGTACAAAATGGACAATCTATTTCGAAGTATCACGGTTTCGAACGAAAACCCATCTATTACGAAGGGATTTCATTTTTTTAACTCATTTGAACTCCAGAATTTTTGTGTGTTCAAAATGCACCATTCAAAGCCACACCATCAATTTTCAACCCTTTCTGACTTCATTTGGTATTTTTCATGCACTTACTGATTTTTTTGAGCTAAATGACCCTGAAATTGAAAAGCACTTCAAATGAACTCTGAAAAGGTTGAAAGTTGGCATGGTATCATCATTTCACCCGCATAGCATGTCATAAAAAGTTGAGAGGGTTATGACAAAAACTGGATGCACTTCGTGTACAATACGGAAAATCTCTTTCGAAGTATTAGGGTTTCGGACGAAAACTCATGTGTTACAAAAGGTATTTCATTTCTTCACATGTCACTGCAATGATATAGTTGTGGAGAGAAAGTCTTCACTTTTTCTTTGCTTGTGTCCTTTGCTTATTACGCCGTAACCATGGATAATCTTCATCGTTTAATAGGGTGCTTGGGTCAGCCTTGACTTTGAAGGGAGGAATTTCATGAAACTTTTCATAATCTTCAGACATGTCTGTCTTGCCCTCCAATCCCACGATGTCTCTTTTTCCTGAAAGAACTATGTGGCATTTTGGCTCATCGTATGATGTATTCGCTTCCTTATCTTTTCTTTTTCTCGGTATGGTAGACATGTCCTTCACATAGAAAATTTGTGCCACATCATTGGCTAGGACGAATGGTTCGTCTATGTACCCAAGATTGTTCAGATCCACTGTTGTCATTCCGTACTGTGGGTCTTCCTGTACCCCGCCTATTGACAAATTGACCCATTTGCACTGAAACAAAGGGAGCTTGAAATCATGTCCATAGTTAAGTTCCCATATGTCCACTATGTAACCATAATATGTGTCCTTTCCCCTCTTGGTTGCTGCATCAAAGTGGACACCGCTGTTTTGGTTGGTGCTCTTTTCATCTTGGGTGATCGTGTAAAATGTATTCCCATTTATCTTGTACCCTTTGTAAGTCAATACAGTCGAAGATGGTTCCCTGGCCAACGAGTACAGCTCATCAGAAACAATGTTGTCACCCATGAGACGTGTTTGCAACCAACTGCCGAAAGTCCTGATGTGTTCATATGTAATCCAGTCGTCACACTGCTCTGGGTGTTTGGAGCGCAGAATATTCTTGTGTTCATCGACATGCGGGGTCACCAAGGTGGAATTCTGTAGAACTGTGTAGTGTGCTTGAGACCAATAATGTCCGTCCCTACATATTATTGAGTCCGCTCCTACCGTGCCTTTTCCAGTCAGTCTCCCCTCATACCGCGATTGAGGGAGACCAATCTTCTTAAGGTCAGGAATGAAGTCAACACAAAACCCAATGACATCCTTTGTTTGATGGCCCATGGAGATGCTTGCTTCTGGCCTAGCGCGGTTATGAACATATTTCTTTAAGACTCCCATGAATCTCTCAAAGGGGAACATATTGTGTAGAAATACAGGGCCCAGAACGGCAATCTCGTCGACTAGATGAACTAGGATGTGCGTCATGATATTGAAGAAGGACGGTGGGAACACCAGCTCAAAACTAACAAGACATTGCACCAAATCACTTCTTAACCTTGGCAGGATTTCTGGATCGATCACCTTCTGAGAGATTGCATTGAGGAATGCACATAGCTTCACAATGGCTAATCAAACGTTTTTTGGTAGAAGTCCCCTCAATGCAACCGGCAGCAGTTGCGTCATAATCACGTGGCAGTCATGAGACTTTAGGTTCTGAAACTTTTTCTCTGCCATATTTATTATTCCCTTTATATTCGACGAGAAACCAGACGAGACCTTCATACTGAGCAGGCATTCAAAGAAGATTTCCTTCTCTTCTTTGGTAAGAGCGTAGCTGGCAGGACCTTCATACTGCTTTGGATGCATGCCGTCTTTTTCATGCACACGTTGTTGTTCCTCACGTGCCTCCGGTGTATCTTTTGTCTTCCCATACACTCCCAAGAAGCCTAGCAGGTTCACGCAAAGGTTCTTGGTCACGTGCATCACGTTGATTGCAGAGCAGACCTCTAGGTCTTTCCAATAGGGTAGGTCCTAAAATATAGATTTCTTCTTCCACATGGGTGCGCGTTTGTCAGCGTCATTTGGAACAGATAGTCCGCCAGGACCCTTTCCAAATATTACTTGTAAATCATTGACCATATCAAGTATGTGATCACCAGTACGGAGGGCGGGCTTCTTCCGGTGATCTGCCTCACCTTTGAAATGCTTTCCTTTCTTTCGACATTGATGGTTGGTCGGAAGAAATCGACGATGCCCCAGGTACACATTGTTCCTGCATTTGTCCAAATATATACTGTCGGTGTCATCTAAACAGTGTGTGCATGCGTGGTATCCCTTGTTTGTCTGTCCTGAAAGGTTACTAAGAGCAGGCCAATCGTTGATGGTTACAAACAGCAACGCATGTAGGTCAAAATCCTCCTGTTCGTTCTCATCCCACACACGTACACCTCTTCCATTCCATAGCTGTAAAAGTTCATCTACTAATGGCCTTAGGTACACATCAATGTCATTGCCGGGTTGCTTAGGGCCTTGGATGAGCACTGGCATCATAATGAACTTCCGCTTCATGCACAACCAAGGAGGAAGGTTATACATACATAGAGTCACAGGGCATGTGCTATGCTGGCTGCTCTGCTCCCCAAAAGGATTAACGCCATCTACACTTAAACCAAACCATTCGTTCCTCGGTCACCTGTAAAGTCACTCCACTTTCTCTCGATCTTTCTCCACTACGACCCGTCAGCGGGTGCTCTCAACTTCCCGTCTTTCTTACGGTCTTTTTTGTGCCATTGCATCAACTCGGCATGCTTTTTGTTTTTGAACAGATGTTTCAACCATGGTATTATAGGAGCATACCACATTACCTTGGCAGGAACCCTCTTCCCAGTGCGCTGGCCCTCAACATCACCAGGGTCATCTCTTCTGATCTTATACCGCAATGCACCGCATACCGGGCATGCGATCCGTTCCTCGTACTCACCGCGGTAGAGGATGCAGTCATTAGGGCATGCATGTATCTTCTGCACCTCCAATCCTAGAGGGCATAGAACCTGCTTTGTTGCGTACGTACTGTCGGGCAATTCGTTATCCTTTGGAATCTTCTTCTTCATTATTTTCAGTAGCGAACTAAATCCCTTGTCAGATACACCATTGTCTGCCTTCCATTGCAGCAATTCCAGTGTGGTACCGAGCTTTTTGTTGTCATCTTTGCAATTTGGGTACAACCCTTTTTTGTGATTCTCTAACATGCGATCGAACTTCAACTTCTCCCTTTCACTTTTGCATTCTCTCTGTGCATCAACAATGACCCGGCGAAGATCATCATCGGGCACATCGTCTGGTTCCTCTTGATCTTCAGTTTCCCCCATTGCAGCATCACCGTATTCAGGGGGAGGGTAGTTGTCGTCATCCTCTTCTTCTTCGTTGTCTTCCATCATAACCCCTCTTTCTCCGTGCTTGGTCCAAACATTATAGTGTGGCATAAAACCCTTCTGAAGTAGGTGGAAGTGAAGGGTTTTAGAGTTGGAGAAAGACTTCGTATTCTCACAGACAGTACATGGACAAGGCATAAAATCATTCTGCTTGTTTGCCTCAGCCGCTTCGAGAAAATTATGCAGACCCTTAATATACTCGGAGGTGCGTCGGTCACCGTACATCCATTGCCGGTTCATCTGCGTGCGTTATATAATAAAGTGTATTAAAAACCATTACAGCATATCATGAATACAGAAGTGACCAAATTATTAGAAATCCATCATCACATTAAAGCCAAAGTACAATAATGACCAAAATAAATACGTACAGTTTATACATAGTTGTCATTATTGAACAACATATAGGTCTCTAGAGCATCTAATTAAAACATATACCGAAACTATGTAAAAAAAATTAAATGCAACAACAAATGCAATCATAATCGCTACTAAGGTACCAATTGATCCAACGGCATAATGATACCAAGCCTCGGTATGAATGGCATATTTTCTAATCTTTCTAAGCTTCAAGCGCATTGCATCCATCTTGGTCTTGTGATCGTCGACGATATCGGCAACATGCAACTCCAATCCCATCTTGTCATCTTCAGTTCTTTTCAATTTTTCTTTCAAATGATCGATTTCTTTTTCAGCTTTAGTTAACTTGTCGAGCAGAATTGCATAGTCGGTTGGTTCAACTACTTCCTATAGATAAAAACATCTACGTCAAGTTGGTGGCATAATTAATTGTCATAGACATTAGATGTGTGAAATAGTTATATAAGAGATAATATACCACATCTGAATCATAGACTGGACGAGGGCCGACGTGGGAGGATACCATAACCATGGCACTATATAATAACAAGCAATAATAAAAGTAAGAAAATCATACGAGTAAGTATATTTTCTTTTAGCAAGAAGATAAGATCAAGAGGCTCATCACGCGTGGGCGATCGACGGCGGTTTCAGGACGGGGACTGGACAGGACGGACCGCCAAACCTAGACAAATCTTGACGAAAATGGAGTTTGGACAAGGAGCTTTGAGAGGAGAAAGCTTAAGTTTGGCTTGGCCATTTCATCAAACACCTCATGTGCATAGGAGGTGAGCTAGAGCACCACAAAGGTCTTCCCTCGCCGGCAAAAAACTAGAGCAGTGTGTGGAGTGCTCTGCTCGCCGGCGAGAGGGTATATATAGGCATCTCATTGGTCCCGGTTCGTGGCTGGAACCGGACTAAAGGACCACCTTTGGTACCGGTTCCAGTCACGAACCGGGACCAATGTGCGCGACCTGACTGGAACCGGGACCAAAGGGGGCAGACGAACCGGGACCAATGCCCCACGTGGCCCGCCCGCCCCCCTGGCCTCACGAACCGGGACTGTTGCATCCATCGGTCCCGGTTCGTGACTGAACCGGGACTAATGGGCTAGCCCGGTCCGAACCGATGCCCTGTTTTCTACTAGTGGCCGTGGGCACGTACATGTTCTTCTGGCCGGCGTCGGCCATGGTCATGATGAAAGCCCCTGGATCCGGCGACCTACTGATATCCCGCTTGGCGTTCGAGGCTGTTGAACATATGTGTTGCATGTATAATACATATAGTCTAGGCCACCTTCTAGTTATGTATAGTTAAGGTAGAGACCCACTTATACTCTCTATATACGTGCACCTTGACACCTATCAATGCATCAATAATAGTAGTACTAGACTTACCGGTCTAACTCTAGGGTTTTAGCCGCCGCGCCCTCCCACGCACGCCGCCGCCACAGCCGTCGCTACCCGCCACCGCCGCACCTTGCTGCTGCCGTGCTCTCCTCCCATCGCCGCCGCCTCGCTGCCGTTGCCGCCTCCCTCTACACCGCAGCCGCCGTCTCTCTCCAAGACGCCTCTGCTACCCTAACCCTAGCCACCGATAAAGTCCCCGAGCTCGTCTACCACCCGCTCATCCAACCCCTTCGCCAGCGCTACTACCACCTCCTCCGCACCGCCGGCGCCGCGCTGGCCACTGCCGCTTTCGCTCCGTGAGCGAGGTGACCGCCTGCCTTCCTAAGCTCTTGCACCGAGATCTTCAGCGTACTACAGTAGCATCCAGGGGAGAATGCCAGGAGTTCTGTAGCTGTCGAGTGCATCAGTCGTCCACCACTGCAGTACTGAAAGAGACCGTGGAACTTGTGTCGTTGTGCTCCATGCATTTCGTCAGTAACAGAAACGTGTCACTTATCGTCAGACATCAGAATGTTGCAATTGATAATCATAATAATTATTTATTCGATAATGCTGGCAGCGATTGTGCCAAGAACAGCATCTTATTCTGAATCAACAGGTACAAGCAGCCAAGCATACAGTACAAGCGAATCACGCATGCTGATCGCCTCGCTTAATTTACCCGCACGCACGCGACATGTCCCGATCACGGAGCCGCGAGGAGCCCCGTGCCGCGAAACTTGTCACGGACGATCTCATCCAGCCGCGTCGCCATCTCCGGCGTCATGTGGTTCACCCAGTCTCCGGCGACCCCTTTCCTGAAAAAAGAGTCGCGCGGCATGGCGTGGTACGCCCCCGACGAGCCTTTCTTGTTCACCTCCAGCCCCTTCATCTTCTCGAAGCTGCACAGCTCCACCACGGCCTCCACGGCGCCGGCGCCCTCCTCGCCGGACGAGAACGGCCGGCCCATGAACTCCGCCAGCCTCCTCACGTGCTTGCCCGTGTCCAGCAGCAGGTCCTCGTACTTGAGGAAGAGCACCCTGTCGGGCCGCGCGAGGCTCGCGTGCCAGTAGGTGAGCACGTGGTCCCAGATCGGGCCGACGGCCACAGCGCCGTCGTACACGTGCTCGAACAGCTCCGCGAACGGGAGGTCGGGCTGCCGGCGGCGGAGGAAGTGCCACAGTGAAATGACCATGTCCTTGGGGTCCCTGCAGATGTACACCACCTTACAGCCGGCGGCGCCGGTCACGGACTCGGGGAGCAGGGTGTGCGGCATGTGCGTGTTCATGAGGCGCGGCGACGGGAGCCTCTCCAGTTTGGCTTCCTGCCCGTCGGCGAAGACCTCGTCCAGGAACGGGATGCAGTCGTGCGGGTTGAGGCGGAGCAGCGGGTGCTGCGCCGGCGCCGGGTACGCGTCGCGCGTCATGGTGGCGAAGGCGAGCGCCTTGAGCCACGTGGTGCCGCACTTGGGGTAGCTGGCGAGTATCACGTCGTCGGGGCGTGGGGCGAAGCGGCGCTGGAAGACGATGGTGCCCGCGACCCAGTGGTCGGGCAGCCAGAACCCCTGGTACAGGCGCAGCTCCAGGCCGGCCTGATGCTTGCGCGGCAGCGCTGCGACGAGGCTCCCGAACTCCTCCTTGGCTGGGCGCTTCGGCACCGTGCCGTCGTCGACGTCCGTGAACGGAACAGGGCCGCGAGTGTTGGTGGCCATGGCGGCCATGGGAGTTGGAAACAGAGTGTCCGCACGCCGCGTCGCGAGCAGACAGGATAGTGTGCTCAAGTGACTAGTGAGAGCAGGCTGGCAGTTCCACTCGTTTGGCGGAGGAATATATAGAACGTTGGCACGTTGCATCACGCATGTGCTTGTCATTTACTTGACGATGGATCAAATTTTGACTTTGAATGTCGAAAGCGAAATGGTATCTTGCCGTGCCCGCCAAGGAGCAGAGCCCAGCCTCATCATGCTTAGTTTTTCTTCCTATAAAAAACAGGGATTATGCATAGTTTCAGTCTTGTACTGTAGAATACAAGAGTGAGAATGATGAAATACAAACCGACACGTTCTAGTATGGTTATAAATACAAGTTTAACTTTTCGAAATTAGGAAATGCAAATTGAAAAAGGTATATTTCAAAATTGAATCCGAGAAAAAAAAGGAAGGTGGGGTGAATATAATGGGTCTATCAAGGCTCCGGGTGAAAATGTTGTATGTTTTTTCGGATTTGGCTAAAAACCCTAATATGTTCTTTCGGGTTCGATGTCATCGTCATGTTGTGTCGTCATATTTTTTGAGGCGTCGTCGGGGAGCTTGGATACATGTTGGTCGTTGCGTCTGCAACAAAAGATTTCGCGTGAGCAAATGCTCTCCAAAGCCGAATTGGATATTCAGATGTTAGATCTCTTTGAATTTTTCACTGTGTCTATGAGAAAAATATGATATGAACACACACTCCGTAGAAAGTTTTGTGTGCTTCGGTTATGTTTCCTCGAAATAGGTTTTCGTCCTACTTTAGATATAAAGCAAACGTCCATACAAACCAGTCTCAGAACACTTGCATAGAGCCTGCTAGGGCCAACAACACAAATACGGCCAAGGAAAGCAAGAAGAAACAAAAAAGGCCACCTAGTGGCAGGCTAAGAAGCTGATGAGCAAGAGGAAAGCCGGCGCGCCGAAGCTAGAAGTGCACCCAAGATGGCGTCCAGGCGGTCGCGGTCTCGCTGTCTAGAGAGCGGATGCCAGTGGTGCAAGAAGGCAAGAAATTTGAAGAACGAGTCAGAAGCCTGTCACGAGAAGATCCGCTCAATCATCATTTTATTGTGCATAGTCCAAAGGGTCCACGTCAGCGTCGCAAAGATAAGCCAGAACAGTCGGCGATTGTGCCCTCTTTGGGTGGCCCTAGATTACAGGAACTCTGCTAAATCTAGGGCCTCCCAGTCTAGTCCAAGGGCCTCGTGCACAAAGGACCATAGGGCTTGGGCCGCAACACAAGAGAACAGAATATGAGCTCCAGTTTTTGGAACGTGACATAGGGGGCAAGTACCACCCCCCAGACCGTGTCGCTTAAGAACCTCTGTCCCAGAGGGAAGGCGGTCACGAAGGAGCTGCCAAACGAAAATCTTGATTTTTAGGGGCAATGGCGCCTTCCGGAGAGGGGACAACCATTGAACAACAGGACGGTGGCAGAGCGCCTGATAGGCAGAACTTATGGAGAATTCTCCCGAAGGAGAGAGACTCTATGAAACAGAGTCAGGGGACTGGGACAGCGGAAGAGGGACTACTTCCCTCAAGCCATCCCACTCAAGTACTTCAGCCGGTCCAAAGGAGCAGCGGAACACGATGTTCCACTGCCCATCTCGAGTGGCTTCAGAGATGAGGAGCTCCGAGCGTACACAGATAGCAAAGGGCCTAGGAAATTGAAAGTGTAGCCGTTCTCCCTGCAACCAGGGCTCAATCCAGAACTGGGTGCCATTCCCATTGCCGACTGAGAAGGTAGCACCGAGCCAGATCTCGTCCTTGACAGCTTGGATGGACCTCCAGAACTGGGAACCAGCGGAGCGAGAACAAGCCAACAAGGGTTCTCCTCACAGATATTTTGCCTCAAGTAGCTGGAGCCATAAACCTCCATCCCCACGCATAATCCGCCAAAACCATCGCAGCATGAGAGCTACATTCATGCGGCGAGAGTCGGTGATCCCGAGGTCGCCCCTATCTATGGGGAGGCAGATGTCAGCCCATTTAACCATGTGGTATTTAGGCCGACCATCCGCCGCCTGCCAGAAGAACCTAGCCAGATCCTTGTCAAAGGAGCTATGAACACCCTCGGGTAGGATGTACATCCCCATCATGTACATGGGGAGGCTAGCAAGGTTGGAGCCACTGAGGGTGGTTTTACTGCCTTTGGAGGTGAAACGACCACACAAGGGTTCCGCTGTAGATAGGTGTCGTCAGCATATTGTAGATAGGTGACGCCTTCACCAGGAATCAGGTGGCTGACCACACCCTTAAGGTGCCCAGCCATCCTGGCCTTATCAAGGGTGCCCGCTAGGACATCGACAACTAGGTCAAAGAGAAGAGATGAGATGGGGGCTCCCTGCTTCACTCCCCTAGAGGACCTAAAATACGGTCCTATTTGGCCATTGATATTGATGGCTGTGTTTCCCGACATGACCATCTGCATGATCCAGGAACACCAACGATCATCAAACCCTTGACGCTGCATGACTAATCTCAAGAAGGACCAATCCAGCCGATCGTAAGCTTTCTAGAAATCCAACGTAAGGAAGACGCCTTTGTGGCCACGAGAGGCAACCTCGTGGACGATTTCATGAAGGGCCAGGATTCCATCGTGGATATGCCGACCCTTCAAGAACGCGATCTGGAGATGGTGAGCAATCCGTGACGCCACAGGGGAGGGACGAGAAGCACAAACCTTCGCAAAAATCCGCTCCGGCACATTAATCACGGTGATGGGGCGGAATTGACGAATATCCGTCGCCCCAACTATTTTGGGGATCAGGGATATGACGCCATAGTTTATCCGAGACATATAAAGCGTCCCAATATAAAATTCATGGAACATAGGCATGATGACGGGGCGCAGGACCTCCTAGAATTTCTGGAAGAACGAGACACGGAGACCATCCGGGCCCGGGGCCGAGCTAGACTTCATGGAGGTGGTAGCTTGCCACACCTCCTCTGGAGTGAATGGGAGGGTTTACTCCGCATTCTCAACGCCGGAGACCCGAGCCTCCGGGGGCTAGAGGTCTACGCTGAGGGAGATGCCCCCACGTGGTTCAGCCGTAAATAGGTCCTTATAGAAGGAGTAAATATGGGATGTAATTTCATCAGGATGTTCCAACAGAGAGTCGTCGTCCCAAAGATATGGGATGGCACACTTTCGACGCCGGCCATTAGCGATTGCCTGGAAGTATGCAGTATTGGCATCCCCCTTGAGCAGCCAGTTTTGGTCCCCTCGGCGTTGCCAAAGCTTCTTCTATACCACAACCAAACAATTCCTCTTATCGATTGACGTGTTTTCAACCCCTATAGGATTCCAAATGTCCTGGCATCATATTCATGCATTTTTTCTGTCAATATATTTTCTAAACCTTGAAAATCAACCAGAGAGATCATTGATGAGAGTTCAGAAAGAAGAATAACCATCCAAGGTTTGTAAAAAAACTCATATGAGATTCATTTGCAATCCTAAGGTCACATCATTGGATGTCGGTTTTGGTGGCCCAACAACCGAAAATGATACATCCACAGGCTCTTCCGGACCCTATATGTAACCTTCCTTCTTAACTCTCTCCCCCTATTTTATCAGGGTAGGCCCCCGGCACTAATCATAGTTCAATTAATTGTTTCCACGCCAGTCGTTACGTAAGATTCCCACGTAACTTTACACAGGTGTAGCATTACTTGCCCAACAATCTTTTCTAGTCTGCCTAGAACAAATTCACAAGGTCCTTCATGATAATTCATATTCTCTAATATATTGTCACTATAATGCGGATACTCTTGTAACATGGGTCGACCCATTTTGGGTGGTTTTCTTTCCACGGTTGCTCTGACCGGTGTTTTTTCTAGTGGTTTTGTCGGTTTTTCCTTGGGTTTCGTTGCTTTTTTCTGTGTTTTCTTTTTCATTTTTTCTTATCATTTTCATGATTTTTTTAAAATATGTAACTAATACTTTCACCATTTCATAATGTAGTGCGTATTTTTTTGAAAGTCAAACATGCCAATGTTTGACCAAGTTTATGGAATATTCTATCAACATCTAAAATACTAAATTAATATAAAATAAAATACAATTCATCACGAATCCAATGTTACTAAATTTTTATTGTGAAATTTGACATGTTTTTAATCTTGGTTGAACATAGACATGTTTGAATTTTAAAAAATAAAATGTTCACTACATTGTGGAACGAAGGCAGTATTTTAAAAGACAGTTTTTTTCTTCATTTTTCCATTTTAATAACATTCATTATATATTGTTCTGAAAAACAGTTTTTTTTCTGGAAGCGAGGAGAACATGTTTTCTTGGGAATGAGAAGGAGCCTTTTTTCTTTCAATAATGACCGAAGTCAATTTTGTTGGTCCAAACGAGGAGCCACATGGGATCATTATAAGGCCAGGCGCTAGGTGTTATAAGCTGTGAAATAGGATCTCCGTACCGGCAAGTCACCTTCTACTCCTGAGCTCATTTGAGCTTAGAATGAACAGTAAATTCTGAAAAAACGAAAAAATATTCAAAAAATTCTGAAAAAATTTATGTGTAAATTTTGACAAATGTTCTCAGCACTTGTAAAATTTCATGCTAAAATAACATTCATGGAAGCCATGCCAAAAAAACTCCAAAACAGCACTCCAAAATGCTTAAGAAAATAGCATTTTTGGAGTGTTGATTTTGTTTTTTTACCACGACCTCCACGAATGTTAAGAAAATAGCATTCCAAAAAATAAGGCCAAATTAAGACTAAAAATTTATGCAGTGGTAGATTTAAGTTTATATTATGTTAGTTATGGCTTTGCCTTTGTTCTTTGTACATAGAATGTAAAAAGGAGGTTTGAGTGGATTATAAAATACTTTATTTTCTCTATGAAATTTAAATTTATTTTTTATATTTATTCTGTGATGCATTATTTTGAATCAAATGAATGATAAGTATCATTGTTAGAAAATTTCTTATATTTTTTCTTATTTATATTTTCTGAAAAATATTATTTATATGGCTTTTCAATGTGTCTACGAATCAGAAGGCCCCATAGGCTGCAGTTTCCTCGCTCCACATAGCAGCCCGTGCCGTTGCCTCTCAAAGGGGCCTGCTCGGCCCACGTTGCGGCAGCGAAGTTGTCCTGAAGCCCACAGTTGGGATCTCCGACTGATTCGCCCAACGGCCTGTAACTGCTACTGCTAGGAGAGGGAGACCGACGACAGCGCAACCGCCGCCATCGTCCTCCTCACGGCGCGCGCCAAAACCCGCCGGCCGGGCACCCGCGCTCCCTCCACCCCCCCCCCCCCCTCCCGCACGAGCCGCTGCGGGCCGCTGGCTCCCGCAGCGCTCCGATGGCGCAGGAGGAGAGGCAGCTCCAGGTCCGAGCTCTCGACGGGCGGTCCACCGCCGTAACGCTCGCCGCCGCCGCCTCCGTCCGGGACCTCAAGGCCGCGCTCCGGGGCTCCTTCCCTCCCGCGAAGATCTCAAACAACTTCCATCTGTTCCTCAAGGTGCGCCATCCACTCCCCCTCGCCCGTCTCTCTCTGACCATTCTGCTGAATGGCGTTGCCATGGGCTTGTCACGCTCCGTGGCATTGTTGCATGCATTCGCCGCTTTTTTCTGATGACGGCATGGTTTCTCGTGATGAAGGGCGCTAAACTGCGATTAGAGGCTGAGATTGGCAGCCTAGTCACCGGCAATGGCGAATTCATTGTTCTCGTTCCCTTTACACGGAAGTCAGCGCAGCCTTCTCCAGTGGCCATGCCAGCCGAAGAGCAGAGTGTAAACCCACCAATATCACAGGAAGTGGCAACTGGGGCTAATTCAGCCTGGCAGGACATTATGGATGACCTCTCATCAATACCAGATAGCCCAAATGCTGATTTTGTATCGAAAGATTTATATTCCTCTAGTATCCCGTGTCCCGGGGGCTATGCAGAGGATGGGTCAACAGGTAAAATCCCGTCAACTGGATGTTCAAGGAAAAGGAGAAAACTATGCAAGGAAAATGGAAATGGATCCGGTGATACACTTGGAGTGGACGGTGCATCGAACCAGCCTAGCAGGAATAAGAAGAGTGGTTTTATCAAATCTGCCGCATCATCATGCCATGTAGGTTTCCATCGGTTTATTTTTCTGTTTTGTCTTGTCAAACTTACCTTAGCTTTCACCCCAGGTAGCATAAATCCAAACTGCAGCCTGATGTTGTTTCCATAAAGAGGAGCCTTTAGGCATATGCTAAGCATTGGTTTGCAGGGTGGTATGCTGACAATGCATTTGGATTGCAGGATAAACACCCCTTAGGGCCTGCGGAAATGGTTGAACATCTGAAAAATGGGCTTGGAAAGGAGGGACAGGTTTTCAGTCTGTTTGAATTTAGTAACAATGCAAATAAAACCATAATCTTTATGTTGTTGATTATTTGTTTCAGATTGTACATATTGAAGAGATTCCATGTAGACGGGCATCATATTCAGAACTTCCTCATGATCTTTCAGAAGTTATGAGGAAAGCACTAGAAAGTATTGGAATATCTAGATTGTATAGCCATCAGGTATAATGGGACATGTCATCCACCATATTGTCATATATTTTGTTGTTGAGGCTAATTTATGATGTTGGCTTGAACTCAAGTGCAGTCTGAAGCTATACAATCTTCCATTTCTGGTAAGCATGTTGCGGTCGCAACTTCAACATCAAGTGGAAAGTCTTTGTGCTACAATATTCCTGTTCTTGAATCTCTCTCTCAAGATTTGATGGCGTGTGCTTTATATATATTTCCGACGAAGGTCTAGGCAGAACCCACTTTGTTGTAGACATGGTTATGTGAAATCTTGTGAGAGACCCACTTGGCTGTTGTATTGCAGGCTTTAGCTCAAGATCAGTTGAGGACTATAGTTGAGATGAAGAAAGCATTTCACACTGATATTAATGTTAGCATCTATGATGGAGATACCCCTAGAGAAGATCGTCTCTGGATCAGGGATAATGCTCGACTGGTAAATATAGGTTCCTGTGTCTATAGAGTTATGCTTAACTTTTATTTATTTTGGTGTGTTTAATCACTTATTCTCCACACTCTCAGCTAATTACCAACCCGGATATGCTGCACTTGTCAGTCTTGCCATGTCACAGTCAATTCCAAAGGATTTTGTCAAATCTCAGGTGGAACTAAATGATTAACTTAGCTTTGTCAATTATTTTATTTAAACATTGAGTGTCAGTTCCTGAATGAACTGTAGTAACATTTTCGGGGTTTCAATATAAGGCAGGGGTGGGATGGGGTGGGGGTTAATATACCTCTTGTCTAAAAAAAGGACTGATTCCTGATATCAAATGTCAGGTGGAAGTAGAGGGGAATTTCCTTATTTTATTTTGTTAACGATGTTATTTCATCATGTGGTGTTGTATTTCTTTCCATTTATACTTTCTTATTTACTAAACATATCATTTATTGTGCATTTGATAGTGTGTTTCTGCCATAATCTACTCAGGTATATTGTCATTGATGAAGCTCATTCATACAAAGGAGTATTTGGCTGCCATACTGCACTTATACTTAGAAGATTGAAGCGTATTTGTTCAAATAGTATGTATACTTTGTTGAACCATTCTATAGTTGTTAATCCTCTCAAAAGGCAACATTGATCTTGCTACAAGAGAATTCTGAAATGCCAATTAGCTTCCCAAAACTTTGTACTCCTCTGTAAAGAAATATAAGAGCGTTTAGATAACTAAAATAGTGATCTAAAGGCTCTTATATTTCTGTACGGAGGGAGTACTTAATCTTATTAAATTGTGAGATATAACTTAGCACATATACTTTAGTTTAGGTATTACTGATACAATTCCTAAGCATCCTGGTCTTATATGCAGTTTACGGCTGTCATCCTACATTTATGTTTTGTACAGCTACCTCAGCAAACCCACGTGAGCATGTTATGGTAGGTTATATCTTCTCTTGACTATAGTTTGGAAAATACGTGGTTGTACCTAAAAGAAAATAAACCAGCTCCCGCTAACAATTTTACTGTATGTAAAAGTTGCTCCTCCCTGCAGTAGTTTATTCGAAACATATAAGTTTTGATCAACCTTTTATTATGTAGGAACACATTGATGAGTTGAACAAGACCTTACTGTTTTAGATAGTACTATCTTGGATGGCCATCTTAATTTACTATCTCTGCAGAATTATTCATGTGTACTCTTTTGGGATTTGCATACATTTGTCTTCAGGCATTCTGTTTCTATCTCAGGAGCTGGCCAAATTGGATAATGTCGAGTTGATTCAGAATGATGGAAGTCCGTGTGGTTCTAAATATTTTCTCTTGTGGAATCCCCCATTACATATGAGAAAAGAGGGAGGCTCACAAGGTAGCACAGTAACTAGACGCTCAAGGTATTCACACCCTTTTTCTAATTAATTCAATTGTTACTTTTTTGTTCATTGTAAGTCTACAGTTCAACTTTGATGACTGTGTGTCTTTTGTCCATCATATATGCATGATATTTAATTTGTAATGACCCCTATATCATCATTCTTTGGTGTCTAGCATGACATTGCAATTTCCCCCGTGTCATTTTTTTGACTTGTTTCAAAATGCTAAGGTCCCTAAGTAATCACCTAGTGATTTTTTTTTTCACTTTGAAGCAATCCTATGATGTTATTGCTTCAAAGTAAGGCATCTTTACCTTAATTATGGTGATGTGATTGCTCTACATAAAAATGTGCGGCGTATAAGCTTAAGATGCAAAAGATATCAAGTGAAAAAGCTTGAGCCATCATTTAGGATGCAGAATCTATTCAATCTCGAATGTATTCATTTTTGTACTGCATGCCAGTTTTTATTTGTTCATATACTCTGCAATTATTTTCTGAGAACTTCCTTTTCTGGAAAAAAACTGATATATCATCTTTTTATTTGTTAGCCCAATAGTAGAGGTTTCTTATCTGTTCTCGGAGATGGTTCAACATGGGCTCCGCTGCATTGCATTCTGTAAAACGAGGAAACTATGTGAGCTTGTTCTGTCTTACACGTAAGAGCACATTTTCCTATCTCTTTTTTACTTTTTGTTTTCTCGGTTTTTTGCTGAACTTTTTTCTATGTGTATTTTCTTAGTTCTTTAGATAATCTATCTGTTATTGTAGGCGTGAAATTCTTGAGGTGACTGCAAAAGAATTGGTAGATTCTATCTGTGTATATCGTGCTGGCTACATTGCAGAGGTTGTTATTTTTGCCATTTCTCTTAATTTGATGTTGTAGCAACTCTGTTTGTTCATGAGAGAATGAAGCCCTTGTTTATGTTTTAATAGAAGCAGCTAACCAGTACAGAAGAGAAGAAAACAATTATCTTTTATCAAAGCATATAATTTGTTAGGAAACATTATTACATGAATTCTACGTGGAAATGCAATTTGGCTCCCGGGAGCACGTGCTCCTGTCTGTGGAAAATAATTTTTGAAATGTCAAAAAAATCATAACAAAAAATTTATGTGTTCTTCGTCACATTCAAATGCTACCTGAAATTTTTTAAAAATCTCAAATATTTTGGCCTGTGCAAAAAAAACAAAATGAAACACCAAATGTTACCCCAAAATGTCACTCCAAATTTGTTATTTTCACGGATGAAACACTATTGCTCCGTTTTCCATGAAATTTGGCAGGCTTGCTTGTGACGCTAACAAGAACACCTACAAAAAAGGTTCAGAATATTTTGAAACATTTTTTTGCGTTACTGTTCACCCGGGAGCAAATGCTCCCAGGAGCCAAAACGCCTCCCTGAATTCTACGTTGCTTCTGGTGCCGCTCGTCCTTGTCTTAGTTTGTTTTCCGCTTGGCCTCATCATCGCGATGATCACTCACATGTTCGTTGTATGTGCTGGAGTCTGGAGATTCCCTCGAGCATGTCCACCACTTGCAGTGCTCTCCTTCCACCCACGGCTTTTGTGACATCGCCGCCGCCGTGATCGCGCACATCGATCGAGTCTGTGTCGTCTTTGTCTCCAGAGCCACATACTGATTACTATGCTTACTTACCACAAGACTGCAAGATGACACCTCATGCCCCCCCACCCCCCTGCTGCTTGTCTACCGTTGAAGGTAGAGATCACCTATTCTTCATGCCCTCACGCATTGCTTGTGGCAACGGCTCGATATCATTACATTCTCCTCACACTTCAGCTAGGCCTGGGACACAGCTATGTCTCAGGTCATCAGCGATGCGATCTGCTCTTCATTGCTCCTAATTATCTTTTGGAAAATCTGAGGCGCTTGTAATGCAAAAGTTTTCCGGAGCCAAGAGATTGATGATGTTGATATAACTGTGTAGTCTGTTTGGTTCAGGAATCTGGACCATAAGATAGCAGCCCCTTGACTACCTATCCTCGCATTAATTGTAATCTTGTATAACTCTTAATTTTGAAGTAATGAATTCAGGCATCACCCCCCCCCCCCCTTTGATTGCTCAGTTTTTTTTCTCTTACATGTGAGCCGAAAACAAATTATTACAGGACAGAAGAAAAATTGAGGCTGACCTCTTTGAGGGAAAACTTCGTGGAGTTGCTGCCACAAATGCTCTTGAGCTGGGAATTGATGTTGGACATATTGATGCAACATTGCATCTTGGATTTCCTGGGAGTGTTGCGAGGTAGGTGAAAGAGATCAGTCGAGTAGAGTCTTATGTTTCTTGTTGAAGCCCACTAAGATTCAGAATTTTAATTGTAGTTTATGGCAGCAAGCCGGAAGATCTGGAAGGAGAGCAAAACAATCATTAGCCATTTATGTTGCCTTTGAGGGTCCTTTAGATCAGTATTTCATGAAATCCCCAGATAAACTATTTGGCAAGCCAATCGAGCATTGCCAAGTTGATTCACATAACCTAAAGGTGTGTAGATCTGTGCATATTTGAACTGACTATGTTGTTATGTTTAAATACTCGAGTATTTAACTCTCTGCTTGGTTTCTCGGGATATGAAATTTATTGCAGGTTTTAGGACAGCACATTGCCTGTGCTGCTTATGAACATCCAATATGCCTGCAATATGATGAGAATCATTTTGGTTCTACTTTGGATAGTATAATGACGACTCTAAAGGACAAAGGTTTTCTGGTCAACAACCCATCTGGACCTTTTTCTTCAACTATGTGGAATTATATTGGACCAGAGGTTCGTTCCTTGTTCATTCTCAGCTATATAAAATAACTTCTTTTCTTATTACGTCAGTGCTCAGTAGTATTTGGATTTCTGCAGAAAAATCCTTCACAGACAATTAGCATACGAGCAATTGAGCATGACAAGTACAAAGTGATAGATAAGTTAAATAACAGATTACTAGAGGAGATTGAGGAAAGTAAGGCATTTTTCCAGGTAATATGTTTTAACTGTTCCAAAAGTACATGACCACTGCTATACTTTTATGGCTCTTTAAATATTCCCCACTGCCGGCAAAGCATGTAGATAAATTCATGAATTTACAGGCACTGCACCATAAATTATTTTTAAATATAATTTATGTATGAAATCTATCCTTGAGCCATTGATGAGAATTGTAGATCTGCCGCTCTGAGTTCTGCCGTTATTTGCTTATTATCTCAAGCGCCCCTTTCTCAATTTCAGGTGTATGAGGGTGCTATTTACATGCATCAGGGTGTTAATTACTTAGTTGAGGAGTTTGATTTGCCATCAAGGACAGCTTTCTGCAGGAAAGTTGATGTGAAGTATTACACAAAGACACGAGACTACACTGACATCAATGTCCTTGGAGGAGATTTTGTATGTTCTTGAAAGCATTACAACATTTGATCTTATACATTCTGCTATTATGAACGCTACAATATTGTTGAGCAATACATAGTTTATATCTCTTCTATCTAGATTTTCTAGACCCTAGCTAATTCACTAATTCTGAGGACTATTTACCATCTCCTTTTCCGTTAGATGTCAATGACATCAATATATACTATTCATTGATTTATTTGAACCCAGAGTTTCATGTCTTGTCCTCATTTTTCCCTTTTTCCATTTTGGGAGAACCCCATGATTACTTGATGTATAACATGAAATAGGGTTGTTCCATCTGAGATGCTTGATCATGATTTTGATTCTTTTCAATACCTTTTTTTCATCTTAAAAAGTTAATGTCATTAAGTCCTGAGCTTCCCATTAAGTGAAATCTTTGTGATTTGTTAGTATACTGATATTTTTTTCTCAATGGTTAATTGACTCTTGTAAAAAATCTTGAAGGCTTATCTTCCGGCATGCAAAACCAACCATTTGAAGACAACTGCGCAAGCAAATAGTTGCAAGGTGTCAACCAAATGGTTTGGCTTTCATCGGATATGTAAATCGAGCAGTAAAATATTAGACACAGTTGAACTTAGACTGCCTCCATACTCCTATGATTCTGAGGTCCGTGACTCAATTATAAATCTTAGCAACATTATGATGCATTTCTCATGATTCTTACACTTGTATTTTTTATATGAATGCCACAATAGGCTGTTTGGATACGGATTCCACAGTCAGCAAAAGTAGCTGTGGAGGAAAGGAAACTAGAGTTTCGAGGTGGTTCACATGCTGCTTCACACGCACTCTTGAATATATTGCCTCTGTAAGTTCTCATTTACTGCTGTTATGATAATTGATACAAAAATTGGATTGTGGTAGACACTAGTAAATTTTTAAGCACAATTGTTTACCACTGGTCTTAAAGAAGAATACTGCAATTTTCATTTCATTATAATTTGGCAACCACTTGCTGTTTAATTGTTAATTCTGTTGTTGCATTGAATTCTGTCGTAATTTTATTGCATCCTTACCTTTAGTAATTTAGCTCTTGTAACTGGGGTTGTTTGTGTGATTTGCGTAGGCATATGATGTGCAGTGCTTCTGACCTAGGAACTGAATGCGTAAATCCTCATGCAACCCGTGGTATGCCTGAAAGAATTCTTTTATACGATAAACACCCAGGCGGTATCGGCCTGGCAACGCAGGTAATTGCAGATATTGGGCTATCCAGGCTACGTGAATGATCTTGGTGTAAACCGCAGTTTGTCTGTTCAATCATGCAGGTTAAAAAGCTTTTTGGGGAACTTCTGCTTGCTGCTTTAGAGCTTGTTTCGACATGCAGTTGTACAAGTGTTTCTGGCTGTCCGAATTGTATCCAGGTAAGTTTGAACGTTGTACCGAGCTCGCCATCGAGACAAAAAAACGTATGTTAGCGTCTTAGAGCTGATATGTTTCTTGTTATTCTTTTCAGTCATTGACATGTAGCGAATATAATGGGGTTTTGGACAAGGAGGCAGCGATTTTGATCCTAAAGGTTTAATGATTTGTGCTTTGCTACAATTACCCAATCACCCTCTATGCTGCTGCATTTCCACATAAAACTTTCCTGCTCTGAGAGACACGCTGCGTGTGCAGGGAGTGATTGAACATGAGAAATCGTATTTTGAGGCGGAAGAATCTTCTGACCGAAGCTGACGTGCGAGCAAGATACTAAATGTGTGTTGGTGATGCATTAACTAGACACCGTTTCCAGGCCTTCTCCATTTAGAACAGTTAAACAAGCATATGGTTACCAATTCAGAAATTCATTGAGCACGTTGTATTCACAGGATTGAGATCCAACTATACATCGTCTCTGATTCATGTGTGCATGGGATTTGCTGGCATTTAGGAACCACCAGCTCCATGGTCTTTTTGCGAGGAACCGGAGATTGCCGGTGCATGAGGGCTTGTCGGCCTGTTAGTGTTCTACGTGGTTTGTGTTTCGGCTGCCATGCCAAGGGCCCGTTGGGGTTTGTATCGCACTTCGGCTCCTGAGCTTTTTGTCCTTCTGGGGACATCTTCAACATGGACCCGCATATTTACTGCCGCATTTGTCCATGGACAGGAAGGAACAGTCTGCAGACACAAATGCAATAGTCGGTCATCCAACGCTGTCGACATATGTTCCAAACATTTTTTCAATAAACTAGACAAAATTCATGCGATCCAGATGATATTCATAACAACATTTATTACAATCTGGACAGTTCTCATTTTTTAAAAGGGAGCCGGACCTAAACCTACACTATGGGGCATCCTACGTTCAAGCCTTTGTTGTTCCCTTCCTCGGATCGTCGTCTTCATGAGCACGGGCAATAAAACTGATGAAGTGAAGGTGCGGTCGCTGGCGATGAAGGTAGAACATGTGAGACTGATCGGCCCACATAGGACACAAGGCCCTGTCGCCTCTCATGCCCTACTCATCCTCAGAGGATTATGTGCCTTGTCCGTCACTGGTGGACATGAGGTCCATGATGGAAATGGAGGCGCCTGTGCTCTTGTCATCCAACTAGGCCGCCCAAAAGTTTGTCGGCAGCGTGTAGCATGCACAGCTGGCATTGTTTTGGTAAGCCATGGCTTGCAGCTGTGCCTTTGCGGCGGCCTGTTCCTGGCGAGCGGCGGCTTGAGCGCGGGCGGCCTTGTAGATCGCACGTCGCTCCGGGACAAAGTTGGTGTTCGCCGCAGCCATGGCCGTCACGGCCTCCTTGACCGCGTGCTCGTTGTCGATTTGGCCCCTCCGCCAGTCGGTGTTGCTCGAGGAGGAACAAGTTGTGCCATTGTTCCTCATGCGCCTGCTGGAACATCTACATAGGCGTCGGCACAGGCTGCTCCTTCGCCATGGCAGCGTAGAAGTATGCATGTGCCTGCTCCATGGTGAAGCCGGCATGTACATGCGCGGGCTTTGGTGCAGTGTCGTCGGAGCTCGTTTCCATTGTGGGGTCGTCCTCGTCGTCGGAGACCTCGGGCTGGCCGACATGCCGGCCTCGATCCTCCTGGCACGACGGCTCGGCCAGGCGAGCGCAAAGGCGTTCACCTCGTGCTTCATCTCCGTCGAAAGGCTCTCGCACAGAGCGTTGCCGACTCTAGTCATGGCCGGTGTAGTGTAAGGGAGGAGGATTTGGAGCAGCTTGTGTTGTGGTGTGTAATTAGCCAGGTGTGGCCACCTTTAAAAAGCGGATTCCGGTGAGGCCAGACGTCCGGGTGTGTCAATGCGCGACGCCAGAGTGGCTCTTAACCTTGTGGTCGTGGGTTCGAGCCCCACGGTGGGCACCAATTGTCGTGGGGTTGACACGACAAGTGTCCTCATAGGTGAACTTAGTTGCGAGTCCATAGTGACGAGGCGAAGCCTTGGATGGGGTTGACTGAAATGAGAGATGCAGGCTTACCTAGGCTCGGCCCCTCAGATGAGGGAAAAGCCTACTCCTGGTAGTTTTGCTTATTGGATGTATTGATCTCGATTACAAGTGTGTTGTTTCACTACCTATATCTTGAGAGCTTCTAACTTGATTTGTCCCTTTGGGTGACCCAGGGACCCTCTTTATATAATAGGTCGAGTCCCCGGTTTACAATAGTTTCCGGGTTCTACCCGCGTCCGGAGTCCTACTCCAAGTCATGTCGATCCTTGAGTTAGGAAGTCCCTGCCTTGCGTACTGTCTCAATGAGCCGGGCCTTGTCTGGGCTCGCCAGCTTACAGAGAGTCGTCCCACTCATCTTCTATCAAAACCCCATCTTGGGCCTTCGGTCCCTCATGGCCCATATGATATTCGTCTAGTTTATCATTGAATAACCCGGTTTGGGCCTTTAGGTCTTCATAGGCCGGTTCTTGTGAACTTGATGGCTCTTTGAGTCCCGATCCATGTAATCCAGGTCTAGTCGGTGGATAACATCCCCAATGGGTTTATCGGTCAACGAGCCTGCTTAATGGCAGCATACGAATGGACGGGGCATTGAACGGACGTGGTAGATATATGTCATGTCCTGTCCAGTAACACGTCTCCGGCATTGAACAGGCACAGACACCAAGGACGCGTCACGGGTGGCGTCCTCGACTGGCATTCGCTTCAATGGAAGAGCCAATGAGAGGTCACGTTTGCATTGGGCCGGTGTTAATACAGAGCGATTGTTCTACAACATCATGAATTCTGACAACTAGCGTCATGCAGGAACACGCGCGGGCAAGGAGGGGAGGGTTTTGCTGGCCCAGGATGGTCAGAAGTGGGTGTGGCTGCTATCTGGACGGCTGCAAAGCCCCCCCACCTTGTCTCCAGTTTGCGGGATGATGACCCACAAGTATAGGGGATCAATCGTAGTCCTTTCGATAAGTAAGAGTGTCGATCCCAACAAGGAGCAGAAGGAAATGATAAGCGGTTTTTAGCAAGGTATTCTCTGCAAGTGCTGTGAGTAACACTAATAGATAGTTTTGTGGCAAGATAATTCGTACCAAGTAACAAGTGACAATAGTACCAAAGTGCAACAAGGTAGCCCATTCCTTTTTGTAGCAAAGGACAATCCTGAAAGCACTCTTATATTAAGCAAGTGCTCCTGAGGACACATTGGAATTTTTGTCTAGTCATGTCCATCATGTTGAGTTGGGTTGCTTTCGCTACTTTGATAATTTGATATGTGGGTGGACCGGTGCTAAGGTGTTGTTCTTACTTGAACTAACAACCTACTTATGATTACCTCCTCTTGAAAGCATTCGCAACTACGAAAGAAGAATTAAGATAAATCTAACCATAGCATGAAACGTGTGGATCCAAATCAGCCCCTTATGAAGCAACACATAAACTGGGGTTTAAGCTTCTATCGCTCTCGCAACCCATCATCTACTTCTTACTCCACAATGACTTCCCTTAGGACCATAGCATGGTGAAGTGTCATGTAGTCGATGTTCACATGACACCACTAAGAGAAGTAACAACATACATATCATCAAAATATCAAACGAATACCAACTTCACAAGATTACTTATAACAAGACTTCTCCCATGTTCTCAGGAACAATAGTAACTACTCACACATCATCAACATGTTCAAGATTAGAGGTATAATGATGATGATTAAGGATATGGACATAATCTCTTCCACCAAGTAATCCAACAAGCATCAACTACAAGATGTAATCAATACAACTAGTAATCCACAGGTACCAATCTGAGGTTTTGGGACAAAGAGTGAATACAAGAGATGAACTAGGGTTGGAGATGAGATGGTGCTGGTGAAGATGTTGATGAATATTGGTCCTTCCACGAAGGAGGAACCGTTGGTGATGACGATGGCTTTGATCTCCCCCTCCCGGAGAGGAATTTCCCCGGCAGAATCTCACTGTCGGAATGCAAAAGGGCCTCTGCCCAGGTTTCCACCTCGAGACGTCGGCGCTTTGTCCCGAAAGGTTTCTTATGATTTTTTCTAGGGTAAAACACACAATATAGGAGAAGAGGGGCGTTGGAGGGCCAGCTGGGGCCCCACAAGCCATCAGGGCGCGCCCCAGGGGGCGCCGTGTTGGCTTGTGGCCTGCTGGTGGCCCCCTCTGGTATATTTTTGTCCCAGAAATTCTTACATATTCCAAAAATATTCTTAGTGAAGTTTCAGGTAATTTGGAGTCTAGTGATTTTTGGCCTTTTTCTCGGTTTCTGGTCCAGAATTCCAGTTTCCAGATATTCCCCTCCTTGTGGTGTACCTTGCATATTCAGAGGGAAAAAGCATAAGAATTGTATAATCATGTGGAATAATGAACCAAAATTAAGTAGATACTAATAAGAATTCATGATGCAAAATGTACGTATCACGGGAGAAAGTGCGTCCGGACCGCCCTGCTAATTGATGCAGGACCGCATTGGATGGCAAACAACACTCGGACCATGCGGTCCGAATGGTTGTAGGTGTTTGAGGGTTAGCGTTGAAGATGCCATTAGGTATTCTATCAATACCTTTTTTTTCATTTACTGTTTAATGAAGTAGTGATTGTAAAACTTAAGGTCTTTGGTTCCTTAAAGGCCGGCAAACGCCTCCTTTCTAAAAAAAGATAAGAGTATTAAATATCGTTTTTTGTGAAAACAATTCGTGCATTACTTGAAATTAAGTTTTACAATATCATCCAACAATTTCCAAGACACCATCTGGACTAGAGCTTAGCCAACCAGTTATTTGGCCATGCAACCTACTAAAATTTGCGATGAAATGACTAGTCATATTTCTGCCAACGAATATGAGTAATGCAAGAATCACCTCCCCCAAGATGATCTTGATATCTCTTATAATAAAAGCATACTTTGATTTGTTCTCCTCTCTACTAACGATCATAGCAACGCCCTTCATACAGTGACTCAATATCAATAGGCTGATTGCATCATCGGAGAGGCAAAGAAACACCTTCCTTGATGGCGTCCACTAGGGGCTGTGGTGCCCAGCACGCGAGTGAGCACCGACCCCAGCATGGGACAATAGGGTCTCGATGGCATCCGTCAGGGGATGAAGTGTCTAGCAGGTCAATCGGCTATGGTGCGGCATGTGCAGAAGCTCCAGCCCAAGAGCTACACAATAGGTCCTTGATAGTGTCCATCACGGGACGAGATGACTGGCGAGTGGGCGTGCAACTTCGACATCGGCGAGCCCTAGTGTGATGCGTGTGGACGATCTCTGACACGGCTAGTCCTAGCAGCGTTCCTCCCCAAGACACCGACGCAGGCCTCATGGGTGTCATTACCGCCACGGTCTACTCTCTGAAAGGAAGGTGACAAGGCACATGAATAGTGGCTACAAATGGGGTCATTGGTTGGATGCAACTATATCTAGCCATGGGCATCTCAGCCCGGATGGCCCGACCCGATGCGAAAATCCTAGGCTGGGTCGGGCCTGATTGTGCCATCAGGTCGGGTTCATGCTTGAAAATTGGCCCAACTAGCAAAGCGGGCCGAGCTCGGTCTTGTAAAAAAACAAATTTTAGCCGTAGTCGGGTCGGGCCTATCGGGCCGTGTCTGGCTTTTTCGGGCTTTGGTCGGGTTCACTGCTTTTCGGCATCAGGCAATTTTTGGCCTGGCCCGACCCCACATATGCCCATGTATAGCTGCAACTGATGTGGATCGTTGTCTGGAGACACATCCATAAGAGCATCTCTAGCAGATTCCGTAAACGGGGTCATCCGGAATAATAACCGCCGGTTTACGGGACGAGGTTTTTTTGGGCTCGAATAGATCCTACAAAATCGACCATCTGAGATTTTTTTTGTGGGATCCTGAATACTCCAGGTCATCTCCACCATATCTATGGGAACCAACCTAGTTTTTGTCGGATCCCCTTTCCATGGCGCGAGCCAACTTTCGTGTGCTTCATTTTTCCGCCTCTCATGCTGCCGCCTTCAGTCTCGCCTCTGACCTTGCCGTATAGCCTCACCATGCTAGAAACTTACTAGAAGGAATACTTGCAGCCTCCGGGTGCCCCATATCATGCGCCGCCGCCACCTCCAATGTCGCCGCTCCGTCCGTCCGCGCCGCCCGTGGCCATTCATGTCGGTGCCATCCCAACGCCTTTCGCCGCCAGCAACAAGAGGAAGCAGTAGGGGAATCACATCGTCCAAGGGGGCTCAGCCGGCACAACACAAGCTTCTTTCGGCCTCGCTAAGGTTCCACCCATAGCGGCTACCGGTGGGAGGAAGAAGACCGCGTCAACCGGCCCGTCCGCTGCACAGGCAAATCCACCGAGGAAGAAGGCGATCACATTAAGAGATGGGCTCCTCCTGCACCTTCGGCCGACTACGTTCTTCCTAATCAAGACCATTCCACAGGTCATGCCCGCCACATGTTCGATGAAATGTCCGGGAGGTATATATTTTTTATTTTACTTCATTTGCTCCGACGATCTTTGCTTCAAATTTGAAGCACCTATTTGAGATTCAACCATTCAATTCTGTAGGCAAAGCATTCACGCAATGTATACCAAAATGTTGGCCAAGAGTGCGGTGGATTTGAGTGCTTCCCTTGGTGATTTCTATATGTCTCACGTGGAGGTGGAGGCGGAGGTGGATCAAGCGAACGACGATGGTGGCAAAGTGCAAGTGATCGAGGAGGCCGAGTAAGATGCTAGGGTGGGAAGAACCGACAACTACACGGAGACGGAGGATGTGTGCTTGATTCAAGCATGGGAGAGTGTCTCACTTGATGCCGTGGTGGACAAGGATCAAAGCTATGGAAACCATTGGCAAAGGATCGAGGGCAAGTACCACAAACTCACCCCGTTCCCTTCCGGCCAGACCTTGAAGTCACTTCAAGGCCGTTAGGACATCGTCAACAAAACTTGTGGCCGTTAGAGTGAATGCTTGGTGCAAGTGCGGAATGCACCTCCAAGTGGCATCATGATTGATGATTATGTGAGTGTTCCTTCATTTTGTTAGGTTTGACCGATTTGAGAAGAGTTTGTGCTCATACTTGCCGTAATGTCAATGTGTAGGATTGCATCACCAATGAATATTTCAAGCAAACCTCGGGCTCCAACGACCGATCATTCACTCTTCATCATTGTTGGCGATGGGTCCGGGATAGTGAGAAGTGGAGGGTGAGGGACAAGGAAGGTCCCCAAAACAAAGGCGCCTTCATCAAATTGGAAATTGAGGATGATGATAGTGATGATGCACCAAGAGGGGGAGAAAAAAGGGCAAATCGTATGGAAACAGGGAGAAATTAAGAGTTAAAAGGGTTGCTGAGGCAACCACTTCGAGATATCAAATTGGTGAGATGGCAGAGATGAAAGACACCATGTTAACTAAGCATTGGGATGTTAAAGTGGCCATGGCCGAGAAGAAATAGAAGCACAAGGAGTAGAAGTGGGAGAAGTGGAGAAGAGTTGTGCTTTCGAGGAGTGCAAGATTGCCCTAGAGGATCGGAAGAGGAAGGACAAAAGGACCGCCAAGGTGGACCGGTTCACGATGATGAATTCGAAGGGCATGGATCCAACAACAAGAGAATTTTAGGAATTAAAATAATAGAGATCATGTGCCGGAGAGAGATGGAGCTTCAAAATCTTATGGCCGATGGTGGTGTTGGGTTTGGTGGGGGTTTACCTTATGGCGATGTTGGTGGTAGTGGCTTTGGCAATGGTGGTCGTGGTGGCTTCGGCAATGGTGATGGAGGTGGTGGTGGCTTTGGCAATGGTGGTGGTGGAGGTGGGTATGCAGGTGGTGTTGGTTTCGACATTGGTGGTGAAGATCCTGGTGATGCTTCGACAAACAATGTGGATGGTGGTGCTTCAGCAAACAATGGTGTTGGTGGTGGTGCTCCGGTCCAAGTTGTGGAAGATGGTGGTGCTCATTCTCTGGTCAAGGTACACGATGGTGATGGAGGTGCTAGGGCCTATGGTGGTGGCGATGATCTTCTCAACAATGAGGATGTTGCTTGATTTCTCCTTGGATGGTGGTCATTTTATCATGCTTTATTTTGTTTGATCGCATAAGTTGGTTGCCTCGTGTGTTGCGCATGATTTTGGATGTGATGAACTACTATGATGATGAACTAGTGATGTATATACAAATTTCGTGTATTCCCAACCACAAGCACTTGTCAATTTGTCCTATGATTTTATTTGCGGAACCACGAGGCCTATGGCACAAAAAATATCCCATAATTTCATCCCGCAAAACATTTCTGGGACGATTTTACAGGATTAGCTCTACTGTAGGCCTCGCGGTACTGCAAAAAGTTTTACACGCCGCCAGTAAACGCATTTTGCGGTACGTCGGTTTACCGGATCTGCTAGAGATGCTCTAACCCCTCATATTCCCCCCACATATGATTTAGGTTTGAGGAGTGCTGGTTAGTTCAGACATTTAGAAAGGAAGTGAGGGGTCAGGTTGGGTCATTTTTTTACTGAGCACTGACCAAGCAGACTTGTCAGACATTTGGGAAGGGAATAGGAATAAGAGCATCTACAACCCCAAACCCCAAATCCGGGTCCTCAAACACGCACGGACGTGCCCGAGCGCGTATGCGGAAGTGACCGGGCAACCCTCCTTTTTCCTTCTCTACATATGAATACCTCATATTTGAAACTTTAAATCCATACAAAACATGCAAATGAAAATCTACGTACTACGTAAACCTAAGCTAGCCTACCACGTGTCATCGTTAGAGATGTCGACAATTTCTATGCCGGGTTCCTCCTCCTTTTCCTCCAGATCGGCAAATATTTCGTCGATCTCTGCGGGCTGCTGGTGGAGGATGTGGCAGTTATCCTCCACCTCCGCCTTCGACTGTGTGGAGGTGAGGATGGATGCTTGCTCTGCCGCCTCCTCCACCTGCGCCAACTCGTACTCCATCAGCGCCTCGAACACGCCGAAGCTTAGGGCAGGAGGCATGGGTCCGCCTCGCCCTTGCCATCATGCCCCTCCTTCGGATGCGCGTCTTTCATGGCCATGTCCACCTTCACCTCCTCCTCCTCCTCCATGGTCGCCTGCTACTTCACCTTCACCTCCCTTAATGTCCTCCTCCCGCTCTGATGAGTATGGAGGTAGGCCGACCGCGATTCGGGCTTCACGCTTAGCCCGGACCTCCTCAAGTAGATGCACGCAACACTCTGGCTTGAGCATGCCATATGTATTGATCTTTTCGTAGACCATGGCCAGTGGGTAGCAGCGAATGCGGGCGGATGAGCGAGTGACAACGCGGAAGGGAGGAAGACGGAGGAGGAAAATAGGGTGCGATTAGGGTTAGGGTTGACGTCCTGCTTAAACAGCCAGTGTTTGGTCACCGGGTGGCGCCCCGGAGCAGTGCCATGTGGCCTCATCGCCCACCTCAAAAATCATAAGAGGCGGCCATCCAACTAATGGTTTTTGATGGATTCCGCATGGAACCAGTCGTTAGTCTGACGTGAGAGACGCGCCTAGAAGCGTCAGGTACTAGTCCCAGATTTAGACTGGATATGAGGGGTGTCGGTCAGCCCAGACATTTGGGGGCGATTTAAGGTCCTCGGGTGGGTTGCTTTTCTTTTTACCACTCAGTGACCGGTCTGTTTAGTCGGGCATTTGAGGCTGGTTCACTAGTAGAAAACGGGCCATCAGTCTAGGTACTAGAGGCCCTTTATTTCCGGTTCTGCAACCGGGACTAAACGACTGGGACTAATGCCCTCCACTTTTAGTCCCGGTCGTGTTACGAACTGGGCCTAAAGGTGCTCCACATGGCCGCTGCGGGGCGTCGAGGCAGGAGGACCTCTAGTCCTGGTTCGTGACACGAAGCAGGATAAAAAGGTAGCCACACGTCAGCACCTACCATGCGTTGGTTATTTTTTGGAAGGAGGGGTTATGGGTTTTGCAGGGTTTATAGGGGTTTCATATTGTGTTTCCCCTTTTCTTTTTATATTTACTCTTGAATTCTTTTACATTTAGGGTTTCATTTTTATTTTATGTTTTCCATTCAACTCGACACTAACTACTACATATAGCAATGAAGGAACCATTAATTACACAACATCATCATGAGGATCATATATATATATTCGACGCTACTACAGATAGTAGATGATCATGCATATATACAATATAACATCTCTTACGATCCCTACTATCTAATTACCAACATCGCATCAGAAATCCCGATGGTATTCTCCGTCTTCAGATATGACATGGTCAACAAAGAATCCCTCCAAATCCTCTTGAATTGCTCGTATGCGATCAGTTGGTAGGAGTTTGTCTTGCATCTGCTAGATCTAATTTAAAGAAGGGGTGAATATATATATGAATGAAACTCAACACATTTGATGGTAATAAAATAAAAATGTGAATATGTTTATGTACTTCAAATTGTTCTAAAGATATGTCCCGCTCAAAGGTCGAGTGGTGAATGAACTCGCAAACGTAGTATGCACATAAATTAGACCCGGGTGCCTGCCACAAGCACTTTACGAGAATAGATTTCAATCAGAATGATAATCAAGCATGATAATGGTATTGAAACTAGAATCAATGAGAGATGCACGGTACTACAGTAGTACTTACTTTGGGGGTGTAAAAACCGCAGTTCCTTTTTCCAGCAGTCACCCCTAACCTATTTGGTGAACTTTTTCCAAACCCTGCCCAACAAAGAAAATGATTACTTGATATCAGGAAATGAACAAAAGTTGCCTATATGCTGCGATAATGATTGAACTTACTTCTGAAGCATTTGACTCATGTCCGCCCACTCCTTATGGTCTTTACGTCTCGAGTCCAAGACTATTAGTTGTCCCTCTTCAAGATGAATGGCTAGCAGAATAAAGTGGAACCTGCGCACGCATAACTAATTAATTGCACTTAACCTCGAGTAAGCAAAAGAGAATGTGCACAAGATAGTAACACTCACTTGAAGTTGTAAGGAAATAGTATTTCCCTTCTGTTTTGTTGTCCAAGTAACGCCATTAGCAAGTTTTTCTCTGTTTCAGAGGGAAATACTTTTAATATATGTTCATTTATGTTATTTTGGTTAATGAACCCAATTTCATAGATTTGTAGTTTTTTTGCATTCGAGGATCTTCAATCTGCATAATATAGTGTATGAGGATAATTATACATGCAATGAACGAGCCGAGCTAGGTACTTAATTAAAAAAATACTTACAGACAATAGCAACTGACGATAATTTTATTGAGGGCAGCTTGATTGTATAACTAAAAAATTTCTTCAAATTCAATGAACAATGCCTGGACTCCATTGAAGAAGTGCTCATTTTTTATTAACATGAAGATTTTGTCGGTTACGTCCTTGCAGGTTTTTAAGTACCATTCATGCAATTGTTGCATCATCGTTGGTAGACGAGGGAGCTCCTCACATCTGACAAGAGGCTTCCCGTGTTCGTATCTTAAGGTTGCTAGTACCTCAGCCTTTTCGAACTGTACCTAATCGTCTAAGTAATCACCAAGAGTGATATCAAGACCACCGGCCGCTATCTCCGGATCATTAGCGATATCGGTAAACACCTTGAGCGGAGGGCACGATTGCTTTTCTTGTTGGCTGAGCTGGGGAATTGTTTTCCCACTTCTTGCACCACTGTTACTTAAGCTTCCTGACCGCTTCGCTTGATCAAATGTCTTTGCAATACAGCGGTCATAGTTTGATTGTGGCGGAGGCGGTGGTGGTCACCCAAGGGCATCCAGACATCGCTTCGCTTCTACTGAATCTACTTTCTCCTTTGTAGGTGGACGTTTTGGTGCAAGCTGGCGTTTCACATCGGCAGCCATGATATCGTCGATTTCCTCGTCAGTCCTGCCGTAGGGTAACTTGCACTAGTAGAAAACAGGGAACTAGTCCCAGTTCCAGAGGGCCTTTAGTCCTGGTTCTGGAACCGGGACAAAACAAGCGTGACTAATACCCAAAACCTATAGTCCCAGTTCTCTTACGAACCGGGATCAAAGGGGCTCCACATAGCCGCTATGGGGTGCCCAGGCAGGAGGACCTTTAGTCCCAGTTGGTAACACAAACTGGGACCAAAAGGCAGCCACGCGTCAGCAGCTCGCAGGTGCTGTTTTTTTTGTTTTTTTGGAAGGGGGTTTAGGGGTTTGGGAGGGTTAATTTAGGGGTTTCATATTCTAGCTAATAGAGAGAAGTGACCTCTCTTTCTCCGTGCTTGGTCGACGCTAGCTACTATACATATAGAGAGAACTCGATGCTAGCTAATAAGCAAATGAAGGAAACCATTAATTACACAAGATTGTCATGCTGAACATATATAGAGAGAAGTGACATCTCTTTCTCCATGCTTGGTCAAACAACAATTTTTCGTATATCTATCCGACACTACTACATATATACTATATAACATCTTTTACAATCCCTAACATCATCTACCTAAGATCCAATCACAAATCCACATAAAACAGTCCCGGATTCCTCGTACAAGCACTTTAAGAGAATAGAGTTCAATCAAACTAATAAGCAAGCATGGTAATGATATATTGATGGAAATTTGAATCAATTAGAGATGCATGGAACTAGCTAGTACTACTTACTTTGGGGTGTGTAAATCGCAACTCTTTGTTTAGATCGGGAACCTTTCGTGTGAACTTTTTCCAAACCTTGCCAGGCAAAGAAAATGATTACTTGATATCAGGAAATTAATCAAAGTTGCCGGTATGGTCCCGGTATTGATTGAACTTACTTCTTGAGCATTGCAATCATGTCCGCATAAGCCTCGGGATCTTTACGTCTCGAGTCTAAGGCAGTTACTAATGCCCCATCAAGCTTAATGGATAGCAGAATAAAGTGGTAACTGCGCACACATATATAACTATCATCAATTACATTACTTAACCTCGAGTAAGCGGAACCAAATATGCAGAAGACAACAACACCCACTTGAAGTTGTAAGGAAAGAGTATGTCCCTTTTGTTTTGATGTATAAGGAACGACTTTAGCAAGTTCTCCTCGGTCTCTTTGATAGTGTTTCGTATCAACCATTCATTTACAACATCTTGGCTAATGAACCCAACATCGAAGATTCCTGCTTTTTTGCATTCGACGATCTTCAATCTGCATAATATAGTGAGGATAATTATATATACATGCAATGAACAAGCTAAGCTAGAGACTTAACTATAGAAGTAATACTTACAGACAGTAGCAAGTCATGAGTTGTTTGTCGAGGGCTAGTTGATTGTATAACTGAAATAACTCCACAAATTCAATAGGCATCACGTTGAGTCCAATGAATTCGTGCTCTGGTTTAACTCTAACATACATAGTGTCTCTCCTAGACTCCCTGCAGGTTTTCATGTACCACTCATGCAAATTGTACATCATTGTTGATAGATGAGGATGATCAGGTTTGACGAGAGGTTTCTCGTGCATGTATTTAAATTCTTATACTATTACCTCAACCATTTCAAAAATTACATCATCCCCAAGTAATCACCAGGTTTGGTACCGGGCAGTAGCACCGGATGATTAGCGATATCGCTACACACCTTGAGCGGGGGGCACACTTGCTTCTCCTATTCGCCGAGCTGGGGAATTGTTTTCTTTCTTCGTTCTTTGACTCTTGAATCACTAGAAATATTTCCCGACCGCTGCACTTTATTATATGTCTTTATAATACAACAGTCATAGTTTGATGGCAACGGAGGCGGTGATGGTCACTTCAGGACATCCATAATGCGCTTTGCTTTCATCGGATCTACCATTTCCTTTGGAGGTGGATGTTTTCGTGCAAAATGGGCCTTCACTTCGGCTTTACTGATGTCATCGTTTACTTTGTCAGTCCTCTCATATGGTAACTTTGGAAGTGGATGGAAGATTGGACCAAATTTGAATTTCTTCCCGCCTATTGTACTGCTAGCCGCCGAAGCGGCGGCGGTGTCTCTCTTCCGTCGTGGATGACGCGTCGGAGGAGGCGGAGTGGCATGACACGCCAGAGGAGGAGGAGAAGGAGGCAGAGTGGCCTGATGTGCTGGAGGAGGCTGAGTGGCCTGACACGCCGGAGGAGGCGGAGTGGCCTCACGCATCGGAGGAGGCAGAGGAGGAGGCAGAGGAGGAGGCGGAGTGTCCTCACGTGTTGGAGGAGGTGAAGGATGAGGATGAGGAGGAGGCGGAGTGCCCTGACGCTCCGGAGGAGGCTGAATCTGCTGAGGCTTTCGGTTTGGAAGCTTGATGTACTCCTTTCTCCATAGACAGGTACTCCTCTGAGCATTTTCCAGAAGAACAATATCCTCTTCACCTGTAGGGTTATCAAGCTCCAGCCCCTCATATCCATCCATTATTTCATCCACCGTCACAACAGCATAGCCATGTGGAATCGGATGGAAATGGAAAGTTCCCTCAGCTCGAGGAGGTAGAACAGAGCCGACTGCCGCCTTGAAGGTCAGGTTCTGGTATCTCGTCATTAGCTCACAATGTTGAGCCTCTGTGATACTATCCATGGGGTAGCGAGGAGCCGTGAAATCAGGATGAACGAGCTCCTTGGAAGCCACGCTGCTTCTCTATTGAGATGGTGGGGTAGCTTCTGGGGCAGCATCGAAGGAAGGATCTTTGTGCCGCTCAGATGGTTGGCCGGTAGCTCGCTGGCTCTCAAGTTCCTCTAGTTTTGCTAATCTTGCACCGAGCTTCTGCATTTCACTTGCTTCCAGTTTCCTCTTTCTCTCTCGGCTTCTATAACTGCCGTTGTTGGGAAACCCATGCTTCCACGGAATGGAGCCTGATGTACCTCGTGTTCGTCCAGGCTGTTCATGATTCCCGAGGGCCTCAGTCAGCTCGTCCTTTTCTCTGTTGGGAATGAATGTCCCTTCCTGTGCTGATTGCTGCATGCCTGGAGCTTTGTGATGGGTATTGCAAGTTTAGCTCTCGTCTAGACACACTTCCCTATTTCTGAGTCCAAAGTTCCCCAACCCCGAAGAACCAAGTCCTTGAACGATTTGGCCAGTGCAATGTCTCCGGATGGACATTCTTAGCAAGCAGGTCTTGCTCAGCTTTGTCCCACAACGGTCGGGCTTTGTAGTAGCCACCTGACCCCGTGTGATGGTGATACTGCTTCGCTGCAACATTTTTCTTGTTTCTTAGTGACATTTCCTTACACTTCTCCGATTTCTTGTAGGCCACAAATTAGGGTCATTGATCTCTTATCTTCTCATATCGACCGGCGAACTCCAGAGTCTTATCTTTCTCGACAAACTTTGTGTTCAACTCTTTCTTCCAGCTCCTGAATAGTTTTGCCATCTTCTTAAGATCCCATGACTTGACCTTTCGCTCTATAACTGGATTATTCGGATCCTCCTCTTGCGGTAGGCTGAAATTTCTCATCAGCTCGGTCCAAAGATCATCTTTCAGTCTATCATGGACATAAGAAACTTTGGGGTCCTTATTATTCTTATTCCATTGCTGGGCGGTGATCGAGACGTAGTCCCCAACAACAACTCCACACTAATGCACAAATGCGTCTTTGG
Organism: Hordeum marinum; assembly: GCA_022496015.1. Lineage (NCBI taxonomy): Eukaryota > Viridiplantae > Streptophyta > Magnoliopsida > Poales > Poaceae > Hordeum > Hordeum marinum. The sequence goes on along the minus strand of CM039673.1, from coordinate 121,048,119 downwards.
TCCACTTAGGAGAAATCAGTTGGCCATCGTTCGCGACTTCTGTGATCGTGAACCTTTCATCCTGGCGCAACCTTCTCTTCGGGCCTCATCTCCTTACCTCGTTGGACTTTGCAACAGTTGAGGATCCCTCCTCCGCTCGGTCATCGGAGCCATGATCATCATCTCTTTCCTTTGCCATTCGGTCACCGAAGCCGTGATCATGATCTCCTTCCTCCGCCATTCGGTCACCGGAGCCGTCATTATCTCTTGCCTCCTCCATTGTTGGATCACTGTAGCCATCCTCTCCTTCCGGACCATCGGTGTCGTTGAGATACGCCAAGGGATTATACCCGACACGGATTATATCCCCCAACAAGTCTTCTTGTTCTATGTCTCTGTGATCCATAGTTTCTGCAAATATTATGACATGGCAATATACAAACATGAGATATGGAAATCAATACAAGGCATTAATCAATAGTCTCAAGCAAGTGGTTGCCACCGATTCGACGAAGAGGATGCATCCTGGCCGGGCATTGCCGACTCAACGGCTACGCTATGCAAGTAAACATTTAAACATGTAAACATCATATATCTGCATAATATAAAATCATCGATATCGTCGGGGACCCTCACTCCCTCACCATCGATCGTCGGGGACTCTCCCTTACCGACGATTGTCGGGGACTCCACGATATCGCGTCACCATGGGCGGAGCCTTCTTGATGCTTGGGATTGCTCTGGATTTCTTCATTGTTGTACTACTGCTAGTCGTCAGAGTGGCGGCGGTTCTGTTCCACTGTTGCTGAGGGGGTAGAGTTAGCTGACGCGGCAAAGCGGTTAGAGTTCTTTGACGCGGCGGAGGAGGCGGAGTTCGCTGACGCGGCGGAGACATGAGCTGAGGCAGAAGAGGATTCTGCTGAGGGGGTTCCTCCAGCCGAGTCTTCCGAGGGGCCTCCTTAGGCTGAGTTTGCTGATGGGCCTCCTTCGGCTGAGTTTGCTGAGGAGGCCTCCATTTTGGAAGCATGATGTTTTCCTTTCTCCATAGAATTGTAGTCCTTAGGGCATTTATCATACGAGTCTCCCCTTCACCTATAGGGTACTCAAGCTCGAGATCCTCAAATCCGTTGGAAGCTTCATCCACCCCAACAACATCGTAGCCATGTGGAATCGGATAGCAATGGAAATTTCCATCAAGTGCAAGAGATAAGAAATAGCCGACCGCCACCTTTAAAGTTAGGTTATGGCATTTCACAATTAGCTCACAATGTTCCCTCTCCATGATACCATCCACGGGGTAGTGAGGAGCCGTGATATCAGGCTGAACGAGCTCCGTGAAAGCCACACTATTTTTCCACTGGGATGGCGGGGTAGCTTCGTTGCCACCTTCGAATGAAGGATCTTTGTGCTGCTGAGATGGTGGGCTGGTAATATCAGGGTTTCATAGGAAAACTCATCTATTACAAAGGGATTTCATTTTTAACATATTTTAACTCCAGCCTTTTCCTGCGTTCAATATGCACCATTCAAAGCCACATCATTAGTTTTCAACCCTTTTCTGACTTCATTTGCCATTTTTCATGCACTTCATGATTTATTTTGACCTAAATGACCCTGAATTTGAAAAGCACTGCAAATGAACTCTGAAAAGATTGAAACTTGGCATGGTATCATAATTTCACCCACATAGCATGTGCTAAAAAGTTTAGAGGGTTACGACAAAAACTGGATGCACTTCGTGTACAAATTGGACAATCTCTTTCGAAGTATCACAGTTTCGGACGAAAACTAATCTATTACAAAGGGATTTCATTTTTGTTACCTATTTTAACTCCATACTTTTTATGTGTTAAATATGCACCGTTCAAAGCCACATCATCAATTTTCAACCCTTTTCTAACTTCATTTGCTATTTTTTCATGCATTTCCTGATTTATTTTGAGCTAAATGAGCCTGAATTTGAAAAGCACTGCAAATGAACTCTGAAAAGTTTGAAACTTGGCATGGTATCATAATTTCACCCACATAACATGTGCTAAAAAGTTTAGAGGGTTACGGCAAAAATTGGATGCACTCCGTGTACAAATTGGACATTCTCTTTCGAAGTATGAGAATTTCGGACGAAAACTCATATATTACAAAGGAATTTCATTTTTTAACATATTTTAACTCCAGAATTTTTCTGCATTCAATATGCACCATTCAAAGCCACATCAGCATTTTTTAACCCTTTTCTGACTTCATTTGCTATTTTTCATTGCATTTCATGATTTATTTTGAGCTAAATAAGCCTGAATTTGAAAAGCACTGCAAATGAACTCTAAAAAGGCTGAAACTTGGCATGGTATCATAATTTCACCCACATAGCATGTGCTAAAAAGTTTAGAGGGTTACAGCAAAAACTGGATGCACTTCGTGTACAAACTAGACAATCTCTTTCGAAGTATCAGAGTTTCGGACGAAAACTCATCTATTACAACGGGATTTCATTTTTTAAACATATTTTAACTCCAGACTTTTTTTGAGTTCAATATGCATTATCCAAAGCCACATCATCAATTTTTAACCCTTCTCTGACTTCATTTGCTATTTTTCATTGCATGTCAGGATTTATTTTGAGCTAAATGACCCTGAATTTGAAAAGCACTGCAAATGAACTCTGAAAAGGTTGAAACTTAGCATTGTGTCATAATTTCACCCACATAGCATGTGCTAAAAAGTTAAGAGGGTTGCGGCAAAAACTGGATGCACTTGGTGTACAAAGTGGACAATCCCTTTCGAAGTATCAGGGTTTCGGACGAAAACTCATTTATTATAAAGGGATATTATTATTTTAAACATATTTTAACTCTAGACTTTTTCTGCGTTCAATATGCACTATTAAATGCCACATCATCAATTTCCACCCCTTTTCTGACTTCATTTGCTATTTTTCATGCATTTCATGATTTATTTTGAGCTAAACGACCCTAAATTTGTAAAGCACTGCAAATGAACTCTGAAAGGTTGAAACTTGGCATGGTATCATAATTTCACCCACATAGAATATGCTAAAATTTTTAGAGGGTTACAGTAAAAACTGGATGCACTTCGTGTACAAAACAGATTTTCCGCCAAGACCCTTTCCAAAGATTACTTGTATAAATCTTGATCATATCAAGTATATTATCAAATGTTATTACTAAAAAAATAAATACATATAGTTCATGCATATAGTTCTAATAGAACAACATACAACTCTCTAGAGAATCTACATTGAAACTAACACATAACTATGTAAAACATTTAAATGCAACAACAAATACGATCAAAATCGCAACTAAGGTAACAATTGATCCAACAACATAATGATGGCAAGCCTCATTATTAAGGTTTTTTTACATCTGTGCCCCTGGTTCCTTAGCTCTACTCATTCATCCCTGCGCAATTAACTTTTTCTCAATTCCCCCCACTCCCTTGCCAAAAACCCTCAGAACTGGTCACAACGGACGTTGCCGTCGAGTCAAAGGCTTGACCGTTAACTCTGACGAGTGGGGCCGTGCTGGACTGTGTCGTCCATTGGACCTGATTTTTTTAGACAAGCCCATTGGACCTGACGAGTGGGGTCATGTCGGACGGTGCCGTTGTTTGCCTGTTGGGCCGTGGTTAGACTATTGGGCCCTGCATGCGCTGCAACGACAGAAGCCTGTTATGCATGCACGACATGTCCAGCTAGCCACCTACCTGCATGCGCCGCTACCCGACGCCACGAGGCTCTGACCACGGACGCAGGGACGGTCTCTGCCGCTGGTTCATCTCATCTCCCACGCGTGTCTCCTCAATGTAGAGCATTGTTTCACACTTTTCAATCCACTTGCATCTATTCAACGTGGCAATTAAAACATGTTGGCAATTAAAGTGGCATATCGATCAATGCAGCTGGTTTGAACGTAGCAAATCCAAAGCGCGGCCGGTGAGACTCCCCTCCCCTTCCCCTTTCCCTATTTAAACCACCCACCCCTCCACCTATTCTCCACACATCCATTTGCGTTGCCCTTCTCTTCTTCACCCAAACCCAGAGCACTCTCAAAGCAAGGCGAGGATGTAGTACAACGACCCCACCTTCAAGCTCCCACCGACCATGCTGGAGAGATGGTATCCGGCCGGCGTCGTCATGGAGATGATGCTCCACATATGGGCGTTCTCATGCAGGAGGGGTGCAAGGGAGTTTGCCGAGTGGTTCCTCAGTGCGGGTTTCGCCCACCTCCCGGCGGGCTCACCGGTGATGTTCCAATTGGAGCAAGTGCGTCCAAACTCATACACTCTGCCGATAGGGCTCATCGTCAACTTCACCAACAGATTTGATGCGTACTACCTCCTCGGCAAGGTGTTTTGGTGTGGATGCGAATTCATCGCATTCACAACCTACAACATCTTCACAAACTTTGACTGCATCTTCCCCACCCGCGACGGTATGCACAGCCTCCCCTGCTACCTCGGCGAGGACGGCATGGAGGACGAGCACTGAAGAGAAGGCGCAATGAAGATGGTGGTGAAGGCCCATCTGGTCTCGTGAAGCTTGTCTTGCCCGTTAGGTCTTTTTATATATTTTTATGTTATGTGTCGTTGGTTGTACTGATAACTCTTTTATGCACCCTAAGTTTTAGGGTTTATGTTTTATGTAATAACTATGCTATATATGCTTGCTACTTTCTATGTTATGGATGTATGCTTGCTACTTGAGATATCACTAGATGGATATGGTGTCATAGCCGAGCCCTAGACATGCTCTCTAGATGGATATGGTGCCGTATCCGAGCCCTAGACATGCTCTCTAGATGGATATGGTGTCGTAGCCGAGCCCTAGACATGCTTTCTAGATGGATATGGTGGCTAATGGTCCCACCGGACTTTATTTTAGACATGGTTTCTGATGGATATCACGATCTACATAATTAAATCTGACATGCTTTTAATAATAAATTTGCCATGTTCTACAAAAAACATGTATAAAACAAAAAATCGTGTATACAATATTTTTCTTGCAACAAAAATATGCTTATAATACCCGCATGTCAAAAAATCAAAGTGTTGTGCCGTAGCCTATATACATAAGGAAATTGCCACGATATGTACAAATAAATTTGACATGGGCAAGTTCAATAAAGAATTTGTCATGATATCTACACTAATAATTACATGGAAAAAGTTATTCTTAAGTTTGCCATGGCAATTATCTGTACAAAAATGCCATGGGACAAAAGTTGTACTGCTAACAATAAATCGATTTACCAACATGCACTATTTTTGTTCGGCATGGCAATAAATGGATTTACCATGGCAATAATCAAGCAAAAAAAAACAGGGGTCAAAAAACAGAGCCAAGGCGTGCACTATTTTGTAGGCCTCTTTTATCTTTGTGGGCCTTCAACACTGAACTCAATGCGACGACCCAACCATAGCTTAGTTTCAATTTGGGCCGTAGAACTACATTTTTTTCCTTCTGCCGTCGGTGTTGTCAGACGAAACTGAAGAAACTAAAAGTGTAAAAAACTGACGAAACGGACATGATCCACAAATTAAGCAACACAGAGCATAGAGCACATGATCCACAAATTTAAGCACCTCCTAGAGCACATGATCCACAAATGTAAGCAAATCCTAGAGCACATGATCCACAAATTTAACCAAATCCTAGAGCACATTACACCACCCTAATAACATCTCTAATGAGTGATGACCAACAAGTAACCAAATCCTAGAGCAACTATACAAAAATAAAATCCTAAAGCTATCAGATTCGCTTGCTTGTTCAATTGAATCATCTGCTTCAAGTTCTTGTTCATCTTCTTTAATTCCCCTTTCAGATCTGCATCCCCAACTGTCAGAGAAGCACTTTCAGAGACGAAATTCGTTGGTGCTGACGGCAGATTGAGCTCCTGGGTTGGGGCCCCATTGAATTGAATCCACTTAACGTAGTCATCCACCCATTCAAAATGTGTGCATTTATCCACGATCTGAAATGATAACATGAACCCTAAATCCCAGATCCAAGGAAAAACAATTAAAAGGAAATAGAAAATGAAATCAGAGAAAAATCATGAGATCTAACCTGCCCCTGTGGCTTGCTCTCGCATTTCACGAACTCGCGCCCATAGTTGCCATTCTTGACCTCCTTCGAAGTTAGCCGTATCAGTGCCATGCTGCGTGGGCAGTCAGGACATCGCTCCATGGGAAGTGGACCATACTTGGTCCACCTGGGGCGGGAGGTTGAAGTGGAGCTCGACATATCGCCCAGAGTCGCCGGAGAAGAAGAAGCAGAGGAGTGGCTCCTCTCGTCATCGGAGAAGAAAAAGCAGAGGAGTGGCTCCTCTCGTCGCCGCAGAATAAGCAGCAGAAGAAAGGGGAGGCAAGGGTGGGCGAGCACAACCAATAACTCTCGCAGATCGCCCCATGATCCAACGATGTGGAGCCGTCCATGTGATCCAACGGCGCAGAGCCTGCACGCAGCTTGCCCACCGAACTCCTTCTAGAAGACCACATCTGAGGGTTGTCGCTTGGCGCTAGGGTATGATTGGAGCTAGGGTTAGGCGAAACCCCGCGGAGTTTAGAGGGGTTTTGAGCTAGTCAACAAGGTTTCCAAGGCTTTGACTGAGCATAACTAATTTAGAAAAATCAAAAAATATGAAACCTTCGCCGTTTGTCGTTTTATAAGACACAATAACGAGGAAAAATACTAAACTCGGTATACAGACATTTTCAAAAAAAAAGCTAGGTGGCACGATCGAGGTCAAATGAGCACCATTAATTTAAAAAAATTCAAAAAGTATAAAACATGCGCACAATGTTGTCTTATGTGACATGTTACCAACCAAAAATCATAAACCTGGTCTATGGTCATTTTCATGAAAAAACCTTCACACATATGAGCTATCACGTACAACATTTCATAGAGTTCAAGGAGAGGAGGTAGGGTTACCTTCTGTTTTGAAAAATTAAAAAAATTTAAAAAAATCACCAAAGCTTTATTTCAAAGTGAATAAGAAGGATCTGAACTTAGTTTTCCATTTTCATATTTTAAACGTGTTTTAATAGTTTTTTTTATATTAAAGCATATTTTTCAAAAGAAATGTAAAAATATGAAGATTAATTCAAAAAATAGTGAGACTTCGAATCTACACTATATAGATTGAATAGGTGTTAATAAAAAATATTTGGCTCATTTAGAGTAGGTCCAAAAAATACTTGATTACAAATGGGGTTGTTTACCCTAGCTTGGGAGCTCATTTGGAGCACATTTCTCATGACTACAAGTTTTGCCAGGCCAAAGAGATCGGATTGATCACCTAACGTTTATAATAGTTTAGCAAACTTTGCAACTCACACCACAGGGCAATGCACTTCAAGTGTTGGTTCAAATTTAAAGTTTACCTAAAATTCAAATTTTGTCTCAGTTTTGTATTCTACCTCAAATTTTACATCAAATTACAAATAGAATTATTACACCTTGCAAGTTTTCATAGTAGTTCAAATTTAAGACAGAATCCTTATTACAAATCCTTAAAGTTCAAAGTTTATGACTTGCATTCAAATTCAAATTCAAATCTTTGCCTTGCTGCTTGTGTTTCGGGATGGGTTAACCGTCTTGCTCCTGGTTTCCCTAGCTGGGATATTTTGTGCATTTGAAAGCTTTGTCTTGTTGTTTCTGATCTTCACTCCTGGTTGTGGCAGTTTTGTTGAGCTTTGACTGACTGAGCAAGTGATGACCAGTTGATGGTCATCTGTGGGTTCACTAATCCTTAAAGGAACTCCAGACAAAATAAGTTCCTCCTCTCTTATAGCTTCAAAACCTTCAATATCCATGGTTTCAAATTCTGCATCAGATGATGGTCCAACCGAAGTTTCTTCCTCTCTAGGTCTTTTTTGTCCTATGCCTCTAATTATCCTTGAGTTGTGTCAAACAGAAATAAGCTTAGCCATCGATAAAAAAGAGAATGCAAAAAAGGGAAAGGTTACACACATACCAAGCTGCTACTTTAGCTGCATTCTCCTCTGCATTTGCTGCTGCCCATTGTTCCTCTTCTCCAAATTATACATCAACTGGATTGGTACAACGCCTAGCAATATGCCCTAGGATACCACATCTTTTGCACTTACGCTGTTTTTTTACACGACCCTCTTCACCAGCTCTTATCCTGTTTTTTCCTTTGTCTTCGTGGTGGTCTCATCAGTACAGGAGAATGGAGTTTGAACCCTGGGTCTACTATGTTCCATTGGTCTTTTCCCAAGAGTGCTGGCACATTTTCAGCATAAGCAGCCCTAAATTTGGCAATAGAGAAATATTTAGAGCAATACCGATCAACTTCACCATCTTCACCTCCAATAACAGTCATGAGATGTAGGGCATGTATGCACGGCTTCCCGCGGATTTGTCATTACCTACAACTGCATTCCTTAGTTGCAAGGTTCACTAGATATCTCCATTCCCTATTTTTACTGTCAGTGTATGTCACCTCAGCCTCGTATGTCGACGGTCGAATGCATTTCATCCTTAGTCCTCTTGCCTTGGCATGCAATGCCTTAATCATAGATGGGAGCATAAGATGGCCAACATATTGTGTTTCTGCAATTCTTTTACGAAGAGCCATCTTTATCATGATCATCTGCCTGATCTTATCAAATGCTTGCCACAACAAAAGCCCTTTCACTGACTTGAACTTTGCATTGAAACACTCAGCGAGGTTATTGGTCACATAGTCTACTTTGCAGATTTCATTGAATTTGGATCTTGACCACAGCTTTCCATGATGTTCATCCATGTACTCCTTCACCAAAGGATTGTGAGCATACAACACTCTCAAATGGTGCTCATGCTTCCTCGAGCTGCATGTGTATGATGCTGGCCATAGGTTCTCATCATAAACTTTGCCTTTGAATTTCTTTTTAAAATTCTGCGCTAGGTGTTGCATACAATCCCTATGTTCCACTCCAGGGAATACAATTTCTACTGCACTCTCTAAACCCTTGCAAGCGTTTGTGTGTATAACTAAACCTGAGGGTGTACCTATAATGTTGCACAACTGCTGCAGAAACCAGACCCAACTCTCCTCGGACTCTACCTCCAACACATCAAATGCAACTCGGAATAGCCAGTTGTGTCCATCAACTGCAGAAGATGCTGCTAGCTGGCCTCTCCATCTTCCGCAGTTGCATCAATAGCCAAATAGGGCCTACAACCATTCAGAAACCCCTGCCAGCAAGCCCTGAAACAAACAAAAGCCCTCCCGAAGCACTCCTTCTCACCTGTCTTCCCTTTTCGTTTGTACCGAACTGTATGCTTGTCAATCTCTATAACACTCCCTGGACTACTGTCTCCACTTCAGCTTTGAAGGTGTAAAGCAACTGAAAACTCTCATTCCAAGGACCATTAATCCTATCAAGGTCCCTTTCCTTAGCATAGAAAATCTTCATGTAAGGTATATTAATCTTGTACTTCTCAAATAGCTTCTCATGGAGTGCAGTTGGACCAATTGTTGGCGTTTCCCTCACCCAATCCAAGATTGCATCTGCCACCCACCTAGTCTTTGCAAGCTTTGATTTGCCCTCCCCCCTCCAGGTGGGCAACTGTGCCCCTATGGTTTTTTTATCTAAAATAATGAAAAATGATGTCAAATACAATTAAGAATGGATAAATAATCTAAAAAAAGATTCAGTTGTAATAGCTGAACCAATTTGCTCTTTAACATAGTGGATGCATGCAACCTCCACCTACACCTATCATAAGGGCAATGAACAGTGAATCTTCCTGGCTCACTCCTATCAACCTCATATGAGTTTTCAGTGAGAATGCAATATGTAGTCACTGCATTACGGCAGTCCACCATCATTCGAATACGGTTCCTGAAGTAAGCTGAGGATTCTCCCTGTTCCACTCAATTGTTGGCATGTCCTCACCATCAGATTCTTGTAAAACTAAGGATTCGATGTTCTCCTCCCTCTCGTCATCGTCAGTGTCATCAAATCTAGCACGGCTGCTAGGCTCCTCTAGATATTCCTCTTCCATTGCCTGTTGACTGGCTCTATCTACCAGTTCAGGGAATAGAGTCTCATCCTTATCATCATGTCGAGGCACTTCCTCGTCAGGCTCTGCATCTACTTCTACATCAGGTGCAGAAGGGAGAGGAGAAGTGGAAGAATTAGCGGCAGCCAACATGTTGTGGCTTTCATAACCACTAGGTTTACTTGGTCTCGACCTACAAGGAGTGCGAGGATGCTTGCTATTAGCAGAGACAGATGATGTCTGAACACCCTTCCCCTTGCGTTCCTGAAGCACACATATATGGATTTTACCGAAATGGCGGTCAGCATTCAAACTAAAAAGCAATCCCAGGTGCTCATCACAAGTTAATGGGACAAATCTCTGCTCGGTACTATCGAAATATCTCATTTCAACAACATCAGCAGGGCTCCACGAATACTCACAACAGAGTGCCTCACGGAAATCTTTGAACAAAATGCTGGTTTCTACCACTTTTGGATAGAAAAATCCAAAAATCAGATACAGTTTGGTTCCATGCAACTCACTAGTTTCCATTCTAACCGCCAGCCAAAAAGAAAGTGCAGGATCAACCGTATTCGATGAAATAAAGGGCGTAGTTAGGCCATAAATTTTCACAAAAATTTCACTGATTCATGCCAACGGTGGTCAAATACAGCCTAATTTACGGATCTCCTAATCAATTTGAGAGGAAAATGATGCTTACCCAGGTAGAATCCATGAGTTATCCGCCTCTGATTTGACCCAATCCTCTCCACGGTCGATGGGCTGGATGGGGTGCTCCCCCAACATTGCTTCCTAATCCTAGATGGGGAGAGAGGCTAGATGCGGTGGAGGCGGCACGACGGCGGCAAAGGTGGCACGACGATGGCGGAAGGGGCGGCAAGGAAGCGACTCGATCTGATTCAGGTTATAATGAGTTGTGTCAGTTTTGCGGCCCCACTTGTTAGCATGTAACGGTCAAAATGTGGACTTGGCCCTACATGGCCCCACTCGTCAGAGTTAACGGTCAAAGGCATTGACCCGATGGCAATGTCCGTTGTAACCTGTTCTGAGGGTTTCAGGCAAGGGAGTGGGGAAAAGTGAGCAAAAGTTAAGATCGTGGGGATGAATGAGTACAACTAACGAACCAGGGGCACATAAATAAAAATCCCCATTATCAATGGCATATTTCTAATCTTTTAATCTTCAAGCGCATTGCATCCATCTGGATCTTGTGTACATCGACGACATCGGCAACATGCAACTCCAATTTCATCTTCTCTTCTTCAACTCTTTTCAAATTTTCTTTCAAATAATTGTTTTGTTTTTCAACTAAATTTAACCTCTTGACAATAGGGTCGGTTGGCATTTCCGGTTCACATACCTCCTAGATAAAGACATCTATATCAAGTTGGTTGGCATAATTGTCATAAACATTAAATGAAACAAATAGTAATAAAAGATAATATACCACATCGAAATCATAGACCAGATGAGAGCCGACAAGGGCGTCTACCAAAACCGTGGCACTATATAATAACAAACAATAATACAAGTAAGAAGTTAATTTGAGCTCAATTTGTGCATCTAAATCAAATAAACTCACACATACACTCCTCCGCTAAAACCCACAAACCACACTACTTCTAGAGCATTTGAAATGAGCTAAACTAGCAGCGAGAGATGAAAGGATGAAGTTGCTAACCTTTTAGAACACTTGTGTAGTTGGTGCACCACCAAACTTAGACAAATCTTGAGGAAAATATAGTTTGGAGGTCGAGCTTGGAGAGGAGAAAGCTTAAGTGCGGATCGGACATTTCATCAAACACCTCATGTGCATAGGAGGTGGGAACAGAATAGCACACACCTCCCACCCTTCCACGACCAAAAAACAGAGGAGTTTGGGGGGGGGGGGCGTGGATATATATAGGCAAAACTTTAGTCCCGGTTTGTGTCTAAAACCGAGACTAATGGCCACAACTTTAGCCCCGGTTCCACACATCAACCGAGACTGATGGGCAGCAACCCCTTTAGTCCTGGTTGGTGGCTGCACCCGAGACTACAGGTCCCCTAAAAAAAGCTGGGACCTGTAGTCCCGGGTCCAGCCACCAACCGGGACTAAAGGGGTTGTTGCCCATCAGCCCCGAGTTCAGCCACCAACCAGGACTACTGTTAGTGCATCTAGTTCCCCTTAGTGAGTTTGGTGTATTGAAGACTTATAGGTTAAGGTACTAATGTGTTTATGAGTGTACACATGCTCTATAAGTCGATGAGGAGTTTGATATATTCGGAGACTATCGAGCCCTAAAAATGTATGTCTTCAAGTGAAGACTTTGCTGAAGACTTTGTGAAGACTTTGGTGAAGACTTTGTGAAGACTTTGAAAATGAATAAGTTGGTGTGACCTTGAAGATATGAACGAGGAATATGAAGCATGAAGACTTTTTTTTCATAGTTTCATTTCCTTATTTGAGTCATAGGAAACACCGTACTATTAAAGCGGCCAAGGTAATACTAAGGAAAATTTCCAACTGATGCTCAACTCCAAAATCCTCAACCTATACAATCCTTCGAGTGAAGCCTTTGGAAATCTCTTACGGTTCAGTCAAGTTCTTCAGTGACAGAGACGAAGTTCTTCTGGTCTCTGAGGAAATTGATCTGACTAAGGAGTTAGGATTTCGCCAGTGCAAATTGCCTACAAGTGTGGAACATGATAAGCCTGAGGACTTTCATAGTTCGAAATTCCGACCGTTGCTGTGCTTATTGCCAGCTGTCCCCAATCATAACATCCACATAACGGTGATATCATTGGGGGCATTTATGTCTTATCATGTCAGGTTGCACCCTGGCTATAAATAGCCACCCCCCACAACCACTAGTTGGTTGGCTGCTTCGAGAGAGAACTGGCACTTGTCATTTGAGAGCAACCCATCCTCCGAGGACTTTGAGAGAAAATCATCAGTGAGGAAAAACCCACAACCAAACCACAAAACCCATAGTGATTGAGCATCACTGAAGAAATTCCTGTGTGGATCCGATGCTTGTTACCTTTGAGGATTGTGCATCCTCCAGACTGTTAGGCATCATGGTCTAGTGCTCCTGCAGTCAATTAGGGATCACGAAGTGACCTTGGTCTAGAGCATCCAACAGTAAATTGTGGATCGCCAGGTGACCAGTTTGTGAGGGTTTTGGAAGTCTACCCTGAAGACTTACCACGAGTGTTGGACGAGGACTGTGTGACCTTAGCTCAAGGAGAATACGGTAAGGACTGTGTGTCCTGGGACTATGTCTCCTCTGGTTTAAATACCAGGCCGCTCCAAACCATATGTATGACTGTCACAGCAGTTGGAACTGGGTCATCAAACCATTGTATTCATCGAGCTACCTGGTTCTATTTCCTCAACCCCTCTATTCCTCATATACCTGTTGATGAAATTGATTGTTACTGGTTGAAGAATTTGACTGAAGACTTTCACAAATTCCTCACCTCAAATTCTTCAAGTTACCTTGTTCATCACTGCTTATCATGTATCACGCTACTTACTATTTGTGCATGTTTCATTTCATCATGAAGACTATGTTGTTACTATGTTCCCCATGCACTTGAGTACTTATTTCGCTGCTAGTTATTCATCACATTTCAAATTCCTCAAAGTTGAAATTCCTCAAGTGATGAATTTGTAAAAATCGCCTATTCACCCCCTCTAGTCGATATAACACACTTTCAATTGGTATCAGAGTAGGTACTCCCTCGCTCTATGTGATTTTGGTTTAACCACCTGAAGTTCTAGTTATGTCGACTGCAGGTATGATCAAGGTTTCCGCGGGGTGTCCTACCTTCGATGGGACGGACTACCCCTATTGGAAGAACAAGATGTGTATGCACCTTGAAGCTATTGACAACGATCACTGGTACGTTGTGGAAAATGGTGTGCTCTCTGTCACTTCCACTATTACTGCTGCTGATGTGAAGAGATTCAAGCAACTTGACTCTCAAGCGAAGAATATCATCTGTGGCCATCTAAGCAAAGATCAGTATGGCTGAGTGAGTGCTTTGGAGACTGCTAAGCTTATCTGGGATAGGCTGTCCAAAGTCAACGAAGGTGTTTCCACTCAACGTGACTCTCGTGTTGATGTTCTTCGCAATCTCTTCAACCGCTTCAAGAGACTTGACAATGAAAATGTTCAGCAAACTTTTGATCGTCTCACTGGTATCTCCAATGAGCTTCAAGCACTGGGTGCCACCGATATCACTAACCATGAAGTGGTGAAGAAACTGCTAAGATCTCTTGACTCCTCATTCGATACTCTGGCATTGATGATTCAAGAATGTGGAGACTACAAGTCACTTGATCCTGCTAATATTCTTGAGAGACTCAATACTCACGAGTTCTAACAAGCTAAGAAGAGAGACCTCTATGGGCCAAGCTATGGAAGATCTCGTGCTCTGAAGGCGAAAGCAATTTCCTCATCCAAAGAAGAAGATTCTGACAGCAGCCTTGGTGATCCTGAAGAACTAAGTCAGGAACTAGCAATGGTCATGAGGAAATTCTAGAAGTTCTCAAGGAGAGGTGTATTTGGAAAGTCATCAAAAAGTGGCTTGAGGAAATCAGATTCCTCAGAAGACTACAAGAAAAGAACCTGTCATCGTTGCAAGAAGCCTGGTCACTTTATCTCTGACTCTCCTCTCTGGGAAAAGATTCAAAGAAGAAGAAGAAGAAGTACAAGGAGGATAGTTCTGATGACTCGAATAAAAATAAGAAATCTTCAAAGTCCTCAAAGCACAAGAAGAATGGTTCGAGAAAGGCTCGTGCATTCATCGGCAAGGAAATGGATTCTGAGGAAGAATCTGAAGAATATGAAGAAGAGGAAGAATCTGAGGAGGAATCAGAATCTGGTGTCGCTAGCCTTGCTCTCGCTACTGCTTTCATCAACAAGTCCATCTTCAATGATGAAGAATATGACTACTCCAACGACTCTGACGTCAGCAATGATGATTATGCTTCCACCTATTGCTTCATGGCAAAAGGATTAAAGGTACACAAACATCATTCCTCTTCTGAATCAAGTGAAGGTGAATCTAATGAATTTGTGAAACCTAGGTATGCTAAACTTGTTAAAATTGCCACTAAGCAACAAAGTGCACTTGAAAAGCTTCAGAAAATGCTAGACAAAAGCGATGATCTGTTGAACTATGAAGTGGATCAGACTCAACCTCTGTCTGATGATATCAAAAGTCTTCAGACAAAGTATGATAACCTTTAGAGTCATCATAACGACCTCTTAGCCGATCATGAGAAGCTTTCTTATGAATTTCTTCAAAGAAAGCAAGATCTTGAAAAACTGAGGGTGTCACATGAGGATCTCCAAAGGGAAAACAATTCCTTACTGGCTCAACAGATTAGTACCGCTCAGGAAGAATTTGTTCCACCTTGTTTGAAATGCATCGAACGTGAAACTGCTAATTCTTCACCTGAATGTTCAAATGCTTCTATTGCTGCAAATTCTTCAACTATTCCAGTGGTCTCAAATTCCTCATCTGAGGATACCACAAGTATCACTGACGACAATGCAGGGTTGAAGGAATTGTATGTGACAGGCATGTACAAAAGTCTCAAAGGGCATCAAACCCTTTGCGATGTCCTCAAAAAGCAGATTCTGAACAGGAACCCTAGGAAAGAGGGTATTGCCTTTGTGAGGAAACTCAACGCTGGTGGATCCTACTGGACACCTAAGCAGTACCCCAAAACCTCATGGATTGTTGCGAAAGAATCTCATGTAGATCCATCCACTTTATCTGGCTTTACTTGTGAAACTTCATATTCCTATGATGAGTCCCTTGACTCCAACTACAAATTCTTCAAAAATCAGAAAGGTGAAGTATTTGCTAGATTTGTTGGAACTAACTGCAGGAACGGTTCTCCTATGAAGAAAATCTGGGTTCCCAAGAGCTACCTACAAAATCTTCAAGTGAATGTCCTCACGACATCACTCATGAAGAATAGGATCCCCAGATCAAAGTCCTCACTTGGACCAAATTCCTCAAATGGTCAAAAATTATCATTCCCGCGCTAATGCATTTGTTTCGCAGGGAAAACCTAAGAGTTATGAATATGTGAATTATTCTTCAAACCATTATGTTCATAAGTCCTCGAAGAATTTCTCTGCTTATTCATTTGAGTACTCTAATCCTCGCCCTATGAAACGAAGCGCACTTGCTTCAATGCCTCCTTTCTCACATGGTGCTCGCAAAATGATGAACTCTTTGCCACCCCTCGAGATGTGCGTGGTGAAGAAATTGAACTAATTTCTTATGCAGGGTCAGGTCTCGAGATGAAACTGAACATCTGATGAACTTGCTGGAGACCTGAGGAAATTCTTGAAAGGACGCAAGCTAACCATGATGAAATGAATTCCTCATTTCTCACGTCCTCACGCTACTTGCTTACTATATTGTGCGATGAAATCCTATCTGATGAAATTGATGTCATATTCTTCACTCCAAAGCATATGAGTTCGTAAGTTGTACTAATTCATCTGCAGGATGATACTCCAAAAGCTACTGAGTGGGTCCTCGATAGTGGATGCACAAACCACATGACTGGTGACAAGAATCTACTGATGAATTTGCCACTCACTCCATCTCCTCTGAAGCATATCACCTACGTAGACAAAGGAAAAAAGCAAGGTATTGGGACTTGGTAAGGTTGCTATCTCAAAGGACCGAACCATGGATCAGGTGATGATTGTTGAATCCCTTGGGTTCAACCTTATGTCTGTCTCAATGCTTTGTGATCTTGATATGATCGTCGTATTTGGAAAATATCGTTGTGTTGTCATCATGGAATCTGACAATTCCAAAGTCTTCGAAGGCTTTAGGAGAGGAGACTCGTATATAGTTGATTTCTCTACAGGTCCTCAACCTGCCACATGCTTACTTGCAAAGTCTTCAGAAGGCTGGCTGTGGCATCGACGACTTGGACATGCGGGTATGAGGAACTTGCACACGCTCATGAAGAAAAAGCACGTCATCAGCATCGAGGGTGTCAAATTCCTCAAGGACCACCTCTGCAGTGCACGTGAATCTGGGAACATGAGCAGATCCAAGCATCCCTCGAAGACAATCATGACCACGACTCGACCCTTTGAATTGCTTCACATGGATCTCTTTGGCCCCACTCATTACTCCATACTAACAAATTCTTCAAGTTTGTATGTCTTTGTCATTGTTGCATATTATTATGTACAAAAATGAAGTGCAAGATGTCTTCAAACGATTTGCTTCAAGGGCCTCCACCAACTTCAACATCAAGATCAAGCATATTAGGAGTGATAATGGGGCTGAATTCAAGAACACTAATCTTGATGAATATCTTGATGAACTTGGTATTACTCATGAGTTATTTGCTCCTTATACTCCTCAACAGAATGGCATCGTGGAGCGCAAGAACAGGACTCTAGTTGAGATGGCTTGCACCATGCTTGATGAATACAAGACTCCTCGTCGCTTCTGGCCTGAGGCAATTGATACTGCATGCCACATCATCAATAGGGTATATCTTCACAAATTCTTCAAGAAGACTTCATATGAATTTATGACTGGCAAGAAACCCAATGTAAGTTATCTCAAAGTCTTCAGTGCAAAATGCTGGATCAGAGATCCTCACCACAATTCTAAGTTTGCATCGAAAGCACATGAAGGTTTTATGCTTGGTTACGGAAAGGACTCGCACACCTACAAAGTCTTCAACACCTACCATCACAAGGTTGTTGAAACTGTAGATGTGCAGTTCGATGAAATTGGCGGCTCGCAAAGAGAGCACCTGCCTTCTGTGTTTGACGAACAGTCTCCTGAGGAATCCATTAAGCTGAAGGCAACTGAAGATATCATACCCACTGAGGAAGTCATTCCAATGAATGAAGACTTTCATGTTGATACACCTGAAGAGAATGGTGTTGAAGGAAGTCCTCAGCCACGTCAACCTGCTCATCCTAGAGTTGCGAATGAAGTGCAGATTGACAAAATCATCGATGACATCAATGCACCAGGTCCCCTCACTCGCTCAAAAGCTTCACATTTAACTAACTTTTGTGGGCACTTTGCCTTTGTCTCTATCATAGAGCCCACCAAAGTTGATGAAGCATTCAAGGAGCCTGAGTGGATTCAAGCTATGCAAGAGGAATTGCATCAGTTCAAGCTCAACAACATGTGGGAACTTGTCAAGCGGCCAGATCCTCGCAAACATAACATCATAGGTACCAAGTGGATCTACCGCAACAAGCAAGATGAAAATGGCCTTGTGGTGAGGAATAAGGCTCGTCATATAGCTTAAGGCTACACACAGGTTGAAGGAATTGACTTTGATGAAACATTTGCACTTGTTGCTAGACTTGAAGCTATTCGCATATTGCTTGCTTATGCTAACCATCATAATATCATCTTATATCAAATGGATGTGAAAAGTGCATTCCTCAATGGTAATCTTGAGGAAGAAGTATATGTTGCTCAACCCCCAGGTTTTGAAGACCCTAAGCATCCTAACAAAGTCTTCAGACTCAACAAGGTCCTCTATGGCCTCAAGCAGGCCCCTCGTGTGTGGTATGACACTCTAAAGGAATTCCTCATGAAGAAAGGCTTCAAACCCGGTTCACTCGACCCAACTCTTTTCACAAAATCCTATGGCAATGAACTGTTCATATGCCAAATATACATAGACGATATTATCTTTGGCTGTACTGACAAACGTTACAGTGATGAATTTGCCTATATGATGAGTGAAGAATATCAAATGTCTATGATGGGAGAGTTGAAATTCTTCTTAGGTCTTCAAATTCGTCAGCAAGACAATGGCATCTTCATCTCCCAAGAGAAGTACCTCAAGGATGTTCTGAGGAAATTCGACATGCAAGATTGCAAAGGCTTCAAAACTCCAATGCCTTCAAAAGGCCACCTCTGCACTAATGAAAATGGTAAAGATTTCGATCAGAAGGTATAACGCTCCATGATTGGTTCATTATTGTATCTATGTGCATCTAGGCCTGATACTATGCTGAGTGTTTGCATGTGTGCCCGATTCCAGGCAACACCGAAGGAATCACACCATAAGGCTGTGAAACATATTCTTCGATACTTAGCTCACACACCAACACTTGGATTATGGTATCCCAAGGGCTCAAATCTTCACCTCGTCGGATACTCTGATGCTGACTATGCTGGAGATCATGTGGATCGCAAGTCAACCTCAGGGACATGTCATTTTCTCAGATGATCCTTAGTCTGTTGGTCCTCGAAGAAGCAGAACTCCATCTCACTCTCTACTGTTGAAGCTGAGTACATTGCTACTGGCTCATATTGTGCTCAGTTACTATGGACGAAGCAAACCCTCAAGGACTACGATATCAAGTTGAAGAATGTGCCTCTCTACTGCGACAATGAGAGTGCCATCAAGATTGCATACAACCCAGTTCAGCACTCCAAAACCAAGCACATCCAGATTTGTCATCACTTTCTTCGAGATCATGTACTCAAGGGCGACATCTCCATCGACCACATCCCCATTGAAGAACAACTGGCCAATATCTTCACCAAGCCCTTGGATGAAAAGAGATTTTGCAAGTTGTGGTGTGAGCTAAATATCCTAGAATCTTCGAATGTTCTTTGAAAAAGGACACACATCCTAACACTTATGCAAAATTGATGACTTAGATGTGCAACACATGAAGTAACGTTTTTCTTCAATCAATGAAGAATAACCCTCTAAGTGTGAAGAAACTAATGAAGAATTTGATTCTCAGAACCCTACGACAATTGTACGCGATGTCTGAAATCAGTATTCTTATACGGTGGGTCACGCCACCAACCAAAAGTTGAAATTCTTCAAAATTGAGTTTTTCGTCATTTTTGCAAATTCCTCAAGTTTTCAAATTCCTCAACTTTCCAAATTCTTCAAACTTTGAAACTCATGTTCTTCATTGACTTTACATATATATATTTGAGTTTTCAATGTCCTCAACAGCGTTCACTTATTGCTAATTCTTCAAGTTGATTTTCATCTAAGTGAATATGATCGGACCCTTTCCCCCTCTATGCTAAACTCAACCCAGTCTGTTCACAAA
Source organism: Hordeum marinum (assembly GCA_022496015.1). Lineage (NCBI taxonomy): Eukaryota > Viridiplantae > Streptophyta > Magnoliopsida > Poales > Poaceae > Hordeum > Hordeum marinum. Next base: position 121,028,007 of record CM039673.1, on the reverse strand, counting down.
TTCTTCAGATGCGTTCTACTTTGAAACTCATTCAAAGTCTTCACTGTGTCCTTGACAGCTGAAGAATTTGCGAACGGAAGATTTGAAATTTTCACTATCAAAATTTTTAGCAGTTCCCGCTCAAACGGTTCCGATTCCCGCGCCTGGATAACCCACGATCCCCCACTATCGCCACCTCTAAGTACGTGGGTGACACCTGTCGCATGGAGAGCAAGGGTCAGGGGCAATCTTGTCCAAAATCTTTGGGCAGATTGGTTTTCACTCCCTCTATAAATACCCCTTCCCTTCAACTGTGCTCGGTTACTCCTCATCTCATCCCTCTACCGAGCTCCAACCTAGCGCTACCGCTAAAGTCATCATCACCGGTGAGGAAGAGCTTCACTGCCTCGACCTCATCGTCGCCATACTCGCATCGGCCGTGGAAGTCCTCACCCCGCTGCCGATGTAGCTGTCTCCCTCTGCCAAGCTAGGGCGTGGGAGATCTGAACAGACGAACTTCCCAATCTCATCTCTTGTTTGTCGTGTTCTTCACTAGGGTAAATAAAATTTATTTTTACTGCCCTTGTTTGATCCTCAAATGCTCTTCATATTCCTCAAAAGGTTTTTATTCTTCATGAACCTTACTCTAAAAGCACCTTACATCTTCACATACTTGATGTTTTTCCCTAAGTAATGATTTTCTTCAAGATTCCTCAATTGTGTGAATCCTCAAAATTTGCACAACTTTGGAACCTGAGACAAAGAACACTTAGTGAAATTCCTCAAGACACCCATGGTCAAATTCCTCTCACCTATTTTATTTAGAAAAAATTCTGAGAACGCATATGACCTCTTCAAATTCCTCGCACCTATACTTTGTTCACAGGTACAACATGTCCGCTGATGAATCACTAGGTTCTCATCAACTTAACTCATTTGCAGCGCTCCTTGAGGAAAAACTGTGTACTTCTTCAGAGTCCTCAAGAGTTCAAATTCCTCAAGTGAAGAAAATGGCTGACGGAAAGAAACCTCAGAAAGGTGGAAAGAAGCCAGATATGCACACTGCCTTTGAGATTCCAGATGACGTGTATGAGGAATACTGCACACCCGATGAAGAAACTCATGGCAAAGAAACGACCAAGAAGAGAAAAATTCGTCTGCAGAAAATTGAGAGGAGATGGGCAAGGGAATGGAAGGAATATCGTTATGTAACGACAAAATACATGATGAAATTCTTAGTGAAATCTCCTTGCAACAGGCATCCCCTTGCTCCAAATCAAATTGCTGATCCCACTAGCCTCAAGACTGGTGAGGACTTTCCTCATATGTGGGAGAAGCAGCAAGCCAAGCTGGCGAGGAAAGCCAAAGAGGCAGTGAAGAAATTTAATGAAGATTCTACTGCTGCTGCCTCTGCCGGAGTCTCTGCAAGTTCTCCGAAGAAATCAATTATGAAGAAAGCTGTTGTGAAGACAAGTTCTTCAACCTCAATACCATCGCAGCAGATTCCTCAAGGTCAAAGGCCTCGGCCTACAAAGTCTTCAGCTGCTGGAACGGTTGCTGCTCAGTCTTCTGCGGTAGCTCCAAAGTCCTCAACCCCAGTGCATCTGGCATCATGTAAGAGGACTGAGAGATTCTCAAGAGTTCCAAACATCTCAACAAGCCCCTTTACTATAGCAAAGTCTTCAACTAGCCCTTCTGCGCTGAAGCTGAAGAAAACTGTTGGACGAGGTCAAAGACCAAGTCCTCACTCAAGCAAGGCTATGGTGACCATACCCTCAGGTTTTGAGGATGATGATGAAGCTGATGATGAGGAATTGGAAGAAATCATCAGGTAAAGTCAGCAAAGGGCTGCTATAGCAAAGGGCAGTTCTGTTCCTCTCATTCTGGATCCCAAGATGATCCTCAACTTCATAGATATATGGCATGAAGACCCAAGCACCCCACTTTCTTCACTAAATCTTCCTGTTGGAGTGGATCATGTCCTCACCCACTTCATCTTTGAAGAAAAATGGAAGAGAGAGCAAGCTCTGAGAGCTAAGAGGAACAGGGCTCGAAAGGAAAAGTTTCTGGGAGACAATGTGATGAATTTGACCCGAAATCAACTCGTCACTGTTCAGTCTGAAATTTGCACACTCTCTGAGGATCAAGAGAGATATGATACTGAACGGAAGGGCACCAAGGTGAGATTCGTCAGGGCTGCTCAAGCTGTAGTGAAGGATCACAACACTAGGGTTGCAGCTCGATCGCAACCACAAAATCCTCAGGTTGATGAAATTCCTCAAGCTACTGATGAAATTGCTCAGCCTGATGAGACTGCTGATGGAAATGCTTCTGCACCAGAAGCAACTGCCAGTGTTGCTGAGGAAACTCAGACCACTGATGATCATGCCAGGACAAGCACCACTGTTGTGCCTGAAGAAACTGAAAGGTCAGCTGAAGCTTTTGCTGCGCCTGAAGAAACTGAACACACCAGGGCGGCTGCATCAGTGGTTCTTGAAGAAACTGACACTGGTGAGGAAAAGACTCTCAAGAGAAAAGCATCAGATTCAGAAACCTCAGTCGTGAAGAAGTTGAAGTATGCCAAGTTCTTCAACTGGACCTATTGATGCTACACCTATTTCCTCAACACCTGCCTACGAACTTGTACCATTTGGGGTGGAATATGTCATCCCAAAAGAAGATGAAGATCATTTTGCTGCTTCGACAGAGCAGATTGATGAAGAAATTGAAGTTGAATACATTGCTTCAACTCCAAAGGTATCATCGCCCCAGCCATAGTTCACTGCTGAAGAGGCTAGAGTTGAAGAAATTGATGAGGAAGTAGACATTGGCGACACAACTCCTATCATCAATGATGAATATTGGGAATCAGCACACCCAAATTCACCAATGACTACTCCTCTGACACAGATTCCTCAGTCGCCTGTTCTGACTGAAGAAATACATGAAGAATCTGCCAATCTGAACACCCAAGTCACTGAAGAAATTCTAGCTGCAACGGCTGATGATCTTGATGCTCCCGCTGCAACTGAGGAACCAATCCTCCAAATTGTTCAGTCTGAAGGCGTTCCTCCCATGCCAATGGAGATCAAGGGGCGCTTCAAGCCAAATCTTCAACCAAAGCCAAGAATGCCATTCAAAGGCTCACTTCGCCCCAAATTCCTCAAGAGCAATTTCTTTAATGAATGTATGTTCTTCACTGATCCAAATCCCTATGACTTTGCAAGGGCTGGTTGCAATAGATTCTGGATGGCAACACAGCTCAACTACTATGCATCAGCTCTTTTTGAGAAGAAGAAAGTCTTCGAGCACCACCAAATTCCTCATGCTGACATGGAAACCCTTCCATCATTCACACCGGTGCTCCAGGTTCTTCATGATGCAGGCATTCTCCCATTCTGCGTCGACATCTGCGACTGGAATGAAGAACTCATTCTTCAGTTCTATGCCACATTGCATATCAGCGGAAATGCTTCAGATGTCAACTCTTGGATATTGGACTGGATGACAGGATCAACACACTTCACTTCTCAAGCTTCTGAATTGCTTCAATGCGTACCAGTTCCAATTCCCTCAGATGAAGCTCGCAAACTGTTTGATGAGCCTGCACTTCCAAATCAGCTGATGCAAGTGTTGATGAAGACACTGCCTCCTGGAAAGCCTCAACAAAAAACATTCCTTGTGAAGGATCTGCTATATGTGCCCAGGACTGTCTACCGTATAATCACAAATACGCTATGTCGTCAGAAGGGCCACAATTTCAAAGAAGAAGTGGAAGGAGTCATGAAGAATATGCTCTTCAACGTCATTCATGGGATTCCATTGACTTGCACGACTTCTTCATGAGGACTTTGGCCAGTGCTGCTTTAGCTCCATTTGAACAAAAGCCCTATGTGCGTTGGATAATGAAATTCATCAGGGCAAAGTCCTCGGTTCCCTTAAAGGCTGACTTCCAGAACCACTTTGGCTTCCTGCCTCCAATTGAAATCATCAAGAGCACAATTGCCTCAGTTGAAGGAAAAGGCAAGGCTGTCATTGATGAAGGCACTCGTCCATTGGATGGACAGTTTCGCAAAGCCGCTTCCTTCTCCACCAATGATGACACTGCCACTCAAGACTCCGATGCAAAGGCCTCAGCTCACAAACCTCAAGAGTCTGCCCCTCTATTGGGAGACGTAGTAGTAAATCAAAAAATTTCCTACGATCACCAAGATCTATCCATGGAGAAACCAGCAACGAGAGGGGAGAGATTGCATCTTCATACCTTTGAAGATCGCTAAGCGGAAGCGTTACAAGAACGCGGTTGGTGGAGTCGTACTCGCAGCCAGATCGCGGTGGATTCCGATCTCAGCACCGAACAACGGCGCCTCCGCGTTCAACACACGTACAACCCGGTGACGTCTCCCGCACCTTGATCCAGCAAGGAGGAGGGAGAGGTTGAGGGAGAGCTTCGGCAGCACGACGGCGTGGTGACGATGGAGCTACGTGAACTCCGGCAGGGCTTCGCCAAGCGCTACGGAGAACGAGGAAGAGGAAGGGTAGGGCTGCACCGAGAGAGAAAGAAGTCATGTCCCAAAACATCCCAAACCCTTGCATATATATAGGAGGAGGGAGAGGGAGGGCTGCCTTGGCCCCTCCTCCAAAGAGGAGAGGTTCGGCCGACCCTAGGGAAGAGTCCACCTCCCACAAGGGAGGTGGATCTCTTCCTTTTGAATCCTTTTCAGCCCTATGTCTTATCTCCAGCCACATGGGCCTTTCTAGAAGGTATTGGCCAGCCCAAAAAGGGCTGGCACACTTCCTCTAAGGGCCCACGAAATCCTTTGGTCGTCACACCCCTCCCGGGGGTCCTCCGGCACCCTCCCGGCACTCCCGGTACACTACCGATGAGCCCGAAAACTTTCCGGTGACCAAAACTGGACTTCCTATATATCAATCTTTACCTCCGGACCATTCTGGAGCTCCTCGTGACGTCCGGGATCTCATCCGAGACTCCGAACAACTTTCGGTAATCACGTATACCATTTCCCTATAACCCTAGCGTCATCGAACCTTAAGTGTGTAGACCCTACGGGTTCAGGAGACACGTGGACATGACCGAGACACTTCTCCGGCCAATAACCAACAGCGGGATCTGGATACCCATGTTGGCTCCCACATGCTCCATGATGATCTCATCGGATGAACCACAATGTCGGGGATTCAATCAATCCCGTATACAATTCCTTTTGTCTATCGGTATGATACTTGCCCGAGATTCGATCGTCGGTATCTCTATACCTTGTTCAATCTCGTTACCGGCAAGTCTCTTTACTCGTTCCATAATACATCATCCCATGACTAACTCCTTAGTCACATTGAGCTCATTATGATGATGTCTTACCGAGTGGGCCCAGAGATACCTCTCCGTCACACGGAGTGACAAATCCCAGTCTCGATTCGTGCCAACCCAACAAACACTTTCGGAGATACGCATAGTGCACCTTTATAGCCACCCAGTTACGTTGTGACGTTTGGCACACCCAAAGAATTCCTACGGTATCCGGGAGTTGCACAATCTCATGGTCTAAGGAAACGATACTTGACATTGAAAAGCTTTAGCAAATGAACTACACGATCTAGTGCTATGCTTAGGATTGGGTCTTGTCCATCACATCATTCTCCTAATGATGTGATCCCGTTATCAACGACATTCAATGTCCATGGTCATGAAACCGTGACCATCTATTGATCAACGAGCTAGTCAACTAGAGGCTCACTAGGGACATGTTGTGGTCTATGTATTCACACATGTATTACGGTTTCCGGTTAACACAATTATAGCATGAACAATAGACAATTATCATGAACAAGGAAATATAATAATAACCATTTTATTATTGCCTCTAGGGCATATTTCCGACACCCTCGTGTGATGACTGATCGCGAGCTTCTGATAAGTCTTCATCAGAAGGTCGATCAAAATCACAAGTGGGTGAAGCGCCAACTTGGTTACATTGTGCAGAACATGACTGTGATGCAGAACATTGTGAAGAGGAATCACTACTATGCGCATGAAAACCTCAACCTCTCTTGGGCTGTACTGTCTCACCTCATGTCCTCTGAAGAACTGGATGAGCTGGATCTTGAGGAACATCCTGACTGGGCTCGTCGACCTCAAAAGAAATTCAAGAAAGTTCAAGTTCCTCTGATGGTCACAAGTTCATTTTCTTCATCTCAAGAGCGCGATGACGATGAAGACATTGACGACACTGCGGTAGGCCCTGCATCGACAAACGACCCTGACATCGCTGGCGCTCCTTCCTCACCAACACGATGAAATTCTTCAAAGGGGCGTTAGTCCTCATTTTTTTCTTCCCTTTTGGTCTTCGATGACAAAGGGGGAGAAAATTTGAGTTAGTCTTCAAGCGGGTCTCTCTATATGGGCTATTTTTTTTAAGTTACAACTCTTGCTCTTCTGAAACTTTTGTTGGTTGAGTTGTAAACTTAAGTCCGATGGTGGTCTGACACTTTTGAACTATTTCCTCGCATGCTTATTTCCTCAAGTACCTTAATGCATACATGCTGAATTTCGTCAGACACCATTTTCCTCACGCATTTCAAATTCTTCATATCATATGTTCAAATGCATGTATGAATTACAAGTTATAGGGGGAGTTCTCCATGTTTTAACCTGCCATGTGCATTTGCAGTCCAAAGCAAATTCCTCAAATATGCACATATTCAGGAGGAGTTCTTCTATATCTTGCAATCAAATTCCTCAAACTTTGTACTTTCACTTCATATGTTTATCCCCATTGAAAACTTAACCTATTTGTCATGAATCACCAAAAGGGGGAGATTGTTAGTGCATCTAGTGCCCCTTAGTGATTTTGGTGTATTGAAGACTTATAGGTTAAGGTACTAATGTGTTTGTGAGTGTACACAGGCTCTATAAGTCGATGAGGAGTTTGATATATTCGGAGATTATCGACCCCTAAAAATGTATGTCTTCAAGTGAAGACTTTGTGAAGACTTTGGTGAAGACTTTGTGAAGACTTTGAAAATGAAGAAGTTGGTGTGACCTTGAAGATATGAACGAGGAATATGAAGCGTGAAGACTTTTGTTTTCATAGTTTCATTTCCTTATTTTAGTCATAGGAAACACCGTACTGTTAAAGGGGGCCGAGGTAATACTAAGGAAAATTTCCAACTGATGCTCAACTCCAAAATCGTCAACCTATACAATCCTTCAAGTGAAGCCTTTGAAAATCTATTACGGTTCAGTCAAGTTCTTCAGTGACAGAGACGAAGTTCTTCTGGTCTCTGAGGAAATTGATCTGACTAAGGAGTTAGGATTTTGCCAGTGCGAATTGCCTATAAGTAAGGAACATGATAAGCCTGAGGACTTCCATAATTCGAAATTCCGACCGTTGCTGTGCTTAGCGCCAGCTGTCCCCAATCATAACATCCACATAACGGTCATATCATTGGGGGCATTTATGTCTTATCATGCTAGGTTGCACCCTGGCTATAAATAGCCACCCCCCACAACCACTAGTTGGTTGGCTGCTCCGAGAGAGAACTGACACTTATCATTTGAGAGCAACCCATCCTCCGAGGACTTTGAGAGAAAATCACCAGTAAGGAAAAACCCACAACCAAACCACAAGACCCATAGTGATTGAGCATCACTGAAGAAATTCCTGTATGGATCCGACGCTTGTTACCTTCGAGGATTGTGCATCCTCCAGACGGTTAGGCGTCATGGTCTAGTGTTCCTGCAGTCAATTGGGGATCACGAAGTGACCTTGGTCTAGAGCATCCAGCAGTAAATTGTGGATCGCCGGGTGACCAGTTTGTGAGGGTTTTGGAAGTCTACCCTGAAGACTTACCACAAGTGTTGGACGAGGACTGTGTGACCTTAGCTCAAGGAGAATACGGTAAGGACTGTGTGTCCTGGGACTGTGTGTCCTCTGGTTTAAATACCAGGCCGCTTCAAACCAGACGTACGACTGTCACAACAGTTGGAACTGGGTCATCAAACCATTGTCTTCATCGAGCTATCTGGTTCTATTTCCTCAACCCCTCTATTCCTCATATACCTGTTGATGAAATTGATTGTTACTGGTTGAAGAATTTGACTGAAGACTTTCACAAATTCCTCACCTCAAATTCTTCAAGTTACCTTGTTCATCACTGCTTATCCTGTATCACGGTACTTACTATTTGTGCATGTTTCATTTCATCATGAAGACTATGTTGTTACTATGTTCTTCATGCACTTGCGTACTAATTCCGCTGCTAGTTATTCATCATATTTGAAATTCACCCCCCCCCTCTAGTCGATATAACGCACTTTCAACTACAGGTCCCAGCCGAACTGGGACTGATGCCTGCCGAGGTCCGGCCGACGTCCTAGCCTCTTGAACCGGGACTGATGCTGCCAGTAGTCCCAGTTCGTAACACGACCGAGACTAATGCTCTGATCTGGCCAAGACGAAAGCCCTGTTTTCTACTAGTGGTTTGAAACACATGGATGTAGGAGCATCTCTAAAATCATCTCCAACAAATGATGTAGACATAAAATTAACTAACTTCTACATTTCCAAGGCATGAAAACACATCTCCAACAGATTATGTCGATGTAACCACCCTGAAATTTCCTCTCCCCTCCCTTGACTAGTCGCCTACCTCGATCCCCGGCTGTGCAACGCTATTTGAAGCTCGCCCACCCCCCTACCGCTCGTCTCCAAGCTCACTAGCCACTCCGTCATTCGTCTCCAAGCTCAGCTGTTGCCCCGCCGCTCGTCCATTCGTCTCCAAGTTCAGCTGTTGTCCCGCCGCTCGTCCTCAAGCTCGGTCACCGCTCCGCCGTCGTCCTCAACCTCACTAGCCGCCCTGCCGTTTGTCTCCAAGCTTGGCCACCGCCCCGTTGCTCGTCCCCAAACTCGGCCGCCGCTGCTCGGCCTCAAGCTCGGCCGTCGCCGCTCGTCTCAAACCGTCATCGTCATGCCGAACTAGTTTTACTTTATATGTTGAAGACAAATTTTACATCAGCAAATGTACAACGGAGTTAGGTTTTTTTAAGATATATTTTTAATGATGTAAATTGTATAAAATCCACTTTTATATCTTCGAATATATATCGTCTATTGAAGATGATCTAACTGATCTCTTAGAAGCCGTCGGGGGATGCACTGACCGGCTACAGATGCTCTCAGGATCACAAATCGCCGCACCAGTAGGGCACAAACGACGCGCCTACGCCGCCGCGGGAGCGTCCACCGCCCGATCGACCCGGCAGCCGGCTGGCGAGCGCGGGACTGCGGGAGTCAAACGGCACGCCCATGGAAAAATATCTCGCATCGCATCCACCCACTCCATTGCCCTCCAGTTGAGGCGTTGACATCCTTCCCCGTCCGCCCGCTCAATCTCCAAAATATCCACGCGCACCATCGTTGACGACGATGGCTTTTCGCACCTCAGGTGGCTTCCGGCAGGGGAAGCATGGCGCGGCTCGTTCACTGGCCAGGCGGTTCATCGTCCACGAGAGGTACATGCAGACGCAGGGGGGGGTGACCGGGAGGCGGCGTGGTGGCGGCATGGAACTTATCATACTCTCCCAGCCAGCTGCCACGCATTGTGCCGTGGTGGCTGCAGCCGCGTAGCCACTACGGTGTGTGTATTCTGTGCACGCACGATACGAATGGTTGCATTCTGGCTTTGGTGGCGTTGACCGCTGGCGCTGGAGCTCCCACAAGTACTCATGTTTGCGCTGTGTGGCGGGTCAACGAGAGCGACTCCCGTTCAGATAGAGAAAGGCGGTCAACTGCCTTACTGCAGAAATCCTTGAACACGGTCACACCATCAACGTAGTATATGTTGTCCATGCAAATGCGCCACATACCTGCAAGTGGCTCATACTAACTGGGATAAACACACTCACATGTGCGTACATGTGAGCAAGTGGGATGAACTGATGTGGAGTTCTGCTCTAAACTTTTCAAGATAAAAGGCTCTGGATGAGCCCGGATTTGTATTAATAAAAGCATCAATCAGTGAGGAATTACAACATCCTTACAAACTACAGCACCAAACTGATACCATGGGTCTAATTAAAAAGCTAATAACAGTAAGAAACACTGCAAGCATCTAAGAGCATCTACAACCGGACCTCTTATACCCGTCTCAAACGCTCGGGCAAACCGTCTAATTACTGACCGGTCACGAAATTTCGACTTAGCCGGGCGTCTGAAACGGGACTCAAACGCGCGGGCTGACCGACACCCCCATATCCAGCCTAAATATGGGGCGGATAAGGAGGCACCCGGACACACCCGTCATATCGCCCTGACGATGGGGTCCCAGCGGACTCGTTCGGAACGCCGTCTGTCCAACGGACGCGTCGACCGTAGTCGTGGTGTAAACGCTGGGTGGCGCCGCTTTGGCTCGCCGCCCAAGGCCAAATCCGTCTATTTAAGCCGGCCGGCGTCCCCAGCCCTAGCACATCCACCTCCTCCTTCTCTCGTTGCCATCCGAGCCCGGCCGCCTCTTCTCCCCCATCTCCCATGCTTGCCGGCATCGATATGGTCTGGCATAAGTTCACCACCTACGCGATGGTCACGCCGGGGCGTTGGATGCAGATCGAGGAGGAGATCCAGGCTAGGTGGGCGTCTGCATCGTTGCGGGTCTGCCTCCGGACTCATCGGAGCCGGAGGAGGAGGAGTAGCCGAAGGGGGAGGAGGAGGGAGAGCAGCTGCCGGAGCTGATGGAGGTGGTGGATATGAAGGAGGACGAGGCGGAGCAGCCTGCTTCATGGTTCAACATCGCAGAGGCGGATGCATAGTTCACAGTCAACCAAGCCGAGGAGATGGCGGAGCAGCAGGCCATCCTGGAGTCCATCCAAGATGAGGCCGAGGTGGAGGCCAACCAGGAGCTCATCCGAAAGAAGCATGCGGAGGCCGACACGCTCTTCGACGAACTCGACACGGAGATAGTGGCGAAGAAGGCCCGAGCAGAGCAGTCGGAGGGGCCGGAGCTGCAGATGTCGTGCATGTATCCGCTGGAGGGCACGTAGATAGTCGACATCTTCGACATCTCCGACGAGGATTAGATGCGTAGTACGTATGTTTTTTTATTTTGCATGTTTTTGTATGAATATAGGAATCTAGTATGAGGTGTCCGGATGAAATGGTGCTAATTAAAGACATGCCCGGTCAATTCCCGCGGACGCGCCCGGGCGCGTCCACGGGCATTTAAGGGGTCATATTTGCCAACCGTGATTGTAGATGCTCTAAGAGCCTTCTAACCGATCCTTTGAATGACTATAGAGGAGTAAATTTCGGTTTTACTCCTCTAACATGCACCGGACAACGACAAACTCGTCATCTCTCTACTGCGTAGTGGCACAATGCCCGTTCGCTGTTTTCTGCAACCTCAGCCTAAACTAGAGCAGTAATCAACAATGGCTTGGATGGAGTTTGATGCAGTCAAGGTCACCACTATCTTGCGGGTCTGACTTGTTACAGCGGCAGCGACGGACATGTTGTTGCGGTGTCCATATATGAGTTTCAGTAGGAGGAGGGGGAGAGGCCACAACGGTGATGTCGTGATAACCATCGCCGCTGCTCTCCGCGGAGGCGCATAGCAAGTGCTCGACAAAATGCATAAGACAATTGTAAGTTTTATTCCGCTAAGTTTGGGGGGATCGACTAGAACCGACCAAAATTAGTGGAGTAAAAGTACTCCACTAAGGTTTACTCGGCCGTTTACTCATCTAAAGTTTAGGGGATCAGTTAGAGATGCTCATAGAGATGGAAAGACAAAGTATAAAGCTGGAATGGCGATACACACCTCACAATGGCACCAAAGAAGACAATGTAGATGCAGCAAAGCTTGGAGCAGCCAATCATCACAAGGAACTGCAGGTCATGAGACTAGAGGAACATGACACCTTCCTTCTCTATTCCAAAGGTGAGCCCTATCCTGTTGCCTTGGTTAGAAAGGCATTGTACCATCGGAGCATAAAGACACTCACCCGAGTGAAAGAAGGATGACATCTCTAACACAACCATAGATGTCGTGATTCCACTAAGGGACCCTTGAGGATGGTCACCGAACCCGTACAAACAAGGTTGGGTCAAACTCCACAACTTAATTGGAGGCTCCCAACAACACCGCGAAGCTTCACCACAATGGACTATGGCTTCCGCCGTGACCTCAAATGCTCGGGGCAATCTCCACTACTTAATTGGAGACCCCGACGGATGCCCGGAGCTTTGCACCACAATTATTGAGATTCGAGGCACCACCAACCGTCTAGGTCACCAAAGCACCCAAGAGGAACAAGCTCTAGGGTGCTCAAACACCCAAGAGTAATAAGCTTCTCAACTTCTCACTTCCACGTATCACCGTGGAGAACTCAAACCTATGCACCAAATGCAATGGCAAGGGCACACGGAGTGCCTAAGTCCCGCTCTCCCAAATCCCACCAAAGAAACTAATGCTAGGGAGGAAAATGAGAGGAAGAACGAAGAAGAACACGAAGAACTCTAAAATCTAGATCCAAGGGGTTCCCCTCACTTAGAGGAGAAAGTGATTGGTGGAAATGTGGATCTAGATCTCCTCTCTATTTTCCTCAAGGACTAGCAAGAATCATTGGAGGGATTGAGAGTTAGAAAGCTCAAAGAAGGTCAACAATGGGGGAAGAACATGAGCTAAAGAGATAAGGTTCAATGGGGAAGAAGACCCCCTTTTATAGGTGGGGGGAAATCCAACCGTTACGCTCACAACCCGCACAGAGCGGTACTACCGCTATGGCGGTGGAAGCCCTTTGAAAAACAACAGCGAGGAGGCAAAAGGCCAGTAGAACCGCCGGAGCGGTACTACCGCTCATCCTCACGGTACTACCGCTAGGGATAGCGGTACTATCGCTAAGGGTAGCGGTACTACACCTTGCGAGCAGTACTAAAAAAATACATCCGTGCCTACCACCGCTGGACTTAACATGATATTTTGGTCCGGAGCGGTAGTACCACTCTAGAGCGGTAGTACCACTCTAGAGCGGCGGTAGTACCGCTCTGGAGCGGTCGTAAAAAATTACATCCGCTCTAGCCGCGGTAGTACCGCTGTAGCCTTTTAAGAACACCAAAACTGCCACAACTTCTGCAAACGGACTCCGAATTCAATGAAACCAAGTTTGTTGGAAAGCTAACGACATGGGCTAACACAATCTTGATAGAAATATCAATAATAAGCAAATGAGAAAAGGCCCATAAGAAAATGGTGAGAACCCTTTCTCGGATAAGACCGGTAAAACCTCCAACACCGAAAACGCAATAGAAGAAGCATATGAAATCCGTTTTCGATGTACTAGAGTTTGTCACGAAGATAACCACAATCTCTAAAACCTCAAAAGGAGAAAAAAATAAGAATCAAGAAATATGATGCAAGGATGCAATGGTTTGAGCTCTCGACGAACGATACGATCAAGCTACTCACTTGAGAGCCCCCCTTGATAGTACGACTATCGATCCTATAACTCGGTCACCAAACTATCACCATGAGACTGGTAAAATAGAAAACCTATCAAGGACAAACCTTTGCCTTGCACGAAGTCCACTTGATCTAGATGATGACGATCTTGACTCCCTCAAGTTGGACCACCTTTCATGATTGCATTGGCTCGATGAAGGCTAGTTGATTGCTCCCCCATACTCCACTATGGGTGAGTCACTCTTCGACACACCTTAAAAAGTCCATTTTCACCACAATGGACGGCAAGCAACAAGCATGATTTCTTCGTGATGCTTCACTTGAACTTGCACACCGCAATCTTGATGACGATCACCACTTGATGTCATCTTCCATGGGTTATATGGGATCTTCCTCTCGATGCAATCCCATGGAAATATACCTAACCCTACAAAGAACACTCACGTAGACCATGGGTTAGTACACAAAGCGTAATGTGCAATGCTTACCATACCATGGGATCACTTGATCCTTCTCTGTACATCTTGTATGCTTTGTGTGTTGATCAACTTGGTTCACTATTTGACTTAGTCTTGATCAACCTTGTATCTTATCTTCTCTCTTCATAAAGATGATGTCTTGAAGGTAAACATGAATGCTCACATAGTCTTCTTCTTCAGGACATGCTTGTAGTAATCTCAACTCTTACATGACCAATCATTGGATAACACCTTGAATACCACCTTGGTCACCATATAAACTCCTTGAAACCAACATATGGACTTCAAGAAGTACCTACGGACAAGTCCTTCGAACATAACTCAAGGCAACCATTAGTACATAGGGGTGTCATCAATTACCAAAACCACACATGGATAAATGTGCTCTTACAGATGTTCTATTGATCCACTTGATGTATTTTTTTGGTGATCAACTTGCGGGTTCCGTGACCTTGGAAATCTATGCATAGGGGTTGGCACACGTTTTTGTCTTGACTTTCTGGTAGAAACTTTGGGGCACTCTTTGAGGTTCTTTGTGTTGGATTGAACATGATGAATCTGAAATTGTGTGATGCATATCGTATAATCAAGCCCATGGGTACTCGTGGTGACATTGGAGTATCTAGGTGACATTCAGGTTTTGGTTGATGTGTATCTTAAGGTGTTATTTTAGTATGAAATCTAGGGTTGTTCGTGACACTTATATGGATAGCTCATAAGATTGATCGGAAAAGATAACTTTGAGGTGCTTTTGTACCCTACAATAATTTCTCCGTTTGTTCTCCACTATTTGTGAATTTGGAGTTGAACTCTTTGTCGCACGTGAGGGATTTACATATGATTCAACTATGTCAGTATTGTTGAGAGAACGTGCACTAGTGAAAGTATGAACCCTAGGTCTTGCTTTCAAGCATTGCAATACCGTTTTTGCTCACTTTTGTTACTTGCTACCTTACTGTTTTTATATTTTTAGATTACAAAAACCTATATCTACCATCCATATTACACTTGTATCACCATCTCTTCGCCGAACTAGTGCACCTATATAATTTACCATTGCATTGGGTGTTGGGGTTGCATGGGAAACAAAAAAATTCCTATGTGCACGCAAGATCTATCCATGGTGATGAGAATCTACGAGAGGGAGAGTGGATCTACATACCCTTGTAGATCACTAAGCGGGAAGCGTTAAGAAACGCAGTTGATGTAGTCGAACGTCTTCGCGATCCAAATCGCCGAGCGTCCCGCGATCCAATCACGATCCGTCCCAATCTAGCGCCGAACGTACGACACCTCCACGTTCAGCACACATACATCTTGATGACAATCTCCGCCTTCTTGTCCAGCAAGAGGGAGCAGAGAGGTAGACGAGTTCTCCGGCAGCACGACGGCGTTGTGGCGTTGGTGGTGGAGCAATTCCAGTAGAGCTTCGCCGCTGAAACCAATATAGAGGAGAAACTACGAACTAGAGGAGAGGCAGCACGTGGCTTAGGGTTTCTTGATATGTCCCAAGTGCTAGCCTTGCCCCTCTATTTATATGCTGAGCCCTAGGGTCAAAACTTGGAAAAAAATCCTCCTCAAGGTCGGTTTGCCCGCAAGGCAAGAGTCCTTCTCGGACTCCAGGACCAGACGCCAAGGTCCTCGGCGTTTGGCCCCAGACGCCAGGGTCCCTGGCGTCTGGCCCCCGGCCTCCGCAAAACAGCTTTTGCACCTTCCTAAAGCATCATGGGCTTTACCCCTTGGCCCAAATAAAGTGTTCCCGTACCCCGAACATTTCGGGAAACATCCGAAACTATTTCTGGTGAATTCCGGAACCCTTCCGGAGACCAAACACTATTATCCCATATATCAATCTTTAACTCCGGACCATTCCGGAGCTCCTCGTGATGTTCGGGATCTCATCCGGGACTTTGAACAACCTTTGGTCACCACCATACATAACTCTATACTACCAAAACGTCACCGAACCTTAAGTGTGCAGACCCTACGGGTTCGAGAACTATGTAGACATGACCGAGACACCTCTACGGTCAATAACCAATAGTGGGAACTAGATGCCCATATTGGTTCCTACATATTCTACGAAGATCTTTATCGCTCAAACCTCTATGTCAAGGATTCAGTCAATTCCGTATAATGTTCCCTTTGTTCTTCGGTATGTTACTTGCCCGAGATTCGATCGTCGGTATCTCCATACCTAATTCAACCTCGTTTACCGGCAAGTATCTTTACTCGTTCCGTAATACAAGATACCGTGACTAACACTTAGTCACATTGCTTGCAAGGCTCATTGTGATGTTATATTACCGAGTGGGCCCTGAGATACCTCTCCATCACACGGAGTAACAAATCCCAGTGTTGATCCATGCCAACTCAACAGACACCCTCGAAGATACCTGTAGAGTACCTTTATAGTCACCCAGTTACGTTGCGACGTTTGATACACACAAGTCATTCCTCCGGTGTCCATGAGTTGCATGATCTCATGGTCATAGGAACATATACTTGACATGCAGAAAACTGTAGCAATAAACTGACACGATCAAATGCTATGTTTATAGTTTGGGTCTTGTCCATCCCATAATTCTCCTAATGATGTGATCCCATTATCAAATGACATCACATGTCAATGGCTAGGAAACCTTGACCATCTTTGATCAACGTGCTAGTTCACTAGAGGCATACTAGGGACTAAGTGTTGTCTATTTATCCACACATGTAATGTGTTTCCAATCAATAAAATTATGGCATGGATAATAAACAATTATCATTGAACAAGGAAATATAATAATAAATACTTTATTTATTGCCTCTAGGGCATATTTCCAACAGTCTCCCACTTGCACTAGAGTGAATAATCTAGTTCACATCACTATGTGAATTACATTGTAATGAATCGAACACCCATGCAGTTCTGGTGTTGATCATGTTTAGCCCTTGGAAGAGGTTTAGTCAACGGGTCTGCAACATTCAGATCCGTGTGCGATTTGCAAATATTTATGTCCTTCTCCTCGATGTAATCATGGATGGAATTGAAGCGTCTCTTTATGTGTCTGGTCCTCTTGTGAAACCTTGGTTCCATGGCCGGAGCAATGGCACCAGTGTTGTCACAGAACAGAGTCATTGGATTCAGTGCACTGGGCACTACTCCAAGATCTGTCATGAAGTGCTTCATCCAGACACCTTCCTTTGCCGCCTCCAAGGCTGCGATGTACTCTGCTTCGCATGTAGAATCGGCTACCATACTTTGCTTGGAACTGCACCACCTTACCGCTCCTCCGTTGAGAATAAATACGTATCCGGGTTGTGACTTAGAGTCATCCAGATCAGTGTCAAAGCTTGCATCGACGTAACCCTTTACGACGAGCTCTTCATCACCTTAATAAATGAGAGACATTTCCTTAGTCCTTTTCAGGTACTTAAGGATATTCTTGACCGCCGCCCAGTGCTCCATTCCTGGATCACTTTGAAACCTTCCGGCCATACTTATGGCAAGGCTGACATCGGGTCTTGTGCACAACATTGCATACATGATAGAGCCTATGGCTGAAGCATAGGGGATGACACTCATCTTTTCTCTATCTTCTGCACTCACTGGGCATTGAGTCTTACTCAACTTCACACCTTGTAACACAGGCAAGAACCCCTTCTTGGACTGATCCATTTTTAACTTCTTCAAAACTTTATCAAGGTATGTGCTCTGTGAAAGTGCTATTAAGAGTCTCGATCTATCTCTATAGATTTTAATGCATAATATGAAAGAAGCTTCTCCTAGGTCCTTCATTGAAAAACTCTTGTTCAAATATTCCTTCACGCTTTCCAGCATTTCTATATTGTTTCCAATCAGCAATATGTCATCCACATATAATATTAGAAACGCTATAGAGCTCCCACTCACTTTCTTGTAAATACAAGCTTCTTCATAAACTTGTATAAACCCAAACGCTTTGATCACCTCATCAAAGCGCTTATTCCAACTCCGAGATGCTTGCACCAGCACATAAATGGATCGCTGGAGTTTGCAAACTTTGTCAGCATTCTCTGGATCGACAAAACCTTCTGGTTGCATCATATACAACTCTTCCTCAAGGAAACTGTTGAGGAACGCTGTTTTGACATCCATCTGCAAAATTTCATAGTTGAAATAAGCAACTATTGCCAACATGATTCTGACAGACTTAAGCATCGCTACACGTGAGAAGGTCTCATTGTAGTCAACTCCTTGAACTTGTGAAAAACCCTTTGCCACAAGTCGAGCTTTATAGACGGTGACATTACCGTCCGCGTCCGTCTTCTTATTAAAGATCCATTTGTTTTGAGTGGCCTTTTGCCCTTCAGGTAATACTTCCAAAGTCCATACTTTGTTTTCATACATGGATCCCATCTCGGATTTCATGGTCTCTAACCATTTCTCGGAATCCAGGCCCATCATCGCTCCTCCATAGCTCGTAGGTTCATTGTTGTCCAACAACATGACCTCCAAGATAGGGTTGCCGTACCACTCAGGAGTAGTACGCGCCCTTGTCGACCTACGAGGTTCAATAGTAACTTGATCCGAAGCTTCATGATCATCATCATTAACTTCCTCTTCAACTGTCGTAGGCTCCACAGAAACATCTTTCTGCGCTGCACTACTCTCTGGTTGAAGTAAGGGTTCAATAACCTCATCAAGCTCTATTTTCCTCCCACTCAATTCTTTCGAGAGAAACTCTTTCTTAAGAAATGTTACGTTCTTAGCGACAAACACTTTGCCTTCGGATCTGACATAGAAGGTATACCCAACTGTCTCTTTCGGGTATCCTATGAAGACGCATTTCTCCGCTTTGGGTTCCAGCTTTTCAGGATGAAGCTTTTTGACATAAGCATCACATCCCCAAACTTTAAGAAACGGCAACTTTGGCCTCTTGCCAAACCACAGTTCATACGGCGTCGTCTCAACGGATTTCGATGGTGCCCTATTTAAAGTGAATGCAGTTGTCTCTAATGCATAACCCCAAAACGATAGTGGCAAATCAGCAAGAGACATCATAGAACGTACCATATCTAATAAGGTTCGATTACGACGTTCGGGCACACCATTACGCTGTGGTGTTCCAGGCGGTGTCAACTGTGAAACAATTCCACACTGTCTTAAGTGACTACCAAACTCATAACTCAAATATTCACCTCCTCGATCAGATCGCAGGAATTTAATCTTCTTGTTATGATGATTCTCAACTTCACTCTGAATTGCTTGAACTTTTCAAATGTTTCAGACTTGTGTTTCATTAAGTAAATATATCCATATCTACTTAAGTCATCAGTGAAGGTGAGAAAATAACGATATCCACCGCGCGCTGCAACATTCATTGGACCGCACACATTAGTATGTATGATTTCCAACAAGTCACTTGCCCGTTCCATTGTTCTAGAGAACGGCGTTTTAGTCATCTTGCCCATGAGGCATGGTTCACGTGTGTCAAGTGATTCAAAATCAAGTGACTCCAAAAGTCCATCAGCATGGAGCTTCTTCATGCATTTTACACCGATATGACCCAAACGGCAGTGCCACAAGAAAGTGGTACTATCATTATAAACTATAAATCTTTTGGCATCAATGTTATGAACATGTGTATCATCACTATCTAGATTCAATATGAATAAACCCCTCACATTGGGTGCATGACCATAAAAGTATTACTCATATAAATAGAACAACCATTATTCTCTGATTTAAATGAGTAACCGTCTCGCAATAAACAAGATCCAGATATAATGTTCATGCTCAACGCAGGCACTAAATAACAATTATTCAGGTTCATCACTAATCTCGATGGTAATGAATAGAGAGTGTGCCGACGGTGATCACATCAACCTTGTAACCATTTCCCACGCGCATCATCACTTCATCCTTTGCCAGCCTTCATCTATTCCATAGTTCCTGTTTTGAGTTGCAAATGTGAGCAACCGAACCGGTATCAAATACCCAGGCACTACAACGAGAGCTAGTAAGGTACACATCAATAACATGTATATCATATATACCTTGTTTGTCGGTGGCCGCCTTCTTGTCAGCCAGGTACTTGGGGCAGTTCTGCTTCTAGTGACCAGTTCCCTTGCAATGAAAGCACTCAGTTTCTGGCTTGGGTCCAGCCTTGGGCTTGTTTACAGGAGTAGCAACTGCTTTGCCATCCTTCTTGGTTTTACCCTTCTTGCCCTTGCCCTTGCCATTCTTCTTGAAACTAGTGGTTTTATTGACCATCAACACTTGATGTTCTTTCTGGATTTCAGACTCAACGACTTTTAGCATCGCAAACAGCTCGACGACTGACTTGTTCATCCCGTGCATGTTATAGTTCATCACAAAGCTCTTGTAGCTAAGTGGCAGTGATTGAAGAACTCTGTCAGTGATCGCCTCTGCCGGAAGGGGCATTCCCAACTCCGCCAGATGAGTCGAATACCTAGACATTCTGTGTATATGTTCACTGATAGACCCGTTCTCCTCCATTTTGCAAGCATATAACTTATCGGAAGTCTCATACCTCTCGATCCGGGCATTCTTTTGAAAGATAAACTTTAACTCCTGGAACATCTCATATACTCCATGGCGTTCAAAACATCTTTGAAGTCCCGGTTCTAAGCCATACAATATTGCACACTGAACTATTGAGTAATCTCCAGAACGTGCCTCCCAAGCGTTCTTAACGTCTTCGGATGACATGTCTTCTGGTTGGTCACCAAGCGGTGCATCAAGGACATATGATTTCTGGGAAGCTATGAGGATAATCCTCAGATTATGGGCCTTGTCAACAAAGTTACTTCCATCATCTTTCAACTTAGCTTTCTCTAGGAACGCATTAAAATTCAGGGGTGCTACTGCGCGAGCCATTGATCTACAACATAAATATGCAAAGGTTACTTAGACTATTGTTCAAGATAATGATTTTAGTTAATCAAATTACTAAATCTCCCACTAAAATTGACATCCCTCAGGTCATCTGAGTGTCACATGATCCAAATTCACCAACTCAAGTCCGATCATCACGTGAGTTGAGGTGGTTTCAATGGTGAACATCATCATGTTGATCATATCTATTATATGACTCATGTTCGACCTTTCGGTCTCTTGTGTTCCGAGGTCATGTCTGTACATGCTAGGATCGTCAAGTTTAACCCGAGTATTCTGCATGTGCAACACTGGCTTGCACCCGTTGTATGTGAACGTAGAGTCTATCACACCCGATCATCACTTGGTGTCTCGACACGATGAACTTTCGCAACGGTGCACACTCGGGGAGAACACAATTCATCTTGAAATTTAAGTGAGGGATCACCTTATAATGCTACCGTCGTCCTAAGAAAAACAAGGTGCATAAAAGGATTAACATCACATGCAAATCATAAGTGACATGATATGGCCATGAACTTGTGCTTTTGATCTCCATCTTGAAAGCACCAGCATGATCTCCATCGTCACCGGCACGACACCATGATCTCCATCATCTTGATCTCCATCAACGTGTCGCCATCAGGGTTGTCACGCCCACCATGCTTCTACTACTATTGCTACCATTTAGCGATAAAGTAAAGATTAGATAGCGCTTAATGATTGACATGGAGGTCATACAATAATTAAAGACAACCCTATGGCTCCTGCCGGTTGCCGTACTCATCGACATGCAAGTCATGATATTCTATACAACACATGATCATCTCATACATCACATATATCTCATCATGTAATTGGCCATATCACATCACAACATACCCTACAAAAACAAGTTAGACGTCCTCTATTTATTGTTGCATGTTTTACGTGGCTGCTACGGGTATCTAGCAAGAACAATTCTCACATATGCATAAACCACAACGGTGATACATAAGTTGCTTTTGAACCTTCTCAAGGACCGCCTTATTCGAATCCGATCCAACTAAAGTAGGAGAAACAAACACCCGCCAGCCATGTTTGTGCAACGAGGTTACACGTTAGTCGATGGAACCGGTCTCTCGTAAGCGTACGAGTAAGGTTGGTCCAGGACACTTCATCCAACAATACCGCTGAACCAAAAACATGACCTAGGGAGGAAGCAATCTAAGCATCAACGCCCACAAAATCTTTGTGTTCTACTTAAGATCTCATCTACACATAGACCTAGCTCTAATACCACTGTTGGGGAACGTTGCATGGGAAACAAAAAAATTCCTATGCGCACGCAAGATCTATCCATGGTGACGAGCATATATGAGAGGGAGAGTGTATCTACATACCCTTGTAGATCGCTAAGCGGGAAGCGTTAAGAAACGCGGTTGATGTAGACGAACGTCTTCGCAATCCAAATCGTCGAGCGTCCCGTGATCCAATCACGATCCATCCTGATCTAGTGCCGAACGTACGGCACCTCCGCGTTCAGCACATGTACAGCTTGATGACGATCTCCGCCTTCTTGGTCCAGCAAGAGGGAGCGGAGAGGTAGACGAGTTCTCCGACAGCGCGACAACGTTGCGGCGATGGTGGTGGAGCAATTCCAGCAGGGCTTCGCCGCTGATACCAATCTAGAGGAGAAACTATGAACTAGAGGAGAGGCAGCATGTGTCTTAGGGTTTCTTGATGTGTCCCAAGTGCTAGCCTTGACCCTTTATTTATATGCTAAGCCCTGGGGTCGAAACTTGTAGAAAAATCCTCCTCAAGGCCGGTTTGCCTGCAAGGCAAGAGTCCTTCTTGGACTCCAGGACAAGACGCCAAGGTCCTCGGCGTCTAGCCCCAGACGCCAAGGTCCCTGGCGTCTGGCCCCTGGCCTCCATAAAACAGCTTTTGCACCTTCCTAAAGCCTCATGGGATTTACCCCTTGGCCCAAATAAAGTGTTCTTGTACCCCGAACATTTCGAGAAACATCCGAAACTATTTCCGATGAATTCTGGAACCCTTCCGGAGACCAAACACTATTATCCCATATATCAATCTTTAGCTCCGGACCATTCCGAAGCTCCTCGTGACGTCCGGGATCTCATCCGGGACTTCGAACAACCTTCGGTCACCACCATACATAACTCTATACTACCGAAACGTCACCGGACCTTAAGTGTGCAGACCCTTCGGGTTCGAGAACTATGTAGACATGACTGAGACACCTCTACGGTCAATAACCAATAGCGGGACCTGGATGCCCATATTGGTTCCTACATATTCTACCAAGATCTTTATCGGTCGAACCTCTATGTCAAGGATTCAGTCAATCCCGTATAATGTTCCCTTTGTTCTTCAGTATGTTACTTGCCGGAGATTCGATCGTCGATATCTCCATACCTGGTTCAACCTCGTTACCGGCAAGTCTCTTTACTCGTTCCATAATACAAGATCCCATGACTAACACTTAGTCACATTGCTTGCAAGGCTCATTGTGATGTTGTATTACCGAGTGGGCCCTAAGATACCTCTCCATCACACGGAGTAACAAATCCGAGTGTTGATCCATGCCAACTCAACAGACACCCTCGAAGATACCTATAGAGTACCTTTATAGTCTCCCAGTTACGTTGCGAAGTTTGATACACACAAGGCATTCCTCCGGTGTCCGTGAGTTGCATGATCTCATGGTCATAGGAACATATACTTGACATGCAGAAAACTGTAGCAATAAACTGACATGATCAAATGCTACATTTATAGTTTGGGTCTTGTCCATCCCATCATTCTCCTAATGATGTGATCCCGTTATCAAATGACATCACATGTCAATGGCTAGGGAACCTTGACCATCTTTGATGAACGAGCTAGTTCACTAGAGGCATACTAGGGACTAAGTGTTGTCTATTTGTCCACACATGTAATGTGTTTCCAATCAATACAATTATAGCATGGATAATAAACAATTATCATTGAACAAGGAAATATAATAATAAACACTTTATTTGTTGCCTCTAGGGCATATTTCCAACATTGGGCGTGTTGGGGACATAAGAGACTCTTTGTTATTTGGTTGTAGGGTTGTTCGAGAGAGACCATCTTCATCCTATGCCTCCCACGGATTGATAAACCTCAGGTCATCCACTTGAGGGCAATTTACTACTGTCCTACAAAAATCTGCGCTTGCAGGCCCAACACGAGTCTACAAGAAGAAGGTTGCGTAATAGACATCAAGGGACCGTGGGCGCTCCAAACAACCGCTCAAGAGAGCGCTCACAGTCGTATAGAAGGTCGTCTTTCACTCTGGTGCGCCTGTAGACAATGTTGTCTTTAGGAAAGTTGCTCCGATTGGCTTGATTTGTAGCAATCTCGTTTGGTTTCCTTCTAAATGTGATATTTCCTACCATCCAAAGGAAAGTAGATTTTCCTCTCTTTTTTTGGATTAGCATTAGAAATATCCTAAGAATAACAAATACCCAATGAAACAAAATGGAAATCACTATGAAAAACGTCGTAAATTCTCGAGTCATTAGAGGCTCCTTACCGAACGATCTTGTCGGTGACTCACCGCCCAAGCGATCAAGACTTTGACCATCCACCACTAGAGAGCGCTACCTACCGGAAGACGCCGCTGCCACGGGGAAGAGGGTTCTTTCCTCCACCCTGCTCTTCAACTTCGCATCTTGACATTCTTAGAAAGAATGTCAGTGCTGTTAAAATAGACTTACTAAAAGGGCACAATTTCACAAAACTGAATTTGTTTTGCGCATAAACAACAATTTGATGAAAGGGTATTAAATGAAAACCCTTAAGTGAGAACAAAGAAATTAAGTCATGGATGGTACAATATAATTCAAAATGTTCAGCTTAGATCATCGCGCCGTCCATTCTCATAAATTTTCCCATTAGGATCTTGTTCTTTGTCGAAATCAACATGAAAGATAACCATATCCCTACCATCTATCATCCTTTTGATGGCTATTATCATTAGAGTGATTCTCTCTCTTTTCTGTGGAAAGGACCACAAGATTATATTTTAATCAAACAATTGTACAAAATATAACAACAAGAAACAAAAAAAATGGTCCCTATGGAACCGAGCAAACTCTTCATCCATCGCAGGCTGTCGGCGCGCCCTGAGTCGACGTGACATTGAAATCTATAGTGATGTGGAAACACAAATGGGAATTCTTCAACCTTGGCCCGAGAGAGCCAATGCGTCAAAGAGAGAGGGAGATCAACCTTCCCTTCACCATGCCAACGTCGATGCATCTCTGGTGTCTACTAAAAATTGCTACAAGGGGGCAAAAATCACTCGCACCAGCCGCCAACACTTCACCACAACACCCTTGGTACTCCCAAAACGAGGACATGAGCCACCTTGCCATTGCGAAGTCGGAGTTGAGGGACAAAATTTCCCGCATCCGGTTGGCGCCTCCAAATCAACGTACCCGGGAGCCCCTTATTTCAGGGCGCCACCGAACAAAGCCTACTATCTACAAGCCCAAGGTTCATATCTAGGTTCATTCACTATCCCGCCATGGGAACAACGACTAAATAGGGAATAAACTGCCGATCCGCCCATCAGTGGGGCGATGGATGAAGTGACCTTCTTTTTCACAGTGATTCTCTTAAAACTTTAATAAAGTTGGTCGCATGGATAGGCTGATGCCGAATGCCGAAGGCGCGTCCTCATTTTAAAAACATACAATTTGTTCAAAGTCAGAAAGGACCATATATTCAGATGTCTAACTTGGGATCTATTTTTACCTTCATCTCCATCGTGACGAGATTTTCGGACAAAATCAATGTTTAATATGTTCTCAAGATTTAAATTTTTGATGTTCTAAAGTTGACTGGAACATTGATGAAACTTTTCGAAACCAACTATTTTAATGACGCAAGTTTCTTGAGAATGTTGACAAATTGCCTTTTACCACTCCATTTCGTTTTTCTTGACAATGTTGACCAACTCATGGGCTAGCAAAATTTTGAACAAAATTTTGGCTAGTAAAATACTTTCTCTATGACTTAATGTAAGACGCCTTTGTAGTTCCTGCAGTATTTTTTATTGCAACCAATCAGGAGGGAAATGTTTGGCTCTCGGGTGTTGTGGCACCTGTTTTTTAATAGTAATTTCAAATATGGTCATTTTTCTGAAAATAGTGGGCAACAGACTAGATAAATCCTTACACTCAGCATAAAAAATTTAGGGAGACATGAATTTCATGATATTGTCTAGCACTATGTCAAAAATAGCAGTATACTTGGTGTACTATTCACTCTATATTGTCATGGACAAAATTTTCTTATGCTTAGATTTTTTGCCGACAGTTTTTTGTAGTCATTTTTTTATGAGTAGGCTAATAAGTCAAGCTTGCACGACAAAAGTTTCGAAGATTTTTGTTTGAATTGCTATCATCTACCACCAAGTTCACATGGGCATTTTCCAAACAAACATACCTTATATCTTTGCATCCATTCCCGAGTAAAATTGTTATTAGATACTTTGTCCAGTGCGATGTCACACAGGATATGGGGTAAGACAAAGAAAAGTTAAACATCTAGTGATATTGTCTTCAATGATTCAAGCGAAAACTGTATATATGCATGTACTAAATACCTTAGGGCATCTTCAACGACAACCCGTAAATGTTCTTCCGCATCCATCCGCGGACAGGGGCCTAGTTTGTGGACACATATGCAAGAGGCCGCCATCCAACACTATCCACATACATTTGGCCAACAATTCGAACTAACCGGACAAAATTCGTTCAAACCAGAAGGATTTCATTCAAGTTCAGATATAATTTACATAAACGAATGATATTTTGACCTTTTTTTTACTAAAAAGTATGAAAATAGTAAACCCTATATCGGACAACCACCTTGTAAGCATGGCCGCCCTGTCCTGCGGCACTGTCATCGGCGTCTGTGTCGTCGTCGACTTCCCTCCAATGGCGCAAGGATGCAGGAGGGCTGCGACAGCCTTGTCCGATGGCTGCCTGACACTCGTGGAGGAGACGCTTCACCTCTTGTTGTACCATGCAAAGGGTCGTCTTGGCCACTGCCGAAGGTGCCCTGGCAACGGCCTTGCCCCTATTAGTGGAGCAG
This sequence comes from Hordeum marinum, assembly GCA_022496015.1. NCBI lineage: Eukaryota > Viridiplantae > Streptophyta > Magnoliopsida > Poales > Poaceae > Hordeum > Hordeum marinum. The sequence continues at coordinate 121,001,079 of CM039673.1, read as the reverse complement.
TCGCTAAACAATCACTCCTCACCGATGTTGGTGAGCTCGTCGTCGAGGCGGTAGAGACACCCGGTGGAAGTCTCCTCGGTGGTGACGGAGCGGTCGAGCGCCCATGCCGCGGCGAGGTACGGGTCATTGCGGACCCATTCTAGACCCACATCTGTCTTGACGAACGTGATGCAGCGACCGACATTGCACCGGTTCTACCTTGCCTGCTACCGCGCCGCGTGCTCAGCCTCGGATACCATGACCCGAGAGACGGAGGGACCACCGTAACCATCGGTGATGACCCAAAAGTATAGGGAACCAATCTTAGTCCTTTTTATAAGTAAGAGTGTCGAACCCAACAAGGATCAGAAGGATGTGACAAGTAGTTTCAGCAAGGAATTCTTTGCAAGTGTTGTAGAAGTGTAGTAATAGATAGTTTGATAGCAAGCCACTTCGTAGCAAGTAACCAGTAACCAAAGTAGCAATATGCAGCAAGGTGGCCCAATACTTATTTTGCTAAGTACAAGCCCATAGTAATTATTATAATGAGCAAAGCGTTTTTGAGGACACGTGGGAATTTTGTCTAGTCATGATCATCATGTTTTAGTCGATTCGCATTCACTAATTTGATAAAATGTAATGTGGGTGTACCGGTGTTAGGGTGATGTTCTTACTTGAATAAACAACCCACTTATTATTATCCCCTCTCGCAAGCATCCACAACTATGAAAGAATAATTTAGATAAATCTAACCATAAAATTAACCATATGGATCCAAAACAACCCCTTATGAAATAGTGCATAAACTAGAGTTTAAGCTTCTATCATTCTCGAAACTTATCATCTACTTACTACTTCATAATGCCTTCCTCTAGGCTCAACTATGGTGAAGTGTCGTGTAGTCGATGTTCACAAAACATCACTATAGGAAGAACAACATACATGTCATCAAAATATTAAACGAATTCCAACTTCACATGATAATTTATTAGAAAACTTATCCCATGTCCTCAAGACAAACGAAAATACTCACAAATCATATTCATGTTCATGATTAGAGAAGATAGATATGTGATTAACAATATGAACATATGATCTTCTACCAAATAAACCAAGTAGCGTCAACTACAAGGTGTAATCAACACTACTAGCAACCCACATGTACCAATACGAGGTTTTGTGACAAAGATTGAATACAAGAGATGAACTAGGGTTTGGATATGAGATGGTCCTCGTGAAGATGTTGATGGAGATGAGTCCTCCCATAATGAGAGGAGTGTTGGTGATGACGAAGGCTTCGATTTCCCTCTCCCGGAGGGAAGTTTTCCTGGTGGAGTCGTTCCCCTGGAGAGAAAAAGTTCTCTTGTCCAGGTTCTGCCTCGAGACGGCAACGCTTCTCCCAAAAGTCTTCTCTTATTTATTTTTCCAGGAAAACTAGTTTCATATAGCAGAAGACGGAGACTGGAGGGCCCCCGTGGGGTTCACAAGGGGGCAGGGCGTGCCCCCCTTCCTTGTGAGCCCACGTTTGATTTCCTATGCCACTTATTTATTCCGGTATTTTTAATATGTTCCAAAATAAATCTCCTTGAAATTTCAAGTCATTTAGACCTCCCTAGAATAGCTATCTCCGTTGTAGCTATTTTAGGTCCAGAATTCCACCTGCCGGCAATTTCCCTCTTCAATTAAATCTTGCAAACTACGAGAGAAAATGCATAATAATTGCATAAGAAAGTGAAATATTGATGAAAAACCCTATAAGTAACAAAGGAAAAATTATGCTAAATGGACATATCAGACGCCTCCGAGGTAGTGGAGGATGCATCCACGCACCTTCGCGATCGAAGGCGGTAGCTCCACCTTTATCGAATGGCGGTGGCATCATGGTGACGAGAAGGGCATGTTGATCCCTGCGCACCAGCTGTGTGGTTCATCCCCGGAGCAGGGCTTAAATAGCCATGGCCAGGCCAAGCGGAGGGACGGTCAGCCCGCTTCAATGCAGCTCAATGGTGGAGTTGGTTTCTTGGGACGCGACGTCCGCATTGAAGCGCCGACGCTCGAGAGGTCGCGTCCGTCTATGCCGCCTTCCCGTCTGGTCAAATCGCGGGTACCAATGTCAGCTGATGCATGGTCGGCATGAATGCAGTGCGGCAAGCGGCGCTGCGCGTGGGATGAAAAGTGCGAGACAGGGTGGATGGGGTGTTTTGGTGGGTCGTGTTGGAAATATGCCCTAGAGGCAATAATAAATTGGTTATTATCATATTTGCTTGTTCATGATAATCATTTATTATCCATGCTATAATTGTATTGATCGGAAACTCAGATACATGTGTGGATACATAGACAACACCATGTCCCTACTCTGCCTCTAATAGACTAGCTCGTTGATCAAAGATGGCTATGGTTTCCTAGTCATGGACATGAGATGTCATTTAATAATGGGATCACATCATTAGGAGAATGATGTGATGGACAAGACCCAAACTACAAATGTAGCATATGATCGTGTCAGTTTATTGCTACTGTTTTCTACATGTCAAGTATCTGTTCCTTTGACCATGAGATCATGGAACTCACTGACACCGGAGGAGTACCTTGTGTGTATCAAACATCGCAACATAACTGGGTAACTATAAAGGTGCTCTACAGGTATCTCCGAGGGTTTCTGTTGGGTTGGCATGGATCAAGACTCGGATTTGTTACTCCGTGTGACGGAGAGGTATCTCAGGGCCCACTCGGTAATACAACATCACAATAAGCCTTGAAAGCAATGTGAATAAGTATTAGCCACGAGATCTTGTATTACGGAACGAGTAAAGAGACTTGTTGGTAATGAGATTGAACTAGGTATAGAGATACCGACAATTGAATCTCGGGCAAGTAACATACCAAAGAACAAAGGGAACAGCATACAGGATTAACTAAATCCTTGAGATAGAGGTTCAACCGATAAAGATCTTCGTAGAATATGTAGGAACCAATATGGGCATCTATGTCCCACTATTGGTTGTTGACCATAGAGGTGTCTCGGTCATGTCTACATAGTTCTCGAACCCGCGGGGTCTGCACACTTAAGGTTCGGTGACGTTTTGATAGTATAGAGTTATGTATGTTGGTGACCGAAGGTTGTTCGGAGTCCTGGATGAGATCACGGACGTCACGAGGAGCTCCGTAATGGTCCGGAGGTAAAGATTGATATATAGGAAACTGGTGTTTGAACTCCGGAAAAGTTTCGGGCATTTCCGGCAGTGTACCGGGAGTGACGAATGGGTTCCGGGGGACCACCAAGTGGGGCCATCACACCCCAAGGGGGCACATGGGCCTTAGTGGTGGCGCACCATCCCCTGGTGGTCTGGGAGGACAGCCCAAAAAGGCCTATGCGCAGGAGGAAGGAGTAGGGGCCAAGTAGGAGAGAGTCCTACTAGGAGTCCACCTCACTTGTGGGAGGTGGACTCCTCCCCACTGGTTCGGCCGAAGCCCTCCTTGTAGGAGGGGCTAGGCTGCCTCCTCTCCTCGCCCTCCTATATATACTGAAGGTTTTTGAGGACAGCCCCAACCCTAATTGCCACGTGCTGTCCTCTTCTTCCTCTAGATCTGTTTCTCCTCTAGATTAGTTATGCGGTGCTTAGGCGAAGCCCTGCAGGATTAGTTCACCACCGCCGCCACCACGTCATTGTGCTTCCAGAGAACACATCTACCTCTCCGCCCTCGCTTGCTGGGTCAAGGAGGCAGAGATCGTAATCGAGTTGTACGTGTGCTGAACGCGGAGGTGCCGTCCATTCGACTCTAGACCGGAAGGACCGTGACCAAGATCGCAAGACGATTCGTGATTGGATCGCGGGACACTCGGCGATTTGGATCACGAACACGTTCGACTACATCAACCGCATTTGTTAAACGCTTCCCGCTTAGCGATCTACAAGGGTATGTAGATCCACTCTCCCTCTCGTAGATGCTCATCACCATGGATAGATCTTGCATGCACATAGGAATTTTTTTGTTTCCCATGCAACGTTTCCCAACAGTGGTATCAGAGCTAGGTCTATGTGTAGATGAGATCTCAAGTAGAACGCAAAGAGTTTGTGGGTGTTGATGCTTAGATTGCTTCCTTGGTTGTGTTTTGGTTCAGCGGTATTGTGGGATGAAGCCGCCCAGACCAACCTTACTCGTACGCTTACGAGAGACCGGTTCCATCGACTGACGTGTAACTTCGTTGCACAAAGATGGCTCGCAGGTGTCTGTTTCTCCTACTTTAGCTGGATCGGATGCGACAAAGGCGGTCCTTGAGAAGGTTGAAAAGCAATTTATGTATCACCGTTGTGGTTTTGCGTAGGTGAGAATTGTTCTTGCTAGATACCCGTAGCAGCCATGTAAAACATGCAACAATAATTAGAGGATGTCTAACTTGTTTTTGCAGGGTATGTTGTGATATGATATGGCCAATTACATGATGAGATATATGTGATGTATGAGATGATCATGTAGTGTATAGAATATCATGACTTGCATGTCGATGAGTACGGAAACCGGCAAGAGCCATAGGTTTGTCTTTAATTATTGTATGACCTGTGTGTCAATCATTAATCGCTATGTAATGCTTTACTTTATCGCCAAACGGTAGCTGTAGTAGTATGAGCATGGTGGGCGCGACAACCCCGATTGCGACACAATGATGGAGATCATGATGATGGAGATCATGGTGTTATGCCAGTGACGATGGAGATCATGCCGGTGCTTTCAAGATGGAGATCAAAATCACAAGTTCATGGGCATATCATGTAACAATGATTTGCATGTGATGTTAATCCTTTTATGCAACTTGTTTTTCTTAGGACGATGGTAGCATTATAAGGTGATCCCCGAGTGTGCACCGTTGCGAAAGTTCGTCGTGTCGAGACACCACGTGATGATCGGGTGTGATAGACTCTACGTTCACATACAACGGGTGCAAGCCAGTGTTGCACATGCAGAACACTCGGGTTAAACTTGACAAGCCTAGCATGTACAGACATGGCCTCGGAACACAAGAGACCAAAAGTTTGAACATGATGATGTTCACCATTCAAACCACCTGAACTCACGTGATTATCGGACTTGAGTTGGTGAAGTTGGACCGGAGGGATGTCAATTTGAGTGGGAGTTCTTAAGTAATATGATTAATTGAACTCATTATCATGAACATAGTCATTAGTGTCTTTGCAAATTATGTTGTAGATTACTAGCTCACACTGTAGCTCCCTTGAATTTTTTATATGTTCCTAGAGAAATAGAGTTGGAAGATGATGGTGTCAATATTGCAGACTAGGTCCGTGATCTGAGGATTGTCCTCATTGCTGCACAGAAGGCTTATGTCCTTAATACACCGCCCGGTGCGCCACCCTCTCTAGCATTGTTTGTATATGTTGTGAACATCTGACAGGCACGTTCTGATGACTACTTGATAGTTTAGTGTGTCATGCATTACGGCTTAGAATTGAGGCTCCAAGACGTTTTGAACGTCACGGAACATATGAGATGTTCTAAGAACTGAAATTGGGATCTCAGGCTTGTGCCCGTGTTATGAGATATGAGATCTCCAACAAGATTCTTTGCCTGCAAGATGAAGGAGAATAGCTCAATCATTGAGCATGTGTTCATATTGTCTGGGTGCTACAATCGCTTGAATCGAGTGGGAGTTGATCTTCTAGATAATAAAGTGATTGATATAGTTTTCCAAGTCACTGTCACTAAGCTACTAGAGCTTCGTGATGAACTATAAAATGCCAGGGATGGAAATGATGATCCCTGAGCTGTTCGTGATGTTTGACACCATGAAGGTAGAAAACAAGAAGGAGCATCAAGTGTTGATGGTTAGTAAAACCACTAGTTTTGAGAAGGGCAAGGGCAAGGAGGGAAACTTCATGGATGGAAAGTCAGTTGCTGCTCCAGTGAAGCAACCCAAAGTTGAACCCAAACCCGAGACTAAGTGCTTCTATTATGAGGAGAGCGGTCGTTGAAGCGGAACAACCCTAGATACTTGGTAGTTAAGAAGGCTGGCAATGTCAACAAAAGTATATTTGATATACGTGTTATTGATGTGTACCTTGCTAGTACTCCTAGTAGCATCTGGGTATTGGATACTGGTTCGGTTGCTAAATGTTAGTAACTTGAAATAAAATCTACGGAATAAACGGAGACTAGCTAAGTGTGAGGTGACAATGTGTGTTGGAAATGTTTCCAAGGTTGATATGATCAACATCGCACGCTCTCTCTACCTTCAGGATTAGTGACAACCCTAAATAAATGTTATTTGGTGTTTGCGTTAAGCATGAACATGATTAGATCATGTTTATTGCAATATGATTATTCATTTAAGTGAGAGAATAATGGTTATTCTGTTTACATGAATAATACCTTCAATGGTCATGTAGCCAATAAGAATGGTTTGTTGAATCTTGATCGTAGTAATACACATGTTCATAACATTGATGCCAAACGATACAAAGTTAATAATGATAGTACCACATACTTGTGGCACTACCGCTAAATGTCATATTGGTATAAATCGCATGAAGAAACTCCATGTTGATGGATCTTTGGACTCATTCGGTTTCGAATCGGTTGAGACATGCGGACCATGCCTCTTGGGCAAGATGGCTACAGACCCCGTTTTTAGTATGATGGAGCGGGCTAGTAACTTATTGGAAATGATACATGTTGATGTATACGGTCCAATGAGTGTTGTAGCATGCGGTGGATATCGTTATTTTCTTAGCTTCACTAAAGATTTGAGTAGATATAGTGTATATTTACTTAATGAAACACAAGTCTGAAGCATTTGAAAAGTTCAAGCAGAATCAGAGTGAAGTTTGAGATCATCGTGACGAGAAGATAAAAGTCTATGATATGATCGTGGAGGTGAATATCTGAGTTACGATTTTGGTATACAACTTAAGACAATGTGAAAGAGTTTTTCAAAGGAAGACCTAGATAAAGCTACCTAATTATTGAGCATCAAGATCTGTAGAGATAGATCAAGATGCTTGATGAGATTTCCAATGAGTACATACCTTGACAAGATTTTGAAAGAGTTCAAATGGATCAGTCGAAGAAAGAGTTCTTGCCTGATTTGTAAGGTGTGAAGTTGAGTAAGACTCAAAGCTCGACCACGGCAGAAGAAAGATAAAGGACGAAGGTCGTCCCCTATGCTTTAGCCATAGGCTCTATATAGTATGTCATACTGTGTACCGCACCTGTGTGTGCCCAGACATGAGTCCGTCAAGGGGTACAAGAGTGATCCAGGAGTGGATCACTAGACAACGGTCAAGATTATCCTTAGTAACTAGAAGACTAAGACATTGTTTCTCGATTATGGAGGTGATAAAGAATTAGGTCGATTCAATCCGGATGACTCTTAGTAGCAATCCGGATACGTATAGTAGAGCAGCCATTTGGAATAGCTCCAAGTGGAGTGTGGTAGCAGTGTCAACAGTATGACATAGAGATTTGCAAAGTACACACAGATCTGAATGTTGCAGACACGTTGACTAAAAGACCTCTCTCACATGCAAAGCATGATCGAGCCCCAGAACTCATTGGGCGTTAGATTCATAATATGCGAATCACATGGTGATGTGAACTAGATTATTGACTCTAGTGCAAGTGGGAGACTATTGGAAATATGCCCTAGAGGCAATAATAAATTGGTTATTATCATATTTCCTTGTTCATGATAATCGTTTATTATCCATGCTATAATTGTATTGATCGGAAACTCAAATACATGTGTGGATACATAGACAACACCATGTCCCTAGTATGCCTCTAATAGACTAGCTCGTTGATCAAAGATGGCTATGGTTTCCTAGTCATGGACATGAGATGTCATTTGATATCGGTATCACATCATTAGGAGAATGATGTGATGCACAAGACCCAAACTACAAACGTAGCATATGATCGTGTCAGTTTATTGCTACTGTTTTCCGCATGTCAAGTATCTGTTCCTATGACCATGAGATCATGGAACTCACTGACACCGGAGGAGTACCTTGTGTGTATCAAACGTCGCAACGTAACTGGGTGACTATAAAGGTGCTCTATAGGTATCTCCGTGGGTGTCTGTTGGGTTGCCATGGGTCAAGACTAGGATTTGTTACTCCGTGTGACAGAGAGGTATCTCAGGGCCCACTCGGTAATACAACATCACAATAAGCCTTGCAAGCAATGTGGCTAAGTGTTAGCCACGGGATCTTGTATTACGGGACGAGTAAAGAGACTTGTTGGTAACGAGATTGAACTAGGTATAGAGATACCGACGATCTAATCTCGGGCAAGTAACATACCGAAGAACAGAGGGAACAACATACGGGATTAACGGAATCCTGGACATAGAGGTTCAACCGATAAAGATCTTCGTAGAATATGTAGGAACCAATATGGGCATCCAGGTCCCGCTATTGGTTATTGACTGTAGAGGTGTCTCAGTCATGTCTACATAGTTCTCGAACCCATAGGGTCTGCACACTTAAGGTTTGGTGACGTTTCGGTAGTATAGAGTTATGTATGTTGGTGACCGAAGGTTGTTTGGAGTCCCGGATGAGATCACGGACGTCACGAGGAGCTCTGGAATGGTCCGGAAGTAAATATTGATATATATGAAAGTGGTGTTTGAACTCCAGAAAAGTTTCGGGCATTTTCGGCAGTGTACCGGGAGTGACGAATGGGTTCCGGGGGACCACCAAGTGGGGCCATCACACCGCAAGGGGCCACATGGGCCTTAGTGGTGTCGCACCAGCCCCTGGTGGGCTAGGAGGCCAGCCCAAGAAGGCCTATGCGCAGGAGGAAGGAGTAGGGGCCAAGTAGGAGAGAGTCCTACTAGGAGTCCACCTCCCTTGTGGGAGGTGGACTCCTCCCCTCTGGTTCGGCCAAAGCCCTCCTTGTAGGAGGGGATAGGCTGCCTCCTCTCCTCTCCCTCCTATATATACTAAAGGTTTTTGAGGGCAGCCCCAACCCTAATTGCCACGTGCTGCCCTCTTCTTCCTCTAGATATGTTTCTCCTCTAGATTAGTTATGCGGTGCTTAGGCGAAGCCCTGTAGGATTAGTTCACCACCACCTCCACCACGCCGTTGTGCTGCCGGAGAACTCATCTACCTCTCCACCCTTGCTTGCTGGATCAAGGAGGTGGAGATCGTCATCGAGTTGTACGTGTGCTGAACGCAGAGGTGCCGTCCGTTCGTCGCTAGATCGGAAGGACCGTGATCAAGATCGCGAGATGATTCATGATTGGATCGCGGGACGGATCGTGATGAGATCGCGGGATGGATCATTATTGGATCGTGGGACGCATCGTGATGGGATCGCGGGACGCTCGGCGATTTGGATCGCGAAGACGTTCGACTACATCAACCGCGTTTCTTAAACGCTTCCCGCTTAGCGATCTACAAGGGTATGTAGATCCACTCTCCCTCTCGTAGATGCTCATCACCAGGGATTTTTGTTTCCCATGCAACGTTCCCCAACAGGTCAGGTCGGTCAGACGCGAGTTTGGATGATGTCTGGACGCTCGCAAAGCCCCCCAAGTTTGTATCCGGTTCACAGGAGAAAGTACGTCCGGACCGTCCGATGAATCGATAGAGGACCGTGTTGGACGATACAATGTGTCTGCACCGCGCGGTCCTGACGTATGCACACGATTTTTGGGTCATCTTTGAAGATGCCCTTAGAGCATCTCCAACGTCAACCCACAAATTTCCTCCTACATCCGTCCGCGGACTGGTCGGGACACGAATGCGGGAGGGTGACATCCAACTGTATCCGCATACATCCGCCCAACAACTCAAACCAACCGAACGAAGTTCGTGCAAACACGACGGATTTCATGCCAACACGACGGATTTCATACAACCACGGCGGATTTCAATACATTTCGGACATATTTTAACTATGTACACGTACGGTCGTGTGGAGCTCCACTCACACGAAATGAATACACTACACTAGTCTACGGCCGACCACGGTGGATCCCTTTGTTTTCCGCATGTCCGGCAACCTGTTCACGGGAATGCATGGAGCCCCGAAGGCATATGCTTCAAGGAAAAGGGCCCCTCGCTTCCCCACCGCTCCTCGGAGTGAAACCCCCATCTGATGCTTTAGCGGGTGGGGAAGTAGGCACCTCCGGTTCCGTGCAACTCGTGAGGGGTCGACGAAGGTCCTCGCAAGAGAAGAACAGAGCAAGACACCGGTTGTGTACGCCAGCGTTGCACCGGTGATGGCCTTCTTAGGACCCGAGTGGCGGTGGCCTCCCGTGTTCTACTTCTCGATGATGGTGGCGGATGCGGACCCGCTGGCCACCGACTCGTCACTGTACGCGTAGTCAGCTTGTTTCTCTACCTGCATGGCACAACTAAGCGCGAGTAGATGACAGATGGGGGAAAAAAGGGCGGTCGCAGGCACGAGCGTTGCTGTTGTCGCCGTGCCTCCCTCCGTGCCGACGTGCATCAACTCGCCACTCCTCATCGAGCTGGCTTGGAGCGGCAAGTTGCTAAACCACGCGCCGATTTGGGGCGGCAACTGGCTCCGTCGGACTAGGCGAGGGAGGCGGAGCAGCGAGCTGCCTCGCTCGTGCTCATATCTGGCAGGCTCGGTGGGCCACCCAGCTGGCCCATATGCTGGAGAACTGCTCTTCAGAAGTCATCGGAAGAGTGGAGAAATTGGTGAAGGAGGAGATGGGAGAGCGGCGGAGGGGTGCGAGTGCAATTCTTACCTGACGGCTGGCCTTGTTTAAATAGAGGGCGGACGGTAAGAGCTTGACCGACGTTGAGTTTAATGTAAACCCGCTCATGAATAGACGCATGGCCGGAGTATATTTCTTGGCTTCCCCGCAGGGTTTAATGTAGACGTTTCAATGCGACAAGAAGGCGTGTTCAGCCGAGCGTGCAACGGGCGACACCCTCGGCCCGCGAGTCGCTTGAATGGCGAAGGCTGTGAGAGGTCGCGCCCGCCCTGAGCCGCCTTCAATGTGGAGCGGCATGCTCTACAACGACGATGCGGGCAGCTGGCACCAGGCGGGAAGTGCGTGCCGGGGGAGGGGGGGTTGGTGGGTCAGGGCGATCAAAATCGGGCGAAGTAGCGATCCGGACTCCCACAAATCTCCCCTCACATTTGTCTTCGGTTTAGAGGAAAAAATTACGTCTGGACCGTCCCATAATCGCGTTGAATGGTTTTCGCGGTCCGACGGAAGGTTTGCGGATGTGCCTGCCCTTACACTCACAAATTACGAGGTCTATATATAGACTATGCGTAAATCAGTAGATACATCAGCGCAAGTGTTAATCATGGTATTGTCTGTGACTGACGTGTGATGGTACTAGAGGCAACATCTGTCCAGACTGCTGCACACACAGTACCAAATGAGGATCGCTGTCTGAAAGTTCCGCGCCCAAAATTCTGCACATATCCTCTCATAACAAATTGGCATGTTCCGATGCCAAAGCGCGGCGCATACTTTTCCACTCCCATGTGTACCTCGGCCCCCTTTGCATCAAGCGATTCTCTCTTTTCGCCTTTACCACACGGCCAAGAATATCTCAGCTCCGATCTCCCCAGCAACATGTGTCTTGTTGCCAAGAGTGAGCGAGCGAGTGAGTGAGGGACAGTGACCCCAATAATGAGAAATGTCAAAACCAAACCAGCCTTTTAGCACACATCTTCTCCCCATGCAAAGGGCAAAATCGAGGTGGTCCTCCCCTCACACACAAAATTGAGAAGATGGAAAAGAAGAAGAAGAGGCTGCCCCAGATGGTGCCAACGCGAGGCAGGGCATGTACCTGTCATCCAATTAGCAGCGAGATCTTTCCCTGGCCAATGGAATCCAGCCTCACTTGCCCCTGCTCCCAAAAGGCCAGTGGAAACTTCCACCTCAGGGCAGTAAACCCAAGTGCTCCATCCATCCATCCATCCATCCTTATCTTTCTTACCTTTTCTCCTTTAATTTCGCCCTTTCTTGCCGCCTGTGGCTCTGAGGCCGAAAGCTAAGTGCAACTAACTGCTCACTGATCCACGCCCGTAGAGGATAAAACAATGACGTTTTAGAGCCTGCTCAGCCTGCATAAACTTTACACTATCTAGCTAGCCTCTTATGAATATAAGTTAAATAAATTCAGGGTGGGTTGGTACTAAATCATCACAGGTCAGCAGTTTGTGCTTGTCGTTTAGCTGCACGTTGATGACGTGCAATCTCACGATATTTGTTTATTGGCGTTGTTTATGTGCGGCTTGTATCCACGTGTCAACCTTGGAGGTTGGAGGCTGTGCAAACGAAGGAATCATATTTAGTCTTGTGTTTCCCTCACTTAGCAAAAAAAAAAATGTTGTTCTTCCTTCAGTTTCACTCAGAGTTTCATTTCCTAATACGGAGTACTAACCACTCTAATATCTTAGCAGTACACTAGCACTCAGAAGACTCGGTATTGCAATAAGTTGCCGACACCTGAGATCACACAACCGACACCCGATAATCCAAATTATCTCCATAGAAAAGTACCAATCAGGTAGTACCATAACCCAGCCAGAGTATGCACATTCAGGTGACCACAGCACAGAACATGCTCGTCAGTACACTGTCAAAATGCACTTGCCATTCATTTTTGTATGTAAAAATGCACCTTGTCAGTAGCCCATTTACAGTAGCGGGCTAAATGCAACTAGTCGCGCTGGTGGTGCTAATTTAGAATGAAATTGACTGTCTTAAACCACATTTAGAACACAAAAAGGTACTGTAGAGATTAATTGGCCTGGCGGCTGGCCTAAGTCCAGTTACCGGTAAAACAGATACGCCAACGAACAAGCTCGTGCAGCAGCCACGGTCATGTCCTGTCTTGCCTGCCGAACCCTGAGGACGACGAAGACCCGCCGCCGGCGCCGGCGCCGGCGCCGGCGTCGCCGTAGCCGTAGCCGCCTTGCCCTCCCGTCATCATCTGGTGGTGATGCTGCGGATGTTGGTACCCTGCCGCTGGCGGGGACCCGTACATGGGCTGCCCCATCATCATGAACATGCCGCCGCCCCCTCCTCCTGCTCCGGTGCCACCATACATGCCGCCGTAGCCGCCGGCTTCACCGCCTCCGCCATTGTTCCTTGGCGTCGACTCCCTCTGCTGCGAGCTGGAGCCGCCGGGGGATGGCGCCGCGCCGGCCCCGCCGGCGCCGACTGCCTTCTCGCCCTCGAGCTCGCGGAACTTGTGCAGGTAGAGCTTGAGCGGCTCCATGTAGTCCTCGAAGCCGAGAGTGGTCATGGCCCACAGGAGGTCGTCGCCGTTGATGGTCTTGCGCTTCTCGCGCTGGCACTTGTCGGAGGCCTCGCCGGTGATGAAGGAGATGAACTCGGACACGCACTCCTGCACCGTCTCCTTGGCGTCCTTGGAGATCTTGGCGTTGGCCGGCAGCGCCTTCTTCATGATCCGGCTCACGTTGGCGATCGGCAGGAACCTGTCCTGTTCCTTGGGCGACGAGAAGTCCGCGTTGCTCGGCCCGCCGGAGTCGTTGTCGGAGTCCGGCATCGCCGACCACCGAAGCCAAGAAACACAGCAGCTCCCCCCTTCTCTGGTCAACTCTAAAGCCGACCAAGCGATCCAAACAGCCCAACACCAACCAGACCCGGAAGGCTCCGAACCAGTGGCTCCAAGAACAGGAGTGGAGGCGCGTCAATCGCAGGTGGAACCGGCGGGGCGGCGAGAATTTGTAGGAACCGGCGGGAGGAGGGGGGAGGCGCTAGTGGCAAGTGAGGTGGGAGGCGAGGGGGTTTGAGACTTTGACGAGGGGGGGAGTGGAGAATGGCAGGGCCCGTCGGAGGGATCGTGGGGATAAGAACGCATCGAGGGGGTGACGTGGCGAGACGGGGGCCGTTTGTTTGTCGATAAGTATTGCTGGGCTGGCGCCCGCGATGCCGCCCGCCGGTGCCACGGTGGCAGTATCCGGGGGAATCCGGTGCATCGATCGGCGCGGGTGGTCCATGCAGCCGCGGGGGAGGCCTGCCACGCGGGGTGCCTACGTGGAGCAGCTGGGGCTGACGTGGCCATTATTTTTTATTTTAACTCCGTTGGTCGGCGTAAGAATCTTGCTGTCACTTGCCTCCATTATTTGGGCATGCACCTACTCGCCTTTTTAGCGGCATCGCAATCAAAGTTAATGCCAAGATCCTCCATAATGCAATCAAGTGGCATAGCGTACGTTCAAGTTCTATAAGCAAATATCTGATGAGATCATGAGAAATGGGCCTATTGATGATACAGAGGTCTCATGTTCTCCGACTCAAAACATTTGGTACGACGTTGATGAGAGGTCCTTCAAAAAACGTTGACAAGAAACCGCACAGATTTCATCTCGCACAGTCGTATATTTAGTTTAGTTTTATTTATGTGAACACCTTTAAAAAACTGAGCTAATATATATTGAGACTGACCGTAAAAGAAAAAAAATTGAAACGGACAAATTTGTCACAGACGTCGACGTGTATGTCACCACATTAAAAGAATAGTGCTAAAAAGCTTAGAATAATTCCAAAAAATATACAGGCAATCATATTAAGTCTAACACTCAAATTTGGATTGATTGGTTTCATCACAGAAAACGATATAACAATCTAAAATAAAATAAATTAGGCTTAGCTTGTGAGCTACGAATACTTGGAGAGTCTCACTGTCTAATCTAGTATAATAAGACACCATGCTAATCGAAGATGTCTCCGTCAAAAATTATACCACGTCACGCCATGCCACCTAGCAAGCATAGATCTGATATAAGAACACAATAGCTTTTCACCACTATGCACTAACTACTTTGAAAGGAAATGCTTTTTGAGTGATGCAAAAGCTTGATGACCACGATTGCTACCCAAGGGCACCAAGTCAAGCCTTTGTGCCTATTGACAAGTGGCATCAAATCGAGTGCCCTTCCAAGTGCCATACTTTTTCAATGCTTCTTTTTTATTTCTCTTGCAAGCTAGTGTTAGTGCTTAAGTATAAACTACAACTCTTCTATCCTTTTTTTTCTATTCAAATTCATCTTATTCAGTGGGATTTTTAGTGCATTATAAGTTCTCTACAAAAGTTGTGAGGAGGGAGATGGTGGTAATTGAGGTTTACATTATTTTTCTAGTATTACTTGAGCTTCTAATAAAACTAATTAGCCCGAGAGTCAAGAATTTTTGGGGTAGAGACCCAAACAATTCAATAACAAAGTATGAGCAGAGTAATGCCATGTCATAGCTCTCACATGGCTTGCTCACCTCCATATCTAGGCAGCATGCATTTCTATCACAATGTTTGTTTCGTTCATTGAACTCATGGCTAGTTCAATCCTATGGGAAATGCAAAATTGTGGTATTACTTCAGAGCATATTTATAACTTAAATTTTTTATAAAATGTTTGAAAAGATACATATGACCATGTATAATCGTTTACCAACTGCATGGTCCTCTTATATATCAATGCATGGATAACTGAGGAAAGACTGGAGTACAAGCAACTCCTCTGGTGCAAAAATTGAAAAATAAATGTGTGGCGTAGGATCTTTGACATCTCGATCCTTTTCTCAATTGTATGATTTGCATGACATAGACTGACCACATGGAATCTGGCGAAGAGATCTATTTTGTATATAATTGTTTGTAAGGGGGCTCCGTGAAATGATTATATCCCTCCACCATTTCATGTGCAACCAATCTGGACCATTCGTCGGAGATTCGACGACCCACATTGGAGATTCACCTTCTACCGTAGACTTCGCAGAAGGCATCGCCGACTTTAGACCCATCAGCCTTATTCATGCCATTGCTAAAATCATTGCCAAAGTACTCGCTATGTGGCTAGGGCCCCACATGGACAACCTCGTCTCCAACACTCAGAGTGCGTTCATCAAGCGCACAAGTATCAATGATAATTTCATGTATGTGCGCAACCTTGCCCGTCGCCTGAACAAGACCAAGACACCCTTTCTGCTATTCAAGTTTGACATCCACTAAGCTTTCGACTCCGTACATTGGGACAATATCTTTGACTTTCTTCAACGGAGAGGATTTCCAAGCATCTTGAGAGATTGGATCCCCACCTTGCTTCACACCTCCTCCTCTTGCGTCCTACTTAATGGGCTGGCAAGGCCACCGATCTTGCATGGTCAGGGTTTTCGTTAGGGTGAACCTATCCCTCCCCTATTGTTTGTCATTTCCATAGACCCGATGCAGCAGTTGCTCGACCTGGCCACCTCATGCGGGTTTCTTCACAAGATTCGAGGACACATATCTTCCGTCTGAACCTCTCTATATGCGGATGATGAGGTTTTTTTTTCAAGCCTATACAGGAGGACGTGGCCGATTTGGCTAAAATTCTTAAGGGGTTCGGGGAGGTCACTAGTCTTTGCCCCAATTTTCAGAAAAGCTCGGTTGTCCCCATCCGGTGTCAGAATCATGATCTAAATGCCATCCTTAGGGGGCTACCTGTAAAACAACTCTCCTTCCTACTGACATATCTTGGACTACCATTGATGGTATGGCATCTCAGACGTGTCGACTTCCCAATACTTGAAGGATGAGGTCGCAAGCAGACTCGTGCCATGGGAAGGGAGATACATTATAACCCCAGGTTGTGTCGTGCTAGTCAAATCGGTCCTGACTTCCCAGGTTGTCTTCACTGCCACTGCCTTAACCATTCCTAAGGGCACCTTGGACAACATCAATAAGATCGAGCGGGCCTTCTAATGGCCAGATGCACGCAATACGACTGGGGCAAAATGCAAGGTCAACTAGGAGAGCGTCTATAGGCCTAAGGACTTTGGGGGCCTTGGGGTGTTACACCTTGATAAATTATGACGGGCTCTTCGGTTGCGGTGGCTCTGGTTTGAATGCACTACACCAACAAGGCTTTGGGTGTGTCTGGGAAACCCTTGTGATCACAAGGACAATTTTTTTCTACGCGTGTATGACCATCACCATTGGCAATAGCGCTAGAACACCTTTTTGGGACTCCCCATGGCTCAATGGGTGCAAGCCCAAGGACATTGCACCTCTAATCTTCGACGCATCATCATGCAAAAACTGGAAGGTCAGGGAGGCCTGCACAATAGTGCTTGGATTAGCAAGATCAACACGGCCACCACGCTCACGTGGGAGCACCTAAGGCAATTTCTGACGCTATAGAACTCTCTTCACAGAATCCAGCTAGATGAGCAAAACGGAGATTCCATCATTTGGAAGCATACCGTCTCAGGACAATACAACTCCTCACCCACGTACAATGCACAATTTATATCCATCACACATTCTGACATGGGCAAGATGGTGTGGAAGGCATGGGCATCACCAAATGTAAAATTCCTTGCTTGGATGGCAATTCAAAACCGGATTTGGACGGCGGATCTTTGGCGAAGAGGGGATGACCAAACTATGATCTTTGCCCCTTGTATAAGCGAGAACATGAAACCGTGGAGCACATCTTCTTCAAATGTCGTTTTTCACTCCGGCTATGGCGGTTAGTAAAAGATTGGCTCCAACTAGTCATCTTGGACACCAATGCATGGACAACGCACATGAGCATCAAAAATTGGTGGTATTACATGGTCTACACCCCGACAAACTACAAGCATGCAATGCCTTTGAGGGAGTCCAGGATTGAGGGGTCTTCGGACTGTCGACCTATTTCTTATGGGGCGGACTCATGGGCCGCTCACCGAAGATTGGATTGATCGAAGGCCTCGTCGATCAGGAGGAGACCTCAGGAGCCTTGACATGTCTTTCAAGTTTAAGATAGTAGAATAGGCATGTTTTCCCTTCGGTGGGCAACTAACCATGTATAAACCCTAGGTACCCCTCGCGTCTATATAAGCCAAGGGGTTTTAGATTGTAAAGAAGGGCAACTCATCTCGGGTTTTAGCGATACAATCTCGAGGTAGATCAACTCTGTAACCTTCATACACATCAATAAAATCGAGTGGGACGTAGGGTTTTATGTCCATAGGAGGGACCAAACCTAGGTAAATATCGTCTCTTTCGTCCCCTGTTACCATCAATCCTAACTCATAGCTCGGGACCCCCTACATGAGATCCGCCGGTTTTGACACCGACATTGGTGCTTTCATTGAGAGTTCCGTTGTGACGCTGAGGGAATCGATGGCTTGCTTCGTCATGAGCAACGAAATCTATGACAAGGACGACTCCGTCCCTGGTCAGATCTCCGCGGACAGCAACATCCTGGCGCATGCTGATCCGACTCGTCGTCTGGGCCAGATTGTAAGTTTCCTCCCCGATCAAGAAATCAGATTTGGAACCCTAGAGTTCGTTGCTGATTCACGGGGAGAACTTGTTTGGATGGAACCCTTAGCTCTCATGGGGGAGGCTGCAAATCCCAACGCCTTGACGCCAGAAGCATCGGGCATCGCCTCTGAGGTGGCCTGTACCCACGGGCTGTCCAGAACGCCCAACCCAGTCGATGTTCCCGGATCCGCCGACGTCTCGTTCCTAAACGTGCTACTTGATCGGATTCAAACCATGGGCATGTCCGACGAACAGACCCCAGTCTATGATTGGATCGGGCTTAGACCCGATGATAGGGAGATTCGCACTCCCGCGATCACTCACTTAGTCGCCACCATCGAGTGTCTGACTGGAGGCTCGTCCTCCCAACAACCAAAATTGAAGACGGTTTACATCCGGTTTCGGATCATTAAGATCTCTCTTGTAGCCCGGACTTTGGAGCTCGCCCCAGAAATAGCTCGGGATCGATTTCCGATCCGGCGCGCAACTCGAACCCCGTATGGAAGGATCCTACGGTTAACCCAGACCCCAACTCCCCCGCGCCGAACCCCGTGAGTACAGACTTATACCATGATGCGGAACCAAAATTTTTCCCACCCACCACCCAAGACGAGCATTCAAGCATCACAGGTGACTCCAAGTATTCGGACTTATGGGATGTTAAGCAGATGCAAGGGGAGTTGGTTCATCATTATTGGGCTAGACTCCTCCTCATCAGAAGCAGAATACCCGGCTATAGTGACCAGGAGATAATGGCAACCTTCAGTTACAACTATGATGATGAGGGAATCCTCAACGCCCTAGCTCGTCGACACATCCACGACTTCACCGAGTTATCAAACCTCGTACAAAAATACTATGCCATGGAGAGCACCTGGCAAGCCGAACGACTATTTTCGGAACCAATTCCTGCTGAATACTGAGGGATCACTAGAAGAGTGTCTAAAGGGGGGGGGTGAATAGACTACTAGCAGAAAATTAAGTCCTAACCTTTTCCAAGTTAATTGGTTGGCAGATTTTAACATTTTTAGCAAGGCTAGCAAGTCTATATACCCTACACATGCATGTCAACAAATATTGCAGCGAAAAGTAAAGACATTGCACAAGAAGTAAAGAGTTGACATATGGAGATCAAACGCATTTGGACACGCAAGGATTTTTCCCGTGGTTCCGATAGGTGGTGCTATCGTGCGTCCACGTTTATGGAGTCTTCAACCCACTGAGGGTAACGGCCGCGAGAGTCCACGGAGAGCTCCACCCATAAGGGTCCACGAAGTAGCAACCTTGACTATTCCATAATGGCTTCCGGCCACGAAGGACTAGCCTCACTATGGGTAGATCTTCATGAAGTAGGTGATCTCCTTGCCCTTGAAAACTTCTTGGTTCACTCCACAACATGAAGTAGGAGGCTCCCAAGCGACACCTAACCAATCTAGGAGGCACCACCCTCCAAAAGGTAATAGGCTCGGTAATGTCGATGAACTCCTTGCTCTTGTGCTTCAAGATGGTAGACTCCTCAACACACAATCACTCTCTCATAGATATGGCTTGGTAGAAGAGATGGGATTATTGGAAAGCAATTTGGGGAGGCTAGAAATCAAGATCCATATGGTTGGAGTGGAAGATCTTGACCTCAACACAAGGGTAGGTGGTTCTCTCTTAGAAAACTGATAGGATAGGTATGGAATAGTCCTGAGTGCTTCTCTTTCGAGTAGTTGGTGGTGGAGGGGTATATATAGGCATCCTCAAAATCCAACCGTTATACACAAAATGACCAACTCGGTGACACCGATGTGTTAATCTTGGTGGTACCGAAGTGACCAAAAGGTGGCAACTTTTGAATCTCAGAGGGACCGATATAGGGAACTCGGTTGCACCGATAAGGTGACCAACAGTCAAAATGCCCATTCTCGGTGACGCCGATTCAACAATCTCGGAGGGACGGAAACTATGACCTTGTGTGACAGAAAGTTGTCAGCCTGAACTCGGTGGCACCGATATGGAATCGGTTGTACCAAGGTGGCTAGGGTTTGGCTGAGTCTGTCTAGGGTTTGGAATCGATGGCACCGGGATGGAAATGTTGGTTGCACCGATTCTGAGTGTTTGGCTTAGGACAGACTTTGGTGGGAGAGTTTGTGGGTGTCTTTGGTGACTATCACTTGTGCACGTATGAGCATTTTGTTCACCAACAAAACCTTACCCCCTTTTAATACTATTGGCTTTCCTACGGACTCAAGGTGATTTCTCACAAATATAAAATGTAGAGTCCTATTGCTTGAAGCTTAGCCAATCCATTTCCTTGCATCTTGGGGTGTTCCACAATCTCTTTGCCAACCCAATTCTCCATGGACTATTATCTGAAATGCACTAGATAAAAGTATTAGTCCAAGGGCAATGTATGTTGTCATGAATTATCAAAACCACTAAGGGGGCATGTTGTGCTTTCGATCTCCCCCTTTTTGGTCATTGATGACAACATACAATCAAAGCTTCAAATAAGGATATGCGTGAATATAACGAAGACTTTGAGAGATACATGACTTAGATTTTCTCCCCCTAAATGTGTGTAGTCCTTTAAAGGATAGTTGCTTTAGAATGCATGGACACACATATGGATGAAGGGATAAAAGGAGTCATTTGTATCTTGTCTATATGCATCAAAATATATGAATGAGATGTATCCTCATTCAAGACTTCACTCTTGCAAACAATATGTGCAAGAAGCAAGAGATCATCTTGATCAAAGATATGATGCATATACTTACCTTGAGTTCTTGAGGATTCTAGTAGTAGAGACACACTTGAGAAAACAATGTTACGAAAAACAAGAGTATTCTACTAATCAAAAAGCAATAGAACTCAAAAGATACCAAGATGTGGAGAACATATAAAATGTGATAATCCTTAAGATTAATATATGTCTCCCCCTTTTGGCATAAATCCTTTAGAGATTTCTCCCCTTAGATATGAAAGAGTAGTTCATCCTCTACCCTGAATCTTAGCATGTAGATATTGGGACTGGATAGGGTAAGAAAAGTCTAAAGTGAACAGTCAAATAAAATAAGCATGTAACTCTCCCCTTGTTTATATAAGTATAAACTTCTCGATATTCTCCTCTCCCCCTAAATCATATCTCCCCCTTTGCATAAGCATGTAACTCTCCCTTTAGCATGAAGCTTTGTTCGTCTCCCCCTTTGGCATTAATTTCCAAAAAGGTCAAAGTTAGGAGTGGGTACATGGATCATTGACAAGGAAGGTATCCTTGAGAACAAGGGTCATTGAGAGTAAGGTTCATAGAAAAGAATTGAGGGAATCACTGAATGTAACTTCTCTCCCTGGCAAATATTTGTCTTCTCCTCCTTTGAGCTAGGGATCCTTGAATAAAGAATTTCTCCCCCTAAGTTTTGCTTGCTCTTCCTACTTTTTTATGTATGAGGGATCATCAAAGTAAAAAAAACAAAAAAGGATAATATAATAAAAACAAATTGGTGACTCCGAGGCGGATAGATCGGTGGTACTGAGACTTTGTTGTACATCGTGTCTGCAATTTTGATAGAACCGAGATATCTGAGTCGGCGACTCCGAGGATAAAAAGAATACGGGACCAAGTTTATTTTTTTCAAAGTGTCAAAAGAAAATATTTTCAAAGGAAAGAAAAGAGCATCATCTTAGAAAAGATTTGAGTGGTTACTAGAGATCATGCAAATAGAGAACAAACGACACGAGAATCTTAACTAGATGATGGGCGGTGACGAGATCACCTATATTAGAGTATATTGACTTAGGAGCCAAGCAAGAATACTTGACCCTAGGTCATACTCTACGTTAAGCGCAAAATGGGGTTACCATTTTTCGATTAAGCATTTTAATGTATTCATATCACTTGAGTTGCTTTAGCTCATGACTTGGAGTAAAGCCTTTTCAAGGATATGAGAGCCTACCTTTGAGTGATGTTTATGACGTTGCTCGTAGGTGAACTTGTTGAGGATGCTCGAGGTTGATGAAGAACATCGTGAGTTGGGAGCAATCCTTCTCATTCTAGTACAGTTGTTACCTACAAGGGTTAGTCATGCAAGGAAGAATAATGGGTATATCCATTTGACATGATACCAATTGAGATTTTGCAATAAAGATCAAGTAAATGTCAAGGATATGTTTTTGTTGTCTTCTTCCTTCCATCATGAAGAGGGGTTGTGGATACTTGGTCAAGACAAGATTGCTTAGAATTGGAGTTGGTTGCAATCTCATGGAATGAAGTTCTTCCAAGTACCTACAAACGGTTAGATGCAATACAAGGGAGCATAGGATTCCATGGCATCAGATCTCATGTTAGCAATATCATGGAAGTATCAAGAAAGCTCATGCCCTTGCAAGCATCCGAGTGAGTCTGGCTCAAGTTTGAAGCATCAATGATGTTCAACTCACTCCTCAAGTGACAAAAAGTTTTCTCATCAAGTGGCTTAGTAAAGATATCGGCCAATTGCTTGTTAGTGTGAACATGCTTAAGATTAATATCTCCTTTGGCAACATGATCACAAATGAATGATGTCGAACTTGAATATGCTTAGTTCGAGAATGTTGCATAGGATTATGACTAATCTTAATAGCAATTTCATTGTCACATAGTAATGGAACATTTTTAACATGGATTCCATAATCCTTAAGCGTTTGTGTCATCCATAGTAACCGCGCACAACAAGATCCAGTGGCAATATACTCAGCTTCGGCAGTAGATAGAGATACCGAGTTTTGTTTCTTGGAGGACCAAGACACAAGAGATCTACCCAAAAATTGAGAAGTACCCGAGGTAGATTTTCTATCAACCTTGTCAGTGGCATAGTACGAATCGGAATAGCCAACAAGGTTAAAAGAAGATCCCTAGGGATACCAAATGCCAAAGTTTGGTGTTTGTATCAACTATCTCACAATACATTTCACAGCTAAAAGATGACACTCCTTAGGTGTAGCTTGATATCTAGCACACATGCAAACAGTAAGCATAATATCGGGTCGAGATGCACATAGATATACCAATGAACCAATCATAGATCGATAAACATTTTGATCAATCGGTTCAGCTTCCTTGGTTAGATCAACATGTCCACTAGTTGGCATGGGAGTTTTCATACCTTTGCACTCTTGCATGTTGAATTTCTTGATCAAGTCCTTGGTATACTTAGTTTGAGAGATGAAATTTCCTTCTCTTGATTGCTTGATTTGTAATCCAAGAAAGAATTTCAGCTCACACATCATGGACATCTCATACTTATCGGACATCAACCTTCCAAATCCTTCACTAAACTGAGGGTTAGTGGAACCAAAGATAATATCATCCACATAGATTTGGCAAACAAATAATTCTCCATTAACTCTCTTAGTGAAAAAGGTCGCATCAATTTTACCAATTTCAAAACCTTTTTCAATGAGAAACTTCGTTAAGCATTTGTACCAAACACGAGGGGCTTGCTTAAGACCATAAAGGGCTTTACGAAGCTTGTAAACACGATTAGGTTTCTTAGGATTGACAAAACCAGGTGGTTGCTTAACATAAACCTCTTCTTCAATTTCACCATTTAAAAAGGCACTTTTACTGTCTATTTGATAAAGCATGATATCATGGTGATTAGCATAGGCAAGAAGAATTCGAATAGCTTCTAGTCTAGCAACGGGGGCGTAAGTCTCACCGTAGTTGTTAGTGCATCTAGTGCCCCTTAGTGATTTTGGTGTATTGAAGACTTACAGGTTAAGGCAATAATGTGTTTGTGAGTGTAAACAGGCTCTATAAGTCGATGAGGAGTTTGATATATTCGGAGATTATCGACCCCTAAAAATGTATGTCTTCAAGTGAAGACTTTGCTGAAGACTTTCTGAAGACTTTGCTGAAGACTTTGTGAAGACTTTGAAAATGAAGAAGTTGGTGTGACCTTGAAGATATGAACGAGAAATATGAAGCGTGACGACTTTTGTTCTCATAGTTTCATTTCCTTTATTTGACTCATAGGAAACACCGTACTGTTAAAGGGGGGCGAGGTAATACTAAGGAAAATTTCCATCTAATGCTCAACTCCAAAATCCTCAACCCATACAATCCTTCGAGTGAAGCCTTTGGAAATCTCTTACAGTTCAGACAAGTTTTTCAGTGACAGAGACTAAGTTCTTCTGGTCTCTGAGGAAATTGATCTGACTGAGGAGTTAGGATTTCGCCAGTGCGAATTGCCTACGAGTGAGGATCATGATAAGCTGAGGACTTTCATTGTTCGAAATTCCGACCGTTGCTGTGCTTAGCGCCAGCTGTCCCCAATCATTATTATGCACATAACGGTCATATTATTGGGGGCATTTATGTCTTATCATGTCAGGTTGCATCCTGGTTATAAATAGCCACCCCCTTCAACCACTAGCTGGTTGGCTACTCTGAGAAAGAACTGACAACTTGTCATTTGAGAGCAACCCATCCTCTGAGGACTTTGAGCGAAAATCATCAGTGAGGAAAAACCCACAACCAAACCACAAAACCCATTGCGATTGAGCATCATTGAAGAAATTCCTGTGTGGAACCGACGCTTGTTACCTTTGAGGACTGTGCATCCTCCAAACAGTTAGGCGTCATGGTCTAGTGCTCCTGCAGTCAATTGGGGACCACGAAGTGACCTTGGTCTAGAGCATCCAGCAGTAAATTGTGGATCGCCGGGTGATCAGTTTGTGAGGGTTTTGGAAGTCTACCCTGAAGACTTACCACGAGTGTTGGGCGAGGACTGTGTGACCTTAGCTCAAGGAGAATACGGTAAGGACTGTCTGTCTTGGGACTGTGTGTCCTCTGGTTTAAATACCAGGCCGCTCCAAACCAGACGTACGACTGTCACAGCAGTTAGAATTGGGTCATCAAACCATTGTCTTCATCGAGCTACCTGGTTCTACTTTCTCAACCTCCTTATTCCTCACAAACCTGTTGATGGAATTGATTGTTACTGTTTGAAGAATTTGACTAAAGACTTTCTCAAATTCCTCACCTCAAATTCTTCAAGTTGCCTTGTTCATCACTGCTTATCCTGTATCACGCTACTCTCTATTTGTGCATGTTTCATTTCATCATGAAGACTATGCTGTCACTATGTTCCTCATGCACTTGAGTACTTATTCTGCCGCTAGTTATTCATCACATTTCAAATTCCTCAAAGTTGAAATTACTTAAGTGATGAATTTGTAAAAATCGCCTATTCACCTCCCCTCTAGTCGATATAACGCACTTTCAATTGGTATCAGAGCAGGTACTCCCTCGCTCTGTGTGATTTTGGTTTAACCACCTGGAGTTTTAGTTATGTCGACTGCAGGTATGATCAAAGTTTCCGCGGGCTGTCCTACCTTCGATGGGACGGACTACCCCTACTGGAAGAACAAGATGAGTATGCACCTTGAAGCTATTGACAACGATCTCTGGTATATTGTGGAAAATGGTGTGCCCTCTGTCGCTCCCACTGTCACAGCTGCTGATGTGAAGAGATTCAAGCAACTCGATTCTCAAGCGAGGAATATCATCTGTGGGCCATCTGAGCAAAGGTCAGTATGGCAGAGTAAGTGCTTTGGATCTGCTAAGCTTATCCGGGATAGGCTGTCCAAAGTCAACGAAGGTGTTTCCACTCAACGTCACTCTCGTGTTGATGTTCTTCGCAATCTCTTCAACCGCTTCAAGAGACTTGACAATGAAAATGTTCAGCAAACATTCAATCGCCTCACTGATATATCCAATGAGCTTCAAGCACTGGGTGCCACTGATTTCACTGACCATGAAGTGGTGAAGAAACTGCTAAGATCTCTTGATTCCTCATTTGATACTCTCGTTTTGATGATTCAAGAACGTGGAGATTATAAAGCTCTTGATCCTGCTGATATTCTTGAGAGACTCAATAATCATGAATTCCAACAAGCTGAGAAAAGAGGCCTCTACGGGCCAAGCTATGGAAGATCTCGTGCTCTGAAGGCAAAAGCAATTTCCTCATCTGAAGAAGAAGATTCTGACAGCAGCCTTGGTGATCCTGAAGAACTAAGTCAGGAACTAGCTATGCTTGTGAGGAAATTCCGGAAGTTCTCAAGGAGAGGTGGATTTGGAGTCATCAAAAAGTGGCTTGAGGAAATTAGATTCCTCAGAAGATTACAAAAAGAGAACATGTCATCGTTGCAAGAAGCCTGGCCACTTTATCTCTGACTCTCCTCTCTGGGGAAAAGATTCAAAGAAGAAGAAGAAGAAGTACAAGGAGGATAGTTCTGATGACTCGAATAAAAAGAAGAAATCTTCAAAGTCCTCATCTGCAAAGTCCTCATCTGCAAAGTCCTCATCTTCAAAGTACTCAAAGCACAAGAAGAATGGTTCCAAAAAGGCTCGAGCATTCATCGACAAGGAAATGGATTATGAGGAAGAATCTGAAGAATATGAAGAAGATGAAGAATCTGAGGAGGAATCAGAATCTGGTGTCGCTAGCCTTGCTCTTGCTACCGCCTTCGTCAGCAAGTCTATCTTCAACGATGAAGAATACGACTACTCCAACGACTCTGACGTCAGCAATGATGATTATGCTCCCACTTATTGCTTCATGGCAAAAGGCTCAAAGGTACACAAACATCATTCCTCATCTGAATGAAGTGAAGGTGAATCTGATGAATATGTGAAACCTAGCTATGCTAAACTTGTTAAAATTGCCACTAAGCAACAAAGTGCACTTGAAAAGCTTCAGAAAATGCTAGACAAAAGCGATGATCTGTTAAACCGTGAAGTGGATCAGACTCAAACTCTGTCTGTTGATCTTAAAAGTCTTCAGACAAAGTATGATAACCTTTAGAGTCATCATAATGAACTCTTAGCCGATCATGAGAAGCTTTCATATGAATTTCTTCAAAGAAAGCAAGATCTTGAAAAGCTGAGGGTTTCACATGAGGATCTCCAAAAGGGAAAACGATTCCTTACTGTCTCAACAGATCAGTACCGCTCAGGAAGAATTTGTTCCACCCTGTTTGAAATGCATCGAACGTGAAACTGCTAATTCTTCACCTGAATGTTCAAATGCTTCTACTGTTGCAAATCCTTCAACTATTCCAGTGGTTTCAAATTCCTCATCTGAGGATACCGCAAGTATTAGTGATGACAATGCAGGGTTGAAGGAATTGTATGTGACAGGCATGTACAAAAGTTTAAAAGGGCATCAAACCCTTTGTGATGTCCTCAAGAAGCAGATTCTGAATAGGAACCCTAGGAAAGAGGGTACTGTCTTTGTGAGGAAACTCAACGCTGATGGATCCTACTGGACACCTGAGCAGTACCCCAAAACCTCATGGGTTGTTGCAAAAGGATCTCCTATAGATCCATCCACTTTATCTGGCTTTACTTGTGAAACTTCATATTCCTCTGATGAGTCACTTGACTACAATTACAGATTCTTCAAAAATCAGAGAAGTGAAGTATTTGCTAGATATGTTGGAACTAATTGTAGGAACGGTTCTCCGATGAAGAAAATCTGGGTTCCCAAGAGCTACATACAAAATCTTCAAGTGAATGTCCTGACGACACCACTCATGAAAAATCGGAACCCCAGATCAAAGTCCTCACTTGGACCAGATTCCTCAAGTGGTCAAAATCATCATTCTCATGCTAATGCCTCTATTTCGCAGGGAAAACCTAAGAGCTATGAATATGTGGATTATTCTTCAAACCATTATGTTCATAAGTCCTCAAAGAATTTCTCTCCTTATTCATTTGAATACTCTAACCCTCGCCCTGTGAAACGAAGCGCACTTGCTTCAATGCCTCCCTTCTAACATGGTGCTCTCAGAATGATGAACTATTTGCCACCCCTCCAGATGTGGGTGGTAAAGAAAACAAACTGACATCTTATGCAGGGTCAGGTCTACAGATGAATTTGAACATCTGATGAACTTGCTGGAGACCTGAGGAAATGCTTGAAAGGATGCAAGCTAACCATGATGAAATGAATTCTTCATTTCTCACGTCCTCACTCTACTTGCTTACTATCTTATGTGATGAAATTCTGTCTGATGAAATTGATATCATATTCTTCACTCTGAAGCATATGAGTTCGTAAGTTGTACTAATTCATCTGCAGGATGATACTCTAAAAGATACTGAGTGGGTTCTCGATAGTGGATCCACAAACCACATGACGGGTGATAAGAATCTACTGATGAATTTGCCACTCACTCCATCTCCTCTGAAGCATATCACGTACGCAGACAAAGGAAAAAGCAAGGTATTGGGACTTGGTAAGGTTGCTATCTCAAAGGACCGAACCATGGACAAGGACATCTTCAGACGATTTGCTTCAAGGGCCTCCACCAACTTCGGCGTCAAGATCAAGCATATCAGGAGTGATAATGGGACTGAGTTCAAGAACACCAATCTTGATGAATATCTTGATGAACTTGGTATTAATCATGAGTTATCTGCCCCTTATACTCCTCAGCAAAATGGCATCGTGGAGCGCAAAAACAGGACTCTTGTTGAGATGGCTCGCACAATGCTTGATGAATACAAAACCCCTCGTCGCTTCTGGCCTGAAGCTATTGATACTGCATGCCACATCATCAACAGGGTATATCTTCACAAATTCCTCAAGAAGACTTCATATGAGCTCATGACAGGCAAGAAACCCAATGTAAGTTATCTCAAAGTCTTCGGTGAAAAATGCTGGATCAGAGATCCTCATCACAGTTCTAAGTTTGCATCGAAAGCACATGAAGGTTTTATGCTTGGTTATGGAAAGGACTCACACACCTACAAAGTCTTCAACACCCACCATCACAAGGTGGTAGAAACTGTAGATGTGCGGTTCGATGAAACTAATGGCTCGCAAAGAGAGCACCTGCCTTCTATGTTAGATGAACAATCTCCTGAGGAATCCATCAAGTTGAAGGCAACTGAAGATGTCATACCCACTGAGGAAATCATTCCAACAAATAAAGACTCTCATGCTGATATACCTGAAGAAAATGGTGCTGATGAAACTCCTCAGCCTCGTCAACCTGCTCATCCAAGAGTAGCAAATGAAGTGCAGATTGACAAAATCATCGATGACATTAATGCACCAGGTCCTCTCACAAGCTCAAAAGCTTCACATCTAACTAACTTTTGTGGGCACTTTGCCTTTGTCTCTATCTTAGAGCCCACCAAAGTTGATGAAGCATTCAAGGAGCCCGAATGGATTCAAGCTATGCAAGAGGAATTGCATCAGTTCAAGCTCAACAACGTGTGGGAACTTGTCAAGCGGCCAGATCCTCGCAAGCATAACATCATAGGTAACAAGTGGATCTACCGCAACAAGCAAGATGAAAATGGTCTTGTGGTGAGGAATAAGGCTCGACTTGTAGCTCAAGGCTATACACATGTTGAGGGAATTGACTTTGATGAAACTTTTGCACCTGTTGCTAGACTTGAAGCTATTCGCATATTACTGGCTTACGCTAACCATCATAATATCATCTTATATCAAATGGATGTGAAAAGTGCATTCCTCAATGGTAAGCTTGAGGAAGAAGTATATGTTTCTCAACCCCTAGGTTTTGAAGATCCTAAGCATCCTGACAAAGTCTTCAGACTAAACAAGGCCCTCTATGGCCTCAAGCAGGCCCCTCGGGCGTGGTACGACACTCTGAAGGAATTCCTCATGAAGAAAGGCTTCAAACCCGGTTCACTCGACCCTACTCTTTTCACGAAATCCTATGACAATGAGCTGTTCATATGCCAAATATATGTTGATGATATTATCTTTGGATGTACTGACAAACGTTATAGTGATGAATTTGCCTATATGATGAGTGAAGAATATCAAATGTCTATGATGGGAGAGTTGAAATTCTTCTTAGGTCTTCAAATTCGTCAGCAAGACAATGGCATCTTCATCTCACAAGAGAAATACCTCAAAGATGTTCTGAGGAAATTCGACATGCAAGATTGCAAAGGCATCAAAACTCCAATGCCTTCAGAAGGCCATCTCTACACTGATGAAAATGGCAAAGATTTTGATCAGAAGGTATACTGCTCCATGATTGGCTCCTTATTGTACATATGTGCATCTAGGCCTGATATAATGCTAAATTTTTGCATGTGTGCTCGATTCCAAGCAACACCGAAGGAATCACACCATAAGGCTGTGAACCATATTCTTCAATACTTAGCTCACACACCAACACTTGGATTGTGGTATCCCAAGGGCTCAAATCTTCACCTCATCGGATAACCTGATGCTGACTATGCTGGAGATCGTGTGGATCGCAAGTCAACCTCAGGCACATGTCATTTCCTCGGACGATCCTTAGTCTGTTGGTCCTCGAAGAAGCAGAACTGCGTTTCACTCTCCACTACAGAAGCTGAGTACATTGCTGCTAGCTCGTGTTGTGCTCAGTTACTATGGATGAAGCAAACCCTCAAGGACTACGGCATCAAGCTGAAGAATGTGCCTCTTTACTGCGACAACGAGAGTGCCATAAAGATTGTGTACAACCCAGTTCAACACTCCAAGACCAAGCACATCCAAATTCGTCATCACTTTCTTCGAGATCATGTACTCAAGGGCGACATCTCCATCAATCCCATTCCCACGGAAGAACAACTGGCCGATATCTTCACAAAGCCCTTGGATGAAAAGAGATTTTGCAAGTTGTGGTGCGAGCTAAATATCTTAGAATCTTCGAATGTTCTTTGATGATGAACACACATCCTAACACGTATGCAAAATTGATGACTTAGATGTGCAACACGCGAAGTAACGTTTTTCTTCAATCGATGAAGAATAACTCTCTAAGTGTGAAGAAATTAACGAAGAATTTGATTCTCAGAACTCTATGAAAATTATAAGCGGTGTCTGAAATCATCATTCTTATACAGTGGGTTACACCACCAACCAAAAGTTGAAATTCTTCAAAATTGAGCACTTTTGCAAATCCTTCAAATTATCAAATTCCTCAAATTTGCAAATTCCTCAAGTTTTCAAATTCATCAACTTTTCAAATTCGTCAAAACATTTGAGATTCATATTCTTCATTGACTATATATATATATATATATATATATATATATATATATTTGAGTTTTTATTTCAACAAGCAACATTCACTTATTGCTAATTCTTCAAGTTGATTTTCATCTAAGTGAATGTGATCGGACCCTTTCCCCATCTATGCTAAACTCAACCCAGTCTGTTCAATAATTCCTCATATGCGTTCTACTTTGAAACTTGTTCAAAGTCTTCACTGTGTCCTTGACAACTGAAGAATTTGCGAACGAAAACTTTGAAATCTTCACTACCAAAATTTTCGGCGGTTCTCGCTCAAACTATTCCGATTCCCACGCCTGGATAACCCGCGATCCTCCACAATCTTCACTACCCAGATCGTGGGTGACAACTGTCGCGTGGAGAGCAAGGGTCAGGGGCAATCCTGTCCAAAATCTTCGGGAGGATCAGTTTTCACTTCCTCTATAAATTCCCCCTTCCCATCAACTGTGCTCGGTTACTCCGCATCTCATCCCTCTCCCGAGCTCCAACCTAGCGCCGCCACTAAAGTCATCGTCGCCGGTGAGGAAGAGCTTCGCTGCCTCAACCTCGTCGTCGCCGTACTCGCATCGGCCGCAGAAATCTTCATCCCGCCGCCGCTGTAGCCGTCTCCTTCTGCCAAGCTAGGGCGTGGGAGATCTGAACGGACGAACTTCCTCATTTCATCTATGTGTTCATCGTGTTCTTCACCAGGGTAATTAAAATTTATTTTTATTGCCCCTATTTGATTCTCAACTACAACTACTATTCCTCAATAGGTGTTTATACGTTATAAATCAAATACATAAGCACCTTACATCTCCTCATACTTGATACTTGATGATTTTCCCTAAGTAATGACTTTCTTCAAGATTCCGCAATTGTGCGAATTCTCAAATTTGCACAACTCTGGAACCTAAGGCTAAGAACACTTAGTGAAATTCCTCAAGGCAACCATGGTCAAATTCCTCACACATATTTTTCTTCAAAAATTTTGAGAATGCATATGACCTCTTCAAATTCCTCGCACCTATACTTTGTTCACAGGTACAACATGTCCACTGATGAATCACTAGGTTCTCATCAACTTAACTCATTTGCAGTGCTACTTGAAGAAAAACTGTGTACCTCTTCAGAATCTTCAAGAGTTCATATTCCTCAAGTGAAGAAAATGTCTGATGGAAAGAAACTTCAGAAAGGAGGGAAAAAGCCAGATGTGCACACTGCATTTGAGATCCCTGAGGATCTGTATGATGAATATTGCACACCTGACGAAGAAACTCATGGAAAGGAGACGACCAAGCAGAGGAAGATCCGTCTACAAAATATTGAGAGGAGATGGGCCAAAGAATGGAATGAATATCGTTATGTAACTCCAAAATACATGATGAAATTTTCTGTGAAACCCCCTTGCAGCAGACCTCCTCTTGCTCCAAACCAAACTGCTGATCCTACTAGCCTCAAAACTGGTGAGGAGTTTCCTGACATGTGGGAAAAGCAACAAGCCAAGTTGGCGAGGAAAGACAAAGAGGCAGTGAAGAAATTCAACGAGGATTCTGCTGCTACTGCCTCTGCCGGAGCTTCTGCTAGTGCTGCGAAGAAAATGGTAAAGAAATCCGCTCTGAAGATTGGTTCTTCAACATCAAAATCCTCAGTGCAAATTCCTCAAGGTCAAAGGCCCCAGCCCAGAAAACCTTCAGCACCTGGAACTGTTGCTGCTCAGTCATCTACAATAGCCAAAAAGTCCTCAACCCCAGTGCATCTGGCAACATGCAAAAGGACTAAGGGTTCCACCATAGTTCTGAAGCTCACTGCAAGCCCCTCCACAACTGCAAAGTCTTCAACCAGTCCCTCTATGCTTAAACTGAAGAAGAGAGCCGGACGTGGTCAAAGACCAAGTCATCACACCAGCAAGGCTCTGGTTACAGTCCCCTCACGTTCTGAGGACAATGATAGTGATGATGATGAAGGTGATGATGAGGAATTGGTATAAATCATCAGACAAAGTCAGCACAGGGTTGCTAAAGCAAAGGGTAGCTCTGTTCCTCTCATGCTGGATCCCAAGATGATCCTCAACTTCATTGATATATGGCATGAGGACCCAAGCACTCCACTTTGCTCACTAAATCTGCCTCCTGAAGTGGATCATGTCCTCACCCACTTCATCTCTGAAGAACAATGGAAGAGAGAGCAAGCTCAGAGAGCTAAGAGGAACAAGACTCGTAAAGAAAAGTTTCTACACGAAAATGTGATGAATTTGACCCCAAATCAACTCGTCACAGTTCAGTCCGGGATTCGCACTCTCTCTCTGGATCAACAAAAATATGATGCTAAATGGAAGGGCACCAAGGTCAGACTTGTCAAGGCTGCTCAAGAAGCTGTAAAGGATCACAACACCAGGGTTGCAGCTCGATCACAACCACAAAAGTCTCAGTCTGAAGAAATTGCTCAGACTGAAGATGAAATTCCTCAAGCTGCTGATGAAAATGCTCAGCCTGAAGAAATTGCTGAGGAAAATGCTTCTGCACCAAAAGCAACTGCCAGTGCTGCTGAGGAAACTCAGACCACTGAAGAACATGTCAGGACAACCTCCAATGTTGTGCCTGAAGAATCTGATAGGCCAGCTGAAGAATCCGCTGTGCCTGAAGAAACTAAACCACCCAAGGTGGTTGCATCAGTCGTTCCTGAAGAAACTACTACTGCTGAGGAAAATCCCCTCAAAAGAAAAGCATCAACTTCTGAAGCCCCTGGGTTGAAGAAGTTGAAAACTTTGACAAGTTCCTCAGCAACACCACTTGATGCAACTCCAATTTCCTCTGCACTAGCCTATGCTATTGTGCCAATTGGGGAAGCATATGACATTCCTCAAGAAGAAGAGAATCATCCAGATGCTTCCTCAGAGCCTCTTGATGAGGAAATTGTCATTGATGACACTGCATCAACTCCCAAGGTATCATCGCCCCAGCTTTTGCTAACTGCTGGCACTGAAGAAATTGATGAAGAAGTTGACAATGATGACACTACTCCTGTCATCAATGATGAATATTGGGAATCTGCACATCCCAATTCACCTGTGGCAACTCCCCTGATGTTGATTCCTCAGTCACCTGCACAAACTGAGGAAATACCTAAAGATTCTGAACATCTGTACCTTCCAGACCCTGAAGAAATTCCAGCTGCAACAGTTGAGGAAATTGATGCTCCGGCCACTACTGAGGAACCAGCTCTTCAAGTCACTCAGAATACTATTCCTTCCATGCCAACGGAGATCAAGGGGCGTACACGGACAAATCTTCAACCTAAGCCAAGACTGCCTCTCAAAGGCTCTATTCGTCCCAAATTCCTCAAGACCAATTTCTTCGATGAACACATGTTCTTCTCTGGACCAAACCCCTATGACTCTGCAAGGGCTGGTCGCAACAGGTTTTGGACTGCCACTCAACTGAATTACTATGCTTCAGTCCTCTATGAGAAGAAGAAATTCTTCGAGCACCATCAGATTCCTCACGCGGACATGGAAAGTCTTCCATCATTTACTCATGTGCTTGAAGTTCTATATGATGCTGGACTTCTTCCATTTTGTGTTGACATCTGCAATTGGAATGAGGAAATCATCCTTCAATTCTATGCCACGTTGCATATCAGCGGAGATTCCTCAAACATCAACTCTTGGATATTGGACTGGATGACTGGCATAACACACTTCACTGCTCAAGCCTCTGAATTGCTTCAGTGTGTCCCAGTCCAAATTCCCTCAGAGGAAGCCTGCAAGTTGTTTGATGAACCTCCTCTACCCAATCAACTGATGAATGTGTTTATGAAGAAATTGCCATCTGGAAAGCCTCAATGCCAAGTCTTCTTAGTGAAGGATCTGCTCTATGTGCCTCGCACAGTCTATCACATATTGACAAACACACGATGTCCTCAGAAGGGTAACAACTCTGAAGAAGAAGTTGAAGGAATCATGAAGAATATGCTCTTCAGCGTCATCCATGGTATTCCCATTAACTTGCATGATTTCTTCATGAGGACTTTGGCCAGTGCTGTTGTCGCTCCATTTGAGCAGAAGCCATATGCACCCTGGATTATGAAATTCATCAGGGATAAGTCCTCAGTGCACTACAAAGCTAATTTCCAGAATCACTTCAGTTTCCTGCCACCCATTGAACTCATCAAGAGTACAATTTCATCACTTGAAGGGAAAGGCAAGTCTGTTATTGATGAAGGAACATGCCCCTGGATGGACAGTTTCGCAAGGCCGCTTCCTTCTCCACAAATGATGACACTGCCACACAAGACTCTAATGCAAAGGCCTCAGCTCCCAAAGAGTGTGCCCCTCTATTGATGACTGACCGCGAACTTCTTATAAGTCTTCATCAGAAGGTCGATCGCAATCATAAGTGGGTAAAGCATCAACTTGGGAATATTGTGCAGAATATGACTGTGACGCAGAACACTGTTAAGAGGAACCACTATTATGCTCATGAAAACCTCAAGCGCTCTTGGGCTATGCTAAATCACATCATGTCTTCTGAAGAAATGGATGAGCTGAACCTTGAAGAATATCCTGACTTCGCTCGCTGTCCTCAGAAGAAGTTCAAGAAAGTTCAAGTTCCTTTGATGGTCACCAGTTCATATTCTTCATCTCGCGAGCGCGATGAAGATGAAGACATTGAAGATACTGCTGTTGGCCCTGCATCACCAATCGACCCCGACAAAGCTGGCGCTCCTTGTTCACCAACAAGATGAAATTTCTCATGGGGCATTAGTCATCACTTTTTCTTCCCTTTTTGTCTTCGATGACAAAGTGGGAGAAAACTTGAGTTAGTCTTCAAGCGGGTCTATATATATATATATGGGCTATTTTTTGTTTAAGTTACAACTCTCGCTCCTCTGAAGTTTTTGGTTATTGAGTTGTAAACTTAAGTCCGATGGTGGTCTGACACTTTTGAACTATTTCCTCGCATGTTTATTTCGTCAAATACCTTAATGCATGCATGCTGAATTTCGTCAGACACCATTTTCCTCACGCATTTCAAATTCTTCATTTCATATATTCAAATGCGTGTCTGAATTACAAGATATAGGGGGAGTTCTCCATGTTTTGAACCTGCCATGTGCATTTGTAGTCCAAAGCAAATTACTAAAATATGCACATCTTCAGGGGGAGTTCGTCTATATCTTGCAATCAAATTCCTCAAAATCTGTACTTTCACTTCATATGTTTATCCCCGTTGAAAACTTAACCTATTTGTCATCAATCACCAAAAAGGGGGAGATTGTTAGTGCATCTAGTGCCCCTTAGTGATTTTGGTGTATTGAAGACTTATAGGTTAAGGCACTAATGTGTTTGTGAGTGTACACAGGCTCTATAAGTCAATGAGGAGTTTGATATATTCGGAGATTATCGACCCCTAAAAATGTATGTCTTCAAGTGAAGACTTTGCTGAAGACTTTCTGAAGACTTTGGTGAAGACTTTGTGAAGACTTTGAAAATGAAGAAGTTGGTGTGACCTTGAAGATATGAACGAGAAATATGAAGCATGAAGACTTTTGTTCTCGTAGTTTCATTTCCTTTATTTGACTCATAGGAAACACCGTACTGTTAAAGGGGGCCGAGGTAATACTAAGGAAAATTTTCAACTGATGCTCAACTCCAAAATCCTCAACCCATACAATCCTTCGAGCGAAGCCTTTGGACATCTCTTATAGTTCAGACAAGTTTTTTAGTGACAGAGACAAAGTTCTTCTGGTCTCTGAGGAAATTGATCTGACTGAGGAGTTAGGATTTTGCCAGTGCGAATTGCCTACGAGTGAGGATCATGATAAGCTGAGGACTTTCATTGTTCGAAATTCCGACCGTTGCTGTGCTTAGCGCCAGCTGTCCCCAATCATTCTTATGCACATAACGGTCATATTATTGGGGGCATTTATGTCTTATCATGTCAGGTTGCATCCTGGCTATAAATAGCCACCCCCCTTCAACCACTAGCTGGGTTGCTGCTCTGAGAAAGAACTGACAACTTGTCCTTTGAGAGCAACCCATCCTCTGAGGACTTTGAGCGAAAATCATCAGTGACGAAAAACCCACAACCAAACCACAAAACCCATTGCGATTGAGCATCACTGAAGAAATTCCTGTGTGGAACCGACGCTTGTTACCTTTGAGGACTGTGCATCCTCTAGACGGTTAGGCTTCATGGTCTAGTGCTCCTGCAGTCAATTGGGGAGCATGAAGTGACCTTGGTCTAGAGCATCCAGCAGTAAATTGTGGATCGCCGGGTGACCAGTTTGTGAGGGTTTTGGAAGTCTACCCTGAAGACTTACCACGAGTTTTGGGCGAGGACTGTGTGACCTTAGCTCAAGGAGAATACGGTAAGGACCGTGTGTCCTCTGGTTTAAATACCAGGCCGCTCCAAACCAGACATACGACTGTCACAACAGTTGGAACTGGGTCATCAAACCGTTCTCTTCATCGAGCTAGCTGGTTCTACTTCCTCAACCTCCTTATTCCTCATAAACCTGTTGATGTAATTGATTGTTACTGTTTGAAGAATTTGATTGAAGACTTTCGCAAATTCCTCACCTCAAATTCTTCAAGTTGCCTTGTTCATCACTGCTTATCCTGTATCACGCTACTCTCTATTTGTGCATGTTTCATTTCATCATGAAGACTATGCTGTCACTATGTTCCTCATGCACTTGAGTACTTATTCTGCCGCTAGTTATTCATCACATTTCAAATTCCTCGAAGTTGAAATTCCTCAAGTGATGAATTTGTAAAAATCGCCTATTCACCCCCCTATAGTCAATATAACGCACTTTCAGTAGTCCATACCTTCGACTTGAGTATATCCTTGGGCCACGAGACGTGCCTTGTTGCGTATGACTTGACCGTCTTCGTATTGCTTGTTACGAAACACCCATTTGGTTCCGATGATGTTGTGCTCATCCTCGGGCTTCTCCACGAGTGTCCACACTTCGTTCCTTTCAAAGTTGTGAAGCTCTTCATGCATAGCGTTCACCCAATCTGCGTCTTCAAGAGCTTGTTCTACCTGCAAAGGCTCAATGCTAGATATGAATGAATAATTCTCACAAAAGTTAGCTAGACGAGTTTTAGAGCGAGTGATTCTCCCGGTTTGGATATCTCCAAATATTTGGTTTAAGGGATGGTTCTTAGTCACTTGTTCTCGAACTCAGGTTAGCTTACGATTGTGGGATGGTGGAGCTTCTTCTTCACCATCATTTCCTTCATCTTCGTTGTTGTCAACGTGACCATCTCCTTGAGGTGGTGGTGAAGGAGGTTGTGGTGGATCTTCATGATGTACTTCCTCCTCCTATTCATCTTGTCATGCATCGCTTGTGGATGCCTCCATCTCATGTTGTGGTTCACCTGGTCATGAAGTAGGGGCTTCCACTTGAGTTGACGA
This sequence comes from Hordeum marinum, assembly GCA_022496015.1. Taxonomy (NCBI): domain Eukaryota; kingdom Viridiplantae; phylum Streptophyta; class Magnoliopsida; order Poales; family Poaceae; genus Hordeum; species Hordeum marinum. Next base: position 120,962,357 of record CM039673.1, on the reverse strand, counting down.
AGTACTTTCCTTCACCTCCATGGGACGAATCTTGTCGATAGGTAAATCGAGGATAGCTTCTGAAGGGTCCTTATCACCTACATCATTTAGTAATTGTTCGACTTGCGGACCATTAGATTCTTCAAACTTCACATCTACCGTCTCTTCAACTTTTCAAGTGTAGTTGTTGTAGACACGGTACGTGTGAGAGTTCGATCCATAACCAAGTAGGAATCCTTCATGAGATTTAGGAGCAAATTTAGTACGACGATGCTTATCAAGAATATAGCATTTGGAGCCGAATACCCGAAAGTATCCAACTTGGGGTTTGTTACTGGTGAGTTGCTCGTATGCCGTTTTACCGAGAAGCTTGTGCAAGTAAAGTAGGTTTGCGGCATGACATGCTATTTCCACAGCTTCTGCCCAAAAGTGTCTTGGCGTCTTGGATTTGTCAAGCATCATTCTAGCCATCTCAATAAGCGTCCGGTTCTTCCTATCAACAACTCCATTTTGTTGAGGCATGTACATAGCCAAGAACTCATGCGAGATACCTTCTTCGTCAAGAAATGTATCCACATGGGTGTTCTTGAACTCCGATCCATTATCTCTTCGAACCTTCTTGATCTTCACTTCAAATTGGTTTTGCGCTTTGCGAACGAAGTTCTTTAAGATCTTTTGAACCCGCGACTTATCATCAAAGAAAATACCCACGCAAATCTGGAAAAAACAACAACTATAACTAGACGATAGGAATTTCCACCGAGACTCTTGTAAGCATTGGGACCAAAAAGATCCATGTGAAGTAACTCGAGTGGTATCCTAGTCATGATGTTCTTAACGGGATGACTTCCACCTACTTGTTTTCCTGCTTGACAAGCACTACAAAGTCTATCTTTGTCAAAGATAACATCTTTAACACCAAGTATATGATCACCTTTGATTAGCTTATCTAGATTGCGCATGCCTACATGTCCAAGTCTTCTATGCCATAGCCAACCTTTAGAGGATTTAGCAATTAAACAAGTGCGAGGCTTAGATCTCTTACTGAAATCAACAATGTACAGATCACCTCTACGGAAACCGGTAAAGACCATTTTAGGATTATCTTGATGAAACACTTGGCAATCTACTTTCATGAATAACACATTGAAACCGAAATTGGCAAGTCTAGATACGGAAAGAAGATTGTAGCCAAGGGATTCAACAAGCATAACATTTTGAATAGAGCTATCATGGGGTATGGCCACATTACCAAGGCCAAGTACCTTACCCTTAGAGTTGTCTCCAAAGGTCATGTACCTTCGAGGACCTTGATTAGGTGTGATCTCTTGGAACATCTCTTTATCACTAGTCATATGATCCGTACATCCACTGTCGAGAATCCACTCTTTTCCTTCGGACATATAATCCTTGAAGTTTGCCATCAGACTTAGATTCTTCATGATCTTCTCATACTCAATGTCGAACAACTCATCTTCTCTAAGGTAGTCATGTTCCACATTGTCATCATCAAGTGGGAAATCCTCATCATAAATAACAAGAGATTCATTAGAATTGTGATCATGACAATGTTCAAGTTTACGAATGTGAATGGCTTGAAAGATAATGTTGTTGATAGTGGTGACATCTCCTTTAGCACGCATAAGATCACGGAGCTCAAATAGGCATTTATCAAAGTTTGGAATACTAGGCTTCATTTTATGAAAAGCAACAGTTTTATGAAGAATTTCATCAAGATTTCCTAAAGAAAGATTTGGACATCGTTTCTCCAAATAAGTCCGTAAGGTATAGGCACATGCAAATTTCTTCAATTGAGAAAGCACGAATCTTGGTAAGCCTCTAATAATGAGATTGACATTTCTTAGGTTACCAAGCATGTTAATTTCCTCTTCATGTGTGGGATGCAATTCATCAATGGGAAGCTCATAGGGCACATAACATATTTGCTCAATTGAAATTCATTAAACTTCTAAGTTTTCCATTAACTATAATACTCTCCATCAAGAATAGGCATTCTACAACTCAAACTCCCTATACTAGACACATCCATCTTCCTCCTCGGTGATTAAACCAATGCAATGGAGACCAAGGCTCTGATACCAATTGAGGGATCACTAGAAGAGTGTCTAAAGGGGAGGGGGTGAATAGACTACTAGCAGAAAATTAAGTCCTAACCATATATGAAAGAGTAGTTCATCCTCTCTCCCTGAATTTCAACATGTAGATATTGGGATTGGATAGGGTGAGAAAAGTCTAAAGTGAATAGTCAAATAATATAAGCATGTAACTCTCCCCTTGTTTATATAAGTATAAACTTCTCGATATTCTCCTCTCCCGCTAAATCATATCTCCCCCTTTGCATAAGCATGTAACTTTCCCTTTAGCATGAAGCTTTGTTCTTCTCCCCCTTTGGCATTAATTTCCAAAAAGGTCAAAGTTAGGAGTGGGTATAGGGATCATTGACAAGGAAGGTATCCTTGAGAACAAGGGTCATTGAGAGTAAGGTTCATAGAAAAGAACTGAGGGAATCACTGAATTTAACTTCTCTCCCTGGCAAATATTTGTCTCCTCCTCCTTTGAGCTAGGGATCCAGAAAAAAGAAACAGGCCCCGTATGAGGGTCCGAACCGTCCTTGATGGACTATTGGACAAGCCATGCCATATGCATTCTATCTTGTTGAACACAAGTCCAACTCACACCCTGTGATCTTGCTGGGTTGTCCGATAGGTCGCAAAAAGTGGAGAGGCCATCCTCGAAGCTACACCTCTGAATAGGCGTTCGACAATGCCACATGAATACGATGCGGAAGTTCTGACGATCTACAAAATGTTTCCCTATAAAAATAGAAGGAAAAGAGCTCTTAGAGAACTTGAACAGGTCTATCATGTGGCTGCAACAAGTTCATGGGTGGACACGCCTATCACTTTCGGAGAAGCCGACCAACCAACCACCCGCCCTGACCGGACACCGGCCGCACTGGTCCTAAACACTATCATTGATGGTTTCAAACTACAAAAGGTGCTAATGGACGGCGGTAGTGGTTTAAACCTCATCTACGAGGATACCGTGGAAAAGATGCAGTTCGACCGATCCCGCATCGAACATAGCAACACAACCTTCTGCGGGATCATCCCAGGGAAAAGAGGCGCGTTGTTCTGGGCGCATCACCCTCGACGTGGTATTCGGCATGCCCGAGAACTACCGCTCTGAAGAACTTCCCTTTCACACCGTGCCCTTCCCCAGTGGCTACCATGCTTTGTTGGGGCGGGATGCCTTCAAAAAATTCCAGGCTATACCACACTACGGGTATATGAATCTCAAGATGCCAGGTCCAAACGGGGTGAGCACAGTCGCAAGTGACCCGAATAGAGACCTCCGAGCCGAGAACAAAACAACAACACTCGCCCTTGAGGCACTAGCTGAGACCTTTGCTGTAGAGGAATTGACCGCACTCCGGTCAACAGTGGACAAGGACGACGTAATCCTTAGTAAAAGATCCAAATCCACAACCTTTAAAATTTCAGGTACACCCAATGAACCGTAATAAAATAGTGTCCATCGGAGCTCAGCTAGAACCCATCATGGATGAGGCACTAGGAGCATTCTTACGAGATAACTGGGACATCTTCGCCTGGCATCCTTCTAATATGCCAGGAATCCCTCGACAGCTAGCAGAGCATAGTCTGAACATCATCGCGGGCTTCAAGACTGCCAAACAGACTGTATGCCGCTTTTCCGAGCCCAAACGTCAAGCTATGGGCGAAGAACTCGCCAAATTACTAGAGGCCGGATTCATACGAGAAATCAAGCACCCCGAATGGCTGGCAAACCTAGTGATGGTACCAAATAAAGATAAATCCTGGCGGCTATGCGTCGACTTTAAGGACCTCAACATGGCCTGCCCCAAGCATCCTTTCCCCTTACCACGGATAGACCAGATCATCAATGCCACAGCCGTACACGACTCATTGTGCTTCCTAGACGCTTATTCCGAATACCATCAGATCAAAATGAAGGAACCTGATCAAGCTGCAACGACATTCATCACCCCTTACGGGCCATTCTGTTTCAACACAATGCCTTTCGGGCTAGAAAACGCCGGGGCTACATACCAGCACATGATTTAGACATGTCTCATGAAACAAGTCGGTAAAACAGTCGAGGCATATGTGGACGACGTGGTCATTAAAACCAAACACAACAGCCAATTGATTGGTGACCTAAGGCAAACTTTTGCTATCCTGCGTGAGTATGATATATGTCTCAATCCGGAGAAATGTGTCTTTGGACTCCCCGCTAGTAAACTACTCGGACTCATTTTCCCCATAGAGGAATAGAAGCCAGCCCGACTAAGATCCGTGCCCTATCGGAACTTGCGATTCCCATAGAGCTAAAGCATGTCCGAAAGTTGGCAGGTTGCGTGGAGGTATTAAGTAGCTTTATTTCCCGCCTTGGTGAAAAGGCTTTACCACTCTACAGGTTGCCGAAGCAAACCAAGAACTTTGAATGGACTGATGAAGCAGCGGATGTGTTAGGAGGAAATCAAGTGGTTAGTACGGTGCTCGTCGTCGAATGATAGGAGGAGGGTCACAAATTCTGGATGCAGAAGCCAGTCTACTATGTGTCAGAAGTGCTAACGCAATGCAAGTACAGATACCCGCATTATCAGAAAATAGCCTACAAAGTGTTTATGGTATCGCGGAAGCTCAGACCCTATTTTCAAGAATGTTCGATCACTATGGCATCCGAAGTACCCCTTAACGGTATAATAAATAACAGGGACGCCACCGGCCGCATAGCCAAGTGGGCCATTTAACTCCTTCCCTTTGAAAACGCCTATAAGCCATGACGAGCTATCAAATCCCAGGAGTTGGCAGATTTCCTAGCTGAATGGACAGAGGACGAGCTCCCCAGGGAATACAGTACATACTCCCATTGGATGATGTACTTTGACGGGTCCAAAACTTTGGCCGGACTAGGGGCCGGAGTCATCCTCACATCTCCAATAGGTGACAACGTCCGATACATGTTGCAGATCATGTACGCCGATTCCAACAACACGGCCAAACACGAAGCACTTTTACACGGTCTTCGGATGGCAGCATCAATGGGCATACAACGGCTAGGTACAGGGAGACTCCAACCTGGCCATCTCTGAAATCAACGGCAAATTTGATGCCATCGTAGGGCTGGAATTTCATAATGTCGCTAGAGACAGCAACCAAGCCGCTGATTTACTAGCCCGCATGGGGGCTAAGCATGACCCCGTCCCGAAAAACACCTTCCTTGAACGACTTTTCAAGCCATCGGTGGTTTGGCAGGACGATAACAAGGGCATCGGATCCGGTAGTATGGAAGTAGTTGTCCACTAAGGGAGTCCTGGATTGGGGGTCCACGGATAGTCGACCTATCGTTTATGGGTCGGACTATATGGGCCGCAAGGTGAGCATCGGAAGATCAAAGACCACCTATGCCAGATGGAAGCTTCGAGGAACCGTGGCGTATTCTCCAAGTTATTAGTCATAGTTAGAATACGAGATTCACTAAACCCTATACAAGCTAATGATTTCAGTGCGACATGGCTTGGTCACCATGACGACTTACTCTTATCATTCTCTTGCTATTCGGAATGGTAAATCTGAGTGACTTACCCATAGTAAAGAGACGACATTCTTTGAAGCTTTTGTTTAAGACTTAGAATGGTATGATGAAAACCCCTTGTACATGACAATTGCTGTCACACGTAGGCATTTTTCGGTGAGGAATGATGCCAAGACCCATTTCACTGCAGGATAACCACTAATGTTAGACCACCATGAGATCATCGATAAGTTACTTAGAATGAACGCGAGACTTATCAGTTAAGAAGACCCAGTATTGGAGGAAGTACATTTTGTTATGAGAACACAAGATTTTGATTTAACGCAAGAGCATCACCGATGGAACTATCGTAAAGAATGTGAAGAGACAGATGCACCCAGAGAACTGTCATGATTTTGAGGGACCACTAACTCTCATTTTAAGTGTGGTAGACCCCACACTTTCTTGGTCAATGGATTTGCTAGAAGAACCCCAAACCCTAACCTTTTCTTTCTAGCCTCTTCGAATCTCGAGGACGAGATTCGCTTTAATTGTGGTAGGTTTGTAACATCCCAAATTTTGGAATGTTATAATAAATAGATTAATGATTGTTTGTCTGATTGAGTGATTGAATTTGAGTGAAAATTGGAAACTTTTAAAAACTTTTGAATGAGAGGGATTGACATGACTTTCCCCTTTCTGATTTAAATTCAAATTTCATCCAATGTAATATGATGAGAGAAGATGACATGACTTCTTCAAATATAGGATCTGAAGTTTGAATTGAAAACCACTGGAGATTTTCTATTTTGGAATTTCACTTCATATGTTGGTTTGCATTTTAAAATTTGAGTGAATTCAAATTCACTTGCCAAAATTCAAACCATTTGAGAGGAGGAAAATGACCCTCCAAACGAAGGGTAATTTGGTGAACTATTTGAACCATAAAACCCATGGGGTTATTTGAAAAAAATATTTGTAAAAAGAAATAAAACCAATCTGGGCTTTCTTTTGAAAAATATTTTTTTAAACAATTATTTATTTCGGCCTTGGAAAAATGTCCACCTTATGGCATTTATTTTTCTGATATTTTTAGTATATAGAACTTCCATGTTTAGATTGGATTTGATTTTCGAATCAAGTTTTGATTTTATGTTTTTAATAAAAAGGAAAACCTCGCTTTAAAAGGAAAATCAAGAGAAGCCCATATGGAATAGTTCAGCCCAGGATCTGCCTTGCAAGATCCGAATCCACTTCGAACCGGCCACCGGTCCCTTTACCTCTCTCCACTCTCTCTAGCATGCGGGGCCCACCCTGGTCGATCGAATCAACCCCGCGCTCACCTTCCTCCCTCGCCCGATTTCCTTCCTTTGCCGGACGATCTCGCCGGATCCGAACCTCACCGCCGCTTTGCTTCCGTTTGAACACCCCCAACCACCGTCTATAAAAGCTAACCTTCCCAGCACCGCGTTTCGCCCAAAAGCCCCAACGCCCGTGCCCCCACGCCCCCGCAATCCCTCGCCGGCACGCCATTGCTGACCTGCCACTTTCCTGCGACCACCCCGAGCTCTTCCACCGCCACCAACAGCTCCGCCGAGCTCGCCTGCACCTCCCCGTGTACCCTCCCGAGATCTAGAGCCACCAGACCGAGCTCGTCATCGACCATCCAATGCCACCGCCACCTCGGAGCTCGCCGCCGACGCCTCCGACCACCTGCACCGACGCCAAGACCACCATCGCTCCCTCCATCCTTGCCTACGTCGACCGATGCCATCGCCATCGCCCGAGAGCCCTTGGAGATGCCGCCTGCATCAAGACGAGCCGTCGGCCATCGTCCTAATCGCCGGAGTTGTCGTCCCGCCGCACTGAGCCTCTCCCCACCGTAGGATCTTAATCTATGGCCCCAATTCGATTCAGCGTACCCGTTCGGTTTAGTATTAGTGAATTGGCCGATTTTCGATTAATTTTATTAGCCGAATCATTTTCCTTTATGGTGCGGCCATTTGCTCGTTTAGACACTGCGCGCAGTCCCCTTAGCCACTCAGAAGCCGCCACGTGGCCTCCCGTTCGTTAGTTAGGTTTTTCCTTTTTTTGATTCTGTTTTAGAAACAGAATCGTTCCTGATTCTGTTTTGCAAACAGAATAGTTTGAAAAACAGGATATCTCCTAGGTTTCGGTTTTTAGTTGATTCTTTTTGCATTATGTCGAAATACTATTCTAGTTTCTGTAGATATAAAGTTTGACCATATTTGAAAGTTTTAAATTTGAATTCTGTTGAATTTAATCAAACTACTAGAATTTGAATAACCTGATTTTAAAAGTAGCTTTTGAGTTAATTCCTTTTGCTACTGATCACTAGTGATCTTAATTATCAGTAGGTAGAATTTGAGAATTTTTAGAATAATATAAATTAGGGTTTCAAGCAAAACAAATTCTATTTTAGTTCTTTTAGGTTTATTTCCATTTCTTTTCTTTTAAATTGTATTGATTTATTTTCTTTCATATTAGTTGACAAGTTTTACTTTGTTTTTCTTTTAGTTAGGAGTAGTATCTCAACCAAGTTTATTTTTATGTCATTTATTATTTTTATAACATCAAATCAATTCTAGTTTCATAATAACTTGCAAATTGATTTCATTTGTAGTTTAATTTCCTAATTGGAAATATTTTTATAAATTGTTTAATAAGTTTTACTTTCTGTTGACTTAGTTATTATATACTTTTTGTTTTATCTTATTTTATTATTTTATTGTTTTCTTGTGGTTAACTTTATTAGGCAAAAACTTATGTTGTTTAGAGTATTGTTTTCAAAGTTCTTACCGGTTCTTCAAAAGTAATTCTTTTTGCTAGTAAAATATTTACTAAAAAACTTTTATTTATTTTTCTTTGTTTTTGTTTTGTTACTATTGAAAATAGTTGTTTGTAGGGAAAACTACTCTTGGTTGTTTTAATGAAGTTTTGTTGTTTTAACTTTTGTCTTAAGTATTTCCTTCATCACAACCCTTTTGTGTTTTGTTGTTGTTGTTGCTTCTTGATTGCTAGTATGATTGCTTATATGAGTGCAATGTTTGATTATGTAGATTTTCATCGGAGAGTGATGAATAGTTCTATCAAGTTATTTACTGAGAGCAATTTTATCTTCATCAACCTTACCAGGCAAGTTCACTTTGACCATCTATTTCATTTCGTTGTTTTGTAGCATGTAGTGACATCATTCAACAAATCCCTCCACTAGTTTTATTGAAATTCTTGTAGTTGTGTAGAATGCATGAGGTAGGAACCCACCACTTGTTACTAAAGCCCCGAGAACGCTAGTTATTATAATGCTATGCTAAAGTAGACAGGGTCTGGTATGAGTGTTCGTGAGTGGTGTGAGAAGGAGGAATCCACATCAAAATGGCAACATCATGAAGGCATCTTCAAGTCCTGCATCTTCAAGACCTCAAGACTTCGAGACTCGAGAAACAAGTTTTCAATACACACTACTGGGTGAAGGATGGATTTGATGGGCACCCTAGAGTAACCAGTGGATGGCCGGGATGAATGGAGAAGTGCCATGACATCTTGCGGAAAGCTTCACCCAGACTCAAAGAGACGGATGAATACTTCATGCCAGGAAGGTTACTTGTGTAGCCACAAGTCATTATGGGCTCTGGCTTGGTTGATCTTTGTTGTGACTCTGGATAGGCAGTGCTACGAGATGTAGTCGACGTTGGGATTGGAATTGCACTGACAGTAGTCCGGGAAACACTTTGAAAGGCCATGTTTCTTTCTTCCTGTTCTCAAACACTATGAAGTGTGAGGACTTACAAGGAGGGAACGAATCTTGTGGGTAAAGTACACAACACTCTGCAGTGTTAAACCTAATCGATTAGCTATGTCCCCGGTTACAGACAATTTGAGCCTCTGGACTTGGATCTATCTATGAACTCTCAACACTGGACTAATAATTAATTGTGGGCAACTTATGATATGTGTGGGCGTTAAGACATCGATTGGCGGAACCATCTCATGATAGATAACTCTATAATGAAAACTCCTGATATTCCTTTGTTGTAGGAAAAGAAAATAAAATCAACTTTTATGCAAAAACTCAAACATAGAGCTACAAAGCCCTACTGCATATAGAATAGTCTTTATCTTCTGTTCTGCTATGGTGATCTTGCCAATACATTCAATGTACTGACCTACACGGCTGGAACGCCTTATGTTGCAGATGAGTTCTACAACGAGTAAGAGTACGATTCAGGGTCACGGTCTGCACTCAACCTCTCGTTGGTATTATTGGGACTCCACTCCCGTTGACTATTTCCGCTGAGATTTCGAGGTATATATCAGTTTTACGTTATTTACATTTGATTGCACTTTGATATATACATTGATGTACTATGTGTGCCAGCATAATGATCCAGGGATGGCATAGAACACACACATGCTTGACTCGTTTTGAGTCGGGTCGCTACATACACCCTCTCCATAGCTAGGACTCTGCCCTCTCCTTGTGTACCCCTATCTTCTACTGTCAGACTCGTTCCCACGATAGTTGGCGCCCACCGTGGGGGCAGACATCTAAGCGACTTCCGACGAGGTTGCATTTTCCCCCCTTCGTCATGTCTTCCGGCGGTGTTTTCTCCTTGGGACATGAGATCCGTTTCGGAGTGCTCACCTTCGACACCGACGATTCGGCATGGCTCCACGAAGCACCTCTCGACGTCGAGGTGCTCCCGGTCCATGGGGTTGCACACTTTCGTGCAAGCTCGTATGGCGTACTTCTACGATAGCCGTCAACTCTGTATTCTTCGGCTCTCCCCGCTATTCGCCTTCGCAAGCGATCCGGTCGCTCACGGCTCCAGCGCTGGGTGAGACATGCGGCGGCCCGCCAAGTTTCATCTCCGCAGATTGCGGCGATCGAACCCGTCGAGTCACTTCATGGCGTGTTCGAGTCGGACTCCGATCAGTCCGACGTTCCCTCCGAGTGCGAGAGTTGCGATCCTGTAGTGGAGGTTCTTATGGCTGGTTCTCATCAGAGCCCGCCGCCAGGCTTCGGCCATGGCAGGCGACAGGCTGGTGGACCATCGAATGAGAAGCCGTGCTGAGATGAGGAGGTCCTTCATATGCCCATCATGATGTGACCGCTGAGGCTCAGGCCTTGGAGGCCATGCGCATCCGGCTCGAAGAGATTCAGAAGGAACTCGACAAGCGCACTCGCCAGCGTCCACCACTTCCCAGTCGATGTCAACGACAGCTGTTTCCGAGTGGTTCACAAAACAATGTCAAGGTATACCGTACTCTAGTCTTAAATGTTGCAGCAGCAGCTGGGATAGCAGATTCCATCCAGCCGTCACGTTCAGAGGCTGGCAGAGGTTTGTTGCAGATTAGAGCGTTGCTTGATGCAACATAGTGCCATAATTCAGTTGTTTTGCATTTGCACAATAGGATTCACAGTAATTCACCAAGAGTAGAGACTGTTCAGTCAGCACGCAGTCATGGTTCGCCTTTGCGTCACAGAGGCGGAGGTTTCTGTGAGGATCAGTACAGAGATCAGGGACGAGATCAGTTTCATCGTGATGACCACCGTCAAGTGCTCACTCCTTTGCAGGGTGGTCCGTACGTGCCCCGACACCAGGACGAAAGGCGCTTGTTCGGTGATGAGTGGAACCTAGGGTTTGATGCTCAAGACGTCCTCAATCAGAGGCGAATCGACAGAGGCAGAGCCCACAGTGATGGGTATGAAAGCGCTCCTGTTATTTCTAGTCCCGAGTGTTTTAGCAGGGCTATTCGTTCTGTAGAGATTCCACTCAACTTCAGGTTGGCGGCTGGGATAGGCAAGTTTTCTGGCGAGTCAAAGCAAGAGACATGGTTGGATGATTAACGAGTGGCTGTTTAGATTGGTGGTGGTAATGACATCATTGCAGTGAAACATTTTTCCTTGATGTTAGATGGTTCGGCTCGTGCATGGCCGAATCGCTTGGCCCCTTCTAGCATCCACTGTTGGGAGGATCTTTCACGAGTGTTGATTGATTTATTTGCAAGGGCACTTGCAAGCGTCCTACCGGTTTGATTGATTTGCAACATTGTGTTTAGAAGCCCAACGAGTCTTTCACAGATTACATTCAGCGCTGGTCCACTTTGCATCATATAGTGGAGAATGTTTCCGAGCATCAGGCTATTTGTGCTTTCAAGGCCGGAGTGAAATACAGAGAGCTTTACCTGAAGTTTGGGCGAACGGGTGATATTTCTCTAAGTAAGATGATGGAAATCGCCACCCGGTACGCCAATGGCGAAGAACAAGACCGTCTCCGCGGCGGCAAAGGAAAAGCAGTTGGCAACAATGTCGGTGGCAATTCCAGTCGGAAGCAGAAGCGGAATGCCGATGGCCCTGTTCATGCAGAGGCAGACGCTCTGGCGGCCCAAGGGGAAAACAAGGGGAAGTCCAAGGGACAGTTTAACCCCAAGAAAGGAAAAAATCAGTCAGGAACTGATGTTATGGATTTACCGTGTGCAATCCACACGAGGAAAGATGAAGAAGGCAATCGGATATTGCCCAAGGATACCACTCGACAGTGTCGTATGTTGATCTAGCAATTCAAGGAGGGCCCATCAAGTGAGAAAACCCCTGAAAAGGATGATGATGAAGACAAAGGAACTTTTCCCGATGTCAACACTACACTGATGATTTTTGCTGATGTTGAAAGCAAGAGTCGATTGAAGGTTATACACAGAGAGGTCAACATGGCCATGCGTGCAACCCCCATCTACCTCAAGTGGTCTCAGACTGCCATCACATTTGATCAGTCGGATCCTCTTGCTCATGTGGCCACTCCTGATTGGTAGGCTTCGGTGGTCGATCCCGTTGTGGGAGGCACTCGACTCCACAAGGTCCTCATGGACGGTGGAAGCATTTTAAACATTCTGTATGCGGATACCCTTAAAGGGATGGGCATTCCGATGTCCCGACTCAGTGAGAGTAACATGCAGTTCCACGGAGTCATTCCAGGGAAGAAGGCCAAGTCACTCGGCCAAATTGCGTTGGATGTGACATTCGGGACGGATAAAAAAAATTGCAAGGAGAAATTGACGTTTGAAGTCATGGACTTCCAAAGTGCGTACCATGCCATTCTTGGTCGACCAGCTTATGCTCGTTTCATGGCCCGTCCATGTTACATGTACCTCAAACTGAAGATGCCTGGTCCCAAGGGTGTGATCACAGTCATTGGCAATCGATAGAGGGCTGAGGAGTGCCTCCAGCAGGGCTCCAAAATTGCCAATCATTAGATGGCTATGGTCGAACAAGAAGAGTGCTAACCCTGCTGATTTGCTGCATGCTAAGAAGCCTACTTCAGTGTCAGCTTTTCAGTTGGCAGGGGAAGTGAAAAAGGTGCACATTCACTCGACAGATTCGACTGCTGCCCTGACCAACATATTGTCAACACTCGACAGCAAATAGGAAGCCGAGCTCATCCAGTTCCTCCGTGAGAACTGGGACATCTTTGCATGGAAGCCTGCTGACATGCCGAGGGTTTTGAGGGAGCTGGCTGAGCACCGAGTGAGAGTGCCAAGTGCCAAGTGCCAATTGGTGTTTTTCCATGTTTTTTATATCATTTTTGGTACTAACCTATTGACATAGTGCCAAGTGCCAGTTGCTGTTTTTTCCATGTTTTTTACATTACAAAAAATGAATAACAGACGAAGTCCAAATGCCACGAAACTTCACGATGATTTTTATGGGCCAAAAGGAACACAATGGGCCCTGGCTACGCCCGGGGGTGCCCCGAGGGGGCACAACCCACCAGGGCGCGCCAGTAGGCCTAGGTGCGCCCTGGTGGGTTGTGCCCACCTCGGGTGCCCCCTGGACCGCCTCTTCGCTCTATAAATAGCCTAATATTCCAGAAACCCTAGGGCGACAGACAAAATATTCATCTAGCCGCCGCATAGTACAAAACCACTAGATCCAATCTAGACACCATGCCGGATGGGGTTCACCACCTCCATTGGTGCCTCTCCGATGATGCGTGAGTAGTTCTTTGTAGACCTTCGGGTCCGTAGTTAGTAGCTAGATGGCTTTCTCTCTCTCTGAATTCTCAATAGAATGGTCTCTTGGAGATCCATCTGATGTAACTCTTTTGCAGTGTGTTTGTTGGGATCGATGAACTTTGTGTTTATGATCAGATCTATCTTTTTATATCCATGAAATTTATTTTAGTTTCTTTGATCTCTTATATGCATGATTGCTTATAGCCTCGTATTTATTCTCCAATATTTGAGTTTTGTTTGGCCAACTTGATCTATTTATCTTGCAATGGGAAGAGGTGCTTTGTAGTGGGTTCGATCTTACGGTGCTTGATCCCAGTGACAGAAAGGGAAACGACACATATGTATCGTTGCTACTAAGGATAAAACGATGGGGTCTATCTCTACATAGATAGATCTTGTCTACATCATGTCATCGTTCTTATTGCATTATTCCGTTTCTCCATGAACTTAATACACTAGATGCATGCTGGATAGCGGTCGATGTGTGGACTAATAGTAGTAGATGTAGGCAGGAGTCGGTCTACTAATCTTGGACTTGATGCCTATGTAATGATCATTTCCTGGATATCATCATGAGTATTTGAGGTTTTATCAATTGCCCAACAGTAATTTGTTCACCCACCATTTGCTATTTTTCTCGAGAGAAGCCACTAGTGAAACCTACGGCCCCGGGTCTCTTTCTCATATTATTTGCATTTGCGATCTACTTTTATCTTGCATTTATTTTCAGATCTATATTTCCAAAAACCCAAAAATACCTTGCTGCACTTTATTTCATTTGGCGTTCGACCTATCAACATTTACAACTTTCTCCCGTCCATGTGCCTTTCTGGCGCCGTTACCCGAAAGGGATTGACAACCCCTTTAACACGTCGGGTTGTGAGTATTTGTTATTTGTGTGCAGGGGCTGTTTATGTTGTGTTGCTTGGTTCTCCTACTGGTTCAATAACCTTGGTTTCATATCTGAGGGAAATACCTACCGCCGTTGTGCTGCATCATCCCTTCCTCTTTGGGGAAATATCGACGTAGCTTCAAGCGACATCAAAAGGAATTTCTGGCGCTATTGCTGGGGGGATCTTCAACATATACCAGGTTCCTAATCACCAATCTCATCTCCTTGCAATTTACATTATTTGCCATTTGCCTCTCGTTTTCCTCTCCCCCACTTCACAAAAATTTGCCGTTTTATTCACCTCTCCTTTTCCGTTCACCATTCTCTTTCTTTCTAGTCTCGATGGCTAGCGTCCCTACTCCTCCTTTGTCGCCAGATTTTGAAGTTCTTTACTTAAAGCAAAGACAAGGAGAAAATTTGAAAGATGCCTGATATAGGCTTATGGAATCATATCGTATTTCCAACTTAAAGGGGGGATGCTAAAGTTTTGCTTCGTAATTTTTACATAGGATTGGCTTTGCATCATAGACAACTTCTCGATTTTGCCGCTAAAGAAAATTTCATCGAACTTGATGCCAATGTTGCCTATGAAATTTTAGAGGGAATTTTGGGAATTCCATTTCAAAAGAAGGGGTTTCCTTTTGCCTCTGAGGGAGCTCAAATGTTGAACAAACTTGGTGATTTGCATAAACATATGGTTGAAATACAAAAATATAATGAACCCCTCAAACACCTCAATGGTAGTATCAATCGCATGAATACTCTGATTACTCTTTGCAATAAGTGATTGGATATTTTGGATCTTAAGATGGTTTCTTTCTCGGAGAATTTAGGGAAGCGTAAAGAGCCTCCTGGGTTTGAGAAAACCCTTACAAAATTTGCCAAAACTTCAGAATACAAAACTTAGATCCTTGTTGTATGCCGAGCTAAGGGCGTAAAACAATAGCGCTTGTTGGGAGGCAACCCAAAGAATAAAATTTATTTTTTCTTTTTGCTTTCAGTTCTTGAGTTTTTATACAGTTATGCTACTGTTATGATTGTGTTTTTTTTGTTTTAATTAGTGTTTGTGCCAAGCAAAGCCTTTGGGATCATCTTGGGTGATCGTTGCTTTAATCTTGTAGAAAAACAGAAACTTTGTGCGCCAGTCACAGAATGATTAAAAATCACAGAGGCGTGAGAAAATTCTGAAGTTTTTACACAAGATTGACTTACAAATTTCTCACGTTGTCCTAATTTTTGAGAATTTTTTGAGTTACATAAGTATTCGAACAAATGAGATTACTACAGACTGTTCTGTTTTGACAGATTCTGTTTTCTTTGTGCTGTGTGTTTGTTTTGATGGCTCTATGGTTATCTTTGATGAGTTTTTTCCACAGAAAAGCTGGAATACATTAGTTATAATGCAAGAACAAAATATGAATTGGTTTAATACAGTACTTATAGTAGTGATTTATTTTTCTTGTACTAACGGATCTCACGAAGGTTTTGTTGAGTTTTGTGTGATTGAAGTTTTCAAGTTTTGGGTTATCTTACGATGGATGAAGGAAGGATGGAAGATCATAAGCTTGGGGATGCCCCAGCATCCCAAGCTATTATCCAAAAATTGAGCAACCAACTAAGCTTGGGGATGCCCCCGAGTGGCATCCCTGCTTTCTTCCAACGATCATCAGTATTTTACTCGAAACTATATTTTTATTCATCACATGATATGTGTTTTGCTTGGAGCATCTTGTATGATATGAGTCTTTGCCTGTTTTATTTTGTGTTTTAAGTCTTGATCTCTTGCTGGATACACCTATTTGAGAGATCCAAAATTATGTCCTGACTTGTTAGAATTGCTCTTTATGCTTCACTTAAATTTTTTATGAGCAATGGACTTGCTCTAGTGCTTCACTTATATCTTTTTGAGCATGGCGTGCTTAGTATTTTTGAAGAATTGCCCTCTTACTTCACTTAGATTTATTTGAGAATTAGTAAAATTTTCAAGAAATTCTCTCTTGCTTCACTTAAATTATTTTGAGAGAAAGAAGAAAAATTATGCTCTTGATCTTCCCTTATATTTGTTTGAGCTTATGAAAAGCAACACATGAAAATTAGTCCCAAAGTGATAGATATCCAGAAGGTTATAATAAAAACTTTCATGAAGATCATTGGACAAAATAAACTTGATTCTTAGTAATAGTTTTGAGATATGATGATGTGATATGTGTGTTATTTTGATGAGTAATTATGCTTTAGTAAGAATATTGGTTATAAGGTTTGTGATTCCCTATACAAGTATGAAAGTCAATAGTCATGCAATGAAATTATATCCCAGTTGTGGTGCATTATTTGGTGTTATTTATGCTTAATGCTTGCTTATGAGATGATCCGTTTCTTGGTTGGTCGCTTCTCAATCTTTTGCTAGCCTTCATTTTGCGCCAAGTATGAGCTCTACTTGTGCATCCAAATCCTTAAACCCAGTTTTTGCCACATGAATCCACTATACCTACCTATATGCGGTATTTCCGTGTCATTCTAAGCAAATTTGTATGTGCCATCTCTAATTTTCAAAATAAACTTCTCTTTTCTTTCGCTCGCGGAGCGGTGAGGGGTGGCTAATAGTTTCCATGCTAGATGTGTTATTCTCAAGATGAGTGTTTATTCACTTGTCATTGCATGAGAGTAAGGCAAAGGTATTAGGATGCCCTTTCTTGAAATGCAAAAATGAATTTACTTTATGTTGTTAAATAATAAATTCCTTGGAAAGTGAAAGTATGGTGGAAAAAGGAATAAACTTTATTTTCTGTTTGGGAACCGCCTATGATATATCTAGCATGGAAAGTGTTGGGAACTCTAAGTCGTTTTCCTTGGTGGGATGGATACACCTCCGAAAATGTTTTTATCTCTAGGTTTTTTGCTTTGAGCTCTAGCACCTCTACAAATCCCTACTTCCCTCTGCGAAGGGCCTTTCTTTTACTTTATGCAATTTTTATTTTTTAATTTGAGTCTCCATCTTCTCTTACCAAAGCACCAACTAGGAGGCAGTATGATCGTACTTAAGTATTGGGTGTAGCTAATATTCGAGTGTGTTTCATGAATGGATCAATGTTTGAGCACGATGGGCTAGGGATAACTTATTTTAGCGTTGATATTTTGAAAGACATGGTTGCTTGTTGATATGCTTGAGTATCTAAATTATTATGTTAAAACTGGACTATTGCTTTGACTAAAAGTCCAAATGTACATGCTATAAGAAAAAATATATTATATGACATGTTTGGCAGCATTCCACATTCAAAATTCTGTTTTTATCACTTACCTACTCGAGGACGAGTAGGAGTTAAGCTTGGGGATGCTGATATGTCTCCAACGTATCTATAATTTTTTATTGTTCCATGTTGTTATATTACCAATCTTGGATGTTTTCCAATCATTTATAGTCATTTATATAATTTTTCGGTACTAACCTATTGACATAGTGCCAAGTGCCAGTTGTTGTTTTTTCCATGTTTTTTACATCGTAGAAAATCAATACCATACGAAGTCCAAATGCCACGAAACTTCACGATGATTTTTTATGGGCCAGAAGGAACATAACGGGCCCTGGCTACGCCTAGGGGGTGCCCCGAGGAGGGCACAACCCACCAAGGTGCGCCGGGAGGCCCAGGCGCGACCTGGTGGGTTGTGCCCACCTTGGGTGCCCCCCGGACCGCCTCTTCACTCTATAAATACCCCAATATTCCAGAAACCCTAGGGCGACAGACGAATATTCATCAGCCACCGTAGAGTCCAGAACCACCACATCCAATCTAGACACATCTCGGATGGGGTTCACCACCTCCATTGGTGCCTCTCCGATGAACTTTGAGTTCGTAGTTAGTAGCTAGATGGCTTTCTCTCTCTCTCGCTGAGTTCTCAATACAATGGTCTCTTGGATATCCATATGATGTAACTCTTTTGCGGTGTGTTTGTTGGGATCGATGAACTTTGAGTTTATGATCAGCTCTATCTTTTTATATCAATGAAATTTATTTCAGTTTCTTTGATATCTTATATGCATGATTGCTTATAGCCTCGTATTTCTTCTCCGATATTTGGGTTTTGTTTGGCCAACTTGATCTATTTATCTTGCAATGGGAAGAGGTGCTTTGTAGTGGGTTCGATCTTACGGTGCTTGATCCCAGTGACAGAAAGGGAAACGACACGTATGTATCGTTGCTACTAAGGATAAAACGATGGGGTCTATATCTACATAGATAGATCTTGTCTACATCATGTCATCGTTCTTATTGCATTACTCCATTTCTCCATGAACTTAATACACTAGATGCATGTTGGATAACAGTCGATGTGTGGAGTAATAGTAGTAGATGTAGGCAGGAGTCGGTCTACTAATCTTGGACGTGCTGCCTATGTAATGATCATTGCCTCGATATCATCATGAGTACTTGAAGTTGTATAAATTGCCCAACAGTAATTTGTTCACCCACCATTTGCTATTTTTCTCGAGAGAAGCCACTAGTGAAAGCTATGGCCCCCGGGTCTCTTTCTCATATTATTTGCCTTTGCGATCTACTTTTCTCTTGCATTTATTTTCAGATCTATATTTCCAAAAAACCAAAAATACCTTGTTGCACTTTATTTTATTTGGCGTTCGATATATCAACATTTACAACTTTCTCCCGTCCACGTGCCTTTCTAGCGCTGTTACCCGAAAGGGATTGGCAACCCCTTTAACACGTCGGGTTGCGAGTATTTGTTTTTTGTGTGCAAGGGCTGTTTACGTTGTTTTGCTTAGTTCTCCTACTGGTTCGATAACCTTGGTTTCATATCTGAGGGAAATACCTACCTTCGCTATGCTGCAACATCCCTTCCTCTTTGGGGACATACCGATGTAGCTTCAAGCGACATCAGTTACTTGCAAGGATGTGATCTGATAGAGATAGATTGCTTGAACATAAAGTAAAACAAAAGGTAGAAATAATGCAGCAAAGTAGTTTTGGTAGTTTTGGTTTTAGATCTAAAAGTATAAGATGGAAAATAGACCCGGGGGCCATATGATTCACTAGAGGCCTCTCTCATGGTGGCAAGTATTATGGTGGGTCAACAAATTACTATCGAGCAATTGATAGAAAAGCGAATAATTATGAAGATATCCAAGGCAATGATTATGCATATAGGCAGCATGTCTGTGTCAAGTAGACCGAAACGATTCTGCATCTACTACTATTACTCCACACATCGACCGACTCCTGCCTGTATCTAGAGTATTAAGTTCATGAAGAACATCGTAACGCATTAGGTAAAATGACATGATGTAGAGGGATAAACTCAAGCAATATGATGAAAACCTCATATTTTTATCCTTGATGGCAACAATACAATACGTGCCTCGCTACCCCTACTTTTTCACTGGGTGAGGACACCGCAAGTTTGAACCCAAAACTAAGCACTTCTCGTATTGCAAGAATTACCAATCTAATTGGCCAAACCAAATCAATAACTCCAAGAGACTTGCAAAGATATGAAATCATGCATATAATAATTCAGGAAAGACTCGAATAATATTCACGGATAATCTAAATATAAACCCACAATTCATCGGATCTCGACAAAACACCGCAAATGAGTATTACATCAAATAGATCTCCATGAAGATCATGAAGAACGTGGTATTGAAGAGCAAAGAGAGAGAAGAAGCCATCTAGCTACTAGCTATGGACCCGAAGGTCTGTGGTGAACTGCTCACGCATCATCGGAGGGGCAATGGAATTGATGTAGATGCCCTCTGTGATCGAATCCCCTTCTGGCACATTACTGAAAAAGGCTCCAAGATTGGATCTCTCGAGAACGGAGGATTCTGGCGGTGGAAAAGTGTTTTCGTGGCTCGTTCTGGTATACAGGGGATATTTGGGAATTTATTAGCCAAGAACTAGGGTTAGGAGAGCTACCGTGGGCCCACAAGCCTAGGGGTGCGCCCTATCCCCTTAGGCGCGCCCCTAGGGCTTGTGTCCCCACGGTGGCTCCCCAGACTTCATCTCCAAGTCTCCTGGTTTGCTTCTGGTCCAAGAAAAATTATTTTGAAGATTTTATTCCGTTTGGACTCTGTTTAATATTCTTTATCTGCAATTCTCAAAAACAAGGAAAAAACAGAAACTGGCTCAAGGCTCTAGATTAATAGGTTAGTCCCAAAAATAATATAAAATATCATATTAATGCATATAAAACATCCAAAACAGATAATATAATAGCATGGAACAATCAAAAATTATAGATACGTTGGAGATGTATCAAGAATCAAGCAGCCGATGAGGTGGAAAAGATTGGATCCACTCGACGACCTGTCCCCATCAATGTATTCTTGGAGCATCTTCACACTCCTTCGGTGCAGGAGGATCCCTTCACCGAAGAGCCCCCACAAGCTATGAGTTCCTCTGATCCGACCGAAGTTGATGTCCCTACAGTTATTGATTTGGTCATGAAGGTTTTGGTCATCATTCCCGATAGGACAGTGCCCTATACTGCGTATATTCTAAGGCAAGAACTCCCAGAAGATGAGACTGAAGCCCGACAGATCGTGCGCAGATCCAAAGCTTTTACTGTAGTGGATGATCAGCTGTACAGAGAAAGTGTAACTAGTGTGATGCAGCGATGCATTTCCCTAGAAGAAGGTCAAATGATCCTGGATGAAATCCACTTGGAAACTTGCGGCCATCATGCGTCCTCTCGGACAATTGTCGCTAAAGCGTATTGAGTTGGTTTCTTCTGGCCGTGTGCCAGTGAGATGGCCAAAGACATTGTTGATCATTGTGAAGGGTGCCAGTTCTATGTAAACTTGTCTCACAAACCTGCGTCTGCTCTGAAGACCATTCCCCTCGCTTGACCGTTCGCTGTCTGGGGTCTAGATATGGTAGGCCCCTTTCGGACTAGACAGAGTGAATTTGCACATTTGCTTGTTGCAGTCGACAAGTTTACAAAGTGGATTGAGTCCAAGCCAATAAAGAACTTGAACTCTCGTACTGCAGTCAAATTCATGAGAGAGATAATCTACCGGTATGGAGTTTCCCATAGCATCATCACAGATAATGGCTCAAACTTCGACTCGGAAGAATTCAGACACTTCTGCTTCTTCCAAGGCACTCGGGTGGATTATGCCTCCGTTGCACACCCCCAAACCAATGGTCAAGCTGAGCGAGCCAATGGTCTCATCTTGCAAGGTCTGAAGCCTCGTCTCATGTGAGATTTAGAACATGTCGCTGGAGCTTGGGTGTCTGAGTTGCCATCTGTTTTATGGGGCTTGAGAACGACTCCTAATTGGTCGACTAGATGAACTCCTTTTTTCCTGGTCTAGGGAGCCGAAGCCGTCTTGCCGTGTGACTTGTTTCATAATTCTCCCAGAGCGGATCTTTATTCTGAAGCTAAAGCTGAACAAGCAAGAAAGGATGGCGTAGATCTCCTAGAAGAGGAACGAGAGATGGTTTTGATTCGGATGACTACATACCAACAAGATCTACGACGTTTCCATGCGAAGCACGTCAAGAGTCGGTCGTTTCATGAGGGTGACTTGGTGCTCTGAGTGGATCAACAGCGACCCCCACAAGTTCGCTCCGGCGTGGGAAGTTCCTTTCATTGTCACTAAAGTGTTGAACAACGTAGCTTACCACCTCTACAACCTCAAGAGGCAGATTGATGAGCCACAAACCTGG
Source organism: Hordeum marinum (assembly GCA_022496015.1). Taxonomy (NCBI): domain Eukaryota; kingdom Viridiplantae; phylum Streptophyta; class Magnoliopsida; order Poales; family Poaceae; genus Hordeum; species Hordeum marinum. Next base: position 120,940,184 of record CM039673.1, on the reverse strand, counting down.
AATGCAGATCTGCTCTGGCGTTTCTATACCTAAAAACAGAGTTGTGTTGATGTAATAAAAGTATTTGGAACAATGTCATTTATGCAAGTATGACTTCCGTAGTCTTTCGTCGATTTCAATCACGCAAGTCCACACTTGGGAACACTCTAAGTGTCGAGCAATCCTTCACTCGGTGGCTTAGCTGCGAACATGCTTTCGCCTAAGTTAAAAATTGTGCCGAGTGGATAGCAGTCCATTCACTCGGTGACTTAGCTACAAACCAGTTTTCGTCTAAGTTCAAAACTTCTCTGAGTGTTGAGCAATCCTCACACTCGGGGGCTTAACAGCGAACATGCTTTTGCCTAAGCTAAAAACTCTACCAAGTGGATAGCAGTCTATTCACTCGGTGACTTAGCTACGAACCATTCTTCATCTAAGTTCAAAAGTTCTCTGAGTGTCGAGCAACCCTCACACTCGGGGGATTAGCTGCGAACATGATTTTGCCTAAGTTAAAAACCCTACCGAGTGGATAGCATTCCATTCACTCGATGACTTAGCTACGAACCAGTCTTCGTCTAAGTTCAAAACTTCTATGAGTGTCGAGCAACCCTGACACTCGGGGGCTTAGCTGCGAACATGATTTTGCCTAAGTTAAAACTATGCCGAGTGGATAGCAATCCATTCACTCGGTGACTTAGCTACGAATTAGTTGTCGTCTAAGTTCAAAACTTCTTCTGGTGTCGAGCGATCCTCACACTCGGGGGCTTAGCTGCGAACCAGCTTTCACCTAAGTTAAAACATATTCCCGGTGAATTACAATCTATACACTCGGAAACTTAGCTATGAACCAGTATTCGTCTAAGTTCAAAACTTCTTCGAGTGTTGAGCAATCCTCACACTCGGGGGCTTAGCTGCGAACCAACTTCTGCCTATGTCAAAAACAAATTCAATCGAGCAAACGATTGAAAACAAAATACAGATAAATCCAAAGGTTTCAGCGCGAATAAAAGTTTCACGCGCAAGCAAAGGTGCTCAGGCTTAAGGCATGAATGAAGTTTTACAACCAATACATTTTCACTCTGCATTCCGAGGCAAATAAAGTTTTCACTGCGAATAAAGCATTTTCAAGAACAAGACGGACTTGCTGGCTCGACAAAGGTGTCCAAGTCGATCCCGTCTGCGATCCTAGTGGCTGCGTCAATGAAGTCACCATGAAATCTTCAAACTGAAGTTTCTTCGTGTTCACCACTCGGAGGTCCTTCAACTTGTCCTCTCTTGCTTCCTTGCAATGGACTCTGACAAGGGAGAGCACCACAATGGCTCCGCAACGGGCAGTTGACTTCCAAGCTTGCACTCGACTGGGATATCATTGAGACGGGCCATCATGGATGCAAGAGCAATCTGGAGAGTGTCTCTCGCCCTCCATAGTTCCTTGTCAATCTTCTCCAGTGAACACCCTGGAGTCGAACGTTGAGATGGAACATGTTCATGGCCACGACATCTCCAACAGGTGATTTAGTGGGATCCGGATTGGGCTCCATTTCTTCGGTCTCTTTTTCGAAGTCTTGGCAGAATTCTATATGGAGGAAAACATGGAAACATGATTACATTTCTAGCCTATGGGATTAAAGGAATTCATTCGACAAGCGCAGTTACCATCGAGCATGAGGAACATCTTCTACGCAAATTCTCCCAAGTGCTTCTCCAGGCCATTGCTCCTCCTAGTCAGCTGCTCGGTTTTCTTGATGATTTCACTCCGTTCCAGTTTCTGTTGGGGAACGTCGCATGGGAAACAAAAATTTTCCTACGCACACGCAAACCTATCCATGGTGATGAGCATCTACGAGAGGGAGAGTGGATCTACATACCCTTGTAGATCGCTAAGCGGGAAGCGTTAAGAAACGCGGTTGGTGTAGTCGAACATCTTCGCGATCCAAATCGCCGAGCGTCCCGCGATCTCATCACGATCCGTCCCGCGATCCAATCACGATACGTCCCGTGAACTCATCACGATCCGTCCCGCGATCTCATCACGATCCGTCTCACGATCTTGATCACGATCTGTCCCGCGAACTCATCACGATCCGTTCCACGATCTCATCACGAACCGTCTCGCGATCTCGATCACGGTCCTTCCGATCTAGCGCCGAACGGACGGCACCTCCGCGTTCAGCACACGTGCAGCTTGATGACGATCTCCACCGTCTTGATCCAGCAAGAGGAGGTGGATAGGAGAGAGAGTTCACCGGCAGCGTGACGGCGCTCCGGTGATGGTGGTGGAGCAATTCCGGCAGGGCTTCGCCTAAGCGCTGCGGAAAACCGATCTAGAGGAGAAACTGTGCACCGGTGAAACGGGTAGCACGTGGCCGGAAATTCTGTCCAAAAACCACCCAATCCACTAGTATATATAGGAGGAGAGGAGAGGAGAGGCAGCCAAGGCCTTTGGGTCGGCCGAAATAGGAGGTGGGAAGAAATCCTACTTCACCTCCAATCCTAGTTGGAGTAGGATTGCCTCCTATTGGCTGATTTTCCACTTTTTGCTTTAGGACTTTCTCTCCTGCGCCATGGGCCTTTGTGGCTGTTTTCCCAGCCCACTAAGGGCTGGTTATTATTCTCCCACAGCCCATGGACCTCTTGGGGTCGAAATACCCCTCCCGGAGGCCTCCCGGTACACTACCGGCACTCCCGGTACACTACCGGCACTCCCGGTACACTACCGATGAGCCCGAAACTTTTCCGGAAACCAAACTGGGACTTCCTATATATGAATCTTTACCTCCGGACCATTCCGGAGCTCCTCGTGATGTCCGGGATCTCATCCGGGACTCCGAACAAACTTCGGTCACCACCATACATAACTCTACACTACCGAAACGTCACCGAACCTTAAGTGTGCAGACCCTGCGGGTTCGAGAACTATGTAGACATGACCGAGACACCTCTACGGTCAATAACCAATGGCGGGACCTGGACATCCACATTGGTTCCTACATATTCTACGAAGATCTTTATCGGTCGAACCTCTATGTCAAGGATTTAGTTAATCCCGTATAACGTCCCCTTTGTTCTTCGGTATGTTACTTGCCCGAGATTCGATCGTCGGTATCTCCATACCTAGTTCAACCTCGTTACTGGCAAGTCTCTTTACTCGTTCCGTAATACAAGATACCGTGACTAACACTTAGCCACATTGCTTGCAAGGCTTGTTGTGATGTTGTATTACCGAGTGGGCCCTGAGATACCTCTCCGTCACACGGAGTAACAAATCCCAGTCTCGATCCATGCCAACTCAACAAACACCATCGGAGATACCTGTAGAGCACCTTTATAGTCACCCAGTTACGTTGCGACGTTTGATACACACAAGGCACTCCTCCGATATCCGTGAGTTGCATGATCTCATGGTCATAGGAACATATACTTGACATGCAGAAAACAGTAGCAATAAACTGACACGATCATATGCTATGTTTGTAGTTTGGGTCTTATCCATCACATCATTCTCCTAATGATGTGATCCCGTTATCAAATGACATCTCATGTCCATGGCTAGGAAACCTTAACCATCCTTTGATCAACGAGCTAGTCCATTAGAGGCATACTAGGGACATGGTTTTGTCTATGTATCCACACATGCATTTAAGTCTCCGATCAATACAATTATAGCATGGATAATAAACGATTATCATGAACAAGGAAATATGATAATAACTAATTTATTATTGCCTCTAGGGCATATTTCCAACAGTCTCCCACTTGCACTAGAGTCAATAATCTAGTTCACATCACCATGTGATTCGCATTGTTATGAATCTAACACCCAATGAGTTTTGGGGCTCGATCATGCTTTGCATGTGAGAGAGGTCTTATAGTCAACGGGTCTGCGATATTCAGATCCGTGTGTACTTTGCAAATCTCTATGTCAAACCGTAAACACTGCTACCACACTCCACTTGGTACTATTTCCAAATGGCTGCTCCACTATACGTATCCAGATTGCTACTACTAGTCATCTGGATAGGTGTTAAAGCTTGCATCGACGTAACTCTTTACGACGAACTCTTTATCACCTCCATAATCAAGAAACATTTCCTTAGTCCTCTGGTTACTAAGGATAATTCCGACCGCTGTCCAGTGATCCACTCCTGGACCACTCTTGTACCCCCTGACAGACTCGTGGCAAGGCACACACAGGTGTGGTACACAGCATGGCATAATATAGAGCCTATGGCTAAGGCATAGGGGACGACATTCATCCTTTCTCTTTCTTCTGCCGTTGTCGAGCTTTGAGTCTCACTCAACTTCACACCTTACAAATCAGACGAGAACTATTTCTCTGGCTGATCCATTTTGAACTCTTTCAAAATCTTGTCAAGGTATGCACTCATTGAAAGTCTCATCAAGCATCTTGATCTATCTCTATAGATTTTGATGCTCAACAATTAGGTAGCTTTATCTAGGTCTTCATTTGAAAAACACTTTTCAAACAACCTTTTATGCCTTCCAGAAATTCTACATTATTTCCGATCAACAATATGTCAACCACATATACTTATCAGAAACTCTATAGTGCTCCCACTCACTTTATTGCAAATACAAGTTTCTCGTAAACTTTGTATAAACTACAAAAACTTTGATCACCTCATCAAAGTGTATATTCCAACTCCGAGATGCTTGCTTCAGTCCATAGAAGGATCACTGAAGCTCTCTCATCTTTTAGCATCCTTAGGACTGACAAAACCTTCTGGTTGTATCACATACAACCTTTCCTTAAGTAAACCGTTAAGGAAACGACGTTTTGACATCCATCTGCCAGATTTCGTAATTGAAAATGCAGCAACTGCTAACATAATTCCAACAGACTTTTAGCATCGCTACGAGTGAGAAAGCCTCCTCGCATTCAACTCCTTGAACTTGTCACAAACAACTTTGCAACAAGTCGAGCTTTACAAATGGTGACATTCACCATCAGTGTCTGTCTTCATTCTAAAGGTCCATTTGTACTCAACGACCTGCCGTCTAACGAGCAAGTCTACCAAAGTCTATACTTGGTTTTCATAAATGGATCCTATCTCGGATTTCATGGTCTCTAACCATTTGTCGGAATCCGGGCCCATCATCGCTTCTCCATAGCTCGTAGGTTCATCGCTGTCCAACAACATGACCTCGAAGACAGGGTTGTCGTACCGCTTAGGAGCAGTACACATCCTTGTCGACCCACGAAGTTCGATAGTAACTTGATCCTGAAGCTTCATGATCATCATCATTAACTTCCTCTTCAACTAACGTAGGCTTCACAGAAACATCTTTCTGCGCTGCGCTACTCTCTGGTTGAACAAAGGTTTAACAACCTCATCAAGTTCTATCTTCCTCCCACTCAATTCTTTCGAGAGAAACCTTTCCTCGAGAAAGGATCCGTTTTAGTAACAACCACTTTGCACTCGGATCTGAGATAGAAGGTTCACCCAACTGATCTTAGGGTATTCTATGAAGATGCATTTGTCCGCCTTGGGTTCGACCTCATTAGGTGAAAACATTTTTCACACAAGTGCCGCAGCCCCAAGTATTAAGAAACGACAGCTTAGGTTTCTATCAAACCATAATTCATATGGTGTCATCTCAACGGATTTAGATGGTGCCCTATTTAAAGTGAATGTAGTTGTCTCTAATGCATAACCCCAAAATTATAGTAGTAAAACGACAAGAGACATCATAGTACGCACCATATCCAATAGAGCATAACTATGATGTTCGGACACACCATCACACTATGGTGTTCCAGGTGGCGTTTAGTTGTGAAACAACTTTCACATTGTCTTAAGTTGTATGCCAAACTCGTGACTCAGATATTCACCTCCACGATCATATCGCAGTCATTTTTATCTTCTTGTCACGATGATCTTTAAACTTCACTCTGAATTTGCTTGAACCTTTCAAACGATTCAGACTTGTGTTTCATTAAGTAAATATACACTATATCTACTCAAATCATCAGTGAAGGTAAGAAAATAACGATATCCACTGCACACTACAAGACTCACTAGATTGCATACATCAACATGTATCATTTCCAATGAATCACTTGCCCGCTCCATCCAACGGGGTCCTTTAGTCATCTTGCCCAAGAGGCATGGTTCGCATGTCTCAACCGATTCAAAATCGAATGAGTCCAAATATCCATCAGCATGGAGTTTCTACATGCGCTTTATACCAATATGACATTTAGCGGCAGTGCCACAAATATGTGGTACTATCATTATTAACTTTGTATCTTTTGACATCAATGTTATGAACATGTGTAATACTACGATCAAGATTTCAACAAACCATTCTCACTGGGTGCATGACCATTGAAGGTATTATTCATGTAAACAGAATAACCATTATTCTCTAACTTAAATGAATAACCGTATTGCAATAAACATGATCTAATCATGTTCATGCTCAACGCAAAACACCAAATAACATTTATTTAGGTTCGTCACTAATCCTGAAGGTAGAGAGAGCGTGCGATGTTGATCACATCAACCTTGGAAACACTTCCAACACATATCGTCACCTCACCCTTAGCTAGTTCTCCGTTTATTCCGTAGCTTTTATTTCGAGTTACTAACATTTAGCAACCGAACCGGTATCCAATACCCAGGTGCTACTAAGAGTACTAGCAAGGTACACATTAGTAACTCGTATATCAAATATACTTCTATCAATGTTGCCAGCCTTCTTATCTACCAAGTATCTAGGGTTGTTCCGCTTCAGCGACCTCTCACCTCATAATAGAAGCACTTAGTCTCGGGTTTGAGTTCAACTTTGGGTTGCTTCACTGGAGCAGCAACTGACTTGCTATCCATGAAGTTTCCCTCCTTGATCTTGCCCTTTTCGAAACTAGTGGTTTGATTAACCATCAACACTTGACGCTCCTTCTTGATTTCTACCTTCGCGGTGTCAAACATCGCGAACAGCTCAGGGATCAATACTTCTATCCCTGGTGTATTATAGTTCATCACTTAAGTTCTAGTAGCTTTAGTGACAGTGACTTGGAGAACTATATCAATCACTATCTTATCTGGAAGATCAACTCCCACTTGATTCAAGCGATTGTAGTACCCAGACAATCTGAGTACATGCTCAACGATTGAGCTATTCTCCTTCATCTTACAGGCAAAGAATCTTGTTGGAGATCTCATATCTCGCAACACAGGCACGAGCCTGAGATCACAATCTCTGCCCCTAGAACATCTCATATGTTCTGTGACGTTCAAAACGTTTCGGAGCCTCAATTCTAAGCCGTAATGCATGACGCACAAAACTATCAAGTAGTCATCGAAACGTGCCTGTCAGATGTTCACAACATCTATAGACAACGCTAGAGGGGGTGGCGCACCGAGCGGTGCATTAAGGACATAAGCCTTCTGTGCAGCAATGAGGACAATCCTCAGATCACGGACCCAGTCCGCAATATTGCTACCAACATCTTTCAATTCTATTTCTCTAGGAACATATAAAAATACAAGGGAGCCACAACGCGAGCTAGTAATCTACAACATAATTTGCAAAGACACTTTGACCATGTTCATGATAATGAGTTCAATTAATCATATTATTTAAGAACTCCCACTCAAATTGACATCCCTCCGATCATTCGAGTGATACATGATCCAAATTCACCAACTCAAGTCCGATCATCACGTGAGTTGAGGTGGCTGCAATGGTGAACATCATTATGTTGATCATATCTACTATATGACTCATGTTCGACCTTTCGGTCTCTCGTGTTCCGAGGCCATGTCTGTACATGCTAGGCTCGTCAAGTTTAACCCGAGTGTTCTGCATGTGCAACACTGGCTTGCACCCGTTGTATGTGAACGTAGAGTCTATCACACCCGATCATCACGTGGTGTCTCAACACGACGAACTTTCGCAACGGTGCACATTCGGGGAGAACACAATTTAGCTTGAAATTAAGTGAGGGATCACCTTATAATGCTACCGTCGTCCTAAGCAAAATAAGGTGCATAAAAAGGATTAACATCTCATGCAATTCATAAGTGACATGATATGGCCATGAACTTGTGTTTAAGATCTCCATCTTCGAAACACCAGCATGATCTCCATCATCACCGGCACAACACCATGATCTCCATCATCTTGATCTCCATCAATGTGTTGCCATTGGGGTTGTGGCGCCAGCCCTGCTTCTACTTCTATTGCTACTGCTTAGCGATAAAGTAAAGCATTACATAGCGCTTAATGATTGACACGCAGGTCATACAATAATTAAAGACAACCCTATGGCTCCTGCCGGTTGCCGTACTCAACGACATGCAAGTCGTGAAATTCTATACATCACATGATCATCTCATACATCACATATATCTCATCATGTAATTGGCCATATCACATCACAACATACCCTGCAAAAACAAGTTAGACGTCCTCTAATTGTTGTTGCATGTTTTACGTGGCTGCTACGGGTATCTAGCAAGAACGATTCTCACCTACGCATAAACCACAACGGTGATACATAGATTGCTTTTCATCCTTCTCAAGGACCGCCTTTGTCGGATCCGATCCAACTAAAGTGAGAGAAACTGTCACCCGCAAGCCATCTAAGCAACAAGTTGCGTCGAGGGAACCGGTCTCTCGTAAGCGTACGAGTAATGTTGGTCCGGGCCGCTTCATCTCACAATCCCGCTGAACCAAAATACGACCAAGGGAGGAAGCAATCTAAGCATCAACGCCCACAAACCTTTTGTGTTCTACTCGAGATCTCATCGAACCATCAACCTAGCTCATGATGCCACTGTTGGGGAACGTCGCATGGGAAACAAAAATTTTCCTACGCACACGCAAACCTATCCATGGTGATGAGCATCTACGAGAGGGAGAGTGGATCTACATACCCTTGTAGATCGCTAAGCGGGAAGCGTTAAGAAACGCGGTTGGTGTAGTCGAACATCTTCGCGATCCAAATCGCCGAGCGTCCCGCGATCTCATCACGATCCGTCCCGCGATCCAATCACGATACGTCCCGTGAACTCATCACGATCCGTCCCGCGATCTCATCACGATCCGTCTCACGATCTTGATCACGATCTGTCCCGCGAACTCATCACGATCCGTTCCACGATCTCATCACGAACCGTCTCGCGATCTCGATCACGGTCCTTCCGATCTAGCGCCGAACGGACGGCACCTCCGCGTTCAGCACACGTGCAGCTTGATGACGATCTCCACCGTCTTGATCCAGCAAGAGGAGGTGGATGGGAGAGAGAGTTCACCGGCAGCGTGACGGCGCTCCGGTGATGGTGGTGGAGCAATTCCGGCAGGGCTTCGCCTAAGCGCTGCGGAAAACCGATCTAGAGGAGAAACTGTGCACCGGTGAAACGGGTAGCACGTGGCCGGAAATTCTGTCCAAAAACCACCCAATCCACTAGTATATATAGGAGGAGAGGAGAGGAGAGGCAGCCAAGGCCTTTGGGTCGGCCGAAATAGGAGGTGGGAAGAAATCCTACTTCACCTCCAATCCTAGTTGGAGTAGGATTGCCTCCTATTGGCTGATTTTCCACTTTTTGCTTTAGGACTTTCTCTCCTGCGCCATGGGCCTTTGTGGCTGTTTTCCCAGCCCACTAAGGGCTGGTTATTATTCTCCCACAGCCCATGGACCTCTTGGGGTCGAAATACCCCTCCCGGAGGCCTCCCGGTACACTACCGGCACTCCCGGTACACTACCGGCACTCCCGGTACACTACCGATGAGCCCGAAACTTTTCCGGAAACCAAACTGGGACTTCCTATATATGAATCTTTACCTCCGGACCATTCCGGAGCTCCTCGTGATGTCCGGGATCTCATCCGGGACTCCGAACAAACTTCGGTCACCACCATACATAACTCTACACTACCGAAACGTCACCGAACCTTAAGTGTGCAGACCCTGCGGGTTCGAGAACTATGTAGACATGACCGAGACACCTCTACGGTCAATAACCAATGGCGGGACCTGGACATCCACATTGGTTCCTACATATTCTACGAAGATCTTTATCGGTCGAACCTCTATGTCAAGGATTTAGTTAATCCCGTATAACGTCCCCTTTGTTCTTCGGTATGTTACTTGCCCGAGATTCGATCGTCGGTATCTCCATACCTAGTTCAACCTCGTTACTGGCAAGTCTCTTTACTCGTTCCGTAATACAAGATACCGTGACTAACACTTAGCCACATTGCTTGCAAGGCTTGTTGTGATGTTGTATTACCGAGTGGGCCCTGAGATACCTCTCCGTCACACGGAGTAACAAATCCCAGTCTCGATCCATGCCAACTCAACAAACACCATCGGAGATACCTGTAGAGCACCTTTATAGTCACCCAGTTACGTTGCGACGTTTGATACACACAAGGCACTCCTCCGATATCCGTGAGTTGCATGATCTCATGGTCATAGGAACATATACTTGACATGCAGAAAACAGTAGCAATAAACTGACACGATCATATGCTATGTTTGTAGTTTGGGTCTTATCCATCACATCATTCTCCTAATGATGTGATCCCGTTATCAAATGACATCTCATGTCCATGGCTAGGAAACCTTAACCATCCTTTGATCAACGAGCTAGTCCATTAGAGGCATACTAGGGACATGGTTTTGTCTATGTATCCACACATGCATTTAAGTCTCCGATCAATACAATTATAGCATGGATAATAAACGATTATCATGAACAAGGAAATATGATAATAACTAATTTATTATTGCCTCTAGGGCATATTTCCAACAGTTTCAACTTGGAGTTTTCCTCCTCTATGTTCTTGGCGGCGGCGAGTTTCTTCTCGGCGGTTTCAGTTTTCTCCTTCGCCACCTTTTCAGCATCAGCAAGCGCCTTGGCCTTGTCCTCCAGTGCCTTCTTCATGGATTCTAAAGAAATAACATTGTTGAGTCACACTTGGAGTCGACGATTTTCATCACGCACGTCTATTCGAGTGAGAGCACTTGGTTCAAAGGATGGAAAGTGAGAGTAAGAATGCACTGGGTCGACAAAGATTACCTCCCAGGGTCTTCAACTCAGTCCGCGCATGTTCCATGCTGTTCTTGGAGACCTCCAGATCCAATCGCAGTTGGTTCCTTTCCTCCTCCAAGTCCTTGTAGTGGGTGCTGAGTTCACAAGCTCTCTGAAATCAACAAAATACCAGTTCAGTCGACATGGAAATTCCTCCGCTCCCGAGTGAAAAAGGTCAAGAACAGTCGACTGGATGGCGGCCCCTGCCCCACCCCACTCCCCTGAAATAGCGTCATATCATGGTTGATGAAATGATGTCCATGAAACCTGCGTCATATCATGGTTGATGGAAATATATCCGTGAAACATGCATTTAGGAGAGGAAGAACTAAAGGAAAAGAGTCCACTCGACAATTCGAATGGCGAGCATACTTCGTGTACAGCAAAGAACCCTGAGTACAAGTTCTTAAGACTACTGCTCATCGTCAATGATCAATAGTAGTCTTGGGGACTACACCCAGTGGGTGCACTCGTCGTGGCCCCACTAGTTCCTAAATCACTCGACAGAGTCTGCCCTGTCCAAGCACAAGATGGTCTCTATCAGACCCCCCACCGAGACAAGCAATCGATGGCGGTCTCGGGGACTACACCCAGTGGGTGCATTCAGCGTGCCCCCACTAGACCTTCTATCACTCGATCTGTCGAGTGGCAGAAAAATAATAAAAAAATGTGCGCAAGTATATGGACATCGTCTCTTTTAAGACCCCCGCCAGTGCAAGCACTCGACGGCGGTCTCGACGACTACACCCAGTGGGTGCACTCAGCGTGCCCCCACTGAACCTTTTTTTCACTCGATCTGTCGAGTGGTTACCAAAATAATTCTAAGACCCCTGTCGATGTCTTCATAATTTGAGAGTGGTCTCGGGGACTACACCAGTGGGTGCACTCAACGTGCTCCCACTGGACCAAAATCTACTCGACTAAGACCTGATCTATTTGAGTGGAGAACTTACAAGTATTCTGCAAAAGGAAAACACCCAATGGGTGTAAAATCAAGAAAGACAGGAATTCAATTGGAAATGCACTTACAATCGTACTTACTCGGATGTTGGTACGAAGAGCTGCGCTGGCATCATAAACCAGCTTGCTAGCCTCGTACGCCTTCGCTTGGATCATGGCTTCCTTCGCAGCTCCGGTTTGGTCTTCTGGGATGTGGTGCAGAGGAAAGGCAGTCACCGGCTAAATTGATGTTGTGTCTGGAGTAGTTGAGGTAGTCTGGGGTTGTCCGATTGGAGTCGACGCCATGAGGGTTGAAGCAGTTGGTGGAGCACTCGAAAACGGAACGCGAGCTCGGTTCTGTCTCGGGACGAGTCGCCTATCCCCTGGGATGATGCAACAGTCGACCGTTGAGGCGTTTGCGCTGATGGTGTGCTTCGGGCGCGTACGTGCGGGGTGCCTAAGGTCACACCTTCACCCCCCATACCCTGAGGTAGTTCTTCATTGTCCTCCAGTTGAATGATCTCTGCAAGCATCAATCGACAACATTAACTTATACAATCGGCAAATCATTTTTCAAGAATCAGAGCTGAGCGAAGATTTGTTTACCTCGTTGGGAAGTTGCCGCATCAACGGTATCAACATCCATTTGCTCCTCTCCGTCCCGTGGAGGCGACATCACTAAGGTAGCAGCACTCGTATACGAAATTCCACTCAGTCAGCAAGAATTTGAAGTCACATTCGACAGCGAAAGAAGAAAGCAAACACGTAGGTTGAGACAACGGGCACAACAATCTTCATGTGGGGCAAAGCTTTACGAGGTTTCGGCGCATTGGGCTTGAGCTGCTTTGCGGCCCTTTCACTCGACTCAATGGTCGAGGTTTGGTCCCACTATAGGTTCCTCTCACTTGATGCCAAGGCCTTGCCTAAGGCAGTCGCGGGGTCCTAACGCAGCTTGGAGCGATGCTCAGTGCGTTAAGGAGACTCGACTTCTTCCTCGTCTTCGTCTGGGTTTTCATAGTCGTCCTCGCTGTTGTCGGCGTAGTCGATGTCCATGCTGCCGCCCTCACTCTCCCCGCCATCTTCAGACTGATTCCTGTTTGGCACGGGTGAGTGCATGTGCATCCACTCCTTCATGCTTCAAGCAATGAAGTGATTCGACGTATGATCCAACCACTCGATAAACAAATATGACAGTCGACAAGATAAACTTTACCAGATTCTTCAGCAGAGTAAGGCTTGATCCTCTTGGCTCCTAGGGGGTTGTCGCAGGCTCCAATAATGCTTCGAAGCCATTTCTTGACAGTTTCCAATGAGACTTCTTCTGGGTGCGTCCAAGTCGTGTCCTCAGGGCCTGAGTAATGCCACATAACATGGTCCCTTTCTTGTAGCGGCTAGATCCATCGACTGAGGAACGTCTCCAGAAGATCCATACCAGTCACTCCACCATGGACAAGGGACACTACGGCGTCCACAAAGATCCCCACTTGGACTTTCTCTCCATCCGACACTTTCAAGGATTTGGGAACGACGGGTCGATCTAACATGAAAGGAGAAAGACCAGCCGACATGTTGGGATATGCTACGTCTTTGCAGTAGAACCAAGTCGACTACCAACCCATAACAGATTCTGGGAAGGTCATGGAGGGAATCGAACTCCTGGATCTCTTCTGGACTCCCAAGCCACCACACAATTGGATGACATGGGTTTTATCATCCTCAGGATTAGCCTTTTTGACCGACTGAGATCTGATGGTGAAGATATGTTTGAACAGACCCCAGTGGGGAGGACAACCCAAGAAACACTCACACATAGTGATGAAAGCAAAAAGATAAGAAATGGCATTCGGGGGGAAATGATGGAGCTGGGCTCCAAAGAAGTTCAGAAACCCTCGGAAGAATGGATGGGGGCATGGAGAAACCTCTCTCGACGTGGGTGAGGAGGAGGACCCGCTCCCCCTCACGCGGATCCGGCTCGAGTTCCCCCTCCAATAGCCTCCATGAACCTTCTGCCACGAGCTCGTTGACGACGAGATTCTCGATGACCTCGGTGGTGACAGTCGACGGAAGAAAATCCCCCTGGATCCACCCCAGCGGCTCGGTAAACCGCGTGGTTGACGGCTTCTTGGCCTTGCCCTTCGCAGCCCCCTTCTTGGCGCACTCCAACTTCTCAGTCTTCCCCTTCGTCATTGCGGCGGCGGTGTTCGTCGAGGTGAAGCGGAGCTATGTGCTAGAAGCAGGGGAGGTGGAGGAAGAGAGAAGATTTGGGGGAGAAAGACCGTGCAGACTGCAGCACAGTGGGACTTATACTCCGTCGAGTGTCTCACTGAATCGTGGGCCGCTGGATGCCCGCGTATCCCGACCGCAGACGCCGACAGTACATGGTGAAATGGGAGGCATGTGAATCGAGGCGTCGTGCTACCACTTGCCCAAGTTATGGCGTCATCTTCGTGGACGCGCGCGCTTCCCAAATTTTTGTATCTCGCAAAATCCGGACCTGACAAAGCGACCCGTCACGTCTAAAGATCCCTTCAGGTCACTCGGAACAGAATTGACATTGAGCATTCATTGAGACACTTTGAAGGCAAAATCGATCCGGGCGAATGACAAAGATTTGAATCAATGCAAATTTCATTGAAGCCCCGAAGTTCATCGGATGTTTGGTGCCTTTTTCAGAACTGGCATCGATCCCCCTTTACCACTCGAACCCCGATCCATTCGGGGGCTAATGACGAGGATATGTACATAGGGTAGGGTCCTAGGCCTGACCTAGATACCCTACCTAAAGACACTATATTGGAGGACTTAAAGATTACAAGAGAGATTCCGACTGGATTCATCATAGTGTTCACGTCACTCGACATATTTCCACTCGGTACGTTCTTCATCCACTCGACAATCACCTGTCACTCGGAAGACCTCGCTTCCAGTCGATGCCAAAAAACCATAAGCCACCCCAGGAGGCCAGTAGGCAGGCGTTAGGTGATGACCCACAAGTATAGGGGATCTATCGTAGTCCTTTCGATAAGTAAGAGTTTCGAACCCAACGAGGAGCAAAAGAAAATGACAATTGGTTCTCAGTAAGGTATTCTCTGCAAGCACGGAAATTATCAGTAACAGATAGTTTGGTGATAAGATAATTTGTAACGGGTAGCAAGTAAAAATTGTAACAGCGGTGCAGTAAGGTGGCCCAATCCTTTTTATAGCAAAGGATAAGCCTGGAAAACTTTTAAATAAAGCAAAGCACTCTCGAGGACACATGGGAATTTATGTCAAGCTAGTTTTCATCATGCTCATTTGATTCACTTTCGCTACTTTGATAATTTGATATGTAGGTGGACTGGTCCTTGGGTGCTGCCCTTACTTGGACAAGCCTCCCACTTATGATTAACCCCTCCGGCAAGTATCCGCAACTATGAAAGAAGAATTAAGATAAATATAACCATAGCATGAAACATGTGGATTCAAATCAGCCCCTTACGAAGCAACGCATAAACTAGGATTTAAGCTTCTGTCACTCTAGCAACCCATCATCTACTTATTACTTCCCAATGCCTTCCTCTACGCCCAAACAATGGTGAAGTGTTATGTATTCGACGTTCACATAACACCACTAGAGGAGAGACAACATACATCTCATCAAAATATCGAACGAATACCAATTCACATGATTATTTATAACAAGACTTATCCCATGTCCTCGGGAACAAACGTAACTACTCACAAAGCATATTCATGTTCATAATCAGAGGAGTATAAGTGATGATCAAGGATCTAAACATATAATCTTCCACCAATTAAACCAAATAGCATCAATTACAAGGAGTAATCAACACTACTAGCAACCCACAAGTACCAATCTGAGGTTTTGAGACAAAGATCGGATAGAAGAGATGAACTAGGGTTGGAGGGGTGATGGTGTTGATGAAGATGTTGATGGAGATTGACCCCCTCTTTATGAGAGGATCGTTGGTGATGACGATGGCTTAGATTTCCCCCTCCCGGAGGGAAGTTTCACCGAAATGATCGCCGTGTTGGAGCTCTAGATTGGTTCTGCCCAAGTTCCGCCTCGAGACAGTGGTGCTTCGTCCCAAAGCTCTGATATGATTTTTTCAGGACGAAACCCTCAATATAGGAGAAGATGGGCACCAGTGGGCTGCCAGGTGGGCCACAAGCCCCAGGGGCATGGCAAGGGGGGTAGCCACGCCTAGCAGGCTTGTGGTCCCTGGTGGCCCCCCTGATGTATTTCTTTTGCCTGGTATTTTTTATATATTCCAAAATAATTCTACACAGATTTTCAGGACTTTTGGAGTTGTGCATAATAGGTATCTCAACTTTGCTCCTTTTCTAGTCCAGAACTCCAGCTGCCGGCATTCTCCCTCTTCTTGTAGACCTTGTAAAATAAGAGAGTAAAGGCATAAGTATTATACCAACATGTGTAATAACAGCCCATAATGTAATAAATATCAATATAAAATCATGATCCAAAATGGACGTATCACTCCCCCAAGCTTAGATCTCGCTTGTCCTCAAGCGGAACCCGAAATCAATAAATATGCCCACATGATTAGAGATAGAGGTGTTAATAAAATAAAATATGGACATGATGGCATCATGATCATCTTTAGAACAACAACATATATTGACATATAATTTCTTGTGATAAAGTAATAATTCATTCACAATGACAAAGTACAAATCAAGAACTCTATTGAGAACTGACAAACTATGATCTCAGTCATTGAAGCAATTCCAAATTATCATAATGTAGGAAAGAGTCAATATAAGAGCTTGTAAAGCAAACCCACATACTCAATCATCTTTTAATCTTTCACAATTGCTAACACTCACGAGGTACCTATGAGTTCAAAGTTTCAACCGGACACAAAGAAAGATAGGGGCTTATAGTGTTGCCTCCCAACTATTTACCTCAAGGGTAATGTCAATAGTAATAATTCATGCTCATCCACTTCCGAGTGGATATATATGCCTAGATCATTCCCCAACACATGACACTTGCCAGAAGATAAAGGCGAAGCGAAGGTGATGGAGATCACCACGACTCTTGCATAAAGGTAAGTACTAGAAAATAAAAGTAACAGATAGGCCCTTCGTAGAGGGAAGAAGAGGTTGTCATGTGCTTTTATAATTGGATGCACAATCTCTTAATGCAAAAGAACGTCACTTTATATTGCCCCTTGTGATAGAGAACTTTATTATGCAGTCTGTCGCTTTTATTTCTTCCCTATCACAAGTTCGTATAAAGTTTATTTTCCTCGCACTAATAGATCACACGTATTTAGAGAGCAATTTTTATTGCTTGCACCGATGACAACTTACTTGAAGGATCTTATTCTATCCTTAGGTAGGTATGATGGACTCTCATGGCAAAACTGGGTTAAGGGTGTTTTGATGCATAAGTAGTATTTGTACTTAGTGCGGAAGTTTTGGCTGATATGAGGAGGAAGCAAGCGACACATGTTGAGGGATCTATAACAATATAACTTCTATTCGGAAATAAGCAAACATAACCCATTATGTTGTCTTCCTTGTCCAACATCAACTTCTTAACATATAATATTTTAATGAGTGCTCACAGTCATAAAAGATGTCCAAGATGATATATTTATATGTGAACCTCTCTTTATTTATTACTTCCTTTTAATTGCCCCGATGACCAACAACTATGTTTGTCGACCCACAATAGGTTTCAATCGACATACTTTTTATATGTGAAGTCATCACTCCCCATAAGATTTTCATATGTACTCTTCGATTTTATTCTACACTTCTTTCTACTTTATCTTTCTCAAGATTAAGATCAAAACAAGCAAGGCCCTCAACTCAAAAGCACTTTTTATTATATAACTCACGGACTTGCTTACATAGGAAGAATCATAAAGCAAAGACTCAAAGCTAGATCACACAAAAACTTTATTCTACTAGATCAAGATATTACCAAAAGGATTGAACTAAAAAAAGATGATAAAAAGAAAAAGAAAAAGAAAAGATGTGATAGTGATACGATATCAGAGCACCTCCCCCAAGCTTGGCACAAGTCAAGGGGAGTGCCCGTACCCATGTGTTTAGTAGTCTGGCTTCGGAGGTGATAATGTGGGAGTTGTTGACGGGGTTGAAGCCTTTCTAGTTTCCACCTAAGCCTAAAATTCTACTCCCTCAAATCGTCCACTTCCTGCTCGAGCTTCAATATCCTTCGACATAATTCTTCCTTGCTCTCCTGCAGGAAACAAGGGAAAAATAGAACCCTAGGGTTTTCGCCTTGTGTTTTTGAAGCTTGATTTCTTGAACTCCACGTGCATATCTCCTGGCTGAAGCAAGGGGGCCTCTTCTTCATCCGAGCTTTCTTCCTTGTACTTGCCTTCTTGTTCCTCCTCCTAGAACAACCCATAAGGGTCCAAGTCCCCATAGAGCTTGGGATTGGCAAGATAATGCGATATGAAGCTCTCCCCATCAGAATCTTGGGATGACATATTGCTCTAAATCTGTTGAAGAAACAACACAAAAAAATGGGAGGTATTGCCGTGATACGAGAATCAAAACCTTCGGGAGATTATATAATGAATTGTTACTGACCCAAAGGAGTATGCCACAAGAAAACGGAGTTTGGGTGGTGCACGAGGTGGCCACAAGCCCTAGGGGCACGGCCAAGTGGGTGGCCATGCCCAGGAGGCTTGTCGCCTCCTCGTGCACTATTCAGACTACTTTAATTTTTTCTAATTTTTTAAATGTTCCGAAACAGATAAAATTTGACATTGAAAAAGTTGTGGAGTATTTTTGCTTACCGTACCACATACCTATTCCTTTTCGGAGTCTGAAACGTTCTGGTAAGTCTCCTTAATGTACTCCTCCGGAGTTATGGTATTGATGATATTGGTTTCAACACTTATGGAAGTACCTGAGATATAATGTTTGATTCTTTGACCGTTCACCACCTTCGGGTCTGTGCCTTCGGCATTGTTAGTCTTGATGGCACCAAAACGGTATACCTCTTTGATGACGTAAGGACCTTACCATTTAGAGAAAAGTTTTCCTACAAAAAATCTTAAATGAGAATTGTATAGCAAGACATGATCACCTACATTAAATTCACGCTTTTGTATCCTTCTATCATGCCGGCTCGCCTTCCTCCACTACAAAGATGGATAAGTGGGAAGTGTATCGCGGATGTGTGTGAGAGAGAGAGATTGCTCGTCCCCGTTGCATGGGGGGCTCAGGGGGGTTTATAGGCCAACCCCCCGGCTTACAATATTCCTGGGCACAAAGTAGGGGGACCTAGCTGGCAGCCTCTCCGGCTGGACAGAGGGGCCCGCCTCGCAAGCCGTCTCATCGTCCATAAGGTCCACCGGCTGTGTGGTCCCATCGCCCGCTGGGGCCCACCAGCCGGCTCCATGATTGGCCCCTGCCCACCTGCTACGGCACGGTTCGCCCGGACAACATCGTCTTGCACTAGCCGGCCGGAGTCTCAGGTACGGCTGGCTGCACTGTAGCCACGCTGGAGCAGGTAATCGTGTGGAAGGATGCGTGTCGGCACTATTGCCCCGCCCGATCGCGGTCGGCCAAGGTCAGTGGTATGACCAGCCGAACTGTAGCCACGCGTGCCCGTGCGTCAGCGACCACTGTGGCTACATTGGCGTCCGTAGTGGGGGTCCCGTCGTGTCATCGTACCTGCGGGCAGAGGGATGGGACAGAAGCTTCTCCGCCCAAGGTTCAATGGAGGAGGCGGCTCGAAGGCAGCCGACCGCGCCCAGTTGGCCGGGGGCCGAGCCGGCCTCGATCCAGCTGGCAATGCATTTGCCGGCTGCGCGCCAGCCATCCATAAGCAGCCGACCACGTGCTTTTTCTTGAAGCAGGGGAGAGAACCCCATTGCTTTGGCCTACCCAAGCGTAATAACCCCGTTAGTAGTCCTCGAAGCCGGCAGGGGGGCACGTCTACCAGACGGAGGGGGGCCAGTGGCTTCCTCCCAGCAGTACCCGCCTCCGACACGAATCCAAAGGGCCAGCCGGGTCGGTGGCCATTCCCGACGCCTCGGGTCCCGTCACGCCACCTCGGGACCCGAGCCGGCCCGCAGCACGCCACACGGTGAGTAATGATGTTGTGGGTCCCGCACACGCAGGCAAACGGGACGTCACCTTGGGCCTAGCCCGCTAGGCCTCGGGCGTAGCCCAGTAGGCCTCAGGACGCAGGCAGGGATCTTCTGCACCCTGAAGTGGCGGTTACGGCCCAGGATGCCCATGCACACACGGAGATTCCCGGGTAGTCGGCGCATTTAATCCCCACGTCCCCCGGTTGTGCCCTCCCCCATTAAAAGGGGAGGGAGGGAAAAGGGCGGCAGCACCCGCACCCCATTTCCCCCTTGTCTTCCTCCTCTCATCTTCTCCGCTCCCTCGCACGCCGTTGTTCAACAAGCCCGCGACCCCACTCGCATGTCCCCCGTGCAGCCCCGTCGTCGCGATGGTCGAAGGACGCTTCGGGAGCTGGGCCGGTTCCGTGGTCATGGAGGCCACCATCGCGGAGCTCTGCCACGTGCGTGTGCTGCCGCCGGCGGACCGCGTGACCGCTCGCGCACCGGGCAACGAGTTGGTGCCCGAGCCGCAGGAGGGGGAGTTCGTCGTCTTCTCCTACCACTTCTCCTGTGGCTTCGGGCTCCCGGTGAGCCATTTCTTCCATCTGATGATGGATACCTTTGACCTCCAACCGCATCACCTCGTCCCCAATGCCATCCTCTACATTTTGGGCTTCATGACATTGTGCGAGGGTTGTTTGGGGATGCTCCCCTGTGTGGACTTCTTCAAGGCGTTGTTCTACCTCAAGGCGCTGAAGAGCGCTGCCAGCGCGGGCGCAACGGTGTGTTGCCGCGGTTTGTGCTTCCCGCACTTCAGCCTGATTGACTCCATCAAGGGCTGGCATCGGACCTTCTTCTATGTGAAGAACGCCGACCCACAGTGGGATTACATCCGGCTACCAGAGTACGTCAATGCCCCGTCCTCTAGGGTGAACTGGACAGGGGCTTCCCCAAGCAGAACCGCTCTCATAGAGCTCGGCTGGCTCGTGGAGCTGAGGAGCGGGGAGGGGCCGGTCGCCTCCAATCTAGTGGCGGCCTTCATCGCGCGCCGGGTGCTACCTCTCCAGATGAGGCCGCACAGGATCTACGACATGTCCGGCCATCAGGACCCCTGCCGGTTGACGACCGTCGACCTGACGCCGGCTCAGATGGTGAAGTAGGTGAATGCCATCATGACCTTCAAGCTAGCGCCGGCGTCGTGGACCTTCGGCAAGGAGCCGTATGATCGACACCACCAAGAGCCCCTAGTACGTTTCGTCGATACGGCTCTTTTTGTTCGAATCTCTCCAGCCGGCGTCAGTTCTTACTTCTCCATGCTGACCGTAGTTGTTCATGCGACAGAACATGCTGGATGGCCTGCACCTCCAGATCTTCGAGGTGGAGCGCGATCACTCCGACTCCGAGGACTACGAGAAGGGAGGTCTGCCTGAGGAGGAGGTCGATTCCGGGGGAGGTCGAGGAGGCGGCCGACCCGGGAGCCGGCAGGCCCAGCGCAGCCAGAGGGTTCGGCACAACCGAAGATCCCAGTGCAGCCGGTGAGTATCCTCTCGGTCCCACGACCAGGGACTGGACCAATGATGACAATGACGATCATGATGATGATGACATTCGGATCCTGAACGCGCCTCCCCCTCAGTTCAGCAGAGCCGGCATGGGTGGAGTGAGGAGTAACCGGCCCAAGCTCGACGGCTGGGGCCACCAGCCGGGGCAAGATGCCGGCTCAAGAGGAGCCGGTGATGCCGCCGCCTACCCGCAAGCGGGTGAAGGCGGCCGTGCCGAAGCCTCCGGCATGCACCAGGCGGGTTCTGCCCGTCGTTACCGGGTAAGTGACCTTCTTTTTGTGTGAGTTCCTTTCCTAGTTGTGGGTTGGCGGGTGCCTGACCCTTATGCGCTTCAGGGACCCCATCGAACTCCACGATGTGGAGTCGACGGTCAACCCGACGGAAGCCACCAGCCGACTGGCCTACAAGCACGCGGCCACCCAGCGTGAGGAGAAGAGGAGGCTCGCAGAGCTGCGGGCCTCGAAGTCCAGAGCCAAAGCAAGGCCTTGCGCTCCGGGACTTCGAGCGGCGGGAGGCGGAGGAGGTCCACGGACCTCGCACGAGCGTCCGACTCGGCGGCGGAATTGATTCGCATGTCGAGGCCCCCGTCGAGCGAGCCACGAGGGGCTGCAACAGAGCCGACCGCGCCCCCGTCTGCTGAGGAGTCGGCCCGATCGGGGGCAGCGGCTACGGGGCCGGCCCCCGAGGAGACCGGCCGATGGTGCAGGGCGTGACGCCGCCCGTGGCCGAGCCGGCCCGGGTCGACGTCCTAGAGGCTCCAGTGGCCCCGGAGGCGGCGCCAGAGACGCCGGCCATGAAGACGGAGGCAGAGGCCGTCGCGATTGTCGCGCCGAGCCGGCAGGACGAGGGGCGGCACCAGCGCCGAGCGAGGGGAAACTGGGGATCGATTCCCATGCCCTCGCTGTTATCAATCCTCCCCCGACAGCCGGCACCATGACGAATGCCGGGATGGGCAGTGACGATGGCCGGACCCATAGGTCCATGCTGGACGTGATCCAAGACTGGGAGGCGCTGGCGTGCATCCCTACCCTTCTGGCTCCTCCGGCAGGCGGCCCGGTCCCTGCGCTCGGGGAGCTAGGGAGCGTCCTGGAGCGGTGCCGCCAGGAGCTAGCCTGGTTCGCGGAGGCGGCCGACAACACCCAGCGGCGCGAGGAGGTAAGCATTGCTTGTCCTTCTTGAATGTTTCAGTGGGGGCCACAAGTGAACCCACTGGGTGTAGCCCCTAAGATGCGGGTCGGCTGACCGGCTGTGGGGCAGCCGGGCGGGATCTCCTTGTGCTCCTTCTTATTTTGACTTCTTGTGGCACGTGGGGAACAACCAGCGGCAGGAGCTGTTTGATGAGGTGGTCTCCATTCACAACCACGGCAAGCACGGCTTCTATCGGCTTGAGGAGGAGATGGCACGGGCGCAAGGTACGTTTGGTTTTGTGGGGGGCATAGCCCCCGGGGGCTGGGCCGGCTGCTTGGCAGCCGTGACGGGTTTGGAATGTCCAGCTGACGTCCGTTTTGCTTTGCAGGGGAGCTGACCACCCTCCGGGAGGAGAAGACCTTGGCGGTCTCCGAGCGGGATCGGCTGGCAAAGAGCGTCCAGGTGTTCACCCAGGAGAGGGACCGGATGGGCGCCTTCTGGTGGATGGGCAAGCGGCCCAAGACTGTCGGAAGGCCGAGGTGGCGCGGGAGGTGACGGCCAAGGAGAAATTCGTCAAGGAGGTGGCTGACGCTGTCCAACGGACCGCCGTCCTCCAAAACGAGGTGATCCACCTTGAGAGGACGCTCGAGGAGTGCAGGGTTTCCCTCGTCAAGGCGGAGGCGGCGCTGGTGTCGGAGCGGGACTCGTCGCTCCACTTCGCCATTGAGTTGGACGACTCCATTGAGCGTAAGGACCAATTTTTCCTTTTTCAGTCGGCTGCTTTCTTCTTGTCTTTGAGTCGCTCTCTTCTCAATCTTCCACTTCTTCTTTAGGGCTTTTCCCAAAAACCCAGCGCCGCGCCAAGCGTGCCATCGAGGCGCAATGGGAATATCTCCGGGCGCATGGGCACACCATCGAGGGGGATTCTGCTTGGGATATGGCAGAGCTTGGGCTGGCCATAGAGAACCGGTTGATCCACCTCGAGCGGAGCGTGGAGCGGCTGAAGACGGCCGGCAAGTAGGTCATCACCGCCTTGTGGTCGGCCCGTGGAGCTCCGGAGAGCCGCATGGCTTTGTGGCTGGAGAACACCGTGGCCTGGCTCGAGGTCTCGAAGCAGCGGCAGCTCTAGCTGGTGCGCAGATGGTGCTCCGGTTCGTCACGTCTTGGTCCCGCGGCGTTGACCTGGACCGGCTGGCCACCATGCGGAACGAGCCGTCCAAGGAGCGAGCGTCACGCGAGCCCGTCCTCGTCCGTCGGGCCAACGAGCTTGCGTACGTCGACCCGGACGAGCTCCTGCCGGCCCTTGGCAAGGACGGTGAGCCATTAGCCGAGGACTCCTTCGGCAACCCCCATGGTCCGAAGGACGAGGAGGTCACCGATGAGTGCACCGACTCCAGCAGTAAGACGGATGGGACCATGGAGGCTGCCTCGAAGGCCACGGAAGCCGACCCGAAGGCTGCGACCACCTCCGGGCCGGGCGCCAAGCCGACTGGTGACGTGTCGGCTAGTGACGCGTCGGTGGCCTGAGCACCCGGGCGTCTTTACTTTTTCTTTTGTTTTTTCTGCATGTCAGACTCAAGTCCACCCACTGGGGGTGTAATGTAATGAATCATAATGGCCGTGGGCCTTCTTTTAACTTATGAAATTTTTTATTGTTGCAAAGTTAGTTTTTACACATGTCGGCTTGCCCTTCCCTTTGTTTGTCCCTTAGGTTCCGTTAGCTCAAGTCCTTTTCCCCCTTTGTTTCGAACCCGCCAGCCTGAGAGCCGGGAGCCGGTCTATAGCTGGGATCGGGTGTCCGCCTCAAGGGAGACGGCTCTGAGTTTAGGAACCGCGAGGATTTTTTTGGTAAGGCAAGTGACAGAGGCAGAAACATGGTCCGGCTAGACTTAGCCGCTAACCCCCAAGTGATCAGTTTTTCGTGTGAACCAAGCTTTTGCCCTCGGACCCCGCGAGCCGGACAGCCGGGAGCCGGTCTATAGCTGGGAGGGTTGGGAGGACTTGCTTAGCTCACAGTACTTGATCTACCTCGAGGGAGGACGTTAAGATTAGCCGGCGAGCCCTCGGGGCCAGGGGCCGGATCCGAGGGCCGGCGAATTGAATTGACAAGCTTTGAAGTGGAAAGGGGGGTGTCCCAAGGGCCAGCTCGAGGCACCCATTGCATTCATAAATCCAAAAGGGGAAGGATACATACATACACTGGGTTTTTTCGCAGTAAAACGGATGGAGGAGTGCCGCGTTCCACGGGCGCTCGGTCTCCTCGCCGGAGGCATCCCTCTTGCGCTTCTGTAGCTTCTGGGCGTCTATCAGTTAGTATGCATTGTTGTGCAGCGCCTTGCTAACTATGAACAGGCCTCCCATGGGGAGTACAACTTGTTCTGTCCGGCTGTTCACTGGATCCGCCTAAGCACCAGGTCTTCTTCGCGAAAGGAGAGCGGTCGGATCCGCTTGTTGTGGTAGTGTCGGAGCTTCTACTAATAGATGGCTGCCCGGCTCAAGGCCAGTTCGCAGGCTTCTTCGAGTAGGTCGACGTCGTCCTCTCTTGCCTCCTTTGTGTCCTTCTACGTGTATAGGGCGACCCCAGGCGAGTCAGACTCGATATCGATGGAGATGATCGCCTCGGACCCGTACACTAGGAAGAAGGGCGTGTAGCCGGTTGATCGGTTGGGAGTGGTCCTGAGGCTCCAAAGGACAGCTGGCAGCTCATTGACCCAGCAGCCGGCTGACCTTACCAGCAGCGTTAGGAGCCGAGGCTTGATGCGGGACAAGATTAGGCCGTTCACCCTCTCGACCTGGCTGTTTGACTGTGGATGAGCGACGGAGGCCAGGTCGAGCCAAATGCCCTGCTTGGAGCAGAAGCGCGCAAGCACGCCCTTGGCGAAGTTTGTGCCGTTGTCGGTGATGATACTGTGAGGGACGCCGTAATGAATTGTGATGTCATCGATTAACCGAACGGCCATGGTGCCATCCAGCTTCTTGATCGGCCTGGCCTCGATCCACTTGGTGAATTTGTCAACAGCCATCAGCAGATGTGTCATGCCGCCTCGTGCTGTTTTGAAGGGTCCCACCATGTCCAGCCCCTAGACGGCAAAAGGCCATGAGAGGGGGATGGTCTGGAGGGCGAAGCCGACAGGTGGCTCTGCATGCTGAAACGTTGCTAGCCCTCGCACTCGTCGACCAGCTTCTTAGCCGCCTCTAAAGCGGTGGGCCATTAGAAACCGTGGAAAAAGGCCTTGGCCACCAGGGTCCTAGAGGCGGCGTGGTGCTCGCACTCGCCTTGGTGGATGTCGAGTAGGATCTCCCGACCCTTCTCCGGCTCGACGCACTTTGGAAGACGCCGGTGGTGTTGTGGTGGACGAGCTCGCGATTGATGATGCTGTAGGCCGAGGCCCGGCGCTAGATTTGTCTTCCGTGGCCTCATCCGGGGAGACCTCGCGGCGCAGAAGGAACGCCAGGATGGGCTGGGCCCATGAGGGAGCCGATATGGGGGCCGTCTCGGGAGCCCTCGGGCATGGGTGATCAGTCCCCAAGACCGGCTCGCCAGCCCCCGAGGCTGGCTCATCGGCATCCGTGTTGGGGACGATAGGAGGGGCGTCGACCGCCATCGTGACAGTCGTGGCATCGAAGCCAGCTGCCTCGGACGCAGCTGACTGAGCCGGCTGAGCTGGCACCGGCAAGGCAGCCGAGGTAGAAGGAGTCGGTGGCGAAGATGCCAAGGGAGCTGCCAGAGCCGCCGATGGGCCGGCAGCGTCGACCGGTACGAATATGGACTCTGACTCCGGGGAAGGCTTGATTGATGGTTTGAGAAACCGCTCGAGGGAGACGCCGGCTAGGATGGCCTGCTGGGTGGAGCCGATCTTTGCTAGTGTGTCGGCCGCCTCGTTATCTCCCCGTGGGACGTGATGGAACTCATAGCCCTGGAAGGAGCCGGTGAGTTGTTGTACGAGGAAGCGGTAGCTGGCCATGTTGGTGTCCCTAGTGTCCCATTCGCCAGAGACCTGCTGCACCACGAGGTCGAAGTCACCGAAGCATGGGATGCGCTTGATGCCAATCTCCTTGGCGAGCCGGAGGCCGTGGACGATGGCCTCGTATTCGGCCACGTTGTTGGAGGCGGTGAAGTCGATCTGGAGGGCGTACTTGAGGTGGTCACCTTTCGTGGAGGAGAGTACTATGCCCGCACCCAGGCCGGTCCTCATTTTTGAGCCGTCGGAATGCATGCGCCAATGCATGGAGTCTGGGGGAGGCGGCACGAACTCAGTGTCCACCCAGTCGACGAGGAAGTCGACGAGCAAGGGCCACGAGCCGGTCGAGCTACCGCTTTCCTTGGCTATCTCCAGGGCCTCGGCCAGCTGGCTGCCGTCCCGAGTGCACTCGAGCGACATCTTGTAGTCTCCCGTGATGGTGATGATTCCCTTGGGGACCGGCATCTGGAGCTTGAGGTAGGCGTAATGGGGGACCGCCATGAACTTGACGAGACTCGAACGACCCAGTAGCATGTGGTAGGGACTCTCGAGATCCACTACCTCGAACAACACCAGCTTGCAGCGGAAGTGACCTGGGCTGCTGAAGAGGACGCCAAGCTCGATCTTGTCGACGGGGGAGCAGGACTTTCCCGGCACGATGCCATGGAAAACCGTTCGGCTCGCCTGAAGGTCTTCTATTTTCAACCCCAGCTTGCGCATCATGTCGAGATAGAGGATGTTAATGCTGCTGCCACTATCAATCAGCACCCGTGAGAAGCGGCAGGTGCGCTTCTCGATGGCGATGGTGGGGTTGAGGACCAGGGCATAGCTGCTGGGGCTCGGCATCACAGTTGGGTGATCTGCCCGGCTCCAGGTGACCGGCTTCTCCGACTAATGCATGAACTGGGGAGTTGCCGGCATGGTGGCATTCACCTCATGATGGAGTCGGCGTTGAGCATGCTGCTCATCTCTTCACTGGTGAAGACGACATAGCAACCATCCTTGTTGGGGAATTGGTCGTGTAGGCGACCGTCGTTTTGGGATGGAGCCGGAGCCGGCGTCGGGGCAGCGCCTGGTGCCGGGGCCGGTGCATGGGCTGGTGGCGCGGGAGGAGCCAAGAGGCCACCCCCCTGGGCCAAGCGCTGTGAGAAGCTGCACTGCCGGAGCGTGTGTGTGTGGAGGGCTTGGCCCCAGAATGGTTCTTGTAAGGGAGGTCGAGCATCTGCTAGAAGGTGTGCTTGGGCTGCTAGGCAGCCTTGCCAGTGCGCTGGCGCTGGCTGGAAGATTGGGAAGCCGTCTCCTGCTCCTCGATGGTGGCAACCTGCCGGCTCCAGTAGCAGGAGTCGGGCTGGTCATTCTTGCGCTTGTTATTCTGCGGCTGCCGGTTGTCGCCAGCCTGTTGGGACGCCACCGGCATCGGCGTTGCCTTGGTGGGCGCGGTTGTTTTGACTCGAATGGCGGAGTCGGCCGTGGGTTACTTGTCCGCCTTGGTCATGAGCTCGGCTAGCATGGCCGTCTCAAAGCACAGGAGCTTGTGCTTGAGAGGGGTGTCGTCGCGACAGCCTTCGATGAAGTATTGTATGGCCTGTACCTCGTGCACCCCCTCACAGGAGTTGCGGAGCTCGGTCCACCGGGTGAGATAGTCGCGGAGGGACTCGTCCAGCCCCTGAACACACATGGCTAGTTCACAAGGGCGTCCAGGCCGCTTGTAGGTGTCGGTGAAGTTGCGGACAAAGGCTTCCTCGAAGTCCATCCAAGTGTTGATGCTGTCGGCTGCCATGTTGTTGAGCCAAGTGCGGGCGAGTCGATCAATATGAGGGGAGCGTAGCGAACGGCTACGCGCTTGTTCCCCCAGGCGATGACGACCGTGGTGGTGTAATCGATCAGCCAGTCTTCGGGTTTTGAAAGCACATATGCTCCCTTGGTGGTTTTGGTAATTAATAACAACATATAAGTCATTGAACTAATGTTTCCACCAAGTACATTTCAGGAAATGTTCAATGATAGGATTGGCAAAAGGAGATTGTGGAGAAACCCCAAGATGCAAGGAAATAGGTTGGCCAAGCTTCAAGCAAAAGTACTCTACATTTTATATTTGTGACAAATCACTTTGAGTCCATAGGAAAGCCAATACAATTAAAAGGGGGTAAGGTTTTGTTGGTGAACAATATGCTCAAACATGCACAAGTGATAGTCGCCAAAAACATCCACAAACTCTCCCACCAAAGTTTGTTCTATACCTAACACTCAAAATCGGTCCAACCAACTTTCCCATACTGGTGCCACCGATTCCAGAACCTAGACAGACTCAAGCCAACCCTAGCCACTTCGGTGCAACCGATTCCATTCCGGTGCCATCGAGTTTAGGTTGCCAACTTTCTGTTACGCAAATTCACATTTTTGGTCCCACCGATAATGTTGGATCGGCGTCACCGAGATTGGAAATCTGACCGTTGGTCATCTTATCGGTGCAACCGAGTTTCCTATATCAGTCTCACCGAGATTCAAAAGTTGCCACCTTTTGGTCACTTCCGTACCATCGAGATTAACACATAGGTGTCACCAAGTTGGTCATTTTGTGTGTAATGGTTGGATTTTTGGGGATGCCTATATATACCCCTTTACCACCACCTACTCGAGAGAGAAGCACTCAAAACTATTCCATACCTATCCTATCAGATTTTCTGAGAGAGAACCACCTACCCTTGTGTCGAGGTCAAGATCTTCCACTCCAATCATATGGATCTTGATCTCTAGCCTCCCCATGTTTCTTTCCACCAATCACATCTCTTCCACCATGCCAAATCTGTGAGAGAGTGATTGGGTGTTGAGGAGTCTATCATCTTGAAGCACAAGAGCAAGGAGTTCATCGTCATTACCGAGCCTATTACCTTTTGGAGGATGGTGCCTCCTAAATTGGTTAGGTGTCGCTTGGGAGCCTCCTACTTCGTGTTGTGGAGTGAACCAAGAAGTTTGTAAGGGCAAGGAGATCGCCTACTTCATGAAGATCTACCCCTAGTGAGGCTAGTCCTTCTTGGACGGAAGTCGTTGTGGAATAGTCAAGGTTGCTACTTCGTGGACCCTTTTGGGTGGAGCCCTCCATGGACTCTCGCTCCCGTTACCCTCCGTGGGTTGAAGACTCCATAAACATGGATGTACGATAGCGCCACCTATCGGAACCACGGGAAAAATCATCGTGTCTACAACTGCATTTGATCTTCCTACCCTATCCCTTCTATACATGCTTGTTGTTACTTTCCGCTGCTATATACTCTTAGACTTGCATGTGTAGGGTGTACTTGACTTGCCATGAAATGCTAAAAACTGTCAACCCTAAAACTTGGTATAGGCAAAACTTTTATTTGGTCAAGTAGTCTAATCACCCCCCCCCCTCTAGACCTACTTTCGATCCTACAGGTTTGGTAGCCCCGTTGTACTTTGGGGTGTCTCGGGGAAGCGTGAAGCCGGTCGGGAACGGCTAGTTGCGGATCCGAGGGCCGAAATAGGCCGGGGAAATTGAGCCCTCCTCCTCGAGGAGGGCTGACTGCGCGAGCCGATCGATGCAGAGATGGGCGTCATTCTCGCTATGGAGGACACATGGTCTGAGCCGGGCCGAGATCTCGGGGCGGATGACAGGCGGAACCGACCGTTCCGGCTCGTGCCACGGGGGTGGCGTATGCCTGTGGCTGCGCCGGCTACCGGTTGTCGGACGGCCGCTGCAAGGCGGGTTGTTGGTGCGCCGGCTGTTTACAGCCGACTGCTCGTTCCTCCGTCGCTGAGAGGGCCGGGGGTTGCTTGCCTCAACCCGGCGGCCGGAGACGCGAGGGGAGCAGGAGTGCTGAGCTGGCTGATGGCCAGCAGTCCCCGTACCCTCGTGCTCGAGCCGGGGGCCCTCGGAGGCGGCGCCGCCCGCCGCGAGCTGATGCTGGTGTGCATCGGCAGCGTCGATGAGGTCCTTGGTGTGACACTGGCGGGCGGCATGTTCTTTGCCTTCCAAGGTAGCCAAATCCTGGTAGGCTACCTTGGCGGCTCACAGCTTGGCCGCGAGGGTGTCATAGACGGGCATGTTGCCGCCCAAGATTTCGACGACCACGCAACCGCGGTCGCGCACAGCCCCACGTCAGCTAGGCTCGGTGCCACCCGGAGTGGGACTATAGGCGGAGGCGTATTCTCGCTGGGCGGCCTCCATGCGGGGCCGCGTAGCCACGAGGGCGCTGGCGTCCTCGAACAGGAGGCAGCGAGCCGCCTCCAGCTCGGTCGTGGTGATGTCAGGGTACGCTGTCAGGGCGATGGGGGTGCTTAGGCCCCGAAGGGCTACTCCAAGTGGATTGGAGGTGCCGATGCGGGCCGCGGCGGCATCGGCCTCGGCCCACGCATGACCAGAGTAGGTGGAGGAGATGATGGCCATCGCTCCCACACGGACATGGGAGCTGCCGGACTGGGCCGAGGCGAGTGCCCCACAGCCGTGGGAGGATCGGCGCAAACGAGCACCTAGCTAGGGTATTCGTCGAGGCTTAGCCTACTGAAGCGCTCGGTGAGCGTGTCGATGTCGAGCGTGAGGTCCACGACGAAGCCCACAAGGCCTACCGGAGCAAGCCCCATGAGTCTACGATTTCTCCTGGACGTGTGGTGACGGCGGGGAATGGCGAGGGGTCATGCCTGGAGCATGAATCCGGCCAGCGTCGCGTAGGTCCCCACAGTGGGCGCCAACTGTCGTCGTTTTCTCACGACAGATGCCATGGGTAGGCTTATCGAAGGTGATTGGGGCCAGAGGATGCCGACGGGCTCCGGGTGCAGGATTAGGCACAAGCGGTGGTAACACACGATGTACCGAGGTTCAGGGCCCTCCATGGGAGGTAACACCCCTAGTCCTGCTTGGTCTAGTAGATGGATAGGTATGTTTACAAGGTTGCTCCTGGAGCTGTAGTCTAGAGGAGGAGGCGGGAGCAGCCGACTCGCCTTCCTCCACTACAAAGACGGATATGTGGGAAGTGTCTCGTGGATGTGTGTTTGTGTGTGAGAGAGAGATAGAGATTGCTCATCCCCGTTGCATGGGGGGGTTCGGGGGGTTTATAGGCCAACCCCCTGTCTCACAATATTCTGGGGTACAAAGTGTTGGAAATATGCCCTAGAGGCAATAATAAATTAGTTATTATCATATTTCCTTATTCATGATAATCGTTTACTATCCATGCTATAATTGTATTGATCGGAGACTTAGATGCATGTGTGGATACATAAACAAAACCATGTCCCTAGTATGCCTCTAATAGACTAGCTCATTGATCAAAAGATGGTTAAGGTTTCCTAGCCATGGACATGAGATGTCATTTGATAACGGGGTCACATCATTAGGAGAATGATGTGATGGACAAGACCCAAACTGCAAACGTAGCATATGATCGTGTCAGTTTATTGCTACTGTTTTCCGCATGTCAAGTATGTGTTCCTATGACCATGAGATCATGCAACTCACAGATATCGGAGGAGTGCCTTGTGTGTATCAAACATCGCAACGTAACTGGGTGACTATAAAGGTGCTCTATAGGTATCTCCGATGGTGTCTGTTGAGTTGGCATGGATCGAGACTGGGATTTGTTACTCCGTGTGACGGAGAGGTATCTCGGGGCCCACTCGGTAATGCAACATCACAATAAGCCTTGCAAGCAATGTGACTAATTGTTAGTTGCAGGATCTTGTATTACGGAACGAGTAAAGAGACTTGCCGGTAACGAGGTTGAACTAGGTATGGAGATACCGACGATCGAATCTTGGGCAAGTAACATACCGAAGAACAAAGGGAACGTTATACGGGATTAACTGAATCCTTGACATAGAGGTTCGACCGATAAAGATCTTCGTAGAATATGTAGGAACCAATGTGGACGTCCAGGTCCCGCCATTGTTTATTGACCGTAGAGGTGTCTCGGTCATGTCTACATAGTTCTAGAACCCGCAGGGTCTGCACACTTAAGGTTCGGTGACGTTTCGGTAGTGTAGAGTTATGTATGGTGGTGACCGAAGTTTGTTCGGAGTCCCGGATGAGATCCCGGAAGTCACGAGGAGCTCCGGAATGGTCCGGAGGTAAAGATTCATATATAGGAAGTCCCAGTTTGGTTTCCAGAAAAGTTTCGGGCTCATCGGTAGTGTACCGGGAGTGCCGGTAGTGTACCGGGAGGCCTCCGGGAGGGGTATTTCGACCCCAAGAGGTCCATGGTTTGTGGGAGTATAATAACCAGCCCTTTGTGGGCTGGGAAAACAGCCACAAAGGCCCATGGCTCAGGAGAGAAAGTCCTAAAGCAAAAAGTGGAAAATCGGCCAATAGGAGGCAATCCTACTCCAACTAGGATTGGAGGTGAAGTAGGATTGCTTCCCACCTCCTATTTCGGCTGACCCAAAGGCCTTGTATGCCTCTCCTCTCCTCTCCTCCTATATATACTAGTGGATTAGGTGGTTTTTGGACAGAATTTCCGTCCACGTGCTACCCGTTCCACCGGTGCATAGTTTCTCCTCTAGATCGGTTTTCTGCAGCGCTTAGGCGAAGCCCTGCCGGAATCACTCCACCACCATCACCGGAGCGCCGTCACGCTACCGGTGAACTCTCTCTCCTCTCCACCTCCTCTAGCTGGATCAAGACGGTGGATATCTTCATCAAGCTGCACGTGTGCTGAACGCGGAGTTGCCGTCCGTTCGGCACTAGATCGGAAGGACCGTGATCAACATCGCGAGACGGTTCGTGATGTGATCGCGGAATGGATCGTGATGAGTTCGCGGGACAGATCGTGATCAAGATCGTGATACGGATCGTGATGAGATCGTGAGACAGATCGTGATGAGATCGCGGGACGGATCATGATGGGATCGCGGGATGGATCGTGATGAGATCGCGGGACGCTCCGCGATTTGGATCGCGAAGATGTTCGACTACACCAACCGCGTTTCTTAACGCTTCCCGCTTAGAGATCTACAAGGGTATGTAGATCCACTCTCCCTCTCGTATATGCTCATCACCATGGATAGGTTTGCATGTGCGTAGGAAAATTTTGTTTCCCATGCGACGTTCCCCAACAGTGGCATCATGAGCTAGGTTGATGGTTCGATGAGATCTCGAGTAGAACACAAAAGGTTTGTGGGTGTTGATGCTTAGATTGCTTCCTCCCTTGGTCGGATTTTGGTTCAGCGGGATGGTGAGATGAAGCGGCCCGGACCAACATTACTCGTACGCTTACGAGAGACCGGTTCCCTCGACGCAACTTGTTGCTTAGATGGCTTGCGGGTGACAATTTCTCTCACTTTAGTTGGATCGGATCCGACAAAGGCGGTCCTTGAGAAGGTTGAAAAGCAATCTATGTATCACCGTTGTGGTTTATGCGTAGGTGAGAATCGTTCTTGCTAGATACCCGTAGCAGCCACGTAAAACATGCAACAACAATTAGAGGACGTCTAACTTGTTTTTGCAGGGTATGTTGTGATGTGATATGGCCAATTACATTATGAGATATATGTGATGTATGAGATGATCATGTGATGTATAGAATTTCACGACTTGCATGTCGTTGAGTACGGCAACCGGTAGGAGCCATAGGGTTGTCTTTAATTATTGTATGACCTGCGTGTCAATCATTAAGCCCTATGTAATGCTTTACTTTATCGCTAAGCGGTAGCAATAGAAGTAGAAGAAGGGTTGGCGCCACAACCCCAATGGCAACACATTGATGGAGATCAAGATGATGGAGATCATGGTGTTGTGCCGGTGACGATGGAGATCATGCCGGTGTTTCGAAGATGGAGATCTTAAACACAAGTTCATGGCCATATCATGTCACTTATGAATTGCATGAGATGTTAATCCTTTTATGCACCTTGTTTTGCTTAGTATGGCGGTAGCATTATAAGGCGATCCCTCACTTGAATTTCAAGATGAACTGTGTTCTCCCCGAGTGTGCACCGTTGCGAAAGTTCGTCGTGTTGAGACACCACGTGATGATCGGGTGTGATAGACTCTACGTTCACATACAACGGGTGCAAGCCAGATTTGCACGCGCAGAACACTCGGGTTAAACTTGACGAGCCTAGCATGTACAGACATGGCCTCGGAACACAAGAGACCGAAAGGTCGAGCATGAGTCATATAGTGGATATGATCAACATAATGATGTTCACCATTGAAGCCACCTTAACTCACGTGATGATCGGACTTGAGTTGGTGAATTTGGATCATGTATCACTCGAATGACCCGAGGGATGTCAATTTGAGTGGGAGTTCTTAGGTAATATGATTAATTGAACTCATTATCATGAGCATAGTCAAAGTGTCTTTGCAAATTATGTTGTAGATTACTAGCTCGCGCTGTAGCTCCCTTGTATTTTTATATGTTCCTAGAGAAATAGAATTGAAAGATGTTGGTAGCAAAATTGCGGACTGGGTCCATGATGTGAGGATTGTCCTCATTGCTGCACAGAAGGCTTATGTCCTTAATGCACCGCTCGGTGCGCCACCCCATCTAGCGTCGTCTGTAGATGTTGTGAACATCTGACAGGCATGTTTCGATGACTACTTGACAGTTTAGTGCGTCATGCATTACGGCTTAGAATTGAGGCTGAAACGTTTTGAACATCATGGAACATATGAGATGTTCTAAAAGCTGAGATTGTGATCTCAGGCTCGTGCCCGAGTTACGAGATATAAGATCTCCAACGAGATTCTTTGCCTGCAAGATCAAAGAGAATAGCTCAATCGTTGAGCATGTGCTCAGATTGTCTCGGTGCTACAATCGCTTGAATCGAGTGGGAGTTGATCTTCCAGATAAGATAGTGATTGATGTTGTTCTCCAAGTCACTATCACTAAGCTACAAGAACTTGGTGATGAACTATAAGTTGCCAGGGATAGAAATAATGATTCCTGAGCTGTTCGCGATGTTTGACACCGCGGAGGTAGAAATCAAGAAGGAGCGTCAAATGTTGATGGTTAATCAAACCACTAGTTTTGAGAAGGGCAAGAGCAAGGAGGGAAACTTCATGGATAGCAAGTCAGTTGCGGCTCCAGTGAAGCAACCCAAAGTTGAACTCAAACCCGAGACTTAGTGCTTCTGTTATGAGGTGAGCGGTCGCTAAAGCAGAACAACCCTAGATACTTGGTACATAAAAAGGCTGGCAACATTGATAGAAGTATATTTGATATACGAGTTATTAATGTGTACCTTGCTAGTACTCTTAGTAGCACCTGGGTATTGGATACCGGTTCGGTTGCTAAATGTTAGTAACTCGAAATAAAAGCTATGGAATAAACGGAGAACTAGCTAAGGGTGAGGTGATGATATGTGTTGGAAGTGTTTCCAAGGTTGATGTGATCAACATCGCACGCTCTCTCTACCTTTAGGATTAGTGACGAACCTAAATAAATGTTATTTGGTGTTTTGCGTTGAGCATGAACATGATTAGATCATGTTTATTGCAATACGGTTATTCATTTAAGTTAGAGAATAATGGTTATTCTGTTTACATGAATAATACCTTCAATGGTCATGCACCCAGTGAGAATGGTTTGTTGAAATCTTGATCGTAGTAGTACACATGTTCATAACATTGATGTCAAAAGATACAAAGTTAATAATGATAGTACCACATACTTGTGGCACTGCCGCTAAATGTCATATTGGTATAAAGCGCATGAAGAAACTCCATGCTGATGGATATTTGGACTCATTCGATTTTGAATCGGTTGAGACGTGCGAACCATGCCTCTTGGGCAAGATGACTAAAGGACCCCGTTGGATGGACCGGGCAAGTGATTCATTGGAAATGATACATGTTGATGTATGCAATCTAGTGAATCTTGTAGGGTGCAGCGGATATCGTTATTTTCTTACCTTCACTGATGATTTGAGTAGATATAGTGTATATTTACTTAATGAAACACAAGTCTGAATTGTTTGAAAGGTTCAAGCAAATTCAGAGTGAAGTTTAAAGATCATCATGACAAGAACATAAAAGTGACCGCGATATGATCGTGGAGGTGAATATCTGAGTTACGAGTTTGGCATACAACTTAAGACAATGTGAAATTTGTTTCACAACTAACGCCACCTGGAACACCATAGTGTGATGGTGTGTCCGAACATCATAGTCATGCTCTATTGATATAGTGCATACTATGATGTCTCTTATCGTTTTACTACTATAATTTTTGGGGTTATGCATTAGAGACAACTACATTCACTTTAAATAGGGCATCATCTAAATCCATTGAGATGACACCGTGTGAATTATGGTTTGATAGAAACCTAAGCTGTCATTTCTTAATATTTGGGGCTGTGACACTTGTGTGGAAAATGTTTTCATCTAATGAGGTCGAACCCAAGGCGGACAAATGCATCTTCATAGAATACCCTAAGATCGGTTGGGTGAACCTTCAATCTCAGATCCTAGTGCAAAGTGTTTGTTGCTTAAACGGATCCTTTCTCGAGGAAATGTTTCTCGCGAAAGAATTGAGTGGGAGGAAGATAGAACTTGATGAGGTTGTTAAACCTTTGTTCAACCAGAGAGTAGCACAGCGCAGAAAGAGGTTTCTATGAAGCCTACGTTAGTTGAAGAGGAAGTTAATGATGATGATCATGAAGCTTCAGGATCAAGTTACTATCAAACTTCGTAGGTCGACAAGGATGTGTACTGCTCCTAAGTGGTACGACAACTCTGTCTTGGAGATCATGTTGTTGGACAACGATGAACCTACGAGCTATGGAGAAGCGATGATGGGCCCGGATTCCGACAAATGGTTGGAGGCCATGAAATCTGAGATAGGATCCATGTATGAAAACCAAGTGTAGACTTTGGTAGACTTGCTCGTTGGACGGCAGGTCGTTGAGTACAAATGGATCTTTAAAATGAAGACAGACATTACAAAGATGTTTGTGACAAGTTCAAGGAGTTGACTACGATGAGACTTTATCACTCGTAGTGGTGCTAAAGTCTGTTGGAATTATGTTAGCAGTTGTTGTGTTTTCAATTATGAAATCTGGCAGATGGATGTCAAAACATCGTTTCCTTAACGGTTTACTTGAGGAAAGGTTGTATGTGATACAACCAGAAGGTTTTGTCAGGCCTAAGGATGCTAAAAGGTGTGCAAGCTTCGGTGATCCTTCCATGGACTGAAGCAAGCATCTCGGAGTTGGAATATACGCTTTGATGAGGTGATCAAAGTTTTGATGTTTATACAAACTTTACGAGAAACTTGTATTTGCAATAAAGTGAGTGGGAGCACTATAGAATTTCTGATAAGTATATGTGGATGACATATTGTTGATCAGAAATAATGTAGAGTTTCTGGAAAGCATAAAATGGTTATTTGGAAAGTGATTTTCGAAGGAAGACCTGGATGAGGCAACCTAATTGTTGAGCATCAAAATCTATGGAGATGGATCAAGATGCTCGATGATACTTTCAATGAGTGCATACCTTGACAAGATTTTGAAAGAGTTCAAAATGGATCAGTCAGAGAAAGAGTTCTCGCCTGATTTGTAAGGTGTGAAAGTTGAGTGAGACTCAAAGCTCGACAACGGCAGAAGAAAGAGAAAGGACGAATGTCGTACCCTATGCCTTAGCCATAGGCTCTATATTATGCCATGCTGTGTACCGCACCTGTGTGTGCCTTGCCATGAGTCCGTCAGGGAGTACAAGAGTGAACTAGGAGTGGATCACTGGACAGCGGTAAAGATTATCCTCAGTAACTAAGAGACTGAGGAGATGTTTCTCGATTATGGAGGTGATAAAGAGTTCGTCGTAAGGAGTTACGTCGATACAAGCTTTAACACTAATCCGGATGACTCGTAGTAGCAATCTGGATACGTATAGTGGAGCAACCATTTGGAATAGTACCAAGCAGAGTGTGGTAGCAGTGTTTACAGGTATTTGCAAAGTGCACACGGATCTAAAGGTTATAGACCCGTTGACTATAAGACCTCTCTCACATGCAATGCATGATCGAGCCCCAGAACTCGTTGGGTGTTAGATTCATAACAATGCGAATCACATGGTGATGTGAACTAGATTATTGACTCTAGTGCAAGTGGGAGACTGTTGGAAATATTCCCTAGAGGCAATAATAAATTGGTTATTATCATATTTCCTTATTCATGATAACCGTTTATTATCCATGCTATAATTGTATTGATCGGAGACTTAGATGCATGTGTGGATACATAGACAAAACCATGTCCCTAGTATGCCTCTAATAGACTAGCTCGTTGATCAAAAGATGGTTAAGGTTTCCTAGCCATGGACATGAGATGTCATTTGATAATGGGGTCACATCATTAGGAGAATGATGTGATGGACAAGACCCAAAGTGCAAACGTAGCATATGATCGTGTCAGTTTAT
Organism: Hordeum marinum; assembly: GCA_022496015.1. Taxonomy (NCBI): domain Eukaryota; kingdom Viridiplantae; phylum Streptophyta; class Magnoliopsida; order Poales; family Poaceae; genus Hordeum; species Hordeum marinum. The sequence continues at coordinate 120,901,094 of CM039673.1, read as the reverse complement.
TGCTACTGTTTTCCGCATGTCAAGTATGTGTTCCTATGACCATGAGATCATGCAACTCACAGATATCGGAGGAGTGCCTTGTGTGTATCAAACGTCGCAACGTAACTGGGTGACTCTAAAGGTGCTCTACAGGTATCTTCGATGGTGTCTGTTGAGTTGGCATGGATCGAGACTGGGATTTGTTACTCCGTGTGACGAAGAGGTATCTCGGGGCCCACTCGGTAATGCAACATCACAATAAGCCTTGCAAGCAATGTGACTAATTGTTAGTTGCGGAATCTTGTATTACGGAACGAGTAAAGAGACTTGCAGGTAATGAGGTTGAACTAGGTATGGAGATACCGACGATCGAATCTCGAGCAAGTAACATACCGAAGAACAAAGGGAACGTTATACGGGATTAACTGAATCCTTGACATAGAGGTTCGACCGATAAAGATCTTCGTAGAATATGTAGGAACCAATGTGGACGTCCAGGTCCCGCCATTGGTTATTGACCGTAGAGGTGTCTCGGTCATGTCTACATAGTTCTAGAACCCGCAGGGTCTGCACACGTAAGGTTCGGTGACGTTTCGGTAGTGTAGAGTTATGTATGGTGGTGACCGAAGTTTGTTCGGAGTCCCGGATGAGATCCCGGACATCACGAGGAGATCCGGAATGGTCCGGAGGTAAAGGTTCATATATAGGAAGTCCCAGTTTGGTTTCCGGAAAAGTTTCGGGCTCATCGGTAGTGTACTGGGAGTGTCGGTAGTGTACCGGGAGGCCTCCGGGAGGGGTATTTCGACCCCAAGGGGTCCATGGGCTGTGGGAGTATCATAACCAGCCCTTTGTGGGCTGGTAAGATAGCCACAAAGGCCCATGGCACAGGAGAGAAAGTCGTAAAGTAAAAAGTGGAAAATCAGCCAATAGGAGGCAATCCTACTCCAACTAGGATTGAAGGTGAAGTAGGATTGCTTCCCACCTCCTATTTCGGCCGACCCAAAGGCCTTGGCTGCCTCTCCTATCCTCTCCTCCTATATATACTAGTGGATTGGGTGGTTTTTGTACAGAATTTCCGGCCACGTGCTACCCGTTCCACCGGTGCATAGTTTCTCCTCTAGATCGGTTTTCTGCAGCGCTTAGGCGAAGCCCTGCCGGAATCACTCCACCACCATCACCGGAGCGTCATCACGCTATCGGTGAACTCTCTCTCCTCTCCACCTCCTCTTGCTGGATCAAGACGGTGCAGATCGTCATCAAGCTACACGTGTGCTGAACGCGGAGGTGCCGTCCGTTCGGCGCTAGATCGGAAGGACCGTGATCGACATCGCGAGACGATTCGTGATGTGATCGCGGAACGGATCGTGATGAGTTCGTGGGACAGATCGTGATCAAGATCGTGATACGGATCGTGATGAGATCGTGAGACGGATCGTGATGAGATCGCGGGACGGATCATGATGGGATCGCGGGACGGATCGTGATGAGATCACGGGACGCTCGGCGATTTGGATCGCGAAGATGTTCGTCTACACCAACCGCGTTTCTTAACGCTTCCCGCTTAGCGATCTACAAGGGTATGTAGATCCACTCTCCCTCTCGTAGATGCTCATCACCATGGATAGGTTTGCGTGTGCGTAGGAAAATTTTGTTTCCCATGCGACGTTCCCCAACACAAAGTGGGGGGACCTGGCTAGCAGCCTCTCCGGCTGGCTAGACGGCCCCACCTCGCGAGCTGTCTCGTCATACAGAGGGTCCACCGGCTGTGCAGTCCCATCGCCCGCTGGGGCCCACTAGCCGGCTCTGTGATTGGCCCCCGCCCACCTGCTACGGCACGGGTCGCCCGGGCGGCGTAGTCTTGCGCCAGCCGGCCAGAGTCTTCGGTATAGCCGGCTGCACTGTAGCCACGTCGGAGCAGGTAATCGAGTGGGAGGAGGCGTGCCGACACTATTGCCCCGCCCAGTCGCGGTGGCCAAGGTTAGTGGTACGACCAACAGAATTGTAGCCACGCTCGCCCATGCGTCAGCGACCACTGTGGCTACATTGGCGCCCGTCGTGGGGGTCCCGTCGTGTCGCCGTACCTGTGGGCAGAAGGATGGGACGAAAGCTTGTCCGCCCGAGGGTCAACGGAGGAGGCGGCTCGAAGGTAGCCGGCCGCTCCTAGACGGCTGGGGGCCGAGCCGGCTCCTCGACCAGCCGGCCTCGATCGCGTCAACAACGCGTCTGCCGGTTGCACGCCAGACGGCCGTAAGCAGCCGGCCACGTGCTTTTTGTTGAAGTGGGGGAGAGAACCCCGTTGCTTTGGTCTACCCAGGGGTAATAACCCCGTCATAGAATATGAGTATGCACGTTAGATTGTGGAAAAGGCCCCATATAATCAAAGCCCCAAACATCAAATGGTTCGGTAACAAGAGACTAATTCATAGGCATTTCCTGACGTCTACTAATATTACCAATTCGTTGACATTCATCACAGGATAAGACAAACTTACGAGCATCCTTGAAGAGAGTAGGCCAACAAAACCCAGATTGTAGTATCTTGTGTGCGGTTCTATCTCCAGCGTGATGTCCTCCGTAGGCTTCGGAGTGACACTTGCGCAAGATATGTTCCTGTTCATGCTCAGGTACACAACGTCTAATAATACCATCAACTCCTTCTTTATAAAGATGTGGGTCATCCCAAAAGTAATGCCTTAAATCATAGAAGAACTTTTTCTTTTGTTGGTATGTGAAACTAGGAGGTATAAATTTAGCAACAATGTAATTGGCGTAATTAGCATACCAAGGAGCATTATGTGAAGTATTCATGACAGCTAATTGTTCATCAGGAAAGCTATCATCAATAGGTAGTGGGTCCTCAAGAACATTTTCTAACCTAGACAAGTTATCTCCCACATGGTTATCAGCACCCTTTCTATCAATGATATGCAAATCAAATTCTTGTAGCAGAAGGACCCACCTAATAAGTCTAGGTTTAGCATCTTTCTTCTCCGTAAGGTACTTAATAGCAGCATGATCGGTGTGAACAGTTACTTTGGAATCAACAATATAAGGTCTAAACTTATCACAAGCAAACACGACTGCTAAAAATTACTTTCAGTAGTAGCATAGTTTATTTGAGCATTGTCTAGAGTTTTACTAGCATAATGGATAACATTTAATTTCTTATCGACTCTTTGTCCTAGAATAGCACCAACAGCATAATCACTAGCATCACACATAATTTCAAAAGGTAGGTTCCAATCGGGAGGTTAAAAAACAGGTGCGGTAATAAAGGCATTCTTAAGAATTTCAAATGCTTCTACACAATCATCATCAAAAACAAATGGAACAGCTTTTTGCAAAAGGTTTTTGAGAGGCCTAGAAATCTTAGAGAAATCTTTGATAAACCTCCTATAGAAACCAGCATGACCAAGGAAACTTCTTATACCTTTGATATCCGTAGGGCATGGCATTTTTTCAATAGCATCAACTTTAGCTTTATCAACTTCAATACCTCTTTCGGAGATCTTGTGCCCCAAGGCAATACCTTCATTAACCATAAAGTGGCACTTTTCCCAATTCAAGACAAGATTAGTTTCTTCACATCTCTGCAAAACTCGACCAACGTTGCTCAAACAATCATTAAATGAAGTTCCGTAAACGGAAAAATCATCCATGAAAACCTAAAGAATCTTTTCACAAAAGTCAGAGAAAATAGCCATCATACATCTTTAAAAGGTAGCAGGTGCATTGCATAAACCAAAAGGCATACATCTATAAGCAAAGGTACCGAAAGGGCAAGTAAAAGAGGTTTTTTCTTGATCTTGGCTTGATACAGGTATTTGAGAGAAACCTGAGTAACCATCTAGAAAGAAAAAATGAGTATGTTTGGATAATATTTCTAGCATCTGATCAATAAAAGGTAAAGGGTAATGATCTTTCTTAGTAGCTTTATTTAATTTCCTAAAATCAATTTCCATTCCATAACATGTAACAATTCTTTGCGGGATCAATTCATTTTTATCATTAGGAACAACGGTAATACCTCCCTTCTTAGGGACACAATGAACGGGACTAACCCATCTACTGTCAGCAACAGGATAAATTATACCTGCCTCCTGAAGATTTAGTATTTCTTTTCTTACCACTTCTTTCATCTTAGGGTTCAATCGTCGTTGGTGAAAAACTGGTTTGGCATTAGGCTCCATATTAATTTTATGCTGGCATAGAGTGGGACTAATGCCCTTAAGATCATCAAGAGTATACCCAATAGCAGCATGGTGCTTCCTCAGAGTTTTCAATAATCTCTTTTCTTCATGCTTTGAAAGGTTAGCAATAGTAATAACAAGATATATCTCCTTTTCATCAAGATAAGCATATTTCAACGTATCGGGTAATTGCTTGAGCTCGAACATGGGATCACCCTTGGGTGGAGGAGGATCTCCAAGTAGTTCAACAGGTAAGTTGTGTTTCAAAATACGCTGCTTCTCAAAGAAAATTTCATTCCTCTCACTCATATGCATATTATTTTCATGGTCTAGCAAATATTGTTCTAAGGGATCAGTAGGAGGCACAGCAATAGAAGCGAGACCAATAATTTCATCTTTACTAGGCAATTCCTTGTCATGGGGTTGTCTACGAAATTTAGAGAAATTAAACTCATGAGACACATCCCCAAAGCTCACAGTAACTATTTCTTTCTCAAAATCAATCTTAGCATTAACAGTATTCAAGAAGGGCCTGTCAAATATAATGGAACAAAAATTATCTTGTGGGGAACCAAGAACAAGAAAATTAGTAGGATACTTTATTTTCCCACACAAGACTTCAACATCTCTAACAATCCCTATCGGTGCAATAGTGTCTCTATTAGTGAGCTTAATAGTAACATCAATATCCTCTAGTTCAACTAGTGCAATATCACGCATGATTTCTTTGTATAAGGAACGGGGAATTTCACTTACGCTAGCACCCATATCACATAAGCCATGATAACAATGATCTCCTATTTTAACAAAAACAGTAGGCATGCCAACAACTGGTCTATGTTTATGCTTAGTATCAGGTCTAGCAATTCTAGCAACTTCATCACAGAAATGAAAAACATGCCCATCAATATTATCAACCAAGAGATCTTTAACCATAGCAATACAAGGTTCAACTTTGATATGTTCAGGGGGTGTAGGTGTTCTAATACAACTCTTACAAACCACAATTGAAGCTTTAGCATGTTCCTTTATCCTAACAAGGAAAGGTGGTTTCTCAATGTAAGCAGTAGGGATAACAGGATCAACATTGTAAGTAATATTTTTCTCTTAAACTTTAATAGGTTCCATTACTTTCACTTCAATGAGAGGATGATATTTAAACCACTTCTCCTTAGGGAGATCAACATGAGTAGCAAAAGATTCACAGAAAGAAGCTACTATCTCAGAGTCAAGTCCATATTTAGTGCTAAATTCACGAAAAGCATCGGTGTCCACGAAGGATTTAACACAATCAAACTTAAGATTTATACCTGACTCCTTACCTTCGTCGAGTTCCAAATCTTAAGAGTTGTGTTTAATACTTTCCAATAAATTCCATTTGAATTCAATATCTTTCTTCATAAAAGAACCAACACAATAAGTATCGAGCATGGATTGATCATTACGAGAAAGCCGAGCATAAAAATTCTGAATAATAATTTCTCTCGAGAGCTTATGATTGGGGCATGAATATAACATTAACTTAATCCTCCCCCAAGCTTGAGCGATTCTTTCTCCTTCTCGAGGCAAAAAATTACAAATATAATTCCGGGCACGATGAACTAGATGCATAGGATAGAACTTCTGATGAAATTCCATTTCCAGTCGGTTGTAGCTCCATGATCTAATATCATCACATAGCCTATACCATGTCAATGCCTTTTCCTTCAAGGATAAAGGAAAGACCTTCTTCTTGACATTATCCTCTGGCAGACCTGCAAGCTTAAATAATCCACAGACTTCGTCTACATAGATTAAATGCAAATCAGGATGTAGTGTTCCATCTCCTGCATAAGGATTAGCTAGCAGTTTCTCTATCATACCCGAAGGAATTTCATAATAAATATTTTTAGTAGGTTCAGTAGGTTGAGGGACAACTCTTTCTGTTTCCGGTCGAGGTGAAGATATCCTGAACAAGCCCCTCAAAGGATTACTTTCCATAGTAGCAAGTGATAGAAAATTTCAGCACACTATATAAATTTGTCCTTACCAATTTCCACTCCCCAAAGGCTCTTCACTCCCCGGCAACGGCACCAGAAAAGAGTCTTGATGACCACAAGTATAGGGGATCTATTGTAGTCCTTTCGATAAGTAAGAGTGTCGAACCCAACGAGGAGCAGAAGGAAATGACAAGCAGTTCTCAGTAAGGTATTCTCTGCAAGCACTGAAATTATCGGTAACAAATAGTTTGGTGATAAGATAATTGTAACGGGTAGCAAGTAACAATTGTAAAAACGGTGCAGCAAGGTGGCCCAATCCTTTTTATAGCAAAGGATAAGCCTTGACAAACTCTTATATAAAGCAAAGCGCTCCCGAGGACACATGGGAATTTATGTCAAGCTAGTTTTCATCATGCTCATTTGATTTGTGTTCGCTACTTTGATAATTTGATGTGTGGGTGGACCGGTGCTTGGGTGCTGCACTTACTTGGACAATCCTCCCACTTATGATTAGCCCCTCCCTCAAGCATCCGCAACTACAAAAGAAGAATTAAGATAAATCTAACCATAGCATGAAACATGTGGATCCAAATCAGCCCCTTATGAAGCAACGCATAAACTAGGGTTTAAGCTTTTGTCACTCTAGCAACCCATCATCTACTTATTACTTCCCAATGCTTTCCTCTAGACCCAAACAATGGTGAAGTATTATGTAGTCGGCGTTCACATAACACCATTAGAGGAGAGACAACATACATCTCATCAGAATATCGAACGAATACCAAATTCACATGATTACTTATAACAAGACTTATCCCATGTCCTCAAGAAGAAACGTAACTACTCACAAAGCATATTCATGTTCATAATCAGAGGAGTATAAGTGATGATCAAGGATCTGAACATATAATCTTCCACCAAGTAAACCAACTAGCATCAACTACAAGGAGTAATCAACACTACTTGCAACCCACATGTACCAATCTGAGGTTTTGAGACAAATATCGGATACAAGAGATGAACTAGGGTTTGGAGAGGAGATGGTGCCGATGAAGATGTTGATGGAGATTGACCCCCTCTTGATGAGTGGATCGTTGGTGATGACGATGGCTTCGATTTCCCCCTCCCAGAGGGAAGTTTCTCCGGCAGGATTGCCCTGCCGAACCTCTAGATTTGTTCTGCCCAAGTTCCGCCTCGAGACAGCGAAGCTTCGTCTCGAAAGCTCTAATATGATTTTTTTAGGACGAACCATCAATATAGAAGAAGATGGGCACCGGATGGCTGCCAGGTGGTCCACAAGCCCAGGGGCGCGGCCAGGGGGGTGGTCGTGCCCAGCAGGCTTGTGGCTCCCTGGTTGGACCCCTGATGTATTTCTTTTGCCCAGTATTTTTTATATATTCCAAAATAATTCTTCGTAGATTTTCAGGACTTTTGGAGTTGTGTAGAACAGGTATCTCAGATTTACTCCTTGTCCAGTCCAGAACTCTAGCTGTCGGCATTCTCCCTCTTCACGTAGACCTTGTAAAATAAGAGAGTAAAGGAATAAGTATTGTACCAAAATGTTTAATAACAGCTCATAATGCAATAAATATCAATATAAAATCATGATGCAAAATGTACGTATCATTAGGTTGGTCGTCATTAGTAGCAATTATGATGTACGTTACTAGTAACGTTCGTCTTTATACCCATGATCAAACCCTTGGATGCCTGGCACTTACGAGGGGCAGCACACTCTATATAAGCCGCCCCTCCCCTCTGGCACCAAGGTTCACAACCTCTGTAATTCATACTCTCCACATGACAAAAGCTCCTGAGCACTGAGACGTAGGGTCGTTACCACCACGAGAGGGGCCTGAACTCATACATTTGTGTGTACACCCTCGTTGTAGCTAGGTCTCTGCCCTCTCCTTTCGTATCCCTATCTTCTACTGTTAGACTCGTTCCCACGACAGCGACAACATACTTACTTTTAATTCCTACATAGGAAAATATTTGTTGATAATAGAATCACACTTACCGAACATACCCCTCTGAAGCTTTTTGTTTTCTTCTAGAGCTTGGGCCAACTGAATCTTCAAATTCTTAGTTTCTTCGGTCTGCTTCTACACAACAAGGCAGCCAGCCTCGTGTTGGGACTCGGCATACCGCTGAGAGTCTCGGGCTTCCTCCAACTGCCTTTGCATGTGCCCTATTGATTCGACTGCTACATGGAATTCGCGTGTCAGGCACGATAATACATTAAGATTAGAAGTAAAGGTACACTCACCATGGGCCTCCCGGGTGAAGCTCTTCACTTGCGCTAGTTCGGCCTTCATAGATTGCACTTCTGTGTGGCTGTCCTCCAGTTCCTTGGCCAATTGCTCGGCATGTTGCTTTGAAGCCTACGTCAGCAGTCAAACATCGCAGAGATCCTTAATTCGTTTGTTCCATATCAAATTACGTCTCGGGGGCTACTGGGTCTACATGGGTATTCAGACTCTATGAAAGCCAACCACTTACCTGCATCTTGGCTGATATCAACTTCATAGCCTCACCGAACCCGGCTCGGGCAGCTCCAATGTACGCATCCGCTGGGTGTAGGGCATTGAACTCTTGTTCGGAGAATATCGGATGCCACATGGCCTCCCATCGTTGCTGGTGGTTCATGGTGCTCCCTGCCTCCGATTTGGTAACGGATACACCATCACCAGAATCGGCAGGTAATGGATTGGCCATGGGGGCTTCTGCAGCAGGAGCTGCATGAGCTATAGTTCGGGAATTTCGAGTGTCTCCGGACACCCTGGTAACCTCTTAGGGAGGAGAGGACTGGGCATTTCCCCTAAATATTTCAACTAAACAAAGTTGTTGTAAGACTTTATTTATGGATAATGAGTGAATAGTCGAACGATGTACCTCTGGGATGAGTGGACAGGTGGGTTCGTCCCCATGGCCGGCTCTTTCGCAGGGATCCTGTTGGCCTCCGACTCGGTCGCGGCTTCGGCTGGCGATGCATGGCGCACGGATCGACGGTGTTTAGGAGTCGGGGCCGGCGCGTCCGGGGCACTGTTCGTAGCTAGACTCTTGCGGGACGAGCTTTTCTTCTTGCTCGTTGTAGGGATGGAGAATGACCCGGGGTAATCAACTATGATAGACACCGGGGATTGGTCGATGCTATCCTGGAGATAGACTCTGTCTTCGAAGTCTAGTAGAAGATCCAGGTCCTCATTGAAACGCGGATCGTTGTCGCGTGAATGGTTCTCAGGCAGAGGATCCGGATAGTTAACTGTCTTGATGAAACTCCTCCATTCCTGTTCGTGCAAGGCTTCGGTCAAATAAAGTGCGGAAAGGAAACCCCAAACTATGTTCATGTTAGAGAGATAAAGGCTTACCCATTCGATGCAATTGTGGGTCAAATATCCTTCCTTGGTTTCCTGCCGAACAAAGTCCTCTTGCTCTCCTTTGTACACGTAGGCAAGGACGGCGGCCAAAGCCATCGGATTGGCGGGCCCTAGCTTTCAGGAGTGCATGGTGTCGCTCGTTCCGTTGTATTGCCACAAAGGGTGCATCCTCTGTTGAAGGGGTTGCACACAGCAGGAAATGGCGGCGGCCATGATATCGATCATGGTCAGTTGGTGGTGGGCGAGCATCCGCACCTGAGCTGCTAGGCGCCACACCTCAACGCTTTGCTCTTGGGACGAACTCCTTGGCCGCCAGTTGTATATCTTCTTCAGGAGGGCCTCGGAGTATTCGGGAAGACATGTCTGAGTAGGCTCGAACACGGGGACGTCTTCAATATAAAACCATTCCGATGTCCACTCTTCAGATTTCTTCAGTGTGCCCGCCGGATATCCCATCCCCACTATGCGGCACACTTCGACTCCGTCGACCTCCAAGATCGTCTTGTCCCGAGTTCGGGGGATGAGACAGAAGTATTTTCTTCACAAATCAAAGTGTGCCTTACACCCCAGGAACATCTCGCAGAGAGCAACGAAGCCCGAGATGTGCAAGATGGACCCTGGAGTAAGGTGGTGGAGTTGGATCCCGTAGAACTCCAGCAACCCCCTCGGGAACGGATGGATTGGAAACCCAAGACCCTGGAGGAGAAAGCAGACAAAGCATATGTGTTCTCCCTTGTTAGGATTGGGGAAACGCTCATTGAAAACTTCATCGCCGTAAGAAAGCAGACCTGCATGGGTCATCGCCAGATCTGAAGAAGGGAGATACCCATAGGTCTCTAGATTGCGGAGCCGCAAGAGTGTAATGCAGCAGCTAGTCCAGTCCCCTAGGCGTGAGCCGTAGGGGCGCGCAGAGGAGCTAGGGGCGTTAGCCATGTTTTTCGTAGAGCTTCCTCTAGGGGTTTCTTTCGATGAGGAAGAAGAGGGTGTGGTCTGAGCCACGATTTTGTTTAATTAAATGGGTGGTGCTTCCGCTACGGAAGGGTAAGATTGTAAAAATCACTGACCACTCGCCTCCCCATGATGCGTAAAAATCGAGGAACGCGCGTGGTTATTATAATGGACCTGCGCTCCCGATGCTTGGGATCTTACCGAAGAACGGTCGGCTGCCGAACAAAGAGGGATGAGGGACTCGCCTCGCAAGCCAAAGATGCCGACATAAGGAGATTGGCCAGATATATATCAGCGTTGAAGGCTAGTTCGGGGGCTACTGAGGGAGTCCTGGATTGGGTGTCCACGGGTAGTCGACCTATCGTTTATGGGCCGGACTATATGGGATGCAAGGTGAGCATCAGAAGATCAAAGACCACCTATGCCAGATGGAAGCTTCGAGGAACCATGGCGTATTCTCCAAGTTATTAGTCGTAGTTAGGCATGTTTATCTCTTCGGCATGTAACCGACTATGTGTAAACCCTATGCATCCTCGGTGTCTATATAAGTCGGAGGATTTAGGGCATAGTTATAGGACAACTCATCTAGGGTAAGCTATTCGATCTCGAGGTAGATCAACTCTGTAACCCCCATATCATCAATACAATCAAGCAGGACGTAGGGTCTTACCTCCATAGGAGGGCCCGAACCTGGGTAAATCTGTGTCCCCTTTGTCTCCTATTACCATCGATTCTAGTCTCACAGTTCGGGACCCCCAACCCGAGATCCGCTGGTTTTGACACCGACATCCCCCTATAGATGAACCAGACGGCCAAATCATTGGCGGCTCCGTAATGGATGAGAGTCCTTCGGCTCATGAGGTCATGGAAGTAATCGCACAATGAACCGAGCCCTTCCTCGCTTACCTTCTCCGCCAGGAACTCCCCGACGATCAGACACAAGCGAGATGAATAGTTCGGCGATCTAAGGCTTATAAGGTCAACGAGGGTGAGTTGTATAAGAAAAGCACCTCTGGAATACTCCAGAGGTGCATATCCGAGGAACAAGGAAGGTAGCTCCTGGCTGAAATCCATGCAAGCATGGGCGGCCACCGCGCTGCAGCAAGGGCCTTAGTAAGCAAGGCCTTTCGATCTGGTTTCTTCTGGCCCACTTCTCGAGCGGACGCCCACACACTTGTCCAATGTTGCGTGGGATGCCAATTACTTGCAAATCAAATCCAGATGCCCCCAACAACTATTCTAACTATTCCGATCAGTTGGCCTTTCGCAGTTCGGGGGCTGGATATGGTCAGACCACATAAAGGGGGGGACAATTAAAAATAAGTATCTACTGGTCATGGTTGACAATTTCACCAAATGGATCGAAGCAAAACCAATCAAATCAGCTAAGTACGAACTACTAGTCGACTTTATATCTGGTGTGGTACACCGCTACGGTGTACCGCATAGCATAATAAAGGATAACAGATCCAACTTCACCTCCCAGGAGGTAAAGGACTGGTGCGCAAACATGGGAATCAAGCTTGATTACGCATCAGTGTATCACCCACAGACCAATGGACAAGTCGAACGGGCCAACGGCCTCATAATGAGTGGTATTAAACCTCATATGGTATGGTCTCTTCATGAATCTGGCTGCAATTGGGTAGAGGAGATCGATTCCGTTCTGTGGGGTCTACATACCACCCTGGATCGATCAACGAGATATACACTATTCTTTATGGTGTATGGGGCGGAAGTAGTCCTTCCTTGTGATATCATTCACGACGCACCAAGGGTGTGCATGTATGAAGAAAAGGAGGCTGAGTTGGATCGGCAGGACGACTTGGACGCCTTAGAAGAAGAGCGCGACATAGCTCGGGACCGCTCCACTTTCTATCAACACCAGGCCCGACGTCACCAGGGCAGGGAGGACAGGGCGAAGGCGTACAATGTGGGCAAACTCATCTTATGACTCCCGGAGAAGCAGAAGCATAAACTCAACCCCAAATGGAAGGGGCCCTTCATAATTGACGAAGTACTAACAAGAGGGGCTTATCGTCTTCGCAACCCACCGGATAATCGCCTCAAACCAACCCCATGGAACGCAGCTCGTCTTTGGCGCTTTTACGGCTAGCACGGTGTTGTCATTCTATTTACCTTCATTTTTTCCTTTTTCCTTTCATATTTCCTTCCCTTTCGCCTTGGCTTTGCAGGTTCGGATTCATTTTTCCCAAGTCTATGCTCGGCTAAACCAAGCTAGTGTTAATTTTTCCGGTGTCCATCCTCAAATGTTAAACCAGAACAAAACACTTGGGGGCTTCTTTTCGAAGCCGATAATTATGTATTTCTCTTAAAGCACCTATTCATATTTCTTATGTATGCATGTCTCCCTTGTCGATTTTTAAGCCATTATATGCATCAATTAGAACTAAGGTCGTTGCCAAGCTGGGTTGCCTCACTCATGTGTTTACCCTCTATGTTCTCGATTGTTTGGCTAGAGGGTAAAGGGAGCACCTCTGCGATTGTTACGATCGAATCACCCGGATACATACCTCGGACGGGTGAAGCCAAAAGTTAGCTATCTTACGTAGACAATTGGTTGGCTATGACGGTAGCAATAAATATAACTTATGGTTGTTATCACTATTATTGAGGGCTTCTTTTCTCAAGAAAGCCATCGTCGCATTCTAGCAATATACGGCCTTACTATCGACAATTTACGTAGCAGTCTGAAGAAAGGTATCGATAGAGGTACTATTTTCTTTGGAAGATGTTTCTTACGCTAAGCAGTAATATAACATATCTCCTTGTGCATTTTCTGTCTATTCGCACCAAATGGTCAGATTGCCTGGTTCCAAGAAAGAATTCCCTCTTACCGAAGGATATTTGTTATGAAACACTCCCAATCTCTTAGCATGGGAGGTCGAAGCCGATGGCCGGTTAAGACAAAGTTTATAGCATAGGAGGAGAAATTTTCCGATTTAAAGTACATAGTTACAAAAATCACACATTTGGCTGCTCGTCAAGATTATCTATTAAGGCATCCAGGTCGCAATATTCTTGTGAAAGGCGAGCGGCGGGCATCACTTGGTCGTACACCAAATGAAGCGGCACTTCTTGCCCATCTGACCCTGTCGGCCCAACCTAAGCCATATGCTCGGGGTTAAGACCGGTATAACGGGTCTTGATCATCGTCCATGCCTCTCGTGCTCCCTCTCGGCAAGCAGATGTCTTCCATATCTCGAAACGATACCGGGCTCCCTTGAATCGGCCAGCCAGCTCGGCCTTCCCCTCCGGAGGCTTCTCAGCGGGCCACAGCGCTTTTACCATGCGCTTCAGGGCCTTCCAAGCCCGCTCATGAACGGCTGACCATTCCTTTAGAAGGTTGCCCCGGTAGGACCCGAACTCTCCTTCAGGCCGCCCGATCAGGAGACCTATACAGGATACAAGGCATGTCCATTACACTTCACGCATTAGAAGTACATTTCAAGGTTATAATCACACTTACCGAATATGTTGTTGGAAATATGCCCTAGAGGCAATAATAAATTAGTTATTATCATATTTCCTTGTTCATGATAATCGTTTATTATCCATGCTATAATTGTATTGATTGGAGACTTAGATGCATGTGTGGATACATAGACAAAACCATGTCCCTAGTATGCCTCTAATGGACTAGCTCGTTGATCAAAGATGGTTAAGGTTTCCTAGCCATGGACATGAGATGTCATTTGATAAACGGGATCACATCATTAGGAGAATGGTGTGATGGACAAGACCCAAACTACAAACGTAGCATATGATCGTGTCAGTTTATTGCTACTTTTTTCTGCATGTCAAGTATATGTTCCTATGACCACGAGATCATGCAACTCACGGACATCGGAGGAGTGCCTTGTGTGTATCAAATGTCGCAACGTAACTGGGTGACTATAAAGGTGCTCTACAGGTATCTCCGAGGGTGTCTGTTGAGTTGGCATGGATCAAGACTGGGATTTGTTACTCCGTGTGACGGAGAGGTATCTCAGGGCCTACTCGATAATACAACATCACAATAAGCCTTGCAAGCAATGTGACTAAGTGTTAGTCACGGGATCTTGTATTCCAGAATGAGTAAAGAGACTTGCCGTTAACGATATTGAACTAGGTATGGAGATACCGACGATCGAATCTCGGGCAAGTAACATACCGAAGAACAAAGGGAACGTTATACGGGATTGACTGAATCCTTGACATAGAGGTTCGACCGATAAAGATCTTCGTAGAATATGTAGGAACCAATATGGTCATCCAGGGCCCGCTATTGGTTATTGACCGTAGAGGTGTCTCGGTCATGTCTACATAGTTCTCGAACCCGCATGGTCTGCATACTTAAGGTTTGGTGACGTTTCGGTAGTATAGAGTTATGTATGGTGGTGACCAAAGGTTGTTTGGAGTCCCGGATGATATCCTGGACGTCACGAGGAGCTCCGGAATGGTCCGGAGGTAAAGATTCATATATAGGAAGTCCTATTTTGGTCGCCGGAAAAGTTTCGGGCTCATCGGTAGTGTACCGGGAGTGTCGGTAGTGTACCGGGAGACATCCGGAAGGGGTATTTCGACCCAAGAGGCTTCATGGGCTGTGGGAGAGTGAATATCATCCCTTAGTGGGCTGGTGGAAACTCCCACACAAGGCCCATGTGTCTGGAGAAGAAAACCCAATAGGAAAAGGTGGAAAAAGGAAAAAAAGGGTCGAATCCTAGTGGATTTGGCCGACTCCTATGGGGCCTTGGCCTTGCGCCATCCCTCCTCCTCCCTCCCTCCTATATATACTGGTGGTATTGGGTGTTTTGCACTAGTTTTTACGGCCACGTGCTACCCGTTCCACCGGTGCTCCTCTAGATCGGATTTCCGCAGTGCTTAGGCGAAGCCCTGCCGGAATTGCTCCACCACCATCACTGGAGCGCCATCACGCTGCCGGTGAACTCTTCTTACTCTCCACTTCCTCTTGCTGGATCAAGACGGTGGAGATCGTCATCAAGCTGCACGTGTGCCAAACGCGGAGGTGCCGTTCGTTCAGCGCTAGATTGGAAGGACCATGATCAAGATCGTGAGACGGTTCGTGATGAGATCACGGGACGGATCATGATGAGTTCATGGGACGATTCATGATGAGATCATGGGATGGATCGTGATGAGTTCACGAGACGGATCGTGATGAGATCGCGGGACGGATCGTGATGAGTTCGCGGGACGGATCGTGATTGGATCGCAGGACGGATCATGACGTGATCGCGGGACGCTCGGCGATTTGGATTGCGAAGATGTTCGACTACACCAACCGCGTATCTTAACACTTCCCTCGTAGCGATCTACAAGGGTATGTAGATCCACTCTCCCTCTCGTAGATGCTCATCACCATGGATAGATCTTGCGTGTGCGTAGGAAAAATTTTGTTTCCCATGCAACGTTCCCCAACATATGTCCCTCTGCAATTTCTGGCTCTCCTCTTGGGTTTGGGCCAATTGCATTTTTAAACTCTCAAATTCTTCGGCCTGCTACTGGTTTTCCACCCGAAGAAGCTTTTTCTCCTCAAGATTCCGTTGCGATGAAAGGCAGCTAGCCTCATACCGGGACTCGGCATACTGATATGTCCATTTTGCATCATGCTTTTATATTGTTATTTATTGCATTATGGGATGTTACTACACATTTTGGTACAATACTTATGCCTTTTCTCTCTTATTTTACAAGGTTTACATGAAGAGGGAGAATGCCGGCAGCTGGAGTTCTGGACTGGAAAAGGAGCAAATCTGAGATGCCTATTCTGCACAAATCCAAAAGTCCTGAAAATCTACGAAGAATTATTTTTGAATATATAAAAATATTGGGCGAAAGAAATACATCAGGGGGCCCACCAGGCAGCCACAAGCCTGCAGGGCGTGCCCTACACCCCTGGGCACGCCCCTAAGGCTTGTGGCCCACATGGCAGCCCTCCGATCCCATCTTCTGCTATATTGAGGGTTTCGACCTGGAAAAATTCAAAAGAGAGCTTTCAAGACAAAGCACCGCCGTCTCGAGGTGGAATTTGGGCAGAACCAATCTAGAGCTTCGGCAGGGCGATCTTGCCGGGGAACTTCCCTCCCAGAGGGGGAAATCGAAGCCATCGTCATCACCAACGATACTCTCATCGAGAGGGGGTCAATCTCCATCAACATCTTCATCAGCACCATCTCCTCTCCAAACCCTAGTTCATCTCTTGTATCCAATCTTTGTCTCAAAACCTCAGATTGGTACATGTGGGTTGCAAGTAGTGTTGATTACTCCTTGTAGTTGATGCTAGTTGGTTTACTTGGTGGAAGATCATATGTTCAGATCCTTGATCATCATTAATACTCCTTTGATTATGAACATGAATGTGCTTTGTGAGTAGTTACGTTTGTTCCTGAGGACATGGGATAAGTCTTGTTATAAGTAATCATGTGAATTTGGTATTCGTTTGATTTTTTGATGAGATGTATGTTGTGTCTCCTCTAGTGGTGTCATGTGAACATCGACTACATGACACTTCACCATTGTTTGGGCCTAGAGGAAGGCATTGGGAAGTAATAAGTAGATGATGGGTTGCTAGAGTGACAGAAGTAGTTGTGGATGCTTGTAGGAGGGGTTAATCACAATTGGGAGGCTTGTCCAAGTAAGGGCATCACCCAAGCACCGGTCCACCCACATATCAAATTATCAAATTAATGAACGCGAATCATATGAGCATGATGAAAACTAGCTTGACAGAAATTCCCATGTGTCCTCGGGAGCGCCTTGCTTTACATAAGAGTTTGTCCAGGCTTGTCCTTTGCTATAAAAAGGATTGGTCCACCTTGCTGCACCTTTGTTACAATTGTTACTTGCCACCCGTTACGAATTATCTTATCACAAAACTATCTATTACCGATAATTTCAGTGCTTGCAGAGAATACCTTACTGAGAACCGCTTGTCATTTCCTTCTGCTCCTCGTTGGGTTCGACACTCTTACTTATCCAAAGGACTACGATAGATCCCCTATACTTGTGGGTCATCAAGACTCTTTTCTGGCGCCGCTTCTGTGGAGTGAAGCGCCTTTGGTAAGGAAAACATGCATTATATAGCGTGCTGAAATTTACTGTCACTTGTCACTATGGAAAGTAATCCCTTGAGGGGCTTGTTTGGGGTATCTTCCCCTCGAATGGAAACACAAAGAGTTGTCCCTGAACCTACTGAATCTACTAGAAATATCTATTATGAAATTCCTTCGCGTATGATAGAGAAACTGCTAGCTAATCCTTATGCAGGAGATGGAACACTACATCCTGATTTGCATCTAATCTATGTGGATGAAGTTTGTGGATTATTTAAGCTTGCAGGTTTGCGTGAGGATGTTGTCAAGAAGAAGGTCTTCCCTTTATCTTTGAAGGAGAAGGCATTGGCATGGTACAAGCTATCTGATGATATTGGATCATGGAACTACAACTGACTGAAAATGGAATTTCATCTGAAGTTAGGTCCTATGCATCTAGTTCATCGTGATCGGAATTATATTTATAATTTTTGGCCTCGTGAAGGAGAAAGAATCGGTCAAGCTTGGGGAGGCTTAAGACAATGTTATATTCATGCCCCAACCATGAGCTCTCAAGAGAAATTATTATTTAGAATTTTTATGCTCGGCTTTCTCGTAATGATCAATCCATGCTCGATACTTCTTGTGTTGGTTCCTATATGAAGAAGGATATTGATTTCAAATGGGTTTATTGGAAAGAATTAAACGCAACTCTGAAGATTGGGAACTCGACGAAGGTAAGGAGTCAGGTATAAACCTTCAGTTTGATTGTGTTAAATCCTTATGGATACCGACGCTTTTCGTGAATTTAGCACTAAATATGGACTTGACTCTGAGAGAGTAGCTTCTTTCTGTGAATCTTTCGCTACTCATGTTGATCTCCCTAAGGAGAAGTGGTTTAAATATCATCCTCCCATTGAACTGAAAGCAGTTGAACCTATTAAAGTTGAAGAGGAAACTATTACTTATAATGTTGATCCTGTTATCCCTACTGCTTATATTGAGAAACCACCTTTCCCTGTTAGGATAAAGGAACATGCTAAAGCTTCAACTGTGGTTCGTAAGAGTTGTATTAGAACACCTACACCCCCTGAACAAATTAAAGTTGAACCTAGTATTGCTATGGTTAAAGATCTCATGGTTGATAATATTGATGGCCATGTCATTCATTTCTGTGATGAAGCGCCTAGAATTGCTAGACCTGATACTAAGAATAAACATAGACTAGTTGTTGGCGTGCGTGTTGTTTCAGTTAAAATAGGATATCATTGTTATCATGGCTTGTGTGATATGGGTGCTAGCGTAAGTGCAATTCCCAATTACTTATACAAAGAAATCATGCATGATATTGCACCATTTGAACTAGAGGAAATTGATGTTACTATTAAGCTTGCTAATAGAGACACTATTGCACCGATGGGGATTGTTAGATATGTTGAAGTCTTGTGTGGGAAAATAAAATATCCTACTAATTTTCTTGTTCGTGGTTCCCCGCAAGATAATTTTTGTCCCATTATATTTGGTGGACCCTTCTTGAATACTATTAATGCTAAGATTGATTGTGAGAAAGAAATAGTTAGTGTGAGTTTTGGGGATGTGTCTCATGAGTTTACTTTCTCTAAATTTCGTAGACGACCCCATGACAAAGAATTGCCTAGTAAAGATGAAATTATTGGTCTTGCTTCTATTGTTGTGCCTCCTACTGATCCTTTAGAACAATATTTGCTAGACCATGAAAATGATATGCATATGACTGAGAGGAATGAAATAGATGAAATTTTCTTCGATCAGCAGCCTATTTTGAAACACAACTTACCTTTTGAAATACTTGGGGATCCTCCTCTGCCCAAGGGTGATCCCGTGTTTGAGCTCAAGCAATTACCCGATACGTTGAAATATGCTTATCTTAATGAAAAGGAGATATATCCTGTTATTATTAGTGCTAACCTTTCAGAGCATCAAAAAAAGAGATTGTTGAAAACTCTGAGGAAGCACCGTGCTGCTATTGGTTACACTCTTGATGATCTTAAGGGCATTAGTCCCACTCTATGTCAGCATAAAATTAATATGGAGCCTGATGCCAAACCAGTTATTGATCACCAACGACGATTGAACCCTAAGATGAAAGAAGTGGTAAGAAAAGAAATACTAAAGCTTCTGGAGGCAGTATAATTTATCCTGTTGCTGATAGTAGATGGGTTAGTCCCGTCCATTGTGTCCCTAAGAAGGGAGGTATTACCGTTGTTCCTAATGATAAAAATGAATTGATCCCGCAAAGAATTGTTACAGGTTATAGAATGGTAATTGAATTTAGGAAATTAAATAAAGCCACTAAGAAAGATCATTACCCTCTACCTTTTATTGATCAAATGCTAGAAAGACTGTCCAAACATACTCATTTTTGCTTTCTAGATGGTTATTCTGGTTTCTCTCAAATACGTGTATCGAGCCAGGATCAAGAAAACCCCACTTTTGCTTGCCCTTTTTGTACCTTTTCTTATAGATGTATGCCTTTTGGTTTATGCAATGCACCTGCTACCTTTCAAAGATGTATGATGGCTATATTCTCTGACTGTTGTGAAAAGATTCTTGTGGTTTTCATGGATGATTTTTCTGCTTATGGGACTTCATTTGATGATTGTTTGAGCAACCTTGACAGAGTTTTGCAGAGATGTGAAGAAACTAATCTTGTCTTGAATTGAGAAAAGTGCCACTTTATTGTTAATGAAGGTATTGTCTTGGGGCACAAGATCTCCGAAAGAGGTATTGAAGTTGATAAGGCTAAAGTTCATGCTATTGAAAAAATGTCGTGCTCTACGAATATCAAAGGTATAAGAAGTTTCATTGGTCATGCTAGTTTCTATACGAGGTTTATCAAAGATTTCTAGGTCTCTCACAAATCTTTTGCAAAAAGATGTTCCATTTGTTTTTGATGATTATTGTGTAGAAGCATTTGAAATTCTTAAGAATGCCCTCATTACCGCACCTGTTGTTCAACCACCCGACTAGAACCTACCCTTTGAAATTATGTGCGATGCAAGTGATTATGTTGTTGGTGCTGTTCTAGGAAAAAGAGTCGATAAGAAATAAAATATTATCAATTATGCTAGTGAAACTCTAGATGGTGCTCAAGGAAACTATGCTACTACTGAAAAAGAATTTTTAGCAGTCGTGTTTTCTTGTGATAAGTTTAGACCTTATATTGTTGATTCCAAAGTAACTGTTCACACAGATGCTGCTGCAATTAAGTACCTTATGGAAAAAAGAAAGATGTTAAATGTAGACTTATTAGGTGGGTCCTTCTGCTACAAGAATTTTATTTGCATATAATTGATAGAAAGGTTATTGATAACCCTGTGGCAGATAACTTGTCTAGATTAGAAAATGTTCTTGATGACCCACTACCTACTGATGATAGCTTTCCTGATGAACAATTAGTTGTTGTAAATGCTTCACACAATGCTCCATGGTATGCTGATTATGCCAACTACATTGTTGCTAAATTTTTACCGCCTACTTTCACATACCAACAAAAGAAGAAGTTCTTCTATGATTTAAGGCATTACTTTTGGGATGATCCACACCTTTATAAAGAAGGAGTAGATGGTATTATTAGACGTTGTGTACCTGAGCATTAACAGGAACATATCTTACGCAAGTGCCACTCCGAGGCCTACGGAGGACATCACGCTGGAGATAGAACTGCACATAAGGTACTACAATTCGGGTTTTATTGGCCTACTCTCTTCAAGGATGCTCGTAAGTTTGTCTTGTCTTGTGATGAATGTCAAAGAATTGGTAACATTAGTAGACGTCAGGAAATGCCTATGAATTACTCTCTTGTTATTGAACCATTTGATGTTTGGGGTTTTGATTATATGGGTCCTTTTCCGCAATCTAATGGGTATACTCATATTCTAGTTGTTGATTATGTTACTAAGTGGGTAGAAGTTATCCCAACTAGTAGCGCTGATCATGACACTTCTATTAGAAATGCTTAAAGAAGTTATTTTCCCTAGATTTGGAGTCCCTAGATATTTGATGACTGATGGTGGTTCACACTTTATTCATGGTGCTTTCTGTAAATTGCTCGCTAAATACGACGTTAATCATAGAATTGCATCTCTTTATCATCCTCAGTCTAGTGGTCAAGTAGAATTGAGCAATAGGGAAATTAAATTGATTTTGCAGAAGACTGTTAATAGATCTAGGAAGAATTGGTCTAAGAAACTTCATGATGCATTGTGGGCTTATAGAACTGCTTACAAAAACCCTATGGGCATGTCTCTGTATAAGATGGTTTATGGTAAAGCATGTCACTTACCTCTAGAGCTAGAACATAATGCTTATTGGGCAATCAAAGTGCTCAATTATGATTTCTAACTTGCTGGTGAGAAGAGGTTATTTGACATTAGCCCACTTGACGAATGGAGAACCCAAGCCTATGAGAATGCCAAGTTGTTTAACAAAAAGGTTAAGAGATGGCATGATAGAAGGATACAAAAGCGTGAATTTAATGTAGGGGATCATGTCTTGCTATAAAATTATCGTTTAAGATTTTTTGCAGGAAAACTTCTCTCTAAATGGGAAGGTCCTTACGTTATCGAGGAGGTATACCGTTCCGGTGCCATCAAGATTAACAATGCTGAAGGCACAATCCCGAAGGTGGTGAATGGTCAAAGAATCAAACATTATATCTCAGGTACTCCCATAAATGTTGAAACCAATATCATCAATACCATAACTCCGGAGGAGTACATTAGGGAGACTTACCACAACGTTCCAGATTTCGAAAAGGAATAGGTATGTGGTACAGTAAATAAAAAGACTCCAAAACTTTTTCCCTGGCAATTTTTATCTGTTTTGGAATATTTAAAAAATTAGGAAAATTTATAGTAGTCTGAATAGTGCACGAGGAGGCGACAAGCCTATAGGGCGCGCCCTACCCCCTTGGGCGCGCCTCTGGGGCTAGTGGCCACCTCGTGTGCCATCCGGACTCTGTTTTGTTGTATCATACTCCTTCGGGTCGGTAAAAATTCATTATATAATCTCCCGAAGGTTTTGACTCTCGTATCCCGACAATACCTCCTATTTTCTCTTTGAGCTGTTTTTGTAGCAGATTTAGAGGAAGATGTCTTTGCAAGAGTTGGTTGGGGAGAACTGCTTCAGGTAGGCTACGGAGGAAGAGATGGAGGCCGACTTGAAATGGATAGATGCCATGGAGGAAGACCAAGAGGTTACCTCTCATCTACAACCTGGAGCCATGCTGGAAGAACTTCAGAGCTCAGCAATCCCGAATTCGGTTATCCCTTCCAATACTAAATTTCTTACTTTCGAAAACATGAAAAGGAGTGTTGCATCTTCCCCCGCAGCAATGAAACACCCATGGGTTAAGGGCGCTCTAACCATCTCTAGAGTCCATTTTGCATCATGCTTTGATATTGATATGTCCATTTTGCATCATGCTTTGATATTGATATTTATTGCATTATGGGTTGTTACTACACATTTTGGTACAATACTTATGCCTTTTCTCTCTTATTTTACAAGGTTTACATGAAGAGGGAGAATGCTGGCAGCTGGAGTTCTGGACTGGGAAAGGAGCAAATCTTCACTTGTTCAAGTTCGGCCTTCACGGCTTGTAGCTCGATTCGGATCGCCTCCAGGTCCTTGGCCAGTTGCTCATTCTGCTTCTTCGAAGCCTACATCATGAATAAAACAATATGCGGATCCTTAACTCGGTCGTCCTGGCCAATTTAAGGCTCGGGGGACACTGGGCTAATATGTGTGTTTGGAGTATTAAAATCCCATCACTCACCTCCAGACAGGAAGATATCAGTTTCATCGCTTCCCCGAGCCCAGTTCTGACAGCTCCGATCTACGCATCTACCAAACATAGAGCATTGAACTCTTGTTCAGAAAACGCCTGGTGGCACAGGGCTTCTTGTCGCCGTCAGCGGTTCATCGCGCTCTCTACCTCCGATTTGGTAACTGATATCGCGTCCTCAGAGTCTTCAGGGGCCTGGTAGGCCACAGGGCCCTCCGTAGCAGGTTCAACATGATCAGAAGACCTTGGCGCATGAGTGTCGCCAGCCCCCCCCTCCCGGCAACATTCCTTGCAGAACTTGGTTGTACTCGTTTCCTGAGTATTTCGGTGTTAGATCTTTTGTGAAACCATATCGGTCATGACAATAATGCATTAAGTGGCCGAACGACATACCTTTCGGATGGACGGGTGGTCAGGGTCGTCCTCGTCGTTGGCTCGCATGAGGGACTCCTGTCACTATTTAGTCTAGGCGTCGTTGCTGTATTCGGCATTCGTCGCACGGACCGACGATGCTTTCTAGCGGAAGCCGGCATATTCGGGCCAGCTAAGGTTGCTTGCCTTTTGCGGGAAGAATTCTTCTTTTCGATCGCGGTTGGGGAAGGAAGTGATCCGGGGTGATCGGCTATAATAGCCACCTTGGAACCATCGAGGCTCTCTTGATAGAAAACCCCGTCCTCATATTCGATTGATAGCTCCAGATCGTCAGGGAATCCTGAATCGTCATCGTGAGAGTAGTTCTTTGGTTGAGGGGCTGGATAGTGTACTGTCTCGACAAAACTCCTTCATTCTTGTTTGCACAGATTAAAAGCTTCGGTCAGAGGGGCAAGTAAAAATTCTGAACTCAGGTGACAAAGTCGAAAAGCCTACACATTCGATGGGGTTATAACCCAAGTAGCCCTCTTTAGCCGGAAGCCGAACAAAATCTTTTTCTTCCCCGTTGAACAGGTCGTCCAGTGCGGCCGCCATCGCCGCTTGATTGGCAGGCCTAGTCATCGGGAGCGAGTGGTGTCACTTGTCCTGTTGTAGCACCATAATGGGTGTATCCTTTGTTGGAGGGGTTGAACGCATCGGGTGATGGCGGCGGCCATCACATCAATGATGGTCAGCTTGTGATGAGTTAACAACCTTATGTGGGTAGCCATGTGTTTCACTTCGGCACCATCCTCTTGGGATGAACTCTTCGATCGCCAGTTATACCTTTTCTTCAAAGGGGCATCGGAGTATTTGGGCAGACCCCACCGAGATGGATTGGATAGGGGAACATCCTCAATATAGAACCACTTTGAAGACCATTCTTCAAACTCATTCTTCGGAGTCCCTGTTTGATACCCCGTCCCATCTATACGACATACTTTGGCTCCTCCGACTTCCCGAATTGTCTCACCCTGAGTACGGGGGACAAGACAGAAGTACTTCCTCCATAAGTCAAAGTGGGCTTCACAGCCCAGGAACATCTTGCAAAGGGAAACAAAGCCCGAGATATGCAGAATGGATCCAGGGGTAATATGATGGAGCTGGATCCCGTAGAATTCTAATAATCCCCTCAGGAAGGGGTGAATAGGGAACCCTAGGCCCCACAGGAGGAAAGGCACAAAGCATACCCACTCTCCCTTGTTGGGATTAGGAAAGTTATCTGCAAGAGCCTTGCTGCAATAGGAAGTTAATCCGGCACGGGTAACCACCAGATCTAAGAAGGGAATATAACCCTGGGTCTCGAGGTTGCGCAGCCGCAGGAGGGAAACAGAGCAACTTGCCCAATCCCAGGACGCGTGTCGTAAGGGCATGAGGAAGAGCTAGGGACGCTCGCCATGTTTTTTGGTGGTCTCTCGTTTGATGCTTTTTCTGATGGGGAAGGAGAGGAAGGGATGGCTCTGTCCACGATTTAGCCCGTTTAAATGGGTGGCGCCTCCCTTGTGGGAAGGGCAGACTTGTAAAAAGCTACTAGGCCGCTCATCTCCTCCCGAAATACAAGAATCGAGGGGAGTCGGTTACTGCGATGGGTCCACAAGGTTGTCAACGGTTGAGAGTTCATCGATGATGGGATGGTTGCCGAACAGGAAGGAACAGAGGGACTCGCCTCGCAAGCCGATGACTCAGAGGCGTCGGATTGTCCGAATAATATACCTAGACATTGGAGGCTAGTCCGAGGGCTACTGAGGGAGTCTGGGATTAAGGGGTCCTCGGACTGCCGGCCTATTACCTATGGGCCGAACTCATGGGTAGTCTGAATAGTGCACGAGGAGGCGACAAGCCTATAGGGCGCGCCCTACCCCCTTGGGCGCGCCTCTGGGGCTAGTGGCCACCTCGTGTGCCATCCGGACTCTGTTTTGTTGTATCATACTCCTTCGGGTCGGTAAAAATTCATTATATAATCTCCCGAAGGTTTTGACTCTCGTATCCCGACAATACCTCCTATTTTCTCTTTGAGCTGTTTTTGTAGCAGATTTAGAGGAAGATGTCTTTGCAAGAGTTGGTTGGGGAGAACTGCTTCAGGTAGGCTACGGAGGAAGAGATGGAGGCCGACTTGAAATGGATAGATGCCATGGAGGAAGACCAAGAAGTTACCTCTCATCTACAACCTGGAGCCATGCTGGAAGAACTTCAGAGCTCAGCAATCCCGAATTCGGTTATCCCTTCCAATACTAAATTTCTTACTTTCGAAAATATGAAAAGGAGTGTTGCATCTTCCCCCGCAGCAATGAAACACCCATGGGTTAAGGGCGCTCTAACCATCTCTAGAGACTTCACAAGGAAATAATGGATCTCAAACAGCAAAATAACAAGCTTGAGGAGGAGAATCGCATTCTGAAGGGCATCATCGCCAAGTATATAGCATCACCACCTCCAAAGCAAGACAACTAAACACATGGGTATGGGCACTCCCCTTGGCTTGAGCTAAGCTTGGGGGAGGTGCCCCGGTATCGTATCACCATCACATCTTCTATTTTTATTTTTATTTTTATTTTTGTTTTTGTCATCTTTTCTTAGTTCGATCCTTTTGGTTATATCATGATCTAGTAGAATAAAGTTTTCGTGTGATCTAGTTTTGATTTTTTTTCTTTATGATTCCTCCTATGTAAGCAAGTCCGTGAGTTATATAATAAAAAGTACTTTTGAGTTGAGGGCTTTGCTATTTGGTATGATCTTCGTCTTGAGAAAGATGAAGTAGAAAGAAGTATAGAATAAAAGCAAAGAGTATATATGATGATCTTATGGGGAGTGATGACTTCACATATAAGAAGTATGTCGATTGAAACCTATTGTGGGTTGACAAACATAGGTGTTGGTCATTTGGGCAATTAAAAGGAAATAATAAAGAAAGAGAGGTTCACATATAAATATATTATCTTGGACATCTTTTATGATTGTGAGTACTCATTAAAATACTATATGTTAAGAAGTTGATGTTGGACAAGGAACACAACATAATGGTTTATGTTTGCTTATTTCCAAATAGAAGTTATATTGTTATAGATCCACATGCGTCCTTGCTTCCACCTCATATTAGCATAAACTTCCGCACCAAGTAGAGATACTACTTGTGCACCCGAACACCCTTAACCCAGTTTTGCCATGAGAGTCCACCATACCTACCTAAGGATTGAATAAGATTCTTCAAGTAAGTTGTCATCGGTGCAAGCAATAAAAAATTTCTCTCTAAATATGTGTGATCTATTAGTGTGAGGAAAATAAACTTTATACGAACTTGTGATGGGAAGTAATAAAAGCTATGGACTGCATAATAAAAATTCTCTTACACAAGGGGCAATATAAATTGACGTTCTTTTGCATTAAGGGATTGTGCATCCAACTATAAAAGCATATGACAACCTCTACTTCCCTCTGTGAAGGGCCTATGTATTACTTTTATTTTCTAGTACTTACCTTTATGCAAGAGTCGTGGTGATCTCCATCACTTCTTCTAGTTCGCCTTTATCTTCTGGCAAGCATCATGTGTTGAGGAATGATCTAGGCGCATATATCCACTCACAAGTGGAGGAGCATGAATTATTACTGTTGACATTACCCTTGAGGTAAATAGTTGGGAGGCAACACTATAAGCCCCTATCTTCCTCTGTGTCCAATTGAAGCTTTGACCTCATAGGTACCTCGTGAGTGTTAGCAATTGTGAAAGACTAAAAGATGATTGAGTATGTAGATTTGCTTTACAAGCTCTTATATTGACTCTTTCCTACGTTATGATAAATTGGAATTGCTTCAATGACTGAGATCGTAGTTTGTCAGTTCTCAATAGAATTCTTGATTCGTACTTTACCATTGTGAATTAATTGTTACTTTAGCATAAGAAATTATATGTCGATATATGTTGTTTTTCTACAACTGATCATGATGCCTTCATGTCCGTATTTTATTTTATCAACACATCTATCTCTAACCATGTGGGCATATTTATCGCTTTCGACTTTCGCTTGAGGACAAGCGAGGTCTAAGCTTGGGGGAGTTGATATGTCCATTTTGCATCATGCTTTTATATTGATATTTATTGCATTATGGGTTGTTACTACACATTTTGGTACAATACTTATGCCTTTTCTCTCTTATTTTACAAGGTTTACATGAAGAGGGAGAATGCTGGCAGCTGGAGTTCTGGACTGGGAAAGGAGCAAATCTTCACTTGTTCAAGTTCGGCCTTCACGGCTTGCAGCTCGATTCGGATCGCCTCCAGGTCCTTGGCCAGTTGCTCATTCTGCTGCTTCGAAGCCTACATCATGAATAAAACAATATGCGGATCCTTAACTCGGTCGTCCTGGCCAATTTAAGGCTCGGGGGATACTGGGCTAATATGTGTGTTCAGAGTATTAAAATCCGGTCACTCACCTCCAGACGGGAAGATATCAGTTTCACCACTTCCCCGAGCCCAGTTCTGGCAGCTCCGATCTACGCATCTACCGAACATAGAGCGTTAAACTCTTGTTCGGAAAACGCCTGGTGGCACAGGGCTTCTTGTCACCGTCGGCGGTTCATCGCGCTCTCTACCTCCGATTTGGTAACTGATATCGCGTCCTCAGAGTCTTCAGGGGCCTGGTAGGCCACAGGGCCCTCCGTAGCAGGTTCAACATGATCAGAAGACCTTGGCGCATGAGTGTCGCCAGCCCCCCCCCCTCCCGGCAACATTCCTGGCAGAAGTTGGTTGTACTCGTTTCCTGAGTATTTCGGCGTTAGATCTTTTGTGAAACCATATCGGTCATGACAATAATGCATTAAGTGGCCGAACGACGTACCTTTCGGATGGACGGGTGGTCAGGGTCGTCCTCGTTGTTGGCTCGCATGAGGGACTCCTGTCACTATTCAGTCCAGGCGTCGTTGTTGTATTCGGCATTTGTCGCACGGACCGATGATGCTTGCGAGCGGAAGCCGGCATATTCGGCCAGCTAAGGTTGCTTGCCTTTTGCGGGAAGAATTCTTCTTTTCGATCGTGGTTGGGGAAGGAAGTGATCCGGGGTGATCGGCTATAATATCCACCTTGGAACCATCGAGGCTCTCTTGATAGAAAACCCCGTCCTCATATTCAATTGACAGCTCCAGATTGTCATGGAATCCTGAATCGTCATCGTGAGAGTAGTTCTTTGGTTGAGGGGCCGGACAGTGGACTGTCTCGACAAAACTCCTTCATTCTTGTTTGCACAGATTAAAAGCTTCAGTCAGAGGGGCAAGTAAAAAATCTGAACTCAGGTGACAAAGTCGAAAAGCCTACACATTCGATGGGGTTATAACCCAAGTAGCCCTCTTTAGCCGGAAGCCGAACAAAATCTTTTTCTTCCCCTTTGAACAGGTCGTCCAGTGCGGCCGCCATCGCCGCTTGATTGGCAGGCCTAGTCATCGGGAGTGAGTGGTGTCACTTGTCCTGTTGTAGCGCCATAATGGGTGTATCCTTTGTTGGAGGGGTTGAACGCATCGGGTGATGGCGGCGGCCATCACATCAATGATGGTCAGCTTGTGATGAGTTAACAACCTTATGTGGGTAGCCAGGTGTTGCACTTTGGCACCATCCTCTTGGGATGAACTCTTCGATCGCCAGTTATACCTTTTCTTCAAAGGGGCATCGGAGTATTTGGGCAGACCCCTCCAAGATGGATTGGATAGGGGAACATCCTCAATATAGAACCACTCTGAAGACCATTCTTTGAACTCTTTCTTCGGAGTCCCTGTTGGATACCCCGTCCCAGCTATACGACACACTTTGGCTCCTCCGACTTCCCGAATTGTCTCACCCTGAGTGCGGGGACAAGACAGAAGTACTTCCTCCATAAGTCAAAGTGGGCTTCACAGCCCAGGAACATCTTGCAAATGGAAACAAAGCCCGAGATATGCAGAATGGATCCAGGGGTAAGATGATGGAGCTGGATCCCGTAGAATTCTAATAATCCCCTCAGGAAGGGGTGAATAGGGAACCCTAGGCCCCATAGGAGGAAAGGCACAAAGCATACCCGCTCTCCCTTGTTGGGATTAGGAAAGTTCTCTGCAAGAGCCTTGCTGCAATAGGAAGTTAATCCGGCACGGGTAACCACCAGATCTAAGAAGGGAATATAACCCTGGGTCTCGAGGTCGCGCAGCCGCAGGAGGGAAACAGAGCAACTTGCCCAATCCCCAGGACGCGTGCCGTAAGGGCATGAGGAAGAGCTAGGGACGCTCGCCATGTTTTTTGGTGGTCTCTCGTTTGAAGCTTTTTCTGATGGGGAAGGAGAGGAAGGGATGGCTCTGTCCACGATTTAGCCTGTTTAAATGGGTGGCGCCTCCCTTGTGGGAAGGGCAGACTTGTAAAAAGCTACTAGGCCGCTCGTCTCCTCCCGGAATACAAGAATCGAGGGGAGTCGGTTACTGCGATGGGTCCACAAGGTTGTCAATGGTTGAGAGTTCATCGATGATGGGATGGTTGCCGAACAGGAAGGAACAGAGGGACTCGCCTCGCAAGCCGACGACTCAGAGGCGTCGGATTGTCCGAATAATATACCTCAACATTGGAGGCTAGTCCGAGGGCTACTGAGGGAGTCCGAGATTAAGGGGTCCTCGGACTGCCGGCCTATTACCTATGGGCCAGACTCATGGGTCGCTCACCGAAGATTGGATTGATCGAAGGCCTCGTCGATCAGGAAGAGACCTCAGGAGCCGTGACATGTCTTTCAAGTTTAAGATAGTAGGATAGGCATGTTTTCCCTTCGGTGGGCAACCGACCATGTATAAACCCTAGGTACCCATGGCGTCTATATAATCCAAGGGGTTTTATATTGTAAAGAGGGGCAACTCGTCTAGGGTTTTAGCTATACGATCTCGAGGTAGATCAACTCTGTAACCTTCATACACATCAATATAATCGAGCAGGACGTAGGGTTTTACCTCCATAGGAGGGCAAGAACCTGTGTAAATATCGTCTCCTCCGTCCCATGTTACCATCGATCCTAGACTCACAGCTCGGGACCCCCTACCCGAGATCCGCCGGTTTCGACACCGACAACCTTCGCTAACCTTGCTTGTCTGCAAGACGATTTGGGATGAGATGAATGCAAGAGTCTTCCGAACCGTCTTCGCGCCCCCGTTCATCCTCCTTCGTACCATCCAAGTTGTAGTCAGGCTATGGGCGACTGCGGGTGCCCAATACTTGGGTGGCATTCTTTTGGGAGATTAGAGCTTGATTGATTATTTTGCATCCCACGTTGGGAGCCGTTCCTTTTCACTTCTCCTCTAAAAAGTTGTATTGAACTTCTCCCTTGCTTAATTAGTGAAAACGGGTAAATCTTTTGCCCTGCGTTTAAAAAAAACTCTAGTGATGCAGGTGGTGATGATGCCGTTTCTTCGAGGATCTCGAGACGTTCACACATGTGTATACACTCATCCCTATATGAACGTATATATGCATACCACCCCTATGAACACCCTCGCAAGATTGAGTCGGACGGCCTTGAGATTAACCACATGTGTCTCCTTGTCAACTCATATGTCGTTGACCACTGAAAGATAAATCTGTTAAGTTCTAAAATAAATTCAGGCAAGTGCCAGAAAACGCTACCATGGGGAGGAATATGTTCTTCTGCTACAAAGCATATGCCAGTGGTGAGTAGGCCCACCCACCGTAGATGCGTGTCCAAACTCCAAAGTGACGATGTTTTTTCGAAGATCAGTCAATGATTTTCTTTTAATTGATCGATCAGGTATTCAGGCAAGGATTTTATTTGGTCTTCTGTCTTGCGTATGTGAAGTGACCGTGTAGATGTGAAATACTCCTATATTTATGTGCATGGCCGGCAACGACGGACTAGTGACGGTCTGGGCCGACCGCGTCGGGTGTGAGGTCGTCCACGCGCCGGCGGCGCCGGCAGATTAGCGCGCCGGCCGGACGGCCGGGTTGCCCGCTCCAGCCGGTAACTCTCCGGCCATGCGCTAGCCGTACTGCGTCCACACATGACCGATCTAGCTCTAGCAGTTGACTTGCCTGTGCACCACGATTCTTTTTGCATGCCTATTGGTTGTTTTCATCCGATCCACGGTACACCTGGCTTAATTGCTCCAGTGACGGCCACCTCAAAAAAGGCTTCCTGTGCCTGTCACGCCGTCTCGCGCCACGTTCATCACATGATCGTAACAATGACACACTGACACGTACGTACGTCCGACCCACCTGCTTCTGTGCAAACATGGCTCCCATTTGGAGAGCTGTAAATCAGAGTTGGTTAATCATTGCTCCATTTCCTGGTGTCATGTGCATGTTGGCCATGGAATACCGTGGTCGCTACATGGTGCTTAAAATGGCGCCCTGTCGGCTATACCCTATAAAGACCACGGTTGACTTGTATACAATAGATCCTTGCACCTGTATGCCACCAAGTTCGTGGAGCCTAGGTTTTTTACAAGCTATCATCTTTAAGAAAAAAAAATCTTGTTAGCTGTCGGATTATCGAGCCTGGAGGATCCATAGAATCTATTTTGCAAAGAAACGTGCTGCCATCGGCTTTTCTATCTTTCTGAAATACGAGAAAATGTATTCCCCCGCCCAGAAAATTCACTCATTTCAGCGACAGTTAGTTTTGGACAGAGTTTTTAGTTCTTTTCTCCCGGTAGCACTTGTACCTTTCGAAACTGCAATTTTGATATTGTCCGGACTTTGTTACTGAACAAGACTACATGTATGACCCACTGATCACATCAAAATGTGTTGTCTCACAAAAAAAATATAAAGGTCATGCTAGACTGGAGCCAACAATCGACCAGTTACATAATTGCTCTCGCGTGAGCTATTGGATCTAGTCCTTGCATCTAGATGGGGAGCGCCCACATCTCCCGCTTCTGCGGTATCACACAGCATTGCCCTCTCTGCACTCTGTAGCGCTATGAGTCCGGTGCTCGTAGCAACCACATCGCCTTGCTGCTTGCCACACCGGTGCCAAACTCGCAACATATATAATGCTCATAGCAGGGCCCAACAGTGATCTGCCGAAAGCGCTCCGGTTGTTGGGCTGAACTTATTAGGATGGTTCCAATTTTTCTTTATTGACCTATTTTTTTCTAATTTATTTCCCCTTTTTTATTTTCTTTCTGGTTTCTCACTTTTCTCTCTCTTTTATTCACTTTTGTTATTTGTGTTCTTTCCTCTTCATGTGGTTTTCCCCTTTTTGTTTCCTTATTGCTAGTTTTCTAACAAATAATTTTGGTCGGCGGGGGAAGGGAAGATATATACATTTTTTATATATTTGTCACAACAATCATTCACACCGTACATATTGAATAATTTTGAAAGCGACAATTGAATAGTTTTGAAATATGAGACAACCTTTTTAGGTACATGACAAATATATTTTCATATACAATATTATTCCTCTTTTTTGCAATTACTTGAAATATAAAGCAAAAAAACAATAATTGTTAGGAATATACAGTAACGGGCTCATAGTAGTTAGCTCATTACTACTACCTTAAGCCGTTGTTATCGGTTACACTAGGACCTCCTATTTTGGGCGCAGGACGATGCGAGACACAAAACATGTACCACCACACCCCACCCTCACGTGGGCTTTTGGGGAAGCCCATGGGCGGGAGCCCCTTTTTTCTCTTTCCATTTATTTTGCTTCAATAAATATGCTCCAGATTAGAAAAAAAATCAACAAAAAACATAAATTTGAATAAAATAGGGCTTTAAAAATATTATAAAATTCAAAAATATTTGCGAGTTAAAAATTGTTCTCAAATTCAAAACATGTTCCATGTTTTAAAAAAAATAATTAAAAATAAATCATGAATTCAAAAAATGATTACGAATTTTAAAAAGCTATGAATAATTCAAAATTATTCACGTATTCAAAAACTGTCCATGAATTAAAAATTGATCATTTTTTACAAAAATCGTTAATTAAAAAATTGTTCATGAGTTTCAACAAATGTTTGCAAATTTCAAAACTGTTGATGAACTAGGAAAATCAGGAATTTCAAACCTCTTCACAAACCTTAAAAAGTTACATATATTTTAAAAATCACGAATTAAAAAATGACTCTTCTTTAAAAAACAATTGTGAATTATTCATGATTTTCCGGAAAGGAAAACGTATTTTAGAACTGTACTAATTTAAAGAAAGGTTCATGAATTTTGTAGAAGGTCACAGATTCAAAAAAAAGGAAAAATAGAAAAGAAAATAAAATAAAAGAAAGGGAAAAAGGAAAAAGAAAAAAGAAAAAAAAGGAAAAGCTTTAAAATAATGAGCAGAAAAACAAAAAAAACAGACTAACGAACAGGTACATTACTGTGGACGGGGTGCGGGTTTGGTTGCTATCCTCTGACCCATGCGGGGAATAGGATCCCGCATTCCACCATCGATTGTCCGATAATCCATTAACAATTTGCTTCGTACGGTGCATTCTTCAAGATTTGGCAGCCCACTTATCGGATGTATGACAGATCCTAGTAACTAGGGAGATACTAACGAACGAGTGCTTTTTCGAAACCCCGCGAGGGTTCCGGGTGAGTGACGCGTTCTCAGCCATCATCACGTGTCGTGTTCTAGGTGCTTTAATTATTTTTTTGTGTTTTTATTATTTCGCATGCGTTTCGGCTTTTTTAGATGGTTGTTTTTGGCTTTTTAATTTTTTTCCGACCTTTTTTGGTTTTGGGACAAACAAAAGTAAAAAACCAATTGCGTGAAAAAACGCTTTTCTTTTTTTCTTTCATGAGAGGCACGACTTCTTGGTAATGAAAAAATACATTTTCCCCCTTTCACGCGAGACACTGATATGTTTTCATGAAAGGCACGGATTTTCTTCCATGACAAGAACGGCCGTGCCTTTTGAAAAAGAAAAAAATGTGTTCACGTTTCTTTTTTTCTTCCACGAGAGACGTGGTTGTGCCTCCCAAAAACAAAAAAATATGTTTCATTTCCTTCCGCGAGAGACATGAATTTACTTCTCGTAGGGACACGGATTTGCTTCCGCAAAAGACACATTCATGCCTCTTCTTGGAAAGAATAAAATGAGCTCCTGGTTTGGGGTTTTTTGTGAGAAAAAAGTTTGTCAAAACCTATCAACATGTGATCTAGTTTTGAAGACCTCGACGCGAGAAATCCTTAGGTAAAAATAGTCTGAGATTTGAACGCATGGTTTAAGAGATAAATCATTTTGAATAAACAAATCTATAAGAAAAAAGAAAAACTTCCATGTTACTTGTCGCAACCTCGGGAGATGCGAATGACCTTTGCAAAGAATGCCCCTCAATCAGTGATTTCGTCATAACTACAAAAAACATTACAATTCTCACGCCATGCACGGTATGTATTGTTGGGCACGATTATGTCAAGCCCATAGCGAGACCGAAGAAGACCTCGCCTATAGGGTGTTGTTAGTGGACCGGCCGAGTAGCCATGTGGTTTTGTCATGCTGACATCATGCTTCCAATCTTTTTCTTACTTTTATTTAGGGTTAAAAAACTAAATACATTTGTAAATAAAAACTAATTTAGTTAATATTTTAAAGTGTTCATCGCACATTTACCAAATGTTGATGCACTGTAAACAAATGTTCACTGAAATTGTAGAAAATGTTTGTGCAACTAAAAGAAATGTGACATTCCAAAAACGCTCATGCATTTAAAAAAATGTGGTTACTTTCACAAATGCCGTACATTGTAAGAAAAGTGTCATACCATTCAAAAAAATGCATGTTACATTTAGAATAATGTTCAAGCTCTACAAAAATGTATTTGCGATATTTAATAGATAGGCTTATACAATGTAAAAAATATATTTGCATAGTGTTAAAAAATTGTATCATTAAAAAAATTTACGTAGAGAGATGTGGAAGACAGCTGAACACCGTTACTACTTGTGACGTGTTAGGATTTTCGCCGAAGAGAAAGGTTATATAGTAAAGTAGCAAAAAATATTTT
Organism: Hordeum marinum; assembly: GCA_022496015.1. Lineage (NCBI taxonomy): Eukaryota > Viridiplantae > Streptophyta > Magnoliopsida > Poales > Poaceae > Hordeum > Hordeum marinum. The sequence goes on along the minus strand of CM039673.1, from coordinate 120,865,354 downwards.
TCTCAGTTAAGAACTATGGTTTATCGAATTAGTAGGAGTACCAAGCAAACAACTGTCAATAAGCAAGAGGGTTGTCAATTTCCTTGTACTTATTGACAATGATTAAATATGATAGTGATTGATAGATAATTTGCAGAGTAAAATAAAAGTAAATAAATTACAGTAAGGTATTTTAGGTTTATGTAATATGATTAAAGTAGACTCGTGAGCCATAGATTTTACTAGAGGTTTCTTTCTTTTAACATAGCATAGGGTGAGTAAACAAATTACTATTTGGTAATTGATAGAAAAGTCTCGTAATTATGAAGTTAGTCATGGCATGATCATATACATAGTCATTACGTTTGTGACAATTAAACCGATTCTTGCCCACATCTACTATTATACTCCACCAATCGACCGACTCACGCATGCATCTATGGTATTAAGTTCATGACAAACAAAGTAACGTCTTAAGCAAGATGACATAATGTAAACAAAGTAAGACAAGCAATATATTCACACCCATTCGTTTCATCCTTAGTAGAAACAATACAATACGTGCGTCGCTATCCTTTCTGGCACTGGATGAGAACACGGCAAGATTGAACCCACTCTTGTGCACCACTTCCATCGAAGATCGATAGATCAACTTAGTCAAAGAAAACCCATAGATCGAAAATCATTACATAGCTATATAAATCACACATAATAATGTTCGGCATTTGACTCAGTTACTTCCAATGAATAATCTAATCATAGACCCACGATTCATCAGATCCTAACAAACACACCGCACAAAAGGATTACATCGAATAGATATCTGTAGAGAACATGGTATTAAAGATGAAAGAGAGAAGAAGCCATCTAGCTAATCATTATGGACCCATAGGTCTCTGCTGAACTACTCACACATCATCAGAGGTGCAGCAAATTTGATGTAGAAGCCCTTTGTGACCGATTCCCTCTCCGGTAGGGTGTCAGAAAAGGCCTCCAGATGGGATCACCAAAGAATAGAGACTTGCGGTGGAGAAAGTTATTTCGGGTGGCTCTCTGGGCGTTTCAGAATATTTGGGGATTTATAGAGATGAGATTAGGTGAGACGAAGCCATGAGGGGCCCACAAGACATCAGGGCACAACCACCCCTAGTCGTGCCCTATTGTCTTGTCATCTCCTCATTTCACATCTGGTCTCCTCGCGATACTTATAGGGTCCCTCTTGTCAAGAAAAAAGTCTGTCAAAAAGTTTCGTAGCGTTTGGAGTCTGTTTGGTATGGAATTTCCGTGAAACCAGAAACAGGGAAAAACAGCAGCTGGCACTAAGCACGGGTTGATAGGTTAGTCCTCAAAAATGATATAAAATTCCATAAAAGTATCTAAGAATTATATTATAATAGCATGAAACAGTCAAAAATTACAGATACTTTGGAGACGTATCAGCCGCCAACCTCCATTGTTGGTGTCGAGATTAAATCCCCGACCTCGGAGTCCAAGATGGCGATCACGTCATCATCACCACTTTTTGTGCGAGACATCGAGAGGAGGTCGGCAGCGTCGACGCTCCAGACTCAGATTGAGCCACCGATGATACAGTCTTCTGGACTGTGGTTGACGAAGCAATTTTCATAGACCATGGCGACAAAGTATGAAGTAGGGTGGGATGGTATTTGTTGAAAGGTTGCCAAAGCCTATGGAGCTAAGGCCTTTGGCTTGTGTGTCATGGTCGTTTCTGTTGTAACGTCACCCTCTGAGTTGGAGGTTGGGGCGAGGGTGTTGTGTAGCCCAACATCTCTCACCAAGTTTCGGTTTCATGACCGATGTGATCACTCAGGCATTCGTAGATCACATGTTGGTATGTGTCCCACCGTTCTGGAGGCCAAACGAGACTCCTGGGCCAGGTGTCGGTGACAAAGATGTCGCTAGAGTTGGTGACGCTGGCGATACAATCTATTTGATTAACGAGACTCTTACGTCCATTTTGCATCATATTGATGCTTATTATGTTTTGGGTCATCATTTCACTTTATGATGCAGTCCTAATGCCTTTTCTCTCTCATTTTGCAAGTTTCACACAAAGAGGGAGATTGTCGGTGATACGTCCATTTTGCATCATGCTTTTATATTGATATTTATTGCATTATGGGCTGTTATTACACGTTATGGTACAATACTTATGCCTTTTCTCTCTTATTTTACAAGGTTTACATGAAGAGGGAGTACGCTGGCAGCTGGAATTCTGGACTGGAAAAGGAGCAAATCTGAGATACCTATTCTGGACAACTCCAAAAGTCCTCAAATTTTACGAAGAATATTTTTGGAATTAATAATAAATACTGGCACAAGAATTAACCAGAGGGGGGCCACAAGCCTACTAGGCGCGGCCACCCCCTGGTCACGCCTAGCTGGCTTTTGGGGCCCCTGTGGCTCCTCCGCCACCCATCTTCTCCTATATGAAGCGTTTTGACCTAGAAAAAAAATCAAAAGAGAGCTTTCGGGACAAAGCGCCACCGTCTCGAGGCGGAACTTGGGCAGAACCAATCTAGAGCTCCGGCAGGGCGATCCTGCCAAGGAAACTTCCCGGTCGGAGGGGGAAATCGAAGCCATCGTCATCACCAACGATCCTCTCATCGAAAGGGGGTCAATCTCCATTAACATCTCACCAGCACCATCTCCTCTCCAAACCCTAGTTCATCTCTTGTATCCGATCTTTGTCTCAACACCTTAGATTGGTACCTGTGGGTTGCTAGTAATGTTGATTACTCCATGTAGTTGATGCTAGTTGGTTTGTTTGGTGGAACATCATATGTTCAGATCCTTTATGATAATTAATACTCCTCTGATCTGGAACATGAACATGCTTTGTGAGTAGTTCCGTTTGTTCCTGAGGACATGGGATAAGTCTTGTTATAAGTAATCATGTGAATTTGTATTTCGTTCGATATTTTGATGAGATGTATGTTGTCTCTCCTCTAGTGGTCTTATGTGAACGTCGACTACATAACACTTCACCATTATTTGGGCCTAGGGGAAGGCATTGGGAAGTAATTAGTAGATGATGGGTTGCTAGAGTGACAGAAGCTTAAACCCTAGTTTATGCGTTGCTTCGTAAGGGGCTGATTTGGATCCATATCTTTCATGCTATGGTTAGGTTTACCTTAATTCTTCTTTCGTAGTTGCGGATGCTTGCGATAGGAGTTAATCATATGTGGGAGTCTCTTCCAAGTAAGGGCAGTACCCAAGCACCGATCCACCCACATATCAAATTATCAAAGTAAAGAACGTGAATCAAATGAGCATGATGAAAACTAGCTTGACGGAAATTCCCATGTGTCCTCGGGAGCACTTTTCTTTATATAAGAGTTTTTCCAGGCCTGTCCTTTGCTATAAAAAGGATTGGGCTACCTTGCTGCACCTTTGCTACACTTGTTACTTGTTAGTCGTTACGAATTATCTTATCACAAAATTATCTGTCATCGGTAATTTCAGTGCTTGCAGAGAATACCTTACTGGAAACCTCTTGTCATTTCCTTCCGCTCCTCGTTGGATTCGACACACTTACTTATCAAAAGGACTACGATAGATCCCCTATACTTGTGGGTCATGAGTCGGTAGCTGGAATTCTGGACCAGAAAAGGCTACAAAAGAGTTGGACATTCTCTGCACTACAAATGACCTAAAAATTTATGGAGAATTATTTTGGAATATATAATACATATTGGCGAAGGAATTACCAGAAGGGGACCTACCAAGGAGTCATGAGCCTGGTGAGCGCGTCCAATCAGCTCGTGGCTCCACCAGCAGGCCTTCGGGGCCTATATCCCCCTATATGATAGTATTTGGAATAAAAAATCAAGAGAACACTTTCAGGATGAAGGGCCACTATCTTTAGGTGGAACCAAGCCAGGAGCTCCTTTGCTCTCCAGCGGAACGATTCCATCGAGGAAAATTCCCTCCAAAAGGTGGAAATCGAACCCATCGTCATCACCAATGTTTCCTCTATCGTGAGAGGACCAAACTTCATCAACATATTCACCAACATCATCTCACCTCAAACCATAGTTCATCTCTTGTATTAATTCTTTGTCTCAAATCCTCAGATTGGTACATGTGGGTTACTAGTTGTGTTGATTACATCTTGTAGTTGATGTTAGTTGGTTTGTTTGATGGAACATTATATGTTAAGATCCTTAATCATATTCAATACACCTCTGTTCTTGAACATGAATATGATTTGTGAGTAGTTACTTTTGTTATTGAGGACATGGGAGAAGTCTTGTTATAAGTAATCATGTGAACTTGGTACTCGTTCGATATTTTCATGATGTGTGTGTTGTTATTCCTTTAGTGGTGTCATGTGAATGTCGACGACATGACACTTCACCATACTTGGTACTACATATTCCTATTAACTAATAAACCTGCATAGGGAGTAATTAACAAGAGGATAATTAATCAACAACCCGGGCCAGTGCTCCTCATGAGTGTTGGTCCAAAACAGGCTGCCTGTGTGGCCACCGCGAGGAAACTTGGGGATTGGTTTTGCTTGTAGATAGACCCATCTAGGGATGGCAATGGGTACCCATTACCCATGTACCCTGTGGGTAAAAACCCTATTAGGGTAAGGGTATGGGACAAAAAATTATCCATGGGTATGTAAATAGGAAAATCTGAAACCCATCGGGTAGAGAGGGTACTGGTATGGGATCAAATAACCCATACCCATATACCCACGTACCTATATAAAATCTATGTAAACTAAAAATTATCTCTACAATCTACACTATGTGAAGAATTTGTGAACTAAAAATGTATGTCTATATGTTGTTGTTTATGACTATATGATGTTGTTTATAAGTATATGTTGTTTTTATAATCTATTTTTATAAACTATATTATATGATACAGTTTATGACTATAAGTTGTTCAAATTGATGCTTTGCAAATATGGGTAATTTTACCCGTGGGTACCCATGTACCCTGTCGGGTAATGGGTATGGGCAAAAAATGTACCCGTTGGCGGGTATGGGTATGGGTGATGGGTATGCTCAGGCGGGATGGGTAAGGGTATGGGAAGGCTCCACCCGTACCCATACCCTGCGGATGCCATACCTAGACCCATCCGGTCGTGTCCTGAGAACGACATACGCGGCTGCTATCGGGTTTGTCGACACGTCGGGCGGCCTTGCTGGATTTGTTTTACCTTTCCTGAATAACTTGTGCACGGGATTCCAAGGATACTTTGGGATAACTTGAGGTTGAGGTTTTTCACCGGAATTCTAAGGATACTACGGGCTATCCCGTGGTTGAGGTTTTCCACACAGCTTGTGGCTAGTTTGTGATGGATGAGTTGGAGCACCCCCTGCAGGATTAAATCTTTCATGAGAGTCGTGCCCGCGGTTCTGTGGCAACATAGAAATTCGTTTAACACCCGGTGAGGGAGTCCTGGATTAAGGGGTCCTCAGGAGGCCGACCTGTTCCTTATGGGCCGGACTGTATGGGCCGCTAACCGGACGTTGGATCGATCGAAGGATCTATCTCCAGAAAGGAAGCTTCGGGAATCGTGACTTGTCGTCCACGTTTAATGTAGTGAATAGAAATGTTTATCTCTTCGGCGTGTAACCGACCATGTGTAAACCCTAGATACCCTCGGCATCAATATAAGCCGGAGGGTTTTAGGTTGTAGATATAGAACAACTCATCTAGGGTTTAGCTATTCGATCTCGAGGTAGATCAACTCTGTAACCCACATATCATCAATACAATCAAGCAGGACGTAGGGTATTACCTCCATAGGAGGGTCAGAACCTGGGTAAACCTTGTCTCCCTCGTCTCTTGTTACCATCGATCCCAATCTCACAGTTCGGAACCCCTACTCGAGATTCGCCGGCTTTGACACCGACATTGGTGCTTTCATTGAGAGTTCCACTATGATCGCCCAAGGAATCGATGTCTCGCCTTGTCATCAACGAGGAGGTCCGCAACATGGACACTTTCGTCCCCGAACAGATCTTCGCCTTTGGCAGCGTTGTGCTACACGCCGACCAGACTGGCCATCTAGGCCGTGTCGAAAGCTTCGCCCCTGGTCAAGAGGTCAGATTCGGGAACCTAGAGTTCTCCGTGGATCCTAGGTCTGACTTGTCACTAACCGGGCTCGCAGTCTCACCTGCCATGCCCGAAGACTCTGAGGCTTTAACCTCGAGCTCCCTTTTTGGTCATGCCCATGAGGTTAACCCCGACGATGCCCCGACTCTTAGTCCGGATCCGGTCATAGTACCAGAGGACCGGATACTTGTTCTTGCCAAACACTTCACTCGTCTGGACACGTCGGAGATCAACTCCGACAGCTTCGTGCAGTTTCACCCGATCAGGCTCTCGACATTGAACGAGGACCTAGATCGGATCTTGTGATGAAAATTACTGACGATCCAACCCTGATCTATGCTCAGATCGGCCACAAAACGGGCCAGGATGAATTTTTTGATCCACCCACCACCCATTTCATAGCCACAGTGGAAGACTTAACCGACATGTTGGATTATGCCTCGAAGGAGGCAGAATACATGGATGAAGAGGATTGCGCCCCCACCCCCGTTAACACCGGGCGATGGGCGGTTACCTCCACATACGATGTCTACATGGTAGACGCTCATGCCTCTAATGGCGAAAACACGCCTAAGAATGATGGCGACAAATCGGGTGACGTGCCGTCAAGGCGCCAAAAGCCGCATAAGCGGTCAAAAGGCAAAAAGGGAAGGAAAGCCATCATTGGCACCGGGGACGGAGATACCTCGGAGAACCTAGGCGATCTCGATATCCCCGAACACCAGCTAGAGGGTCAGGAGAAGCCTGAAGACCAACGCAACCCCGATGACTTCAATGATTCCAAGGATGATAACTACCTCCCTCCCGTAGAGGAGGAGGATATCTTGAAAGCCGATGAACTCGACATCCCTGACAATCTCGAGGATCAGGAATTGTTCAGGCAACTTCTCATAGCCACGACACGCAGCCTGAAAGCAAAAGAACTGCAACTTAAAGCCGAACAAGATGACATCAATGATCGATGGACGAGAGTCCTCTCAGCTAAGGAAGGGTACGGTACCGGTCTTTCGGACCAACCCAAAAGCATCCTTGCAGAAGGCTGCTGCCACAATTTGACGATGAGCTTACTAATACCCCATCTCCCAAACATACCCCATACGACAAGCCGGACCGCCCTCCTCGCGGGCATGACAGGATGGCTGACGATACCGGTTATAGACCGACGATGCCTCGAAGACGGGGAAAGGAGACACTAGAGCCCAATGACAGGTTTGACCTGCGGGATGACCTAGACTACAGAGCAGGTCGTACAAGATCCATCTATGGATCCAGAGGTTACTCACTCGATAGACGGGAAGGGTACAGACCATGGCTTGACCGCAATAACAGAGGTTGGGAACGCAACCGGGATAGAACAAACACTGATAAGGACATCCCTACTAATGTTATACCCACAACCCCGACTACTATACATACAAGACCAATTACTAGAGCTCGCACACGTCAATTGAATTACCAAGTACTTTTGTTTCTTGGAAATCCTTCTAATGTTCATGAACATATGATGCTGCCTAAATTAGATACTTTTGTTTTACTTATGAATGAATGACCTAGCATGGACAAGAAGGATGACCATTGAAGCGGGATCAAGCATGGAGAAGAAGGTGCGGTTGGGGGGAAGAACAATGGAGCTTCGAGTGATGATTTTCGCACTTTGGAGCCGCCATAATGGGAGCAAGAAGCCTTGGAAGAAGTATGCATGATGTCACTTTACAAAATTTGTCCATAGGCTAATATAGGTGTTGCGCCACCTTATTTTTGGGCGAAGCCCATGTAATTTTGAAATACCATATTATAGGCTTTTTTTAGAGTCTGTATGTATGGGGAAGCTGAGTTAGGGTCGGTTTCGGACCTCTCCTCTAAGGGGCACGAAATTCCCCTCTATTCCCCCATATATACAGCCCTTAGGGCGTCATTTTAGGGTTTGGTTTTGTTTATATTACAAGTTTGCCATAGCTGCAACTTCATGTTCTTCGTTTGTGTTCCACGACCAGACAAAGGCATCACAGAACCCCACTTTTTCATCAATAAAGATTTCCTCTTATATTCGCAATATCCAGATTGCAATCTTAGTTTCTTGCTTGTTCTTCATTTGCGTGCAGGAAATAGACCCTCGTGGTCAGGTTGATCGTGCTCTGGCATGGTCAATAACCTCTCTGAGTTGGTTTAGCGATTGCTAAGGCACGATGTCATCACATGTTCATAGTCGGATCGTCAAAGTCTGCTCCACCAAAAACGATAGCCACCATCTCATCAAAAGACAGGGACAACTTTGCCTCTATCGAGTGGTATCAGATTTCCAAGTTGCTCGGTGACATTTTACCAGTTTTTCATAGTTTAGATCGCATATTTTTCATCATACCTAGAGTCCACGAAAAGGCCAAAAAAAATTAGGGTTAGATCATCATATCCGAACCAATCTAAGCCTTTGCATGGTCTTTTAAGTATTTTGCTTTGTAGAATTTGCGGTTGCATCGTGATACGTCTCCAACATATCTATAATTTTTTATGATGACATGCTGTTATATTATCTGTTTTGGATGTTTTATATGCATTAATATGCTATTTTATATTGTTTTTGGGACTAACCTATTAATCTAGAGCCTAGTGCCAGTTTATATTTTTTTCCTTGTTTTTGAGTTTTGTAGGTATGGAATATTAAACGGAGTCCAAACGGAATAAAATCTTTGGAATGATTTTTATGGAAGGAAACAAATCGAACAGGCTTGGAGTGCATGCCAGGGCACTTGCGAGGAGGCCACAAGCCTGGGAGGCACAGCCACCCCCCTGGTCGCGCCTGGCAGGCTTGCCATCTCCGGGTAGGTCTCCTAACCCTATTCTTCATCCTATAAATACCCAAATATTCCCCCAACCCCAGAATGAGCCACGCCAATACTTTTCCGCAGACATAAGCCTTTGTTCCCGAGAGATCCAATTTGGAGCCTTTTCCGGTAATCTGCCGGAGGGGGTTCCGATCACAGAGGGCATCTACATCAACTCCATTGCCCCTCTGATGATGCGTGAGTAGTCCACCGCAGACCTACGGGTCCATAGCTAGTATCTACATGGCTTATTCTCTCTCTTTGATCTTCATTACCATGTTCTTCAGGATCTTCATGGGTATCTATCGGTTGTAATACTCTTTTGTGGTGTGTTTGTCAAGATCCAATGAATTGTGGGTTTATGTTCAGATTATGTATGAATCTTATTTGAATCTTCTCTTATTGGTTTGGTTTGGCCAACTAGATTGGTAATTCTTGCAACGGGAGAAGTGCTTGGTTTTGGGTTCAATGTTGCGGTGTCCTCACCCAATGACATAGTAGGGGTAGCGAGGCATGTATTGTATTGTTGCCATCAAGGGTAACAAGATGGGGTTTTCATCATATTGCTTGAGTTTATCCCTCTACATCATGTCATCTTACTTAATGTGTTACTATGTTCTTCATGAACTTAATACTCTAGATGCAGGCAGGAGTCGGTCGATGTGTGGAGTAATAGTAGTAGATGCAGAATCGTTTTAGTCTACTTGACACAGACATGATTCCTATATGCATAATCATTTCCTTGGATAACTACATGATTATTCACTTTTCTATCAATTGCTTGACAACAATTTTTTTACCCACCATGATATTTTCCTTCAAGAGAGAAGCCTCTAGTGAAACCTATGGCCCCCGAGTCTAATTTCCATAATATATTTTTAGATCTATAAACCAAAAATACCAAAAATACTTTGCTGCAATTTATTTATCTTTTACTTTCTAGTCTCGTTTACATCTATCTCTATTAGATCTAATCCTTGCAAATAACCGTGAAGGGATTGACAACCCCTTTATAGCGTTGGGTGCAAGAGTTTGATTGTTTGTGTAGGTGCATCCATTGGTGACTTGCTTGTTCCTCCTACTAGTTTGATACCTTGGTTCTCATCAACTGAGGAAAATACTTATCTACTTTGGTGCATCACCCTTTCCTCTTCAAGGGAAAACCAATGCAAGCTCAAGAGGTAGCAAGAAGGATTTCTGGCGCCGTTGCTGGGGAGGATACATAGCAAGTCAAGACAAGAACTTTCCCATCAACTTGCCAATTCTGGCAGCGTTGCTAGGGGAGATCTACATCAAGCCTACCAAGTACCCATCACAAAATCATCTCTTGCATTTACATTATTTGTCATTTGCCTCTTGTTTTCCTCTCCCCCACTTCTAAAACGATTTTCAAAACATACCAAAAAGATTTGCCCTTTTATTCTCCCTTCTTCCGTTCGCCTTTTCGTTTGCCTTTTTGCTTGTGTGCTTGATTGCTTGCCTTGTCACGATGTCTGAGAATACCAAGTCGTGCGACTTTTCCATTACTAATAATAATGATTTTATTAGTACTCCGATTGCTCCCGCTACTAGTGCGGAATCTTAAGAAATCAATGCTGCCTTGCTTAATCTTGTTATGAAAGAACAATTTTCTGGCCTTCCTAGTGAAGATGCCACATCCCATCTAAATACTTTCATTGAGTTGTGTGAAATTCAAAAGAAGAAAGATGTGGATAACGATATTGTTAAATTGAAGATATTTCCGTTCTCGCCACGATATCGTGCTAAAACTTGGTTTTCATCTTTGCCTAACAATAGTATTGATTCATGGAACAAGTGTAAAGATGCTTTTATCTCCAAGTACTTTCCGCCCGCTAAGATCATCTCCCTTAGGAACGATATAATGAATTTTAAGCAACTTGATCATGAGCATGTTGCACAATCTTGGGAGAGGATGAAATTAATGATTAGAAATTCTCCCGCACATGGTTTAAGTTTATGGATGATTATACAATTTTTTTATGCGGGATTGAATTTTGCATCTAGAAATCTTTTAGATTCTGTCGCGAGTGGTAATTTTATGGAAATCACATTAGGATAAGCTACCAAACTCCTAGATAATATTATGACAAACTACTCTCAATGGCATACTGAAAGATCTCCTACTAGTGAAAAAGTGCATGCTATTGAAGAAATAAATACGTTGAGTGAAAAGATGGATGAATTGATGAAATTGTTTGCTAGTAAGAGTGCTCCTATTGATCCCAATGATATGCCTTTGTCTTCTTTGATTGGAAATAATAATGAATCTATGGATGTGAATTTTGTTGGTAGGAACAATTTTTGTAATAACGCGTATAGAGGTAATTTTAACCCTAGGTCATTTCCTACTAATTCCTCTAATAATTATGGTAATTCCTACAAAAATTCTTATGGAAATTATAATAAGATGTTCTTTGATCTTGAGAATATTGTTAAACAATTTATTGGTTCACAAAAAGTTTTTAATGCTACTATTGAAGAAAAAGTGCTCAAGATTGATGATTTGGCTAGGAGCGTTGATAGAATTTCGCTTGAGATTGATTCTTTGAAAGTTAGATCTACTCCACCTAAGCATGATATTAATGAGTCTCTTAAATCTATGAGAATTTATATTGATGAAAGTAAGGAAAGAACTGCTAGAATACGTGCTAAGCGTGAATGGCTTGACAAAGTGTGTTCTCGTGATAATAATGATGAAGATATCAAAGTGATTGATGTGAATCCTATTGAATCTTTGTTTTATAATGTGAATATTGATAAATATGGGGCTGTAGATAAGTCAACTTTAGTTAAAAGGTGTCCCAATGATTTGGAGTCTATTGATCTTAATAATAAGATTGATAAAAGTGGGATTGAAGAGGTCAAAACTTTAAATAGCAATGAACCCACTCTATTGGATTTCAAGGACTTTAATTATGATAATTTATCATTGATTGATTGTATTTCCTTGTTACAATCCATGATGAATTCTCCACATGCTTATAGTCAAAATAAGGCTTTTACTAAACATATCATTGGCGCTATGATGAAATCTTTTGAAGAAAAGATTTAGTTAGAAGTTTCTATCCCTAGAAAGCTTCATGAGGAGTGGTAACCTAATATTAAGATTAAAATAAAATATTATGAGTTCCATGCTTTGTGTGATTTGGGTGATAGTGTTTCCACGTTTCCGAAAACTTTGTGTGATGTGCTAGGTTACCATGACCTTGTTGATTGCTCTCTAAATTTGCATCTTGCGGGTTCCACTATTAAGAAACATATGAGAAGGATTAATGATGTTCTTATTGTTGAAAAATAGGAATTATGTGTCCTTAGATTTCATTGTTCTTGATATATATTGCAATCCTACATGTCCTATTATTCTTGGTAGACCTTCCACTTAGAACGATTGGTGCAATTATTGACATGAAAGAAGGAAACATTAGATTCCAATTTCCATTAAGGAAAGGCATGGAACAATTTCCTATAAATAAAATAAGATTTCCTTATGAATATATTATGAGATCTACTTTTGGATTGCATACCAAAGATGACAATACCTAGATCTATTGTGTTTTGCCTAGCTAGGGGCGTTAAACAATAGTGCTTGTTGGGAGGAAACACAATTTTATTTTTGTGCTCTGGTTTTTGCTTCTGTTTTTTAGTGTTTCCCACATTATTACTTCTTTAGTAATTGTGTTGGTGTTTTAATTAGTGTTTGAGCCAAGTAAGACATTTGGGATGGTCTATGGTAGTTGTTGATTTGATCTTGCTGAAAAACAGAAACTTTTGCGCTGAGTCCAGGAATTTTCTAAAATTTTCAGAGCATCAAATGAGTCTGAAATTTTTACACAAGATTTATATATATATATATATATATTTCCTAGGTTTTCCTACGTTTTCAGAATTTTTTTAGTTACAAAAGTATGCAAAATTTTCAGATTTCTACAAACTTTTCTGTTTTTGTCAGATTCTGTTTTCTTTGAGGTGTTTGCCTATTTTGATGAATCTATGGGCTGTATCATGGGGTATGAACCATGGAGAAGTTAGAATACAGTAGTTATAACAGAAATATAAATAAATAATTAGTTCACAACAGTACCTAAAGTGGTGATTTATTTTCTTATATTGACGGATCTCATGAGTTTTCTGTTAAGTTTTGTGATGTGAAGTTTTCAAGTTTTGGATAAAGATTTGATGGGCTGTGGAACAAGGAGTGGCAAGAACCTAAGCTTGGGGATTCCCAAGGCACCCCAATTCATATTCAAGGATGCCAAAGAGCCTAATCTTGGGGATGCCCCAGAAGGCATCCCCTCTTTCGTCTTCAATCCATGTGTAAATTTACTTGAGGCTATATTTTTATTCACCACATGATATGTGTTTTGCTTAGAGTGTCTTGTATGATTTGAGTCTTTGATTCTTAGTTTGCCACAATCATCCTTTCTGCACACTATTTTGAGAGAGACATTCTTAATAGTGAATTTATTAGAATACTCTATGTGCTTCACTTATATCTTTTGAGATAGGCAATTTTCTCTATGTGCTCCACTTATATTTTTTAGAGCACGGTGGTGTTTGCATTTTATAGAAATAATTGAACTCTTGTACCTCACTTATATTATTTTGAGATTCTCTAAACAACATGGTAATTGGTCTAGGTTATGAATTTAGTCCTAATATGATAGGCATCCAAGAGGGATATAATAAAAACTTCCATATTAAGTGCATTGAATACTATGAGAAGTTTGATTCCTTGCATTAAGTTTTGAGATATAAAGATGGTAATGTTAAGGGTCATGTTAGGAAGTAATTGTGATTTGGTAAAAATACTTGTGTAAAGGTTTGTGATTAATGTATCATGCACGTATGGTGAACCGTTATGTAAGGAAGTCAAAGCATGATTTGTTTATAGATTGTTGACCTTTGTATGAGGGTCGGGAGTGCACGATGGTTAACTCCTACCAACCTCTCCCCTAGGAGCATGCGTTTAATACTTTGCTTCAATGACTAATAGACTTTTGCAATAAGTATGTGAGTTCTTTATGACTAATGTTGAGTCCACGAATTATACGCACTCTCGCCTTTCCGCCTTTGCTAGCCTCTCTAGTACCACGCAACTCTCGCTGGTACAACAAATCCACCTTACTCAAAACAGCCACCATATACCTTCTTCAAAACAGCCACCATATACCTTCCTCAAAACAGCCACCATACCTACCTATTATGGCATTTCCATAGCCATTCCAAGATATATTGCCATGCAACTTCCACCGTTTCCTTTTATGACATGCACCATCACTTCCATATTGCATATAGAGTCATATTTATCATAGGTACCAAGTTGTAACTTTATTTTGAGTTGTAAGTAAATAAAAGAGTGATGATTATCATTATTAGAGCATGTCCCATGTGAGGACAGGATGATGGAAGCTATGATTCCCTCATAAGTGGGGATGAGATTCCGGACTTTATGAAAAATAAAAGAGGCCAGCGAAGCCCAATAATAAAAAAGGAGGCCTTGGATGCCCACCAAACAAAGAAAAAAGAAAAAAATGAGAGAAAAGAGAGAAGGGACATTTCTACTATCTTTTTCCACACTTGTGCTTCAAGGTAGCACCATGATCTTCATGATACAGGGTCTCCTATTTTGTCACTTTCATATACTAGTGGGAATTTTTCTTTATATAACTTGGCTTGTATATTCCAATGATGGGCTTCCTCAAATTGCCCTAGGTCTTCATGAGCAAGCAAGTTGGTTGCACACCCACTTAGTTTCCACTTGAGCTTTCATACACGTATAGCTCTCGTGCATCCATTGCATGGCAATCCCTACTCACTCACATTGATATCTATTGATGGGCATATCCATAGCCCGTTGATACGCCTAGTTGATGTGAGACTATCTTCTCCCTTTCCTTGACAACCTCCACCATATTCTATTCGACCTATAGTGCTATATCCATGGCTCACGCTCATGTATTCCGTGAGAGTTGAATTTTTTTTGAGAAACTAAAACTGTGAAAACAATTGCTTGACTTGTCGTCGGGGTTGTGCATGATATAAATACTTTGTGTGGGAAAGATGGAGCATAGCCAGACCATACGATATTGTAGGGATAACTTTCTTTTGCCATTATATTTTGAAGAGATACAATTGCTTTGCTAGTATGCTTGAAATGTTATTGCTTTTATATCAATATTCAGCTTTTGTTTTGAGTCTTATGGATCTGAATATTCATGCCACAATAGAGAATATTACATGGATAAATATGTTAGGTAGCACTCCACATCAAAAATTCTGTTTTTATCATTTACCTACTCGAGGACGAGCATGAATTAAGCTTGGGGATGCTGATATGTCTCCAATGTATCTATAATTTTTATGATGGCATGCTGTTATATTATATGTTTTGGATGTTTTATATGCATTAATATGCTATTTTATATTATTTTTGGGACTAACCTATTAAGCTAGACCCTGATGCTAATTTTTGTTTTTCCCTTGTTTTTGAGTTTTGCATATATGGAATATTAAATGGAGTCCAAACAGAATAAAATCTTTGGAATGAATTTTTCTGGAAGGAAAAGAATCCAACGGGCTTGGAGTGCACTCTAGGGCACTTGCCAGGAGGTCACAAGCGTGTTAGGAGCGGCCACCCCCATGGTCGCGCTTGGCAGGCTTGCCATCTCCTAGCAGGTCTCCTAACCCTATTATTCCTCCTATAAATACCCAAATATTCCCCCAACACCAGAGCGAGCCACGCAAATACTTTTCCACCGACAGAAGCCTCCGTTCCAAAGAGATCCAATCTTGGAGCCTTTTCCGGTAATCTGCTAGAGGGGGTTCCGATCATGGAGGGCATCTAAATCAACTCCATTGCCCCTCCGATGATGCGTGAGTAGTCTATCACAGACCTACGGGTCCATAGCTAGTAGCTAGATGGCTTCTTCTCTCTCTTTGATCTTCAATACCATGTTCTTCATGATATTCATGGGGTTTTCATCATATTGCTTGAGTTACCCCTCTACATCATGTCATCTTACTTAATACGTTACTCCGTTCTTCATGCTTAATACTCTAGATGTAGGCAGGAGTCGATCGATGTCTGGAGTAATAGTAGTAGATGCAGAATCGTTTAAGTCTACTTGACACGGACGTGATGCCTATATGCATAATCATTGCCTTGGATAACTACATGATTATTCACTTTTCTATCAATTGCTTGACAGTAACTTGTTTACCCACCATGAAATTTTCCTTCAAGAGAGAAGCCTCTAGTGAAACCTATGGCCCCGGTTCTACTTTCCATAATATATTTTCAGATCTATAAACCAAAAATACCAAAACATACTTTGCTACAATTTATTTATCTTTTACTTTCCATTCTCGTTTACATCTATGTCTATCAGATCTAATCCTTGATTGACAACCCCATTATAGCGTTGGGTGCAAGAGTTTTATTCTTTGTGTAGGTGCATCCATTGGTGACTTGCTTGTTCCTCCTACTGGATTGATACCTTGGTTCTCATAAACCGAGGGAAATACTGTTGGAAATATGCCCTAGAGGCAATAATAAATTGGTTATTATCATATTTCCTTGTTCATGATAATCATTTATTATCCATGCTAGAATTGTATTGATCGGAAACTCATGTACATGTGTGGATACATAGACAACACCATGTCTCTAGTATGCCTCTGATGGACTAGCTCGTTGATCAAAGATGGTCAAGGTTTCCTAGACATGGACATGAGATGTCATTTGATAATGGGGTCACATCATTAGGAGAATGATGTGATGGACAAGACCCAAACTATAAACATAGCATATGATCGTGTCAGTTTATTGCTACAGTTTTCTGCATGTCAAGTATCTATTCCTATGACCATGAGATCATGCAACTCACTAACACTGGAGGTGTACCTTGTGTGTATCAAACGTCGCAACGTAACTGGGTGACTATAAAGGTGCTCTACAGGTATCTCCGAGGGTGTCTATTGGGTTGGCATGGATCAAGACTGGGATTTGTTACTCCGTGTGACGGAGAGATATCTCAGGGCCCACTCGTTAATACAACATCACTATAAGCCTTGCAAGCAATGTGACTAAAGTGTTAGCCACGGGATCTTGTATTACGGAACGAGTAAAGAGACTTGCCGGTAATGAGATTGAACTAGGTATGGAGATACCAACGATCGATTCTCGGGCAAGTAACATATCAAAGAACAAAGGGAACAACATACGAGATTAACGGAATCCTTGACATAGAGGTTCGACCGATAAAGATCTTCATAGAATATGTCGGAACCAATATGGGCATCCAAGTCCTGCTATTGGTTATTGACCGTAGAGGTGTCTCGGTCATGTCTACATAGTTCTCGAACCCGTAGGGTCTGCACACTTAAGATTCTGCGACGTTTCGGTAGTATAGAGTGATGTACGGTGGTGACCGAAGGTTGTTCAGAGTCCCGGATGAGATCCCGTACGTCACGAGGAGTTCCAGAATGGTCCATGGGTAAAGATTAATATATGGGATAATAGTGTTTGGTCTCCGGAAGGGTTCCGTAATTCACCGGAAATAGTTTTGGATGTTTCCCGAAATGTTCGGGGTACAAGGACACTTTATTTGGGCCAAGGGGTAAAGCCCACGAGGATTTAGGAAGGTGCAAAAGATGTTTTGCGGAGGCCAGGGGCCAGACCCCATGGACCCTGGCGTCTGGGGCCAGGCGCCGAGGACCTTGGCGTCTGGTCCTAGAGTCCGAGGAGGACTCTTGTCTTGTGGGCAAACCAACCTTGAGGAGGTTTTTTATCCAAGTTTCGACCCCGGGGCTCAGCATATAAATAAAGGGGCGGGTCTAGCACTTGGAACACATCATAAAACCCTAAGCCACGTGCTGCCTCTCCTCTAGTTCATAGTTTCTCCTCTAGATTGATTTCAGCGGTGCTTAGGCGAAGCCCTGCTGGAATAGTTCCACCACCATTGCCGCAATGCTATCGTGCTACCGGAGAACTCATCTATCTCTCCGCTCCCTCTTGCTGGATCAAGAAGGCGGAGATCATCATCAAGCGGTACGTGTGTTGAACGCGGAGGTGCCGTCCGTTTGGCGCTAGATCGGAAGGACCATGATCACAATCACAAGACGATTTGTGATTGGATCGCGGGATGGATCGTGATGATATCGCGGGACGGATCACGATTGGATCGCGGGACGGATCGGGATGGGATCGCGGGACGCTCAGCAATTTGGATCGCGAAGACGTTCGACTACATCAACCGCATTACTTAATGCTTCCCGCGTGTTGTTCTACAAGGGTATGTAGATCCACTCTCCCTCTCGTAGATGCTCATCACCATGGATAGATCTTGCGTGTGCATAGGCAATTTTTTGTTTCCCATGCAATGTTCCCCAACAGTGGTATTAGAGCTTGGTCTATGTTTAGATGAGATCTCGAGTAGAACACAAAGAGTTTGTGGGCGTTGATGCTTAGATTGCTTCCTCCCTTGGTCGTGTTTTGGTTCAGCAGTATTGTGGGATGAAGCGGCCTGGACCAACCTTACTCGTACGCTTACGAGAGACCGGTTCCATCGACTGATGTGTAACCTTGTTGCACAAAGATGGCTGGCGGGTGTCTGTTTCTCCTACTTCAGTTGGATCGGATTCGACAAAGGCGGTCCTTGAGCCGGTTGAAAAGAAAGTTATGTATCACCATTGTGGTTTTGCGTAGGTGAGAATTGTTCTTGCTAGATACCCATAGCAGCCACGTAAAACTTGCAACAACAATTAGAGGGCGTCTAACTTGTTTTTGTAGGGTATGTTGTGATGTGATATGGCCAATTACATGATGAGATATATGTGATGTATGAGATGATCATGTTTTGTATAGAATAGCACGACTTGCATGTCGATGAGTACGGCAACCGGCAAGAGCCATAGATCAAAAGCACAAGTTCATGGCCATATCATGTCACTTATGATTTGCATGTGATGTTAATCCTTTTATGCACCTTGTTTTGCTTAGGACGATGGTATCATTATAAGGTGATCCCTCACTTAAATTTCAAGGTAAAATTGTGTTCTCCCCAAGTGTGCACCGTTCGAAAGTTCGTCGTGTCGAGACACCACGTGATGATCGGGTGTGATAGACTCCATGTTCTCATACAACGGGTGCAAGCCAGTGTTGCACATGCAAAACACTCAGGTTAAACTTGAAGAGCCTAACATGTACAGACATGGCCTCGGAACACAAGAGACCGAAAGGTCGAACATGAGTCATATAGTAGATATGATCAACATGATGATGTTCACCATTGAAACCACCTCAATTCACGTGATGATCGGACTTGAGTTGGTGAATTTGGATCATGTATCACTCTAATGACTGGAGGGATGTCAATTTGAGCGGGAGTTCTTAAGTAATATGATTAATTGAACTCATTATCATGAACATAGTCAGTAGTGTGTTTGCAAATTACTATTTTGATTACTAGCTCATGATGTAGCTCCCTTGAATTTTTATATGTTCCTAGAGAAATAGAGTTGAAAGATGATGGTAGCAATATTGCGGACTGGGTTTGTGATCTGAGGATTGTCCTCATTGCTGCACAGAAGGCTTATGTCCTTAATGCACTGCTCGGTGCGCCACCCCCTCTAGCATCGTTTGTAGATGTTGTGAACATCTGACAACCACCTTCCGATGACTACTTGATAGTTTAGTGCATCATGCTTTACGGCTTATAATCGAGGCTCCAAAAATGTTTTGAACGTCACAGAACATATGAGATGTTCTAAGAGCTGAAATTGGGATCTCAGGCTCGTGCCCATGTTGTGATATATGAGATCTCCAACTAGATTCTTTGCCTGCAAGATGAAGGAGAATAGCTTAATCACTGAGCATGTCCTCAGATTGTCTGGGTGCTACAATCGCTTGAATCAAGTGGGAGTTGATCTTTCACATAATATAGTGATTGATATAGTTCTCTGAGTCACTATCACTAAGCTACTAGAACTTCATGATGAACTATAATTATGCCAGGGATGGAAATGATGATCCCTGAGCTGTTCGTGATATTTGACACCGCGAAGGTAGAAATCAAGAAGGAGCATCAAGTGTTGATGGTTAGTAAAACCACTAGTTTCGAGAAGGGAAAGGGCAAGGAGGGAAACTTCATGGATGGCAAGTCAGTTGCTGCTCCAGTGAAGCAACCCAAAGTTGAACCCCAAACCCGAGACTAAGTGCTTCTATATGAGGAGAGCGGTCGCTGAAGCGGAACAACCCTAAATACTTGGTAGATAAGAAGGCTGGCAACATCGACAGAAGTATATTTTGATATACGTGTTAATTATGTGTACCTAGCTAGTACTCCTAGTAGCACCTGGTTATAGGATACCGGTTCTGTTGCTAAATGTTAGTAACTCAAAATAAAAGCTACGGAATAAACGAAGACTAGCTAAGTGTGAGGTGACGATGTATGTTGGAAATGTTTCCAAGGTTGATGTGATCAACATCACACGCTCTCTCTACCTTCAGGATTAGTGACAAACCTAAATAAATGTTATTTGGTGTTTGAGTTAAGCATGAACATGATTGAATCGTGTTTATTGCAATGCGGTTATTTATTTAAGTTAGAGAATAATGGTTATTCTGTTTACATGAATAATACCTTCAATGGTCATGCACCCAATGAGAATGGTTGTTGAATATTGATCGTAGTAATACACATGTTCATAACATTGATGCCAAGAGATACAAAGTTAATAATGATTGCACCACATACTTGTGGTACTGCCGCTAAATGTCATATTGGTGTAAAGCGCATGAAGAAACTCCATGTTGATGGATCTTTGGACTCATTCGATTTTTAATTGATTGAGACATGCGGACCATGCCTCTTGGGCAAGATGACTAAAACCCCGTTTTCCGGCTTGATGGAACGGGCAAGTGACTTATTGGAAACGATACATGTTGATGTATACGGTCCAATGAGTGTTGTAGCTTCCGGTGGATATCGTTATTTTCTTACCTTCATTGATGATTTGAGTAGATATAGTGTATATTTACTTAATGAAACACAAGTCTGAATCATTTGAAAAGTTCAAGCAGAATCAGAGTGAACTTTGAGATCATCGTGACGAGAAGATAAAATGTCTATGATATGATCGTGGAGGTGAATATCTGAGTTACGAGTTTGGTATACAACTTAAGACAATGTGAAAGTTGTTTCACAACTCACGCCACCTGGAACACCATAGTGTGATGGTGTGTCTGAACGTCGTAGTTGTGCTCTATTGGATATGGTGCGAATTATGATGTCTCTTATCATTTTACAACTATCGTTTTGGGTTATGCATTAGAGACAACTACATTCACTTTAAATAGGGCACCATCTAAATCTGTTGAGATGACACCATATGGTTTGGTAGAAACCTAAGGTGTCATTTCTTAATGTTTGGGGTTGTGACGCTTATGTGAAAAGGGCTTTCACCTAATGAGCTCGATCCCAAAGCGGACAAATGCATCTTCATAGAATACCCTAAGAACAGTTGGGTAAACCTTCTATCTTAGATCCAAGTGCAAAGTGTTTGTTGCTAAAAATGGGTCCTTTCTCGATAAAGAGTTTCTCTCGAAAGAATTGAGTCGGAGGAAGATAGAACTTGATGAGGTTGTTGAACCTTTTTTCAACCAGAGAGTAGCGCAGCGCAGAAAGATGTTTTTGTGGAGCCTACGTCAGTTGAAGATGAAGTTAATGATGATGATCATGAAGCTTCGGATCAAGTACTATCGAACCTCGTAGGTCGACAAGGACGCGTACTGCTCCTGAGTGGTACGACAACCCTGTCTTGGAGGTCATGTTGTTGGACAACGATGAACCTACGAGCTATCGAGAAGCGATGATGGGCCCGGATTCTGACAAATGGTTAGAGGCCATGAAATCCGAGAAACGATCCATGTATGAAAACCAAGTATAGACTTTGGTAGACTTGCTCGTTGGACGGCAAGTCGTCGAGTACAAATGGACCTTTAAGACGAAGACAGACACTGATGGTAAATGTCACCATTTATAAAGCTCAACTTGTCACAAAGAAGTTTTCCAACAAGTTCAAGGAGTTGGCTGTGATGAGACTTTCTCAATTGTAGCGACCAAAGTCTATTGCAATTATGTTAGCAGTTGCTGCATTTTTCATGTATGAAATGTGGCAGATGGATGTCAAAACATCGTTTCCTTAACAGTTTACTTGAGGAAAGATTGTATCTGATACAACCAGAAGGTTTTGTCAGTCCTAAGGATGCTAAAAGGTGTGCGAGCTCCAGCAATCCTTCTATGGGTTGTATCAAGCATCTAATGGTTGGAATATATGCTTTGATGTGGTGATCAAAGTTTTTGAGTCTATACAAAGTTTATGAGAAACTTGTATTTACAATAAAGTGAGTGGAAGCACTATAGAGTTTCTGATAAGCATATGTGGATGACATATTGTTGATCGGAAAAGATGTAAAATTTCTGGAAAGCATAAACGGTTGTTTGAAAAGAGTTTTTAAAAGGAAGACCTGGATAAAGCTACCTAATTGTTGAGCATCAAGATCTATAGAGATAGATCAAGATGCTTGATGAGACTTTCAATGAGTACATACCTTGAAAAGATTTTGAAAGAGTTCAAAATGGATCAGTCGGTGAAAGAGTTTTTGCCTGATTTGTAAGGTGTGAAGTTGAGTGAGACTCAAAGCCTGACCACGGTAGAAGGAAGACAAAGGACGAAGGTCGTCCCCTATGCCTTAGCCATAGGCTCTATATTATGCCATGCTTTGTACCGCACCTGGTGTGTGCCTTGCCATGAGTTTGTCAAGGGGTACATGAGTGATCCAGGAGTGGATCGCTGGACAGCGGTCAAGATTATCCTTAGTAAATAGAGGACTAAGGAAATATTTCTTGATTATGGAGGTAATAAAGAGTTTGTCGTAAATTGTTACGTCGATGCAAGCTTTAACACCAATCCAGATGACTCTTAGTAGCAATCTGGATACGTATAGTGGAGCAGCCATTTGGAATAGCTCCAAGTGGAGTGTCGTAGCAGTGTCTACAGTATGACATAGAGATTTGCAAAGTACACACGCATCTGAATGTCGCAGACCCGTTGACTAAAAGACCTCTATCACATGCAAAGCATGATCGAGCCCCAGAACTCATTGGGTGTTACATTCATAACAATGCAAATCACATGGTGATGTGAACTAGATTATTGACTCTAGTGCAAGTGGGAGACTGTTGGAAATATGCCCTAGAGGAAATAATAAATTGGTTATTATCATATTTCCTTGTTCATGATAATCTTTTATTATCCATGCTAGAATTGTACTGATCGGAAACTCAGGTACATGTGTGGATACATAGACAACACCATGTCCCTAGTATGCCTTTGATGGACTAGCTCGTTGATCAAAGATGGTTAAGGTTTCCTAGCCATGGACATGAGATGTCATTTGATAATGGGGTCACATCATTAGGGGAATGATGTGATGGACAAGACACAAACTATAAACATAGCATATGATCGTGTCAGTTTATTGCTATAGTTTTCTGCATGTCAAGTATATGTTCCTATGACCATGAGATCATGCAACTCACTGACACTGGAGGAGTACCTTGTGTGTATCAAACTTCACAACGTAACTGGGTGACTATAAATGTGCTCTACAGGTATCTCCGAGGGTGTATGTTGGGTTGGCATGGATCAAGACTGGGATTTGTTACTCCGTGTGATGGAGAGGTATCTCAGGGCCCACTCGGTAATACAACATCACTATAAGCCTTGCAAGCAATGTGACTAAAGAGTTAGCCATGGGATCCTGTATTACGGAACGAGTAAAGAGACTTGCCAGTAACGAGATTGAACTAGGTATGGAGATACCGACGATTGAATCTCGGGCAAGTAACATACCGAAGAACAAAGGGAATAGCATACGGGATTAACTGAATCCTTGACATAGAGGTTCGACCGATAAAGAGCTTCGTAGAATATGTAGGAACCAATATGGGCATCCAGGTCCCGCTATTGTTTATTGATCGTAGAGGTGTCTCGGTCATGTCTACATAGTTCTCAAACCCGCAGGGTCTACACACTTAAGGTTCGGTGACGTTTCGGTAGTATAGAGTTATGTATGGTGGTGACCGAAGGCTGTTTGGAGTCCCGGATGAGATCCCGAATGTCGCGAGGAGCTCCGGAATGGTTCGGAGGTAAAGATTGATATATGGGATAATAGTGTTTGGTCTCCGGAAGTGTTCCGGAATTCATCGGAAATAGTTTCGGATGTTTCCCGAAATGTTCGGGGTACTAGGACACTTTATTTGGGCCAAGGGGTAAAGCCCATGAGGCTTTAGGAAGGTGAAAAAGATGTTTTGCGGAGGCCAGGGGCTAGATGCAGGGACCTTGGCGTCTGGGGCCAGATGCCGAGGACCTTGGCGTCTGGTCCTGGAGTCCGAGGAGGACTCTTGCCTTGCGGTCAAACCGAACTTCAGGAGGATTTTTCTCCAAGTTTTGACCCGAGGGCTCAGCATATAAATAAAGGGGCGGGGATAGCACTTGGAACACATCATAAAACCCTAAGCCACGTGTTTCCTCTCCTTTAGTTCATAGTTTCTCCTCTAGATCGATTTCAGCGGTGCTTAGGTGAAGCCCTGCTGGAATAGTTCCACCACCATCGCAACAACGCCGTCGCGCTGCCGGAGAACTCGTCTATCTCTCCGCTCCCTCTTGCTGGATCAATAAGGCGGAAATCGTCATCAAGATCGCGAGACGATTCTTGATTGGATCGCAGGACAGATCATGATGAGATCGCGGGACGGATCGTGATTGGATCGCGGGACGGATCATGATGGGATCGCGGGACGCTCGGCAATTTGGATAGTGAAGACGTTCGACTACATCAACCGCATTACTTAACGCTTCCCGCTTAGCGATCTACAAGGGTATGTAGATCCACTCTCCCTCTCGTAGATGCTCATCACCATGGATAGATCTTGCGTGTGCGTAGGAATTTTTTGTTTCCCATGCAACGTTCCCCAACAAATACTTATCTACTTCGCTGCATCACCCTTTCCTCTTCAAGGGAAAATCAATGCAAGCTCAAGAGGTAGCACATCGTCGTGTCAAGTTGTTGGTGTTAGGGTCTAGTCCTTTAGAGTTTCGAGTTATGTTCATAAGTTGTCATGCCACCATTGCCCCATCTTCATCGTTGCCATATATCATCATCCACCTTCATTGTTAGCCTTACCATATATCACCATATACCATCACTATCCATCGATGTCCATATATACCACCACAGATCCGCCACCAATCCGAGTCCATCTCGCATTAGGTTTAGTTTCACGATCCTTTTGTTTTCAATTTCGCGTTTTCCTACCTGAGTAGGTTTCAGAAGAAAAAAAGTCTGGCACGCTTTTTAGAGCACATTGTGGCCCAAAATTTTCGCGGGTGAATTTTTTCCCTATCCTGATTTTAGGTTCTCTGGAGCGTTTTGAGACACTTGCCATCATAGTGATTTTTGTCGAAATTTTTGGTGTCGTAGCCCCCGAATTGCTCCAGAAAAAATAGTCCAAAATTTTCTTGTGCCTATCCTGCTTATATGACTTGGGAAGAGTTTTGAGACACTCGCCATTATAGTGATTTTGTGAGCCAAAAAAGAGCGAAAAAAAGAGGCGCCAAAAAACGAAACGAAAAAAATCAGAGTGTGCTCTTACCTTGATTACGTGTAGCTTCACGATTTTTTTGGTGTTTTAGGCTCGCGTCTCTAGCACGGTCTAGCCTAGGACCAGCACAGTACCGTCGTTGAGCATTTATTCAACTTTGCATCTCTGAATTGATTATCGCTGACCCTTTTTGCTACCATATTATAAGCCATCCTAGCTCCACATACATTTACGTCGTGTGTTTGACACCACCTGGAAATCGCTCTATCCAAGCTTTGGGAGTTTTGACTACAACGGTTGCCGATCACTGCCTGCTGCTAGGTAAGAACTGGTAAGAATTTGAGATTCGCTTGAAGGATTTGTGACACACCACCACCAGTTTCTAGTAGTATGTAGGTTTCATATTCTTGTGTGTTTGCTCTTGCTACTAACCATGCCAGGATCACCACATGACGAGATCGACTGGGAGAGCATGACCAACAAAGTGCTCCATGATAAATTTCAGCAAATGATGGCTGACCAGGTACAAGACTTCGTGACCAACCTTGGAGAGGCCATGGAGAATCTAGATGGTTTGGAGAAGACATTCGACACTAATATGGACGCCAAGTTCAATGAGGTGCTTGCCCGTCTACCACCACCAACTGTAGCTCGTATCCCTCTCAAACGACGAGCGTGACGTGTGCCTCTCGGCCTAGTCCAACATACTGGTACTGTTGATACTGCTGCTACTTCTATGGCTGCTGATGCTACTATCGTTGAGCAGGTTGAGGATTATGATGGTGATTACGATGATGAGGGAGAGGTTGCTCCAGATCTGTCTCACGGGCAACCACCACCACACGCACCAGGTCGTCCACATGGCTACAACCATAACGATAGGGCTACACCACCCCCTCAGGTACGGGATCATGACCATCTCCCTAAACTTAAATTGAATATTCCGACATTTGACGGTAGATATGTTCCTGATATATATCTTACATGGGAGTTAGAAACAGAACAACGTTCTACATGCTTACAATTTCCTGAGGATAGCCGTGTTGCTGTTGTTTGTTCATTCACTAGTTTTGCTTGTGTTTGGTGGTCAGAACATTGTAGAATACATCATGCTAATATTCTAACTACTTGGGCGGCTTTGAAAGCTGCTATGCATAATCGTTGGGTTCCACCATATTATCAACGTGAATTGCTTCAAAATTTGCAGCGTTTAAGACAAGGAAAAAATTCTATAGAGGAATATTATTAGGAATTACAAACTGGCATGATTAGATGTGGTATTGTTGAGGAGAATGAAGCTATTCTTGCACATTTTATGGGTGGATTAAATAGAGAGATTCAGACTATTCTAGAGTATAAGGTGTATAACACTATCACTTGTTTATTCCATCTTGCTTGCAAAGCTAGATGTGAAGTGCAGGATCGACACGCAATGGCGAGAACTAATTTTTCTACAGGTCGCACTTCATCATGGACGCCACGTACGTCTTCTACTTCTGCACGTCCTACTACAACACCACCTACTTCAACCTCCAACTCCAACCGAGATACCAGGAACAGGCCCCTACTCCACCCTCCACGAAGAGCACACCTTCTAGGCCTGCACAGAGCTCTTCTTCGTCTATTGCATCCACAAGGTAAACACATGAGGTTATATGTCGTCGTTGCAAGGGTGGAGGTCACTATGCGAGAGAATGCCCTTCCAAGCATGTGATGATTGTTACTAAGGATGGTGGATATGCGTCCGCTAGTGATTATGATGAGGAGACTTTGGCTCTCATTGCGAGTGAAGAACAGGGTGGCGAGGATACATAACAAGAGACACACTACATGGCTACAGATTACGATGGCAGGTATGGAATTTTAGTTGCTAAATGTGTTCTCAGTGTGCAGGTTACACAGGCTAAGAAAAAATTGAGACACAACTTGTTCCACACAAAGGGAGTTGTGAAGGAGCGTTCCGTTCGCGTCATCATCGATGGAGGGAGTTGCAACAACTTGGCTAGCATGGAGATGGTGGAGAAGTTTTCTCTAACCACCAGACCACATCCTCATCCTTATTACATCCAATGGTTCAACAACAATGGCAAGGTTAAGGTAACATGTACTGTTCGTGTGCATTTTAGCATTGCTACATATTCTGATTAAGTTGATTGTGATGTGGTACCCATGCAAGCATGTTCTATTTTACTTGGTAGACCATGGCAATTTGATAAAAATTATGTACACCATGGTAGGACAAATCAGTATATGCTTGTTCATAAGGATCAAAATATCAGTTTGCTTCCTATGTCTCCTAAACTTATTATGAAAGATGACATTGCTAGAGCTAGTAAAGCAAAACAGGAGCAAAATAAGAGTGAAAATCAGATTGTAGCATAGGAATTTGAGCAGCACCATAAGCCTAATAAACCATCATCTAGTGTTGCATCCGAAATAAAATTGAAGAGTGGATGTTTACTTGCTACTAAATCTAATATTAATGATTTGGATGTTACTACATCTTTTTACTACGAACAAGAGGTATTACTTTCATTCGAGGACATGCCTCCCTCTTTGCCTCCTGCTGTCATTAACATTTTACACGAGTTCGTTGACGTCTTTCCACAAGACGTGCCACCGGGATTACCACCTATTCACAGGATTGAGCAACAGATTGACTTAATTCCTGGTTCATCGCTACCCAACCGTGCAACATACGGTACCAATCCAGAGGAGACAAAGGAGATTATGCGTCAAGTATAGGAGCTGCTCGGCAAAGGTTATATACGTGAATCCCTTAGTCCTTGTGTTGTTCCTATTATTCTAGAGCCTAAAAAGGATGGTACATTGCGCATGTGTGTGGACTGTAGAGGCATTAATAATATTACTATTCCTTATCGTCATCCTATTCCTAGGCTAGATGATATGCTTGATGAATTAAGTGTCTCTACAATTTTCTCCAAAGTTGATTTGCGTAGTGGATACCATCAAATCCATATGAAATTGGGAGATGAATGGAAAACAACATTTAAAACTAAGTTTGGATTATATGAGTGGTTAGTCATGCCTTTTGGGTTAACTAATGCACACTTTCATGAGATTAATGAACGAGGTTTTACGTGCTTTCATTGGACGATTTGTGGTTGTCTATTTTGATGATATACTGATTTATAATACATCTTTGGAGGAACATTTGGAACATTTACATGTTGTTTTTCTTGCTCTATATGATGCACGTTTGTTTGGTAACCTTGGGAAGTGCACCTTTTGCACTGACCGAGTATCTTTTCTTGGCTATGTTGTTACTCCACGGGGAATTGAAGTTGATAAAGCCAAGATTGAAGCTATTGAGAGTTGCCGCAGCCCAAAATGGTCACACAAGTGAGGAGTTTTCTTGGCCTTGCTGGTTTCTATAGGCGTTTTGTGAGAGATTTTGGCAGCATTGTTGCGCCTCTCAATGAGCTTACAAAGAAGGACGTGCCTTTTGCTTGGGGTATCGCACGGCAAGAAGTCTTCACGGTCTTGAAAGATAAGTTAACACATGCTCCTTTACTCCAACTTCCTGATTTTAATAAGACTTTCAAGCTTGAATGTGATGCTAGTGGAATTGGATTAGGTGGTGTGTTATTACAAGATGGTAAACCTGTTGCGTACTTTTCTGAAAAATTGAGTGGGCCTAGTCTGAATTATTCTACTTATGATAAGGAATTATATGCTCTTGTTCAGACTTTGGAAACATGGCAACATTATTTATGGCCCAAAGAATTTTTTATGCATTCTGATCATGAATCTATGAAACATATTAAAAGTCAAGAAAAACTGAACCATAGACATGCTAAATGGGTTGAATTCATTATGTCATTAAACACAAGAAGGGTAAAGAAAATGTTATTGCTGATGCATTGTCTCGTCGTTATACTATGTTTTCACAACTTGACTTTAAAATATTTGGTTTGGAGACCATCAAAGATCAATATGTGCATGATGCTAAATTTAGAGATGTGTTGCAGAATTGTAAGAAGGGAGAACATGGAACAAGTTTGTCATTAATGATGGATTTGTGTTCCGTGCTAACAAGCTATGCGTTCTAGCTAGCTTCGTTCGTCTTTTATTGTTACAGGAGGCGCACAAAGGAGGATTAATGGGACACTTCAGCGTGAAGAAGACTGAGGACGTACTTTCTACACATTTTTTGTGGCCAAAGATGAGACGGGATATTGAGCTTTTTTTGTTCGCTGCACTACATGTCAAAAAGCTATGTCATGACTCAATCCTGATGGTTTATATATGCCTTTGCCTTTACCTAGTGTTCCTTGGGAGGATATATCTATGGACTTTGTTTTAGGTTTACCTCCAACAAATAAGGGGAGGGATAGCATATTTGTTGTCATGGATAGATTTTCCAAAATGGCACACTTTATACCATGTCATAAAAGTGATGCTGCTGCTAATGTTGTTGATTTGTTCTTTCGTAAAATTATTCGATTTCATGGTGTGCCAAATACAATTGTTTGAGATCGTGATGCTAAATTTCTTAGCCACTTTTGGAGATGTTTATGGGCTAAGTTGGGGACTAAACTGCTTTTTAGTACTACATGTCATGCCCAAACTGATGGACAAACTGAAGTAGTCAATAGATCATTGTCTACTATGCTTAGGGCTGTTTTGAAGAATAACCTAAAAATATGGGAAGAATGCTTGCCTCATATTGAATTTGCTTATAATCGTTCTCTGCATTCTACTACTAAGATGTGCCCTTTTGAAGTTGTGTATGGTTTCTTACCTCGTGCACCTATTGATTTGATGCCTCTTCCATCTTCGGAGAAGGTTAATTTTGATGCTAAACAACATGCTGAATTGATATTAAAGATGCATGAGTTAACTAAGGAAAACATTGAGTGTATGAATGTTAAATACAAACTTGCTGGAGATAAGGGTAGAAAACATGTTGTCTTTGCACCTAGAGATCTTGTTTGGTTACATTCCGTCAGGATAGATTTTCTGATTTGCACAAGTCAAAGCTAATGCCACGTGATGATGGTCCTTCTAAGGTGTTATAGAAAATAAATGATAATGCATATAAACTTGAGCTGCCTGTAGAGTTTGGGGTTAGCCCCACTTTTAACATTGTAGATTTGAAGCCTTATTTGGGTGAGGAAGATGAGCTTTCGTCGAGGACGACTTCAGTTCAAGATGGGGAGGATGATGAGGACATCCCTAATAATGTTACACCCACAACCCCGACTGCTATACGTACAGGGCCAATTACTAGAGCTCGTGCACGTCAATTGAATTACCATGTACTTTTGTTTCTTGGAAATCCTTCTAATGTTCATGAACATATGATGTTGCCTAAATTAGATACTTTTGTTTTAATTATGAATGAAGGACCTAGAATGGACAAGAAGGATGACCATTGGAGTGGGATCAAGCATGGAAAATAAGGTGCGCTTGCGTGGAAGAACAATGGAGCTTCCAGTGATGATTTTCGCACTTTGAAGCCACCATAATGGGAGCGAGAAGCCTTGGACGAAATATGCATGATGCCACTTTATAAAATTCGTACATAGGCTAATATAGGTGTTGTGCCACCTTATTTTTGGGATAGGACCATGTAATTTCGAAATACCATATTATAGGTTGTTTTTAGAGTCCGTATGTATGGGAAAACTAAGTTAGGGTCGGTTTTGGACATCTCCTCCAAGGGGCCATGAAATTCCCCTCTATCCCCCCATATATACAGACCTTAGGGCATCCTTTTAGGGTTGGGTTTTGTTTAGATTACAAGTTTGCCATAGATGCAACTTCGCGTTCTTCATTTGTGTTCCATGACCAGACAAAGGCATCATACAACCCCACTTTTTCATCAATAAAGGTTTCCTCTTATATTCGCAATATCCATATTGTGATCTTAGTTTCTTGCTTGTTCTTCGTTTGCGTGCAGGAAACAGACCCTCGTGGTCAGGTTGATCATGCTCCGGCATGGTTAGTAACCTCTCGGAGTTGGTTTAGCGATTGCTAAGGTGTGACGTCATCACACATTCGTAGTCGGATCGTCAAACTCTAGTCCAGCAAAAATGATAGCCACCATGTCATTGAAATACAAGGACAACTTCGCCTCTATCAGACGCCGAATACATGCGCAACATAGCTTGGGTCAGAGGCGCCGCTCACCACTATGCTTCACGGACGAGGTGATGCAGTATCAGTTCCCAGAGGGGTTTAAACCCGTGAACATAGAGCAGTACGATGGGACAACTGACCCAACCGTATGGATTGAGGACTTCCTCCTCCACATCCTCATGACTCGAGGAGATGATCTTCACGTCATCAAATATCGCCCCCTAAAACTCAAGGGGCCAGCTCGACACTGGTTAAACAGCCTCCCCGAAAACTCCATTGGATGCTGGGAAGACTTAGAGGATGCTTTCCGACCTACCTTCCAGGGCACCTATGTTCGGCCGCCGGATTCCTCTGACCTAAGTAACATTGTTCAAAAGCCCGGAGAGTCTTCCCGACAATTCTGGAATCGATTCTTGACCAAGAAGAACCAGATTGTTGATTGTCCAGACGCTGAGGCAATAGCCTCCTTCCGGCATAATATTTGGGATGAATGGCTGGTTCGCCAGCTGGCCAGGATAAACCTCAGACTATGTCCGCCCTTACATCGCTCATGACCCGCTTTTTCACAGGTGAAGATAATTGGCTAGCTAGACATAGCCACAACTCTAAAGACCCCGGAACCTCTGAAGTTCGAGACGGCAACGGGAAACCAAAGCGCAACAAAAACATACGCCGACACAATACTAGTGATGCCGATGACACGACCGTTAATGCCGGCTTCCACAACTCCCGACCTAGGCAACGGAAGTAGCCCCCTAAAGGCAATCGAGACGGACCGACCCCGGTGGAGAAGATCATGGAAAGTCCTTGCCAAATCCATGGGACTCAAGAGAAGCCCGCCAATCATACACACTGCAATTGTTGGGTGTTCAAACAGGTGGCAAGCTCCCGCCCGAGGATCAAGGCAAGAGCCCTCACAGCAAGGATGAGGATGAGACACGGGGTCCGATTGGTGGCGGACAAAATAAATTCCCTCCGGAGGTCAAAACAGTAAACATGATATACGCCACCCATATACCCAAGAAGGAGAGGAAGCGCACCCTTCGAGAGGTCTATGATGTGGAGCATGTAGCTCCGAAGTATAACCCATGGTCAGCATATCCGATCACCTTTGATCGACCTGATCACCCGACCAGTATCCGTCATGGGGGTTCGGCCACACTCGTCCTAGACCCCGTCATAGATGGGTATCACCTCATAAAAGTCCTAATGGATGGAGGAAGTAGCCTTAACCTGATTTACTCAGACACGGTGAAAAATATGGGAATAAATTCGTCAAGGATCAAACCCAACAACACTACCTTTAAAGGAGTGATCCCAGGTGTCAAGGCGTGATACGTCTCCATCGTATCCACTTTTCCAAACTCTTTTGACCTTGTTTTGGACTCTAATTTGCATGATTTGAATGGAACTAACCCGGACTGACGTTGTTTTCAACAGAATTGCCTTGATGTTATTTTTGTGCAAAAATAAAAGTTCTTGGATTGTCCTGAAAATTTACGGAGAATAATTTTGGATTTAATAAAAAATACTAGCGCAAAAATCAACTAGAGGGGGCCACCTGTAGGCCACAAGCCTGCTAGACGTGGCCACCCCCCTGGTCGCGCCTAGCGGGCTTGTGGGGCCCTCGTGGCTCCTCCGACCTCATCTCCAGCTCCATATAACCCTATTCGCGGAGAGAAAAATCAGGGAGAAGAGTTCATCGCGTTTCACGATACGGAGCCGCCGCCACCTCATGTTCTTCCTCGGGAGGCCAGATCTGGAGTCTGTTTTGAGCTGCGGAGAGGGGAATCGATGCCATCATCATCACCAACCATCCTTCATCACCAATTCCATGATGCTCTCCGCCGTTTGTGAGTAATCCCATCGTAGGCCCTCTGGACGGTGATGGGTTGGATGAGATTTATCATGTAATCGAGTTAGTTTGGTTAGGGTTTGATCCCTAGTATCCACTATCTTCTGAGATTGATGTTGCTATGACTTTGCTATGCTTAATGCTTGTCACTAGGGCCCGAGTGCCATGATTTCAGATATGAACCTATTATGTTTTCATGAATATATATGTGTTCTTGATCCTATCTTGCAAGTTGTAGACACCTATTATGAGTTATGATCCGCATCCCCCAGGGTGACAATAACTCGGATTCTTTCCAGTGATTTCCGTAGTTTGAGGAGTTCATGTATTTACTAAGTGCTAATACTTTGGTCCGGTTCTCTATTAAAAGGAGGCCTTAATATCCCTTAGTTTCCATTAGGACCCCGCTGCCACGGGAGGGTAGGACAAAAGATGTCATGCAAGTTCTTTTCCATAAGCACGTATGACTACATATGGAATACATGCTCTCATTACATTGATCAATTGGAGCTAATTCTATGTCACCCTATGTTATAAATGTTGCATGATGAATGCTATCCAACATAATTATCCATCACTGATCCATTGCCTACAAGCTTTCCACATATTGATCCTTGCTAAGTTACTTCTCCGCTGCTACTGTTACAATCACTATAAAACTGCTACTGTTACTTTTGCTACCGTTACCGTTACTTCCATAGTTCTTTGCTACTGAATATTTTGCTGAAGATATTAAGTCTTATAGGTGTGGTTGAATTGACAACTCAGCTACGAATACTTGAGAATATTATTTGGCTCCCCTTGTGTCGAATCAATAAATTTGGGTTGAATACTCTACCCTCGAAAACGGTTGTGATCCCCTATACTTGTGGGTTATCAAGGCCCGATGCACGAGATCTGTCAGCCTAGAAGTAGTGTTCGGCTCGCCTGATAACTTTCATAGTGAAGACTTGATCTTCGACATTGTACCCTTCCGCGGTGGCTATCATGCCCTGCTCGGTCGGACAGTGTTCGCTCGCATAAACGTCGTTCCGCATTATGCATACCTCAAGCTCAAGATGCCCGGCCCCAAGGGGGTCATTACTATTAACGGCAACACGGAGCGCTCTCTCCAAATTGAAGAACATGCGCTGGCCCTGGCAGCCGAATTTAATTACAACGATGATCGGCAAACTCCGACATCTGTCGTAAAGGCACACAAGGTGGGGAAGCGAGCACGGTTTTAGTACGAACTCTTAGAACCTTCCCCTCCCCTTAAATAGGGATTTGCCCCCCATCGCGCAACCCTAGGACCAGCAAAGTACGTGCCAAGGATGCACAACTTCGCACTCAAAATTCCATGGGCGATGGTGGGGAAAAAAGGGTAAGTGTTCGGCTGGACCGAACTATTACCATTACGATGTCTTCGGACATAATGCAGGCACTATCAAAGGGCCTGCACAAGGCGTGAAGCTCATCCACACTTCGGCGACTTCTTAAGACCTTGTTTGCAAGATCTGTTCGCCAAACAGTACCACCCATTGAGGTGCACCAAGGCGCAGGAGTACACAAGCGGCGGGGCACATCGAGGACTTAAGGTCACATATCGAAAACCCTGGTACAACCACTCCTATAGAATTTCTTCTTTTTTCACATATGTGTAAGCAGTTGCTTCGGCAATTCGAGCAATAAGAGTTGTTGAGAAAAATATAGCATCATTATATATATATATATATATATTTGTCTTGTTGTCCTTTTTGGCACATATTTTCTTTCTCCCTCTTCTCATGAAACTGTTCGGTATGTTGCGATGCAACCGGCTAATAGATCGAGGGCTCAAGTTTAAAAAAATCGCCTTATGTACAACTTATTATGCGTTTGGCGTCTTGGAATTCACTTTATATGCATCGGTTCCGAACTATGTCTTGGGTCAATAGTTGGGTTGCCTGGCTCCTGTGCCTGCCCCTTTATGTTCCACTCGTTCGGCTAAAAGGGCAAAGGGAGAACCCCTGTGATTGTGTTTCCAGATAGTCTGGTCAAGCACCTTAGGGGAGAAAGCCGAAAACTGACTATCATAGCATTCAAGAGCCAGTCTATGAATCCGAGCTTAAAGTGTTATACTTAAATCCTCGTTAGAGGATATTCCATGTTATACGAGGGGTTTGTTCTTCATGCAAACCATGTGATGTTGGCCTTAGCCGCGGTTCATCTGAACATCACAACACTTCGTGGGCTAATCATTATCCCCCGCAGTCCTTTTCGCGCCCCTACGGCTAAGTGAAAGCAATAAAGCATTATGGTCTGATTGCCTGGTCCGCCGCACTCTACCGCCTTTGGGATCCGATAACTCGGCTACAGAACATAGTGCATTGGCACAGACACCCCATGTAGTATCTATATGGGGGTTGACACCGACAACTCGCAGGTTTCAGTTTCAACGGCCACATAGGAGTTATAAAGGAACGCAAAACATTGAAAGCATGATAAAATTATAACATTAAAACGTTAAAATTTCTTCGGACATATTACAACCTAATCATACATGCTCTCTTTTGAGAACTGTGACTCTATCACCCGAGCACCCTCCATTACTTCGGCAAAGTACAGCTCGGGGCACCTATGTTCCTTCCCAGGAGGCGGGGGCGGTTGCTATCTTCATTGGATCCAGCCCTGCCTAGTGCACCTTGGCCTTTGCGAAGGCCATCCGAGCTCCATCGATGCAGGAGGAGCGCTTCATAGCGTTGAGGCGGGGCGCAACATCGATCAGCTTTTGCACCAGGCCGAAGTAGCTGCCTGGCAATGGCTCATTGGGCCATAACCGGATGCAGAGGTCCTTCATGGTCTGCTCCGCCATCCGGTGTAGCTCCATCAGCTGCTTCAGCTGCTCGACAACAAGAGGAAAGTGCTTGAGGGCTTCAAACTGTGCCCAGAATAGGCGAGCTTCATCTCCTTCTTCCTGCAAAGCATATAGCTGATTCGCGTCCACTGCGCTCTTCTGGAGGTCAGAGCAAGCGCCCGAGGAACGCCATACTCAGGTAAGCAACTCGAACTTGCTTTCCCCGAAGACACACTGCAATAAGTATGGCTTACCATCTGTTATAGCCTTCGCCTGGCGAACTTGTTCTTCAAAAACCCTCCTATCCACCCGCTCCTTTTGGAGTTCGGTTTTCATGGTGGATAGTTCGGCAGCCTGCTCCTTGCCTTTCAGCTCAAGGGCCTCACACTTGAGGCCGGCGTCCTTGAGCTCCTGTTGGATATCCTCCACCCGAGCCTCAGGCTTGTCGCCGGTGTCCCTTAGGGATTCCAACATGGAAGCCGCTTGTGCATCCACCTCCCTCTCAACCGAAGCCTCCTCCTTTGCATTTTGCAGCTCGGACCTGAGCTTCTCCATTTCCTTCACCGAGGTTGTGTAAGCATCAAGAATAAGAATACTACATTGACAGTAGGATAACCACAATTTTTTGGATGTTGAGTAAGGCTTACCTTGCGCCGCCGATGACGAAGCCTGCAACACACAAATCCTTGTCAAGTTATATGGGTTCAAAACTTCCGAATTATTGTCAATCCGATCTTATGTCCCGACCTCTTAAGGGCTGTTATAACATTCCGACCATATAGTTTCATATATAGTTCGGACAATGATCCATGATTGACCCCTAGGTAAGTTTTTCAAACTCACCTAGGGCTCGAGGGCTGCCATGTATATAATAATAAAAAGAAATAAACATTTTTCAAATAGAGTGTCGCGTGGCTTACCTGAAAGCCCGACAAGAGACCCCTAGGTAACTTGTCGATGGACTGAATGCTCTGCAACACCGCACCCTTGGGTGCGGTGCTCCTCGGAGGTGGAGGCGCTCGATAGAGCCTCCCCCATGACCGGCCACCCATTGGTTGATGGTGCCGGTGGTGATCGAACAACCCGATCACCAACCAGGGAATGAACTAGTACTTCCGGAGGCGTGGTACGCTCCGGAGATGTCCTCGGAGGAGATTGAGCGTCAGCTCGTCCGGCCTCCTTAGTATCCAGGTGGGATACCGCCCCCCGGTCTTCGGTTACCGAGGCATTAGCCTTGGCCATGATGTTGTCTCCCCCACCGCTAGTACCCGACTCTGTAGGAGCATGCTAGGACGACACCTCTGTGGTGTCCTTCATGGCGCCCGGAGTAGTGGGCTGCGACGCGTTCCTGCTCTCCGCTAGATCAGCGGGCGAGGTCTCCCTATCCGAAATCTGGTCGGTGGGGAGGACGCGCGGTGGGCTGCATAATGAAGCAAATGTTCGCATGTTAGTAACCCTCAATGCCTATCAATAACAACCGAGGGAATGTTCATATCCTTACCTCTGAGTTGGGGGCTTGACCCTCAGGCTCCTTCATGGAACCCTCTCGAAGTCATCGGACTCGATATCCGAGTCTGAACTATTGTCGGACAGGATAACCTGTGTCTAACGCGCTTTCTTCGGGAGGAGGGGGTACCTCCTCTGCAGCGCCACTCTCTTTCCTGTGAGAGGGAATAACCCTCCCCTCGCCTTCGTCCTCATCCTCATGCTCCTCTTGATTCGAGGAGGCATGGGTTTCTTTAGACACAGCCTCTGGCTGGTCCTTGATTCACAGGCCTTCTTGGCCTGGTTTCTTTTTCTTCTCTTTCTTCGCAGGCACCTCGTAAGGCGCCTTGACTAGCATCTCCGCTAATAGCCCGAACCTGTTGTCTTACGGTCGAGGTCGCGGCTTTGCTCAGCCATTTCTACAAATAATGATCGGAAGGATGTTTTAGAAACTTCTTTACGAGATATAAAGCCAATCAAACAGAGCTATACTATACCTTGGAGGCAGGCTTGGCGGCGTGTAGACTCCGATCCTCCTCTTTGGTTGGCCAATCCTTCTGTGACTTGAAGAGCACCTTCCACAGCCTCTCTCGAGTAGTGCAGAAAAGGTGCCGAATCGTGGGCTCGTCATCGAGCTAATGAGCCCACGAGGGAGTATCCTGGCGCTAACAGGGGAGGTGCGACATCGGAGCATGACCTGGACCACGTTGGTCAGCGTGATGTCGTCCTCGATCTTGGAGCCGATGCGCTTCTGCAGATCGCTCACCTCCTTGATCGACCCCCAGTTCAGGCCCTTTCGGAGCCATGATGTTAGTCTGGTGGGGGACTAGATATGAATCCGGCTGGGGTAGCTTGATCTTCCTCCCTCGGCTCGGTGATGTAAAACCACTCCTTCTGCCATACTTTGATGGTGTCGATGAAGGTGCCGGAGGGCCATACAACACGGGTGAGCTTGCCGATGACAGCCCCACCGCAGTCTACGTGTTCGCCTATGACACACTTCGGCTTGATGTTAAACACCTTGAGCCAAAGACCAAAGTGTGGCTCAAGCCGCAAAAAAGCCTCGTAGATGAGGATGAAGGCCGATATGTGCATGAAGGAGTTCGGAGGGAGGTGATACGTCTCGAACGTATCTATAATTTTTGTGTTCCGTGCTATTATATTATCTATTTTGGATGTTTTATATGCATTAATATGCTATTTTATATTATTTTTGGGACTAACCTATTAATCTAGATCCTAGTGCCAGTTTCTGTTTTTTCCTTGTTTTTGAGATTTCCATATAAGGAATATTAAACGGAGTCCAAACAGAATAAAACCTTTGGAAGGAATTTTTGTGGAACGAAAGGAAACAAGGAGACTTGAGAACCAAGGTAGGGGAGCCACCATGAGGCCACAAGCCTTAGGGCCGCGCCCAGGGGGTAGGGCGCGCCAAGCAGGCTTGTGGACCCACGGCCGCTCTCCTAACCCTAATTTTCGGCCTATAAATTCCCAAATATTCCATCATTATCAGAACAAGACACGAAAACACTTTTCCGCCGCTACAAGCCTTCGTTACTGAGAGATCCAATCTTGGAGCCTTTTCCGGTAATCTGTCGGAGGGGGATTCGATCACGGAGGGCATCTACATCAACTCCATTGCCCCTCCGATGATGCGTGAGTAGTTCACCACAGACCTTCGGGTCCATAGGTAGTAGCTAGATGGCTTATTCTCTCTCTTTGCTCTTCAATACCATGTTCTTCATGATCTTCATGGAGATCTATCCGATGTAATACTCTTTTGCGGTGTGTTCGTTGATATCCGATGAATTGTGGGTTTATGTTCAGATTATCCATGAATATTATTTGAGTCTTTCCTGAATTCTTATATGCATGATTTCATCTCTTTTCAAGTCTCTTCGAGTTATTGGTTTGGTTTGGCCAACTATATTGGTAATTCTTGCAATGGGAGAAGTGCTTAGTTTTGGGTTCAAACTTGCGGTGTCCTCACCCAGTGACAAAGTAGGGGTAGCGAGGCACGTATTGTATTGTTGCCATCAAGGATAAAAAGATGGGGTTTTCATCATATTGCTTGAGTTTATCCCTCTACATCATGTCATCTTACCTAATGTGTTACTCTGTTCTTCATGAACTTAATACTCTAGATGCAGGTAGGAGTCGGTCTATGTGTCGAGTAATAGTAGTAGATGCAGAATTGTTTCGGTCTACTTGACACGGACGTGATGCCTATATGCATAATCATTGCCTTGGATATCATCATAATTATTCACTTTTCTATCAATTGCTTGACACTAATTTGTTTATCCACCGTAATACTTGCTATCATGAGAGAAGCCTCTAGTGAAACCTATGGCCCTCGGGTCTATTTTACATCTTATACTTTCAGATCTAAAACCGAAAATACCAAAAATACTTTGCTGCATTATTTTTACCTTTTGTTTTACTTTCCGTTTAAGCAATTTATCTCTATCAGATCTCATCCTTGCAAGTAACCTTAAAGGGATTGACAACCCCTTTATAGCGTTGGGTGCAAGAGTTTGACTCCTTCTGTAGGTACACCTATTGGGGACTTGATTGTATCTCCTGTTGGATTGATACCTTGGTTCCCAACAACTGAGGGAAATACTTATCTACTTTGTTGCATCCCTCGTTCCTCTTCACGGAAACCAACGCATGCTCGAGAAGTAGCAAGAAGGATTTCTGGCGCCGTTGCCGAGGAGATCTACATCAAGCCTACCAAGTACCCATCACAAACTCATCTCTTGCATTTACTTTATTTTCCATTTGCCTCTCGTTTTCCTCTCCCCCACTTCTAAAACAATTTTCAGAAAATACCAAAAAGGTTTGCCCTTTTTATTCACCCTTTTTAGTTTGTCTTTTCGTTTGCTTTTTGCTTGCTTGTGTGCTTGATTGCTTGCTTTGTCATGATGACTCAAGAGAATACCAAGTTGTGTGACTTTTCCAATACTAATAATAATGATTTTATTAACACTCCGATTGCTCCCGCCACTAGTGCGGAATCTTATGAAATTAATGCTGCTTTGTTCAATATTGTTGTGTAAGAACCATTTTCCGGCCTTGCTAATGAAGATGTCGTATCCCATCTAAATACTTTTGTTGAGTTGTGTGATATGCAAAAGAAGAAATATGTGGATAATGATATTGTAAAATTGAAGCTATTCCCGTTCTCACTACGAGATCGTGCTAAAACTTGGTTTTCATCTTTGCCTAAAAATAGTATTGATTCATGGAATGAGTGTAAAGATACTTTTATTTCCAAGTACTTTCCACCCGCTAAAATCATATCCCCTAGGAACGATATGATGAATTTTAAGCAACTTGATCATGAGCATGTTGCAAAATCTTGGGAAAGGACGAAACTTATGATTAGGAATTGCCCCGCGCATGGTTTGAGTTATGGATGATTATACAAATTTACTATGCTGGATTGAATTTTGCTTCTAGGAATCTCTTAGAATCCGTCGTAGGTGGTAATTTTATGGAAATCACATTACGAGAAGCTACTAAACTCCTAGATAATATTATGTCAAATTACTCTTAATGGCACACCGAAAGATCTCCTACTAGTCAAAAAAGTGCATGCTATTGAAGAAATTAATACTTTGAGTGAAAAGATAGATGAATTGATGAAATTGTTTGCTAGTAAGTGTGCTCCTATTGATCCTAATGATATGCCTTTGTCTTCTTTGATTGGAAATAATAATTAATATATGGATGTGAATTTTGTTGGTTGGAATTTTTTGGTAATAACGGTTATAGAGGTAATTTCAATGCTAGAACGTTTTCTAGTAATTCCTCTAATAACTATGGTAACTCCTATAGAAATTATTATGGAAATTATAATAAAATTCCCTCTGATTTTGAGAGTAATATTAAAGAATTCATTAGTACGCAAAAAGGTTTCAATGCTATGATTGAAGAAAAAAATTAAGATTGATGGTTTGGCTAGGAACGTTGATAGAATTTCTCTTGAGATTGATTCTTTAAAAATTAGATCTATTCCACCCAAGCCTGATATTAATGAGTCTTTAAAAGCCATGAGAATTTCTATTGATGAGTGTAAGGAAAGAACCGCTAGAATACGTGCTAAGCGTGAATGGCTTGAAAAAGTGTGTTCTCATGATAATATTGATGAAGATATTAAAGTGATTGATGTGACTCCTATTGAATCTTTGTTTTCCAATGTTAATCTTGATAAGGTGGGACTGGAGATGAGTCAACTTTATTCAAAAGGCGTCTCGATGATTCGGAGTTTATAGATCTTAATGCTAAGATTGATAAAAGTGGGATTGAAGAGGTCAAAACTTTAAATAGCAATGAACCCACCCTTTTGGATTTCAAGGACTTTAATCATGATAGCTGCTCCTTAATTGATTGTATTTCCTTGTTGCCATCCATGTTGAACTCTCCTCATGCTTTTAATCAAAACAAAGCTTTTACTAAACATATTGTTGATGCTATGATGAAAGCTTTTGAAGAAAAATTTGAGTTGGAAGTTTCTATACCTAGCAAGCTATATGATGAGTGGGAACCTACTATTAAGATTAATATTAAAGATTATGAGTGCCATGCTTTGTGTGATTTGGGTTCTAGTGTTTCCACGATTCCAAAAACTTTATGTGATGTGTTAGGTTTCCGTGAATTTGATGATTGCACCTTAAATTTGCATCTTGCGGAGTCCACTATAAAGAAACCTATGGGAAGAATTAATGATGTTCTTATTGTTTCAAATAGGAATTATGTGCCCGTAGATTTCATTGTACTTGATATAGATTGCAATCCTACATGTCCTATTATTCTTGGTAGACCTTTCCTTAGAACGATTGGTGCAATTATTGATATGAAGGAAGGGAATATTAGATTCCAATTTCCATTAAGGAAAGGCATGGAACAATTTCCTAGGAAGGAAATAAAATTACCTTATAAATCAATCATGAGAGCTACTTATGGATTGCATACCAAAGATGTCAATACCTAGATCTATTGTGTTTTGCCTAGCTAGGGGCGTTAAACAATAGCGCTTGTTGGGAGGCAACCCAATTTTATTTTGCTTTCTGCTTTTTGCTTATGTTTTGGTGTGTTTTGCACATTATTAATTCTGTAG
The DNA here is from genome assembly GCA_022496015.1 of Hordeum marinum. NCBI lineage: Eukaryota > Viridiplantae > Streptophyta > Magnoliopsida > Poales > Poaceae > Hordeum > Hordeum marinum. The sequence continues at coordinate 120,822,378 of CM039673.1, read as the reverse complement.
TAATTGTGTTTTTTGTGTTTTAATTAGTGTTTGAGCCAAGTAAAACCTTTGGGATGATCTATGGCAGTTGTTGATTTGATCTTGCTGAAAAACAGAAACTTTTGCGCTTAGTCCAGCAATTTTCTAAATTTCTCAGAGAGTCTAATTGATATGAAATTTCTACAAAAGATTTATATAAAAATTTACCTGATTTTCCTAATGTTTCAGAATTTTTAGAGTTCCATAAGTATTCTAAGTTTACAGATTTCTACAGACTGTTTTGTTTTTGACAGATTCTATTTTCTTTGTGTTGTTTGCTTATTTTGATGTATCTGTGGGTCGTATCGGGGGGTATGAGTCATGGAAAAGTTATAATACATTAGGTATTACACAAATATAAATAAATAATGAGTTCACAATAGTACCTAAAGTGGGGGTTTATTTTTCTTATACTAACGGATCTCATGAGTTTTCTGTTGAGTTTTGTGTTGTGAAGTTTTCAAGTTTTGGGTGAAGATTTGATGGAATATGGAATAAAGAGTGTCAATAGACTAAACTTGGGGATGCCCAAGGCACCCCAAGTCATATCAAGGATACCAAAAAGCCTAAGCTTGGGGATGCCCCGGAAGGCATCCCCCCTTTCGTCTTCAATCCATCGGTAAATTTACTTGAGGCTATATTTTTATTCACCACATGATATGTGTTTTGCTTGGAGCGTCTTGTATGATATGAGTATTTTCTTTTTAGTTTTCCACAATCATCCTTTCTGCACACACCTTTTGATAGAGACACGCTGAATCATCAATTTATTAGAATACTCTGTGTACTTCACTTATATCTTTTGAGCTAGGCAATGTTGCTCTAGTGCTTCACTTATATCTTTATAGAGCATGGTGGTGTTATATTTTATAGAAATTATTGAACTCTTGTTCCTCACTTATATTATTTTGAGAGTTTCTTAAACAGCATGGTAATTTGTTTAGGTTATGAATCTAGTCCTAACATAATGGCATCCAAGAGGGATATAATAAAAACTTTCATATTAAGTGCATTAAAAACTATCAGAAGTTTGATTCCTTGCATATAGTTTGAGATAATAGGATGGTAATATGAGAGTGATGTTACTGAGTAGTTGCGAATTGGAATAAATACGTGTGTTAAAGCTTGTGATTCCCGTAGCATGCACGTATGGTGAACCATTATGTAACGAAGTCGGAGCATGATTTGTTTAATTATTGTCGACCTTTGTGTGAGGGTCGAGAGCGCGCGATGGTTAACTCCTACCAACCTCTCCCCAAGGAGAATGCGTCTAATGCTTTGTTTGATAACTAATAGAATTTTGCAATAAGTATGTGAGTTCTTTATGACAAATGTTGAGTCCATGGATTATACACACTCTCAACCTTCCATCTTTGCTAGTCTCTCTAGTACCGTGCAACTTTTGCCGGTACATCAAACCCTCCTTCCTCAAAACAGCCACCATATATTCCTCAAAACAGCCACCATACCTACCTATTATGGCATTTCCATAGACATTCCAAGATATATTGTCATGCAACTTCCACCATGTAGTTTCTCATGACTTGCATCATCACTTCATATTGCATATAGAGTCATACTTTGTCATAGGTATCGAGTTGTAATTTTTCTTTTTTTGAGTTATAAGTAAATAAAAGTGTGATGATTTTTCATTAATAGAGCATTGTCTCGTGAGAGAAAAGGATGATGGAGGCTATGACTCCCTCACAAGTTCGGATGACTATCCGGACTTTACAAAAAATAAAAGAGGCCAACGAAGCCAAACAAAAGTAATAATAAAAGAGGCCAAAGAAGCCTACCAAAAAATTAGAGAAAGAGAGAAGGGACAATTGCCACTACATCTTTCCACACTTGTCCTTCAAAGTAGCACCATGATCTTCATGATAGAGAGTCTCCTATTTTGTCACTTTCATATAACTAGTGGATATTCATTTTGCACGACCACTTACTTTTCTTTTTGAGCTTTCATACACTTATAACTTTAAGTGCATTTGTTGCATGGCAATCCCTACTCACTCACATTGATATCTATTGATGGGCATCTCCATAGCCTGTTGATACGCCTAGTTGATGTGAGACTATCTTCTCCTTTCTCCTTGCATGTCCTCCATATTCTATTCCACCTATAATGCTATATCCATGGCTCACGCTCATGTATTGCGTGAGATTTGAAAAGGTTTGAGAACACCAAAAGCGTGAAACAATTGCTTGACTTGTTCATCGGGGTTGTGCATGACTTAGATACTTTGTGTGGGGAACATGGAGCATTGCTAGACCATATGATTTTGTAGGGATAAATTTCTAAGGCCATGTTATTTCGAAAGGACACGACTACCTTGTTGGTGTGCTCGAAGTATTACTGCTTTATGTCAATATTAGACTATTGTTTTGAATCTTACGGATCTGAATATTCATGCCACAATAAAGAATATTACATGGATAAATATGTTAGGTAGCATTCCACATCAAAAATTCTGTTTTTATCATTTACCTACTCGAGGACGAGCAGGAATTAAGCTTGGGGATGTTGATACGTCTTTAACGTATCTATAAATTTTGATTGTTCCATGCTATTATATTATCTGTTTTGGATGTTTTATATGCATTAATATGATATTTTATATTATTTTTGGGAGTAACCTATTAATCTAGATCCTAGTGCCAGTTTTTGTTTTTTTGCTTGTTTTTGAGATTTGCAGATGAGGAATATTAAACGGAGTCCAAACGGAATAAAACCTTCAGAAGGAATTTTCTGGAACGAAAGGAAACTAGGAGACTTGAGAACCAAGGCAGGGGAGCCACCATGGGGCCACAAGCCCTATGGGTGCGCCTAGGGGGTAGGGCGCGTCGGGCAGGCTTGTGGGCCCACAATCGCTCTCCTAACCCTATTCTTCAGCCTATAAATTCCCAAATATTCCATCATTATCAGAACAAGCTACGAAAACACTTTTTCGCCGCCAGAAGCCTTCTTTCCCGAGAGATCCAATCTTGGAGCCTTTTTCGGTAATCTTCCGAAGGGGGTTTCAATCACGGAGGGCATCTACATCAACTCCATTGCCCCTCCGATGATGTGTGAGTAGTTCAAGACAGACCTTCGGGTCCATAGCTAGTAGCTAGATGGCTTCTTCTCTCTCTCTCTTTGCTCTTCAATACCATGTTCTTCATGATCTTCATGGAGATCTATCTGATGTAATACTCTTTTGTGGTGTGTTTGTCGAGATCCGATGAATTGTGGGTTTATGTTCAGATTAGCCATGAATATTATTTGAGTCTTCCCTGAATTCTTATATGTATTATTTCATATCTTTGCAAGTCTCTTTGAGTTATTGGTTTGGTTTGGCCAACAAGATTGGTAATTCTTGCAATGGGATAAGTGCTTAGTTTTGGGTTCAATCTTGCGGTGTCCTCACCCAGTGACAAAGTAGGGGTAGCAAGGCACATATTGTATTATTGCCATCAAGGATAACAAGATGGGGTTTTCATCATATTGCTTGATTTTATCCCTCTACATCATGTCATTTTACCTAATGTGTTACTCTGTTCATCATGAACTTAATACTCTAGATGCAGGTAGGAGTCGGTCGATGTGTGGAGTAATAGTAGTAGATGCAGAATCGTTTCGGTCTACTTGACACGGACGTGATGCCTATATGCATAATAATTGCCTTGGATATCATCATAATTATTCGTCTTTTATCAATTGCTCGACTGTAATTTGTTTACCCACCGCAATACTCGCTATCACGAGAGAAGCCTCTAGTGAAACCTATGACCCCCGGGTCTATTTTAAATCTTATACTTTCAGATCTAAAATCAAAAATACCAAAAATACTTTGCTGCATTATTTTTACCTTTTGTTTTACTTTTCGTTTAAGCAATCTATCTCTATCAGGTCTCATCCTTGCAAGTAACTTTAAAGGTGACAACCCCTTTATAGAGTTGGGTGCAAGAGTTTAATTCCTTGTGTAGGTACACCTATTGGGCACTTTCTTGTATCTCCTACTATATTTATACCTTGGTTCTCAACAACTGAGGGAAATACTTATCTACTTTGCTACATCACCCGTTCCTCTTCACGGAAACCAACGCATGCTCGAGAAGTAGCAGGAGGCCATAGAAGTCAAGGATGTAGAAGAACATGAGCCCCCTAGCGAAGGGGTGGAGTGGAAATCTCAATCCCCGGATGAAGTCGGGAATAAAGGCCACCCTTTCGCCTGACTTGGGGGTGGGGATCACCTGGGCCTTCTCCGACGCGCGGTGGAAGATGTTGTCGGGGAGGTAGCCGACGGCCTTAAGGTCCTGGATGTCTTGGTTGGTGACCGTGGAGGCCTCCCACTTGCCATTGGAGCCGGAGCCCGCCATGGGTTGTCTCAGAGAAGGTGTGATGGAAGACCTAGATCTGCATTGTGGAAGCTCAGAAGGATGGGGAAGCAGAGGGTGCGAATGAGGAGTGTGGTTAGGCCTTGGGGTTTTCTTTCCGTTTTATGAGGCTTATCGCTGTTTGGCCTCCCCTTGCTGCACCATGAATCTCTCCACTTCCCAAGATGTGTGTGTCGTTGCACGCGCATGATTAAACGTGTCCCGTATAAAACGGGACACGATCTGCGCATTGATAGAATGTGTTGATGAAAACGGTCTCGAATCGCGAATCGAGTTTTTGCAACTGGCTCAGCGATCATGGTGGGCCGTGACCTTCCGTTAGAGGGGTCGTCAAGGGACGTTATTTTACCCCTTGACGTTTGGCCTTGAGGGCCGACCTATTCATAGTGTTCGGACGCGCCTCTATTCGGAAAGCTACATGTCATCGAAGCCCGAATTATACTCGGCGGGAAGAACTCACCTCACAAGCCGAAAACTTTGATTATACGAAGCGATTGAAGCTAAGACCCTTGGCACTGGAGGCAAGTTCGGGGGATACTGAGGGAGTCCTGGATTAAGGGGTCCTCGGGAGGCCGACATGTTCCCTATGGGCCGGACTATATGCGCCGCTAACCGGACGTTGGATCGATTGAAGGCTCTGTCTCCAGGAAGTAAGCTTCGGGAATCGTGGCTTGTCCTCCACGTTTAATGTAGCGAATATGCATGTTTATCTCTTCGGCATGTAACCGACCATGTGTAAACCCTAGATACCCTCGGCGTCTATATAAGTCGGAGGGTTTTAGGTTGTAGATATAGAACAACTCATCTAGGGTTTAGCTATTCGATCTCAAGGTAGATCAACTCTGTAATCCACATATCATCAATACAATCAAGCAGGACGTAGGGTATTACCTTCATAGGAGGGACCGAACTTGGGTAAACCTTGTCTCCCTCGTCTCCTGTTACCATCAGTCATTAGGGACCCCCTACCCGAGATCCGCCGGTTTTGACATCAACACCCGGTCATAGCAAACTTGAAGTAAACTCAAATAAAATACACCAACCGTATGCATAACCGTGATTGTCTCTTCTCGTGAGTCCTGAACCGAGAGAGAACACGTGGGGTTATGTTTGAATCGTAAGTAGGTGTTTAGGATCATTTCATGATCATTACTAGTTCACGTCGGATTCTGCGTAGATCACCCTTCTTATTCTTGTCCTCGTAAGTTAGACACTCAAATAAATGCTTAGTGCTTGTAGCAGCCTCACCACTTAACCATGCCTCACCCATTAAGCTTTGCTAGTCTTGATACCCTTGGAAATGAGATTGTTGAGTCCTTGTGGCTCACAGATTACTACAACAACAGTTAAAGGTACATGTAATTTGATGCTTTGACGTGAGCGCGGTGCTTGCTTAATTTGGAGTTCTTCTTCTTCTTCTCCATCGATCATAGGATGGGTTCTAGGCCGACAGCCTGGGACAAGAAGGATGGATGTCGCTTTGATCGGTTTATTTCGTTCGTAGTCGGACCCTGCTTTTATGCGTGATGATTGCAATGTATGTTTGTATTGAGATGATCATGATTTAGCTTGTGGTGAGTGTAAGACAATTCCATATACTCATCTCCTATTTACATGTACTTGTAACGATATCCATTCTTGCGAAACGACAAGATGCGCTTCTATCCCTATCGAGGCCCATGAGCCAAAATAGGGATAGGACCGCATCTTGGGCGTTACACGTTATGATCACCATGTTACTGATGACGTTTGAGAAACCCCAAAGTCCATCTTCTAGTATGAAGTTGCTACGATATTCTCATGGTGCAACAAACTAAAACATGCATTAACTCTATGTGTTATGTCAATGGACTTATGACGATAACATCTTAAAGTATAACAAATAACTTGGGTGAATTCAATATGATCGTTCTACTAACATCATAGTCTCAATGTTGTTTAGCATCGTTGTTACAATTAACCAAATGCCCATGACCGGGAAACATAACCATCACACAAAACTTGAGTTGGTCCTAGAGGCAAGACTAGGAATCGGGTATTACATTTATCATTCTACACGTGCTTCTGAGTTTTCCTCCGACTCACATATTAAAGAATCATAACGGTTATAGCATAGAATATAAACTCTTAATTATTAACTTGGAAATAAATGATAAAAATATTATTGCCTCCAGGTCATATTTCCAACAACACAGACTTAGATCGTGCGGACAGGGTGGCTGGTGGGTTTGATGTCGGCCCAGCCCATCCTGTCCGTGGTGAAGGTGAAAGAGACAAAGGTCATGCTCTGTTCCATTAGGAGGCCGCCGAAAGCTGGGGAAGATCCAATCTGGAATTGGTCTCCAGCTGACGCAGCCCGTGCCTGGCGCACCAATTGACGGTGCAAGATCCAGTCAATACACTAGGGTTGTTAACGTGTCCGGAAGTCCGAGATTAAATGTCACACAATGGGTTTACCTAGGTTCGGGACTCCTATGTGTAATACCATATGCCATGTTTGTTATTGTTATTCATGATGGATATACCTCGTGCGAGGGGTTAGAATGGAGAGTATGATATGCTACCGAGAGTTGTGTCTAACAAGGAGTAGATAGAATGGGAGCCCCGCAACCTCCAACTTATATGCTTGGTGGGGGTAGGGTTTTACAATTGAGAGGGAGATCCAATCTAGCCCTCCATCGAGATGACTAGGGCACCAAGATGACCTATGTGTGTCTAACAGTCCTCCGGGCTCCTTGTTGTTGCCAGGAGTATAGTAGGCCCTCTGGGCCCCTTGGCAAGCCTGCTACCGAACTCCCCATGGAAAGACACCCCCGATTTACTACACTAACAAGGCCCAAAAATCCGGATTTTAGGATATTGGTTTTGCTTTCCATACACACGTGTCTGGTAAATATTTGGATTTGAGTACCTATGATAAGAAGCGTTGTGGATCTTCTACAATTCTCCTTGATGTCGAGAGAATTATTCCTTTGTTGACTGCTTGAATATTCTTAATTCATAGTCATCCTTGTTCTTTAGGCATGCATGACGGTGTCATACCGAGGGTGGCTCACCGAGGGGAGCCCGGTAAAAGGCCTGCCAGAGGGCCAACGAGGCTTGGAGATAGAGAGGAGTCTGGAGAAGAGGATAATCCCTTGGTGATCAAGATGACCTCCAAGCTGGTGACAGCGATTGCACTAGATCACATCTCTCTATGTAAAACCCTAGCCTCCACCATGTATATAAGGGGAGGCCATGGAGCTCTCATTCCCATCTATTCTCAGATAGACCAACTCTCAATAGCAACCTCATGTACACCATAGTAACCACTTGCACCAGGTATCCCTCCACCGAGAATAAACACAAGTAGGATGTAGGGTATTACTCCCAGAGGCCCGAACCTGGTTAAAACCCACATGCGATCTCCGATCTAAGAATTCCAACTATGCCTGGACCCCTACCGAGGGATTGGATTGTTATGTGCATCGTAAGTGCAAATGACTTTGCAGAACCTAAGGCAAAGAGCTTTCTTCAAGGTGAAATTATAAGCATTGAGTCTATCTTTTGAAGGAAGAACTAGAGGGTGTCCCAAGTAGAAAGAGTTTTGATTTCCTGAACAAGGAACAATTTCCTAATGTCTTCCTTAATATTGATTGTTACATTCCCATTGAAAATCATTACAAATTTACTCCTATTTGGCATTTGACTCGATAAGTTACAAACTTTTTGGATGCATCCGAGTAGCCTTTGCTATAGTAGTTTGTCCACAAATCAATAAGTAGTCAGCAAGCATGAGAGAATATATAGGTGGACAATCTAGTCCCATTGTGGTTCATGTGATATGGTTAAAGTGCATGGATTCCTCCAAATATACTCAAAGTTCATTAATGGCAAGAACACACACATATGGGGATAAAGGACAACCTTGCCTGTTAGCTTTGTTGCTTTCGGACTGACCAAAGGGTTGAGCATTAATGATAATTGAAAAGGCAACATGTAGCCCTTTACGTGAGAGGAGTTGCATAATAAAATTCCATTCAAATCAATCAAGCTCTTTGCCAAATCAACTTTAATCATGAAAGAAGGGTCTCTCCCATATTTAATTTTAAATGAGTGATTTATTTCCTCAGCAATAATGATATTGTTGTTGATCCTTCTACCTTCGATAGAAGTTTGTTAAGTTTGATGGATATAGCAAATCAAATGAGGTTTAAGCCTATTAGCTAGGATTTTAGCAATAATCTTGTAAACCAGATTACATAAGCTAACATGCTTGAAGTCTTGAGGAATTTGGGAAGCTAATTCCTTTGGGATCAAGACAATTTTAGTATTATTCATGTGGTTTAGAAGCATAACTTGAATATGAAAATGTTGGACCACTTTTGTTATGCCATCTCCGATCCACTCCCAAGTTGCAAGATAAAACTCCACAGTCAAACCATTTGGCCCTTGTGATGCATTCCTCTTCAAGGATTTTTAACATTTCGAAGATCTCTTTTTTATCCGGGGAGTGTCTTCGTCTCGCTATGAGGCATGGATATAGGGTGTGCCATAATTTATACGAGACGGGGGGCGGGAAATGCTCACGGTGCTAATCCGGCGGCCCAAATCAATTCCAAGCGAGATCCAACAGCCCAGAACGACGCGAAATCCTCTAATCGTTGAGAGGCATCCGTTTCTCCCACAAATCTTATTTCTGGATTAGGAGAGGCGAATACATTCTTGAAGTAGTTGATGGAAGTGTTACTGATAGCATGATGGCCAACTTGGACTATGTCGTTCTCATCTTTAATAGCAGCAATTCTATTTTCCCTTCTATGCTTAAGCACGTCATGGTGGAAATAAGTTGTATTTCTATCTCTATTTACAACACAAAGTTTTTTAGCTCTCCCCCCTATAATATTATGTGAGTCTAGCCATGTATTGATTATTATTATTTTCGAAAAATGACGCTTTGTTACTTAAAAGATATAAGCATTACATCAAGCCTCTGCATAACTAATATGTACACAGCCAAACAAGATCCTTTAATAAAAAAAGGCGAAATACAAAGAAACATATAGAGTCCATATGATGCCTAAAGTGGAGGGGCACCGATCCTAAGATCATGTTGCCATCCATGTTGGGTAAAAATGTCTCTCGACGAGACCTCCAATCGTGTACACACCTTCGTAAACAGGCCTCGATTCACCACTCGTTATAGAGAGACCATAAACGAAGAATTTCGGTACATCTGTAAATAACCTGCAACAAGAAGTATTTTTATTATAAAAAAATCTTATCATTTCTACGTGGCCAAAACGAACTAATAACGACAAAGCTCCTCTAAGCGGATTAACCACGCCTCACAAATTGCAGAATCCACTCCCCCAACTATGGTAACCTGTCAATCAAACACAACCGGACAGAAAAGAAAGGGCATGAATCGATCTAAAGGGAGAACCATGTAAAGGGAACACAGGAAAACGAGGTTGAACAAGACAAATGGTCAAATGGAGGCAGTCGAGGAGGGAGAAGATTAGGTTTAGGAGAATCAGTGACTAGCAACCGTGATCCAAAGACGCCACAATGGCATCTTGCTGGCCTTGGACGTAATCAGCAAATGCAAGCTTGACAGTTGACACTGAGCTATAGATTGTTCAGTTCCTCTTTGCGCCAACACAGTACAGGAAACAGTCGGCGTCTGCTCGTAAACCTTATCACCACCAGCCGGAAGGCCGGAAACTGAGCAGAGATGGCGTCGCCGGATTCTCCGCCGCCGGGGAGGCCCCCTCTGCCGTGGCGAGTGCGCCTGCTCGTGGGCGCCGCCTCCATCCTACACTCCGCGTCCCTCCGCGCCGACGGCACAGTCAACCGACTCCTCCTCTCCCTAATCGAACGCACCGTCCCGCCTAGCCCCGCACCCGATGCCGCCGGCGTTTCGTCCACCGACCACGCCGTCTCCAGCCACCTCCGCGTCCGGCTGTTCGTTCCAGTGCCCGCCGCTAGCGGCAGCCAGCTGCCAGTGGTTGTATATTTCCACGGCGGCGGCTTCGTGTTCCACTCCGTGGCGACGGCCCAGTTCGACGCTCTGTGCCGCCGTCTCGCCGCGACCATCCCGGCCGTCGTCGCCTCCGTGGACTACCGCCTCGCCCCAGAGCACCGCGTCCCGTCCCCTTACGACGACGGCGAGGCGGCGCTCCGCTGGGCACTCGCCGGCGCCGGGGGCGCCATACCGTCTCCCCCCACCGCCGTCTTTGTCGCCGGGGATAGCGCGGGCGGCAACGTCGCCCACCATGTCGCCGCACGCCTGCAGAGCAGCGTGACCGGGCTGGTCCTGCTGCAGCCGTTCTTCGGCGGCGAGGCGCGGACCGCGTCCGAGCAGCGGCTCTGCCACGCGCCGTTCGGGTCCCCGGAGCGGCTGGCGTGGCTGTGGCGCGCGTTCCTGCCGCTGGGCGCCACGCGGGACCACGAGTCGGCCAACGTGCCGGCCGCGATCCAGCGCGATGGTGCCGCCGCGGGGAAGTGGCGCGCGTTCCCGCCGACGCTGGTGTGCGTGGGCGGGTGGGACGTGCACCAGGACAGGCAGAGGGCGTACGCGCACGCACTGCGAGCCGCCGGCGCCGAGGAGGTCCGCGTCGCGGAGTTCCCCGACGCCATCCATGCCTTCTACGTGTTCGAGGACCACGCAGACAGCAAGAGGCTGCTGGCCGACGTGGCAGAGTTCGTGAACCGGCGAGCCGCCGAACACCTCAACGCGCAAGTGAAGGAGTAGCGTACACTGTCCAGTGTCCACTGGTTCGTACTTCCTCTGTACCATCATACGGAGTATAATATATGTTTTTAAGACTAAATTAGCCTAGAAACGTCTTATAGTTGGTTTGCAGTTCAGTGTGAGCGAGGGCACATGCCATGCGATGCACTCATGACGAACATGCCTGGTTCCCAGTGAGTGTCGGACTGATTGCATTGCACGGTGTGGATCGTGTGAACGAGTTGCTCGTCGGTTCGCAGAAACAGGAAATTGGACGCAAGCGTCGACAACGCGATGAACGGTATTCATGGCGCAAACAGGGTCGTGTTTGGCGGCGTTCCTGTCACGGAGAGGTTCTCGCCCATGCGAACCAGACCATAATGGTGCGACGACGCGGACAGATCCACTGTACGTTGGCCCCCGATTTGGCGAGTGCCAGCACGGGCTGAGCATCTCTGAGCAGTTGAGCTGCCAGTCTCTGCTGGAATATCTGAAGAGAATGACACGCCGCCCGCCACACCATATCCAGCCGGACCATTCTCGATGCCCGCTTCTGGCCCGCGCCGCGCGCTGGCCCCGCGCCTTGTCGTGGGCACGCGCCAGTGCACCGCCCCAGTGCCAGAGCGCGCGCCCGTGTCCCCGCACAGAGCACTCGTGTGCGCGGTGGCAGCACCGGGCACACGATGTTGTGTCCGTCCGTGGCAGTGGATTTCTCATCTCTGGCCACGGCGACCTGGCGGGCGATGACCTGTTCTTCCATGTCAATCATTCAGGATTTGAATCTCTCATGGCCTGAAGCCAGCAGGAGAGATACAGACGCATCGCACTGAACCTACGGCCTGTTGACATGGAGATGAAGGGGCTGTTTGGTTCTCATCTGTTTGAAGTAGAGAACGGGAAAGACAATAGACAAAGAGGTAAAATGAATGGTTGTCTTTATTGATGATTGAGTACAAGCATATATAGCCCTGAGGCGATGCATCCAACAGACGCGATGGTCCGGAGAGATACGAGCGAACAGTCGTGTCCCTTGTACATGGCAGTTAGGGATAGTGGAGCTTCTCCATAATTAACACATGGGTTAATTAAACTCAATACTCCTCCTAATCTACAAAGCTCTTCAAAAACCCTGTGGGAAAAAATGCGAGGAGTATGGTGTTTGATATGTTGTTAAAACTTCTGCAAACCCAATGAAAAAAATAAGAAGAAAATGATGCAACATATAATGGTTATTGTCTCTTTTAACTCAAGACGAGAAAACCCATAGAGTTCAGAGGACAATATATATGTCGTGTATACTTTCCCAAAAACGCCGGTGCGGAAAACATAAAGTATGACATATGATCTCATATTGATATTACCTCATTAAAAACCTTTATGAGAACCTATATAGTAAACTCATGAAGTAAAAAAGAGTATAGTATGATGCATTGAACAGGAACAATTTAGGAAGATACTCCCCTTGATTCTTGCAAATTCCAAAGCCGTCACATACCAATTCCATGAACATGTTTCTGGAATGTAAAAGTTGGTAGAGACTTGCTGAACAAATCAGTTGCATTATTTGACTTGCAAGATATGCAATATAAAGATATTGCTTATTAGTAACTTGTTTGCATCCGGGCAACACAAGCAACATTATCTTTGAGATAATGGTAGGTGGATGTAGCCATGAGGTCTGTTTCGAAGACTCTTCATGAAAGGGCTACCACACCTAGTAGGAACACTAAGCTCGCGATTTCCCAATGCGATTGAGTCAGGTTTTCTGATGTCCCGGTCATTATGTGCACTATGACCTCGATTGATGGAGGTTTCCCATCCACTAGGTATACTACCCATTAGGTGTCTATCATCGTGAAGTTGACTTGCATTTACTGATTCATAGGCCTTGATATCCCTGCTTGCGAGAAGCTGAATCCTGATGTACTTTTGCCATACATCTCCCCATGTTGTTTTTAACGGAGAGTGGAATGGATTTTGTTTGTACCTCCACTCTTTGAGGCGTACATTTGCAGGATTGTAAGATCATGTGACACCTTTATAGTCAGTAAATGAATCTGGCAGGTTATTTGCAATGTGATGCAAATCTTCTGAACGCATGGTTCAGATCTTTGAGTATGTGGATTTGAGGCAGAAATGTGTTGAACATTGGACTAATTTCCTGGCACTCTTTATGGTATTTGAAATCTCCCCCTAATGCCTGGAAATGTTCCTCATTGAATCAGCAAACTAGCCTTGAATAACTCTCCATGTGAGGGGCTTAAGGTATCGACGGTAATACCGTTATTCCTCACATAGATCCCAACTATATGTTGAGGGGCCAATGATGTATGCTGGGTGGTGATATCGGTATGCAACCGAATGACCGCAAATGAGAAATACTTGGTAGATTTCCACGTATCAAAAATAGAGAGGAATAATATTATGCAGTTCGGTCATGAGTGTGTAAAAATTGCATGACTCCAACGTAAAGTTGGTAAGTTACAATTTCAAAGTAAAGATCATGCAATGAGATTAATTCTTTGGATATAGGATTCTAACAAACCATTTTAAGTCTAGATATTAGGATAAATTGCTAAACTACAATCCAAGGGCCATAGAGAAGGCAATCGAGAAGAATTCTGCAATGTTATCCATTCGATTTGCTTGAAATCGATGTCAAGATAATGAGCCAATGGTTTAATGTGGATAAACCATACTTGAGACCATCAAATTGCTAAACTACAATCCAAGGGCCATAGCGAAGGCACTCGAGAAGAATTCTGCAATGTTATCCATTCGATTTGCTTGAAATCGATGTCAAGATAATGAGCCAATGGTTTAGTATGGATAAACCACACTTGAGACCATCGTATAGATGTGTCTTTTAGAACCATGAAACACCTGAATAGTCTAGTCAATGAATGGGAAGAGCCACTTACCTCAACTTGATGCATTCAAGGAGTCTGAGTGGTTCAGCGTAGACTTTAAGGTGCGAGAGCCTTAAAATTAGCTTCCCAGTGTCTCCATGTCGTGCACATAAAATCCAAATATTGTTAGAATTTAGAATCATAATAATCATAAACTATTGGAATTGCTGATAGTTTTTGTTTCAACCCAATGTCTCGATGACCAAGGTGAGTATGCCAAGTTTGTCATGTACAAGACACTCTGGAAAACTATCTCATGCGCAACATGTGCTACGGGTTGTGTCGTATGTGTAGTACAATCCATATGATACATAGAGAGTTGCATATGGTAAAGAGAAGTTATTTCTCTTTGTTGTCATCATAAGTTTCGCTATGGAAACTATTTTGAGGGATACCTCTATAGTTTAGTAGGGTACGAGTTAAACCTGGGAAGCAATAAAGCATCCCGATATTACTCGAGTACCCACAGGGATAGTAAATATGACTCGAATTGAGCCAACAAATACCTCATTGCGTCTAGCGATTTTAAAATATCTCATTTCTCTCAATGAGAGTGAAAACATTGGACTTTCCTGAGTATAGAGTTTGTGATGCATATGTCCACAAGGCACATATCATCTTTCATCGCATTGACTCCCGTAGAAATCTATATATATACATGAAGATTCTCAATATGAAAATCATTGTCAGATATATAGAATACATACAAATGTATTTGTACCAAAGTGCTAATACAATATATTGTCATATGCAATATATGATGACAACAATACTTATGTTGTTGTTACAACATCATGAATGACATAAATTATATTGACCACTCAGGAGACTGGGAGACTATTCATAGTCTCCAAACATGTCGGTTGAGGCATATTCAACCACACGTTCTTCATGCCCATAGGATCTCGTCATCACTGGTGATGTCGGGTTGAAGGTTGAAATGAGCTTCAAACCTTTGACCTTGAGTTCATTGTATCCCGAGAATTGCTGATACTGAATAACCAGATGCTGAGATCTGAATCTAATGCCTTATAATGTATAAGACAACATTTTTCTATTAGCGGTGTGACCCTGACCAAAAGTGGGTCCTGGATTGCACACATTATTCCATGAGACACGAGAGCGATCATGATGTCCATGGCCCGGATAGGGCAGTGGTGGCCATTGAGGACGAATGTCTCAAATTCTATAGCCATATGTTACCTCTATGGGTAAACCAGAGATAATTAATTTACAGTCAGTAAATTAAAGATCATCATGGTTGATGTTGTAATGAACTTAGCAAAATAAATGGGTATTTCAATAAGTTATCTTGAAACCATTATTGTGAATCTCAAATTGCTCAATATGACACCTTGAAGATAATCCCCAAAATGGAGTAGATCTCGCAGCATTAGAGAGTATAATTTGATGAAATCAGTAGATACTCACTCGTAATGCCTTATGTCACGACTTAAAAAAGTGTGGGGGAGCACTTTGTGAAGCAATCATAATGTCCAAATGACAAAATGTAGGCTTTATCAGTAGTTATCGATAATCTTTGTAGGCAGTAGATCCATATGACTACCTTGTGATTTCAAACATCAATTTGACGAAATCACTTTGAATTTTGCATCTGTATTTGCAAGAAATTGAAAATCTCAATTGCAAATAAAAGTCTTAATCTCGACATGTGTTTAACATGGAAATAAATACATCATAGATATATTCCAGAATACATCATACTTAACAGAGAAACAGTATTGCAGATGTACTAAATTTATCTTTGCAAGAGATTAAAAATCTCAATTGCAAATGAACGTAATTAATCTCGACATGTGGTAAACGTGGGAATATATTACATCAACTTAAGATCTGGAGTACATCTTGATACTCAACAGATATACACTACTATTATAATGAATAGTAATGATGTTGCAAACTTGATACTCAAGTGAAAAACTTGAATTGTATAGACCTCAAATGAAATGAGATGATCTTGTATCACGTTGCAAGATAATTCAGCAAAGTGAATTAATATTTTGCGAGAGAAAATAAATCTCAATCGCAATGAGATTGTTTTGCGAGAAAATAATGATTCTCAATCGCAAATCAATATTGTTGTGCGTGAAAACTTAATCTCAATCGCAAAACAATAATGTTGCACTAACAAGAAATGTTATATAGAGAATCTGCGGAAACTCATTCATGATTATGTGAAATCACAAGGGCTGAAGTGAAGACAGCCGAAGAGATAAGGTTCTCTTCCTTTCTCTCTCAAAAGCGGTTCCTGATGGGGATTTCTCCCGTAACCGCCGCCGTCGGCCTGGCCGTTGGCCTCGCAGGAGGAGGATACCTCGCCGGTGCCGGAGTCACACGTCGTGTTGTGTCGGTCCTCCACAACGTCACTGCCGACCGCTGCAGGGTCGCGTGGGGATGGACAATCGGCCGCCTCTGCCGTCCGCATCAGTGCCGTGGGAGGCAGCGCGGGAAGACGCCGCTCCGCGAAGCGCCGAGAGGAGTCTCCACACAGTGGTTGTGTGCTGCCGTCGCGCTTGGAATTGACGAGCCGCTGGGGCCACGACGGAGGTTGTGTCCGCGCTGGGCGTTGCCTGGCAGAGAGCCGGCCTTAGGTCGTTGCCGCCACAGGAGGGGGCGTGGTCGCCGACGCTGCCGTGACACGCGGGCCTTTCCTACCATGTGCGCTCGCATGGAAGGCTTCACGGCGCATCGGCCGTTGGCCAAGGGCCCTGCTGCGCCTTAGTTCCAATGGGACCGCGCTGTGTGTCGTGGACATCGCCGGGACGCCATGGACTGGACGTGGCCGCCGAACGGAGCGCGGAGCAAGGGCTTCTTCAACACGCACCCGCATGGAGCGCAGGATCCTGCCGTCAAGCAAGGGCTCCTTTGCGTTGGGTCGCCGTCCAGATCGGCAACGAGTAATGCAAGTACACAGTATTTAGTGTATTAATTAGAGAAACGCAAGTACAAAGCGAATGATGGTTGACCCATGTTGATCGTTTTATCCTGTATGGGAGCATGCATCGTTTTATCCTGTATGGGAGCATGCATCGCATGCCAACGCCTGTTTGGACGACGTGGTCACTGCATTCATCGTTGATGATGGCCGGGAGCAGTTTCCTCGTTCTTGCCGATGGGAAGGCCGAGGCGTCCACCACACGAGAGAGCGTCGCAGCCGTGGCCCAGCATGACAATCCCGTCGTGGTTTTCGCTGAAGCGCCTTGTCAGGCATGGCTCAGATGCAGAGTTTATCTTTCTCTCACTTCTTTTCCAGCGAGCCATCGGCGGCGTTGTTTGTTCGTGGCCTTTTCGCTCTCCCTTAGAGACTAGCGTGGTTGATAACGTGCTTGAAGTAGAGAACGGGAAAGACAATAGATACAGATGTGAAATAAATAGTTGTCATTATTGATGATTGAATACAAGCATATATAGCCCCGAAGGGATGCATCCAATAGACGCGATGGTCCGGAGAGATACGAGCGAACAGTCGTGTCCCTTGTACATGGCGGTTAGGGATAATAAAGGTTCTCCATAATTAACACATGGGCTAATTAAAGTCAACATCAGCCACACTTTGCCACAACTCATCTTAAGCAAGTTTGACCAAGTTAGGTGGGTGTTTGGTTTTAGCCACACCTAAGTCAAACATTTTTTAATAAGTAGTAAACACCACATGTCATAGACACAAAAAGTGTGACAAGATTTCCTTAGTCAAGCCAAAATGTGGTTAATAATTTGAGCAACTTAAGTAAGGCAAGTGTGGGAAAAATAATGTGACAAGTTATGACAAAGATAGTTACAATCCAAACAGCCCCTAACTCAGGCACCTGTTATTTATCCTGTTGGCTTATCCTTGCGACCATGCATTGTTGTTCAGAACTTCAGATGCATCATGAATTCAAGATAGATTTTTTTTCAAAACTATGTCGTTTTTATAGCAAATTTGAAAACTAGCAGTGCGAACACGTTATTTTCAAAAGTAGCACCCCGTCGGTCAACCATTGGCCGAAGAGGACTCTTCGGTCATCTCTTGGCCGAAGACGACCTCTTCGGTCAGGCATTGACCGAAGACCTGCTGTGTTGGGCCGAAGAGTACTCTTTGGTCTTTGGTTGGCCGAAGAGTACTCTTTGGTCTTTTGTTGGCCGAAGAGTTCATGCACTTTACGTCAGTGCCTGACCGAAGTTGCATGTGACCCATTTCGGTCTTTCGTTGGCCGAAGAGTCCTTTTCGGTATTTCCTTGGCCGAAGAGTGCATTTTATTTCCCGCCGGTTTCTTTCCTGCCAGTTTATTTTCCGCCCTTCTTTCCCGCCATTCTCTTCCGCCATCTTCTCTTATGACCCTATAAAAAACCCTCCGCAGCAAGGTGGGTGAGCAGGCAAGTGTAGTGATTTTTTTGGTCACCGTTTCTTTGCAGGTAATGGCTTGCCCCTTTTGCCGAGCTCTAGGTGGCCCTTGTTCTTCCTTTGATTCGAGTGCGTCTGTCTTCAGTGTGGTGATGGATCGTAGATGTTCAAGGCGTGTTGTAAGATTCTATATCTTGTTTATATGATTGTGGCATATGGTTGATGTTGTTTTAGTTGTAATGTATTCTAATGCCTTTGTTTATATGGTTATGATGTTTGCTTCCATTCTTGTTGTAGTATGTTCCGTGCAGTGTTAGATCATATCTTGCTCGGTACATTGAGGAGTGCAAAGCTTTACCTATTCGGAGGGGTGACACAGATATTGATCTTGCTCTTCACAACAGTGAGGGTAACTTATACCATGTTCAATTTAGACATGGTCGGGTGAGCAGTAAATTCCATGGTCCTTCCTGGGAGGAACTTGTGAATGATTATGATCTCCGTCATCGTGACATGATGACTGCTTGAGCACTATGGAACTGTGATTAGTGTTAATTTTCATCGAGATGATGTTATGTTGTTCCCTTTACCCTGTGTTGGTAAGTTTTTTGTTTGACTGATTTTAAGTTTTGTTTCAGCTTATACGTTTTGCTGTTCTCCTCAATTTGTGAAATTATTTTTTTGTAGCTCTTCAGGATCTCAGTGAAACTCAGAGGGAACTTCTTGACAGTTGTTTTTATAGTGTGTGTTAGTCTGAATTATCAACAAATGTATGTCATGTCGCGACAACTCTTTGACGACAACTACATATTGTCTACTCCTTTTGTTCATAGGATTGATTCCATGAATGTTATTTCTGAACATATGGTGAGCTTTGTTTTTGTCTACTGTTTATTTATTTGTTCTTTGATCTAGTATACTTTTTTAAATTTGTAAGATGAATATCATATAACTTGATGTTTTTTGTCAGGTTATTCCGAGCATGGTTGTGAGGAGTTTGAAGGATTTTTTGTCAATTCCTAGGACTGGTTATTTAACTCTTGAAATTACTTTGGATTATGAAGATGATGATATATCTATGAGCATTCCTTGTTCCTACTTTATTGGCTTGGGTGGTAGAATGGTGTTAAAGAAGAAAGGTTTCGGTAATTTTCTTCGCGCATCGTCTATTGAAGTCAATAATTTGGTGCTCATAACCTTCAAAGAGCGTGATCGGAAGCTTGTTGTTGTTTTCAGCCATCTTCCATAGTGATCGTACTATCTCGCCCTTCTTTCCCGCCATTTTCTTTTCCCGCCCTACTATCTTGCCATTTTCTTTCCCGCCATTCTTTACCGCCATTTTCTTTCCCGCCTTTCTCTCCCGCCATTTTCTTTCCCGCCTTTCTCCCCCCCATTCTTTCCCGCCTTTCTCCCCCCATTCTTTCCCACCATCATTTCTTGTGAACCTATATACCCCCCTTTGTAGTAAGGTGGGTGAGCAGGCCCTTATTTTCCCTTTCTCTCCCGCCTTTCTCTCCCGCCATCCTTTCGTGGAGATGTCTCATCCTCATTATCCTTTTGATCGTAGTTTTCACTCTGGTATGTTCGATCATCTTCTTCGTCTAGCCACCAATTTCAAGATGGATGATAGAGTAGTTCCATGGGAGGAACTCGTCAGTAGTGACACCATAATGAATGAGCTGGCTCACTCATTAGCTAGGAGTAGGTGGCCTCCCAGGACATTTGAGGAGATACGGAAAGAACTTCTCAGGTTGCATGGAAGATGGCAGAAGCAACTGCATAACGGTGAATCTTACCTCAGGATTGCCATAAATAATTCAGATTTATGGTCAGCAGACAGTGAGGACGAAGACGATCTCTTCATGCCGAGCACCAAGGCCAAGATACCTACATCGTCGAAGTGCAAGACTACCGGACGTCGAAGGGGAAGAGTGCTGCATCAACGGAGGATGACGACGATGACTTCATGCCGGGCACCAAGGCCAAGAGACCCACATCGTTGAAGTCCAAGACTACCGCACCGTTGAAGGGGAAGAGTGTTGCATCAACGGAGGATGACGACGATGACCTCATGTAGTTTGTGGGATGTATTTTTCTATTTAAGTCGTACCATTTAATTCAGATGTACTTCTATCTTAATTATCTATTGTAGTCTGTTTGGAAATGTATCTCGTACCATTTAGTTGAGTTGTACCATTTAATTCAGATGTACTACTAATATGAAGTAGACAAGTGTCTTGAAAACAAATCAGTCTCTTACATATATAATGACTCATACATAGATAGTAACACATACATGAAGGATGTCGGATACATAGATAAGTCCCCACACATGAGAATAGTCTGAAACTAACATGGGCGTCTCATACATATATAATCATATCACTGCTGGGGACGGCGACGAGTCTGGACCTTCCTATGACGAGGACCGGAAGGCGATAAACGCTGACGCAGTGGGCGAGGGTCACGAAAACCACGACCGTACATAACCTCGCTTGTCATGGTCTGTGCCTCCTACGTCACTGGTGGTGGTGGGGTATGATACAACGGCTGAGAGAAGTCATACGTGTTTGCAGCTTGGTCATCGTCATCGCCGTAGCCGTCTAAGAACGAACAATCACCACTAAGCATCGGCGACTACACGACATGCGTGAACGGATGCGGCTGGTTGCTGACTGTAGTAGTGAACCACATGTCAGATTGAATTGCTGACGGATGCGACTCAACCTGACATTGACATCCGTGTAACATGGTAAGCAAAATTCTGAAAGCTGTGCTGGAAACTAAATTAGAATTACTTACTTGTGCATGTGTGCCGGTATGTGTGGAATAACTGGAATTTCCTCCAGTTGACATCGACCGAACTGTCTCATCACCCTAGGAAGAGCCATCTCCTCCACCATCACGTCGAACACCAACCTCGTCTTGGTCATCTAGTAGTGCCGATCTCTTGTGCACAAGTCAGATATCCCAACTGGATACCTAGATGTTATAGCCTATGGCGAGTAGGGTTCCCAGATAATAACATCATCGTGCAAAGCATCAAACTATGCCGTGAAGGACGGGTAACATCTCTTCACCTGCATACCGACATATTGTCTCTGTGCATGACAACAAAAAAACATTAGTAATAGTATTGCATGGCAAGAAATAATGTAATGAAATGTTACGTAATACCTCTCTTCGTGCCCAAACAGATCCCACATTAGGCAAGTCACTGATCTGTTGCATGTAAGCCCCTGCAATGTCTATCAACCCAAATGGTTTATCAACGCAAACATAGGGTCGTCCAATAGGGAACCTCTCATATGACCAGAGCTGCAACAACAGTGGACATCCAACCAGACTTGATCTACGGGAGCTCAACACGCAACCTTTACACAGGCCTCTGTACGTAGCTGCCAACATAGCAGAACCAAAACTCCTCTGCGTAGTGTCCTCTAGGCAACGAGCGTCAGCTATCTCTCATGCAATGTTGATGAGGCGCGCACCAACAGTGGTCACGTGATTCTCCGTGAACATCGTCTTGCCGAACAACCAAAGAATATATGCCTCTAGCTACCGATCAACTTGTGCATCTGACAACTGAAGTCCGGGGTATCCTAACGAGACAATCTGAAACTGACTCAACCACTTAAAATGAGGTCCGTGAGGATCGTTTTCTAAGGCCACGACAGTCGGCACCGCAGCTAAAAGACAGGCCTGCAACATAGCTAGCCAGCCAGATTCTGCCTGTAAAGGACCTATGGCAGCACCGGCCAACGGTAATCCCAACAAGTAAGACACATCCTGTAGAGTAGGCGCCACCTCTTCCCAGGGAAAGTGAAACGTATGTGTCTCCGATCTCCATCTCTCTACTAAGCAGGTAAGGAGTGACCTCTCGTAAGAGAAGCGTTTCATTTGCCTCTTGCGTAGCTGCATTGGTTCACCACCTTCATCCAACTCCGGATGATCAACCCGCTCATCCAATGTACCCTCAACCAGCCGTGCCAAGGGTAGCAGTCCAACCCACATTAACCTACAAAATAAAGAGAATGTATAGCTAACAATTAGCGGGCATCAAATATTCTATATTACAAAGTAAAACATTATATGCAAACATACCTATCAACCCATTCAGGGTGTATCATCTAGTTAGACTTTGGGGTGCGTGAGACCAACACATCTAAGTTCTTGTCCACTTGCATAAGTGCGCCCCGGTGTTTCTATCGATCGTGTCATTAAGCAACGCATACGAAGGCATCTCTAAAATTAAAACATAGTTCGACATATTACAAAATAAAACATAATCTGACATATTACATTAAAACATAGTCTGACATATTACAAACTGAAACATAGTCTGACATATTACAAAATTAAAACATAGTCCGATCCGACATATTACAAATTAAAACATAGCCTGACATATTATAAATTAAAACATAGTCTGACTCATTATATAGCTTCTAGGTTATTTCTTCTTCGTCGTCCCCTTCGGCCTCTACTGCCTCGGCCACGTCCGCCTCTTGCTCCTGTTGTCGCACTCGTCGATGTGGACGCACCATCTTTGTTAAGGTTGGGGCAATATTTTATCCTATGCCCATAATTCGCGCATAGCAAATTGTCTGTTTGCTCCTCCAGCTTCAGATTGGTCCATATCATTACGGATGCGACGAACCTTACGTCTACCCCTACTAGTTCGCCAAAGAGCAGGATCCGGGATGTATACTCTCTCATCATCGTTTACCTTGTTGAAATTGCCGACGACTCTAAACCCTGTCATCTCACCGGTCTAGGTGTTGAGTAATGACTCTTTCGAATAGTATGGGGACACGAAGGAAATGGCATCCAACTAAATCTGGCCACACGCAGCCAAAACATGTGAGCAAGGAAGGTGCAACAACTTAGGTTTGTTGCATGTAAATTCACATGTTGGATAAAATTCCGTTTCAATTTTTACCTCATGCGTCTTCACCTCATTTGACGTATCAAAACCATCGATAGGTAGCTGAACCTCATAACTCCTTTCCTGATTACCTATGAGCCTGACAGTGTGCTTCTTTGCTTTCTCTATCTTCTTTGCCATGTACTCCATGACACGGCTACAATAAGGTGTCTTCGGATGATCTGCAATATGCTTCTTTGCTAACTCAAACCTTTCTCTGAAATATCTCAAAGTGCCATGGAATACAGCCTCCACAATAACTGTGAGTGACAATGCTCTATTCCCTCTAAGTACAAAGTTATACACCTCAACAAGGTTGGTTGTCATGTGGTCATACCTAGCTCCATGGGTGTCATGCAGGAGAGACCAATTCATGGGAGGCTCTTTCTCTATCCACTGAGTAAAACTCTTTATTGCCCTGCCATTCGGCCTCTTAGTGCCAGGAGGGTCAATTGCTGGCAAGTCACAAAGAGCTACATGCTCCTCTAGATCCGCGATGAGCATTGCTAATTTAACCTGATCTTGTTCCATTTTCTGTCTGGCTTTAACCTTCTTCTTAGTAAACTCATCTAGTTTTGACCAAATAAAATTGTATTCCATGGCTGATTCTGCTTGCATAATTTTCTGAATAAGCTCATCAACCGCTTGTTCTTGAACTGTGAGAATTTTTTTGCCCCAAGATTGCGCATGCACCACCGGCTCTGCAGGTCCTTCCATGGTGTTGATTCATTCTCAGTTGGGTCCCTCGGTGTCTTCACGGCCTTCAGTATACAGCATGTCTGTCATGAATGACACACACGTTCGGTCGGTCCTTCATGATGGCAATTTTCACTTGCCTCAAGAACCATATCCAGCTTGGAAAGTCCTCACCCTTCACGAATGCCATGGCAAGTGGGATGATTTAATTGTTCCCGTCAACACCAATAGCAGTAAGGATCCACAAACATCACAGGAGGACAATGTCGGAAAGCTTCGATGCAAATAGCAAAAGAAAAGAATACTCTCTTCAACACCTTCAAATCTGGTATACTCGCCAATCTTGTGTGTTGTACGTTAACATAAGTGTCGGAATTCCTATCCTTCAATACTTGAAGGAGCCGCACAACATTATCATATGAGTCTCCCAAACCTTTCCTCCATAGCCTTTTGCTTAGCCCTCCAAGCCTTCCCGTAAGGAATGACATAATCCCATCTGACCTTCACTGCTGTCTGGATGTGTTTTGCTTCCATGTCTTTCTTCTGCACTATCTCAGTATACATGAGTTGCGCAATGAGAGTTGAAGACAGGTTCGGATGATTCACCAGAAGGTTTTTACTCACACAAGTATGTGGAACAACATCGGTGACAACCCAGTGGATGTTATACTTTGGCATGTGCCCGTGCACCCTCCCAGGACAACCTGTTTCAACACATTTCATGGTATAGTTTATTCCATTTGATACGTGTGTCCGGAAAACCCTCTGCATGGACATATCCCACTTTACCACCGCATATTTCAATTTCTTCTTTGTATCATGCATAGAACCTATCTGGACTTGGTTCAGATGATACTGCCATGGAGTCTCATGGCCATCATTGACCGTGAAACCGGTCGATAGGTCCTAATCCCATGCGGCAGGAATCGGTACCTTCACTTCATCGTCAGAATTTTCAGAATCTAGATCCTCAACCAGTCCATCCTCGTCCTCTTCCTCCATGACCCTCTGCGTTTCCTCCCCTTCCTCATCCCCATCAGCAAAACCAGAACCAACTAATATTAGCGACCGACTACTCTGCCCAGTATCGTTACCACACAAATTGTGCGCCACGTAATCTGGATCTTCCTCGGGTTGCCTAGCATCCATATCCATTGACTGTGACCCGGATAAATAAATCTCGTTAGCCACTTGACTGCCCTGCCCGGGTTCATACCCCCGCTCTGGTTGTCCGGTATTCCCCTCCTTCGCCACATGTTGAGCTAGGGCATATGGGTGGACTTTTCGGTCTCTGCAACGCCTTAACAGGGTCAACCACTTCTGGCTCCTATCTATCAGCATAAACTCCCACTTCACATTTTTACACGATTTGGTCCACAATGCTTGAATACTGACGGAACATACCCGAGGATCCAGCCCAAAACTAGTTGTCAACCAGTACTTCAACTGTCTAATGTCCAGTCTGTCCGGGTCTGGAAATTTCATGACACATTTTTTATACTCGCTAAGATCAACCCCCAACTCATTATATCGAACATTGCCAGGC
This sequence comes from Hordeum marinum, assembly GCA_022496015.1. Lineage (NCBI taxonomy): Eukaryota > Viridiplantae > Streptophyta > Magnoliopsida > Poales > Poaceae > Hordeum > Hordeum marinum. The sequence goes on along the minus strand of CM039673.1, from coordinate 120,796,842 downwards.
CCATAGTAAATACTCAAATTTATTGATTCAGACATTTTCACCTATCAAACATTTTCATCATCTCATTTTATGTTGGAAATATGCCCTAGAGGCAATAAATAAAGTGTTTATTATTATATTTCCTTGTTCATGATAATCGTTTATTATCCATGCTATAATTGTATTGATTGGAAACACATTACATGTGTGGGTAAATAGACAACACATTGTCCCTAGTATGCCTCTAGTGAACTAGCTCATTGGTCAAAGATGGTCAAGGTTTCCTAGCCATTGACATGTGATGTCATTTGATAACGGGATCACATCATTATAAGAATGATGTGATGGACAAGACCCAAACTACAAACGTAGCATATGATCGTGTCAGTTTATTGCTACTGTTTTCTGCATGTCAAGTATTTGTGTGTATCAAACGTCGCAACGTAACTGGGTGACTATAAATGTACTCTACAGGTATCTCTGAGGGTGTCTGTTGGATTGGCATGGATCAAGACTGGGATTTGTTACTCCGTGTGACGGAGAGGTATCTCAAGGCCCACTCGGTAATACAACATCACAATAAGCCTTGCAAGCCATGTGACTAAGTGTTAGTCACGGCATCTTGTATTATGGAACGAGTAAAGAGACTTTCCGGTAACGAGGTTGAACTAGGTATGGAGATACCAACGATCGAACTCGGGCAAGTAACATACCGAAGAACAAAGGGAACATCATACATGATTAACTGAATCCTTGACATAGAGGTTCGACCGATAAAGATCTTCGTAGAATATGTAGGAACCAATATGGACATCGAGGTCCCGCTATTGGTTATTGACCATAGAGGTGTCTCGGTCATGTCTACGTAGTTCTCAAACCCGCGGGGTCTGCACACTTAAGGTTTGGTGACGTTTCGGTAGTATAGAGTTTATGTATGGTGGTGACCGAAGGTTGTTTGGAGTCCCGGATAAGATCCCGAACGTCACGAGGAGCTCCGGAATGGTTCGGAGGTAAAGATTGATATATAGGAAGTCCTATTTTGGTCACCGGAACGGTTTCAGGCTCATCGGTAGTGTACCGGGAGTACCGATAGTGTATCGGGAGACCATCGGGAGGGGTATTTCGACCCAAGAGGCTACATGGGCTGTGGAAGGATGAATACCAGCCCTTAGTGGGCTGGTGGAAGTCCCACACAAGGCCCATGCGACTGGGAAGAAAAGCCCAAAAGGAAAAAGGTGGGAAAAGGCAAAAAGGCTAAGATAAGAAAGGAGTCCTAGTCCTACTAGGAGTGGAGGAGGAGGACTCCTCCCTCTTGGTTCGGCCGAAGCCTAGGGCTGGCTCCTTGAGGGCCAAGCCTCCTCCTCCTCTCCTCCTATATATACTAGAGGTTTTTAGGATTTTGGCACAAGATTTTCAACCACGTGCTACCCGTTCCTCCAGTGCATAGTTTCTTCTCTAGATCGAATTTTTGCAGTGCTTAGGCGAAGCCCTGCCGGAATAGCTCCAGCACCATCGCCGGAGTGCCGTCACGCTGCCGGAGAACTCTTCTACCTCTTCGCTTCCTCTTGCTGAATCAAGAAGGCGGAGATCGTCATCAAGCTGTACGTGTGCTGAACGCGGAGGTGCCGTCTGTTCGGTGCTTGATCGGGACGGATCGTGATTGGATCGCGGGACGCTCGGCGATTTGGATCGTGAAGACGTTCGACTACACCAACTGCATTTCTTAACGCTTCCCGCTTAGCGATCTATAAGGGTATGTAGATCCACTCTCCCTCTCGTAGATGCTCATCACCATGGATAGGTCTTGCGTGAACGTAGGAATTTTTTTGTTTCCCATGCGACGTTCTGCAACATTATATGACTTAGCTACACTAAATAATAAAGTACCTAACTAAGAGATAATTTGTTATACCTTTGACGCGTGTGTCCGTTGCTTCTTGCTCCTCTCTTCAACTCTGCGGCACCAGCCACCTCCCGGAGTACTTGCACCACCGGACAACACCACCGCCACTCCGGCTAGCCCCCTAGCCGCACCTCTTCCCCCCAGCCGCACCTTCTCTTCACCACCAACTCCTCCCCAACCGCACCACCACCTCCTACTCACCATCACCATCACTTTACCATGGCTGTTCCTCCTCATTTCTATGCAAAAAAAACTACCCCATGGAAAAAATATGACCGTAGGGTGGAAGGGATGGCTACGATCTACTATTTTCGAGGCTGGGATTCGAAAACGAGTGGTAGACGGAAGAGATCGGCGCGGTGTGGCGAGAAGAACAGACAGAATGGAGAGAGGAAGAAGAGAACGAGCCAGAGAAAGAAGAAGACCGCGTCGGCCATATCCCGATGCCTTCGGTCGCTGGTTGGCCGAAGACTCTCTTCGGTCGCTGGTAGGCCGAAGACGGGCTTTTTCGTTCGGCCAGCCACCGACAGCTGCTCTTCGGCCCGCAGAAAGCCGAAGACCCGTCTTCGACCAACGGAAGACCAAAAAGGCCGTCTTCGACCAACGGCGCTGCTAGTTTTAAAAATAATGCGTTAGCCCTGCTAGTTTTCGAAATTGTTATAAAAACATGCTAGTTTTTAAAAAAATCTTCAAGATAGGATATAGAACAATCTCTGCCAACCGGCTGTCATGAGTTCCTGGCCGGTGATAGCAGCTTGCAGCATCAAGCACCGGAAAAAGAGGCCGACATTTATTCGCAACAGAAGCATGTTTAGCCGCTGACTGAAGGTTACCCGGGGCTTCCGGCCGTAGACATTTTTGCCTTTCCAACCATACCGGGGTCCAGACCAGCTTCCAAAAGAGAGAGAAGCCAGCGGCCACCTTCCATGAATGATGACCCCTTTCTCTGATGAAAAAGCTCGCCGTGTTTTCCCCCGAACATTCAAATGATTTCGTTGCGCTTTTCGCCTGTATCAGGCTGTGGGCTGATTAAGCTAATCCACGAGTTCTTGTTCCCGGAGGCGCAGCTTGATAATGCACGAGCCTTTCTGTGTGTGTGACCAGCCTGCCCGACTGCATGATTGATTGGTTATTTGATTGATCAGACTTAGCCGATCCACCACACAATCAAATCTGACCAACCAAGGCACCCACAACAACACACGCATAGCCGCATAGCCGTACCGAAACTTCGCTGACAAGTGAGAAATGCCACGCAAATTCTTCAGAACTTTAGCTGACGAATGAGAACAGAGCTGCTGTGTTTTGTGTGACAGCTCATAACATCACGTCCGCATGGATTTGATCAAGTGTGCAATGATCATAGCATGTTCGAGATCGGAAATTAATACTAGTCAACTCGTTCCATCCAAATAAACTCATAGCATGTTCATGAGTACTTAATTACCGGTACAGTATTATATTCATTTTATGACAGAAGGAACTAAAGAAACGAGCTAGGCACCACGAACATAACAGCTCAACTCCTCTGTTCACATGCACAACTCGACGCCTAATTAAACAAGAAGGCCACGACACGAAAGAAAGAAAAGAAAAGGAAAATTTTAACCACAAGCCATGAGCGAGACTGTGAGAGTGACCACACACACACTGATGACTGATGCCTGATTGCTCTGCCTCTGTCCATGGCGCGTCGCCAGTCGATCACATGATGCTGCAGCCGGCGTTGGGGTCCTCGCCGCAGTACGGCTGCTGCTGCTGCTGCTGGTAGTACGGCTGCCGGTTGCCGTGGTACCACCCCTGGTGGTCGTGCACCGGCACGCCGTAGTACCCGCCGGCCGGCACCGGCGGCCTGCAGCACTGGCACCCACCGGCGCACCCGCCGCCGCAGCCACCGCCGTAGTACGACGGCTGGCCGTACGGCGTCGGGTCGTAGCTGTAGGACATGGGCCCAGCCGGCGCCGGCCAGATGGACGGTACGGCCACCCCCTGCGCCGCCACGGGTGGCGCCATCATCGGCTGGCCCAGCGGCTCGCCGCGCGGCGCCTGAGGCCCGCCTCCGCCTCCGCCCTGCTGCTTGGCCTGCTTCATCTTCTCGAGGAGCGGGCCGAGGTCGGCCATGCTCATGCCGGGCGGCAACGGCGGCATGGCCTTGCCGGGCTTCGCGTCCGAGGCCGGCGGTGCGTCGTCGAACTTGACCTTCTTCTCCGGCTTGGCGGCCGCGGCGTCCTTGGGCTTCTCCTTGTCCCCCTTCGGGGCTTCCTTCTTGTCCGCCTTGCCACCGCCGTCCTTGGGCTTCTCCGCCTTCCCGCCGTCCTTGTCGGCCTTGCCGGCGTCCTTGGGTGCCTTCTGCTTCTCGCCGCCGCCTTCGTCCTTGCCTTTGGACTCCGCCTTCTGTTCCTTGCCGTTGACGTGCATCTCCTTGATCACCCGGCCGGCCTCGCAGCAGAGCTTCCTGCACAGCTTGTCGGCGTCGAACGGCCCGGACAACGTCACGGCATTGCTCTTCTCGTCGAAGGAGATGGTCTTGATGTTCATCTTGTCTGCACAACGCAATCCATGCACGGTCAGCCACCGTAACTTCGCAGGCACGTGGGTCCACATGTCAGCGCGGCTCTGTCACGAGGCAGAGCCATGGCTGCTTCTCTGCATGGGCGATTGACTGATTGGTGATGGGAGTTAAGTTACCTTGGATCTTGCAGAGGACCTTCCTCATCTTCCTGTAGCATCGGGCGCATTCAAGGTCAACTTTGAGGACAACCGTAGAGATCTGCGAGGAGATCGAGGCGGGTTAAATGAAGGTAAATGCGGCCGAGTATTAAAAGTAGATCCAGGTGTGAGTCTCACACTTGACAAATTCTTAATGCAGAGTTAACTGTACCTAATACTAGAAGGAGTACCAGGATGAGCTATAGCTTCCAGAAGGAAGGACTCACTCTGTCACTCACATGCTCAGATTACACTTGGAAATTCTTAATTTTCTTATATTACTAGAATGGAAGCAACTCTCGCCAGTTATTCAGCCAGTGCGTTTGGAAATGACCTCCCTTAATATTGTACTTGGTGCTTGACTGCTTGTTACAGTTTACCGGCGCTAGTATTAACTCACGAACTGTTCTAACACTGAATATTACTACACTCGAAGAAAAGCGTTTCATCAGAAATCCAGTGGGTAAAACTGTGACTCTATGACACTGAAATGTGAAACGAACACAACACATCTATGCGAAAACGACGGACTACATGAGATCTTTTCTGCGCTCGTTTTCCAGTTTGGTTCAAAAGATGATGTTGAAATCAGTTGGCAACGAAAAGGGAAACGCGCGTTGATCTTGGCACCAAAGCGGTGGGTGAAAAGGAGAGGAGCGACATCACATGCAGAAACGAGGGACAGGAGTTGCTCTGGTCAGAGTCCCAAAGATATTTGCTTGCTACGCACTTCGTTTCCCATGGCATTTCTGGTTTGAGTACTCGCCACTCCAACGACCTATGGGGATTCAGACGAAAACGTGGCGTTGTCCATGAAGCCACTGTCAATCTCTAACAAAGTGGCTTCTCCGTCGGACATGACAGTTGGTTTGGACAAGAGGAGCCGAAATCAGCCTCGTTCCAAACTGAAGCATGATAACAAAGATCAATGGCATGAACTAGTGAAGACTGAAGAGGAACTACAGGTTTCAAAGAAACGAACGCTCAGACCGGACGAAATTCAGAGCGCGGATCACGCGCGCACCCACCCCACCCACGCGGTGAATCTAGAAGGGAACCGAGGCGAGGCAGGCCGGGAGTTGTTGTTACCTTGTCCGCCATGTCAATGGCGCCGCCTGGGGCGTTTCTCTTCAGAGGTGGCCTCCGCTCTGCTCCGGAGAGAGGGAGTGGGGAGGGTGAATGAGGAAGAAATAGGATTCAGCGATGAGAAGACCGGTGGTGGGTGCGGTGTTTTAAGGCGGCCGGGTGTCTCGCGCACAGGCCGCAGGCGCACGGACATCCGGCACCAACCCTGGCGGCACACCGACGGGCGGGCCCTCCGGTCCGCGCGGGCTTGACCTGACCCGTATTAGCTGTGCGGCATGTGCGAGTACATACATGCCGCTAGTCGGTGGGCTGTGCCTCTCCCGCCTGCGTCGGGCACGCACCACCTGCCGCGCCAAATCAAATCAAAGGAATGAAATGGCGAACACCTCCGTCTCTGAGAAAAAAAAAGGGAAATGGTGAGCACCGTTCTACATGAATACAGGACACACAAAGGCATTCATAATGCCGCTGATACTGACTACACTCCACTTGCTAGTGTCACTAGAGCAGGTTGAGTGAGTGACGTTCAGTGGTGGCAAGTGAACCTGCTAGTGATGTAGGCTGCGTTTTGTTGTCTAGCCCGCCCGGCCCTGGAGAGCGGGCCTGGGGAGCGGGGCCATCTGTTCCATGCGGACAGCAAGGCATGTCAGCACCACAGCCGAGCCAGGCGGCCGTTCCCCGATTTCGACACCTCACCGGCACGCGTGACACGATACTCCTGCCGCCACGGCGACGGTGCACCGGGGGCAAGCGCCGCCTCGTGCGGCCGGCGGGGTGAAACTGCCGATAGATAGATAAATGGAGGTGGCTGGCGCACCATGTCAGCAACGGAGAAAAATAAAGAAACTTTGGACGCGACATTTCACCGGAATCGGAGCGCGCTTCTGGTGCTGCGGAGCAGGGAGCACGCTTCTTGCTCGACTGGGAAATCTCTGCGTAGGGTTAAGTTTCGCGCTCATTATTTTACTGCTAGCTAATGGGCAATAGATAGAGGCAAACGAGATGGATTATTATTGGATTAGGCCACCAACAAGAGGAGTTAAATAATAGTGGTACTGGTACGTTGGTGGTGCCTTTTGATTGATCATACGCACGGCGATCTGCGGCGGGCGAAATGGCCTTTTCCCTCCAAAGTGCGGCACAACTCATGTGCCATTCATCGTGAGGTCGCCAGAAAACAACCATGGGAACCTTCCGATGTCATTGCCACTTCCCTTTCGGGGCAAGATGCCACCGGAGACGGCCACAGCCCGGAACGGGTGTAGTTTCCGGCGATCCGTGATGCCCCCCCTCACATGGAGAAAAATCCAAACAATCATTTGCTGATCCTTAAATATGAGAGGGAAAACTATGTGGTAGTACGACCGATGCTGTCAGAATCCGGTGCCGGCTAACGTGCAGTCTGCAAGCGGGGCGAGATGCAGGGCCGTTCGCTTCGAACCCAGCGAGCGCGAGGCAGCCGGGGACCTGGCGCCCCATGTGTGACCGTGGCGGCCAGGCCATGGCTAGCCAAGGGCCAACCACCGAGCGAGCTTGCGGAGATAGGATCGCGACGAGGGTGGCCGCATCGTGCACGTATGCGCTTGTTCTCATGGCGTTTGCGCCTCCGTGCCACCTACCGGACATGTGCCTCGCGGACATTTTTCATTTTCGTCGCCCGTGATGGGGCTGTGTCGGTGCTTCGGCTTGTCACGTTACATGTGTGAATGAACGTTTGACACCGCGGACCCCCCCAAAAAATATAGCTTCGGCCTCTCGTGATCGCTACTCTAGCAGATTAACCAGCACTATTATGATGATTTGGTTCGACACTTTAGCATAGTTGATTGATATTTCGCCCTAGATCGCGCCGGCACGCCGGCCTCAGCCCGGAGTCGTTCAATTTAAACCTGCGTAGCCGTCCGATCTCTCCTCGTCCTTTCCTTATCCTATCGTCAACCTGCCGCACAGGAAAAAAGGAGAGGGAGGAGAGCATCGCCCTGGCACGTGTCGACCGCCTTGCATCGCCTTCTCATCTTCGCTCATCGTCGATCGTGGCCGGTTGCTGCCTTCGCTGGCCGTCCGCGTCGCTGGTCAAGGCCCACGCCGTCGTCCTCGTGGCTCCATCCATGTGACATATGCATCCCGCGGTTGCAGCTTCGCGCGACGACGATTGTAGCTTTGGTGGCGACGACAGCTGCTTGCCGGTGCACTCGCGCCGCTCATACCCGTCGGTCTCCACCTCGTATTTCGCACCTCATCGTTGGACGCTGGGTTGAAGCTTTTCAAAAATATGGTTGAAGCTTTTCATTTCAATGATTGCAATTTTTTCGTTGTGTGCTCGTGGGTTGAAGCTTTTAAAAAATATGGTTAAAGCTTTTCGTTTCAACGATCGCAACTTTTTCGTTGTGTACTCGTGGGTTGAAGCTTTCTATAAAATTGGTTGAAGCCTTTTAGTTCAACCGTTGAAGCTTTCTAAAATGATGATTGTAGATTTTTTTTTTGTTTCGTAGTGGTCGGATGAAACTTGTCTATTCCGCCGTTTGAAGCATTTTCAAGTACGATTTGAAACTTTCACATGAACAATTCGGGCTTTTTTTAGTTGTACGGGGACGTTGAAGCTTTTTCAAAGTATGTTGAAGCTTTCCTATGAACGGTTGTAGCTTTTTTCAGTGTGTGGTCTCCAATTGAAGCTTTATATACCGCTAGTTGAAGCTTTTGAATCGAACGGATGTAGGTTTTTTGGTCGTCGGTTGCAACATCAATGGGGAAACAAAAAAAATGCTTCCAATGTTCGTTTTGATAGGGAACGTTGTATGGAAACAAAAAATTTCCTACACACACGCAAGATCTATCCATGGTGATGAGCATCTACGAGAGGGAGAGTGGATCTACATACCCTTATAGATCGCTAAGCGGAAAGCGTTAAGAAATGCAGTTGATGTAGTCGAATGTCTTCGCGATCTAAATCGCTAGCCAACCCGCGATCCAATCATGATCCGTCCCGATCCAACGCCAAACGGACGGCACCTCTGCGTTCAACACACGTACAACTCGATGACGATCTTCGCCTTCTTGATCCAGCAAGAGGGAGCGGAGAGGTAGATGAGTTCTCTAGCAGCATGACGGCGTGGCGACGGTGGTGGTGGAACTATTCCGGCAGGGCTAAGCCTAAGCACTACCGAATCTAGAGGGAGACGATCTAGTGGGGAGAGAGGGTTGCACCGTGGCTTAGGGTTGGGTGCGGCTGCCCTCTTTCCGCTCCAATATATATAGGAGGGAGGGGAGGGGTCGGCGCCCCTAGGGTTTCCCCTAGGAGTAGGCCGAACAGGAGGTGGAGGAGTCCACCTCCAATCCTACTTCAAGTAGGATTCTAATCCTACTTGGATTTCCTTCCCCCCACTTTGGGGTTTCCTTTCTCCACACCCCAGCCGCAGGGGCCCTTAGTTGCTGGGCAAGCCACTCCTAAGGCCCATGTGGCCTCCCGGCATGGGTGTCCCCTCCCGATGGCCCCCCAGAACCCTCCCGGCACCCCCGGTACACTACCGGAAATACCCGAAACTTTTTCGGTGACCAAAACGGGACTTCCTATATATCAATCTTTACCTCCGTACCATTCTGAAGCTCCTCGTGACATCCGGATCTCATTCGGGACTCCGAACAACCTTCGGTCACCACCATACATAACTCAATACTACCGAAACGTCACCGAACGTTAAGTGTGCACACCTTGCCGGTTCGAGAACTATGTAGACATGACCAAGACACCTCTACAGTCAATAACCAATAGCGGGACCTGGATGCCTATATGGGTTCCTACATATTCTACGAAGATATTTATCAGTTGATCCTCTATGTCAAGGATTCAGTTAATCCCGTATTTTGTGCCCTTTGTTCTTTGGTATGTTACTTGCCCGAGATTCGATCGTCGGTATCTCTATACCTAGTTCAATTTCGTTACCAGCAAGTCTCTTTACTCGTTTCGTAATACAAGATCCCATGGCTAACTCTTTAGTCACTTTTCTTGCAAGGCTTGTTGTGATGTTGTATTACCGAGTGGGCCCTGAGATACCTCTCCGTCACACGGAGTAACAAATCCTAGTCTTGATCCATGCCCACTCAATAGACACCTTCGGAGATACCAGTAGAGCATTTTGATAGTCACCTAGTTACGTTGCGACGTTTGATACTCACAAGGTATTCCTCCGATGTTAGTGAGTTGTATGATCTCATGGTCATAAGAACAGATACTCGACATGTAGAAAACTATAGCAATAAACTGACATGATCATATGCTATGTTTATAGTTTGGGTCTTGTCCATCACATCATTCTCCTAATAATGTGATTTCATTATCAAATTACATCTCATGTCTATGGCCAGGAAACCTTGGCCATCTTTGATCAACGAGCTAGTCTATTAGAGGCATACTAGGGACATAGTATTGTCTATGTACCCACACATGTATCTGAGTTTCCAATCAATACTGTTATAGCATGGATAATAAACGATTATCATGAACAAGGAAATATGATAATAACTAAGGCATATTTCCAATCAATACTATTATAGCATTGACTCTAGAGCATATTTCCAATAGTCTCCCACTTGCACTAGAGTCAATAATCTAGCTCACATCGCTATGTGATTTACATTGTTATGAATCTCACACCCAATGAGTTCTGGGTTTCTATAGCGACCCGACCTGAAAGGTCGAATCTCCGGTGTTTTTGTACCATCCCAAGATCATGCTGGTACACACACGGTACATCAATGTATATATCAAAGTGAAATCACACAGCTTTAATAACCAAAAATCTCATATCGAGTCCTTTATTACAATAAGAATTACAATAAAGTGGCCGAAGGCCAACTCACGAGAATAACTAATCTTGCGGAAGCTTCAAAGGTAGTTGAGTCCATCTGACTCCAAGGGCATCTCACCGAGCGTAGAGCGTACCCTCACTCCTGGTAGGAAAAGTACTCTATAACATGATACATTGCAGCCGTGTAGGTCAGCATATTGAATATGCCGGCAATGTCACAAAAGAGGGGGTAGAGTAATCATCTATTCTATATGCATATATGGCAGCTGGGGTAGTAAGTTTTGCATAAAGCAATTTTTTCCTACAACAAGAGGGGGCAAAATATTATTACTACAATGTTGGTTGATTAATGAGATGGTTCCACCAACCAATTCTCATACCCAAGTTGTCATTAAAAACCCACATCAATACAATTAATTGTGTTGAGAGTTCCAGATAGTTTCAGTTCCTTTGGCTCAAACTGTCCATGACCGTGGACCCGGCTAATCGATTAGGTTTGGGTACTCTGCAGAGTTTTGCACACGTTCCCCACAAGATTTGACATCCTCCATTAGATTTCTCGCACTTCAGGGTGTTTGAGAAATGGATGACCAAAACATGGTCTTCTAAAGGGTTTCCCTGAGACTCTGTCGGTGCCCATCCTTTCCTACCGTTCTTCTACATCTCGTAGCACCGCCTGTCCAGGGTCACCACGATATCCAACCAAGCTAGAGCCCATAATGGCTTGTGGCTGTGCAGGTAAGCCTTGGGTCTTGAAGCATCCATCCATCTCTTTGCGCCTGGGTGGACCTTTCCGCATGAATACTGGCACTTCTCCAGCAACATCTAGGCTAACCACTTGTTTCTCTAGGGCGCCGTTCAACCATCATCCACCCAGAGGTATGTTGAAAACTCGGAGTCTTGAAGTCTTGATCATCTTGTAGGTCTTGAAATTACTAACTCACAACTCTCATGAATCACACAACCAACCCCGTCTACTAATAGCATAGCAAAAATTAAATCCACGTTTCCCGGGGCCGATGTGTCAAAGGGTTGAGGGGTGCCTACCACATGATACTATATCAAGTAACCAAGTTTCCAAATTACCTACTTTGCATGCAATTGGGGAGATGGTAGAACAAATGCAATAAAACATGGGTAATCATGATAAAAGTGACTTGCCTTGCTGACGATCCTCGTACTCAAGTGACTCTAGATAACAAGCTTCGCACTCCGGATGATCTAACGAATCAAACAAAACACACAATAAGCAACCATAGTACAATTCACACAACAGCAAGGTAAACAAATACTTCAACAAACAATAGCACAATCAAAAGGAAGAATCACTCAAAGTATAAGACTCTAAATTTTTTGGTGTCAAATCTCTACTAAGACATAACAAGTCAAAAATTTGTTTTGAACAACTAGGCATTTAGATAACAGAAAAGTAAATACAAAATTTTATTAGAAAACATAAAGTATTTCATTATAAAAAATTTGTGCAAAAAGAGTTACTACAAAACTTTTTTCTAAACAATACTAAAGGTGAAAATAAGATGTACCTATTCAAACTAGAGCACAAAACAAATTAAAAAATATATTTTTATTAACAGAAAATAATACACCTAATGTTGAAACAACAGAACCTAATGAAATCTAAAAATAAAAGTTAAACTAAATCAGGTTCAAACTAAACTAAAATCAATCTAACTAAACTCTATTAAGAACTAAACAGATTCTGTTTTTGTTAAAAACCCTAACCAAATTTATCCTAAAAATTCTCAAACATTGTGGGATGATAGGTCTAACTAATACAAACCAGTGGCAAAAAGATTCATATAAAAAATATTTTTAAACTCTAGTTATATAGATTTTAGTAATTTGAGCAAATTTGGTTAGATTCAAATTTAAAAGTTCAAATTTGAAATCTAAGACTACAGGATGAAACTACATGAAATTTTTTACGTAATGCAAAAAGAATCAATTAAAAATACTAATTAGTTTAAAAGATATAACAAAAGTAAAATCAGAACACATTCTGTTTTCTAAAACAGAAACAGAAAAAGAAAAAAAAATATCAATTGGTTAGGGGCTACGTGGCATGCTGTGATTGGCCAAGGCCGTGTGCGTGCGAGGTGTTTGCGGCGGACGACCGAAACGTAAAAGAAAATAGTTCGCCGTTTAAATCTTCTAATCAGGCGCGTTGGATCTAGATCTGATGGTTGTGGGTGGAAGTGCGGCTTACAGAGGAGGGGGTCGGAGTTCCGGCGAGGTCGACGGCGGTCGGACGTCGGAGGTGCTCGGGGCTGGTGCTGCGGTGGTCGAGGGCGGCGTCCGAAGTGTTCAGGCGACGACGACGAAGCTCCGACGTCAATTGGTGGCGTCGGACGGGGCTGGGGACGACGGAGGCGATGGCCTCGTGCTCGAAGAGCTTCGGTCGTCGACCGAACTCCGGCGAGGTGGTGCGGTGGTGTTCTAGCGAGGGTAGAGGGGGGGGCTCGGGGTGGAACGGAGAGCGGAGAGGCAGGGGCTCTTTATAGGCTAGGTGCGGGGTCGGGAGAGGGAGAGAGGAGAGAGATCAGCGGGGTCGGGATCGTCGGTGATGTCAGGGGCGAGGGGAAGGGGATGAGCGCGGGGATGGCGCTGTCGGACGGTGGGTCCTGCGCGTCAATGAGAGAGGGGGCGGTGTTTGCGCGTCGGTGGCCGATCCGAAATGAATTCGGGGTTTAAATGGCTGTGGGCCGACCTGTTTGCTAATTAAAACGTTTAAATACATTTCCTTTTCTATTTTCCAGAATGTTTAAAATCCTTTAATGCATTCAAATCATTTCCAAACATAGGGAATATATATATCAAAATGATCAGGGGAATAAATGCTATTTAATGAACATTTTTCCTCTGTCAAAATGAATACTTTATATATATATATATTTAAAAAAACATGCCTAATTGATTTTAAATTCTTTTGAGATAAACTTTCAAATAACCCCTTGGTTTTATTGCTCAAATATTTCACCAAGAAGCTCCTGGTGTGGAGTGTCATGTTACTCCTCTCTTTATATGAATATTTCTAGGGATTTTCAAATAAATGAAACAAGTAAATGGAGAAAAAGAAAAGGGCCTTTTAGAAATCCAAAAGAAGAACTTCAACAATTCATTTCATTCAATCAAAGTGATGATGATGCATAGCTATATTTCATAACATTCCAAAATGAAATTTTGGGATGTTACAAACCTACCCACCTTAAGATGAATCTCGCCCTCGAGATTCGGGTTGGCTAGAAAATAGGTGCGGGTGGTCTCTACGAATATCTTCTTCGCGTTCCCAGGTGGCTTCTTCCTCGGTGTGGTGACTCCACAGAACCTTACAGAACTTGATGGTCTTGCTACGGGTAACTCTGTTGGTAGTCTCGAGGATTCTAACAGGCTTCTCCTCGTAGGTCAGGTCACTGTCAAGTTGTATGGCCTCTAGGGGCACTCTGTCTCTCAAAGGAATATCAACCATCTCAGCATGGTATTTCTTTAGCTGGGAAACATGGAAAACATCATGAACTCCAGACAATCCTTCCGGCAATTCCAGCTTGTATGCAACTTCGCCTCTACGTTCAAGAATTTTGTAGGGGCCTATAAATCTGGGTGCTAACTTTCCTTTAACACCAAACCTCTTGATTCCTCAAAGTGGGGACACATGAAGGTATGCTCGATCTCCCACTTCATATGCCACCTCCTCGCGTTTGCTATCAGCATAGCTCTTCTGCCTGGATTGGGCTATCTTGAGTCGGTCTCGAATCAGTTTGACCTTTTCTTCAGAATCTCGGATAAGTTCGGGACCAAAAAGTTTTCGGTCTCCAACACCATCCCACATCAATGGTGTTCTGTACCTCCTTCCGTATAAAGCTTCAAAAGGGGCCATCTTCAGACTGGTCTGATAACTGTTGTTGTACGAGAACTCTGCATAAGGTAAGTTGTCATCCCAACTAGACCCATAGTCTAGCGCACAATCTCTCAACATGTCCTCCAAGATCTGGTTGACTCTCTCGGTCTGTCCATCGGTCTGCGGATGAAAAGCTGTACTGAATTCCATCCTTGTACCCAAAGTTTCATGTAACTGATGCCAAAACTTTGAGGTAAATTGTGTTCCTCTATCTTACACGATACTCCTTGGAACTCCATGAAGACATACGATCCTGGTCATATATATCTTGGCTAGCTTAGCACTGGTATAGGTGGTCTTCACCGGAATGAAATGAGCTACCTTGGTCAAGCGATCGACCACTACACAGATGGAATCATAACCTGAACGGGTCCTGGGTAATCTTGTGATGAAGTCCATACCAAGCTTATCCCATTTCCACTCGGGTATTGACAAAGGTTGGAGTAACCCTGCTGGTTTCTGATGTTCCGCCTTTACTCGCTGACAAACATCACATACCGCAACGTGTTCGGCAATATCCTTCTTCATACCTGTCCACCAGTAACTTTCCTTCAAATCCAGGTACATCTTGGTGTTGCCTAGGTGTATCGAGTATGGTGAATCGTGGGCTTCTTGAAGTATCAACTTCCTGAGCTCTGGGTCATTGGGCACATAGATTCGGTTCTCAAACCATAGAGTACCCTGTTCATCTTCACGAAAGTCTTTAGCTTTTCCATCCTTCATTCTCTGCTTTATCTGAGCTATCTCTTTGTCCGATTTCTGGGCTTCACGAATTCTTTCGGTCAAGGTGGACTGAATCTCTAGTGTGGCAACATATCCTTTTGGAACTATCTCTAACCGAAGCTCTCTGAGATCATCGGTTAACTCCCAAGGTAATACTCTGGCTATGAGTGTGTTCACATAACTCTTCCGACTCAAAGCATCTGCCACAACATTTGCCTTTCCTGGATGGTAATGCAGTCTCATGTCATAGTCCTTGATTAACTCTAGCCATCTCCTCTGTCTGAGTTTCAACTCCTTTTGTGTGAAGATATACTTCAGGCTTTTATGATCAGTGTAAACATCACAACTATTTCCGATAAGGAAATGTCTCCAGGTCTTGAGTGCGTGCACTACGGCTGCTAGTTCCAAATCATGGGTGGCATAATTCAACTCATGGGGTCGTAGCTGTCTGGATGCATAGGCTACAACTTTTCCTTCCTGCATGAGTACTCCTCCAAGTCCTTGACGTGATGCGTCACAATAAACTTGGAAGTCCTTCCGAATGTTTGGCAGTATCAATACTGGGGCTGTGACCAAACGTTTCTTCAACTCCTGGAAACTGGCCTCACATTCCTCAGTCCAGATATACTTAGACTCTTTCTTCAACAATTCCGTCATGGGTTTGGCAATCTTTGAGAAATTCTCAATGAATCTCCGGTAATATCCGGCAAGTCCGAGAAAACTGCGGATCTCCTTAACTGAGGTGGGTGACTTCCACTCAGTGACTGCTTCAACCTTAGCGGGGTCTACTGCTATTCCTTCTCTAGAAATAATGTGTCCAAGGAATCTGACTTCCATCAGCCAGAATTCACATTTACTGAACTTGGCATATAACTGATGCTCTCTAAGCTTCTCCAGAACTAAACGCAAGTGTTCCTTGTGTTCTTCCTCGCTCTTGGAGAATACCAAAATGTCATCGATGAACACTACGACAAACTTGTCCAGGTATTCCATAAACACCTTGTTCATCATATTCATGAAGTAGGCAGGAGCATTAGTCAAACCAAAGGACATGACCGTATACTCATATAAGCCATACCTTGTGGTGGCTGTTTTGGGTATATCCTGTTCACGAATTTTCAGTTGGTGATACCCTGATCGAAGATTGATCTTGGAGAATACTTTGGCTCCTACTAGCTGATCAAACAAGTCATTAATCATCGGCAAAGGGTACTTGTTCTTGATAGTCACCTCGTTTAATGCACGATATCGACTTCCATCCTCAAGGTTTTATCTTTCTTCTCCACCAAAAGAACCGGGGCTCCCCAAGGTGAAGAACTTGGGCGAATATATCCCTTATCCAATAACTCCTTAATCTGCTTCTTGATTTCTACTAAATCATTTGCGGGCATCCGATAGGGTCTCTTAGAAATTGGGGCGGTTCCTGGTAGTAACTCTATTAGAAACTCAATCTCTCTATCTGGTGGCATGCCTGGTAATTCCTCCGGGAATACATCTGGAAAGTCTTGTACCACCGACACTTCCTCCTAAACAACTCCTGTGAGGGAATTTAACCGAGCACTCATCCGTGTGTGTCAGGATACATACTTAATCCTCTTGTTTTCTGGGGTGGTGAGTGAAATGGACTTGCTGGGGCAATCAAGATTTCCTTCATACTTGGTCATCCAATCCATGCCTAGGATTACATCCAATCCCTGGGATTCTAATACGATGAGGTCGGTAGGAAAAACATAGTTTCATATGTGGAGTTTCAAGGCGTGGCATCCTATCCCTGCCATCATCATACCTCCTGGGGAATTGACCTTAATGGGCTGACTAAGGGTTCTGGTGGGTAAACCATACTTTTCCACAACTACCCTTGATATGAATGAGTGAGTTGCACCAGAATCAAAAAGTACCATAACTGGATGTGAATGCAATAAAAACTTACCAAGCACAGTCTCGGGCTGATCATAGACTTCTTCCACATCAAGGTGGTTCACCTGAGCATGAGGAAAAGATTTGGCTTCTTAGTTGCGGAGTTGCCGTTGTTGTTGCCGTTTCCATTTCCTTGCTTGTTCTGAGGGCATTCAGTGGCATAGTGCCCTGTCTTCTGGCACTTGAAACAGGTGATATGGTTCAGATCCTTCTGAGCTAGAGCGGAACGGGACTGGTTGCCATTCCCATTTCCGTTGCCATTCTTGAAGTTGCCACTGTTGGGACGATTATTCCCATTTCCTCCATGGTTGTGGCCTCCATGGTTGTGCACGTGATGAGTGTGTCCTCCATACTTACTGGTCCCTGATCCGGTATTCCCTGAGTACGGGGAGTAGCGGGGCTTCTATTGAGCTCCAGAGTGAGATTTCCCCTATCCATACTTCCTCTTGCAGTTTTCGATTTGCTGCTGCTTCCCCTCCAAGATGAGGGCCTTGTCTACCAGCTCCTGGTAGTTGTTGAAAGTAGCCACCATCAGCTGCACGCTCAACTCATCGTTGAGTCATTCCAAGAACTTCTCCTGTTTGGCTGCATCATCGGCCACATCTCCGGGTGCATAACGAGCCAACGTGCTGAAATCATCCACATACTGGGCCACGGAACGGTTCCCCTGGCGTAAGTTGCGAAACTCACGCTTCTTCACACTCATGGCTCCAGCTGAGACATGAGTGGTGCAGAAAGCTAGATTGAACTACTCCCAAGTCACACCAGCAATGGGGTACGTGGTGGTGTAGTTATCCCACCATGAAGCTGCTGGTCCCTCCAGTTGATGGGCGGCAAAGCGCACCTTTTCAGCCTCAGTGCATCCAGCGGTGGTGAGTTCCCTCTCCATCTTGCGGAGCCAATCATCTGCCACAATGGGCTCAGTGCTGCTGCAGAAAGTTGGCGGATTCAGCCTCAAAAAATGGGTGAGGTTGTCGCCTTGAGGTGGAGGGTGGTTGTTGTGGTTGTTGGTCTGGTTCTGGATCAATAGCTGCATTAGGGCATTCTGCTGCTGGAGAAGTTGTGTGAGTTCCGGCGGGAAGGTGAAGTCGGGCTCACGTCGCGAAGGCATCTTGCTGTTTTCACAGGGGTGAGAATTAGAATAGAACAAGGACCTAAAAGGAAATTTCACTACCCATATGCAATGCAACAAACATATCACACCAAACACTCATTCATTTATTCAACTCAAGGTTCAAACATCAAGATACAAATCTCCAAATCAAACTAAGCATCGACCTACGCTTTAACAACGAAAATAAACATACATGGGGGCATAACTAAAGTTCTCCTCAAAAGTACATGGTGAAGTGGCCTCCTCCGGTGACGCTCTCCTCATAGTCGTCATCGTTGCTGATCAGGGGAGCCATGTCTCCTTCTGGGTGAAGATTTTCCCCCATGTCCAACTGTTCCTCCAGAGTTGCAATGCGAGTGTTCAGCTTATCGATCCTCTCTAAGAAATCCTGCACTTCATACTCATGCTCATACTTAGCTTCCCGTAGGTCAGCTTCGAGGTCAATTTCGCGGTTCATCAGCCTCTTGATCGTCTTTGTGTCGGCACGTACCCAAAGCTCCAAGGTCCTGATGTGCGTCTCCAAAGTCTGGATATAGGAAATGGTGGTGTCTTCAATGGGAGTGGTTATGATATTTCCATTGGTATCCCTGCGACAAACCACGCTGAGTCCTGGTGAAATGGGTCCACCCCTGTATTCCTCCTGAATACGTCCAAGGGCACGATGAATTGCCATGTCCCTCCCAAGAATCCAGCTGGGTGCCACAAACTTGAAGTTGATGGGTTCCTTACGATTTCCAAAGGTCTTTTCGGGGATGTGCACCTCGATCCTGTAGCGACTGTCTTGTGGAAAAGACATGATAGGAGTCCCGGTGATGCTTGGCAAGGCAATCCTTACGTCCTTGACGATCTTCACCAGCTCCTTGCCAAAGGGCATCGTCGCGTCAGGCTGACAAAACTCCGTGATCAAAACTGGGATGAAGGTGGCCATCTATAAATATTGAAATAAATCGGAGGGAAGTCAGAAATGAGTAGATGAGACTATAAGAATTTTAAAGACAAAAGATAAATAAATCCTAAGGCTTTTCCAATCCTAGAGGTTACGTCCTACGGTCAGCGTGTGCTCTGATACCATTTCTGTAGCGACCCGACCTGAAAGGTCGAATCTCCGGTGTTTCTGTACCATCCCAAGATCATGCTGGTACACACACGGTACATCAATGTATATATCAAAGTGAAATCACACAGCTTTAATAATCGAAAATGTCATATCGAGTCCTTTATTACAATAAGAATTACAATAAAGTGGCCGAAGGCCAACTCACGAGAATAACTAATCTTGCGGAAGCTTCAAAGGTAGTTGAGTCCATCTGACTCCAAGGGCATCTCACCGAGCGTAGAGCGTATCCTCACTCCCGGTCGGAAAAGTACTCTGCAACATGATACGTTGCAGTCGTGTAGGTCAGCATATTGAATATGCCGGCAATGTCACAAAAGAGGGGGTAGAGTAATCATCTATTCTATATGCATATATGGTAGGTGGGTAGTAAGTTTTGCATAAAGCCAATTTTTTCCTACAACAAGAGGGGGCAAAATATTATTACTACAATGTTGGTTGATTAATGAGATGGTTCCACCAACTAATTCTCATACCCAAGTAGTCATTAAAAACCCACATCAATACAATTAATTGTGTTGAGAGTTCCAGATAGTTTCAGTTCCTTTGGCTCAAACTGTCCATGACCGTGGACACGGCTAATCGATTAGGTTTGGGTACTTTGTAGAGTTTTGCACACGTTCCCCACAAGATTTGATCGCCTCCGTTGGATTTCTCGCACTTCAGGGTGTTTGAGAAATGGATGACCAAAACATGATCTTCTAAAGGGTTTCCCCGAGACTCTGTCGGTGCCCATCCTTTCCTACCGTTCTTCTACATCTCGTAGCATTGCCTGTCCAGGGTCACCACGATATCCAACCAAGCTAGAGCCCATAATGGCTTGTGGCAGTGTAGGTAAGCCTTGGGTCTTGAAGCATCCATCCATCTCTTTGCGCCTGGGTGGACCTTTCCACATGAATACTGGCACTTCTCCAGCAACATCTAGGCTAACCACTGGTTTCTCCAGGGCACCGTTCAACCATCATCCACCTAGAGGTATGTTGAAAACTCGGAGTCTTGAAGTCTTGATCATCTTGTAGGTCTTGAAATTATTGACTCACAACTCTCATGAATCACACAACCAACCCCGTCTACTAATAGCATTAAATCAACGTTTCCTGGGGCCAATGTGTCAAAGGGTCGAGGGGTGCCTTCCACATGATACTACATCAAGTAACCAATTTTCCAAATTACCTACTTTGCATGCAATTGGGGAGATGGTAGAACAAATGCAATAAAACATGGGTAATCATGATCAAAGTGACTTGCCTTGCTGATGATCCTCGTACTCAAGTGACTCTAGATAACAAGCTTCGCACTCCGGATGATCTAACGAATCAAAAAAAACACAATAAGCAACCACAGTACAATTCACACAACAGCAAGGTAAACAAATACTTCAACAAACAATAGCACAATCAAAAGGAAGAATCACTCAAAGTATAAGACTCTAAATTTTTTGGTGTCAAATCTCTACTAAGACATAACAAGTCAAAAATTTGTTTTGAACAACTAGGCATTTAGATAACAGAAAAGTAAATACAAAATTTTATTAGAACACAAAAATTATTTCATTATAAAAATTTTGTGCAAAAAGAGTTACTACAAAACTTTTTTCTAAACAATACTAAAGGTGAAAATAAGATGTACCTATTCAAACTAGAGCACAAAACAAATTAAAAAATATATTTTTATTAACAGAAAACAATACACCTAATGTTGAAACAACAGAACCTAATGAAATCTAAAAATAAAAGTTAAACTAAATCAGGTTCAAACTAAACTAAAATCAATCTAACTAAACTCTATTAAGAACTAAACAGATTCTGTTTTTGTTAAAAACCCTAACCAAATTTATCCTAAAAATTCTCGAACTTTGTGGGATTATAGGTCTAACTAATACAAACCAGTGGCAAAAAGATTCATACAAAAAATATTTTTAAACTCTAGTTATACAAATTTTAGTAATTTGAGCAAATTTGGTGAGATTCAAATTTAAAAGTTCAAATTTGAAATCTAAGACTACAGGATGAAACTACATGAAATTTGTGACCTAATTCAAAAAGAATCAATTAAATACACTAATTAGTTTAAAAGATATAACAAAAATAAAATCAGAACACATTCTGTTTTCTAAAACAGAAACAGAAAAAGAAGAAAATTATCGATCGGTTAGGGGCTACGTGGCATGCTGTGATTGGCCGAGGCCGTGTGCGTGCGAGGTGTTTGCGGCGAACGACCGAAACGTAAAAGAAAACGGTTCACCGTTTACATCTTCTAATCAGGCGCGTTGGATCTAGATCTGACGGTTGTGGGTGGAAGTGCGGCTTACAGAGGAGGGGGTCGGAGTTCCGGCGAGGTCAACGGCGGCCAGACGTCGAAGGTGCTCGGGGATGGTGCTGCAGTGGTCGAGGGTGGCGTCCGAAGTTCTCAGGCGACGGCGGCGAAGCTCCGGCGTCGATTGGTGGCGTCGGACGGTGCTGGGGACGACGGAGGCGACGACCTCGTGCTCGGAGAGCTTCGGTCGTCGACCGAACTCCGGCGAGGTGGTGCGGTGGCGTTCTGGCGAGGGTAGAGGGGGGGCTCGGGGTGGAACAGAGAGCGGAGAGGCAGGGGCTCTTTATAGGCTAGGTGCGGGGTCGGGAGAGGGAGAGAGGAGAGAGATCAGCAGGGTCGGGATCGCCGGCGACGTCGGGGGTGAGGGAAAGGGGATGAGCGCGGGGATGGCGCTGTCGGACGGTGGGTCCCGCGCGTCAGTGAGAGAGGGGGCGGTGTTTGCGCGTCGGTGGTCGATCCGAAATGAATTCGGGGTTTAAATGGCTGTGGGCCGGCCTGTTTGCTAATTAAAACGTTAAATACATTTCCTTTTCTATTTTCCAGAACGTTTAAAATCCTTTAATGCATTCAAATCATTTCCAAACATAGGGAATATATATATCAAAATGATCAGGGGAATAAATGCTATTTAATGAAAAAAATTCCTTTGTCAAAATGTATACTTTAAAAATATTTTTTTTAAATGCCTAATTGATTTTAAATTCTTTTGAGATAAACTTTCAAATAACCCCCTAGTTTTATTGCTCAAATATTTCACCAAGATGCTCCTGGTGTGGAGTGTCATGTTACTCCTCTCTTTATATGAATATTTCCAGGGATTTTCAAATAAATGAAACAAGTAAATGGAGAAAAAGAAAAGGGCCTTTTAGAAATCCAAAAGAAGAACTTCAACAATTCATTTCATTCAAACAAAGTGATGATGATGCATAGCTATATTTCATAACATTCCAAAATGAAATTTTGGGATGTTACAGTTTCCATCATGTTTTGCATGTGCTAGAGGTTTTAGTCAATGGGTTTGCGACATTTGGATCCGTGTGTACTTTTCAAATCTCTATGTCATACTTTAGATATTGCTACCACGCTCCACTTGGAGCTATTCCAAATGGCTGCTCCACTATACGTATCCGGATTGCTACTAAGAGTCATCCAGATTGGTGTTAAAGCTTGCATCGACGTAACCCTTTACGACGAACTCTTTATCACCTCCATAATTGAGAAATATTTCCTTAGTTCTCTAGTTAGTAAGGATATTTTTGACCGATGTCCAGTGATCCACTCCTGGATCGCTCTTGTATCCCTTGACAGACTCATGGCAACGCACACACAAGTGCGGTACAAGGCATGACATACTATATAGAGCCTATGGCTAAGGCATAGGGGACAACCTTCGTCCTTTCTCTTTCTTCTAACGTGGTCGAGGTTTTGAGTGTCACTCAACTTCACACCTTACAAATCAGGCTAGAACTCCTTCTTGGACTCATCCATTTTGAACTCTTTCAACATCTTGTCAAGGTATGTGCTCATTAAAAAATCTTATCAGGCGTCTTGATCTATCTCCATAGATCTTGATGCCCAATATTTAAGTAGCTTCATTCCAAGTCTTCCTTTGAAAAACTCCTTTCAAACAACCCTTTATGCTTTCCAGAAATTCTACATTATTTTCGATCAACAACATGTCAACCACATATACTTAACAAAAATTCTATAGGGATCCCACTCACTTTCTTGTAAATACAAGTTTCTCATAAACTTTGTATAAACCCAAAAACTTTGATCACCTCATCAAAGCATATATTCCAACTTCGAGGTGCTTGCTCCATCCCATAGAAGGATCGCTGGAGCTTGCATACCTTTTAGCATCCTTAGGACTGACAAAACCTTCTGGTTGTATCACATACAACCTTTCCTCAAGGAAACCATTAACGAAATGATGTTTTGACATCCATCTGTCAGATTTCATAATTGAAAAATGCAACAACTGTTAACATAATTCCAACAGACTTTAGCATATCTACGGGTGAGAAAGTCTCATCATAGTCAACTCCTTGAACTTGTCAGAAACTTCTTTACAATAAGTCAAGCTTTATAAATGGTGACAAACACCATCAGCGTCGGTCTTCTTCTTAAAGGTCCATTTGTACTCAATGACCTGCCGTT